>CAWUFW010000130.1:790000-3393260 GCA_963921515.1 Calotriton arnoldi
GCCGGATCCCTTTGCCTCCGGAGTGATCACTGCCCCTCTTAATCAACCTCACCCCTCTCTTTCTCGTTCGGCTTGGTGAGGCACCCCTTCCATTTTTTTTTTTTTTTTTGGAATGTATTTATTTGCATTTTCTTAGTTACATTACAAGAACAAGTCAGATATTCAAGGCATCTCATTTCTACTTTCGTTACAACCAGAGCGGAGTTCGACAATATTGTCACATAGTTAGTCAACGATACCAAAATAATTCCTATCCCTTTTCCCCCCTCTCCCCCCATGTATCCTCCCCCCCCCCCCCTTCAATTTACTGTGAGTCCGTGAGTGTAAGACCATAATATGTTAACCAAGGCTTCCATACTTTCCAGAATTTTTTCGGGCACCCCCTTGCTTTATAGGTTGTATTCTCCCCTAGCATATACATGTCCATACCCCTTCGCCATTCTTCTAGCGTTGGATTAGACGCGACATCCCATGCCCTCGCCAAGTCTCTTTTGGCTACTACCAAGCCCAGCTGGAGCAACGTCGGTTTCACTCTGGGGAGGTCAATCTCTGTAGGTATGCCCAGCAAAATAAACATGGGATCTGGGGGTATTGATTCCTGCAAAATAAGTTCCAACTCCTTCGGCAGCGTGCCCCAATATATCTGTACATGTGTACACCCCCAGACCGTGTGAAAAAAGGTCCCTTCCATAGTCCTGCATTTCAGACAGTTGGGTGATTCCGCTCTACCTATCCTATGCAGTCTGGCTCTGTCATAATACATTCTGTGTAAATACTTAAATTGAATCAATCGAAGTCTTGATCTAATAGCTACTTCCCTAGGATGCATCAAAGCCATTTCCCAATCTAAGCCGTCTATGTCCCCCAGATCCGCCTCCCAGTTTGATCTTAGTTTTCGTAAAGGGTCCGGTGTGTTGTTCATAATTGTCCTATAGGTCCAGGACACTGCCTTTTCCCCGATTTCGTCCACCAATAGCCGTCCTTCTAGAGGGGCATACTCAGGGAGGCCCTCCATGTCAATATGTTGTGCCCGCCAAGCATGTTTCAATTGCAAGTATTTAAAATGCTGCGTTTTGTTCATGTCGTGCTCATTCTGGAGGCGCGAGAACGTCACCAGCTCCTTACGATATACTATGTGTTTGAGCTGAGAAATGCCCACCAAATCCCATTTCTGAAAACCTGTCAGTTTGGCAAATTCCTTGAGTCGTGTTACCACCCAGAGCGGGGTTTCCTTGGTCACCCGGCCGTCCCATCTCATGCGTCTCTCTGCTTTCTTCCACGCCATTATCACAATTTGTGTGGCCGGCAACAGCTTTGCGATTCCCTTGCCCCCATAAAGATAGTGTGAGTATGGCCTTTTGATGAACTGTGTGTGTTCAAGCGCATATGTGGGGTGGTCCCTCTCTCCGAATGCCCATTCGTTCACTACTATCAAATGGGCTGCCCAGTAATAGGCCCGAAGGTCCGGCAGGGAAATGCCGCCGCTGTATTGGTTGCATTGTAGCTTTCCCAATGCTATATTTCCCTCCCCAGAGGAACTTTCTCAGAATATCATCAATCTTGGTAAACACCTCTTCTGGGATTGGGTGATAGGTATTTTGCAAAACATATAAAAATTTTGGTAGTGTTATCATTTTGAAGAGCGCCGCTCTTCCAAGCAGCGTCGGAGGTAGTGATGCCCATCGATCTGCGTCTAAGCGGAATTCCCCTAGCACCTTATAAAGGTTCCGCTCTAGCGCCAGCGGCTTATCCAGCGTAATGTGAATACCTAAGTATTTTATCCCAGTGGGTGCGACCTGTAGTTGGCTTGGGTAGACAGCGTGCTCCACATCCTGCCCTGCCGGATAAATACATGACTTTCCCCAATTAATTCTGTACCCCGCGTGCGTGCCATATTCCTCGCAGCTCGTCATAATATTAGGGAGTGTCGTTTCGGGGTTTGTGACATACAAGAGTATGTCATCGGCATACAAAGAGATACGTTCATCGTGGTCATCGTTGTCACCCACTCGAAAACCAGTTATGTTCGGATGCGCTCGGATGACACATTCAAGGGGTTCTAAAACCAGTGCGAAAAGCAGAGGAGACAGGGGGCAGCCCTGTCTGGTGCCCCTTTCTATTGGTAATTTCCGAGACGTCACCCCGTTGACTCTAACCCTTGCCAATGGACTTTCGTACAGAATGGCTATCCACCTCCTGAACTTGGGACCAAATCCCAGCCTATCCAGTACTGCCATGAGAAACGGCCAGTGGACTGTGTCGAATGCTTTCTCAGCATCTAGGGACAGTATGAGATGTGGGTCATCCAGTTAGGGACTCTTCTAAGGTTAAGTCTCGTCGATCTCTTAGGCATGAAGCCCGACAGCCCCATGCAGTTTAAAAAATTCCGGTGGGAGCCCATTGGGACCAGAGGACTTCCCTGTTTTCATCTGGCCTATAGCTTCTACAATTTCCTCTTTCGTTAACTTTTCTTCCAGTGTTTGTGATTCACTGGACTCTAGCCGAGGGAGCTGTATCGCTTGTAAATATGTGTGAATCTGCTCAGTGTCTGCTAGGGATCGTTTCGCATAGAAGGCATCGTAATATCCTGCAAAGGCGCGCGCTATTGCATCGGGGGTTACGTGGACCTGTCCATCGTCCATCCGTATTTGGGCTACCCATCTGCTTTCCAGCTCCTTTTTGCTAAGCCACGCAAGTAGTCTACCTGTTTTATCACTTGCATCGTACAGTCGCCTATGCATGGCCTGTATTGCATGTTGCACATCCCTTTTGGCTAGCGCAAGGTATTCTTGCTGTAGGAGCTTCAGTCTTCTCAACTGGGAGGGGTTACCGCCTGTGGTGGCTTGCGATTCAGTCTGCAGGAGCTGCGCTTCAATTCTCGCTACCTCCTTACTCTCCTTACGTTTATGTGCTATGATATTTTGGGCTCTGTCCCGGAGGACTGTTTTATAAGCCTCCCACAAAATAACGGCGGAATCCTCTGACCCCACATTTTCCCGGAAATATAGTTCTGTGTCTACTCTAATCTCCTCAGCCACCTGTGGGTCTCGTAGTTCCCACAAGTTCAATTTCCATTCTCTAGTTTGGCGTTGTGTCCGAGCCCCGGTCGTCAGCCATAAAGGTGAGTGGTCTGAGAGACCCCTTGCTAAGTATTCAATCTTTTGTACCTCCCCTATTTCCCCTGCCAGGGTGAATAGTTAGTGCAGTCTCGAGAAGGCCTTGTGGGCGCCTGAGTAAAAAGAATATGCTTTTTTCTGGGGGTGTTGTCTACGCCACAGGTCAGTGAGTGTCAGTGTATCTGCAAATCTCTTGAGTAGGGTTTCCCTGGGGCCCCCTGCTGGGACTGTCGTGCGATCCCTTGTGGGGTCCATCACATCATTGAAGTCCCCGCCTATAATGTGGGTGTGTGAACCTGCTTCAAGGATAATTGCAGCCAGTTTGTCCATTGTTTGCTTCTGTAACCTAGGAGGTGCGTAGACACTTATAAATGTAATATGTCGTCTGTCCCAAAGCCCCTTCACTGCCACATATGTTCCGTTAGGGTCAATCCATGTGCGCTCTATCCTGAATGGCGGACTTTTCCTTATTAATATGGCAACCCCTCTTGCTCCCGTGGAGAACCCCGCATGTGCCAGTGTTGTGTATGGTCTACGGCCCAAAAAACCGCATCTCGTGCCCTTTAGGTGCGTTTCTTGTAGGAGAATCACATCCGGCTTTAGCCTTTTACAGTACGATGCCACCAACCCTCGTTTAACCTTGTTCCCCATCCCGTTGACATTCCATGATAAAACTGAATATGGGGTCTGATTAGATGTCATTCTTACTAAATCTCTTCGAACATTGTTTCTCCCCCCACTCTGGATATCTCTCCATCTTCCCTTCTCTGAGTGGTTGCAACTGATACATTCCTGCTTTTTTTCCTAAGAACTGCGGTGACCTCCCCCCCCACCCCTCCCCCCCCACACTCATCCCTCACCCAATTGACTCTCCCTCGGGTCAACATGACCAACTTTGTCGTTTTGGATCGAGAGAGGTCTGTCGCCCACCCCCCCAACTGTTAAACCCTCAAACTCCCTTCCCCCGCCCCCTCTGTGAAAAACTGTGCGCCTCCTTCACACCCTCAGACGACCAAAGTCTCAATTGAGGCGTCTCAGACTGTTTTCAAGGCAGGGGGGTGATCTAACAAACAAACCAATACCAAAAAAGAAAAATCACACCTAACAAAAATTTCAAACTATATAGAAAACAAAATAAGGGACCAACAATCAACTAAAAACAAAGGAAGGGGAAAACCAGATGGAAAAAGAAGAAAAAGAAGGGGAGGGGGGAAAACAGAGGAAAACACAAAGGGGAACGAATCAAATTACTCTCAAATACACCAAAAGAAGGGACTGCACACGTGGGGAGGCGTGAGAGCCCTTCAGTCTGCTTACTGCCCATTCAGTTCTCCGTGCCCAACACTGCTCATCATTCGGTAATGTCTTCCTGTCTTGTTTGTGATTCTGCGCCAGTTGTCATGTCTCTCCTAGGTTCTCCAGGAGATTAATGTTCTGCATAAGGGGATGTTCCTCCTCCGAGTCTGTGGTGATATCCTGGTCTGTACACTCTGCCGACCTCTGCTGAGCTGCTTCTTCCCTTACTGGTCGCTCACGAGGCAGGTCCCTCCGGGAAGTGCTTTCTGAGTCAGAGGCTCTCGGTGTCCGGCCTGTAGCTTCTCTGGCGCCATACGGTGTTGTCCTGTTGTGTCCTCTTTGTGACGCCTCTCCGTCTCTCCATTCAAGCATCTGTGTCCGGGGCCTATTACTGCGTCTGATTGGTGCTTTCCCGCTGAGAGAGCGCTGGGCCTCGGGGGGGGGGGGGGGAGGGGGAGGGGTCCGAGCATAGGACGTTCCTCTATCCAGTGCCAGGCCTCCTCGGGTGTAGTAAAGAACATTGTGTTTGCGTGGTATATCACCTTAAGCTTGGCCGGGAAGAGGAGCATATAGGTGATTTGCATCTGCCTCAACTTGTCCTTGACCGAGTCAAACTTTTTGCGCTGTTTCTGGACTTCACGCGAATAGTCTGGGAACACCATGATTTTGGTGTTATTCAGCCGGATTTCCCCTTTCTTTCGGATTCCTTGGAGGACGAGGTCACGGTCCTGGTAGTTGAGGACTTTCGCTATCAGCGGTCTTGGCGTCGCGCCTACCGGAGGCCGAGCCCCGGGAATGCGGTGTGCCCTCTCAATGATGAAGCACGGCGAGAAGTGTACCTCTGGGAGCAAGTCTAGTATCCACTGCCGCAGAAAGGCACCGGCATCCATCCCCTTAATGTTCTCCAGAAAGCCAATAAAGCGGAGGTTGTTCCTCCGTGTCCTGTTTTCAGCATCATCCACTCTCCATAGCACGTCTTTCATAGCCGTCGTCAATTCTGTGACCTCTTTCCGGAGCGTATGTGTAGTGCCTTCCACTTCTGATATTCTTTGTTCTGCCTGCGTGACTTTTTCGGAGACATTCCGTAGGTCCTGACGGAGCAGGTTGACGTCTATCTTAATGCCATCAATTTTACCCTCCAGCGCCTCCCTAGAGGACCGGATCGCCTGAAGAAGTACATTATTGTCCGGCGCATCCATGGTGGCAGGCGCAGGGGGATCTGTCCCCTGCAGGGGTTTAGCGAATTTGTCCAGCTTCCCCTGTTTCTGCGTTTTAGGGTCTTTGTCTCGCGCCATTGGTAGCCCTTCTTCTCAATGCCCGGATTCTGTAACCGCCCGCTGGTTTTCACCTTTCTAATTCTGTCAGGGAGCCCCGCGCCGCGGGTAAGTTCAGGGACTTGCCTTCTCTGATTGTATTGTTTGTTAGCGCGCTATGTTTCACCGCCGGGCCAGCTAACTTAGTCCCCCCGTCTCCGCTTGGCTTTCCCTCTCAGGTCTTATTTCCCGGCACTGACGCACCCTGTGCCAGGTGGCAGCACCCATCGTCTTCTGCCAGGTAGGTTCACTGCACCACTATCACGCTGCTCAGGCTGGTTTCTCCGGCCCCTTGGCTGGGATTGTGCTCCGGTAGGTGTTTCTCGAGGGTCTGCAGGCGCCCAGCGGTGAGGGGTGTTGTCTTGTCCCTACTTCACCGGGCCTACCCTGTCTCCTTAGGGGCCTTTATGTGTGTTTCCTGGCCCCCCACGGGATCGCACAGCCACCTAGCCTCTTTGGCTTCTCAGCGGGGGGGGGGGGAGTTTCCCCTCCTCAGCCACACTCGCGCCGATCACTGTTCCTTCAATCTGCCCTTTCTAGTTCACTCGGGGGTCAGGCCATGTATGTGTCGCCGATACCTTCCCCCAGGCTGCCGCCCCCCCGGTGTCGCGTGTGCTGTGCTCCACTTCAAGCGGGGGCGCCGCGGCTCGTCCCAGCCTCCTTTCCACTCCTACTGCGTCGGCTTCTGTCGCGGCCTTCTCAGCGCTGTGCATGGGCCCACCGCGCGCGGTCGCCCGGCACTCTCGCTATGGGCTCTCCCTGTCTGGGTGTTCCCCTCCGTTTTCTGACAGCCTCCCTCCTCCTCTCAACTACTGGGTTCGGGAGGGATTGCGGCTTGTCTGCCTCGTCTTCCGCCGTTCGCCGCCACCGCCTACCTCCCTCGGGTGCTCTCTCCGCTGCCGGCCGCAGCCGGAACACGCCCACCGCGCTCCGCCAGCCCCCGCACACACTTACTGCGGCTGCCCGCTCTTCAAGGAGGCGGGGGGGAGAGAGTCCCGGCTCCGACAGCCCTCCGGGTGTTCTCAGTACCTCCGTATCTTCCCCAGTCGCAGAGCTCGGCTCCTTACCTTCCGCCTCAGGTTATTTTCTATATCTCGAACTACGCCAATCCTCTCTGCGCCATCTGGCCTTCCAGGCGGGGTCTCCTCCACGCGTCGATTTTCCGGCTACAATGGAGCCACACGTGGCTCTAACGTCCCTCACTACTGGCACACTGTGTTCCCCTACACTCGGGTCGGGAGTGCAGGGCTTTAGAATGGGTATGAGCTCAGGATTATGTCAGCAATACGTACTCTTTCGCTCACTCACTCATACCTGTCCACAATGAGAATAAGCAGAGTCACTGAAATAGTTCAAAATGTTTATTTTAACTATCGTGCTCTACAATACAATATACGTGCCACTACTAGCAACAAAATGCATAAACTCAGCACAGTTAGCATTGTTACAATTCCATAGAATACAAAGGGAGAAGTCCTTATATAAAGACTGTGGAAAAAGGGCACTCTGGCCTGACCACCCACCCCTTGAGTAAAAGAAGTTTATTTTATAAAAAGGACCATCTCTGGGCTTTGACAGCAGACCCCATACCTTAAAGCCTGGATGTAAGGTTTACATCATAGGAACAGCAGAGCTCTTCTCCATGGAACGGCTTTCTCCAAGTGTGATAAAACAACATGCAACAACGTAATATCAAAGCACGAGTCTTCAGTACTGCAGCTGTGTAGCATGTTATGTCTAGGTGCTAGGGACTGACCAGAACAGAATAACAAGGGGCATTGTTTATCGACCTTGCACATCGTGTTCAGACTAAACTCCAGGAAAGGCAGAGAACGCGAAAAGCAACCCGTTCTCATGTGAAAGGCACAAACAGAGTCTTGCAAAAACAAAGTCATGCAGCATCATGGCAGCGAAGCTCATGCTAACTTAGCAATGTCGATAATGTGCCTAAGAACCATATAACACCCTCCCCCTGGTAAGGTCATAGGACAGAGACAAAGGACCAAAACAGAGTTCACCAGTCAAACAGAGTTCAAAGCGTTTGAAAAAACCAAATTGGAAAAAAATCGAAATTTTTCAACAAAAACATTTTTTATTCTTTTTTCAAAGTTGTCAATAGGGCTTATTGAAGGAGAGCCGCCTCCGGGATAACAAAGTTATTATGAAGGAGGTGGTAAGCCCATCAAGGTGTGTGAACCGAGGAATGCCATTCCCTCCAAAAGATCATCCCTATCGTTGGTAAAAAAGAGGGATGCCATCCAATTAATTATTGTATTGTATTGTAATTGCATTTGTATAGCGCTTACTACCCCTGACGAGGCGTCGAAGCGCTTTTTCGGCGAGTAGCACGCTACTCCGGGACCCATAGAGGATTAGTGTTGAATTAGTATAGTGAAACATGCAAGTAAATTTTAAGTGGTGGATAGGTTAGTCAGTTATTTGGATTCAGAAGGATAGCGGAGGGATAGAAGAGGGAAAAAAGGTTTGCATATATATAGCGCTTCTAACCCCTGATGGGGTGTTGAATTGCTTTTTTTTTTTTTTTGGGCGAGTAGCACGCTACTCCGGAAACCCATAAAGGATTAGTGGTGAATTAGTATGGTGAAATATGAAAGTAATTTGAGTGGTGGATATTAGTCAGTTATTTGGAGTGAGAAGGATAGTGGAGGGATAGAAATATAGCGCCTGTTACCCCTGGTGGGTGTTGAAGCGCTTTGTTGGCGAGTAGCACGCTACTCTGGAACCCATAAAGGATTAGTGGTGAATTAGTATAGTGGAATATGGAATTAGTGAAGTGAACATGCTAGTCTGTTATTTTGATTGAAAAGGATAGTTGTGGGATAGAAGAGTGAAGGATTTCTTTTTGTAGGTCATAGCAGTAGGAGTAAGTCGAAGGAACAAACGTGCTCCTCATAATCAGACGCCTCTAAAAGCATGAGTGGGCTACTTGCGTGATATTCGATGAGACTTCGTTGCAGGACGGTCTGCGCAGCCGCACAGACATCCCATTCAGCCAAAACTCCAAGTGCAGCCGCACACGCCATACGGCCATCCCCAGAACAAGCCTGGCCATGGGCCTCTAAGGGACCCATGAACTGGTTAAAATCCGGGACGTATTGGAGAGGCATATATCCAGTGCCCAATAGCAGGTGCATCGCCGACAGTAAAAGACTGGTTGCACGCAAGTGAAATAGGCAAAGCGAAAAGTCAGTCCATAACTGATGCCAAACATGGCTAATGGCAAGCATCCAAAAACCTGTTGCATGCAATCACGGTACAGCTGCAACTGGCCTGGTCTGTGCAGTACCACAAGATGAGCAGCCATTGCGCAAAAGAAGCAGGAGAAGCAGGATTCCAGCGCCTAATGTCAAAATTAAGGGGAACCCTCCGAAGACGCTGGAAAAAATAGAATGAATAAAACCCGGTATTATTCCAAATATAGTCTGAAAAGAAGTCACAAGGCCAGATCCCACACATTTAAAAAAATGCGCAAGGCCTGTGGTGTCAGACGCATTAAATATTTGGTGTATCAGCTCTCCAAAATGCAGTGGGAGGTTGGTGTTCAGAAGGGACTGTATCTCACTAGAAGTTCTAGCCACCTGTAACTCGAAGGTCTCGCGGGCTGAAGTGAGAGCCACCTCTTGTTGGAATAATAGCGCTTTGAGCCTGCTCAACTTGTTGAAATCTGTTTTCAAAGTTGGAATGGAAGGCCAAATTGAGCTATATAGACTCCAATGCGGGGGCGGAAAAAGCACATTGCTGCAACAAGTTACGCGCTGGGAAACCGTTACTAAATACGGGACTACTGCCCGTAAACCACAGCAGTCTTGGTTGTTCAAAATAAGATGACTGCCATTTGTAAGCAATGAAAAAGCGGGAATTATTGACGGCACTGGAGTCCCTTTTAAAAAACAGGCCGGATTAGGCGCCGAAACGTTACAAGCGCCGTGCAACTTAACGTGTTTGCAAACAAGGGAATGTCCTACTGTGGAATCGCAGTCCTCCCCTGTTAGGAAAACTTCCTTACCCTCCCTCTGACATCTGTAAGTGAAAGGCAGGGACCACAATTCATGTAGAAATGCACTACCCAGTGGTTCAAAACGGCCAATCGGAAAATGTTGCATGCATGATGTAAATTGAAATAGCAAAAAAGGGAGAGAGATAACCCCATGAATTAACCAAACAGCGGAGTCTGTTTCCGCTACAGAAAACTGCAAGGGCTCTAATTGTTCAATATGCAATAGTGTGTATGTAGCATCTTTCATGGACATAAATCTTTGTTTATCAGTCAGATTAAATGGCAAGAATAAAGCAGTGGCATTCAAATAATCCCAAGGTACTTTTCCCATTTTAAGAGTCTGCAATGTCCAAGCAAATTGCATAACAGATCGTAACTGATTTTGACCATGATATAACACAGATGCATCACTTTGAACAATATCAATAACAGATGAAACCATATTATCCAACGTATAAATGCGTGAGGAAAGTCCGTTTATGCTATTGTCTACTACGGCAAGGACTTTTTCTAAGTTGGCTTGATCAATTTGGCGCAGACGAAATGCAGCTTCCATCTGCGAAAGTTTCCAAATTTCATTGTAAGCGGCATACATGAATCTTTTTGCTCTCGGAGCCCTGGGTCCCAAGAGAAAATCAGCCAACTTAATGTCACTCGACAAGAGCGACAGGTGATGCTTCACCGATGATAGGGTTGAATGTTCCAACCATTGTTGGCATAATTTACCCACCGAGTATGTGGTAACCGAATGGGAACTTGGATAACGTGGGTCCGGTCTAGTCTGTGTGAAACCAGGTGTTACATTATAAAAACGCATTTGACATGCATTTGTATTAGTTTGCCACACTAACCACCCGGAAGAATCAACTTCAGAGACATTGAAAGTGTCATTTCGAAGCAAAGCTTGCAATGCCTCAATGGTATAATTGGTGTGTGTGCGCCAATCATCATATTCCGCTAAAGACAGAATGGACGGCGTATTTAAATTTTTGACAGTTGCCAGGCCAAAACAAGTTGTTTGGTACACTGTATCATTTAAAAACAAAATTTGAGCTGGGATCAGGCAGGCACGATGTAAAGCTTCAGTTCCCTGAACCTGCCAAGGCTTCGTGGCCCAGATTGATTTTAAATCAACAGTATCTTTCCAATGATCATAACCCTGCGTAGCCAATTTATTTCTAAACAAGTTGGCGTAAATCAATTTTGTGTGGGTCAACATAAATTTGGATCGTGTAGATGATCGAAGTTTAAAGTAATAGGATTCCGGATTAGATATGTCATCTGTAAAGTAAGTGCACTTAACCCTAAAAGTGTTAGAACTCCCCTGTACGGGAGTAGGACAATGTTCCCATTGTGTATAATTAAAAACGGGTCTTATCGTGTTTGTTTTGTGCAAAAAATGATGCCTATAATGCTGATAACAAAATAAATCCCCATAATTGGCAGAATTTAAATACAAATCTTCAGCATCAAAAGCAGCATAATATCTTAAATCTGAAAATAGTGCATGTACTGATTGCACATCCCAATCATCCGAATGTATGTCCCGTGTTACCACATCTCCTAGAGAGACGCGGAACACGTATGGTACGCGAAGTACCTCGGTTGGGCCGTGGACTTCGTAGGCTACTTTGTCCCAAACAATGCCATCTGCAATCGGGAATGCTGAAATGTTCACATGAGACTGATCATGTTTCATGATATGGGACGATGTGTGAGGAGCCAGAACTCCATTGACCAAGTTTACAGCAGAGCGTTCTGGCAAGTAATGACCATTGATGAGCAAAAAGAACACTGTCACAAAACCAATTGACATGAAGAGGAAAATCAGGATAAGCAGCAACCAAATGTAGGTCCAAGGAGGGACCAGGTAAGTCTTTTTGAACCAAGAGGAAAAAATACTTAATTTAGTCGGTGTGTCTGCCAAACTGGATGTCGAGGAAGACGAGCCAGAAGAGAGGCTGGCATGATCTCCATAGTAGCCACTCGTAGGTTGATTTATCAGAGGTGGAAGTGTCGGGTCCGCTTGATGTTCTCCAGGACTGTTCGGCACCTCACTCACGGACTCATCAGGATGATATATATACTCGACATCCATGGTAGTAGAGGTCGGACGGGTGAAAGATCAATGATAGTGTCCATCACTTCCTTAGCCCTACGAGGACCAGTGGAAGAAGATGAAGTCAGTGGATCCAATGAAATTGCGTTGCACGAAATTGCAGGTGTGACACTATTCAGAATCGGCCACATGGTGTAACTTGACATTGTCCACTGAAATATATCTGTTGTCTTTGCGACCAGGTAATGGAGGTAAAATAACTGTACGAGTACCCTTCAGTCCAAGCACTGGAACCGGTGCATGATAAGAGGGACTAAATTCCTTTTTGTTCTCCAGCTTTTCTCGTACCAGATCTCTGATTTTTGGAAGCCAACCGGCAACTGGAATCAGCAGTGCTGCATCAGTGGAAGAGGGTAAATGTTCAGTTGCATAGCTGTCACGTGTCTTTTGTAGATCCTGTAACACAGTAGAATGATTATCTACGTCAAAGGTTGAGGCAGCCGCCACAACGTCTAGACATCAAGGTCTGGCACAAACATTTTAATGCCAAAGAGCATTTCGTATGGGGTCCGCCCACCCAGATATCGTCTAGGGAGGTTATTAAGTGCTCGTTGAACCCCATACAAGTGGGCCAGCCAGTTCCTGCCAGTACCTAAGACTCTAGCTGTCAAGGATTGTTTTAAGTCACGGTTCATTCGCTCCACAATTGAATTGCTCTCAGGCCTATATGGAGACGAAAACTGCAACAGCACCCCCATTGACTTCATCGCATCCTTGTACGCCTTAGAGGCGAACGCTGGACCTTGGTCAGAATGGAAGGTGCCACAGGCAAACATCCCTACAAAGACACACAAATCCCTGATGACATTTCGAGCGTCAGCACTGCGTTGTGGCCAAACCCACAGGAATCTAGTGCACGAATCAACTGCAACAAATATGTATTTATACACAGTATGGGAAGAAAGAGGACCGCAATGATCAAGATAGATACAGCCAAAAGGTTGATTAGAAATACACAGCTGTGTTTGCGGTGGGCGTGTGACCGTGGATGGCTTAATTTGCTGACAAATGTCACAAGAAAGTACATAATTACGGGTCTGTTTATATAAACCACGCCACCAGTAACGTTGCTGTAAAATAGAGACTGTCGCCGACACACCGGCATGTGCAGATGCTATGCCTTCGTGTGCGGCTTTGATCAGAGCTTGTCTGCGGTCCAAGTTGGGAATCATCCGATCCCCAACGGAAGGAATCAAGGCATAAGGAACGTGTTCGGGAGTTATATGATAAGAGTATTTCGAAGGGAAACCCTGAGGATAAGCAGTTCCCTCCCTTGTTGCAGCTACCGCTGCCAAAATCTCATTATCTATTTTAGTCATGGATCTTGTAACTGCTGCTAAGGAACACGTGGCTACTGCAGACTTAGCCGCTTCATCAGCCAAAGAATTACCAAGAGCATGTGCTCCCACACGCTGATGGCCAAGAGTATGTATAACATGTAAGAGGGGCAGACGTTGTTTAAGATCTGCCACTCGAACCCAAAGCGTTTTATGCTTAATTGCGCTGCCTTTGGAATCTCGATAGTCATTCTGAGACCAAAAGAACAAGTTGTCATTAAAAGACTGGACACAGTAATAAGAATCGCACACAATAAGAGTATTCACATTTGGATCAGCAAACTCGAGAGCAAGTACAAGAGCACGCAGCTCCGCCAATTGTGCCGTACAGTCTCCAAGTGCCTGAGTGTGCACAATGGAAGACTTAAACTCTCCATTAACTATTGAGCCAGCAACAATTGCGCAAGCGGCTGGATAAGCATGTTTGGAACCCGTGGCCGGTTGAGCCGAGCCATCGGTGTAAATGATGCTGGTGTACTCCTGTAAAGGAAGCAGAGACAAGGGAGGAAGATGAACGTGTTCATACTGTAAAAACTCCTGTGTCTGTAAGGAAGGATCAAAGATAAACGTGACATCAGACAATGTCAATGAAGTCGCCCATTGTATCCAACCGGGATGTAGTGCTTTCGAGTTAGGTACACTCGCCTTAGTCACGGCTTCCAAAGCAGGGAAGGGCGTGACCATAAGAATGCGTTTGCCTTGCGCCAGTGAGCGTTCTTTTAGAATCGCCATCTGTACTGCCGTTAATATTTTTTCAACAGTTGAAAAGCGCATTTCAGCAGCAGTGTATAAATGTGATTTGTATGCAATAGGTTTTGTGTCTCCCTCATTGAACGTCAAGTAAGTGAAACCCACTGTCCCAGAAACTATACGTATTACCAGGTCTGTGGTGTTGTCACGCGTCAACAAGTAGTTAGTTGCAAGCAAGTCAGTTTGCAAAGAATTCAGAATAGAAGTATGTTCCGGAAGCCAGCTGGCAGAAGAAAACATCGGTTGTATCAATGCATAGAGCGGTTTGATACGCTGGGCATAATCGGGAATGTATGTCCTCCCGAAATTTAAAAATCCCAGCAAAGACTGAAGTTTCTTCAGTGTAGAAGGGGGTTGCAATTGTGCACATTTCTCCAAGAAGTGAGGGGCCAAGCCCTTTCCTTCATTATTGAGCTCATAGCCCAAAAAGAGCACCGCCAAATGGGCGATGTGCGATTTTGCAAAATTGAATTTATATCCATAGTCGGCAAAGGACAAAATAATCCTGTCGACTCGTACAAGATGCGGCATAAGTTCATCGTCCGTCAGATAAATGTCATCTACATGCAAGAACGCATCAGGGTCTATGTTGTTCAACAAAGACACAATCCGTGCCGCAAATGCCCCGGGGCTATTCTTATACCCCATAGGCAATTGCGTAAATTTTTTCTGATTCCCGACGGCAGTGAATGCTGTCAAATCCTGGCTCTCAGAAGCGAGATTGTGACTATAGAAACCATTAGAAATATCAAGTGTAGTTTTGTATTTCTTACGAACAAGATTGTTTACCAGTGCAGAGCTGCGAGTGTTCTGCACCGCAAAAGTGCGACAATGACTGTTCAAATTTCGGTAATCCAATACAATCCGATATGAACCATCAGATTTTGATACCGTAAAGAGTGGATTATTCATCGGTGAAGTACATGATTCAATCACTCCTTGATACTCCAACTGTGTTAGAATATCACAAATGGAAGCTTTTGCTTCATGTCTGATTGGATATTGCGGTTGCGGCTGAGGCATAGAGCGTAAAGGTATTTCATGAGCCGGTGAATCAACATCCCAACCCACCTGATTACGATACACCGCTGGGGCTAGGGCCAGAGCCCACTCAGCTGCGAAAGCCTGTGCATGCTCCTCAGGGACATGACGCGAAAAACTCGGAAGTATCACGTCTTCCCCTCTAGAAGCGGCCAACACAAAGGGTGGAGGCCAATCTGCCTCCGCTAACAAAATGTCATACGAGGAGGTTAGATTCTCCCAGAAAACCGCCTTGATTGGACGAGGTATATCACCTTCAATTTGGAAAATTATTTCATAGAGCCTATCCGGGGGGGCAACCCGGTTGTCTGCAGTCTCTACTGTAACGAAGATATCAGTTGTGTCGCCTGCAGATAGGGACGCAGAGCCTCCCGCAATATGGTAACCTCCGCTGCGCTGTCGAGCAGAGTCACTTCCCATGTCCAATCCAGGAGTCACGTTTTCACCGTCTGAGGCATACCTCGCTGTAAGAGCGGCAACTTTTTTCTTCTGAAATGGGGGTCAAAAACAAGGTAGATCCTCTTGTTTTCCTTTGACTTCAAACTGTTGAGGCTGATCTCGTCCCTGTGGCGCAGGATGACTTTTGCCACTATCTTGGCGTTCCCCTCCTCCGACTTGAGAGCCAGATGTGTCCTGTGAAGAACGAGGAGAACGCTGATCAGGGACTTGAAATCTATCAGGAGACTTCATTTTCGCGCGATCGCGCAAGTCATAAGTACGCTCAGAAGACTCGGGTGTCGGTGAACCTGCAGGCGAACCTTGCTTCTGCTGTTGCTGTCCCTGTTTTTTATTTTTCCAGTTCTTTTTAGGAAAGACTGGACGCCCATCTTTATCAGTCTGGGCTTTTTGTAGTGTTTGCGTTTGTGTTTGCGTTTGAGTAAAAGGCTTAACTCCCAGACTATTGCGGCCTATGGTCTTATAAGCCTTTGCAATAATCTTTGGTAATTCGCGCGGCTTGTCCACATCAGGGACAGCCTCCAAGCAGTTTGCCACTTGAAAGCTTACTGCATCTCCCTTGACATTGGCAAGGATCATATCAGCAACCACGTCGAACACCCCCACCAACCTCCGCTCCACAGCCGCTTCGGCTCCGTGTTCATCTTGAACACGCTTAATCACTGAGGGGAGCACGGTCATGGAGGGAGTGCCGAAACACTTCGAATATACCGCTGCAAACACCTTGCCCCAGGTGTTACAATCAGCCAACTTGGGAAGCAAGTCTTTAGGCAAATCCTGTGTTTCTCCACAGGAGAGGTATTTGGAAAAACAGCCTCTAGTTGTCCAAATTTTTCAGCAAGCCAATAAGGTAATTCATCCTTATTCTGTGGACACTTGCCCATTACTGAATTAAACCTAACGGGACTGATAGTCACACCACCAGGTCCCGCAGGTTGCGCAGCAACGCCAGGTGGTCCCACCTGGACGTTGCGCGTGATGTACTGTATAACATCCCTATGTACGCGTATTAAAGACGTATGTAAGACCCGAAGGTCCCTAATTGCAAGAGTTAAATAACGTGGGTGTGGGGTGTACCCAGCCAAAACGGGCCAAGTGGCCCCATCTATTGATAAAGGACCCAAATGGACCGGTGATACTGGGTGAGGAAGGGCGCCATTAAACCAAATCTGGTGTTGCCAAGCTGTAAGCGGAACTTCAAGAGCCCTATAAGGCTGATAAGCGTGAGGGGTGGCCGTGGCATTGTATTGATGAAACAAATCATCTGTTCCATCCACCGCCGGAAAGGTGACCCAAGAATAAAACACCTCGAAGTGGTAAGCAGGATTCGTTTCCACCACGAAAATAAGCGCAGTACCCGCATCAGGCACTCCATATTGAGCCAAATACGCCTTGAGCGGGGCGCGGCTGTGAGCAGGAATATCAACCATCACAACAAACAAAGAATAACAACCTAGAGCGCGGCAGCGCAATAATGGGTTAAGAATAAAGAGAAATAACCTTTTAAAACTTCAAGCTTGAAAGAACCTATAAAAACATCAATATAAGAGGTTACACCGTCACAGCTGTCTCCGGAAACCGAAGTGAGGGTATTGTGGACAAGCACAAGCACTACTCAAGCGTCTCACAGATAAGAACCAGACCAAACGTTGGCGGCGCCATGTTGCAGGGATTCTGCACATACACAGAACTATGCGTAGGAAAACAGGACCTCAGTGAATAGGGGTGTACCAACCTACCACATCAGTACCCAAAATCCCAAACCGACTAGCTATAGTGTCTCATTCGTTCTCCTCCAAAGATCACGGAGCTACAAATGATTAGACAACCCAGAACACAACACTCCCGACTCTCTCAGGAATCGCGGGAGCAAGACGTACTCTTTCGCTCACTCACTCATACCTGTCCACAATGAGAATAAGCAGAGTCACTGAAATAGTTCAAAATGTTTATTTTAACTATCGTGCTCTACAATACAATATACGTGCCACTACTAGCAGCAAAATGCATAAACTCAGCACAGTTAGCATTGTTACAATTCCATAGAATACAAAAGGAGAAGTCATTATATAAAGACTGTGGAAAAAGGGCACTCTGGCCTGACCACCCTCCCCTTGACTAAAAGTAGTTTATTTTATAAAAAGGACGATCTCTGGGCTTTGACAGCAGACCCCATACCTTAAAGCCTGGATGTAAGGTTTACATCCTAGGAACAGCAGAGCTCTTCTCCATGGAACGGCTTTCTCCAAGTGTGATAAAACAACATGCAACAACGTAATATCAAAGCACGAGTCTTCAGTACTGCAGCTGTGTAGCATGTTATGTCTAGGTGCTAGGGACTGACCAGAACAGAATAACAAGGGGCATTGTTTATCGACCTTGCACATCGTGTTCAGACTAAACTCCAGGAAAGGCAGAGAACGCGAAAAGCAACCCGTTCTCATGTGAAAGGCACAAACAGAGTCTTGCAAAAACAAAGTCATGCAGTAGCGTGCGCAAAAGCAGCATCATGGCAGCGAAGCTCATGCTAACTTAGCAATGTCGATAATGTGCCTAAGAACCATATAACAACCCGACCCAGTAATGAAGTCCGGCACCGGTTGTTGTGGATCCCTGGACCCTCTCCGGTTTTGTTCGACTTGCCTATTCTAACTTTTGGTATCCACGGAAGTTCTCTTCTCCATGACCGGTCGTCCTGACTTGCTATGTATTCCCAACCCTTTACTTTTCCCCCGCTACCATCTATGCTCCTTGAATTTGTTTTCTATGTTATTCTTATGCTCTAGCAACGGATGTATTTTTGTAACACTGTCTTTCTCCATGCTATGTTATGCTCCAGAAACTAATGTAAAAATGTAACACTATTCTGTTGTAACCACTTCCTTATGTAAAGCACTCTGATACCTCCGGGTCTAGCCAGCGCTATATAAAACTCTTCAAATAAACAAATCAAATAAATGTTGCTACTCTTCGATTCCTGCGCTATCAGTTTATGAATCATTATTTTCAGACATTTAGTTCAGTTTGTTTAATTTACCTGACTGTTTTGTTAAATGAGAACACAGGACTGGAAATGAGGTTCGAAAAAAAAGTGTTATCTAGTAGCCATAGTCATTTAAAATTCACGAACAGCTGCAACTTTTGTGCTCACCCTTGTGACTGTCACGCCTGCCTGTTCTCGGTATCTTTGTGATTTTTAAGTTGTTTGAGTTGTAGACTTGATGCACTTATTTCAATGAAATCATTGTTCAAATGATGTGCACTACTCTGTCATCGGAAAAGTGTATGATCTCACTTTCACATATTGTATAATTTTCATGAAATAACATAAGTTCCAATTGCTATAACTTTAGGCATGTGGAGCTGTTTATGCAACAATGACTTCAACTTCTGAGGGAGGCAAAAACAGACAGAAATACCGAGGCCAAAGGGGAGACTTCATACCTGCATATGTTGACATTTTATTTCACAGGTGTGCCCTCCTGTAGTTTGCTTATAATATTGCATGTGTGCAGAAATCCAGCCTTCCAGCTCTAGTGGACAAAACCCAGAAGCACTCATAGGTTTAGTCCCCAGTGAGGCTCATCAGTATCTTATTTCTTGATGGCTATTCAAGCTACTTTGCAGTGACTGCTTGTATAGCTTAAGGTTACAGCGACTACGAGCACCATAAACCTTACTACCCACTGCAGCTGACTATCTTAAAGGTGCCAGACTTCACGACGCCGGCATACAAGGCACTGCCCTGGACTGGATCCGATCCTTCCTCACCGGAAGAAGCCAAAGGGTCAGACTACCGCCCTTCCTTTCCGCTCCCACAGACATCACCTGCGGAGTCCCACAGGGGTCATCTCTGAGCCCGACCCTCTTCAACATCTACATGGCCCCCCTCGCAGCCATCGTCCGACATCACGGCCTCAACATCGTATCCTACGCCGATGACACCCAGCTCATCCTCTCCCTCATCAGAGACCCCGCCACCTCAAAACGCAACTTCCAGAGAGGAATGCAAGACGTCGCAGTCTCGATGACCAACAGCTGCCTAAAACTCAATGCAGAGAAAACAGAAGTCCGTGTCCTTGGTACCACCCCCTCTGCATGGGACAACACCTGGTGGCCCACTGCCCTCGGAAGCCCACCTACCCCCTCAGACCACGCCAAGAACCTCGGCATCATACTCGACTCATCACTCACCATGAACAGACAGATCAACGCCGTCACCTCCAGCTGCTTCAACACCCTACGCATCCTCTGCAAGACCTTCAAATGGATCCCCCCTGAGTCAAGGAAGACAGTCACCCACGCACTCATCACCAGCAGACTGGACTACGGCAACGCTCTGTACACCGGCATCAACAAATCTCTACTCCGGAAACTCCAAACAATACAGAACACCGTGGCCAGACTCGTCCTCGGCATCCCCCGACACAAACACATCAGCCAACACCTACGGAAACTCCACTAGCTCCCCGTGGAGAAGAGAGTCACCTTCAAAATCCTCACTCACGCCTACACAACAATGGACCCAAATGCCTCAACGACAGAATAAATTTCCACGTACCCAAAAGAAACCTCCGATCCTCCAACCTCGCACTGGCCGAAACCCCTCGCATCCACAGAGCCAGAGCAGGCGGAAGATCGTTCTCCCACATTGCAGCCAAAACCTGGAATGAGCTACCGGCAGACACCAGACACGCCCCCTCCCAGAACACTTTCAGGAAGGCTCTCAAGACCTGGCTCTTCGGCTGAACGGAGCTGCTAAACCCCCCCCCCCCCCCCCCAGCGCCTTGAGACCCTCACGGGTGAGTAGCGCGCTTACATTCTCCTGATTGGATTGGATTGAATGCCTGAGACACTTCAATTAATGAAGATGACTAAAGGTAATTTAGTGAAGGAACTTGGAGACTACTCATGTTTTATAATGTACAATTTAAGTCTAGCCGGCTAGCAGCAATATTAGACTAGTACCTAGTTCCTCCTGCATGCTACAAAATCTTCTGTGTGAATTAAATTTCCTTACCTACAGAATCGGGTAAGGTGGTACATGGGTTGAACTTAATGCTGTGAGTTAAGTTTGCTGGTGATGCTTCAGAAGTGAGTTGTGATGTCTCTTGACATCCAAATGCTGCCACCTGATATGGAGGAGAATGATGCCTGAATTACATTGCAGGTATGTGTTATTTAGGGATGTTTCCCCGTTGTACTCTGTGAGAATTCATGATTGCACTCTGTGATGAATTTAGGTCCATGTATTGCTGAAGCTGATGGTTCTAGTTTAACTGTAATGTTATGCTAACCCTCTATGGTTCTTTGTTTTGTAGCTCCCGTATGATTGAAATCCAGTCCCAGATGTCAGAAAGAGCAGTGGAGCTGCTATGCTTGCCAGAGGACCAAGCCTGTTACCTGCTGGATGTGGGGTGCGCTCTGTTCTGTCAAAAATGCCTATTTTGGTGAAGTTGCATTACCATCTGTCCCACAAAAGTGTCCAAATCTATTCTTAGTGAGCACATTCTGTCATATATCCCGGTTGAATTACACAAATGGGCTTTTGTTAAATAGTTAAGGTAGATGCTTGTTGGGACGAAAAAGCCCCTTGCTTGGTGATGGTTGTGGACCCCTGCCTTGAGTGCCCCAACTATAATGATGTCTGGATCCTTTTTTTTTTTTTTATTGATTTTGTTCAAACAGTAACATAACAATTACAAACATGCCAGTGATCGAGTATTACTTAGTAAATTATTTTGGCGCTTACTAAAATGGGATGACGGTGGCCAATTTGAGGAACCACATAACCATGTTTCTCAGGATGATTGGGTTGATCACTTTAGGCCGCAGTATGCCCGATGCCCAATGGAGGAATATGGGGTAGAATTTAATCATGTGTTTTACACTAAAGAGGTTTTTAATAGTAAGGATGTCGAACTGGCCCTTAGATTGGTGGCGGGTGGAAGAGCACCAGGTCAAGATGGCATCCCCGCGGATGTGTTCACACATGATAAGGAACGGTGGGGGAGATATATTAAAATGCTGGCAAATGCCATAGCGCAGGGAGCACGCATCCCGGATTCTTGGACGGGTGCGGTAATAGTCCCCGTATATAAAAAAGGGGATAAATCATTACCCGGGAATTATCGACCCATAAGTCTGATCGACTCATTACAGAAGATTATAGGTAGGTTAGTATTAAGTAAAATACAGGACTGGATAGATGACAATAACATACTGTCCCCTCTGCAAGCCGGATTCCGGGCATTCACTAGCACCATTGATCAGGTGTTCCGCTTCATTCTTATATATTGGAAAGTGGTGTTTCTGGGCAAAGGCAGTCTTTATGCCACTTTTGTGGATTTGAAGTCGGCCTTTGACCTAGTACCACGTACCAAATTGTGGGCAACCTTGGAGGATCTAGGGTTGCCAAGCGAACTATCAATGGTAATTAGGCTGCATGAGGATAATTCAGCTAGAATTCGATGGGGCTCCCAGGGTATGGACACTAGTACATTTCCAGTAGAGCGCGGGGTGCGTCAAGGATGTGCGATGGCGCCCACCCTATTTTCGTTGTTTATCAACGGCATAGTGGACCACATATCGTCCGTGAATACTGATGCCCCAACACTAGCAGGGACTAAAATACCCATTTTAATGTTCGCCGATGATACATTAATAATTTCGAAAACTCCGAGTGGGCTCCAGCAAGCTTTGCTTATTTTTGAAAAATTTTGTATCACCCGGGGTTTAGAAATTAACGTATCTAAGACGAAGTTTATGACTTTTAATTCACACAATGTTTTTAAAAGAAAAATGTTAATGAATAATCAACCGCTGGACCAAGTTAGAATGTTTACCTATTTGGGGGTTAACATTCAGAGTGACATGAAGTGGAACCAGCAAATTGATCTTGCCACACTTAAACATCGGCAGTTGGCTGGTGCGTTAATTGTGGAGCACAAAAGTCACTCACAAAACCCATGCGACCTGTGCTCCAGGTTTACGATATGAAAGTTGTCAGTGCGGCCCTTTATGGTGCCGAAGTTTGGGGGTTTGAGAACATGCCCAAACTTAGAGTTTCTGAAAATAGATTCCTGCGTAGTATCACCAATCTCCCCCAAAGTACACCACAGTGCCCTCTGCTCTATGAGCTTGGTAGAAAGTCCATATTAGAAATTGCAAAACTACGCCCTGTTCTATACTGGCGTAGATTGTGGACCACGCCGGAATTGAAGCCGTATGCATTGGGTTTTGTGGATATCATTAACTCTGATACTTTTCATAAGATAAGTTGGCTGCGGGGAGTTAGGGATTTACTTATAAGCATGGGGATGAATTCTCTTTGGTTGGAACCACTCTCAGCACGCTTTCCTTAAAAAAAAAAAGCACTAAAAGAAAGGTACTGGGAGGTGGTGGTGCGTAACACCCAAAGATGTAGTGAATCATCCTCATTGACAGGTTTGTTTTTGAATTTTAAAGACTGCCCTATCTTCGAACCCTATTGGGACACCATAATTAAACCATTGGATAGAAAATTGTATTTCCAACTGAGGGTGGGTTCGCTGCCTCTTAAATCTTTTACATCTAGGTGGTCGAGCTTAGGTGATGATAAGTGTCCAGTTTGTTTATCAAATAGTGAAACGATTGCCCATATGCTATTTGTGTGCCCAGCTTATGCTGCCCCACGTCGGATTTGGTTGAAACCTACATGTAAAATGCTGGGCACGAGGAAGAGTGCGGAGGCAGAAAGGATAATACGTACTAGCACCCTATCGTATATCTCTATAGCAGTTGCAAAATTTTTGGGGTGGGCGTGGGTAATAAGGTTAAACTCACAATAGTACAAGCAAATCTGACTGTTTAAAACTTGATAGCCGTAGATTGATTGATATAATGAATCCCATATTGCCCAGGCAGATGACTTATTTTATTGTTAAAATTAATTGGAAAGGAACTAATGAACTTATGATACTGTACAATTTTTTTATTGTGATTCTATTTTACTTGTTTTTTAAGGCAATTTTTTAACTAGATTTTAGCTGTATTCCGGACCAATCATGTGTATATATATGTAAAACGCTTTTATGACAAAGTGTCGAATAAAGCTTTTTGGAATGGAATGGAATGGAGTATTACATTTGGTCCTGAAGCTTCCTTGTGCTGATTTTCATTGCAAATATAATAACACCTGTGCATTTTACTCCCCATTTTGCATAGTACAGATTAGACCGCTCCTGAAAAGTCAAGGTAGTCTGGAAAAAACAGGTCAAACGTATCATCCTTAACACATCTCATCCAATATTTCAAGCATACCCCAACCTGTGTGCCGAGTCCCTGCTTAACACCCCCAGTATCCAGATCCTTCTTTTAATCAACTGCCTGTACCTCCACAGCATCTGCCGCCCCATCCGACACAGTCTCGGCTACTACCTGGTCTCCCCCGTCCCTCTCCTGTGTTACCCGTGCCCAGGACACAAATGGCTCCCATATATCTTTAGGTCTGGCAGCAGATGGCATCAATTCCCAGAAATTGGTGAGCTGCGAATGCCCGAACATCACATCACGCAGCCATTCTTTGATGGTAGGAGCCCTCTTCTTCCCCCATTGGACAGCCACGCAGCGTTTTGCGAAAAGAAGCAGCATAGCATGCAGTTTCCGGGTCTGTACTGGCGTGTCTTTCACATACCCCAGCAATCCCTGTAGCAAATCTGGAACCTCAGGTGTGCCTAGTATGTTATGTATAGTGGTGAATACTGTGGACCAGAATGACGAGAGCCGTGTGCAGCTCCACGCCATGTGTACAAAAGTGCAGTGCTGCATCTCCAGCAACTGTCGTCCTCTCTAAGTCCCATGCGGCGTAGGCTCTCAGGGGTCCTATAAAACCTATGGAGGAATTTAAAATGTATCAGGCGTAGCTTGTAGTTAGGCGACAGGGCAGTGAGCTGACAGCAGCAATAGGCCCACTGATCCTCTGTGAGCGGAGTCTGAAACTCTTCATTCCAAGCCTGCAGGGCACGTGGCCGTATCACCGGGGCAGTGTTTTGTGTGTGATTGTAGATACGTGTGATTAGTTTATGCGGTGAATTGGATTTCAACACATTCTCAAGTGCCAACAAAGTGGGGGGCGGGCTCGGGATGGTGTCGTGTAGCGATCTGCAAGTTGCCCTAAGTTTGTGGTACAGAAAAAGTTCTGAGAAAGGCGCATCTGCGCCGTCCTCAGCTACCGGAGGGGATCTAAACTCTTCGTTCGGATACAAATCTGCGAAGGTACGAATTCCCATTTTGAGAGCCAGGGTTCTACCAGAGCCCTCCCCCATCGCCGGCACCATTGGGTTGTGCGCTAGAGACTTGGATGGGGCGTACAGAATGGAGAGATTGGCTCTTTTTCATAACCCACCCCATGCCCATCTCAGAGTGTTTACCGTGTCTACGTCCGCCCGGGGTCGCCTACATTGCTGATATAATGCCACCTGCAGAGGAGTGGGCGCCGCTGCGTCCGCCTCCACCGCGGTGTGTGACAGAAAGGGGGTTGGGTGCACCCAGTAGTACAAGAACTGCGCCAGGGCGCTCATTGCATACAACTGCATGTCCGGCGCCCCCAAACCTCCCTGCCGCAAGGGGAGAGTAAGGAGCTCCCAAAAGAGCCGTGCCTGTTCACCCCCTCCAGACCAATGAAACAAGCAGGGATCTGAGATTCTTAAAAAAGGCTTGAGTGAGAGGGATGGGCACGTTAACAAAGAGGTACAATAGCTTCGGCAACACCACCATTTTCACCAAAGCTATCCTTCCCGCCAGGGACAAAGGCAGTCTAGCCCACGCTGTAATCTTGCCTTCCAGCCACGCAATAGCCCGCCCGAAGTTCAGTTCCCAAATTTCTTGCATGTTCCTGCTGAGCCATATGCCCAGAAATTTCACTGGTTCTTCAGCCCACTTAAGGGGAAATTCTGTGGGAGTGAGGGCAGTGGCGTCTGTCCGGGGAAAAATAACTGACTTCGCCCAGTTAATGGAAATCCCAGAAAGCCCCCCAAATTTAATAAACTCGCGCATCAACGGGTCCAAGTTGGTCTCTGGGTCCATGGCGTACAGCGTGACATCGTCGGCGTAGAGTGATATGAGAAGGCTTCTCGTGCTGAACCCAATCCCCCTAGCTGTGTGGTGCTGTCTGATGCGAGCTGCCAAAGGTTCGATAGCTATTGCGAAAAGGAGCGGGGAATGATGTCTGGATCCTTGACGCTGATTTTTGTTGTTGTTGTTGTGGGCAAATCATGCATATATGCACCGTGACATAGGTCGGTCTGCTGGATTGCGGTCTTTTTGGACTGGGGGGGTGCCCAAAGTGCTACCCTCATAGTGGTATAAGGCTCCTGCCTTTGCCAGGAGTTAAGCAGCACGAGCGCAGTAGTGGAAGCATAACGTGTAGTGAAACGGTACTTTTACCTGTGTCACTGGAATGAAGCCTACAGGCTTGCGTGTTTAAAGTTCCGCTGCTGTGTTCTTTACTCACCCTGGGCCTACATAAGTTTGGTGTGTAGTGCTGTGCAGTTCATGTATGTTACATACATGCAGTGGATGTATGTGTGCCTGTGAATGTTACAATACATGAAAGATGTAGTGCTGTGCAGTTTGTGTGTTATATGCATGTGCTGGGTGTATGTGTGCCTGTGAATGGTACAATGCATGGACGATTCTGGGTTTCATTTTGGGAGACCCAGGGCTAACCGGAGAAACATGAGGAGGTAGAGGAATGCCCCCAGGCAGATTTGTGGATGGCTGCATTCCTGTGAGCTGGGTGGGACACCCTGGAGGAAGGAGAGCCAGGCCTTTCAGTACTCTTCAAAGTGTGCTCTTTCATTCAGAGAGGTCACTGGGAAGGAGCTTGAGCACATCTCAGGAAGGAGTTAAGGCTGATTAGAGAATCCTAAATAGTATGTCTGAGACCCTGGAGTAAACTTTTGATACATATATCACTGTGGCTGACATCCAGGTGGGAATCTCTAGTCACTACCATGGCCTGTGTTGTAGGGCTGCCAGATATTGGAGTCACTTGTGCTGTACTAGACTGCTTTCTTAAGGAAGGGCAGAGGGAGGGGGACTTCAAAAGAAGCAGACCCCTAACATAAACTTCAAAGACTCGGACACAAATCGTATTTTGTTTTTGGAAATGAACTATAAGGAAGGGAACTCAAGGCCCCCAAGATTGTCAACTGTCAAGCAGCAAATCAGGCTGTCCGACGAGGAGAAGATTTGCAAGACTTCTGCCTGTGACTAGGAGTGGGGGCCAGGGCTCGACAGTCTCCCTGAGGGAGCATCACCCAGGGACTCCAAGTCTGCCTGAGCCTAGAGCACCGGTGCCTGCTTGCTTGCCAAGACCAGTGTCCCCTGTAAAGAAGAGGGGAGCGTTGGAGGGAACGAGGTCCAGAGGGGGATCCTGGCAATTGGATGCCTGTATCCAGGTGTGAGGCGACAGCTGCTGCACCCATTGGGTCATTGTCCGTGCGTAGGTTTGAAGTTGGAGACCCAGTATGCCAGGAGGACTGCAGTGAAGATTGCTGCTGTGCCGATCGGGCCGTAGCCCATTTACTGAGTGAGGTTGTGAGCCCATATGCCAGGTGGGGCTACCGAGACCAGTCAAGGAGAGTGGTCTGGTCGAGACTGTTGTCGTGAGGAGGAGGCGGCTGTTGCCTTGACCCAAGCGGATCCAAGCCCGGACTGAGGACCAGCACTAGGAACATTGTACCCCTCCACCCAGTGGGGAGGGTCCCAAGAAACTTACCAGCATCAAGGACCCCCCGTACCCTGCCTCTGCACGACCACATATGAGAAACTAGAGGACACCTGACGCTGCCCCTCCCGAGTCTCATGTATGCATGTGAAGAACTTACCATGTAGCGCTTCAGCGCCTGAAGAACTTTTGACTCCGACTCTGACTACTAGTGGTGCTTAACTTGAACGCTGCCTATAGTGAATGGGAAATAACCACTGCCGCTAGCAAGAGGGGAGTGGGACTCTGGAAACCCCCTATAAAACACTAGAGCCGTGACCTCGGGGGACTGTGTGTATTGTTTGTGAATGCTGTTTTATGAAAAAGTAGTATTTATATACGGACACAATCATTTATTGCTACTGTTGAATGTAATTTGAGTTGTGAGCCTTTGTTCATCCCCCTGTGTCTACCTCCCTTCCCCCGAGAAGCCTTGGACTGCGACCCGCACTACTTGTGAGAGTCAAGTGCTGAAGGGGGTCCTTTGCCCAGTTGCTCAGGATCGATAGTAGCTCAGGCCTCAGGACATCAGGAGTAAAAGGCCTCAATCCTTACAGTTAAGGGGCTCCTGCTTGCCCCGTGGCCCCCTGAACAGGGTTCTGACAATG
The DNA here is from genome assembly GCA_963921515.1 of Calotriton arnoldi. NCBI lineage: Eukaryota > Metazoa > Chordata > Amphibia > Caudata > Salamandridae > Calotriton > Calotriton arnoldi. The sequence goes on from CAWUFW010000130.1 coordinate 817,804, forward strand.
CTAAAGCTATTTTTATGCTCCACAAGAAGTCATGGTCTTTGGAGGGGTTGATTGTGTGGGTGTCTCACAAGGTGGCACTAATAGCAGTAGTTGCAGTTTGCACCACCTTGTCTTATGATGATGTAGAAGTTCAGACAAAGGAGCATGTGATTCATAGATAGGACTAGGGTAATGGGGAGATGTCGACTTATTTTATACAATAGGTGCACAGGCTAATCTTGTGATTGGGGCTGAGGGCCATCTAGACTGTTGTTTAAACCAAGGTCTGAAGGCAATGTAAATGACTTGAGACTCCTTTTTTCTTCTTCAAGGTGTGGTTCGGGACTGAGTGGTGATTACATCTCGGAACAGGGATATCATTGGGTAGGCATAGACATCAGTCCTGCCATGTTAGGTAAGTGCATTGCATCCCTTGGGCACACAGAGGGAGGAAGTACTATGGATTTGCTTTAACCCTGTACAAGGAAAGATGACTTTGGTATAATCTCTGCCCTTGACTTAATTCAAGGTATCACCTCTAGGCCTATTTTACCGTCGAACTTAGATCTGAATTTTGCGTGATAAGTGTGAGTGTGATGCTGACAGACTGGGAGATCCTAGGAATTGTTTTAGTCACTTGTGTGCTAACCTTTATTTTCATTCATGGCAGGTTTTCATTTATCTACGGGAGCTTTGTTCACTTTTTATTGTGACTGGATACAGTGTGTGTTGCATTACACCTACTTATTTTAGTGTGTCCTTTGGCATTTGCACTCAGTACCTCTTGTATATATGTGGCTGCTTGTTGTTGGGTTTGGAGTTATCCATGGCAGGTGGTGCTACCCTCTTAGGGGCATGGTGCTTTACCCATGGCACTACTTGTTTACACTATTTTAGGTCTAAATGATAGTGTGGGCATTAGAAGGTTGGGTTACCAGGGCCACCTCCCTGGATTTTATAGACTGAGGCAAATGTATCCCGTTGTTAGTAAATGACCAATGCAGTGGTGTGAGGTTTACACCTCAATCTATTTTTAGATACTGCTGGGATTTCATTCTTCAGTCAGTGACATGTCAGATTTGTCTGCCTTGTACAGATGTTGCTGTGGATCGAGAGGTCGAAGGAGATGTCTTACTTGGAGACATGGGGCAGGGTATTCCCTTCAGGCCAGGCACGTTCGACGGGTGCATCAGGTAGGCTTCATTTCTTATGCGGATTTAGTTCCTATCAGATGTTTGTTTAGTGGCTTTCAACTGTAGGGTTGCATAGCATGCAAAAGCCTTCAGAATGACTATCTGATCTGGAAAGGGCCGTGATGGGTGTAGATTGGGCATGTAGCAGTTGGGCAGCAGGATAGAATACCCAGATAGAATACCCAGCAGGGATGTTAGGTTTCTTGTTGTGTTGGAGTAGGTGTGTTGGAGTAGGTGCCCAGGCATCTCCCTTCTGCTTCAGTGCGACCTTGACCTCTCCTTGCCCTTCTGCATTGTGTTGGTGTCTGTCTTTTGCGGTTTTGTTCTATCTGCCCACTGACTCTGTTTAACTGTCCCTTTTTTTTTGCACCCTTTGTTCCTCTTAACTGCCCCTTTTTGCATCTTTTGCTCCTCTTACTGCTCCATTTTGCAGCTTGGTCTTTTGCAACTTTGTTCTCTTCTGCCAATTGTTGCCCCCCACTTGCTCCGCTAATTATGTTTTCCCGTCTTGCCGCTCCCACCGGACTTTCCCGCTCTTCCTGAGCTTGCCTACTGCCGCCCCGCCCCCTCTCCCCCAGCGCTCCTCCCACACTCCAAGCCACTCACAGCAGACTCATGCAGCGGGTGTGCAGCTGACGCGCCAAAGGCAATCTCGTCTGCTCCTGGTCTGTGTCCAGCACCAGAAACCCTGGTCCAAACGCCTACCGCCGTTACACCGCCGACTTACTCCACCTGCTCAACCCTGTATGCCGCCACAAATGCTGCTGCTGAGCTTCACCTAAGTCCACGGTGGCCCCCCTTTGACTGCTCTCGTTTCCACTTCACCTGCCTCCACACACCTGCTCCCACTGCCCACACACACACTGCATCACAGCAAGTCAGAAATCAAGATCCGCACTTACACAGCACCATGCCCCCACCCTCACAACAACACTCCCTCGCAAGCATTCTCCTCAAAACACGCCCACTCTGCCAGCACTCCACTGACCACATCGACTCCCACGCACGAAACTTGACTCAACCCCATATCAGCGCTGGGCATCGCCTTAGCCATCCCTACTGGATAAAAAATCTTGCACCAGGACTGAACCCATTAACAAGGAGGAGGAAGAAGACTCCCCATCATCCACAGAGACAACATCAACTGTACCTCTTACACTGACCCAGAAGCCACTTTTATGGAACACATGCAGCTTCATACGGACAGTAACACTATTAAAGACACCCTTCCCTACTGGCCCCAGGACCTTGCACCCACTTCAGCAAATTCCACACCGACCACACTGCACCCCTCACAATGGGCACCTAAGACTTAATACTTCTAAGCGATCTCCACTTTCATTTTGACGAGCCCACGGACTCCAACTCCAGGGACTTGCTTGAACGTCTACAGGACATCGGCCTCACCCTGGTCGTAAAAGGCCCGACCCACATCGCCGGACACACCCTGGAGCCCATTTTCACCTCCAGTGACAAGGTTAAAGTCAGCCACATCACTCCACTCACATGGGTAGACCTCTCCATTGTCCACTTCTACATAACAGGGCCACTAACCACCCATATGGAGTTTAGCAGCACCCTAAGCCGCTGCTGGAAGAAAGATACAGAAACGGAATGGCTCAACTCCCTCCAACTAAACTACCCAAAGCCCACCAACGACCTTAACAACACAGACAACTTCAACAACTGGATCACCACCTGTGCCAACACCCTGGCGCCTGAGAAAAACCAAACCCAAAAGATCCAACAAACAAGCTAGCTGGTACAACGCTGACCTCAGAGCATCTAAAAGAGTTTGTAAACAACTCAAAAGGAAATGGAGGACTACCTCAAGAAACACCTATAAGGCTGCACTTAGACAATATCACTATAAAGTAAAAGAGACCAAGAAAAAGGACTGCAAAGAACTTTTCGCCATAGTCAAGGAATTCACCAACCCAGCAGCCACAGCCCAAACCATCACCCCTACACAAAAACTCTGCAACAACCTCGCCAACTTCTTCCACAAAAAAAATCACTAAGATCTACAGCAACCAAGAACACCAACCACCCCCCCATGGACCTTCCCAGCCTGTTCCGGAACAACCACAGCACCCGAACAACCCTCATCACTAACACAGATGACAAACGCACTATCCTCAACTGTGGACAGACTGCCACCCTCCTCCTCCGCCGCTTTCAACACATTCTCTCACACCACACACTCACCACCAGACCACTCACAGCAGGAATACAAGAACCAGCACTCAAATGGATAGCTTCCTTTCTGTCCAGAAGAACAAAAGTAGTCCGGGTCTCATCGTTCACATCAGTACCCAAGGACCTCCTCTATGGATTCCCACAGGGATCATCACTAAGCCCTGCGCTTTTCAACCTGTAAATGACTCCTCTGGCAAACATAATTGGATCCCATCGAATGAACATCATATCCTACTCCGAGGATACTACACCGTCACCACCAAGACAAACTTCAAACGATGCATGACCAGTGTGGTCATTTAGATGAAAGGAAACTGACTCCAGCTCAACACCGACAAAACTGAAGTGCTGAACTTTGGGAATAAGAGCTCACCTTGGCACTCCACCTGGTGGCCTGCAAATCTTAGACTTATAACCACCTTAACAGACCATGCTAGGAACTTAGGCCTCATCCTAGACACCAACCTCACCATGAAGTCCCAGGTCAAAGCCATCACCTCCTTACGCTTTCACATCCTCTGCATGCTACGTAAAACCTTTAAAGGGGCTCCCACTGGACACCAGACATCCCATCACACAGGCCCTAATTAACAAGCAGATTGGACTACAGCAACGCACTCTATGCCGGCATCCCAACCCATGTTCTTTAGACTTCAAACCATCCAAAACGCCGCCACCAGTCTTGTCATCGACCTCCCGTGCCGAACCACACCACTCCTCAGAGTGCTGGACTGGCTTCTCATCCAGAAGTGCTGCTAGTTCAAACTTGTCACACAGATTCAAGTCACTACACAACACTGGACCCGCATACCTCAATCACCGGCTTCACTTCCACTAAACTTCCACACATCGCTCAGCATCACTCTCACTCGCGCGCACACACTCCGAATCCACAGAAGCAGAATGGGAGATCGATCATTCTCCTGCCAAGTGGCCAAATCCTGGAACGATCTCCCCCTAACCCATGAGGGCATCCTCACTGCTTGAATTCCTCAAGAAGCTGAAGACCATATATGCAGGCCCAGCCTCACCACACACCTACACAGCATCTGGATACCCACAGGTGACAAGCAGCGCTCTACAAATCCACCTTACATTATATTACATTGTTGGATCAAGATGGTAAATACATTTGTGGGCTCTGTATGTCCTAGCGTGTAATGCACCAGATCTACAAATTCTGGCACTTCCTAATGTAATTGAAAGTACTTTCTGCATCCTTTTTTGGCAGCATTTCAGCTCTTCAGTGGCTTTGCAATGCAGACAAAAAGATACACAGCCCCCCAAGGCGACTTTATTGCTTCTTCTCATCCCTCTATTCTGCACTGGTGAGTGACATTCGAGAAAATTGAAATGGCCATGCCTTTGCTATCCTTGGCTGTTTGTAACTTTTTCCATTTGTTCTTTTCTAGAGTAGAGGATCTCGAGCCGTGTTGCAGCTTTACCCAGAGAACTCAGAACAGGTTTGCTCTCATATTGTGCCTTGAACACATTCAGAGTTTAAGTGTGAATTGGACATGGTGCATTTGGCCGATCTGCTGGCATTTTTGCTTGCTTACTACCAGGTAGTGGGTGACTGATCTGCCATTGTTTGTTTTTTAACTGAATGGATTTGCGTGGTTGCTGTGTTAGTAGTTGGAGTACCCAAAACTACATAATGGGCAGCTAATACAATTATTTGACTTTCTAGCAGTCTGGCTTTGGTTGGTTGATCTGTTAGCATGTTGCTGCCTTTGGAGCTGGGCATTGAGTGGCTGATAAATCCTTTAGTGTTTGGTGCCTGTAGAGTTGGGGGTAGTGGGTTATTTCTCTTTTAGAGTCCAGTGTTTTGGAGCTGGTTTGTAGGTAATTGATTTGTTACCATTTAATGTCTTGTGAGTGATCTATTAGTGTGGGGTATATCTCAAACCGACCACTGGTTATTTTGTCAGGGTGGTTGACAGCTTTCAGGCGCTAGACCAAGCAGTGGGCAGTAAATGTATCTGCTGGAAATTGCTGGTTATGGAGCCAGTCAGAGGGTAGGGTCAGGTGTGTTTGTACTTGGTTATAATTATTCATGTTTCACATTAGTGCTTCACCACTTTCTCTCTTTCAGCTTGAGCTGATAACTGCACAAGCCATGAAGGCAGGCTTTACTGGAGGGATGGTTGTAGATTACCCGAACAGCTCCAAAGCCAAAAAGTGAGTGCAATCTCATGAAAAGTAAGGTGTTTTGTCCTGACTGGCTGAACTGACCTTTCCCTTCACCTGCTTCTCCTTGATGCTATGCTGTTGCTTTAAGCTGTTTTATGGTGGTGTTGATTATTTAAACGGATTACAGACCGACGTCAAAGGAGGAGCACGCAGACACAGAGAAAAAACATATAACATCAAGGTTTTCGAGCAAAGTGACATTGCCATTTACATTGGGGAATGATCAAGGGATATAGAGCAAGCACCATTCAGATTTTTCCCCAACTGCCACAACAAATTTTCGCAGAAGGACAACCACAATGTGTGCAACCTTTGCCTCCCAGGAGATCACAAAGAGGATGGGTTCACCACGTTTCCCAAGTTCATGCTGAAGACCCTCAAAGCAAGAGAGAAGAAAAGGTGTACACACTACGCCATGGCACAGTCTCAGCGCAAGCAAGGGTCACTCAAACAGTTGGGGTTGTTGAACGACAATGAAACCCACGAGGACAAAGACATGGCATAAGGGGAAGGCTCTGACGCCAAATAATTTGTTGAGAAATAAAGAACACAGAAAAGAATGTCCCCTCCGAGAGACGCTAGGTAACACACCAAGGGCACACCACAGCTGAGCTGAACTCTTCGGACTTGAGCAAGCAAGATTATCCTCAATGACAAAAACTTTGGTGAAACCAGCTTCAACATTAAAAGGTGAACGAGAGGGCCGGAAGGATCAGCAAAACACAGCACCGGTGTGCACCCCGCGGGCCCGACAGGAGTGGGAGATAGCGCTAAGCATGCCAATCATGCAAGAGCAGTGGACGTTCTGCTGTACACAGGCGCGAACCCTCTCCCCGAACTATAGATTGCGCCTCATACACTTTAACTTCTTGCAATGCACCTATAGGACATCCGCTTGGCTCCGGGTCTAATCTCTGAATCGCGCTGCCAGCGATGCAGGGCACCTGACGCAACCTTCCTACACTTGGCATGGGAATGCCCCTTGGTTCACCGCTACTGGGCGACTGTATTCGACGCGATAGACGAAATGACGGGCACACCCATAGATAGATCCCCACTGACGGCGCTGCTTGGTTATGTGAAGGACACCCCGGCAGAGGGGAGAAGGCTCACTGCGATGCTATTGCTGCTCGCTAAAAGGCACATTGTGATGACATGGGGTAGGACACGCGCACCCAAAAAGGCGGCATGGCTTAGAGATGCGGCGTTTTGTCAGGAACAGTTGTCCTCATACTGGGATCTAATGCCTGCTCAATCCCGACCCAAAGATGTTTGGGGCCCCCTGCAGCTCTACATCAGGACGCACGCACCAGATGAGGCGCCCTCCCACATCCAGACAACAGATGAATAGGCGAGACACTAGACACATTAGCTGCGGAAGCCATGAGACCAACTTTAGATCAACAGGCCCGACAGATCTACATGATCGCCATCCCTCCCTTCTTTTCCCCTCTGACTTCCCTTTCCCTCTCCCTGTTGTTCGTTGAGTGGTAAGCACCTTTGAGCATTAAATGCTGTAAGACAAAGACACCAAAATTGATCCTGGGGTTGCAAAGGACTGTATGCTACGGTAATCTTACGGGCGATCGCCAGAAACAAAATGTGCGGAACTCCTAAGAGATTAATCAAATAAGCTCGTAAACAGAACTGAGTGGAAAAAGCACAATGAGACCATGTACAAGCATATCCCAATGTAACAACTGTAAAGATGAGAAAACTTGAATAAAGAGAATTTTAAAAAAAAGAGCGCCGGAAGGATAATGAAAGCACAACATGACAGGAAGGCTTCGGCACAGAAGAGAAACCCCAAGATTGCTGATGTTGGCCAAAAGCCTCTTGACCAGGAAAGAAAGCAGCAGCATTTCTAAGCCAAAATGGAGAACCTGAGGAAATGAAAGACGGAGTTTGACTGATTTATGAAGTCTTACTGAATCCCTCTGAAGCCACCGAAGGAAAAAGTGAGAAGGCAGGGCCTTACTGAGTTAGAACTTCCTGCTACACCAGAACCACAGAAGTTGAGGTAAATTTTTTGAGTACAAAGAAGATGAGACACAGGGAGGCTTAGTGGAGCAAGAACCTTCAGATGGAGGAGAAACAGCAGAAGGTTGGTGGGAACTCTACACCAACTAACCTGAAGAGGGGGGGTTGACTTCTACCCACCCAGACCTTCAACCCCTGACATTGCAGTCCAGAATGTCCTAATAAGAGGGCAGCTGACCTTGTTGTGTCCACCTCGAAGAGAAACCCAACAGTCATGTTTCCTGCTGGAAGCACTCACTGGCTGAAAAAGGGAATCCATTCCTACCCATGCTGTCCTGTACCAGTGTTCGGAGGCCTTCATGAAACCATCTCCAGCAAAAGCCGGCACACCAAGGGTAGTAAAGAAATACAGGCACTCTACCTGAGACCCACCTTATATCAAGGGCATTGTGGTTACGGATTCCCTGATGGTCATAATGACACGGAAGAGGGCAACTACAGTGACTGCCACGGTTTCCCTCCTGATGAGGATAGCAAGCAAGTGGACATGGTGGGCTGAAAGATGGAGAGGTCAGCGGTGCTGCAGTAGCGTATTGCAAAGTCCAATGCATTGTTAAACCGATCTGCCCCCTGCAATGGACGAAATCAAGGACCTCCTGCAAAACCTGCCGTAGGGAAAACCTGTGATCCAGACGGGCAAGAACATTGCAAAAGCCTGCCTAAAGTCATTGCTCGATGTAGCAGATGCCGGCAGCAAAGAACTATATACAGCCACAACCCTAATGAGACAGGCATGGGTAAGAGTGTCCGGGTTTAAGCAAGAGGTACAAGTCTCTGTAATCAATATGGCCTTCACTGGGGACAGCCTCTTCAGCAGTACAGTGGAGGATGCGCTGCAGCCCATGAAAAAAGACAATGAGACATTCAAAGCAATCGGGGCTTTGTAATGCAAAGACTTTCTGAGAGAGAAATTTACCTTAGGAAAAGTCATCGCACAAAGGGAGGTCTTCAGCCTACATCTCATGCCTTCTCCACGCCACTGAGTGGGCCACCAAGTACATTGTCGCTTTGGCAGTAAGGATCCCCTTTAGAACACACCTTTCTAGGGAGACCCAGAGAAAGAGAAAGTATCCCAAGAGGATTGGTAACTTGCAGCAGAGCTCCTCCAACCCAAGTGACCAGTAGGAGAAAGAATGTAAGGCAGATGGATATTAAACCTAATCCAGCATGGTTACTGCAAACAATTATAAACAGACCCCCAACAATAAGAACATGACTGAAGATATGCAGCAAAGAAAACTGCCTATGGCAAGAAGTCAACAACAACTTAATCAAGAGAGAAATAAAGCAAGTAACTCCTAAGGAAAAGAACCAAGGAGTTTATTTGGTTTATTTCCTTGCACCAAAGCCAAACGAGACACTCAGGCCCATATTAAGTCTTAGGGCACTGAACAGATGTATAAAAGTACAAAAAGTTCCAGATGATGACAATGTGTCAGGTCATCCCACTATTCCAGAAAGGAGACTATATGGCAATTATAAACCTCAAAGATTCCTCCCTGCACAAACCAATGAACAGCGGACACAGAATTTTATTGTGGTTCGTCGTGGACAAGGTACATTATTAGTTATCTGTCCATCCCTTTAGTCTTAAGTCTGCTTCAAGGGTTATCACAAAGTGTCTTGCAGTAGTGGCAGCACATCTACGGAGGAGAGCATACATGTTTACACATGTTTAGACAATTAGATGGTAACAATGAAATCATTCAAACAATGCAGGACAACATACAAACTATGATAAGGACACTGTACAAGCTGGCCTCCTGCCTGAACTTACAAATACATGCCCAAACTCAGAGTGAGAAAAGGCATTCATAGGGGCAACACTAAACACAGTGAAAGGTAAGGCCTTCCCTGTAGCAAGTCCAGGCACTGACTGAGCAAGCGCACCTCTACCAGAAGGGACAATGTCTCAGTGAGAACTGTGGGGGAAAATGATAGGCATGATGGTACCCTGTATATCCTTAATACCCCATGCAAGACTTCACATGAGGACACTCGAGGAGTGGCCACAGCAAAAATGGTCACAAGCTACCAGAAGTGGATGGGATCTAGTGGTCACCTCAGACACAGTGCACAATGAGATGCAGTGGTTGAATACTGACATTACAGTGGGCAGACTGTTCAAACTACCAACTCCATCTGTAACCATTACAACAAACCCATCCCACGCATGGTGGGAATCTCAAATGGGAAAGCTGAACATCAGGGGCCTATCGAGCCCAGAAGAACCAATGAAACATATAAATCTGTTGGAACTCAAGACTGTCTTCTAGGCCCTCAAGGCCTTCTAGGTACATATGGTGTGATGAGCGATCCGAATTCAAACAAACAACATGATTACCATGTTCTACCTCAACAAGCTAGGGGACATGTGCTATCCAAACTTTCACAGAACATATGGAAGTGGACTATACAAAGAAGTATATTGCTAGTAGAGATGCACCTACCGCAGAGGTACAAATTACAGAAGCAGATAGGCAAACACGAGTGGGAGCTAAAGCAAAAGGTGGTAGAAGGCATCCTTTAGAAGTAGGGCACACAACACTGGCATTTTCTTGGGTTGCAAATAAGTCTAAGCTTTGCATCCAGGTATCAGCACTACCGGTCGATAGGGAATTCCCTGCCGATAGAATGGTCTGGAAAATGTGTCTATGCTTTAACTCCAATTCCTTGGATACCACTGGTGATACAGAAATGCAATCAGGCAAACATAGCCCTAATTCTAATAGCCTTCCAGTGGGCCAGACAGCCATGGTTTTCAGACCTACTTAAAATGGCACAAGACAGAGGCATGAAGCTACCAGGACGTACTGACAATACAGAAAGGTCGGGTATACCATCCGTAACCAGCTACCCTGAGCCTAGCAGCCTGTTTCTTGAAGACCTAGAATTTGGTCACATATGCATACCTGCAAATGCCAGAAGGCCAACCACAAGAAAGTGTTAAAATGGAGCAAATGCATATACTACTGTAATAGGAAAGGCCTTCATAAGGGCTGGACAAAAGACATTACAATAGTTGCCTGACACATCTACTAGACAAACTCTTGTACTCCTCACTCAAGGTACATTTGTCAGCCATAGTGGCATATACAAGGGGAGTAATAGGGAAAAGTTTCTTTACCACACCCGTTATCAAATGATTCATAGAGGGAGCAAAGAGACTAGCACCCCCAAGGGCAGTGCCAACACCTATGTGAAATCTCAACCTGGTGCTGACACAACTGATGAATACACCTTTTGAACCCATTTGTATTGTGTAACTCTGATATCTAACGCTAATGACAACCTTCCTAATTGTTACCACATCTTTAAAGAACTTCAGGCCATTACAACACAGGAATCTTATCTGCGAATACACAAGAGCAGGCTAGTGATGAGAACAAACCCAGTTTATCCTAAAAGTGGTTTCCCATTTTCATGTTAACCAAGCCAGACAATTACCTGCATTCTTTCAGCAGCTTTAAAACGTTGGCAGAGAGAGCCTTATGCACACTGGATGTTAGAAGGGCAATTATGTATTATTTACAAGAGACAAAACCAGTTGGGAAGGAGAAACAGTTTTTATCTCCTTTGCACAAGTAAGCAAAGACTCTTTAATCACCAAAGGAACTATTGTGATGTGGATAGTCTAGACAATTCAAGAATGTCCCGAAACGGCAGGTGTGACATAGGGTGGAAATCCTAGCGCACACTCAACAAGGTACAAGGGAGCAACACTTGCCTTCCTGGCTTATATATCCTTAAACGACATTTGCATGGCAGCCACGTGGTCCTCCGTGCACACCTTCACAAGACATTACTGTATGGACATTCAAGTCAGTAAGGAGGCTTAGGTGAGACAAAAGTGTTGAAACACCTGTTTGCAAATACACACTCTGGTAATCCCAGTCACTCAAGGGAAAAGAATTTCAGCTACAAAATCAGTGCACAGAACGAGAGCCCAGAAAAGATTCACTCTATAAAATAAAGTTGTTACCTTTAGGAGTAGTTTTGTAGCTTGTAGAATCTTTTTGAATTTACATGCGACCCTCTCATCTCCCCAGTTGAGGTACATTTGAGAGGAGGGAAGATAAGCAAGGTATAAAAAGGAAGTCAGACAAAGTTGCATAAGTTGGGGGGAGGGAGAACTTGAAGATGGTGGCTACGTTGAGATATTTCCGAGGCATACATGTGGCATCATTCAAGAAGGAACAAGGGTCTAAATGGTCGGTGACTTGATCACTCCCACAACAGCAAAATACAAAAAGGGAAAAAAAAATGCTAAAAGAAACCATTTGGGACCAAACCACCAGATGGTGGAATAATGCACATCATGTCAATCCAGAATATTATTCAAGCTGCAAAAGTACACCTGCAGATAAGTAAGCCTTTGCTTTCCAGACTTGAAGGAAACCGTACAAGACCAACTCATGAAAATGCTGGTGCACCAAACTTGTTAACAATACAGAGGGGGGCAGTTATACAATTCATAACCAGCCACCCTGAGTCTAGCAGGATGGTTCCTGTCCTAAGGACATAGAGTTTGGTCACTTAGGTTTTCCAGTTTATCCCCAAGGTTATCACACTTCCATGTAAACCAAGCCATACACTCACCTGCGTTCTTCCAGCAGCCTAAAATGCAGGTGGGGAGAACCCTGTACACACTGGACGTTAGAAGGGCAGTTATGTGATACTTAAAACATTTTTTTTTAAAGCGATCAGAAAGGGGAACCAAATCCTTCATCTCTTTATCCCAAACAAGGAAAGGCTCCCCTGTCACGAAGGGAACTATTTCGAGATGGATAGTACAGACAATCCAGACATGTTACAAGGCAGCAGTGTTTGGGAGAAAAGCCGAGAACCTGCTTGACAAGGAAAAAATGAGCAACACTCCCCTTAATCGCTAACATATCTTTAAATGACATCTGCATGCTGGCCACACGGTCTTCTGTGCACACTTTTGCCAAACACTACGGTGTTGACATTAAGACTAACAGGGAAGCTCATGTGGGACCAAAATTATTAATACACCTGTTTACAAATTGCACTTTTTGGTCATCCCAGCCTCTCAATGGAAGAGGATACAGCTGAAAAATCAGAGCACAGCATGTCGATCCAGATAAGATTCACATTACAAAACGAAATGGTCAATAGAAAATATCTCCAAATGGAGCATTTACTACAAACATCATTGCAAGTAACTGCACAAAATAAATATTGTTGCAAGTAACATTGCACAAAGCCACCTAAACCTGACGTGGTCCCTTTTAAAAAAACCTGTAATTTACAAATATTATGGTAAGCTTTTATCTTAAGTTTACTGGCTCCAATAACCTTTGAACACCGCCCAACCTGTGTTTTTGATTAGCTCAGTAGTCTGTCACCGTCCCTGTAATCTCCATGCAGGGACCAGGTGCGTACAGTTAGCTAACTTAAAATTTTTTAGTTAGTTGATATTGTCTTGAACAAAATTTTGAGACGCACATTAGCCAACTTATTTTGAGATACATGAAGCTTGCTAGTTAAACCTGTTGGCGTATGTATTCTCCATCAATCAGAAATCACATTCTGTAGGGTAAAGTGTCCTGCTTACCGTGCCAATGGGTAGTCGCTAAAGCCGGTCCAACCTCCTGAAGTTCATTTCAAGATAATATGGTACTTTGTACAATAATGTAGTTTGGCTGAGGAAGAGGTTGGCCAAGTGGTCATTGAATTGGCTTTGCTTACGCTCTTACAAGCCTCTTCCTTGCACCATCTAAATAGGGCTTTCCATTTAGCAGTCATGTTGACTGGCTCCCGAACTTTACCACCCCAAAAGGGCTTGTATCTTCTGATGCCAGCTGACCCCCGTAGGATGTAGCCGTAATGTTCTTGCATTGTTTCGTCCCATGAGATTACCAGCCAGGAGTCTACAGCCAAAACTGTATTCAAGGTAATGAAGGCATTCCCCCACAGTGAGATTAAATTACTTTGTACTTTGACCATGGAGGATACATACCTATATCTGACACCACCTGAACATTTTCTTCCAAGCAATAGGCTTCCACCATTATTTTTAGGCTTGTAACAGAGCAACCTTATTGGAATGTAAGCCCTCTGCATGACTCTAAGAAGCTGTGCCACCCTGCCCTGAATAGCCGTGTCTGTTGGGGCCTGTGTTCGACCACATGGTCAAAGGTTCAAATCCCGGCGGGTCCACTCAGCCTTTCATCCTTCCTTCTGAGGTCGATAAAATGAGTACCATTGAGTTGGGTAACAATAAACATCTGTTATTCAGTGCCAAGATACCCGTGGGTGAACGTGCACTTTACAAATACACGCTATGTTATGTTATGAATAGCCAGGCATTTACCCCCTGTGAGCAGGTCCTTCATGTGAGCCCACAGAAGGTGCACCATATTATTTATTTATTTTGTCAGCATCGGAGCTTTTCTCTGTCTGCTGGATACCCAAAGTGTACCCCTGTTAAGGGGAGTGACTTCTATCGTATCATTAGACTATGCAGTAGCTGGCCATCAGGCGGCATAATTCTATTTATTAGGTACATGCCTTTTCACCTGTACGGCTATGGGAACACTGCCTAGGGGTTAGCTCCAATAAAGATCTGTTCATTCTCCAGAATGGAGTTCTGTTGTGCCTGTAGTTCAGTAGGAATGCTCTTCTATGTACATTCCAGATGTCGTTGAGTTCCAGACTTATTTATATTGGAACTCTGTCATCAGGTGAGCTGTGGTGCCTGGTTTTGAGGGCTCTACAGAGTTGTTGTCAGTAAAACTACTACAATCCAGAAGGTCCTAGTTGAGTATTTCAACACAACAACTTGGTGTCGCTTGTACAACACCAGGACCTCGCCAGACAAACAACTCTGATGTCGCGATTAAGAATCCACTGCAATCCAGACTGCAAAACAAACTTTAAAAGTGAATAGCTTTTCTGTCATTGTTTTCTTCTTGTATTTGCCAACACAGCATCCACCGGTTTAAAAAAATATATATAAAGGTGAAAGTTAGTTAAGCAAATCTTTGATCTATGCCCTGCTCGCGGCCTGGCTACAGCACCTCTCTGCTCGTGTCTCACCGGAGACTTCTCAAGTACAGACACCGTGCCATTCTAATTAGACACTCCCGACTGCCATATGAAAGGCACACTGTATAAACAAGAGAAGTGCTTGCTCAGCTCCAGCTTGTTCAGAATCGGACCATGTCTCCATAGGTTTTTTAGGTCTCGCCTACGCAGCGCTGCATAGGAGGGGACCTCTTGTAATCGACTCGCTTTTTTGGCCAAAAACGTGCACGCGTTGCATTGCTTTCAATGGCAACGCATGCACGTTTGGCGATTCCCTTGCGGGAGCGAGCTTGAAACCATCTGTTTGTAATTAACTTGCAAACAGATGGTGCCCTTGGCTCGCTCCCGCAAGGGAAACGCTCTGCGAGTCTCGCTCGTTCGTTTAACTTTGAAACTGAGCGCGGAGCCGCTTCACGGACACCGCGCTCGGTTTATTTATATATTTCTTAACTTTAGCACTGAGCGCAGCGCCGCTTCAAGGACACCGCGCTCAGTGTTGAAGTTAAGAAATATATAAAGAACAGCGCGGTGTCCGTGGCGGCGCCGTGCTCAGTTTTAAACTAAGCATTTGCAATGCAATCGGACCGATTACATTGTAAATGCTTGTTTCGCTTACTGTGGATGTCCATTGCCTGACTATTGGGGGCAGGGTGAACATCGGAGCTGAAGGTTGCGCGCATGTGTGAAGGTACGTCACACAAATACTTTCGCTGGAACCCCCCCAGCAGATGAGCCTGCTCAGCGCCATGGCCTGCCTCCTTCTCTTGTTCTGCTTACCAAATATTGAAGCCTTAAACGAAATGATACTATCTGGGTCCCCTGGTAAACAACTTCCGCTGCCCGTTTTGCAGGTAAGCACAGAGGGGTTGTAGAGCAGTTTCGCGGAGTTCTGTGAACGTACCGGTGTCTACGAGAGTGCCTGTCTGTGTGTACGAGAGTGATTGAGAGAACGTAGACCTACGACAAGAGATGCCTGCCGACTTTGGAAAGAGGCAACCAGTTTCGGGTCGTTCTTGGCTTATCCTGTGATTTGGGCAAATCACTCAATCTAGCTTTGCCCTAAAAAAATAATCTGACCTTGTGTAATGTAACTGATACTCATTCAATCAAAGCGCTCCAGTGCCCTTTGTCCGAGTTCACGCTATATAAAAACTGCCAAAAAAGTGAGCATTTTTCACTGTGTGATTAGGGTGCGGAGTTTTGTGCCAGGCACGTCTTGGGAATTTTTATTTCCTCCCTCCTGAGGCGCCCAAAAAAAACTTTAGTGGCTGCCGCCGATGTCCTAGGGAGGTTCAACATCCCTTAATAGACACAGGCTGTTCAAAGCTTCAAAACAATTAGCTGGCAACTTGTAGTTTGCAGGGATTTCCAGTTAATTGTATGTCTACTCTCCAGGTTCCCGTGTGAAAGAGCCGATACCGAGTGACACACGGCGCCCTGCACTGATAATTCTTCAGTGTCTGGCAGTGGCACAAATAAAATAATATTTAATCGGTTGGAAATGTGTTGTTTTTAGAGTCAATAAGTATTTTACCAGGTAATGGAAACGATTCAGTACACAGTTGTGAGTCATTTCACGCAGGCCTTTCAGTATTGTGATCCAAGCATGGATTTTTTGGGGCAGTTTTATATAGCGCTAATTCGGGGATTAAGTAATTTGCCCAGGAACACAGGATGTCTTGAGCCGACTCCTTGAATCGGACTTGGCTCCCCAGTTCCAAAATCGACACCTCGGGCCATAACGCCACATCCTCTCCCCATGCTCGTTTTAATTTGGAAACTCACATTTAGCTCTATCGAAGCATCTCTATAGCGATCTGCAGAATTGTGTACTAGCACAGGTCTGCAGACCGTCCACACTTTCCCCTGCTTACCCTAACGTTCCTTGTAGAAGGAGGTTTCGCACCCATGGCCCTGCAAGTGCACCTCATTAATGCCCTGTTGGCAGGGCTTCCGTAATTAAGACATACATTGAAACGTCCCCTATATTCGTGTCCTGGACATTACAAGTGAAAATAATAGTTATTTTCGTGACAGTGTGTACAAGTAAATGATGCTGATGTTATTAATGGTTTATTTCCCACGATTTACTTAATGTTGCATATGTCTGTCGACGAATGATTTCCTTTTCCCAGATGTTTCTGTAGTTTTGTTTTTCTTGCAACATATCTTAATTTTTTTGGATAGCGCATATTGGAGACTGAGTCACCTCTAGGTGTCTGGGTGAGGTCAGAATGTGGATGAGTGTTCATGATGGGGCACAACTGAGAGCTCTGGAGTTTAGGCTAAGGGCAGTTCCAGTTCCTAACATAGCCTGTCATAAAGGTGCTCTGACTAAAAGCTTATCCAACCATTTGCTTCTCTACAGAGTACACAGAGCGGTGGTCACCTAGATGGTAATCGTAATTGCATCTTTATGGGAAAGTGTATGAAGGAGCTATGCAGTCATGGAAATAGGGATAGCACGAAAGGAAAAGTAAGTGCAGTGTATATGTTTAAGAAAGTTGATTTTGCAGTGGAGGAGATAAAAGGAGGTACATGCAAAGGAGAGGGTGAAAAGACAGCAATGTAAAGGAAAGAGATGAAGTGTGATACATGCAGGTGTAGAAATTTCAGAAAGAGCTGTGCCAAGAAAGAGGGTCCAAGCGACTAAGAGAGAGATTGCATTGGAAAGTGATGTGAAGAATGTGAGTTGCTGTTCATTTATCTGATATTGAATAAAAATAAGTAAGTGCTAATAGGCATTAGTAAATCTGAAAGGTCTGTTTTTTTTAGATGTTTGTTGCTGGGTGATGTATTTGGAAGTACTAACGGAAAACACAGAGAGAGATGCTACATAGTAGTCTAGCATGCTTTAAGTCCAGGATTCTAGGTCACATTTGGGGTACTCCATATGTAGTATTCTTAATTACTTTACTTGGCGATGCCGGTTTGGAGACACCTCCCCGTTTTTTTCATTTCACTTAAAGCGCTGCCTGCAGGACTCCTACTATACTTCTATTCAACCTACACAGCTTTTCCTGTACATTAAAGTGTCTGCGCCTGCAAAAAGCTGCACAATGCACCCCCTCTTGTTTTGTAGATGACCCTTCTATTTCTGTGTCAATGATCGACTCTGTTAGCACTCCTCATTTCTGCCTTACAGTATTAAGCTTATCCCATTACTGACAATCATACTGCTCAGCCAGTGTACACAGTCCTTCTTTTACGCACCCATTTCCCTCTATGGACTTTCTGAGACTACAGACTACTGGCGGAATGAATCTCTAAATTGAGCCATAGTGGTACTATGGAGGTTTGAGAAATACCTGAGGTTTAGGAGACTCTAACTCTGTCTCCCATTTCTTTTTATCTCTCTTGAAGTCCAAAACTCCTTTGCAAAATATAATATATCCAGAGGAAATTGAAAGTAAGCTCAGGAATGCGGCCCTCATTCCAACATACTACCCTTCTGCTTTTTAGATTAATATTCACCTCTTCAGAATACTCTTAGTTTCTGTCCGGTGGAGGGCCTGTATGTGAATCCAATCGTATCCGCAACAGCATGTAAATCCTATTGCGTTTTAAGTATTATGGAATTTGTGCAAAAATTCATAGTTTTACCATCATTTATTTTGATTTTCTTCCTGCAGCCATGAAGATACTTAACTATTTCAACAGCGCCCCTCAGCCCTGCTTTTGTAACTATTTGACTATAGGAAGGTGCACCAGGAAAAGGTCCATATTCAGTATAAATATCAAATCATCTTCTTTATTAGCATAGATCAATATAAAAGTTAAAATCCAGCCAAAGCGTTTCGTTCCATACACTCCTGGAACTTCATCAGGGCTGCAATCAATCACATAAAAAACAAGCATTGGCATAGCCAATAGGTCTCTCCTTTGGGACCTTATAAGTGTTTAGCCAGGCAACGGTTGATGTTGTTGCACCAAGGATATTGTGCTGTATAACTAAATACTTATAAGGTCCCAAAAGCGAGACCTATTGGCTATGCCAATGCTTGTTTTTATTTGTTACGTTTTGATTCCATCTCTGTTCGGAGCAATTTCTTGCCCAGCTAAGCCCATGTGTTTACCATATCCCCTTTTTCAGGTTCGGTCTCTGAGCTAATTTTACTTTATTTCTCAAGTTCCTGTCGGGGTTTCATAAAAAGCAGGTGGCCAATATTTTTACACGGAGTACCCTGACATTATTTGTAGTGTATTGGGCAAAAAACCTTAGGCCATACAAGCGCTGACCAGATCGGCAGTTCACTATGAATGTCTCTATTTCTTTAAAGCCACCTTGAACTATGGAGCACTATTGTGGCAAGCTTGGAAGTCAGTCATTTTATTTTCAATCCTTTTTAGTTAATATTTATTTTTTATAACCCTTGATTCAGTTAATTTCCTCACCTGTCTGCATTGCAATAATTGAAACAGTGAAATTATTTTAAACTTTTGTGTTGTGAAAAAGACATGGATTGCTTCATGTTATATAGCATCAAGCATTCCTTGTTGATGTTCCCTCTGCCAAATTTTGTTGAGCTTAATCTCTTCTCTCTTCACAGATTCTTCCTATGCCTCTTTTCTGGGACTTCTGGTGTTTTACCAAAGGTGAGATTGTTTCTGTGATCTAAAACGTGTGATTTTTCTCTGAGAAGTGGTGTGTTGGTTCCGTGATGAGTAAAAATCATTTTAAAGATTTTTCGATTAATCTTTCAGGGCTTGGGTGCAGAGTGCAGTGAAAAGCAAGATTCATCTCATGCTACATTCACCAATCAAAGGTATTCAATCTGTGCTGGACTGTGGCTCAAAAAGAGATTATTAGTGGTCTGTGGGATTTTCTCATAGCCACAATTACCAATTTAAGCTTAAGTTAAGGAACTGTGGTATTTTACCTCTACAGGTTAAATGTAACTTTTTTACAACTTGTGGTCTTTCTTGTGTGTGTATTTTCCCCCTCTTAAAGTTTTACCGTACTACCCATCCAACCCTCCACCCCCTGTGGTCCATAAACGTGACTCACTTTGGCCTTTTGTGAACTCTCACCAGGCCCCTTTCTCATCTTTTGGCCTAATGTGGTACCTCCACAAACACCCTTTCTGTCATGCTGTGAGTTCCTATGCTAACCATAGAAAACAGTCTCCCACATCTCGTTGCTTGTTGTGACTGTGACATGATATGTGCTCTCCTAACTCTTCTCGACCTATGTGATCTCTCCATAGAGCCGCTCTTCTAAATCTGGTCAATCATGACTGTTTCGACACAATGTCCCTTCTGCCTCTTCTAATAAGCTATCCTCTCTGCACCGATAGCCTCATTTCTACCTCCTGTGGCTTATATGGTTTATGCGCATTTTCCCCTCTTTAGCCACCTCTAGCGTATTCTGCTGGTTGTTACAGACACTGCGGTTTCCTTTGGTTGGCTTCTGTTGTCTGTTCCCTGGATTTCACTCATCCTTTTTGTCATGTCCTATACGAATTAATCACAGATTCTTTTTTTATTGCCGCTTGTGGTCTGTCCCACGAGTGACTACATTATAAAATCCAAACTGCACACTTTGTGAGCTATCGCCCGTACAGAGAATTATGTTGTACCATTGCTTGTAGTGTAGCCTGCCCTTCTCACAACATACCTCCACTATACCTTGACTAAGAGCCCCTCTTCCAGCTCTTGATGTCTCCCTACTAGTCTGCCAGACAAGGTACACTCTTTTCTTGTTATCTGTACAAGGAGAATCACTCATTCTACCCCCCTACTTCTTTAGCTCCCCCCTTCTCTGTCTTGGTTGTGGTGTCTTCTTGTAGCTCTGTAGGATTCATTTTCCTTGCTCATACCTTTCCTAACTTTCCCTTTGTTTAGGTGTCTCTTTAGATGTAGAGAGCGCCAGTGTATCTTTTTTTAATGTCTCTTCCCTTATGGCTATCCTGGTTGTCAGTTTTCCCTTATAGCCCACGGAAGAGAAAGAGTAACAGAGGACAATTGTCTTGGATACCACAAGCTATTGGTTTCCTTGTTTTCCTGCCTCTGACATTTCTATAGATGAAGGGGCCTCAGGGGACCTTCTAAGTCAAAATGATTATCAGATGTTTGTTTTTCTAACTGTTCCATTCATTGTCCCTCATTATACCTAATGTGCCACATTAAACTATTCATTAACTTTTCCCCCTGCATTCCTTACACTTCCTTTTGCTGCTCAAGTGCCTTTCCTCTCTTTTTACTGCATGGAATGTACCTTTCTATACAGAGACATTCTTCTCTTTATCCTCTATGTGCCTTCCTCACCATTATCTCCTCTGGCTTTTCCTTAATAGTTATTCTTTCTTCCCAGGGTTTAATCTTGACATTCACCCGTTTTGTTTTTTGGTCCTTCTTCAACTCCACCACCCACATGTCCTTCAATGACTAATGGAGTCAGTGCATGAAGTAATACGCATTTGAGATGCAGCAGTTAGTGACAGAGACTGGCTTGTGTTAAAATATCCAGCACTTAACATTAGATGGTTGAATTCTCTCTGGCTTTACAGGATTCGCTTCAGAAATGCAAAGGGGAAATCGGCGAAGAAGAGCAAAGACTGGATCCTAGAAAAGAAAGAACGGCGCAGGCGACAGGGAAAGTAAGTGCCTACTCAGTGCATGTACTGAACTGGCTTTTTTTAATTCACATGATTTACGTTATCACCTTTCTGTGTTGAATATACTTGAATTTTGAAATGTACTAAGAATATGGTAGAATATGGGAGCATCTGCTACTTGGCTGTTCGTGTGAAGTAGGGAGACACGGCATCTTTTCACATAAACTACAGAGGGGACAGGTGGTACTGAATTAACCTCGCTCTGGAGATGCTGACTGGTCCAGAGCAACACACAAGCTGGGGTCTGAGTGTGGGCAGAGGAGCAGCAGGCTAGGCAATGCAGAGAGACTTGGTTGATAGTTGAATGTGGGGCTCAGCTGCTGTGTTGGAGGGGAGGCACTGCATATATAGACGTGACTTGCTGTGCAGGTTAGCTGTAAGTGTAGTTAAATCAGGTTCTCCTTTGGATAGCTGTCATCCGAGGATTTTGGTCGCTCTCTCCAATCAGCCTGCCCCTGCTATCTGCCCCTTATTTAATCTATCGGTTAACACAGGAAAAATTCCAGCAACTTAAAAGGCGGCACAGATCATGCCAAATCCCCCCAAAAAAGGGCAACTTGACCTATCCAACCTTTCCAACTACGGTCCAGTCTCGTTGCTCCCTCTGTTGAGCTAGCTCTTGGAAGGGCTAATATTTAAACACCTCAGAGCTCCTAGAGGTCAACAAGGTCCTGGACCCATCTCAATCTGGGTTCAGACCATCACACAGTACCGAGACAGCTCCAGTAGCGGTCAATAACCCTATCAGATGCTCATTAGACACTAACCTACCATCCGTGCAGGTGCTGCTGGACTTGTCCGTAGCATTTGATACTGTCTTATTCTAGGTTACTCAGCATACTGCAGGAGATTGGTGTATACGGGACTGCTCTACACTGGCTTGGTGATGTTCTGTCCAATAGAACCCAAACACTAACTTTGGGTTCATTCAAGTCTGCACTTTGGGGTTGGACAAGGGGGTGCCCCAAGGTTCCTGCTTAGCCCATTGATGTTTAACATATATGTTGCACCTCTCGCCAAGATAGCAAAAGCATTTGGCTTTGAAATTATATTGTGCGCGGACGATGCACAGCTTTTAATCTCTGTTGATAAAGATCTGACGAAAGCAAAAGAAATCTTCTCTGCTGGAATGACAGCAATTGCTACCTGGATGAAGGAGAATTGTCTCCAGCTGAACACCAGTAAAACTGAGATTGTGCTGTATGGCAAATCTCAAACGTTATGAACCTCCGATTGGTTGCCTTCTGAACTCGGCACAGCGCCTACGCCCAAACATATGGTCAAGAACCTGGCTTGACCTACCCCTTTCTATGAAAATCAGGTTCTATCCACTATAGGTTTTTGCTTTCAAACTTTGCCCCAGTTTACAAGAGCCTTCCCACTTCTTCTAGTTACAGGGAGGAAAACAGTGGTTCAGGCTCTTGTTGTTAGCCCACTGGACTATGGCAACGCCCTATAGGCCTCGGCTAATGGGACGCTGCTTTCAAAACTGCAAATCGCAAATCTTTCACCCAGGACTGCCTCTGCTCCCTTCTTGCGTTCACTGCACTGGTTACCAGTTCGGAAGAAAATTGTTTTTAAAATGTGTTGCCTCACCCACAAAACCCTGACAGGAAAGCGTCCCAGCTACTTAGCCTCGAAGCTAACTTACAATCATCCTTCCAGACTCCTTAGATCTAGGGATAAGGCTCTCCTAATGACACCACGGGTCAAAAAGTCCCGATCGGGGGGCAGCTCTTTCTCATACCTAGCCCCTCTCTACTGGAACGCCTTACCTTTCCACATTCATACATGCTCGGATCACCTTCATTTTAGCAAAGCAGTTAAGACTAACTTTGTTTTAATTCTACTACCCTCGCTTGCCACTGATCTGCTGTTGCTCAGAGAAACCCCTCCCGGGGTGATGCGCACACATTATAAATTAAAGTAGCATAACATAACAAGAGACACAGGTTGGGATTTGTGAAGGTCAAAAGGAGACTCCGAGTTGGAGGGGTGTGTAACTGAACAAAAGGTGGAGACTATATGAAAGCCACAACAAATGGCACAATCGAAAAGAGCAAAGGGGAGGAAGGAGTGCGAGTCTTCAGTAGAAGAGCAGTAGGGTGACATTGTGTTGCCCTTCAAAAGCAAGCTATGCACTTGCAGTTAAGACAATGATGCTTCAACCAAGTACTCCTCTTCTTCTGTAGTGGGTAGACCACTTTCTTTGTCCTTTAACGTTGGTGATATGGGGTTCAGGAATAACATTGCAATAGAGGCACATTTCTCCTGAATTCTAGGAAGGTTTGGGGAGTCTGAGGTGTGCCCACATTTTAAGCAAAATTTCAGGAGGCTGACAGATAACAAGCAAGAAAACTAGATCAAGAAGAATCCATGTGTATTAGCCATTGAAACAAACTGAACAGCACACCTATTTGGAGAAGGCGCTGGAGGGAGAGGGTGTCATATAGTCCTCTAATGATGTGCCTACACCCCTCACTCAGCAAAACCTCATTGACTGCATCAGGGTCCTCCATCTGAATAGATGAAAACGGCAGACAAGATGGAGAAGAGGCTGATTCAGGCTATCCGAGATCCATAGCGAGATTCATTTGCTAGTTTACTTTCTCCTATACATGTAACACCCATAGAAGAGACTACTTTTCGGGAACTTCAGAGAATGAAGAGAACTCAGCGACTTGAAGATACATACGAGTACCCTGAAATTTGCTCATACAAAGAAAACATTCAAATCAGGAATGAGAAGAGGACAAGGATGACATCCATGGATATATGAAGGCGCTCTTCACTGCAATTCAAAAAGCTGAGGCAGGAGTGAATATTAAACTGGAGAAAGCGGGTTGGGGGGTGGGGGAGAAGATCGGAGTCGACCATAGGTAGAGATATTAATGTGAAAAGTAATGAAAGTCTTGAGAGCTTGGGAGGAAAACAGACCGGCATCTCAGCCATTTCTCCAGTTGAATGTAAATCCCTGGTCTCTAGGACAGCATTCTTTAGTCCAATGAGGCTGACCTGTAGAATATTGGGGCAAAAAAATAAACATTTTGCAGTAGACAATTGTGTTTTTGCTGCATTTTGTGGCACTTTATTTGATACATCTTCATTAGGTTTGCATATTTTTAGCCTTTTAAAATGATGGTAACTGTTTCAGCAGAGAATATGGCACTTTCAAATAAACCTGTTTAACCTAAAACCGTAGCAAATGTTATATATCTCTAGGAAGCTGGTTTTTTTTTTATGTAGTGTACCAAAATGAGGTACATTATTTAGAAAGTCCAGACGACCCTATTGGCTTACAGGGCTTAAATCAATAATCCCAGATGCTCTCTTGTGGTATTGTGGGTAAGCAGTTTAGGTTTATCAGAAGGTAGTGTTAAGCATTTGTTGTACACACGTAGTCAATACACTCAAGAAGAAACTTGAGACCAATTAAAGAAAATAACATGTATTGTTATAGAATTTTTAAAACCAAGAACCTTGTAATTGGGTAAGTCCTTTTCCAGTTATCAATTTTTACAGTTAAGCTAAAATGTCACACACATGCGTGGTAGTGGTGATACTTTCCTATGGAGAAAAATACATATATACTGCATACTAGTATTTGCAATCATATTTCGGGGGTCCCCTTTAGGACTTAAAGTGCTAGGGCTTCCTGGTCACAAGATCCACCAGCAGTCCGGTTTTTACCTGCCCTGGGGTGTCCAGGAGCAGAGGTTGCGGACGAGTTGGTAGCCTTGCGTGTTACACCTAGAAGCAGGCTGCAGAGGGGGACTTGGTCACAAGTCCTGGAACTCCCAACAGGGGGCTCAGTTCGTGTGGGTCTTGGGAGCAGAGGGGCACAGTCTGTGTTCGTGGACCCGGGCCAGGGAGTTCGGGTGCAGAGGGTTTTGTTCGGCTGCTCCCATGCGTCAAAGGCACTCACAGCTGTTGGTCAGGCCTTCAGAGGGGGACGAAATCAGGACAGCTGGACTACTCTTGATGCTGGCCTCTGCATTGCTGACGTCCCTTGTCGGCTGGCCGGTCTTGGCATTGTTGGAGTCTGGATTAGACTTCAAACAATCCTTGGTTGCTTCAAGAGGTTCAGTACCCCAGGTATTGGTGCAGGGCGGCTCCTGGGGGTCCTGGCATCTCAAAACTTGGTGAGGATATGGATCTGACCTCCCAGAGCACAGTGACTTCCTCTTGGGTGGCTACTGTGTCGGTGGACTTAATAGTCAGCAGAACGGTGAACCGGACATTGCGGTCCGTGCCTGCAGGTTGCAGGGAAGTGGCTCCTCCACTTCAAGGGAGATGCTGGCTGATTGGCGCAGTGCTGGCAGCCCTCTGAGGCTTTTGAAGGATGCACAGCTGCAGGACGAGTCGGGTTGTCACAATTGTTGAGACCGGAGTATACAGGCATGGTTTGGCGCCAGAAGTCCACTGCTAGTCCACAGTTCTCGCTTCTTCGGCTCTTCTTGGTCCTTCTTCTTTAGTCAGGCGAATCTGAGTTCCTGATGGCAGGGGACCACCTAAGTACTGAATTTAGGGGCGATAAAGGGGAGTGAATGATAGTAGCCAATGGGCTACTTACCCTTGGGGTCACTAATCCCCCTATATGACAGCTTCCTGTGGGGAGTGGGTATAACCCTGTCCCAAAGTTCCTAATTCCACCAAAATCAAGATAGTGGAATCCTTCCTTCGTGGAGCACATCAAGCAGCCCAGCCTAGGGGTGTGACTAGCCTTGTGGTGCAACACGCCTACTTGCACATCTAATTTCCCGGCTGTACTGGTGCCAAGGTCTGGGGGAAGACTGGGTCGCATATCAAAGGTGGAAAAGGCTTTGAAGACTCTGGCCTTGGTATGCAGATTCACTAACCATCCTGCTGGAGGAGATGTAAACAGCTCCTGCCAGAGCAGGCATTGTTTCTGACCTCTGAGAGCATGGGCTCTCACCTCCAGGGAGTCAGAAACTCGCCTGTGGAGGAAGGCTGGAAGATACCTGTCAGCCAGCACACTAAGAGACTGGTAGGTTTTCAGGGGGCACCTCTAAGGTGCGATCTGGGTGCATGGTGTAATAAATCCACTAATTGCATCAGTATGGATTTATTAAGACAAGGTGTTTCATACTCAACACCATAGGTTTTAGTGAAGCCATCATGTAGCTGGGGAACTCGTAATGACCAGTATATGGACTTAAGATGGCTTCTCTGTTCACTTGTACTATCTAGCATTTGAACTAGACAGCACAGGTGCATATCTGCTCATGCAGATATCTCCTTACTTGTAATATAATGCACCCTGCCTTACATATATTGCATGCAGTGTCTGTGGGCATGGCACAGTGTGTGCCATGTTGTGTTTTCACATTTGTCAGCACCATTTCACGCAGCCTGCAATTGTAGTCTGCATGAGTCTTGTGGTGGGTCCCTTAGGGTGGCACAGTACATGCTGCAGCCCCTAGGGATCTTTTTTAGTACCCATGCTGTTGGTTCCAGGGGTACCATTTACTAGGGACTTACAGAAGTGCTAAAGGCCTTGCCAATTGGGGAACAATAGAGCAGTTATTATGTTTTAGGGATTAGCACAGTGGCCCTGGGGACCTGGCTAGCAGGAACCAAGTGCACTTCAGTCAAAATTGCATCAAATACCAGGCAAAAAGTGGGGGTGACTATTTCAATCAAGCATTTGCAATGCAATCGGTCTCGCCTTTGGGACCTTATATGTATTTAGCTATGCAGCACATTAGCCTGGGTGCTGAAACATCTACTGTTCTTTAACATGCATCTCCAGTCACCACCTGCTCTTAGGGCCATTCTTCCAAGTAGGGTTCAACAGTCCGTCTTATTAATGCATAAAGTCCTTCTGGAAGAAATGCTCCGTTTTCTAACAAAACAAAAACACCCAAACAATAATTATTGGACCATTGTGTGTTATGGTGTAGCAGTGGATCACTGCATCAAGCAGCAAGGTCACGTAAACGGTAACAAACCGTAAGGTTTACAAAAAGTGCCTCTTTGCAAGCTCTGCATTTTGGTAGCATTTTGACCAGTGTTCCACGAAGCAGAAGGCCTTTTTATGAAATGCATTTTCAAATCATCTGGGAAGAAGCAGGAGTGGGTGCTATAAAAGCCGAAGTACGTGTGCTTTGTTTCCCCTGTGATTATCTTGTGCATTGCTGGCTCTGCAATGAAAATACAAGCCGCTGCTGGTGATAGCAGAGGTCTGCAGCCCACCCTTTCCGAAAGAACTTGTGGTTTCCTTGCATCCACAGTCTTTACTTATGCGTGGAAAGAAAATGCAGCCTAGGACGGCCTCCAGCAGGGAGGGCTAACGTGTGTGCTCTAAAATCAGCAAGAAAGGGCGTGAATTTGGCAATGAACAATAAATGAAAAATGTCTTATCTCACCCCTTTATTTTCAATGTCAGCCTTTTTTATCCCTCCGTACTTCACACAAATAGTTTTTTCCCTTTTATTGTTTAAAGTGGAGGTTTCTTGCCAGTCAAGCTGTAGATCAGAGTTCAACACTTATCTTAAACACTTTAACACTTAATAAAGGAAAATACAACTTTCCTTCAGTGTCTTCCGAAATATTCCCCCTTGTACTTCTGTTGCGCAGGGTGAATTGCCTGCTAAGTACAGAGCCCATACCTCTCTGCAGCTGTCACCGCGCGCCAAATGAATTTGCTTAGCGTCTGGTTCGAACCAAAACAAAACACGGGATGTAGATCAATTAAAGTGAAGAGTTGGGACTTGGGAGCTCCTCAGAATGGTTAGCATTTGTTTTGTAAAATAAGGATTTGAAAGTAAAAGGTGAAAGGCCACTTTACAGCCAATTGTGCTTAGCTTCTTAAACACCATACCCTCCGTAACACGATAACAGGCATGCCCTTCAAATGAAGCGACGTAGAGTCTATGCACAGCCTGCTGATTACCAGAGCTAAGGCCTGCCTCGGTGTTTAAGGGAATGAACAAATGCGCCGCAGTCAGAGGCCTGGCTACGGGGTTCTTTCCATTTCCAGCACCGTGTGTTGTTTTTCAGAGACCTGTCTGAGCAGAATTCCCACAACCCTGAACAGCTGGAAAACAGTTCGCCTGTAGTTAGCCATTGAATTTGCATGTGTTTTTAATCTAACATGGAACGAAAACACCTAAGAAAGCTTTGTCCGGAATCTGGGTTTTTCAAGCGATGGCTCCGTGCCTTGAAGGGGGTGTTTACATAAACAGTAAATACCCTGGACGCTTCTTGTAGGCCTTGCAAAGATACACTGGAGAAATTATAGGGGTATGTAAAAAAGTAATATAGCTACAAATTTTAAAAGTCTATGGTTCAACGTGAACATTTTCAAAAGAGGAGCTAAATGTCATGTGCAAGACGCATCATGCGCAGTGCCGAAAAAATTAAAGGCGTGTGGCGGCCATGTTGTGTGATGTAGCGCGGGGACGTGAAGATCGGAGCATGAGTACAAACGTCGTCATGCCTGAAGTAGGAGAAACTCAATCGAGAAAATAGTGCTTACAAGACTAAATAACACATAACGTGTAACAACCGAAGTAAAGGGGCCAGTAGCCATGGGAGGTTACAAATGAAGACAAGGCAGTACTAAGGAGGGACTAACACGCCTATTAAGGAATCAGAAGCCAGTATTTACGAAGGACAAAGACACAAGCCAATGAAAAATATGGGCGGGGCTTCTCTTCCATACTCCACTACAGCAGCTCGCCAGAGCAGCGCATGCGCGCTGGGTTAGACCCGACCTAAAAAGGGCACTTTCCTTCAATATCCTTTTTGGGTAGTAGTTATAAAACCAAGGCCATGCCAAACACGAGTACGACAATATTGCCCATACCCACAGAAGTACACCCAAAGCAACGTACATCCTTCTCTTCTACCCCTAAGAGAGCCAATACTGCGGCTGATAGGAGGAT
This sequence comes from Calotriton arnoldi, assembly GCA_963921515.1. NCBI lineage: Eukaryota > Metazoa > Chordata > Amphibia > Caudata > Salamandridae > Calotriton > Calotriton arnoldi. The sequence goes on from CAWUFW010000130.1 coordinate 846,985, forward strand.
TCTACCTGTAAGCAGCGTGTTCTGTTTTTATTATTTCTGACTATTTTAAATGCTTTTACTGCGTTTTAAAACATGCCAAAACTTACCTGCATTCGCCGCCTGCCCCACCCTGCTCTCCGGTCCTCCGCGGATTTTCCAATTGCGTGGAGAGAGCAGGGGTGAGGGGGCGGAGCTTAGTGCCACTACTTCCGGGAGACCTCCGTTAAAGTCGCATCGCAGCGCGGACGCGCATCGGCTGACAGTAGGATTCGACCTGTAAGCAGCGTGTTCTGTTTTTATTATTTCTGACAATTTTAAATGCTTTTACTGTGTTTTAAAACGTGCCAAAACTTAACTGCATTCTCCATCGCTGCCTGCCCTACCCTGCTCTCTGGTCCACCGCGGATTTTCCGATTGCATGGAGAGAGCAGAGGTGAGGGGGCCCGTCTGCGCTTTTCTGCATCTGACCGCGTCCGACTGGGGCCAAAACCCCTGCCCCTCGAGCCTCAGGTAACACTGCCCACTCCTATGCCTACTCCTCCTCTCAATTATTAAAGCTAAGGAGCCCATGCGAAGATAACTGCAGACATTCCATGTGCTTATCGAAGGGCGACTCCTGTTGTACTCAGTGCTCCTTTAGGCTGTATTCGGCTCTGAAGATGCAGCAATATCCACAGTCACCTCATACTTATAAAATGTTTTTACTCAACTGTAGATCGTTACCTAAACATTCCGCTGAATTAACATTTTTAGAGGACGAACAACCAGATGTGCTATTTTTACCAGAAACCTGGCTCCACAAGGAGGCTGAACCTGACCTGATCCAAACCCTCCCTCCCCCCCGGCTATAATATTCAGAGAAAAGACTGTGAAATTTGGAAAGGTGGAGGCATTGCCATCATTTTTAAAAATTCTTGTAAGTGCCGTGTTGAGTTTAATCTTGTCCTGGGTTGTGAAAGTCTATTCTCCATTCTACTCTCCGCCACCCAGACTTTTTCAGGGATTCTAATCTATCGCTGTCCGGGTGTCTGCGGACAATTTCTCATCTCTCTCCCTGAAATATCGGCTACTCTAGCAAGCTCTTCCCCTAATATCACTCTTTTGGGGGATTTCAATTTACATTTTGACGATCCAAACATTGCAGATGTTTCGAATCTTTCCATAGACCTTATAGCCATTCGGCTCTCTCAAAAGATGAAAGGTCCCACACACAAGAAAGACCATACCTTAGGCCCTGTTTGCTCCAACAACGATGAGCTGTCAGTGGGTGACCCTCTTTCTGTTCCTTGGTCTGATCACTTTTTAATTGCCATCTCCTTGAAATCGTTATCTCAACCCACCACTACTTATCCCATTAAGAGGAGGGAATGTCCGTGGTCCAAGCTTTCTGTAGGATCCTGGATCACTGCTCTTGAAAAGTCTAAGCCTAAATCAGATCCCAGCCCTGTTGTAGCCATGGACAACTTTGCTCACTGGATAGAGTCCTCACTCGACAGTCATCCCTGTTACTTCTAGCTATAAAAAGGTGAGAGAGAAAATGTCACCATGGTATTCGCCTAAACTCCGCTGCCTAAAACAAAGCTGTAAAAGACTGGAGAGGAAATGGAGGATAGATTGCAATGAACTAAGTAAATTAAAATATAGAGAATCTATAAAACTGTACCAGTTGGAAATAAAGAAAGCACAAGCACACTATTATGAAGGAAAAATCAACTCAGTAGTTAACACTCCCCGGGAAATCTTCCGCATTGCGAAGAACCTCTTAGAGCTCCCACCCTAAGACACACAACAAAGTGTCTCATCTGCCCGATGCAATGAACTTGTAGAATTCTTTTGCGGAAAAATTCAAGACCTCTATAATGCATTTCCTGGCCCCACATGCCCCACTAATCCCCTAAAACGGAGAAGCCCCCTCTCTCTACTGAGCACTCCCTGGAAGAATTTCCCGCCATGAATTTGGATATTCTATCAGAAATTTTTTCCCAAATAAAATATGGCTCTCCTCTCGACCCAGCACCCCCACACTTCCTACGCAAAGTCAAGAAGTAGTGCTTCCAGTTATACTAGAGGTGCTAAATCTATCTATTTCTTCTGGCCTAGTCCCAGCCCCCTGGAAGCACGCCATGGTGAAGGCTCTGCTAAAAAAAAATCTAGCCTAAACCCTGATGTCCTGGTTAACTATCGCCCCATCTCCTTGCTCCCTAGGATCTGTATTGTATTGTAATTGCATTTATATAGCGCTTACTACCCCTGACGAGGCGTCAAAGCGCTTTTTCGGCGAGTAGCACGCTACTCCAGAACCCATTAAAGGATTAGTGGTGAATTAGTACAGTGAAATATGTAAGTAATTTGAGTGGTGGATGTTAGTCAGTTATTTGGATTGAGAAGGATAGCGGAGGGATAGCAGAGGGACAAAGGTTTGTGTATATATATATATATATATATATATATATATCTATATCGTGTTACCCCTAATGGGGTGTTGACTCGCTTTTCGGCGAGTAGCACGATACTCCGGAACCCATAAAGGATTAGTGGTGAATTAGTCTAGTGAAATATATAAGTAATTTGAGTGGTGGATATTAGTCCATTATTTGGATTGAGAAGGATAGTGGAGGGATAGAAGAGGGAATAGGTTTGCATTTATATAGCGCTTGCTACCCCTAATGAGGGCCCCTTGCTACCTCTAAAAGCGACCATTAAATCAATACCTAATGAGGGCTCGCAGCCTACTAATACAATAATAGTAGCTGGCAAATGGTTCGTTTCACTTAGTCGACGACGTTTCGACCCACCTGACAATGTGGGGTCTCATCAGGACCTAGCAATGAAGGGGCACCTAAAAAATAATAACCAAGGTTTCAGTATGGTAGAGAAAACTAGAGAATTACCTCAAAAAGGTAGATTGTCATTCGGTAATCATACCTGGGGATGACTGTCAGATAACGTGGTGTGCACCATGTGGAGGTGAAAAATAAAGATGGTACTCCCATAGAGCCCAGCCGGGCACTGTGGGGATGAGACATGAGGAATATTAAAAGTAATGACGGGCACACGGGGTACATACTCGCCATCAACAAACCCAAGGCACCCAAACCAGCCCCACGCCCACCTCGAAGGAACTGGAGCAAGGTTACCGACGAGCAACTTAACTCCAGCCTCACCCGAGACAACCACACCTGGGCACCCGACGCAAACGACGCAGCCAGAGAACTCCACACCTGGATCTTCAACTGCGCAGACGAGCTTGCCCCGCTACGTAACCCCGACAGACAACGCCCCAGGAAAGCCGCCTGGTTCACCACCGCTCTCCAAGAAGCCAGACGCACCTGCAGACGCCTGGAGAAGAACTGGAGAAACACCAAGACAACCGAAAACCACACCACCTACAAGGACGCCATGACGGACTACCACAACCAGATCAGAGCCACCAAGAGGAACTTCATCCACAACAAAATCCTGGCCAACTCCACCAACTCCAAGGAACTTTTCAGTGTCATTCAGGAATTCACCAACCCACGCAGCGAAGCCACAGACATCACCCCATCCCAAGACCTCTGCGACAAGCTTGGAACCTATTTCCACCTCAAGATCAAAAACCTCTACGACAACTTCATCGACCATCCACCAGGCGCGACAGACGGCCCCCCGCCCCCCAGAAACACCAGCCAGCCCACCATCTCCAACTGGACACCGATCACGGCCGAAGACACCGCCTCGACCATGAAAAGCATCCACTCGAGGGGCCCCCACCGACCCCTGCCCCCCTCACATCTACCACAGAGCCGCGGCCGCCATCGCACCCAAACTACAACGCACCATCAACACCACCTTCAAAACAGGCACCTTCCCAGACGACTGGAAGCGCGCAGAAGTCAGACCCCTGCTCAAGAAGCCCACAGCTGACCCCACCGACCTCAAGAACTATCGGCCCATCTCGCTCCTCCCCTTCGCAGCCAAAGTTGCAGAGAAAACAGTCAACAGGAAACTGACACGATTCATTGAAGAGAACGCCGTCCTCGACCCGTCCCAATCCGGATTCCGAAGCAACCACAGCACAGAGACCGCCCTACTCGCCGCCACAGACGACATCAGCACCCTCCTGGACCAAGGCCACTCCGCAGCCCTCATCCTACTCGACCTATCAGCAGCCACCGCACACTAGTCGCCAGACTACACGACGCAGGCATACAAGGAACAGCCCTGGACTGGATCCGATCATTCCTCACCGGAAGAAGCCAAAGGATCAGACTCCCACCCTTCCTCTCCGACCCCACGAAAATCACCTGCGGAGTCCCACAGGGTTCATCACTGAGCCCCACCCTCTTCAACATCTACATGGCCCCCCTCGCAGCCATCGTCCGACAACACGGCCTCAACATCGTATCCTATGCCGATGACACCCAGCTCATCCTCTCCCTCACCAAAGACCCCACCACTGCCAAACTCAAATTCCAGAAAGGATTGCAAGACGTCGCAGTCTGGATGACCAACAGCTGCCTGAAGTTCAACGCCGAGAAGACAGAAGTCCTCGTCCTCGGTACCACCCCTTCTGCATGGGACAGCACCTGGTGGCCGACCGCCCTCGGAAGCCCACCTACCCCCTCAGACCACACCAAGAACCTCGGCATCGTACTCGACTCATCACTCACCATGAACCGACAGGTCAACGCCGTCACCTCCAGCTGCTTCAACACCCTACGCATCCTCCGCAAGACCTTCAAGTGGATCCCCCCTGAGTCAAGGAAGACAGTCACCCACGCACTCATCACCAGCAGACTGGACTATGGAAACGCACTCTATGCCGGCATCAACAAGTCCCTACTCCGCAAACTCCAGACAATGCAGAACACCGCCGCCAGACTCGTCCTTGGCATCCCACGACATGAACACATCAGCCAACACCTACGAAGTCTCCACTGGCTCCCCGTGGAGAAAAGAGTCACTTTCAAAATCCTCACTCACGCCTACAAATGCCTACACAACAACGGACCCAAATACCTCAACGACAGAATCAACTTCCACGTACCCAAAAGAAACCTCCGATCTTACAACCTTGCACTGGCCGAAACCCCGCGCATCCACAGAGCCAGAGCAGGCGGAAAATCCTTCTCTCACATTGCAGCCAAGACCTGGATCGAGCTACCGGCAGACATCAGATGCGCCCCCTCCCTGAACACCTTCAGGAAGACCCTCAAGACCTGGCTCTTCGGCTAAACAGATCTGCGGACCCCCCCCCCTCAGCGCCTTGAGACCCTCACGGGTGAGTAGCGCGCTTACAATTCCCTGATTGATTGATTGATACCCAGCTCTGTTAAAACTAGAACTTACCCTTTATTGGGGAGGGAAGTGGCAGTCAGGATGGTTTAAGATAGAACGCCTTAATAAGCTCAAAAGGGTGATCGGTTGTTGTCATGAATTTCTGAAAAAAGAGGATTAAGAAATCCAGTAAATACACATGTTGCACAATAAGTCAATCTCTGTGGTGATTAATTCGGAGATCTCTTACCCGTGGTAAAGGGGCTGGTTTCTAAGTAAGCCTCACAAGAACATGACGCCAATCCGTCTGTTACTTATCTAAAATTAGAATGAGAAACGAGTGAATAAGCATTCACCCAATTTCCAGCCTACTACAACACACTCAGGCACAGAATTACTCTTACCCGGTGTGGAGATGATATTTGAATATGCTGGGCCTACAAGTTCAGCTGCAGGGATGAATCTCGCTCACCTCGAGGAGAGAACTGCACCTGTCTGTCGCTCCTGGTACAATGACAAGACCGAACGCAAGGCATTGGTCTTGTTTTATGTGCACGCAACGCACTCTGCTGGCCAGGATTATGCGAGCAGACTAAACTAATAGAAAAGACGAGGCACGAACTGTTCCGTGTCCTTAAGATAATTGGTGATAAGCTGGGTGGAAAAAAGGCCTGAATGGAGGAGATTTACCACAGAAAACAATAAGAGAGGACCTAGAATAAAACCAGGATAAACTGGAATTAAGCATAAATTTGCCACGTGGTTCCTAAGAAGAATTTTTCCTATGTCTATGAAAATTGTGCAATATGGGGATATTCATCATGCAATTTGCTGTGAGTATATAAAATCTATCCATCTGTTCTGGAAATAACATTGGTCACATATGAACGTCAAATACATATTTTAGGTATAAGTCCTAATCAATACATTGGAAGTACAGTATGGCTGGGTGAGAACCCTTCATGTCTGCTTTATAGTCTATAATGTGTTTCAAAAGTTCTTTAGGAGTTCAATTTATCAGGGTGGAGACAAAACCACGCCATTCTTCAGCCGTGTTTAGTCCTTGTTCAATGGAGTTGATACGATCTATCCATTGGCATTCCAACCTCTGTAGTACATGCGTCAGATCGCCACCTCTTTCAGGGATGACGGCTTTTTCAGCCACTTGAGTTCATCTGCTGTGTGTTTCTTTTCAATAAAATGAGCCACCAAAGGCGTATTTAAAATGGAACACCGTATTCTGCTTCGATGTTGGCTTATTCGCGCTTTTATAGGTTGGGAGGTTTGTCCAATGTATGCTAGTTGACAAGGGCACCATATACAATATACCACATTCCTTGTATTGCAGTTTGAGAAAAAGTTAAGATGATGTTTCACTTGCCCATGTTCAAAGGTATCTGTATTAAATGTCAAGGCATATGCCACACAATTACCACACAATTACCACACTTGAGATGTCCTTATATTTCAGGCAGCCCCCACACTAATTCTAATGTTCTAGAATTTTGCCTAGGGTTGTTTTGAGTGGAGGAATGAACCAGGTGATCCTTTATATTCTTGCCCTGTTTGAATGCGAACTTAGGTAATTCTATATTTTGGATAATGTGCCAGTTTTTTTAAATTAACTTCTGAAGTTCACTCAAGCGAGCATGGTTTTGCCCCAGAGAGGAACTACTCACCACCAGAAATAAACCGCCCCTAAAAAAAACTGATCTGTGTCACAACTTTTGGGATACATACGTAAAAACTACAGAAGTTAATTAAAAAAAACTGGCACATTATCCAAAATTATCCAAAATATAGATCCCTCGTTTGAATTACCTATGCTCGCATTCAAACTGGGTAAGAATATAAAGGATCACCTGGTTCATTCCTCCACTCAAAACAACCCTAGGCAAAATTCCAGAACATTATAATCAGTGTGGGGGCTGCCTGAAATACAAGGACATCGCAAGTGTGGTAAGTGTGTGGCATGTGCTTTGACATTTAATACAGATACCTTTGAACATGGGCAAGTGAAACATCATCTTAACATTTTTTCAAACTGCAATACAAGGAATGTGGTATATTGTACCCTTGTCAACTACCATACATTGGACAAACCTCCCAACCTATAAAAGCGCGAATAAGCCAACATCGAAGCAAGAATACGGTGTTCCATTTTAAATGCACCTTCGGTGGCTCATTTTATTGAAAAGAAACACACAGCAGATTAACTCAAGTGGCAAGTGGTTGAAAAAGCTGTCATCCCTGAAAGAGGTGGCGATCTGACGCATATACTACAGAGGTTGGAATGCCAATGGATAATCGTATCAACTCCATTGAGCAAGGACTAAACACAGCTGAAGTATGGCGTGGCTTTGTCTCCACCCTGATAAATTGAACTCCTAAAGAACTTTTGAAACACACTATAGACTATAAAGCAGACATGAAGGGTTCTCACCCAGCCATACTGTACTTCCAATGTATTGATTATGATTTGTACCTAAAGTATTTGACGTTCATATGTGACCAATATTATTTCCAGGACCGATGGATATATTTTATATACTCACAGCAAATTGCATGATGAATATCCCCACAATTGCACAATTTTCATAGACATAGAAAAATTCTACTGTGGTAAATGTATGCTTAATTCCAGTTTATCCTGTTTTTAGGTCGAGCCTCGAGTAGCGTGCAAGCACTTCTCTGCGAGACTTTAAGTAAGGGGCTTTTGAAAGCTGACCAGACGCTCGTGCGTCATGGCCTTTTCCCTGCGGTTACCCGCACGGCAGACATCTGTTTCCAATTACCGTGCCCAGACGCGGGCGCGATAGTTGGAAACAGATCGCTTCACTGTGGCGCGCGCGCACCACTCGCGTCCTTGAATTCCTTGTGTTTTTTTCCCGTTTCTGCTCGGGCCTCCTGTGGGTGCAGCTCTGCCCCCACCCCTGCATGTCTCATGCTTTCAGCCGGCACTGCCGTGCGTGGCTTCCTTGTTTTGTTTTGCTGTATAAAAATGTACTTCATTGATATGGGAAGGTACTGTTCGGTACCGAGTACCTGGACTTCTTAAATATAAAACGGAGAGTTCCGGCACTCCTGTGCTGGTGCGATACTTTCAGTGGGAGAGTATGACACTTCTCAGCGCAAACAGATCCTCTCAGAGACCGACTATAGGCACTGCTGTATTTCCAATAATGGTGTTAAAGGAGCGCAGGGTTTAGGGCCTTAAACAATAGCCGTGGCCAGGGGAGGGGTAGAAGCTGCGCGAGGGGGGGTGCGCTGGAATGGCCGCATTGCGCGTATTTTAGTCGGGGGAGGATCAGGAGTCAGGATAGAGGATGCTGGGGTTGTGCCCTCGCAAACGTCCTTTGGCCGTTCGGACACCTCTGGCATTGTCGGTGGTGGAGGGCAAGGCTTGCGGTGCTTGCCACAAGCGGGGTTGGCACCATACGTGAGGGGTTGTGTCCTTGCCGCGCAGAGCTTCGGTGGGCACCACGTGATCGGAGGAGGCACAGCAACGATGGTTAGGTGTGGGGGTGAGCACGATCGGGTTGCTTTAACGTTTGGTAGGGTGGATGTTATCAATCCAATGCGGGTGCCCACAAATACCGGAGATAACACAGCAGGGATTCAAGTGCCCTTCAGAGGCATTGGAAGGTTTGCGGGGTCAGGCCGCACACATGCCACGACCCGTGAGCTTCGGGGCGGCGTTGTCGATGCGGGTCGGATATGCGCAGGTGCGGGGAGGTAGCGTGGCGGCGACTTAGACGCCATTCGGGGGGGGGGGTTGTTTTCCGGGCTCGGCACACTGGTGGGTGGCTATCGGGGAAGAGGGGAGGGTGCTACAAACGTGCCCCCCCCCCTTGCATAGCGCTTGCCTGATTTTATATAGCGCTGCGAGGAGGAAGGGGCAGGTAGACTCTTCCTTCACCCTTTCTTCCTTCACCCTTTCTTCCTGTCTCTCCCTCCTTAGAGCCGCCTTACTCTGCCTCAATAGCAGGGTCCTGCCAGGTCTCAGACCCAGCAGTCATTAAGCACTGCCTTTGAACGGCTCTCTGTGGACGGGCAGACACACTCTCGACAGTGTAAAACCCTCCAGGAAGCGGCAGTGCCTGCAGTAACTCTGAGTGGCTCTTTCTCCGGATGTTGTGTGTCTGTGTTGGTTTCATCCAGCGCATGGCCCGGTACAAGGGGCGCTGGAAGTGATGGCCTCGGTGGGTGCAGCCGGTGGGTGTCTAAGGGGCCACGAGTGGGCGCTATGGAGCAAGGCTGAAGGCACTACAGGTGTTTGGCTGCGGGTCATAAGAGTCCAGGAGACATGCCCATCCAAGCCCTGGCCTCTCTGAAGAGAGCACGCAGCGATGGTCCGCTATGTGCGAGTGTGTGAAGGGGTGCACAGCGCTGAAGGAGGTTACAATGGTGTATGAGATGGGGTGAAGGGTGAAATGCCGGCAGAAGGACAGCGTGAAAGACAGTAAAGACGAGGAAGTCGATGACGTTTGAGATGGAAGATTCCAGAAATATGTGGGGAGATATAGCGTGAGATAGCGCCTAGCAGACTGCAGGGGAGGGCGGGGTCACTGGGACACTCCGAAGACCACTGTTCACTGACCTTTTGTAGGGTTTGTCACACTCTCACAATTTCAGAGTTGAACATTGTCAGTTATAATTATTCACAATAGAACGTGATGGTGGCCATTTGGAGGACAGCTTAAAGTCAATGGGTTAACCCAGTGTCCCGCAGAACCTGGGTATTAACAATAAACAACTACAAGTGGTTCTGTCGGAGAGAAACCAATTGCTTAGTACATGTAAAGAATTAATCAGCAAAGCTAAAGTCTGATACATTGTTTTCCAGAAAGCAGGGATTGGCGCCATTTCTTACAATGGCAGGAGTAATTTGCTAACGGCGGCGTAGTGGCACCAGTCGGCAATATGGGGGAGACACTGGGTAGCGCGCTCGTGGGCACACAAAGGCGGTGGCGTGTGCATACAGGCGGCAGCGGGTGGTCACACACACATACCTTCTGTTCCCTTGCAAATGGCGCCCTCCCTCACAGGCTGCCTCCTCCCTTCCTCTCAGCCTGCCTGTCTTTGTGTCTCTCCTCGTTCCATGGAAGTTTCATAAGCTCTCCTGCCTTTACAAAGACAAGACCACCACCAACTTGCAATACCACATACCATCGTCCTGCCCTAACAGCCCCATATAACGCCTTCATTTCCTAAAATGCGAGGGACAGTACAGCAGCGAAAACGGGATTAAAAGGATAACGCCAGCTGCGTGGCTAATATAATAAAGGGCGTGGCTTAAAGTACGTGCACAAAAATCGGTGCTTAGCATAGTGTGCTGCCCCACTTGTATGTTGCTGTTTCTGTCATTGCATCCAGATATATGATACAAGAAGTAGCAGCATACTGACAATAAGTCGGGTATATTAGCGTTGTCAATGGTTGTTAGTTGCATAAGATAAATAAGCAGCAACTATGGCTTGGGCTAAATTATGTGGCAGGGTTGAGCGAATTATGCGGCAAAAAAACCCCGGCAAATTATGCGGTATAATGCAGCACATTTGGGTGCATGGGGAGTCTAAAGAGGCACAAGCTGCCGAAAAAGAGTGGGAACACAAGTCATACAACTACAGGTGAAATGTAAAGGGATAAGGGGATAAAGGCACGGGGAGATAATATTGCTCACTGGCTAGGGCAATCAAATAACGTTCACGGGTAACAACGTATGAGGTAGGCGAAAAAAGAAAAAAATAATAATAATTGCCGCTACACCAGAAGGTACAGTGTACAAAAACAGCAAAAGCAAACCAAGGGAAGGGAGTTGTTCAACAGGACCAATATATTTTTACTAAGGATGGAACTAAGAAGGCTACAATAGCGTTAATGCATGTAGGTCAAGCAATAAGGCAGCCATGCATGAATGGGGAAGTCATAATTCATACGCAGCAACAGGCTTTGAAGTAGAATGCTGTAAAATAAGCAGTTTGTCAGGAATTCGGGTTTTCCGGACTGTCTTGCTGTCTACGTGAACAAGCATTTGCAATGCAATAGGCCTCGCATTTACGCGAGTTTGAGCTATTGACATTGCAAATGACAATGCCTTTTATTTTTGTTTTCGTTTTTAAAACATAAATAAAAGGCATTGTCATTTACAATGCCAATAGCTTAAACTCGCGGAAATGCGAGACCTATTGCATTGCAAATGCTTGTTATTCTAGTTCCTCTCATTGTTTTCTGTGGTAAATCTCCTCCATTCAGGCCTTTTTTCCACCCAATTTATCACCAATTATCTTAAGGACGCGGAACAGTTTGTGCCTCGTCTTTTCTATTAGTTTAGTCTGCTCGCATAATCCTGGCCAGCCGAGTGCATTGCGTGCACATAAAACAAGACCAATGCCTTGCGTTCGGTCTTGTCATTGTACCAGGAGAGACAGACCGGTGCAGTTCCCTCCTCGAGGCGAGTGTGATTCATCCCTGCAGCTGAACTTGGAGGCCCAGCATATTCAAATATCATCTCCACACCGGGTAAAAGTAATTCTGTGCCGGAGTGTGTTGTAGTAGGCTGGAAATTGGGTGAATGCTTATTCACTCTTTTCTCATTCTAATTTTAGATAAGTAACAGACGGATTGGCGACATGTTCTTGTGAGGCTTACTTAGAAACCAGCCCCTTTACCACGGGTAAGAGATCTCAGAATTAATCACCACAGAGATTGACTTATTGTGCAACATGTGTATTTACTGGGTTTCTTAACCCTCTTTTTTCAGAAATTCATGACAACAACCTATCGCCCTTTTGAGCTTATTAAGGCGTTCTATCTTAAACCATCCTGACTGCCAGTACCCTCCCCACTATAGGGTAAGTTCTAGTTTTAACAGAGCTGGTAACATCGAGTATGTACCCCGTGTGCCCGTCATTACTTTTAATATTCCTCATTTCTCATCCCCATAGTGCCCGGCTGGGCCCTATGTGAGTACCCTCTTTCACCTCCACACGGTGCACACCACGTTATCTGACAGTCATCCCCAGGTATGATTACCGAATGACAATTTACCTTTTTGAGGCAATTCTCTAGTTTTCTCTACCATACTGAAACCTTGGTTATTATTATTTTTTAGGTGCCCCTTCATTGCTAGATCCTGATGTGACCCCACATTGTCAAGTGGGTCGAAACATCGTCGACTAAGTGAAGCGAACCATTTGCCAGCTACTATTATTGTATTAGTAGGCCATCGAGCCCTCATTATGTATTGATTTAATGGTCGCTTTTGTACATGGTTGATGAAACCTTGTTTTTATGTCACAATGAGTCACAACCTTGAAATATAGGTTGCACAATCACTTGGGACACCATGCACTGGATTTAAAATAATGTGTTTACATATATAAAGCAACGTATTTTCATACCAAATTCGTGCTATATGCCTTTTCTCTTTCCGACATCTCCTTGCCTTCAATTATTGTGATTGTGCTAATATGTATTAAGTATCATTGACTGATTGTCCACAGGAACCGTTGTTTTCTGTTAAACTGTAAAGTACCCTGGTTCCGTGTGAGTAGGGTGTCCCTTGTTTTTTCACACAATGCTTAGAGAAAGTGGCGTCCTGGATGGACCACACCTGTCTCAAACTTAACGGAGGAAAAACAGAGCTAATGCTCCTGGGCAATTCCATGAGTATGGATCCTGAATTAGCTTGGCCAACTTGTCTTGGCCCTGCCCCTACTCCCAGTACTAAAATCAAAAGCCTAGGTGTTTGGCTGGACAAATCTTTCAAATTCGATCACCAAGCAGTGATGCTGGCTGGGGCCTACTATGGCACTCTCAGACTCCTGCGGAAAGTCCTACCCCTCCTTCCCATGGCAAGAAGAATCATGGTCCAGGCCTTGGTCCTCTCTCGTTTGGACTATGGGAACTCCCTTTATTTAGGAGCTCCCAATTCAAACGATAAGGAAACTTCAAGTCGTTCAGAACTGTGCAGCTCGGCTACTGCTCTGTACCCCTAAAACTCAGTCGGCTAAGCCAGCTTTAAAGACCTTACACTGGCTTCCAGTCTCAGATAGAATAAAGTTCAAGTCTCTTTGCATAGCCCATAAAACATTATGGGGGAAGGACCCATCAATCAATTATTGCCTTATCACCTTCGATCACCCCACGAAATGTCTATGTTCAGCTAATCTAAATTTGGCTGTTATCCCTAAAGTCAAAAGGGTGAGATCTGGAGGAAAGTCCTTCACGTACAACGTAGCCAGACTCTGGAACACTCTTTCTATTCATCTTCGATCAGAGTCTCGTCACCTTCCTTTCCGATAGCTCCTTAAAACATGGCTATTCCAAAATGTCTCTCTTTAAATTACCTAGCTCCTCTCTGTCTTGCTGCTAGCGCTGGGATGCCTTCGGGTAGCTATGCGCTTAACAAATGTTGTATAATAATACTTGGTTGCATACCTACTCCTTCGCCGTAAAGCAGACCATCCCAGACAGTGTGCACACCCCCAAGTGTCTGTATGGGTTTCTTACCATGTCCCATCTGTAAACCTAGTTGTTCCACCATTCCATACATACATGGTTTCCTGCCACCTCCCCACTCACCCTCAAAGAGTCCCAAATCTGTTAATAAATCTCAAAATAGTATAAGGCCAGCCTGCCCTCCCCCATACCCAACTGCCTTTACCTAATTTAATGCCATAAACCAACAAATACTACTGCAACAACCACACTCCCATGCTTGGCATTCTGCCATACCTCCAACACCACTGTCCCATAGCTGGCATATTGTATACCATCACCCCACCCTGAAATCACCAAAGCCCCAATTCTGGTGCCCAGTAAACACAGGATCCCCAAATTTCTGCTAGATGTCCTGCAGAGGGAGCGCCTGTTTGTAGAATCAAGTGCTATTTGCTTTTGTCATTTTTTTTTGTTTTAACTTGTTTTTTGTAGCACTTCATAACACTGTTTTGCTGTCTTTCAGCACTGTAAATAAGCTAGGTGATTTAGTCACGATGGAAGGCTGGGTTGCTCTTCCTGGAATTTAAAATTGTGAACTTCAGATAATTTACAATCTAGCATTGTTTGGGCTACAGCAAAGGGTTTTCTGTAGTGATGGTAAAAAAGGAGCAATCTCAGGGTGTTTGATTGGGAACACCTGCAGTTCTCCAGGGAACTGCTCAGAAAGAGACCTCGAGGTGCAAGGATCCCATATTTTCCAAAAGCAAATCTTGTACATCCAAAGTTTCCGAGCAAATTTAGGATTTCATTGTAAATTAGCTGTAAAACCAAATGTACATTTTCCGAATGTGAAAGGCTTTACCACCTGAATGTTTTTTATTTTTTTATTTTAGGAATTGCATTTTTGGTTGATAATGCGTTTAGACTAAATTGTGGTGCACAAAATGAATTAGAACAATTTGCACATAATTCTCAATAAGTACATGTTTAAAAACTGATGCATAAATAGTTTTACCACTTTGTGCCAAATTCTGGGGTCCTAGGTATCTCGGATATGGAGGCCAATTTGGTGATTAGTAAAGTGAAAGACTCTAGGTCTCCTTTAAAAATTTCAGAAGTTCTAATAGCATCCCAGAGTTCCTATTCATGCCCCCAAGCAAAGACATTTTCATTATTCCTGGGTATTTGTAGAGTGTAGTGTTACCCAATTACCTGGCTCGTTGTGCAGACATTAGTCTACAGTTGTGATTTGTCCAGTACAGGTTCTCCACTAAGGGATTTTGTTTCTACAACACATTGGTATGAGTGGTTTCCTTGGAAAGTGGGTTATCCTTACAGAGGGGTTTCATAAAGATGGCAGTTGTGCCATTTTTCCACCAGTCATCTCCGAGGTTCTTTCCCCGAGTTCTTCTGTTCTGTAGTTTCCTGTGCATTAGAGACCAGAAAACACATAATAAGGTTTCAAAGAGCAAGGCATATCTCGGCTGCCTAATGCAGAATGGCTCTGCATCAGGTGAGTTTTAGCTGTCTAAGACAGCTGATGGATAGCTCTGCTTTCTGCACTAAGTGTGATATTTGCCAGCATGTCAAGGGATTGATCTGCCAAAGGTGAGGGAGTTGCTCAGCTGTCTTTTGAAAGTCAAGGATAGCTTTGCTTAGTATGTTAAGTGAGACTGTGACAGGTGAAACACAGATGTCTGTACTGAGTGAGGAATAGGTAGAGCAAAGGACAACTCTATTAGTGGCAGCTGTACTTGTGGTTTATTGCAACCGGCTCTGGACAAGTGGCAGTTTGTTCCCTGCCTCGGTGCAGGTGTGCTCTCGGAAGTCTCTGGTGGACTTCAAGGACAGATGACTTAGCTGCACCTTTTCACGAATAAGTGCAATTATCTCCCGGTGCAGGCTGCCTCTTATCCTTCTCGCTAACTTATACAATATATGTAGATCCAATAGTTGCATTCAGAGTTGAAAGGCTTATGGGTTAAGGGAGCACAAGCCACTCATTTGCCTAGAGTTTGGACATTTTAGAGAAGAGGGCCACCATGGTTTGACACATGATGGAATATCCTCAAATTGTTGAGCCAGGCTGCATGCTGCACCCACAGAACCTAGAGCAATAGAGTCTAGGTTACCAAGCCTAGATCTTAGGTTGCTGATATGACTTATTTAGAGAGTCAGCAGTTGTCTAGGCCTGAACAAAGTTGTGCATGCAATGGGACAGATTAGGACATGATAGAATGTGCATTATTCATAGATAACTCATGAAAAGATTCTCTTAATTGGGTATAACTGACAGCAATGTAGATGTTAGAGGAGAGGCTAGCATAGTACTGAGCTGACAGAATATGGGGTGTGTGTAGTTTGGGCTTTGAAGAGAGGGTGAAAATAAGAAAAGCGATAGGTAGAGGGATGTTATGCCATATGTTATGTGAAGTTCAGAAGAGATCCTATATTATAATAGTAGAGGTAGTGCAGTGTTTTGCGATGTTATAGCATTGGTAGGTATGATGTGGTGTCTTATGTTATTTGAGGGGTTGAAGTGCCTTACTCTACATTATGTTGTGCTATGTTCTGGTTGCCCATTTTTTATACTGTAGTGTAGAAGGGTGTGGTGTAGAGTGATACAGCATGGAGTGCCGTGGCATATATCCTGTTTTGTGGGATGCAATTGTATAGTGTACAGTGGTCTGGTATTGTAAGCTGCTATACTGTGGTATGTGATTGGATGTGGTGGTGATGTTGCAGGCTATTGTACGGCACAGTATGGCATTGGTGTGGTATCTCATGATATGGCAAATAGGGAAGGCAGACAATGCATAGGCTCTGTTATATCTCTGGATATTTGTATAAGCACAGGTTCTGCTATTTACTTGACCTCTTGACACTTTGTATAAACATCAGTCTACAGTTGGGGTCAAGCTTTTGACTAAACCCTTGACACAAGCAGGTCCTCGAGAGGAAGCAAAGGAAAAAAACAAAGGCACTAAGGCAAGCGAGCTGCCAATGCTGGAAAGGAAGGTGCCTCCCATACTCCACGCCGAACAAAGGGTGCTTGAGGTTGAACAGAAGAAACGAAGTCTTGAGGCTGAAATGGCAGCTCTTCTCCAGAGGAAGGAGTTCCACGAATCCCTGAAGGAGTTTCCCATCCCATCAAGACCTTCACGACCCACAGAGGACGAGCAGGCAGACAAAGAGGCCCCCTCGAACCCAGAACCACACGAGGAAGAACATGAGGCGTTCTTAGAGTTCAAGAATCACAAGGCTGCAACACTTGAGGAACACGGCCAGTTCGAGGACACATGGCATGACCACGACGCCAATCCCCCAAGGAGAGCATGGAGTAACTACCCATCAAAGCCTTCACCCCTGTCCTTGTACAACAGTCTACAAAGGGCAGCAGACACATATGGTGTCCAATTGGAGGAATAAAAGGAAGACTCTTGCTACCTGCTGGAAACCCTAATGCCCTCCCAGAAAACAAATCTTTATCTGCCCATGCTCCCCAGCTTCCTTCATCAAGAAAAGAAAGCTTTCAGAGAGCCAGCCACTGCAAGAGCAATAACCCCTTGTGGACGTCCTGTGTGGAATAGCATTCCACACAGGGCCCCCAATAAATCAAGGGGAACATCTTTGCGGATTCCATCATTATGGCGACCGCAAGAAAGAGGCACAATGCCCCCACATTAGAGGCCACCACCATAGAAGGAGAGTAAGAGACTGCATCTGGTGAGCAGGAAGATAGAGGTAGAGGCAGCCGCATTCTGGAGGATAGCCAACTCCAACGCACTCCTCAACCGACATGGCCAACAGCAGTGGGACAAGATCAAAGGGCTGATACAACACCTTCCAGAGGAGCTGCCAAGAGAGCCATTATCCGTAGTCCAGGAGGGAAAAAAATCACTAACTCCTGCCTCAAATCCACGCTGGATGAGAAAGACTCAAGCAGACAGATGTGTATGGGCACCATACTCGGGAGAGACGCCTGGCTGTGGGTCTCAGGCTTCAAACCGGAGTAACAGGCTTTGGTGATCAATATGCCTTTCACAGATGAGGCCCTTTTTGAACAGGCAGTGCACGAAGCACTGCAACAATTAAAGAAGGATAAAGACCCTGGGAAGGCAATAGGCACTGCAGGTCAAAGAGTCCTTTAGAAAAGGAGAAGCGACTGCCAGAAGACCAACAGACCGGGCGGGTTGATCTTCCCAATCATCAGGTAGGTCTTGTTAAATGAAGAAATCTAAGAAGTTGAAGCACTCTTCAACTTTTCTGCGCCGGTCTAAGTTATCCCACCTGGTGCTGGAGCATCGCCACTTTAGGCCTCACTTCGTGGTGGAGCCTGTGCTAGGGTTGGCTCCATGCCTCCCAGAGTTTTCCAGAGCGACCCCTGCCAAACTCAAGGAGTTTTGAAGCTATGCATCTCATATTTGGGTGGGCGGACCCCTCTGGAGCTTTTTCAGACTCCATAGGTACGGTAGGGGCCCTACTAGTTCATTGTCAGCAGATTCGGCCTCGGCGCCAGTCAGGCCCCTTAGATCCGGGGATGAATCTGGAGCAGCACCTTCGGCAAGACTGCAACCTTCCATGGCACCAGCTCTAGTGCCGTCACTCCCGATGCCCTGCGGCGGTGCAGGCCCCATTGTTCTACCCGACTCCGACATGGAGCCCAATGTGCATCGCCCAACGCAGATTCCGGTGCCGTCCAGTACATTGCCCTCAGAGTCTGACATGCCTGGAGAGGGTGATGATTGGGAGGGGTCTGAGGACCCTTATGGTTACCATCACCCCCTGGATGATACAGAGGACAACTGGTATGAGGAATTGGCGGATGCCAGTGTGCTGTGCACCTCACCAGACACTGGCCTGGTCTCTCCCCCACCGTGGCTACAGAGGAGGGTGTCTCATTCGCTATGATGGTACGGAGGGCAGCTGAGGTCCTGGACCTTCAGCTACCCTCGGTGGCAGTCAAGATGAACATCTTGACAGAAGTGCTTCAGCCGGGAGTCGCCCCTTCAGAACCGTTATTCCCATTCAATGAAGCCCTTACAGATATACTCCTTAGGGCCTTGTCCAAGCCCTGCACAGGGGCTCCTGTGCACAGCACAATTACCTGCTGCCATCGCCCCGCTCCCAGGGACCCTGCTTTCAGCACCCCACCCCGAAGAGCTTGGGGATCCAAGCCTCCACTTCTAGATTTATGTTATGTTATTGTGAATTTCTAAAGCGTGCATTCACCTTCAGGTCTCTTGACGCTGATGTCCCTGATGCAGCGAAGTTCACCATGAGATGTGGGCTTGACATGACCTACTTGCTGGGCAGAGCGATTTAGTCAGTAGTACTGAGATGCCAAGCCTGGCTAAGAACCACTGACTTCTCGGGATGTCCAAGCTTCACTCTTGGACATGCCCTTTGATGCTTTCAGCTCTTTGGTGAGAAGGCAGACTCTGCACTGGAGCGCTTTTCAGAATATCAGAGCTACAGTCCGGTCCTTGCGTCTATCCGTGGCCCCTCGCCAACACCTGTCTGCCTTTCGCCCCTTCCATGACTACGGTAGAGGTTACCAACCGCGTCCTTTCCTGCCCAGCTACCAAGGCCTACAGGGTTCCCAGCCTTTTTATGGCCACGGACATGGTTCCCACAGAATGTGGGACCATCAGCCAGAGGTTGGGCCAGTCTACCGCTCCCCTGGCAGCCACAGCTTATAAACCCCTTTAGTTTGCTCTAATACCACTATCGTTACTCAGTGGGAGGCAGGATTTGCAATCACCTGCCCCACTTGAAGTCTATTACATCCAGCAAGTGGGTATTGCAAATCATCCATCCCTTTCCTGGAAACTCCTCCACCCATGCCACCCACTTACATGGCAGAGGACCATCTGTCGTTGCTCCGTCAGGAAATGTTGCCTCTTTTCGCCTAAAGGAGCCATTAAGAGGCTGCCGGCCCCTACCCCCAGCGCCTTGAGACCCTTACGGGTGAGTAGTCGCGCTTAACAAACGCCTGATTGATTGATTAGTAGGCCATGGTTGCTATTGCTTCTACTTTCTGGTTCCCAAAAAGGATGGGGGCCTTCGTCCTATCCTAGACCTGCGCTTTCTCAGCTTCTCCCTGAAAAAGAAGATGCTCGGAATACTCACCTTAGCTCAGGTCTCCTCTGCCCTGGACCCTAGAGACTGGATGGTGGCATTAGACTTGCAGGATGTATATTTCCACATCTCCGTCCTGCTGGTCCACAGGCATTACCTGTGGTTCACGGTGAGCCAAGAGCACTTTCAGTTTTATATGTTCCCCTTTGGGTGTTGACGAAAGTGATTGACAGTGATTGTGGTTGTTACAGGACACCTGCGTAGGTCAGGGGTTCCAGTCTTCCCTTGTCTCGATGATTGGCTGTTGGTGACGGTCATTTCACACCTCCTGGCAGTCATTTCACACCTCCAGATTACGCTGACCTGCATTTGTTGGGGTTCACTATCAACGTGCCGAAGTCACACCTGACTCCCTCTCAAATGCTCCCTTTCATCGGGGCCATTCTGTACACAGCGCAGTTTCGGGCCTATCCTCCTGAATGGCGTGTCCAGAATGTTCAGGCTATGATTTCTATGTTTCATCTCCTATTCTGGATTTCGGTGAGACTAACTCTCAGGCTTTTGGGCCTCATGGCATCCTGCATCCTTCTTGTAACGCATACCTGTTGGCAAATGAGGGCTGTCCAGTGGGACCTGAAGTTCCAGTGGGCACAGCTTCGGGGAATCTCTCCAACTTGGTCCAGATCTCGGACGGAACTGCAAAAGACCTGCAACAAACAGGGCGGGTGGGGTTGTGGACCCTTTGTCAAGAGGCCCTGCACCTTTGGACATGGCTGGAAAATCACAGTATTTTCCTGGTGGTTCAGCACCTGGTGGGCTCTTTGAATCCCAGGCCAGACTAACTCAGCCGTCGATGCCTAGTGAATCATAAATGGCATCTCTACCTGGAGGGTGGTGCAAGGTCTCTTTTAAGAGTAGGGAGAACCTTGTTTCCATCTTTTCGCCACTGCCAAGAACGCATCATGTCAGCAGTTTTGAGTGCTGGAGTTTCCAAGGCGGTTCTCGCTCGTATATGCTTTGTTTTGAGTGGAACTTCTGCCTCTTGTACGCCTTTCTCCCAGTACTACTTCTGCCCAGAGTTCTCAAGAAGATCGGAATGACCGGGTCCAAGTCATTCTTGTGGCTCTGGATTGGGCACAGAGTTTGGTGTCCTGAGTTACTGAGCATCGGTCCTCTAATCAGGCTGCCCCTTTGGCAGGATCTACTGTCGCAGCAGCAGGAGAGGGTTCTGCACCGAAACTGTGAACTTTCCAACTTCATATATGAAGATTGAGAGGCGGCAGTTGACAACTTTCGACCTTCCTCCTGAAATCTTTGACGTTATTCTAGCAGTCAGGCGTCCCCACCACAAAGGAGGTATACGCCTGCCGTTGGGCCAAATTTGTGGCATTGTGTACATTCAGAAGCATTGACCCCACTTTCTGCACCCTTATCCCAGGATCTGCTCTTTGTTCTTTTTTTGGTCCAGCTGAGCTATCCTCTGGGCACAGTTAAAGATTATCTGTCTTCCATTTCGTCATTCTTGCGGTTGCCGGACCAACCTTTTTTATTCAAGTCACCCACTGTGATTAGGTTCCTGAAAGCACTACAACACATGTTTTCCCCCAAACCATTTACCATACCCTGGTCCTTACCTTCCTCATGTGCGCTCCCTTTGAGCCATTCCACAACTGCCCACTTCAGTTGCTGACTATCAAAATGGCCTTTCTAGTGACCATAACATTGGCCGGGGGGTTCAGCGAACTGCAGGCCCTCAAGTAAGCATGTATTACGAACTGCATTTACCATAATGCTAAGGGGCGAACTGTGCTGGGAGGTGAAGCAGTGTGCTCCCTTCCTGTTTTGAAAAGGCTCCCTTGAGCCATTGAGCTGACGAGCTTGTGGAGATGCACCTGTGCGCCTGTGAGAGGTACTGAGACCTGTAAGGATTGTGGCAGCCTGCTCAGCAACCCCATATAAAATTCGTTTTTATCTCTACTGATGAAGGATGAAATCCAGAAACAAGTGTCTAGAGATGTACAGCACTAACCTGCACCAACTTTGGCGGAACACTCCAGTAAAATCTCAAGTAAGCATGTATTACGAACTGCATTTACCATAATGCTAAGGGGCGAACTGTGCTGGGAGGTGAAGCAGTGTGCTCCCACCCCTTCCGGTTCTTTTAAGTAGGCCAAACCATCACCTTGCCTTTGCTGCGCTTCACCCTTCTAAAGAAGAGGAGAGACTCTACTGTCTGGACCCAAAAAGCGTGTTGTCGTTCTACATTGATCAATTCTTTAGAGGTTATGTTGGAGCTAAGAAAGGGAAGGCAGTGTAGAAATGGACCATCTCACAATGGATAGTGCTTCGCATAAAGATCTGCTACGTATTGCCCAAAAAGCAACCACCTTGAGTGCTTGAGTGCTCATTCTGCCAGAGCCAAGGCTGCGACCATTGCTCTAGCTTGTGGAGTACCTGTCCTGGACACCTGTCAGGCAGCAGCGTGGGCGTCCTTGCACATGTTCGCCAAGCATTATTGCCTGGCTGGTCAGGCCCATGGTGACAGGCACTTTGCCTGTTCGGTCCTGCAGGTCTTTTTGGTCTTACCTGTTTGCAGACCCACCTCTGGGGAGGTATTGCTTGGGTATCTATTCTAAGGTAAGGAATCTGCAGCTAGAAGTCTCCATCAGATGAACAAGTTACTTACCTTCGGTAATGCCTTATCTGGTAGAGACTATTTAGCCGCAGATTCCTTACCGATCTTTCCATCTTCCCCTCTCTGCCAACTGAGTTATTATGGTCACCCTTCTGAGGGCCTTAGTAATTCACATAAAAATGTTTGCATTCTAAGTGGCTCCATGTTTCTGGTGTGGAATGTCGCGAAAAGAAACTGACAGCGCGCTGGGGTAGTTCCTATATAGGCACCGCGCACATCACAGTGGATGCTGCTAGGAGCCGAATGATACCACCTAATGGCATGTAGGCGGACTGCCCGAAAATTTCTGGATCCAGTCTGACGCCTTTGGAATATTCTAAGGTAAGGAATCTGTAACTAGAAAGAGTTTCTACCAGATAAGGTATTACCGAAGGTAAGTAACTTGTTCTTTAATTCTTAGCAGTTCCCCACTGATATAGGATACACGTTTATGCAATGCTCTTTATTTAAAAAATGACTTACTAAAAGATTTAAAAATCGGGATGGTAAAGCCCAAGTTGACCCTGTACTTAGTTTTCTAGTGACATTGCTCTCGTCCCTTACCTTACTTTTTTGTGTCATTGCAGGGAAGTCCGTGCGGATACAAAGTTTAGTGGACGGAAGAGAAGGCCACACTTCTGAGAATCTTCTACAAACCGCTGCCTTTTTCCTCGAAAGCTTGATTTTGTGTTCTCACCAGCTGCAGGATGCTATATGCCATGGACATTCTGTTTGCAGCTGGCTTAGTTTGCCAAACTGGTTTCATATGGCAATTGAAGGAGTAAGGTCAAGGCCAAACTGATGCCAGGCATGAGGAATGATTATGGTTTTTCTCACTGAGCAGGAGGAATATCCATGTGATCTATATTGAATACGTTCCTGCATTTTCCTGAGGAACATCTCTTCCCTTGGCACTCTGAGTAACTGGTGTCACCTTGATATTGGTGCATATGTGCATTGTTCAATTCAGGCTGGAGTCTTTTTGCCAGTATGAGTGTACTTCTGGATCTCTGTATCAAATATTGAACCCAGAAGCACATCCACAATAAAAAACTGGTTGCAGTGCTTCATCAATACCATGATTTTTAAACGAGTCCATCCAGACACATCAATATGTTAAATAAAGTCTACACAATATGTACTTGCCAGCTTTGTTTCCCCACATGTTTTTAGGGTTCAGATATGTTTATCGGGGTTATAATATCCTGTTGCCAAAACCATGAACATTCCATTTTGAGGTGCCATCTGTCTGACCCTCTGGCTGCAAGTGGGCGTCCTAGTATCAAAGCTTAAAAAACAAAGACTGAAATACTTGTGTCCTTTGAGCAACACCTGACAGCATTGATTAAGAGGGAGCGAGTCTCCTGCACTGGGAATAAAAGAGTGACTGTCACAAAAACAACTTTTGTTAGATGCAGTGCCGTTGTGGTAGGCAAAGTTCTAACTTCCGAAGGCCACTACAGTAAATCAGGATTGGCATTCATCCTTTTCCCATTCAGTTCCATCGCAGCAACCCTCCAGATTTCAATTATATTGAATAAGAATGCACATAATTCTATAATAGCACGAAAAATGTACAAGCTGCACCTCATCACATTCGTGAACCAAGGCACTGAATTTAATGTTGATCAAAGTAACTTGCGAGAAGTATGGATGAATTAGTAATCTGTAAGAACAGTTCTCAAGTAAGAGTGTCATCCTTAAAGTCCATGACTTGAACTATTTCCTGCAGTCAGGTCGGATTCCAGAAGATTTGTTTTTCATTTTTACCTTTGCCTTTTTAATGTCTTGGATTCTAAAAATGTTGAACACCAGGGAAACCTTAGTGGTTCACTTTTCAGTTAGTAGAGGGAATAGTGCTTATGTAAATGGACTTTTGAACGATTCCTGCCTCTTGTATGTTGGCTACGGATCGAGGTGTATGCTGCCTCTCTACGAATCCGTGCTAGAAGGCTATTCCTTAGCAGTTTCCCCCTTTTCTCTTTGTGAAAGTTTCCTAGAACACCTGGGCAAAGATCTACTGGCCTTTTGGTAACCTAGTCTTACTTTTTTGGCACACAGAATCAAATGTTGTTGCAATGACCTGATAATTTTGTTCTGTCCATACTATATCTGTGTCCTTCTGGTGTTGAGTGTGCAATGGTTGTATAGCAGTAGGTTTAGAAGAGTAAAATGAGAAATGTATTGTGTACTAAAGATACAACTTGGGCACCACTTTTGGAAACACATGAGGTCAGTTCTCAAAACCGTCTTGTTCCGAGGAATCTTAAGGGACCCATCAACCAGAAAGCCAGAATCTCACTAAATTTCCTGGGCTAAGTAATGGCCACCAGAAAAGCGATCTTTTAAATTTGCATCTCACATCCACGTGAAAGAGGTTTCCCTAACTTATACTTTGAAAGGATTATATAATGTTTCCACACATGCATTGGCCTGCAGATAAGGGTAAACTTTCCTGTATCCTGATTCAGCATTGCCTCCTCCCAATATGGGATGTGCTTTGTGATTGCTCCTTAAGTAATCACAGGGAACCTCCTTACATTTGTGGGAATAACATCCTTTTGCCAGATGTACAAACATCGTTACACTACAATGGAGAAACCCAAAATGCCTCCGGACCTGGGTCAACAACAGTACACCCATATGCAAAAACTTTAAACAGACAGTTTCCCAAATTCAAGTATTTTATATCAGCATATTAGTCATGCATATGAACTGTACATTTATATACAGGTGCTCCAAGGGGGAATCATGCTCAAGGAAGTGCTCCTGTGAGGGTTTGGAAGTGTGGAATGTGGGTGTTCATACACTATTAACAATGTGTCTTAAAAGAAGACCTGTCTGGTTGCCTGATCGGCTGAGAACATATCGAAATACACAGTCATACAATAGATACAGTAAAGAAATTACTGTTATCAATGCTGTGAATCAAAATCAGTACAGGTACAAATTCACAGTCGACGTTTCGACCCCGTAGACAAACAGAGGTACATTGGGTCCTTAAACCCGGGTCTTCATCAGGACATAGGGAGACACCTAAAAATATATGCAAGGTAAAAGGGATAACCGAATTATTATTGGTGATGGACGACTGTACTACAAAAGTGCGATAACAAAAGGGACAGTGAATGTTCACCTTATATCCACCGTACCAATGGGTGGAAAAGATACATCCATGGGCCCGTAGGCTCCTATGACAGAGAGGTGGGTAACAACTGCCCAGTCCCTTAGTAGACTGCGTGGGTGCTGAGAAAAAAGAAAGAAGAAATCTTTTAGTATGCTGGGCCAATAGTGATTTGTTTTAAAAAAAAAAAAAAGTAGGCCCGTTGGAATAATGTACTCACTGAATGAATTCTTCCAACAATGCGTTGTGAGGCGTCAGTAAATTGTGTGGCTGTAAACATCTGGTGGAATGAATCTGGAAATATCTAAACAAAGGAGGACAACATGGTTTTGAGAGGCCACTCACGGGCTCAACCAGGGCGGTAATAAATACTGCAAATCAACGTTTTGATATAGCTAGTGGAACAAGGGAAAAGGAGTTGGTCGTACCTTCAAGCATGAACGATTTCAGACGCGTAGCCTGACCAGCCGGCAGGCTCGCGTCTAAAAATAGGTTACGGTCGGGTCGGCGTGCACGCGGCTGTGCTTACGGCAGAGGCACAGACGCTGGGTGCTATCACTGACGGCCGGGAGCAGTAAGTGTCCGCGATAGACACTGAGGAATTACTACGGTGCATAAATCGCTGAGGTCGGAGTGTATTGTAATTACAAGATGTTAATTGAGATCTGAATGATTCAGTTACTTGGACAAAATGTTGCAAAAAGGTACCCAGTCCTGTGTGTGGCCGGGGTGGTGGTAATGTCTGAAATCATGTAGGGGGTCAATCACGATGGTGCTGCCAAGAATGGAAACCAGTATACGAGTAGGACCTCTGTAGGGCACAGCCTATATCATGCCTCTCCTGATAAATAGCCGCATTAGACACACAATGGAGCATAGTGATGCCGGCAATTGTTAACATAACGTGTGGTGTTGTGTCATTAAATTCAGTACGTTGGGGATCATTTGACTAAAAAACATTATAACAGTGTCAATTGACATTAGTATACAATCAGGCAGTGAAGGCAGTGGAACAGTGTTGGAAATGGCCCTTTGTGCAGGGTTATCCCCAAACTTTTTGCTTTTTCCTCCTATTTTTCCCTGACCAGTTTGTGTTGGTTTTAGGACTCTGGGCACTTTACCACTGCTAATCAGTGCTAAAGTGCATATGCTCTCTGCGTAAATTGTGTTATGGATGGGTGTTTCCATGATTGGATATTTGATTTACCGGTTAGCCCCTAGTAAAGTGCACTGCGGGTGTCAGGGCTGGTGAATCAAATGCTACTCGGGGGGCCTGCAGCACTGGTTGTGCCACCCCCGTGAGTAGCCCTGAAAACGGTAACTCAGACCTGCCATTGCAGAAGTCTGCGCGCAGTTTGTAACTGCCATGTCGACTTGGCCAGTGCACACACTGGCCGGTCCCTAACCTTCCCTTTTCTTACATGTCAGACACCCCTCAGGTAGGCACAAGGTACCCCTGTGGGCAGGGTGCAGTGTATGTGAAAGGTGGGACATGCCCTGGTGTGTGTGCCATGTCCTGATAGTGAATTCCAGCCAATTTCGTTTTTCACTATTGCAAGGCTACCAGTTCCCCATAGGATAGAATGGGAGGTTTGTTTATAACATCTTATAAACATAACTGACCCAGGGAATTCGGTAAGAAAATAGAATTTAGTATGCCTGAACTCAGAATCTAAAGATGCATCTTTTAGTGAAGGTGATCTTTACATTCTGTGTTTGAAAATACCACTTTTAGAAAGTGGGTATTTTCTTGCTCAGTCATTCCGTGTGCCTCTGCTGGAATGTGGATTGCCTGTCTGGGTTTTGGATGACAGAAGGCTGGGGGAGCGGGAGGGGCGCCAGATGGTCTAGGTAGGTCAGGAAAGGGCTGAAGAGACCTGAGCTGCGATGGGGAAAGGGGGAGGAGATTTCCTTGCACCTCAAAGGGCCTGCTCTGTCTCTGACAAATGCCGTCTCCACCTCCTGCCAGGAATTCACACCAGAGAAGGAAGAACTGGCCTGACCGGGCACAGGCCCTCTCTGCCTAAGAGATCAAAGGATTTTCGGACATAAATGCTGGGTCCCAGACCCCTGAACTTTAGAACTCATCTGGAATAAGAAGACTGCCAAGAAGAAGAGCCGGAGAAGCTGCGAAAAGGAACGACTGCTTTGCTGGGTGCTTTGCTGGGCTGACCTGCAGTGGCTGCTTCTGTCTTGGGCAGTGAAAGACTTGGACTGGACTTTCTGCAACCTAATTTGTGAGTCTCTCCAAGGGCTTGAGGTAGAGCTTGCCCCCTGTTCACGAAGTCTCAGGAACAGCAAAGACTTCAAGTTCATCGACCCGCAGCACTGGGGACTGTGTGTTTTGTGCTGCCACCCGAAGAACACCAACTCGACGACGTCTACGACGCCACTTCCGACTCCGTGTCCTGAAGGCACCGCAGAGGGCAACGCCGCACCGCAACCCTGGTCTCACCGACGACGCCTGTTGACGCCGCCACCGAGCCGCTGCTTGCACCGCGACCTGTGGGCACCGCACCGCCTCGCTTCACGCCGAAGCTTTGACACCGCAGAGGGCACCGCCGCACCACAACCCTGGTCTCGCCGACGACGCCATCTGATGCCGCCACCGAGTTGCTGCTTGCACCGCGACCTGTGGGCACCGCACTCCGCACCGCCTCGCTTCACGCCGAAGCTTTGGCACCGCAGAGGGCACCGCCGCAACGCCGCACCGCGACCCTGGTCTCACCGACGACGCCTGTTGACGCCGCCACCGAGCCGCTGTTCGCACCGCGACCTGTGGGCACCGCACTCCGCACCGCCTTGCTTCACGAGGACGCCTTGGCCTGCCTGACGCCACCACTTCCCGCCAAGATCGACGCCGCTGCTTGCACCGTTGTTCGAAGGCACCGCTCGTAAGTTGCACGACGCACCGCCCTCATCCCACACCGCAGCCTTGGCCTACCGACGCCGGCGCCATCGACTCCAGTTTGTCAGCCGACGACAGCGCTTCAGCAACGACGACGCCGCTGCTTGCACCGTGACCTGCCAGCACCATGACGAGCACCGCCTTCATCTCGCACCGCGACCCTGGTCTCACCGACGACGCCATCTGACGCCGCCACCGAGCCGCTGCTCGCACGCGACCTGAGGGCACCGCACGCCGCACCGCTGCACTTCGCACCGCAGCACCTGACGCCTGCCGACGCCAGCGCTCCTGACTCCATCAGAGAGGAGATCGACCTGCAACGCGTGTGACTTCGAGGGCCCCGACGACTCCTGCACCAACCTCCGGAACCGACGCCTGCGGATGCCGTGTTTTCGGAAGCTCAACGAGAGGTCATCGACGCCCTGCATTTCTAAAAGGTACTGTTTGCAAGTCTTCCCGACACCGTAGCTGGCCCGCGACGCCGCGGTCAGCCAGAACTGTTTGGATTTGTTTGCTCACGACGCCGTGATAGCCCCGGACGGAGCTATCGACATCAAGGAACTGTGTTTCAAGCGTATTTTGATAATTGAAGATTTTTGAGTACTGTATTGTGGATTTTTATCGTTTTTGGTCTTGTCTTAAGTATATAAAAATATTGGATATTTTTCTAAACTGGTGTGGTGTCCTTTTGTAGTGCTTACACTGTATTACTGTTGGTTATGTGCAAATGCTTTACACACTGCCTCTAGGATAAGCCTGGCTGCTCGTGCCAAGCTACCAAGGGGTGAGCAGGGGTTATTTTAGACGTGCAACTCCCTTATCCTGACTAGAGTGGTGGTTTTTGCCTGGCTTTGGCCCATGCCCAAGCCTACCAAAAATCCAATTTCTAACATTGGTTGCCAGCGGTGAGGATAGGACTTGCGTTTGCACTTGACTTACAGTGATTGGTGTGCGCTACTACCATATCGCAGACCATTACGTACCACATACTGGCTTTTTTTTGTTGGTCTATTTTTGCCTTTCCATTGGCTTTGAACTTGAACTTTCCAGTACAACATGCCTGAATCAATTGCATCATCTGTTGCATCCTCGGAAGTGGCCTTTGAGGAGGAGAGGTTAGAAACCTACAATGTTAAGGGATTGAAGGCGATCTGCAAAAACCTCAAAATCCAAATAAGGGACCTCACCAGAAAAGAGGAGCTACAAAAGGCGCTGAGGGCCTGGGTAGCAGCCAGACATGCGAGTGAGCTGTCTGGGGATCTCGGCATGGAGGCAGAGGAGCCTATTCCAAGGGTGGGGGTGCTTTTGGGAAGGGGGGCACCCTCTAAACCAGGCAGCAGCAGTTTGTCCCCAGAGGAGCTGGAGGACAGGCGGGAAGCAAGGAGAATTGCTGTGGAACTGGAGAAGCTTAAGTTAGCCTTGGAGGAGAAAAGGATGATGTTAGTCCATCTCATTAAAATGAGAGAGCTGGACTGTGAAGCCAGTAGGGCTAGGCCCAGCCCAGATGGTGGCAGCAAAAGTGTTAGGTCCAGTACTGAGGATGAGGTACACACACACACAGATTTGGGGCCCTACTTCAAGGAGGGGGTTGACATACACCAGGGGTTCAGGATTGTGAGGTTACTCCAGTGGTGCGCAGTGTCCCTGAGGTGGATTGGGGAACTGGCACAGGGATCATTTTCCTAGTAGTGGGAGGGACACTCTACTGACTCTAGATGAGAGGTGCAGGAGAGGGGTTCCCCCATGATAGAAGCCCTAGTAAGTGAGTATGGAGACCAGCCCGAAGAGTATGGGTTAAGAGACAGCAACAGTCAGACACTGTCTCACCAGTCTTGTGAGAATGATGTGGGGTACTTTTCTGAGGCACTGGATGGTTGGGTGAAGGGTAGTTTGGTTAACACTTGTGTGGGGCTGTGTGATTCAATTGTTGGAGAGCATATTTTAAGTCCCTGTTTTCCAGAGCTATGCCAACACCCAGTGGAGTGTGAGTTCTCTGACCCCAGGGAGCTTGCACTGGAGGCAGACCTTTTGGTGGATTCCAGAGGGTCTGGAGAAGCATCTGAGGGTGACCCGGAAGGAAGTGACTTAGGTATTTCCCAACCAAGGGTGGTGGGAAAGGTTTGTGGTAGCCCCGATAGGTCCCGGTGTCGTGGGAAGGGTGTAGGGACTCACGTCCTGTCTCCGCGGAGAAGGAGTGGGAATGGGCTGCGGCCCAAGGTGCCCAAAACACGGTCCCAGAGCCTGGGTGGTTCCAGGAGGGAACACCAGGTGGGGAGCCTAGGCTGTACTGGTAGGCCATCCGTTCAGGGGGATCTCCTACTGTCAGGAGAACGTGGAGTGTCTGTAAACAGAGCTCCAGCGGTTCTGGTGTCTGGCGGTGCCGCTCCTAAGTGGAGGGTGCAGAAGTCCGGATGGAGGGGTGAGAGGGGGATGCGTTCCCCAGTGGGAGGACCAGTGGGTCAGGGGCCAGCCAGAAGGGCTGAGCCTCCTAGGAGTGACCATGGTGACACCACTTCTGTCCTGGGGGATCTTCGCGCACTGTCAGATGGACAGGGGTCGGGAGATCTGTGCCAGGCAGACTGTCACACAACACATGAGTCATGTGTTACCCTCGGGGGGGGGGGCATGCGTGCTCCCAAGGAAGTCCTGGTGCGCCGGGCAGGTGCTCAGCCGCAGGGTTTAGTCCCTGGGTTGGGAGGCCAGGTTCAGGTCCTGCCTGACCTGGAGGGAAGGACGACTGTAAGCAGTGTCCTGACCGGTTTGTCTTCGAGGGGTACCACTGTGGGTGGGAGGGTACAGAACTCTGGAAGGGGGTGCAGAGGGAGGGAGTCCTCGCCTCTGACCCCGGTGCAACCTGAGGGTTTAGACCCTAGGTAGGGAGACCAGTTGCTGGAAAGAGGTCCTGAACTGGTGGGAGAATTGGTTGGGAGGTCAGGTTCCAGCGTCCTGACAGTTTTTGGTTCTGGGGGTGCTATTCCTGGGAGGAGAGTGCAGAACCCCAGAAGGAGGGGTAAGGGGAGGAGAGCCTTGCCCAAGACCTCTGGTCAGCCTGAGGGTACAGACCCTGGGTTGGCGGACCAGGTTCAGGGTGTCCCCCCTGACCTGAGGGAAGGGGCGCTGCTAACAGTGCCCCTACCAGGTTGTCTTCTGGGGGTGCCGCTCCAGCTGGGAGGGTACAGAGCCCCAGGGAGGAGGACCGGGTGTGGGGAGCCCACCCCAGTCCCTTGTTCAGCCTCAGGGTACAGACCCTGGGCTGGTGTACCAGTTGCAGGATAGCACCCCTGAACTGGTGGGCGAATTGAGCAGGACACCTGCCACAGGTGCCCTGACAATTCTGGAGGGGGGTACCGCTCCAGGTGGGAGAGCCCACCCCAGTCTCCTGTCCAGCCGCAGGGTAGAGGCCGTGGGCCAGTGTCAGGATGCCATACCTGACTTGGCAGAGGGGAGAGTGGAAAAAGGGTGCCAGGCACCTGGGGCTACCGCGCCCCACTCTCTGACGCCACAGCGGTTGGAGTGGCCTGAAAGGCCTCAGGCCTGGCTCTCATCACTGACATTTGTCAGTGGCCACTGTGGCTGGCTGTCCTGGTGGACAGAGTTGCCCCTGGGAGGGGGACAGGAGTCACACCCGGAGGTGGACTGGGCCACACGATTGTGTTGGCCATGGGGTCCTGTCTGCCTGTTGGGACACATCTGTGAGCCAAGTAAGTTTAGGTGCTGCACAGATGGGGTCCACAGGTGAGGACAAGGGTCCCCCATGGGTCAGCTTAGTGGGCCCTGAGAGCATGGATAGAGGAATCCAACTAGGTGCAGGAAGGCGTAAAACGGGAAGGAAACCCTGCTGTTGCGGGCCATGTTCCGTGTTCTATCGCCCCAAGCAGGGAAGCCCATCGAGGTATGGATTGGTCTCCCTGGCTTTAGGCTGGAAGGGGGTTGTGTTGGAAATGGCCCTTTGTGCAGGGTTATCCCCAAACTTTTTGCTTTTTCCTCCTATTTTTCCCTGACCTGTTTGTGTTGGTTTTAGGACTCTGGGCACTTTACCACTGCTAATCAGTGCTAAAGTGCATATGCTCTCTGTGTAAATTGTGTTATGGATGGGTGTTTCCATGATTGGATATTTGATTTACCTGTTAGCCCCTAGTAAAGTGCACTGCGTGTGCCAGGGCTGGTGAATCAAATGCTACTCGAGGGGAGGGGCCTGCAGCACTGGTTGTGCCACCCCGTGAGTAGCCCTGAAAACGGTAACTCAGACCTGCCATTGCAGAAGTCTGCGCGCAGTTTGTAACTGCCATGTCGACTTGGCCAGTGCACACACTGGCCGGTCCCTAACCTTCCCTTTTCTTACATGTCAGACACCCCTCAGGTAGGCCCAAGGTACCCCTGTGGGCAGGGTGCAGTGTATGTGAAAGGTGGGACATGCCCTGGTGTGTGTGGCATGTCCGGATAGTGAATTACAGCCAATTTCGTTTTTCACTATTGCAAGGCTACCAGTTCCCCATAGGATAGAATGGGAGGTTTGTTTATAACATCTTATAAACTTAACTGGCCCAGGGAATTCGGTAAGAAAATAGAATTTAGTATGCCTGAACTCAGAATCTAAAGATGCATCTTTTAGTGAAGGTGATCTTTACATTCTGTGTATGAAAATACCACTTTTAGAAAGTGGGTATTTTCTTGCTCAGTCATTCCGTGTGCCTCTGCTGGAATGT
Source organism: Calotriton arnoldi (assembly GCA_963921515.1). Taxonomy (NCBI): domain Eukaryota; kingdom Metazoa; phylum Chordata; class Amphibia; order Caudata; family Salamandridae; genus Calotriton; species Calotriton arnoldi. The sequence continues at coordinate 880,161 of CAWUFW010000130.1, forward strand.
GGATTGCCTGTCTGGGTTTTGGATGACAGAAGGCTGGGGGAGCAGGAGGGGCGCAAGATGGTCTAGGTAGGTCAGGAAAGGGCTGAAGAGACCTGAGCTGCGATGGGGGAAGGGGGAGGAGATTTCCTTGCACCTCAAAGGGCCTGCTCTGTCTCTGACAAATGCCGTCTCCACCTCCTGCCAGGAATTCACACCAGAGAAGGCAGAACTGGCCTGACCGGGCACAGGCCCTCTCTGCCTAAGAGATCAAAGGATTTTCGGACATAAATGCTGGGTCCCAGACCCCTGAACTTTAGAACTCATCTGGAACAAGAAGACTGCCAAGAAGAAGAGCCGGAGAAGCTGCGAAAAGGAACGACTGCTTTGCTGGGTGTTTTGCTGGGCTGACCTGCAGTGGCTGCTTCTGTCTTGGGCAGTGAAAGGCCTGGACTGGACTTTCTGCAACCTAATTTGTGAGTCTCTCCAAGGGCTTGAGGTAGAGCTTGCCCCCTGTTCACGAAGTCTCAGGAACAGCAAAGACTTCAAGTTCTTCGACCCGCAGCACTGGGGACTGTTTTTTTGTGCTGCCACCCGAAGACCACCAACTCGACGACGTCACTTCCGACTCAGTGTCCTGAAGGCACCGCAGAGGGCACCGCAACCCTGGTCTCACCGACGACGCCTGTTGACGCCGCCACCGAGCCACTGCTTGCACCGCGACCTGTGGGCACAGCACTCCGCACCGCCTCGCTTCACGCCAAAGCTTTGGCACGCAGGGGGCACTGCCGCAACGCCGCACCGCAACCCTGGTCTCACCGACGACGCCTGTTGACGCCACCACCGAGGCGCTGCTCGCACCGCGACCTGTGGGCACCGCACTCCGCACCGCCTTGCTTCACAAGGACGCCTTGGCCTGCCTGATGCCGCTACTTCCCGCCAAGATCGATGCCGCTGCTTGCACCGTGGTTCGGGGGCACCGCTCGTAAGTTACACGACGCACCGCCCTCATCCCACACCACAGCCTTGGCCTACCGACGCCGGCGCCATCGACTCCAGTTCGTCAGCCGACGACAGCGCTTCAGCAACGATGACGCCGCTGCTTGCACCGTGACCTGCCAGCACCATGACGAGCACCGCCTTCATCTCGCACCACAACCCTGGTCTCACCGACGACGCCATCTGACGCCGCCATTGAGCCGCTGCTCGCACCGCGACCTGAGGGCACCGCACGCCGCACCGCTGCACTTCGCACCGCAGCACCTGACGCCTGCCGACGCCTGCTGACTCCATCAGAGAGGAGATCGACCTGCAACGCGTGTGACTTCGAGGGCCCCGACGACTCCTGCACCGACCTCCGGAACCGACGCCTGCGGATGCCGTGTTTTCGGAAGCTCAACGAGAGGTCATCGACGCCCTGCATTTCTAAAAGGTACTGTTTACGGGTCTTCCCGACACCGTAGCTGGCCCGCGACGCCGCGGTCAGCCAGAACTGTTTGGATTTGTTTGCTCACGACGCCGTGATAGCCCCGGACGGAGCTATCGACATCAAGGAACTGTGTTTCAAGCGTATTTTGATAATTGAAGATTTTTGAGTACTGTATTGTGGATTTTTATCGTTTTTGGTCTTGTCTTAAGTATATAAAAATATTGGATATTTTTCTAAACTGGTGTGGTGTCCTTTTGTAGTGCTTACACTGTATTACTGTTGGTTATGTGCAAATGCTTTACACACTGCCTCTAGGATAAGCCTGGCTGCTCTTGCCAAGCTACCAAGGGGGTTATTTTAGACGTCTAACTCCCTTATCCTGACTAGAGTGGTGGTTTTTGCCTGGCTTTGGCCCACGCCTACCAAAAATCCAATTTCTAACAAACAGAATTGAACATATCATCAGAAAATATCACAGTGTGACATGATATGACATTTTAGGTAAAGACCATGTACATCAGAGCTCATTCAGTATTAATGCAAGACATTTGTCTAGTGGTTTCATCTAATTCGTTCAACCCATTCTGTATGGTGTCTAGGAAATGCATCCATTCACATTCACGAATGTTCAGAATTGCGTTAATGTCAGCACCCCTAGGGCCCAGTGTTACCTTTTCCAATACAATCCATTTGAGACTTTCTGGTGGATGTTTTAGTGTTTGGAAATGTTCGACTAAAGGGGCACCTTGGACATTACATCTCACCCTACTGCAGTGTTGCAAAATGCGCACCTTGACTTTCTGGCGTGTTTGCCCGATGTACATCAAATCACAGGGGCAGATGATAGCGTAGATCACATCTGTGCTGTTGCAGTTTGTGTGAGTTTTTAACTGTAGGTTGTGTTGTTTATAGTTCAGCTGTTTGGTCTCCATCGTGATCTTACATGCTTTACAGTGGCTGCATTGGAAGTGGCCTACTATTTCAGGTAAGTGCCACAATGTGCAAATTGATGGTTGTGTGAGAGTCTCTAAAAGGGAACGGACCACATGGTCTCGAATACTCTTTCCTTTTTTTAAAGGAATGCATTGGCGGTTCATTGAGTTCGAGGTCATCTGCTATCAGTCTCCAGTGCTTGTTAACGATGCGTCTGATGTCATTACTGCGGGTAAAGTATGTAGTGACGCAGATCATTTTGCTCAATGCATCATTGGTGCATTGTTTGGGTGTGAGTAGGGATTCCCTTGGGTTGAACCAGTCCCTCTTCCGTTTTCGTTTGATGAGTTTCCTAGGATACCCTCTCTGTCAGTCAGAGAAGTAATCCTTCCGATTCATTGAAGTAGACGTCTTTGTGCGAGCAGTTCCTTCTTATTCTAAGACATTGTCCAAACGGCAAATTGTCCCTCAGTCCTCTCGGGTGGTGACTGCTATATCTCAGAAGGGTGTTCCTCTCTGTCTTTCTTCTGAACAAGGTGGTGAACAAAAGGTTTTCTTCTGCTTTGATTGTGATGTCCAGGAAATCAACTGTGTGTGGGTTGGAATGTATGGTGAATTTAATGTCAGTAGATCTTTCATTCAACCATGCATGAAAGTTCCGGAGATCTGTCTGTACCCGTCCAAATTAGCAGAACATCGTCGCTATAATGTTTCCAGAACGTTATATGGTTGTGGTACTGGTTGGTTTCATGATAAATAAAAGAATTTTCAAAATCATCCATATATAAAATAGCTAAGTCCGGTGCGAACCGCGCGCCAATGGCAACACCCTTGGTTTGGAGGAAATACTCCCCCCTGGAAAAAGAAGAAGTTTTTCCTCATGGCTACCTGTAGGAAAGTGGGTTTCTGTTGCAGTAACCCCCCCACTTTTTGCCAGACTACTGATGCACTTTGACTTGATGTGCCCTGGGTCCCTGCCAATCAGGTTCCCAGGGGCTGTGTTCTTTCCCCAAAACTAACACAATTGGCTTCTCTGGCCACAGGTTAGCCCCTGGTAAATGGTACCACAGGTACCCAGGGCACTGTGACCAGGGAAGACCTCTAAGGGCTGCAGCACTTATTGTGCCACCCTTAGAGGCCCTGTACCTTTATACACACACACACACACACACACACACACACTTCCTTTGCAGGCTGCGTGTTTTGGTGCAGAACAAAGTGAAAAGTCGACATGGCACACATCCCTGTGTGCCATGCCTACCACCCACTGCCCTGGCATAGATCAGTCACCCCTCTAGCTGGGTGCCCTATACCAGTAGTGAGGGTACAGGTGCATGAGCCCTGTACCCCTACAGTGTCTAAGTCCATTCTTCGACATTGTAAGTGCAGTGCTGCCATTAAGAATATATGGTGCTGGGAGCTTGTTATTACGAACTCCACAGCACCATAATGGTTACACTGAAAACCGAGACGTTTAGTATCAAACTTCACCGCACATTAAACCCACACTGATGCCAGTGTGGGATTTAATGAAAAATGCACATAGAGGGCATCTTAGAGATGCTCCCTGAAAAACGACCAGCCTCTGGTGGGTTCCCTGACTGGTACACACCAGCCTGCCACCACGAGACATGTTTCTGTACCCCTAGGGTGGGAGCCTTCGCTCCCTGAGCCCAGAAGCAAAGCCTTTCCTGGGCGGAGGTGTTCACATCTCCCCCAGGCCAGGAAGAGCCATCTGTGGCAGGGGAGCTTCAAAGGCCTGGCAACCTTTGTAATGCGACTCCCAGCCTCTCCTGCTATCGGGAGCAGGCCCCCTTCCTGGCTCCCCTCCTTTTCGGCGGGAAGACGGGTGGGAAAAACTAGCCAGCCCAGAAGGTGTGCCCACCTCTGCCAACTCCACCCCTCAGGTGGGGGAGGCGAGGTGAAGCCCACTCTTCAGTGCCCGCCATCTTGCAGATGGCAGGCACTCCCCAATCAGGATTAGGTATTGTGCTCACTCCCCCACGTGGGGTGAGCACACCAAGGGTGTAGTCACCCTAAGGTTAGTAGCCCATTGGCTACTGACCTTGAGACCTCTAAAACGCCCCCTAAATACAGTATTTAGGGGGCAGCCCTGAACCAAGAAAGCAGACTAGAAGAAACTACAATAAGATGAAGGACCGAACAGCCGTGCAGAAGCTAACGAGGAAGACGCCCACTGACTTGGCCTCAGCCCTACCGGCCTGTCTCCACCTCGAACCTGCTCTGCGAAATCCTGGTGTGTCCTGCAGCCAGCAACCTCGAAAACCCCGGAGGACCTGCCTGCCTTCAACCACAAAGACTGTGTCTCCCGTGAGCACCGGATTTGTTCATCTGCAACCTCTGGTTCTGGCCGGACACCGCGGATCCGCCCCACTCTGCACCCGCCGTCCACGGCCCGAGCTCGAGTGGGCAATACCACGAGGAGGTCCCCCTGGCGATCCAAACCCGAGATCCGGCAACCCCTGAGCTGCCTCAAACCTCCAGCCAACGCCTGCAGCCTAAATCCAGAAGGTCCCCCCAACCGCGACCAGGAGCTGGTAAGAAGATCCGACCCCAAAAGGCACCCCTGCACCCCACGGCCTTGGGTGGCCAAACCGACGGTGCCTAACCAACCCCTAACTTCCCAACTTATCTCTCGAATTGGTGGTCGCACCCAGAAGACCTTCGTCCCCAAGCCTGCAGTGCCTTTGCAAACTGGAGGTTCCCCATTGCAAACAACAGGGTGCCCGACGTCGAAACAGCACCCTGCACCCCGCCACCCTAGTGCCGCTGAGCGTGCACCTTTGGTGCTACTTTGTTTCCCCATTTGCCCTGAGCTAAAGTCTAGGAGCTTTGCTCCCACAACCAAGTGGCATGCTAGTCAGCAGCCACCAACCGGAGGCCCCCTATCCCCCATTGGATAACATTGGGCCTCAGCACTCGGCACCCGGCCGCCCTAGTGCCGCTGAGGGTGTAACAAGAGTGCATCCTTGACCCTTGGGGACCCCTGAGTCTACCCCCAGAACCTCAACTCCCACTACCGAATACTTACCTTCTAACCGATAACACTATTTTTCTCCTTAGGATAACATTGACTATTTTTCTTGGAAAAGTTTCTAAGTGTGGAGTTTGAAAACCTAAAGAAATTCTTTAAAATTGTACTGTTTAACAAAAACGATTTTACTTGCCTGTTTACAGGAAATGTCCCAGAGTAGTATCCAGGTATACTACTCTGTAAGAAAAGTAATCTCAAAAGTAACTTACCTGTAACTTTACTAAAAAGCCCATTCAAAGTATATGTACTGTATTCTGAAAAGCATTGCATTATCAGTAACACTACTGTAATCAAATCAAAGTACATTTACAATTGCAATCCAAACTGTGTTACAATCTGTATATTTACTGCAAAGTACTTATCACTTACCTGTGCCAGGCTTGCTTGGTTCTAGGAAATAAAATAATTAAAAGAATATTTTTAGAGGGGGCGTGGCTTGCCGACACCCAAGATGGCCGCATAGCTCTGAGCCTCTGAGACACTTTCAACGCCCAAAAAATCCGCTCAATTATCCTACAGCCGTATGCACTGATGAGGATCGGAAAGCCGCTGTTCTGAGGACTTCCCCGATCCTTTCCAGACGGAGTTTGTGGCAGCAGAACCGGAGATTCTGCGAAGCGACCCCGGGCCGGGGACGCGCGGGCCGTCCAGAGCCGCGTCACGCGAGTGCCGGTGCGGCTTTCGGGCCCCGAGTGTGGAGCGGCCCTCGGCCTCAGCGCGTCACCCTCCCGGCGGCCGGGAGCTTTGGAGTTGCTGGCGGTGCCCCTCTTGGAGCGTTGGGTGGACCGCGCGGATGGCTGGAGGCGGCGCTGCACCGGGTGGGCTCCGGAGCGCGCCTCTTAAAAGTAACGGCGTGGGAGCCATTGGCTGGTGTTTTCCTTGGCCCCGAGCACGAGTGGGGCGCGGCAATGTTCCAGGCGGACTCCGGTGCGTGCCCGATTATAGACGCATCGAGCACAACAGGCACAGTCCACGGCCCCTTATCCTTGCCCCCTCCCCCCCCTCTCTCGCTCTATAGGCGGGGGTCGACAGCGAGGACAGCACCTGGGGGCATTGGGAGCTGAGAAGGACTTCGCCCCACATTTCGTGCAGCAGTGCCCGTCCCTCACCGGACTCATAGACAGGTGGGCAGTGTTTCCCTCACGGAGTTGAATCGGCGCAGGGGGGTCATTTCATGCTCTGGCAGTTATCGCTGGACAGCGGACCCCAGCTACTCTAGGATTCTACTGGGGTGTGTGCTGGGTGTTTGTGTCCGACATCCGAGTCGCTGGCCTGTTTCACAAGTGGGACCAGTGCAGTGACGCAGCTCCAATTTTTCCTCTCACTCCCTGCGCAGTTGGATACGGGGTGGTGGCGGAGTCGGTCTCCGACCTGACCTGCGTGGGGCGCGGGCCCCCCCCCTCTTCTCTCAGAGCACATTGGTGTCCAGTTTTGCCCACCATCATCAGCTGTGACATCGGCACTATGGCTACCAACAAAGGGACTCGACAATCTGGCCTGGCCAAATTGTCCAAGTTCGCGCTTTCGAAGGCTGAAGTTGCGGAGGATGAACAGGCGGGGGCCGGGGCGAAGCAACCGACGCCGGCTGAGGGCCCATCCCTCGTGGACGTAATGGAGGCCATCCAAGGAGTTCGCACAGCGTTGGAGGCCAAAATAGATACCGCCATGACAGAGATTACTTTCATCCGTGCCGACCTTCGCAAAATGGGGGATAGGGTCAAGGAAACGGAGGATTCTGTCAAAACTTTGTCGGCTTCAACAAAGTCCCTTGAAGTTGCAGTCAAACGCCTGGAAGCCCAAGCGTCCGACTTCGAGGCGAAGCTGGAGGATTATGAGGGGCGTGCCCGGAGAAATAACGTCTGTATTTTGGGGGTTCCTGAAAAATCAGAGGGGCAGACTGCAGACTTGTTTGTGGAGGAGTTGATACAGAAACACCTACAACCTCGATCCCTCTCCAAATATTTCTCCGTGGCACGGGCGCATCAGGTGCCCGGGGGTCCCCCAAGGCCTGGAGCCCTTCCAAGACCCTTGCTGGCGCGATTTTTTTAATTTCCGGGATCGGGATATAATCCTTCAGACGGCCAGGACCGCCCCGCCTCTGAAACTCGACTTCACCTTTAAAGTGCAGCAAAAACGGAGATCCTTCCTGGAGGTCAAACGTGCCCTCCGAGAGGAGGGCCTCAAGTATACCATGCTTTTTCCAGCAAAGCTGCTAGTCCTGGCGGATGGTAAAACGTGTTTCTTTCATACACCTGAGGGAACTTGGGATTGGCTTGAGAACCGGCGTGCTTCTCCCGCCCGTCACCGATCGTCCCCGGGGGCACGGACTGGATAGTCCACAGGACCGCTCAGGTGGCAATGGGAATGGTTGATCCTCGACATAAGTCCACTGCGTCCACGACTTGAACTGTGTTGGTCCCAGACCGTCATCCGGACACGATGAGTATTGATTCGCATGTCAGGCAGAGGGTGGGCTAACGTTCTTTTGCTTACACTTGTTCCAGGGACTTAAACCCTATTGGACTGATGCCAATCTGTCATTTTGTTTTGCTGCGTTATGAGGGATCAGGGATGAGAATTTCTTTATATGCATATGCTGCAGGGCCTCAGGTTTTGATAGCAAGTGTTACGGCTGGTCCATTATATTGTTCAGGGGGTCTGTTGGGTGGTCACCCGGGTGGCTCGGCAGCGTGACATACCCTCCATAGTTTAGATGAATGGGGTTTACAGGCGCTCTGCAAATTGGGGGGTGGGCAGTTTTGAGTCCACGTTGCAGGGAGGCAGGGTGGGGAGGGGGGGATCCAGGGTTACGATTGGGGATCTTTGTGGTTTTTTGCGGGTTTTTATTCAGTTCCTTTTTTCTTGGTGCAGGTTCTCGAATAATCTTATTTGTGACATCAGTTGGGTCCTGGTTATGTGGTCTTTGCGATTTTCAATGTTCACTTGTGATTGCTTCTCATTTGGTTTCTCCTGTGTAAGGGTAGAATGTATGATCGTGCTCTTTCTTTCGCTGGGGGCGGGGGGGGCCTCACTATCGTAGATTTTAATGAGTCAAGATTGTAATTCTGTTCCATCCAGGAGCCGCCTCAAAATACTCTTGTGGAATGTGAACGGGTTGGGAGATCGCATCAAGAGGGGCATAGTGTTGCAATATTTAAAACGACAGTCCCCGACATGATTTTGCTTCAGGAGACGCACGTTCAGGGTACCTCCTACTGCGCACTTAATAGATGGGGCTATAAACTGATTGCACATGCGGGCTATCCCCGTGGGTCCAGAGGGGTGGGCATTCTGGTACGCTCCTCCCTCCCACTCCAGGTGTCTAAAATCACTTCCGACCCCCTGGGTAGATTTGTCTCGGTCTCTGGGCAGTGGGGGGGGAGGGTTTTAAATGTAATTTCTGTCTATGTCCCCCCCAAGCTTCATTCTTCCACTCTGACCGATCTTGGCTCACACCTGCTCAATTTACCGGAGGGTGACATGTTGGTGGGAGGTGACTGTAATGCGGCCCTTAGTGGTGACCTTGATCGTTTGCCGCCTAAGTGGGGGGAGTCTCCTGGCAAGCATTTGGTGGAATTTTTAGATGCCTTAGGTTTGATTGATGTATGGCGTGTATGTAATCCAACGCCCAGACAATACACTTTTCACTCCGGGGTACACAGGAGTATGTCTCGCATTGATTATTTGTTTTGCAAGGCAACCCAGCTTCCACAATTTGGTGAGATTACTTTTCTTCCGAGGGGTATTTCCGACCACTCTCCTATCGTTACCCATTATGGAGGCACCCCCCCCCCCCCCCAACAGCCGCGAAATGACGCTCCCTCCTTGGTATCTTCGTGTACCAGCGGTGCGCGCCAAATTGCTGGAAGCTACCCAAAATTACTTTATTGATAATGATGGTTCTGTCGCCTCTGACATAATACTGTGGGAGGCATATAAGACTGTGATCCGCGGGAGCGGGGTGGCAGCTGTGGCTGGGCATAAGAAGAAGTGTAAACAGCTACAGGATATAGAGAGGGAAGTGAATACCGAGACATAGCGGAAGACGCCGCTAGGACCCATTATCGAGCCACTCAGCACCGTATCTACGATATTGGCGATAAAGCTAGTAAGTTGTTGGCGTGGCTGGATAGGAGGGAGTTGGCCAATAGATGGGTGGCGGAGATTTTAGACTTGCAGGGTGTTCGCTACCATGATAAGCTCGGAATTGCAGAAGCATTCGCCAGTCATTTCAAAATTATTTATACCCCCTCGTCCACATCCACCCAGGCCACGGCAGCTGAATTGCTTTCCATGTTACCTTTACCACAATTGGATCCGCAAGAGGTGTCAGATCTGGACACCGATCTGACCACGGAGGAGGTTTCTAAAGCCATCGGGGCGCTACAATCCGGGAAGGCCATGGGTCCGAGTGGCCTCCCAATTGAACTTTACAAAATTACCGCCTCCGTTAGCGCGCCCTTTTTAGTGCGTATGTATGACGAAGGCGTATCCCGCTGTACTCTGCCAGCTACACAGAGATTGGCCAATGTTGTTGTCATCCATAAAAAGGGCAAACCACAGGACCGCTGCTCCTCGTATAGTCCTATCTCTCTCTTAGACCCGAGGTCAAGATATTGGCCAAACTCTTGGCCCTTCGTCTCTCCCCATGTCTTCACAAATTGATTCATCCGGATCAATCTGGCTTCATGCCAGCCAGAAATACCGCGCTTAATTTGGGTCGCTTGTTTGGGGTGTTGGGCCGGGCCTCCACTATTCAAGAGGACTCAGTGATAGTGTCCTTGGACGCTAAGATGGCCTTCGACATGATTGAATGGCCTTTCTTGTTTGCGATGTTGGAGAGAGATGGGTTCGGCGCTCGGTTTATATCCTGGGTGCGCCTACTTTACGTCCGCCCTTTGGCCCGGGTTACGGTAAACGGAGGCCGGTCAGCCATTTTCGAACTGGGTAGGGGCACGCGACAGGGATGCCCCCTGTAGCCTCTTCTTTTCGCCCTAGCCTTAGAACCCCTGGCCATATGGATTAGAGGTGACCCCCTGATTCGCGGTGTGAATTGGTCATCAGATTGGACAGACAGAATTTCCCTCTATGCCGATGATATTTTACTTTACTTGGCCCGACCCCGATCTTCAATCCATAGAGTGCTACACATTTTTGCCCTCTTCCAAAAATATTCCTGTTACACGATCAACTGGGATAAATCTCTGGTTTATGTCTTGAGCGGTGAGCCACCGATCCTCCCATTGGGTTGTCCGGCCCAGATCGTCACTGAGGGCTTTCGGTATTTGGGTATATATATTACCAAAGATGAAGATGTTTTCCACCGTCATAACTTACTCCCTCCGCTCCATCGGTTCCGTGCCGATGTGCAACACTGGAAATCTTTACCCCTCACACTCTTGGGTAGAGCTGCTCTTTATAAAATGATGGCACTTCCCCACTTTCTTTATGCTTTGCAGAATACGCCTTTTTTGGTGTCTTCCCAATACTTTCTATTGATTCCGAGGTACGCTCCTTGTTATGGAATAATGGTACACCCAGAATCGCCCTCGTTAAGCTCACTAAAAGCTGGTATGATGGGGGCATAGCCTTGCTGGCCATTAAATATTATTATTGGTCCTCGCAACTGGTGGTACTCAACCACTGGATGCATCGGCCCATCGTGGATCCGGCGTATACAATGGACAGGTATAATATGTCCCCGGGTAACTTTCTCCGGGCTCTGTATGGCGGGAAAAAATATGCGCCTAAGTACACTCCGACCTGTACTACGGTTTCTTTATGGTACTCGGCCACTGCGGCGTTGGGATGGAGAGGTAAGATTACTAAGGCCACCCCGCTGCTTGAGTCTCTTCAGCTAGGCATGCTCTCGCGGTTCCCAGGGTTTGACAAATGGGACTTAATTGGCCTTTCGACGGTGGGTGACCTTTGGACTGGGGGGGAGTTGTCCCGTTTGGTGATTTACAACAGCAATACCATCTTCAGGTGGGGGAAACTTTCCGGTACCTTCAGGTATGTAGGGTATTGCAAAAGGTGCTGCCTAGAGGCTTCGACCCGCCGGTTTCCTCACCATTAGAGGATAGATTATTGGATGATTACCTCCCAGAACGAGCGATTTCCCTGACGTACCGTAAGATTCTTAATAATATGCCTGACTCTATGGGTAAATTATGGGCAAAATGGAATGATGAGGTGGGAGAGCTTGATGACAAAGAGTGGAGGGAGGCCTTGGCATCACCTCGGGAGGTGGCGATCCGTTCTCGTTTTCAATTGATACAACTTAAATTACTTCATAGGGCATACTATACCAGTTCGGCACTAGTTAAGATGGGTCTCTTATCCTCTCTGGATTGTCCCCGGGGCTGCGGACAGCCAGGAACTTTTCTACACCAATGGTGGGATTGCCCCGACCTTCAGAGATACTGGGGGAGAGTGGTTTCCGCCATGTCCCAAATATGCCATAAACCCATTGATGTATCCCATCGTCTCTGTCTTTTGAATGTTTGGGAAGCCACGGACCTAACCAGGTTTGAACGTCTCTGGGTCACACTGGGATGTATGATCGCCAAACGCAATATTGCTAGAACCTGGAAGGGTGGGGTTGCACTCAGACACGCTGATTGGGCATCGGACATGGACTGGTGCATGCAGATGGAGAGGGCGGTGTATGAAAGCAGAGGTTGCCCGGGTAAATGGACCATGGTATGGGGCCCCTGGAACGAAAGTAGAGGTTTTATCTGTACCCCATTTAATGATGCAATTGATGTTGTTGACAACGTAACACCATAGCCTGGCTGTCGCAGGGATTGATGATATCGCGTTTTCCTTTGACCCAATGTATTCTTTTGTTTTATTTATATTTCCTGTTGTCCTCAGTAATTGTATTTCGTTTTGAAACTGCACCAGTATTGTTTATATTTGATTTATGTTTATTTTCAATAAACAGTTATAAAAAAAAAAAGAATATTTTTATACAAAAACAATTGGTCTGAAGTGCAGTCTTTGAGTGTGTGAATTCATTCGCTGACTGAGTGTGTACAACACATGCTTAACTGTCCTCTGATACTGCCTTACTGCTCGACCACACTACCACAAATAGACAGTGAGGTGCTATCTAACTTTACCTCTGCCAACCTTTGGGGTTCCATTTGACTCTGTGCACACTATACCTCACTTTGGTATAGTATATACAGAGCCAGCTTCCTACACTACCTCTAGTAGCTTAATGATGAAATCAGTTGGGACCTGGACTGGTTGAGATCTTTTGTCTAGTATCGTCCTGATGACCTCCCATGCTGGTAATTGTGGGATACTAGTATATAGGGATACGATATCCATGGTCACTAGAAGTTGACAATTCGGGTTGAAAGGCATATTGTCCACAAGTCTTATAATCTCCATCGTGTCTCTCAGGTATGATTTAGTGGTCTCAGCGTAAGGTTTCAGAAAGAAATCAACATACTTGCATAAAGGTTCAAGTAGTGAACCAAACAAACATAGCATACACATTTGTAACATTACGAAACAATATAATCTGTTTCCTAGCTCTAAATAACAGTTGAATGGCACCTCCCTTGTTCTGATTCTAACCATGGTTTACCTGTAATACCAAGAACAAATAAAGCTGGGGGACTAGAGGGAGTGCATGTAAAAGTCATGAATTCTGGAGAACCTCCTCTACAGATAAATAAGGTATTCTTCTCTGGCATTTGATCATTTACAGATGTGCCTGCAATCTTAATAGATTAGCAAGTGAGGCTGGCAAAGTTACGTTTTCAGTGAAATTGGTCTTTGGCATTGCCTGCCCAACTGCAGCATCAGCCTAATGCTCAGCATCCAAGCAATAGTACTTGCCGAAGGTCTTTCAAACATCACCAGTGACGCATTGGCCATGAACACTGTATTCTCTTTAAATGAACAGTCGCTGGCTGTGTACCTTATGGAACAATCAACTAAGACCTACACTAGAGCGTCTTGGTCTTGAGGATATAGTAGCTGAGCACCCTTTTTCCATCCACTGTATGCAGTAACCTCTTGTCTTGGGTGACTTAAAACACACTAGCAAGGACACCTGGTGAGATGAAACCACTTTCAGAGTGGACTACGGGTGTGTCTGCAGCGCATCCATGTCATGGTGAAATTTAATGTACAGATCCTTAAGGAATGCCTAAGTCTCTCCTCCTATTTGGTCTGGGGTTGCAGCCCCCTATTAAGGAATCTGATGTCAGAGTAATGAGGCATGCGACCACCGCGTTGAGTTCCCAACTCAGCACTGACTTTGTAACTAGTGAAGTCATCCACAGCAAGCCCTTCAGAAAATCCCTAACCACAGGTTAAAAAATATGGTGCTGTGGATGACTTCTTGCTATAGAGAGATAGCACATTTGGGTATCTCTCTTATGGGTGCATATTGCAGGCCAAACAGATTCTGTAGCATTTCATGTGCTTCACTTATTATGAAATCATGTTTTTTTCCGAACATAAAACCTCTGCCATCTAATGTTGGGCCTGGATGTGTACAACTTGTTCAAAGAAGTCTTTCGAGTTGCAAGATATAGTGACTCCTCCCTTAGTTGGCAGTGTGCATGGACATCGACTCCATACGTAGATTGTTTTCCTGCTAAGCCGGTGGGGATGGAGATAGTGTATAAGAAAGCATGAAGATATCCATGCAATAGAAAGGTAGATTAGACGAAATTACGAGCTATCTGCAACAACTAACTGCTTTCCACGGAGGAGGGTGGCGCATCTGGATCTACAGCACTACATGCCAAGAACAGCTGCTTACAGAGTACGTAACCTTTTCCATTCGTGACATGTGTAGCTGTAGATACACATGCTGTGCATAGACTGTAAACCAGTTTCCCCTCTAAGGCAGTGGCTAGCCGGAGGATGTTGCAGAGCACTGGAAGAGCACTTGGGCCTGCTGTCTCGCTAGGACATCCATACAATAGTGTTTGGTGAATGCGAGATGTGGACCAGGTAGCTGCTTTAAAAATGTCAGCTATTGGAATGTTGCCTAAAAAAGCCATTGAGGCTGCCTTTTTACGTGTAGAATGCAGCCTTGGAGGAGCAGGAAACTGCCTTTTGCATAGCAGGTCTGAATGCACTTGACTAGCAAGCGAGCAATTCTGGCTTTTGAAATAGCACTCCCTTTGTGTGGTTTCAAGAAGGCCACAAATACCGGTTGTGTTTTGTGAAATGATTTTGTTCTATCAATGGAGTACATCTAGTGTATGAAGTGATTGCTCTGCTACTGAGCTTAGATGTGGGAAGAAAACTGGCAGTTCTGTGGTCTGGTTAAGGTGGAAGGAGAGATCACCTTGGGTATGAATTTTGGATTAGTCCTAAGGACTACCTTGTCAGTGTTAACCTTGAAAAAAGATTCCTCTAAAGTGAGCGCTTGAATCTCGCTTAAGTGGCTAAGTGAGGTAATGGCTACAAAGAAGCCCACCTTCCACAATAGAAATTGTAGAGAGGGACAATGAAGGGGCTCAAACAGGGGCCCCATTAGCTTTGTAAGGACTATTTTGTGATTCCAGGATGGGACTAGGCATATTCTGGGAGGGATAACCCTTTTAAGCTCTTCCATGAAAGTCTTAATTACAGGGGCTCTAAAGAACAAAGAGTGTTCCCTGTTCTGCAATTATGCTGTCACTGCAGCCAAATGTTGATGAATAGATGTGTAAACCAGAACTGAACGTTGCAGGTACAACAGGTACCAGGCAATGTCTTGCACTTTGGGTTTTAGGAGATCAGTGTGTTTGGGTAGACAGTAGTGGACAAACCTGTTCCACTTTGCTGCATAGCAGGCCCTAGTGGTGGGGTGACAGGCTTTCCTAAGGATGGGCATGCATTCGGGGCAAATAAAGGTAACCAAACTCTAGGACCTCAAGAGCCAGATCACTAGGTTGAGTTATTTGGAATGTCTCAGGGTCCTCTGGTGTTGCGTGAGAAGGTCCGGCTTGTTGGGGAGCTTCTCATGCAGAACTACTAAGAGCTTACGGACGGTTGTGAACTAAGGTTGTCTGGGCCACGTGGGAGCCACCAGAATTAAGGTGAGTGAGGCCTGCGGGAGCTTCTGAACCACGTACGGAAGGAGTGGGAGAGGTGGAAAAGCACAGGCAAATGTCCCTGACCAATTCATCTTTAATGCATTTCCCATGGATTGTGAGTGTGGAAACCTGGAGACAGCGCTTAGGCATTTGGTGTTTTCAGCTGTTGCGAACAGATCTATGTCGGGAAACCCCTTTTCACTGAAAATAATGGCACAGGACTTCTGGAAGGAGTTCCCACTCGTGGATTTTTGCTGCACCCTGCTGAGCAGGTCTGCAAAGACCTCGTCCACTCCAGGCAGATACTCCGCCTGGAGGTGAACCTTCTGAATTGCCCGGCGCCAAAAATCCAGCGCTGACCTTGATAGCTGGGACTAGTGAGTGCCCCCCTGTTTCTGAAGGTAGCACATGGCAGTCATGTCTGTCTTGATCAGGACTGTTTTGTAGTGAATGTTGCAGAAGAATGCTTTGAGTGCCAATAAGACTGCCAATAGCTCCAGGTAGTTTATGATATGTCTGTTGGAGGGAAGTCCACAAGCCCTGAACAGTGATGTCCCGTAGATGCGCCCCATAGCTCTTTAGAGAGGCGTCCGTGGTAATGGTCACTTGCGGAACAGGGTCCAGAAAAGGCCTACTCTGCAGCAAATTTGTGCTGTTCCACCACTGCAGAGAGTGATGGGTGCTGGCCTTTACCAACACTAGACCTTCCCATTGACCCTCTGCATGTGACCACTGTTCCGCTAAGACCTCATGTAGTTGACGCATGTGTAGCCGGGCATGCGCTACTATGGCGATGCAAGAAGCCAACATGCCAAGGAGGCTTATGAGTGTAAATACTGTTAGCTGACAATTTGGCTAAAAAAGAGGCAGCATGGACTGAAAAGTTTGGACTCGAGCAAGACAGGGATAAGCTTTATTGGCATTTGAGTTTAAGATTGCCCCTAGAAAGGGTTGAATCTGTAGCAGCTGAAGATGAGATTTTCCAACATTAATGGTGAAGCCCAGATTAGGAAGTAGCTCTAAAGTGAACTGCGTGTGAGTGAGGCAGTGGTGTTTGCTTGAGCTCTTTATCAGCCAATCATCAAGGTAAAGAAGACATGGATGCTGCTCCTCTATAGATGAGCCATGACGACAGCCAGACGTGATGAAAACCCTGGGCGCAGTGGTAATCCTAAAGGGTAGTACCTTGAATTGGTACTGTTGGCTACTTACCACAAATCTGAGGTAACGTCGATGTGCTAGGCGGATTGGGATGTGGAAATAGGCATCCTTCAAGTCGAGGGCGGTCAGAAGTTGCCTTATCTCAGGTATGACATCCTGTAGCGTGACCATCTGGAAATGCTACGATCAGATGTACCTTTTGAATGGCTGGAGGTCTAGAATGGGCCTGAGAGGCCCATCCTTTTTGGGAATTAGAAGATACAGGGAGTTGCATCCCTGTGCTGCGTTAGTGGGGTGGCACTGGCTCTATTCCTCCTTTGTGCAAAAGGGCATTTACTTCCTCCTGGAGGAGGTGTTTGTGTTGAGGGGAAAGGGGGTGCTTGCTTGGTGGGATTTTTGGTGGTGTGGCAGTGATTTGCAGGCAGTAACTGTGTTCCACAATTGACACGATTCACTGGTCTGAAGTGAAGTTTTGCCATTGTGGCAGGAACCTCTGCAGTTGCCCCGACAGGTTTTGTCTGCCTGGGGGAGTGGGGGTGGAGGGAGGTGGTGGTTGGGGAGGAGGGATATGGAGCCACTGTTTAGGAGGAGCAGCTGTCTTAGCCGCTCCACCTGTACCTTTTCCTTTAGCACGATTTTCCCTGAAAGAACCTCTGTAGTATGCCCGGGTAGCTTGTGTTTGCTGGTTCTGCCTCTGATAGGAGGTGGATTTTGGAACCGCCACAAAACTGTGCGGCGAAAAATCGCACAAGGGGATGATGACTGTAGGGCTCATCACTTTGCCTTATCTGTGTCTTTGTTTTGATTTTCTTTATCATCTAATCAATGGTGGACTGAATAGATGTTCTCCATCGAATGGCAGGTTGATCAGATGCTGTTGAACTTCTGGTTTTAAGTCAGAAACACGAAGGCAAGCATGTCTTTGGATAAGAATGTTGGAATTTACTCCCCTAGCTGCGGTGTCTGCCGCGTTATGGGCATATCTGATAGAAGTATTATAGATGGTCTGCCCTTCTGACACAATCTCCTGAGCCTGTTGCTTATACTGATCTGGTAGATGCTGTATAAGCTCCCCCATTTTATCCCATTGGGTGCCTTAATACCTTTCCAATAGCCCTACAGAATTGGCAATGCGCCTATGGGTCACTGACTGAACTACAACCCTTTTCCCTGCCGCACCCAGTTTTTTACTTTCTTTATTTGGGGGGTGGGGGCATCCTTGGTGCCCTGGGCCTTCGCTCTTTTACAGGCGCCATGTAGCACCAGTGAGTCGGTGGTAGTTGGCCTGTAAGTTATGGTGGGTCAGAGGGTGAAGGTTCGTACTTCTTGTCGACTTTTGTGGTGACAGTTCTGGCCCTCACAGGGTCTTTAAACACCTCCTGCGTTGGCTTAAGCATACCCATAAGCAGTGGCCACCGTGGCTGAGAGTGTTTCCAATAGGAAATCCTCCTCCTCAAGTATGGAGTGCAAATCCACTTTGTGAAAGGTAGCTGCTGTCTGGATAACCTCTGTAGGAAAGTAGGATCTGCTTTCATGGTTATCCCCCACTTTTTGCTGGTGTCATTAAGTTTTTCTGACTAGTCTGACTGGGATCCTGCTAAGTGTGAGTACTTGGGTACCCCACAGATTGGCTACTGGTGTACCCTTGTAAGTCCCTAATATATGGTACTAAGGTACCCAGGGAATAGGTACCCCAGGGGCTGAAGCATATATTATGCCACTCAAATTGTGACTACAGGCCTGCCATTGCACCCTGTGTAAGCTGGCGCTAGCACCACTTATGACAAATACACGTTTTCTTTTATCTAATGCACTGCACTTAAAACCTATAAGTCACCTCTAAGGCAGTGTTATGTTTCACAATGTACCCCGATATAGGTCTGGGTAGTCACCTAACCTTTCACCTACATTTACCCTGCCATTGTACTGCATAACGGGTTTGGTGCTGACCTTTTACCTAGTTAGGTGCTGAATAAATGTTGTGTGGTTTTCTCCGAAAACTAGCCTCATTTATTATTCATGAGGATTCTCAGAAACACAGCAGGATTACCATCTTCTGCATAATAATTATGTATAAGGTTCATCACTATCGTCATCCTCAGCCGACATGACACAGCAAGGTAGAACCCCTGAGGGTACCTCTTGGGTATATAAACACCATATCTTTGCTGGGGTAGGCAGAGGAAAAAGACTTCCATGCTGACATGAGACGCTGAGGTGCCTACACGCAGACACTCCAGCACACAGTGGTCTTACATCTCTCGCGGGCTGTC
Source organism: Calotriton arnoldi (assembly GCA_963921515.1). Classification (NCBI taxonomy): domain Eukaryota; kingdom Metazoa; phylum Chordata; class Amphibia; order Caudata; family Salamandridae; genus Calotriton; species Calotriton arnoldi. The sequence goes on from CAWUFW010000130.1 coordinate 899,043, forward strand.
CATCTTGAGACCAAGACTGGTAATGGGAGGTACATTTAGGTACATTTAGTTAGGGTTAGCATCGTAAGAGTACGCAATCTTACTGCTATGTTTTCATATGCCAGTATATATCCATTGTTTTAGCATTATGGTGGAATTTTACCATCTATTTACTCTGTTGGTGCTTATAACAGTATACAACTGTTTCTGTCTCATGGTTGTTGCAGCACACGTATTTTACACTAAAATGACGCTGGTTCAATAAATGCTTATTGAAAACGTCCCCCATCGTTTATTCTGTGTATCTCTCTGAGACAAAGTAAGCACGAGTGACTGAGCGAAAAATATTGGACTGTTTCCACGATCACTGAGGGGTCAGGGTTGTCATGTTCGATAGTTGCCAGAAACTATTTGCTCCGTGGTAAGAGGAGTTAATAGGGGCACTGTGAGCTAGCTGGTATACAGGCGAAAATACCCGGTGGGGGTGGCTGGAATCAGTCTGGACACCAGTTCCACAGTTTGTTGTCTAAACGCACAGATCCTATATAGATTTATAGGAACTACACGACAGCAGGCCTTTCAATCCTCAAGGAAGGGTGCTTGGTTATAAGTGTGAGGGTGCCCCTGCATGAGCAAGACACCCCTAAAATCCTTGGAGTCCATTCTCCAGGGTTGTAAGTGCATCAACCATTACGATACATAGAGTGGCCATGCGTCATTACGCAATGCGTAACACTATACTGGCTGTAACGAACCCTTCCGTGTTTGGTATCAAGCATGTTGGAATCATACACCGTAAATTGTGTTGGAGGTATGATTCCATGCACTGTAGGGCTCCTCTGAGAGGCCCTCAGTGCTCCTGTTACCAGTCTTCCAGACCCAGACAGCAAACTATGGCGGCTGCCGACCAGAGACATGATTCTGCCCTCCTGCTGCTGAGCCAAGCTCGAGCAGGGGAAGGCAGGACAATAGGTTTCCTGTCACACGGAGGTGTGATCACCTCCCACACAGGACTTAGTGTATTGGGCCAGCACCACTAGACTGCTTTGAAGGGCGCATTTGGTGCCATCCTTGCATGCTCCAGTTGGAACCAGTTCAGGGAGCCGTTGGCTCCCGCTCTGGTGAGAAACTGGACAACGGACATGGGATTATCCTCCACACTGTCCAGCACCTCCTGTGGGAGGGACCCCTGAATCATCCCAACCCTTTCTTTAGGGTACTTAAGGGCTTACCTGTGGTTGGTTCCTTAGATTCGTCGTGGGACAAGATTCAGATCTGAATCCACTTCGTCGTCCACCGTCTGAGCACTTTGGACTTCGTTGGACTTCGCTTTGGAAACCAGGACTGGAAAGGGGAAGACTCCTGCTGCTCCTGGTCTCGTCGTACCACCAGTCGTCTGTGCCTGTGCTCCATACAGGTTCTTCTACAGTCCTGTGGATATCCAAGACACTGAAGGAATCTCCCTTAGAGTGAAGGAGTCACTCCCCTGCACCTGCAGGCACAGCATCGAAGCTGACCGGTCTGCTGTTCCTGAGCTCCCATGGACTATAAAAGGTTCAGCAACACAGGCGGTAGTTCTGCAACTCCCTCGAGGCCTGCACTGTCTTCACAGCAAGTTTGAAGCCAGTATCCCTTCTCGGAACTGCTGGAGCAGTACCCCTGTGCACCGCATCGACTTGCTATTGCAAAGGCTTGTTGACTCTCATCCCCAGAGATCTTCGGGCTCCAAGAAGCTCCAGCCTCAAGCATCTCTTGCTACCAAGATCTTCATCCTCACCGCATCCTCTGCACCGTGGGCCTTCATCATTGGTGAGTTGCTCGAGGTCCTCTTGCGACTCAAGAGGCCTGTGGGTATTCTTGAGGGTCTTTTTTGGCTCCAGTGGGCTTTCCTGCTTGCTAGGGCCTGCTCTGACTTACCTGCTCGTGGTGAGTCCCTTGTACCTTGCTGGTCCCGACATTGCACCTTTTTCGTCTACTACGTTTGTTGCAGTTGCCAAGGCTTGTTGGTGCTCCCGGCGGACACCGACCCCCTGGCTCTTGACATCCGACGTGGGACAGCTCGTGAACGGCTCCTGGTCTTCCACAGCGTCGCCTGGTCCACACAGCTGCAGCTCCAAGGTCACTGTCAACTCTCCTGCATCTTCCAACATCGGTGGGCATTTGTCTTCTGTGACTCCTGGTCACTCCTGAGTGGCATAGACTCTGTCCCCTCTGCTTGCAGGAACTTCTCTTTCTGAATCCACCTTTGAGTTTCACCGGACTCTTTCACCTTCTTCGCCAGCGGCATCTTCACTGAAGTCCTTCATTGTGGTCTAGAGAGGTTTCCGACGTCACTTTGCACCTATGCACCCGGCTTCTCTGGTGTAAGTATCCTGGTTCCCAGGGTATCTACGGATGGGGTGACTCTCCAATCTTCCACGGGATTTCTTCAGGGTCCTCTGAGAAGGGTCCTTCTTAAAAACTGCAACCGCGACTTACCCATTGACTTGTATTGAGCACGCGGTCGTGTTCCCCCCCACTGCATTCGGCCTTCCAGGGGTTCCTGGGTACTTACCTTGGGTGGTTCCTTGGGTCCCCAGCTCTTCTACGTCTTCTGTGTCCAGTGTCGACTTAGGTCGCGGTTCGCATTCCACTTTATTAGTATATGGTTTGGTCTCCCCCTGGAGATCACTGTGTATTTGTGCTACTTATGTGTTCTATTACTAAGGTATTGTGTGTATTGTGATTATATCTCCGGGTAGGAGATATTGCAATGTGTTAGTGAGTGTTTATAATAAATACATATTTTTAGAACTACACTGTGGTTCTTTTTCACTTGACCTACACTATATGATTAGTACTGGTAAAACAAGCTGCTTTACACTCCTTCTGGACTAAGCCTCCCTAGCTAATGGGCTACGATTCCCATTGGGCAACTTTACCCTTTCTTACATAATTTCCTGTGGGTCTGGCAATAAACAATCCCACAGTGCATCTCTGCCCCAATCCATAATGTTGGGACTCTTCTTTTCTGGGTCCGAGTTATGGGCACACCCCTGAGGTATCCAGCAAAATTAGCCCCCCCTCCTGGAAAAGCAGTTCTGCCATGGGTTTTCCCCTCTGGAGAAGTAGCCAGCCTGCCTACCTACACAAAGGAGCAGGCACGCTAAGGTGCGAGATGCCTGTGCCTCGCAATAGCCCCTTTGAAGCTGGGTCCTCTGTGGTCACCGCCGTTGGGCCGTTGGGCCACGTTTTTGCCCCCAAAGCTGTGCCGATCGCTAAAGGCGCATGCGCGCTGCGTAGGCGAGACCTAAAAACCACATACATACAGTCTGCCGCTCAGGGCAGAGGAACACGACTACTCCATGCAGGAGACATTCTGGTCCCAATAATGTGTGTGTTTTGGGGGCCATGGGGTTTAGGGGACAGAGCTTCACTGATAGGGCAGAGAGCCGGCCAGGCCTGGTCTTCTGCAGTCGAACTAAAGAGTGCGAGTTTTCACATGGAGACAGGCAATTACTTGCACCTTTAAAAAGAAAAGAAAAAAGATTTAATCAGGCATTCCCCCTTTGGCTATAATATTCTGCCTGTCCTGTAGGATATTCTGTTTTTGTCTTTCTCCTTTGGAGCTCAGGTTTTGCTCTGCTCCCTCAAGATACATTTATGCATACAATTTAGGCCAGGAGGAGGAGCAGATATTTTGTGCTGGAAAGTTCCCTTTCATAATGCCAAATCCACTTGGCACCACTATGCGTCAAAGGAGCGGATCCGTGCGTACACCCATAGGTAAAAGCGGGCACAAACAAGTTTGCCCAGAAACTGATGTTTTGCATCTGTGCTGCAGTACACAACACACAACCAATGCTTCTGACCCTTTAGCGGTTATTTATGCATAGGAAGGCATACTTGAAGGGTATGCCTCCAGTACAAAATCTGTGCTGGAGAACGCACATTCACCTCTGTGTCACGGTGGCGAGGCAGTACATCATGCAAGGCAGCCTGTGGGCCGGCACAGTGGACGATACCAGAAGCAGCCGATCTTAGTAGATATGGCTTCGCACATTGAGTTTCCTTTTTTGTTCTGTGCAGCAGATTTTAGTGCTATGTTGCATGAAATCTAAGTAAATCTGGGTCTTACTATGTTAAATAACACCCTGTGATAAGTGGTACAAGCTGAAGTCATCAACCTGAGGTCGTATTACAGCCAATCCAGGGTGGTCTGTTGGCTCTACAGCAGTGAGCACAGCCTCTCACTATCCTAGCACTTTTGGAAAAATAATCACCCCCGCTTCCGCTTAGTTGTATGCAAGGTAATCGAGGACAGATGGCGTTCTGCACCATGCATGAAGTGCTACCACATTTACATATAAAGTAAAAGAAAAGCTGAGGTTAGTTTCTTGCAGAAACTCAATCCTCCTACAATTACATCATGCCCCAAGTAGTGTTGGACTCACCGAGGTCAGAGCATACACGGTTTTCTGAGTTATGAGAAGCACCAAAAGGCACCAAGCTTATTTTTGTCACTTCCTGGCTGTTTTCAGGGCTCCTGCTATATCCAGGGAGAGTAGTGACTGACAGCCAGTGCTTTAAATGGGAAAAAATAAGTGCAGGTACTCATTAAAATGAGCTAGAGGTGTGGCAAGTGGGCGGGGCTAGGGGCGGGGCTAAGGGCAAGACATAATGATACATAATGACTTCTACACCAGTTGCAGCACATATTAAAACACGAGAAATGTGTTTATGCAAACAAAACACGTTAACTCATTACACAACCTGAAAGCCAATTATTAAAGTTAAGAAATACAAATTTTTTACTTTACACAAATGTGTGTTAAAATGCCATTTCTAAGCCCCGATTTCAGAACTGAACAAATATCTGGTATTTTTAATCTGAAAAAAGTGTCAGTCCTAACTTCACCTGTCACCTCACTTTTATACATTCCTCTCTCCCGCTTCCTTCTATGTTCATCTCGTTTTCCCCCAACCAGACCCATTGCCAGTTGTCATGGGAGCTCATTCCTGGAGCGCTGCAGCGTTCCCTGCTATTCATTGCTCTTTGGGCAGGGCTGCCTTCACACCCATGGATCCGTCGCTGTTATGTAAATGCAGCCATTAGTGTTGGAGGGGCACACAAAAGCTCCTGTGCTGAAAAAAACAAACATGAAAAGAAAACCGGCTTTGCGAAAGGTGTAGGGTTGTGCTGCACTGCCACTCGCTTTAGTAAGGCCAGTGCAATACCCTAAATGGGACTGGATTACTGACCGCAGCCCCAGCCCAGGCCATTTCACGCACTTGATGGAGAGGGGGCGGGGGCTAACGCACTTTCACCTGAATGGTCGTTGCACGCCTAATTAACAGTGCAGGGTCTGCCTAGACCCTGTCCTGTTAATCACAGCGTGATGCAAGCCCTCTCAAACCCCTGCAGTGTGGGGAAATTCAAAGAGGCGCCTCTGGACTTTAGCAGCGTCCCTGCAAAAGTCTACTTGAGGCTCAGTACGATGGCGAGATAGGGAAGCAGAGCGGCATCTGTCCTGCGTTGGAGGAGATACCGAACCCGAGCCTGCTGTGCCATCAATCAGGGTACCGGTACTCTCCCTGACTAAAGAAAAGTGCCGGTACTGACGGCTAGAAAATTTGGAAGTGCCGGTACTCAGTACCGGTGAGTACCGGCCCATTTAAAGCACTGCTGACCGCCTCATAAAGCACTCTGCTACAGAGAAGAATATCAAAGAAAGGAGATGATGAATCACTCCTATATCTTTATTACTAGCATTATTCTCGCCTATTATTGATTGTGCAGTTGCATTACAGAGTTATTCTACTGCATTTTATGAAGAGTACTATCCTAATAAACCTGCTGATAATGAGTTAGAGGTGAATGCCCCTAAAGGCAGATATGTGGAGGGCACAGAACATATATATACTTCCAATGGGCATTCACAACTATAGATTGGTGCCTTACACCGCCTTTTTTGTGTCAGATTCCCCAGCTTAATAGATTTTCACCCAAATTGTTTCAAAATAACAAGGTGAAAGCACAATTCCCAAAGTCAGTCCATGTTCTTTAATACATTCACTGGCCAACACGTTTCATGATTTGATCACTTCTTCAGGGCCACGTAAGTTCACTAAAACACAGATACAAACAAAAACAAATAAATGTTTGTGTTACATGCATCAAACTTCCTCCACATTATTTTCCATTTACATAGTTACAATGTCAACTCCAAGTCCTTATTTAATTCAAGACATAACAATAACGATAGGTGCTGCCATGATAAATGGATTCAATTTGTAATTGGAATCAAAGTATTAGAAAACCCACACAATGGGGAAAGACCTTGTATGAGTAAAGCCTTACTTTGGTGTAACTTTACAAGGTGTACTTTCCCACCCATGGGTGTCACGGGTGAAGTTGGTGCAATGAAGCAGCGATAAATGTGAAAGACAAGTTATTGTAGCCACACAAGACATTATTCAATGTGTAACTGACATAGAAGTATTGCTTTTGGGTTACTAACAATCCCATAAATGTATTTATTTATTTGTTATATTTCTAAAGCGCAACGGTTACCCGAAGGTGTCCTGGGGCTGGCTGCTACCCTCTGAGCACAGGTTATTATGGAGATGCTACATATTAAAAAGCCAGGTTTTTAGTCCTTTCCTAAATGCCATAAGATCGGTGGCAGTTCTAAGATGGAAGGGGAGTTCGTTCCAGGCCTTAGCGGCACAGGTGATAAAACTTCTCCCTCCCCACCTGGCTTTTTTTAATGGGGGGGTACTGTCACCTTCTTAGCTCCTAAGGAGCGAAGAGTTCTTTTAGGAGTGTACAATTGAAGCCGTCGCTTCAGATATTCTGGTCCTGTTCCTAGGAGGGCCTTGAACACGGTGCATAAGGATTTAAAACATACCCGTTTTCTGACTGGTAGCCAACGCAGTCTTTTTATTTCCTTAGAAACAGAAACAAATTTAGGTATGCCGGTGAGCAGTCTTGCTGCTGCGTTTTGTAAGATTTGGAGTTTATTTAGATATCGTTCTTGAATATTCAGATAGAGGTTGTTACAGTAGTCCAGCCTTGATAGAATGAGAGATGTGATGACTGTACGTTGACTCTCTACCGGCAGGAGAGGGATTATTTTCTTGATCATTCTAAGAGAATGAAAGGTGGCGGAAGCAACGGCATTTATCTGATCGCCAAAGTTTAGTTTATTGTCAATTATGACTCCCAGATTCTTAGCGGGTTTGGGGAGGGTTCAGGGGCACTGTGGAAACAGCAGCAAACCTCTTTTTGTTATTCACAGTATCCCACACACTGTACTAAGAAGAATGAACACTATTGACATTAAAAGTGTTTATTACTACACAAATAATCTGTGTCTCAGTACATCTAAAACAACTGCACAGAATATTATAAAAACAGCAACAAGACACTATAAATGACGAGAACAAAATGAAAATTTCCAGCATTGCTAAAAAATGTTATCTAGAACCTAACACCCTAATCTGTACTTCTATACGCTATACTATGAGAGCATGAAAGGCAGAGCAACTTGCAAACTAGTGTTTCTTAGAGAGAAGAGATGGACTGCATACCTTATTGATAGCAAAGGCTGTCTTTATCAGTGGAGGCGGGAATACAGTGTTACTCACAAAGGGCAAATACTTACTGCGGTAACAGCCAGTCGGTCTGCCTCCTGGACTTGGCTTTATCAGCTTCAGTCTTCTAGAGAGATGTATCATCTGCAAAGTGTGAGGTGTGCTGGCAGCAAGTGAGACCGTCTCTGGCAGAACCTCGGGTGATATTCTGGGCGAAGGGCCTCTCCTGTCAAGTGGCAGTCCTTCCATATTAAATCTAATCAGACATTGGAATTTCTGACAAGTTTGAAAATGTCTGATACAGATTATGTGTATCAAGGTATGCGTCCCAGATGTTTACATATGAACATATAAGGCAAAAGGACATTAATTTAGACTACATTATTCTGATTATATGTCTGTATGTGTTCCTATTAACCTTGACATGGTAAGAAGGAGACATTTGGCACAAGCTATGGAATACACTCCCGGCACACATGAGAGAGGCCAACTCCCTCATCTCCTTCAGAAAAGAATTGAAAACTTGGTTATTTTTACATTAATTCACCTCCACCCCACTTCGCTCAGGGTTTACGGTCCGGTGCAGCGCCAAGACACCTCAGGGTATTTGCGAGCTTTAAAAATCATATTAACATAACATAACAACGTTATAGGGGCCAATTGCAGGGAAGCAGTTACTCAACACCTCAAAGCTTGAGGTCTCCCCGACTGGGGGAGGCAGTTATTTTTGTAATAGCTGCACATTCAGCATATGCTTTTGAGACTTTTTACTCCTGGTTCAAGTTCAACCCCCTTAATGCTGCCTCAGGGCAGGTTCATGAATATACGGGGGTAGATCTGCCTGTGCATTACAGGGTTTACCAAGATTTGGAAATCTCTCTAACTTTTCAAGAACACCAAAATTGGTTTGGTGGTCAATTGCCACACAAGCACAGACGTGTGTTTGGGACTTCTGAGCAATGACGGGGCTATGTGGATAGTCTGGTTACACTCTTGTTCCTCGCCCTGAAACTCTATCCCATATGGAGGTAGTAGGGGTATTAAATTAAACAGTCACCTTATATAAGAGACTTGTGTCGTTTGTGCAACGCACTTTGATCTCCAGACCTGCTGTCGCAGCAGAACCTGTACAAATACAAACTATTAGTCCACAGACTATCAACGCTATCATGGGAAAGCACCCGCGAAGCATAATGAAATGGCTTTCTGGGTTGCTCGAAAGACTAACCAGTTAGAAGCAGTGTATCCATACACTACCCTACAAGACAAACACAGAATACTGACTATGGGGGATATTCACAAGAACATGCGCTAAACATCTCCAAAAAATGTTAACGCAACTTCACACATCGCAGCCTATTGCGGGAAAATAACCCAGTGTTAACGTGGAATTCACAACACGGCGGTACTATGCGATAGTCTGCCGAAAACGCAGCCAATGTCCGCGATACAACCACCTTGATGGAGATAAAAACACAAACCTCAACATCAAAAAACGTGCGATGAGCCCATTCGCGATGAGGAAAGCAGCGATAAGCAGCGCCAGGCCCGCGACACACACACAGCAGGCAGGAATAAGCACAACAAAAGCAGGATAAAGGAAGACAAACCAAACAGAAAACAACAGCGAAGCACAATGGAGGCAACCGGAGCCAGTACACAACCCCACAAGCCCCATTGGCAACAAAACATTGTACATGGCAGGCCATCATGGACAAGGTGAATGCAGCCGGAGAGCGGAGGAGGACAATGGAAGAAAACCAGAACAGCTGGAATGATGCAAAATGCACAAACAAGCAGAAACACGCCAACAACCACAAGGCAGCAATGCACACCGGAGGTGGGAGTCCAGCGCCACACAAGGAGCTGGATGACATGGAGGAAATGGTGTCCACCACATCAGTCTGGAGATGGTGGCAGGACCCGGGGACCGGAAACTGCCCAAAATCAACAGACACAACAGCAACAGGGAAAGGAACGACCAGGGACTGGGGGGACGGGAGGAGATGGGCACAATGGCACACATGCACAATTAAGCACAGCACAACTGCAGACAAACCATGCCCAAGAGTAACAACACCAACCAAGAGCACAAGTCACACAACCCGGCAATATCACACCACTGAACAAGCACAGAAGTGAAAACCACACTGCCTGAAAGGGAGAAGGGTGAGCCAAATCAGAGCTGAAGGGACATCTCACACACAATGCCGCACACACACATAGGAAGCAGAGCACCCCAACAACGAACACAATGTGGTACAAACAGCAACATTTGCACAACCGAACACAGGACACAAGTGCACCCACTTGTGGCTGGGAAATGGCCATACGCATCTGGCAAAGCACGAAACAGGGACATGATAATTACAGTACAAACCCACAGCCCTGATGGGGTAGCAATGCACGTATCGCAGGGAGACAGATAGGCCGTGACACACACATTGGCCTACAAATCAAGACTCAACACAGTTGGAGACAAGTGAAAGTGCGGAAACTTTATCAACAAGTGCGTGTCAGTACGGCCAAGAGAAGTGCCACGACATGCAGAACAATGCAGCAGCATGTCTGAATGAGGAACGTTGGAAAGCGCCCATGTCCACCCCGGGGGAGTCCATCACCAACACAAGTCAGTGCCAACCCGCGTTGGTTGTCCGCGCATGGATCAGGAGTCCAGGCCAATGCAGCCATGTCCACTGTCGTCTTGGGACATGTGACCAGATCCTCAACATGCAACCAGGCGTCGGGACACGTGCAATGGGACACATCCAGTTGTGGCTGCAGGTACCTTGTCACTCGTCCATGAACGCGAGTGCAGCAGCGTAGGCCAACATTTTCAATGAGAGATCGTTGTCCTCCACATCTAACATGTCGGTGACGTAATCCATCAGCTGTCCCGGACAGATGTGCTGACTCCAACCCCTGGCCCCAATTAGTACCAAAGCCCAATCGGGGAGCGGCTCAATGTTGTCACTGCACACGACGACTCGTGCAATCTCCCAGGTCCAGTTGCCAGCATGCATGCCAAACATCCAGGCATGCCATAAACGGGCATCACGGTGACACTCCTGGTCATGGGCCAACAGGGGGCGCACACACACGTCAAAATCCAGGTCAGCTACCGTTACGTTGGAGAGGCAGACATCCATGGTCCACTCGAATATGCACGAGCGACAATGCAACACAGGCTGCACGCAGGTGACGTTCGCAAGGCGGAAGCCCAGCCGGTAACTGATCCGCAGCACTGCCAACGGCAGTGCCCCCAGTACATGCAGCAGACGTGCACGGTACAGGTCCACGTGACTGGAGATGAGCATGTGTCTGGGATGGTCTGCCATTGCGTCAGTGGCTCTGCTTGAAGCGGCACTGGCTTGCCCTGCGCCAGTCCTGTGGATGAAATGGCACAGCTCGGAGCAATGAGCAGTGTCTGTGTGCAAAGGGTGCAGACCTGGGGTGGGAGTACGTGTGAAGGCCATAGCACGCACGCTAACTACGACCAAGGACTTCTGCGTGTGGGATGTGTACACGTTGGTCTCACGTCGGGCAGTGCGTAGTGTGGGAGTCGCAAGCAAATGCTATCGTATCTGTCAGGGGGTGCTGGCCAAATGCAAGTTCCAGCTCGGAGCTGCAGATGTGCTACCGCCTGATAGTTCAGACAAAGGACCTTTCATCCCTACAGTAACTTCACCATCTGCATGCATACAGGAGATGTACAGAGGCCTGTCGTGGGTGTGGTGGGATGTCTGCGACCCAGGGAATCATGGATGATATGCCCAGCACGTGGCACATGAGAGGCCTCACTGTGTGTTAAGTTGCCTCACAGCTGCTCCTCCCTCCCACGAGCCCCCACACTTGTGTGCGCTGCACTGTTGTACCACGTGCACTCCTACGGCACACCATTGTATTGCCTGTCCGCGCATGTCCAGCGGCATGCCAACAACACCGTGAAGCTGGCCTTTGAGGGTGTGTGGCCACGTGAGTGTAGGCTAATGGTCCGGACAGGGCGGACACAGGTGTACAGTCCATGGCTGGCTGTGATCGCACTGCGATAGAGGCTAGGCAACTGACTTATGCAGCCGCAGGACTGATACACATAACACTTGGCATGCATGTGCCAAGACCCCGAGCGGTCTTGCGCTCCTACATTTCCCCGTATGTGCGTGCCCGCCCTCCTGGTGCATGCCACATTGCAACATCGACTACTGTGGCCCTGGAGGCGACAATACCCCAACACAGAGACACACTTACCGCACTTCCTGCTCAAGGCCAGACCAGAGCCACGTCCTGATCCCCCTGCCGAATCAGCACACCCCTGCGCTGACCTGACGTACGCCGGACCAGCACACGCCGCATGTGCATGCAGGGGGGGGCGGGCGAAGCTACATGTCCAAGGTCTCAGCCACTGCTGAGGTGACATGGTATCGTCCGCTGAAGACAGCACACTGTGATGTTGCAGGGCTCGGGCACATCATGCTAACATAATGACCACACGGACACACTTGCTTAGATGGTGGGAATGGCTACGGGCACGTGCGCCCGGCCACTTTTATTAGCAGGCTCACATGTCGAGTGACACCTGTGTTGGATGTGTGTGGGGTGTGTGCACACCAGCCGTCATGGAGTGCCTGGTGCAGTCAAAAAAACGACAACAGTGTACATCGTTAAGGGCACACCCATTCAACCATAAAGGCCCCATTACTTGTGCTGCACAGAGTTAGTGGCCCCGGATGCACAGCATCCTGCACGGGCCTACTGCCACGGGCCGCTGACTTGCGGTGCACTGGGGCAGGGTCACGAGAGCAGAGCAGGTTTTTGTAGATGACAAAGGCGGTTGTCGCGGAGTGTCTCGGTGGACAGTGGAAGGTGTACCCCCAGGGCATGATGCAGAGGGCAGAACCACACTGAAACAGTCACTATGGTGGAGGTGAATGGAACAGACACATGTCTGACACCAAGTCCGGTCCAGCCAGATGATGATGCAGACAACCCCCAGGCCATGGACTCAGACGCCACCAAAGTCCAACCAGAAAGTGCCCATGAGTCATTGCGCAGAGTTAGTGGCACCAGTGCTGATAGGGTATGCCGCCTGCGATGAGGCGTGTCCAATGGTGTGGACTCCTCCACATCTTACCCAAGACACAGTTCCACATGTGTGACCTACTCGACCGCAGTGTAGGCCTGAGGCAGCGGTCAGCAGGGGCCATTCACCGAGTGTCACCGGCATACGTTGGATGGTCCCACCGGCCTGCGTAGTTCAGGTTCAGTGGCACCACGGTACGCGGACTTGCGGTGAACAGGGTTGATGGCACCAGGTCAGTTGTTGCTAGTGTTCGGTCACCTCCGTGACTAGGATCCGGCTTTCATCCGGACTGAGCAGCATCTTCCTCTTACTCCTCTCCATGCGTTCACTTGTATGGACTCTGCCATTCATGAATCACGACTAAGTGCTGGATGTGGGACCTACTGGAGCACAGTGTAGGCCTGAGCCAGTAGTCTGCAGGGGCCCACAAACATGTGTCGCCGGCTTGCGTTGAACAGGGTCAGTGGCACCACGTGTCGCAGGCTTGCAATGCAGACTTTTGCTTCACTGATCGGAGGGAGTTCAGCGATGTGGACACTGCCACGGACTTGGGGTCACTGCCATTCAAGACTCAGGACACAGTTCCACATGTGGGACCTACTGGGCCGCAGTGTAGGCCTGAGCCCTCATCCACGTGTTGCCGGGTTGCGTTGAACAGGGTTGGTGGCACCACGTGTCGCAGGCTTGCGATGCGGACTTTTGCTTCACTGATCGGAGGGAGTATAGGGATGTGGACGCTGCCACGGACTTGGGGTCACTGCCATTCAAGACTCAGGACACAGTTCCATATGTGGGACCTACTGGAGCGCAGGGTAGGCCAGGGCCAGTAGTCTGCAGGGGCCCACAAACACGTGTTGCCGGCTTGCGTTGAACAGGGTTAGTGGCACCACGTGTCGCCGGCTTGCGTTGAACAGGGTTATCGGCACCACGTGTCGCAGGCCTGCGATGCAGACTTTGGCTTCACTGATCGGAGGGAGTATAGTGATGTGGACGCTGCCACAGACCTTTGGTCACTGCCATTCAGAACTCACAACTCAGTTCAACATGTGCCCACAACTGGGCCGAAGAGGACGCCGGTGGAGTATGTCAATGAAAAAGGAGTTCTGTGGGCCAGCGTCGTGGAGGCCAGCGATGGTCTGCGGAGGCTGCAAAGGTCGCGGGACTGGGGCTTGGAGCTTGCACCGGCACGTGGTGGGCCCTCTTTGACACACGCCGGTGTCGGCAGGTGAGCGGAGCCTCCTTGGTGCGCTGGGGCAGGTATGACGGGTCTGGGGACCAGCAGCCCGGGGTGCAGCAGGCGCACAGGGACGTAGGCCCCGCCGCGCTCGGCGCCGGCCTCGTGGCGGGCTGGGAGGCGCCGCCCTGGCGGACGCGTTGGCCATTCCGAAAGAGAACCACGCCCAGTGCGAAGGGCTTTTTATTCACACCCCTATGCAGGCCTGGCGTACGCAGGGCCAACCCACTCCGCCTGCGCATGCAGGGGGGGGACGTAACGTGCGACATTTCCGCGTTCTGCCCCACAGCCTGTGGGGACATGGTAGCGTCCACTGGCCACTACACTCCATGCACCAGCAGTTAATCTCCACATGGCCATTTCCGTGGTTTGCACACTGAAGTCTGTCCGGCACCTCCACGCCACACCTGGCATTGGGTAGGTTCACATTCATTAGTCACTTGCCACTCTCGCACATGCCTGCTCCAAGCCTCTCCTCACATCCTGCTATTGTGTGGCTGTGGTGCCATGCCTTGGCTGGGTTGTGGGTATGGCAAGCCCAGGTTCCCAATGGAGTCGTGTTGTCGTGTCTGGTCGGTTGGCATGTTGTGTGGCATGTTGAATGTAGTTGTGCTGCGTGCCCATTGCCAGTGTCGTGAGTTGCATAACTGTGGGTTGGAGGTGTGTGGTGTGTTCATTTTGGACTTACCAACGAGCACTGCATTTCCATAGGTGCCATCCTGGGAGCGCTGGTTGATGATGGACTGTCGGGAGATGTAGGAATCATGCACTCTGCCGGGGAGTTGGCCACGACATTGTTGAGGAGTCCCGGGCGGTCCACTATTGCCTGCACATTCATGGGATGCGTGTGCTTTCTGTTGAGGTAGTTGTGTGCAGTGTCGGCAGGGGGCATGAGGGGTACATGTGTGCAGTTGATTGCCCCCGACACGTGAGGGAATTCAGCTATGGCGTGAGAGCCTTGCTTGGTCTCCAGCTGCTCCTGCGCAGTGTGGGTGGAGTGGAGGTGCTGGGCTGATGTTGGCATCCAGGACAGGTGTGATGAACTTGGATGGGGCTGGCTGTGAGACTCCTCCGACTCTGGCAGTTGTGGGTTGGAAGGTACCAGAGGCCAACATGTGCAGCACAGCCGGCAGCTTTGTCTGCGGAGGGATGTTCGTTGTGCGCTGTGTTGGTACCATCAGCAGGTGGGCGATGTGGGTCAGGATGTGGGGGATGGTTGGTTGTCCTTTTGGGCCTGTAGTGGGCAATGTCCTCCTCTGGCGTTCGGTCTGTACGGCTGGTGCGTTTAAGGTGGGTCCACTGTCTTTGTGTACGCTGCCTCTGTGGTGGTCCGGGGGGGGCGGGACGGGTCCTTGGGGTGTTGGCGGGCCTGGGGGTGGTGGGGATGGGTGTTGTGGCCTTCATGGGTGTCCGAGCTGCATGATCATTGTCTCCATGGCATCTGTGGGTCTTCAGATGTGGCTCTTGGCTGGGCTCCCTTTCATGCAGCAGGTAGTCGTCCTGCTTAACACCAGCAGAAGGCAGGTGTTAATTCCCTGGTGCTACCGCGGCTTATCGCCTGTTTTTGGTTCGCATCGCAGATCTGGCAGTTCGTTGTGAAAGTGGTGTAGTGGTGTTTTCGTGTGTTTTTGCACGGGAACGCCTACTCGGCATCTCATTAGGGTTAGTTGGTGGTGTCACCCATGGAGATAAATTTGGAGGAAGTTATTGTGGGAATACTGGCGATGTCTGCAGTTTGCACACGCTTGTGAATGGGGCGTTAAATCTATCTCCACTTTTGTTGAGTTAAGATGGCGATAAATCGGCGATGAGTCCTTGTGAATATGCCCCTAAGTGTCTTCCTGGTGGGATGGTGCCTCCACTACAGGAGTGTAACTCCTAGGGGTACATCTTTGCATACATTTATACTAGTGCGTACGGTGCACCTTCATTGCTGGTCCTCCCTGATGTACTTAGACAAGTACAAAACAAGCATGGAGCTGCGCCAGCTCTGGATTTAGGAATGAAGTTAGTGGAAAAATTCTCTACAGTTCCCTCCATCATTCTGAGCAACATATAGGGAAAGGCTTTAGTTCTGGCTATACGTCAGAGGCTAGAAGCAGTTCCAGTTCAGGACCATGAACTGGAATTACCAAAAATAATCGCGGAAGTTTATACCTCTGTAGGTAGGGATGCCTTAGGTACTCAATCCATTAAGCCACACTTAAAACCTAAAAATGACACAGAGGGTTCCGGTAAGGAGAAATCTGCAACAGAAGGGAAGGAAAAACAAAAAGATGACGTAAAAGACGGACTGGATCACCTGCTTCTTGGGAATCTGGCAGTGGTGGTTATAACGTAAGAGACCGCAATAAAATGAAAAATCCTGAATGGTATCAGTATTCTGATAGCCGCTCTTCAAGTTCTTTTCAGAACACTGAAAGTAAAAGAACCGAAAAGGGGAGTCAATCCGAGTACAAAAGAAAACAGGAGTACAGTAGGAAAAGCGAAGGAAGACCTGTCACTGGGAGGATAGCCCTTCCAATGGATCAAAAACTGTAAACGGTTTCTAAAAAATCTGGGTGTCACAGATTTCCTGGACCTCGTACTCAGGAACATCGTTGACTAGAACAGGAGGAGGTTGGGAAAAGACCCTTTTATAGGGGTCTATGACGTAGAGTTTTAGCTGTGAAGTATGGAACACAGGGTACACTTTCCAGGAACTAGGCAACTGCAGTCGAAAAGACACTGGGTTCATTACTTGAGTGATCTTGAAGGGACCATAAAAGCATGACCTAAATTTATTAAGGGAAAAGCGATGGGGTAAGCATTTTGGGGAGAGCCAAACCTGATCATTAACCTGATATGAGGGGTACTGGCATCAACGAGCGTCAGCAGTATCTTTCATTCTCTTCCTGGCTTCCTGCAGGTTGGAGTCTATTTTTTGCCTTACTACTCGGCGATGTCGAGTAAAAGAGTCGGCTGCTGAAACAGAAGCGGACTCTTGTAAGGCCGAGGGAAAGGCTATTGGATGGTAGCCATATAGACAGAAAAAAGGGGTAGCCTTCGATGCGCTGTGAACAGCATTATTATAGATAAACCTTGCTAGCGGCAAGTAGGTAAAATTGCAGAAACAATAGCTATACTGTTCCAGCCTCGGTTAAGGCATTCGGTTTGACCACTGGTCTGAGGATGAAACCCAGAGGAGAGGGCCACCTCTATGTGAAGGGATTTGCAGAAGTGTTTCCAGAACTGGGATATATATTGAGGACCTCGATCGGATATAATGACCTGTGGAAGGCCATGCAGACGAAAGATCTCCTGTATGAAAATCTTTCCTAACTCTTTCGCAGTAGGCAGTTTCCTAAGGGTAGTAAAATGTGCCATTTCCGAAAACGAGTCCACTGTCACCACAATGACTTGATTTCCTACGGACAAGGGCAAGGAAGCGATAAAATCAGTGGACATCATTTGCCATGGTGCTGGAGGAAGGAGGCAGAGGTTGAAGTAACCCCATAAGTCTGGTGTGAGGGGTCTTGGCTTAAGCACAGGTTGGACAGGAGGATACATAGGTTTCGGTATCCTCTCGTGTTAATGGCCACCAAAAAGATCGAAGCATTAACTCTTTTTTTAAACCACAGTGTTCCGCAATGGGAGAATTGTGACACATTTGCAACGCTTCTAATTGCACCTTTTCAGTAGGGAGGAATAACGCCCTCTCCTAATAGTAGTATTTATCACGTTGGTTGAGCTGACTGGTCACCTTCTTCCATTATTCTTTGGGTTGGACGTTGTGGCTCTGTAATGTTTTGTTGAGGGAGAGTAGGACTTTCGGGATATTGACGTGATAGAGCGCCTGCTAGATTGTTTTGAGAACCAGGTATATAGGTAATGGTGAAGTCGAATTGGCTGAAAAAGTAGGCCCGCCAAGCTTGGCGGCTATTCTGCCACTGAATACTGCGAAGAAATTGTAGATTCCTATGATCTGTCCTGATTTTGAATGGCTCTTTAGGAACTGTCTCCATTCGTGACAGTCTAGTTTTTATTGCTTCTAGTTCTCACACAAGAACAGAATAATTCCTCTCAGAATCTGACACGACGTGTCAAATAAAAAACAGGGTGTTCCAGCCCAACGTCTTCGGAGTAGGATAGCCCCTACTGCCCTGTTTGAAGCATCCGTTTCCACTATGAACCTATTGGTTTTGTCAGGATGGCACAAAATAGGAGCTTCAGTGACGGCCTTTTTTAAGGTCTGAAAAGCCTTTTCTGCCTGCTCTGTCCATTTGAACCCCTGCCGGAGGTTTTCATTGTTTAATGTTTGGGAAATCAAACTTGTTTGGTAGGCAAAATTGTCAATAAACTGGCAACAGAAATTTGTCATGTCAAGACAAAGATTCTTTATTCGGCCGATAAAGGCCATAAAAGCACGCAAGTTAAAACAAGTGTACTAAAGACACATATAAATAAAAAAGCTTAAAAGAAACAATGAGTACATATGCAAGTCCAGTTAACATGTATAAAAACATCTGAGACTATTTATGCAAAAGGGAGGAATAAGACTCAATGTTAAAAAGAGGGAGTACAAAGCACAAAATCGGCAGTAACAAATTGGGCGAATAAAGTGTAGGTGCGTCAGTGCATTTACAGGATAAAGAAACATCCAGTTCAGTTCGTAGGCCATACCTCCGTAAAATAAACACTGATATTACCCATGGAGCTTAAATCAAATTCAGGCTTACTGTTCCTTGAGCAACTTCTTCCTGAGTCTTAGGGCTCCTGAAAATAAACTTGCAACCCAGAAGGGGGGTGCTAGAGGGCGCGCATGCAAGATGGCCGCGCTCGCGTGAGGCTCCTTGCTGCCCAGGCCCAATATCCAATATAATCCTGCCCTAACGCCTGTTTCTGGAATGAAATGATGAGGGAACGATAAGCGGAACTCCTCCTGAAGCTCTGTAGCACGCAGAAAAGCTACGAGGGGCTGCACGGGCGAAGGAATCACCGGGTGGACCGCTGGCTCCCAACAAGGCGAAGAAAATGACGGCCGCCCGTCGAGCGTAACTGAACAGTTCCTGGTGGAGGCGGCGCGGGCGGCTCCGACCGGAGACTGACTGCCTGTTTTTCTCCCGGAGACCCCCCGCGGGAAGACTGTGAAGTGAGATCCTGAGCAGCAGGCGCGACATACATCACCGGGGAAATACGCCACCGCTGCGAGAGACGTCGCATATAACGGTGGAGATCGTGAGGCGGTATGCGGGACCCTGAACCCACCTGCAGCTGTGAGTAGAACGCTGGTGCAACACACGAGGGGGCGGAGAGGCTGCCTTGGGGCAGATTTGGCCCAACTCCCCAGCACAACCTGCTTGCGGCTGCGGTGTGGGGCTGCTGAGATAGGCGTTCAACGCGACTGATCTGCCGCTGACATATCCGACGGGAACAGAGCCCGCCAAGATTGTGTGAGCTGCTGAGGGCAGAAGGAACAACGCATCGCGGTCCCCGTTCTGGACACAATTTGCATGCCCTACGCTGCGGGGGCCGTGAGAGGTGAAGCCCGGAGCACTGAACAAGGGGAGGAAGAGCATCGAAGCCCATATCGGCGCCTTAGGAGGGTCTTTGACCCTACATGCTTCGAGTGCTTGGGCGTGTGAATGAGGCTGCGGACAGAAGCTGCGGAGCCTGGGCCCCACTTGAAAGTGACATACGGTGCGTCCGCTTGCAGGTGCCCGGGCGCTGTTAATCTACAGCAGCGTGAGGAGCCCCGGCCTGGTCCATTAGAGGAGGCGACCGCGCTCCGTCCCGCTGTGGGGCCAGTGGAGGCTCTCCCTGTGCGCGGGCCAGAGGCGTACCTACAGAAGCATTGCGCCAGGGAATGAGCATCGATAGCTGGCACTGGTGAATTCCAGACTGGAGGCACCTTTGGCAAGGCCCGCGACTGACGTGACGCGAAGCAGCCACAACAGGACAAAGAGGCCTGCTCCTCTGGCTGGTGCAGCGAGGGGTAACGTACTGAGCAGGGAATAAACTATGGGCAAAAAGGACGGCAGACAATCTAAACTACCATTTGAGGCACGCAAATCCACTCGAGCTTCTAGCGATCCCGAACACGCAATGGCAGACGGCCCTAGCTCCGGCGCCCACACTTCTACGGATGATCTTAAGTAATTACTCCTTTCAATGAGGCACAGCCTCATCTCAATTGAAGCCAAGATGGACGCAATGAACACACGCATAGACAATGTCACCCACACGCTTAACCAACACGACGAGCGCATCAAAGAGGCGGAACTGCGCATCTCCAATTTGGAAGATACATCTGTGGGGAGGGCAGAACAACTGCTCAACATGGAATGCTTACTGAAAGTTATAGCGGCAAAAAATTAAGATTTAGAATCGAGATCGCGCTGCAATAACATACGAATTCTTGGCATACCAGAATCCACCAACACAGACCGGATGGAGGAATTTGTGGAACGATTACTCACGACGATATTTGAAAGAAGCGCCTTCTCCACGATGTTCGTAGTAGAAAGAGCTCACCGCTCGTTGGCTGCTCGCCCACCACCTTGGGCTCCCTCGAGACCGATCATCGCTCGAATGCTAAATTATCGAGATCGTGACACCGCCCTGAGACTTTGCATATGGCCATGTCTGAACTGGGGTGGCGAAGTGAGCTAAAGAATGATGATGGATTAAACCCAGATCAGTTGACTCGGGGTGAGTGCTTGCAATGTTCAACACTCCGTCCATCATCCCCTTTGGTTTTGCTGAGACTAGCACGAGAGCGCAAAACAATTTCATTTGAGGGCTCTGAATTAGCCATCTTTCCGGATTTCACAATGGCGATCCAGGAAGCCCGGAATAAGTTCCTGCTAATCAAGAAGAAATTACAGCAGGCCAACCTCACCTATGCCATGCTATTCCCTGCGCGACTCAGGGTAACGCACCAAGGCAAGCAGCACTTTTTCACCAACGCGCAACTTGTTGCAGATTTCCTGAAAACCTCTCTCCGGAGATCCCCCCGTAACGAGCCGTCCCTAAGCCCAACCCATTCAAGCACAGTCCTATCTGACATAGAGTGACACCGCTAGGGATGCGACGATTTCCCCACAAGTTCGCACTTTCAACTCACCCCTGACAAAGGTGAATGATCAGCGGAGCGGGCCGCGGAGCCACACAAGACTCAACCAGACACTGTACATTGGCATCACGAGTTCGACTGGACAAAGATCACGCCTGCAATATATGCTAATGGACATTAAAGTTATGTTCCCTACACATGACCTGGACATATAATCAGGATGTAAGAGACATTGAATTAGAGCCTGGGCACCCTCATGTCCACGAGGGGGAACTGTTGTGCCCTCAGGCGTTTTTCCCCAAAGGGTCATCCCCAGAATGTTTGAAGTTTATGGTTCTCTTCATTCTCTACCTACCTTTTCTTTCACTGCAAGTTCTGATTTTTTATTTTCTTTCGGGAGGGGCGGGAAGGGTGGGACTGTTTGTCACAGCAGGATTGGGCTGCTGCTGTGGGAGGGAGGCAGGATTGGGCTGCCGATTAGGGAGGTGGGAGGGAGGGATTGTTGGTGACATTCAGCAATACTTTGTACACAGGCACAATCGTACGCTACTGCACTGCCCACACAGAGCTTCTAGCGACAATACGCTATGCAGCACATGACCAGCACTCATTCAATGACTCACCCACGCCCACCTAGCTACAATTTCCTCACTTGGAATGTGAGGGGTCTTGGGAACCCAAGGAAACGTCGACATGTCCTAGCCTACCTAGATAGGCACAACATACACTGCGCTATGCTCCAGGAGACTCATATTGGCCCCACTGCCCCAACCACCTTTGCGGCCCGGTGGGCTTCGTATAGATGCTTCTCGACATACTCCACCTATGCTCGAGGAACAGTAATCCTAATTAAGAAAAATGTCCCATATGTACCCGTGGGGGCAATCGCCGACCCCCAAGGACGTTATTGCCTTACATGGGGGCGGATGGCATCTCAGTCTAGAATAATTGGATGCTGCTACGGCCCTAATCATGACGACCCTGAGTTTTTCAACATCCTTTGGGGGAAAATCTTAGATACGGGCTCCAACCATGTGGCTTGGGGCGGTGACTTCAATGTCACTCTAGATCCGACAGTAGATCGGCAACGCCCGCAACCCTATCACTACACAGGTGCCCAACCCCAACTCTCAGAGATAGTTACCGCACATGGACTGATAGATGCATGGAGAAGCTTACATCCTACTGTCAAAGAGGGCACATGTCACTCATCAACACACTCTACATGGTCGCGCATTGACGGCTGGTTATTGACCAGAGGACTAAAATCGTGGCTCACGACAGCGAGACACCTCCCGCTAACATACTCTGATCACTCACCCTTTCTATTGTCCCTAACTCCACCCTGCTCAACGTCACCTTATCAATCTTGGAGATTGCCAGTGAAAGCTCTGCTCGATCCCCTATTCCGCACATAATTGGAGCAAGAGATCACAGATTTCTTCCCACACAACATTGACACTGTGCCTCAGATTTCCACGGTCTGGGAAGCATTTAAAGTGACTATTAGGGGGATTTGTGTCGCAAAGGGGGGAGGCATATTGAAAGACATCCGGAACACGCTTAGTACATTAGAAACCGACCTCAAACAGCTAGAGGAACAAATTAGCTCTACTCCCAGTACTGCCTTACAGGGACAGATCAGGGATGAGCTAACAGAATACCAAGGGACTGCAGACAGGGAAGGCAAATTTAGGGGGAAATTCCATTGTGCCCGACAATACGGGGAAGGGGAGCGCCTGGGAAAGGCTCTGGCAGAGCTAACCCGGAAACCACGCTTTTCTGGCACCATATTGGAAGTTATTGACCAGGCGGGCCGAGTGCATAGGGACACCCCAGATATATTGAACACATTCCACGACTTCTACACCACTCTTTACAAGACACATCGGTCGCAACCGATAGAATTCGAGCCATACTTTGATGACATAGCGCTGGGGTGGTTGGGAGACACACAGAGGGAATCTCTTTTAGCAGATTTTGAAGACGAGGAGATACTCACCGCAATTATGCAGCTACAGTCTGGCCGGGCCCCTGGCCCGGACGGACTACCTGCAGAATTCTACAAAACATACAGCAAGGCCCTCATCCCCATTTTACGACACTTGTACGATGAGGCGCGGGAGACGGGCATGCTCCCGCAGACAATGCGTGAAGCACTCATCATATCTCTACTGAAACCAGGGAAACCAGGAGACAGGTCCGACTCCTACAGACCACTCTCACTTATAAACTGCGACGGCAAAATTTTGGCGAAATTGCTCGCCAATCGAATAAGTCCTCTGATGACAGCGCTTGTACTTCCAGACCAATCAGGGTTCATACCCGGTAGAGCAACATCGCACAATCTTCGCACTCTCTTTGCCCTTATGCAAGACATAGGCCCAGACCAGGCCGTGGTGGCGGTCTTTCTGGACGCCACCAAAGCCTTTGACTCCCTCGAATGGGATTACTTGGCGTTTGTACTGACACAAATGGGCTTCCCCCCCTTCCTAGCATGGATTCAGCTATTGTACACTCAACCACAGGCCAAACTACTCATAAATGGAATGTGCTCCCCCAGGTTTCACATCACGAGAGGGACGAGGCAGGGATGCCCGCTCTCCCCACTCTTATTCGCCCTGGCCATGGAGCCATTGGCGGCTAAGCTCCGGCAACACCACTGTGAAGACGCCCTCATATACCCTGAAAGGCAAATCCTAATATCCTTGTATGCTGACGACCTTACCTTATATTTACGAGATCCCAAGGAGATTCTGAACCCTATATTGCGGGCGTTTCTGCAGTTCTGCAGGTTTTCGGGGATCAATATCAATTGGAGCAAGTCACAAAGATTCCCCCTCACAGATGCAGTTAAGAGATACACCCCAGACTTCCCCTTAACTTGGTGCGAGGACGAAGTAAAATACCTCGGAATAGTGATCACCAGAGATAGGGAGAACCTCATGAGGGCCAATTATGGCAAAGCTCTGGACACACTAACAGAGTCTATCACGAGATGGATAGCATTGCCCCTGTCGTTGGCAGGCCGGATAGCTCTGATAAAAATGGTTATCCTCCCTAAGCTGCTCTATTATTTTACTAATATCCCCTATGCGCCCTGTAAATCCTTCTTCAAAGCCCACAAAACGCAACTCATCCGGCTGACTTGGGGGGGCCAAGCAACCCAGGCTGAGGTGGGAGGCGTTAACCCTACCCTTCGATAAAGGAGGATTCGAAGTGCCGGACATGGAACTATATTATTGGTGCGCCCCGGCGCACTTCGCGGTCTATTGGATACACCCACCACCGTACATGCCACATCTTGCGGTAGAGCATTGGCCCATGGTGCTGACCCCATACTCGGCATACATAAGCACTCCTACTGACCCTAAAGATTCCGACCCAACCACAGTGGAATGCACAAATAGAGCTTGGAGGGCAATAGCTAAGCGCATGAATATGGACACATTATACTCTCCGCTACTGCCGCTGCCTGGCAGGCTGGACATCCCAGTTACGAGTGAGGGAAGATGTCGACAAATGCTTCGCAAATTTGACATTCACACCTGGGGGCACTATACGACAAAGGAACTTTCCGATCACAAGAACACTTCTTTAAAAACTGCCAGCCCACCACTATGGAGCTATTTATGTATATAAGGCTCCGGCACGATGTCAAGTCCGCCACTCCTGATTTTCCCACCGAACCCCCCATCTTGGCCCCGCTACAGGCATTACTACAACGCTCCCCCAACACATGTAGTATCCATGCTGTACCGAGCCACCCAAGCAGACAGCCCTCACACTTCCCACGGTGCGCGATCAAAGTGGGAGGCCGACCTGTGGTCCTCTATCACCGACGACCAATGGGTATTCTGCTACCAACAAATGGGAAGAATCTCGGCCAGCAGCAGACTGCGTATAATACATTTCAAGTACCTCCACTGTCTCTATTATACTCCAGCACGACTGTGCCGTCTTAAACTCAGGGAGAATGATAACTGTGACAGATGCGGAGGGGAGGGAGCTGATTTTTTACACTAAGCATGGGAATGCGCCCCCATCCAGACATACTGGACCACAGTAACCGAGACCCTCAGCCAGATGACAGGGATACACATATCTAACACCCCACTTGTCACACTGTTGGGATATACCAAAGACCTCGAGGCACCATTCAGGAGGTACATATCGCTGAGGCTGCTCCTGGCCAAACGTAGGGTGGCTTGTAAATGGGGGAGAGGGAGAGCACCTAAGTTTAAGGACTGGCTGCGAGACCTTGTCTTTTGCCAGGAGCAGCTGATGGTGTACGCAGAGCTGATGCCACCTACGTCTCGCCCATGAGACATTTGGGAACCTCTGCGAGCATATCTGCGGGAGCAGTCCGAGGCTGATGCAGAGTCAGGGGTAAACACTGTAGACCTAGAGACCGCTCTCCCAGCAACAGGATGAAAGAGGGAGTGGACAGGGGTACAGTATATGAACTGTACAGCGTTCAGATGATACCCTGCACATGTCGCCTGCGGGCACGGCTTGTAGCTAAACTGCTGTATGATAGCCGCAAACTATGTTTTTTACTGTGGATACTATGCCTTCTGCTGTACTGATTGTGAATTGTCGCACTGTGAAGCTGGCTTGATGTCAGCATATATTTCTTTGTCTCTTGTTGAAAACTCAATAAATAAATTTTTAAAAAAACAAACTTGCGACCCAGAAGCAACCCATGGGGGAGGAAAGCATTTGTAGATACAATAGTGCAGGTCTTGCTTGGACAAATTGACCATTTCTTAGCAGCGGGATAGTTAATTTTTTCTGCAACGTGCCATAGAATTCGCAAAAAAATGTAAAGTGCAAAGTGTCCTGCTCTGAGAAATTGTCACAAGGACATGGCTTTAAGGCACATGGCTTTGAGAAGCCTTTGGGAAAGGCTAATAACCAGTGTATAAAGTTGAATCTGAATCTGGTTAACAGGAAGCGATGGCGAACGTTGTTAACAAGTGACAAATAAGACTGCAGTTGCGAGCTTAAGCTCAGTGTTATATATTTTCTCACCGGGGGCTTAGCAATTTCCATGCCCTCCCTTTCCCCCAACTGCCTTGCCAGAACAGGTGTTTAATGTTCCTCATATCACTAGGGCGTAATAGTCTGGGGTTCTTAAACAAATCAGGACAGCCTAGCCTCCCCAGCTGCTCCATAACATACCTTAACCAGGGAATACGCAAGGCCCCGTCAAGTGCAGTACAGTCCACTAATACAAGTTGATTTAAGGTGGGAGCTGGACTTGACCAGATTCTCAGCCAGTGCATTAACGGGTACAGGCTTGGCCCCTAATCTCTTTGCAAAGTCCATGGTTGCCCCACTGCCCTTGCCAGGACGTTCTTTTTGTGTGCTCTTTGCACAACCTATGACCCTCTGTCATCAAACAACACACCCAGATAGGGGAAAGTTGAAACCTTAGTAAGTTCTACCCCCCTGCAGAGGAACTTACGACCAGTAGCCTTCTGGGTACCGATCATCATGGTGTGAGATTTGGAGAAATTGGTTGCAAGGTCTAAGGAGTCCATGAAATCTATAAAAGCATTTAAAAGATTTTGGAGACCTACTGCAGTAGTGGCAAACAACACCGCGTGATCTGCGTAGAGTAATGCAGCTGCTCCAGGAGACACTCAGTTTCTGAACTGCAGACACCAGAGAGGCAGAGAGCATTTTAAAGTCAATGGTGGTGGAAGAACCCCTACCTGAAAAGGTAGGAACAGAGACATCCACTTCAGTCTGTTCTAGGAAAAGTAAAGTGTTAGCTGCAAGGAGCTCTTATAAACGATGACCTGGTTCCGTGTTCTCAAAGTGGGCAACGGTACTGTATCCACATGGCCCTTTGCAAAAGTACAGTCAAGCTGACAGTGATGTATATTGAAATCACCTAAGATTATAATCTCATAGTAAGAGCATTTCCTCTCACCATATTGTTCAAGGAACCCCACTAGTGTGGAAATATGTTCAGTATCAAAATTTCTACAAAAGGAGTTGTAAAAATGTACTACCAACAAGGGGGGGGGATGGTTTGTAGACGTAAGCTCGACTGCTAGCAAGTGGGGTGAGTGACAGTCTACCACTCTAGTGGTACAAGTTATTTTAAGTGAGAACAGAACGAGGAGACCACCCTTAGCTCGTCCCACTGGAGAGGGGGATGCACTTTTGAAGAATGAAGAAAAGCCATCCAAAAATAAGGACTCATCAGTGTCCCATGTTTCCTGTAGAGCAATTATGTGGCAACACGCGAGGGAACTCCGCCACATGATGACATCTCTTTTAGACCTCAATCCTGCTATATTCCAGGTCATAATCTTCATACAAAAGGAAACGGAAATGATAGGGGCTAGGTTGGGGCGTGAGATAGATACATTAGCCACTGAACCCACGGGCCTGAGACCCAACATCTCGGCCCGAGCAAATACTTGTCAATCATTACTATCTAGACCATCTAGGCCTATCAATGGTTCAAACCTGTTGGCTAGAGGAAGTTTGGACCTAGCATTAATGCCCCGAGTATTCCTAACCGGCCAGAAGACAGACTGTCCGGGGCAATCAGGAAGAAAGGAATTAGTGGGATAAAAGTATTGAAGGGGAACGATCTTAATTGTCGTATTAGTATCTTGCGTGAAATGACTCTCAACCAACGCTTTGGCATAGACAGGATGTCTTACATTAACTACAACACAGTCCCCCACAATATTTTTCTTCACCCTGGAACCCACACATCCCACTCTTCTGGCCATTATGACATGAGGGAACAGGAGTTGCCCATTTACTATGTTGCTATTGCACCAGTGAGTAACCTTGTGCATAAGATCCAACGTGGATTCTTTCGAACCTTGCGTAATCGGTGGGAGTCCCAATAAGATGGCCACCAGAGGTGCTGATTCCGGGGGGAAGATCTAAGGAGGTCGGTACTCCCACTCGGGTCGTTGGGGGTCTATTCGTGTTAGATGTATTGGCTTTACTCCCGTTTGATGGTTGTGCACCTCATGAATGATCCACCTGGTCAGTGGTGCCCAGGATCTCAGTAGCACGGCTGTCCCCTGACCCTTGGCCCTCCCCTAGAGTGAGTGACATACTAATTTGTCTCTCCTGATTGGTATGACTAGGCTCATGTAATGTCCGCCCTATGCTAATGGCGACCGTGGATGTGGGCCCAGCCTCACGACTGGTCCCCACAGCCACAGACTTCGTACCATTGATTGAAATGCCAGGGACAGACAGGGGGAGAGAACTAAGTTTGGCCTCCATACCTTCAAGCCATAACAAAATAGGGGCTATCAATGTTATAAACAAGGATTCCAGCCTAGGAAATAATTTGTCCGTAATCTGCTCCAGGTCACTTTTGACTGATGGGGATGCCTTGTTCTGCAACTGGACTGATCTTTTTCCGTGAGCCTTCTCCCTTTTGACCGGGGTATCAGCTGGAGCGATGTCCTTCTCTGCTGATAACTCTGCAGCCTTGTCATTCAAGACCACAGCTGATGGTGCTACTGTGCACAGAGATCCGGCTGCTTCCCCTACTACCTCGAGATCCTCCAGGGAACTAGAGTCCTGAGTAATTTTCTCTGTTTCCAGGGAAAGCCTCTTCCAGGGAAAGCCTCCTCTCTGTCAGGGCTATCTCTTTAGAAATAGCACTTGCTGCCATGACTAAAAAAGAGTCTATGGTAGTTACAGTGTCCCCCCTATTGCCCCTGAGGTCATCTTCCTTTTACCCATCTTTGCACACGTTTGCACCTGTTTAGAGTAAGGGTAAGGGGTCATGGGGAAAAAAAGTATATATTATACCACACTGCAGGCCTTGTTGCCTTAGAGCGTCTGGTTGATCCACCCCTGCTTCAAGTTATACAATGCTCTGAGATGATCAAAGCAGGCAGGACAGAATCGCTCATACAGGCTGCACAGAGCCTCCTTCCGGACACCAAGGCAATTCAAATAGATAAATAAAAGCAGTAACTTAGTCAGGTGGTGAACCAAGAGACATGGCCCAGCTCGGCCTGTTACGGCCACTGACGGGCGCAGTCGAGCTCGGTCACGTGCCCGGGTGCGTTCCACGCAAGTTCTGTGCTGCGGGAGGCCATCTGGGCAGAAATGGGCGCCTCCGGGTGCAATGACCAGCGATGGCGGCTTCCAGCTGCAAAAGACACTGGGGCACATAGTCCTGCCCCACAACCAAGGACCAGCAGCTTCAGGCTCCCGCGCTGCAGGAGGCCGTCCAGGCAGAAATAGGCGACTCCGGGTGAAAGGACCAGCGATGGCGGCTTGCGGCCGCAAAAGACACTGGGGCACGTAGTCCTGCCCTACAACCAAGGACCAGCAGCTTCAGGCTCTCACGCTGTGTGAGCCATCTGGGCAGAAATAGGCGCCTCTGGGCATGAGGACCAGCGATGTCGGCTTCCGACTGCAAAAGACACTGGGGCATGTAGTCCTGCCCCACAGCCAAGGACCAGCAGCTTCAGGCTACATAAATTCCAGGAAACATTGGGTTTCTTTGATGGTCGAAGGTGATGGCCAATCCAGTTTAGCTTTTATTTCTTGTGGATCCACGGCAATCCATGTCTTATTGATTCGATAACTCAAATATTCAACTTCAGGCTGGTCAAATTCGCATTTTTCTGGTTTACAGAACAGGCTGTTCTGGCACAATCTTTCCAGGACTTGAATTACGTGTGCAAGATGAAGGTCAGGATTAGTAGAACAGACAAGAATGTCCTCCAAATATATTACAGCAGCCTGGTTTAGGAGATCTGCAAACACATTGTCCATAAATCTTTGAAAGATAGAAGGAGCATTAGTCAGTCCAATGGGCTTCACCCGATATTCAAAATGTGTTCTGAATGTGGTCTTCCACTCATCTCCTTCTTTAACTCGAAGGAGATAATAAGCACCCTGAAGGTCTAGTTTGGTAAATAACTGTGCCCCTCTGACAGATTCTAAAATGTCCTTTATGAGAGGCAAGGGACAACGATCCTTTATTGTGATTTTATTTAATCCTCTAAAATCTATACACAGCCGTATATCTTTGGTCTTCTTTGGTACGAAGAAAAGCAGTGCCCCGGCAGGCTATGATGACTGTGCAATAAGGCCGCTTTGAAGATTTTCTTCGAGTTATTGCCTCAGTACTTCTTTTTCTAGTTCAGTGAAGGAGAATACTCTTCCGAAAGGCACTGTGGCTCCAGGTTCGAGAGGAATGGCACAGTAGAATTCTCTATGAGGAGGTAACATTAAATTATTTGGTTTCTGGAACACGTCAGCATACATTTCAATCAATCAATCAGGAGTTTGTTAAAGCGCGACTACTCACCCGTAAGGGTCTCAAGGCGCTAGGGGTGGAGGGGGGTGCAGGTTCCATTCCATCAAGGAGGGGGTCTGTCGAAGAGCCAGGTTTTGAGGTTTCTTGCGAAGATGGGGAGCGATGTTGTCTGTCTGAGGTGGAGCGGAAGGGCGTTCCATGCTTTGGCCAACGAGGAAGGAGAAGGAGCGGCCTCCCGATCTGGTCTTTCTGGTGCGGGGGACCACGGCGTAGGAGAGCTGGGCTGATCGTAGGGTCCTTTGGGGTGCGTGGAATTTGAGACGGCTGTTCAGGTATGCTGGTCCGGTGCCGTGGAGGGCCTTGTGTGCGTGGGTGAGCATCTTAAAGGTGATTCTCGCCTCGACGGGGAGCCAGTGGAGTGTGCGCAGGGGCTGGGAGATGTGGCAGTGTTTTGGCAGGTTGAGGACCAGTCTTGCGGCGGCGTTCTGGATGTTCTGTAGCTTGCGGATGAGGTTTTTGTTTATTCCGGCGTAGAGTGCGTTGCCGTAGTCGAGTCTGCTGGTGACCAGAGCGTGAGTGACTGTCTTTTGGTGTTCGAGGGGGATCCATTTGAAGGTCTTACGAAGGAGGCGGAGGGTGTGGAAGCAGGAAGACGAGACAGAGTTGATCTGGCGGTCCATTTTGAGCTCGGAGTCCAGGATGATTCCCAGGTTGCGTGCGTGGTCTGTGGGGGTTGGCGGGTTTCCAAGGGCGGGGGGCCACCAGGTGTCGCTCCAGGCGTCGGGGTTTGGGCCCATGATGAGTACTTCTGTTTTGTTGGTGTTTAGTTGTAGGCAGCTGTTTTTCATCCATTTGGCGACGGCTTCCATGCCTTCTCGAAAGTTGCGTCTGGCGGTGTTGGGCTCGTTGGATAGGGAGAGGATGAGCTGGGTGTCGTCTGCGTATGACACGATGTTGAGTCCGTAGGTTCTGACGATGGGGGCAAGTGGAGCCATGTAGACGTTGAAGAGCGTCGGGCTGAGGGAGGAGCCCTGGGGGACTCCGCAGATGGTAGGTGTGGGGTCCGAGAGGAAAGGGGGGAGTCTGACCCGCTGCGTCCTGCCGGAGAGGAAGGAGCAGATCCAGTCGAGGGCCTTGTCCTGGATTCCTGCGTCGTAGAGTCTGCGTCTTAGGGTGCGGTGGGAGACTGTGTCGAACGCCGTTGATAGGTCGAGGAGGATGAGGGCTACTGTTTCTCCTTTGTCCAGTAGGGTGCGGATGTAGTCTGTTGCGGCGAGGAGGGTGGTTTCCGTACTGTGGTTTTTTCTGAAGCCGGATTGGGAGGAGTCGAGGATGTTGTGTTCTTCAATGAATGTGGCGAGTTGGCTGTTGATGGCTTTCTCGATGACTTTCACAGGGAACGGGAGCAGGGAGATGGGTCTGTAGTTTTTGAGGTCGGTGGGGTCCGCTGAGGGTTTCTTAAGGAGGGGGTTGACCTCGGCGTGTTTCCAGTCGTCGGGGAACGAGGCGGTCGCCAGGGAGTGGTTGATGGTGTGGCGGAGCATGGGTGCGATGGTGTCGGCGGCTCTGTTGAAGATGTGGTGGGGGCAGGGGTCCGTGGGGGCCCCTGAGTGGTTTGACTTCATTGTCTTCAGTGTGTCTTCGGTGGTGAGGGCTGTCCAGTCATCAATCGCTGGTTTCCGGGTGTCGGGGGTGGTTGGTGAGGGTTCAGTGTGTTGGTTGTCTTCGTCGAAGTTGTCGTATATGCTCTTGATTTTGTGGTGGAAAAAGGTGCTGAGTTTGTCGCAGAGGTCTTGTGAGGGAGGGATGTCGGTAGACTCGCTGGTGGGTTGGGCGAACTCCTTGATGATGCTGAAGAGTTCCTTGCTGTTCTGCGCGTGGGTGGAGATTCTGTCTTCAATCGCTTTTTCCTCGTTTCTCTGATGAGTTGATGGTGGGCGTTGGTGGCGGCTCTGAAGTTGTTGTGGGCTTCTGTGGATTTGGTGTTCCTCCAGGCCTTTTCGAGGCGGCGGCATGTGCGCCTGGACTCTCGAAGTTCGGTGGTAAACCATCTGGCTTTCTTGGCGCGGGTATTGTTGTTTTTCTTGAGGGGGGCTATGGTGTTGGTGCTGTCCGAGATCCATCTATGCAGGGTTCGGGCTGCGGTGTTGGAGTCGTCGTTTTCCGCGATGGTTGGGGTGGAGTTGTTGAGTGAGGAGGTGAGCTGGTCGTCGGTGATTTTGGTCCAGTTTCTTTGTGGAAGCAGGTGCTGGTGTCTGTGGATGGTGGGTGTTCTGAAGGTGAAGTGGACGCAACGATGGTCGGTCCATGGGAGTTCGGTGGTGTGGCTGAAGGTGATGGAGTTTCCTGTAGTGAAGAGGGGGTCGAGGGTGTGTCCTGCTTAGTGCGTGGGCTCGGTCACGATCTGGCGGAGTCCAATGTTGTGGAGGTTGTCCAGGAGGGATGTGGTGTTGGGGTCCAGTTGGTTGTCGAGGTGGAAGTTGAGGTCTCCCAGCAGGGTGTAGTTGGTGGATGCGATGGCCTGCGGGGAGATAATGTCCGTGATGGAGTTGGCGAAGGGTCCGCGGGGTCCAGGGGGTCGGTAGATGAGGGTTCCTCAGAGGGTGGCGGTGGGGCTGGCCAGTATCTTGAAGTGAAGGTGTTCCATCAGTTCTGTGGGCTCGTCAGGGAGTGTGCTCAGGCGGAGGCTGGATTTGTGGACGATGGCGATTCCTCCTCCTGGGCGGGTGGGGCGGTCCTTCCTGGAGATCTTGTATCCTTGGGGGATGGCGATGGCGATGTCCGGTCCCGAGGTGGTGTTGGTCCAGGTTTCAGTGAAGAACGCTACGTCCGGGGTGGTGCTGTCGAGGAGGTCCCAGATTTCTGTGGCGTGTTTGTGGAGGGATCGGACGTTGAGGAGGATGCATTGCAGGGTCTTCGGTTCGGTTGTGTTCTTGTGGGCGGGTTGTGCTGGATCCGTGTTCTTGGCGGTGCTGCAGGTGTGCCGGCAGCGGTGACAGCTGAAGGGTCCATGGGTGTCGGCTGGTGATGCTAGCTTGCAGTTGTTGTTGCAGCCTGGGTTGAGTGCGTGGAGTGCTGCTGGGTCGTAGCGTTGGCGGGGCGGAGGTCCAGGGTTCCTGGCACTGGTCGCGGACGGGTCGCAGACGGGCGCAGACGGGCTTGCCTTTGACGCGCCTTCGGTGCACCAGCGGCGCCATTAAGTAGGGGTCGGGGAGGGCTGGACAGCTGGGAGGCGGGAGCGGGGAGGGGAGCTGGATTGGGCCGGTCGCGCTGGGGGGGGAGGGGCCACGGGGGCAGCAGCGGCGGGGAAAGGTAAAGGGAGGAAAGAAGGGATAAAGAAAAAAGGGAAAATAAGCAGAAATAAGGCACAAAAGAGCAGAGATGCAGAAAAGTGCAGAAAGGTGAAAGATAAAAGAGGGTAGAAAAACGAGTGAAAACGAGTGAAAGAGCAGAGCGAGAGAAAGGGAAAATGAGCAGAAATAAGGCACAAAAGAGCAGAGATGCAGAAAAGTGCAGAAAGGTGAAAGATAGAAAGGGTAGAAAAAACGAGTGAAAACGAGTGAAGGAGCAGAGTGAGAGGAAGGAGACAGAGGTCCACTGGACCACCAGGGATGAGGCGCAGGGAAACCTGCGGGTGGAGGAGGGCCTCGATCACCAACATTTGATAATGATCAGGTACTCCTTGTACTACATTGATGGAATTACATACATCTGTCTTCATTATGGGCATCTCCTTAGGTGACCAATATTCCTCAGTAGCATAACAACATTGTTGACAAAAGTGTGAGGACAAGGAGATAGTCCTGGTTTCCCAGTTGATGTAGGGATTGTGCCTGATCAGCCAAGGAATTCCCAAAATCATCCCATGGTTGGGAGAGGCTTTAAGATCGAAGGATAAGTACACTTGATGCCTTCTGAAAGTCAGCCGTAACGGCAGTGTCATTTCTTTGAATTGTCCAGGGACAAGTGGGGTTCCATGCACCGTATGCACCTGTTCGGGTGTTTCTTTAGGAACCCAGAGTATTTGTTTTTCGGTGGCCCAGCTTTCATCTAGATAAAGTCCACTGGCTCCACTGTCTAACAAGGCTAACACTCTTTCCTCTGTACCATTGGGTAGTCCTAGGAGCATAAGTAAAAGAGAATTTGATGTTTCTTTTGATTGGTATACCAGACTATCCCGCCCTCTCCCTCCTTACAGAGGGCGGGACCCGGTGTTTCCCAACAGCTTCTGTGGATGAGTAGGGCATTTACGAATCCTATGACCAGAAAAACCACCATATAAGCATAGCTCTTGTTTACTCCTATGCTCCCATTCAGCTAAGGACAGGGGTCTTTGAGCCAGACCTATCTGCATAGGCTCTTCTCCTGTGTAAGGAGACGTTTTGGGCAGGGAAGCATCCGTTCTGTGAGTAGTGGGATGCGCTGTTCCTGTTTGTTGCTGGACACAAGCCTTACGCCTCTCCAACTGACATTCATTGAGACAGTGTTCTACATGTCAAGACCAAATCCATCAAACCAGCCATAGTATCAGCTCAAGGTGAATGCACCAACTCATCCTTGATTCCTTTACGAAGACCTTGGCGAAAGAGACTAACTAAACTGTGTTCAACCCAAGTGGTTCCTGCAGCTAGCTGTCTGAAGCGAGTTATATACTGCAGGAAATCCTGGTTTCCTCGTCGGATATCACACATGGCTTCCTCTGCTGAGGTTTCCAAGCCAGGTCTTTCAAACATTTGTTTGAAAGCAGCAACAAAGGTCATGTAGCTGGACAATCGTGGATCTTCTGTGACTACCATAAGCATCAACCACTCCAATGCAGGACCGAACAAGGCACTGATCAGATATCTGACTTTTGTTCTGTCTAATGAGAACTGGGCTGGATGAAATGCAAAAAAAAGAATTCCTTCAATTTGTTCGGATTGCCAGAATAATGAGGAATGGTGGCTGTGACCGTTGGTACATCAGATGTCCTAGTTGCATGAACTTGATGTAACGCCAAAGTTTCATCTCGCAATTGTTGCAAGTCCTGAGCTTGTTGCTAAACGGTCTGCATTAGGGCTTCTGCCGATCCTTCTGGGGGTAATGCTTGGTGAACCTCCATGGTATAGAGACCAAAACAGGGTTTTGGGCGTTGCAATCTGTCCCGTTCAGAACTTCTCTTACCAATTCGGGTGCGCAGAGATGTTTCCCGGTTCCGGGTCTTGAAGGTTCTGGTTTGTCCAAAGTAGGGGCGACTCTTTCTGGTAGCCTGGGTGCTGCTGACAATGTAACGCCAGAGCAGACAGTGCCTCCCAGAAGGAGTCCTAAATAGGAAAAATCCCAGAGGGAAAAAACCTATGAATGCAGGTGGAGACTCCAGGAATGGCAAAAAAATGACAGGAGAAAACCAGAGGTGGAGCCAGGAAGGAAAATTAACCAGCGAGGAAGAATCAGACCAGGAAGCAATAAGAGTCCAAGCAAGAACAAAGGAACCAATGGAAATCCAATAAGGAACAGGAAGCATTGACAAGAACGAAGATACACCAACAGGAGCAGAGACACACCAGCAGGAGCGAGGGGTGTTGCAACTCAAGGAGATGAAAGATTCAGTCCCTTATATACCCAGAGACAGGAAGTGATGTGACAGAAAGTAAACAGTCACCATCTTAGATAGGGAAATAGTAGTGAAAATGATAAGAAAAGTCGCCATCTTAGAATGGCCTAAGAAAACCATTCCCAAGGGATTCTGGGAACAAGGCTGTGGGATTATGGGAAGAAGATTAACAGGAAAATGGCTTCCCGACATATGATGGCTGCTAGAGTATGTTATTCTATTTCCCCAGGTATGAGGTAAGTGTAATATTGCCCCAGTAGCGTGTTGTATAGGGAGCCACAGTTCCACACCTGGAACTGCGGCGTTCCCGAGATGACAAAGCAACAGCAACGGGCTGCCGCATGGATTGGTGGCATACCTGATTTGTGGGGAGACGAGCCGCGGGCTGAACTGCGACCCGCTGCTGATTATGTGTAGGTGTCGTTGGACATACCCGCGATGTCAAGACAGCAACAGCAGGCCACCGTATAGAACCGCGGCGTGAACGAGAGAAGGAGGGAGAGGCCGCGGCCTGAACCACAGCCAGGGGTGGTGAAGGCAGAGGCATCGTGGGCAGAACTGCAGCCCGTGGCGGTGAAGACAGAGATGTTGTGGTTCGGCCTGCAACGTAACAGTCGCTGTCTTACAAGACAAGCTTCCATGGGTCCATGTGAGGTACACTTTGGCCCATCAGTGTAGTGGTATTCATGATAAAGGAAAGTGTGCAGCTGACCAAACGGCAAAAGCTGCAATTTAGAATATCCGAGTAGCAGTCCTAACCAGATTTCAAACATATATTGACACAGATATTTTAACATTCATAAATCCAATAAAGCACACTAGTAAACCTCCTGCTGGTTTCCTTCCCAATTACTCCTACACCCATAATTCAGATAACATTCCGATAGTTCTAATACCAGGAGTAGGAGACAGAATAATACCTAATAATCTGTCCAGATTACAATTAATCAAAGAAGCACAGGAGGGGTTGGCCTCTGCACATGCAGGAATAAATGCAACCGTAGCAATGCTGCACCAACGCTACTGGTGGCCTAGTTTATATAAACAGACAAGGTGACATTTGTAAGCAGATTAAACCCTAACCAGATCCCCTCATGATCTCAAATATTCCCTTCTGGGTGATTTATTTGGACCACATCGGTCCCTTAAATTCAGCTAACCAACATAAGTACATATGGTAGCTGTTGATTCATGTTCTTGATTCCCATGGGTCAGGCCACAGAGAAAGGCAAACGCTTCAGCAGTCGTAAAAGATTTGCAGTGCCTAGAGTCAATGGGGGCAGTTAATTCATTTCATTCAGATAACGGTTCTGTGTTTGCCTACAAGGTTTACAGGGATTCAATGTCTGCTTTGGGAGTACGTCTGCAATTCAGCAACCCATTTGAAGCTGAATCGAACGGCATTGTAGAGAGGGCCAATGACATGATTAAACAAGCTTTGACTGCTAGGGTGTTAAGTTTAGGTCTTAGTTGGTACCATAATCTGTATGGAATTCAGTGAGCATTGAATAACTTGCCTGGATGAGTAATGGGAAGACGTACTCCATATGAGGTTCTTGTTGGAGTTCTCATGTATGTCCCTGGCTAAGATAATTCTGGGAAGGCGGCAGATGAAGATAAATTTGACTTGGAGAGGTGTTTGAATATTTTACAGAGTATCCAAGAAGTCAGAGACAAGCTGTCTAACAGAAACCACTCTGACGCCGCCACTTGTGAAGAGAAAGGTATTACTGCCTCATGACAGGTGGCTTCCCAAAGTTAGGGATCTAGTTCTGGAGAAAATCTACAACAAGCAAGCATTTGAACCATACTACAGACCACCGTCACTGTTCTTGGGGTAAAAGGTATTGTTATCCTGCCTCCTCTGTCTGGATCAAGAGAAGCAGACGGGTGTCTATTGACCACGTTAAAAAGCACTATGTGGCCAGTCCTCTACAGCAGACACCAAGAAGGATTCAGAATAGCGCCTCCCAGCCTCTCCCTGCTCTGAATACCCTACCCCTTGAACAAAGCAGTAACATTCCTAGCTTGACCTTTTCAGCCTGGGGTGTTTGAGCATAACACTCTACATAGAACACTGAGTGCTACAAACACAGCTGATATGACAGTAGCTGCTGTCCAACGTAATTCCATGGTCTACTATAAAACTCCACCTGATTCTACACCGTTTAAACTGGTACCATTTCAAGAGTCTTGAGAGACCAATGATGATGAAAATGACTGGATATTTCTCAGAAGATTTTTCAACCAACAGTCACTCATGCCAGGGACTGCTCCATGCTTGTCAGTGGTTTTGTGACAAGTGTATGATTCCTCCATGGTCCTATACCCGGATCACTTTAGGAACTTTTCTTCTCATCATGTGGCTGTTAGCGATGTTCGTCATTCTACTGCTACAATTGCTCCACCTGTGGTTCGTGAACTACAGCCTCACTCTTCATCCCACAGAACCCGAAGAGGTTTCTATGCTGCAAACATTACAGCCTATCCGGTGCCAGAGGGAATAGCCTGGAAAAAGGTTCCACATCAGATTATGCTTTATGCAATAAAAGTTTCGATGAATGATGTTATAATACCTGATTCTCTTTCAAATGATTAGGTCATTGAGACTGTTAAAAGAATGATGTTTGATTTGCAGGCATATGCTACCTTGAATAATAAAGACCCTTATTTGAATTTAGCAAACTACAAATAAATGTATTGCGGTCATTACTGTGCACATTATTTCATACATAGGACTGGTTATCCTAGAGAAATACACAATTAGACACAATGAGAACATTGTGAGGCTCTGTCTCCCGAGAACCATTCTAATTTCTTTTTTTAATTTTTTTATTCATATATCTATTTTATTCTAATTCATACACACGAATAATGAAACGTTATCACTGTGTATTGCACTAATGTCTCATCTATAGTACGTTGCCATCAGATAAAGTGCAGTCTCTTTTTCCTTTCCTTTTTTTTTATTTAAACACCTTCAGTTATATACAAATTAACACAAATGTATCCATAGAAAAGAACAAGCAAAAACAAACAGAAATACAGGGAGTTCCAAATGGATAGATCTTAAAAAAAGGAAAAAAAAGGAATAATAAAGAAGATTATAGCCCAGTTTACAGGCATATACACATTATTAGGACATGTAAAACAAAAAAGGAATTCACAAAAACAGATTTAGCTCATTGAGTTGTACCGAAAGTGAGATCCTCTCTTATTTTCCAATCTATAACTGGGGCGCCAATAAGTTTCCCAGCCTTCCACCCTTTCTTCTCATACAGTCCCTTTTCCAAGTTATACATAGCTAAGAGTCTTGAAAGCCATTGTTG
This sequence comes from Calotriton arnoldi, assembly GCA_963921515.1. Taxonomy (NCBI): domain Eukaryota; kingdom Metazoa; phylum Chordata; class Amphibia; order Caudata; family Salamandridae; genus Calotriton; species Calotriton arnoldi. Next base: position 938,158 of record CAWUFW010000130.1, read on the forward strand.
GAATGAGGGGGTTTAGGATCCACCCAAGCAGAAGAAATACATATTCTGACCACCGCCATGGCAAGAAATATAAATTCACTATGATCTAAGACTGTTCCCTGCCGAGCCACACCAAGCACCATCAACTCTGCAGTGAGTTTTATTTGGATCCTCAGAGTTTGCCCCAAAAATTGTTCTATAGCTCTTTTAAGGGATTCCAGCGCCGGGCAAGAGGCAAACATATGAACTAAATCTGCGTCCTCGCCCTGGCAGCGGGGGCAAAGAATACCTTCCGCCCCCCCATTGAGCAATCTTAGCTGGGGTATAATAAAGAGAAAAAATTGTTTTAAAATGTTGGGCTTGGAGACTCGCAACTCTTAAAACCGTATTGCCAAGCTTAAGTGACACCATAAACTCCTCCCCTTCAACATTCAACTTCCGCTGCCATTTCTCAGAGTGTTTGTCTAAATCATCACCCTGTAGTTGTGTCAGCTCCCTATAAATCTGGGTGATATAACACCCATCTGGGTTTTGAACCGCGTCCATAACTGGATCTCTAGCAAAAGCTTTCTCTCCCCCCTTTTTCCGTGAGATAGATGAGCGAATCTGGAGGAATTAAAAAAATTCCCTGCGATCGAGGTTATAAAGAGTTTGGGCATTTTCAAATGTAATTATTCCATCAGAGTCATAAAGATCCCCCATCGTCTTCACCCCCAGAGCGTCCCAATGCCGCATAATTCCGTCCTGAAAAATTTCGGGGAGGGATGGGTTCCCGAACAGAACAGTATAATAATTCATTCTTCCTAACCCCAGCTTATTTCTAACACCAGTCCAAACCGCAGCTGCTGCGCCAAGGGGTCTTAAATTTGACTTTTTTATCGTAGCTGGCTTTGGTGAATCTCAAAAGCCAGTTATGGGCCTCTTTTTCAACCAATAGTTCGTATACGTCCGGAGGAGCGTCATTCCTCCACCGATCAGTGACCTTTCCCCCCAATAACCCTCGGATGTATTGGATCACTGCAGCCCAATAATATGTTTTTAAATCCGGGACTGCCCAGCCCCCCCTTTTCCTGCATAAGGTCATGTATCTGAGTGCTCTTCTTGTTTTACCTTGAGCCCAAATAAAGCGATTAATCAACCTGTCCATTTCTTTAAACCAGTGGTTCTCAAATTTTAGGGGTATCGTTCTAAATAAATACAAGACTTTTGGCAGAAACAGCATCTTAATAATATTACAACGTCCCACAATCGAGAGATGTAAATTATTAAGTCTATCAAAGTCTTTCTTAGCTTTTTGAATCACAGGGGCAAGATTTTTTTCAACAACTTTGCTTAAATCTGATGTTATGATAACCCCAAGATAGGTGGCAGACTCAATCACCCGTGAATCGGGGATAGAAATTCTGCCATTTGCAACAATTTGTCTCTTTTCCCTGTTGAGCTTATAGCCTGAAATCATTCCAAAGCATTCTGCCTCCTGCTCTATCTCCATCAAGGCCCCAGACGGATTTGCAGTGGTTATTGCCAGATCATCTGCGTAACCCAAAATCTTAGTGTCAAATCTGTTCAGTCGTATAGGGAGAATTGCCTTATTTGCCTCAATTCTCCGGATCAGGGGGTCGATATAAAATGCAAATAGGAGGGGAGAGCATGGACACCCCTGTCTTGTCCCCGTGTGATATCAATTGGGTCACTCTGCCCTCCCATCAGCCGGAGTCGAATCTTGGGGCTCCTATAAAGTGTTTGGATTGCTTTAACACACCCCTTTCCAACCCCCACATTCTCAAGAACGGCCCAAAGATAGCCCCACGAGACCCTATCGAACCCCTTCTCTGCGTCTTGCAAGATAAGCGCCATAGGGTCTCGTGTGACAGAGGTACCATCAAACAAGGTAACAACCCTGCGAATATGTTCAGCAGTGCCTCTGCCTGGGATAAACCCGTGCTGGCGGGGCAAGATCACCTTCCCAATCATGAAACTTAAACGATTCGCTAGAGTTTTAGAAAAGATTTTTACGTCGCTATTCATTAAACTAATCGGTCTGTAAGAGCCAGGTTCGTCAGCGGGTTTTCCGTTCTATAAAAAAATAATCATGCTAGCCTCCGCCCATGACTCTGGAGGTGTTTCCCCTTTCTGTGCTTGGCGCATTACAAAACTTAAATCATCCCTCAAAAGTGAAAAAAAACCTTATAAAATTCTAATGGGATTTGGTCCGGACCTACTGCCTTTCCTGATGGCAGTTCCATGAGGGCTTTTTGAATTTCTTCATCTGTAAATGTATCCTCTAGCGCCTTTGAGTCTTCTTGTGACAGTGTCTCAACAGTGAGCGATGATAGATAATCTATTATGTTCTTGGGCTCGCAATGCCCATCTTCCCTATATAACGTCCCATAATAACTTTGAAAAACTGTGCGTATCTCACTGGGTGTTATAACTACTTCCCCCTTTGAATTTTTAATCTCTAAGATATCTCCTGCAGTTATTTTCTGTCTAGTCCTTGCCGCTAACATATGCCCAACTTGTTCACTATATTCATAGCAAGATTGCCTCCAGGCTAAGTAGTTTCCTGCTACTCTGTCTGCCAGGTATTCTCCTGTTGCAGCCTTTGCTAGTGCCAATTTCTGGAGGATCTCGTCTGTATTTGAGCCATTGGCAATAGCCCTAACCAGCTCTTCTTCTAGGTCTGATATATTACTGTACATGGACCTTATGTCTTGTTTCATTTTTTTATTCCGGTTCAACGAGTAGCTCAGAGTTTCCCCTCTAATTCCAGCCTTTAAAGCGTCCCAGACTATTCCATACCCAGCGCTACCCCTGTTGATCTCTAGGAACTCCCCAAGCCATTTACTCATATGTAGAACATATTTCGGATCATGCAACAGGGCTCGCTCGAAAGTCCAAGTGTACTCAGGTACCCCCCCCACAGTGCTTTGAACCCCTAACACTAGGGGATTGTGGTCAGAGATAACCCAGGGAAATTCTTTGATGGTGCAGGTGGGAAGGAGAGAGGGCGAGACCAGAAAATAGTCTAGTCGGGCTACGGCTCTGTGTGGAGCCGAATAATATGTGCTGCCCCCCTCCTGTGGCTTTAGTTGCTCCCATCCAACATAGGGATTCTACCATATACTATGTGAATATATATGCACCCATGTGTGTGCTGCTATTTTTATTGTTATTTTTATTTGAAGTGTCTAGTCATACGTGAAAAATGGTGCAAAAGGATCAGAGCTCCTTCTCTCAATTTGTGGGAAGGGCAATGTTTCAAAAAATTGTAAAATACCCCTCACACACTGAAACCTGATTCAGTGTCATGCTTCATCATTGGGGTCTTCCCGCCCCTCTACGGGACGGGGCGTGCTACGACTTACGTAGACGCAGGAGCACTTTATTCAGTGATTGGTGAGTATGTGTAGTGCGTGGGATCGTGAAAAGAAAATGTGAGATGGTTAAAAATTCTCTGGCTAGTGGAACGAAAATACTTTATTGTCTTCCCTGGCTGAGAATAGTAAAAGTGGGGAGGTGTAGATGGTGTACTATAATGAGTCACCTCCTACAAGGTCGACATGTTTCAGAAGCCATCCTCTTGGCTTTCTTCCTCAGGACCAAAAAACCGATCCCTGTTACACCTCAATGGGTGATAGAATAAATGTACATATGCCTGATAGTCACAAACACTGTCCTTTGTTCCCTGTTATGGGAGTAGAAAAATATACCACTTGTATATCTTAAGAACTTTAGAATTTAATCGTTATCGCTCCATGAGCTCACACGAGCGGTGTTGGGCGCCTTCAAATAGACAATGCTGGAAGGAGCGCGATCACCAAAGGAAGGTGCCCCCAAAGAAGAATCATAAGTTCCTAGATAGTGAATTGGAAGTCCTGGTAGATGAGATCCTCAGGGTAGAGCCACAGCTGTTTGGTACACTGGTCCAACAGACACCCATGGCGCAGAAAACCAAGATGTGGGAGAGGATTGTTGACAGGGTCAACGCACAATCACCATGTTTGCGCACAAAGGTAGACATCCAGAACAGGTGGTATGACGTGCGCAGGAGGGTCAGGGAGCTGTTGAAGAAGGACTACCTCTTGAGCCAACACACCGGCAGTGGCCCTCCTGCCAAACCAGTATACCTCAGGCCCTGGGAGGATAAGGTGCGGGCCATCCTACCACCAGTGAGCGTATATGGACTAGAAAACATCCCAGAGCCTGGTGAGTACACAACAAATGTACACAATATTGTGCGACAATACACACACATCACTGTCAAGGGGAGAGTCAAACCATGCACCCTTAGCAAATACACACCAACCAAAACAGAATCATCCCAAAATGTGTATGTCAGTCAGATAAACACAATACATGCCAGCTCATAGTGATATGTAACTGTGTCATGACATGTACAAACCCAACAACAAATAGAGCTAGGCAGTGGCACAAATCTAACCAACAAACACAGTCAGATTGTTGTATACTTTAAAGGGTGTCCATAAACGGGCTTTTCTAGAATCATGTCCTTATATAGGCACAATTCGCTTTGCCCTTATATAGGCATAAAATCCCTGACCTTATTTAGGCATAAACCATGCACTCCAAATACAGGCATGGATTCCGGCATCCGTCCACCCTAGTGTCTCAACGAGTCCATGAAAAAAACAGCCCCTTAGGCTGCGGGAGTTTCCCTTGCCCAGGACTATTGATTTCTTCAAGGACTCATATATTATGCATGAACCATTATTCCTTGGGGGTTCATTCATGACGTCTTTCGCTGTCCAACTCACGTCAATGCTAACATTTTCAGGTATAAATATACCTTCCCAAACCCCTGTAAATCAGAGGAGACCTTGACTTCAGAGGAGCCCGATTCCCGTCCGGACGCACTGAGAAGACGCTGTCATTCCTGCACGCAGAGAGTCCAGCTTCCAGTGATCTAACTTCCCTTGCGGGGTGTTGGAGTTCGAGTCCGGAAAGAGATTCCTACCTCTCTCATTCTTCAGGTATGGAGCAGACTAGAACCTAGAGGGACTCTTGGCATATTAGACTCTTGGCATACTAAGCTTAACATACTCTTAGTATACTCTAGTCAGGATTACATCACCTACTTCTACTTCTCCCTACACCTAGGATAGGTTAGGAACACTGGGGTAGAACTAGGCTAGAAACGCATCGTATGAGTACTCACATTTTTAGGCTGTGTCATTTTATGTAAATGCATAAATGCTAAAAAGATAATGCTAACGCAGTATTATTTATTTCTTCTGCTCACTCTGTACATTATTTATCTCGCATACTGTCTTGTGATCGTAACAGCACATCTAACTTACAACAGAAACAAGACTGTTCAATAAACCTTTTTATTGAAACGCCCGTCTGTTATTTCTGTGTAACTTTGAGAATAACTGAACCATGCACGACTGAGCTGAGTGAAATAGTTATCTATTGTTTCTACGACTCTGGGACACGTCCTGATTCTGTAAGGGAAACACAGTGGTCATGTTTTGCGGCTGCCAGAAACTACTCCCTTCTTGTCGTCAAGAAGTTTCTAGTGGCCTCTGAGCTAGCTGGCACAAGTAATTAAGTTTAATATACTCGATAGGGACATACCGACCTTAGTCCTATGTCAAACCTATAGGATATATTATTCCAATGCGCAGAGCCTATTAGGGAAATAGGAGCTACACTACATGGCGCCCAACGTTTGGTAAGGCAGTAATTCAACGTAAGATACTGAGTAACTCAGCTGTGCATCTCTTCTTTTTCTCTCAGAGACCCCTACCCATATACTCCTAAAGACGTCTGGAGTGGGCAGGGTTAAGTATCCGCCACGGCTACATAGGGCAGAACCCTACATATTAGCTGTTTGGTTTGCTCAACGTTGAAGGATACAGTGTTCCACAATATTGTGCACCTTATCTTTGTTTCCTTGAAACTTGTTCTACATTTTTCAAAAAACAAAATGCCTGACGGAGACAATAACACCGGAAACGGTGGAGCTGCGGCTGATCCAGCCCAAGCAGCACTTTTTAACAATACAGGTTTAAATGAAACCGAGGAGGGTGTCATTGACATCGCTCCAAACTTAAGAAGAGCCATTACTCTAAAACTTATAAAACATGGCCTATCACCGAGAGGAGGTAGAGCAGTTTTCGTGATGGAGGCACATGAATCCTTTCAGACAGAGGTATTCTATTCATGGGTAATATTTCCTGAATCCAATTCAGTAACACACATGTTTCACTTCTACAAAGAAGATGAACCACCAGAGGAATACATTCCTTTCGAGGATATAGAAATTCCATTAACATACCAAGAGCATCAGCTCTGATTTAAAGGCGCCCTAAAACATCACAAAAATATAACCAGGCTCGGTCCATTAGGTAGACCAGGAGCAACATGGCCGATTTTAGCCGGCTACACACCTCATCCAGACATTGAAGAGATGTCAGATGAGGAGTTACTTACTCAACTCACAGAGTTAATAAAAATCTACAGACAATTGGTTCAATATGTCATGCGGACTTTTACAGTCCAACCACCATTAACACTTCCAAATCAAACCCCTCACCAGGGGAATACTCTAAAAATTACACCACAGACTCTATACGCAGTCATGGGTAAAATGCCCACTAAGCGTGAGCAAATCCCGTTTTGGATAGCTCAAAAAATTACTCAAATCGAAGCAGTATTTCCAAATACTAGCCCACATGAGAAACACAGAATACTAACCATTAGTTTACCAATGGGGATCACACCACAACTAGAAGACTGCACCACTTGGGGCTCAGTCTTTGCTGCCATCTACACTAAAACACACGGCATTCCATCAATTGCGGTAATACCTGATGTCCTAAAACAAATTCAAAATGAATTCGGGGCAGAGCCTGCTTTAAATTTAGGTATGAAATTACTGAAAAATTTCGACCAGGTCTCAACAATAATATTATCAAATATTAAAGGGGAGGCAGCAGCAGTGGCGATCCGACAAAAATTAAGGGAATTTGATGTTACAGAACATCAAACAGAGCTACCCAGAATTATAGAACAATCCTATGCAGAATTAGGCAGAGATAGTTTGGGTGGGAGACCAGTTAAACCAAAACTATCTGAAAGTCCTGAGAAGGACTCAATTAAACAAACTCCTACATCTTCTAAAAAGAAGTGGGAGACTAATAAACAAAATTTAAATGAGAAAAGGTCTCAATCCCGAGGTAGGTCTCCTCAAAAGGAGCCCTCTGAAAGGAGGTATAACCTCAGGAATAGGGATAATTTGAGAAAACCTGATAGGTATCAAGACACTGATACACGTTCCTCTCGTCCCTTTCAGGTCTCATCACAGACTTCGGAAAGAAGAGGACGAACAGAACATAGAGAAGAACGCGTGAAATCGAAAGACGACAAACACGCTCCAAAAACTAAAGCAAAACCTCAATTCTCCAAAAAGAAAGTCGCAGGTCTAATAGTAAGACATGCCGAGAATTCTGAGAACGCAACTCAAGAACGGAGAATGGGCTCAGACAATGCTGGACAGTGCAGCAGAAGTCACAATAGCTCGCCAGAACCTGATGGAACTTCTGGAGATAGTGGACTTGAATGAGTACATTACGGTAGAGACTGTAGACACCAGGGTTAGTACTCCACAAAAGTTATTTGACATAACACTCCGGATGGATGGAGACAAACCTAGACAGGTTAAAGCACTCTTTTGGGAAAAACTATCAAAGGGTTATGACATACTTCTAGCAGAAAAAGACTGGCCACCACAATTTGTCAGGGAGTGCCCACATGGCGAGGACATTATTATGCCTGCCTTCTCCAATCACATACCAATTCACCTAAAATATACATATGCCAGAAAATGGGCAGTGGCCCAGGCTCCAGCATTATATAAAAATCATGTAGGATGGGATGAGGACTCACCTCACCATAAAATAAATCTGAAACATGAACCAACTGCACAGAGGCAGTATCCTATTAAGCAAGAAGCTAAAAAACAGGTAAGGGAGATCTTAGATCAACTTGAATATCAAGGGGTGATTGAAACATGCACCTCCTCCATGAACAATCCTTTGTTTCCTGTCTCCAAACCAGACAATACATATCGTCTAGTTTTGGACTACAGACACCTAAATACTTGTTCTAAAACTTTTGCAGTGCAAAATGCACATAGCACAGCATTAATGAATAACATTGTGCGTAAAAAATACAAAACAACATTAGACATCTCAAATGGTTTCTTTTGTCAAAACATAGCACCTGAAAGCAGGTACTTAACGGCATTCTCCATAATGGGGACCCAGCGTCACTTTTGTCGACTCCCACAAGGGTTCAAGAACAGCCCAGGTTTATTCTCAGCGAGGGTAACGGAGTTACTACAAATCTATGACAACGAGGCATTGTCCTATGTCGATGACATCTATCTGACAGACGATGACTTGGACAAACACTTGAACAGGGTGAGCACCATTATATTGGGATTCGCCTCTGAGGGCTACAAGTTCAACTTTAAAAAGTCCCGAATTGCCCATCTCAATGTCCTATTTTTGGGATATGAGCTGTCAAGTGAAGGCAAGAGCTTGGCAGCTAACTTTCTAGAGAAATGTGCGCTGCTCCAACCTCCAAAGACGCTAAAAAAGTTACAATCTATACTGGGATTCCTAAATTTTGGAAGAACATACATTCTAAACTATGCAGAAAGGGTTAAACCTCTCTACGCATTAATCAAACCTGATTTTTCAATCAAAAACTGGACACAGGAACACACAGAAATCTTGCGTTCACTCCAAGCTAACATGTTAGCAACAAACCACTTACAAACACGCGTAAGTCAAAGAAATTTGGTGATTCGAATAATTTCGAGTCAATGTGGATTCACCTACTTAACCTTCAATGAGGGTGAGAAAGTACCAATCGAATACAAATCCCATTTGTACACACAAGCGGAAATGCGCTTCAGTTCAACTGAAAAAATTCTAACAGCAGTTCAAACAGCTGTAGCAAAAGAAAGAGCCTTAGCCCAAGGGAAACGCATAATTGTCGTTACCCCAGTACCAGCTTTAGAAGCGGTAACAAAAGCAAGCATTCCAAATGCTAAAGCACTACATCCGAGATGGATACAATGGGTTAATTCTCTTGCTGCACCTGATGTTGAATATGTTTTTGATCCAGATTTAAAAACACAAGCATTTCTCCAGTATGAACAAGAATGTCCTCTGCCCAATGAGATTCTGCCTCTCGATCAGTATGAATTCGTAATTTACACTGACGGATCCGCACAGCCCGCAACTGGGAGTAAGCAAGCTTACAGTGCAGCGTGTGCTATCGTTAAAGGTCGCATGCGAAATGGCATCTTCAGACCTATGGTCACAAAAACTCAGTCACTAGGTGATTGAATGCTTGTAGTTCAGCTCGCTGAGGTGTACAAACTGGCACTTGAGAGTACGGATCGAGAATTCCTCACACTAATCGTGTGCGATTCCTTTTACTGTGTTCAGTCGTATAATGACTATATACGAACCTGGCTTGAAAATGGTTTCAAAGATGCGAAAGGTGGCACAATAAAGCACAAACTGCTTTGGGAACAAGTAGTTCAGTTGAAAAACGAACTACCAAAGGCTCACGTGATTCACACACTGAGTCATCAGCGTGATGGCGTTCACGTTGCAGGGAATTGATTGGCTGACGAAGCCGCAAAGGGGCTGTTCAGACGGCTTCCGTAGCTGCGATCACTCGTTCAAAAACAAAAATAGACGGTGAGATAATGTTAGCTGTCAATGCTTCAAGCAAAGGCAGCAGTGCAGCGTTACCAAAAAGTTTCCACTCAAGTACTCTTATGTAATTGATGCGAACAACGTTCCTTTTGCTCGAATCCCTGGAGTGGGGGATAGGGTAATTCCAAACAAGGAACGCAGATTAGGACTAATCCTAGCAGCACACGAGGGGATAGTTTCTGCCCATGCAGGTGTTTCAGCGACAGTATCTTTACTCAAGCAAAGATATTGGTGGCCTGGCATTCGGAAACAAACTAAGAACTATGTTTTAGAATGTGATATTTGCCAACAGATGAAAGTCTCAACAGTGAAACGTCCTGCGCAGACACCCTTGTTAATTTCGGATAAACCATTAGCTTGTGTTTACCTGGACCACTGCGGTCCCTTGCAAAGGGACGGTAATTATAAATACATCATGGTTGCAGTGGATTCATGCTCTAGGTTCATATGGTTATGGCCTCAGCGCTCGGCTGACGCTCGAACTGTTATAAAAGATTTGCGAGTCTTTATCGGCATATACGCAATAGGCACGCTACATTCTGACCAGGGTCCTGCGTTTATCTCTAGGGCTTACAAGGAGGCCATGGCCAGTCTGGGCGTTGCATTGCGGTACTCCTCTCCATTCCATCCTGAGGGAAATTCTGTTGTGGAAAGGAAAAACCGGGACATAAAGCAGTCTATAACAGCTAGGGTATTAGGTTCGGGTGATGGGTGGGTCAAACACCTCAATAGCGTACAGCGCGCTCTCAGCAATCTGCCAAGAAGTTCTCTAGGGGGGGTCACTCCATATGAAGTCCTATTTGGGACAAGAATGTGAGTTCCAGACTTAGAACACGTAGGCCAGTGGTGGAAAATAAACCATTTAATATCAAAGATCGTTTGTCTGTTTTACAGGAGCTTAACAAATTAAGAACGAAACAAAGCAACGTCTCCCTACAGCCAACCACCACTGGGGAAATATCGGCGGTCCCAGCAAGGCCTGTCTGGATTCCAAAAGTCGGGGATCTAGTCAGAGAAAAAATTGCGGACAAGAAGGAATTTGGACCTTCTTACAGACAACCGGTACCTGTTCTAGCAGTTCAAGGAACAAGAACAGTACTTCTGCCGCCCCTTGCTGGAAGAAAGGAGAAAAGATTTGTGTCCATCGACCTCATCAAACCACAACATGTGGCCAAAACTAAGCAGTAGGCCTCGTGGACTCCGACCTAGTAGCAGACTCACTCCTCTCGCTACTATTCAAGAGGTTCAGACTGAAAGACTGCTCACAATCGAGAATTCAGCTGTAACAAATGAAGGACTAAGCAACCAAGCTATGGAACTCATCCCTCTTGACAACCAAATAACAGTTCGTCCAAATACACCTGTCTACACCAACGTGACACGTGAAGAACTGTCTCCTGTGATTTCAACAAATCCTGATGCAATTCCAACAATTGACAGAACTGCTTCTGGCTATTTCATTGACTTTGATACGTTCTCAGAAGATCCAAGTGAACCTGAAACGACGCCACCATCATTCAAACTCAAGCAGCAAGTACAAGACTGTATTCACTTTCTGAAAAAGACTTATCTGGTTTCTCCATGGATATGAACTCTGGATTACATCTGGACTTTTTGTTTTTCTGCTCTGGCTAGCTTTGGTAACAATTGTAAGTGTGCTTATAAGTGGCAGATACATCCATGTGAACAGTGAAGGAAAAGACGTGAATGTACTATTGAAACCTCATAAATCTTCCCATCGTGAAGCAAGAGACTTGTCATCAGTGAACATCACAGCTGTTCCTATACAGGATGGTATAGTGTGGGACAAAACAGATTATGAAATCTTCGGCCCGAGTGAACAATTGAACATTTGTTTAAAATTTCACTAAGTGATTTAATTACATCCAGTACCTATTCAGATGATTGGGACTTTGAGACTGTGACTGACATAATGTTTGATCTAGAAAAATCTGCTGCATTTTCTAAAAATGAATATTTAGAAGGTTTATCAGACTATGAAGAACTGTATTGTTATAACCACTATGGTCATCATTATTTGCACAAAACTGCATATCCAAGAAATGTGTTTATGTTTAACCAATGGGAACATTGTCCTACACCGCCACAAGGTAGTTCAAAAATTTTTGCTAGTAAGTTTCCATATTTTTCAGGTTACAATACATCTGACCCAGAAACGTTTTACTATAAAAATGTAAACAAAACAGGACTGAAAATTATGTTAACAAATACGAAACAGATTTATTCTGAAGCATTTATTGCCCAACTGTCTACACAGGGTTTCGACTTATGGAAAGACACAATTGAGACAAAAACTGTCTGGGGTAGTAAAGATTGGCAAGTACAGGGTATAGAAGCTTTATTTAGAGCCTGTATCATCCCTGAACAAATACTGTTTTTGAATGAAACCGTCCAACAAACATCTTGTCTTGGATTAGCCAAGATCAAAGAGATGAAAATACCTTCTGTGCCAACACCTGCCAGTGAAAATAATACAAAGGCAGTGGTGACAGTTGACAATATACTACAACTTAACAGAACTCATCCAAATTGGAAAAAATGGTTGATCTGGCCCACAGACACAAACAGCTGTCAGGAAAGGTTCTTGAACAAAACTCAGGGCTTTACTATTCATAGGCCAGACCCAAGATATGTCCAAAGACAACATCCGGGGTAGTAACATCATACAGTGTAGGAAAATTATGCCTCGATTGGCTGCATAAATCTACACTACAGGATGTGAAACAACACTTATCCTTACTTACAGGAGACGCTGATCTTAGGGAATTCTTGCTTGGACCAAGAAAACCGCGTCAAAAACGTTTCATATATGCCGGCATTTATGCTGCTTATAATGAAGCATGGAAAGTGTCACAGATAGAGGCCGCAGAACGAATACGTGAACTTGATCGTATTAATTTAGAGAAAACACTCTCTGTGGTCGACAATGGGTTAACAACTTTGTCCTCCAGAATTTAATCATTGGATGGCATTGTATCCTCTGCTATCGACATTCTAGAACAAGATTTGTCTATGTTACAACAAGGTCAATCCCAATTACGTTCTATAGTGTCATTGACATGGACGCTGCAATCTTTGCGAGCGGGCTATGTGCCTTGGCGTTTCATCAACACGTCGTCTCTGTTTGCAGAATACAATCTCACTGATAAACAGATCGAATTGGCACAAAGAGGAGCAAGGTATACAGTGCTAAGCATTGAAAAAATGGAGAAGTTACCATTCACAGTGGCAGAAAAACCAGCTACAGAATGGGTTATTCATGGCAAAATAACATTACCTGTGACAACTTTTCAGTTTCAGTATTGCCTCAGACAAATGCAAGCAGGCAAATATGAAAGGTTGGGTAAGGAATACATTAAGACGTCTTGGGATTTACCGTATACACATAGATGTTGGAGTGGGGATCGTGAAGTGTTTCTTAGCGGTACTAACTGTAAACATGCACTGACCGGTTCACTCATATGTCAGGACATTTCTTTACACGGGACTTGTAATGGTTCTGTGGCAAACTTGTCTTGCCATCAGCGGGGTACACCAGCTGCTGTGATTAATCCAACGTTTGGACAACTTTCTAATGGGAGTTACCTCATGTTGAATGATCAGAGTTGCTGTGGAATGTTGCCAGGCATCCCATATCTAGTAACGGTCAACTCCAGGGTCACTTGCTGTATGCAAGCATTGTTTCCCCCAATAGACACAGTCAGGGAGTCGCCGCTATGGCCTTCGCTGAACGTCTCTTTTATAAGATTTGATACTTTGAGCAGAATGAAAGCCATGCTTTTACAGCAAACAGTGCCTTTGACCTCGGCCAAAGAAACCTATAATCTACAAGTAGCAAGGACTTCGGCTGAGATACAGACTTTAATACATACAAACTGCCCTATACATTTCGTAGAAATGGTATCACGTATCTTTAACATGTCAGATACGACCGGAATTGTACATGTATTTAAGAGCATTTGCTCCGGTCTGTTAGCACCTTTCCAGGCAATAGTTGGAATCATCCCCAACTTTGCACATTCGGTGTTTGGTGGCATACCATTAATTCTCGCACTTGTTGCCGGAATTCTATTCATCTTTCTGCTATTGCGCTATGGCCAGCCTATTCGCCGACATCACTCCGAGCGAAATGGAGAAAGCACTCCTTGAAAGAAAGTGCCTTGAGCGAATAGTACAGCTATTGGGCATGACTCGTCTACGGGACCTTAATACCACGTGGTTCCTGCCATTCAGACCAATCTGGCAAGATTGCATCTTACCTGTTCTACGCTGCCTGCTATGCGGTGAAGAATGCGTGTTGGACGCTTGTCTAACATATCCATCAGCTGCGCCAAAGGACGTCGATACTTTGCTGGTCCCGATAACTGCCCATGCTCTGTGTTGTCCCCAGAGGCTCCCTATCCTGATGTCAGCATTCATTGAGATCTCACAGTCGCCTCCTGCTGCTGCTGAGGTACGAGAAACAACTCCAGGCACACAGGTAACAACGGACGCGAACATTGCTGCGGCGACCTATGCTGAGAGCGATGCTTCCCATCTTTGTGCGATCAATCTCTTACACGAGGTGTTCCAACTTACACCAACGACAGTGGATGATGTTTTGTCTATTGAAATAGATGATCTCATGTTTACACCAGACCCGTAAACTGACTCTGATTCGGCATACTATGTTCCAGAGAGACAGCAACAATTTGGCCTTCATTTTTCAAAGACTTGGAACTCTACCAAATTTGAACTTTTTTGTCCCATTTTTTTTAACGAAAATGGCACTTCAATCTGCTTAAAGTAGAACTAGCCTTATAATACAGACTTGGCAGTACTTCCAGGGACACTTAGTCATCTTGTGTGTCTAAGAACAGTTCATTTAATTTTCATGACAGGCAATGACTTTGATTTTGAACAAACTTATCGATCATTTTCGTCATATGTAAATATTGCTTTTATATTGCATTCCGATTGCATTTATTTCCAAATTTATGCAGGAACTGATAAGCATTGCTTACTGATGTACAGAAACCTTTGCATTTTTAAATATGTCTTTTAATGCTTTTTAGGATATGTTTTAATATGCGGTACTCCATTCTAAATGTTTAGCATTTTAAATGTTTTAGCATTTTAGTAGTGTCGTATACACGAAAGAGGAGTGGGTGTTGTATACTTTATAGGGTGTCCATAAACGGGCTTTTCTAGAATCATGTCCTTATATAGGCACAATTCGCCTTACCCTTATATAGGCATAAAATCCCTGACCTTATTTAGGCATAAACCATGCACTCCAAATACAGGCATGGATTCCGGCATTCGTCCACCCTAGCGTCTCAACGAGTCCATGAAAAAAACAGACCCTTAGGCTGCGGGAGTTTCCCTTGCCCAGGACTATTGATTTCTTCAAGGACTCATATATTATGCATGAACCATCATTCCTTAGGGGTTCATTCATGACGTCTTTCGCTGCCCAACTCACGTCAATGCTAACATTTTCAGGTATAAATATACCTTCCCAAACCCCTGTAAATCAGAGGAGACCTCGACTTCAGAGGAGCCCGATTCCCGGCCGGACGCACTGAGAAGACGCTGTCATTCCTGCACGCAGAGAGTCCAGCTTCCAGTGATCTAACTTCCCTTGCGGGGTGTTGGAGTTCGAGTCCGGAAAGAGATTCCTACCTCTCTCATTCTTCAGGTATGGAGCAGACTAGAACCTAGAGGGACTCTTGGCATATTAGACTCTTGGCATACTAGGCGTAACATACTCTTAGTATACTCTAGTCAGGAATACATCACCTACTTCTACTTCTCCCTACACCTAGGATAGGTTAGGAACACTGGGGTAGAACTAGGCTAGAAACGCATCGTATGAGTACTCGCATTTTTAGGCTGTGTCATTTTATGTAAATGCATATATGCTAAAAAGATAATGCTATCGCAGTATTATTTATTTCTACTGCTCACTCTGTACATTATTTATCTCGCATACTGTCTTGTGATCGTAACAGCACATCTAACTTACAACAGAAACAAGACTGTTCAATAAACCTTTTTATTGAAACGCCCGTCTGTTATTTCTGTGTAACTTTGAGAATAACTGAACCATGCACGACTGAGCTGAGTGAAATAGTTATCTATTGTTTCTACGACTCTGGGACACGTCCAGATTCTGTAAGGGAAACACAGTGGTCATGTTTTGCGGCTGCCAGAAACTACTCTCTTCTTGTCGTCAAGAAGTTTCTAGTGGCCTCTGAGCTAGCTGGCACAAGTAATTAAGTTTAATATACTCGATAGGGACATACCGACCTTAGTCCTATGTCAAACCTATAGGATATATTATTCCAATGCGCAGAGCCTATTAGGGAAATAGGAGCTACACTACAAGATATGTAGCCACCACTACAACACCACCTCACCAGTGGCGGCTGGTGGGATTTGAAACTGGTGGGGCGGAAGCTGAACGAATCAACGTATGCGAGTGAGCGCAGCGAGTGAGCCCGGCGGCAATAAGGGGGGTTCGGGGGTTCTCCCCCCGTGAAGAAATTTTTAAAAAATTGGCATCTTTTTGTGCGATTTTCAGCACTATTTCTGTGATAAATGGACTAAAAGTTCAGTACTTCTAGGCATTCATAAAAGAAAACTCATACATTACTTCAGAGAATTTCTTGGTTGCCAAGCAAGTCTGACTTCTGAAGAGGGCTAGGGTACTAAGCAAGACTGCTTTGGCTCTACCTTTTCCAATAGAAAACACTAGTTAGCGATGTGAACAAGTTCAATGGACAAACCTGGGGTCTAGGGAGAGTCCCTTTCCTGAGAAAGAAATTTAACAAAGATTGGCAAATGGTGCATTTTAAAGCAAATGAATGCAGCGATAAAGCAAGGCTTGTTAAGCAGTGGGAACGTATAGTCTTGAAATATTAAACACATAAAAAACTGCCCCGTATCTTCTTGCATTAATTTGTTCAACAGTTACTGTAATATGTAAATTGTTCTGCATGGCAACTTTAGCCCTTTAAAATGTATGCTTGCCCAGTGTCTTGCACTGCATGCAGCATTAACTTTGGAAAAATATGCTCTAACCAGACTTCGGGAAGCACCCACAGCTGCTGGCTGTAACCAGTCATATAGAAATATGTGCAGACAGGTCTTTAAGTGAGATGAAAAAAGTGGGTGCTCCATATAAAGGAACATGCCAAATACATTTCTGTGATTCCCATAGTGTGCCATCAGACCGGTATTTTGGTTTCTCTCTGAGATGTAATTTTATCCAGATAAATGGCACAGCAACTGACATACGCCTAAAGCCTGTCAGTATGATTGGCTTTGTCACTGGGTGTTAGCTGTTTAAGATAAATGAGTAACAACAATGATTTCTTATAAATAATTAACATTGAAAATGTTTAAATTCTGAAATTCTGAAATAGTGAGTCTTTGAATTAAATAGCATTGAGGCCTGTGGAAGGAGTTTTGGCCTTCAGTTATGTGTGCTTTATGTTAGAAATGTATCCTCTTTTTCTCTGCATATCTTGTCCATCGGCACATCTTCAACCCCCTCTCTTTCCTCTTCAGCATCCTCTTTTCACTCTTCCCCGAATGCCCTACCTCACATCTCAGTCACTTCACCGCCCCCAACATGCACTGCACTCCCTCAATTATAAGCACTTTAATTTCTCTTTCTTTTGCCTTGCAAATATTTTGACATCAGTGTACCCCCTTCACACACATTTCCACAGAATTTCAGTTGCAAATGGAATACACAAACATTGTTCTGTGTGCTCTGCAGAGAGGCCAACCCACTTACAGGCACTTTGTTTGGCTTTAGCCTTAGCGCCTGCGTGCTCAATCAAAGCCCCTCATAAACACCTGGCATGGCTCAAGCCTCAAAGTATGCACAGAAAAAAATACAGATAAACAACAACATTATAAAATAGCTAACTCGTGGGGAATGCAAGATCAAGTAAACATGTAAAATAAGAGAGGAACTAAATCGCTGAAATGCATTCCCTCGACGTTTTTAACATTCATTGTTTGCAAGTCAATCCATGTTTTTGGCATCAGAAGCAGCAATGGCAGGATGCACAAGATCATCTATGCAAATAACCTTATGCCGCATGACCACACCTTGGCACGGCACAGAACTCCATATTGGTAAACATGGGGTGGAACAGAACATAATCTATGTAAATAACTCCATGCCACACGACAGCATCATGGCACGTAACTCCATCTTGGTAAAGCATGGCATGACACAACATATTCTATGTAAATAACACCATATCACACGACAGAGTCACAGCATGGCACAGAACTCAGTCTAGGTAAAGCATGACACATAGCATAATCTATGTAAATAAAACCACATTGGATGCAAAAAGAATAATCAAAGAAACAAAACATGGTGTACTAATAACACTTGTCCATGTTCCGGAATGCATGCTCCGTTTTATCAGGTACCTATATAGAATTGTTGGGGAGTATGCTCCACCGCCAGTCAACCTTAATACAGATCTGCATTGATATATACTTTTATCTTCTAAACACTTTATTCAAGCTCAAAAGTCGATACGGGAAATGAAGGAGAACCGAAACAATAAAGTGCAGCCAATTAAGAAGAGAAAAGAAAACAAACAAAGTAAAGAACCAAAAAGAAATATTAAGAAACTAAACCATTCATGCAGTGGTGTGCGCACAGCTATTCATCTTCACACTGTGGATAATGGATCGTGAAACAACTTGAGAGCAGAGGTAGCAGGGGAAAATAAAATACTTTTGTTATATGTGGATGTACCAGAAAGGCAAAGAAATGACAAGCTTGCATAAGCTACTGGTGTCTAACATGTCACAACTTGAGACCTCTGACGTCTAGCGGCTAAAAGCCGCGGACTAGCTGACTGTGCCACGCCACCCTGGAGGCCCTTGGAAACAAGTGCAGTCCTGATATCGTCATGCCTCTTATGCAGGCGATGGGATTTCTCGTAGAGCAGTTTTGGCATCACGAGGGCAGTCTCCCTACTCCATTTGTCTGTTCCAAGTCTCTCTGTCTCACAAATATTTTCTTTTCTCCAGGCAAGATTTTATTTCCCATGAGAGTGCTCCCCGCATACTAATGAAGTAGGTTCCAGGCCTAGTTGTCATTCGGCGCCCCCTAGTGGTGGTGCTTTACGGCTTCTGTCTTTCCTCGTTTCCTGGAAGTACAGACATATGCCTCCACATGTCAGCGTCTCTCAAGGTGAAATGCAAACGTGGCTTCAGCCCTGTCAAGCTCTCTTCCACCACGTGGCAAGTCTTCCAATATATACAGAAGCGTAGCCATCAATAGTGCAGCAGGTATAGTGGCACCGGCGCCCGCCGTCCACTGGTTATGAAGGGCCAAATGCCCCATAACTATAGCTGTATGTTTTTAACCACTAAACCAGGGGACAGTGTGGGGGGGGGGCGGCTTGGTTGCATGGGGTCCCAGGGCCTAAGTTTTGTACCCATCACCTTTGGAGACACATAAACTCCCGCGTCAGCTTTGCGCACACGCCTCACGACATGACGCACATTGCAAGACCCATTTTGACATGTACCAATTAGTTTTTCTGGCTGAATGCGCAAATTCACTTACACTAACCTTTCACCAGCGCCATTCTTTTCAAATCACCGAAATCCCTGTGTGACTCTCTGGGCTGGTCTGAGCCCAACCCTCACAGACACGGACACCGTCATGCCAATGTATGAATTGATTTATCTGTGGACGGGCCTATGTCCTGCAGAGACGCCGTCCCGGCTGCTCTTCACATATCCACTGGACCCCCCTTGTCTCCCGGAGAGGCTCATGCATACATTTTTATCAGGCCAGCCGCATAAAAGTAGAATGAGGGGAGACTTTGACCAAGACACGGCGGAATGTGTCAAGATTTGGAAAGAAAGGGGGTAGGAACGGCGACGGGGCGGGGGAGTTTAATAAAATGTAAAAAAAAAAAACTTACCTGACCGTGACCGGTCCACGCCGCCTTTGCTTCTGCTCCACGCCGCCTCTGCTTCTGCTCTGTGACGGTGGCACTACAGGTTGTGTTACAAGCACAAAAAACCTGGGAGGCCTTACCATAGTTTATAGGAGGGTCAACAAACTGTATTACAAGCAGCGTACATTTGGAAGGACAGGCCACATCCCATACGAGGGGTGACAAGTTACAAAAGGAACACCAGGGAAGATACAGCATGACTTCTAGAAGGGAGGACAAATTGTATTACAAGCAAAAAACATCTGGCGTGTCACCTTAAAGCCTTTTGCAACTATGTAGGACCAAATTATGTGGCAGATCTGACTAAAGTATGTGGTAAGGAAACACAAATTCTCATGCAAGTGAACACAAATGATGCTGCATGTTCTGTGGTATTTTGACCCTGCTAACTTAAC
This sequence comes from Calotriton arnoldi, assembly GCA_963921515.1. Taxonomy (NCBI): domain Eukaryota; kingdom Metazoa; phylum Chordata; class Amphibia; order Caudata; family Salamandridae; genus Calotriton; species Calotriton arnoldi. Next base: position 958,309 of record CAWUFW010000130.1, read on the forward strand.
AATTTAACACATACTGAGACAAAAGGAATCCTTATTTTATACAAAAGCACATGATTCTATAGGTGAAGAACCATACGCATTCAGCAGATTGTTTTCGAAGTATTCCTTACCAATAATTAATAATTATGTCATACACTAAAGCTCAAGGACGCCTGTTCTTTCTACCTTCCAAACTAAAATAGTTTGATTAAAACATGTACAATGTCACACTGCCCAAAAAATAACCCTACATAGACACAGTCTGTGTAATAAAAGGTGCGTCTCTTTTATTCTACGCACCCCAGCTTTGTTTTAAAGCCTTTTGCCAGTTGCGAGTTTGGCCAGTGCTCCCCTTAGCGTCTCTGAAAGCACCACTCACCTTTGAGAGCTACCTAGTGAACACGTTATGTTAATTGTCCAAGTGCCTCACCACAGCACTTCACGATCTAATGTATCGGTTCTAAAAACATAAAAGGATGCGTTGTGTTTGGGAATCGTCTAAACTCCGAGAGTCCTCATAAAATTAGTGGTACTTTCAGAATTTGTGAACGTGAATTTTCATTTATATAGCGCTTACGCCCCCTGATGAGACGTTGATTTGTGTGAACAGGGAAACAAATCATGTTCATGACAAAGAAGGAATCATTCTTTCAACCCTGTTTCAATCATACGTCTGTATTTAAGGTTTTCTTTCCTTCTGACCTTCTGTAGACACCTGGCTTTGACCCGATCTAGTGACTGGGTGAAGCTACATATTGGCTTATTAGTTGTTGGCCCTTTAAATGCCAGAATACAGCAGCCAACCGCTGAAATGTGACCAGTTTACTTTTGCGAAGTGTGGCACTCTATGCTCAGCATTTTAATGTCTTTCAATCTCTTTGAGCTACAGACATACTTTTGTTACAGCTGCTAATAATGACGCAGCAGATAGTGGAAGATGCTGCAGGGGGGCCAAATCCAGATTTACGCTGAAGAAGTCACGGCTATTGGGTCATAGGATTTCAGTAGGAACAGCCACTGCCTTTCGGATATTAAACATTTCAGTTGCTGCTAGTGATTGATGGTTGGTGGCCCGCCTGTATACCTGTTTCGCACTTGGACAGACACTGTTTGTTTCATCTGTGTGCCACGGACCGAGCCCTTCTCTGATCACACCTACGTGCTCTGTTTGCCTTTCCAGAGTTCATCGCTCCCTCCCACGCCGGTGAGTGCCAGCTTCCCGTCCCGGCTCTGCCCGTTGTCTTTCGGAGAAGGTGTTGAGTTCGATCCATTGCCACCCAAGGAAGTCAGCAGTCGCGGCTCGCGCTCCAATACTCGCGAGGGGGGGGTCGCGGCGGCGCGGGGGAGGTTAAAATAAAGCACCATTATTAATATTAAGCATAAGCAAACTAAACTTACCGGATCTGCGCCGTCTCTGCGAGTCCTCCTGGGCCGGGGTCCGATTCCCGCGTTGGCGCCTTGGCAAGTACAGCCTGCTCTCAGCCAATCCAGACGCTGCTCCAGCTAGGGTGACCAACTGGCATGGGTGCAAATTCAGGACAGTGAGTGTAAAAATTCAGGACAAAGGGTCGAAATTCAGGACATAAATTCAGGACAGAAGGTCAGAATTCAGGACAAAAATTTGGGACAAAAGGTACATGTTACAGACACATCAGAGGAGGTCGCGCAATATTACATAAGTAAATAGACAACCTACATAAGTACAAGTCAAAATAAGTTCATATTAGGTTGAGAGAACCTTGCACTGCATCTGTTGTGTGCCGGATTGAAACTTATATACCGGCGTTTGCATATTGGATGCACCTGGGTAACATGAGCCAAAATGAAACCTCCATCCCCCCCAGAGCTTGGCCCCTGGTGAGGTGACAGGAGCCCATAAACAAAAACAGTTTGCCATGCCCTGGGCTCTGGCAGGAGCAGTGGCGGCTGGTGACATTTGAAAGTGGTGTGGCGTAAAAGTTTGTGATGAGTGCCCAGTGGCGAGCGCAGCGTGCGAGCCTGAACTTCATTAGGGGGGCTTTTTCTCTCCCGAGAAACGTTTGAAAAAAGAGTGGGAAAATGGTGCCCTTTCAAGACTATTTGAGAAAGCAAGAAGGTTAATAAAGCAATTGTGAAAGTGTAGTTACTGCATCAATAAAGAGATTTCATATGATAATGTAGGGTGCTGCTTATTCAGTATAACCACATAGCTGTTAGTCTGTCTGACATTGCTGCCCGTCTCTCTCCGCTCTGGCTCCTCTTGAGCCTCAGCCTCTATCTTCCGTCCTGCCAGGTCCTACTGTGTTTGCGCTCTACCTAATCTCCACCTAGTTCCCAGACAGTCAACCCCTTGTTCTGCCTGTGTTCCCTCTGTTCCAGCACATTGTTTGTGTGCTAGAAGTCTCCAGTGGTATCGTTTGACACCTTTGCATTGCTCGTATGCTCCCTCTCCTCCTGATGCTCTCTCTCTCTGGACCATCAATCTCCTGTGGTATCCTTCGACTCCAGTGCTTTAGTCCTGCAATCCCTCCTCCCTGTGCTCTCTCCTTCACTGCACCCCCAGCCTTCTGCAATCTCAAATCTCAGATCCAGAACATTACGGTAAGTGAATTATCCAGACCATTCTAAAATACTCTGTTCACAACAAACGCACACTAACTCTTGTACATGCAAAGAACTATCCAGAGAACTGTCCGACAAACCTGCAGAACCATTCCTACAGTGACATAATTGATCCACATTATCCTTATAATTCTCTGTTCACAGCTCCCTTACTCCACACACGCATTCAATTTTGTGAATCGCACAAATGCCATGTACGTGAGGCCTTTACACACCTTTTGCTAGTGAGACACGCTAGATGCACTGTGAGATAGACTACCTTACATCATTCCTTATGTTAGTCTGTCTTCTTTATGTAGCCACACAAAAGAAGGCAACAGAATGGTAGGCAACAACAACATCAAAATATAAAGAAGAGTAAAATAAGTAAAAGCAACATAATTAAGGAAACAAGGCAGTGAGTGCTCTAGCTTCCCATTACGCATACCAACATAAACATTCTACAGTGTTACTTCTATTCGGTAAGATAGCTGAGCACATGCTGCAGTGATTTACATAAGAACCTGCAAGTAATACTTCAGACACTTTGCTGGTGCCTTTCAGCCTTTCACCCTTTCATGGATCATAAAATGACTATCAGTGGGGTAATAGAAGCTATATTGCGCAAAGCTCATGACACAATTCCATATGTGGTGCAAGCTATATAACACCATATCATTAATCCGGTTGACAAAAGCAAATTTTGTTGAACCTGTTTGTTTAAGGCTACCACTTTCAAATGTCACCAGCCGCCACTGCCTTTGTCTTTGCTATTAGTGACGTCCCAGACTAAGATGATGGTACTATACATTGTAAGGAAAGCACTGCATGGTCTGACGCCTAATTACCTTTCTAAATATTTTACTCTAACAATACCACAGAGATGGTTACATCTGCAGCAGATTGAAAACTTGCTATCCATAAGTGGCACTTTTATAAGATGGTAGTGAGATGGCAAGCACTTGCGGGTAGCTGGGGTCATGTTTTTGATCCAGTTGCCGGTATCACTTTGTTCTGTCTCAAGTTTTCTTGGTTTTCAGCATGAGCTTTAAAGATTATTACCTGAGCCAGGAATATTTGTTCTACCTTCTTAGAGTTTATTTATTGTTTTTCGCAACGTGTCACTCAATGGATTCTTATAAAGCGCACTTACTTCAGAGACTGACCTCATGATTCCTTGACCAGCGGTATTAAACAGGTGCAGTGTATTACAAGAATTAAGTAAGGTGACATGCTTGCTCAAAGTGCTGGCTTTTGAGCCTCCCTTTCAACACAGTCAGAACTTCAAGATCCCTAATAGGCAGCAGAAAGGCATTCCATTCCAGGCCACAGAAAATGAAAATGTATGTCCACTCTGCCTAGTTGGTCTGAATCGTGACATACAGGGCAACATGTTTATACCGGTCTGCAGTGCTTTCTGAGGTTTACACATTTTAAAACATGAAAAAAGGAAACAATTGAGCCCAGGTGGCAATGTGTCCCATACAGAGTGATTTAATTGTGTGTGTTCCTTTAATGATAGCTGTTGCTTACTGGAAGAAATGACCTGAGTGGCTGCATTTTGGAGTGGTTGCAACTTGTTTTGTTTCTGCAGAAAAATGAGAACTGTGAAGCTCTTACTTAACAAATTATTAAATGATAAAACCACTTGCAAATGATAGCTGAGAGGGTTAATTCTGCCATCACAGGCACCTGAGAGCTATCATTGTCTTTTCTATATTGTTAACACAATATTACCTTTATTTGTGTGCTGCACATACACCCCAGAGCGTGCCTCTTGGCGTTCTTGACAAATAACAGTTGTTTATTCTTATGGAACTCAATGTCATTCCTGTTATCCACTTATAAGGACTGTGCTCCCACCTAGAGTCGAGTCTGTGCAAAAGTCCATGTGTGGCCTCAGGAGTCCTCTCTCTGCAGCCCAAAGCTGTTCCCTAAGCAGTAGTGTCCAACAACACAGCGGATATGAAAGCAGGGCGTTTAATAACAAACAGCAAAGCCCGGCATCAGCCTGAAAGAGTATATGTGCGCTTTTGTGGCAAAATCCAAGGGATGCTTTCAGTTTTCATTCACACCTCTGCTCTGCCGGTTCCACTACACTCCTCAAGGACTAACTAAACCGGGCCCGTAGGAGGTTCAGCATAAACACGAGTGTAGAAAGCTTCACTGGCCCCTGATGAACAGAAGCCATTAATGGACCCCCTTGGTATCACAGTGGCAGCTGGTGACACCCACTGAGCAATACTGCTGCGCACACGATCGATCCCTGCAAAGAGCAGTGAGTGTAGGAGGAGGCCCGGCAAATGCTGTCACTGGCCCATTATCATTCTGTATGTGATAATTAGGCCGACATACAGAATGATAATGAGCTGATAGCAATCTGTGCCAGGTCGGGGAGGGGCTGCTGCAGGCCACTTATCACAGCAGGAGTGCGAGCTGCCCCTGCAGGGGGAGTCACAGAACTCTCAGGCTGCTTGCAGGGGGCAGCTCCCTGGAATGTCTGGAATTACGGACAAAAGGCGTCCGTGAAAGAACTCTTGACGGACAACGGACAAGAGGCCCAAATTACGGGCAGTCCGTGAAATTTACGGACGGTTGGTCACCCTAGCTCCAGCAGCAGCGCCAGGATTGGCTTGAGCAGTAATGTGCATGTTCTGTTTAGGGCTTAACATTTTTTGTGACCAGCCCGAACATGCGCATTAGGCTGCTCATTAGAAGAGCGGCATGGAACAACCCTCGCTCTTCTAATGAGCAGCCTAGTGTGCGCATGTTCAGGGCTGGTCGCAAAATGTTTAAGCCCTAAACAGAACATGCGCACTCTTGCTGTGCGCTCCGCTGATGACCACCTGCTGTGATACGTTATGGTGGATGTCAATCAGACACTGTCTTGCAGCTGAACTCCTCTCCTGTAGTGCTGCCCCGCCCCCTTCTAAACCGACTGCCTCCGGCTCTTGCGGCCTGGGATACAGGGATTGCTGCCAGAGTTAGAGTGACGGCAACGCTCAGTGGGGCAACGCCCAAGCGCCCTAATGGACGCACCGCCCCTGCACCTCACAGGGAAGCTCACTGAAAGGAAGGAATTCTGTGTATGCTGGGCAAGTCAGTGTAGCCAATAGCATCATGGGAGTCGTAGTCACAGATATTGCCCACCCTCACAATGCGCACATCAACACCACCATGAACCATGCCCACATCACAGGGAGTGGAAAACAACTGACAAGATGGCTGACACTGGCCACTGCTGTGGGGAGCACAGGGCCCTGCTGGGAACTGGGCACCACCAACAGCAGGACACCACTGTCAGCCATCTTGCCATTGCTGTCACACTTACACACAGTGAAGTACACTCAAAAGGAAGGAAGTATGGGCATGCTGGGAAGGGGGGTGGAGGCAATAGCATGATGGGAGTGGTAGTCACAGATATTGCTCACCCTCACAATGCGCACATCAACACCACCATGAACCATGCCCACATCACAGGGAGTGGAAAACAACTGACAAGATGGCTGACACTGGCTACTGCTGTGGGGAGCACAAGGCCCTGCTGGGAACTGTGCACCAACCAACAGCAGGACACCACTGACTGACATCCTGAAAGACAACTTGAACTCCCTGCAATGGAAGCACGTTCCATGGTGGGATATCTGGCTGGGTGGGAAGGAGGACTCACAGCACTGACTATAGTCACCAGCAGCTCCACCCACACACCCCCTAACACAAACTACACACAACTCACCTGGGAGAATGCATTGACTCAAACACACAAATCAAATATCCCACAAAGAACCACAACCCTGGGTCATGCTGTGTGAAGCACAGGGACACACATGGGACTTGTAGCAAAACTAACCCCAGGATAACACTGTCAGCCATCTTGTCAGCACAGGCACACAACCCCACAGGGAAGCAGAGTCAAAAGGAAGGAAGCATGGGCATGCTGGGAAGGGGGTGGAGGCAAAAGCATGATGGGAGTGGTAGTCACAGCCCAACATCCCCCACCCACATGGCCCAGCAAGATCACACCCAAGCATGCACACCTCACAGGGAGTCAAAAGCCACATCAAAGATGTCTGACACTGGTGCAATTTTGTGGGGAGCACAAGGCCCTGCTGGGAACTGGGCACCAACCAACAACAGGACACCACTGTCAGCCATCTTGCCATTGCTGTCACACTCACACACAGTGAAGTCCACTCAAAAGGAAGGAAGAATGGGCATGCTGGGAAGGGGGGGTGGAGGCAATAGCATGATGGGAGTGGTAGTCACAGCTCAACATCAACCACCCACATGGCCCAGCAAGCTCACACTGAACCATGCACACCTCACAGGGAGTGAAAAGCCACTTTAAAGATGTCTGACAATGGTGCTCTGCTGTGGGGAGCACAAGGCCCTGCTGGGAACTGGGCACCAACCAACAGCAGGACACCACTGTCAGCCATCTTGCCATTGCTGTCACACTCACACACAGTGAAGTACACTCAAAAGGAAGGAAGAATGGGCATGCTGGGAAGGGGGTGGAGGCAATAGCATGATGGGAGTGGTAGTCACAGCTCAACATCCCCCACCCACATGGCCCAGCAAGCTCACACTGAACCATGCACACCTCACAGGGAGTGAAAAGCCACTTCAAAGATGTCTGACAATGGTGCTCTGTTGTGGGGAGCACAAGGCCTTGCTGGGAACTGGGCACCAACCAACAGCAGGACACCACTGTCAGCCATCTTGCCATTGCTGTCACACTCGCACACAGTGAAGAACACTCAAAAGGAAGGAAGAATGGGCATGCTGGAAAGGGGGGTGGAGGCAATAGCATGATGGGAGTGGTAGTCACAGATATTGCTCACCCTCACAACTGTCCCATCAACACCACCCTGAACCATGTGCACATCACAGGGAGTGGAAAAGAACTGACAAGATGGCTGACACTGGGTACTGCTGTGGGGAGCACAAAGCCCTGCTGGGAACTGTGCACCAACCAACAGCAGGACACCACTGACTGACATCCTGAAAGACAACTTGCACTCCCTGCAATGGAAGCACGTTCCATGGTGGGATATCTGGCTGGGTGGGAAGGAGGACTCACAGCACTGACCATAGTCACCAGCAGCTCCACCCACACACCCCCTAACACAAACTACACACAACTCACCTGGGAGAATGCATTGCCTCACACTCCAATCAAATATCCCACAAAGAACCACAACCCTGGGTCATGCTGTGTGAAGCACAGGGACACACATGGGACTTGTAGCAAAACGAACCCCAGGATAACACTGTCAGCCATCTTGTCAGCACAGGCACACAACCCCACAGGGAAGCAGAGTCAAAAGGAAGGAAGTATGGGCACGCTGGGAAGGGGGGTGGAGGCAATAGCATGATGGGAGTGGCAGTCACAGATATTGGTCACCACCACAACTGTCCCATCAACACCACCCTGAACCATACGCACATCACAGGGAGTGGAAAAGAACTGACAAGATGGCTGACACTGGGTACTGCTGTGGGGAGCACAAGGCCCTGCTGGGAACTGGGCACCACCAACAGCAGGACACCACTCACTGACATCCTGAGAGTCAACCTGAACCCACTGCAAGGGTGGCATGCTTCATGGTGGGATAACTGGGCTGGGGGAGAAGGAGGTCCGGATGTCAACCAAATACAACCCATGGAGACCATGTACACACCCCAACATTCAAATAGAAATGATCAAAGTATGCAGGACAATGTGCTACACCAATATCAACCTCTGACTGTGACAACTCAGGACAATGCAATGTACAGGCCCGCATCCAGAGGTACAGTCACAACTGTCAGGTGTGTCAACCATTGATGCCTGCAGAAACATAACATACATTGTGTGTGTCTCCCAAAAACAGGTGATGATGGGGACACAGCAGCAGACGCTGAGGAGTCCCTGTCCCAGGATCCAGGGGAAACGGAGCTCACTGGTGTGGAACAGCCTCTGCCCTCCTCGGATGACGAAGACCTACCTGGCACCTCCGGAGCGAGTCAACATGCAGCACCAGCAGGACCACCAGCTGCACCCCCTGCACCCACCCCTCCAACGACTGACAACACACAAACCACCCCTGCCGACACGGACAGACCAAGGACCACCACCACCACCAGCACATGGACCCCTGCCCAACGTGGGGCTATGGACACCAACACCACCAACAACCCCCAAGGGGGCCCAGGATCACCTGTGCGTGCCACCTCAGGTACTGCACGTGTCGCCAGGAGTGGTGGGAGGGGTGGTAGACATAGGTCGCTGCTCGCAGAGGGGTCTGGACTGCATGAAGACCCACAACTGGTACGCATAGCCGATGCGTACCAGACCAGCACCGGAGAGTTCAGCCAGGTAGTGGGGATCCTCAGGGACATACGACAGCAGCAGGCTGCCCATCATGCACGCTTGGACTTACACATGTCCCGCGTGGAGTCCAAGTGGGACACACTGCAAGAGATGACGGCGGTGCATAGGGACATATTACAATGCCTCCGCCAGATGAGCAGCAACCAGTCAACACCTCCCTGTGTGCCCACAACATCTGGTGCTGAAACAACTGCAACTGCCACAGGGAGGGAGGATGACTCTGGCGGAGAGTCCCCTGCACCGCAGCAGCCTGCACTTGAGGGCCCCCCCCAAAGAAGAGGTGTCGTCCGAGGAGGGGCAACTGAGAGGCCGATGGCCATGTGCAACCCCCAGGAAGACAAAACCTGTTCTGGATAATCACCTTTGTGCGCAAACTGTTCACCCTGTTGACTGCAACACAACTCCCCCACATGACATGGGGAGTACAAGTTGGACCAATGTATCAGATGACTGTGGACTTTATTCAGGACATTTCTGCTACCAGGACTTCCAATTCATCTAGGAACTTTGGATTGCAATCAAAATGTACAGCACCCACCATCCTGTGCACTATACTCACACATGTATGACAATAAACACACTAATACACCATACCTGCCTCTGTTGTGATTCCAACGTGGTTTCTGTCGTGGAGATGATGACCTGCGAAATTACACTGTGCATGCTAACTGCTACAGCAAGTACAACACAGGCATGTGAGTCATGGCAACGTGACACATATGAGGGAGACACACCACCAGGGCTACACAACATATACACACGTAGGCCATCTGACTCATCGCCTACACTGATGTTGGCAGGAAATACGGTGCAATGCACAGACACAACACCTATTCACAGTCATTGTCAACTAGCCCACTGGTGCAGTAAGCAAATGTCAGTCAGATGTGTGACCACAGACAACGCACATCACAAAGTGAAGCACAGGTTTATTACACATTTGCAACATGTTGTAACCACTACAGATGCAAGGTAATCCCACCTGGCAGTGGGCACACAGTCAACAAGTGTAGAAGGAAGGAAGTCCATGGGTGTGGCGCACATCACCTGTAGGGATACGACAGCTACCACCCTGGAAGTTCAATCACGGTGTTGGGGGATCACAGTTGACCAAACAACTCTGAAAGTACCCTGTGAAGGACAGAAATGACACACAGTCAAAAGCACTGAAGAACAGGACAGAACTGCAATACTCATGCCCAATACATGTCACAAGATACCCACCCAGAACCACGTTAGCATGTCAACACTGTTGGGGAGTACAGACTACCTGTAAGGACACATCACTACAAGCATACAGTCATGTAGCACATGGCCACACTCAAACAGCACCAGAGCACCACCAACACATATCATGCATACTCACATCATTGACATGACATCTCCGGATACTCACATTCAGCTGAAGAAGTTGGTGATGAGCTGTGTGCGGACATCACCATCATCATCATCATCATCACTGGCATCGTGGTCCAGGCCAGGATCCTCCACAGGTGGCGGATGTTGATCATCGTCATCCAGGATGAGAGGCAACTCCTTCCGCACAGCCAGGTTGTGTAGCATGCAGCAGACGATGACAATCTTGCACACCTTTGCTGGGGCAAATGGGAGGGCCCCTCCTGTCTTGTCCAGGCAGCGGAAGCGGCTCTTCAGGAGACCAAATGTCCGCTCAATCACTCTCCTGGTCCGACCATGTGCCTCAGTGTAACGCATCTGGGCTGGTGTCACAGGGTTCCTGAGGGGCGTCAGCATCCACGGCATGTTGGGGTATCCGGAGTCACCTACATACAGACAATTGCACATTAGCTGAGTTGGAAAAGAGGGTGGAACACTACATTGCAGAACACACACAATGGTACATAGTCAGTACACACCAACAAGCCAGGCACGCTGGTTCCGCATCTGTGACATCATCCTCAGGATGCGACTACTCCTCATCACGTAGGCATCGTGTGCAGAACCGGGGAAACGGGCACACACGTGTGTGATGCACATATCTGCAAGACATACCACCAGTGCATTGACCGAATGGTAGTGCTTGCGGTTCCTGTATGCCTGCTCCTGGGCCTGTGGTGGTACCAAAGCCACATGTGTACCATCAATGGAGCCAATGACATGCAGCATCCTCCCCAGGGCATAGAAGTCATTCTTCACGTCAGTGAGTTGTTGAAGTCTAGGGAAATAGATGTACTGGTTCAGGTATCTCAACATAGCCTCCAAAACATCGCGGAGCACACGGCTGACCATGGTCTGTGACATCCCACCAGCAGACGCCACAGTGTGTTGAAAGGTACCGGTGGCAAAGAAGTGTAGGGCTGCCATCACCTTCACCTTGGGGGTCAGCGCTGTGGGGTATGTCCGGCCGGGTTGCAAATGTGGGGCCAACCGCACCGCCAATTCCTCAATCAGTGGCCTGGTGAAGCGGTACCGTCGGATGCAGTCCCGTTCAACCACTGTTGCAAGGTCAGGGAATGGCCGATGGACAGCTGGTGCCCTGCAGTGCATAGGTGAAGAAAGAAAGATTGTCAGTCACCCCACATATGTGGCATAGACCAGACTCAATATCACATGATACACCATTATGAGACACAAGTACATGATGCGTGTGCCGTTCCGTAAGGACATGTATGGCACCTACATGGCTAACATCTAACATCACAGTTCAACATGTTCCCTCAACAAGTCCCAGGTTGTGCTATGGGATATCATTAGGCTGTGTCACAGTACCCATGTACTGCTGCCACGTTCCAAACACACACCACAGTGACATGTGAGGACAGATGCGCCCCAGGCATCACAGCTCATCGACAGGTAGATTCCCAGGGACCCTGTATTGCCACATGGACACTGGCATGACATGGTGCATCATGAATACACCACAGCAAAACAACCATGACCCACACAGGTAGTGGTCCCTGTTGCCACGGCAGGACAGACATGGACGTCTGTGACACACACACGCACAACATCAAAGTTCATGCACAAACAACGTGGATGTGGAGACTGTCTCACATTGTGCACATGGAATCAGAGACATTGTAAACACAACATGCACACAGACTGTGGAGGACCATCACTATTGTGCCAATGGGTCACCCTGGGACGTACATACCGTCCCACATGGGACTCAGGGGGTATGTGACATGACATACACATACACCACCGTGAAATGTGAACATGCCACATGCTCAGGAATGAACAGTTGCACATCAGAGTGGTCATGTGCACGACACACCAAGGATCCTGTCCCCATGAACACGTGCACAGCCTGGGAGTGGCTGCCCCCAAGTGACACCCACAGAACAACATGTTCACCCCCATACACGGAATAGGTAATGCAGCCTTACATGCCTTAGGATACAGTGTGGACAGGCTGTGGTGTTGTAGGTGTGCCCCTCACTCCCTGGGAAGTAAATGTGGCTGGCATATGTTCACCTGTGACAGGCATGGTGACATATGCCAGTGACTTGTCCAGGGACGCGTTGTACAGCAATGGACCGATCGGTGTTCCCGGCCGGCCCATTGCATTCAATGTGAGCGGGTACGCGTTGTATCGCGGGTACGCGTTGAACAGCAATGGACCGATCGGTGTTACCGGCCGGCCCATTGCATTCAATGTGAGCGGGTACGTGTTGTATGCGCAATACGCGTTGTACAGCAAAGGACCGATCGGTGTTCCCGGCCGGCCCATTGCATTCAATGTGAGCGGGTACGCGTTGAACAGCAATGGACCGATCGGTGTTCCCGGCCGGCCCATTGCATTCAATGTGAGCGGGTACTCGTTGAACAGCAATGGACCGATCGGTGTTCCTGGCTGGCACATTGCATTCAATGTGAGCGGGTACGCGTTGTATCGCGGGTACGCGTTGAACAGCAATGGACCGATCGGTGTTCCCGGCCGGCCCATTGCATTCAATGTGAGCGGGCACGCGTTGTATGTGCAATACGCGTTGTACAGCAATGGACCGATCGGTGCGCACACATTGGCTATGGCCTGGCCTGGCAACGGACGCGTTTTCAAATCTTTAACGAGTCTGATGCTGTGAATTCAGTTGGTCACCCACAACAATGTTGCAAATTCATGGGTGTCATGAAGTTGAACTTTTGAAGGATGCTGTGGGCGTGTATTAGTGCTGCTATTCCATGGATTGGTCAGATTCAGAAGATGCAAACGACTTGGACCTATCACTTTGGACACATGGGTCAGTACCTGCCTCTGCAGCACACATATAATGCTGGCTGTTCCCCTGAGAGCTCACTTGCCTGCACTACATGCTCCAGGACGACATCTGCCACCACCACTGCTGCTGTACCTGCACCCTCTGGATCCTGCAATGGCACGTACTGTGGAGAGAGCCCCAGCCTTCAGCACTGAGGAGAACCAGGCCCTGCTGGACGGCCTCCTTCCACAGTACAGCAAGCTGTATGGGAAAGCAGGGGAGCAGGTGAGTGTGTGGCCACTGCCTTACTAGATGTGCATGTTGTCTGACTAGCAAGACTTACAGCCTGCACGCCACTGGCTAGCAGGCTCACTGAGTAGTTGTCACCCCCCATAGTGTGTAGTAACATGCACTGAACAGGTATAGTGCAGTGACAGTGCATTTAAACAAGGTTTTACTACCCAGGCAATGATACCATGTAGTAACTGCTGGCAAACTGTCCATAGCCATCGTTGCACTGCCTGTGTACATCATGTGCCCCTGTGAATGAGACATGTATATCCAACTGTGTAATGCACGGATATGTTGAATGCGTAGTAATGGCATTTTCACTTTGTCATCCTCACAGGTTGATGCCCACCAGAAGCAGCAGATATGGCTGACCATCGTCCGGGCAGTGAGATCCGTGGGGGTCTACAAGCGCCGGATCCGCAACTGCCAGAAGAGGTGGCAGGACCTTCGGGGCTGGACCTGGAGGATCGCACGGGTCCAGCTGAAGCTGTCGCCTCTTCGCAGGAGGGGCGGACACCGGACCCTGACCCCCACATGCTCAGGATCCTGGCGGTGGTCTTCCCTGATCTGGATGGGCAGCTGCAGGCCAGAGAGCAGCAAGGAGGGGGTGAGTCCATGACTGCATTGTGAACTTTGTCTGCCATGCTATGTGCCCTCCTCTGGCCTGGTTAAATTTCCACAGTACATCAGTCATGTGGTCCAGGACCCATGTCCCTCAATTGTGCACTGCCCACTCCTCATCTGATACCCAGGTATGGCCCTTACAGTCAGGGAATTGTGTCACTTGGGTACTGTGTCCTTGCATTTTGCTCAGCTCAAGGTGGGGGACAGCATTTGTTTCTCTAACTCTGTGGTGGGCATCATGGGTGGGTCCATTGCTTACACAATGCCTGTGTTCTGCCATGTAATCTGCGTGTTACTTTGATATGTGGTCCAATTGCTGAGCTGATCCACCACATGTGCCTGGGGTATCTGGCACACACCCATGCTGCGGGTGGGTACAATGTTTGTGCCCCAGGAGTGTGTATATTACGTGTGTCACACATACTTAGCCACCTGCCTACTGTCCAGGGCTCATTCCTCATTCACGTGGGGCAGGACAGTCATGCCTACTCCAGGCCATACAATACACTCTGTACTCCCACTCCCGTGTATCAGCTGACACGTTGTGCTCAGTGATATGTCCCCTCAGGTGTCTGCCTCTGTGTCAGTGTGCTGTGACTTCGTTGTCAGGGGTGTTTCTCGTTTGGGGCTCAGCATGCCACCGGAGATGTGACATAGGAGACGATACTTGTGTGACACATAGGTGTTTGATCACCTGACCGTGCAGACTGGAGTATGCAAATGTGAAGTTCAGGTAGCTGTTTCCCATTCACAGCAGATTGTGAGGTGCTCAGGTTCAGAGGGTTCTGTTACAGGTCTCCCATATGTCCAATTGGTATGACGTGGACAGATAAGGGTTCAGATGATGTGGTGTGTGGGGGATGTACATGTGCACTTGTTCAGCTCCAGGACTTGCATTCCCCATGACCTACTATAGTGACAGTGCAGACTGTTGTTGTCTGGCTGCCCTGCCCATGTGACTGGACGCAGTGATGTATGACTTAGCAGGCATGCCTGTGCCATGGCGTGAAACTTCCTATGAGTGATCCCGCAGGAGAGTGACATGTGCTACATGCACACCATTGTGGCAATGACTATCAGGACATGGGTGCATCATGGTGTCTGTCGCTGGTATGCATCACATGCATTTCAAGATTTACTCTGGGCATCCCTTTCTCCGGACACCTGTACTGACTCAGTGGCAAGAGTTGTGATGTGTGCATGTTCACATGCTTCACCGTGTTCTCTGCACTGTCCAACTACTTTGTAGGTGGTGCATGTGTCCACACTGGGGTATTGCCATCCGACAGGCACCAGACAGATGGGTGCAAGGCCAGGAGAGATGTGAGTGCCATGGTTGACCATCAGACTGACAATTGGCTTCCCCTACTCTGTTTGGGCACTTTTTGCAATGTTCAACTAAGGATGCCAGGGCTTGCTCTGTAATGTGCTGTACTTACTGTGGTGTGTGCGTTCGGTGCAGGTGTCTGATATCTGTCTGTTTCCCTATTGTTTGCAGATACATCCACGGCCACAGGAGGGGACAGCTCCACGGACCAGGAGGAGCCGCAGAGCCAGACTGGGTCAGCAGCCGAGGAGTGGTCGGAGGGACCCAGTGGCACGGAGGGCGAGGGGAGCCACACCGAGGAGTCCTCAGCACCATCCACCTCAGCTGAGGACAGCAGCTCGGAGCATGACTCCCTTGTGGAGGCGGGTGTCAGCAGCCACCACACCACAGCTAGTGTTGCTGTCCCCGCCAACACCACCACCACCACCGCCCTCCCATTGGCTCCCATTCCCGAAGTCCGTGGAGGCTCCCATGTTCGGGAGCGTGTCTCCTTCGTGCCAGGCACCGCACCCCCTGCCCCTGTGTCCCCTGCTGCCCTGAGTGAGGAGTCTGTGTACCGCCTTCGCCAGCTCCATGTAGGGCAGACAGCGATGCTGAGTGTCCTCCATGCACACACCACTCTGTTTACTCAGCTGGTGTCGTTCATGGAGGGCATCTCATCGGGCATGTCTGCCCTACAGAGGGGCAATAGGTCCATGGACTCCTCCCTGACGGCAGCAGTGTCCCTCCTCCAACAGTCCCTCACCCCTCCTACCTCTGCCCCATCCACACTCCCCAGCACCTTACCTGTCCCAAGCACACACACACCAGCACAGGCACACACCAGCACAGACACAGGCAGCACACAGACACACACGCCAAAATCCCCACGCACACGCACGCACAGTCAGGGGACTGAAACCACACTCACAGGGGATGGGGCCAAGGCACGCACACACGCATCCACGAGCACTGCGCAGTCCTCAGTTACCTCTCCCTCCAAGGCCCCTTCCCTTGCCTCACCTGCAACCCCAAAGACACAGCGGGTCTTCCTCAGTGACCTCGGCCTCTTCGCCTCCGATCCAGCTGATCCAGCAATCAGGGGGAAGAGGAAGCCCACCCACACGGAGGGGAGTGCCCCTCGCCCCCGGACACCCTCCCCCAGGCGCAGACTGACTGACGCCCCCACCCGCAAGTCCCCCAGGACCCGGAAGAGCAAGACCCCGCCGCCGCCCTGCAGCTCAAGCACCAAGTCTCCTTCCTCCATCGCTCAGGCCCCCACTCCACAGGTGCCCCCACCACACCCTGCCCCAGGTTCCCCCACCCACAGATACACCATCCTCAAAAGGATCCGGCCTTCTCCCCCTGCCACTTGCTCTTCCGGCACCACACCCCCGCTGCGCATGTCTGTGCCACTGGTGTGGAGACGGTGTCCTCCCCCTCTGTCCTGCCCACCTTACCTGAACCCCATTCTCCTCCCCTGGAGGTAGGCACTGCAGTGGAGTCCACTACCACCCCGTCTGACTTGGGCAATGCAGTGGGGAACCTGTCCACTCCATCTGCACGGCCCACTGCAGTCGTGCCGGCACCCACAACATCTGAGTCATGCCCCCAGTTGTGCCGGCACACACCATGTCAGACACCTCCACTGCAGTTGTCAGTGGCTCTCCAGCACCCACCACCCCTTCACTTCCTCCTTCTGGTGAGCCCTGATCCTGTCCCTGCGGTGCCTGGCCTGCCCCCGTATGCCCCTCCGAGGGGATTGTCCCTGGTGTGTAGCAGTGCAGGCATGCGTAGGGTGACATCTGCCACTGTAAACCCTGTTTTGACTTTCAGAATGGACTGGCCATTGGCCTTTGTTTCTATTTCTTCTGGACTTTAACTTTAGAACCCACATATGCTGAATAAAGCTACTTTCTGTTCTCTAGTGGTTTTGCTTCTGATGTACTTGATGTTGATGATGCTAACCGTGCCCTTGCTGCAGTGATGGTGATTTTTGGTCTCATGAAAATGAAGTGTTACTGTTCAGGAACCCATGTGGTCCACGGGTAATGTGTCCTATCCTGTAGTGTATCCATGTAATCCTTAGCAGCATATGAGGGTGTCATGTTTTTAATATTTGGCAATGGGATTTCCTACTTACATTTGCAAAATCACATCTGTGGCTTACACCCCTGCACATCTGTTGTGCTTGCCATTGTTCAATTAGTCTACTTCCCTGACCGTGTGTCCATCTCCACTGGACATGCAAGTTTGGGCATCAATGGGGAAGGACTCATCTGTGTTGTCAGTGCAACTTGCTATACATGTGTGTTGGATCTGTGCTGATGATTTAGTTGACACTCCCATGACCAGGCTGATATGACGGGAGCCTTCATTTCGTGCTAATTGTTGACTGTGTGACCAAGTGTTCTGCTGACATGATGGAGCCCTACTGAGGCGACATATGGCACAGCTTTCCTCACACAGGAGTGGAGTCCACTCATGGCAGTGAGTAATCCTGTGACATTGCCTGAGCCCAAGGTGTGTGTTGTGTGAGCATGTCTGTGTTTGTTCACTTCCATTTTGCTGTGCATGCCGGGATCCCTAGTGATGTTCCTGTTTGTGATGCTTGCTGAGTTGACCTATGTTCCCCACAAGTCTTCTCCCTGGGTTCTCTGTGATGTGGGTGCATGGCACATTACTGGTCATCAGGGTGTCACCCATAGGTGTGTTTGCTGTCAGGGCTGAGTTTGTGGGCTAACGCAGATGGGACACAGTCAGGATTCCCCTTGGCACTTGTTGTTTACACCTGTCATGTAATTTCCAGTTTGTGTTAGCTTTCAGTGATTGTGACACGTTGTGTGTGTGACTGCTGGCACTCCTCAGGGTCAGGGCTGCAATGTTGGTAGTTGTCTATGTGTGTTGTTTGTGGGTGACCTTGGCTTCTTCATTGGTGTGGGACTGTGGCTGGGATTCCATTGGTTGGTGTGGTATTGCCGTCATGTCCATGTACAGCGTAGTGTGCAGTGTGTTAGACATTCAGGTGTCTTGTTGAGTGGCCATGTGTGATGTGTTTCTGCACCTTAGTTACCCCCCCCCCATGGGATTGTCATGGGTGCATGTGCAATGTCACCAGTGCATGTGATCTTCACTGCTGCACATTGTTGGAGGTCGAGGTGTGTGGTGTTGAGTGTGTGCAGATGAGAGTTGTTGCCCGGCTAGACCCCTGCCTCCATGTTGGCCTTGGCTTACTGGCCGTGCTGATTGATTTGTGCTTGTGTAGGTGTGATGGTAGTTTATTGATCAGGACACATGACTGTGGTTCACAGTGTGAACGACATCTAGCTTTGTCATCACAGTGGGATTGTCATGCAGCCCAGGGTCAACACATTGTGGGGACCCTGGGGGTAGTGCTGTGGTGTGTCTGTGTCTTGCTGTGTCAGTTGCTGTTCCTACATGCTTGTGTGACATGTGTGATTTGTGCTCCCTCTCATCTAACAATGCCTGATTGCCCACATAGGGGATTTGGATCCATGAGTTACTTTTGTGTGGCACTGTATGCGCATCTGTGTAATTGGTATTCAGGCCTCATCATGTGTTGTGTGGTTGCCTGGGGACACTGGCACCCCCCTCACCTGTTGTGTTTGATGTGCAGTGTGGGGCTGCCTGTTTGTGTTTGTGCATCTGCACCACTGCATTGGCATATCTTTAGTGTGCCATTGGCTGTATGTTGTTTGGTGGGTTTGACCTGCTGTCCCTGGGACTCCTAGGTCATCAGTCAGCACTATGATCATTGTTTGTGTGTCCCATTGCTGCCATGGTATGGTATTTGTTCAGCTCACATCTACAGTCTCCACAGGATATCTCCATTTCTGTGCCCATTGGTGCAAATATGTGGGTCTGCATTATGATGATCACTTCTGTCATCGTGTCATTGATGAATGTTGACAGTGTCAGCCCCCATGGGTGATGTTTGTCTGCACATGGCCAAAGGTATGTCTTATTTGCACTGCACTGTTTGCCTCCCACAATCTATGTTGCTATGGGACACAAGCACTACTTTGCCACTGATGTGTTTGTTGTTCTGTGACCAGGAATCATCCATGCATTTTGGCAGTTGCAGTTTTTTCAATGTCAACACTTACCTTTTGGTCACTGTGATGATGGGGGTTGGACCCCATTGTCACAATGTTCAAAATGTGCTTCAGCTATGGACCCCACACTTACCTTTTGGTCACTGTGATGATGGGGGTTGGACCCCATTGCCACAATGTTCAAAATGTGCTTCAGCTATGGACCCCACACTTAGCTTTTGGTCACTGTGATGATGGGGGTTGGACCCCATTGTCACAATGTTCAAAATGTGCTTCAGCTATGGACCCCACACTTACCTTTTGGTCACTGTGATGATGGGGGTTGGACCCCATTGCCACAGTGGTCATGGTCTGCTTGCATTGTGGAGGCCACACACATTTATGTGTGACACATGTGATAGGGGGTCACATTGTGTGTTCATAGTCATGTTCAGTGTTGTAGGCATTTGACACAGTCTACACACACTTGTCATGGTGTTGGGGGATGTCTTTTTCTTGCATTCCCTAGGTTGTAGTGTGCTGGTTGTGTCATGCATTGTCCATCCTATGAGTGGGGGTGGTGTTGGTGGTAGGCATCCAGCCCCCCATGGGTTGGGGTGGTGGTAGTGGTAGGCATCCAGCACCCCCTGGGTAGGGGTGGTAGTAGTGGTAGGCATCTAGCACCCCCTGGGCAGGGGTGGTAGTAGTGGTAGGCATCTAGCACCCCCTGGGTAGGGGTGGTAGTAGTGGTAGGCATCTAGCACCCCCTGGGTAGGGGTGGTAGTAGTGGTAGGCATCCAGCCCCCCATGGGTAGGGGTGGTAGTAGTGGTAGGCATCCAGCCCACCATGGGTAGGGGTGGTAGTAGTGGTAGGCATCCAGCCCACCATGGGTAGGGGTGGTAGTGGTGGTAGGCATACAGCCCCCCATGGGTAGAGGTGGTAGTAGTGACAGGCATCTGGCACCCCCTGGGTAGGGGTGGTAGTAGTTGTAGGCATCTAGCACCCCCTGGGTAGGGGTGGTACTAGTGGTAGGCATCCAGCCCCCCATGGGTAGGGGTGGTAGTGGTGTCAGGCATCCAGCACCCCCTGGGTAGGGGTGGTAGTAGTGGTAGGCATCCAGCCCCCCATGGGTAGGGGTGGTAGTAGTGTCAGGCATCTGGCACCCCCTGGGTAGGGGCGGTAGTAGTGGTAGGCATCACGCCCCCCCTGGGTAGGGGTGGTAGTAGTGATAGGCATCCAGCCCACCATGGGTAGGGGTGGTAGTGGTGGTAGGCATCCATCCCCCCATGGGTAGAGGTGGTAGTAGTGACAGGCATCTGGCACCCCCTGGGTAGGGGTGGTAGTAGTGGTAGGCATATAGCACCCCCTGGGCAGGGGTGGTAGTAGTGGTAGGCATCTAGCACCCCCTGGGCAGGTGTGGTAGTAGTGGTAGGCATCCAGCCCCCCATGGGTAGGGGTGGTAGTAGTGACAGGCATCTTGCACCCCCTGGGTAGGGGTGGTAGTAGTGGTAGGCATCCAGCCCCCCATGGGTAGGGGTGGTAGTAGTGTCAGGCATCTGGCACCCCCTGGGGAGGGGTGGTAGTAGTGGTAGGCATCCAGCCCCCCCTGGGTAGGGGTGGTAGTAGTGGTAGGCATCCAGCCCACCATGGGTAGGGGTGGTAGTGGTGGTAGGCATCCAGCCCCCCATGGGTAGAGGTGGTAGTAGTGACAGGCATCTGGCAACCCCTGGGTAGGGGTGGTAGTAGTGGTAGGCATCTAGCACCCCCTGGGCAGGGGTGGTAGTAGTGGTAGGCATCTAGCACCCCCTGGGTAGGGGTGGTAGTAGTGGTAGGCATCTAGCACCCCTGGGTAGGGGTGGTAGTAGTGGTAGGCATCCAGCCCCCATGGGTAGGGGTGGTAGTAGTGGTAGGCATCCGGCCCACCATGGGTATGGGTGGTAGTGGTGGTAGGCATCCAGCCCCCATGGGTAGAGGTGGTAGTAGTGACAGGCATCTGGCACCCCTGGGTAGGGGTGGTAGTAGTGGTAGGCATCTAGCACCCCTGGGTAGGGGTGGTAGTAGTGGTAGGCATCCAGCCCACCATGGGTAGGGGTGGTAGTGGTGGTAGGCATCCAGCCCCCCATGGGTAGAGGTGGTAGTAGTGACAGGCATCTGGCACCCCTGGGTAGGGGTGGTAGTAGTGGTAGGCATCTAGCACCTCCTGGGCAGGGGTGGTAGTAGTGGTAGGCATCTAGCACCCCTGGGCAGGGGTGGTAGTAATGGTAGGCATCTAGCACCCCCTGGGTAGGGGTGGTAGTAGTGGTAGGCATCTAGCACCCCTGGGTAGGGGTGGTAGTAGTGGTAGGCATCCAGCCCCCATGGGTAGGGGTGGTAGTAGTGGTAGGCATCCAGCCCACCATGGGTAGGGGTGGTAGTGGTGGTAGGCATCCAGCCCCCCATGGGTAGAGGTGGTAGTAGTGACAGGCATCTGGCACCCCTGGGTAGGGGTGGTAGTAGTGGTAGGCATCTAGCACCCCTGGGTAGGGGTGGTAGTAGTGGTAGGCATCCAGCCCCCATGGGTAGAGGTGGTAGTAGTGACAGGCATCTGGCTCCCCTGAGTAGGGGTGGTAGTGGTGGTGGGCATCCAGCCCCCATGGGTAGGGGTGGTAGTGGTGGTGGGCATCCAGCCCCCATGGGTAGAGGTGGTAGTGGTGGTAGGCATCCAGCCCCCCATGGGTAGAGGTGGTAGTAGTGACAGGCATCTGGCACCCCCTGGGTAGGGGTGGTAGTAGTGGTAGGCATCTAGCACCTCCTGGGCAGGGGTGGTAGTAGTGGTAGGCATCTAGCACCCCCTGGGCAGGGGTGGTAGTAATGGTAGGCATCTAGCACCCCCTGGGTAGGGGTGGTAGTAGTGGTAGGCATCTAGCACCCCCTGGGTAGGGGTGGTAGTAGTGGTAGGCATCCAGCCCCCCATGGGTAGGGGTGGTAGTAGTGGTAGGCATCCAGCCCACCATGGGTAGGGGTGGTAGTGGTGGTAGGCATCCAGCCCCCCATGGGTAGAGGTGGTAGTAGTGACAGGCATCTGGTACCCCCTGGGTAGGGGTGGTAGTAGTGGTAGGCATCTAGCACCCCCTGGGTAGGGGTGGTAGTAGTGGTAGGCATCCAGCCCCCCATGGGTAGAGGTGGTAGTAGTGACAGGCATCTGGCTCCCCCTGAGTAGGGGTGGTAGTGGTGGTGGGCATCCAGCCCCCCATGGGTAGGGGTGGTAGTGGTGGTGGGCATCCAGCCCCCCATGGGTAGAGGTGGTAGTAGTGACAGGCATCTGGCTCCCCCTGAGGAGGGGTGGTAGTGGTGGTGGGCATACAGGCCCCTATGTGTATGTGTGGCATTGGTGATGGCCATCCCGCCCCTATGGTGCTGCTGTTGCTGGTGTAAGTATTTCTGCATCCCTCTGTGTGTGTGTGATATGTTGGGTACGTGTAGTTTGTTTTTGTGGTTGGTGTCTGACTTACCTTCTGCGCCGTACGCGTCCTTGCCTGTTCCGGTAATAGATGTAGAATATTGGTAGGATCGGCACGATGGGATTCATGGTTGGTTCGTCTCGTTCGTCTTTCTCTTTGCTTCGCCTCGTCCTCGTCGCTGGCGTGTTCGTCTCGTAGCCGTGGATCGTCTTGTGGCGCGAATCGGAGCTTATGTGCGCCTCGCCCGGATGCTTTGACGTGCCGTGCGTAGCGACGGGTTCGGCGCGTATGGAAAGCGCATCGTACTTGTCCGGCCGGACGGGGCTGCATTTTAGCTTCCGTGCGACTCGATTCTGCGTTTCCGGATCCGCCTCGGTCGGAGTACAGGACCTGTATTCGGTGAGTACGACTGGGTCGGGATTTGGGCAGTTGTGCGCATCGTACTTGCTCGTTCGGACGTATGTGCGGATCGGTCGGGAAACAGGCATTCGCCTGGCTTTTTTCCCGACCGAATGGTATTAGGTGCGCCTCCGAGCGAGATCGGAATCGGCCCCTAAGTAGGGGGTGACTACACCACTCACGCTCTTTGAGAAATACCTTATCACGGCTCCCAAAGACGCTCATGGAATCTCACAAATCTACTGCATGCTGAACACACACGACACAACACAGACAAACTCACCTTCCAAATAGAGTGGGAAAGGGAACTGAACAAACCCTCGACACAGACCAGTGGCAGGAGATACTGCAACTTGCTATCCGAGAGTCTACACACATGGCAGGAAGGGAGGCAACACTCAAACTTTTCTATTGTTGGCACTACACCCCACAACGAGTAGATTAGATGAAGGGGACGAAAAGTGCAGGGTGCTGAGGGACTGTGGCAAGGAGGAATCACTAACTCACATAATGTGGTCCTGCTCATAGCTTAGGCCATTCTGGGACGCAGTCTTGTCGAAGGTCTGCTAGATCACGGACTCATAGTAAACACAATGCCCAGAGGTTATACTGTTGGGCAGACCAGATGATGATAGCTACCCGCTGGGAGGCAGGAGTGGGCACCTCATTAACCCTTCTGTTAGTGGCTGCTGGCACTGTGGGGTCAAGACGCTATCCCCTCAGAGACCAAATGAATAGACCCCTTGTGGTGGCTAGTGGGGATGGAAAAACTAGCTAAAGGGCAGCGGAGAATGGAAAGACTTGAGCAAAGAATGGGGGGCCCTGCTGAACTCCTTCCAATTGGACTTTAGAGAACTTACATGCCCAAAATGATTGCAGGCCTTACGCATTCTTGATCACTCAAAACTCGATGACTACTATGGATCCTTGCGAGAACCGAAAGACCACCATGGCCCACCTGATCCACTAGATGTTGGGGCCTAGCGACATTCTGAAAGCTGTGGGCATATCTTGGACATTGTAGAACAGGGGTGGGAGGAGGGGGGGCGGAGGGGTGGACAGGGTGTGGGGAGTCCGAATGGGAGAGGGGATGGTGGGGTGGAAATCTGGGGGTTGGCTCATGGCCAAGTTTGAAAAACAATTAAAACGGATTCAACCGGAAACACCATTGTAAGGCTTTTAAGGGACTTATCTACAGAAGTTTGGCACCGCAATCTTTAGGACTGGGGTGAGAAATTGCAGACTCATTGTAATTAAGATTACCGTCAAGTAATCTTGGCAATACTACTCAAGACCAAGAGGGCAAATAAAAGTTCCACATAAATATTAAACACTGTTGAGGACAATGCCCCAATTATTTATTAGTAATCCTCATTATGTCAAGTCTCCTCTTCCTCATCCAGTCCTAACTATTGAGTGCAAGCCCTGATTTGGAGACAGGTAATTACTTGGTCCTTTTAATTTTTTGTTTTTAAAAAATGCCCCTCCTGCTTGGCTGTAACTTGCTGCCTTTGTTTTAGCATAAACTGGAACAACAACCAGACATGGAGCATTAACCCAGGAATTAGAACTGTGACAAGGAGTCAAGACTTGACGTAATGAAGACTACTTACTGGTCAGTAATTGGGGCATAACCATCCTGTTTGCCTTCTTCATCCCAGTCCTAACTACTGAGAACAAACTAAGCAAATGGAACAGAAAAAAAATAAATATATATATATATATATAAATATATGTGTGTGTATATATATATGTATATGTGTGTATTTATATATATATATATTATCTACTGGCGGTCGCCAGTAGATAGTTATAGTTAGGACCTAGTTTCCATAGGAAAAGCGTTTTTTCTTTTCCCAATAACTTTGGCGCCGGATGACGAATCTTCGCGAAATTTTCAAAACTAGTGGGGCGCTCCGGTCAGCTCCTGTCTTGAAAGTTTCGGGGTGATTCGCCAAGCAGGGGCCGAGAAAAAAGGGGGGGTCCCAAAACGTGTTTTCTCCATGTTATTTTCCATAGGAAACTTTAGACACAGCTACAGCTCGAACTGCTGAACGGAATTACACCAAATTTGGCAAAAAGGTAGCCCTTGGTTCAGAAAGAGCCCTTTTTGTTAAATGGTGTAAATCTGTTCAGTAGTTCCTGAGAAATTTAAAAAAAAGAGGTCGGAAAATCAATTTCCCATAGGAAACTTTAGACACGGCTACAGCTCGAACTGCTGAACGGAATTACACCAAATTTGGCAAAAAGGTAGCCCTTGGTTCAGAAAGAGCCCTTTTTGTTAAATGGTGTAAATTCGTTCAGTAGTTGCTGAGAAAATCAAAAAATAAAAGTTTCGATATCTAGAGGCGCGGTGGATCCGCGGACCCTCCCGACCACAAGCTTTATTCTAATTGGCTGTCAACACTCCAAAACAGGAAGTGTTGGCAGCCATCTTGTGACTCGGTAGAACCGAGTCACAAGAAAACAGGGAAACAAAGGTGAGAAAGAAGAAAAGGGGGCAGGGTAGAAACACCCTGACACCCTAGGCCTGCTCAGGGGGTCCCACAAGGACCCCCAGGGCCAAAAAAAGCATTTTTTTTTTTAAATCGGCCAAATACGCGCTGGGAGCACAAATTCGGCCGAGAAAATAAAAACAAAACGAAGCGCGGTCTCCCGCGCTTCGTTGTATTTAAGCCCCCGGGTGGGCCAGGTCCCGGGGGCACTAAAAAAATGTGGGACCGCCACCTCCCCGGGGCAAGATTTATGAGTTGCGGGGGGGCACGCAGCCCCCCCGCAGCCCCGGGGACCACCACCCCCCGGGGCTTCTTTTTTAATGTGTGGGGGTGCCTCCAAGGCCCCACCAAGCCCCGGGGACCACCACCCCCCGGGGCTTTAATTAATTATTTGCGGGGGGCACACGGCCCCCCCGCTGCCCCGGGGACCGCCACCCCCTGGGGCTTTAAAAAAAAAAAATACACCTGTGTGGGGGGGCTCGCGCCCCCCCACACGCCCCGGAGACCGCCACCTCCCCGGGGCACTAATATTCAAATGCGGGGGTCCGTTACGGACCCTCGAGCCCCGGGGACCACCACCTCCCCGGGGCTTTAATCAGATAGGGAGGGGGGCCGGCGGGACCGTGGGGGAATTGGGGACCCCCCCACGGTCCCCAACGGAGAGGCCAGGCCCCGGACGATGGGGTCCCCGGGGCCATGAGTGGCCTAGGAGGGGGGCCAGGCGGCCTCCCTCCATCAAAAAGAAAAAAAAAAAAGGCACAGCCCCGGGGGATGGGGTCCCCAGGGCTAATAATAGAGGCCTCAGGAGGGGGGCCACACAGCCCCCTCCTACATTTAAAAAAAAAAAAAAAATGATGGCCATGCCCCGGGGGATGGGGTCCCCAGGGCCGAAATTGGCCCCCTTCCCGTTTACATTTAAAAAAAAAAAGGGGCAAGGCCCTGGGGGACGGGGTCCCCAGGGCCCAAAAAAAGGAAAGAGAAGGGGGGCCACACAGCCCCCCTTCTTAATTTTTTTTTTTTTTTTAAAAGCCAGCATTTCGGCTAGGCCCGCCCCCTCCCTGCAGCACTCAGCAAACGCGCCCCCTGGCACGTTGTAAGTTGGGGAATTAATTCCCCTTGAATACTGAGGGTCCCTGGGGGCCAACTAGCCCACCAGGTACCTCCAGTATGCGCCAGGGAGCTGCGTTGCAGAGAGGTGTTCAGAGGCCACGCCCCTTTTTACACCTCTCTGCAACGCAGCTCTGTGCCGCTTACTGAAGGTAGCTGGTGGGCTAGTTGGCCCTCAGGGACCCTCAGGACTCAATGGGAATTAATCCCCCAATTTACAACGCGCCAGGGGGCGCGTTTGCACAGTGGTGCAGGGAGGGGGCGTGGCCTGATGTGACAAGTGTGCAAACGCTCCCTGTGGCGCGTTTTAAGTTGGGGAATTAAGTCCCCTTGAATCCTGAGGGTCCATGGGGGCCAACTAGCCCACCAGGTACATCCAGTAAGCGCCACAGAGTTGCGTTGCAGAGAGGTGTAAAAAGGGGCGTGGCCTCAGACCACCTCTCTGCAACGCAGCTCTGTGGCGCTTACTGGAGGTACCTGGTGGGCTGGTTGGCCCCCAGGGACCCAAAGGATTCAAGGGGAATTAATCCCCAACTTAAAACCCGCCAGGGGGCGCGTTTGCACAGTGGTTAAGGGAGGGGGCGGGGCCTGATGTGACATGTGTGTACTTATGCAATCACTCTGCCAAAACCCAAGCACTTATAAATTCACCATGCACTCTCCTTGCAGCACTCTAATCATCCAGTCACTACCCATGCACTCATGCAATGACCCATGCACTAACTCATGCACTGCTACAATACCCTGGGAAGTACCCATGCAGTCCAGCCATCGCCCTGTCACTACCCATGCACTCCTCCAATCACCCAGCGCGCACCATGTACTTATCCAATCACTCCGCCAAAACCCAGGCACTTATAAATTCACCATGCTCAGTCCTTGCAGTACTCTAATCATCCAATCATACCCATGTACTTATGCAATGACCCAGGCACTAACACATGCACTGCTACAATACTTTGAGCACTACCCATGACGTCCAGGCATCGCCCTGTCAGTACCCATGCACTCTTTCAATCACCCAGCACCATGTACTTATCCAATCACTCCACCAAAACCCAATTCACCATGCACTCTACTTGCAGTACTCTAATCTTCCAGTCAGTACCCATGTACTCATGGAATGACCCAGGCACTAACACATGCACTGCTACAATCCCCTGTGCACTACCCATGCAGATCTCTAACCACCTACACAGTACTGATTCACTCCTCCAATTACCCAGGTTGTACCCATGCACTCCAGAAATCCCTGTCACTACCCATGCATTCCTCAAATCACCCATCCAGCATCATGTACTTATCCAATCACTCCGCCAAAACCCAAGCACTCATAAATTCACCATGCACTGTCCTTGCAGCACTCTAATCATCCAGTCACTACCCATGTACTCATGCAATGACCCAGGCACTAACACATGCACTGCTACAATCCCCTAAGCACTACTGATGCAGTCCAGCCATCTCCTTGTCACTACCCATGCACTCCTCCAATCACCCAGCCAGCACCATGAACTTATCCAATCACTCCGCCAAAACCCAAGCACTTATAAATTCACCATGCACGGTCCTTGCAGTACTCTAATCATCCACTCAGTACCCATGTACTCATGCAATGACCCAGGCACTAACTCATGGCAAATACAGAGGAGGTCATGCTAATCACAGGGGTACCCCAACCCATAGTGTACCCTAGTGTATGTAGGTGTTTTCACTGTATTCTAAGTGTCTTTTAGCATAGCACTTGCTCCGGTCCTGGTTAGTCAGTCAGTTACCACCAGTACCCGTCAGTAAAAAGTTGGGGGCACAGGAGGACTTTCTGCTCCTCTGTTGGTTCTTTCTGAACAACTCTTGCTTGTTCCTGCACTTTTCTTCGTCTTTCTGGACTTCTGTTGCCTCTTTCTGCATTTGTCTTGCTTCTTTCTGCGCTTTTCTTCTTCTTTCTTCACATGTCCTACCTTTGTAGGCATAGTTAGAAATTAGCATTTAAAAAAGCTTTGAAATTCACTGAAAAAACCATAGGTTTCAGGCACGTTATAGTTAGAAATTAGCATTTAAAAAACCATTGAAATTCACTGAAAAAACCATAGGTTTCAGGCACGTTATAGTTAGAAATTAGCATTTAAAAAACCTTAGAAATTCACTGAAAAAACCATAGGTTTCAGGGACGTTATAGTTAGTTGGACATTTCACTTGTACAAAACCATAGAAATTCCCCCGTTATAGTTAGTTCAGCTAACTATAACTCGCGCCCCCGCAATGCACTGCTGATGACGTCACATATTACATCATTCATGACGTGGTCAGTGACATCACTGATGACATCACTGATGACATCTCAAATGACATCACTGATGACATCACTGATGACATCATCCACGTGAAAATCTGATGCACCTCCTCACACTCTAATATAACCTTTGATACACCCACTGTAAAATACAGACTACCATTTTCGAAACCATCGACACACCAATACCAGTTACTACATACGCACTCACTGATTCCTAGGTCTACACACACATCCACTCATTCACCCATACAATCACTCATACATACAGTCACTCATCAATACAACACTATCATATGCACTCATACACCTATACAGACACTCACACACCACCACTCATCCATGGAGTTACTCACACACCTAGTCAGTCATGCAAAGAATCAATCACACTCCCATTTCCTCACCTATACAGTTATACACACACCACCTCACTAATTCAAACATATACTAACACATACTTACTCTCTTATACAATCACTGATGCAAGTACACACTCATCCATACAGCCACTCTCACAATCACTGACTCTCAGGTATAGTCATTTATATACTCCAACTCTCACATACACTGCCTTTTACATATGTAGTTACTTGGACATGTACCACTGAGACATCCAGTCTCTCACCAACACACCCATACACACACTCACCGGCCCATACAGCTGTTTCCACATGCACTCTTGAACCCATACACCCAGTGAATCAACCACTCACACATCTATGCACAGAGTCACACACCTCCCACCCACCCACACACACACTCAGTCTCCCATACAAATACTCAGGCAACCAATCAATAACCCATATAGGCACTCATGTAGCTCCTGACCAACACATGCAGCAGCTTACACAACAACAGACATACTGATACAGACATTCAGACAGTTTAGTCACTAACCCGTGCATTCAGTAAGACACATTTAATCACTCACTTATACAGTCAGTCACGCACCTACTAAATCCTCCATCCAGACACTTATACACCCACTCATTCTTCAATACACCTTGGCATGTATATAAAACATATTTAAACTTTACAGAAACACACAGTCACTGGATGATGTCATCAGTGATGTCATCAGTGATGTCACTGACCATGTCATGAATGATGTAATATGTGACATCATCAGCAGTGCATTACGGGGGCGCGAGTTATAGTTAGCTGAACTAACTATAACGGGGGAATTTCTATGGTTTTGTACAAGTGAAATGTCCAACTAACTATAACGTCCCTGAAACCTATGGTTTTTTCAGTGAATATATATATAGATATATAAATATATATATGCGTATATACACACACACACACCTATATATATATATACACACACTACATACATATATGTATAAAAATCACACTTTATGCATATTGTAAGTAACTGGATTTTGAGCCAATTAGCTTCCCCACTTGGTTCTTTGCTTTTTGCAGTGCTCGCTTTTGGAGCATTTTAAAAACCATTTGCAGACTGCTGCACATAACTTGAAGGAGGCAGAAAATCCTACTGTTGCTCAGTGGTTTTACAGACTCTTGTCCCGTCTGGCCACGGAGCGCCTCTTCACTACCACGCCCGGAGCACATTTCGAGGCTAAATGGAGGCCGGTGTACAGGCTGCTGTGCACAGGCCTGCCTACCCCTGTCCTCCCATCACACTGGTGACCCCTGGACCTGTTTGACTGAAATAATTATGGTGTTTCGGAAGTGTGTTGTACTGCAGCATGGAGTTTATTTGGTTAAACTATTTTATGCTGTTTGTATTTGAATTCTTGGTGCCCATAGTGGGGGTGGCAGGTGGGTTTTTGTTGTGTCCTTTTCTCTTCCCATTCACCTATTTGTAGGGAAGGGGTGAATAGTCAAGGCTTGGGTCCTAGTGAGCCTAAGCCTTTTATATGGCTCAACATACTCAGTGGATTGCCGAATGGTCAATGAAGCAGGCAAAAAAGGGCCCACTTTTCTGCATAAGCGCCTGCTGTGCCAAAAAACAACACTTTCACTATATCATCTACAGTGCTACATCCCAACCTGAATCCATTCTGGCAGAATAGGATGATGTGTTTTTACTTTATCCATGATACTAATTATTTCAGTAACACTCTTGCATATGCTTTATCTTCTGTGTCCAATAATGCTACAAGGCCTTAGCAAGTTCGAGCGGTTGCCTTTTTAGGTCTCGCCTGGGCAGCGCGTGCGCTGTCTCTTCGAGACATGCTGTATTCAGGATATGTGCATAAAGCTCTGCCTACTTCCGCCCATCATTTTAATTGGCGCCTGTCCCTGTCCTTCGTAAATGGTGGCTTTTCATTGGTCATTAGGCTTTGTAGTCCCTCCTTAGTACATCCCATGAGAGCACCCCCTATTACATGTGTTGTTACGCTCTAGGTTTTAATTACAACCTCAAGACACTATTTTCTTAAAGACCTTTAGACAGGACACTCACTTGGTCCTAAACAAGGTTGGCAGTGGTTATTTTACTCACTAGCACATCTCACATTTATATTAGACCTTCTATAAATTTCCTTTCATCAGCTCCACATAGAGTACAACCTAATCCGTAATTAATGTAATAATTCTTTTGTCACATTTCAAAGCTACTAATTGTATATATTGAATGTACTTTGGTACTGTCTTGCATGCAATGCATTATGGGTAGGGTTGATTTACCATATCTTCAAGTTTATGATGCTCACTAGGGACATCTAGGCGCAGTTTGCGGTACTGCACCTTCACATTTATATTAGACCGTCTATAAATTTCCCTTCATCAGCTCCACATAGAGTACAACTTAATCAGAATTAATAAAATAATTGTTTTGTCACATTTCAAAGCTATTAATTGTATATATGGACATAGCTATTTGTACTGTCTTGCATGTAATGCATTAGGGGAGTACCATATGTGACCAAAAGTTTGATGGTCACTAGGGACCTGTAGGCGTAGCTTGCGGTACTGCACATACGCATCTATATTAGACCTTCTATAAATTTCCCTTCATCAGCTCCACATAGAGTACAACCTAATCCGGAATTATTATAATAATTATTTTGTCACATTTCAAAGCTAATTGTATATATTGAATGTACTGTGGTACTGTCTTGCATGCAATGCATTATGGGTAGGGTGGATTTACCATATCTTCAAAGTTTAAGATGCTCACTAGGGACATCTAGGCGCAGCTTGCGGTACTGCACCTTCACATCTCATATTTATATTAGACCTTCTATAAATTTCCCTTCATCAGCTCAACATAGAGTACAACTTAATTAGAATTAATATAATTGTTTTGTCACATTTCAAAGCTATTAGTTGTATATATGGACATAGCTATTTGAATGTACTCGTGGTACTGTCTTGCATGCAATGCATTATGGGAGTACCATATATGACCAAACGTTTGAGGCTCACTAGGGACATCTAGGCGCAGCTTGCGATACTACACCTTCACATTTATATTAGACTTTCTATAAATTTCCCTTCATCAGCTCCACATAGAGTACAACCTAATCGGAATTAATATAATAATTGTTTTGTCACATTTCAAAGCTATTAATTGTATGTATGGACATAGCTATTTGAATGTACTTGTGGTACTGTCTTGCATGCAATGCATTAGGGGAGTACCATATGTGACTAAAAGTTTGATGCTCACTAGGGACCTCTAGGTGCAGCTTGCGGTACCGCACCTACACATCTATATTAGACCTTCTATAGATTTCCCTTCATCAGCTCCACATAGAGTACAACCTAATCCGGAATTAATATAATAATTCTTTTGTCATATTTCAAAGCTACTAATTGTATATATTGAATGTACTGTGGTACTGTCTTGCATGCAATGCATTATGGGTAGGGTGGATTTACCATATTTACAAAGTTTATGATGCTCACTATGGAAATCTAGGCGTAGCTTGCGGTACTGCACCTTCACATCTCACATTTATATTAGACCTTCCATAAATTTCTCTTCATCAGCTCCACATAGAGTACAACTTAATCAGACTTAATATAAGAATTGTTTTGTCACATTTCAAAGCTATTAATTGTATATATGGACATAGCTATTTGCATGTACTCGTGACTCGTGGTACTGTCTTGCATGCAATGCATTATGGGAGTACCATATGTGACCAAAAGTTTGATGCTCACTAGGGACCTCTAGGTGCACTGCACCTACACATCTCACCTAGATCTAGAACTTCTATAAATTTCCCTTCATCAGCTCCACATAAAGTACAACCTAATCCGGAATTCATGTAATAATTCTTTTGTCACATTTCAAAGCTACTAATTGTATATATTGAATGTACTGTGGTACTGTCTTGCATGCAATGCATTATGGGTAGGGTGGATTTACCATATCTTCAAGTTTACGATGCTCACTAGGGACATCTAGGCGCAGCTTGCGGTACTGCACCTTCACATCTCACATTTATATTAGACCTTCTATAAATTTCCCTTCATCAGCTCCACATAGAGCACAACTTAATCAGAATTAATAAAATAATTGTTTTGTCACATTTCAAAGCTATTAATTGTATGTATGAACATAGCTATTTGAATGTACTTGTGGTACTGTCTTGCATGCAATGCATTAGGGGAGTACCATATGTGACCAAAGGTTTGATGCTCACTAGGGACCTCTAGGCGCAGCTTGCGATACTGCACCTACACATCTATATTAGACCTTCTTTAAATTTCCCTTCATCAGCTCCATATAGAGTACAACCTAATCCGGAATTAATGTAATAATTCTTTTGTCACATTTCAAAGCTACTAATTGTATATGTTGAATGTACTGTGCTACTGTCTTGCATTCAAAGCATTATGGGTAGGGTGGATTTACCATATCTTCAAGTTTATGATGCTCACTATGGACATCTAGGTGCAGCTTGCGGTACTGCACCTTCACATCTCACATTCATATTAGACCTTCTATAAATTTTCCTTTATCAGCTCCGAATAGAGTACAACTTAATCAGAATTAATAAAATAATTGTTTTGTTACATTTCAAAGCTATTAGTTGCATATATGGACATAGCTGTTTGAATGTACTCGTGGTACTGTCTTGCATGCAATGCATTATGGGAGTACCATACGTGACCAAAAGTTTGATGCTCACTAGGGACCTCTAGGCGCAACTTGCGATACTGCACCTACAAATTTATATTAGACCTTCTATAAATTTCCCTTTATCAGCACCACATAGAGTACAACCTAATCCGCAATTAATATAATAATTCTTTTGTCACATTTCAAAGCTACTAATTGTATATATTGAATGTACTGTGGTACTGTCTTGCATGCAATGCATTATGGGTAGGGTGGATTTTTTTTTTTTCTTCTCTTGTCAGGGCGTTGTTTCTGGTTCAGATACATCAAACGTCACCTTCCACAACACCCTATTTATTCGTCATTCGTTGGTAACAAACTTGGCAACAAGTGCGCAAGCTATCCCATTGACCTTTTACCTGTGAAGGGAAAAGGTCACGTTAGTCAAATACATTTAGTAAATAACTACATTTACTCCACCTGTCTTCATCCGCCTTCTCCTCTCCCCTGTCACTAACCGGTTCCTGGGTTAAAGAAAAACGGTCAAAAACAGGTTAGTGGCCCCTCCAGGGTCCCCCTCCCGTGCACAGGTACAAGGGGACCCCTTTGGGTCCTCAGTCGTTGTCTTCATCTGATCAGTCCAGTGTAGCGTAGTCACGCAGGAGGCTGTGGATCATCTTACGGCACACCAGGATCGATGTCTCCTTCTTCCGTACTACCAGGAGGTTTCTGGAAAACAGTAGAACATCTTTAAAACAGCACAGGAGCCTCCAGCAGCCCTGGAGGTCACCTAGTGCATGTGTCCCTGGGAACAAACCATACATCACAGAGTCCGTGGTGATGCATGAAGTAGGTATCCAGGCCCTAAGCTCCGTGCCTAGGGCCTTCAGCAGGTCCTGTGCATACGTGCACTTCCAAAAGAGATGGTATATCGTCTCGTCCACGGTGCACCCTCTCGGGCAGGACCTGTATCGGTTGAGTCCTCTTGCGTGCATCAAGGCTCTCACGGGAAGTCCTCTTTGGATGGCCATCCAGGCGATGTCTTTGTGCTGTTTTGTCAGGCGCTTGGATGAGACATTTCCCCACACGTGGTCTGCTGTGGCCGAGGGGAAGGCGCCGATCGGTTCGCTGATGTCCTTTGCTCGTATCTGGCGTTGGACAAGCTTTGGGGTCCATGTGGCGGGGCGGCAGCCTCCAACCCGAACTCCTTCACAAACCTCTCTACTTCTTTGTAGAACCACGGGGTCTCCTAGTTGTATGGGACAGCGCTCACCCACTCTGCCCATCCGAGGCGCCTCCACGTTGGCAACAGGAAGAAACGTGCCATCAGAAAGCCGACATGGCTCTCATTTTCGGTCCTCAGGGTGTTCCTTACGCAGTGGCACACGAAGATTCCCCTCAGGATGGTGGCGATGTCTGGCACTCCCTTGCCTCCCTTGTCGTGGGTCTTGAACATCACCGCCCTCTTCACTCTCTCCATCTTTGAGCTCCAGATGAAGTAGAAGATCATTCTCGTGATGGCCTTGGCCGTTCGGGTCTGCACAGGCCACACTTGTGCGACGTTCTGGAGCACTGGCAGGGTCTGGTTCTGCAGGACCAAAGACTTCCCTTCGATTGTCAGCTTCCGGAGGCTCCAGAGTCCCAGCTTCCGCCTCTTCTTCGCCAGTCTCTCTTCCTATGTTTTCTCCGCTGCACCTTCTCCGCCGAACCAGACTCCAAGGATCTTCAGGAAGTTCTGCTTGATGGGGAATGGTACAGGGTCTCGGGTGGGGGTCCAGTGTCCGAAGAGTAGGGTTTCTGACTTGGCGCTGTTGATCTTTGCTCCTGACGCTTTCCCAAACTCGATACAGGTCCTCTCCAGCTCTTTCACAGATGGTCCATCCGCGCAGAAGACTGAAACGT
Organism: Calotriton arnoldi; assembly: GCA_963921515.1. Taxonomy (NCBI): domain Eukaryota; kingdom Metazoa; phylum Chordata; class Amphibia; order Caudata; family Salamandridae; genus Calotriton; species Calotriton arnoldi. The sequence continues at coordinate 994,358 of CAWUFW010000130.1, forward strand.
CGTCCATGTAGAGGGAGCACTTCACTTTGCCTTGTCCCCTGCTTCCTGGTGCCTTCACTCCTCTGATGTTCTTGTTCTGCCGGATGCGTTTGGCAAGGAGCTCAATCGCGCAGATGTACAGGACGGGGAAAAGCGAGCAGTCCTGCCTCACCCATGACAGGACGGGGAAGGGGTCGGTTCTCCAGCCATTTACCAACGCCGTGCTGGAGATATCTCTATGCATTGTGGTCACCAAGTCACAGAAGAAGTCCCCCAGTCTCAGTGCTCTGAGTGTCAGGTCCATGAACTCATGGGAAACGCGGTTGAACGCCTTTTCCTGATCCAGGCTGACCAAGGCCATCGGGACCTTGCGGCCCTTGACGTTCTCGATCGTGTCCCGGACCAGGGCCAGACTGTCCCCGATTTGCCGACCCGGTATCCCACAGGACTAGCCAGGGTGAACTAACATCGTTATCACTTTCTTTAGGCGTTTGGCCATCACCTTCGCGAGAATCTTGTAGTCCACATTGAGGAGAGAGATGGGCCTCCAGTTCTTGAGGTCTTCTCTCTCTCCCTTCTATTTGTACAAGAGTGTTATCATATCCTCTCGCAGGGACTGCAGCAAACTTCCCTTGCCCACCATTTCCTCGTAGAGGTCCAGCATGTCCGGCCCGATCAGGTCCCACAGTTTGACCTAACGTTCCACTGGGAGACTGTCACTCCCAGGTGTCTTGCCTCTCTTGGAGGTCGTGGCGGCCAAGTGCAGCTCTTGCAGGGTGAAGGGCATGTTCAGGCCCTCTCTCTCTTCCGGACCCAGTGTCTTTGAGATGCCCTCCAAGAAACTATTCGCCTGGGCTCTCTCCGACAACTTCGGTGAGTAGAGTTCGCCATAAAAGTCGGTTACGACTCTCATGACTTCCTCCTTCTCACTTTGGAGGTTGCCCTCCAAGTCCCGAAGCTCTACCAGCGGTGTGTGGGCTGAGTGAAGTTTCTTAAAGAAGAACGAGTTGCATTTCTCGTCCCTCTCGAGGTTCTCGGTTCTGGTCCGGAAGATGATTTTCTTGGATTCCTCCCTAAAGTGCTCCGTGAGCCCTTTTCGAGTTTCCTCCAAGTCGTCATCCACGTCCCATCCGCTGAGCTCGAGTTTGTACAGTTGCTGCAGTTTGCTCTGCAGCTTCCTGAACGCCCTCTTCTTTTCCCGTGCAGCAGCTCTGCTTGCATCCTGGAAGAAGCTCCGGAACCTGTCCTTCACCCATTCCCACCACTCGCTGGTGGAGTGAAAGAAGTCCTTCATGTTCCTCCACTCTACATACACGGTTCTGAGGTTCGCCACTAACTCCTCATTTTCCAGCAACGAGCAGTTCAGCTTCCTGGGCCAGCGGGGAACTTCCCTGTAAGTTCCCCCTCGAAACTGACTCCTCTGTGGTCAGAGAAGTGGACGGCGACCATGGAGCTTCGCCCAGGCTTTACCGTTGGGGAGGTGAATAGGAAGTCGATCCGTGAACGCACAGATCCGTCCGGCCTACTCCAGGAAAAATTCCTGGCATTCGGCCCAATGCTCCCAATGACATCCTGGAGGGATGCCTCACCAATCATCTTCACCAACAGCCTGGACGTCACATCCATCCATGCAGAGCCTGACCCAGTGCATCCATCCAACTCTACTATGCAGTTGAAGTCACCACCCATCAGAATGGTTCTGGAGGTCACAAATTGCATCCTGAGCACCCTGAACATCTTGAGTCGCTCATTTTTCTCTGGGGGGGCATAGACATTGATGAGCCTAATGGGCTCACCGACTCACGAGCCGTCCACGACCAGCACTCTGCCGTTGACCTGCTCGGTGACCTTGTCCACCGTTAAATGCCTCCCCTTAATTAGAATGGAAATTCCAGACTATTTGCAATCGTTACCTCCAGACCAAAAAGATGGCCCGTGCATCCTCTGCCGTTCGGCTGGGCGTACGGAATCCAGCATTCCTGCAGAAAGCAGATATCTCGGTTCTGAGCGGCCAGGTAGCGCAACGTGCCGACCCGCCTAACCTGATCCTTCATACTTCTGACGTTTAGGGTGAACAATGATATCGCCATTGTCTCAACGTTAGCAGTCAGTGTCCGGTTCGAAACCTACTGGGGTTGGAGGCCCTTGGTAGCTCTACTTGGGGTGCTGAGCTTCCTGCTGGACCTGCTCTCCCTCTCCTGTGCTTTCCTCGACCTTTCCGATCAACACCTCTGTTCCCACGTCCAGGATCCACTGTTCTGCCACTCCTGTAGCTTCAGTGGCTCCCAACATGTTCAGCTGTTGGTGGAGCTCCTGGAGTGCGCCTTCTATGGAGGCAGCTTCTTCTTCCTCCTCTTCGCTCTCCATTTCCTCCTCCTCCTCTTTTTTGCTCTCGTCGTGGATAATGGTACCGTCATCCTCTTCACTCCTGGCTTTGTTGATCTTCTTGCCTGCCAGGAAGTCCTCTTTCATTGTTGTCATTGCTCGTTTTCTACCCCTTCTTCGTAGGGGTGGGGGGGCGGTGGTTGCCACGTTCCCCTCCTCTGTTTTGTGCTTGGGAGCTGGCGGTGGTGCTTCCAGTGAGACCGCCTGGTGGTTCTTGGTGTTTGCCCTCTTCCGTTCCTCCGCCTCCTCCTTTTTCTTCGTACACTTCTGGCGCAGCGTTTGGGACCGGACCTGGCCCCATGTCTCTTGGGACCTGTCATCGTCTTCGCCGCTGCTCTCTGTTTTCACTTCAGGTTGCTTTCCCTTCTTCTTTTTCTTCTTCTTCTTATCCTCATTTGCCGTAGCAGAGTCCCCTGTCCCCTTCTCCTTTTCCATGTCCTCTGGTTCCTGCATCGGGTCGTTGTCCCTTGGGGCTTACTTTGGCAGGGCTGCTTGTGGTGCTCCGTCCTCGGGACCTCCCTTGGGTTGGTGGACCTCCTTGGTCTGTGCCGTCCCAGTCGGTGGTGTTGGCTCCTCCGCTGTGGCTGGTCCTGCCTTGGGGTCTTCTGGGTTCTTTGGGCCTGGCCCTGGAGGTGTTGGGCCCTTCGGGTCCTGGCCCTTCTTGTCCGTCTTCCTGGGTGCTGCCGGTGTTTTGGCCGCTTGTATCTTGGATTCCTGCAGGAGGGCGTTCAGCTGGGCGTTGGCTGCCGGGGATACCTTCGGTCTGGTGTGTCTCCAGGCTGTGGTTTCTGCAGCTGCCGCTGCGTAGGTCTTTGGCAGGTCAGACTTGTGGCAGGTGGGACCCTCTCCTCCGTAGAAGTTGCACTTCTTGATCCCGCTGCATGTGCCTGTGTCGTGTCCGGTCTGTTTGCAGATCCTGCAGAACTTCTTCGGGCAGACTTTTCCAAAGTGGCCCACGGCTTTGCATTTCCTGCGGTTGTCCCGGGTACCTGATCCTCCCTTCATCGGCTCCTAGGTAGAAGCTTGCCGGTGGGTGTTTCATTCCGTCTATCCCTGCTGGTTCCTTGTGGAGGCTGATGTTTGCTCGCCAGGTCGTGTTCCATATTCCGTTGCTGTTTCTGACCTTGGTGGGTACATTCAGGATGGTGCCGTACCTCTGGAGAAGTGACGCGATGTCTCTGTCTGGGATGTGGGGGTTGGTCATCTCAACCGTTACCCTCTTCTCCGTTGTCGCTGGCGCCCCTCCTGTCATCAAGCTGAAGGTGCTGTAGGGTGTCTCCTTCTTCTTCCCCTGGAAGAGGTCCCAGTACTTCCTGAAGAGGGCCTGGGTGATGAAGCTGAGGAGAAATATCATGCCTGACGCGGACGCCTGGCAGCTCAGCACCTCCGTCACTGGGACTCCTGCTGGTTTGAGGACCTTGTTAAGGAACAAGTCTCTGTCCAGCCTGGGTCCTTCCTTGTACTTTACCTCCCACCGCATGACCTGGGCGTGCCGGTGGGAGACATTGTACCCATTGAAGGGTTCGGGGCGGTCCCCTGCCTGGTCCCTGCCTCGCTCTTCTCCTTGCTCCCTGGTTTGGCAGCATTGGGGTTTTCAGGTGCACCTGCCTTTGGCCCTGAGGCCTTCGGGGCACCTGCCTTCCCAGCGCTGGTGCTTGGTTCTCGAGGTGCAGCCTTACTTGCCCCCTTGCCGCCCTCCCCAGGGGGTTGGTGGTTGGGCTTCTGGGCGTCCGGTGTGGGGATGCCGTCTGGGATGGTTACTGGGGTAATTTTGGGTTACTGCCGGGTTACCGTTTTTGCCTGGGGTCCTCCGCCTGGGTACCTGGGGTGTCTCCCAGCAGACCACAATAGTCTGCAGTGCAAGAAACACTGTCCAGTCATGCCCTAGAGCTAAGGCAAGGATTATAGGTGTTACCACCTAAGCATGAATCCCCTCGCCAGAGGTCTGGGTGCTGTACAGGCCTGTGAAGGGTATTAGGAGGTGTTTTAAGTCTCCAGCATTAGTCCACCCAAACGCCAGGAAAGAGAGAGGTGTAGGGAGCATAACGTGTCTGGTGCTCTAACGCTGACCACAGGTCCTTGGGGGTTCTACTTTGTGTTCCTATCAACCAACAGACACCAGCCCGCTGGTGCCCTGGCCATCGCAAAAATTTGCATAAAGCAAGTTTATTCACTTTTAAGATATGGTGGATTTACCATATCTTCAACGTTTAAGATGCTCACTAGGGACATCTAAGCGCAGCTTACGGTACTGCACCTTCACATCTCACATTTATATTAGACCTTCTATAAATTTCCCTTCATCAGCTCCACATAGAGTACAACTTAATCAGAATTAATATAATAATTGTTTTGTTACATTTCAAAGCTATTAATTGTATATATGGACATAGCTATTTGAATGTACTCGTGGTACTGTCTTGCAGGCAATGCATTATAGGTAGGGTGGATTTACCATATCTTTAAAGTTTATGATGCTCACTAGGGACCTCTAGGAGCAGCTTGCAGTGCTGCACCTAGACAAGCAGTGCTGATGCCTTGCTCACTAGGGACCTCTAGGAAAAGCTTGCGGTACTGCACCTAGACATGCAGTGCTGGTGCCTTGCTCACTAGGGAGCTCTAGGAGCAGCTTGCGGTACTGCACTGAGACATACAATGCTGGTTCCTGGCTCACTATGGTTAGCCCCTTTGTACAAAGAATCCCTTCAATTATCCCTAGCCACAGATTGCTGGCATGGATCCATCCTGTTCCCACTCCAAAACAAGCATTTACAATGCAATAGGTCTCGCATTACTGATAGTTTGAGGTATTGGCGTTGCAAATAATAATGCAACGCCAATAGCTCATACTTTCAGTAATGCGAGACATATTGCATTGCAAATGCTTGTTTGGAGTGATTCTTTGTACAAAGGGGCTAACCAGGTACCCAGAAATCCAGATCGGCTTTTAGCAATGAGTTGGGCATTCATTGGGTCCAGGGGTGCCACCTAATCTGTGCTTCTTTAGAGCAAATTGTGTAATTTGTATAGTAATTCACTCTCACTTATAATTGGTACTTGGCTCCTGTATAATAAGAAGAGCAAGGTCCCTTAAGTTCTCGTTAGAATATAATTGTAGTATATGGAGGGCCCCTGTCTCAGCACTGACTCCATTTTCTTTTCAAAATGATGGCAGTTATCCAATCTGTCAATGAAGTTCCAGAACTTGCTTTGATCTTTTGGTTTGGATATTTTAAATAAAGTTTGCCTCTAGGTTTCTGAGTATTTCCTTTTTCTTCCCAAATTTTCTCCCTGCATTTCTATTTGCTGTACGGAAAGCGGGTATGTGGGCTTTTTATTAAGTGGACGCTTAGCTTGTTTGCCAATTTCTGTTTTTAATCGTTTCAGTTCCAGGGTGAACCATCTTTTGTGATTTGCTTTAGTAAATGTAGGAAAACTATTGTAATATGAGTTTTTCTATCATTTGAAATTTCTTCTTATTTATGTGTAACAGGCAGTAATAGGAAGGTGCTTTATTTCAAATTATAGATTGTATTTTTAAATGATGTTTTCTCTTAATGCTCTATAGACTGTGACAATGTGTGATATTATGAGCTTTTATGATTATCTCGAAAGTAATCGAATAAAGCTTTATTGAATTGAATTGAATTGCTTTAGTAGAATTGATGGTGCCTGGTTTATTGTTGCTAGACACCATTTTATTCTGCAGAAATTTTTTATTACTTCTGGCCATAATATTAATACATTGGGCTCTGTTGTATTTAGAAGCAGATCCTTCAATTTCTGGCAAACCTGGCTATTTTGCCACTGTTTTAAACGTTCAATGTTTGGTACCTTCAATATTATTCTCTTTAATATCAGTAGGCTTCATTTTTTCTAATGGCAGATGGCCAGAGTGTGCTGTGGAGGCAGTCAAAGAGATTATTGCTGGATGGGGATCGCTTTCAAGTCTCTTGATGATTGAAACAGCAGAACATGTGAGAAAAAGGCAACGCGAGGTATCAGGTAATCTAGTATGATCCATCTTTCATGTGAGCGATGGGTTATGTTTCCTGCTGTGTTGAGTTTTATGCATCTTGTGAGGAGAAGCAGCTGAATACTGCTCAAGAAGTTATCAATTAGCTTTCCTAGTGGGCCTTGTATTGTCATTTCGGATTGCATCTTTACAAAAGGTGAGGTGGTTTGAGGTGCAAGTTGGTTTTTACCTATTAAGATCAAGTTAAAGTCTCCTGTGATCATGAGTTTCTGCCCTGATAGCGAAAAGATACATTTTTCTAACTCATCAATTAGCTCTTTAATTGTTGCTTTTTGGTCTTTCTTATGAATGTTTAGATAAATGTTTATTAAAAGAGTTTTGATTTTTACATTATTGATACTTACATTATGGAGGATTACTACTTGGAAGGAGTTGCAAGCATTATTCATTTGTGTTCTACTAGCCTTGATGGTGGTTGATACATATATTGCTAAGCCTCCTGACTGCCTTCTATGAGCACGACTTGGAAAAGCAGGTTTGGTGAATTTTGAAAACAATTTAAATGGATAGGTTTTAAACTCCAGGTTTCTTGGAGACAGATAATAACTCACTGTGCAATAAATGTGAGACTATCTGGTTTCTGGAGCAACTGTGCAGGCCAGTCACATTCCAGGAGATTATTCTCAAGAGAGAGAGTCAAGTGCTACAAAGGGGTACTTGGTTCCAGGTTGAAGAAGATTGCAGCCTTATTACTTGTGGAGGGGTCACATCCTTCCCCAATAATAACTCACTGTCTCACACATATAAATTGTAACACCAAGAAATATTATTAAAACATAATTCAAACTGTAAAGAGCACACAAGATACCTACACCAAAGAATTGGATGAAGAGCTTCATGCGATCGAGGCAAGATGGCGGCCGAGTAAATCGGCCGTAGGTGGCTCCCCAAGGTGACGGCGATATCTATATTATTAGTCATGAAAGACTAGTATGGCGAGCCCCCAAGTGACAACCAGAGTGACAGGCGGCAGTGCAGAGACTGATCGAGTCTCACCTGGACTGAGGAGCTGGGTCACGGTGCTGACCGAGTTGGCGGAGCAGTTGATTGCCGGCTGCAGAGGATTCGAGTGGGAGCTGATTTGTGCTTCGGCGTCGGGCAGTATGGGTCCAAAGACAGGCACGAAGGGCAGAGGTGCTACAATCCAGGCGGCCCCCCAGGAGTCCCCACATTGGCACGCGACAGAGCCGAAGGCGGCTTCCATTACGGCTCAGGGACGGAGGCAGAGGACCCGGCTGGAGATTCCCCCGGATGGGAAGGGGAGGGGCACGGGCGCGCAGCCCCAGCCTCCACGCACCGCCGTCTCAGTAATTGACATGCTGAGGGGAGTTGGGAGCAGCTCCTCGGATCAGCGGAGTGAACGGACAGAGTCAGAGATCCCAGAGGAAGGCGGACAGTGCCCGATACAGACTGGTAAGCCATTGATGGGTCGAGGGGAGCAGGGGGGGCTCCTTTAGGACGAGGCATTTAGTCTGCGGGTTGAAACCGGAACACAGGAAAACCTCGTAGATGAGCAATTACTGAGCGGTGGAGAAGATCGAACCCAGGAAGTAGGGCTGGTAATACCAGATGCAGAGACCTTGGGCGAGCCAGACAGTGGAGGGAAAAGGCAAGATATAGGGATATCTGGGCACACTGAGCACACTGAGCCTTATCAGGGGGAAACAAGCAAACCTAAGGAACAATCAAGAAAAGAGACTGTGGCTAAGAAGGGAAAGAACATGGGGGGGGGAAAGGGTCCACCCGGGGGATCAGAGCAGATTCCTCCCATACAAGAGCTAAGGGGAAAGCTAAAACCCGGGGGGCTCTCAAGGCTGCATAGAACCCCACAGGCTCACAGTAAAAGGGAAATTGATTCTGAAGCAAATGACTATTTTTCGCTCTCTGATTTCACTTGGTCAGAAGGGGGGTCAGATACTGGGTCTAAATCAGACTCAAGTGAGGCGGATAGTATAACCGGTAGTAGCATTGGCGGCAAGGTCAAGGACAATTTCGCCACAACTCGGAAGATACACTACAAAGTGGCTAGAACTGTCAACCAGCGGCAGAGGGATTTGAGGTGGGATTATTCCCTCGGAGATCAACTGGTCGGGGATAGTAACAAAACCCCAAGTGAAGAGCTACCATCCGCAATACCCCCAACACTGGAATCCATTCTGCAGTGTGTAGTTGCTCATCGGGAAGAAGCCCGTATGGAAAGTAAACGTTCACAGAATGCCACTCGTAAACTTCAAGGGGCGGTGAGGAAAGTCGCAAAAACTTGTAACGCTATAAGCGATCGAATGACGGAGCTAGAATCGAGAACAGCCTCGCTGGAGACGGACATATCAGGCTCAAAGGGGCAAGTGGAAGCCCATGAAGCGCAACCTATGGACATCCAGTGGAAACTAGAAGAGAGCGAAAATCGTCAGAGACGAAACAATTTGCGTTTCCTGGGCATTCCGGAGGGAAAGGAGGGGTCAGATGCGCGAATTTATATGGTCCAATTATTGCAGAACTCCTTCCCAGAATTGGAAGGCTAGAACTGGCCTCAGGAAATTCAAAGGGTGCATCGAGTCCCGTTCACTCTTAGACAGCCAGTCCGTCCAGATGCTAAACCACGGGCACTCCTGGTCGATTTCGGGAACTATTTGCTGAGACAAAGTGTGTTCGAGAAAGCAAGACCAGAGGCACAGCGTGCTGTGGATGGATTTTCGTTTTTTTCCAGACCAGATTTTTGCCACATTACTGTGGAACGTCGCTGGCGTTTGCGTCAGATGATTAATCTCTTCCAGGAAAAAGGTGCACAGGCCTTTCTTCTAAACCCGGCCCGTCTGAAAGTAATATGGAATGACCAGATGAGATTCTTCACGTCAGAGATCAAGGCAAAGGAGTTTTTAAATGCAGGGGGGAAATGACTCTGAAACACTGTAACTCTGACCTTGATTTGGACTAAGGTGCCGGTAGTATTTGATTGGAGGGTTAACTTTCGATCAATTGGGATTCAAGTTTATAGGGATAAACTGTTTGTCTCTCTGTATGTCAAACCGGTTCTCTTCATCTTTCTCACGGAAAGTAGCATGGTGGGTTAGGTAATCATAGGACAATAGTGTGAGGAGATGCTTCTCTTTTCTTTTTTCTTAACACATGGGGGTTTTATGAAGTCACAAATAAGTATTACACATGTCACCTTGGGAGGGGGTCACCGCTCATCAACCACAGACCGAGACAGGTCTGTTGCCTCAAAGAGCAGGGAGGGGGGTAGGGGGGAAGGGAGGGGGAGGACAGGGGGAGTGAGGGGGGTAAACAATGCAATAAACTCAGGGAAGCATATCACTGCTGGAACATAAAGAGGTCAATGGGAGCTAGCTTGAATAACTGGTTCAAAGTTCAACATAAGTCCCAAAAAAAACTACAGAGATGGGTAAGATGATTATTTGCTCTGTCAATATTGGAGGTCTGAATGATAGGGGCAAGAGAGGTAGGGTAGGGGAGGTATTACGATCACTGGGCGCAGATATTATATGTCAACAGGAAACCCATATCCTGTGGCAAAATAGAGGTCTCAATGTTATTCCGGGGTATACTCCGGTTACTTGCTCTACCCAGTCTACCACGACTCATGTCACCTACAAAGCGCACGTTATCTGATAAATGGGGTAGGTGGGCGATTGCCTCAATATCAAGTGAGTTCACATTATGTACAATTTACGGATCTAAGTTAGATGATCCAGACTTGCTGTCAGAATTAGAACTCGAACTAGCTTCCTGGCCGGTCCCCCTCATCATCTGTGGGGATTTTAATATCCATTTGGATGTAAACGGCACCTTTAGGGGAGGTTACAAGGGTAGGAAGCCACAAGTTTTTAATGCAAAAACAACAGTTGATGGACAGAATGCAGAACAATGTCATACATTCACCCCAGTACAGAGATCTGGGCCTAAATCCATCGTTTTTTGCTCACCATGCCATTCCAGTTTGAACCCAGCCATATGCAAATCAGTCTTGACCCTGTGCCTCATGGGAACAGTCCAGCCCGAACTGCCAAGCAAGGTCCTCCCTGGACTGGAAACAAGCATCCTAGGACCGGTTTCGGGGTTTCACCCCTCTTCAGCCAGGATAGCTTGATTCCAGTGGCATGGAGAGCACGGGACCCACGTCTGGGCATACCCGTCCCACTCGGGTGACAAATGCAAAAACAACAGTTGATGGACAGAATGCAGAACAATGTCATACATTCACCCCAGTACAGAGATCTGGGCCTAAATCCATCGCTTTTTGCTCACCATGCCATTCCAGTTTGAACCCAGCCATATGCAAATCAGTCTTGACCCTGTGCCTCATGGGAACAGTCCAGCCCGAACTGCCAAGCCAGGTCCTCCCTGGACTGGAAACAAGCATCCTAGGACCGGTTTCGGGGTTTCACCTCTTCAGCCAGGATAGCTTGATTCCAGTGGCATGGAGAGCACGGGACCCACGTCTGGGCATACCCGTCCCACTCGGGTGACAAATGCAAAAACAACAGTTGATGGACAGAATGCAGAACAATGTCATACATTCACCCCAGTACAGAGATCTGGGCCTAAATCCATCGTTTTTGCTCACCATGCCATTCCAGTTTGAACCCAGCCATATGCAAATCAGTCTTGACCCTGTGCCTCATGGGAACAGTCCAGCCCGAACTGCCAAGCCAGGTCCTCCCTGGACTGGAAACAAGCATCCTAGGACCGGTTTCGGGTTTCACCCTCTTCAGCCAGGATAGCTTGATTCCAGTGGCATGGAGAGCACGGGACCCACGTCTGGGCATACCCGTCCCACTCGGGTGACAAATGCAAAAACAACAGTTGATGGACAGAATGCAGAACAATGTCATACATTCACCCCAGTACAGAGATCTGGGCCTAAATCCATCGTTTTTTGCTCACCATGCCATTCCAGTTTGAACCCAGCCATATGCAAATCAGTCTTGACCCTGTGCCTCATGGGAACAGTCCAGCCCGAACTGCCAAGCCAGGTCCTCCCTGGACTGGAAACAAGCATCCTAGGACCGGTTTCGGGGTTTCACCCCTCTTCAGCCAGGATAGCTTGATTCCAGTGGCATGGAGAGCACGGGACCCACGTCTGGGCATACCCGTCCCACTCGGGTGACAAATGCAAAAACAACAGTTGATGGACAGAATGCAGAACAATGTCATACATTCACCCCAGTACACTTTTCGCCCTAAGTGGGATGGGTATGCCCAGACGTGGGTCCCTTGCTCACCGTGCCACTGGATTCAAGCCAGCCTGGCTGAAGAAGGGTGACATACCCTGAAACCGGTCCCAGGATGCTTGTTTCCGGTCCAGGGAGGACCTGGCCTGGCAGTTCGGTCTGGACTGTTCCCATGAGGCACAGGGTCAAGACTGATTTGCATATGGCTGGGTCCAAACTGGGGTGGCGTAGTGGGCAAAAGAACGATGGATTTAACCCAGATCTTTTGACTGGGGAGAATGTTTGCATTGTCAGCATTCCGTCCATCATTTGTTTGCTGTAACACTTTTCGCCCTAAGTGGGATGGGTATGCCCAGACGTGGGTCCCTTGCTCACTGTGCCACTGGATTCAAGCCAGCCTGGCTGAAGAAGGGTGACATACCCTGAAACCGGTCCCAGGTTGCTTGTTTCCGGTCCAGGGAGGACCTGACCTGGCAGTTCGGTCTGGACTGTTCCCATGAGGCACAGGGTCAAGACTGATTTGCATATGGCTGGGTCCAAACTGGGGTGGCGTAGTGGGCAAAAGAACGATGGATTTAACCCAGATCTTTTGACTGGGGAGAATGTTTGCATTGTCAGCATTCCGTCCATCATTTGTTTGCTGTAACACTTTTCGCCCTAAGTGGGATGGGTATGCCCAGACGTGGGTCCCTTGCTCACTGTGCCACTGGATTCAAGCCAGCCTGGCTGAAGAAGGGTGACATACCCTGAAACCGGTCCCAGGATGCTTGTTTCCGGTCCAGGGAGGACCTGGCCTGGCAGTTCGGTCTGGACTGTTCCCATGAGGCACAGGGTCAAGACTGATTTGCATATGGCTGGGTCCAAACTGGGGTGGCGTAGTGGGCAAAAGAACGATGGATTTAACCCAGATCTTTTGACTGGGGGAGAATGTTTGCATTGTCAGCATTCCGTCCATCATTTGTTTGCTGTAACACTTTTCGCCCTAAGTGGGATGGGTATGCCCAGACGTGGGTCCCTTGCTCACTGTGCCACTGGATTCAAGCCAGCCTGGCTGAAGAAGGGTGACATACCCTGAAACCGGTCCCAGGATGCTTGTTTCCGGTCCAGGGAGGACCTGGCCTGGCAGTTCGGTCTGGACTGTTCCCATGAGGCACAGGGTCAAGACTGATTTGCATATGGCTGGGTCCAAACTGGGGTGGCGTAGTGGGCAAAAGAACGATGGATTTAACCCAGATCTTTTGACTGGGGGAGAATGTTTGCATTGTCAGCATTCCGTCCATCATTTGTTTGCTGTAACACTTTTCGCCCTAAGTGGGATAGGTATGCCCAGACGTGGGTCCCTTGCTCACTGTGCCACTGGATTCAAGCCAGCCTGGCTGAAGAAGGGTGACATACCCTGAAACCGGTCCCAGGATGCTTGTTTCCGGTCCAGGGAGGACCTGGCCTGGCAGTTCGGTCTGGACTGTTCCCATGAGGCACAGGGTCAAGACTGATTTGCATATGGCTGGGTCCAAACTGGGGTGGCGTAGTGGGCAAAAGAACGATGGATTTAACCCAGATCTTTTGACTGGGGGAGAATGTTTGCATTGTCAGCATTCCGTCCATCATTTGTTTGCTGTAACACTTTTCGCCCTAAGTGGGATGGGTATGCCCAGACGTGGGTCCCTTGCTCACTGTGCCACTGGATTCAAGCCAGCCTGGCTGAAGAAGGGTGACATACCCTGAAACCGGTCCCAGGATGCTTGTTTCCGGTCCAGGGAGGACCTGGCCTGGCAGTTCGGTCTGGACTGTTCCCATGAGGCACAGGGTCAAGACTGATTTGCATATGGCTGGGTCCAAACTGGGGTGGCATAGTGGGCAAAAGAACGATGGATTTAACCCAGATCTTTTGACTGGGGGAGAATGTTTGCATTGTCAGCATTCCGTCCATCATTTGTTTGCTGTAACACTTTTCGCCCTAAGTGGGATGGGTATGCCCAGACGTGGGTCCCTTGCTCACTGTGCCACTGGATTCAAGCCAGCCTGGCTGAAGAAGGGTGACATACCCTGAAACCGGTCCCAGGATGCTTGTTTCCGGTCCAGGGAGGACCTGGCCTGGCAGTTCGGTCTGGACTGTTCCCATGAGGCACAGGGTCAAGACTGATTTGCATATGGCTGGGTCCAAACTGGGGTGGCGTAGTGGGCAAAAGAACGATGGATTTAACCCAGATCTTTTGACTGGGGGAGAATGTTTGCATTGTCAGCATTCCGTCCATCATTTGTTTGCTGTAACACTTTTCGCCCTAAGTGGGATGGGTATGCCCAGACGTGGGTCCCTTGCTCACTGTGCCACTGGATTCAAGCCAGCCTGGCTGAAGAAGGGTGACATACCCTGAAACCGGTCCCAGGATGCTTGTTTCCGGTCCAGGGAGGACCTGGCCGGGCAGTTCGGTCTGGACTGTTCCCATGAGGCACAGGGTCAAGACTGATTTGCATATGGCTGGGTCCAAACTGGGGTGGCGTAGTGGGCAAAAGAACGATGGATTTAACCCAGATCTTTTGACTGGGGAGAATGTTTGCATTGTCAGCATTCCGTCCATCATTTGTTTGCTGTAACACTTTTCGCCCTAAGTGGGATGGGTATGCCCAGACGTGGGTCCCTTGCTCACTGTGCCACTGGATTCAAGCCAGCCTGGCTGAAGAAGGGTGACATACCCTGAAACCGGTCCCAGGATGCTTGTTTCCGGTCCAGGGAGGACCTGGCCTGGCAGTTCGGTCTGGAGTGTTCCCATGAGGCACTGGGTCAAGACTGATTTGCATATAGCTGGGTCCAAACTGGGGTGGCGTAGTGGGCAAAAGAACGATGGATTTAACCCAGATCTTTTGACTGGGGGAGAATGTTTGCATTGTCAGCATTCCGTCCATCATTTGTTTGCTGTAACACTTTTCGCCCTAAGTGGGATGGGTATGCCCAGACGTGGGTCCCTTGCTCACTGTGCCACTGGATTCAAGCCAGCCTGGCTGAAGAAGGGTGACATACCCTGAAACCGGTCCCAGGATGCTTGTTTCCGGTCCAGGGAGGACCTGGCCTGGCAGTTCGGTCTGGACTGTTCCCATGAGGCACAGGGTCAAGACTGATTTGCATATGGCTGGGTCCAAACTGGGGTGGCGTAGTGGGCAAAAGAACGATGGATTTAACCCAGATCTTTTGACTGGGGGAGAATGTTTGCATTGTCAGCATTCCGTCCATCATTTGTTTGCTGTAACACTTTTCGCCCTAAGTGGGATGGGTATGCCCAGACGTGGGTCCCTTGCTCACTGTGCCACTGGATTCAAGCCAGCCTGGCTGAAGAAGGGTGACATACCCTGAAACCGGTCCCAGGATGCTTGTTTCCGGTCCAGGGAGGACCTGGCCTGGCAGTTCGGTCTGGACTGTTCCCATGAGGCACAGGGTCAAGACTGATTTGCATATGGCTGGGTCCAAACTGGGGTGGCGTAGTGGGCAAAAGAACGATGGATTTAACCCAGATCTTTTGACTGGGGAGAATGTTTGCATTGTCAGCATTCCGTCCATCATTTGTTTGCTGTAACACAAGTTTTTAAGGCATTAAAGGCTCTGGTGGATAGTCATGGGCTAGTTGATATGTGTTCTTATAAAAAAACTGGGGACCCAGGTTACACCTACTTCTCGTGTCCGCATAGAAAGTATGTTAGGCTTGACTATTTTTTTCCCTCAGCAACTCTTATAGACGGGGCAAACATTAGGAAGTTACCTAAGGTCCTGTCGGATCATAATCCTCTTATATTGGAAATTGAGGCTCAAGGCCATGAACGATCATTCACAAAATGGTCCTTTGATAGGAAACTTTTGGTAACGGAAGGATTTATAGAATATATCAGGGGATGGACCCGGCAGTTTTTTGATATGAACAGGTTTAGCACATCTAGGGAAAATGTCTGGGACGCGTTCAAGGCAGGGCTCAGGGGGGAGATAATTAGCTATGTGGGGTCTCAAAGGAAGAGACAGAGAGATGAAATAAATCAACTAATAGAAGAGCTATCTAAATACGAGGCAGATCACATGGTCGCAATTGCTCAAAGACAGGAGGAGCAACAAACACAGCTAGAATTAAGTCATAAGAACAAAGGCTAAAATTAATGGAATTTATAATAAAACAGCAGCAGAAATATTCCAAACTCGCGCAAGGGACAACTATGAATATGGCGAGACTACAGGAAAACACTTGGCACTTTGCCTAAAACAAAGGGCAGCGGCAAATAATATTTTAAGGTTAAAAAGGAAGGATAGTGAAATAGTGACTGAACCCCAGGAAATACTAAAAATATTTGCAGAATTCTATACAGACCTATACAGTTCTAGGGATAGAGGCTCCGCATCAACAGGCACGGAAATGGTGGCAATGCACCCTATTATACAGGAGTTAGAAGAAGATATCACTATAAATGAGGTTACAGAGGCACTTCAGGTAATGGCCTCTGGCAAAGCGGCAGGCCCTGACGGGATCCCGATGGAGATCTATAAGGCTTTACAGACAGAGCTAGCCCCCCTTTTACAAGACCTGTTTCTGGCTGTACAGCAAAAGGGGATTCCGCCTCCATCCTGGCAGGAGACCAATATAGTTATCTTTCTGAAGAAGGGAAAGGCTCCAGAGGACCCAGCATCATACAGACCTATTTCTCTAATAAATACCGATGAGAAATTATATTCAAAGATCATCGCGCTCAGACTAGCAAAAATAATAGCCTCCCTGGTGAGCCCATGGCAACACGGCTTCATTCCAGGGAGAGGGACAATGGATCATGTCCGATGGGTAATATCTTTATTCGACATAGTGGAAATTTCAGGAGAACAAATGTCCTTGATTCTTTTAGATGCACAGAAAGCCTTTGACCAGGTCGAGTGGGCATATCTGTGGTATAATTTAAGAACTAACGGCTTTGGCCCACGCATATTAACGGCCCTAAGAGCAATGTACATACAATCCTATGCCAAAATACAACTGATGGGTAGGGAGTCGAAAAGGGTTAAAATAGCTCGAGGTACAAGACAGGGCTGCCCCTGCTCCCCAATCCTCTTTGCTCTTTATATAGACCCCCTAATAAGATCAATGCTAAACGATCAGGCAATTAAACCGGTGATGGTCAGGGGATATAATACTAAAGTGTTAGCTTATGCTGACGATATAGCAGTGGTCACCCCTGACCCACTAGGAGCAATAGAAAGGATTGAAGCCTTGGCCATGGAATTTGGTAAACAGTCAGGATATGGTTTAAATACCGATAAAACAAAGATCGTCTGCTCTAAAACTACTCTATGCCAGGATCCACGGAGGACGGAGGTAGTTACGTATTTAGGGATAAACATAGCTGCTGAAGTGGGGTCTATATGGGATATTAACTCAGCCCCTCTCATTAATAAGATAAATGGAGATCTAAAAAGAATGGATAATCTACATCTATCTATTATAGGAAGAGGCAACGTCCTCAAGATGATAATGTTTCCTAATTTTTTTAATTTATTTAGATGTATCCCGCTGGAACCCTCCAATATCTTTTTTTTAAAAATGGACGGGATTTTTGCACAATTTATATGAGGCTACAAGAAGATCAGGAGGTCTCTGAAATTTATGACTTTACCACAAGATAGAGGCGGGTTGGCCGTCCCCAACCTTCTATATTATTATTGGGCTATAACGCTGCAGCATATGATCTTATTGTTTAAATCTAAAACAGGAGCGGAATCTACCTTGGGAGGCCAGGATAGGAGAACCCCCCCATCCATATATGAGCTAGCCTTAGGCGACGCAGCACCAGGGATACTACTTAGGCAGTTGGAAGGGAGCTACTACAAGAAAACGCGCTTCAAACCTATAAGAGCAGCTTGGATTGTTTGGCGCAAGGCCAGCAAGATCTTAAAAATCCCAAAGGTTCAGAGATATTTACTCCTGTGGCGATCACCAGTTTTTCCTGGCCCATTATACGATAATACAGGTCGAAGCTGGGAACAGGCTGGAATTAACAACCTGGGAGATATTATAAACATGAATGGAGTTATACCATTTGGAGAACTTCAGGAACGGTATGGGATAGATCCTAGGTCAATTTTCAAATACATACAAATCAGGGAGACAATTAAATCTGCTGTATCACAGCTTACCAGCATGGCTCGAATCCCGCTGGTAGACTGGCTAGTGTATAGGCAGCCTCGTATTAAGGATCTGTATTCTATATTGTTGAGTGCTAACACAGACGACATAGCCAGGTCGGAAAGTGTTTGGGCAGACAAGCTGGAGAATCAGTATGTCGACCTGTGTAGCTCTTTAAAACTGTCGAAAACAATTTTTTTATCTGCCAATCTTAAAGCACAACATTTTAAAACGGTATTTAGATTATATTTTACACCAGCAAAACTGTATGCATGGGGAAAAAGGGAAAACCACTTTTGCCTAAGGTGTGGACAGGGCCTTGCTGATATGGTCCACATGTTCTTCGACTGCTGTAAATTGGATGTATTGAAACAAGGGATCGAAACTTTTCTGTATCAAAGTACTGGGCGGACGATCCATTTAACCTCAACATTGATGTTACTCAGCTGTGACGAGACTTTACAGTTGGAACTAACCCAAGTATATTTCTGTTTCATGATAACAGCGGTAGCTCGCATAATGATTGCTTCACAATGGAAGGATGTGGATCCTCCCACATATCAGGCGTGGTACGCTAGACTATTCAATGTGTTTAATTTAGAGGTGGCATTATACAAATGTAAAGGCCGGAGAGCGAAAAAAAGGGGTTGCCAGGTGTGGGGGCCCCTTATGGAGCAATAGGAGAAAGAGGAATCCTGATTTAATCTGTTTGCTTGCTTCGCTTTTATTTCTTGAGACTGATTCTTTCTTATTATTTCTTATTATTTTCGCTTCTCCATTTTTTCATTGTATTATAATTTTATGCTTTGTTCTCTTTTTGGATTAATTGAATTACTGCTTCTCTGAGAAAAAGAAAAAAAAAAAAGATACCTACACCAAAAGCTGTAGAACAGGCCCACCCAACTGTAAAGGTATATTGGTTTACAGATGTAACATGGGCAGTCCAACAAATGTCATTTAAGGAGCAAATGTCAAGTGAGGAAACGGCAAAGGGTATGCTTTTGAAATATGCTCAAAGTGCTCATAGATTGCTTGCCAGTTCTTTCCTGGGACACTAAATTACACAAAATAAGCTTCTGAATTACAAACAAATGGTGCATTTTAGGTAAACAAACAGTAAGTACCCTGTGGACAAAGAGTCCTCAGTGGAAGCAGGATTAGGACAAAGTACAGACAGTTCCAATTTTCATTAACTATGAACAACAGATGAAACCTTTGAATGAAAAGACAGCCACGGGTGAAGAATCACTTTATCAGGAGATAAACCATAAATATGGTTCATGACAAAGAAGAGACCCTAATGTACCTACTCTGTGCTCTGAGATAATGGCCACTAAGAAAAGGACTTTGTTAGACAATAAATCAATAGGAAACAAGGATAGATGTTTGAAAGGGTCTTTCTGTAATGCCATCAGAACTAAAGGTAAATCCCATGGAAGAACCAGAGAGTGTATTACTGGTCTATGACTGAAAAACTGCATAAAAGCCAAATGACTAAGGGGACAAGAGAAGATAAATTCCACCAAAGAGACTGAAAAGCTGTAAAAGCCTTAAAGTGTATGCTGCCAACCAAGTATGAAAGCATCTCTCCTGGATTTAACTCATTAGAAGAATACCAAATAGAAAATTGATGCAATGTTTCTCTTGCGATGTAATGGTAGAAAAGGAGACTATATGTCATTACCACCTGCAGTGTATCCCATAAACTACACTCACATAAGGTAATATCTCACCAGCCAGTCAATTGGGCACAAAGTGTAACTGCATGAAAAAGGAACAATTCACAAAATTGTCTGGGAGAAATTTATGCTTGCCCTTAACTTTGATATCACTACTGAAGCAGTGTTCGCCAACTGGGAGAGAATTAATGAGGAGGTTTTGTGAATGTGCGTGTATATAATTGTATAAATACCTCCTTGGGCGCGCCTACCTTGATCTGTGTGAGCCATAGAAAAACAATATAGGGAGTCTGTAACATTTCAGAACACTCTGGAATATTCTGGAGCATTCTCCCCGAGGTCTGCGGCCATTTTGAAACCAATCCGAAAAAAGGCGAGGTCTCAAGCCATACCCTGCTTAGCAATTGGCATATGTCCGGAAGCTGCCGCCTGCCACAACACTTACCTGGGAAGCGATCTGTTCTCGAGTACAGGTCTCGAGAGATCACCCATCCGCCTCCACGACTCAAACCAGCATCCTCGCCGAGGTATCCTAAAAGAAAAATGATGAGGGCTTATGGACAACAAAGTACAGATGAGTACAAACTAACCTAGCATGCGCTCAAGAGTATAACGCGTAATGGCTATATCGAGGAAAGACCGTACTAACCAAGTTTAATAAAAGTATGTGCAGCCAAACCAGGACATTGAAGTAAAGGCAACCCCATAGCTGTTTTTGAGTAAAGAGCATTCCAAGAATTAGAAACTGTGCCAACTTGCAACCCGGCGGGAGTGGGAGTTAAATATCTGTGTTCACAAGTGTACCATGAATCTGAACTTGAGAAAAAGTGCAAAGGTGTGTTTCTGAATGAGAACACAAATGATTCTTGCGGTTAAAATTCAATGCTGTAGTGTCTGATGAAGGACTAGGTATTGAATACATATTCTGTATTTCAGTGATTCAAGACAGCTGAGAAGTAACTCAGGACAAAAAGGCCAAAGAACATAGCAGGTGTACCAATGTGAAGGAACACAATAACCGGACACTTCGCCGGTCTTCACCCATCACTCTTGATTCCTCCTTTCCCTTCAACACTATCTTGGACTGAATATTGGTTACACTCACTCTGGAAAGCATGGTTCGGCATAGGTGGCATAGCAACTTGCATCGCTGGACCAGTGGGTTACAGGTTAGTCAATCTGTTTGGAGTTTATTGATAACTTATGCCTAACACTGTAAGATGTTGACCAGGAAACTATGATTCTGAAGAATTTGACACATCAAACTGCCATCTTCTTGAGCTTTGGAAAAAAGCAGTAGAACCATTCAGCCAGTGATCTAAGGAAAAACTCTGATCCCCCGCTGGAATGCAGAAGTGCTACCAAGGGAGCCAGTGCGTTATTGAAAACACGAATACCTGAAGTTAACACAAAAGGGATTACCTGAAATTAGCAGTGGAACCTAGCCACAAGGAATCTCAGAAATCTTTGATGACCAGAATGTATTGGTACATGAAGGTAAGCAACTTTTAGGTAAAGAGACACCAATTCTCTAGGACAGATCAAGGACAGGATGGACTTGAATGTCATTTTGAATGAGTGATTCCGTATGTACTTGTTCAGAGTCTTTAAATCCAGAACAGGACAAAAATCCTTATTAGGCTTGTGTACCAGAAAAAGAATAGAGTACATGCCCTGACATTCTTCTTTTTAAATAAATATTCTAACTGCATTCCTTTCTACCACTGATTGAGTGACTTTCTCAGAGAACAAGGCAGGGGATTCGGCTGAAAATAATCTTGGAGATGGACAATTAGTGCACCCCAGAGAGTAACTGAACTCCACCACTTGGTCATCATGAATTTCAGCTTCTAAGTTATATTTTGTCCCCCACTCTCATGCCATTCAGGGGTAGGTGAGGAAGCAGGAGTAATGGAGCTGGATTTATCATACAGGAAAGCCTCCCTGGCTACAGGCCTTCCCTTGAAAGGGTTGTTGAGGTTTCTGCTGGTGTTCATAGCCAAAAAAGCATGGATTGGAAAAAGAACTACCACTATTGGAGGAGAGGTGTGGCGCCACGGCCAGGCCGACTGACGCTGGACGCTGGGGATCACGGTTCGATCCCTGGCTCCGGCGGCAAGGGTCTGCCCAGCACCATGCGACTCTGGGCAATAGCTCGCTTAATCTTCCCAACGGCCCCCAGTGCCGAGATACCCCTTCGGGGGTGATTCGTGCGCTATACAAGTACTGGATTTACATTTATTAGGACCCTGACAGAAAGCAACAGTCTGTCAACCTTCTACTGAGTTTTTATTTTTATTTAAAGTATCAAAATGAGGACCAAAAAGTAATTACACCAAAGATGGAAGAAGCAGACGTGCACTGGACTGAATCCAGTTTTCAAAAGGATATCCAAGAATGACACTGTCCAGAAATTTCAGCTCCAGGTGCAGCTGTTTATTCTGAAAGTTCATCAACCATGATATCTGGCAGAAATTGGACCTGCTGTTTTATTACAGCCTCAACTGGTTTAGGATTTTCCAACTTCTGCATGACAATCAACAGTCTCTTAAAATCTTCAAAGAATGACTAAACAGTATATGTGGCGCAAGTTTAATCTGGCAAAATGAAATTAGATGCTGAAGAGACATTTTAAAGAAAGGTCAAATTTTTGGTCAGTAGCATTTGCCAGAGAAGTATCCTCAAAGGCTAAAGAAGACTGAGAGGACCTTCTGCCTAGTAGAGTCTCCATCTTGGTCACTGCTGGTTCTTAGTTTTTAAAGCAATCCAGGTGATTTTTTTTAACCAGAAAACGCGGAAACACAAAAGAATCTTACAAAAGCCAAAGAGACAGATTCTTGGGACCAGAATCTTACAAAAATAATTCTCCTGATTCTCGTACCTCTCAGGGAGAAGAAACCCCAAGTTATCTTGGAGATGCTCTCGTAGGGTTATCTACTCTGTGAGTCAAGTATGGATGTGAAGGCATTATACACTTGCAGTGACCATAAAATACGACAAAGTGGTGAGAGAGTTCTTCTGAATCAGGCCAGAAAATTATCTAAAACATAATGAGATGCTGCTTGCACAGTGGAATTTACTTGGGAAAATATTTTTTCATTTACGCAGAATGTCCTATCAGACAAATTAGAGGCACAGTAATGGGCTCTAGATTTGCTCAGTCACAAGCAAATTTGTTTATGGGAAATTTTGACAAAGACAGGATGGGCAGATCTGACATACTAAGCTTTGAATAAAATGTTATTCTATGGTATCGCTTTATAGATATTTTTTGATTTGTATGGCATCTATAGAGGATCTCAAATTCTTAAATGGCATTCTTGGCAACAATAAAGATAATATTGAATTAATCTTGGAATTTAGAACTGCGACAGTAACATTTTTGGTTTGTAATCTGTTAATTAACATAAGAAGTTGAGCAGTGGTCTGTATATGAAACAAGCTGCACTAAACAGGCTTTTGCGTGCTTCTTCCTCACATCCAAGACATCAGATTAGCAATACAGACTATAGAGAACTATTGAGGACTAAGAGACTTTGTAGCAGAAATCAGGATTACAAGAGGAAGGCAAAAGAAATAGGTAAAAGGTTTAAGGAAAGAGGATACAATAGCATTATGATCAAGAAAGTGAACAAAACGCACATAAAGTAGATGATTTATTAAAATATAAACACAAGGCAGGCAGTCAGGAGCAAAATGCCGATGCCATTATAATGATTATGAGGTATACCAGTGAAAACACATAAGAATCAAGAAGCATTGGCAACTGTTAAAACAGGATGTACATCTGAAAGAGTATATAACAATTCAGAAGTTGCCTATAGATGTAGTGTTGCGTTAGTTACAAATTTGACGTAACTCTATAAGGTGTGCTTTCCCTCTCATCGGTGTTACTTGTGAACTTGGTTCGAAGCTCTAGCAATGAATGTGAAAGACAAGTCATTGTAGCCCCACAAAACACTATTCGATGTGTAATTGACATCGAAGTATTGCTTTTAGGTTACTAACAATTCCATAAAGGGTTTGGGGGCGCCGTGGAAAAAGCAACAAACCTTATTTCATTACTCACAGTATCACACACACTGTACTAAGAAGAATGATCACTTTTACATTGAAAGTACATTAAAAGTATTTATTACTACAGGAATATTCTGTTTCTCAGAACATCTAAGACAACTACACAGAATATTATAAAAACAGCACAAAAGACACATTTTAATTAATGAGACAAAATGAACATTTTCAGCATTGTTACATTTTTTAAATATAGAACCTAACACCCTAATGCCTACTTCTACGCGCTATATTATGAGAGCATGAAAGGCAGAGCAACTTGGAATCTAGAGTTTCTTAGGGAGAAGAGATGCACTGCATAACTTGTTGACAGCAAAGCCTGTCTTTATCAGTCAAGACTTGTAGTATAATATAAAATATATAAAAAGCCATTAGTGCATTGTAGATATGAAAGATAAACCATATGTGACAATACTTAATTTGACATAGCGAAGCATGAATATTTGTAACCCTTGTGTTACAGCTAATAATAAAAAATTATATTTCATAATCTATTTAGAGCATTTTATGCATGTTGGCAAATAAACATACCAGTGATAATATAGATAGGCCAGATTAAAAAATAAGCTGTATACAATAAAAACAGTTTAATTAAAAAAAAAATATGCGGTATAAAAAGCAAAAATGAAGAGAGTCCAAAAAAGAGGAAAACAGGATTTTCTTTTCAGTTCTTAGTTCGTATGGACTTTGTGGTACATATGATGGATACAGGTCATGGTTGATTTACTTGTTGAATTCACTCCTCATCAGAGGACATGTTGACATCATCGGGTGCACATGCAGCATACGCGGGTCTTTGTGAAATCCATATAGAGCATGTTCATAGTTGACAGTTGCTGTGTTAGATGGACCAGCAATTAGTTGCTCGTCTGAGGTACTCGATGTTGGTTGCGGCTCCTCTCCAAGGGGCTCGTAGAGTAATAGTGAGTCGAGCCATTCGTCAAGAGCTGCATCGAAAAGTGCCACTGGTGATACTGCTTTGTCATAGGTAGAATCATGTAGAAGGGACAGGGACATTGTTTGGCATTTCTGGTGCTCATATAGAGGTTGTAAGATCAGTTCCATATCAGGATAAGCAGCCCTGCAAAGTGCCACGCACCTCATGTTTGAATGACGCATTTCCTGTAATTTTCCGGCATTTCCGCAATGCCTGAGATTGTCACGCAAAAGAGTTACACTTAGCAGAGTTTGCACAGCTGATCACATTAAGCTGTGCATTGAACCGTGTCCTGGAGTGCAATAAAATTGTCTAGTTTCAGTTTCTCACTTTGCTGGGATGCATAAAAGCTAAGCTCCAAATACTGTTTATCAAAGGCCACAAGATGGCGCTGGTGTACAACAAGAGGTATAAGATTCTCTATATATGATGACTGTGGAAATATCTCACACTCACAGAAACTCCTATCCAAGCCAAGCGAACAACAGAGATTTGAAGACCTAAACACAAAACCACACACCCGCCTAAATAATGTACGAAAGCACCCCTGCTCAAACCATGGTTATCGAACAGATTTGGATGTCCAACCGCACAATGAAGCTTCGAAATATGCACCAAAAACTGGGTCAGTCTAAACTACAGTAAAAGGGGGGTCTGATTGGAGAACTGTACAGAGAGACGAAGGAGGCGGGACCAGAACTGTCTTAACTTTAGAACCATAGAAGAGGACTCGAATCCCGGCCTCAGCTCAACATTCTGTGAATTTGAGCAAACTAACTTACTTGTGCTAAATAAAGATTTATCTGATTTTCATATAAAGCGTCTCTGGGCCAATTCATGCACTAAGGACCGTCACATATGAGAAAAGGGCGTCATTTCTAAAAATGATCTTTTGACATGGATGCAACTGTCTTATTTCACTCACAACAAAGTGTCACGCAGAGTGTCAAACATAAGGCTTGAAATGTCACACAAACACACTACAGACATGGGAATGTCAGGCATAAGCACATAAGCAAACTGAAAACTTGGCACCTATGGATAAGCTACTGGGGGCTGCTCCAGGTGTAAGTCTAAGATGATGTCGGTCGGACAGTTTATGCACCAGATCGCAGATTTTACTTGTGTAGCATTCACTTTGAAAAAGGTGAGCATCTAATGCTCGGTAACTGCAGATAGCTAAGCATGTCCCATGTAGCGGGATAGAGTCTCTCTCTGTAACTTCGTTAAGTTGGATATGGGTACTCCATGTTGTTGATTTCATTGGCAGAACAAGAGAAAGATGATGATACCACAGCCAATTGACAGTATTATCATAGGAAATCCTCCAAAAAGGCTGGAGAATCGAGAATGAAAAAATGAAGGAATCAGTCCAAATACTGCTTTAAATCCAGTCACTGGACCAGATCCAATATTCTTTAAAAGATGCACAACACCAGTTGTTACAGATGAATAAAATATTGTTTGCACAATATCTGCAAAATGTGTCAGGTATTGTGTATGTAACAGCCGCTGAATTCCTGAAGCAGTCCTGCTGTCTGCAAATTATAAACTTCAACCGCTCAAGTCAAAGGGACTTCTTTTTGTAAGAGAACAGACAATAATTTGTTCAAGTTGCCAAAACGCATAGATTTCATACTTCTACTAGGCCAAGGGGGTTTCTAATAGCATTTCTAGGCAAAGGATACATGGGGGCATATTCTCAAGGACTTATCGCCGATTTATCTGCACTTTAGCGCTGCAAAAGTGGCGATAGATTTATCGCCCAATTCTTAAGCTGGTGCAAACTGCTGACATCGCCAGTTTTCCAGCGATAGCTTCTGCAAAAAACATCGCCACGGATGAGAGCGACAACTAACACTAATGATATGCAGAGTAGGCGTTCCCGTGCAAAAACACACGAAAACACCACTTCGCGATATTCTCAACGACCAGCCAGATCTGCGATGCGATCCAAAAACAGGCGATAAGGCGCGTTAGCAGCAGGGATTTAACACCTGCCTTTTACTGGTGTTAAGCAGGACGACAACCTGCAGTATGAAAGGGAGCCCAGCCCAGAGCCACATCTGAAGACCAACACATGTCATGGAGCTACTTACCATGCAGCTCGGAGACCCAAGAGGTCCACAACACCCACCGCCACCACTCCCCCGGACTACCACCGAGGCAGCGCAGAACAAGACAGCTGACCTTCCAAAAGCGGCATGGCCCCTCAGCCACACAATTGCAGAATGTGGGGAGAGGTGGGAACCAAGTATGTGTGAAGGAGGCAAGTCACCCATGAATAAGAATGTACACAATGCCAATTGTGGCGGTGATGTGCTGGACAGACTTCAGTATGCAGAGCACAGACATGTCCATGTTAACACATACTGCTGGTGTTTGTAGTGTTGTGGACAGTGGACGGAACCGTGTCACCTCAGGCAGTGGGGAAGACCTCAGTCATGTAGCTGTGTCGTCCCTCCCTGTAAGCGTAAGCGGAGTGGGCTTGTCCGGCGTACGCCAGTCCAGCGTAGGGGTGTGAAGAATTTGCCCGGGCGTGGTTCAGTTCTGGCCTGGACAAGGAAGTAACTAATGCGTGTGTCACTGTTGTCGTGTCGGCTCCACCCGGCCTGCAATCGACAATGTTGCAATGTAGCATGCACCCGGAGGGCGGGCTCGCACGAACGGAGAAATGAAGGAGCGCAAGACCGCTCGGGGTCTTGGCTAATACATGCCAAGTGTTGTGTGTATCTGTAATGCCGCAGCATGAGCCAAATGCCTAGCCTTAATCGCAGCGCGAGTTCAGCCAGGCATGAACTCTACATCTGTGTCCGCCCTATCCTTACCAAAGGCCTACACTCACGTGGCCGCCCATCTTCAACGGCCAACATCACAGGGTCGTTGTCAGGCTTGTGGACATGCGCAGACAGGCATGACAATGGTGTGCCGTAGGAGTGCAAGTGATGCACCCGCGCAGCGCACACAAGTAAATAGGCTCGGGGGAGGGAGGAGCAGCTGTGAGGCAGCGTAACACACAGTGATGCCACTCATTTGCCACATGCGACATGTCAAACATGAATCCCAAAGTCGCACACATCCCACCCCACCCCCAACAAGCCACATCACATTTCCTGAATGCAAGCAGATGACAAACTAACATTAGGGATGAAAGCTCCTTTGTCTGAACTATCAGGCGGAAGCACATCTGCACCTCCGACCTCGGAATTGCATGTGCCCGGCACCCCCTGACAGATACTATAGCAGCTGATGACGACTCCCACACTACGCACAACCCGACGAAAGCCCAACGTATACACACCCCACACACAGAAGTCCTTGCTCGAAGTTATCTTGCATGGAATGGCCTTCACACTTACTCCCACACCATCCCAGGCGTACAACCGTTGCACACTAAAAAAACTCATTGATCCGAGCTGTGGCATTTCATCCACAGAACTGGCGCAGGTCAGAACAGTGCCGCTTCAACCAGAGCCACTAACGCAATGGCAGAACATCCCGGACACATGCACAACCCCTGTCAGGTGGTACTGTACCGTGCACGTATGCTGCGTTTACTGGGGGCACTGCCATTGGCAGTGCTGCAGATCAGTTACCGGCTAAGCTTCCGCCTTGCTAACATCACCTGCGTTCAGCCTGTGTTGCATTGTCGATCGTGCACATTCGAGTGCTCCATGGATGTCTGCCTATCCAACAGGACGGTAGCTGAACTGGATTTTGACATGTGTGTGTGCCGCCTGTTGGCCCACGACCAGGAGTGTCACCGTGATACCCGTTTATGGGATGGCTTGATACTTGGCATACATGCTGGCAGCTGGACCTGGGAGATTGCACAACTCCTCGTGTGCAGTGACCACATTGAACCGCTCCCCTATTGGGCTGTAGTGCTAATTGGTGAAAGGGGGTGGACGCAGCACATCTGTCCGGACCTGCTAATGGATCGCCTCGCCGTCCTGTTTGATGGAGTCGATAACGACCTCATTTTGGAAATGATAGCCTACGAAGCTGCAATCGCTTTCATGGATGAGTAACTACGTACCTGCAGCCACAACAGATTGGAACCCATTGCACATGTCCCAACACCTTGTTGCATCTTGGAGATCTGGTCACATGTCCCACGACAACAGTGGACATGGCTGCATTCGCCTGGACTCCGAATACATGAGCGGACAACAACGCGGGTTAACACACACCTGTGAAAGGTGAGGCACTCTCCCGAAGTGGACAGCGGCGCTTGGCAACGTTCCTCATCCTGACATACTGCTGCATTGGTCTGCATGTTGTGGCACTTATCTTGCCCGTACTGACCCGCATATGCTAATAAAGTCTACGCACCTTCACTTGTATTCAACTGTGATGAGTGTTGATTTGAATGACAATGTGTGTCTCACTGTCTATCTGGTTCACGGCCATACATGCGCATTGATAGCATTACCCAGGGAGTACCTTTTTGTGGAATCACTGTCCCTACATTCATCCATACTTTCATACTTGATTGCTCATAGCCATGACACATCTGTGTGAATTAAAATGTTTTATTCGCATTCAGTGGAGTGTTGAAGCTGGACCAGTACAGGGCCATGTACACCCCACTTTACATTGTTGCCCCGTGGAGGGCCAGCCAGAGTCCTTTAGGGATTGACAAGTTCATCGGAAGTGGAAGACTTCAGTCCACAGTGTGATTGCTGTGTCATTGGTAACCAATCAAAATATGGCAGTCCATGTCGAGGTCCAAGGTGAGTGTCGCTGAGTGTATCGGGGGACAGTGGAAGGTGTTATTCCAGGGAATGATGCAGAGGGCAGAAGCAAGCTGAAACAGGCCATATGGCGGAGATGAATGCTACCACTTCATTCTTACCACAAAGCCAGATTCATCATCATCTTCGTCCTCTGATGTGTCAGGTGCCTCACATGTGGGTGGTGGTGTTTAGTCTGCATCACTGTGTGGCACTGACACTTCAGGGGGCGGAGATGTGGATGGAGTAGTAGCAGCAGCATTCATCCGCGCCAGGCCTTGTGGCGGCAATGCCATGACGAGGATCTGCAGGGCATGGAAGATCACAGCTACATCTCGCTGGTGTGCAGCCGTGGCAAACATTCTTTCCGCCTGCATCCGCTCCATGTTCTCCATGATCCTCCGCATGTGTCCCAACTCCCGGCTGACATCACTGGAGCCACTCTGACTAGACAGTTGTTCTTGGCTCAGAGTCATGACTCCAGCGATGTCAGCCATGGATTGTTGGAGAGCATGGAGCGGACAGTGGGTGTCCGTTAGGGACTGTAAGTGGTCCCTGATGGGACTTAGACATCCACGTATGGCATCTAGTTTGGCTGCCATGAGGTCAAACCCCACCCGCAGCTGATCAGCCATCTTCTCCTGGCACCCTAACACACGGCGTTGGAATGCCATGTGTTGGTCGTGGGGGTCCTGGGAGACAGCCGTGGTGGTGGATGCTTCCTGCTGTGTGGTCTGTAGAGGGGGTGGGGTCTCCTCGATGCAGCTGGGCTGCCCTGCTCCTGGAGGTGGGGTGCCGAAGCTGTCCATGAGCTGTTGGAGGGCGTCGGTGTCGATGTTGGGGAGGTCCTCTTCATCATCAGTGCTGAGTTGTTGGGTCTGCTCTGCAGGAGGTGTTGATTCTTCCACTGCAATGTGAAGGGGAGATGCAGATTGACATTGTGTTCACATGTATGTTCACGCATTGTACAAGTTTACTAACAGACTGCATGACAATGTACATTGTGACTGTTTGTGAGGAGATGCCTATTGGATGCGGGACAGTTGACATTTCTACACCATCAGGGATGTGAGGTTGTACTTGTACATTCTCATCTCACAGTTTCCTGCTATGCCAAATGCGAATGGCCATTTTCTACACACAAGCGGCAGCAGTTGTGTCCTCTGTTCTGTTGTGAAAGTGTTGCAGTTTGTACCACATTGTTGTCAATGTTGAGGTGCTCTGATTCTTATGTGTGTGTGCTGCATTGTGGGTGTGTTGCCCCTTCGGCTCTGATTTGGCTGGCCCTTCTCCCTTTCAGGCGGTGTGCCTTTCACTTCTGTGCTTATACAGTGCTGAGATGTTGCAGACTTGGGTAAATTGGGCTGTTGGTCGGAGTTGTGACTCTTGGGCATGGTTTTTCCGCAGATGTGCTATACTTAATTGTGCATGTGTGCCATTGAGCCCATCTCCCCCCGTCCCCCCAGTCCCTGGTCGTTACTCACCCTGTTGCTGTTGGCTCAGGTCATGTTGTGCAGTGTCCGGTCCCCCAACTCCTGCCACTGTCTCCCCAATGATGACTCGGGTCACCATTTCCTCCATCTCATCCAGCTCCTCGTGTGTCGCTGGACTCCCACCTCCAGTCTGCATTGCTGCTTTCAGGTTGGCTGCGAGTTTCAGCTTGGTTTTGCGCTTCACATCAGTCCAGCGCTTCTTGCAGTCGTCCACTTCCCTTCTCTTCACTCCGACTGCATTCACCTTGGCCAAGATGGATTGCCATATTGTATTTTTAGTTGCCAATGACACAGTGGAGGTGATGAACAGTTGGTGGTGGTGTTCTAGCACCTCCGTAATGAGGATCTGGTTTTCCTCCGTACTGAAAGGCGGGTTCCTCTTATTCTCCTTGCCCTTCCCTGATCCCGAGGTCCCAGTCTGGTCCTCCGTGGGGTTTGAGCAGCGCGCTCAATGTAATTAGTTTTATTTATTAATTTATGTACTTAACTCAGTTCGGCCGTAAGCCGGAGTTTACTACCCCCCACCCTGCCCCTCCCCCACCCCGCCCTACCGCCCGCAGCACTCCCTCCAGGAGCCGCTACTGCACCTGGCTTAAGGACTGTTGTTTATATTTACTTACCTGCAACTTGGAACTAATAAAGAAACCTACAAAACTCTTCCTGGCTACCTGTCTTAAGCTACAACATATTTTGGCGACGAGCTGGACCTGGACTCAAGCGTGATACTACATTTAAAGAAGCTGTCTTAGGTTTGGACAAGTAGAAACTAAGAAGCAAAGAGCAACAAGAAGTAAAGCGTCAAGTATTGAGCTACAGGCTAGCCAGCCACACCAGTGTCCTTGTCAACGGACAGCCCCAGCCTGGACATGCTTTATTGAACTTGTGGGTAAGTGGTGTGAGCCTCACTACTTCCACATCCTAACGTGGGTTCCTTCTACATCATTTTGGATCAACTGGTGTTGTGGATGTGACAGGCATACTCGTTTCTAACGGCTGTTTTGCCAAGGCGTACTTCGTTCTATTACATTCATGTGTGTCATCCAGCCACTTTGTTCTGCATAGGTTTACACAGAGAGTATCTCTTGCTGGAAATGGGAGCTCAAATTACACAAGAGTCATCTTTTTTGGATAACTAAGAAATGCTCTTTCCTTGCCTGGGCGTGTGCTCTGGTCTGGGATGTTTTTATTCTGCGTGGATATGAGCACGTAAGTCTCAGGAGGCCTACTGTGAAGAGAATATTTTGGTACTTGATTGTTTTTACTCATACGAAACTTGTCAGTATAGGGGCTATTAAACCGCCTCATTGCAGTTTGAAAAAATGTGGCACGAGCTGTGCATAGCACGCACTCACTTAGCGCGTGCAGACTTTTCAAAATATATGTTTATTGTCAGCGCGCGCATTCCTACCTGCATCCTGGCATCCTGCGGTGCCTCCGTGGGATCTTCGGTGACGTTTGTTCTTCTTCCAAGCCCTGGCTTATATGCGACACTGTGGAGCACAGTGATGCCGGGAGCCATCCGGCACAGCGTCACTGATGCGTGCCTCCATCTTGGATTCATGGCTCCACACAAGCAGCGGGGCTATGGACTGTACCGTCTTGGTCATCCTGTGTCGATCAGGGATGGTCAACTACAAGCACCGCGGGTATAAAGGATGGAAGGCTAAGCGAGCTGGTCATGTCGGAGTTTCACGATATTCTGCTGCTCGTCATCTCATCGTTTGACACTGGACTGTTACTACCAGTTTTGGCAAGTAACTTACTCTATGGCTTGTAATGTCGGTTAAGTTCTGATGACTTTATTTTTGCAAACAGCGTGCCACATTCTGGATTGGTATTTTACAAGATTGTCATGTGGTGCTGTTTTTCGCTGGCCATTCCACATTTGCTTCACGCAGCTCTAAGCAAAAAAGGCTAGCGTTGTCTATGTTTTCTCTAAAGTGTGAAGCGAAGTCTGAGTCCCGGTATGGCTTTACTGTTTCAGTGCACTTGATTTGTACAGCACATTTCAACTTATGTAATGTAATGTGGTTCGCTATTGCCTTCCTCTTTCGTTTTATTTTTATTCTCAGAGGTTTTGGCATGACAGGAGCATTTTGGACCAGATTTTATAGTTAAATATTCTGTGATGGGAAATATATGTTTAACGGGCATACGTCGTATTTCAGCAGCATGCGCATTGAGGGTTGTCTTATGCACTCTTAATGAGAGGTTCCTCTACTGTGGTTGTGGTCTCCGTTGGAGGTAGCCGTGCGCTTTACAAGATGTATAATATTTACTGTGTGTTCTCCAGTTTATATTATTGGATTGCATCTTATGTTACATTTCAATATTGAATGTTACTTCCCTCACACTTGGGTTTGGCTTCATGAGTTTTGGTTGTCCATTTGCTGTGGAAGCTTAGGTGCCCTCATACTTGGGTAGTCTGTTCTTACACTTCCTTACATGAGGGAGGGGCATGGTTTTAGGTTCCCTTATGCAAGGGAGGTCCTAGTCTTGGTGGGTGGTTCTTGTCTTGGTGGGTGGTTTCCCTCTTCTCTGTGTTGTTCCTCCTACGTACCTTTTTGTGTGTGCTGTTTAATGTGTGTAAGTCATCATGCGCTGCACGTTTGGTCTGCACGTCTTGTCGGTTTGTGTGTAAGTCGCCCTGCGCCTCACATTTTGTAGTCTTGTGTAAGTCGCCCTGCGCCTCACGTGTTTCTGTCTTGTGTGTAAGTCGCCCTGCGCATCCCGTGTTGTTCAGTGTAAGTCGCCCTGTGCCTCACGTTGTTGTTGTTGTGTGTAAGTCGCCTCGCGCCTCACCGTGTGTACACTCTGTGTAGTTCACCTTGTGCTACATGTGTGCTTTGTCTCTCCCTACTCTGGGTTGCTCTTTTGGGTTTTGTCCCTTACGTGTTGGTTTCACCCTTTTGCCTGTTGGTCTTGGGTGTTTGTCCTGGGGTGTGGTCCATCCCCGACTACATTTTTGAAATTGTTTATTGGGAAGGATGGGTATATTGCTTGTTATTGTTTTATTCTTGCTTGCCAATATTTCCTTTTCCTTCAGGTTACGCAGTGTTCCTACTCTTGTGAAGTTGTATTTAGTTTTGCTTCCCTGAGTTTGAACTTTTTCTCCGTCTGTATATTTTCTTGTCTTGTTTATAGTTATTCCCATGTTTTTCACACTTTCATTTTTCATTTAAAAGGAAGGGGATACTGTTATATCCTCATAGTGTTATTGTATGTTATCTAGCCCAGCTGTCTCGTAGCTGCTCAGCCAGAGTGAGAGATGGTATTGGAATGTTGGTGTGACTGTGATGAATGGAATGCTTGGGTGCCTGGGTGGATGAGTGGTGACAGTTGATGATGGGCTGAGCAGCAAGCAGGCTGCTCCTGGTGGGGCTGGAGTAGGGACTGGCGCAAGGGATACACCTGGCTTAAGGACTGTTGTTTATATTTACTTACCTGCAACTTGGAACTAATAAAGAAACCTACAAAACTCTTCCTGGCTACCTGTCTTAAGCTACAACACACTTCACATTCCGTGCAAAGATATCGTGTCACACAGAAGGGAGTGTCCAAGAGGATTTCTGCAATTTGTTGTACTGATATACACAGGGTCATCCTCATTTTCATTTATACAGATGTGGGTGAAAGGGAATTTCCATAAATGGAATAGTTGTGAATGTTGCATGGTTTCATACCAACCAATAGATTTATATTTTTGACTGTCATGAATATGAAAAGTTGTTATGGCTAAGGAAATAATAACATGTATTACCCAGATAATAGGTGTTGTGTCACTGACTGTAAATTGTGCATCTTCAACTTGTTCTATATTTAATAGAGTGTATGTGGATTCTTTCCTAGCCTTTGTTTTTTGAGTGATTGTCAAATTATATGGTTCAAATAAAAGCTGATTCATTAAGGAATTGCCAAGGCACAAAACCTGATTGAAGTCTTTATAATGCCCAATTTAGGGGCCGATTCCGATCTCGCTCGGAGGCGCACCTAATACCATTCGGTCGGGAAAAAAGCCAGGCGAATGCCTGTTTCCCGACCGATCCGCACATACGTCCGAACGAGCAAGTACGAAGCGCACAACTGCCCAAATCCCGACCCAGTCGTACTCACCGAATACAGGTCCTGTACTCCGACCGAGGCGGATCCGGAAACGCAGAATCAAGTCGCACGGAAGCTAAAATGCAGCCCCGTCTGGCCGGACAAGTACGATGCGCTTTCCGTACGCGCCGAACCCGTCGCTACGCACGGCACGTCAAAGCATCCGGGCGAGGCGCACATAAGCTCCGATTCGCGCCACAAGACGATCCACGGCTACGAGACGAACACGCCAGCGATGAGGACGAGGCGAAGCAAAGAGAAAGACGAACGAGACGAACCAACCATGAATCCCATCGTGCCGATCCTACCAATATTCTACATCTATTACCGGAACAGGCAAGGACGCGTACGGCGCAGAAGGTAAGTCAGACACCAACCACAAAAACAAACTACACGTACCCAACATATCACACACACACAGAGGGATGCAGAAATACTTGCAACAGCAGCACCATAGGGGCGGGATGGCCATCACCAATGCCACACATACACATAGGGGCCTGTATGCCCACCACCACTACCACCCCTACTCAGGGGGAGCCAGATGCCTGTCACTACTACCACCTCTACCCATGGGGGCTGGATGCCCACCACCACTACCACCCCTACCCATGGGGGGCTGGATGCCCACCACCACTACCACCCCTACTCAGGGGAGCCAGATGCCTGTCACTACTACCACCTCTACCCATGGGGGCTGGATGCCCACCACCACTACCACCCCTACTCAGGGGTGCCAGATGCCTGTCACTACTACCACCCCTACCCATGGGGGGCTGGATGCCTACCACTACTACCACCCCTACCCAGGGGGTGCTAGATGCCTACTGATGGAGCAGTATAAATGAAATTTTTTTAACCTCCTAATAATTTTCGTAAAATAATTAATAAACATGTTCGTTTAAGTAAATAACCAACAATGTATGTTACATGTAAAGGGTTAAAGGTAACACGCTATTTTTGTGTGCAAATTAATCAACTTATAATTGTTTACGTGCCTAACATAACGTAATATTTGTGTACTAAAAAAATAATAAACGCATAATTTGTGCTTTTAAATAAAACGTGTGGTGGCAAAATAAAGCGATGGTAAGTAAGGGACGGCTTTATATGTTGCTTTTTGCTAGGTAATACCTAATTGGGGTACGTAGAAAGACGGGAGGGAAACGAAAGGGTTTATGTTCTTTATTTGAACAATATTTTGTTTATCTTTGAAAATAGTGCGCTTAGGCCTGTCGAGCAGCGATATAAAATGTCCGCCATTTGTTAGAGTACGCATGAGCAAGAAGCCGTGTAGTAGAGGAGAAAGGCTGTGAAAGAGGATGATCACGTGTTCGTGCTGAGAGCCTAAGACGGAAGTATGGTCAAGGCTATTGTGACCTTTTTGAGCAAATGTGTGCCAAGATGATCAGCAAGAAGCGTGAGAAGTCAAACTGAATAAATGGACGGAACTGTTGAATCTAAAAAGTATCAGAAAAAGATACAAATTGGACTGATCGAAACGGATGAGCAATGTCATGAACTGTGGGAAACGATGCAAGCATGGACATTCCACAATGAACTGGTTAAGACAAGGAAGTTTGATTAAAAATGTATATAAACTTGAATGAACCAATGAGAGAGAATCACGCCATAGAGATGCAACATTTTTATTCAGTAAGCTAGAATTAGGGTATAAGAAGACCTACTCTTGGTGGGGAGGGGTTAGATGCTGGAGAGAGTGGATGCTGTAGATGGGTGACGTTGCGGTTGCTGATGCTGACGAGCTGATGCTGCTGCTGCTATTTTATATTTCTAGTTGAGTATAAGATGCTGCTTTTGGAGAACCTTTTTACTCCTGATAGATTTTTCATTTAGAGCTATTAGATTTTCAAAGACAAGACAGATAGATTGATCTTTTGGAGTTCTTGCTGTAACAACTTTATTTTTCCGTCTAATAGGTATGCATTGCAATTTCAATTTATTCTTATAATGATGATAAATGTAATGATTTGAATAATAAGCTTAAACTTATTTGTTGCTTCGAAACTTTATATAAACTTTATTATTCTTTAAACAAATGACTCAGTGATTCTTTAGCTCAATAATTAAGGTAAAATGTTAAAGAGTTTATTGTGATTGAGCTGGTCTTAATCACCATCAACTGATTCCTACTAGTTGGTCCATCGACCAATGAGCGGAATACCTTAAAAGCAATGAGAAACATTATGTTGTGTTAAAAAGAGGTATCCCGTCTCCTTCCAGCGAATCGTTTTCTCCTAGGTTAAGGACGGAGGAAATCCAGGGAATAAATGAGTAAGTGAATGTATATGCGGTGTTATGGGCCCCACCGTCATATGGATATAGTTTGTGTGTTGGAGAGATAAGTTGCACCTTGATGACCGAAGCATATAGGAGAAGAATTTTTATTGTTAGCGCTGGATCAGATTTCTTGGTAGCAGAGTTATGGTTACTATAGATTAGATTGGTGATTATTGATTATTGATTAGTGATTATTGATTAGTGATAAGTTCATGTCTAACATTTTATGTTGAGTCGCGTTATGTTATATGTAAGTTTTCACGCTTCCGGGAAGTAGGAAGTGGAACACGTGTGGCAAGAGAAGTCACATGGAATAGTGCATTGTCTGAGTTCATATTGGTGATAACACAGGTTGTGTTATGATAGGGACATTTTCCGCATAAAAGGTGTGTAAGTGAAATAGTGATCTGTTTTCTTGTGAAACTCTGGCCTTAATTCTCAGGAGCAGTATAGTCTCCACATGTGTTTTATCCCCAGAGAAACGGGTTTACCGCTTGCTTGAAAGAAGGGTAAGGTAGACGGAAGTGCTACTTTATCGGCGAAACTGAAAATTCTGTGGTAGGATAGAGGTAAGCGCTGCCTATTGGAAAATACAGAATTCTTGTGTAAATGGACAAAGCTATCTCTTTTGTTTAGTGAATCAGACAATGGAAATGTGTTTTAAATGTTGTAACTAACGAAGAATTGTTGAAAAGGAAATTGCCGATAAATTTTGTAAAGGAGGGGTCAAGAGCAGAACTGACGTAGACAAAAGCCGCGCTGGGATTGGACAGTGCGCTAGTCATACAGAAACAGGAGCAGAACTGACGTAGACAAAAGCCGCGCTGGGATTGGACAGTGCGCTGTAGACAGAAATTGCTCTGATTGGAGCTTTGGTGTGAGTCGCGCTAGTATTGGTCGAATAGCTTAGTGACGTGAAAGTTTGTGATTGGAGTGTTGGTGTGAGTCGCACTAGTATTGGTCGAATAACGCATAGAGAACAGTGTTGAATTACGGATAGTTTGAGGAGAGAAAGTGATTGTGAATCATGTCGTATTATGAATATGGTAGAGAGAAAACGTCGTGGATGTCGAAAGTTAAGAACTTCTTTAAGAAAGACAAAAAGGTAGTGACTAGAGAGGGACAAATAATTCCTCCGCCGAAATCACCAGCTTCACACATGATGCTGAAATATGGATATCATACATACATATGGTTGGAAAATTGGACAAAATACACCAAGAATGATGGAGCATTGGCTTTTCCTGAGAATGGTTCATTTAATGTAGCTGTACTACGGAATTTGAGAGAGAAGATGGCAATGTTAGAACCTAGACCTAGACCGACACAGTTTGAAGCTTTAACTGAATGGGAAGATGAAATGTATGAACGAGAGAGATTTAGAGGATTAAAGAATCATGAGTTTGTGCCTGGAAGGTTATGGGGAGTAAATCATGAGGACAGAATAAAGCGTTGGAGATGTGCTAATATGACAGGAGGTTTGTTTCCAGCTTTTACAGTGGAGGAAGAAGCAAAGAGAAAGTGTACAGAGAAAAAGAAACATGTAGTTATAGAAAAGTATGGGTATTGTGGTAGTGAAACGGATGACGAATTGCTGGAAGATATTTTAAACAGAAACCCACCTCCATACCAACAGACTTCTGCGGTGGTGACACCTAATGCACCGCCAATGGAAACTGGGAGGAATAAAAATCCCGAACGAAAAGATGAGACAAATAGGTCACAAGATCAATTAAAAACTTCACAAAATGAAGAGTTAGAAAGTGACAATGCAACTGAATTAGCAAAAACCACAAGAGAATTTACTGAGAAAATAAGAGCATTGACAAAGAATATGGAAGCTGTAACTGTACCAGTAACGATAGGTCCAGTAATGCCAATTTTTGAGAATCAGAAAATTGATGAACGTTCTTTAGTGATTCCCATGAATTCACATTTGCAAAGAAAAAGAGAAGGGATGGAACTGAATAATGAAGGTGCACACCATTTGGTTAGTACCTATAGACCAAGCCCACCTACTAATTTGACGATAAACGAGAATGAGTTCAGGAGAATACCTATGGTAACGGAGTCTGCATCAGGGACACCAGAAAGAAGTAACAATTGGATAGAATTAAATAGTACGCCTGTAGGTCCGACTCCAGATGAGTTAAATGAATGGATGAAAACGCTAAAAACAAAAGAAACAGAAGTAAAACCATTAGATGTAATTAGGTTAAAAATAGACATGGAAGAATTGATTTTAGGAACGATTGGTACAGAAAAATTAAAAAATTATCAGGATGATGAGATTATGTTTTTGTGCAAAAGTCTTACATGGAGAGCGAGAAATTTACATGACAAATTAGAAGAGACAGCAAGTGAATTAGGAGTAGAATTTGCAAAGGTGAGAACGTTGCAGAAACCATATAAAGTAGATTTTTGTGAGAAAGATATAGAGAATCTGAATACATCAGGAAGATTGACCCAAATAAAAGAGTTAATTGTTTTACTGAGAAAATGGGGTGATGTGGATAGATGGAGAAATAGATGGACGAAAAGGAGTGAGAAAGTAACAGATAAAGCATCTTTGACTTTTGCAGTGACAGATAAGGAACCAGTTGTAAGGGAGTACCCGATGAGAGAAACTCCAGGAGGTAGTTATGTGCATGTTCCATGGACTAGACAGGATATACTGTCATTTACAAATGATTTCCCAAAGTTGAGAGAAAAGCCAGTAGAATGGTACAGACAAGTGGAGAGATTTGTGAAAGTTTCAAAGGTGTTGTGGATAGACTTGGATGGATTGTTTGATATAGTAGTGCCAGCTGATTTGTGGACAGAATGTAAGATTACTATTGATTGGCCAACTGTAGAATATCCAAGGGATGCTAAAATAGGAGCGCCAGGACCAGAAGTGATGAGAAAGTATGACCAAGTAATTACCTTTTTGAAGAATAAGATTCCACCTAAAGAAACAGATTGGGTAAAAATAGACAGAACAACGCAGGAAAGTAAAGAATCAGTGCATGCTTATTATGAAAGGCTGTTGTTAGTTTTCAAACAGTATAGTGGTTATGAGACACTAAATGAGAAGGATATGAGTCATTTTGTATATAGATTTGTGTATGGGTTGAAACCAGAGATAAGTGAGATGATTAAACAGCATATGATTTGTTGGCAGAATAGCACAGTTGACGAAGTTTTGAGATATGCTAAGTATTGCAGTGATGATATTGAGAGTAGACAGCGTAAATTGAAAGAGAAAGCCATGTGGGCACAGGTGAAAGTTGCAGAGAAGCAAGAAGCTCAATTGAGTAATACAGGTAATGAAGCAGGACAAGCTAGATCTCGACCAAATATAGGTAAAGGAAAAGGACAAATGAGCATAGATGAGGCAAAGAAAAAGTGGCCATGCCACAACTGCGGAAAGCTAGGGCATTGGAGAAACAAGTGTAAATTTCCTCCAAAACTTAATGTGGAAAATCAATCATTAAATTCACAGGTGCAGAGTGAGGTAGTTACTCAACAAGGTCAGGTGCCACAACCACCACTTCCCAAGAGTGTTAACCAACAGAAATACAGTGCAGAAACAGGATTCTACGGAGGAGAACAGGTAACACAGTTGCCGCGTGCAGCTGCCATTTCTCAATATTGGTTACGACAGGATGAGGATGAAACGGATGAAAGCTTCTGACGGTGCCTAGGAGAGGGGGAAGAGTGCGTGCTTGGCGCAACTCTAGAGGTAGATCAGTCTGGTCCATTTGTGGATGGAGAAGTGAATGGTGCAAATGTAACATTCCTTGTGGACACTGGAGCTACCCGTTCTACTGTTAGGTCAGTGGAAATTCCAAACCTTCCTCTCTCAGGTGAACATATCCAAGTAGTTGGAGTTTCGAATCAGCAAATAAAGACGCCTCTTACTAAATTAGTGGAGGTAAAGATTGGTCCATTTAGTGAAATGCACCGATTTGTGGTATGCGATTGTAGTCCCGTGAATCTATTAGGACGCGATCTATTGTGCAAAATGAACTGCACTTTCTATTGTACTCCAGATGGAATTGCATTTCAGACCCCAGATGAAGATGTACTGTATAAAATGACAATGGTAAATTTAGAACCAGAAGTAAATGATTTGTTTCCTGTATTTGATGCAGAGAAAATCCCAATTGAATTGAAAAAGACAGTGAAAGAAGAAGTGTGGGACTTTACAGGAGAAGATATAGGATTAATGAAAGAAGTAGATCCCGTTAAAATAACAGTAAAAGAGGGAACGAGTTACCCAAATACGCCCCAGTATAAATTGACACCAGAAATAATTGAAGGAATAACGCCAGTAATAAATAAAATGGTTGAACAAGGGATTCTAAAAGAAATCATGAGCAGTCCATGTAATTCGCCAATAATGGGACTGAAAAAG
This sequence comes from Calotriton arnoldi, assembly GCA_963921515.1. Taxonomy (NCBI): domain Eukaryota; kingdom Metazoa; phylum Chordata; class Amphibia; order Caudata; family Salamandridae; genus Calotriton; species Calotriton arnoldi. Next base: position 1,035,816 of record CAWUFW010000130.1, read on the forward strand.
CCAAACGGAACATATAGAATTGTACAGGATTTGAGGAAGGTAAACAAAATTGTAGTACCTTGTTGCCCAATAGTACCGAACCCTGCTGTGATTCTATAACAGATTCCACGTGAAGCAGAATGGTACACAGTAATTGATTTATGTCATGCATTTTTCTCTATTCCATTGCATCCAGATAGCCAGCCATTATTTGCGTTCCGGTTTGGAGAGCGTATTTTGGCATGGTGCCGAATTCCTTAAGGGTACACAGAAAGCCCCTCAATCTTTAATCAGATTCTAAAGAAATCCTTGGAAGATTTAAAAATGCCAGAAAAGTCAGTGATGGTTCAGTATATTGATAACCTACTGGTGGCATCAAAAACGAAGGAAGCATGTGTCAATGATACAATTGCTTTGCTGAATCATTTAGCAAAAAGAGGACATAAAGTGTCCCCATCAAAATTGCAGTTTTGTCAACAAGAAGTCCAATATTTAGGGCATAAAATTGAGAAAGGAGTGCGAAAGGTAACGACTGAAAGAATAAAGATGATTCAAGGAATGAGAGCTCCAATGACGCAAAGAGAGGTAAGAATGTTTCTGGGAATGGTTGGATATTGTCGACAATGGATAAGCGGTTTTTCGCTGATTGCTAAACCGTTGCAAAAACTGACAAAGAAGGATGTTAAAGATCCTTTTGAAATGAATGATGAGGAAATGAAAGCATTCAGAGAGCTGAAAAAGAAATTATGTGAAGCTCCAGCATTGGGAATGCCTGACTATGAGAAAGATTTTGAGTTGTATTGCAGTGAAAGAGATGGATGTGCATTTTCAGTCTTGGTACAGAGACATGGAACTATGAAAAGACCCATTGCATATTTTTCAGCTGTTTTAGACCCTGTAGCGAAAGCGTTGCCCTGATGTTTGAAAGCAGTTGCTGCTACATGTGTGAGTCTGGAACAGAGTGAAGGCATAGTGATGGGATATCCACTGAGAGTATATGTTCCCCATTCTGTGTAAATTCTCTTGACAAGAACGAAAACACAATACATGACACATAGTCGGCTGACTAGGTATGAAAAAGTAATTTTGAGTGCAGATAATGTGACCATTGACAGATGTATGAATGTGAATCCTTCGACATCATTGCCAGATGAAGAGAGTGTAATTGAAATGGATGAAGTAGATCACGATTGTCTGAATGTGCTTGAATATTGTACAAAACCGAGATCAGACATACGAGATGAGCCCTTAAAGGAATCAGATTATATTCTGTTTGTGGATGGCTCATGCTTGAGAACGAATGATGGAGTTTTAAGTGCAGCATATGCAGTTTGCACAGTAGCAACTGTAATGGAAGCATCTTGTCTGAAAGGGATACGGTCTGCCCAAGTCGCAGAACTAGTAGCTCTGATTCAAGCATGTAAGTTGGGAATAAATGTACGGGTTACGATTGTGACAGATAGCCAGTACGGCTTTGGGGTGGTGCATGATTTTGGTCAGATTTGGTCACAATGAGGTTTCTTGACGTCTGCAGGAACGCCAATTAGAAATGGAGATTTTGTGAAAAAGTTGCTTGAGGCGATACAGCTGCCTAAACAGATTGCTGTTGTGAAGTGCAATGCACATAAAAATGGGGAAGACTACATAACTGTCAGTAATAAATATGCTGACGAGATTGCACAGTACTGTGCAAAGAATGTGGTTTCTTTAAACAAAAGTCGAGAAAGAGAGCATATTTCTTGTACTTTGCTTTTTACTAACCCTGTTGAGACATGGGATGAGGTGAGACAGTTACAGGAAGCAGCAGATGATGAGGAAAAGGATACATGGATAAAAGCAGGATGTAGAAAACATGAGGAAAATGATGTTTGGGTTTACAGAGATGAAAGACCAGTTATGCCTGATAGCATGATTTCTGACATGGCACGGATGTACCATGGACAAGCACATATTGGGAGAGATTCAATGATCAGACTTTTAGACAAACATGGTATAATCCAAAATTCAGAGCCATAGCTGAGAGTCTTTGTCAAAGATGTCTTATTTGTCAACAGTTAAATCCAGGAAGGAAGACAGTAGTAAGTCTAGGAACAATAGGACGAGAAGGAGGTCCGTTCACTAGAATGCAAATGGATTTTATTGAAATGCCCCCGAGCAACAGACTAAGGTATGTCCTTGTAGTCGTCTGTTTGTTTTCCCGTTGGGTGGAAGCATACCCAACCAGAAGGAATGATGGAATCACGGTAGCAAAACTTATGCTGCGAGAATTCATTCCGAGGTATGGTTTTCCAGTCACGATTGAAACAGATAGAGGAACACATTTCCAAAATGAATTAGTTAAACTGATTTGTGAAGCACTTAGTATTAAACAGAAACTGCATTGTGCATACAGACCAGAGGCTTCTGGAATAGTAGAGCAAGTGAATGGAACAATTAAGAACAGGTTAGGAAAAAATGTGTCAAGCTACAGGACTCAAATGGCCAGATGCCTTGCCATTAGTTTTAATGACAATCAGAAGTATTCCGGAAAGGAAAACTGGACTCAGTCCCCATGAGATAATTATGGGACGAGCAATGAGACAAGCACAAGTACCTGTCAACAAACTACTGACTATAACTGATGATCTAGTGCTGGATTATTGCAAAGGATTGGCTGATGTGGTGCGTTCTGTGTTTCATCAGGTTGGACCGGATGCGACCACTCTTGAAAGAAAACCAGCTCACAACTTGAATCCAGGAGATTGGGTCCGCATAAAAGTCCACAGGAGAAGAAACTGTTTGGTTCCTCGCTGGGACGAACCACGACAAGTGATCCTGGTGACAACCACTGCAGTCAAATGTGCAGGAGTGAAACACTGGGTGCATGCCAGTCACACCATCAGAGTTCCAGAACCTCAAGATCGACATGTGAGTCGACATCTGGAAGTATTGGATAACAGTTCAGCATCAGAAACAGAAGAAGAAACAAACAGGGTGCCAGAATCTGAAGATCGACCTGTAAGTCGACATCTGGAAGACCCAACTACAAGTGCAACGACAGAAGAAGTAGAGGAAATAGCTGAAGTTCCAGAACTTGAAGATCGACATGTGAGTCGACATCTGGAAATATCAGATACCAGTTCAGAATCTGATACAGATCATTCAGATTGTGAAGAAACTCTGAAAAGAAATTGGAAATTTGAAAGCATAAGAGAAGAAACTGAGCAAGAAGATAGAAACAGTGAGCAACCAAGTACAAGTTGTGGTAAAAATCCTTCGGAGATAATATTAATAGATGAAGAAGGGAGAGTTACAAACAGAAAGTAAGAAAAATCGGAAGATCCCCGAGGAGCAATAGGGACAGATAGCCAAACAAAAGAACAGGGAAATTTAGAAGCAGATAGAGAAATTGACACAAATTCGGAAGAACCTCGAGGAGGGACAGAAATAGGTGAACGAAGGAAGATAAGAAAAGAACCACAAGTAGAGGAAGAAAATGAAATTATAAGATTCAAAATAAGAGACAATAAAGAAAAAATTGAAACAGAGTCCGAAGAAAGTGGAGAAGAAAGAAACCAAAAACTTGAGTCAAGAAAAAGGAATTGGAGAACAGAAAGAGAGGAAAAAGGAAGTGAGGCAAAAAGGCCAAGAAAAGGAGACAATTGGCCCACCGAAGTAAGAAAGTTAAGATACAGAATCATAAGGTTAGATGGAAAAAGTGCTGAACAAGTGAATGAAATAACAAGTCAGAAAGAGCAAGAAAAACAAGGTGGAAAACACTTACAGAAAACGAAAAGAGTAAAGAAGGTAAATCCGAAGTATAGATCGCCTGAATGGTTGTATCTTGCTTTGACTGATATCAAAGAAGAAAAGAACACTCACAAGAACCCAGAACACAGAAACCTAATGGGTGAATGTGAGGTGCAACGAACTTGAAGAAATTTAAACAATTTCTACTGGACTGGACAAAACACTGGATCTGACGAATTTCTACCGGATTTGACAAAATACTGGATTTGACAAAGAAAGAATTCTGAAAAGAATTAAAAGAAAGTACCAAGCAAAAACAAAGACATTGGAGTGCAGAGTGGTTAATAAGTTATTTCTGAGGTGTAGTGACACAATTTTCTTGAAAATAAATAAATAAGGTTATAAACAAAATGGAGGATACTAGAGATAGAAAATGTAAATGTGAGTTTTTAAGTAGATGGTGTAAGATGTGCTTCTTTTGTACAGGATTATTAATGACAGTATGGGTGGTTTTAGCAATCACTATTCCAATTAGTTTAGCTGTAGTAGAAACGTCTAATAAAACAGAGAAAGAAAAAGGAGCTAACACTCAAGAACCAGTTATATTAAAAAGTAGTGCAGAGTTACATAAAGATAAATCAATAACAGATTTTTCAAAGAATGTTTTTACTAAATTATTATATGAGTATGTAGAAACAATGGATGTAAGAGATTGCTATGTTTGTATGCAATTGCCTGCGTCTGTAGCAGAGGGAGTGACTTATCATCACCTTCCTTTGACGTATGGAATAACATGTAGGGGTCGATTCCGATTCGGGCCGGAAATTTCTCCGACCGAGCCGGACCCGGAGAGAATTCCGACCGAATCGGACCCGTGCAGTCCGACCGAACGAGTACGATGCGCACGTATGCCATCGGACCCGAGTCGGTCGGACTCCCATTGAAGTCAATGGGAGCCGGTCGTACGACGCGTACGCGGGCTCCCATTGACTCAATGGGTGCGAGTCGGACAAGTGCTCCCCCTACAGCAAGTACGCGGCGAAGCGATTCGCGCCGTACACGCACAGGTAGGGGGGACCCATGGGTCCCCCCTGTGTGCGACTCGCGCGTCTACGCGTACAGGGGGGTCCGACACGGACCCCCAAAGTACGGCTCCGACAGCTCTTTCGAGCCGGAGTGCGCGGCTCGGTCGGACTGCTCGCGGCGCGCATCGTACTCACCCGGCCGGGGAACGTCTCCATTGCGCGGTGCGAGTCGAGTCCGAGCGAGTCGGTCGGTGCAGTTCGAGCCGGGAACGAGTCGGTCGGAGCGGTCGGGACGCCCGGACGAGTCGGTCGGCGAATTCGCATCGTACTCGCTCGGCCGGACCCGCGTACGATTCGGTCGGGAAACAGGGCTCCGGATCGGATCCGGTAAAGCCAAATCCGATTCGGAGCCCTACCGGCCGAGATCGGAATCGGCCCCGTAGTGTTTTAGGAAGTTTATTTTATAAAACAGGTAGATTAGAATATTATTACACTGACATAGATAAGATTTTTGCGAAAGTTTCTGTAGTTCCCGAGCTAAACAAAATAAAAGAGGGAAAAACGTTTGGTGAATATTTTTTAGAAGATAAGATTTTAACATTAGATAATATAATTAAATACAACCTTACCTGTGAGTTAAAGAAGGAAGAAAAAGTATTTTTAGAGATGGTTGAAGAAAGAAGAGTGAAATTTCAAAGAAAAGTGATAGAAGAGACAAAAACACCTCTTTGGGCGTTTGAGGAAGACAATCATGACAAGAAAAAGACAAATGCAGCTATGACTCTGGATTGGCCCCAACAGGGAAGGTTGTGCATTAGAAGAAATAAAACAATATATGACAATTATTTTGTGGGTTCCAGTATTTGCCATGACAATTATCAAATTTTAGGTGGATGGGGATTTAAAGGGGGAAAAGATCCAATATTTCCAGGGATCTATTATGTTTGCGGTAATAGGGCTTATTACAGGTTGCCGGACCATTGGTATGGGTCATGTTATTTAGGCCTGGTCTTTCCAAAGATTTTTCATATGGATAGAAAAGAAAAAGGAACACACAAAATGATAAATACCTTTACACGTAGAAAAAGGGAAAGTTTTTCAGAAATAGTAGGTGATATTTTTGGTGCATTGATACCAGCAGTGGGAATATCTTTGAATGCATTTAGAATTCGGAAATTATCCACAGTGGTAGATCGGTTATCTACAGATACTGCTGGAGGGTTCTTGATGGTAAATACCGAGATGGTTGCCATGAGAGCTATGGTGATGCAAAATCGACTTGCCCTTAACATTCTTTTGGCAAAAGAGGGTGGAGTCTGTGGAATGCTGAAAGTTCAACATTGTTGCACTTACATTCCAGATAAAAGTGAAAATATACAAAAGTATATAACGAATATTACAAGTTTGCACAAAGAACTTGTTCCACTGGAGGTTGAAAGTGCATTGGGAAAACTTGGTAAAGGGTTTTCTTCAGTAATAAATTGGTTAAAAAGAATGAGTGGATTAATAATAGGGAAAGTTATTATAATAGCAACCATGATAATAATAATAATTTTAGTGTTGAAGCTTGTAATTATATGTATAAAGAAAAGAAGAAGACAGAATAAAATAGAAAAAGAAAACATGATAAACAAGGAGTGAAAGAGAGAAATGGGTGAAATTGAGCTAGAAGAGATAAAAGAGAACATGTACAAGAAAACGAAGAGACAAGTTGAAAGGGATACAGTTGTGTAAACTAACAAAAGCAAACGGATAAAAGATATATGTTGTCTGAGAAAATTGTATAACTTGGGTTTTGTGGTGATATTAAAAATCACCAAAGGGGGGAGTTGATGGAGCAGGATAAATGAAATTTTTTTAACCTCCTAATAATTTTCTTAAAATAATTAATAAACATGTTCGTTTAAGTAAATAACCAACAATGTATGTTACATGTAAAGGGTTAAAGGTAACACGCTATTTTTGTGTGCAAATTAATCAACTTATAATTGTTTACGTGCCTAACATAACGTAATATTTGCGTACTAATAAAATAATAAACGCCTGATTTGTGCTTTTAAATAAAACGTGTGGTGGCAAAATAAAGCGATGGCTTTATATGTTGCTTTTTGCTAGGTAATACCTAATTGGGGTATGTAGAAAGACGGGAGGGAAACGAAAGGGTTTATGTTCTTTATTTGAACAATATTTTGTTTATCTTTGAAAATAGTGCGCTTAGGCCTGTCGAGCAGCGATATAAAATGGCCGCCATTTGTCAGAGTACGCATGAGCGAGAAGCTGTGTAGTAGAGGAGAAAGGCTGTGAAAAAGGATGATCACGTGTTCGTGCTGAGAGCCTAAGACGGAAGTATGGTCAAGGCTATTGTGACCTTTTTGAGCAAATGTGTGCCAAGATGATCAGCAAGAAGCGTGAGAAGTCAAACTGAATAAATGGACGGAACTGTTGAATCTAAAAAGTATCAGAAAAAGATACAAATTGGACTGATCGAAACGGATGAGCAATGTCATGAACTGTGGGAAACGATGCAAGCATGGACATTCCACAAAGAACTGGTTAAGACAAGGAAGTTTGATTAAAAATGTATATAAACTTGAATGAACCAATGAGAGAGAATCACGCCATAGAGATGCAACATTTTTATTCAGTAAGCTAGAATTAGGGTATAAGAAGACCTACTCTTGGTGGGGAGGGGTTAGATGCTGGAGAGAGTGGATGCTGTAGATGGGTGAAGTTGCGGCTGCTGATGCTGACGAGCTGATGCTGCTGCTGCTATTTTATATTTCTAGTTGAGTATAAGATGCTGCTTTTGGAGAACCTTTTTACTCCTGATAGATTTTTCATTTAGAGCTATTAGATTTTCAAAGACAGATAGATTGATCTTTTGGAGTTCTTGCTGTAACAACTTTATTTTTCCGTCTAATAGGTATGCATTGCAATTTCAATTTATTCTTATAATGATGATAAATGTAATGATTTGAATAATAAGCTTAAACTTATTTCTTGCTTCGAAACTTTATATAAACTTTATTATTCTTTAAACAAATGACTCAGTGATTCTTTAGCTCAATAATTAAGGTAAAATGTTAAAGAGTTTATTGTGATTGAGCTGGTCTTAATCACCATCAACTGATTCCTACTAGTTGGTCCATCGACCAATGAGCGGAATACCTTAAAAGCAATGAGAAACATTATGTCGTGTTAAAAAGAGGTATCCCGTCTCCTTCCAGCGAATCGTTTTCTCCTAGGTTAAGGACGGAGGAAATCCAGGGAATAAATGAGTAAGGGAATGTATATGCGGTGTTATGGGCCCCACCGTCATATGAATATAGTTTGTGTGTTGGAGGGATAAGTTGCACCTGGATGACCGAAGCATATAGGAGAAGAATTTTTATTGTTAGCGCTGGATCACTACCACTACTACCACCCCTACCCAGGGGGTGCCAGATGCCTGTCACTACTACCACCTCTACCCATGGGGGGCTGGATGCCTACCACCACTACCACCCCTACCCATGGTGGGCTGGATGCCTACCACTACTACCACCCCTACTCATGGGGGCTGGATGCCTACCACTACTACCACCCCTACCCAGGGGGTGCTAGATGCCTACCACTACTACCACCCCTACCCAGTGGGTGCTAGATGCCTACCACTACTACCACCCCTGCCCAGGGGGTGCTAGATGCCTACCACTACTACCACCCCTGCCCAGGGGGTGCTAGATGCCTACCACTACTACCACCCCTACCCAGGGGGTGCCAGATGCCTATCACTACTACCACCTCTACCCATGGGGGGCTGGATGCCTACCACCACTACCACCCCTACCCATGGTGGGCTGGATGCCTACCACTACTACCACCCCTACCCAGGGGGTGCTAGATGCCTACCACTACTACCACCCCTACCCAGGGGGTGCCAGATGCCTGTCACTACTACCACCTCTACCCATGGGGGGCTGGATGCCTACCACCACTACCACCCCTACCCATGGTGGGCCGGATGCCTACCACTACTACCACCCCTACCCATGGGGGGCTGGATGCCTACCACTACTACCACCCCTACCCAGGGGTGCTAGATGCCTACCACTACTACCACCCCTACCCAGGGGTGCTAGATGCCTACCACTACTACCACCCCTGCCCAGGGGGTGCTAGATGCCTACCACTACTACCACCCCTAGCCAGGGGTGCCAGATGCCTGTCACTACTACCACCTCTACCCATGGGGGGCTGGATGCCTACCACCACTACCACCCCTACCCATGGTGGGCTGGATGCCTACCACTACTACCACCCCTACCCAGGGGGGGCTGGATGCCTACCACTACTACCACCCCTACCCAGGGGGTGCCAGATGCCTGACACTACTACCACCCCGACCCATGGGGGGCTGGATGCCTACCACTACTACCACCCCTACCCAGGGGGTGCTAGATGCCTGTCACTACTACCACCCCTACCCATGGGGGGCTGGATGCCTACCACTACTACCACCCCTGCCCAGGGGGTGCTAGATGCCTACCACTATTACCACCCCTACCCAGGGGGTGCCAGATGCCTGTCACTACTACCACCTCTACCCATGGGGGGCTGGATGCCTACCACCACTACCACCCCTACCCATGGTGGGCTGGATGCCTACCACTACTACCACCCCTACCCAGGGGGGGCTTGATGCCTACCACTACTACCACCCCTACCCAGGGGGTGCCAGATGCCTGACACTACTACCACCCCTACCCATGGGGGGCTGGATGCCTACCACTACTACCACCCCTACCCAGGGGGTGCTAGATGCCTACCACTACTACCACCCCTACCCAGGGGGTGCTGGATGCCTGTCACCACTACCACCCCTACCCATGGGGGGCTGGATGCCTACCACTACTACCACCCCTACCCAGGGGTGCTAGATGCCTACCACTACTACCACCCCTACCCAGGGGTGCCAGATGCCTGTCACTACTACCACCTCTACCCATGGGGGGCTGGATGCCTACCACCACTACCACCCCTACCCATGGTGGGCTGGATGCCTACCACTACTACCACCCCTACCCATGGTGGGCTGGATGCCTACCACTACTACCACCCCTACCCAGGGGGTGCTAGATGCCTACCACTACTACCACCCCTACCCAGGGGGTGCTAGATGCCTACCACTACTACCACCCCTGCCCAGGGGGTGCTAGATGCCTACCACTACTACCACCCCTACCCAGGGGGTGCTGGATGCCTACCACTACCACCACCCCAACCCATGGGGGCTGGATGCCTACCACCAACACCACCCCCACTCATAGGATGGACAATGCATGACACAACCAGCACACTACAACCTAGGGAATGCAAGAAAAAGACATCCCCCCAACACCATGACAAGCTTGTGTAGACTGTGTCAAATGCCTACAACACTGAACATGACTATGAACACACAGTGTGACCCCCTATCACATGTGTCACACATAAATGTGTGTGGCCTCCACAATGCAAGCACACCATGACCACTGTGGCAATGGGGTCCAACCCCCATCATCACAGTGACTAAAAGGTAAGTGTGGGGTCCATAGCTGAAGCACATTTTGAACATTGTGACAATGGGGTCCAACCCCATCATCACAGTGACCAAAAGCTAAGTGTGGGGTCCATAGCTGAAGCACATTTTGAACATTGTGGCAATGGGGTCCAACCCCCATCATCACAGTGACCAAAAGGTAAGTGTGGGGTCCATAGCTGAAGCACATTTTGAACATTGTGACAATGGGGTCCAACCCCATCATCACAGTGACCAAAAGGTAAGTGTTGACATTGAAAAAACTGCAACTGCCAAAATGCATGGATGACTCCTGGTCACAGAACAACAAACACATCAGTGGCAAAGTAGTGCTTGTGTCCCATAGCAACATAGATTGTGGGAGGCAAACAGTGCAGTGCAAATAAGACATACCTTTGGCCATGTGCAGACAAACATCACCCATGGGGGCTGACACTGTCAACATTCATCAATGACACGATGACAGAAGTGACCATCATAATGCAGACCCACATATTTGCACCAATGGGCACACAAATGGAGATATCCTGTGGAGACTGTAGATGTGAGCTGAACAAATACCATACCATGGCAGCAATGGGACACACAAACAATGATCATAGTGCTGACTGATGACCTAGGAGTCCCAGGGACAGCAGGTCAAACCCACCAAACAACATACAGCCAATGGCACACAAAAGATATGCCAATGCAGTGGTGCAGATGCACAAACACAAACAGGCAGCCCCACACTGCACATCAAACACAACAGGTGAGGGGGGTGCCAGTGTCCCCAGGCAACCACACAACACATGATGAGGCCTGAATACCAATTACACAGATGCGCATACAGTGCCACACAAAAGTAACTCATGGATCCAAATCCCCTATGTGGGCAATCAGGCATTGTTAGATGAGAGGGAGCACAAATCACACATGTCACACAAGCATGTAGGAACAGCAACTGACACAGCAAGACACAGACACACCACAGCACTACCCCCAGCGTCCCCACAATGTGTTGACCCTGGGCTGCATGACAATCCCAAAGTGATGACAAAGCTAGATGTCGTTCACACTGTGAACCACAGTCATGTGTCCTGATCAACAAACTACCATCACACCTACACAAGCACAAATCAATCAGCACGGCCAGTAAGCCAAGGCCAACATGGAGGCAGGGGTCTAGCCGGGCAACAACTCTCATCTGCACACACTCAACACCACACACCTCGACCTCCAACAATGTGCAGCAGTGAAGATCACATGCACTGGTGACATTGCACATGCACCCATGACAATCCCATGGGGGGGGTGGTAACTAAGGTGCAGAAACACATCACACATGGCCACTCAACAAGACACCTGAATGTCTGACACACCTCACACTACGCTGTACATGGACATGACGGTAATACCACACCAACCAATGGGATCCCAGCCACAGTCCCACACCAATGAAGAAGTCAAGGTCACCCACAAAGAACACACATAAACAACTACCAACATTGCAGCCCTGACCCTGAGGAGTGCCAGCAGTCACACACACAACGTGTCACAATCACTGAAAGCTAACACAAACTGGAAATTACATGACAGGTGTAAACAACAAGTGCCAAGGGGAATCCTGACTGTGTCCCATCTGCGTTAGCCCACAAACTCAGCCCTGACAGCAAACACACCTATGGGTGACACCCTGATGACCAGTAATGTGCCATGCACCCACATCACAGAGAACCCAGGGAGAAGACTTGTGGGGAACATAGGTCAACTCAGCAAGCATCACAAACAGGAACATCACTAGGGATCCCAGCATGCACAGCAAAATGGAAGTGAACACACACAGACATGCTCACACAACACACACCTTGGGCTCAGGCAATGTCACAAGATTACTCACTACCATGAGTGGACTCCACTCCTGTGTGAGGAAAGCTGTGCCATATGTCGCCTCAGTAGGGCTCCATCATGTCAGCAGAACACTTGGTCACACAGTCAACAATTAGCACGAAATGAAGGCTCCCGTCATATCAGCCTGGTCATGGGAGTGTCAACGAAATCATCAGCACAGATCCAACACACATGTATAGCAAGTTGCACTGACAACACAGATGAGTCCTTCCCCATTGATGCCCAAACTTGCATGTCCAGTGGAGATGGACACACGGTCAGGGAAGTAGACTAATTGAACAATGGCAAGCACAACAGATGTGCAGGGGTGTAAGCCACAGATGTGATTTTGCAAATGTAAGTAGGAAATCCCATTGCCAAATATTAAAAACATGACACCCTCATATGCTGCTAAGGATTACATGGATACACTACAGGATAGGACACATTACCCGTGGACCACATGGGTTCCTGAACAGTAACACTTCATTTTCTTGAGACCAAAAATCACCATCACCTCAGCAAGGGCACGGTTAGCATCATCAACATCATGTACATCAGAAGCAAAACCACTAGAGAACAGAAAGTAGCTTTATTCAGCATATGTGGGTTCTAAAGTTAAAGTCCAGAAGAAATAGAAACAAAGGCCAATGGCCAGTCCATTCTGAAAGTCAAAACAGGGTGACAGTGGCAGATGTCACCCTACGCATGCCTGCACTGCAACACACCAGGGACAATCCCCTCGGAGGGGCATACGGGGGGGCAGGCCAGGCACTGCAGGGACAGGATCAGGGCTCACCAGAAGGAGGAAGTGAAGGGGTGGTGGGTGCTGGAGAGCCACTGACAACTGCAGTGGAGGTGTCTGACATGGTGTGTGCCGGCACAACTGGGGGGCATGACTCAGATGTTGTGGGTGCCGGCACGACTGCAGTGGGCCGTGCAGATGGAGTGGACAGGTTCCCCACTGCAGTGCCCAAGTCAGACGGGGTGGTAGTGGACTCCACTGCAGTACCTACCTCCAGGGGAGGAGAATGGGGTTCAGGTAAGGTGGGCAGGACAGAGGGGGAGGACACCGTCTCCACACCAGTGGCACAGACATGCGCAGCGGGGGGTGTGGTGCCGGAAGAGCAAGTGGCAGGGGGAGAAGGCCGGATCCTTTTGGGGATGGTGTATCTGTGGGTGGGGGAACCTGGGGCAGGGTGTGGTGGGGGCACCTGTGGAGTGGGGGCCTGAGGGATGGAGGAAGGAGACTTGGTGCTTGAGCTGCAGGGCGGCGGCGGGGTCTTGCTCTTCCGGGTCCTGGGGGACTTGCGGGTGGGGGCGTCAGTCGGTCTGCGCCTGGGGGAGGGTGTCCGGGGGCGAGGGGCACTCCCCTCCATGTGGGTAGGCTTCCTCCTCCCCCTGAATGCTGGATCAGCTGGATCGGAGGGGAAGAGGCCGAGGTCACTGAGGAAGACCCGCTGTGTCTTTGGGGTTGCAGGTGAGGCAAGGGAAGGGGCCTTGGAGGGAGAGGTAACTGAGGACTGCGCAGTGCTCGTGGATGCATGTGTGCGTGCCTTGGCCCCATCCCCTGTGAGTGTGGTTTCAGTCCCCTGACTGTGCGTGCGTGTGGATTTTGGCGTGTGTGTCTGTGTGCTGCTTGTGTCTGTGCTGGTGTGTGCCTGTGCCGGTGTGTGTGTGCTTGGGACAGGTAAGGTGCTGGGGAGTGTGGATGGGGGAGAGGTAGGAGGGGTGAGGGACTGTTGGAGGAGGGACACTGCTGCCGTCAGGGAGGAGTCCATGGACCTATTGCCCCTCTGTAGGGCAGACATGCCCGATGAGATGCCCTCCATGAACGACACCAGCTGAGTCAACAGAGTGGTGTGTGCATGGAGGACACTCAGCATCGCTGTCTTCCCTACATGGAGCTGGCGAAGGAGGTACACAGACTCCTCACTCAGGGCAGCAGGGGACACAGGGGCAGGGGGTGCGGTGCCTGGCACGAAGGAGACGCTCCCGAACATGGGAGCCTCCACGGACTTCGGGAATGGGAGCAGATGGGAGGGCGGTGGTGGTGGTGGTGGTGGTGGTGGTGGCGGGGACAGCAACACTAGCTGTGGTGTGGTGGCTGCTGACACCCGCCTCCACAAGGGAGTCATCCTCCGAGCTGCTGTGGTCCTCAGCTGAGGTGGATGGTGCTGAGGACTCCTCGGTGTGGCTCCCCTCGCCCTCCGTGCCACTGGGTCCCTCCGACCACTCCTCGGCTGCTGACCCAGTCTGGCTCTGCGGCTCCTCCTGGTCCGTGGAGCTGTCCCCTCCTGTGGCCGTGGATGTATCTGCAAACAATAGGGAAACAGACAGACATCAGACACCTGCACCGAACGCACACACCACAGTAAGTACAGCACATTACAGAGCAAGCCCTGGCATCCTTAGTTGAATATTGCAAAAAGTGCCCAAACAGAGTAGGGGAAGCCAATTGTCAGTCTGATGGTCAACCATGGCACTCACATCTCTCCTGGCCTTGCACCCATCTGTCTGGTGCCTGTCGGATGGCAATACCCCAGTGTGGACACATGCACCACCTACACAGTAGTTGGACAGTGCAGAGAACACGGTGAAGCATGTGAACATGCACACATCACAACTCTTGCCACTGAGTCAGTACAGGTGTCCGGAGAAAGGGATGCCCAGAGTAAATCTTGAAATGCATGTGATGCATACCAGCGACAGACACCATGATGCACCCATGTCCTGATAGTCATTGCCACAATGGTGTGCATGTAGCACATGTCACTCTCCTGCGGGATCACTCATAGGAAGTTTCACGCCATGGCACAGGCATGCCTGCTAAGTCATACATCACTGTCTCCAGTCACATGGGCAGGGCAGCCAGACAACAACAGTCTGCACTGTCACTATAGTAGGTCATGGGGAATGCAAGTCCTGGAGCTGAACAAGTGCACATGTACATCCCCCACACACCACATCATCTGAACCCTTATCTGTTCACGTCATACCAATTGGACATATGGGAGACCTGTAACAGAACCCTCTGAACCTGAGCACCTCACAATCTGCTGTGAATGGGAAACAGCTGCCTGAACTTCACATTTGCGTACTCCAGTCTGCACGGTCAGGTGATCAAACACCTATGTGTCACACAAGTATCGTCTCCTATGTCACATCTCCGGTGGCATGCTGAGCCCCAAACGAGAAACACCCCTGACAACGAAGTCACAGCACACTGACACAGAGGCAGACACCTGAGGGGACATATCACTGAGCACAACGTGTCAGCTGATACACGGGAGTGGGAGTACAGAGTGTATTGTATGGCCTGGAGTAGGCATGACTGTCCTGCCCCACGTGAATGAGGGATGAGCCCTGGACAGTAGGCAGGTGGCTAAGTATGTGTGACACACGTAATATACACACTCCTGGGGCCCAAACATTGTACCCACCCGCAGCATGGGTGTGTGCCAGATACCCCAGGCACATGTGGTGGATCAGCTCAGCAATTGGACCACATATCAAAGTAACACGCAGATTACATGGCAGAACACAGGCATTGTGTAAGCAATGGACCCACCCATGATGCCCACCACAGAGTTAGGGAAACAAATGCTGTCCCCCACCTTGAGCTGAGCAAAATGCAAGGACACAGTACCCAAGTGACACAATTCCCTGACTGTAAGGGCACACCTGGGTATCAGATGAGGAGTGGGCAGTGCACAATTGAGGGACATGGGTCCTGGACCACATGACTGATGTACTGTGGAAGTTTAACCAGGCCAGAGGAGGGCACATAGCATGGCAGGCAAAGTTCACAATGCAGTCATGGACTCACCCCCTCCTTGCTGCTCTCTGGCCTTCAGCTGCCCATCCAGATCAGGGAAGACCACCACCAGGATCCTGAGCATGTGGGGGGTCAGGGTCCGGTGTCCGCCCTTCCTGCGAGGAGGCGACAGCTTCAGCTGGACCCGTGCGATCCTCCGGGTCCAGCCCCGAAGGTCCTGCCACCTCTTCTGGCAGTTGCGGATCCGGCGCGTGTAGACCCCCACGGATCTCACTGCCCGGACGATGGTCAGCCATATCTGCTGCTTCTGGTGGGCATCAACCTGTGAGGATGACAAAGTGAAAATGCCATTACTACACATTCAACATATCCGTGCATTACACAGTTGGATATACATGTCTCATTCACAGGGGCACATGATGTACACAGGCAGTGCAACGATGGCTATGGACCGTTTGCCAGCAGTTACTACATGGTATCATTGCCTGGGTAGTAAAACCTTGTTTAAATGCACTGTCACTGCACTATACCTGTTCAGTGCATGTTACTACACACTATGGGGGGTGACAACTACTCAGTGAGCCTGCTAGCCAGTGGTGTGCAGACTGTAAGTCTTGCTAGTCAGACAACATGCACATCTAGTAAGACAGTGGACAGCACACTCACCTGCTCCCCTGCTTTCCCATACAGCTTGCTGTACTGTGGAAGGAGGCCGTCCAGCAGGGCCTGGTTCTCCTCAGTGCTGAAGGCTGGGGCTCTCTCCACAGTACGTGCCATTGCAGGATCCAGAGGGTGCAGGTACAGCAGCAGTGGTGGTGGCAGATGTCGTCCTGGAGCATGTAGTGCAGGCAAGTGAGCTCTCAGGGGAACAGCCAGCATTATATGTGTGCTGCAGAGGCAGGTACTGACCCATGTGTCCAAAGTGATAGGTCCAAGTCGTTTGCATCTTCTGAATCTGACCAATCCATGGAATAGCAGCACTAATACACGCCCACAGCATCCTTCAAAAGTTCAACTTCATGACACCCATGAATTTGCAACATTGTTGTGGGTGACCAACTGAATTCACAGCATCAGACTCGTTAAAGATTTGAAAACGCGTCCGTTGCCAGGCCATAGCCAATGTGTGCGCACCGATCGGTCCATTGCTGTACAACGCGTATTGCGCATACAACGCGTACCCGCTCACATTGAATGCAATGGGCCGGCCGGGAACACCGATCGGTCCATTGCTGTTCAACGCGTACCCGCGATACAACGCGTACCCGCTCACATTGAATGCAATGGGCCGGCCGGGAACACCGATCGGTCCATTGCTGTTCAATGCGTACCCGCTCACATTGAATGCAATGGGCCGGCCGGGAACACCGATCGGTCCATTGCTGTTCATCGCGTACCCGCTCACATTGAATGCAATGGGCCGGCCGGGAACACCGATCGGTCCATTGCTGTACAACGCGTATTGCGCATACAACCCGTACCCGCTCACATTGAATGCAATGGGCCGGCCGGGAACACCGATCGGTCCATTGCTGTTCAACGCGTACCCGCGATACAACGCGTACCCGCTCACATTGAATGCAATGGGCCGGCCGGGAACACCGATCGGTCCATTGCTGTACAACGCGTCCCTGGACAAGTCACTGGCATATGTCACCATGCCTGTCACAGGTGAACATATGCCAGCCACATTTACTTCCCAGGGAGTGAGGGGCACACCTACAACACCACAGCCTGTCCACACTGTATCCTAAGGCATGTAAGGCTGCATTACCTATTCCGTGTATGGGGGTGAACATGTTGTTCTGTGGGTGTCACTTGGGGGCAGCCACTCCCAGGCTGTGCACGTGTTCATGGGGACAGGATCCTTGGTGTGTCGTGCACATGACCACTGTGATGTGCAACTGTTCATTCCTGAGCATGTGGCATGTTCACATTTCACGGTGGTGTATGTGTATGTCATGTCACATACCCCCTGAGTCCCATGTGGGATGGTATGTACGTCCCAGGGTGACCCATTGGCACAATAGTGATGGTCCTCCACAGTCTGTGTGCATGTTGTGTTTACAATGTCTCTGATTCCATGTGCACAATGTGAGACAGTCTCCACATCCACGTTGTTTGTGCATGAACGTTGATGTTGTGCGTGTGTGTGTCACAGACGTCCATGTCTGTCCTGCCGTGGCAACAGGGACCACTACCTGTGTGGGTCATGGTTGTTTTGCTGTGGTGTATTCATGATGCACCATGTCATGCCAGTGTCCATGTGGCAATACAGGGTCCCTGGGAATCTACCTGTCGATGAGCTGTGATGCCTGAGGCACATCTGTCCTCACATGTCACTGTGGTGTGTGTTTGGAACGTGGCAGCAGTACATGGGTACTGTGACACAGCCTAATGATATCCCATAGCACAACCTGGGACTTGTTGAGGGAACATGTTGAACTGTGATGTTAGATGTTAGCCATGTAGGTGCCATACATGTCCTTACGGAACGGCACACGCATCATGTACTTGTGTCTCGTAATGGTGTATCATGTGATATTGAGTCTGGTCTATGCCACATATGTGGGGTGACTGACAATCTTTCTTTCTTCACCTATGCACTGCAGGGCACCAGCTGTCCATCGGCCATTCCCTGACCTTGCAACAGTGGTTGAACGGGACTGCATCAGACGGTACCGCTTCACCAGGCCACTGATTGAGGAATTGGCGGTGCGGTTGGCCCCACATTTGCAACCTGGCCGGACATACCCCACAGCGCTGACCCCCAAGGTGAAGGTGATGGCAGCCCTACACTTCTTTGCCACCGGTACCTTTCAACACACTGTGGCGTCTGCTGGTGGGATGTCACAGACCATGTTCAGCCGTGTGCTCCGCGATGTTTTGGAGGCTATGTTGAGATACCTGAACCAGTACATCTATTTCCCTAGACTTCAACAACTCACTGACGTGAAGAGTGACTTCTATGCCCTGGGGAGGATGCCGCATGTCATTGGCTCCATTGATGGTACACATGTGGCTTTGGTACCACCACAGGCCCAGGAGCAGGCATACAGGAACCGCAAGCACTACCATTCGGTCAATGCACTGGTGGTATGTCTTGCAGATATGTGCATCACACACGTGTGTGCCCGTTTGCCCGGTTCTGCACACGATGCCTACGTGATGAGGAGTAGTCGCATCCCGAGGATGATGTCACAGATGCGGAACCAGCGTGCCTGGCTTGTTGGTGTGTACTGACTATGTACCATTGTGTGTGTTCTGCAATGTAGTGTTCCACCCTCTTTTCCAACTCAGCTAATGTGCAATTGTCTGTATGTAGGTGACTCCAGATACCCCAACATGCCGTGGTTGCTGACGCCCCTCAGGAACCCTGTGACACCAGCCCAGATGCATTACAATGAGGCACATGGTCGGACCAGGAGAGTGATTGAGCGGACATTTGGTCTCCTGAAGAGCCGCTTCCGCTGCCTGGACAAGACAGGAGGGGCCCTCCCATATGCCCCAGCAAAGGTGTGCAAGATTGTCATCGTCTGCTGCATGCTACACAACCTGGCTGTGCGGAAGGAGTTGCCTCTCATCCTGGTTGACGATGATCAACATCCGCCACCTGTGGAGGATCCTGGCCTGGACCACGATGCCAGTGATGATAATGATGGTGATGTCCGCACACAGCTCATCACCAACTTCTTCAGCTGAATGTGAGTATCCGGAGATGTCATGTCAATGATGTGAGTATGCATGATATGTGTTGGTGGTGCTCTGGTGCTGTTTGAGTGTGGCCATGTGCTACATGACTGTATGCGTGTAGCGATGTGTCCTTACAGGTAGTCTGTACTCCCCAACAGTGTTGACATGCTAACGTGGTTCTGGGTGGGTATCTTGTGACATGTATTGGGCATGAGTATTGCAGTTCTGTCCTGTTCTTCAGTGCTTTTGACTGTGTGTCATTTCTGTCCTTCACAGGGTACTTTCAGAGTTGTTTGGTCAACTGTGATCCCCTAACACCGTGATTGAACTTCCAGGGTGGTAGCTGTCGTATCCCTACAGGTGATGTGCGCCACACCCATGGACTTCCTTCCTTCTACACTTGTTGACTGTGTGCCCACTGCCAGGTGGGATTACCTTGCATCTGTAGTGGTTACAACATGTTGCAAATGTGTAATAAACCTGTGCTTCACTTTGTGATGTGCGTTGTCTGTGGTCACACATCTGACTGACATTTGCTTACTGCACCAGTGGGCTAGTTGACAATGACTGTGAATAGGTGTTGTGTCTGTGCATTGCACCGTATTTCCTTCCAACATCAGTGTAGGCGATGAGTTAGATGGCCTAGGTGTGTATATGTTGTGTAGCCCTGGTGGTGTGTCTCCCTCATATGTGTCACGTTGCCATGACTCACATGCCTGTGTTGTACTTGCTGTAGCAGTTAGCATGCACAGTGTAATTTCGCAGGTCATCATCTCCATGACAGAAACCACGTTGGAATCACAACAGAGGCAGGTATGGTGTATTAGTGTGTTTATTGTCATACATGTGTGAGTATAGTGCACAGGATGGTGGGTGCTGTACATTTTGATTGCAATCCAAAGTTCCTAGATGAATTGGAAGTCCTGGTAGCAGAAATGTCCTGAATAAAGTCCACAGTCATCTGATACATTGGTCCAACTTGTACTCCCCATGTCATGTGGGGGAGTTGTGTTGCAGTCAACAGGGTGAACAGTTTGCGCACAAAGGTGATTATCCAGAACAGGTTTTGGCTTCCTGGGGGTTGCACATGGCCATCGGCCTCTCAGTTGCCCCTCCTCGGACGACCCCTCTTCTTTGGGGGGGGACCCTCAAGTGCAGGCTGCTGCGGTGCAGGGGACTATCTGCCAGAGTCATCCTCCCTCCCTGTGGCAGTTGCAGTTGTTTCAGCACCAGATGTTGTGGGCACACAGGGAGGTGTTGACTGGTTGCTGCTCATCTGGCGGAGGCATTGTAATATGTCCCTATGCACCGCCGTCATCTCTTGCAGTGTGTCCCACTTGGACTCCACGCGGGACATGTGTAAGTCCAAGCGTGCATGATGGGCAGCCTGCTGCTGTCGTATGTCCCTGAGGATCCCCACTACCTGGCTGAACTCTCCGGTGCTGGTCTGGTACGCATCGGCTATGCGTACCAGTTGTGGGTCTTCATGCCGTCCAGACCCCTCTGCGAGCAGCGACCTATGTCTACCACCCCTCCCACCACCCCTGGCGACACGTGCAGTACCTGAGGCGACACGTGCAGTACCTGAGGTGGCACGCACAGGTGATCCTGGGCCCCCTTGGGGGTTGTTGGTGGTGTTGGTGTCCATAGCCCCACGTTGGGCAGGGGTCCGTGTGCTGGTGGTGGTGGTGGTCCTTGGTCTGTCCGTGTCGGCAAGGGTGGTTTGTGTGTTAAAGACACATACAAAATCCTTGGGTCTATAATGTGTAGAAATAAATGCAAAATAAAAGATAATTAAGCCATAGACTATTCCACACAGGAGAAACTGTGGGAAATTCCCTTTCAAGGACGAAATCCCTCACTCACCAAAGGTGACATGCTTCATCATATGGGATTCTCCTCTCGAAGGAAAAACCTAGTTCCTTCGAGGGCTACAACCCCTCTCTGAGAGGGAGGAGCTCAGGGATGTTTTTAAATATCTGATTTTTAGGATATTCTAAATCCACATAGATGAGCAAAATAATGTGAACGAGGACGCAGCGCAAAACAAGAATAAAAATAGTGTAGAGGAAGTGGAAATAAAACTAGCTAGGGGGCGTCATGTGTGAATTTTATTGAGGGGCACCCTCTGCTAGGATTAAAAACAATAGTGCAACAGCGACATAGATGTAAGTTGCAATGATGTATAGTAAATTAATGGTCGACATGTTTCAGCCTAACATGCCCCCATAGTCGGGCAAGGCTTTCTTCAGGACCTAAACAATGCTGCTGCTGGTGCTCAAATGAAAATACAAACAAAGGATACAAAAACTAAATGTGTTCAGAACTCCAACTGCTCCGGAAGGTAAAGAAACCTATTGGGAACAGAAACATTAATTGGAGTTCATACAAACTGTGTGGAAAAACGTTTTCTCTAGGCTTAAATCTACAAATAATGAAAGAGAAATTGAAAAAATTCCTTACCCGCTAATGCTGGGCAAAGAACTCCACCTCAGCCTGGCAACAGCTCAGGATAGAGGCACCGCTCTAAGAGGGAAAAGATATATATATATAATAATAACAACTGTATTCCAAAAAATCCTGTACTCCTAACGGCACAGTTGACAATCAAAATTAAGTCATACGGCCGAGTCAGGAAATATTGCAGAGCAAATTATGGGGAAAACTAGTGGAAGACAAAAGGTCCACAGTACATCTAGCATTCAAGTGGTTACTGCACTCATGTGTGTGTCAAAGAGCCCAACCACATGAGGAGTACAGGGAATAGAGTTGAATTAATCAAAATTCAAGTCAATATTGTTGGGCACTGAAAAAGCCCATAAGGAAGAGCTCCGCTGGGAACCCAAACGAACGGAGGGACTACTGTGGAGAACCCCTTCAGGACAAAATAACACAGCACAAAGCTTCGCCCTGACACTCACCTGTCCGTCGGTACCCCGGGCCCGTACTGAGCCTGCAACCGGAGGTGAGTGTCAGTGGTAAATGCACTCGTTTTTATACTGCCCACGACCAATACAAAACAGTTGTGAAGACCCTAATTATAACGGGCCTACGCATGCGCTAGTGAGAAAACACTCATTCACTGCGCATGCGTTACTTATCGAAAATAAAGATGTTAAAACACCAAATCGGCTGCGTGTAACTACCAAATAGGGCACAAATCCGGAGGAGGCAGTGACCAACTGTTAAAAGTAATAGCATATCCGCTGCGAAATGTACCAGAAAATTATTTTGAAGACGGCGCTGCAGTAATGCGCATGCGTATTAACGAGACTGCTAATGAAAAGCCTGCGCACACGCTTGTGGCAAGATACTGATTCATTGCGCATGCTTTACTGACTCAAAAGGAACAGTATAAAAACAATGATTTAACAGTATGTAATTATCAAAACAAACGTAAGTCCGAGGGAAGCAAACTGCTAAATATAATAGCGTCACCGCTGAATAGTGTTCAAAACGACACTTAGATAGTGCGCATACATGTAGATAAAAAACATGTCGGGAGATATGATTCCACGCAAATGATGATCAAATCACTTGAGAAATATCAGAACTAGGATAAATCAAAAGGAAACTCTCCATTCTCCCTGGCACTGCGTGAGTCGAGTAACATACCACTCCATTCATGTGCATCAAACATTACGTACATTAGAATAGATGAACACATCTAAAAGAAGGCATTAATTACAATAGATGGATTAAGTTAACCTCAAAAAACCAAAGGGCTGGCCCTAGAACCGATGTGTACAGAGGTGCACTATGTAACAAGAACACACACAAAAAGAATGCATGTAAATACAAGTGCCCAATTGGAACAGAAACTGAGCTGGATGCTATAGTGGAACTTTAAAGAGACACCCAAGGAATCTCATCGTTTAAACCCAACTTGTCACTTTCCAATCTATGAACCCAACGCTGTTCACGTCTAAACAGAAAGGTAGTAATGTCTGTTATATGATTAGGTATATACGGCTTCTCTAGAACCGTCCATCTGAGATCTTGAGGGGAATGGTTTGCTTCAAGAAAGTGAGTGGTCAATTTAGTGGAAGACTTTTTACAACGAATGGTGCTCTTATGTTCTAAGATACGGGTTTTGACTTTACGTGTAGTCATCCCCACGTATCGTAATGTGCAAGGACAAGTGATCAAATAAATCAACTGTTCACTGTTGCAATTCGTGTGGTTCAGTAGTACCCAAGGTCTTTCCGTCCCGATGTCTATCTCTGTGGTATGTGACGTCTGAGAACACGCTGCACATGAACCACAAGGGAAGTGTCCTTTCACCGGCGGCAACCCCCACAGGGTTTCTTGTAGACCTGTCTTCCTTACTCTAGGTCTTGTATGTATCAAACGGTCTATTATATTAAAACTCCGCTTGAAAGCAAAAAGTGGACGTGGCAATGATGTTGTCCCAATGTTCAAAATTCTCCAATTGGAAAGAATCTCAGATGGACGGTTCTAGAGAAGCCGTATATACCTAATCATATAACAGACATTACTACCTTTCTGTTTAGACGTGAACAGCGTTGGGTTCATAGATTGGAAAGTGACAAGTTGGGTTTAAACGATGAGATTCCTTGGGTGTCTCTTTAAAGTTCCACTATAGCATCCAGCTCAGTTTCTGTTCCAATTGGGTACTTGTATTTACATGCATTCTTTTTGTGTGTGTTCTTGTTACATAGTGCACCTCTGTACACATCGGTTCTAGGGCCAGCCCTTTGGGTTTTTGAGGTTAACTTAATCCATCTATTGTAATTAATGCCTTCTTTTAGATGTGTTCATCTATTCTAATGTACGTAATGTTTGATGCACATGAATGGAGTGGTATGTTACTCGACTCACGCAGTGCCAGGGAGAATGGAGAGTTTCCTTTTTGATTTATCCTAGTTCTGATATTTCTCAAGTGATTTGATCATCATTTGCGTGGAATCATATCTCCCGCCATGTTTTTTCATCTACATGTATGCGCACTATCTAAGTGTCGTTTTGAACACTATTCAGCGGTGACGCGATTATATTTAGCAGTTTGCTTCCCTCGGACTTACGTTTGTTTTGATAATTACATACTGTTAAATCATTGTTTTTATACTGTTCCTTTTTTGAGTCAGTAAAGCATGCGCAATGAATCAGTATCTTGCCACAAGCGTGTGCGCAGGCTTTTCATTAGCAGTCTCGTTAATACGCATGCGCATTACTGCAGCGCCGTCTTCAAAATAATTTTCTGGTACATTTCGCAGCGGATATGCTATTACTTTTAACAGTTGGTCACTGCCTCCTCCGGATTTGTGCCCTATTTGGTAGTTACACGCAGCCGATTTGGTGTTTTAACATCTTCATTTTCGATAAGTAACGCATGCGCAGTGAATGAGTGTTTTCTCACTAGCGCATGCGTAGGCCCGTTATAATTAGGGTCTTCACAACTGTTTTGTATTAGTCGTGGGCAGTATAAAAACGAGTGCATTTACCACTGACACTCACCTCCGGTTGAAGGCTCAATACGGGCCCGGGGCACCGACGGACAGGTGAGTGTCAGGGCGAAGCTTTGTGCTGTGTTATTTTGTCCTGAATGGGTTCTCCACAGTAGTCCCTCCGTTCGTTTGGGTTCCCATCGGAGCTCTTCCTTATGGGCTTTTTCAGTGCGCAACAATATTGACTTGAATTTTGATTAATTCAACTCTATTCCCTGTACTCCTCATGTGGTTGGGCTCTTTGACACACACATGAGTGCAGTAACCACTTGAATGCTAGATGTACTGTGGACCTTTTGTGTTCCACTAGTTTTCCCCATAATTTGCTCTGCAATATTTCCTGACTCGGCCGTATGACTTAATTTTGATTGTCAACTGTGCCGTTAGGAGTACAGGATTTTTTGGAATACAGTTGTTATTATTATATATATATATCTTTTCCCTCTTAGAGCGGTGCCTCTATCCTGAGCTGTTGCCAGGCTGAGGTGGAGTTCTTTGCCCAGCATTAGCGGGTAAGGAATTTTTTCAATTTCTCTTTCTTTATTTGTAGATTTAAGCCTAGAGAAAACGTTTTTCCACACAGTTTGTATGAACTCCAATTAATGTTTCTGTTCCCAATAGGTTTCTTTACCTTCCGGAGCAGTTGGAGTTCTGAACACATTTAGTTTTTGTATCCTTTGTTCGTATTTTCATTTGAGCACCAGCAGCAGCATTGTTTAGGTCCTGAAGAAAGCCTTGCCCGACTATGGGGGCATGTTAGGCTGAAACATGTCGACCATTAATTTACTATACATCATTGCGACTTACATCTATGTCGCTGTTGCACTATTGGTTTTAATCCTAGCAGAGGGTGCCCCTCAATAAAATTCACACATGACGCCCCCTAGCTAGTTTTATTTCCACTTCCTCTACACTATTTTTATTCTTGTTTTGCGCTGCGTCCTCGTTCACATTATTTTGCTCATCTATGTGGATTTAGAATATCCTAAAAATCAGATATTTCAAAACATCCCTGAGCTCCTCCCTCTCAGAGAGGGGGTTGTAGCCCTCGAAGGAACTAGGTTTTTCCTTCGAGAGGAGAATCCCATATGATGAAGCATGTCACCTTTGGTGAGTGAGGGATTTCGTACTTGAAAGGGAATTTCCCACAGTTTCTCCTTTGTGGAATAGTCTATGGCTTAATTATCTTTTATTTTGCATTTATTTCTACACATTATAGACCCAAGGATTTTGTATGTGTCTTTATCTGTCAATGGTTGGGGATTGAATCCTTTGCAGGTCTTTAAAATTTCCTAAGGACCCTCCTGTTTGAAATTGTTTTGGTATTTAGTGGTTTGTGTGTTGTCAGTCGTTGGAGGGGTGGGTGCAGGGGGTGCAGCTGGTGGTCCTGCTGGTGCTGCATGTTGACTCGCTCCGGAGGTGCCAGGTAGGTCTTCGTCATCCGAGGAGGGCAGAGGCTGTTCCACACCAGTGAGCTCCGTTTCCCCTGGATCCTGGGACAGGGACTCCTCAGCGTCTGCTGCTATGTCCCCATCATCACCTGTTTTTGGGAGACACACACAATGTATGTTATGTTTCTGCAGGCATCAATGGTTGACACACCTGACAGTTGTGACTGTACCTCTGGATGCGGGCCTGTACATTGCATTGTCCTGAGTTGTCACAGTCAGAGGTTGATATTGGTGTAGCACATTGTCCTGCATACTTTGATCATTTCTATTTGAATGTTGGGGTGTGTACATGGTCTGCATGGGTTGTATTTGGTTGACATCCGGACCTCCTTCTCCCCCCAGCCCAGTTATCCCACCATGAAGCATGCCACCCTTGCAGTGGGTTCAGGTTAACTCTCAGGATGTCAGTGAGTGGTGTCCTGCTGTTGGTGGTGCCCAGTTCCCAGCAGGGCCTTGTGCTCCCCACAGCAGTACCCAGTGTCAGCCATCTTGTCAGTTCTTTTCCAATCCCTGTGATGTGCGCATGGTTCAGGGTGGTGTTGATGGGACAGTTGTGGTGGTGACCAATATCTGTGACTGCCACTCCCATCATGCTATTGCCTCCACCCCCTTCCCAGCGTGCCCATACTTCCTTCCTTTTGACTCTGCTTCCCTGTGGGGTTGTGTGCCTGTGATGACAAGATGGCTGACAGTGTTATCCTGGGGTTCGTTTTGCTACAAGTCCCATGTGTGTCCCTGTGCTTCACACAGCATGACCCAGGGTTGTGGTTCTTTGTGGGATATTTGATTGGAGTGTGAGGCAATGCATTCTCCCAGGTGAGTTGTGTGTAGTTTGTGTTAGGGGGGTGTGTGGGTGGAGCTGCTGGTGACTATGGTCAGTGCTGTGAGTCCTCCTTCCCACCCAGCCAGATATCCCACCATGGAACGTGCTTCCATTGCAGGGAGTGCAAGTTGTCTTTCAATATGTCAGTCAGTGGTGTCCTGCTGTTGGTTGGTGCACAGTTTCCAGCAGGGCCTTGTGCTCCCCACAGCAGTACCCAGTGTCAGCCATCTTGTCAGTTCTTTTCCACTCCCTGTGATGTGCACATGGTTCAGGGTGGTGTTGATGGGACAGTTGTGAGGGTGAGCAATATCTGTGACTACCACTCCCATCATGCTATTGCCTCCACCCCCCTTCCCAGCATGCCCATACTTCCTTCCTTTTGAGTGTACTTCACTGTGTGTGAGTGTGACAGCAATGGCAAGATGGCTGAAAGTGGTGTCCTGCTGTTGGTTGGTGCCCAGTTCCCAGCAGGGCCTTGTGCTCCCCACAACAGAGCACCATTGTCAGACATCTTTGAAGTGGCTTTTCACTCCCTGTGAGGTGTGCATGGTTCAGTGTGAGCTTGCTGGGCCATGTGGGTGGGGGATGTTGAGCTGTGACTACCACTCCCATCATGCTATTGCCTCCACCCCCTTCCCAGCATGCCCATTCTTCCTTCCTTTTGAGTGTACTTCACTGTGTGCGAGTGTGACAGCAATGGCAAGATGGCTGACAGTGGTGTCCTGCTGTTGGTTGGTGCCCAGTTCCCAGCAGGGCCTTGTGCTCCCCACAACAGAGCACCATTGTCAGACATCTTTGAAGTGGCTTTTCACTCCCTGTGAGGTGTGCATGGTTCAGTGTGAGCTTGCTGGGCCATGTGGGTGGGGGATGTTGAGCTATGACTACCACTCCCATCATGCTATTGCCTCCACCCCCTTTCCCAGCATGCCCATTCTTCCTTCCTTTTGAGTGTACTTCACTGTGTGTGAGTGTGACAGCAATGGCAAGATGGCTGACAGTGGTGTCCTGCTGTTGGTTGGTGCCAGTTCCCAGCAGGGCCTTGTGCTCCCCACAGCAGAGCACCATTGTCAGACATCTTTGAAGTGTCTTTTCACTCCCTGTGAGGTGTGCATGGTTCAGTGTGAGCTTGCTGGGCCATGTGGGTGGTTGATGTTGAGCTGTGACTACCACTCCCATCATGCTATTGCCTCCACCCCCTTCCCAGCATGCCCATTCTTCCTTCCTTTTGAGTGGACTTCACTGTGTGTGAGTGTGACAGCAATGGCAAGATGGCTGACAGTGGTGTCCTGTTGTTGGTTGGTGCCCAGTTCCCAGCAGGGCCTTGTGCTCCCCACAACATTGCACCAGTGTCAGACATCTTTGATGTGGCTTTTGACTCCCTGTGAGGTGTGCATGCTTGGGTGTGATCTTGCTGGGCCATGTGGGTGGGGGATGTTGGGCTGTGACTACCACTCCCATCATGCTTTTGCCTCCACCCCCTTCCCAGCATGCCCATGCTTCCTTCCTTTTGACTCTGCTTCCCTGTGGGGTTGTGTGCCTGTGCTGACAAGATGGCTGACAGTGTTATCCTGGGGTTAGTTTTGCTACAAGTCCCATGTGTGTCCCTGTGCTTCACACAGCATGACCCAGGGTTGTGGTTCTTTGTGGGATATTTGATTTGTGTGTTTGAGTCAATGCATTCTCCGAGGTGAGTTGTGTGTAGTTTGTGTTAGGGGGTGTGTGGGTGGAGCTGCTGGTGACTATGGTCAGTGCTGTGAGTCCTCCTTCCCACCCAGCCAGATATCCCACCATGGAACGTGCTTCCATTGCAGGGAGTGCAAGTTGTCTTTCAGGATGTCAGTCAGTGGTGTCCTGCTGTTGGTTGGTGCACAGTTCCCAGCAGGGCCTTGTGCTCCCCACAGCAGTAGCCAGTGTCAGCCATCTTGTCAGTTGTTTTCCACTCCCTGTGATGTGGGCATGGTTCATGGTGGTGTTGATGTGCGCATTGTGAGGGTGAGCAATATCTGTGACTACCACTCCCATCATGCTATTGCCTCCACCCCCTTCCCAGCATGCCCATACTTCCTTCCTTTTGAGTGTACTTCACTGTGTGTGAGTGTGACAGCAATGGCAAGATGGCTGACAGTGGTGTCCTGCTGTTGGTGGTGCCCAGTTCCCAGCAGGGCCTTGTGCTCCCCACAGCAGTGGCCAGTGTCAGCCATCTTGTCAGTTGTTTTCCACTCCCTGTGATGTGGGCATGGTTCATGGTGGTGTTGATGTGCGCATTGTGAGGGTGGGCAATATCTGTGACTACGACTCCCATGATGCTATTGGCTACACTGACTTGCCCAGCATACACAGAATTCCTTCCTTTCAGTGAGCTTCCCTGTGAGGTGGTGTTGTAGTGGTGGCTACATATCTGACTGTGTTTGTTGGTTAGATTTGTGCCACTGCCTAGCTCTATTTGTTGTTGGGTTTGTACATGTCATGACACAGTTACATATCACTATGAGCTGGCATGTATTGTGTTTATCTGACTGACATACACATTTTGGGATGATTCTGTTTTGGTTGGTG
Organism: Calotriton arnoldi; assembly: GCA_963921515.1. Classification (NCBI taxonomy): domain Eukaryota; kingdom Metazoa; phylum Chordata; class Amphibia; order Caudata; family Salamandridae; genus Calotriton; species Calotriton arnoldi. The sequence goes on from CAWUFW010000130.1 coordinate 1,065,747, forward strand.
TGTATTTGCTAAGGGTGCATGGTTTGACTCTCCCCTTGACAGTGATATGTGTGTGTATTGTCGCACAATATTGTGTACATTTGTTGTGTACTCACCAGGCTCTGGGATGTTTTCTAGTCCATATACGCTCACTGGTGGTAGGATGGCCCGCACCTTCTCCTCCCAGGGCCGGAGGTATACTGGTTTGGCAGGAGGGCCACTGCCGGTGTGTTGGCTCAAGAGGTAGTCCTTCTTCAACAGCTCCCTGACCCTCCTGCGCACGTCATACCACCTGTTCTGGATGTCTACATTTGTGCACAAACATGGTGATTGTGCGTTGACCCTGTCAACAATCCTCTCCCACATCTTGGTTTTCTGCGCCATGGGTGTCTGTTGGACCAGTGTACCAAACAGCTGTGGCTCTACCCTGAGGATCTCATCTACCAGGACTTCCAATTCACTATCTAGGAACTTATGATTCTTGTTTGGGGGCATGGTGTTGGGTGGTGATGGTGAGTGATGTGTGTGTTGGTGTGCAAGTGAGGGTGTGTTAGTGTGTGTTTTGCTGGGTGTATGTGAGGGTGCTATTTGTTGAGGTGCTGCTGGTGTGTGGCTTGTGTGATGGATGAGCTGTGAGTGTGTGTGTGGTTGCTGTCTGTTGGTGTTGAGTGCTGGCAGGTAATTTGAAATTGCAAAGGATCATGGTAGGGATTTGTGTCCTTTATATGGGTGGAGTTGTGAGTGTGTCTTTGTTCCCTGTTTCCCCACCCAGTATTTATTTGCTTTGTAGTTGCTTGTTTGGCCTTTTTTTGTGTGTTTTTTCCTTGGTTCTTTTTGTGCATGTAGGAGACGTTCTTCTGACCGAGTCGGACCCTGCAGTTGTCTCGTGCGAGCCTCTCAGATTCGTTCACGCTGTGTTTGTGCTGTTTTCTGTGCTGCGTACGCGTCGGTCGCGGTGTTTTGGGTTTCTTCGGCTCGCAGTTTTGTATGCGTGTCGGTCGTACGGCTTGGGCCCCGTGCGACTCGGTCGTGTTTTCCACGCGTTGCATCGTACTTGGCTGGTAGGAGTTCGCGGGTACGTTTCGTTCGGGATTCTTCCTGGTGCGTGTCGGTCGGTTCGATTTGCGTGGTTTTCCGGCCGGATGGCTGTTTTCCGCGCGGTTCGGTCGTTCGGCTTGTGTTCCATACGCGTCGGTCGGGTTTTGCATGCTTCTCATCGTACTTTGCGGGTCGGGCTGCACCGGTACGTGTCGGTCGGAATTAATTTCGGCTCCGAGTCGGTCGGTACGTTTTCCGGCCCGAATCAGAATCGGCCCCTTAATGTCTGTGTGTAGGAGCCAATGGCATAGTTGTAGGCGCGCAACGCCCATAGGGCTAAAAGGGCTTCAGCCCCCCGTCGTATGTCTTAGCCCCGGCTGCTGCTGTGGGCTCGGCTGGGCAGTGTCTGGAGTCTTATCTCCGGTACGCCTGAGTTTTTCACAGGTCTTTAAAGACCATTTACATATTTATATACCTTTGTAAACTGGTTACCGAGGCTTAGTTTTTTTTTCTGGTTCCAGTACCCCCTGGGCCCCCACTCTGCCTTTTCCTTACATTGTATTTTACATTTACTGCCATAGTGTGAGAATGCATTTCATAAAAAGGAATATAAAGTAGGGTTGCCAAAAGACAAATGCCAGCCATGTGTTGTTTAAAGAGCCTGCAAAGACCTCGTCTTGACACTAAATAGGCGTATAAATAAAAAAAAGTATGTATACATTTGTAATGTTTTTTTGCTGTCTTTGTTCCCTTTAATTATCAGTCATTGATCATTCAGGCAGCCCTAGAACACAATAAAAAGTGCTTTCTATTTCTATTTGCTGTTCGAAGTATGCACAGATAAGTACTGAAAATACGGTTTTAGGTGACTGTTTATTTTTGGACCGTCTGAGACATCAAAATAATGAGCTGGCAACCCTAATCATAAGACTGGAAGTTTGTTGTAGGATCAGCACATTATTTGTTTCCTCCACCATCGATCCCTGATTAATGCCATAATAGCAATAGTTTAACTTATATCTGAAACCCTACGCCGCCGTCAATAACATTCTGAGTTACTTCAAGTGTCTGGGAATGCACCCTGCATTCAGACAACTCCTCCTCATTCTCGCCCTTTACTTTCACACTCACCTGCACTCTCAGCGATCACAATGCACTCACACTGATCACCATGCACTCACACCATTCACCCGCTCACCCTGCACTCACAGTGATCACTCTGCACTCACAATGCACTTGTGCTGTTCACCCTGTACCTCACCCTACAGTCATTCGAGCACACTATTCACCCTGCACTCATGTGACACTTCACTCACCTGTCCCCCTCACTGCTAAATCTGCAATCTCACTCAAACAAGCATTCAATCGTCCCGCTCTGCACTTACATCCGCACCCAAATTCATATGGTCACCTCACTCACTTTGCAGTCACTCCTCTAACCCTACTCTCACATTGTCGCATCGCTCACCGTGCACTCACATGGGCACTACTGCCATCCACACAGCGCAGAGGGTTAATGTGCCAGCTACAAAGAACGTAAACCATGCAGATCACAGAAATGAGTGTGAGTAAACTATGACTAGTGCTATAAAAAAATGAAATGTTTGTCAGAAAGGTGCTATAGAGAGGTGCATTGTTGGTGAGTGGTAGTGAGGGAATTCATGGAGAAGGAGGAAATGGGGGCGGGGCACCAAAAAAGGCTGTTGCACCGTGTGCGACCAGTGCTAGGGCCAGCCCTGGCTGGGAGTGTTAGCCCCCCCCCCCAGAAGTTTGGGTCTAGTTGCGCCCCTGCATAGTTGCCGGTATTGATATCTCTCCCACTCAGAGATCCCATATTCCTCCCGTAAGGCCTGAAACAATTTGATTTGGCCCCCTGAAACATATCCCGTAGGGTTTTACAACCGTTCTCCTGCCACACCCGATAGGGCTTCCTACTCTTCCCTGGGGTAAAGTCCGCAATCCCCCATAGAGATGTGAAAGGTGAGGGAAGGGCCTTCCCCCACCCCTCCCATGGAGAAAGTAATTTAGGATTCTTGGGCTAAACTTGGAGCCCCCTAATAGTGCGGAGTGATAACTGACACCCCACCAAGTGGTTAATCTTTATCATTAGGTGGTAAAGACGGAGCCCACTTTAAGATAGGTCCTGATGAATGCCACGTACCCTTTTGGGACACCAGGCAGAAACATGTTGACCCTATATATAACGGTGACCGCACACCTTTTTTAATACCATACAGTTGCATAGCTTATTAAAATTGATTTTGACAACTGTAATGGTTTTTAAATCACATTCACTGTTCACGGGCCCCCACTTAGCTTAGAAGTGCATCCCTGTCGTCAGGTGTATGCCCGCCCTCTATCAAACCAAGTTTTTATAGGGCGAGGACGGCCAATGATGAAGCATGACACCAGGTGGTGTGTGAGGCCCGCCCTTCACTTTTTGTGAGATGTCCACATTGACTATTCAGTTCTAAGCGCCTGTAGGTCACTTTTCTAGGAGCAGCCCCACTTGTGTTTAACATTATGTGTTGGAGGCTGGCTAGCTCCTAGCGCCCTGTGCCTCTAGTTCCCTCCCCCGGTTATACACTGGGGCTAGTGTGGTTTATGTGAGCCCCTTGTGTACCGCCCATGTATCCCAAGTCTCCAATGTTGCTCTTGTTGTGATTTATAGAGTGTAGGGATTCTCTGCGCCCTCCTGCTCCATGGAACCTCCCACAATGGGCCCACCTTCAACGTATGGTCCACCATGCATCACCCTTTGTCAGACTCTCTACGGGTCCAGTGGAAGATGTAACGGCTATGGGAGGTCGCATGATAGTAGGCGAGATTGGGGGCCCCCGTCCCTGGGTTGGAGTAATTTCTGATGTCCCGCCAATCTCACTTTTCCCAAATATAAGTCTGGCGGGCCTCCTGCAGGTCTGCGATGTAGTCTCTGGGAATCAAGAGCACCAGGGTTTGGAAAAGGTAAAGAATCCTGGGGAGGATCAACATTTTGAGCGCCGCTATCCGACCCAGGAGCGATAGTGATTTGGGTTTCCAACTGTTTTGGTATGCTCTCACAATTTATTTTATGTTTTTTTAAATCCTTAACTTCACTTTGTCTGTAGAGACGAAATAAACAGAAATGCCTCCCTTACAATTTTCTGCATATATCAAGCAATAAACTACATTAAAGACCTTCTCTCCCAAGGAGGAAAATCGGGAGGAAGAAAGTAGGACTAGAATGAGGAACAGATGACTTAGATTAATGAAGATTACTGGTAAATTATCTGGGTATTACTACTTTTTTTTTCTCTTTCTTCTCTGAGTCCTAAAGAGTGAGGACACAGCAAGCAAAATAAATGCATTGGAACACAGAACAGCTGATTGGTTCTGAACTTTACTAATTAAATACATTGTTTTATACAGCTATGGAACCTAGAACAGTTGAACCGAAATCAGCACTAGAGCTGACCAAATTCAGCTTATAATGCTTGACAAAAATATCTAGGGAAGCTCAAGTGGGTGCCCGGCAAACATAAATAATAGAAATGTCTTTAGTCACAGCCCAAGAACCTACTATTCCTCTTGGTGAATGACCACTGATTGAGTAAGAGGGAGAGAGATCAGATAACTTGTAAGACATAGAAACTGCAATGTGTACCGAAAAACTGAGGGGCAAAATTAATATTTTTTATGCAATGCAACACAGCAACCAAGGTTAGTGTGTTGTGTGAAAGGGGGAGAGCAGTTCAGTGCCTTATCTACTAAGTTATGGTGCTGCTATTCTCTCTCCAAGCCTTCTGGCTGCCTAGTGCCACACACACACACCTTTGCACCAAAGTATAAAGGTGTCTGCATGATTCTATGATTCTTAGGCTTACTTTTAAACTTTTTCCACTTTGTAAGTGTGCCATACAGTACAGCACATACGCAAAGGTTAAAAAAGTTTTGAGAAATTAAATCTTTTTCCTTTATGCCTAACTCAAGGAGGCGTAGGTTTTTGATTCAAAGCCCTGCCTCTGCATGTTAGTAGATAGGTCCTTGCGTCAAATGCATGGGTGATTGCATCAGAATGCCCATTTAACACCCAAGGGCGACCACTTGATACAAAGTTGCATCTAACACTACTTTACATTACTTTTAGGTAACTTTCCAGCACAAAACAAGATCCACTATTGGCACCCCAAACTTGTCACAGATCTCCTGAACCCCCTCCATGAAGAAATCTAGAGGACAGAAGCACACTGCGCAGACTGTCTTCCCTCAAGTTGTACACCCCTGGGATGTGACTTGACGTCAGAGATAGTAGAAAGGATCTCTGCTCACATACATATCCAATAGGCCATCAGTAAATACACAAGATGCCTATTTCAGACCAAAAGGAATCAACTGAAACTAGAAATGCCTGTCTTGAACTAGAAATCAGAAGAAGGGCTGATAATCCTTCCCTGATGGGTACATTGAAGTACGCATCTTGAAGGTCTGTTGAAATCATGAAGTCTTCTGAAGAAATTGTAAGAATGATAGTCTGTAGAGAGCTTTGAATACGATTAATTTCCTTCAGATCGGTTATAGGACAGAAATTCCCTGAAGGCTTTGGAACAAGAAACCAGATTGAGTAGAAACTGTTCAGATTTCATCACAAGGGACCCTGAACCTTTCTTGATAAGCCCCTGATTCACCTGTTGAACAGCATCCTGCATCAGTAAATTGTTTGGGTCGAGTAGGCCTAAACCTTGGAAAGAGGGTCCTTGGTAATTCCCATTCCTAGACTATCCAAAACACAACAATCTTAGACATCTGTCATCCAGGAGCAGAGGAAATACTGCTGTTTACCTTCCACTGGGAGATGAGAGTTCTGGGGTAGTTAGGAATGGCGTTACTCAGACGAAGGAGGGTTACAACCCCTTGAGTTGGACCCAGACCCCCTGCCTATTGCCCCGACAAACTTGCCTCAAGAAACTATCTGTAATAGAGGAGGGTATTTAGGTGAAGGACAGTGCTAGGCAGGAGTACGAGTGAGGGGATCAAAGAGAAATACTAACTTCCTCCTCTAAGAAGATGTTGGCCTTGGAAAAAAGCTCAAGCAAGTGAGCCTTCTGAGTCTTATCCTCCTTCATGGTGTGAAGCCAAACGTTTCAGCAGCCTTCAATGAATCAGCCACAAATATTTTGGCACAATTGGCAAAAGATTCAGTCAAATTTCCGCTCCTAATGCATAACTCAACACTTTTGTCAGTAGGATCAGAAGGCGTAGCGTGAAGTGAGTCCTCTTTAAGGGTGTCAAGGAAGTCCTTAGCAAAGACAATTTGGAGGTACATTTTTGTCCCATATCTAGGATGAGGAAGAGAAACTGGTCATGGTAATCGACTCCGCACATATGCAGATCATACAAATAAGCTTCTTTTTAGGTTGAGCCTAGAGTCAGTGTGCATGCGCTGCTCTGCGAGACTTGTTGTAGTAGAGTATGGAATAGAAACCCCGCTCTCTCTCCGCCCATATTTGTCATTTGCTTGTGTCATTGTCCTTTGAAAATGCTAGCTTCTGATTCGTTAATAGGCTTGTTAGTCCCTCCTTAGTACCGCCTTGTCTTCATTTGTAACCTCCCATGGTGACTGGCCCTTTTATTTCAGTTGTTACACGGTACGTGTTCTTAAGTCTGTAAGCACTATTTTCTTTATTGAGTTTCTCTTACTGCAGGCACAATGTGCTTTGCTTACATTCAGCGCGCCATGCACATGGGACAATGGCGGCCACTTCTTTCAAATGCAATAGGTCTCTCATTTAAATGCGAGACCTATTGCATTGCAAATATTTGTTTAATTGCCGGGCTGTTTCGTTTTGCCTGCCTCTGCCCAGTGCTTGCATGCACCCCCGCTGCAGCCTGTACCTACATTCAGAATGGTAAAGCATATGCTGGCGGGGGGCTGTGCATACCGGCGCAGTAACAGAGTTGCAGAAATCTCTAAAGGCACATGTATGGCACGCGGGTGAATTGCGCCTCTTCTACCACTCTAACGAGGGCGCGCCATGTGCGCGGGACAATGACGGCTGCTTCTTTGAAATGCAATAGGCCTCGCATTTAAATGCGAGACCTATTGCATTGCAAATATTTGTTTAATTGCCGGGCTGTTTAGTTTTGCCTGCCCAGTGCTTGCATGCACCCCCGCTGCAGCCTGTACCTACATTCAGAATGGTAAAGCATATGCTGGCGGGGGCTGTGCATACCGGCGCAGCAACAGAGTTGCAGAAATCTCTAAAGGCACATGTATGGCACGCAGCTGAATTGGGCCTCTTCTACCACTCTGACGAGGGCGCGCCATTTGCGCGGGACAATGACGGCTGCTTCTTTGAAATGCAATAGGTCTCGCATTTAAATGTGAGACCTATTGCATTTCAACTATTTTCTTTTTTTACCTTTTTAGGTCTCGCCTGAGCCAGCGCGCATGCGATGCCCTGCGAGGCTTTTAGTAAGGGCTTTCAACTGGGACCACACGCTCGTGCGTGTGCTTTTATTTGTTGCTCACACGCTATTGGCCTTTGCGTGCGTCTTTCTAAGAAAGACAGCACACAATTGGCCAAAGGCGGGTGCATGTCCCGCCTTCTCTCTCACCTGGCCTAGGGAGCTCGGGAGCAAGCAGCGGCCCTGCACTGTGCCTGCTGCATTCCTGGCGCCATCTGTTTCCTATTATAACCACACTGTCGCGCTTTGATGTGGCTGCATTCTGCACTTGTATTGTGATAGGACTCCGGAGAACACAGTGGGCAGAGGCACAAGACATTGGTGCAGTCAATTCCTTTTTATTCAGTCTTTACAGGCTGTGTGTTTGGGCTGTTGGTGACATGCGACATAAAGTGGTGCTTTATGGAAATCAAAGGTGCTCTGTTTCTGGTTCAGTGCGAATATTGGCCTCGGGTATTATAGAACTTTTTATTTCTAGTTCCTAGGTTGTTTTGATCAAATGTTTAGGTATAGTCTGTTGCTCAAATTCTCCTCATACGGGTGAACGTTGTTGTTATCTTTATGATGTAACGAAAGGCACTCGTGTGTATCTGCAGAGCAAGTTAATCCAACTCTTCAGTTATAAAAACTCTTTCAGAATTGTAACGGTTTAGTTTTGCTAAAGGACAGTTCTCCAAGTACATGAAAAAAACAGAATTTAAAAATAAAAAGCTGAGCTTATCTGTTTTACAAAGTCTGAGTAGCCTCTGAAGAAAGACGCTTCTGTGAGAACCAACATTTTTGCCGCACATTGTAATCCTTATTTCACATGACACCACAGTTCGCTAACGTGTATCCTCCTTTGCTATCTTCTTTTTTTTTTTATTATTTATTTCAAGCAAGTAGATTGAGCCCCAACGGCCAGCAGACCAATATTAATCATCTCATGTAAACCTGAACAGAGTGTTGCATGTAACTAAACGCTATCCCTTTTCAATGTGAGGAATATGTGAGATCCGTTTACAGGCCTATAAACCTTCACCAGTTGCTACATTCGAGACCCATTTTGTCTGTAAGACTGTTTTCTAGCGTGTTATATATTTAGTCTTTCTCAGTGTCTTAAAATTCACGTAATCTGAATAATAGGTTGCCCGCTTCCCTTGCTCCCACTCTCGTGGGCTTGTTTACAGTGTTGCGTGTATAAAAAGATTTATTTCCCGAAAAGATTTTCGGAGGTAATAAATTGCATTTGAAACAAAAACTGTTCTTAACCTAAACGCCTGGGCCTTTGGCGAGTTGCTTTGTGGTGCTCTTGTGCATGACCCGTGTTCCTTTGGCGCTGTCAATAGTCAGCGATACACGTTAGTAAGCCGCGCAGTGCACAATTGTGTGCCTGTCCGTTCAGGGCGGATTCTAGTCAGTGTCGTACCCGAGGCAAACTGCTCGATTGCGCCCCTCGCCCGCCGCCTTCGTGCACGCGCGCGGCTGCACCACCAAACGCCCCTCCCATCCCCACGAACAAAGCAGCGTGATGACTTCATGCCCTGCGGTCACGGTGGGTGAAACTGGCTCTGTCCCAATTACATCTTTACAGTGCACACGTCATGATTTTATTAGCTTGAAACTCGAGCACAAATGTAGGAATTTAGAATAATAGTCCACACTGCTTTAATTGGACAAGTACTGAGTACCTGCACTTTTTCAGTTTGAAAGCGTGAGTATCTGCACTTCTCAGCACTGCTTTAGTAGATTTAATGCGAGAGTACCGGCACTTCTCAAAAGCCAACAGGCACTCTAACGAGTGAGTACCTGCACTTATGTATTTCCATGTAAAACAATGACAATCTCACTAAAAAAATAGCAAACACGAATGTGTTTATTGTCCAGGGTTCACAGTCTGCGCGAAGGACATGCTCCTAAACCTAATTATTGCAAATATATCTTAGCAGTGTAATCAGTTTAGGACCACTAGACTCTCACTAGGCAAAAGAGCTAACGTTTATGTAAATACGTATTTATCCTTAAAGGGGCAACACAATTTTCTGTCTGTAACCCTTCAAGGTATTCCTGCATTCCCCTGGCTGTAAAATGCCACTATGGTGGGAAGTGTAGTCATGTTTGCACCATTGTAAAATTAGGGCTGCTCATCCCAGAATGCAAAGCAAATAAAACAAGCATTGGTGTTTAGCCATGCAACAGTTGATGTTGTTGCACAAAGGATATTGTGCTGGATAACTAAACACTTATAAGGTCCCCAAGGCGAGACCTATTGGCTATGCCAATGCTTGTTTAGTAAGTCACGAGTGGCCTTGTCTCGGTTTCCTTCTTCTCCTCCCTCCCTGGGCCGCTTCTGTTGGATAAGCAGTCCACCGGCTGGGAACAAACTCCAATCAGCTTCAGGACAGTCTTCAAAACAGAATGATACAAGCTGACGACAAAGGAACTAGTCGTGACCACAGTAGTCGACTAGTGCTAGGAGCCCGACTAGGAGGCCTGTCAACAAATCATCTGTCCTCCAAATTACAACAGGTAACCAGCCGCGCGGGCCTCTGCTAAGGAAAATGTAGCATATATCAGTCAGGTTCGGACTGAGATCCTGTCTCTTTAGTGCACAACACGGCTGCCTTGTGGAGATTACAACATCTGAAACCAAGCGCTCTGAAGTACTAGAAAGGGCAGGCAACATGTAAACGCTACACAAGTTTAAGTTGATAAAAAAGGATAAAGGAAGAGGAGAGAGCGTGAAGGACGAGGAGGGGGGGGGGGAGGGGTGGGGGGCAACAGAAGCTGTGGGTAGAAGCGCTTAGTACCTTCGGCTAACCGCTGTACACAATAACTGCTGTTATTTTGTGTCTATTTGGTGCCCCTCCCACCTCCACCCCCAGACTTCTCGGGTCTTCTGTCTGAGGATCTTGCTTGGGGGGGGGAGGGGCTCCTCGGACAGTGGTGTGTAAGGAGAGCGGTGCCTGCTCATATTAGGCACTGACAGGTACTCCAGACTGAGTGAGAGCCTCATAGGAAGAGGGGGCAGGGGAGGTGGTGCTGGGAAGAGGGCAGAGAAGAACAATCCTTGGAATAGATGGCATGTTATGCCCTTCCCGTCAGCGGGTGAGCCTTGCCAGGGTGAGTCAGTGGCAGTCAGCACCGGGGCAGGAATGGAATCTGCTGCACTGCATCTGTCCCGCACCTCTCTGGCCCATCTCGCCTCCCGTTTTAGGTTTGGCTCAGAGGCAGCTTTAGTTTTTCGCCAGCGTCATGCAATAAAAAAAAAAAATGAAATCACAAATACATATTTATAAACATTAGTACAGTGGATTGAATCAGCCGCCTTCCTTAATTAGTCTGTACAACTATCTTTCACATGTTGCTCCTGCCCACCACAGCCTCGGACAGTGGGTCAGTCTTTTTCAGCCATTGGCTCTGTCAGTGACAGCATTTACCGTCATCACCTATGCACATCAGCCTAACAAGTAGTGCCCTTCACTGTCATGACTGGTCAGATAATACTTGATGCAGCCAGTGCTTTTTTCACCACTTTTTATTATTTTATTTATTTTTTAGCCATTTTTGTGTGTTTATACTGTATCTTTAAATTACAGTAATTCAAAGACAATAGTGCCTTTTCTTTGTGCCAGTAACAATCATACTTGTGCATTACGGACGGAAAGGGCTTCCATACCTTTTCCAAATATTCACTGGCCTGGTAGGGCGCACCCATACTGTTCTATTAAAATCAGATTAGCTGGATTCTTTTTCTAAAATCTTCTTGTCGGCATATGGCTGCCAGTTTTTTGTCACTCCGAGTATCCTTTCTTTTTCTTCCTTTATTTTTGTGATATAAACTTACAATACAAAATAACCGTTGCACTAGCTTGCCAAGGCCAGACATGTTGGCGTTGCCAATGCTTGCTCTTTCTCTTGCCTCAGTGTCCTTCTTCGCTGATCCTATCTCCTCTCTCACTATGTCTTTCTCTCTCTTTTATTTTGTCACCACTCTCACTTCCAACTCTGCTGCTTTCGCTACCTCTTGCTTTTATTCACCCTCACCGCAAGTAGTAAAAGAAAGCAATTATTTGGGTGCAGTGGACCCCTGTCAGCCGGTGGCCACTGCACCTGCTGCAAATAGCCTATGCTGCAGCCGGAGAGGGGAGTATGGTGCTAACTGTAGCTTTCCGGTTGCCATACAGAGGAAGCTTCGATTCAACGCTGACATCTTTCCTAAAGAGAAAGGTTTGGGAATTGTTCTGATAAATCTGAACAAGCATTTGCAATGCAATAGGTCTCGCATTTGTGAGAGTTTGAGCTATTGGCATTGTAAATGACAATGCCTTTTATTTATGTGTTTTGAAAACCTGCAAGTGGTGCGCAAACACACACTTTGTACTTATAGTCCTTGCTTATGAGAAGCAAGGCTGGTAGTAAAAGAGGCTTGCAGGTTTTCAAAACTTATAAATAAAAGGCATTGTCATTTACAATGCCAATAGCTCAAACTCTCGCAAATGCGAGACCTATTGCATTGCAAATGCTTATTATTTAGGGTTACCATCTTTACCAGCAAAAAATACCAGCCTTGGTTCACGTTTTAAGATTCTGCAAATACCTGGACATGATACTTAATAGAACTTTATATAAAACTGTCTGTATTCATTTTTATTATGGCCTTTTTGTCTTTGTTTAATCAAACAGGGGGTCACTAAGACAGCTCTATAACACAAGTGTTTTGTTCTTATATTTGCTGTTCAAAGTATGTTCTGAGTAGGGGGAAAAATACCAGATTGTGGCCATTTTACTCATTTTTGTACCGGTTCGGGCATTAGAATGGTGGTCATGCGGGTAAAAAAACGGCGAGGTGAATAAAATATTTTCACTAAAAAATCATGTATAACTGTAGCAACTAAACTTGCAAAGGTCAATTCCTCTGATCCTGTCAAGTCTGCCATTTTTAAAAACATTTTTGCAAGAATATGTAATATGTAGAAAAAGTAAAGAATGTAAAAAAAATCCTATAAATAGAAATACCACAGTAGCTGTGGCACAACAGCCCTGGCAGTAAAATGCACTCATTTTCAGGCAGCTGTGCACAAATGATCAGTCGCAGTGCATTGCAATCAATGGATAAGTCAGCTGACCCTCTTTCCTACACTCTATGCTGTGGTAGGCGGAAGCAAAATGTAAGTGAGCCTTGGAAAGACCAATGGATGAAGAGAACTGACCTGAAGCTGCACTGTGTTTGTATGTAAATATTTTGGAAAACAGGCTGGTGAGATAACCAAAGCTGTTTCTAAGCTACACCCGATCAGCATGCCTTGCTCCTCTACTTGCCTTCATGAACAAATTGTGATACCTTGATTTATCAATCGAAAAACTGATACCAATAGATGGCGAGTTGTCTGTGTACCTCCATTTACATTTTAAAGCTGGACCATTTGCTGTTTCAGTCACAATGGTGCCCATTAATAAGACTGCCGTAGCTGTAGTGGGGGTGCAGTGGTGTGCAATACATTTGAAGAATTTCCACCTTCAAAGGTAAAAGTATCGCTATAAACCGTTTCCTTCCTTTTGCACTTCATCTGGTCAGGACGGTTTTCAACAAGGTGTTATGCAAGGCCCTTGAAAACACTTTCTATCCTTGTAATTATGCACGGTTCTCTTTAGCAATGTCTATCAGTCTACAGTAAAGCATGTTAATTAAAGTATGGCCAGATTTATCACAGCTGTGCTCTTGTCTAAATAGCACTAAAATAACACAAAGTAGCAATAAGCGCAGCTTTGCTCTACTTTGCATCAAGGGGGCGTCTCTTGCAAACGCCCATGGTTTTTCACCCTAAGGCCTATCTACTAAAAAAGGTAGAGAGGGCTTCATGCAAAAAATGTACACCTCCTCGAGGCAGGTGTCATGTTTGAGAAAAGTTTTATTTTTCCAAAACCTTTGTTTCTTTGCATGTGTGCTCTAATGTACAACGCACAGACAAAGTTAAAAAACAAAAGTTTAAAACTATGTCTAAGCATAGTATTCTGTACTGGAATGGCTCCAGAACAAACCTATGCTAGACATCACACACACACCCTTGCACTATGGTGCAAGGGTATATGTGTGGCGCAAGTCAGTCCAAAGTGCTCCAACAGAGCAACAGTGCCCTATCTTAGTAGATAAGGCGCTGTCCTGCTCTCTCCGTTTTACACAACACAGCCACTTTTATCTACACTACCATCCAATCTACCACTCTCCTTCTACCCATTTTGAAGGGCATCTTCCTGTACTGTGGTAAATACTGAGCTAGGATTGAAAAAAAGATCTCAGCTAAAGAGCCCTGTTTGCGGTCTGCTGGGTATTGCAGTGCCCACCCAGCGTGGAGCAGAGCTCGATGATTAAGCATGCTACCTTGGTGGCTGAGGGCTGCTGCATCCTAGGAAGGGGACCTTTCATGACCAACTAATGATATTGATCCCATCATTTCAAATTGGAATATGATGGTGTGTCAGAACAGCACACTGCCGCAGTTGTGAGATATACCAAAATAAACTTATGAGCTGACAAAAACAAAATATTAGAACAAGCAAGGCCAGTCACACAGGTACATAAAGTATGAACAAGACATTACTAAACACAATCTGATAAAACAGAAGCCAGCACAGATGAGACAAAAGTCCCCTTTCCCTCTGTACACATCTGAGGATGGTAGTGAGAAATAATGGAAAAGAGCAGACCACAGATATTCTGCAAGGAAGCATCCATGGCCTCTGTCCATGAGGCTGCCATACCCCTAGTGGAAAAACCCACCACCCTAAAGGAACAAGGAAGGTCAGACAGTTCAAGGCCATAGACATGACTGATCTTAACCACCAACTAAGAGAAGAGGTATCAAATTTGAGACCATGTCTGCCCAGTACAGATTTCATACTGTTTGACGAACATCCAGACAGTGAAGGAGAGATTCGGCAGAAGTAGAAGGATTTGGAAAAAATAGTCAACATAATCTACTGAAAGCAACGGAAAGAATACTATACCTTGGGAACAAACCCAAGGCAAGGAAGATCAGGGAAAATTCTGAGGTATAGAGCACAGCAAACCAGAAATCTGAGTTGTCCTAACCTTTGAGCTGTGGTAATGCCGACAAGGAACTGAACCTTAAAGAACAGAAACTTTAGACAGCAGCATTTCAAAGGTTCAAAAGGAGGAAGCTGTACAACATTTAGAACCAAGGGGAGATCCCACACAGGAGTAAGAGATTTATCAAGATTACATCCCCAAGAGAAACCCTTTCAGAGAGGAGAGGAGAAGATAGAGTCAACCTCACCACTATCCTGTGGCTCTCAAAAGGCTCAAAAGGCTGTCCGAGGTGAAAAAACGTGAGAAAACGTGTTCTCTGCTCATACGTGACACATAAGGGATGCAAAATCGGTGCATTACACATCCTCACTCTCTTTTCTCCTACTTTCTCTTTCGTCGCACTATTTTATCCTTACTCGAGCCAAGTATATTCTAAGTCCTGATGATGATCATTTATCCCTATAGGAAGAAAACACTCTCGACTTTTGAACTCCTGAACCTTTTTACTATTGTTATCTTGTTAGAGTCAGTTCTCACGGTGTATGATGCACCAATTTTGCATCCCTTGTGTGTCGTGTATGAGGACCGAGCACGTTTTTTCACCTCACACACTGTTCAATATTGATTGTTGTTCTCTAAGTATTCAGTAAATAAGCATTGATTAGTATTCTACTTCATTTATTTTTTACTAATTTCAGATTAGGGGCCACTACTTACAGGATAAATCACAACAGCCACTGTTAGATGTCGAGTTAAACCCAATCTTTGGAGTTTCGACCTCTCAGCTTCGAGGAAAAAGTTGAAGCTTCCAGGTGCCCTCTTTAAGGAGATCTGGAAACCCAAGAAGACAGGGAATGCAAGGAAATATCCATTCCTGCAAACTCAAGCAGAAGAGGAAACCGTCCCATCCTCCTCCACATCAGGACTATCTGGATGACTCGGACAGTTGCCTCCATATCCTCACTAGGACGTGGGGAATGAGGAGGGAGTGAGTGAAGGCATAGAGTAGACCAGAGTCTCTAAGACAAAGGGCATCCAACCCCATGCTCACTGCTCCTGAAATCAACTGCAGTACAGAGGATGCAGGGCATGTTTCTCAAAACAAAGAGGTATATAGTGTGAAAAATATAGCATAAACTCTAAAAGGATTCTTGCGAAATACAAAAGCCTGAGGAAGAGGGAAGGTCTGGCTCAGAGGGTCTGCAAGACCATTGTCTACTTCCCGGATATGTACTGTAGAGTTGGAAATAAAATGATCCTCTGCTCAGGAACAAATATTATCTACCACCTTCGCCAAAGCCTTTCATCAAGTTCCTTCTTAGCCAGGATATAAATTCATGATTAAACTGTTGTAACCATGGTATGCATAATCACTGCATGAGTTTGGTGGGAGCAAAAGTTTGTAGGACCAGAAAATCAACTGACAGCTCCTTTCAGTTCTAAGACTGGAGCAGGTCTGGTGTGGACCAGATGCTCAGGGTAGAGAGATTCCCCAGTGTTGCTCCCCAATCCAGGCCTGGAGCATCTGTGGTAACAATAATACCCCTCTGAAAAGGGAACAAGGGGCCAGCCACCCAAAAAGCTCTCAGCAGATTGAAGCAATGACTGAAAAGAGAGTATGCAGGAACAGAGACAGAGGATTCCAGTAATGAAGAATGTGACTGGATACCAGTACCAGATGTAGCCGAGCCCATGGAGTCACAAAGATTGTTGAGGCCTGAAAGGAACAATCAAGACATTAGAAAATATTCCAACAGAAATTTCCTGAAGGAAGTAATAAAAGGAGAAAAGACAAGGCTAGGACCGGCTCCCCTTGAAGTTGCAACCAAAGGTGAGCAGAACCACAGATCCCCTGCAGAAGAGAGTTTCTGGTGACCGCTTAATCTGGGGGTACAATCCTCTGGAAGAAAGACTGCTTCCAAGTCTGTTCTGATCCATTCCCAAATAAACTGAAGGTCCTGTCAATGAGATATAAGGAATTTCCCTGGTTGATATAAATACCCCAGCATGCAAAACTTCACCTACTATGGACTTTGACTTCTCAGCTTGGAGAGTGGATTTTGCATCAATCTTCAAGTTGTCCATGTACGGATGGGCCGCAATTCCCTCATTTGTGCAGCAATCAAACTAAGGGAGCTAAAATCTTTGTAAAAGTCCAAGGGGTTGATCTGAAGCTGAAGGGCAGCACCTGGAATTAAAAATGCTAATTCCCCACTGCAAACCACAGAAATTGGAAATGGCTGGGGCGGATAGTCACATGTAAGTAGATATGTTCCAGATCAAGTGGCGTCATGAATTTTACAGGAAAGATCAGCAGTATGATGCGCTAGCGTGATTCTATCTAAAAATGTGATGTAACGATATCCAGGTTGATGGGTTGGAATGTGATGATCTTCGAAAAACCTCTGGACTTCTTCACTAGGAAGATGTGAAAGTAGACTTGCAGGGGCAGGTTTACTAAGGGCTTGCATTGTCCTTGCGTGATGCAAGTCGTCGCAAGGGAAGTCCTTAAATGGGATTTACAAAGCCACGCAAGGGGCTATTTACTCTGCCTTGTGTGACCATGCATCTACCTATGGAATTTGACACAATCCCAGGTTTACTAAATGGAGTAAACCTGAGATTGCGCCAAAATGGTGCACTTACCACAGAGAGGCATAACAAGGAGAAATGTATCTATTTCTCCTCGTTACTTTCCCTTTCTATGCATGATACATTCAGCATCACAGACAGAAAAAGAAAATTGCCTCTTAGGACTGTTTTTGTGCAGGAAGGTAACAATCCTGCTGCATGCTTCATCCATGAAGCGTGGCACAAGGGTGCCTGCATTGGTGCTAAGCAGCACACAGGGGCTTATTTACATCACTTTTAATATGGGAAAAAGTGACGTACCAGCGGTGCAAGGGACTTGTAAATAAGCCCCACAGTGTTCTAGCACTAAAAGAGAGAAGTGTGCCATATCTTAGTAGATATGGCTCATTTCTGCTCTCTCCCTTTCATGCAACGCAATGCAGCAAGTTGCCTTGCTGGTTTCGTAGAATATTAGTATATCTGCCTCTTACATTACTTTGAGGTCAAGGAATGGTGATGATAACTTTCTTTACCGTAAATTCGTTCAGGCAAAGGTTTGGATTGCGGGGAAGCGCAGTGCTTGACCTTCTTGATAGACTACAGCTTAGATGAAAAGCAGGATTAGCCCACCCAATCCAGATGAACAGAAAGAGAATCCCAATAAAAAGCGGATGATTTAGTTCAGGACTTCACTGGTCCTGTAGATTTGTCCTAGGAAAGGAAAGGAAGGGATGGGGACAGTTTACCAGCCTCTCTTCCTCTGCTACAAAGTTGCCACATTGTCATAGCCAACTTCCGTCAGTTGAGCCAGTCGATTCAGCTGAAACCATCTCCAGCTATTCAACCTGTTGCACGGAGCTAATCGTGAGGTGAACCCAGTGAGTATGGCTGGAATCAGAGCTGATCGGGTGGAAAAAGCCTATATATATACACCAAACACTAGCAGCCACTCGTATTGTGAAGTGGTGGGGCAGGGGGAGGGAGAATGCAAACTAAAAAAAGGCAAAAATTGCACTTACCTGCTTCGACGGCCACCGCCTTGCTCCCGATCTTCGCCTCCCTGAATACTATTCCCAGCATGAAAGCAGCGCTGGAATTAGTCTGAGTGCCCTGGTTCGGCGCTCAGATAGAGCCTGGGAGCCTGTGTTGATTTTACACCTGGCTGTACAACAAAGCTTGGGTTGGAGAAAGGGTAAGTGCGCATGACGGTTTGGCCGGCCCCAGACGGCCCGCCAAACCGTCATGCACACTTAGCAGTGCCCACCACTCCCCCTTCTCCCTGGTGCTGCAGCCTCAGTATGGATGGTCCCACCCCTCCCTCAGCTCGCTGGCAGCCTGCAGGATGAAAAAGAAAATGATAATATTGTTTTATTATCATTTAATTTTTCTCCTTTGCCTCTCCTGGCTTTCAGCAGGGGGGGCGACGCTCCTCCACCATAATGGAGGAGCCCCCCTGTCACCAAATCGTCATTCGAAACCTTGTCAGCATTGCTGTTGCCACCAGCAGTCAGATTTGTTTGGGGCTTCTCAATGCTTAAACTGCCACTCATGGGGGGATGGAGGGGTGGGGGCAGGGTGCTACTCAGGTTTCCGATTTCAGTTTTGTTTCCAGGTGCTGGCTGCTGGCTGCTGTAGCCCGTGGACCTGTGAGCCCACATCCAACGTCCCATCATTGCTCTTCCGGGCCTGGAGGCTGCGTTCTCCCGGACAGCCACGGGCTGTCGCTCACAGGAGCTCTCCAGCTCAGGTGGCAGGGAAGTCTCTAACCCCTGGCTGTGTGAGTTGGGCAAGAGGCGTCCCAGCCAGATATTTTACACGTGAGCTCTTTGATCTTCCTGAAGGACTCCGGGACTTGCAGATTTCCAATACAGTCTTAAACGTTTAGGTCTATATCGCGTTGCAGTAAGGAGGAGGGGACATGGGTCAGTTTTAACTGGGAGAAGTAAGTTTTAGGTCTTTTTTCTCGCTTTTTGTTACCTTATTTCTTTTTAAATCGTTGTATTTTTTTATCACGCCCCATTTTTCGGGTTAATTTGACCTCCATCTTTCTTATCGAGTGGTGGTTTGGACTTGACCAATTTGACACTCCAGGAACCCTTAACATTACGGGGATATCGGCCTGGACAGTGACAGCACGGACTCTCCTCTAAATGCGTCTTTAAGACATAGGATAATTGTTTTCAAAGGTGACATGTCTGAACCTCCTCCTTCTATAATGCAAACAGGCATATTAAATAGTCTCACCAGTCCCACAGACCCAGGGGCTTGAGAATTCCAATAGAAGCCCATGTTGACACCAGAACATGGGCTTCTATTGGAATTCTCAAGGGCATATTATCAAGCCCATTATCACCGCTTTAGCTTTAACGACGTTTCTTGATAATATGCCCCTCAGTATTTAGTCGCGTCAGTCAACCAGAATTATATGGTCTGGAGGGCTTGGCTTGACACCGAGGAGAATGGCAGCTCATCTGCCTGTAATTACACCGCTATTACAGCTGACATAAAGCAATTCGGCGGTTGGAAACTGGGATAAATTTGGTTCTTGACCAGGGGCGTAGCTTGGTCAGTAAGGTTGGGGGGTGTGAGCTTCAGATTTCCCGACAATCACGCTTGCATATAATATTAAAATACATTATACAACAAGCAGGCGCATGAGAGGAGCTTAAAGTAGGGTGACCAGACGTCCCGGGTTTCTCCGGACAGTCCTTGTTTTCAAAGGACTGTCCCAGTGTCCGACGCTTTCTTTAATTTTATACACAAGTCCCGGTTTTTGCAACAAAAGTCAGTTCACCCTGAAAGGTGAATTGAAAGGTATGCTCTCCTTAAGTAAATTGTTTCTTTCTTCCAGGCAGCGCAGGAGGAGTTTGGCTGCATGCAGGGGTGCAACTAGACCCAAACTTTTTTTTTTTTAAACCAGATTTTATTGATTTTCAAAGTATTCGCATGATGTATCTTACACATTAGTGCCAGTTGTGCATTCCTGTCTTCATGCAAGCTGGTTCTCTTAACAGTAACTTAAACTATCCCTTCCCTACCCTCTCCCTCCTTGAGTTGCACTCGCTTTTGATAGCCCTCTGATCGGGTAGCATTCACACATCCTGGGCTTCTTCATGTCCCCTGCCGTTACGGCTCCTCTTATATCTGAGTGGGTGCCCTCAGCTGGCCCATCCTCTATTCTGTATGGCCTTGGTCTCCCCCTCTTCTGACAGGCGTTATGGGCTGTGATGCTTCTACCCTCTCTTCTTCACGTGCATTGGCTACTAGTTCCCCTACTAGTCGTTTCCACGCTCTTGCCCTATCTATGTTACCTATGCCTCATCTCTCCTCTCTGAGCAGTTGCCTTCATTCTGTCCCTGCCCATTTTTCCAACTCCTTTTTCCATGTCCCTATTCTTGGTCCCCCTGGCGTCTTCCAATTCCTAGCAATCTCCCTTTTGGCCAGAACGTATGCCAGGTCCTGAGATTTCCCCGTCATATTCGTCTTAGCTGTATGCGGGAACCACCCCAACAAGTAATGTCCTGGATTTTGTGGCATATCTCTATCAATGACATCCTATAAGCCGTATCTCCTCCCAAAACGCGCGTAGCATAGGGCAATCCCAGAACATGTGCATTATATGTGCTTCCCGTTCTCCGCATCTAGGGCAGGCTGCTGCTTCCACTCCAAAATATCTTCTAATTCGCATCGGTGTAAGGTACGCCCTAAGGAGGACATAATAGTTTATCAGTTTGAACCTCGCGTTTCCAAATACATTTTGGGTCCTTTCTACTATGGACTCCCAGTCCGTCTCAGGGATCGGCCTTCCCAAGTCCTCCTCCCACTGCAATCTTAGGTGCTTCAAGGGTTTCTGCACATCCCGGCGAATTGCCTTATAAAGGCAGGAAACCGTTTTTATCCTTCCTGCCGAGAGTGCGACATCTAATGCTCGGGGCTCTGTGGTGCCCATGCCCCAATGTTTCTGCATGCTCAGTGTGACAGCTCTATGCATTAGGAAGTGGCCTCCTGGTAGGTCATATTCAGCCTGTAACTCTTTAAATGGCAGCTGCTCGGAGTCTCGGTAGAGATCCCCCACTACTCTCATTCCTGCCTCCTCCCAGGATTCTAGTCCCGCCCAGCACCCCACCCCCCTTGGAAGGTGTCGAAGCAGGCCCAGAGGCAGGTCAGGAGAATAGGGCACTCTGCTACCAACCCGCGTCAGATACCTTGTCCAGCATCTCGTCACCACCTTCACTTTGTTTCCCCAGCAGTGCTTCTTTGCACCTTTAAAAATATCGTCGCCAGTGTCTGAGCAGATGGCGCAAACGGGCATTGTGCTCTGTCCCGGTTCCTCTCAGCAGCTAGCCACTGGATCATCCAGTTCAGTTGTGCTGCTATATAATATGCTTCAAAGTCCGGGACTGCAAGTCCCCCTCTGCTGTGGCACGCTGCATCGTGGACAGTGCCACCCGTCTGCGACCAGCTCCCCATATGAAGAATGTAATCGTTGAATTCAGGTCTCTAAATATCGCTCGAGGGACCCACACGGGGAGAGCTCCAAAGAAGTATAGTATCAGTGGTAACGCCACCATCTTCAGTATGGCTATTCGCCCTGCAAACGATAGTGGTAGGGACTTCCAGAAGTCCATTGAGGATCGAATAGAGCGTATTGTCCTAATCACAATGCCCTCCAAAAGCTCAGTGGGGCCATGATATACTCTCACCCCTAGATATGTCAGACAGCTGGGTTCCCACTGGGGGCCATCCAGGCCTACAGTGGGGGTCTATTAGGCGCCATAGGGAACAACTTCGATTTCTGTCTGTTGACCTTGAGGCCTGATAATTTACCAAATTGCTCCAGCATGGTCTGCACCGCTTCTAGATCCACTGTCGTATCCCGGAGGAATAGTAACAGGTCATCTGCGTATAGGGCTATGCGGTGGCATGTCTCTCTGATCGTCAGGCCTCTGTAGTCCTGCCCCTCTCTCGCTCGGCAAGCTAGTAGCTCCATAGCAAGAGGAGATAGCATTGGGGACAGTGGATGTACTTGCCTCGTCTCCCGTTCCACCATCTGTCTGGAGGAAATAGTCTTCCCAGTACGCAGCCTGGCTGTTGGGTTTGTGTAGAGCAGAGTTACCCATGTCAAGAAGCCCCCCCACCCCAGGCCCATCACAGTCATCACTTCGTACAGAAAGTGCCATTCAAGACTATCAAAGACCTTCTGAATGTCTACAGCAAACACCACTGTTTCAGCCTTATTATAGTCCTCTGCGTCCATAATAGTTAGGAGTCGTCGTATGTTTATGGCTGTGTTCTGCCCTGGTATAAATCTGGCCTGGTCCGAGTGGACCAACGTCGGCATGTGCGGTAGCAACCGGGTTGCAAGCATCTTACTTAAAATCTTGTAATCCATGTTCAGCATGGATAATAGCCTGTACCCCATGTGATCATATGCCGGTTTTCCCGGCTTCAGCACTGGCACTATGAGGGCATCTCTGGTGGTTTCCGTCAGTATCCCTGTTTCTCGGGCTTCAGCATACAGCGTGACCAAGCGAGGGGCCAACTAGTGGCAAATGGCTAAGACTACAAGCCAGGGCCGGCTCGAGAGCTGGTGGCGGCCGTTGCAAGTCTTTTTTGGCGCTCTCCTCCCCCATATCCTCCTTCTACATGAAGTCCCCCACTACCACTCTCCAACAGTGCACCTCATCTCTCTATAGCTTCTCTCTGATGTACATTTAATTTTTTAGGTCGGGCGTTAGCAGGCATGCTCTGTCTGCAAGACCTGCACTGACACATTCCTGTGTCAGTGTTCTTCAGTCAATCAATCAATCAATCAATCAGGGAATTGTAAGTGCGCTACTCACCCGTGAGGGTCTCAAAGCGCTGAGGGGGGGGTCCGCAGATCTGTTTAGCTGAAGAGCCAGGTCTTGAGGGTCATCCTGAAGGTGTTCAGGGAGGGGGCGCGTCTGATGTCTGCCGGTAGCTCGTTCCAGGTCTTGGCTGCAATGTGAGAGAAGGAACTTCCGCCTGCTCTGGCTCTGTGGATGCGCGGGGTTTTTGCCAGTGCGAGGTTGGAAGATCGGAGGTTTCTTTTGGGTACGTGGAAGTTGATTCTGTCATTGAGGTATTTGGGTCTGTTGTTGTGTAGGCATTTGTAGGCATGAGTGAGGATTTTGAAAGTGACTCTTTTCTCCACAGGGAGCCAGTGGAGACTTCGTAGGTGTTGGCTGATGTGTTCGTGTCGGGGGATGCCGAGGACGAGTCTGGCCGCGGTGTTCTGTATTGTCTGGAGTTTGCGGAGTAGGGACTTGTTGATGCCGGCGTAGAGTGCGTTTCCATAGTCCAGTCTGCTGGTGATGAGTGCGTGGGTGACTGTCTTCCTTGACTCAGGTGGGATCCACTTGAAGGTCTTGCGGAGGATGCGGAGGGTGTTGAAGCAGCTGAAGGTGACGGCGTTGACCTGTCGGTTCATGGTGAGTGATGAGTCAAGTACGATGCCGAGGTTCTTGGCGTGGTCTGAGGGGGTAGGTGAGCTTCCGAGGGCGGTCGGCCACCAGGTGCTGTCCCATGCAGAAGGGGTGGTGACGAGGACTTCTGTCTTCTCGGCGTTGAGCTTCAGGCAGCTGTTGGTCATCCAGACTGCGATGTCTTGCATTCCTTTCTGGAAGTAGAGTTTGGCAGTGGTGGGGTCTTTGGTGAGGGAGAGGATGAGCTGGGTGTCGTTGGCATAGGATACGATGTTGAGGCCGTGTTGTCGGACGATGGCTGGGAGGGGGGCCATGCAGATGTTGAAGAGGGTGGGGCTCAGTGATGAACCCTGTGGGACTCCGCAGGTGATTTTCGTGGGGTCGGAGAGGAAGGGTGGGAGTCTGATCCTTTGACTTCTTCTGGTGAGGAATGATCGGATCCAGTGCAGGGCTGTTCCTTGTATGCCTGCGTCGTGTAGTCTGGCGACTAGTGTGCGGTGGGAGACGGTGTCGAGGGCCGCTGATAGGTCGAGTAGGATGAGGGCTGCAGAGTGGCCTTGGTCCAGGAGGGTGCGGATGTCGTCTGTGGCGGCGAGTAGGGCGGTCTCTGTGCTGTGGTTGCTTCGAATCCGGATTGGGACGGGTCGAGGACGGCGTTCTCTTTAATGAATCGTGTCAGTTTCCTGTTGACTGTTTTCTCTGCTACTTTGGCTGCGAAGGGGAGGAGCGAGATGGGCCGATAGTTCTCGAGGTCGGTGGGGTCAGCTGTGGGCTTCTTGAGCAGGGGTCTGACTTCTACGCGCTTCCAGTTGTCTGGGAAGGTGCCTGTTTTGAAGGTGGTGTTGATGGTGCGTTGTAGTTCGGGTGCGATGGCGGCCGCGGCTCTGTGGTAGATGTAAGGGGGGCAGGGGTCGGTGGGGGCCCCCGAGGCGGTGTCTTCGGTCGTGATCGGTGTCCAGTTGTAGATGGTGGGCTGGCTGGTGTTTCTGGGGGTGCGGGGGGCCGTCTGTGGTGCCTGGTGGATGGTCGATGAAGTTGTCGTAGAGGTTTTTGATCTTGAGGTGGAAATAGGTTCCAAGCTTGTCGCAGAGGTCTTGGGATGGGGTGATGTCTGTGGCTTCACTGCGTGGGTTGGTGAATTCTTGAATGACACTGAAAAGTTCCTTGGAGTTGGTGGAGTTGGCCAGGATTTTGTTGTGGATGAAGTTCCTCTTGGTGGCTCTGATCTGGTTGTGGTAGTCCGTCATGGCGTCATTGTAGGTGGTGTGGTTTTTGGTTGTCTTGGTGTTTCTCCAGTTCTTCTCCAGGCGTCTGCAGGTGCATCTGGCTTCTTGGAGAGCGGTGGTGAACCAGGCGGCTTTCCTGGGGCGTTGTCTGTCGGGGTTGCGTAGCGGGGCGAGCTCATCTGCGCAGTTGGAGATCCAGGTGTGGAGTTCTGTGGCTGCGTCGTTTGCGTCGGGTGCCCAGGTGTGGTTGTCTTGGGTGAGGGTGGAGTTAAGTTGCTCGTCGGTAACCTTGCTCCAGTTCCTTCGTGGTGGGCGTGGGGCTGGTTTGGGTGCCTTGGGTTTGTTGATGGCGAAGTGTACGCAGTGGTGGTCGGTCCATGGCGGCTGCGTTGTGTGGCTGAATTGGACGCTGTTTCCTGCCGCGAAGATGGGGTCGAGGGTGTGTCCTGCTCTGTGGGTCAGTGTGTTGATGAGTTGTTTAAGTCCGATGCTGGCGAGGTTGTCACGAAGGATAGTGGAGTTGGGGTCGCTGGGGTGGTTGAGGTGGAAGTTCAGGTCTCCAATGAGTATGTAGTTTGTTGAGGCGATGGCGTGGGGTGCGATGAAGTCGGTGATGGTGGTGGTGAAGGGTGTTCGGGGGCCGGGGGGTCTGTAGATGAGGGTTCCTCAGAGTGTGGCTTTGGGGGTGGTCTGGATCTGGAAGTGCAGGTGTTCGGCAGAGGGGAAGGTTTCGCTGGAGGTGGTGAGGCGGAGGGTGCTCTTGTGGGCGATGGCGAGGCCCCCTCCTGGGTGGTTGGGGCTGTCTTTCCTCTGGATCTTGTATCCGTCTGGGCTGGCGGTGCTAATGTCGGGGGCGGAGGATGCGTTGGTCCAGGTCTCTGTGAAGAAGGCGATGTCGGGCGAGAGAGTAGAGTAGGTTCCAGATTTCCATGGCGTGTTTGTGTACGGAGCGTACGTTGAGGAGGATGCATTTTAGGGTGTCGCCGGTGCTGGCGTCGGCGGTGTTGGAGACCGGGGTGGCGGTGAGGGTCTGGCGGCAGTGGAGGTAGGAGAACTGGCCGTGGGTCGTGTTTGGCGAGGCCTGTTGGCATTCTCAAAGTCTTCCAGGGTTGAGTGCGAGGAGGGTGGTGGTGTCGTAGCGATGGGTAGGGGGAGGTCCAGGGTTCCTGGCGCTGGCCGCGGTTGGGTCACAGACGGGCGCAGACGGGCTTGCCTTTGGCGCGCCGGTGGCGCGCCCGCTGAGCGCATCCGCCATTAAGTAGGGGAGGTGGGAGGGAGGAGAGGCTGGGAGCGGGGGAATTCTGAGGGGGAATTTCGGGGGGGAGGGGCCGCAGGGGCAGCAGCGGCGAAAGGCGAAAGGAACAGGCAGAAATGAGAAAATAAAAACAGTGGTGGAAATAGAGCAAGACACAGATGGGCACAATAACAGTGGCACACCAGGGAAAAATTAAGAAAAAAAAAAACGGCTGAGAAAGGTTACGGTGGTTGCAGGCAGTCTGGTCCCAGTTGGAGCGGGCAGCAGCCTCGAACCTCCCAAGGAGGAGGTCGGGGTCTGGAGGCAAGAGTCGGCACAGCGGAGCTGCGGGGAGAGAGTGGACCTAGACCGTGGTTCCTCATTGGTTGGTGCTCCCGATACATCACTTCCGTTTTTCGTTCAGGAGCACCGGCCAACTACAGTTTCCTTACACTGTAGGGGCTAATTAGTTTGTGTGGGGACTACTTATTTTATTTCCTGCTCAACGAGGGAGAAAGAAAGCAGTCTTATAGAACACTGTAAACGCCGATATTTCTTGCTTGTCATAATATATGATTTTTTACACTGTGTTTCATCTTTATTTTTTCTTAGGAATATTACAATCAGTTTAGCTGTGGAAAATGGGGGCAATGTAGAAGACTATGCAGACCGGTGTGCATTTGTCTATATGTAAAACTGGAACTATGTAATGAAATAAAAATAAAACAAGCATGCTGTATAGTGCAGAGGATTATGGGCATTCATATATGGCACAAAGTGTTAAACATTGGCATTTCTAGACGCTCTTCCTTGTCCTTTACCTAGTCCTACTTCCGGTTCCACTGGCACTCCCACTTCTGGGTCCACATGCATTCCTCCAGTTCTGCCATTCAAAGGGAGGCAAATAATTAATCGGTTTTAGAGTGGTGTCATCAATACTTCTTGATGCTACTGCGCCACTTTTACTCCACATGCCTTCCTCCAGTTCTGCCCCGATGGTACTGTATCAGCCGTTTTAAAGGGAGTCTAGAAATTCATCGGTATCAGAGTACTGGCTTCGATTGTTGACCCTGTTGTGTCCCTTTTACTCTTACACTATAAAACCTAGATTATAGTGTTGTTTTACTTACATCAACAAACACAATGTTTTACTTAATTTATCATAAGTTTTTCACACCCTGTTTATAAGCTCACTATGTAGCAGAGATTTTCCAAAAATTCATCTTCACTGCCCTCATCACTGCCACACGAAGTGCGAGAAAAACAGTCAAGGGAAAGATTTACGGCTTTACAGATAGCTTCATCGCAGGAAAGAACATTTAGAAATAAAACTAAAACCACTGTAATGTTAGAGGGGCCATTGGTCCTCTATACTCTTCCTTAAAACAATACGACCAAGAAAGCTTAAAACTTGTACTTAACACTTTGCACTCATTAAAGATGCATTTTTTGTAAACAAACGAGACGAGCGAGGTGACAATAAGATATGCCATCTGTGTTAAAAAAAAAAATCCCGCTCTTACAAAGGTGTAGCCCAGACCCTTTTAGCTGATACCCCTCCAATATCTATACGCTTCTTTTCTCAGCCAGAGCCTGATCCAGATATTCTCTGGCTTGTACTTCCGAAGTAAAAAACTTAACAGAACCTCTGACTATTGTTTTCAGCCTAGCTGGGGCAAGCAAAAATGCCTCAAATTCGGCTTCCTGATAGGGCTTGATTATCTGACGTAATCGCCATCTACGTTCCACAGCTATATGGCAAAAATCAGAGCGGGCTTTCTCAAATATCGCCTGCCACAGCATAAAATTACGGAAAAAACTAGAATGGCCCTCGGTTGCTTTAAATCTCTGCTAGGCATTTTGTGACAGGCAAATGGAAACCTGTGTACCCTCTGGACTTCACGCTCCCAATCCCACCCCGTAAGATCTGGAAAGGCTTCCTAAAGAAGGCCCAGGATATAAGATTGGATGTCATCCCCTTCCAAGCCTTCCTTGATCCCTAGGAAGCAGAGATTATTTCTTCTCAGGCGATTCTCCAGGTCCTCCAATTTCCACATAACGTCTATTAGTTGAGCATCATGCGATTTTGTCTCCTCTCTCACAGCAGTCAGTTCAGTTTCTACAGCAGATGTTCTTTCTTCCATGACGTTAAGCCGCTCACCAATCTCCACACAAGCTTTCCCTACTTTCTGTACTGCTCCTTCCAGTTTCTTTGTAGCCTGCTTTGCTTTTTTTCCATCCGCCCGGGTCTCTGCACGGTGTTCTTTGATTGAATCTAGGATTAGACCTAGGGCAGGGTTTGCATCAACTATCCCTTCGGGTTGCTGACCGGCTGTCGAGGGTTCTGCCAGAGCTGGTGCCGAGTCAACAGGTCCAAGTATCCTTGTATGGGAATAATTCCACTTCAGCCCAGAGCCAGCGATTCGTCTTCCCTTATTTTTTCGGGACTTGGTGTGACCCTTAGGTCCTTTAGAGCTTCTCCGATGTTTTTGACGCTTAAGGGCGGTCTCTGGAGCTTCGAGTGTACTAGAATTGCTACCACCAGAATAGGAGCCACCAGAATGAGATTCCTCGGTAAGTGAGAAAAATGTATCTGTCCCATTGGATGTAATATCAGCAGCAAGTGCCCCTGCTGGGCCTAAAGTACAATTTGGCCCCCCGGTAGCGCCATGATGTACCACCGGCAGGATGTTAGGTTGAGAATCATGTATGATCTGAGGTTCCTTCCCACGCACCGTCCGAGCCGTCTCACTTAAAGTACCAGCCAGACCCTCTTGGACACTTATCTCAACTGAAGAAAAAGCGCTGGTTACAGAGAGCATAAGGCCATCATTGTTTACATCTTTGTCAACAACCTCGCTTTCCTCACAATCTTCCAGATGTATCAGAGTAAGATCATCAGATGCTTCAATAGGGATTTGATCGGGTGTCTCAAAGTCTGGTTCAGACAGGGGCCCTAAAGAGATCTGACTCCCCGCTCCGTCCTTAATCTTGAAGAAATCTGTAATAGCCGATTGGGGAGATGCAGGAGGGGGGGGGGGTTATCCCCGTCGGGGGTTGAGCCCCCCTCTTCCAATGTCTTACTCACTGTTGGTTTATTAGCCCCTGCTTGTGCACGGTCGGTTAAGTTTCTCCTCTTTGCTGCCCCCATGCTATCCAGCCATTTTTTCAAAGTGCAGGGATCATTGGGCTTACCTGCATTCACGTCAAGATTAACCGGGGGGGAACTCCTGTGGTGACCTCTGGTGTTGTGTTGCGTTCCGTGCCGCAAGGTCCTTAGCCTGTTTCGTTGTTTTAGGAGGCATAGCCCCTGTCGCCGCCGCCACTCTTCCCGCGGTAGAATCAACTACCACTCCTCGGGCCCTCCGGACGAATACCAAGCTTGCTCCTGCGAGGCCCGCCCACACCTTCAGGACGCCACAGAAAGACCGCGCAAGCATTGCGGCCAGAACGCCAATACCGCTGATACTGCTGTTCCGGCGGACAGCACTGAGCGCTCCCGGTGTTCTCCCCGCAGCAACGCCAGCACCAACACACTTCCGCTGATCCCCTCGATCCACCCAAAATCCCAGTAGCTCCGTGGACAATCCACTCATTTGTGCTATGCAGGTAAGCCAGGCTACGGGTGATTCGAGAGGCGAAGGGGTGGGAGCTTCTGCAGCGGTG
The DNA here is from genome assembly GCA_963921515.1 of Calotriton arnoldi. Lineage (NCBI taxonomy): Eukaryota > Metazoa > Chordata > Amphibia > Caudata > Salamandridae > Calotriton > Calotriton arnoldi. The sequence continues at coordinate 1,095,381 of CAWUFW010000130.1, forward strand.
ATCCTACGCAATCGCCATCTTGCTCTCCAAGAGCAATCTTTTTTTTTTTTACACAGATGGCATATCTTATTATCACCTTGTTCGTCTCGTTTGTTTACTTTCTCTCTTTGCTGTAATTGTTTTTTTCTTGGTCGGCTCCTCCTACCTTTTCTGCATGGGAAGGGTTTTGTCTCCTACAATGGGTTGAGGGGGGTGTGAAGGGGGGCCAGGGGTGGGTGCGGCAGTGATTTATTGCTATCTCTATCATACAGACCTGGGGGTCTGGCTGCTTTCAATGGTAGGGGGGGCAGGAGGGGGTGAGGGGCTCAGGGGGTGTTGGGGTGTTTTGGGGGCAACTGGTTGAAAAGTTGGTATGTAAATTGCAGCATAAGCTTGTTTATTTTTCAGATTGTCTGGTAGCATTAAAGGCTAAGGAACAGTGTGTAAATAAGAATGGATTGGAGAGCTTCTGCTGGCAGCAGAATGCCTTTGTTAACTATGGCAGGGAAATTTGGCTGGCTAAAATAATGTATAGGTTTAATGGCTAAGCTTCGCATTGCCACTATTAATATTTGTGGATTAAATGATAGCGCTAAAAGGAGAAAGGTGCAAGAAGATTTAAAAATTCTACGAGCAGACGTGTATTGTCTTCAGGAAACCCATATAGCACGGAACGATAGTAACATGCTGAATTCTTTGGGGTTAAAAGTCGCTGCCTGTACAACTCAAGATGATAGGACCAGGGGGGTAGCAATATTAATGAAAGGTGGGGCCATTACGCCTGGGAGAAAGGCAGTGGATAAGAACGGCAGAGGATAAGAACGGCAGAGGATAAGAACGGCAGATGGGCAATAATGGAATGTAGAGGGGGGGACAGGCTCCTTTACATTATGTTCTGTCTACGCCCCAGTTCGAGACGACCCTGGTCTATTGAATTTCCTGGCCATTGAACTACCCTCTTGGCTAGCACCATATGTAGTCTGTGGGGACCTAAACATTAATGGGGCATCCAGCATGGGACGCAAACCACAATCTTCGAGGTCTCTGAATAATCTTTTAAGGGATATGGGTTTGGTGGATGCATGGCGTAGTCTGAAAGCTCAGGAGCCTGGTTATACCTATTATTCCGCCCGCATGCTAAGTTGGCTAGACTCGATTATTTTTTAGTATCACCGGTTTTACTTAAGGAGGCCCGGGTGGAGCTTTTCCCCAGAGTGTTGTCAGATCATTACCCTGTCGTTTTGGAAAATTCCTCTTATAGGATTAAGAAAAGAGTATAGGAGATGGACGTTTGAGAGGGCACTGCTGTCTGATCAAGAATATATTAAATATATGAAGGGTTGGATCGTGGAATTTTTAAATAATAATAGGAATAGTGCTCCCCCAGCATTGATTTGGGACGCTTTCAAGGCATCGGTGAGAGGAGAAACCCTGCGGTATAGCCTGGCTAAACAAAAGAGGGGGGGAGAACAGATCAAAGAACTCTATCAAAAACTCGTCCTCCTAGAGACAGAGTTAATTAGCACGGTGGCTAGGGGAGGCGATCTCTCTCCTGTTTTGAACTCAACTGCTGTATCTAAAGCTTGCTTAAATGATTTTAATGTGGAGAGGACCGCGGGGAGGTATCTGGCCAAGAGGCAGGAATGCTATGAATACAGTGAAAGTTTGGGTCGATATTTTGCAGTGAGGGCAAGACAACAGGTGGCGGCAGGGCATATAGAGCAGGTCAGGCATATGAAGGGAAGAGTAGTTTCAGAGCCTGCTGAGATTAGAGAGGCCTTCAGGGAATTTTATGAGGAATTATATAAGGCTCCGCCGGTTGGGAACCCCCAAGTGTATGCTGAACAGCTGGATTTTGTGCCAAGGGGGAGGGTCTCCCAGGATGAGGGTCTCCTACTGTGGTCAGATATCTCCCAGGAAGAGCTTTAGATGGCTCTCCAGGCCCTTCCATCAGGCAAAGCTATGGGAACAGATGGTATACCCTTCGAGTTTGATAAAGTCTTTTTTAGAGAGACCTGTCCAGAAATGCTTGGACTTTTTAAGGAAGTTAGGGATGGGGCCGCACCACCAGGCTCCTGGGGTACCGCCAATGTGGTAATTTTTTTAAAGAAGGGCAAAGACCCTATCACTCTTTGGTCTTATAGACCGATTACACTTTTAAACAGTAACGTTAAACTGTATTCTAAAATTTTTGCAACCTGATTGAACAATGTAATGTAGCATCTTGTGTCACCTCAGCAGCATGGTTTTATTCAGGGGAGGGGTACGGTAGACCATGTGAGGCGGGTAATCTCACTATTCGATGCCACGGAGGTCCTTGCGAAGCCCATGGGGTCGCATTTTTAGATGCCGAGAAGGCTTTTGATAGAGTGTCATGGAGCTATCTCTGGAGGATTTTAGAGGCTAATGGCCTTGGGGTATCTTTTATTAAGTCAGTATAGGTTTTGTATACTAACGCTACTGCACAACTACGAATAATGGCAGAAAAATCTGAGCCATTTTCAATTGGGAGGGGAACAAGCCAAGGGTGTCCTTCCTCTCCCTTGCTATTCGCGCTATATATAGACCACCTTCTTAGACGGCTGGAAGCCTCCACCGATATTATCCCCGTGAGCCTGCAGGGCTGGGATACCAAGCTGTTGGCTTATGCTGACGATGTGGCTATAATCACCACTGACCCTGACAGAGCACTGTGTGCTGTGGAAACCATTGCTGAAAACTTCGGGATTCAATCAGGTTTCTCACTAAATAGGTCGAAAACGCAGATTTTGATAAATAAATTCACTACTGCCCTCGATCACAGGATTGTCGAAGAAGCAGTTTATTTAGGAATCCACATTACAGCGAAAGTGGAAGCTATAGTAGATCTAAACCTTGCCCCTATAATGGGGAAAATTAAGAACGATCTCAGTCGATGGGACAACTTAAAGTTATCAATAATGGGGAGGTGCAACCTGATCAAAATGATGATCCTACCAAAATTACTGTATATCTTTCGCATGATCCCCCTGGAGATACATAATGACTGGTTTAAGCAAATGGAGTGGGTGGTCGCTAGATTTATCTGGTCATATAGGAGGACCAGGAGGGTCAATACATTGTTGAGCCTCCCAAGGGATAGAGGGGGGGAGGGGGCTCCCTAACCTCAGATTATATTATCTAGCCGCCGTCCTGCAATATTATGAGCCTCTATTCGGCTATAAGGCAAGGGAAGGGGAGGACCCCAGCTATGTTGCTTCGATATTTGAGATCTTGATAGGGGCAAGGGCTAATGGTTGTCTTGTGAAGTTTTATGAATCAAGTTATTTTCAAAAAACACAATTTAAGACCTTAATTGCCGCGTTTCGCAACTGGGCAGGTATACGGAAAAAACTTGGGGTGGGGAGATTCAGTAGGTATACCCCCCTGATTAGGAATGATCAACTCCCAATGATTTTACAGGATGACTGTTTGGCAAGGTGGAAAAGAGGGGGCTTTTATAGGATAGGGGATCTCCTGGCTGGAGATCATATTGCGTTGTTCAGAACAGTTAGGGAAAGATTTAATATCAGTCCTCTGGACTTCTTCAAATTTCTACAGCTGAGGGATTTTCTTCTTAAAAAAGTGGGCGACGCAGCAGGCTTCGCACAGGTACCCTTAATCGAATTGTTAATAAAAGATACTGGCTCTACGATCTCGCAACTATATGGGTGCCTGCTGGACAAGGTCCCGGATGATTTGGACAAACATAGGCTGAGGTGGCAGGATAGGCTGGGGATTCCAGATTCCTGCTTTTTGAAATGGCTAGAAATGAGGGGCTCTATACTGTGCTCCGCTAATTTGCAGTCCCAACCTTTTAAAACTCTTTTTGATTTATATATTACGCCTGCAAAAATAGTTAAATGGGGAGGTGTGGAGGGGACCCGGTGTTTTAGGTGCAAGACACGGATTTGGTTCATATCTTCTCCACCTGCCCAAATATAGAATCAGTTGGCCGCCAGGAAATAGCCGGTTTTCTGAGGGATGTACTGAAAGAAGCTGTCCCTCTGTCACCTGTGCTTATGTTACTTGGTGTAGCTGACCTAGATGGGAGATTTGGGGAAGAGCTCATTTTTATAGCGATGGCAGCTCTCAGGCTCTGTGTGGCTTCAGCCTGGCTAGATCCTTTCCCCCCGACCTTCCAGCAATGGAAAGGGCGATTTTTGCACATTTACAACTTAGAGAGAGCACTTTATGACCGAAGAGGCAGAAAGGGAAGGATTAAAGGGAAGAGGATCTGGGGGCCACTAACAGCTTGGGCCTCCCTGCTTATTCAGAACAGGTGAACTCTGCTCTTCAGGGGATGATGGTGAAGCATGGTCCTAGTTTTATCATCACTTTATGACATATTTGCCCTAGCCTGTACAGCATTCATGCCTAGGAGCCTTTTGCTGCTGCTTTCATAAGATTTATTGGGTGTTTTATCATTAATGTAACTGAATGAAATTTGCTCTCTTCTACAGTCTTTATAACTTTTTAGCTACTGTTTTCCATTGTTCGATGAACTATATTTATTTTTATATCAATGATTAATTTAGTAAAATTAAATGTGATTTTTTTACTCTATCTGTATTTATCTGTATACTGTCCTTTTGCTGCAATTTGCACTTTTTCTGAAAAATAAATAAATATATATATATATTTTTTTAAATTAATTTTTTGAAAATAGCATAAAACAGAAGTGGTTGCAGAGGATTCTGGGTATGCAGATGTGGGTCCCCAAGAGTACATTCATTTTCCAGGGCGCAGCTGCCTCGCCTGCCCCCTGCTATAGTGAGCAACAGGTGAGACTTCGCTGCTGTCAATCCACCCCGGATTGACCATATATATTTCCGTTGGCGCGCGAATGGAACCTGTCCTTTGCAGGTTTCCACGGGGTGTACCACGTCGGGGTGTGACGTGTCTCCCTGTCTGCAGGAGCGGGCCCAGCACGCATCTCATCTCTGGGGCCGCTCTTATCTAAGGGGCATCAGCCAGGGCGCTGAAACCGGCTTCTCTAGCAGGCTCTTCAAAAAACTCGCACACTGCACCACCTCAAGCAGCTCACAAAATGCTGCCGCGGCCTAACTACAGAAACTAAATGATTCTGTTCTGCTCCTCTTGTCATCCTGCATTTAAAAATAAACACTCTCACAGAAGAAATACTTCAGCAATGCAACAGACCAAGAGTGACTCGATGCCATGCCTGCCTCTGAAGCCTCTCGGAAAGTCAGGTAAAAAAAAAAAATGTGGGCGTGAACTGATTAACAGAACCAGCTGCCTTTACCCACAGCAACTAAAAACCTGCAAATAAACTCTTAAATACACAAAACCTTGTGAGCCAGCTTTGGTCACTGTGGCTCCAGCCTGTGGACCCGGGTGATTCTCTCCTGACTGCAGGAAGCAGGAGTCATCCACAAAGCGCAGTGGGAAGCCATGCACAGCTGCTAATATACATAAACACTTATCTACACAACTTCATAACCGAGAGGCCTGACAGCAACAATACCGTCTCCCCTCACATGCAGGCGGCTCCTTCAGCGTCGCATTAGACATGCCGCCTGCATTCATACTCAACAGTAACCCAAAACCTGCACACATTACTGTGTCTCGGGAAGAATAAATGCCTCAATTCGTAAAAAAAAGTAACAAGCAAATTCACAAATCCATCTCCCCATATAATCCATCCATCTCCCCTAAAAGCTGCACCTTTCACGCCAGTCCAGTCCCTGCTTTCTATACAAGCAGAACCCTGTCTCTCCAACCACAAACCCTAAATATACATAGTTTCTGGCGCCCCGTCCCCTCACTCTAGTGTGCGGTGCTTGCTTTGGTAAGATTAAGCATTGCATCTTTACCTTTCACTGTGTGTCCTGCTCTTCTCTCTCTCGGACTAACACCTTCTTTCTGCTCATTTTTCTACAGTTCATTCACCACTTCCTGCAGAAATTACCTTCCCCTCTCTATCTTCCTTTCTATCTGTTCTGTGCAGCTCTTACATCTATCTATTCACCATGTCACATAATTCCACTGCATAAATACACTACTCACCACACAATTCCACAACAGTTCCAATTCAACCCACATAATTCCACTCCAAACCAAAACACATATATATAAGACATTGTCACTTACAACACCAATAGCTCTAACTCTCGCAAATGTGAGACCTATTGCATTGCAAATGCTTGTTTCATTGTGCTACTCAGAGTTCACTCACACTCAGTTCTGTGAGCTGCATGGAACACGTTCTTTGCAGCAGGCATATTAACCCTCTGTGATACTTTACGATGAGCCAAAATTGCAACTACTCAGAATTCTGAACTCTCACTAGTAGGAACATTAATAACCAGAGTTATCTTGATATTTTTATTGTTGCCTGAAAACTACCTGATGCACAAGGAAGTTCATGTGCTTTTAAACCAAAAACGTGCACCCCCCACCAAAGTCAACGCCCGGTGCAGCTGCACGGGTCGCACCGCTCTAAAGCCAGTCCTGCTCCCAGCAATGGGACAGGACAAGCATTTCCAGATATGGGGTCAGAGCTAACCTCATACCCATTATATGAGGAAAAGGATCTATGTAAGTGGTGGGGTGGGATACTTCCCCCAAATCCCAGCAAGCAAAACAAGTTAACAGATTTCTTGTAGATGATTTAAGGGAGAGTTGACTTCTCCCCTGAGAATTTTGTGAAACTTTTGGGATCAAATTTGCTAAAATGCTGCAGACATAATGGGAATTCATGAAATATTCCAGTACTTTCATGGTGCACCAGGGAAGCCTGCCCTTTCCTAGGAGTAGATCTCGTTTTTTCTAATGTCTTAAGTGAGAAATTACTTCCACTATACCAAGGTCATCATTTTTTCATAGGTGGGCTCCTTATGCCGAGGAGTACATTCAATATGACAGTGCCTGAAATTTACCATGGATACTTCAGCCATTAGTACCTCTACAAATTCTGTCTGGTATAAAAAGGTCAGCATTTTGTCATTGACACCCCCTATAAAATGAGTACAGGAAATCTTATGACAAGAGTTACCTCAAATATCAGTTCCAACATTTTGCTATGGATCCACCCCGTATGCTAAGAATTACGTGCATCATGTTGGGGCCTTCGGCCAGGTGTGGTGGCACGTGTTCTGTGTCACTGCCGCTGGGTATGACTGGGCTAGCGGCTTTCTCAGTTAGACAGTTCCAGTCCCCTCAGCCAATGAGGGTGTCTTAATAGAAGCATATCAGGGCCTGCAGTTTGTCATAGGTAACACCTCCCATCCATATGCTATTAGTGCCCTTGTCCATAAGGCAAGAATAACCTCCAGTATGCCAGACCAGCAGCACACTTGTACACATAACACACATACACTGACACACACACACATTCTCACTATGTCTTGCACTCTTTTGTACATTTGTACTCTGTCACAGTCACACACAGACACACTGTCGCTCACACTTCCATTAGTCAATCTGCTTTTATTGTGTTAGAAAAGCTTGCTCTGCTGCTTCTCCTATACCTGCCTTGCCTTTTAGTGAAGCTTGATAAAAACTTATTCCCTATACGCTATTCAAAAATGATAATATATTGACTTGTCAATGTTTGTTACAAGTATGATGTGAATGAAAAGTACACTTCCTTAAAATAGCTTTACAGTGCTTATATTTGGTTTCACATGTGGATCAAGCAGCTACAGTACTGGAAATGAACTAATCTGCGTTCTAACATGTAATATCACAGCATCCAACTGATCTTATGAAATGCTTGACTTTGGCAACCATGGATTTTATCAAGTAGCACTTTGCATTTTGGGATTTTTTAAACGCAACTTACAATGTAAAAAAACCTACAAGTCCCGGAATGAAGCATTGCGGTGAATGGAAAGCCAGGAATGGCTGAAAGTGTCACACGTTCCTCAATCCATCACCATACCCCAAAGCCTCAGCCCTAGTCTCCCTCCTCACACCATCCCACAATTTCAGTCCACTCTCCCCTCTTGCACCAGCCAGTTGTTGCAGATGGAATTAAGTAGGCATCTAGAACTACGTAAAGAGCAGGTATTCTGTGGGTACCTTTGTCGAAATATGATTTTTATTCATGAGAATTGTGCTCATGTAAGTGCTAGATGATGGTGAATAGTGTGAGTGAGTGTAGCATAAGTGGTTCTAGTGTAGGGTGAAAAATGAGCTGATGTGAGTGTCGGGTGAGCTGCATGAATACAATGTGAGAGAAGGGCCCATGTGAGTTTCAGGTGAGAGGAGTGCGTGCAGAGTGGGAGGAGTGAGTGTAGGGTAGTGTGAGCGGTGTAAATGCAGGATGAGTGGTGTACCTGTGTGTGGGGTTGTGTGAGCAGAGAGAGTGATGGGTGATCTGTGACAGTGACTGGTGAGTGCATGGTGAGAAGAGTTAGTGCAGAGCGAGTAGTGTGCCCCTATGAGTACCAGCAGACTATTGTCACTGTGAACAGGAAGGATGAACAGAGTGCCTGTATGAATGCAGTTTGAGAGGTTTGTTTGTGTGAGTGCAGGGTGTGAGGAGGAAGTGCTGGGTGAGTGGTGTGACTCCAAGGTGAGTGCTGTGCTTGTTTGCATAGTGTGAGTGCAGGGTGACTGCTGTGCCTATCTGAGTGAAGGGTGAACCGTATGAGTGACAGGAGTGCCTATGTGAGTGCACAGTGAGCAATGTGACAGTGTGAGAGTAGGGTGAGAGGGGTGACTGCAGGGTGAGAAATGTGACATGAGCTTGGGTGCAGGTGAAAGTGCAGAGTGGGAGGAATGAATGCATGGTGAGTGATGTGCTTGTTTGAGTGAGATTGCAGAGTGAGCAGTCAGAGTGACAGGTGAGTGAAGTGTCACATAAGTACAGGGTGAGTAGTGTGCTCGTGTAAGAGCAGGGTGAAAAGCCTGAATGCATTGTGAGTGCAGGGTGATCACTGTGAGTGCAGGGGGATCGATGTGCCCATGTGACTTCAGGGTAAGTGGAGGGAGAACGGCGTGAGTTCATGGCAAGTCGCCTAAGTGCAGTTTGGTCACTGTGAGTGCAGGGTGAGTGGTGTGCTCGTGTGAGCGTAGGGTAAGAGGAGGATGAACGGTGTGAGTGCAGTGTGATCGCTATGAGTGTAGGTGCAGTGAAAGTGACAAGTAAGTTGAGTGTCATGTGCGTGCAGGGTGAGTGGTGTGCTCGTGTGAGTACAGGGTAGGAGGAGGGTGAATGGTGTGAGTGCATGGTGAGCAGTGTGAGTGCAGTGTGATAAGCTGCGAGTGCAGGGTGAACATGAAAGTGAAGGATGAGAATGAGCAGGCGCCCCCCGCGCCTAGAGGAGGGGCGCCCTTAGTAGCGTCACGGGACCGAGCACAAGCATCCCATAGAGGGCTGGTTGGAGGAGGGGGACTGGCTGGTGAAGTTACGGTTTCGGAATGTGCTGAGGAAGAAACGAAACCGAATCCCAGTAGTGGATTATTTAAGACCGTGCCTTAAGGGTCTCGTCCTCTTTGTCTCCCTGGACCCTGACACAGCTGCAGGAGCGTTGGCAAGGAATTCCGGTCGAGGCTCGAGGAGGGCAGCACGGTGGGTTTAGGGGGGTCGGCGTAGTGACTGGTAGCAAGATTTGTATGTGAATTTTGCTTTGGGTACTAATTAGTCGCTCCGATAATATTTAATTATCACCTTTGACAACATTTTTGCGGTAGGCGAAGGCGAATGGCTGGTTACGGTCTACCTTTCATTCTAAAAATAGCCTTGGTCTTGAGGTTACATCCTGTCCAACACGGACCTTTTCTGACCCTTTGCCTGATTTGGAGAAAAAGATTTTCAAAAAGCCACGTTCAGCAGTCATGTATTCTCAGCAGCTGCTCTGATTCGTGCAGGGGAACGGACAGTTGAAACGAGGCCCCGCTAATGCTTATGTAAATATAGCGCGGTGCACTTTAATTATGTTTGTTGAATGTGGGAATCTTGCTTTCTCCTCAGCACACGGTTTTATTGTAAGACGCCGTAGAAATGTGTTTAACCGACATGGACAACATCATGCATGCCGCGCCAAACTTTGATTCTGAAAAGCACAAGCTTTACCTGTTCGGGCGTTTTACTGTATAATTTCACTAAGGGACTTGGTTGAATAATGTTCTTTTGATAGTGCGCTTAGCGTTGGCCCGCTAATTACAGTGTGCCTTGGCATTTCCTGCTTTCAACCGATCCAGTGCTTCCAGGAAATTACCTCGAAATCACGTGCACTTCTCTGCAACTTCCAAAATTAATAAAACCATTTTCAAGAAACCCAAAAAGAAAAATTATAGCTCTTCTGAAACGAAACGAAACTTTCGGCTTCACAGTAGATTATGTATCTGTCCCGATCACCTGACACGTGTATGAAGAAGATTTGCTGGGAAGCGTGCTCTCGGCAGATGAGAAGAGCTCAAGTGATTGCACTTGATGTTTTAAAAAGAAAAATTATAGCTCTTCTGAAACGAAACAAAACTTTGGGCTTCACAGTAGATTATGTGTCTATCCCAATCGCCCGCCACGTGTATGAAGAAAATTGGCTGGGAAGCGTGCGCGCGGCAACTGAGAAGGGCACAAGTGATTACACTTAGGGGCCGATTCCGATTCGGGCCGGAAATCTCTCCGACCGAGCCGGACCCGGAGAGATTTCCGACCGAATCGGACCCTAGCAGCCCGACTGAACGAGTACGATGCGCACGTATGACATCGGACTCGAGTCGGTCGGACTCCCATTGAAGTCAATGGGAGCCGGTCGTACAACGCGTACGCGGGCTCCCATTGACTGAATGGGTGCGAGGCGAACAAGGGCGCCCCCTACAGCGTGTACGCGGCGAAGCGACTCGTGCCGTACACGCACAGGTAGGGGGGACCCATGGGTCCCCCCTGTGTGCGTCTCGCGCGGCTACGCGTACAGGGGGGTCCGACACGGACCCCCAAAGTGTGGCTCCGACTGCTTCTTCGAGCCGGACGGCGCGGGTCGGTCGGACTGCTCGCGGCGCGCATCGTACTTGCCCGGCCGGTGATGGAGCAGTAAAAATAAAAAAATTTAACCCCTAACAAATTATATAATTAATTAATTAAAAATGTTCGTTTAAATGTACTAATCAACATTGTATATGTGGGAATGGTAATATGCCAATGTATGTGCTAAATAATCTATTAATGAATGTCCGTGTGTCTAATCATAACGTAAGAATAAAAAGCGTACTAAATAAAATAAATGCATGTTTGTGCTTCATAGAAATAAAATGTGTCGTTGCAAAAACAATAGTGATGGTAAGTAAGGAGCAGCTTAAATGTCGCTTTTTGCTAGGTAACAACTAATTGGGGTACGTAGACGGGAGGGAAACGAAAGGGATATTTTTCTCTATTTTAATTATGTTTTATTTGCCTCAAATTAGTGCTTCTAAAGTAGAACCGAGTGGCGAGATAAAATGGCCGCCAGTGGGAAGATGTGCGCAGGCGCAAGGGGACACGTGGTACGGGATGAGATTGAAGAAATCTGGAGCCTCGTGATGTCTCTGAGAGGCTAGGATGCAAGAAATGGTCAAGGCTGGTGTGACCTAATTGAACTGATAGTGTGCCGTGATGATCAGGAGAGAGTCCGTGGGAAAGGAGCCCAAGAGAAAGGACAATGACTGCGGAGTTCTTGAATGTGTCAAAAGAAGATACAAATGGACTGATCGAATCGGATGGAAATGTTTAAGCGTATGGGAAAGGAAATGATCCAAGGACCCTTGAATCCAAGAGAACTTGATTAAAGAATGAATAAGCTGACATGCATGGACCAATGAAAGAAAAGCGTGATATTAATGTTGCAACAGTTAGTTAGCAAAGTTAGAATTAGGGTATAAGAGGGCCTACTCTTAGTGGGAGGGGGTCAGTCGCGGTTGCAGTCACAGTCAGTTGCAGTTCGAGAGTCGTGGTTGCAGTAGAGGAGACGGGTTGCAGGTAGCTGATGCTGACGAGCTGAAGTTGCTGTTGCTGTCTTAACTTTACAGTTGAGTATGAGAATCAGGCTATTTCTAATCCCAAAGTTAGGTTAGAAATCATTAGGCTAAATTAGGAAGCTAGGCAGGTAACTAAGGTTTTTGGCTTCATGACAAAATTTCCTTTCTGCAATAAATTGATTATGCTTAATAAAATTGTGAATTTAAAATGAATAATTGAATAAAGTATTAAATCTTTTCATGCTTTTAAAATTATATAAAATTTAAGATTCTTTAAAAACCAAAATGACTTAGTGGTTATTTTCCTAAATGATTGTGACATGAGTAATTGGTTGATTGTGATTCAGCTGGTCTTAATCACTATGAACTAATTTCTTAAATGAATGATTCATCGACAAAACAATGAGCAGGAATATCTTAAGAAATAACTAAAAGAAAGTGACAAATTAAGGTAAATAGATATCCTTGCTCTTCCAGCGGTACACAAAATGGTGTTCTCCATTTAGTTCTCATGCTTCTCCTAGGAGTACAGAAATTCATAAAGGTGTAAAGGAAATCCAGGAGTGTGTGTGTGTGTGTGTTTAGGCGATGTTTATGGGCCCCATCGTCATGTGGATATGAGAAATATAGTTTGCCCCTGGATGACCTATAAGTAACCTGGGAGGAGGATAGTTTTTATTGTACTCGCTGCATCAGATTTCTTGGTAGCAGAGTTATGGTTTTCTATAGATTAGTTTAGTGATTATTGTTTATTGATTATTGATTATTTTGATGACTAACACTATATGTTGAGTCACGTTATGTTATATGTAAGTTTTCACGCTTCTGGGATGTAGGAAGTGGAACACGTGTGGCAAGAGAAGTCACATGGAATTTGGTACATGGTCTGAATTCATTTTTGGTTATAACGCAGGTTGTGTTATGTTAGGGATTTCGGTGTGAAAAGTGTGTAAATGAAATAGCAAATCACGTTTACTTGTGAAACTTTGGCCTTAATTCTCAGGAGCCTAGTCTCCACATGTGTCTTATCCCCAGAGAAACGAGTAAATTGTTTGTTTGAAAGAAGGGTAAGGTAGAGGGAAGTGCTACTTTATCGGCAAAAGCAAATAATTCTGTGGTAGGGTAGAGGTAAGCGCTGCCTACTGGAAAAACAGGATTCTTGTGTAAAAGGACAAAGCTGTCACTTTGTTTAGCGAATCAGACTATGGAATTGTTTATTTGTTGTAACTAACGAAGAAAACTGTAAAAAGAAAAATTGCCGATAAATTTTGTAAAGGAGGGGTAAAGAGTAGAAGTGACGTGAAAAAGTGCCGCGCTAGGATTGGTCAGTGCACTAGTCACGTGAATACAGAGCAGGAGTGACGTAGAAAAGTGCCGCGCTAGGATTGGTTGGTTCGCGGACGGTGGAAATTGTTCTGATTGGTACGTTAGTGTGAATCGCGCTGTAATTGGACGAAGTTCCGTACACAGAAACAGCGTTAGAGTAAAGAGAAAACAAATAGAAAACATGCCATATTACGAGTATGAAAGGGAGAGAACGTCATGGACAACGAAATTAAAGAATTTCTTTAAGAAAGACAAAAAGGTTGTGACTAGAGAGGGACAAGTAATTCCTCCGCCAAAATCAGCAGCTTCACATATGATGCTGAAATATGGATATCATACGTGTATATGGTTGGATAATTGGGTAAAATATACAAAGAATGATGGAGCATTGGCTTTTCCTGAAAATGGTTCTTTTAATGTAGCGATTTTACGGAATTTAATAGAAAAGATGCTTAAATTGGAACCTAGACCTAGACCGACACAGTTTGAGGCTTTAACAGAATGGGAAGATGAGATGTACGAGAAAGAAAGATTCAGAGGTATGAAAGGTTATGAGTTCGTGCCCGGAAGAATGTGGGGAATGAATCATGAGGACAGAATAAAACGATGGAGATGTGCTAACATGACAGGAGGTTTGTTTCCAGCTTTTACAGTTGAGGAAGGGACTAAGAAAAAACAGACTGAGAAAAAGAAACATTTAGAGAGAGAAAAGTATATGCATGAGAGCGAAACGGATGACGAGTTGCTGGAAGATATATTAAATAAAAATCCACCTCCGTATCAGCAGAATTCTACAGTGGTGACACCAAATGCGCCACCAATAGAAGCTATGCGAAATGAAAGTCCAGAAAAAAGACAAGAAATAAATAGGTCACAAGAACAAATAAGAACTTCCCAAATTGAGGGAATAGAAAATGATAGTGCAAGAGAATTGGCAAGGACAACAAAAGAACTAACTGAGAAAATTAGAGAATTAACAAAGAATATGGAAGCAGTTACCGTACCCGTAACAATAGGTCCAGTAATACCAGTTTTCGAGAATCAGAAAATTGATGAACGATCTTTGGTGATTCCCTTGAGTTCGCAATTCCAAAGAGAAAAGGAAAGAATAGAAACAAGTCCAGGTACGAGCAATTTGACTAGTGTTTACAGACCAAGTCCACCTGAAAATTTGACAGTGAATGAGTGTAGCGGTAGGAAAATGCCTATGGTAACTGAATCTGCAACGGTGACACCTGAAAAGAGTGGAAATTGGACAGAAATAAATAGTACTCCTATAGGTCCGACTCCTGATGAGTTAAATGAGTGGATAAAAGCTTTTAAAATAAAAGAAACGGAAGAAAAACCATTAGATGTGATCAGATTGAAGATTGACATGGAAGAATTAATTCTAGGAACGATTGGTACAGAAAAGATAAAGAATTATCAGGATGATGAAATAATGTTTCTGTGCAAAAGTATAACATGGAGGGCAAAGAATTTACATGACAAACTAGAAGAAGTGGCCGGTGAGATTGGAATAGATTTTGCAAAAGTAAAAACGTTGCAGAAACCATACAGAGTAGATTTTTGTGAAAAAGATATTGAAAATTTGAATACAGCAGGAAGGCTGACACAGATAAAAGAGTTGATTGTTTTGTTAAGAAAATGGGGTGATGTGGACAGATGGAAGGTTAGATGGACAAAGAAGAATGAGAAAAGTGTAGACAAAGGTTCATTGGCTTTTATGATAACAGAAAAGGAACATGTTGTTAAAGAGTACCCTATGAGAGAAACTCCAGGTGGTAGTTATGTGCATGTTCCCTGGACTAGGCAGGACATCCTGTCATTTACAAATGACTTTCCAAAGTTAAGAGAAAAGCCAGTTGAGTGGTACCGACAGGTAGAAAGGTTTGTAAAGGTCTCGAAAGTGTTGTGGATAGATTTGGATGGATTGTTTGACATAGTAGTACCAACGGATCTGTGGTCAGAATGTAAGATTACAGTTGACTGGCCAACTACAGAATATCCAAGAGATCCTAAGACAGGAGCTCCAGGACCAGATGTAATGAAGAAATATGATAAGGTGATTACCTTTTTGAAAAATAAGATTCCTCCAAAAGAGACAGATTGGGTTAAGATTGATAGAACTACACAGGAAAGCAAAGAGAGTGTACATGCATATTATGAGCGATTGTTGTTGGTTTTCAAACAGTATAGTGGTTATGAGGAGTTAAGTGAGAAGGATATGAGTCATTTTGTATACCGATTTGTATTTGGCTTGAAACAAGAAATAAGTGATATGATTAAGCAACATATGATAAACTGGCAGAATGCAAGTGTAGATGAGGTGCTGAGGTATGCTAAGTATTGTAGTGATGAAATAGAGAGTAAACAGCGTAAGTTGAAAGAAAAAGCAATGTGGGCACAAGTGAAAGTGGCAGAAAAACAAGAAGCTCAATTGGATAATAATAATGGAAACGAATCAGGACAAAATAAGATGCGACCAAATATAGGTAAAGGAAAAGGACAAGTGAGTCTAGAAGAGGCAAAGAAGAAATGGCCATGTCATAATTGCGGAAAATTAGGGCATTGGAGAAATGAGTGTAAGTTCCCACCTAAACCTAATCCGGAACATCAATCATTAACTCCACAGGTGCAGAATGAGGTAGTTGTTCAACAAAGTCAGGTGCCACAACCACCACTTCCCAACACTGTTAACCAGCAAAGATACAGTACAGAAACAGGATTCTACGGAGGAGAGCAGGTAACACAGTTGCCGAGAGCAGCTAACATTTCCCAGTATTGGTTGCATCAGAGTGAGGATGACCCGGATGAAAGTTTCTGACGGTGCGCAAGAGAGGGGAAAGAGTGCGTGCTTGGCGCAACTCTAGAGGTAGATCAGTCTGGTCCCTTTGTGGATGGAGAAGTGAATGGAGCAAACGTAACATTCCTTGTCGATACTGGAGCTACCCGTTCTACTGTTAGGTCAGTGGAAATTCCGAACCTTCCTCTCTCAGGTGAATGCATCCAAGTGGTAGGAGTTGCCAATCAGCAGATTAAAACCCCACTTACTGAATTGGTAGAAGTAAAAATTGGTTCTTTTAGGAAAATGCATAAATTTGTAGTGTGCGATTGTAGTCCTGTAAATCTTCTAGGTCGTGACCTCTTGTGTAAAATGAATTGCACAATTTATTGTACACCAGATGGAATTGGTTTTCAGACTTCAGATGAAGATGCTTTGTATAAAGTAACTTTGATGAATCAGGAACCTGAAATGAATGGGTTGTTTCCTGCATTTGATGCAGGAAAACTTCCAGAAAGAGTTAAGAAGTGCAGTGAAAGAAAGTGTGTGGGATTTTACAGGAGAAGACATTGGATTAATGAGAGAAGTTGATCCTGTAAAAGTGACAGTGAAAGAAGGGATAAGTTATCCAAACACGCCACAGTACAAATTAACTCCAGAAATAATTGAAGGAATAACTCCTGTGATAAATAAGATGATTGAACAGGGAATTCTGAAAGAAATCATGAGCAGTCCATGTAATTCACCTATTATGGGACTGAAAAAGCCAAATGGAACATACAGAATAGTACAGGATTTGAGAAAGATCAACAAAATAGTTGTACCATGCTGTCCAATAGTGCCAAACCCTGCAGTGATTCTATATCAAATTCCGCATGAAGCTGAGTGGTACACTGTGATAGATTTGTGTCATGCATTTTTCTCTATTCCTTTGCATCCAGATAGCCAGCCATTATTTGCATTCCGTTTTGGAGAGCGTATTTTGGCATGGTGCCGAATTCCTCAGGGGTATACAGAGAGCCCCTCAATTTTTAATCAGATTCTAAAGAAATCTCTGGAAGATTTAAAAATGCCAGAAAAATCAGTGATGGTGCAGTATATCGATGACCTATTGGTGGCATCGAAAACCAAAGAGGCATGTGTAAGTGACACAATTGCTTTACTGAACCATTTGGAGAAAAGAGGACATAAGGTGTCCCCTTCAAAATTACAGTTTTGTCAGAAAGAAGTCCAGTATTTAGGACATAAAATTGAGAAAGGAGTGCGGAAAATAGCGACAGAAAGAGTAAGAATGATTCAAGGAATGAGAGCACCAATGACTCAAAGAGAGGTAAGAATGTTTTTGGGAATGGTTGGATATTGTCGACAATGGATAAGTGGATTTTCTTTGATTGCAAAACCATTACAAAAATTGACAAAGAAAGATGTAAAAGACCCTTTTGAGTTAAACAAAGAAGAAATGAAATCTTTCAAAGAATTGAAAAGGAAACTGTGTGAGGCCCCTGCATTAGGCATGCCCGATTATGAGAAAGATTTTGAGTTATACTGCAGTGAAAGAGATGGATGTGCATTTTCAGTACTAGTACAAAAACATGGCACCATGAAGAGGCCTATAGCTTACTTTTCAGCTGTTTTAGATCCTATAGCAAAGGCATTGCCTGGATGTTTGAAAGCAGTTGCTGCTACTTGTGTAAGTCTGGAACAAAGTGAAGGTATAGTGATGGGGTATCCACTGAGAGTATATGTTCCCCATTCAGTAGAAATTCTTTTGACAAGAACAAAAACACAGTACATGACACATAGTCGGCTGACTAAGTACGAAAAAGTCATCTTGAGTGCAGAAAATGTGACCATAGATAGATGCATAAATGTAAATCCTTCGACATCATTGCCAGATGAAGAGAGTATAATTGAACAAGATGAAGTAGATCATGATTGTCTGAATGTGCTGGAATATTGCACAAAACCAAGAGCTGACATAAAAGATGAACCGTTAAAGGAATCCGATTATGTCATGTTTGTAGATGGTTCATGTTTACGCACAAAGGAAGGAGTGTTAAGCGCAGCTTATGCAGTATGCACAGTGGCAACTGTAATGGAAGCGTCTTGTCTGAAAGGAGTTAGGTCTGCCCAAGTTGCGGAACTAATTGCTTTGATTCAAGCATGTAAATTGGGGAAAAATGTACGAATCACGATTGTGACCGATAGCCAATATGGTTTCGGCATCGTACATGATTTTGGCCAGATTTGGTCACAAAGAGGATTTTTGACATCTGCAGGAACACCTATCAGAAATGGAGATTATGTTAAAAAACTGCTTGAGGCGATACAGCTGCCTAAACAAATAGCTGTAGTGAAGTGCAAGGCGCATAAGAAAAACGAAGATTACATAGCGGTCGGCAATAATTATGCTGACGAGATCGCTAGATATTGTGCGGAAAACATGGCGTCCCTGAACAGAAATAGAGAAAGGGAGCATGTCTCTTGTCCTTTGCTTTTCACTAATGCAGTCGAAACATGGGATGAAGTAAGGCAGTTACAAGAAACAGCAAGAGATGAGGAAAAGGATTACTGGATTAAAGCAGGATGTAGAAGACAGGAAGATAATGGAGTGTGGGTATACAGAGATGAAAGACCAGTTATGCCTGATAGCATGATTGCAGACATGGCACGGATGTACCATGGACAAGCTCATATTGGGAGAGATGCAATGATCAGACTTTTTAGACAAACTTGGTATAATCCAAAATTCAGAGCCATTGCTGAAAGTCTTTGTCAAAGATGTCTTATTTGTCAACAATTTAACCCAGGAAGAAAAACAGTAGTGAGTCTAGGAACAATAGGACGAGAAGGAGGTCCATTCACAAGGATACAGATGGATTTTATTGAGATGCCCCCTAGTAACAGATTAAGATATGTTCTGGTGGTCGTCTGTTTGTTCTCTCGTTGGGTGGAGGCATACCCCACAAGAAGGAATGATGGAACAACAGTGGCAAAACTTATGCTACGAGAGTTCATTCCGAGGTATGGTTTTCCAGTCACAGTTGAGACAGATAGAGGAACACATTTTCAAAATGAGTTGATTCAATTGATTTGTGAAGCATTGAGTATTAAACAAAAATTACATTGTGCTTACAGACCCGAAGCTTCTGGGGTAGTAGAGCAGATAAATGGAACAATTAAAAACAGATTAGGAAAAATGTGTCAAGCTACAGGACTCAAATGGCCAGATGCACTGCCTCTTGTTCTGATGACCATCAGAAGCATCCCTGAAAAGAAAACGGGACTCAGTCCTCATGAAATGATCATGGGACGAGCAATGAGACAAGCCCACGTACCAGTCAACAAGTTATTGACAATAACTGATGATCTAATACTGGATTATTGCAAAGGACTGGCTGATGTGGTGCGTTCTGTGTTTCATCAGGTTGGACCGGATGCGACCACTCTTGAAAGAAAACCAGCCCACGACTTGAATCCAGGAGACTGGGTCCGTATTAAAGTCCACAGGAGAAGAAACTGTCTAGTTCCACGTTGGGATGAGCCAAGACAGGTAATCCTAGTAACAACGACTGCTGTCAAGTGTGCAGGAGTAAAGAACTGGGTTCATGCCAGCCACACAATCAGAATTCCAGAACCTACAGATCGACATGTGAGTCGGCGTCTGGAAGTGTGGGATAAAAGTTTAACGGCGGGAACAACCAAGATAAAAGAAAGGGTGCCAGAACTTGAAGATCGACCTGAAAGTCGACATCTGGAGACCCCAACGGAAAACACCTCTATAGAAGAAGAGGAACAAGAAGAAGAAGAAGAAAGAAATTCAGAAGTTCCAGAACTTGAAGATCGACCTGTAAGTCGACATCTGGAAATATCTGACACAACTTCAGGATCTGATGATTCAGCTGCAAATTGGGAAGAATTCCGAAAGAGAACTTGGGGTTATAAACCAATTAGAGAAGAAACTGAGCAAGAAATTGAGTTAGATGAACAACCAAGTACAAGTTATGGTGGAAATCCTTCAGAAACAATATTAATAGATGAAGTAGGGAAAGAAGTACACAAAAAGTTAGAAAATCGAGAAGAACCCCGAGGAGCAATAGGGATAGATAGAAAAACAGGAGAACAGGGAAATTCAGAAGCAGGTAAGGAGGAAAACACCAAATCGGAAGAACCCCGAGGAGGGACAGTGATAAGGGAAAACGAAAAGGAGAAGACAGATCCACCAGTAGGAGATGACGAGATTATAAGTTTCAAAATAAGAAACAATAGTGAGACAGTTGAAACAGAAACAGAAGAAAGTGGAGGAGAGGAAAAAGCAAAGACTGAATCAAGAAAAAGAAATTGGAGGACGGAAAGAGAAGAAAGAGAGGGTGAGGTAAAAAGGCCAAGAAAAGGAGATAATTGGCCCAACAGCTATGTAAGAAAATTGAGATATAGAATAATAAGAGCAGAAGATGAAGATGCTGAACAAGTAAATGAAGTAACAAGTCAAAAGGGACAAGAAAAACCCAGTGGAAAAAGATTACAAAAGTCCAAAGGACAAGGAAAATAAATTCAAAATTTAAGTCACCTGAGTGGCTGTATATTGCACTAACAGATTACAAAGGAGAAGAAGAAAACACTCACGGAAACCAGAGACTGAGAAGTCGGATGGGAAAAGGTGAGATGCAACAAAAGGACTGAAGTGAAGACTTAAAGTGCTTCTGCCGGACGTGACAATTTTACTGGATGTGACAAATCACCGGATGTGACAATGAAAGAATTCTGGAGAGAATTAAAGAAAGTACCAAGCAAAGACTTTTTGAAAGCAGAGTGGCGTCTAAGTCATTTTGAAGTGTAGTGACACAATTTTCTGAAAATTTAACAAATAGAAAAAGAAAAATGGAGAATAATGAGAATAGAAGAAATAAATGTGAATTTGTAAAGAGATGGTGCAAAATGTGCTGCTTTTGTACAGGGTTATTAATGACCATATGGATAGTATTAGCAATCACAATTCCTATTAGTGTAGCTGTGATAGAAGCAAAGAATGATACTAAACAAGAAAAAGAAACTAATATTAAAGAACAAGTTATTTTAAAAAGTAGTGCAGAGTTGCATAAGGATAGGTCAGTAACAGATTTCTCAAAGAATGTTTTTACAAAGTTGTTGTATGAGTACGTAAAAACAATGGAAGTAAGAGATTGTTATGTTTGTA
The DNA here is from genome assembly GCA_963921515.1 of Calotriton arnoldi. Lineage (NCBI taxonomy): Eukaryota > Metazoa > Chordata > Amphibia > Caudata > Salamandridae > Calotriton > Calotriton arnoldi. The sequence goes on from CAWUFW010000130.1 coordinate 1,116,611, forward strand.
TGCAATTGCCTGCATCAGTATCTGAAGGTGTGACTTATCATCACTTACCTTTGACTTATGGAATAACATGTAGTGTAATAGCAAGTTTATTTTATAAAACAGGTAGATTAGAATCTTATTATACTGATATAGATAAGATATTTGCAAACATTCCTGTAGTGCCAGAACTTAACAAAGTAAAACCAGCAAAGGTTTTAGGAGAATTCTTTTTAGAACATAGAAAATTAACGTTAGAAGAAATAGTTAGTGACAACCTTACCTGTGAGTTAAAGAAAGAAGAAAAAGTATTTCTAGACATGGTTGAGGAAAGAAGAATGAAATTTCAAAAGAAGCAATAAAAGAGGAAGGAAAACGTTTATGGACGTTTGAGGAAGGAAATCATGAAGGGAAAAAGATAAATGCAGCAATGACATTAGACTGGCCGCAAACAGGAAAGTTGTGCATTAGGAGAAATAAGACAGTCTATGACAATTACTTTGTAGGTTCCAGTGTCTGCCATGACAATTATCAAATTCTGGGAGGTTGGGGATTCAAAGGTGGAAAAGATCCAATATTTCCAGGTATCTATTATATTTGTGGGAATAGAGCTTATTACAGGTTACCGGACCATTGGTATGGAACTTGCTATGTAGGCCTGGTCTTTCCAAAAATCTTTCACATGGACAGAGAAGAAAAGGGAACATACAAGATGATTAATGGATTTAAACGTAGAAAGAGGGAAAGTTTTTCAGAAGTTGTAGGAGATATTTTTGGAGCATTGATACCAGCAGTGGGAATATCTTTGAATGCATTTAAAATTCGGAAGTTATCCACAGTAGTAGATCGTTTATCTACAGATACTGCGGGAGGGTTCTTAATGGTAAATACCGAAATGGTTGCCATGAGAGCTATGGTGATGCAAAATCGGCTTGCCCTTGATATTCTTTTGGCAAAAGAGGGTGGAGTCTGTGGAATGTTGAAAGTCCAACATTGTTGTACTTACATTCCGGATAACAGTGAAAATATACAGAAGTATATTACAAATATTACAAGTCTGCACAAAGAATTAGTCCCACTGGAGGTTGAAAGTGTTTTGGGAAAACTTGGTAGAGGGTTTTCCTCAGTAGCAAATTGGTTAACTAGGATGAGTAAACTAGTAATAGGGAAAGTTATAATAGTAGCAACTATAGTGATATTGTTAGCAATGACATTGAAAATAGTAATAACATGTATAAAGAGAAAAGTAAGACAGAATAAGATAAGAAGAAATAACAGAATAATGAGAGAAGAGAGAGAGAAATGGGTGAAATTGAGTTGGAGAAAATGAAAGAAAGCATGTATAAAGAGACTAAAAGGCAAGATGAAGAGGAGACAGAGATATGAATAACAGAAAGTAAAGGATGAAAGACATGCTGCCTGAAAAGAAGTATGACTTGGGTTTTATGTGGTGATTTAAAAATCACCAAAGGGGGATTGATGGAGCAGTAAAAATAATTTTTTTAACCCTAACAAATTATATAATTAATTAATTAAAAATGTTCGTTTAAATGTACTAATCAACATTGTATATGTGGGAATGGTAATATGCCAATGTATGTGCTAAATAATCTATTAATGAATGTCCGTGTGTCTAATCATAACGTAAGAATAAAAAGCGTACTAAATAAAATAAATGCATGTTTGTGCTTCATAGAAATAAAATGTGTCGTTGCAAAAACAATAGTGATGGTAAGTAAGGAGCAGCTTAAATGTCGCTTTTTGCTAGGTAACAACTAATTGGGGTACGTAGACGGGAGGGAAACGAAAGGGATATTTTTCTCTATTTTAATTATGTTTTATTTGCCTCAAATTAGTGCTTCTAAAGTAGAACCGAGTGGCGAGATAAAATGGCCGCCAGTGGGAAGATGTGCGCAGGCGCAAGGGGACACGTGGTACGGGATGAGATTGAAGAAATCTGGAGCCTCGTGATGTCTCTGAGAGGCTAGGATGCAAGAAATGGTCAAGGCTGGTGTGACCTAATTGAACTGATAGTGTGCCGTGATGATCAGGAGAGAGTCCGTGGGAAAGGAGCCCAAGAGAAAGGACAATGACTGCGGAGTTCTTGAATGTGTCAAAAGAAGATACAAATGGACTGATCGAATCGGATGGAAATGTTTAAGCGTATGGGAAAGGAAATGATCCAAGGACCCTTGAATCCAAGAGAACTTGATTAAAGAATGAATAAGCTGACATGCATGGACCAATGAAAGAAAAGCGTGATATTAATGTTGCAACAGTTAGTTAGCAAAGTTAGAATTAGGGTATAAGAGGGCCTACTCTTAGTGGGAGGGGGTCAGTCGCGGTTGCAGTCACAGTCAGTTGCAGTTCGAGAGTCGTGGTTGCAGTAGAGGAGACGGGTTGCAGGTAGCTGATGCTGACGAGCTGAAGTTGCTGTTGCTGTCTTAACTTTACAGTTGAGTATGAGAATCAGGCTATTTCTAATCCCAAAGTTAGGTTAGAAATCATTAGGCTAAATTAGGAAGCTAGGCAGGTAACTAAGGTTTTTGGCTTCATGACAAAATTTCCTTTCTGCAATAAATTGATTATGCTTAATAAAATTGTGAATTTAAAATGAATAATTGAATAAAGTATTAAATCTTTTCATGCTTTTAAAATTATATAAAATTTAAGATTCTTTAAAAACCAAAATGACTTAGTGGTTATTTTCCTAAATGATTGTGACATGAGTAATTGGTTGATTGTGATTCAGCTGGTCTTAATCACTATGAACTAATTTCTTAAATGAATGATTCATCGACAAAACAATGAGCAGGAATATCTTAAGAAATAACTAAAAGAAAGTGACAAATTAAGGTAAATAGATATCCTTGCTCTTCCAGCGGTACACAAAATGGTGTTCTCCATTTAGTTCTCATGCTTCTCCTAGGAGTACAGAAATTCATAAAGGTGTAAAAGGAAATCCAGGAGTGTGTGTGTGTGTGTGTTTAGGCGATGTTTATGGGCCCCATCGTCATGTGGATATGAGAAATATAGTTTGCCCCTGGATGACCTATAAGTAACCTGGGAGGAGGATAGTTTTTATTGTACTCGCTGTATCACCGGGGAACGTCTCCATTGCGCGGTGCGAGGCGCATCCGTGCGAGTCGGTCGGAGCGGTCGGGACCCGCGAACGAGTCGGTCGGCGAATTTGCACGCGCTCGCATCGTACTCGTTCGCCCGGACGCACGTACGAGTCGGTCGGGAAAAAGGGCTCCGAATCGGATCCGGTTCAGCCGAATCCGATTCGGTGCCCTACCGGCCGAGATCGGAATCGACCCCTTAATGTTTTAAACCCTGTTTAATTAGCAATAATAAGGAGCTCTGCATTACAAAGGGCTCATGATATAAAGGGTTTTATGCCTATCCGGGTTTGGTGGCTCAGTGGACTAATGCGTCCACTGCAGGGACCTGTGTTCGACCTCCTGGTCACAGGTTCATATCCCGGCAGGTCCTCGCAGCCCTTCATCCATTTGAGGTCGATAAAATGAGTACCATTGAGTTGGGTAACAATGAACATCTGTTATTCAGCGCCAAGATGCCTCCGGGTGAACGTGCGCTTTACAATTACACATGTCAAAAATGTTCTGGCAGTCTATTTTCATGAAGCATTTTTTCCGCAGTCAGGGCCAATGCTGTGTTATGCTAGTATCCTGTGATCCTGGGCACATCGCTTAATATCCCTGTGCTTGTATATAACATGTTTAATGCACCTAGTACTCTGGCAAAACACCACTGCTGTCCTGGTTGGCGATTAATGCGTCTAACATCCTTGGGCATAGGTCCATTTCAAGTTGGGAAAGAGTGGACGCCTGGGGTGATAACCATCCTGTGGGCAGGTGGTGTGGGAGGCGGAGTTGGCGCAGTATGGGGGATTGGGTTTTTAACATGTTGTCTTCTGTTTCTGGCTAGCAGGTTCGAAGCATGGCTCCTAAGCGCGCACGCCCCAATTCTGGGAAGCCCGCGACCCAGGAGGACTTCCACGCCCTTAATTAGCTTTGGAAGGCGGCAAAGCGGCATGGCATGGAGGCAGCGCTGCAGAAGTTGGCTGGCGAGCCAGAGCAACAGCCGGATGGCAGGGCGCCAAAGCGGCAGGGGAAGGTCCCAGTTCGATATAGGGAGGGGCAACAAGACAAGCCACGCACACAGCCTGAATCAGTGGCCGCAGTGGGGGGTGAGTCAATTGCTCAGGGCATGGCCGCTCGCAGCGCGGACCAGGCGGCGCAGGTGCCTGTACTTAACATGGCTGTGGGTGCGGTGGGGCAGAGCATTATGGCAATCTCTACAACAACAGCATCTGTGGGGGCACCACAGGTAGGGGGAGCGCCAGTAGTGACGCAAGCAGCAGGTAGCGCTGCGGCCCTGCAGCCCCCGGGGAGTATGGCAGGGGTAAGGATACCGCCAACACACGGGCCAGGCGTGCCGTCAGGAGCTCAAGGGGGGTTGCAAGCGGCAGGGAGCTCTGTTGCCCACCAGGCCCCTGTAGTATTGGGGGGGGTGCCAGTTCCACCACCACCCGGACCAGTTACAGTAACAGGAGCACAAGGAGGGTGACGGCACAAGTGTGGGCACAGACTGGTGGGGCGACGGCGGGGCTGGGAGTAGCGCAGCCTTCTACCACACTGATGACAGTGGGGGCGGGCGTAGTCCAATCGCCTCCAGTGGTGACCCCATTGATATTTGGGTCTACATCTCTGGTGCTGGCCCCCCTTTCAGCTATTACTTGGCACGTTCCGTCGGAGACAAGGGACAAGATTCACAGGGGGGGAATTTGTGAATGTTTCTGATTTGATCAATGCGGGGGTGGTCCCAAGTAGGCCCAGAACAGCTACGGAGAGCGAGTTAAAGTCAAAAACGGTATGGGTTGAGTGGTCCTTGAGGAATTGGGTAACGGGGTTTTCCATTTATGCGGCGATCCTGACTGAGAAAACACCATCGTTAGCCCCACAGCTGTTTGGGTACATGTCCCTTATACACGGGGCGGCATCCGAGTTCCAAGGGTCGGCATGGATGCAGTAAAACACTAAATTTAGGCAGATGAAAGCGGTTAGGCCTGAGATAGCATGGGACCAGGGGGAGATCAATATTTGGCATGCGGAGTTCAATATGTCTCATGCACCTAGGAGGGCGGCTCAGTCCTTTCCATTCAACAGAAAGATGGGAGACAAAAAACTGGCCTGCTGGCAGTACAACAAGAAGGAATGTAGCAAGGGGGCAGCTGCAAGTTTAAACACATTTGCTTTTTCTGCGGGGGGCAAGGACATCCAGAGTTCAAATGTTTTAAAAAGCAAGGCAAGCAGAGGGAGCGCACAACCTTTAAGAGCCTACTGCACAAGCAATAATGGTGAGAGACCTTCCCCAATTCGCATGCACGTTCTCACGCATCTGCTCAGTAAATACAATAATGACAAGGATGCTTACATGCTGTATTACGGTTTCAAGGACGGGTTCCGCATTCCTTCCCGCGCACCCCCTTTATCAGTCCCACCAAAGAATCAACAGTCAGTTCGCCTACAACGGGAGCTGGTCCGGGACAAGATTATGGGGGAGGTGCACGCGGGGAGGGTGGCGGGTCCTTTCAGTTCTCCACCATGTGAAGCTTTGGTGTGTTCGCCCCTGGGGTTGGTTTCAAAGAAAGAGCCAGGCAAATTTCGTTTGATTCATAACCTATCTCACCCCACTGGGTTATCAGTAAATGATGGGTTGGACCAGGCACTATGCACAGTGCGGTACACCACCTTTGACGAAGCCATTGCAAAATTGCAGAGATTAGGCAAGGGGGCTCTAATGGCCAAGTCTGATATAGAGTCCGCTTTCCGCCTTCTTCCCATCCACCCAGAGGATACTCGCTTGCTGGGTTTCACTTTTGAGGGTCAGTACTTCCTTGACTTGTGTATGCCCATGGGGTGCTCCATAGAGTGCTCAGTATTTGAGACATTCAGCAGATTCCTGGAATGGGCAGTGAAGGACTTGGTGTCATCATTCCCATGGGGAGAGTTTTTTCAAAGAACATAGCAAGAGCGATGTCCGGTCTACGGGCTAAGCACCACCACACAAGGTTGTCTGCAGACGTCAGAGAGGACTTGGAGACATGGAGGGGGTTCCTAGATAATTTCGATGGAACACTATTATGGCAGCAACCAGCGCGCAGCAACAGAGAGTTAGCCCTCTATACGGATGCAGCAGGTAGCATTGGTTTTGGAGCAGTGTTGGGCTCTAGGTGGTGCATAAAGCATTGGCCAAGGGGATGGGTTGCGTCCAGGCTCACACGCAACGTTACCTTTCTAGAATTGTTTCCCTTCATTGTCGCCCTGCACATTTGGGGGCATCATTAGCGAACACCAGAGTAATTTTTGGTCAGACAGTATGTCTGCGGTCATAGCTATTAATAATCAGAGCGCAAAATGTCTTTTGGTGGGCATCATTAGCGAACACCAGAGTAATTTTTTGGTCAGACAGTATGTTTGCGGTCATGGCTATTAATAAACAGAGCGCGAAATGTCTTTTGGTGCTGCGGACGGAGGCGGAGCGCTAAAAAGTTAACAACAAAGAGGGATGCACAACAATGGAGGTGCAGCCATTCCATGGACCCCAGGAGGGGGTAGATTCCACGTGTGCAGTGGGTAGGCGGGGAGGAGGGGCTGACCTGCTGGTGGTCCTGGACTCTACTGCCCTAACCCACAATGTATGGACTGAGTATAATCTTGGGGAGGCTGCCTGTGTTCAGGTACCCCGGTGGGCAGGTGCAGTATGCGGTGCCCTGGATGTCAAGTAGTGCAACTGTTGGCTGTAGCGCGTTGGGGCCTGCCGGCACAATGTGCACAGCAGGGTGGTCCCGGACTCTACTGTCCTAACCCACAATGTATGGACTGAGTAGAATCTTGGGGAGGCTGCCTGTGTTCAGGTACCCCGGTGGGCCGGTGCGGTATGCGGTGCCCTGGATGTCAAGTAGTGCAACTGTTGGCTGTAGCACGTTGGGGCCTGCCGGCACAATGTGCGCAGCAGGGTGGTCCTGGACTCTACTGTCCTAACCCACAATGTATGGACTGAGTAGAATCTTGGGGAGGCTGCCTGTGTTCAGGTACCCCGGTGGGCCGGTGTGGTATGCGGTGCCCTGGATGTCAAGTAGTGCAACTGTTGGCTGTAGCACGTTGGGGCCTGCCGGCACAATGTGCGCAGCAGGGTGGTCCTGGACTCTACTGCCCTAGCCCACAACGTATGGACTGAGTAGAATCTTGGGGAGGCTGCCTGTGTTCAGGTACCCCGGTGGGCCGGTGCGGTATGCGGTGCCCTGGATGTCAAGTAGTGCAACTGTTGGCTGTAGCGCGTTGGGGCCTGCCGGCACAATGTGTGCAGCAGAGTGGGACATTGGTGGCCGAGACGGCCAAGTTTAAATGTACGGCCAAGTTCTAGTGTACGGCCGAGTTAAAAAGTTAAAGTGTAAAGTTCAAATGTACTGCCAAGTTGTTCTAGTGTACGGCCAAGTTAAAAGTTAAAGTGTAATGTCGTACCTAATTTCCTTACTGCTATTGACATGTTGATGCAGCTAAAGTGTGATGCCTTGTATAATTCTTATATATCCAACAAGGAAACTTTTCTTTAGTAATAGGAGTGCCGGTCCCAATATGAGGTAAAGTTATTCAGCCTTGCATACGTGCTTGCCTTTTTTGGGGCTTTGCGCATCTCCGAGTTGGTGGCCGCATCCAAACAAGGTGAAGGGGGGTTAGGCCTGGCGGATGTCCTTCTGGAGGTGGGGGCAATACATCTTAGGTTTTGGCGGTCAAAAACGGACTCGCTCGGGAAGGGCACATGGGTGAAATTGCACACGGCGCACCAAGCCGCATACTGTCCAGTACAATTGGCAAAGGAGTACCTTAAGGGACGCCCTGTGGTGGCCTCAACGAGGCTTCTAGTGCACAAGGATGGGATGCCAATGACACAATACCAGTTCACTCAGGTGTGTAGGAGGGCGCTCGCCTACCTGGGCGAGGATTCAACGTAGTTTAGTTCCCATTCCTTTCGCATGGGGGCGGCCACCACAGCAGCGGCGTTGGGACTGCCAGCTGAAGCAATCAAAAGGGTGGTTCGTTGGCAGTCAGCATGTTTTAAACGGTAAGTCCGGCCAAGTCTCGTGTAAGGGAAGGAATGATGTCCAGGGAGCCCATCAGTCATGGTCTTAACAGCAATTCTTTCTCTGTTTCAGTTGTTTCCCGCAAACCGGTGCATGTATGTTGGTGTGGGCATTCCTTGATTCGCAGAGCGGAGCGGCAATTCCGTGGGTCCAGTATGGAGGCAGCACAAGGGGCCGCTGGGTTTGCGCACCATTGGATTGGGGTGCGGTGTCTAAAACTGCAGGATCTGTTTGGCCGGCTTCAACAAGCGATAGAATCCAAAGCAGTGCCTCGCCCAGTCATTTTAGTTATTCACGCTGGCGGGAATGACATGCTGCCACTAGGCAGGCAAGGAGTAAAAGAGGCCTGGTTTTCAGTCTTGGCTAGGATTAGACACCACTTACCGACCACGTCAATATTGTGGTCGGAGGGGATACCGCGGGCGGTATGGGTTCGCGGGGCTCCGGTGAAGGCCATAAATAAATCTGTACAGAGGCTGAACCCTTCGAATCATAGAATCTTATATGGTTCTACGATGGGTACAATTCGGCATAAATTGCTCCATTCGGGGAAAGCAGAGTTGTTCCACCACAATGGGGTGCATCTGTCGGCAAAAGAGACAGATATCTTTATCCACACTATACTAGGGGCTATTCTAGAGCACAGTCAGCGCCGGGGGGGGGAGGGCGAGTGCGCCAGGGAGCTTCTCACCCTGTGGCGGAGCGCTGACAGTTAACAACAAAGAGGCATGCTCAACAATGGAGGTTCAGCGACTGGATGGACCCCCGGAGGGGGTAGTATTGAAGTGTGCAGTGGGTTGGCGGGGAGGTCCTCCACTCTACTGCCCTAACCCGCCACTTATGGACTGAGACGAATCTTGGGAAGGTTGCCTGTGTTCAGGTACCCCGGAGGGCCGGTGCGCTATGCGGTGCCCTGGATTTCAAGTAATGCAACTGTTTGCTGTAGCGCGTTGTGGCGTGCAGGCACAATGTGCGCAGCAGAGTGTTCAAGAGTATGGTCAACTGAATGCAATGTTTAACTGTAATGACAATTTCAATTTCTTACTGCCTTTGACATGTGGATGTCGCTAGAGTGTGATGCCATGTATAATGATATATATATATCCAAGTAGGATACTTGTACTCTCGTAGAGGCTTTGGTGAATTACCTGATTTGATGTGAATAAAATCTACGCCTTGGACAATATAACCTGATCATGAGAATTCATGGGCATGGCAGGGAGTGGGTGGAGAAGGACGTTTAAGTGGTGGGGAGGAGAGAGTGTCACGTTGTGCGCGCACTATGAGGAAGGAGTTGTCTGAATGCAGGATGTATTCCCAGACACCTGGAGTGGCATTGTATTGACGGCTGGCGTAGGGTTTCAGATATAAGTTAAATTATTTCTATTATGGCATCAATCAGGGATGGAGGGTGAAGGAAATAAATAATGTGCTGATCCTGCAACAAACTGTCAGTCTCCTGATTAGGGTTGCCAGCAGATCGAATTTATACTGGCACCCCCGGTATTTTGATGTCCCAGCCAGTACAAAAATAAGCAAAATCACCTAAAGGTGATATTTCTAGTACTTATTTGTGCAAACAGCAAATAAAAATAGCACTTTTAAATGTGTTCTAGGGCTGCATTAATAATCCATGGCTAATATTTAAAGGAAACAAAGACAGAAAAGTAAGGTTACAAATGCATACATACCATTTTATTTACAGCCCTATTTAGTGTAAAGTCGAGGCCTTTACAGACTCTTTAAACAACAACAAATGGCCGGTATTTTCTCTAGGAAATGTGGCAACCCTTCTCACAAAATGCATTCTCCCACTGTGGCAGTAAAAATAAAATACAAATGTAAGGAATAGGCAGAGTGCGGACCCAGGGGGGTACAGGAACCAGTGAAAAAACACAAAACCTCTTTAACCAGTTCACAAAGGCATGTAAATGGTCTTTTAAAGACCTGTGAAAAACTCAGGTGTGGCGAAGATAAGACTCCAGAACCTGCCCCGCTGAGCCAACAGCAGCTTTAGCTGCAGCAGCCCGGGCTGAGACACACGACGGGGAGGGGGAGCTAAAGGCCTTTCAATCCTATGGGCGTTGCGCACCTGGCTGCATGCATGCTGCAGCAGATAGGGAGACAGGAAGGGGATGAAGGGCAGGGGTGCTCAGGGTAGAGTTTGTGGCATAGCTAATCTTATTATGTGCAGTTTGTAAATGTTTGACATATATATACACACACAAATTTACTATGTATCTATATATGTGTGTGTGCCCGCCTGCATGCATGTGTGTGTGTCTATTTTTGCAAGGCTACACAAAATCGGGACAGGCCAGACGTAAAAGTAAAGCTAAAGGCTTTAGTCCTACTTTTATGTCTGGTCTTGCCTAGTTTTTTTCTTCTCATAATGTGGTCACCCTAGCTTAACGGGCAGCGAAAAGGGAGAGGAATGTGGACTGGTATGAGTACTAAGTGAGAGAAACACAATATTTTGTCAAAATAATCAACATTTCGCTTTCAAAAGAGAGATGAGAGAGTGTGCGTGTTTATGTCTGCGTGCATGCAAAAATCCCAGGTGAAATCTGACAGACACCTCACCATACCCGACTGAAAGCACTTGTACTCAACTATTTATCAGAATATACATTTATTAGGGATGTAACACCCCAAACACCCCCCTGAAGCTACGCCCCTGTTCTTGCCCTTCTCGGAGTAGTCTCCTCTTGGTGGTATGTTTTTGGGAGCAATTTTATCCATGTTGACACATGTTTGGGAATCACTGAGTGTATGGGTCTGAGTTTTTAACAGCGGTCGCCATTTTATACTTAGTGTGCTCAGTATTTGATATATCAGTATTTCTCCTGGAATTTTTGAAAAGCAGCAGTGTCTAAAATGTTTATGGATGGAGAAAAGAGAAGTCTTTTATATATTCCTATTCTAATAGCATACAAAGCTAAATGGTTGTACTGACTGTTTATCCTGCTCTTTTGACCAGCATTTACGTACACAAGGGCGCTGAGCTGGGTCTACTCAGCGTGCTTGTTACTTCTGATAAAAATGACAGGCTCCTTTTACATCTTGTGAGGACTTTTACCTGAAATTATATAACTTGTTTACTTTGATGTACAGAGAATAAGAAATGGAAGGAGTTTCCTGATTGTAGCATTTCTCTTAGCAAAGTGTGTAGTTGACAATCTGACATATGTTATTTTAAGTGCTATTAATTCCCTCAGTGTATCTGCAATATACATTTTGAGTTTTTGAGGTCTCTGTTATTTTTGCTAAGTTCGCTGTGATTGCTGTGCACTCAGTTGCTTCTGGGATCAGAATTACGAGTTGTGTGATAATTATCACACCTTTACAGTTTTCCCCATATAAATTCCAGCAGTTTAAACCTGCCAAAATTTATCAGAAAAAAGCCCAGAAAAAACTAAAAACATGTGGAATTCGGTGTGTTAAAACCCAATTCCAAATATTACGCCATGTTTCCCAGTTGAAAACTTGGAATAGAAAGTATTTATCACACGTGGTAATTACCTGATCTTGGGTTAATTGTATTTTCCATATGTGGTCAATACACTACTCTATTCTGACAAACTTGTAACAGGGGCCTTTGGCTTTACTACAATTATTTTCTTATAGTCTGTATGCAGAGTTAGGAAACTGAAAGGCTTCTTTGTCTTCTAGTAAGACATTTGGTGTACCTAAAAAGACTGATAAATCTTTTACTGCCAGATCAAACTATTCAATTCCAACAAGAACTCCAGTCCTGTGAAGCATGAACATATAGTACATTCAAGGACTGCCTCCTCTAGAATTCCAACTCCAGCATGCAATTTCTGCTACCTCCAAGAAATGCCAGAAAAAAATATATTCTTCCTCCTTCATCATTTGCTCCTCCTTCATCACAGGAAGTCCTTCTGAAAGAAACAGGATTATTGAAGCCTTTTATGGAAGAGATGAACCGGAAATTCCAAAACATCAATGCCTATAAATGGGAAAAAGGTTGCTAAAAGTTAAACAACTCATAAGGAATGCAGAGGATGTGATGTTGAAGTCTCTAAAATGGAATCTGAAATCAAGCTACTTGGATGACAAATGGAGGACTTGGAAAATAGAAGTAGGCAGAATAATTTAAGAGTGTATGGTATATCAGAAGGTCAAAAAGGTAACACAGCAATATCTTTCATGAAAAAAATATTTTCTTATGTGTTGCGTCACAAAGATCCTACCTTCAGTATTCAAAGAGCCTGTAGACTACCTAGTAAATCTCTCACCTCCATTGGTAATGTAAAACCGAGAGGATAAATTGATTTGATCACAGCTACTTCTACCATTAGGGAACCTCATCTTGTCTGGCCATAGAATATTTATTATGCAAAATGTAGCAAAATTCAAAGGTAATAGAAGGGAACAGTTATTGGGGATGAGACCAACCTTGAAACATATGAATGCCCGCTATGACTTCATGCACTCATGTTCATTTAGGTTTACTCATAATAATAAAACAGTCACATATTCTTATCCAATTAAACTTAAAGAATGTATTAAGAAAAGCTAAGGTGAAGTTATGGATACTTTTTCTATTTTATATACCTCTGCTAGTCATTGATAGCAGTGTTGGATATAATTCCTCACATTCATCCTTGAATCTCTGCTTCAGAGCTTTTCTGTTTGTATGTCTTGTTCTCTATTTTGTTAAGGTTTGTTCACATTGTGGACTCCCACAAGCTCTTGCCCAACTTAATTCTTGTGAGCAGTTGTATGGACTTGTTGTCAAGAGGTTATCTGTGTTGTTCTCCCTCTACTCATATGCTGCTGTTGTGTTATTTATCTTTCTGTCTTTTCCCAGTCATTTCTCAAACTTGCATAATTGTATGGTTATTCTTTCTTTCTTTTCTAACCCTTTCTAGTCTTGTTTAAATACTTTTTTGTGTTTATGTGATCAAAGGTGCTTTCATTATGTCCATTTCTCAAACATTAACTATCTAACCAATATTTATTTCTGTTTCTATTTCTAATCACATAGGGTGATTCTTGAACATCAAAGGTTTATTCTGACATAAAGAAATAGAGGGGCTTATTAACAAGCCCATTGACCCACCAGTGCGTCACTTTTTTTGACACACCGGCGGCGCAGTGTGCCTGCCCATATTTCCAAGGCCACGTAAAGCCACCCTACGTGGCTTTTCATTGCCTTGTAAACATTGTCCCCTTTCACGCATTACTCTGCGTGAAAGGGGCATTCCATGGGTGTTGCTGTGGGTGTTCCACCCAACATCCATGGAACCTGATGCACTCCCAGATTTACAAGGTTTTGTAAACCTGGGAATGCGTCAGATTCCTACACCTCCCCAGGGCAAGCGTAAGGGAGGCTCAACGAGGAAAAATACTGTTATTTCTCCTTTTTATAAGTGTGCTGCATTCTGCAGCACACATAAAAAGAGGAGAACACCTCTTGTGATTGTTTTTGTGCAGGAAGGTGTCCCTTCGTGCACAAAAACAAACACTCCTACAACGCAGACACGATTGCACCATGGCTCAAGGGTGACTGTGTTAGCGCATGGCAGGCCAATGTGAGCAAGCACAGGCAAGAAGGACCGGAGTGCGCCGTTTCTTGTAGATACAGCACATTCCTGCCCTTTTCTTTTGATGCACAGCAGCACAGCAGGAAGGCTTGCTGCGCTGCTGTGCGTCAAAATATTGTAAATGAGGCCCAGAGTACTTTATCACATCTAACTAGGTTGAAGGCAAATATAGTCTTAGTTCAAGAAACACAACTCTCTTTAGGTAAAAAGCCATGACATCAAAAAGGCAATGGGTAATTCATGTCTTTGCTTCACAAGCCTTACATAAGAAAAACAGAGAGGTAATTATTTTTCATACACCCCTATCTATTGAAGTTATAAAGCAAAAAAGTGATTCAGAAGGGTAGATAGATTTTAGTAGAGGCTATTATTTATGGGGCACCTGTTATTATTATCAATGCATATGATCCAATTAATTTTGACATTTCTTTTTGGGAGAGTATCAATTGCATTTTGCATGATTGTTCTAGTGAAAATCTAATATTAGTAGAAGATTGTAGTCAAATAACAGATCCATTTATAAACAGGAAATCAATTTGGTTCTAGAATAATTTCACAAAGAGTTCTATCAGATATGTGGAGATTATGTACCTCTGATACCCATGAATTTACTTTGTTTCACTGGTTCACGGCTCCACAACCAAGATAGACTATGTATTTGTTAGTGCAGATTTTTTACTTCATTCTGACATGGGAACAATTTGATTTCTGATCATGCTCCATTTGCGTCCGATTTTGATGTTCAATTACTGATACACAGTAATAGAAGGAGATTTAATTCAGCATTACATGCAGATGATAAATAATCAGAATAATATACCAAGATTGCTAAAGGTTTTTGATAAATCGCCCTTCTGATACATCAATTCAAATTACATGGGATGCTTCCAAAGCAACTTCTAGGAGTTTATTATGGACTATGGCTCTCCAAAATAAATTTTATGAGAAAAATATCAGATTGATGTTGTTAGAAATCACAAATCTAGAATATGCCTCCTATACCTCTATTTCCCATTATTTTTAAAAACAAAACTTGATCACTGCCAAATTAAAATGTAATAAATTCTTATGGATGGGGCTTCTGGCCTCATATTTAAACCCAAGTCAGGTTTTATGGTGGAATAAATAAATCCACAAACTGCTGGCAAATTATTTTAAGATAAAAAAAGAAAAATCTCACGCTCAGCTCATAAGGGATGAAAATGGTAGAGCCCTTCATAGCGCTTCAGAAATTCTTATGTGCTTTCCAAAATGTTAATAAAAGCTATATACTTCAGAAACCTTTCCATCTCACCAGGAGCATTTTGATTTTTTCAAATATAGAAAAAAAGCTAAGGGCCTGATTTACAGTTTGTGGGACATGTTACACTGTCAGAAATGTGATGGATGTCCCGTCTGTCAAATTACAAATGCATTTTTATCCCAATCAACTTATAATTAGATTAACTGGATAGCTATCACATTTGTGACTGAGTACCCATCGACCAAACTCTAAACCAGACCCTAATTTTAATTTAGATTTTTACACCCTCGAAAAAGATTTCAATATGGAAGAAATAATCAAGGCTATTTCTGCTCTTAAAAAATGGAAGACTCCGGGCCCGGATGGATTTTTCCTAGAATTTTATTCTCACTTTACTTCATTATTGACTCCAAGACATTACCAGTTATAAAATGATTGTATTACCGAAGGCTCTTGTTAGAAATGGGGTTTCTGGTTGGCTAAGGTATACACCCAGTCCAGGCAGAACCCACCACTCTAGTCAGGGTAAGCTAGATACACAGCTGAGATAACCTGTGCTCACCCTCTGGTAGCTTGGCACGGAGCAGTCAGGCTTATCTAAAGAGGCAATGTGTAAAGTATTTGTGCAACACACACAAGCAGTAACACTATGAATACACCACAAAAAGACTCCACACATGTTCATAAAAATAGGTTAATGTATTATAAACAAAACAAGACCAACATGACAAAAATACAATGTATACTTTTCAAGTTAACATATTAAATGCCAACAGTGCTAAACAAAACACGTTTTGCAGTCATTAAGGTAAACTTCGTGCTAGTAGCACGCACGATCGTGTGGTTACTGAGAAGTATTACTTCCTCGCCATGGCGGGGCAAAGCAGTGCGCAAAATGGCACCAGTGGTTCACTGTTATATGGGCCCCTTTGGGACCTAGGAAATTCAACAAGATGCGAACCACCCGCTTACGTGAGTGTCAGCAACTCGAAAATCGTGGATCCGACTACTCAGTACGGTACCTTTCAATCGATTTGTCAGCGGGCCTCGTGAGCGGGGCCCGCGTGGTCAGCTGATCTGGGTCACAACAGTGTGAGCGTCGGCGGCTGACAAAGCTTGCGCCCTTGGACCCGCACCTGGTCACCCGAGCAGCACGTCGCCGTAGAGCAGCGCTGGAAAGCCCTGCAGCTGCTGGGAGTGCGGCGGTGATTTAGATCGCCACAAGCACAGCCGGAACAACTTGAGCGTAGTATACAACGCCGGTTGTAGAAAAGCGAAGCGCTGAGTCCTCTGCAGAGGGGAAGCGCTGGTCTTTGTACTTAGATCGAGGTGCCGATCGGCTCACAAGCTGATCCATGTCAAAACCCACTTGCTGGACTCACCAGTTAAGGAGTACCACGGCAGTGGAAGGGGTTGAGGTCTTTGATAATCCTGAGACCTCCTGAACAGGGGACAAGCCATCAAGCCCTTGGAGAACACTTCAGCACAGCACAAAGGTGGCAGGCCAGCACAGCAAGGCAGGTCGCAAAGTGGCAGTCCTTTCTGCAGCTCATCAAGCAGCAGGCCAACACAGCAGAGCAGTTAGCAAAGTGGCAGTCCCTCCTGGCAGCACAGCAGTCCTTCTGGCAATGTGCAGATGTAGAGCCAGCAGTGTCTGCTTACAGTTCCAATGAAGTGTCTACTTTAGAGGAGGTCATAGACCCAGTACTTATACTCAAAAGTGCCTTTGAAGTGGGAGTGACTGCAAAAGAATTCTTTGAAGTGCACAGGTTCCCCTTTCAGCCCAGTCCTGTCTTCCAGCCTAGCTATGGGGGTAAATAAAACATGTGTGTGGAGACAGGGCACTACCTATTAATGTGAAGTGCTAGCTCCTCTCCTCTCTCTTGCCCAGGAAGACCCATCATTATGCAGATGCAGTTGAGTGTCCTGTGTTGTGGCTGTCAAGAGGGAATGCACAAATCTAGCTTTCACCCAGCCCAGGCCAGACGTGTATCGGAGACAGGCTGCCAGGCACACAGAGCAGTAAGTGCAGAGAAATTTCCACTTTCTAAAAGTGGCATTTCTAAAATAGTAAAGTTAAATATAACCTCACCAGTAAGTAGGATTTATCGCTACCATTCCAAACATATGAAACATGACAAAACTACTCCTCTCTGATCAGGAATTACAGCTTAAAAGTGTACTAGGGAATTCCCAATGCTAACCTATGAGAGGAGTAGGCCTCACAGTAAAGAAAAATAAATAGGCTGTTTGTCACTACCAGGACAGGTATAACATAAAGGTTCATGTCCTACCTTTTACCACAAAGCACCCTGCCCTTAGGGCTACCTAGGGCCTACCTTAGCGGTGACTTATATGTAATAAAAAAGGAGTTTAGGGCTTGGCAAGTAGTTTTTAATGCCAAGGCAAAGTGGCAGTAAACTGCACACACAGGCACTGAAGTGACAGGCCTGAGACAGGTTTGAAAGGCTACTTCTGTGGGTGGCACAAACAGTGCGGCAGGTCCACTAGTAGCATTTGAAGTACAGGCCCTGGGTATATGATATACCGCTTTACAAGGGACTTACAAGTAAATCAAATAGGCCAAACAGGTGTAAACCAATTATACCATGTTAAGAGTAGAGAGCACCTGCACTCAAGCACTGGTCAGCAGTGGGAAAGTACCCAGGGTCCTAAAGCCAACAAAAAGAAGGTCAGAAAAAGAGGAGGAGGAAGGCAAAAGGTTTGGGGTGACTCTTCATGAAGGGCCATTTTCCAACAGCTCTGTAAAGGGTACCTTTTAGTAAGCAATAATTTGTTTAATATCTAAGGATGCTATACTCCCATCTTTTTGCAAGAATTATGGAGCTATTTTGTTGTTAAATTGTAAGATACGTGCAAAAATTCTGGCCATGAGTCGAAAATGTTCTGCCTTAGTTGATTAGTAAGGAGCAACCTGTCTTTATTAAAGGATGATTTTATCAGATAATAAAATGGCATTTTAAAATGTTATTAGAAAAGCTTCCTATGACAATAAAAATTAAAAAAGAAAGAAAAGCTTCCTTCGACTTGAATCCAATAGTGGCTGTCGCTTTTGATTCGGAAAAAGCCTTCAACACTTCTGTTCAAAACGCTTGAATGGTTTGGTTTTGGTCCCAAATTTCTACAATATATTAACAGTCTTTAAAATTTCCTGAAAGCTTCTGTGTTTTTTAATGGGACAGCCATTTTTCACTCTCACTAGAGGTGCGATAAAAGGATATCCATTTATTTTGGCGTTCACACCCTTCATGTTTCCTATAAAGCAGAAGGTTGGAATGTAAGTTTTTTCTATTGGGGAATACTTCACTAAAAGGTTTGGTATATGTCGATGATGTTCATTTGTACTTTTCAGATTCAGTGAAAACGTATGTTTGAGGAGTATACATTTGAATGAAATTGTTCTAAAATTAAATACCTAAATGTTTAGGCTGCTAATAATATTAAAGACACTATTCAGTTTAATCTGGGAAATATTAAGCCTAAATAGGACATGTTAACTACTAACGGGCATATTTACAAAGAAATGGCGTAGGGCAGTGCCGCAAGTCATTTTCCTGCACTGCCCTATGCCAATTTGATAGAAATGCACCATATTTACAAGATACAGTGCATGCCGGTCCTTTTAGTTGGTGCACAAATAGCAACTGTGTGCCAACACAGGCAATCTTGCACCATGGTGCAAGGGTGTCTGTTTTTGGCATGATTTATTTTGTGCAGGAAGGGAGACTTTCCTGCCCAAAAACAATCACGAGAGGCATTTTCCTCGACCTTGGTGTGATACAAAATGCAGCACATGTGGAAAGAGGAAAAAAACGAAGAGAAATGTAAACATTTCTCCTCGTTATGCCTGCTCTGGGGAGGCGTAAATTTTTGGCGCTGCCCCAGATTCACCCTATGTTGTAAATCTGGTGCAGTGTCAAAATCCATGGATGTTGCGTGGGAAAACCCACAGCAATACCCATGGCATGCCTCCCTGCCACAATGTAAGGCTACGCAGCGACTTGTGCTCCGTGGCCTTACACCTTATCCTCAAAGTCATGAAATCCTATGCAGGGTGGCTTTGCGTGGCCTTGTAGATATGGGCCTGCAATGTGCGCCACCAGAGAGTCAAAAAAAGTGACACTCCAATGGCGCAAGGGGCTTGTAAATATGCCCCTAAATGTTTTCCTCTTTGTTTTTCATAGTAGGGCAGACTAGATCCGATCAAGATGATGTTGTCTCTCATAATTTATATGTGATTTCTGTGCTCTGAGTATGCTCCCGATATGCTTTTTTAATTGCATCGATAAATTACTTTCTCAATTTTTATGGGAGAAAGACTGTATCTAAATTGAACAAAATAACTGGGTGGTATTAAGTTTCTGGACTTTTACTCATGTCAATTAGGTATCTACTAGTACCCAGCTTAAATGTGTTTTAATAATGTACCTAATTAGAACCTACGTATTAGGTGGATACAGAGAAATATTTTTATAGCTCCCTTTCCCTACGAAGATTTTGTATTCAAGTCAACCGAGCCAAAATCCTTCCTGTTACCTACAATAAAATTCACATGTTCTCTTATATCTCCCATATTGCATTGTGGTATTCAGAGAGAAGGTAAACTCTAAATTCCCCATAGTGGTACAACAAAAAGTTATAGTTAAGAAGGAGGTTATACACTGGCAATTGTAGAAATAAACGGCACTGATTGGGTATATCAATTATTTAAGAAAGATTTATTGTTGTTCTTTACACAGCTAAGGCATGTATAACTAGCCTCACAATTCTTTTGTTCAATGTCCTAAATTATGATCAGTCTTGGAAAGTGCACTGAACACTATGAATATTATTGTGTGTGAGTATCATAAGCTATCCAGTACATTGAGTGAATTATTATAATGTCCAAGGCTTCATTGATATCTAAGGCTTTGATGTTGAATGATAATGCCCGACAAGACGTCTAAGGTAGATAAACAATATGAGCAAGATCTTATTGTTATACAATCTGATAATTTATGGAAAAATATTCTACATCTACACCAACAAATAAAATCCTTGGGGCCTGATTCACAATGTGACTTATTCTTTTGAGTATACTTATTAATGGAGGTAGGGATTTGAAATAAAAGCCCATAAATTAAATTCTTTAAAATAGTTAAAAATATAACTTTTAATAACACTTATTGTTACATTATTTTTAAATTCATAATAGGTTATTTACTAGTTTATAATTAAACTATAAATATGTACTATTTTTATATATTTTAACATTAATTTATATTAATTTATATATTTAACTATTTTAAATAATGTAATTTAACATTATTTCCTAGAGGGTTTTATCTTAAGTCCCTACCTCTGTTATCAGGGTATTTCAGTACTGGTGGTTGGCCATGTGTAGTGCTGGACTTACTACAAAAGTGTAAGTTACTACAAAAGTGCACCTTGTGAATACCGAAAGTAGTAAACTTTCTCAAAAGTGTAAGTTTCCTTTGTGAATCAGGCCTGATTTGTCCAAGGTATGTCACAGAGCTCATACCATTGTGACATTTATCCCTTTTAGTTAATCCTGCCTCCCTTAATATCTCAAGAACACACCTCAATGTGTTGTCCAGCATGCTCACATCTTCCTCAAACATTAAACTATAATCTTGAAAGTACACAACATCATTAATGTCTTTAAGAACATGCTGCAACATATGCTGAAATATGGAAGCAGCTGATGCTAGCCTTAAAGGCATCTGTCCGAACATACAGGCACCCAAAGGAGTATTAAACAAGTTAAGTGGGCTTGAACCTAGATGGAGCTCTACCTGTGGTAGGCTGAAGAGAGGTCAATTGCACTAAAACAGGTGGCCTTGTTCACACAACTGAGTAAATCATCAATTTTGGGAAGGGGATACTTATCGACCCATATCATAGTACTGAGACCCCTTAAATCAGCACACAATGTAATCCTTTTGATCCCACCCCTTTTTACTTGCAAGCACTATTGGGGAAAGCCACTCTGAAGATTCAGTTGGCTAAATGACTGCCCAATCTGCTAATCTGTTCACTTCATCTTCAAGAGGTTTCATCATGAGAAAGGAAAAGGGTCTGACTTTATGTACACAGGGAGTGACATTGCTCTTCAGTTTAGACCTGTGCAGAAACTATTTTACTAAACCTAAGTGATCCAAAAACATACTGGACAAATCTTTACATACATCCTCAATCCCTAAACTTCTTTCTACCAAGAGGATGGGATCCTGTGCATTGGAATAAGATTTGATCCAAAATTCCTTTTGGTGTCTCCACCGAAGTAAATTGGAGCCCTGTTCCATGATATACACCTTCCCAACTGTTGATCTGATGCTGAAAATGATATGTATAACATCCCAATGAGGAGAATTAGGTCTCTACTGTACCACCCCCAGTTTCAATGGTATATTCCTCTTTGTTGGTGAATGAATCATGAACCTTCTTGTCAATAAACATAAAAGGTGAGCAAGAGTCAGCAAACACTTCTACAGTATGATTATCAAGGACACTCTCACATTCAGGTGACAAAATTTTCTGTACTGCCCGTAACCTGAAAAACAAGCTCGTTATTCTCTTTATCCAAATTTTCTACAACATTTTCTTGCTTTGAGGTTTGATCCTTTTACACATGAGAAAAGTGGCATATTTCCTGCATGAAGGAGTTTTGGCATAACAGGAATTACACTGTTCTCCAAATGTCAGTGTTCCCATACCTGAAGCATTTAATTTTAGGACAGTCACTTAAGGAGTTATGGATTTTGTTGGAACCTTCGTTTTTCTTCTGCTCTTTTACAACACACTGATCATTGGATGTCTTCATCTCTTTGACACAGAAATCAGTATGCTCGATGATTTTAGTAATATCAATAGCATCTTTAAGACTAGGGTTTTTAGCTAACAACTTTTTAATTTTAGGATCGCTAGTACATTTTACAATTTGGTCACGGAAAAGTGAGTCATAGAGGTCTCCAAATTAGCAAGTGTTAGCTAGATCGCTGAGAACAGCAACATAACTTGTTATGCTTTCATTTTTCCTTGTGTGCGACCAAAAATGTGTTACGCTCTAGGATTACATTAATTTTCTCACTAAACTGGTCCTCTAGTTTCTTTACACCAATCTGGAAAACATCACCTTGCCCACCCCTTCCTTCTTGAGCATCAGGGTGGGGTAAATTATGAAACATCCTCTGTCCTTGGATACCCAGATATTAAAGCAAAACATGTTGCTTGTGGAAAGGAAATTACTTTTTGCCCCCTATGGCAATTAAATAATATTTTAATAATTTTATCTATTGCTTCTTTGGTAACATTGGGTCTCCGCAATCATTTAGGAAGGGAGGAGGCTGCAGTATACCTGCAGCTGCCATAGCGAGAGGATACAAGTGAAGATAATGTTGGACTCCAGATCAGTTTTGAAGGGAAACGTGAAGAAGCTACAAAAAATATACAAAATTCAGTCACCAACAGAATGAAATGCTATTAAAAAGACACAGTGATATACATACCACAGCAGAAAATGGAGAATTACAACCAGTTGCCTCTAGATGACAGTAAATTACAGTTATTGTGACTCGAAAAGGAACTGTTTTTATTTCTCATGAAGTTATCTTTCTGTTGTAAAGGCAATGCTGGCAAAGGTAATGGTATGAGGGCAGCTGAAAACCACAGAGATCACTGGAACAATCTGGGGAGACAATTAGGAGAGTAGATCTGATCCAGACACATTTTAACCTATTAACTGCTGATCTTTTCTCACCCCAGTGCCAAGCCCTTGTTTTACTATTTGGGGTACTTTGGGCTTACACTTCGCAACTTTTTCCCCCCACATAAGATATCCACGCCAGATTTGTGTCCTTTTCTTCCAACATCCTGGGGATTCTACAGGTACCCAGGGTTTATAGATTCCCATAGATGGAACTGAGAAAATAGCCAAAAAAGAGCAATTTTTTATTTTTTGCAAAACAATGGAGAAGAAAGTGCTGTGGAAGAAAGTGTACGGTTTTGTTTCTGAAAATGGTGTCAATAAAAGGTTTGCTCTGCCAAGATCTCAGTCTTCCCATTTTTAGGAAGAAGCTGTGTTGTATCAAAAATCCAATTTTCTTCTACTACAGTTTTGGCATTTTTCTAAGCAGTAGAACATTTTGCCTAATTTTTTGTGGTTTCAACCTACTTGCAGTTTATGGTGGAAACAGTTGCAAAATGCATGGGTGACCCCAGAACGCTGTACATTTCTGAAATGTAGAAAAGATTTTAATTCTGCAAGGCATCACTTTTGTAGATCCCTGAACTTTTTTCCAAAGAAACAAATTGTGGAAATAAAAATAAAAAAATAAGGAAAATGAGTAGGAAACATTGTCACATGGTGACAACATTGTCATATGTAAATTTTTTGTCTTGGTGGCCAGTTTACAAAAGCATTACACAGTTACATCAGTCAGCCCCTTCTGGTGACAAGGTTATACTGGATTTATAATTTTTGAAAAACCACAAAAAAACTCAGAACCAACAACTGAGCTGCAGCTTTTATGAATCTTTCATTATCTACCGACTAAGTAACAATTCATATGGTACAATCTAACAAATGAAAAATGGGTATGAAGGAAACCTATGCGTTTCTGAAATGTTCACAAGATACAAAGTTTAGGTTGCTCCATATTTTCATATGATTCAAAGGGCCTTTTGCAAAACTTGTTTGTTCTCACACACTGGCCTACATTTGGAAGCCATAAATGCCAAAAAATCCAATTAGTAGCAACAAATGTTGTACTATTCTGTGTTCTCATATGTGTTCTGATAAAAATGGTACCACACTTGTGAGGGTGTGTCTAGCGTCTGCGACACAAAATACCACGAAAACGCAACCTGAAGATATCACATTTCACCCAGCAAAATCAATGCTTTTTTTTAACAATTTGGGTATGTGCAGAATTTGGGGCCCCCAGAGAAACCTCACCTACTCAGACATTTCTGAAAAGTAGGCACCCAGGGGAGTCCAGGGTGATCTGGATTTCCGGGACCCCCTATTTTTTCCCCACAATGCCCTTCAAACCTCAAACTGAGGCACATTATCATGTGATTCAAAGGGCCTTTTGCAAAACTTGTTTGTTCTCACACACTGGCCTACATTTGGAAGCCATAAATGCCGAAAAATCCAATTAGTAGCAACAAATGTTGTACTATTCTGTGTTCTCATATGTCTTCTGGTACAAATGGTACCACACTTGTGAGGGTGTGTCTAGCATCTGCGACACAAAATACCACAAACCGCAACCTGAAGATATCACATTTCACCCAGCAAAACCAATGCTTTTTTTAACAATTTGGGTAGGTGCAGAATTTGGGCCCCCCAGAGAAACCTCACCTACCCAGACATTTCTGAAAAATAGGCACCCAGGGGAGTCCAGGGTGATCTGATTTTCCGGGACCCCCTATTTTTTCCCACAATGCCCATCAAACCTCAAACTGAGGCAAAAAACATGCATCTGCCACATATTTCTGTAAGAGAATGATCCAGATGCCTACCTTCCAGTGTTCCCACAATTGTCCTGATAAAAATAGTACCCCACTGGTGTGACTGCCACCTAGACATTTATGGAAACTAGACATGCGGGAGTGTCCAGGGTGGTGTGACCTGCAGGGACCTCACAACGTTTTCTCACCCAGAAGCCCTTTCAAACCTCAAACTTTGACTACATACATTTTCCTTACATTTATGTGAGGGAAAGATCCACAAATTTCCTACCACCCAGTGTTTCCACACAACTCCTGATAGAAATGGTACACCTCTTGTGTGGGTGAGCCAGCGTCCACAATAGGAAAGGCCTCTAAACACAACATGGAGAGGTCAACTTTTCCCACTGAAAACCAACGCCTTTTAGCAATGTTAAAAGCTGTGGATTTTGGGCCTAGGATCGCTGCCACCGAGGGAAATCCACGACATCCAGAAATCACTGAAAGCTAGACACCGGGGGAGTCTAGACAGGTGTGACTCACATGGATCTCACAAAGTTTTCAGTCACACCTGTCTGGACTCCCCTTGTGCCTAGCTTTTAGTAATTTTTGGATAAGTTGGATTTCCCGCGGTGCCAGCGATCCTAGGCCCAAAATCCACAGCTTTTCAGATGACAAAAATAGATTATATTTTTATGAATGTTCAGACACCAAGATGAGCAAAATCCACCGGAGGGTACTGAAGATACAGATTTTTAAGTAAAATGTAAATCTAAGCTATTTAGTCCAAAGTGCAAACAAGCATTGGTAACTTTAGAAACTTGAAAAGTTTGAAAGAGTTGTGTTTGGCTATTGGGGCCACCAATTCCAGTGAGGAGAAGGTCGGGGGCCAGTAAGGAGTATTTGGACAGTTACCTGGTCACCAAAGCAGTCTTAACTCCAATTCCACACTTTACAACAAGACTGCCATAGACTTCAATGTAGTGGTCCTGATGCTGGGGATGAAGGATGATGAAGATGCTGAAAGAAGCTCTGGGTGCTGTGTGGTCAACGCGGGTGGCCTTGCGGTTATTCCTCGGTCCAGTAGCATGGTGTGGCTACTTTGGCTGCAGGGGTCGGTGTCCTTCAAAGTCCTCTTTGAGCCAGTAGAATGCCAGCTGCTGCTGGACTACCAATCTCTGTCAACAGCAGGCACAGTGGTGTCATATGATGAAGGCTGGTGTCCCTCTTTGGCGACCAATCTAGACTCAGACGACACTCCCGGGTCTAGCAGACTCAAGTGCAACTTTTGGCCTTGAGGATAGGTCTCTTGGGTCGGCCAGCGGTGGTCAGCGACATTTCGAAGAATGTGGCTACTGGCTTGCCGGAGTAGGCATCTTCAGCTTTGATGGCCCTGGTGCTGGTTCCAAGGGGTCAGCCAACTAACCATTGGTGTCACTTTTTTGGTCTTGCGTTTAGGAGCGACTTTTCCAAGAGCAGTCCTTTCTTTGCTAGCACAAGGTGCGGCGGGTGCAGTCTAGCAGTCGGTGCAGCCTCTCTTGCCGGGTCCAGAGGTCAGCAGGGCAGTCCTCCTTTGGTCATTTTTCCAGTTGCGTCATGATCTGAGGTTCAGGGGGCCAGAGGTGCCATATTTATGCCTAGAAAGTGCTCTGAGGGTTGAAGCGGTCAGTAGTCAATGGCCTATCAGGATCCCTCCAGCCCTTTGATGACTTCCGGCTATGTGTGGCATTTAGCAATCCCAGGGTGCACTATTATGCCCACTCTCAAGCCTTCCTTGGAATGTAGGAGCTTGGTAGCCCACCCTAGAGGTGTGGCTACCAGTGGGCTACACACCCACAGGAAAACTGGTTTGGCCACTGGCATCCCCTCTCTGTTCCCGCCACCAGCCTGTCTAACTGAACAAAAGGGTTTGAAGACAGCCCTCCTTCTTGATGTGAACTTAACATCTCAATTGTTATTGTTGGGAGTTTATAGCAACACAGGTGGAAGGTCCGGGCAGTTGTTTGTTTTCATAGCCACAGTAGTAGCATGTATTTGCAACGCAGCAGCATGGTTAAATCCGGCCTCTCCCACGTTTCAGCAGTGGCTAGCAAGGCTGCTGGTGATATGACTATATCAATTAAAAGGTAAAATGGCAAAACAAAAGAGGCAATCAGATCTGGGCACTGTTGCAGAATTGGATAGAAGGAAGGTCCCTTGGTCACGAGGTTCAAGTGTGATCAAATAGAGGTATGAATGATTAATTATATCTTGTGAAATGCTCTGTATTTATGTAGAAAGGAATTTGAGGATTTTTTTCCTTCATGTTTTGGGAAGTATGGATGTATTAGTAATTTATTTTTCCTTTTTACATGAAATATATTTATATTGTTATAGGTTTAATTGCCTTTTGTTAGCAATGCATGGACTTGTGTTTTAATGATGCATGTAATGAGGCTCCTCTTGTGGGGGGAAAAAAGTTATAATAAAAATATTTTTACAAAAAACAAAAGGGCAACCCTTCAGGAGTGTGTTCGCCATTTGCCCAACAAAGGCGGCTTCAACTTTAAAGCTCTTCTTCTGGGCCAACACCCTGAGTGACTTCCTGCAAGGGGGAGGTAAAACCTCTCCCTATATCAGGCTTCTATTGTTCCTGAGCCTGGGAGTCATTCACACTACTCCCCAGGAGGGCAGAAGTCTGTCTGGTGACCAGCAATTGTATGAGGTCACTGGGCAAACTGGACAACAGAGTGACTACTTCCAATGAGTTGTCCTTCCTTAACTGTGACATTAAATGTGACTTGGGCATCAAGTCGGGGGTGTAATGCCACAATTAATTTCATCATATAATCAAAGAAGAGTGAACCGTACCGGTCTCAATACCAGAGTCTCACAAGAGTTATCCCGGAAACCCTCAACCGTCAAATGCCTCCAGCAATGAATATCATCTCCACTGGGGCAGCTTGGTGGGTGGCGTCATCATCAGGTTCCGCACCTGGATACTCACTTCCCCAGATGTATAACGCCTCCAACTGATGGGAGAGTGTCTGGTAAACTGTACCGGTGGGATCTGCGTAACCATAAAATGACTTCCTATACCTAGAGAGGGATTCTTTAATATGGAAAAAAGGAATTGGCCTAAAATTAAAAACAAGTTGTGATGCTGTTTTGATGCATTACTAATCCTAAGCATCAATAGTGGTGGTCAACATGTTTCGGCCGTGAAAAGCCTCTATGGTTCTGTGGCCTTCGTCAGAACCTATTTTGAGCAGATCCCTTTTTAATTGTAGTCTAGGTTTTCTGTGTACTTTCTTTTAATAAACTCACAGCTCTTCGTTAAGACTTATAACGTTGCGGCAGGCATGGCTGTGCCCTGCTCCTAGGAGAAGAAATTGACTGTAGGGTAAATTTTACCTCAATGGGCACGGGTGAAAACTGCTGAATGAGAGAAAGCTGTTTCTATCTGTTGGCTTGTAATAGGTTTTAGTGCTTAGTCCAGGGCCATCTGAAAAGATGGTCACATCCAGAAATGCCAATTGTGTTCTGTGTGTTGAACAAGTGAACATCAAAAAGTGTTATTATATTAGGTATGCAGTATCATACACACCCGAGCTATTTGACGGATACTAGTAACTAGTCACCTTCTAGTCAGTATAGACATTGAAAGTCTGTACACTAGCTTTCCACAGAATGCCACCTGGGAGATGGTTGAAAGTATACTATTCAGAGAAAATTGGCAGTACAACACTCCAAGACACTTTGTTCTAGAATGCTGCAGATTGCCCTTGACAGGGAACTTTTTGAATTTGAAGGTTCCCTCCTGCTGCAGACCCACGGCACATCGATGGGCAGCACATTCACCCCCAGCTTAGTAGGTCGATATGTCAGCAATTTTTAAGAAACACACATACTCGACCCCCATCTCTAACCCCTTCAAACAGAAGATACGTTTTTGGAAATGGTATATCGACGATATGCTCATCATTTGGCAAGGAACTGAAGAAACAGTTCAAGAGTTCCTTCACTGACTGAACACACAGGAAAACTATTTGTCATTCACTTGTTCAACACACATAGCATAATTTGCATTTCTGGATGTGACCATCTTTTCAGACGGCACAGGACTAAGCACTAAGTCCTATCACAAGTCAATGGCTAAGAACAGCTTGCTCTCATTCAACAATTTTTACCTGCACTCCTTGAGGAAAAATTTACCTTACAGTCAGTTCCTAAGGATTCACCGCAACTTCAGCAATACACATGACTTTAACAACCAGGCTCAAGACCTTACTAAGATAGGATAGAGAATACCCAGAGCACATCATAAACAAGTGTTGCAAACACGCAAAAATCCGGAACATAGAAAGCCTACTAGAAGAAACAAACAGAAGTTCAAATAATGACATGTGTCACCACTTACTGCACAGCATCCAACCACATAAAAAAAGTCATCAATAAACAATGGAAGATCATGACCTCTCCTAATTGAGCATCAGCTAATTTTATGATAACAATTCCCTTTTTTTCTTCATCATAAACTGCAAAGTTTTCCTGCACTTCCTTTAAGCACATATGGGATGAACCCCAAACAGACACAGAAAGGATACACCTTTGTCTGCTGATTTGCAATGTTGATGAGTGGGGTTAGTACGCCTTGAGAGAAGTTGTTGTGGGATACACATAATCATTGACCTTTAAATCTTTTGCATTGTGTCATTTAATGACAATGTGTGATTACCTCCTTTGTCAGCTGAAGTTGTTATTGTTTTGTTTTTACTGTCACTTGTAAGTACCAGGGATGGACCAACATAGAAAGGTATGAGAGCCCTATGCCTCCTTCACATACACGGTATGAATGTTTTAGTTAGGCAGGGAGTTTCAGAACCTTGAAGTCGACTGCTAACATACATAGGCTTTATTACCAGTCAAAACTTGTTGGCATATAATTGGGGTTAGGTGAGTCATTGTTTTTACCACATACCCACCTTCACCACTTTAATCATATTATGGGTACTCACAAAAAAATAAACTCTTTGGGTTTACCCTTAGCTATTTTTATGTTACACCTGAAACCCTGCTATTGTCCTGATTAAAAACATCTCAAGCAATCCCTATGTGGTTGAGCCCCCCAGAGTAGCATCATCTTACTCTGGTGTGGGGGAGTTGCCAATGTTGAAGCATGCATCAATAAGTTGTAGGTGAGGTGTCTTCTTCAATTTGTATTTAAATCAATCAGGTGACTATAACGAATTGGAGTATTTAAACAATTCGCCACTCTAGCACTTTTTGGTGATATATCTGAATATAACATCCTTTTTAACTGTGTCATACAGGACATGGAGGCATGGCAATCCCTTTAACTCAACATAGTTGGTGGAAGGGCCCTGTTCAAGATGGTATCTTTCCCCAGTAACGATATGTTCTACAAAACTTTCCTAATGACATACCTCCATTCAGTTCCTGCAGTTGGAGATCACAGCCTTCTTCTGGTATGGTAAGCGACCCTGAACAGCATTTCGAAAAGGTGTGCTTTCACCATACAATCGGGTCTGGAACTGGCAGATGTCAAACTATACTACTGGGTCAGTCAGTTGATACCCATCAACGACTGGCTCTTCTGCGACAGAGACGAACATAGTGTTAGTCCAGAACTAAAAAATATGGAGTGCTCAGTCTACTATATGGCGTAGCTAGACAGCTAGATCTTACCCCGGCCACTACAACAATGCTGTCCTGCTGAACTCAGGCCCTAAGATGGATTAAATGGGAAGAGGTGCCTACAGCGTAAACCCTTGTATGGTGTGGCACTTGGGTTAGACATACGGCGGATGTGAGTGGGTGCCACACTTTAGGACCTCATCGGTATATTGCAACTTAGGGACATCAGGTAGGAGGGCCATATCAAATCATTTGCACTGTTAACTGAAGCCTATGATATGCACAGGTCACACTTATTCCGCTACCTGCAGCTAGGATGTGCTGTAGATGCTCACAGGGATACTCTGGTTCACCTCTCTGATTTCAGATTCCTGGAATCTAAACTAACAATGTTGACTCTGGAGGAGAAGGGTATATCCAGTGTCCCGAACATTGCTGGTGAACACCTGAAACCCATTAACACATCTTCGCAGTAGACGGCCCCTTAAAGGATGCAGATTTGCTGGTAGCAAAGATAGCCCCTACAGCCCTCGCTGTTTCCATGTGGATGAGGCTCATATATACTACAATCTTACTAGACTTAGCAGAATGAAGGGAGAGAGGAGTCCCCAATGTCGAAGATGTCGGGAACATAGGGGAACCTTTTCCCATATAGTCTGGGAATACCTTGTCGTACACCAATACTGGTCCTGGAGCCACAAGACACTTGCACAGATTATAGGTAGACCCCCTAAACCCGACACCAAAATGGCACACTTGGGTCTGATGGAGGAATGGGGCATCGGAAGGGCGCCAGACTGTTTGTGGTCATGGGACTGCTGGCCTCGAAGAGAGGCATTGCCTGCCGCTGTTGTTCATATAGGGCACCCTCCTCTAGGGAATGGGCTCAAGTTATAGACTTCTGCACCAAGGCAGAAGAATGTGTTCATAAATGGAGGAGGATGCCCTCAGAAATACTGAAAGATGTGGGGAATGTGGTGGGACAAGCACCAGGGCTCAGTTTTTGGCTCGTCAAACAAGCCTAGGATATAAATTAATAACTGAAACTGAACACACTTGTTTTATTTGTACCAGCTAAACATTTGGTTGCATTTTTATAAAAGCAATAAAAAAAGAGTTACAAAGAAAACAAATGATACCCCACTTGTGTGGGTGGGCCTAGCACCCGCGATAGGAAAGGCTCCAAAATGCAACATGGACAGATCAGAATTCCCCATTCAAAACCAATGCTTCTTTTTCAAATGCGGGTAGCTGTGGATTTTGGGCCTGGGATTGCTGCCATCCAGGGAAACCTACCATTCACAGACATTTCTAAACACTAGACACCTGGGGAAGTCCAGGGTGGTGTGACTTGCCTGGATCTCATGAGGTTTTCTTACCCAGAAGCCCCTGGAAACCTCAAACTATAGATACAAACTGTAGGAGGCTGGCTTAGTATATGGTGCACACACACTCTCAGGAGTGGTGCACCTTGCACTAATCCAGGCTACCCTTATGGTGATTTTAGTGGTCTTTGACAACCATAGAATGTTCTCAAAGTGGTAGCTGTGGAGAGCAGCCTTCAGGCTTATCTTGATGCAGTGTAAAACAGCTTGTTTTACCACATTTAATCGACAGTGTAGATTAGATGAAAAAGAACCATACAGTGTTTTATAACAATAAGTCTATTTATTACACAACACAGTCACTAACACATTGGTATATCTCCTACCCGGAGATATCAACAGTACACACAAGAATACTTCAAAAGAATCAGGTAAGTAGCACACAAATACACTTGTCTCAAGGGGGAGACCAAACCATATACTAAGAAAGTCGAATGCGAACAGCAAAGGAGAATGGGACTTGGACCAGAAGACTCAGAGGAGCTGGGGACACAAGGAACCCCACGGAGACTGTGTGCAGAGTGGAAACACAGCCACGGGCCAAATAGAAGTCAATGGAGAAGTTGCAGTTTCAGTTTTAAAGAGGAAGGACCCTTCCCAGAGGACCCCGAAGAAATCCTTTGGAGTTCGAATGGTTGGAAAGCCACCCCACCCGTGGATGCCCCAGGAACCAGGTTACCTGCACCAGGGAAGCCCGGTGCATTGGGGTGAAGTGACGTCGGAACCTGCCATAGACGACAATGGAAGACTTCGAAGATGATGATTCTGGAGAAGCCTGTGAAGGAGTCGGGTGGAATCTAAGGGTAGGCGGAATTTGCGTAGTCGCGTTACGCAAATCTCCGCGAAATTGCAAAAAATTTGCGGAATTGCTGGTCCCGCCCATTCGCGATGTGTTTTTGCGTGCTCGCGGGGAAATATATCGCTAACTTGCCCATGCGGTCGCTAACGGGCGCGGCCATCTTGTTTTCACTTGTCCCGCCCGCTCGCGATGGTATTTCCTGTTCCGGGTCGCGTATTGCATGCTCCTGCCCGCTCGCGATGCTTATTTCCAGTTCCGGGTCGCGTATTGCATGCTCCCGCCCGTTCGCGATAAGGGTTTCCTGTTCGGGAACGCGCATTACGTGTTCGCGACGCTTTTGCGTGCTCGGGGGAAATATCGCGCGAACTTGCCCATGCGGTCGCAATGGGCGCGGCCATCTTGTTTTTCACTCTATTGCTATGGTTCTGGGCCTGCTTTTCAATCCTCCCTCTATCTTTTCAATCCTTTGTTTCTGTAAACTTTTTTTGGTCTTTTTTATTTATTATCTATCTCTCTATTTTCCTGATTCTATATTTTGAGTTTTTTTCTACTTTTTGTGTGTTTTTAACTACTTTTTCACACTTTTTCTATTACCTGCTTTTTCATTTCTTTTACTTACTTTTTTAATTCCTACCTTTTCTTTTCCGCCCCCGCCTACCCAGAACCATGGCAAAGGGCCACAGCCACAGGGCTCGTAGTCGTAGCCAGAGCCGCGACCGCCTTCCTTGCGGAAGGCGGCGCCAAAGAGGGTGCAGGCACGGGCCTTATTCAGTGAGGCGGAGGTGGCCGCACTGGTTTTTTTGTTCAGCGCCACCTCCCCTTAACCCTGGCAGCAGGCGGCAGGCCTGGGTCCGGGTACGGGCTCCGGGAGCGTCGGCAGCGGTGGGGCAAGGTGCGTCGGGCAGTGTTTCGCTGCTCTGGTGTCCGGCGCACCAATAATCAGCTGACGCACCGGTGGTCCGATATTCTGGACCGGGAGCAGGACCTGCTGGACCTGCTAGGAGTGGAGGTCCCGGGGCTTGGTGAGTAGCTATTTAATATTACTACTTTGTGTTCTTCTGCTCTGTGTTATATATTGCGAATAGTTTTTTTTTCCGACCAGCAAGAATGCTGCTGCTTACATTGCAGGTAAATTACGTTTAAAAATCTGTGATTGTTATGACACAGGCGCTCGGCGCTACTAATCTTACTTGTTTGCAACTTTGCGCTCGCTTGGCCTGATGATTATGTAAGAGTTTACTTTAGAGAACTTAAGTGACGTAATGCTAGAGAGAGTAGTCCTTCCTTTGTCCTCCTGCCACTAAGAAGGGATAGTGGTGGATTGATAGGTTTAGTTACTTATTAGTTGGTAATTTCTAAGTGGTGTGCGTGACGCATCCTCTGTCACGTCACGTGCTGCTGAGTGCTGCTTACCCCAGTCCTTAGTAGAACCTTTTGTAGTTTGTTTACTGAGTGTTAATAGGCTTATATCATCACTAGCAGAACATCAGCAGCAACCAGCCAACAATTTGGTGTATGCAAAAATGTATGCATGTGTCCTCCATCTATGCATTTTTGAGGACTAAAATAAATGGAAATGCAGACTTACTGAACAATTGGCCCGTCTGGATTGGAATAGGTGGGCTAGGTCAGGTGGTAGTTAGGCTTGCTAGACGGTCCGTGAATCTCGCAATACTACCAGTCGATCAGATAGGTCAATTTTATTGCAATTGTTGTTACCAAAAATGTTTTTGGTGCGTATTTGAAAATATTTTATTTATTTCACACCAAACTTTAATTTTTGTCTCTTTCTTTATGAAATCTTACATGATCAGCAGCACCCAGGGGCAAGAAGACGGGGTCACAGGCGGCGGGCCAAGAAGATCTCGAAGATGCCTCCCAGGGACAGGACCGCTCCTCTATCGAGGGCTCTGCTGCTGGCCCCAGTAAGTCCTCCAGTGGTTAATATTAATAATTATATTTCCCAAACTTTTCCTGCACCTTATTTTTTCCGAACTATTATTTCGGTATCCTAATTCTAATTTTTACAAATTCTTCTTTGATCTATACTATCTGTTTCTAAATTCTTGTTATCCCTGCCTCTAACTGCGTCTGCTATGACTCTCTGTACTACTACTATTAGTCTGTCTGTAGCTAAGCTTGCCCAGTTGCCCACTCTTTATTTAAAATATTTTAAATAAAACTCAGATTCACCAATAGCTATAGCCATTGAGTCCAGTCCTTTGGGTTGTCCTCTTCTACTACTTCTAGTCTTCTTATTCTTGAGGCTTTTCGACAATTCCCACCAAGAAAATGCCCAACCACATTTTACAATTTTTGATAGGATAGGACATACTACTACTGTTGTAGGGATTCTGCACATACAGAACTTTGCACAAGAAAATAGGACGTTGGTGATGGGAGGTTGGACCTTCCTCACACCTCAATCAGAAGCCACCACAATCCCCTGACCGACTAGTTATAGTGTCTCATTAGGTCTCCGAAACGCCCCCCCAAAATACCCAATGAGTAGACAACCCAGAACATAACACTCCCGACCTCTGTCGCGGAAGCAATGCACACCCTTTCGCTCACTCTCTCGTGTAAGTCCACACCAAATACCACCGAGTCTATGTAAGTTCAAAAGGTTTATTTTTATTTCCAACTGACAAGCTCTGTACGTTGTTCTATAATGCAGCAGCAACAGCAAAATGCATAAGATTAAAACAATAAACATTGTTACACTTAGTTACACTTACAAGTTACTTACAACTACAAGTCCATAGAAGCCAAAAGGCGAGATCATGATAACTGAACAGTGGTGGAAGAACCACCCTCCCCTTGGTAGGAATCTAGTTTATATAAAATTATAAATGGAGATGTGAGAATTCTGGGGACCCCTCACCTTAGAAGAACCTAGTACTGGTTACATCATAAGCTCTGCAAAGCTCTGGTTCTTCGTATAAGGGAATCTTCCGTCTGTTATGAGAAAAATGGTGCGCGTTAGTATAGTGCAAGCATTTCTCAGTCGTGCCAAAAAGTGCAGTATTTTTATGGATAAGCAATATGGACTAACACCAGAACTCCATAACAAAGTGGCTTGTTTTTCGACCTTGTACGCAGCGCTCAGACAGTAGCAGTATGAGCTCATGTGGGCTCAAAGGCGTCTTTCACAACAAGCTGCGAGGTAACTTGCGCAAAAATAAAAGACAGAGCTAAAATGGTTGCATGGCTCGGGGTAACTTAGCAAAGACTAGAATGACCCTAGGGACCATATAACACTACTAGTGTCTACTCTACTACCTGATTTGTACTAGTGATGTATGTTGTATATGTATTATGTATGTATTAACTTTTTTTTCATTCTTGCTAGTGAAAAATAGAGGGAGGTGTATATGGCATCTGAAAAATGTGTAATGTTTTTCTAGGCGTACTACCGACCACCAGTACCGGGGCCAGCGGCGAAGGTGACGCGGCCGCTGAGGGTGCAGGCGATGCGGCAGTTGTAGGAGGAGCTGCAGGGGTGAGCCAGCAGCAGTGGCGGGCGGTGGTAAGTTATATTCCTAATCCTTACTTATTGACATTACACTCGCTGCAAGGGTGTAATGTATACTGTACTGTTGAGACTTAAGTAAGAAGTTGTTGTGAACGGTTGAAGAAGACACCCTTTACTTAGCATTAGCAATAGCATTAGCGACGGGAGTGTACTGAGTAACCAATGGCCTCTTCTATCGGACTTCAACTCAGCTGTGAAAGTTTTATGGAGAAGACTAAAAGTCAGATCAGATGACCTTGATGGATGGGTTGAACGAAAAGGGAAAGAAGGGTGGAAGGAGGAAGGACGGGCGAGATTTTATATTTATGACTGGCAGAGAAGGATACGTGGGATGCATGCATAGGTGTGTGATAGGAATCAGATGCATGGGTGGTGGAATGCCTGAAACTCCCACAAATGTTCGAGGCCGAGGTAGTGGGAGGATAGATACATACCACAAATGTTACGTACTGTGCTTGCTAGTGCTACTGTGCCACTATGTGTAGAATGAATTTGTCTGACTGCTTTGCTAAGAGTATATTTTACAATAGTCTTGTTTTTTCTTCTTGATATAGCTACTCCTTCCAAAGGTAAAGTCGACAGGAAGGAGTTGGCAGCCAAGGCCCGGCGCCGGAAGCTGGAGGCCATACAGTCTGAATACCAGCGGCTGGTTGTTCTAGAGGAGGAGGAGGAGGAGGCGGCAGCAGCTGCAGCCTCCTCCAATGCCCCGGGCCCCAGCCACCCCCTCCAGTGTTACGGCACCACCGCCTGGCAGCCGCCCGCCGCCACACTGCAAGAAGCACTGCTGCCCCCCCTGTGGATGCAACTGCCGCGCGCTGAAGCGCCGCGTGGCCCGCCTAGAGGAGCGCATCCGTGTCCTGGAGAGGCGAGCCCGCTGAGACCCCGTTTATTTATTGCCCCTTTTTATAGCTTATTTTGGTGGGTGGGAATCGGGCGTTGGGTTTTGGACTATTGGACATTTGTTGGACTTTTTCGTTCTGGGACATGGACATTGGTTGGGGTTAGGGAGAGGGGTGGGTCAGGTGTTGTGGGATTTTTTTACATAGTTTATTTTTGTTAGGGTATTAAATTACATATTTAGACTTTATATACGATGTTGTTAATGTTTTGTGGGTGGGGTTACTGTTTTACGTCACACTGTTTCCTTGCTGGTGCAGTGCCACAGCCAGTGTTTGATTTAAATAATTGGCTGAGTTACTAAGACACAAACAGACAGATGCGGTACCCCTCACTGAGGGACTTGTCCTACTAGTACTGTCAGTCTCTCCTCCTAATCTATGCATTCTGCAACTGGACTCAAAGGGGTGTGTGAAATAGAATTAATGAAAAAAATTCCGTTATTAATTATGCCTCCCCCAAACTTCTTCTCTTACCTGTGCTTGATGTTTAACTTGGGCACGGCGATGGCTGCATGGTGATGATGGTTTTCTTTCCCAACATGCCATGGTTGTGGTGGTAGTAGTAGTAGACCCTGGCAGTAGCACTTGCAAATAAAAGAAAATGAGACAGTCAGTCGCCTGAGAGAGACTGTGGGAGGAGTAGTAGAACGAAGTACAGTACGGAACTTACTGCCAAACAATAATATGCCAAAATACAAGGAAACATAATGGTTGCGGGGATAGCCTAGTACATAGAGTTACAAACTCTAGCTGTGTCGAGTCACTCGACTAGGCCTACAGTACACCGTGACTCGACACAAGCGTAACCGTTAGTGCTGTTTCGGAGGATGACAACAAATCCAATCTATGCCGGCAATTAATGCTGATGGATTAGGTTCCTTTGGTAAAAAGATCGCAAATATACTGCTCATAGGACGGTGGGCAAGCAGAAGAAGATCCTCGCCCTGCCTTGAAAATGCATTTTTGTTGCTTTAGCCACATCCGCCCCAGCAAGCGTGTGATAAATTATTGGTGTACATTTAATTTAGTCACACCTCAATAAGTCACACAGCCCGGGGAAGAGGGTTAGGGTTTGATGAATGGTTGGGAAGGGGGTTTTGGGAAAGGTTTGACAAAGAAAAACAGTACGCATGGACAACAACAAAACACAATCTTGGCAGACAACCATATCCATAAATCTGTTAAGGGAGAAAAAGGAAATGCATGCATGATGATGATAACTTGATGGTTAATGATAGTACTTACTAACTACTACTACTAGACAATTAGACAGTACAGGGCAGCAGTATATTATGCAATTTGCCTTGCCTGTCTGCCCTCAGAGAGACCCGAATTACATACAGTTTCTGTTCTGTTGTACCGGCCCGGAGCTTAAAGATAGCAAAGAAAAGTCAAAAATTGCTGTAGGGATGAATTGAATTATAAGCAGAGAGCAAACATAACAACAACAACACACAGTAGTAATGATTGAAGACAAAAAATGAATCAAATTTAAAAGATGATGAAAGTTGATACTGTTACTGTATGTTATCCTGGTCAAAATGGGGAGTTGCATCTCGGCATTCGTCTTGGTCCTCCCTTCCATGGACGCTCCGGCCATCAATCTTGGGTGACGCCACTGCCTGCCTGGCAGATGTAGATTCATTGGTAAGGTAAGTGAGAGTTGTTTTTCCCAGTGTAGCACAGGGTAAGGGCCGGCCTGTAATTGCAGATGGGAAAACAAAAGGGATATTGAAAAATCAAGTAGAAAAAAATGCCTAAATTACGGTGGAGTGCAACAAGAACACTTTCAGAGGCGGCATGGATTTGGATACATCATGTCTACTCTAGTCTGTTTCCAGCATTAACCTCCAACAACAACAGGACAGAGCAGGCCCACGGCACCCGTGACACATCCTCCATTTAGCGTACCTTTTTTGACAGAGGCAGACAAAGCAGATATACAGCAACATAGCATTTTACAAATTAAGTGACTAAATCAATGCCCCGCTGTCAGTCATACCACCACACTCGACTCCACCACTACACAGACATGTAGGTCTGCAGTGGTTGTTGTTGACTTGGTTACCTTTTAATGCACTCATGAAACGCACTGAGTTATTCCATCAATCATCTCGGATCGTACTGAGTGACTGCGAAGAGATAATGTCACTGTGGTCATCATCATGGTGTGTTGTCCAACTCAGTGTGCAGTAGTGTACAGATTGAGTCCCCTTTCCATATTCAAAATGCAATGGATCGGCCTGCAGTAGAAGTAGAAAATTGTTATTGAAAAACAAGAATGGAAACAAACATTGCATTGAGTTACTTTTAGTGTGTAGATTAGATAATAGTACACAATGAATTACCTTCATGCACTACAAACAACAACAACACAAATCACTCAGTCAGCGTCCAATGCATGTCATCATTCATTACCTGTTCCTTCTCATCTTCAGTTAATGGGCAGTCTGTATCGGCTCGGAAAGGAGGATAGCTATAGTAGTCATCATCATGTTCCACTTCTTTTGGAGAGACTCAACGAGGCAAGATTTTAGTTTTTCTTCGATTATGCTACATCCAATCATCATCTGGCTTGAGGGCAATAGATTTAGGTCGATTCAGGAGGATGGAGGAGCAGGACTCGGAGGAGTGGACTGAAATGCAGACAGCTGAAACTCATATAAGGCAATAAAATACGAAGACGGTGGTGATGGATTTGTTGTGATTTGAAGTTTCCAAACAGAAAGACAGACACACAAATAGAAGTAAATAAGGGAGAACCACAGTAAGAAGTGGAAGCCTAGTTGTCAGGGAAGTATAGCTCGTCCTCAAACTCTGGGGGTTCAACCAGAAGTAGGTAATCAGCATCCAACACGCTACTTCCGTCACCTGAGCCGCTGTCCTCATCTTCCTGCGTTGATTCATGTATTGTGTAATTCGGTGGTATAAATTGCTGATTCATTTTGATCATGGTTAACCTCTCCACGTTTTTGGGTGAGAGACTGGTCCTTTTCACTGTTACAATGGAACCAGCAGCACTGAAAACACGTTCAGAAGAGACACTTGCGACAGGGCAAGCCAGATAGTTTATCGCCAGCCTGCTGAGCACTGGCCATTGGCCCCTTTTGCCATACCAATACCGCAATGGGTTTTGATCAATGTAGACCTCTGTTGGGTCATCCAGGTAGGCCTGGACCATTCGGTCAATGTTCAGGGGTGCTACACTTTGTGCGGCCTCTTTTGTCTTTGCATCAGCACTGGACCTAGCAAGTCCTTGCTGTAAATACCAATCCTGTGCCGTTTGTACTGGGGCTGATGATCCGGTTCTTGCTGTTGTCGATAGTGTTGGTGACAGCTGTGAACCAAATGCACTGCCCACAGGCTCTGAAGTTGAACTTGACGCCGGATGCCCTGCTGCAGTACTTGACGTGGGTTTGAGGCCTTTAATTACCAGCCGTTCATTTTCCAATGTACTGGCTGCCTCAGCTATCCAAGTTTTGTACCGGGCAACATCCACTTCTGAAAAAGGGAGTAATGTCTTACTGTGCAGTGCCGATTTGTACCGTGGATCCAGAATTGTGGCACAAATGTAATGTTTTTGTGACAGAATCTTATTTTGCACCCTTGCATTTTCACTTAAGCGACATGATAAGCTCTCCACCAACTCATATGCTTCTTTTTTTTCCTCCACACCTATGTACGCTTCACACATCTCCTTCAGCTGTTGCTCTAGCATGTGCAACAATGGGATAGCTTGGCCCATAGTACAGTCCTCCTTACTGACTTCACGTGTGAAGACCTCGAAAGGAAGAAGCATCTCTGTAAGAGATTTAACTAGGCACCATTGGTCCATCTGAAGGGTCATGCCTTTCACAGTAGCATCCGCCCTTCGCATGACATATTCATTGATTGGTCTGTACTGCTCAAACAGACGGTCAAGCATATAATACGTTGAGTTCCAACGTGTTGCCACCTCCTGGATGAGTGCTTTGACTGTCATTCTATAGTCACGTTGAATGATCCTCAGCTGCTTCCGGGCTTTAAAAGAATGGCTGA
Source organism: Calotriton arnoldi (assembly GCA_963921515.1). Classification (NCBI taxonomy): domain Eukaryota; kingdom Metazoa; phylum Chordata; class Amphibia; order Caudata; family Salamandridae; genus Calotriton; species Calotriton arnoldi. The sequence goes on from CAWUFW010000130.1 coordinate 1,157,340, forward strand.
AATGCGTGCATATTCTGCGGCAGGTGGTCAGTAAGTTGCTGACTATGGGTTCTTTTTTCAGAAAGTCTTGAACTATAATGTTAATGCAGTGCGCCAAACACGGGACCCTGAAATACTCACCAAGCGCCATGGCCTTAAGTATATTACTGCCATTATCCGTGGCAACAAAACCAATGTGAAGCCCTCTGGGGCGCAGCCATTCAAAGACCTTGCTGTTAAACTCTTCCAAAAAATTTTCAGCAGTAGGAGATTTCTCCGTGGCGAACATGGCTACAGTTGCATGTTTCCGAGAAGCATTAAAAATCTCAGCTGTGTCAACAGCACCTACTTCAGATAGCTTTTCTCTAACCCCCACAAAAGAGACCCAGTGTGCAGTGATGCACATGTAATCAGTGGCTTGGCAACTGGTCCACATGTCTGTTGTCAGGTGGATTTTGTGAACAGCACTCTGCTGCAAAGCTTGTCCAACCAATTCCAGCACATCGTGATGTAGTGCTGGAACAGCAACTCGGGCGAAATAGGACCGGCTGGGAACCTTCCATTTAGGGCAGATGGCTGACACAAATTCAAGGAAACCCACCCCTTCCACAAATGAAAAAGGGAGAAGGTCCAGCGCTAACATTTTAGCCAGCTTCGCATTGTACAACCGTGCCGTTGGGTGGTTGCGCTGGTCCTGCCCCTCCGACCTAAGTATGCTGTAAATGGTAGGCTGGAATATTTTCCTTTGTGGTGCACCTTTCTTCTTCAACCCAGCTAGGCTCAACGACGCTGCACTTTTGCTCATTGCAGTGCCCGGTTGCCTTGGTGTCTCATGTTGACTCTTACTACGGTGCCACTCAGATGTTGCTGAGGATGTGGGCGTTACCACTACCCTGCTGGGGGTAGGGCTAGAAATGTCTCCCTCTTGTTGACCTTCCACCGCGATCATATCTTCCCCTATTTCTTCATCCCCAACAACAGCAATGGGTCCAGTTTTACTTTTTTCTAAGTGAAGTAGGTGAGCCTCCCACTTGATACTGTGGTTTTTTTGAGATGACTTGTTTGTCCTCCGGTACCATAGTTTGTACCAAGCTTACCCCGCCTAACAGCCTGCCGACAAATTGAGCATATAGCAATGTTCTCCTCCTTACTGCTAACCGAAAAGAAGTCCCAAACTGGGGAGGAGAACTTTCGGGCGCTGCTGGAGGTGCCACTTTCAATACCAGATGAAATGGAGGGTGTGCCTGGAATTTGACTCGGTGCACTTACATTACCACCACCTACTGAGGTGGTGGTTGAGCTGGATGAAGGTCCCTGCCGGGCCTTTTCAAAGGCAAATATGGAAGCTGGAGGTCGTGTTGGCGTTACCTGTGTTGGTGGTATCCGTGCTACATCCCTCGCAGCGATTTGGGATAGTCTAATAATGTTGGTCTCCATCTCCGCAGGCCCAGGAGTGATGTTCATGATGACTGGCTCTTCATCATCATCACCCCCTCGTCTACATCTACCTCCATAACTGTAAGGCTTTCTGGAACCTTCCTTTTCACTAGCCTTGCCTTGTAGCGTGCATCACTCTCAGGCTGAGCTGGTGGCTTCCAAGTGGCATCTAAATCATCAGAAGCGGGCTTGAAGAAGAAGTTGATGGACTAACCCTCCTTTTCCTTGCTGGGGGTATGGAAGACAATGGATCTTCTGAAACAGTGGCTTGCTCCTCTTCGTCTGCAAAAAGCTCGATTTCCTGAACTGCCCCTACTTCAGGTGGAACAACTACTATTGTGGGCTGTGGTTCCGGCTGCGGCTGTGGTTGCGGCTGTGGTTCCGGCTGTGGTTGCTGTACCAGCTGCGGTTCCGGCTGTGGTTGCGGCACCGGCTGCAGTTGCGGCTGCGGCTGGGGTTGCGGCTGGGGTTGCGGCTGGGGTTGCGGCTGTGGTTGCGGCTGCGGTTGCCCACTTATCTGCTGAGTTTCCGCCTGCGAGTGCGTGGATTGGGTACTACTTTGCGATAATGACATTTCAACATCACTGGTCGTTAGTAGACTGGCTACCTCTGCCACAGTCATGGGCTTGGGCCTAGGTTGCTGGGGGGGGCCCACTGATGCAGAGGTGCTGCTCCCAGCTTGGTCCCCGCCGGACACCGCTGCTGCAGGCGTAAGTTTTTTTTTACCAAAAAATACATCGGCCGGCACACCAGTCTTGGCAAGTGCCACTTCCTTCTTCTGTCCCTTCTTCTCACTGGCAACTTTCTTGGTACTGGAGGACCTGGTACCTTTCTTTGGGGCCATCTTCTTCAGATGTCAGCAGGACGCAGGTGCACAAGTTGTTCACACGTGGAAGTGACGCGCAGCAGGACTTCTGCCTGGCAGTACAACGGGTGATGATGATGACACCTCCTCCTCCTCTGTCTTTTTGTGCACCTAAAAGCAAAGAAGCCAGGAGAAGAACATCAGTGAAATGTTGCATTTGTTGTTGTGGTTCAATTACTAGTAGTACAAACAAACAAATAACAGATATAAATTAGTGTAGCCATTTGTGAGACTGTCAACAAGGGCTTTCATGGTATACTGTGTACACTGTCAGGAAGGATAGGAAAGAAGAGGAACAACAACAAAAATACAAATGTAATAGAAGTGGACCCTGTTTGGCATTAAATTATTTGCTCATCACATCATTCAGGAAGCTGCAGCTGGCAAAGGGTATGGATGCAAGCAGTAAGCCAAGAGGAAAACCATGCAGGCCTAAATGGCAAAAGCAGCACACTTATAACTCCCACCAGAAATGGCCACCAGCCACATGGACACTCACAAATCACAAGCAACAAGCATGAGGCCTGGAAAACAATGTACTGAAAACAGGCCTACGATAGCCAGGCAAAGGCTGCATGGTAAACCACAATGCTTTGCCTGTAATGCAATAACATGCAAAAACGAAAATCCACAGGGCTAAACAAGGCCTGCAACACACCACACACAACTAAGGCATGTATTTAACACACAGCCCAAAAAAGTGAAATACACCCAAAAATACACATTTTGCAATTCAATCCAATGCCATCCATGTGCCCTCAATGATGTTTAAAAATTCAACAGAACACACAGAAACAGTTGTTTCATGCACCCCTGACTACCTCTGCGCCTACTGGATGAAAGGCCTGTTGGCAGACTAGGCCACAAGCTTGCAGGACTATGGATAAAAGCACACTACCGGGCTTCACAATGGCCAGGCACACAGCAAGAAACTGAAGACAGACAATGCAGGCCTATGGCAAAAAGCACACTGCCTGGCTTCAAAATGGCCGCCAGCCTCATGGCCAGGCCCACAACACCAAGAAACTGAAGACAGACAATGCAGGCCTATGGCAAAAAGCACACTGCCTGGCTTCAAAATGGCCGCCAGCCTCATGGCCAGGCCCACAACAACAAGAAACTGAAGACAGACAATGCAGGCCTATGGCAAAAAGCACACTGCCTGGCTTCAAAATGGCCACCAGCCTCATGGCCAGGCCCACAACAACAAGAAACTGAAGACAGACAATGCAGGCCTATGGCAAAAAGCACACTGCCTGGCTTCAAAATGGCCACCAGCCTCATGGCCAGGCCCACAACAACAAGAAACTGAAGACAGACAATGCAGGCCTATGGCAAAAAGCACACTGCCTGGCTTCAAAATGGCCACCAGCCTCATGGCCAGGCCCACAACAAGAAGCCTAGGCCACAAAGGAAACACATGCAGGCCTTAGTATATGGCAAACGCAGCACACTTGTAACTCCCACCAGAAATGGCTACCAGCCACATGGGCACTCACAAATCACAAGCAACAAGCAGGAGGCCTGGAAAACAATGTACTGAAAACAGGCCTATAATAGCCAGGCAAAGGCTGCATGGTAAACGACACTGCTTTGCCTGTAATGCAATAAAATGCAAAAACGAAAATACACAGGGCTAAACAAGGCCTGCAGCACACCACACACAACTAAGGCATGTATTTAACACACAGCCCAAAAAACTGAAATACACCCAAAAAAACACATTTTGCAATTCAATCCAATGCCATCCATGCCCCCTAAATGATGTTTGAAATTAATAAATACATCACACAGCAATCCATGACCCATGACTAGCTCTGGACCTACTGGCTACCCACAACGATTTATTTTTAAAAATGATGAAAAGTACCAAAAATGAAGTTGCAGCAACTGCAATGCCCCAATCAAACAACACCAACTTACTTGTAAAATCTCAATTCCCAAAATCCTCAAATCCAATGATAGTGATGCAGCAGACACAAAGAGTGATCCTTCCAGCTCAAATCCAAGTGAAAAATGAACAGGAGATGGACAAAGCACTGGGAGGAGCCTGCTCGACAGGAACAGGAAGTAGGAGACTCTGTGGCACTTCCTCCCTCTCCCCCCCCAAAAATTTGACCAAAAAGGACAGCCAAATATCAATCTGAGGTTTTTTTTCATCCAAATCATCAATTTATAGAAGGTTTTATGCTGCTTGCGATGTTATTGTTCTCCAGATTGAAAATTTTGCGTGTTCGGGATCGCGAGCTGTACCAAAATATCGCTGGATGTCCGATGGCGCGCCCGAATGACGTGTTCGCGGTCGCAATCTCTCTCGCGGTGCACGATGGCGCGGCGAATGACGTGTTCGTGATCGCACACTCTCGCGTTGTCCGATGGCGCAGCGAATGACGTGTTCGCGATCGCAAACTCTCGCGGGATAACGCGGCCGGCTACCGAAATCTCGTGGCGCACGCGAACGGATAGGAAAACCCGTCGGCGAACGCAGGAATCCCGGTAAGTCGCTATCGCGCGCGCTAGAACGCATTTTTAAAGCGCGACAAGAAAATAATTTCGCTATGCCGCGGATCGCGGAATTGTTGTCAATTCCGCGTTCTCCGCGGAACGCGAAATTGCCTAAATTCCACAAATTCCGCGAGCGGAGCGGAATTGGATGCCCAGGCCTAGTGGAATCCAAGAGTGGATTCTTGAAGTGCAGAATCTGCAAGCAGAGGGGAGAGTCTATGCCACTGGTAGGTGACCAGGAGGCATGGAAGAACAATACCCACCGCTGTCGGGTGGTCCAGAAGTGAAGACGGTGACCTTGTCACTGCATCTGTGAGGACCAGGCGATGCTTAGGAAGTCCAGGAGCTGTGCACGAGCTGTCCCACGTCGGATGTCGGTGTGTAGGTGGTCGAGGTCCGGCTGGAGCCCCTACAAGCCTTGGTAGCCGCAAATGACGTGGAAAGCGAAGAGGTGCAAACATTGTAAGACCTTGACTCCGGTCATAGGCCTGCACTCTCCCCGCAGCTCCTGCTCACCGTCGCTGCCTGCAGAGCCCCCGGCACTGGGTGTTCGAGGCTGCTGCCTCCAAGGTTTTGTAATCGTGCGCTTCTGATTCATGTGAGATTACTGCTGCTGTTACTTAGTTTTCTTCTTGTGCCTGCTATTCCAGCATCTGCTTAGCTTTGTGTAGTCCGTGTTATTTCTGTTTGGTTTTCTTTTTTGTGCCCGCTACTTCCAGCGTTTCCCCCGTTCCCGCCACTGCTGCCCCGGCCCCGCCCCTCTTCCCACGCCCGTTCTCCCGCCTCCCAGCTGAGCCTCTCTCCCCTCCCCTACATAATGCAGACCGCTGCGGGGAAGCGCTCGTAAGACCTTGACTCCGGTCATAGGCCTGCACTCTCCCCGCAGCTCCTGCTCACCGTCGCTGCCTGCGGAGCCCCCGGCCCTGGGTGTTCGAGGCTGCTGCCTCCAAGGTTTTGTAATCGTGCGCTTCTGATTCATGTGAGATTACAGCTGCTGTTACTTAGTTTTCTTCTTGTGCCCAGCATCTGCTTAGCTTTGTCTAGTCCGTGTTATTTCTGTTTGGTTTTCTTTTTTGTGCCCGCTACTTCCAGCGTTTCCCCCGTTCCCGCCACTGCTGCCCCGGCTCCACCCCTCTTCCCGCGCCCGTTCTCCCGCCTCCCAGCTGAGCCTCTCTCCCCTCCCCTACATAATGCAGACCGCTGCGGGAGAGCGCTCGTAAGACCTTGACTCCGGTCATAGGCCTGCACTCTCCCCGCAGCTCCTGCTCACCGTCGCTGCCTGCGGAGCCCCCGGCCCTGGGTGTTCGAGGCTGCTGCCTCCAAGGTTTTGTAATCGTGCGCTTCTGATTCATGTGAGATTACTGCTGCTGTTACTTAGTTTTCTTCTTGTGCCCGCTATTCCAGCATCTGCTTAGTTTTGTATAGTCCGTGTTATTTCTGTTTGGTTTTCTTTTTTGTGCCTGCTACTTCCAGCGTTTCCCCCGTTCCTGCCACAGCTGCCCTGGCCCCGCCCCTCTTCCCACGCCCGTTCTCCCGCCTCCCAGCTGAGCCTCTCTTCCCTCCCCTAAATAATGCAGACCGCTGCGGGGGAGCGCTCGTAAGACCTTGACTCCGGTCATAGGCCTGCACTCTCCCCGCAGCTCCTGCTCACCGTCGCTGCCTGCGGAGCCCCCGGCCCTGGGTGTTCGAGGCTGCTGCCTCCAAGGTTTTTTAATCGTGCGCTTCTGATTCATGTGAGATTACTGCTGCTGTTACTTAGTTTTCTTCTTGTGCCAGCTATTCCAGCATCTGCTTAGTTTTGTCTAGTCCGTGTTATTTCTGTTTGGTTTTCTTTTTATGCCCGCTACTTCCAGCGTTTCCCCCGTTCCTGCCCCTGCTGCCCCGGCCCCGCCCCTCTTCCCGCGCCCGTCCTCCCGCCTCCCAGCTGAGCCTCTCTCCCCTCCCCTACATAATGCAGACCGCTGCGCGGTCACGCAGCAGACGCGCGCAGCGGGAGTGCCGAAGGCAAGCCCGTCCGCGCCTGGACCGCGCCCAGTGCCAGAACCCCTGGCCCCCGCGAGTGCCACAACACCCAACGACACTACGATGCCGACTTCCTCCACGGACTCAACACCGGCCGATCATCAAACTGCTTCCAGGCCAGCCCGTCACTCACCCACGGACCCTTCACCTGCCGTGACTGCAGCTTCACCAGCCGCCGAACACCCGCACGCCCCACCCCACCCTCCAGAGCAGAACGCAACCACCTCAGATGCATACTACTCAACACCCGCTCCGTCCACAAGCACACCGTCGAACTCTGGGACCTACTCGACTCAGCCTCCCCGGACGTCGCCTTCCTAACAGAGACCTGGATGAACCCCTCCTCGGCACCCGACATCGCCAAAGCCATCCCAGATGGATACAAGATCACCAGAAGGGACCGCACCAACAAACCAGGAGGAGGAATCGCCATCATCTACAGAAGTACCCTCAGAGTCTCGACCTGCACGACAGACACCTCCAGCGCCGCCGAACACCTACACTTTCAGATCCACACTGACCCCAACACCACTCTCAGAGGAACACTCGTCTACAGACCCCCCGGCCACAGTTCATCGATGCCATCTCCGACATCGTCAGCACTCACGCCCTCGCGTCCGCAGACTACATCCTCCTCGTTGACCTGAATTTCCACCTCGAGAACGCCGACGACAGCAACTCCGCTGCTCTGCTTGATAACCTCGGACTCAAACAGCTCGTCACGACCCCTACCCACACCGCCGGTCACACCCTCGACCCCATCCTCTCAGCCAGCAACCACGTCACCTTCAGCCACACCACAGAACTCCACTGGACCGACCATTGCTGCGTCCACCACCCGATAAGGATCCCCTACCGCAGCTGGAACAAGGTCACGGAAGACCAGCTCATCACCACCCTCGCTCAAGACCCACCGACAAACACCACCGACACCAATACAGCCGCCAGCAACCTCAGGCAATGGATCGACGACTGCGCCAACACTCTCGCCCCGATCAAAAAACCCTCAAACAGGCGCTTCGACAGAAAGGCCAGCTGGTTCACCACCGACCTCCAGGAAACTAAGCGGACCTGACGAAGACTCCAGAAAAGATGGCGCCACGAAAAGACACCGGAAAACCACACAGCCCTTAAGAACGCCATCCGCAAACACCACCAAAAGGACCTCCTTCAAGGAACGCATCGACAACAACGCACACAACAGCAAAGAGCTCTTCAACATCGTGAAGGAGCTCTCCAACCCCAGCTCCAACTCTAACGACATCCCGCCGTCGCAAGACCTCTGCGACTCCCTAGCCACCTTCTTTCACCGCAAGATCGCAGACATCCACGACAGCTTCAACATCCAGACCTTCCCAACAGCCACCAACACTGCAGAACCACCGCCCCCCAGCCTCACCAACCATCTGCTCTCCTGGACCCACATCAACGACGAGGATACCATCAAGACCATGAACACCATCCACTCCGGCTCACCAACCGACCCCTGCCCTCACCACATCTTCAACAAAGCAAGCCGCATCATCGCCCCCCAACTTCGGAAGATCATCAATAGCTCCTTCGAGACCGCCACCTTCCCGGAAAGTTGGAAGCACGCCGAGATCAACGCCCTACTCAAGAAACCCACAGCGGACCCAAAGGAACTCAAGAACTTCCGGCCCATCTCCCTCCTACCGTTCCCGGCGAAAGTCATCGAAAAGATCGTCAACAAGCAACTGACCCACTTCCTCGAGGAGAACAACATCCTGGACCAGTACCAATCCGGCTTCCGCAGCAACCACAGCACCGAAACCGCCCTCATCGCTGCCACAGACGACATCAGGACCATACTGGACAACGGCGAAACCGTGGCCCTCATCCTCCTGGACCTCTCGGCCGCCTTCGACACCGTCTGCCACCACACCCTACGCACACGCCTACACGACACAGGGTTACGCGACAAAACCCTGGACTGGATCACCTCCTTCCTCACCAACAGAACCCAGAGGGTCCGCCTCCCGTCCTTCCATTCTGAAGCCACCAAGATCATCTGCGGCGTACCCCAAGGATCATCCCTCAGCCCTACCCTCTTCAACGTCTACATGGCTCCACTCGCCAACATCGTCCGCTCACACAACCTCAACATCGTCTCCTACGCCGACGACACTCAACTGATCCTCTCCCTCACCAAAAACCCTGCCACCGCCAAAACCAACCTCCACGAAGGAATGAAGGCAGTCACCAGCTGGATGCAGACCAGCTGCCTGAAACTCAACTCGGACAAAACAGAAGTCCTCATGATTGGATCCACCCCCTCAGCATGGGACGACTCTTGGTGGCCAGCTGCACTGGGAGCCGCACCCACACCCACCGACCACGCACGCAACCTGGGAGTCATCCTGGACTCATCGCTCTCAATGACCCTGCAAGTCAACGCCGTCTCCTCCTCCTGCTTCAACACCCTTCGCATGCTCCGCAAGATCTACAGATGGATCCCCACCGAAACCAGAAGGACGGTCACCCAGGCCCTGGTCAGCAGCAGGCTGGACTACGGCAACACCCTCTACGCAGGAACCACGGCCAAACTCCAGAAGAGACTCCAACGCATACAGAACGCCTCCGCACGCCTCATCCTCGACATACCCGCCACAGCCACATCACTGCCCACCTGAGAGACCTGCACTGGCTCCCCATCAACAAGAGGATCACCTTCAAGCTCCTCACCCTCGCCCACAAAGCACTACACAACACCGGACCAGCATACCTCAACAAGCGTCTCACCTTCTACACACCGAATCGCCAGCTGCGCTCCGCCGACCTCGCCCTTGCCGCCGTCCCACGCATCCACAGGACCTCCACCGGCGGCAGATCCTTCTCCTACCTCGCGGCCAAGACGTGGAACACCCTCCCCATACAGTTGCGACAGACCCAAGACTTGCTGACCTTCAGGAGACTTCTCAAGACCTGACTGTTCGAGCAGTAGCTGCACCCCCCACCCCCGCTCAGCGCCTTGAGACCCTCACGGGTGATTAGTGCGCTCTACAAATAATTGATTGATTGATTGATTGACCAGTAAGGTCCGAGGGACTCACCAGTTGCAGGAGAGTCAGAGCAAGCAACGAACAAGGAGAGGAGCCCACTGAAGCAAAGACACTAAAGAGGACCCACAGACCGGAGGCACAGGAGTCGCAAGAGGACCTCAGGCAGCTCACCCAAGATGGAGGCCCACGTTGCAGAGGATGCAGTGAGGATGCTGATCTTCAAGGGATAAGGTGCTGGAGGCTGGAGCTTCTTGTAGCCAGAACATCTCAGGAGTGCAGAGTCAACAAGCCTTGGCAACGGCAAGTCGATGCGGTGCACAGGGGTTTGGTCCCAGTGGCTCCGACGAGGGATACTTGTGGTGTTGAGGTTTATACATTATTTATATTGTGTTGATCAAGGTCTGTGGAAGGTTAGGTTTATATTCTATGATGCAATATGGAATGTGGGGTTTGGAATGTGAAGGGGTACAGGAGTTGATGATCAGTAGTTGGTGTGGATCTGCTGGGCCCCTCTGACCTTTACTGTCGATCAGTTAATAAATCTACTTCTGCAAACTACAATTGGAGAAGCGTCTTTACAATACTGTCCTTAAAATGGCTGAGAAGACAGGTCAGGCCTCTATGGAGCTGTAGAACCACCACTTGTGTTGCTGGGCCTCGGGAAGTCCGTAGGACGGCAGGAGCAGCAGACCCGTCAGCTTCGTTGCGGTGCCTGCAGATGCAGGGGAGTGACTTCTTCACTCCAATTGAGATTACTTCGGATGTCTTTGATGTTCGCAGGCCTTCTGGAGAACCTGGATGACGTACAGACACACACAACGCAGAAGACTTGAAGAACAGCGAGACCAGGAGAAGCATGAGTCTTCCTTGATGCAGTCTCGGTTCCAGTCGAAGTCCAAGTGTCCAGACGATCAAAGAGTGTCTTGGTTTCAGCGGCGAGTCTTGTTCCACGATCAATCTGAGGACCCACCCACAGGGGAGCCCTTAAATACACTAGGGAAAGTGTTGGAACGAATTGGGGGTCCCACCCCAAATGCCATTTATTATTAAGTATGTTTGCAGAGTGCAGGATACCGTGGTCAAAAAGAGTTTAATTTGCCCATCATTTGCACTTGAGATGCATAGGGGGCATATACCCTTTTGCACAGATTGCCCAAACCATGACAATAGACAGATTGAGGTGGGGAGGTTGCTTGACACTAGCGGATCTCTATCCAGACAGTAGGTTTTTGTCCTTTGAGGAGGCGTAAGAAATGTATGGGATTGGAGTAAGCCATTTTTTACAATATGCTAAAATGGCACACACAATCAGAGAAATATGGTCCACTTTTCAATAACTACCCATACAGGGCGCTACACTCTGATAGTCCTCTAATGAGGTTGAAGGTAATGAGAAATAATCCACAAATATAGTGGAAGTTCTGCATGTGTAAGTTTTACCTCTACATGCAAAGCTGGCTTAGTCAATAACCTGACAGCTATGCATAAAAGGTGTTGGAAATGGCCCTTTTTGCAGGGTTATCCCCAAACCTTTTGCTTCTTCTTCCTATTTTTTCCTGACCTGTGGTTGTTGGCTGTAGGACTCTGGGCACTTTACCACTGCTGATCAGTGCTAAAGTGCATATGCTCTCTGTGTAAATTGTTATTGTGATTGGTTCTCCCTGATTGGCATATTTGTTTTACCAGTAGGTCCCTAGTAAAGTGCACTGAGTGTGCCAGGGCTGGTAAATCAAATGCTACTAGTGGGCTTGCAGCACTGATTGTGCCACCCACATGAGTAGCCCTGAAAAGAGGTCTCAGGCCTGCCACCACAGTGCCTGTGCGCAGTTTGTTAACTGCCATGTCGACTTGGCAAGTGCACCCACTTGCCAGGCCCTACCCTTTCCTTTTCTTACACATAAGACACCCCTATGGTAGGCCCAAGGTACCCCCCTGGGCAGGGTGCAGTGTATGTGAAAGGTAGGACATGTACTGGTGTGTGTAACATGTCCTGATAGTGAAATACTGCCAATTTCGTTTTTCACTATTGAAAGGCTATCTTGCCCTATAGGACAGAATGGGGAATGCTTTGTAACATTTTACAAGCTTATCTTCCCATAGGGATAAGATAGAAAAATGGAGTTTGGTATCACTGAACTCAGGATTTAATAAAACATCTTTTAGTAAAGATGGTTTTTAAATTATGTGTTTGAAAATAGCACTTTTAGAAAGTGGCTATTTTCTTGTTCAACCTTCCTGTGTGCCTCTGCCTGTTTGTGGATTGACTGTCTGGCTTTGGAGTGACAGGGGCTGGGGAGATGCAGTGGCTCCAGGAGTCTGGATGAGTCAGCACTAGGCTGAATAGGCCTGATCTGCATTTGGAGTGGTGGGAGGAGTAGCACCTGTACCTGAATAGGGCTGTGCCTGCCTTCCACAATGCTGGCTCCGCCCCCCTGTGGTGTGTCTGGTGCCAAGGCTCACACTGACAATGGATGTTGTTGTGCACTTGCAGAGTGCGCCCCCAGAACTGGTTTGAACTGGGCTCAGAACCCCTTGCACAAAGAGAACAAAGACATTTTGAGGTATAAGTATCAGACCCAAATCCCCAGACTTTTAGATCATTCCTGGAATTCAAGAGGAACCTTTGCCAAGGAGAAGAGCTGGAGAGACTGAGGAGAAGTACTGCCCTTGCTGTGTGTCTGGGGTTGGCCTGCAGTTGCAGTTTCTGCCAAGGAAAGGAGAAGGACTTTGCTGTGTGCTGTGTCCCCTGCTTGAAGGAGATCTCCAAGGGCCTGAAGTGTGCTGGCCTCCTGTTCTGAAGTCTCAGGGACACAAAAGACTTCCTGCAAATCTCCTGGTGCTTCTGGACTCTGCCATCTGTGAGTCCTACCCTTGCCTGAGGTGCCTCTTTCCAGTTACAGGACCTCAGAGGTGGGTTTTGCAGCTAATCTCTGCAAGAACCGGCGCGAAGCATCGCAAAGCCGTGCAAAGTCTCTCGAACCGGCGCCGGTCGACGCGAAGCCTCGCAGAGTCTCGCCAGGCGACGCGAAGTCTTGCCGCGCAGCCCCCAGCACCGACGCCGGATGGCGCGAAGCCTCGCAAAGCGACGCATCACCTCCGGTGTGTCACACATCGTACCTATGCACCAGTTTTCCACGCATCACCCGCAGACCAGAACCGTCTTGGATTTTGACGCCTCAATTCCCCCTACAGTCCGGATTCGACGCATCACTTCTCCTGTGTGCAGCAGAACTGGCGCCTCGCCTCCCCAAGGACTCAGGAACTGACGCCTCGCTGTGTTTTCCAACGCTTCCTTTCTCTGCGGCTGTTTGACGCATCTTCAGGTACTTTGTGCAAAAGTCACGCATCCATAGTTTTCTATGGTACAAGTTCTTAAAACTTTTTGAAAGTCATATTTTTAACTGTGTATGTTGGATTGTTGTTGTTTTGGTCTTGTTTAGTTTAGATACAGATATTTTAGTTTTCTAAACTGGTGTGGTGTCCATTTGTGGTGTTTTCACTGTGTTACTGTGAGTGTTGGTACAAATACTTTACACATTGCCTTTGGGATAAGCCTGTCTGCTCGTGCCACGCTACCAAGGGGGTGAGCAGGGGTTATCTAAAGTGTGTATCCCCCTTACCCTGACTAGAAGCAAGGGTCCCTATTTGGACAAAGGTACCTACCTCTGCCAACTAGAGACCCCCATTTCTAACATTGGTGGTCAGCGGTGAGGATTTGAACCTGTATTTGTACTTGACCCACAGTGATTGGTGTACATCACTAAGTTTAGTGCAGACCACTACGCAGCCACATACTGTGTTCTGTTTTTGGTTCTATTTTTGAGTGACCCTTAAAGTATCCACGCACCATGTCTCAGAAAGGGAAACCAGCAAGTGAGGCTGAAGAATTGGAGTTTGATATTGAAGCATTGCATACCTACAGGGTAGATCAGCTCAAACAATTTTGCAAGGATTTGGGATGTCCCATGAAGAGCAGCTCCAGGAAGGATGAGCTGCAGAAGGGCTTAAGGGCCTGGTGGGAGTCCAAAGAGGCGGGGAGAGACAGGTGATGTCGAGGTGGATGAGGATGCACAAGGGGATGGTTTCAGGTCACAGGATCTGCCTGTGTCAAGAGTAGCCTCTCGGGCTGGCAGCAACCATTCCGCTGAAAGTCTTTCCCCAGAGGAGTGGGAAGAGAACCAGAGGGTCAGAGAGCATGAGCTGGAGGTCATGAGGCTCCAGGCCAAGGCAGAGGAGAGCAGGAGAGCTTATGCCTTGGAAGAAAATAAATTGATCTTGGCAAATGAGCTGAGAATGAAAGAGCTCGATGAGGAGTTTGCGAGGCTTGAGACCCTGAGTGTCTCAACCAAGCAAAAAAAGAAGTGTGTAGCTCAGGAAGTGAGCTTTGCTGGGTTGGAGGTAGAGTCCAGCTCAGATGGTGGCAGCAAAATTGTGTTATCTAGTGCTGAGGGAGAAGTACACACACCCAGAGATGTGGCGCCTGACTTGAGGGGGGGGGTTAACATACACCAGGGGGTTCAGGTTTATGAGGTAGCTCCAGTGGTGTGCAGTGTCCCTGAAGTGGATTGGGGAACTGACACAGGGGATCATATTCCTGGTGATGGGAGGGGCACTCTACTTACTCTAGATGAGAGGTGCAGGGAGAGGGGTTCCTCCATTGTAGGAGTCCTGGTGTGTGAGTGTGGAGACCGCCCAGAAGAGTGTGGGTTGAGTGACAGAGACAGTCAGACACTGTCTTGCCAATCTCAGGAGTGTGGTGTGGGGTACTTGTGTGAGGCACTGGATGGTGGGGCAAAGGGTAGCTTGGTTAACAACTGTGGGGGGCTGTGTGATTCAATTGTTGGAGACCATATTTTTAGTCCCTGTTTTCCAGAGCTATGCAAACACCCAGTGGAGTGTGAGTTATCTGATTCCAGGGAGCTTGCACTGGAGGCAGACCTTTTGGTGGAGTCCAGAGGGTCTGATGAGGCTTTTGGGAGTGATCCTGAAGGAGGTGGCTCAGGTTTTCCCCAACCAGGTGAGGTAGGGGAGGTTTGGAGTAACCCAGATAGGTCCCAGTGTAGTGGAATGGGGGGTGAGGAGCCCCATGTCCTGTCTCTGAGTAGAGGGAGTGGGGGTGGGCTGAGTCCCAAGGTGTCCGAGGCCCAGTTCCAGGGCCTGTTTGGTTCCATGAGTGAACACCAGGAGGGGAGCCTAGTCTGTACAGGGAGGCCATTTCCTGAGGGGGATCCCAAGGTATTAGGTGAACTGGGGGAGACTGCTGTAACTAGCGTTCCACCAGGTCTGGTGTCTGGCAGCACCGCTCCAGTGGGCAGGGTGCATGAGTCCAGAGAAAAGGGTGAGGGGAGGACGCAGTCCTCAGTGGAAGGACCAGTGGGTCAGGGGTTGCCAGCTTTGAGGTCGGAGCACCCCAGGACTGACCCTGGTGAGGCCACTTCTGGCCTGGGGGGTCTTCATGCTCTGTCAAGTGGACAGGAGGCTGGAGACCTGCGCCAGGCAGACTCTTGTACAACTCATGAGGAGTGTGTTTCCCTTAGGGGGTTGGTGTACTCCCCAGGAAGTCCTGGGTTGCCAGGCACAGGACCAGCCTAAGTGTACAGACCCTGGGTTGGAGGACCAGGTTCAGGGTTTCCCCCCTGACCTGGAGGAAGGGGCGACTGCTAACAGTGCCCCTACCAAGTTGTCTTCTGGGGGTACCGCTCCAGGTGGGAGGGTGCAGAGCCCCAGGGAGGAAGACAGGGTGTGGGAGAGCCCACCCCAGTCTCTTGTCCAGCCGCAGGGTACAGACCCTGGGCTGGTGGA
Source organism: Calotriton arnoldi (assembly GCA_963921515.1). NCBI lineage: Eukaryota > Metazoa > Chordata > Amphibia > Caudata > Salamandridae > Calotriton > Calotriton arnoldi. Next base: position 1,172,970 of record CAWUFW010000130.1, read on the forward strand.
CCAGTGTCAGGATGCCATACCTGACTTGGCAGGAGGGAGAGTGGAGAAAAGGTGCCTGGCACCTGGGGCTACTGCCCCCCACTTTCTGACGCTACAGAGGTTAGAGAGGCCTGAAAGGCATGAGGCCTGGCTCTCATCACTGACAGCTGTCAGTGGGCACTGTGGCTGTCTGTCCTGGTGGACAGAGTTGCCCCTGGGAGCGGGGCAGGAGTTACACCCCGGGGGTGGACTGGGCCACACCACTGTGTTGGCCATGTGGGTACTGTCTACCTATTGGGACACCTCTGTGAGCAAAGTAAGTTTAGGCGCTGCACAGATGGGGTCCCCAGGTGAGGAGAAGGGTCCCCCATGGGTTAGCCTAGTGGGCCCTGAGAGTATGGATAGAGGGATCCAACTGGGTTCAGGAAGGCGTAGAACAGGAATAGACCCCTGCTGTTCGGCCCAGGTTCCATGTTCTGTCGCCCCAAGCCGGGAAGCCCATCGAGGTATTGATTGGTCTACCCTGGCTTTAGGCTGGAAGGGGGTTGTGTTGGAAATGGCCCTTTTTGCAGGGTTATCCCCAAACTTTTTGCTTCTTCCTCCTATTTTTTCCTGACCTGTGGTTGTTGGCTATAGGACTCTGGGCACTTTACCACTGCTGATCAGTGCTAAAGTGCATATGCTCTCTGTGTAAATTGTTATTGTGATTGGTTCTCCCTGATTGGCATATTTGTTTTACCAGTAGGTCCCTAGTAAAGTGCACTTAGTGTGCCAGGGCAAATGCTACTAGTGGGCTTGCAGCACGGATTGTGCCACCCACATGAGTGGCCCTGAAAAGAGGTCTCAGGCCTGCCATCCCAGTGCCTGTGCGCAGTTTGTTAACTGCCATGTCGACTTGGCAAGTGCACCCACTTGCCAGGCCCTACCCTTCCCTTTTCATACACATAAGACACCCCTATGGTAGGCCCAAGGTACCCCCCCCGGGCAGGGTGCAGTGTATGTGAAAGGTAGGACATGTACTGGTGTGTGTAACATGTCCTGATAGTGAAATGCTGCCAATTTCGTTTTTCACTATTGAAAGGCTATCTTGCCCTATAGGACAGAATGGGGAATGCTTTGTAACATTTTACAAGCTTATCTTCCCATAGGGATAAGATTGAAAAATGGAGTTTGGTATCCCTGAACTCAGGATTTAATAAAACATCTTTTAGTAAAGATGGTTTTTAAATTATGTGTTTGAAAATAGCACTTTTAGAAAGTGGCTATTTTCTTGTTCAACCTTCCTGTGTGTCTCTGCCTGTTTGTGGATTGACTCTCTGGCTTTGGAGTGACAGGGGCTGGGGAGGTGCAGTGGCTCCAGGAGTTTGGATGAGTCAGCACTAGGCTGAATAGGCCTGAGCTGCATTTGGAGTGGTGGGAGGAGTAGCATCTGTACCTGAATAGGGCTGTGCCTGCCTTCCACAATGCTGGCTCCGCCCCCCTGTGGTGTGTCTGGAGCCAAGGCTCACACTGACAATGGATGTTGTTGTGCACTTGCAGAGTGCCCCCAGAACTGGTTTGAACTGGGCTCAGAACCCCTTGCACAAAGAGAACAAAGACATTTTGGGGTATAAGTATCAGACCCAAATCCCCAGACTTTTAGATCATTCCTGGAATTCAAGAGGAACCTTTGCCAAGGAGAAGAGCTGGAGAGACTGAGGAGAAGTACTGCCCTTGCTGTGTGTTTGGGGTTGGCCTGCAGTTGCAGTTTCTGCCAAGAAAAGGAGAAGGACTTTGCTGTGTGCTGCGTCCCCTGCTTGAAGGAGATCTCCAAGGGCCTGAAGTGTGCTGGCCTCCTGTTCTGAAGTCTCAGGGACACAAAAGACTTCCTGCAAATCTGCTGGTGCTGCTGGACTCTGCCATCTGTGAGTCCTAGGCGCCGGACGACGTGAAGCCTCACCGAGTCTCGCAGGGTGACGCGAAGTCTCGCCGCGCAGCCCCCAGCACTGACACCGGACCGCGCGAAGCCTCGCAAAGCGACGCATCACCTCCGGTGAGTCACGCATCGTACCTGTGCACCAAGTTTTCCACGCATCACCCGCAGACCAGAACCGTCTTGGATTTCGATGCCTCACTTCCCCCTACAGTCCGGATTCGACGCATCACTTCTCCTGTGTGCAGCAGAACTGGCGCCACGCCTCCCCAAGGACTCAGGAACTGACGCCTCGCTGTGTTTTCCAATGCTTCCTTTCTCTGCGGCTGTTTGGCCTTGTGAATTTTGACGCATCTTCAGGTACTTTGTGTAAAAGTCACGCATCCATAGTTTTCTATGGTACAAGTTCTTGAAACCTTTTGAAAGTCATATTTTTAACTGTGTATGTTGGATTGTTGTCGTTTTGGTCTTGTTTAGTTTAGATAAAGATATTTTATTTTTCTAAACTGGTGTGGTGTCCATTTGTGGTGTTTTAACTGTGTTACTGTGAGTTTTGGTACAAATACTTTACACATTGCCTTTGGAAGAAGCCTGTCTGCTCGTGCCAAGCTACCAAGGGGATGAGCAGGGGTTATCTAAAGTGTGTATCCCCCTTACCCTGACTAGAAGCAAGGGTCCCTATTTGGACAAAGGTACCTACCTCTGCCAACTAGAGACCCCCATTTCTAACAAAAGGTTTCAGGATCAGTGGCAGGAGGTTACTGATAAGGAGTGGGTCAAACTTTGTATGGGAGTCAAACGCGTGATTTAAGCTCATTCAGTACATTTATGTCCGTATGTTCTATCTGACCCCAAATAAATTCAGTAAAATTAACCCTGGATGCTCTTCTAGGTGTTGTCGATGCCAAGCCAAAGAGGCTGACTTTTTCCATATTACAAGGAACATATGAGCATTACAAGGTTTCAGATGGAAGTACTGAGTAGGGTCAAACATTGTGAAAGCAGGACTGTGCGCCCTACGATTAAGCAATGTATGCTCAGGTTAAGGTCTGCTCAAGTGCTTGCTAAAAGGCAAATAGCCATACATTGGCTGAATGTCAGGCTACCGAGTATTGACAGCTGTGCTAAAGATATGGTATAATCACTGGGATCAAGTAGGGCTTGTGCTATGGCAAAGTGGAGGAGTCCTGCAGGATATAGTTTGGTTAAATCAGCTGTGAGAATGAAGGTAATCAAGACAAAGGCAGGCCTCAGTGTGCCAAAGGTGGTCAGTTTTTTGCTACGGACACGGCACGTTCAGCTCTTTGGCTTTGGGTAAAAATCCTTTGAATATGCCATTATTGTTTCAATCTCAGGACACTTCTGGTGGGAAGAGAGCATAGGATGGGAGGTAAAGGGGCGGAGGTGTAGTGTTTGCTTTGCAATTTGGTTCAAGATGTTGGTTTTGTTGCAAATTGCCATAACAACATTGCTGAATGATACAGTACACACCGTTCGCAATGTTTGTTGTTGTTTTAATATACTCGGTACGGCCACTGTAAAATGTACTTATTCAAAACCAATTATTTTTTTTTGCAGAGTTTTATATAGCGCGAACTTGACCCGAATCGGGTATCAGAGCGCTTTACATAGCACCAGTTACGTTACATGAGGACACACATTCATTTTTGGTTAGGCCCAGGGAGATTAAGTGATTTGCCCAGAATCACAGGATGTTCAGCGTCATTGCCGAGACTTGAACCCAGTTCCCCAGATTCGAGGTCGACCGCCCTAGCCATTAGGCCAACTCCTTTCCCCAATTAAAACTATTTTTTTAAAAACTATCAGAATATTGATCCAATGACTATTGGAGGGTGAGCAGTAAAGCCACGCCAAGACACCAACCACTTTACAGGCCATACACACACAGTTCACGTCCTGCCCACGATGCCATTCATACCGAAAGCCACTGGCCCAATACAACACAGCATAACACTCACATCAATATCCCACTGCCATTCAAATGCCCATAACATTCATGAGCCACAGGACTGAATCACCAATCACACCGCCTCTCACCTAGTTGTCAACCATCTTGCATACTAACACACCACCAGCAAACCTCTCCACACATACTGCCAGATGTGATGTAAGTCTGTGCCTCAACAAGCTTCACAACATCCCAATGGAAAAGCAACCTAGACCAAGTTTTACTAACTGTCAAGCATCTGTCTCCCTCAAAATCCTGAGTGATACCATATGTGTGCCAAGTGAACCTTTACTGACACCTCCCATGACCGCCACCTGAGGCTTAAGAAGTCTTTAGTGCACTTGCTGTGCTAAATCTGACTCCTTCCAGGTATGTGGATGTAAGTTGGGGGTGTCTGAGTACGCCTGTGGGACTTGACCTACATTCCACAAACTGTGTAAGCATATCTATCTTTGAAACTAAGGTAAACATGCTTGGGAAGACTGTCCCAAGCTCCATAAAGAGCACTTCCAAAACTACTAAAAGCTTTAGGTTTTGAGCACAGGCTACTCTGTGACAACGTGGTTTATGTCCTGCCCATTGTTAGCAGACTCTTTTTCTCTGTTGCAGGAACACAGTCGACAAAGTGACAGCCAATTGAAAGTCAAGGAAAGAGCTCGGTCTTCCTGTGGTAGTCTGATGGTAGTCTGATGGTAAACAACATGTATGTTGTAGGTTGTCAACTGGATCAGGTGGGTAAACAACATCCTATACCATGTGTGAATTTACGACTCACATTATATGGCTGAATTGGTCATTTTATCCACTCTGCCCATGTACTTGCTGTAATCAATTATACAGTTGGGCGTGTGACCTCTACCACCTGACCTCAAATCATGACTGGGGAAGTGCTCCTATCATGGATTGTAGTGAACATGTATACATGTGGGCAATTTGGAGCGTCTTACAAACAAGCTCCTGCAGGAATCCTTTGTGACTTTTAACAGTGTCAGCTTTGTACAACTCACTAAACAGCTAGACTCCTGTATAGAATTTGTCCACATAAAGGTTATAACTTTTATGAATATGTGATTTGACAAGCTCCCACACAATCTTTGCAGTGATCCATGGTGTGGAAGGGCAATCTTCAGGATTTTTAGTGGAGTCCTTACCTCTATATACTCTCAAGCTGTATACATAACCAGTAGAGGTCTCACACAGCATGTGCATCCTAATGCTATAATGAGCTATTTTGCATGGTATGTTTTGCCTTAACAGCAGCCATTTAATATATTGATTAGCGAGGCTAGGGGACCCTTACATTATGGACAGGATTTGAACTTTAACAGATTTATGAGTTGAATATAGCCTTTTTATTCTGGGTGGATACACAGTTAATATTTTCTATATTGTACATCTCTAATGGGCATTGAGGGAGATGGGACGTGATATGTTTTTTAAAAAAACTTTAGGAAAAGAACTTTAGGTATCGCACTCGCAATGGCATTTTAATTTATTGGATGTGTTAACTTATTACATTGTAGGATCAAATTGAATTGAACGGACTGTTACCGTTTGGTTACATCTGAAGCATAAGGATGTCCTATCCACCATATGTCATGACATACGCCTATGAGGTGTTATCCTTTTTAATATGTTGAATGCGAAGAGAACTTACCTTGGGATATCTTTTGTGATACTTGTTTTAGTTGTAATAATATACGATTGATTTAGATTATATGTAAAATGATGGAAATATCGAGAAGCAATGTTTTTTTATGTTTGAAGGGTTGTTCTTTATGTATAATAATGGCTTATATAGGTGTATTTATTAATTGAAACTACAGGTATTGAAATGCTACTAAATCTATGGATACATGGGTTGTATGATGAATATCCTAGAGTGACTACAATGACAGATTAATATTATGGAATCAATAATAAGAATGTGTTTCAGTTGGGGTTTTCTGTGTCTCTGGCCTCATCTTAATATTTTATTATGTTGATGCCCATTTGACCGTGTCATAAACAACAAGTTACGTTATTAGGAATGTTCAACAATTCATAAGAAATAGATAGTTTACTGTATGAACTTACTTATAGAAAAGCTGTTGTGCTCGATGAAGTTTTGTTTCCTCTACCAGTATTATCACTGGCAATAGGAAGCTTTGTTTTTTATTTGTATATGTATGGTTTTTAATTTGCCTAAATATACTAAGGGCCTGATAATGAGTTTGGCGGTCCGATGGACCGCCAAACCCTTGGTGGCAGGGCGGCTACTGCCGCACCAGCGGTCTGACCGCCGTATTTCGGGTTGGGCGGTCGGACCGCCATGGGATCGCTGCTCCCGCCAGGGATCCGCAATCCCTGGTGGTCTTGCAGCCATCTGAGGCCGGCAATATGCTGGCGGTGCCGCTGCGGCACCGCCAAGCATATTACGAGTTTACTCACTGCCACAATTTTCATGGCAGTTAGCCCGGCATAAAAACTGTGTCAGTGAGATAACCAAGTGGCTCTACAGGGCCTCATGTTTCCTCAAGACCATTGGGTGCATGCATTGGGGCACATTATGTGCCCCCCCTGTGTGCAATGCACCCCAGATCCTCCACAGCATGGACTGCATCAGTCCATGACATGCAGGAACGGGCTTTGGCGTTCCCATTGTAGTGCCTTTCTAAGGCTCACCGCCTGGGACCGCCAATGCACAGCCCACCAGACCAGGAGAAAACTCCTAATCTGGCAGGCGGTCGATGGTTGAGTTTGGTGGTGTTGGAGCGGGGCGCTGGCATGGCGGCCCGCTCCCACACCGCCAAACTCGTAATCAGGCCCGAAGTGTTTACTTATGTATATTCTTGTAGCCCTGAAGAAATCCTGAGTGGACAAAACGCATTGGCTTTGGCTACAATTGAATTTGAATTTTATAAGAAGGTTGGAAAAATAAATAATGGATTATGAATCTCATTTTGGACTAATTCTCATCTAGTCATACAAGGATGAATGTTGGACATTGCTTAATATTAGGTGATTAGTGAGTTACTCCGATTATTGTTACAAATATTGAAAACTGATTGATCATCTTGAGTGCTGAGTAATATTTTATTTGAGTGGGTATGAGTGTGCCTTTGTGAGATATCTCAAAGTGGAAAAGCAAAAACGCACTTAGCTTCTTGATGTCACGATCCGAAGAATTACTTCTGAAGAACGTCTGCAAGGATGCTAAAAGAACGAAGTATTACTTCAACTTGTCACATGCACAATACCACAGCATACTTCATGGGACGAGGGGTGAGCCCACTCCAGCCACGGTTCATTTATTATGGCACTCACATGCAGTAGAGATAATTTTAGTTGGGAGACAACTAAAATATACCATATCAGTGTCAGACAGGTCCAGAAACAAGGCCTGTGCGCCACAATAAAAGTGTCCCCATTAGCAAACCAGACAGCTAAACAAACATTGTTAAGCCAATAGGTCTGGCCTTGGCTGCCAGCCTTTTGGCTTTGTCACTGCTGTTTTGCTTTGTCATGGCTTTTGCAAAACTTTATTTTTGGTGGAGCTGCAAGGCCTCTTCGAAAAAATCTGTCTCAAGAAACACACATTGCCCCCGCAACTGAAGAATCCTACTGTGTGTGTGGGCATGCTTCTCGTGGAGAAGAAGAAAGCCATCACTCACAGTGAAGTGAGCAATTAACTGTAGTGGGCTGCCCCACGCTGTATACTGTACTGGGTGGAAGAAAAATATGAATGACAACAATAGACCAATGGATGAAGAGGGCTGGCTGAAAGCCCTTTTTAGTACAATGTATATATAATTTTTGTGAAATTAAAAGATCATGGCTAATACCAGACCTAAATGTTGCCCACGTGTGGATATTGGGGCCGTTTTGAGCTTGTAAAGACATTCTTTATGGGTGTTTTGTAAAGTATGGAAGACTGCATGCATTTGTGTTTGCTGCGCACAATCCTGTGACAATGTCAGGGAAATCAAAAGTAAAAACCTACCCATCAGACCATAAAACAAGCCCACACACTCCCTAGTGGTCCAGTTGATTTGGCTCATTTTGTTTTACAACTGGGGGGACCAGTGTGCCCTCCTTGGGGTCCCAATAGTCACCCCCCTCCAGGCCTCCACCCAGCATTCCATCTAAAAACAAGTATGTCCCCAAGGGAGGGTCGGGCCATCTGGCATATGGACTAACCCCTGCAAAATGTGCCCACCATTTTGTTTTCCCCAGGGGAAAAAAAACATTGCATTTATAAAAATAAATGCCTCCCAAATATATAGCCCCATATGCCAGATGGCCTATATCCCTGGATAATGTGTATGCCATTTTTAGGTCGAGCCTGCGTCCACGCACATGTGCTGCTCTGGCGAGCTGCTGTACTGGAGTATGGAAGAGAAGCCCCGCCCACTCTCCGCCCATATTTTTCATTGGCTTGTGTCTTTGTCCTTCGTAAATACTGGTTTCTGATTCAGTTATCGGCTTGTTAGTCCCTCCTTAGTACAGCCTTGTCTTCATTTGTAACCTCCCATGGCTACTGGCCCTTTTACTTCGGTTGTTACACGGTACGTGTTATTTAATCTGTAAGTACTACTTTCTTTAATGAGTTCTTCCTACTGCAGGCACAACATGCTTTCTGCACGAAATGTGCGCTTTCACTTTTTTTTTTTTTAAGGAGCGCTGCTGTGCTCTATCTTATATAATGTTTTTGGCTTAAAGAATGTCAGCCACGCCATTAAAGCTCTCACGCCATATTTTTTTTTTCCAGTTGGGAGGGGCAGGCCGCTGCTCCTTTGTTTTTCATGTAAATAAACATGGCGTCCTGCCTCCTGGGAGGCTTGGCTTACAGGAGAGTTAAGAAGAGGTGACCCCAACGCTCGTGACTGGTTGGACTCTGGATGCACACCTGGTTTTAAAGTTGTGACGGTGTCGGAGGTGGTCTCTGCCCTTGGAACAGTCCACCTGCCGTCACCAGCACCCAAAGCCTTTGATAAAACGCTGGGAAGATGTGGTTGTAAACTGCAACTCTCAGGGCTGGGGGAGGGGCTTTGGTTACCTAAAGAGTGAAACTCTCTCTAGATTGCAAATTGTGTATAAATCAGCAGCTCTCTGTGGGGAGGGGGCGCTTTAGTTATCTCACTAGTCAGTACCTCTCCTGTGATAACCTCCTCTCTGACCCTGGGGATTAAAGGGGCGCAAACACGCAGCTTTCAAAGTGGGGGAAGCATTGGTTATTTAAAGACCGCTCATGTGATGGTATACTGTCAGACCTGGGCATTATTGGTTTAGGGGTGCAAACAAGCAGCCTTCCGGGTAGCATTTACAGGGATTTAAACGTCAGCGACAGTGAGTACATAAGGTTTCGGGTTTTACCCATCTCTCGGAAGACTGATTGGCATAGCTGCCAAGTTTCCCATGTTCACGCGTTAATCCACTCCTGGGTTTTTTTCTTAGTATTCTGGGACTTGTAGTCCTGGTTTTATACAGGGACTTGAGGGGGAAAAAACGGGACCGGACTAACTAGACACGCGTGGCCCTGGGAAACTTGGCATTTGTGGATTGGGGGAGGGAGAGGACAAGTCTGTCTGTGGGGCTCCAATTTGATCACATCTGTGGCTCAGGTATTTTTGTTGCTCTCACGAGGTTGTAAAACCCGCTTATCTCAAAGAGGCACACCACATAGACCGCATAGCGTTGTGGTGGTGAATAACATAACATGTGCATTTGTAAAGCGCACGTTCACCCCAGCAACGGGGCATCTTGGCGCTGAATAACAGATGTTTATTGTTACCCAATTCAATGGTACTCATTTTATCGACCTCAAATGGATGAAAGGCTGAGAGGACCCGCCAGGATATGAACCTGTGACCATGAGGTCGAACACAGGCCCCTGCAGTGGATGCATTAGTCCACTGAGCCACCAGACCCGGAATCACCGAATGTGAGGATGTCTTTGGAAATGATTTTAAGTTTTGTTTACAGAAAGAAGTCCAGTCCGATAACTCGGGTTTGCTTATTTTTAGGTTGGTGAAACTACTGCATGTGCATTTCTGGTTTCACGTTCTGCAAGCCACATGGCTAGTGGCATTGAAACCTAACATTGCTGTTTTATGTACAATTAAACATACTTCAGGACTTGTATTTGTTGGGCAAGGGTTTAGAGAGGCACTGGACCTTTACCCTATCCCACTGGCTCTGTAGAGGCACCAGCCTCTAAATGCACCATTCTCACATTTGGGGGTGATTCTTATCCAGCCCAACGGGCCTGTCAGACTTCCACAGGCATTTATTTGTCTGGTATGGCACGGACTCGCCCTCAGCCTTAACAGCAATCTACAGTGGCACAATGCTGGTTTTGATACAGGTCTACCAGCCTTCCATGGTCTTTACTTGGCCTGAAGTTGCCCGGGTCTCCCCCAGCCCTATTGTCTTTCAGAGGTACCCATTTTGCATGCGACTGACATACCTGGCATGGCACCGACTTTGCAGCAGCCTACCGACTTTTCTGTGACGTTTATAATTCCAGAGAGTTTATATCCCTAATTACTTGTTTTGCGTCTTTAAAGGACGGTTACTTTTCATAAAATAAAACTTCTAAAAAGTGCACTGGAAACTACGGACAGCTGAATATTGTACTTCCCATAAACTTGTACCTGTGGGGCAGTTCCAGGAACTTGTTGAGCCACCCCCACCACTGTACTGTACTCTCTTGGACAGAACATGACTTACCTCCTGGTACAGCCTGACAGGTTCCCTCCCCCAGAGATGGCGACAGCAGCAGGTGCGTCACGCGCCTCAAGGGAGCGATTCGTTAACTCTCTCAGGCCCTTTCCTTCATGCGCGGCAGTTCGCGGCGACCCTTCGAGAAGCCCATACTAGTTCTAGCAGGGGCTCGTAATGTGTGCGAAGGGGAGGGGAGCCAGAAGAAAGGAAACGGTGACAACGTGGGATTTTTTATTTTATTTTATCAAATTTGCAAAACATATGCAAATAAAAGGAAAGGAAAAAGCAAGCAGAGGCAGTAGCAGCCAGTGTCATGGACCTTAGTGCAAGGTAGGAAATGGGCCCCATGGATGCTGTTTTAATGGTAAAATACAACAATAATTTGGGTTCAGTGGGCCCCTCTAGGAGCAGGTGCCACTGCACCTGCTGCACCAATGGAAGCTACGCCCTGAGCAGAATTTCTTTTTTTTTAAGTTTAAAAGCTTTATTTGAAATAAAGTACAGATACAGAGAATAAGCCATACAAATTATCTTAAAACTGAAATAACAAGAAATAGGAAGGCAAATATTAAACAAAGTAGAAAGCATTTTACATTTTAACATTTTCATACGGAGGGGGGAAAGAGGGTAGAATATGATTTTACAACTGAAGATCGCGTATCATTACACAGTAATAACAAAGAACAAAATCGTTAATCTACCTAAAGAACGATATAATGTTGAGAAACAACATAGAGTAAATAAGCAGAGAAAATAACAATTTACGGCGGTTTAAAATTTTAGAACTTTTAAAACATACCTGCCTTTTTGCAACATTATTTAAATAATTAGTTAATGGTAACCAATATAAGTCTCTATTAGCAAGTGGATTGTAGGAGGAGGCAAAAGCAATATCCAGTCTTATTATAGTGACAAACATTATTCCACCAAGACTTAACTGAAAGATTAGTTGAGCATTTCCAATTTAGTGTGATTTGTTGAAAAGCTAAAGCCAGCATAAGGTCAAATAAACCTTGTTCGTGGACAGGCAAACCCAAGGATTCTGTCAGACTTCCTGCAAAAAGAATGTCAATGGATAAAGGGATATTTAATTAAAAATGTTTGGATATAGTAGACCATATGTTCACCCAGAAGGAGGTTACATTGGGACAGGAAAATAAAAGATGAAACAAATCAGCTAGAGGGGATTTACAGGACCAACAGGAATCGTTATTAATATGTGAAAATTTAGCTATTGATAGGGGAGTAAAATATAACCTATGATAAAGAAAAAACATAGATTGGGTAGTAGAAGCATATCTAGAAATTTTTTATGATCTTGCCCAGATTTTGTTCCAGAAATCGATGCTCCACACACAAGCCAAAGCCCTCTCCCAAGCCAATTCTAAATTAGTTTTAGATCGAACAGAATCTGGGGTAAAGAGATATTTATAGATCAAGGAAGCTCTCGGAAATAAATATAACATTTTTAAAATTGGATCATCTGAGGATGTAGAAATATCAGAAGGAAGGGAATAAAAGATATCCAAGATTAACTCCATAAGTGTTGAGAATTTCTGCCAAAATGAGCGCGGACACTTAAAAGAAGCTTGAAAATGAGGGAAAGAACAAGGGGTCATGCCGTCAAACATATCACAAACCCAAACTATTCCTCGGAGTCTCCAAGATTTCCAATATAAAGGTTTATTTTTAATAGTAATAAGGCGGTTATACCAGAGAGGCGATTGTAGAAACGATTCCCTAGTAGAGATTTTTGGTTGACAATGATATTTTGATAGAGAGCATGTATGACGAAACAGTGGAAGAGATGTGATATTTACTTTTGCAGTAAATGCAAGAATTTCATTCACAGAAAAAGGAGCAATCAGAGAGCGTTCCACCTTAACCCATAAAGGTGTGAAAAGGGAGATGTTTGTAAGAAGCCATTTAGATGCCTGCTTCAGGCAAAAAGCTTTATGATAGAGTCTTAAGTCAGGAAATTTTACTCCTCCAATAGATTTTGGTTTCCTAAGATGATTCAATGACATTCTAGGTTTCTTATCATGCCATAAAAATTTAGAAAGAAGGGAGGCGAGTTTTTTAAAATACATGGAAGGGACGTGAATGGGTAGCATTGAAAAAATGTATAACAAGATAGGGGTAATCATCATCTTAATGGAATCAAGACGACCCCACCAAGAAAGAAAAAGAGGATTCCAAGAGGAAAGGCGTTTAGATATACGATCAAAAGCTTCCTTCATATTGATTTTAACCGAATCCAGAATGGAATTATTGAACCAAATTCCTAAGTATTTAATTTTAGAGTTGTTCCATCGGAAACCAGTCAAATCAAAATGTTGTTTAAAACAAAATTTGGTAATGGGCAGATTTTCTGTCTTATCAGGATTAATTTTGTAGCCAGAGACCATAGAAAAATCAGAGAATTCTTGCAATAAAGAGGGAATAGAGGTTTCAGGATTGGAAATGTAAAGCAAAATATCGTCTGCATAAGCTGATATTTTCAAATGAGAATCTCCATAAAGAAACCCAGAAATAGAAGCATTTTGACGAATACGAGATAAAAAGGGTTCAATGGATAAAACAAATAAGAGAGGGGATAAGGGACAGCCCTGATGTACACCTCGTTGCAATGGAAAGAATTGCAAAATAAGGCCATTAACTAAAACAGAAGCACTGGGATTCGTATAAAGTAAGGAAATAAGAGAAATAAATTTGGGACTAAAACCGTGCCAATGGAGAGATTTAAATAAAAAGGACCAATCAACTCTATCGAATGCCTTCTCCGCATCAATAGAGACTGCAGCTAAGGAATAGGAAAGAGTGGAAGCTTTATTAAGAACGTTAAGAAACAACCGAGAGTTATCAGATGGTAGTCTACCTTTAACGAAGCCGCATTGTTCTGGTCCAATTAGAGTAGGCAGAAGAGGTTCGAGGCGCATAGCAAGTAATTTGGCAAAGATTTTGTAATCGACATTAACCAGGGATATAGGGTGGTAATTCTTACAAAGTTTGGGGTCGCGACCTTCCTTGTGAATTAAGCATATTGTGGCTTCCAAAAAAGTAACCTCGGTCTTACCAATAGTGTGAAAATGATGGAAAAGGTGCAAAAGTTTTGGGAGTAGTAAGTTTGAAAAATGTGAATAAAATTCTACCGTAAACCCATCTGGACCCGGAGTTTTCTCTTTTTTAAGAAGATTCAAAGATTTGGCTATTTCTGTAACTGATATATCCGACTCAAGAGCATCGAAGTCCAAGTTTTCACGTGAAGAGGGAGTAGATTGAGCAAGATAAGTATCGATCAAAGAAGTAGATGTAGGAGATTCCGGTGTATATAAAGATTTATAAAATTTCACAAAGTCTTCTAGAATATCTTGTTCCTTAAAGAGATGTTTCCCTTTTGCCGACTGAATGGAGTCTATTAATTCACGTTCTTTTCGAGCTTTGAGGTAATTAGCCAAAAGTTTCCCGACTTTATTCCGTCCGCCATAATAACGGGCACTACGTAAAAGAATAGATGAAGCATTGTCTGTGGTTAATTTATTAAACTCTAGCTTCGCACAAATACGTTCCTCTGGAGGTGAACTAGAAGAGGAAGAATAGAATTGATGTTCTAGACGTTTAATGTTTGCTAATAAACTATTATATTGATTGAGTGTTTTTTTCTTTTTCCTGGACACAAAATTTATAATGGAGCCACGGGCAGCAGCTTTAAATGTATCCCAAATCAATGAAGGGGAGGAATTTGGATCTGCATTCAAGGAGAAAAACTCCTCAGCAAAGGAAATAAAGGAAGAAGAGAAACGAGGATCATGTAAAAGGAAATTATTAAACCTCGGGGGCGCTAGAGAGCGCAAAGCAAAATGGCCGCTCTTTAGAGCTGCTCCGCCGGCCGGAATATAAATCCGACAATTATCCTTGCCATCCCGCCCCGCACCTTGCTGAAACTGCCGGACACAGTACCTGTGTGCTCTGCTGACTGACCTGGCTGGGTGCTGTGGACCAGATCGCTGCTGTGGCGGAGATGTGGGCTGAGGGGCTCCGGATCGGCCTCTGACAACGTGGTGACCCCAGACGTGCAAGGATCGGACGAGCTGAGGTAGGCCGGGGCTGGGACTGGCGGCGGGTGCCTGGGGGTGTGTGCCTGGCTCGACGTGCCAGGTGTCCGATAGGCAGCGCGGCGCACCCGGGGGAGGTAGGGGCGGCTCTCGGATTGCTCGGTAGGGTGATTCGGGGGCTGCGCCGTCTCCGGGCTGTAGTCGGTGGGCCTGCGGACGCCGGGCTCGCGTAGAGGGCTGGGCGGCATCCTCTGGTGCTGCGGCCGGCTGCCGGGCCGGTGCGGGCCTGTCTCGCTGGTCATTGGTGGTCGGGCTGACTCAAGGTGACCTGCCGGAGAGACTGTGCTACTGCCGCGGCGGGCCCCCCTCACACCCGGAGGGCCCTGGGAGGAGGCCCGCGCAGTGCACTGGATCGGGACTAAAGCTCTAGCCCTCAAGCTGAGATCCCGCTCCTCGGTGCCGGTGAGCTCTCCCCCCGCCCTCCTGCTCGTGATTGCAGGCCGTCACACCTACACCCGGTGGCTTGGGCCGATGTGAGGCAAGGACGCCAACTTATGATTCCCGCTGTGGGGGGGAACCAACGGTGACATCGGCCCGCTCCTGCCAGCGTGGTGATCAGGGGGTATCATGCGGCGCCCTCTACAACTGTCTGCACACCGGCGCTACATTGGGGCCTACTCTGCATCCTCGCCCTGGACTATCAACAGTGAAGGCCTCACTAGCTGAGTTGCTGCCACAGCCTGTTGGAGCGGTCGAAACGCCCTTTCGCCGGGAACGGCGATATCCTTGCTTTACATCACTGCGTGTGTCGGACTGTGGCCTTGGGGTCTTCTGAGTCACCCACACTACGGTTGGTTGCCGGGACTGTACGTTATACTGAATATCTATTATAGCAACGTGGGCTGTGTATGCACTTGAAGTGAGATTGGCCGCTACAGGGGTGCTCCTCATCGCTGACTTACCCCCCGCTATGCTGTGAGGCAGGTTGTTATCGGAGCTGTGGAGTCTGTGAAGCACTGCTGTCTCTGTAAGCGAAGTCACCCGGGGCCCTCTGAGTCACCCATGGTTGGGTCGGCTGTGGGGACTGTACTCTTTACTACATTGCTGATATAGCAACTTGGGCTGTGTATGCATAGGGGGTGCAGCGGGCTGGACTGGCTGCTTCAGAGGTGCTCACCATCGCTGTCTTACCCCTTTGCTGAGCTGTGAGGCAGGTTGTTATCCGAGCTGCGGGACCGGTGAAGCAGTGTTACCCCTGTACGCGGAATAAACCTGGTCCGTGCAAAAGACATGGGGAAAAGTGAGCGAAGCCAACCCCGACTCACTTTCGAGCCACGGAAAACTGGCAGGGCTACTCAACATGCAGCATCGGACTCTGAGGTGGACCCGCCAAATGACCAACTCAACAATATTGATAAGACTCTTCTTGCTGTGCAGGCCAGTCTGCAATCTATCGACGGAAAAATCGATCATCTCAACCTTCGTATGGACCATATGTCGTCAAAACTAGACAAACATGCCCAGAGATTAGGGGAGGCGGAGACACGCATCTCTGACATCGAGGATGGCTTACAGCAAGTAACGTCAAAGGCGGCCTCCATGGAGAAGGTTCTGGCTGTCATACAGGCCCGTAACGAAGATTTAGAAGCCAGATCGCGACGCAACAATGTGCGCATTACGGGCCTGCCAGAATCCACAAACACAGGCCGTCTGGAGACCTTTGTGGAAAAACTCCTGAGAGACATCTTCGGTGTGGAGCACCTGTCCCAGGTTCTCATTGTAGAGCGGGCGCATCGATCCTTGGCTGCGCGACCGCCTCCGGGCGCCCCACCTCGGCCCATAATAGCCCGGCTTTTAAATTATAGAGATCGGGATACAGTGCTCCGTCTTGCAAGGGAGAAGGGTACCATTGTTTATGAAGGAAATACACTCGCTTTTTATCCAGACTTCACCATGGCAGTGCAGGAGGCGTGTAGGGAATATCAGCCCGCTAAGAAACTGCTGCTGGCCGCGCAAATACCATATGCCATGCTCTACCCGGCAAGACTGCGCGTGGAGGAAAATTGGAAGTACAAATTTTTCACGTGCCCTAAATCAGCATTGGACTTTGCCAAATCTGTCTCCCGCCGGAACCGCTCCCCCAAACATGTAGATAATGCGGAAGAGACTGCACAAGACGAATCAGCAAGTGGCTGGGGTTGACTCCGTCTGGGTGGAAAGAGGGTCTGAAATGAGGCGGGGGTGCTGACATTGCTCGCAGGCTGTTTTGATTCTTTGATATCCTGCTGTTCTACAATGTATTATTGTGCTTATTGTTGGGTCGATTTCCCTTGTGTGTTCCTCTGATAAGTGGTTGCGGGGATGGGGAAGTGCAATGCACGATGATTCGGCCACCTCCTCACTTCATCGGGAGGGAGTTTGTGCTCTGGCGTCCCCCTATATGGGTGTTCCCCGCATACATTTCTTTCCCCAGTACTGCACTTGGGATTTGGTTCTGGGATTATGGGATGGCTTTGGCGTGTTGGGGTTGCTAAAGTGGGTGGGGGGTGAGGGGGAGGTGGGTAGGGTTCTGGGGTTTGTTTTTGTGGCCACCTATTGTTGCTCTCCGGCTGGATGTAGCCTGCACATCCCTGTTCCCATATTGGATGCAGGCAGATTCTTCTTCTCATATGTGTTAATCTTGACATGCACGATACCGGTTTGATAATTTCTTGCCTTACATGGAACGTGCAGGGGCTCAATTCGCCCAAAAAAATTAGACAAGTGGTAGCTCATTTAGAACGACATCGAATTGATGTCGCCCTCCTACAAGAAAGTCATCTCACGAAACATACAGATATGATGGTTGGGGCTCGCTGGGCTGGTTACAGACTGGCCTCCTCCTATTCTTCCTATAGTAGGGGAGTGCTCACATTAGTAAAGAAAGGCCTTTCATTTACAGCACATCACACTCATGTTGACTCTGCAGGACGGTATGCCATGGTACACGGTACGCTGGCAGGCAAGCTGATCACCATTGTGAATTCATACGGTCCCAACATAGATGACCCCGGCCTATTTGAGAGCCTCCTTGCTGTACTGTGCGACTGGCCAGAGGCTGCGATCTTCTGGGGGGGTGATCTTAATACTCATTTGGACCCCAGCAAGGACAAGTCTAGTGGTAAAGAGGGGCACTCCCCGGGTGCAGCCCGTGTGATTGGCAGTGGGATGACGGAATTTGGATTGCTTGATATATGGCGCCAGACATATGGAGACACGGGAGGGCACACACATCTCCACAGCTCATGGAAGTTGGTCTCGACTTGATTACTGGCTGGTGGGTGAGGAGGTGGCGGGGTGGGTGATGGGGTGGAACATTTGCCGCGCACACTTTCCGATCACTGTCCTGTTCGCCTAATTATTAACATCCCTCAACAGGTTCCCCGGGCCGTCACATGGCCTCTTCGCACTGAGGCACTGCTGGATCCCCTTTACTTGGAATCTATCCGCGAAGCCATTGTCCGCTATTTTGATCGGAACAGGGGTTCTGTGGATAGCGCCGGGATACTGTGGGAGGGTTTTAAAGCCACCATTAGAGGCGACTGTATCAGCACATCTGCTGGTATTCTCAAGGACTTACGGGGACAAATCAAAAGAGTAGAATCCACACTGTCCAAGCTTGAACGCGACTATGAGCGGGCACCCTGCGATGCAACTTTAGCCTCCATTAAGGAAGCTCTTCTTACCCATGCTCAACTAGCAGATTCAGAGATCCGTAATATATCAAAGCGTGCAGTGGCACGGTCGTATGGTGAGGGTGGTAGACCGGGGCATCATTTGGCAGCAAAGATTAAACACTGCACACATCACAACGTCATTACTAAGATCACAGATGGGGCCGGGCAGGACCACTTCAGCGTCACGGATATCCTAGAACAGTTCAGACAAACATACATGAACCTATACACGTCACGGTGCAATACGGCTGCTGAGGAGCTGGATGAGTATTTGTCACAGGTAGCCATTGCATGGCTGTCAGATGGTCAGAGAGAATTTCTCAGTCAGCCCATTACAGTGGAAGATATTCGTATGGCGATAGCCTCTCTCCCTAACAAAAAAGCACCAGGCCCGGATGGATTCCCACCCGAATTTTACAAGGCCTATGCTGAGGAGCTCACCCCCTTTCTGATAGAAATGTACGCAGAGGCCCACGACTCAGGCGTGCTCCCCCCTTCCCTTCGTGAAGCTCTCATCATAACTATTAAAAAAAGATAAATCGCCGGATTTCTGTGATTCATATCGCCCCTTATCGTTAATCAATATAGACGTAAAGATATTGGCGAAGATAATCGCTACCCGCCTTCAACCACTCATGCAAAATTTGGTGCTACCAGACCAATCGGGGTTTATACCCACGCGCTCCACCTCCCACAATCTTCGCACGCTATTTGCCCTTTTGCACACTTTCTCTCCTGATATTCCAGCGGCAGCAGTCATGCTTGATGCTGCCAAAGCATTCGACTCAATTGAATGGGACTACCTATTCTTCATTCTTCAGCGGATGGGCCTTCCCCCCCATATTTATCAACTGGGTACGACTCCTGTATGCACAGACTACGGCGCGAGTCCGGGTGGGTGGGCACACTTCAGAACCCTTTCTCATCACTAGAGGCACCCGGCAGGGGTGTCCGCTTTCGCCCCTCCTGTTCGCCTTAACACTGGAACCATTGGCATGTCTCATAAGGCAACGTCATAAACATGCGCCTCTTAATTTGCACCACCGTCCTCTTATCATTTCACTGTATGCGGATGATATGTTGCTTTTTATTCGAGAGCCCCAAGTACACCTGGCATCAGTGCTGCGGGAATATGTAAGGTTTGCCAGGTTTTCTGGATTACACATCAACTGGTCCAAATCAGTGATCTTACCGCTGACCGAAATCACACACCCACACGAGCTGGAATTTCCACTAGAGTGGGTAGTGGACGCAGTTAAATACCTGGGGATCTGGGTGCACAGTGATCCTGAAAGAGTTGTCCGTGAGAATTATGGCACTGCTGTCACACTATTGGAGCAACAGATCGACAGATGGGTTCGATTACCGCTTTCACTCGCCGATCGTATTGCCTTAATAAAAATGGTGGTACTGCCCAAATTCCTCTATCTTTTTAATAACATACCGAACCCTCTCTCCACACCATTTTTTAAAACGCTACGCTCCTTACTGCTTCATCTAACCTGGGGTGGAAAACAAGCCTGAGTAAACTGGCGCACACTAACCCTTGATTATAAACATGGGGGATTTGGGGTACCTGATCTATATGTCTACTATCTGTGTGCGCATGCACAATATGCACATTTTTGGTTCAGTAATCACAGTTTCATCCCACACGTGGCGGTGGAGCACTGGGACGCACACCCCATTCCATTAGGTTCCATTATAACACAGAAAAGCAGGCTCGCCACCCGAACTGCGTTTAACACTATCAACACGACGATCACAGCTTGGCAGGCACTGGGTAGGCTGGCTGGTAAACTGCCACTGTACTCTCCACTACTGCCTATTGCCTATCATGAGAACCTGTCGGTGACACATGAGAAAGGAGCTATGTGTATACTGGCTCAAGCCGGCATTGATAAAATGCAGGACTTATATCCAAACGGCTCTTTCTTGACACCTGCTGACACTGAATATATTCAGCATCAGACCCTATTATTTACATTCTCGATCCACAGACTGAGGAAAGCGCCATGTGCCTACTATCCAACGTTCCCCGCAGAGCCTCCAGAGTCTCTTGCATTACGCGTCTTACTCACCAGTCCGACTCGACACAAACTGGTCACTAAATTATATCGAGCTGTTAGAGAGGACAGGGCCCTTCCTGTTAATACAAGTCTGGACAAATGGAATGAATATCTGGACCCCCCGCTATCACAGGATGATTGGGTGCATTGTTGTAGCCTGACTGGAGCCCTCACATCAAATGGGAATTTGCGTATTATTCATTTTAAATTCCTACATCAGGTTTACCACACACCTCACAGACGTTTTAGGTTCGGGTTACGTGACACAGACACATGTACGCGCTGTAGTGCTTCGAGTGCAGATTTCTGGCATCTGGCATGGGCATGTGGGCGAGTAAGAGCATACTGGGATGCGGTAATTGCGAAGTTGTCCAAAATCCTGGGGGTTGATGTGCCCTGCACGCCACATGTGTGCTTATTGGGTTTACTCCCCTTTCTTAGAGGGGTGAGGGGCAAGCTGGCACGGGTAGCATTGCTTCTGGCCAAATGGCGAGTGGCAATGTCATGGAACAGCAGATGTAGTCCCAAGATTGAACTATGGCTAAAGGACTTGATCTATTGTAGAGAGAATTTGGTGCTATATGCGGAGGAGTTACCTGTAACCTCTCGTCCGAATGATATATGGGAGCCACTATTGAGCTATTTATGCACAGATGTTTCATCGCTTATTACGAATACTGTATGCACGTAGTTAATGGACTGTGGTAAAGTGTATGCTATGTGACAATTGTAACAATATGGTATCTGCCTCTTCCCTTTGTTAGACATGGCCACGGGGAGGTTGATTGCGATATTTGTATGTCTAAAATTTGATACTTGACGTTAATACCGCTTATATATCAGATATGTATTGTACGTAACATTATGAAAGCCACAATAAAAAAAAAAACTAAAGGAAATGTGGCATTAGTATTGGCATATGTTTATCTAATGAATATTCAGTGAATTGAATTGTATTGATTAATATGAAAATTGTTTGAATAATTATGATTAAGAGCACTTTTACTGTTTCTTTGTACACACATGCCTATTACTTTGAATAGCCCCTCTGACGAGGTTCAGGTATTTGGGCTTGCACCATGAAATATTAATGTTTGTAATTGTGATATATACTATGGTATTTGTATTACTTCCAGCCCTGAGGAAGTCGTTGGGTCAATTCCTAAAGCGACTAAACGCGTTGGCATAAGGGAGTGGAAGATCCATTTACAATAAAAGAAGAAACAAAAGCCCCAAAAAAAAATTATTATTAAACCTCCATCTGGAAGATCTGGGTTGCGGTCGGAATAAGTCAAAATCGGTAACAACCAGGGCATGATCAGAAATTACAATAGGTTCAATTGAGGAGGAAATAAGATTCTGGGATAAAGGCTTGGAGAGGAAAATGTAGTCTAACCGAGTAAGGGAACCATGAAGGCGGGAGAAAAAAGAAAATTCTGTTACATCTGGGTTACATAAACGCCAAGCATCAACAAGGTGTGTCTGAGAAATTATATTGTGAAATTGTTTGTGAGCTTTATGAGGGATGAAACGAACCTGGGACTGGCGGTCAATAAAAGGGTCTATAATCTGATTGCAATCACCTCCTAAAATAAAAAATTCATCTTTATATTGAATAATTTTTTTTGTAATATTGGGCCAGAAAGAGTAGTCCGGTTCGGTAGGACCATACACATTAAATACTGTCAAAGATATATTATTAACAAGAAACTTAGCTACTATCCATCTACCTTCCGAATCTATTTCTTGAGAAATAACAGAACACTTCAACTTTTTGTGAATTAGAGGTAGGAGAAACAAGGACTAAGCCAACCCAACTTCGTTTAAGCTTCAAAGCCTCCGTTTCTGTCAAATGGGTTTCTTGTAAAAGAACTAAGTCAGGATTATAAGAGGCTAAGCGAGATAATATTCTCTGCCTCTTTATGGGGTTAATAAAACCTTTCACATTCCAAGATATGACCCTGAACGTATATACATTGAATGATATATAAAGTAACACGATCAACAATAATAACCATAAGAAGATGAAACAATGAAAAAAGGGAGAGAGCTGTAGAAAGAAAGGGAATATAGAAAAAAGAAGGGAAAATGAAGGGGATAGTAGATAGGACATTAAGAAAAGACAGTACATGTCATCAATTGAATAATTGAAAATAAGAATGTAAATGAAGATAAAAAAGGACTGACGACTGTAATACGTACTTTCTGGGGGAAGACAAGAAGAGATATACGAGGAGTGGCGACACACAGAAGACGACACAACCAACCAGGGAGGAAGCACCACAACGGGGAATCATATAAGACGAGTCGGAAACAGATAAAAAGATATGTCATAAAGAACACCTGCAGAGTTATGAAGGGAGAAAAAAAATAAAAATAAGATTAACATGTTATAAGACAATTGTTAACAATAGCCTGCAAAGAAAAACATTAGGTGAGCCAAAGCGAATCAAACATGTCTGTAATGAAAAAGGAGAAAGTCAAGGTACGGAGGACGTAGATGAAGGAGGACTAGAAGTTTCCATAGATGTTGTGGAGTGCGACTGAATAAATTTCCTCAGGTCTGCCGGGTCATCAAAGGTAGAAGTGTTATTTTGGAAAGTAACCTTGAACAAACACGGGTGGAATAGTCCATAACGTGCTCCAAGCGTACGTAAAGCTGGACGAAGATCAAGGAATTCTTTCCGTCGTTTGGCTGTTGTTGAAGAAACATCCTGGGAAATAAATAATTTAGAGCCCAACCAATCAAGCTGTTTTTTATGTTTAGCTGCATTTAAAACTTGTAGGAGGTCTGTGAATTTCAGAAATAAAAGAATCACACCCCGTGGTTTAGAAGGAGCAGATGAAGAAGACAAGCGGGGACCCAGTCTATGAGCCTGTTGAATATTCAAATTTGTAGATGCAGGAAGGTCAAGAAGCTTTATGAGAAAGGTGCTGAAGAAATGGACGGGATCACTACCCTCCAAACCCTCTGGAAGACCATATAAACAGAGAATATTGCGTCTATTTCTCTTTTCAAGATCTTCCGCTGATTTCTTCAATGAGAGGACCTCCCTCTCTAAGGTAACCAATTTGGTGGATACATTCTGTAGGTCATCAACATGTTGCTCCACTATGGCAATACGAGATTCCATAGTCGACCATTTAGTATCCAAAACTTGCAAGCGGGAATTGGTTTCCTCAATAAATGGACGCAAAGCACGAATTTCCTCTAAAACAAGTCCAAAGATACCGGAGAAACAGACTTTGGTGGAGAAGGAGGATCTTGTTTAAGACGCTTGTTGGCAGAGGCTGGAGTCTGCAATTTGATCGAAGATGTTGGCGAAACCGTTGATTTGAAAGAGCCAGATTGCGCCATTTTGCTATTTTCGTGAAGCGCAGAATCAGTATGAGAGGAATCAGACACAGGAGCGTGAGCGGTATATCTCTTATAAGTAAGTAGCAACTTCTTACTCCTACCCATAACGCAAAGGAAGGAGAAACTCAGTTGAAGCAAAAGAGATCACCAACAAACACCCTGCAGTCTATGAAGAAAATTCCAGAACGTAGCTGCGCAAGAGACTCTACTAGAATAGTAAATCCTCTCCTGGTCCAGAAAAAGACTATTTATGCATGAAAGAGCAAGCACTGTATATTGTTATGATGAAAGTCACTTCATAAGCACTGTACCTGAAGAAAAAGGAAAAAACTCCATCACAGAAGACTTCAAAATGGCGGCCGTAGAAGAGCTGCAGCAGTTTCAAAATAACTTCACAGAGAAAGATGAAGAAAAGCCATATCAACGGAAGAAAGCCACTAAGGGGCACTTCCTATGCATGAAACGCTCCATATCAAGAAGAAAATGATGTTGTAGCCGCGGAAATCACCGCGGCATTTCCCACCGCGATACGGAGCTCCGGGTTAGGTGGCCATCTTGTTTGGCGCCGCGCGCGCTCCTCTCCTGAGCAGAATTTCTGATTTACCTGTTTGTGGAAAGCACTTGTTCCTTTGCGATGAACCCCAAGACAATCTGCTGAGGTATGAAATGCAATTACAAAAGCGATGCTCATGTGTTTTTGGGTCTGGGCTATGGTGTGTGTTTTATTGATTTTTGGGAGGGGGCGGGGGGGGGGCAGCCAACCGTGCTTGAGCCCTTCACTGTAAGACCCTAAAGATTCAAGATGGACAAATGAAGCCCACCGTGAGGCTCTCTGTGTTTGTCCTTCACAGTGCCTATATGTGAGCACCTAGAATTCACAGCATTCGTGAGAGGCTTCCTAATAATGCTGGGTGACGAGTATCAGGATGATTAGTGTTACCAATGGAATGTGATTTGTATCTGGGTAGATGTTCTCTTGCCACTGGGGAAGTGACATGCATCTGTCTGATCCTTTTTTTTTTTTAATAGATTTGTGACATTCATCTCAAGGGGCCTTCTGGTAGTGGAGGGATCATGACATGGAGCAGGGTAGATTTCCTCTTGGCAGCTGGTATCTGATATTTATCTAGGGATTGGCTTTTGAAGGCCTTGGGAGTGCGACCATGAAATGGTATACTTTCGTCTCCATGGCTAAATACTTATAAGGTCCCAAAGGCGAGACCGATTGCATTGCAAATGCTTGTTTCCCTGGGGGCCGATTTCACCCTTCTTGGGTAAGTGATCGCACTCCCCAGGGGATAATAAGTATTGACCACAAAAAATGACCCTCAGAAGATTGGCCCATGTGCCAGAGGGGCCGACCCTCCCTGGTGTCTAGTGGATTCCTGCTTGTCGATTGCAGTGTGTCTGCCAGGACGCCAGGAATTTGTGCGAGAAAAGCGTTACTGTAAATGGTCTAAGATCCATGCGGACATGTGAGAGCACTCACCTACTCCTCCCTCTCCGCACAGATGGGGGTTTGAGAAGTCAGTGCGCCTCACGGGGGCGCTGATGTCGCAGATGGGTAGTGGGAGGGGCATTAACATCCCTGTACGGCCGAATGCTAACAGCCGACATTGAGGAGGGTTACAATTCCCACGGGCAGGGCTGAAATGGAATCCCTTCTACTTCAACCCCAACTTTGGGATTTTTAACCCTCCCCAGCGTCCGCTGTCAGCCATGGGCCGCACAGGTATGTTAGTGCCCTGGGAAGGTAGTGCCTGCACTAATGGGGTTAAAAGAGGTAGGTTTATCAACTTGCAAACTCGAAATAGAGTAAACAATCGCCAATTGACAGGGAGGCTAAAGGAAAGAGAAGACTGTGTGTCTTCTAGGGTTGCCCTGTTAACCTGAGTGAGAATTAAAATACTGTATAATGTGACAGTTTCCTCACAGATGCCGGAAAGGCTGAAATCAAAATCTGTTCTTGAGTGGAAATGGGGAAAGGCAGTACAGGTACAGCAGTGATATTGAGGCCAATGAGTAAATGTAAGCAGAAGAGAGCTCTGTTTTGAGGTGCTCTAGACCATATCTTCTTGAAGGCAGAAATTAGCAGGAGTAGGAAAATTCTTCTTTAACACGGAACTCCTGTAGTATGTAGCTGACAGGCTTGCAGGGTGCAAGATGTCTACAGAGTTCTCATATGCTTCTCGCAGCCTCAGTCAATAACAATAAAAGCACTTCTAATTCTTCATTACTCATGCAGTAATGGCAGCTGGAAATTGCAGATAGCGCCAAGATCAATCAGGGATGGTAAAGCGCAGCTACTCACCTGCGAGGGTCTCAAGGCGCTGGGGAGGGGGTGGCTCCGTTGAGTGCTGAGGTCATCCGAAGAGCCAGGTCTTGAGGTCCTTCCTTAACTGGTGCAGTGTGGGGGCTTGCTGGAGGTGGAGTGGAAGGTCGTTCCAGGCCTTGGCTGCGAGGTAGGAGAAGGATTTTCCTCCCGTTCTTGTCTTTAGATGCGTGGAACGGTGGCCAGAGAGAGGTCGGCTGATCGGAGGTGTCTTTTGGGTGCGTGGAAGGAGAGGCGGTTGTTCAGGTATGTTGGTCCGGTGTTGTGTGGCTGAGTAGTTTGAAGCTTATTCTTCTTTCGACTTTGAGCCAGTGGAGCTCACGGAGGTGTTGGGTGATGTGGCTGCAGCGAGGGATGTCGGGGATCAGTCTGGCTGCGTCATTCTGGACGGTCTGGAGTCTGCAAAGGAATTTCTTGTTGATTCCCCCGTAGAGAGTGTTGCCATAGTCCAGACTGCTACTGATGAGAGCATGCGTGACAGTTTTTCTGGAAACAGATGGGATCCATTTGAACGTCTTTCGAAGCATGCAGAGGGTGTTGAAGAAGGTCGATGATACGACGATGATCTGCCGGTTCATTGTGAGCGATGCATCCAGTCTGATTCCGAGGTTTTGTGCGTGGTCCTTCGGGGGGGGGATTTCTGAGGGCTGGGGGCCACCAGGAGTTGTCCCATGCAGAAGGGGGTGGAGCCAAGGATGAGGACTTCTGTTTTTTCAGAGTTGAGTTTCAGGCAGCTGTTCTTCATTCAGGTGGCGACGGCTTTCATCTCTTCTTGGAAGTTGTGTTCGGTGATGTTGGGTTCATTGGTGAGGGAGAGGATAAGCTGGGTGTCGGCATAGGAGACGATGTTGAGCCCATGGTTCCTGTCGATGGTTGCGAGGGGGGCCATGTAGATGTTGAAGAGGGTGGGGCTGAGGGAGGAGCCTTGGGGCACTCCAACGTTGGTCTCTGTCAGTTCCGAGAGGTAGGGCAGGAGTCTGACTCGCTGAGTTCTGCCGGTGAGAAATTAGCATATTCAGTCTAGGGCCTTGCCACGGATGCCGGCTTTGTGGAGTCTGGTGGCTTGAGTGCGGTGGGAGGCAGCGTCGAATGCAGCCGTGAGTTCCAGGAGGATGAGGGCTGCAGTTTCGCCCTGGTCGAGGAAGGAGCGGATGTCGTCAGTGAAGGCGAGTAGGGCGGTCTTGGTGCTGTGGTTGCTGCGGATTCCGGATTGGGAGATGTCCAGAACGTTGTTATCTTCGATTAAGTTTGTTAGCTGGGTGTTGACGGCCTTTCCAATGACTTTGGTTGTTGAAGGAAGCAGGGAGATGGGCCTGAGGTTTTTGAGGTCCATCTGGTCTGCGGTGGGTTTCTTTAGGAGGGGGGTGACTTCGCTGTGTTTCCAGTCATGGGGAAAAGTGGCGGTTTCGAAGGAGCAATTGATCGTCTGACGTAGTTCAGGTGCGATGGCCGAGGTGGCTCTGTGGAAGATGTGGGGTGGGCAGGAGTTTGAGGGTGCTCCAGAGTGGATGCTCTTCATGGTCTTCAAGGTGTCTTCTGTCGTGAGCAGGGTCCAATTGAGCAGGGCCTGTCGGGTGTGGTTGCTTGGAGGGAGGGCAGGAGCTGTGCGGAGGTCTTGGTTTTCGGAGTTGTCATAGATCATCTTAATCTTGAGGTCGAAGAAGGTGTTGAGTTTGTGGCACAGATCTTGGGAGGGTGGGACGTCTGTTATTTCGCTGCCAGATTTGGCGAATTCCTTGATGATGGAGAAGAGTTCTTTGGTATTGTGAGCGTTGATGAGGATTCTGTCTTGGAGGGATTTTTTCCTTGTGGATTTGAGGAGACGGGGGTGTGCGGTGGTGGCTGCTCTGTAGGGGGTCTGTGATTCTGGGTTTTTGTTGTTCCCCCATGTCTTTTTGAGACGTTGGCAGGAGCTTTTGAATTCCTGGAGTGCGGGGGTGAACCAGCTTGCTTTCTTGATATGTCTTCCTGTAGCTTTCTTGAGGGGGGCGAGTGTGTCAGCGCAGTTCATGATCCAGCGGTGGAGGTTGCGTGCTGCGGTGTTGGCATCCGGCTAGTCGGTGGTGGGGTGCTGGCGAGGGTGGAAATGAGCTGGTCTTTGGTGACTTTGTTCCAGCTTCTGCGGGGGAAGCAGTGGGCGTGCTAGTGCACGGTGGTTTTTTTAAGGAGAAGTGGATGCAGTGGTGATCTGTCCAGTGGAGTTCCGTGGTGTGGTCGTAGGAGACGCTGTTTCCTTCTGTGAAGACAGGGTCAAGTGTGTGTCCTGCTGTGTGCATGAGTGAGGTGACCAGTTGCTTCAGTCCTGTGTTGGCGAGGTTCTTTAGGAGGGAGGCGGTGTTTGGGTTGTCGTGGTTGTCCAGGTGGAAGTTTAGATCTCCGAGTAGGATGTAGTCCGTGGAGGCGAGGGCCTGGGGTTCAATGAGGTCGGTGATCGTATTGGTGAAAGGAGTGCGGGGGCCGGGCGGCCTGTAGATGAGGGTTCCGTGGAGAGTCGTTTGAGGGTTAGTCTGGATCTGGAAGTGGAAGTGGAGGTGCTCCATGAGGGTCATTGTGTCGTCCGGGGTGGTGGTCGTCATGCAGAGCGATGCCTCCTCCTGAACGGGTGGGGCGGTCCTTGCGCAGGATCTTGTATCCGTCGGGAATGGCGATGGCGATGTCGGGTGCAGAGTTGGCGTTGGTCCAGGTTTCTGTGAGGAAGGCGACATCGGGCGGTAGGTGCTGAGGAGGTCACTGATTTCTATGGCATGCTTGTGTAGGGAACGTATGTTGAGGAGGATGCAGTTGAGAGGCTTGTGAGTGGTGAGGTCCGGAAGACTGGGGGCTGCTGCTGGGGTCCGGAGGTGGCTGAAGGTACGGCGGCAGTGTATACAGGAGAGGGGTCCTTGAGTGTTGTTCAGTGTTGAGAGCTGGCAACAGTTGCTGCGTCCAGGGTTGAGAGCCGGGTCAGAGGACCAGGGTCCCTGGTGCTGGTCGCGGTCGGGTCGCAGGCGGGCTTGCCTTTGGCGTGCCCGCTGTACAGCAGCCGCCATTAAGTAGGGATCAAGGGAGGGTGGGTTAGCTGGGACGCGGGAAGGACACACTGGGGTGGGAGGGGCGGCGGGGGCAGCAGCGGAAAAGCACGGGGAAAACGGCGAGAGCGAAGAAAAAAATCAAGGGAAGGAAGAGAAAAAGAGGTCGCAGAGACGGAAAGGAAAGGTCAAGGAATAAGAGCAATAAAGGGTGAAAAAGAGGAAGCGGCAAGAGAGGTAAAACAGCAGAAGAGCAGAGTGCTCTCCCACTAGACCACCAGGGATGAGGCACAGACAGGAGTCTGCGTGTGGAGGAGGGCCTCGAACACACTGAAGACAGAGAGCTCAGGGGACAGCACTTAGTGGTGGAACTGCGCGGGGGGAGAGCAGTCACACTGACCAGGTCAGTGGTCTTGCCAAGAGGGTTCCAGGTTCCACATTGCTAATATTAGTTCTTCATAGCCTTGAGCTAGGGCATTCTGCTTTCACAGCATATGCATGGCAGGTCAACTTTACTACCACAAGGGATGGTGAGAAATGAGCAATTAGACACAAAAAACTGCAAGATACCTGAGGAAGTAAATCAAGAATCCAATTCCTTGGTCAGGGGCGATGGTAAACAGCTGTCCCCCATGCAGCTTGAATGCTAGTCGCTAGTGCTGTAAAGTTGACACTGGAATCTTAAGGGAAATAAAACAATCTTCTTTATTTCACTGTTGGAGTACCTCATGAACATACTGCTTAGAAGTGTCCATCAGGAAATGTCTCACAACACCAGCTGTCAGCATTCTCTTACATTCTATTCTAGTCAGGAGGACAAGCCAAGGGAAAGGGAAAAGGGGGAGGGAAAGAAGGAAAGGCAGAACAAGCAGTTGTACAAGCAATACGTTTCGCCTATGTGATTATTAATAAGCAGTTTTTTGTTGCAAGTTGTAGCTTGCTGAGTAGCTGTACAATATAAGTTACAGAAAGTCTGGTAAAGTGTTATGACTTGTTTATGTACAAAAAGGCAATATATTGTGCTGTTACTTGTGGTATAGTGCGGGTAAGTAACAGCAACATTTTGCAACATTTTGAAAAAATAAATGAAAGAGGGAAATAATAGAATGAATTGATGTAATAGCAATATTATGTGTTTAGAGGTGTTCTGACAGCTTTTGTGCTTGGTGCCACTGAACCTGCTGCCCCATTCGAATCATGTCCCTAGTGCCTGCAAGATAACTGCATTTAAAACTGCCTCTTTAGTACTAAAATATAGCAGTATTATGTGTTTAGAGGAGTTGTGACAACTTTTGGGCCCGAAGCTACTGCACCTGCTGCACCATTCAAATCATGACCTGACCCTATTGCCTGTAAGATAACTGCACTTCTGATGGCCTGTTTAGCAGTAAAATATTGCAATATTTGGTATTTAGAGGGGTTCCTAGAGCTTTGGGCCCCAGTGTCACTGCACCTTAAGCACCTTTGACATCATGACTCTAGTGCCTGCAAGATAACTGCACTTGTGACTGCTTATTTACTAGTTTAATATAGAAATATTTATTGTTTAGAAGAGTTCTGACAACTTTTGGCCCCAGTGCCACTGCACCCGCAGCACCATTGAAAACATGGCCCTAGTGCCTGCTAGATAACTGCACTTGTGACTGCCTGTTTAGTAGTAAAATATTGCAATATGTTTTGTTTATAGGGGTTCATAGAGCTTTGGGCCCCGGTGTCACTGAACCTGCTGCACCATTGAAATCATGACCCTAGTGCCTGCAAGGTAACTGCATTTGTGACTGTTTATTTAGTAGTTAAATATAGCAATATTTGAGGCTTAGAGGAGTTCTGACAACTTTTGGCCCCGGTGCCACTGTACCTGCTGCACCATTCAAATCATGACCCTATTGCCTGCTATATAAATGCACTTGAGTCTGTCTTGTTTAGTAGTAAAATGTAGCAATAATCTGGGTTTAGTCGGGTCCCTAGAGCTTTTGGCCCCAGAGCCACTGCACCTGTTGCACTATTCAAATCAAGTCCTTTTAAACTGCAAGGTAACTTCATTTTTTTTTTAAATATTCTTTATTATTTTATACATATACGCATCCCCCCACCCCAAATCCCTCCCCCACCCTTCTCAGACTTTACCCATCAACAAAAACAGTTTTATTACGTAGTTCAGCAAAATCGTGAAAACGGATCTTAATTCTCAGGTGCAAAATAATCCATCACTAATTCATTACAATCTATTCTTTCAAATCATAATTATAATTAACTCCTACTTAACTTCTATCATCATACATCATGCCTATAAAAAAACATTTATCCAGTCCCGGTGTATCTTTGCATCCACTGCATTAACGGGTCCCATATTGCCAATCCTTTTTTGCGTTTATTACGCCCCTTTCTTTTATAAATGGCTACCTCTAAGCTACATGTCGCCAGTAATCGGGATCTCCATTGTTGGAACGTCGGCGGATTCGGATCCAGCCAAGCTGAGGCTATACACATCCTTAAGACAGCCATTGCCACAAAAATTAAGCCTGGCATGTATTTTGGCCGCCTAACGTTAGCTGTGCCAAGGATTATTTCATCCACTGAGATATCTACTCCTACTTTTAATATCTCTGACAAAAAACCTGATATTTCGTTGACCAATTTCGCTAATACATCACAAGATGCAAATATATGCACACTATCAGCTTCAAATAGCGCGCGTGGACATGTCGTTCCTTTTCCGGTCCCCCACTTCGCTATCTTGTTTGGGGTGTAATATAGTGAAAAAAGGTTTTATAGAATTGAGCTTGTAATTTTATAGACATTAAGCAAGTCTGAGATAATTCGTAGGAGTGATAAAGGGTTTCGGGCGAAACTTCTAATTTAGACTGCCATTTTGTCATGCATTTATCCATATCATCTGGATAGAGAATATTCATAGATTCATAAACTTCTCCTATAGTTATTGTAGCTTTTTTAAGCAAGTTCTCAATGGTTTGAATTACTTGGAATTTTGCCCTCCCACCCCCTTTCTTCTGCAGAAAGTCTCTAACCTGTAGAAATTTAAAGAAGTCCCTATGACCTAGTTTATAATCGTTTTGTAGTTCCTCAAAAGATTTCAACCCAATAGTGGAATAAAAACAGCCTAGCTGCGAGATCCCTCCCTGTACCCACCTATCCATACAGATATCCCTAAAAATCTCTGGGAGGTTGTCGTTTTTATATAATCGTGTATAGTGGGATAGCCGTCCAATTCCCAACAGTTTCCGTACATTATTCCAGACCTTGATTATATACCTGAGATGGTCTTGAATCTGACCTTCTTAAAGTAACTATCATTGGAATGTCGCCAGAGCCACCCTCTACTATCATCGCCCAATATAAGTTCTTGCGGTGTGGGGGTACTGCCATTTATTCTGTTATTCGTCCCAGTTGATATTAGTTCAATGCAATACCTCAATGTGGTGGCCCGGTAATACAATTTAAAATTAGGCAGTGCCAGTCCACCTCTATCTTTAGGTAAGGTAATGAATCTTAGTGCTCTACGTGGTCTCTTATATCCCCATATGAACCTGGAGAACATATACTCTATAGACTTAAACAGTTGAGGTGGAAATTCCAAACATATCGTTCTGAAAAAATATAAAAATCTAGGTAAAAAAAGCATTTTGATCACATTGCACCTGCCCCCAATGGATAAATGCAAATTATTTAGCCTGATCAAATCTTTTTTTGTATGTTGTATTAAGGGTTCGAGATTGTTATTAACTAAGCTCTCCAATTTTGCCGTTATGCTAACACCCAAATATGTAGCTTTCTCCATTACTCGGTTGTCTCTCATCTTGATTTTACAATTGAGGATGATCTGAGTTTTATCTTGGTTCAATTTGTATCCGGACACCCCTCCGAAATTTTTAGCCTCCTCTTCTATTGCGTTTATCGCGTTAATAGGATCACTAGTGAGTAGGGCAATATCATCTGCATACGCCAATGTTTTTGTAGACTGGTCTCGTGCCCATATTGGTGGTATTAATATGTTGTTTTCGAGTCTACGGATGAAAGGGTCAATATATACCGCAAATAGAATTTATTTATTTATTTATTTAATTTATAGAGCGCAACAGCTACCCAAAAAGGGTTTCCGGCGCTAGGCAAAGAGAGACCAGATAGTAAAAATTAACAGCAAAAAATTACTTGTTAAATAGCCAGGTCTTCACTGATTTGCGGAATTGGACGTAGGCAGTTTCATTCCGAAAGGCTGTGGGGAGGGCATTCCAGAGTGAGGGCCCAAGATAAGAAAAAGATCTGCCACCCATCCGAGACAGCCTGAATCTTGGCACAGAAAACCTCCCCTGGGTGGAGGAGCGTAGGCATCGGGAAGGAAAATATGGGTGGGTTAAAGTACGTAGGTATTGAGGTGCGGTCCCTGCTTTAATTTTGAACATGTAACACAGAGCTTTAAATCGAATTCTATTTTCCACCCTGAGCCAATGCAAATCTCGTAAATGGCTGGAGACAGTAGCGGCCCTGGGAATCCGGCAGAGAAGTCTTGCCGCGGAGTTTTGAACCATCTGCAGCCTACGAATCACCTCCTTAAAGAACATTTCCGTAGTCCAACCTTGAGGTGATTAAGGCCTGAACTACTGTTCTTTGGGTGGGCTTTGGTAGCATCCAGATGATCTTCTTTAGCCACTTAAGAATGGTAAAGCAAGTGGCAGCTACCTTAACGGCTTGGTGATGCATTGTTAGTGAGTCGTCAATGATGAAGCCCAGGTTACGAACTTGACAAGAGGGTTGAGGTAAAGCCCCCATCACACAGGGCCAATGTTGTGGGCCCCATAGACCCTTGTCTTTGCCAAGTATTAGCACCTCAGTTTTTTCCCCATTTAGCTTGAGAAAAGTAGGTTGCATCCATGCTGCAATTTTCCTCAAGCCCGATTGAAGTGGGGACAGCCCGTCTGTCTTTCCTGCGGAGAGAGAGAAGATGATTTGGGAGTCGTCCGCATAGGAAAATAGGGACAACCCCGCATCTTCCGCTACAGTAGCCAAAGGCCTCACATATAAGTTGAAATGCAGAGGACTAAGAATAGAGCCCTGAGGTACACCATAGGGAGATGAATAGATATCAGAGCTGGCTGTTGAGGAGAAGACTTGGAAA
Organism: Calotriton arnoldi; assembly: GCA_963921515.1. Classification (NCBI taxonomy): domain Eukaryota; kingdom Metazoa; phylum Chordata; class Amphibia; order Caudata; family Salamandridae; genus Calotriton; species Calotriton arnoldi. Next base: position 1,207,207 of record CAWUFW010000130.1, read on the forward strand.
GTGCGATTGGTCAGAAAAGAAGTAAGCCAATTGAGTGCCGGGCCGCAGATACCTAATGTTCTCAACATATTTGCTAGGACGGTGTGAGACACCGTATCAAATGCTGCACTTAAATCGAGTAGAATAAGGGCAGCTGTATCTCCGGCATCCAGATGATAACGCAATCTTTCCGTGACCCCCAATAAAGTTGTTTCAGTTGAAAAGCCAGCTCTGAAGCCTGATTGGGAGGGGTGGAGAAAACCTTGAGCTTCAACAAAGAGTGAGAGCTGAGAATGGACATGTTTCTCCAGAATTTTCGAAAAAGCTGGTAGTAATGAGATGGGTCGATAATTGGAAAGTGCAGCAGGGTCTGCATTTGGCTTCTTAAGAAGTGGAAGCACCATAGCGTGCTTCCAATCGGATGGAACGGACACTTCTTGTAATGAGAAGTTCAAAAGGTCCATGATAACAGACAAAGATGAAGATTCCAGTTGTTGGAGCACAGAGATGGGTAAAGGATTCTTAGGTGACCCTGATTTGACACTGTGTAGAAGTTTATTAAAAGAATCGGGGTTTAGTAGGGGCCATGAGTGCAAACAATTGGAAGATGCGTTAAGCATAAGATTCTGATCAGGGAGGATATTTTCCGTTGATAGCGAAATGGATATTATTTGAGAGGAAGTGGCAGGTTGCGCTGAAAAAGGGGCATTATTTTGCGTGTTTGCTACTTCCGAATAGATTTTCTCAACTTTTTGGACAAAAAAGCTAGCCAGTTCATCACATTGATGTTTGTTAATTGGGGGTGGCTTAGCTTGAATTTTAGATCCAGCCAACTCTTTGACCATATTAAACAAAGTTTTGGAGCAATTTAAAGCATCAGTAATGGTAGTTGAGACATAGTTCGCACGCCCTAACCTGCAAAGCTTGTGGTAGGCTTTTTTGGCCCTTTTGTAAATTATTTTAGAGTCTAGAGCATAGTCCCTTCTCCATTTTCTTTCCAGCACCTTGCATTTGGCTTTCTCTGTTTTCAGTTGTTCATTATACCAGAGTGCTGGGGCACGACGATTAGTGTTTCTTTTTAAAGAAAGAGGGAGGCAGGTATCAATGGCACTCCGAAGCCATTCTTGCACTGAAACAGCAAGTGTATCGATCGTTTGTTTCAAAATAGGTGCTTGAGAGTGTAGAATTTGATTTAACGCAGCTACATCAAGTTTTTTCCAGTTCCTAGCTAAGGTTCTCGGAGTAGGAGTAGAAGAGCCCGAGATGTCTAGAAGTTTCAAGCCAAACCTAGTGATAAAGTGGTCGGACCAGCATAGTGGAAGTGCTGGAGAACAGTGGAAGTTTGATAAGCTGGAAAAGATAGGATCCAGTAAATGACCGGCCTCATGCGTGGGTCCAGAATTGTGTAGATGAATGTTTAATGCTTCCAGATCAGAAATAAAATTACTACTAATTTTACATGTCGGAACATCTAAGTGTATATTGAGGTCGCCTAGAATTGAAAAATTGGCGGTACTCATAAGAAAAGGGGCGATAAGTCCCGGGAAGGATGTTGTCCAGGAAGCAGCCGAACCCGGAGGGCGATATGCAAGAATGCCAGAGAAAGTAAAATGTGGGGTCAGAATCAGCTTAAATAGCGCTGCCTCACAGTTCTCAAGAGGTAAATTTTCAAATTTACATTGGTAGTCTTTTTTGAAAATAATGGCAATACCGCCCCCTGCTTGTTTGCCTCTATCTTTCCGGACTATAGTATAATTTGATGGCAGGGCGGCAGCAACGTCTGGATCAGAGCTTTCGTTCAGCCAGGTTTCGGTAAGAAATAGAGCATCTGGTTGTTCATTGACTAATAGGTCAAAAATATCAAATTTGTGTTTTGGGAGAGAGCGACAATTTATACTCAGAAACTGAAATTCCTTATTCATTTGTACAGCATTATTCATAAGATGTTTTCCGTTGTTGGCCTTTTTAGGGGGCATTGGTCTGAAAGTATCATCATAAATTTTGGACCTGCTTTGTAATACCTTGTTTGTAAAGTGACATGACCTGACCTTCTGAGCTAGTGGTAGTTCAAACCCGCATGGGCAGGCTGGGTTATTACCGTGTACCACTAAGCGTACACAGTGGAAGTCCGTATCTTTTGGTTTAATTTAAGTAGAGCTTCTTTCGAGTAAACCAGGACACCTACTGAGAAAGGGTCAGGGGTTCTGGCCCTCGGCCCGGACCAGGCGCGGACGGGCGCAGACGGGCTTGCCTTAGGCGCGCCTTCGGCATGCCAGCGGCGCGCCCGCTGCGCGCATCCGTGGCATCGGCCCTAATGAAGCCCTCGCCTACCGCCTTGTGTGTGACGTGGCAAGGGGTGTGCTCAGGGAAGCAGGTCCGCCCTCCACACAAACAGCGAGGCTGCGGTGGACCGGGGTCGGAGTGCAGGTTTAAAATCAGGTAAAAGCTTGTTTTAAAAAAAAATGATCTATCGCTTTCCCACCACCCCGCAAGCACCACACTGCCAAAAAGCTGCCCACAAGCAAAAGCGGAACTCACAGACGTCCGCTGCGCGTCCGTGGCATCGGCCCTAATGAAGCCCTCGCCTACCACCTTGCGTGTGACGTGGCAAGGGGTGTGCTCAGGGAAGCAGGTCCGCCCTCCACACAAACAGCGAGGCTGCGGTGGACCGGGGTCGGAGTGCAGGTTTAAAATCAGGTAAAAGCTTGTTTTAAAAAAAAATGATCTATCGCTTTCCCACCACCCCGCAAGCACCACACTGCCAAAAAGCTTCCCACAAGCAAAAGCGGAACTCACAGACGTCCGCTGCGCGTCCGTGGCATCGGCCCTAATGAAGCCCTCGCCTACCGCCTTGCGTGTGACGTGGCAAGGGGTGTGCTCAGGGAAGCAGGTCTGCCTTCCACACAAACAGCGAGGCTGCGGTGGACCGGGGTCGGAGTGCAGGTTTAAAATCAGGTAAAAGCTTGTTTTTAAAAAAATGATCTATCGCTTTCCCACCACCCCGCAAGCACCACACTGCCAAACAGCTGCCCACAAGCAAAAGCGGAACTCACAGACGTGACAGACAGACAGAGACAGACAGAGACAAATAGAAGAGGAGAGCATGGGCATCCCTGTCTTGTCCCTCTGGTAATGACTAACTTTTCTGACACTGACCCGTTTACCATTACTACAGCCGAAGGTTCAATATATAACATTTTAACTGCTTTGATGAATTGTTCCCTGATCCCACTTCTTAACATTGCAGTCCAAAGATATTTCCAGGAGACCCTATCAAAGGCCTTTTCGGCGTCCAGTAATATAAGTGCCATAGGGTCTCCTGCAACATCTGCAAAGTCGAACAGTGAGATCACCCTTTGGACATGATCGGTTGTGGATCTCCCTGGGATGAACCCGTGTTGGCGGTCAGATACAATTTTATGTACAATCGGTGCCAATCGGCTAGCTAATAATTTAGAATAAATCTTGGAGTCCCCATTTATCAAAGTGATAGGGCGATAAGACCCAAGTTCTGTGGGGTCTTTGTTTTTTTTTTAGGAAAACCACGATCTTAGCTAAAGACCATGATCCCGAAGGTCGCCCCCCCTGAAAGATATGAACAAATAGATCATGCATTATTTTTTTTAGTTGTGAGGAAAATTTAACATAAAACTCTGTTGGAATCCCATCCATACCAGCCGCTTTTCCTGTAGCTAAGCTATTCAAAGAGAGAAGAATTTCCTCCCACTGCGGTGTGCTATCCAAACTGTCTTGGTCCTCTACCTCTAAATATTCCTCGATTTTTTCCTGTTGAATCTCTGAATCCTCATATAATTTTTGGTAGAACCGATGAAATGCAGCTCTTATTGCGTTGGGTTCGGTCTTTTGCCCATGTTCCGGATCTTTAATTTCCCTTATTAAATTGGCTGAACTTTGTTCTCGGGTACGTACCGCTAATTGGTGTCCGACCTGTTCACTTAGTTCGTATATACTTTCTTTATGCATTGTTTCCTTAACTATGGCTTTTTCCGTTAGGATATCGATAATAAGATTTTTAGCGGTCACTACCCGGTATAGTTCGCTTTCAGTTTCCCGTCCCTCCTGAACAGCCTTTATCAATCCTCCCTCGGCTATACCCAGATTTCGCTGCAGTATGACCATTTTTTGTTTAGCCTCCTTATTAAAGTTAAATGAAAATCGTAGCGTCTCCCCTCTGATGCCAGCCTTCAGGGCGTCCCAGAGCATATCTATTGATGCACTACCTATATTATCCTCCAAAAACCCGGGTATCCATTTCCTCATATGATGACAGTATTCCTCATTGACCAACAGTGCTCTTTCGAACGTCCATGTTTTCACAATTTAGTTCGTTGCTCCACATTCTATATTTAAAACTAGAGGACAGTGGTCAGACAACACTCTTGGCAATTTTTCTATTGTACAGTTAGATCTTAAAGTGCTAGAGACAAACATATAATCCAGTCTCGCATGCATAGAGTGTGGATTGGAGTAGTAGGTAAATCCAGGATCCCCCGGATGCCCTGTTTGCCAACAATCGATCAATCCATGAGTTCGACATACATTTTTAAGAGCCTGAAATACTTTTGGCTTCCTGCCCCGATATTTAAATCCAGGATCCAACGACCAGTCACAGGGGAGATTTAAATTATAATCGCCACACACTATTAGCGGAAGAGGCCAGTGAGCAAGTTCGTTAGAAATAAAATCTAGTACATCCGGGTCATCACTAACATTACCATATATTGTACATAGTGTCATTTTTTTATAATTATTATATTGGCATTCTGTAATTGCCCACCGCCCATACTTATCTGATGAAGATCGAATAAATTGCATCCCACCGCCTTTCGCCAGAATGGCCACCTCCCTAGTCCTCACCCTTTGTGTTGTAGCAGTGATCAGCCTATACCCGAGTGTGTTGAGTAAATACCGTTGTGACCCCTCGATATGTGTCTCTTGTATACAGATGACATTGGCCCCTGTCATCTGTAATCCAAAAGACACACTCTGTCTTTTCTTTGTATCATTGAGGCCACATATATTAACGGTCATGATTTTCACACTAGCCATATTGATTCTCCTCCATCCCGTCCATCCCTATCTGTGAATATATCCCCTCTCGGGCCCCCTTCCCGTTGAATGACTTTTGCCATTGTTTGTTACTTCTATATCCAAATTGGTCCCTCCTGTTTGCACCTTTTGTATTCACCATGTGTCTGAGATTCCCCCCTTCCCCCCACCATTATCTAGGCAGTCAGGCTCAATCCTGAGCCTGTGTGAAAGCGTCTGAACCATCCTCACCCACTCTCCACCTCCCTCACTTCCCCTCGTGTATATGCGTGTTCCTAGCCATTATAATCATAGCTCATAGTTTTATGAAACACTCCCTTATCCAAACCAAGAGGAAGAAAAAGAGCAATGACAGAAAAACAGTCATAACCTAAACAGAAACACCTAGTGTTTACTCTCGGCAGTCCCGGGTTTCCCCGCTATGATTTCCTTCAGTGCTCTTTCAGCTTGTATTTATGACGTGAAATAATAAGTTCGGCCTTGCGAAATTACTTTTAGCTTAGCAGGGTTCTGTAGAAAGACCATTGCTCCTGTTTTTTGGAATGGTGCAATCAGTTGCCTGAGCCTCCATCTTCTCTCCACTGTGACATGTGCAAAGTCAGGTTTTGCGAAAAATGAAAAATTCTCCCAATTCCTTCTCTTATTGGGTCTCGCCAAATCATAGACAGCCTGTCGAAGCAAAAAAATTCCAAAGTAGATTAGTATTACCCTTGGAAATGACTGACCGTTCTGGGGGCGCTTCGATATTGTTAGAGGGAATCTGTGCACACGTTGGATTTCTTTATCCCAATCCCATTGCGCTAGTTCTGGTAGAGAGTTTCTCAACAAATTTATAGTGAATTTCCGGATATCACTGCCTTCACTGTTCTCCGGAATCCCTAGCAGCCTTAGGTTGTTGCGGCGTTGACGGTTTTCTGCCTTTTCTAGCTTCCACATCACATCTTTCAATGAGCTCTCTTGAGAGGCCGCCTGCGTTTTTAGAACATCCACTGTGGTTTCTAAGGTTTCTGTCCGGTTTTCCACCATGCTTAGTCTTTCTGCAATCTCGGTGCAGGTTTTCCCAATTTTACGGATTGAGCCTTGTAATTTTTTTGAGGCTACTCGGGCTTGTCGATTTTCAATTTTAACCTCCATTTGGAATGATCTAAGGGATTGTAGGATCAAAGATAATGAGGGTTCGGCTGATTGCTCAGAGTTTTTCTGTCCTGCCGTGACCCCTTGTAGCTTCTAAGACATCCTCTCCATATCGTGCACTCCAATAAGGGGAAGCGGCTGTGTATCAGAATAGTCCCATCCAAGCTCTCCCTCTTCCTCTCCCCCATTCTGCTTATGCTTATTCTTTTTCCCTTCTGATAGCTTCTTCGATTTCCTGGGTATCCTTCTCACCCCTTGCTGGCTGTAATTGCTTGTAGAGGTATCCCCGCAATCATCGTCGCTGCTGATACCATCTGATACCACAATGTCTGATTCGCCGGATTCCTCATTTAAAGAATAAAAGTTTTCCATGGGGTCAGGGGAAAGGTATCCCATCTCGTGTCTATTTTCCTGTAAGCCTTCTTCTATAGAGGGAGGAGGTTGCATTATTTCATTACTCGCCACTATATTGCTTATCCTTTTCTCAGTCTTTTCCGTTTTGCCAGTACTTTCACTGGAGGGGGTATCCTGCTCCGCGGTACTCTCTTTAGTTTTGTCAATCTCTTGGTGAGCGCTGATGAGTATCCCAGGCATTCCCAGTATGGTGTTTTCACAGTTTGACCTTCCTATCCACCTTTGAACGAAGTTCCCCTGTAGGAGGGCGGACCAACTGATATACCCTCTTTTGACCACTTACTAACATGTCCATCTGCATCTTGAGTCTCCAAATAGGCATTCTTCACAGGACCTTAAGAACCTTTTTGTCCTTTCCAACATATTACAGATCTCAAGGGTCACCACTTAGCGGAGCAGAGATCTTCCTCTGCCTGGTGCTTGCCCTGCCCTGCCCCGCCCCTGCCTGTCCCGTGCCCCCGCTCCCTCCCCCCCGCCCTCCCCCCTTTAAGAAATTTTCTTATTGTTTATTAAGGAAGATATCCTTATAGATGGCATCTTATCGACCTTATGGCCATCCACTTGCTACCCAATTGAGTACTTGCCACAAAGACCAGCAATCTGGGCACCCCACACGTGATCACTGCATTCAATTTGCTTTAACACATCACATAACGTGATCACTGCATTCAGTATCATTTGCCTTACCATTATTTAACACATCACATATGGTAATCCATCTCGGAGCAGAGACCCTTGGCTCACTATCTGTAATTCCGTTCGTCTTTTGACGAGTTCTGTCCCTTCAATAAAGTTTTTCGTACAACACCCTTCCAAGATGGCCGCCATTCTTACACGCATTCTAGCCTCCACTATAAAGACCGGAAACCCGGAAGTGATAACCCACGGGACCCGGAGTAAGGGTAGGATGAAGGCTAGTTGCTTGTCTACGCCTGTGAGTATGCACCTCCTTTCAGGAGTTTCTGCACTACCGGTAAGCCTTGCCACTTTGACCTACAACTGAACCCACCACTTGTCCCTTTCAGATTACCGGAGCAACGACGTGCTCTGGCTATTCCCGTCAACCCTAGACGTTGTGACTAGGGGTGAGTGCGTGCTAGCATTGTAATGTCTTGAGTGCGTCTGTGCTTGTATGCGGTCATTTGATACTGGTCAACAGTCACCCAAAGTGGTTTTCGTTATTTCGACCACATCGTGGTTGTCCTTTTTCCTCCCCCCTCCATCCCCCCTTCCTCCTACCTCTCCCTCCTCCGTCACCTGCCATCACGGACGGTTTTTATCGCGCACTTCATTTTCACTGCCCGCATTTAGGTCAATTGTGCCTCTAGTACTCTGTCCCGTTCCCACCTGCCTTTTCGGATGGCGCAGACCCCGCACTACATCTTCATTGCCCGCAATTTGGTCCTTGAACTTCTGGCATTCAGTTCAGTTTTCTTAACTTTCAACGTTTCTATGCCACCTATCCGCCATAGGTTGACTTCGGACGAAATAGCCTCGTCCTAAGCGATACCTTTAACATTGTCAATGACTTTTACATCTGAAGGCTACTAATTGATTCCATGTTGTTAGGCACATCAATGTTCACAGTACTGTAGCGGTATAGTCCTAACACGCACGTTCGGTAATTTTTGCTTTCGGGACCTTTATGTCACGCAATACGAAATGCTCACAAGTATGAATGACCCCGCTGACAACATGATATGCTCACAAGTATGAATGCCCCCGCTCACATGAGATTGGTTGTTACTTGCCAGCTATACCGTTATACTGGCGATGTTTGTACACTATTCAACCACCATGTGACTTAGATTGTGTTTTTTACTGTTTTTTACTGGTTTTAACCATTTTCACTGACCTGCCGTACCCAATGATGCACTGGCTATGTCTACAAAATGATTTACTAAATGTCTTTGTGAAAGGCTGTGATATTAAATTGTGTTGGTAACATGGGCTTAACATGCCGCTTCCCTAGACTAATGTCTTTACGTTCTCCATATCTCACATATTTCTTGGTTGTTCCTACCCCCCTTTTTTGTCCCCCTCTCTTACAGGTCTACAGTACTCCTTAGTACACGTCTATAAGGGCATTTCTACCGGTCTTGGTAATTTATGTTAATATACCGAATACCAGACGGTAGTGCACTTTATCACCTTTCTTTTGTTTATCGGTCCTGACGAAGTGCCAATTGACCCGTTAGGGGCGAATCGGGCACAAAACATGTTGACCACTCGCATTTAGTTTGCCCTTGAGGAATACTATTTCCACTTGGGTACACACATTGTTTTTAATTAGGCTAGAGCTACCTAGTTTATTAAAATTTGATTCAATAGGACTGCTCCACACCTATTTTAATTATTTTATCACCTTGTGCACTACCTATCCCTCATACCCGCACGCACCCTACGGCTTCTTCTTTAAAAGATCCCCGGCAAAGAGCCCCAGTTTCGGGAGCCCGTCAGGCATTGCAGCGCCGGCCTGACGAGGGGCAAACGCCCGATGATGAAGCATGACACCTTCCGGGGTGTGTGAGGGCAGCACGAAGAAAGACCTGTCTTTCCCATCCGTCCAGATAGGAACTGCACACCCCCTTTAGATACTTCACAGTTTGACCCCCATGACTCTCGCTCCTTGCTTAGTTCTAGCAAACTCTTATGTGTGACAGTCTGAGGATCTACTAGTTCGGACATTTCCGTGCCGGCAGGAGTGTTCGTTGGATCATCCATCTGACCTTTCTCCTTAGCGTTATCGTTCATACCCTTCAGGGAAAACAGACTCGTAATTACGGTCTGCTTTTTCCCCTGCTCTCCCGCTGTCGTACCCTTCTGGCCAGGATTTTTAATATAGTCAGCTTTGCCCCTCTTACCGGTGCGTGGTTCAGTCTTCTTCGTGTCAGTGTCCGATTTCATGTCAATTTCCCACCGCGCTGGAATCGGCGTCGGCTGCACAGTCAAGCGCGTCTTGTTCCGCGTTCCTCGCGCTGCCATGGCTTCTCTGTACTGCGTTCTGGAGTCTCTGGCGTCCTCGTTGCTAGGAGACTCCAGCCGGTATCCGTCGATGATTCCCCAGCCGGAAGCCGCCGTCAACAGCAGCCGGGCAAGAGATTCCCACCGCGCACAGTAGCCCTTGCTTCGTTCGCTTTTTCCAGCAGCCTGATTATCAGCCAGCCTCCGGTCACCTTTACGCCAGCCGGTCCACCGATACCAGTGATCGCAATCCGCTCGCATTATTGGCTTCACTCGGAGAAAAACCTCGTCGAGGATCGGAGCGGGGTGGAGGTGAGCGACCGTGGTCTTACTCAGACGCCATCTTGCCCGCAAATAACTGCAAGGTAACTTCAATTGTGACTGCCTGTTTAGTAATCAAATATAGCAATATTTTGTGCTTAGAGGAGTTCTGACAACTTTTGGGCCCGGTGCTACTGCACCTGCTGCACCATTAGAATCATGACCTTGTTTTCTGCAGGGTAACTGCACTTGTGGTTGCCTGTTTATGAAAAAAATATAGCATTATTAAGTGTTTAGTGGGGTGCCTGAAGCTTATGGTCCCAGTGCCACTGCACCTGCTACACTATTGAAATCATAACCCTAGTGCATGCTAGATAACTGCACTTATGACTGTCTGTTTAGTAGTAAAATATAGCAATATACGGTGTTTAGAGGAGTCCTGACAACTTTTTGGCCCGGTGCCACTGCACCTGCTCTACCATTCAAATCATGACCCTAGTGCCTGAAAGATAACTGCACTTGTGACTGCCTCGTTAGTAGTAAAATATAGCAATATTTGGTGTTTAATGGAGTTATGACAACTTTTGGCCCCGGTGAAACTGCAACTGCTACACCATTTAAATCAAGCCTCTTTTAACTGCAAGGTAACTGCAATTGTGATTGCATGTATAGTAGTAAAATATAGCAATATTAGGTGTCTAGAGAAGTTCTGACAACTTTTGGGCCCTGTGCCACTGCACCTGCTGCACTATTTAAATCTTGACCCTGTTGTCTGCAGGGTAACTGCACTTGTGACTGCCTGTTTAGTTTTACCGTTTAGCAATAATCTGGGTCTAGTGAGGTCCCTAGAGCATTTGGCCCCGGTGCCACTGCACCTGCTGCACCATTCAAATCAAGTCCCTTTTAACTATTATCACGCTCTTTAAATCAGCAGGTGAAAGAGAAGGGAATGAGGCTTCATCCTTTCTCTTGCCAGATTTCTCCATTGTGACAGCCTCGAAACCCAAGACCCTCTCACCCCACCTACAACCACTGCACCCAACGATACCGGACCCCAGCAGACCCTGCTCAGTTGGACTCCCCTCACCGCTGATGACACCCTCAAGATCATGAAGAGCATCCACTCCGGAGCATCCTCGGACCCCTGCTCGCACCACATATTCAACAGAGCCGGCACCTCCTTCGCCCCCGAACTCTGCGGCACCATTAACTGCTCCATCAACTCCGCCACCTTCCAGGAATACTGGAAACATGCAGAGATCAACCCCTTGCTGAACTCTCTCTGCCGACCCGACGGACCTCAAGAACTTCAGACCCATCTCTCTGCTCCCTTTCCCAGCCAAGGTCAACGAAAAGGGCATCAACGCCCAACTTCCCTAGTTCATCGAAGCAAACCACATCCTAGACCTCTCCCAATTCGGCTTCTGAAGCAACCACAGCACCGAAACTGCCCTCCTCGCTGCCACAGATGATGTATGCACCCTCCTCGGCGAACCGGCAGCCCTCATCCTCCTGGACCTCTTGGCCACCTTCGATATCGTCTCCCACTGCACCCTATGCACAAGATTCCACAACACCAGCATCCGCGACAAAGCTCTGGAATGGATCCACTCCTTCCTCACCGGCCGAACACAGAGAGTCAGACCTCCACCGTTCTACTCAGAACCCACAGAGATCAGCTGCGGAGTGCCTCAGGGTTCCTCCCTGAGCCCCACTCTCTTCAACATCTACATGGCCCCGTTCACAGCTATCGTCAGGAACCACAGACTCAACATCGTCTCCTACGCCGTAGACACCCAGCTGATTCTCTCCCTCACCAACGAACCCACAGTTGCCAAGAACAACTTCCACGACAGGATGAAGGCTGTCGCCACCTGGATGAAGGACAGCTGCCTCAACTCAGAGAAGACCGAAGTCCTCATCCTGGACTCCACCCCCTCCGCCTGGTGGCCCGCAGCACTTGGAACCCCCGCCCCCCACACCCACAGACCACACATGAAACCTTGGCATCATCATGGACTCCTCGCTCACCATGAACCACTAGATCAATGCCGTCTCATCATCCTGCTTCCACACGCTACGCCTGCTCCAAAAAGATCTTCAAGTGGATCCCCACTGAGTCCAGAAAATCAATCACTGACACTCATCAGCAGCAGACTAGACTACGGCATTGCACTCTACGGCGGCATCACCCAGAAACTCAAGAAACTGCAGAACATACAGAACGCCTCCGCCAGACTCATCCTCATTATCCCCCGCCGCAGCCACATCACCGGCCACATGAAGGACCTCCACTGGCTCCCAGTCAACAAAAGAATCACCTTCATGCTCCTTACACATGCCTACAAAGCCCTACACGACGTGGGACCTACATACCTCAACCACCGCCTCGCATTCCACACACCCACCAAAGACCTCCGCTGCGCCCAACTGGGCCTGGCCACCAACCCACGTATCTCCAAGACCACAAGCGGAGGAAGATCCTTCTCCAACCTCACAGCAAAGTCCTGGAACACCCTGCCTCTTCACCTCAGGCAATCACCGCCACTGCCTCAATTCAGGAAGGACCTCAAGACCTGGCTCTTCGACTGTAACACAGTGCCTGCGACAGGCCAGCACCCCTTCCCCCCTCCCCCTCCCCCAGCGCCTTGAGACCCTTACGGGTAAGTAGTCGCACTTTACAAGACACTTGATTGATTGATTTGATTGATTGAGCAACAAAATAGCACTGCTAGAAAGGTGAGAGAGGAGGATATTTATAGTGAGACTTAGCTAATGAAATTCAAGCCCCAAATAAAGATGTACAATTGTGAGAAAGTGCCATAGGAATATACAGCAGGGCATGCTCAGTTTCAAAATGGCATCCACTTGCGTGTTAAATGACGTGCGAGCGGGACCGGTGTTAGAACTGAAACAGCAGAGCCCGACGCATCTGCCCCTCTCATCGCTAAGAAGAAGCAGCGAACCAAGACAGCCCTTCCCTGAAGCAGAATGCAAAAAAAAAGAATGTAAGCAGTGCGTAACAGCCCCTGCAGTGCAGGGGCCCCCTAAGTGTCAGGGGCCCCCCTCCGGCACTGTGCACGAGGCAGCAGGCCCTATCCCTAAGAGCTCCTGATTGGGTCCCGGGGGGCGGAGGGGCCCTCCATGTACTTTGCAGGGGGGCCCCCTCAAGTTTTGTTATGCCACAACATGTAAGGTGAGCGCAGAGAAAGGAAAGTAAAAAATGAGCAACTGTTGAATGCATACAGTAAGACACCCCCTCTCCCATAAGAGCTCTTTACCTCTGCTATTGAAATCGCAGCCCCAGTTCACTTACTGGAGTAGGGTCCTGTGGGAAGATATATCGATGTTCCTCTAGACCTGTGCCTTGCAGCAGATCTGGAGGAAAAGGAAAATAAGAGAGATGGACCCTCTGGTGGGGGTAACAGGGCATCTGTTAACAGACAGACACAAAAACAGGAATGGTCATGGGTGTGCTCAGGGTATCTGGCCTGGTGTCCTATGTCCTAGTAGGGTGGAGCCTTTCTGGCTGGACCCAGAACAACTTTTTCATTTTAGGTGAATAGTGTGGTTCCTGTCAGGAAAGTAGCCACACCTCACTTAGTAAAGCTGGGATGAGGATGTGAAGTAGAAGGTAATGCCTTCACTCACAAAGCAAGGCAGCCAGTGGATAAAGTGGGCTGACCCATTGCTCCAATCTGGGTGCTGGGGTTGGTGGAAGCAAAATGAGAATAGAACTTGAACAGTTCGATAGATGAAAATGGTTCACCCAAAGCCCCTCTATGTATGTTTATATATATACATTTTTATTAAGAATTTGTTTTAAAACATGAGGTTCGTGAAATAAGCTGACTCTAGGCAGACCTAACGTGTGTACTCTACACGAAGCCATGATCGCATAACATACCAGCGACAAACATTTACACATATTTGCTCTGATAACAAAAAAATGCCTGCTTGCAGAGATAATATAAAAATATGTTCAAAGTGGAAATTCACCGGCCATAAAAAGAGAAACACAGTATATCGGAAGAGCATGCTGAATATACAGTAATGAGCGCCTACACACTACAATCTGCATGTTTTAAATATTAAATGAATAGCAATACTCTGACAATATTGTAAATTATAAGGATAAAGACAGCTTCTTATGGATACTTCTAATCGTAGATTCCTCATCTATAGAATATCCCCAGGTGCCAGACTAGATCTAGAAGATTCTTCAGCATAACCCCTGCTCGCTGGTAGGTGGTGTTGTACGGCTCCGCTCCACCCTGGAAGTGACGACTTGAGCCGCATAGAAGTGCTACCCAAGTGCACTGACGTCAGTTCCTTTCTTTTCTGGCCTTTGTACGCGAATCGGTAGCTAGCTAGTAATGTTGTCAAGTTTTTCTAACAAAATTCTTTTCCAGTGTACAAGGGAACACATACCCTCTTAAAACTACAGGGTTTAAGCCTTGTAGGAATTGTTGCAAGCAGATGTCTGTGACAGATCCCTACAAGATATGTCTTTTGTGTTTGAGTTCAGACCACTATTTCAAGTCATGACAGGAGTGTGGCCTTATGCACCTGAAGGCGATTAGGATTGTGAGGTCAAGATGTCTGGCACCGAACACTGCAAGAAGTTGCGTTAGCCCAGTTCCTGCTTGAAGTCGAGAGCGTGGATCCGTACCTGCTCTTGGGGCCGCTCCTGCAATAGGTCAGGCTATTGAAGGTGGGCTCACCCCAGTCAGTTGTGACGGAAGCATACCCCCTGATATCATTCAGGTTCACTATTAACATGCCCAAGGCACACCTGAATCCTTCACAGAGGCTCCCTCTCATTAGTGTCATCCTGGATATGGTGTGTTACCGGGCCTTCCCTTTGGATCACTTGGGCATTTGGGGTATGATTCAGTTGTTTTAGCCTCGGTCCCGGGTCTCAGTGAGAGTGGCTCTGAGGCTTCTTGGACCAAGGGAGTAGCCATAAAATTAAAATACCCCCTACTTTAAGATAAAGTTCTGATGGCACGAAGCAAGTGAGTAACCCTCCCTAGAACACCTACCTTGTCACTTCCATTTAAGCATCTATCCATTCATCTTTTCACCCTTTCATCCACCCAATGATATCCCCTATTTGACCTTTACATTCTATCATCCATTCATTTTTTCATCCATCATTCAATCTTTCACTATTCCATACATCCACGCTGCCATCCACCCATCCACTCTGCCATCCATCCATCCACTCTGCCATCCATCCATCCATCTATCCTTTTACTCTGCCATCCTTTAACCTGTCTGTCCACCCATCCATCTCTTCACTCTACCATCCGTTCACCTGTCAATCCACCTATCAAGTCATTCACTCATCCATCCCTTTACTCTGCCGTCCTTTCACCTATCAATCCGTCTATCCATTCACTCACTCATCCATCCAACCCTTTTAACTGCCATACTTTCACTTGTCTATCGACCTGTCTATTCAGTCATCCTTTCACCCATTCATTCATCCACCCACTCATCCATCCTTCCTTTCACCCTTCCTACCATTCAATATTCTTCCCATCTTTTCTATTTACCCATCTTTTGTTATGCCTTGATCCTGCTTGCTTTTCTATTGATGCTGTATTCCTTTATAACATTGATTATGAACTTTTGTCTGCCGACTTGCTACCCACGAGGTAGCTGCTAAAGCGGGAGGTTCACGACACCCCTGTCTTGGACTGTTGGTCTCCTGCACTCTCCTTGTTGACCATGCCAGGTGGCATATGCAAGCTCTGCAGTGGATCTGAAGTCTCAGTGGGTGCATCACCAAAGAAACCTCTTGGATTCCATCCAGGTTTCAGAGGAGACTGCATAAGATCTGCGGTGGTGCCTACTTGACTGCAATTGGACCAGCGGTGGAACCCTCCCAAACCCACTGAGAGCTGACGGGTTTGCGAGGTCATCTTGGAGAGTTAGAGATCAGAGGACTCTTGTTTCCAGTGTGACCCATCTTCACACCAACTTGTTGAAGTTGCGGGTCATTCACTTGGTCCTGAAAGCCTTCCTTCCATTCTTCAAAGGGAGGCTGGTTCAGGTCTCTATGGTCAACACCTGTGGCAGGAGGGCCTGCAGCTGGTTTAGGTCCCCATGGTCAACTCCTGTGCAAGGAGGGCCCGCGCCTCTGGAACTGGCTGAATTGTCAGGACATTACCCGGATCATACACTAAGTCCATGATGCCTAGTGGATCACGAATGGCAGTTAGAGCCAGAGGTGGCTATGTGAGTCTTCCAGCAATGTAGAGACCCTGGCTTGACATCTTCGCCACCGCAGAGAGCGTGTAATGTCTATAATTTTGCGAGCTGGAGTACCCAAGAAGGCTCTCTCTCAAAGATGCATTCTGTCTAGACTGAGGCACGGGACTCCTATTTGCCTTCACACTGCTACTTCTCACCGAGTTCTGAAAAAGATCAAGAATGTCCTTGTTCAACCCATCTGTTATGATGGGTTTACTCAAAGGTTTAATCCACACGTTTCCTCCTAAATCCTTCTTGATGCCACAGTGGAACCTTAATTTGGTCCTTACTTTTCTTATGTGCACTCCTTTTGAGCCGTTGCATAGCTGGTCTGTATGTCTTCTGACCCTGAAGACAGTTTCTCTCATCCCAATAACTTCAACTTGTTGCATGAATGAGCTTCAGGGTTTGTCAGTCAGCTGCTTTACATCACTTTCTTGCTCCACCTCACCCCTCAAAAGAGGATGAGCACCTGTCCTGGATATTTGTCAGGCTCAATGTGCACGCGTGATAATCAGGTCCGACGGGAACAACATTTTGGCTGTTCAGTCCTGCAGGGCTTTATGGTCTAAGTCATTCCACAAACCCACCATAGGGGCAGATTATGCTTTGCTATCTATTGTAAAAGTGAAGAATTCTGCAGTTAGATGCATCTTTCAGAAGAACAAGTTACTTACCTTCGGCAACACTCTTTCTGGTGGATACTCTAATGCAGATTCCTCACAGCACACTCACCTGCCCATTCAGTGGATTGGACTCTTTTGCATTTAAAAGGTCCCAAATGAGAGATCTGCTCACTGGCACAATTAATTGGTTTTTGAGCTCTACATCTGAGTGTGCAAACAGTGTCAAGAAAGAATCGTCAGCATACTAGGGTGGCGCTTATATGCGACTCCAGCTGTCAATTCAGTGGTGTAGTGGGGTCGATGCGGAGCCGATGTATCCACCTGCCAGCACGCAGGAGCTATGCTGAAAAATCTTCCAGATCCAGTCTGGTGCCCGGCAATATTCTAAAGGTGCGAAATCTGCAGTTAAATAAGATTATCCACCAAAAAGAGTGCAACCGAAGGTAAGTACCTTGTTCAAAATCTATGTGACATGTAGCAGCAACCTCCAAGGTCAGCAAAGATTACATTAAGGAGAATGGTGAAAGATCTTTCTAATTTACATGAAAACAAAGATCAGATCGGATCAGTCTTCCATAAAGGTCTACAAATGAAATAACCAAAGCGTCATTACTGCATTTTTAACTGTTTGACATTCCATTCAAAGAATCAAAAAACGATCTAACACATATAAATGAAAAAAAGAATTAAAATACATGCAGTAGCAATAGCACAATCAGACATAACTGCTCAGCTAACATATCAGCACAACTCAAAGCAACGGTATTAATACATACATGAGCGAAGTAGGAGGCCAACTACCATAAACAAAAAACACAGACAGAACAAAGATCACGTAAATTCAGAAACACATTTATATGCATGCGGCAAACTGAGTGTATAGCTAATATGTCAATGCCTTGGCTATATTCAAGACTAGAAACAACAAAAATGCAACACTATGATGTTCAGAAGCAACATCAAAAGCTTAATGAGATTAGATGTAAATAAACAAGCACATTTGAGGCTCTTCAGATTGTTTCTCCCAGGAAGCGTAAAAAAGCCTGAAATTAAAATAGTAAGCACGATTACAGTTATTCATGCAAAATCGAAGGTCTACTCCCATCAAGGTTTAAAAAGCAAGTTACTTCATAAATATTAAAACAAGTTCCCGACATCATATATGGGAGAAAGAATAGTTTATTACCTGTAATCCTAGTTCCCTCTCAGGGAAATCTCAATTGAAATCATAAGCACTGAATAGACCCGCCCACGTATGGGGATCCCAGAGCACTTTTTTAAAATATATCCTTTTTAGTGTAGATCTTCGTCTTACTTCAGGAAGGCAAAGTTTGAAATAATTATTTTAACGCGTTTTGCAGCTTATAAAGTAGGCGAAATTGGCAGATAACTTAAAGTTACTTTAAAAAAAAAAAAATATGTCACATTAGTAATAAAAACTAGAAAAATTTACAAAAAGCTATATAATTTTTCCTTATAAATCTCTTTCACAAACCTATTTTAAAGGAAATGGAGAAGAAGGAATAGGGCAATGTAGACACATAGGCTGCTGTTATGTACATATGAAAACTGTTGTTGCCCCTTTAAGCACTCACAGCCCTCCAGTATCCCATTATGCAGCCTGGTGCCAGTTATCTCACTTCTTTTTTACGGAGTAACTAATGAAACGCAGAATGTCAGTTAATTATTTTTGTCTCTTCCATCGGGGAGAAGGAAGGGTTGCATATGATTTCAATGGAGATTCCCATGAGAGAGAGAACTACGATTACAGGTAAGAAATCATTCCTTCTCTCTAAGGGGATCTCCATTCAAAACCATGAGCACTGAAGAGAGCAGCAAGTCCATCCCTAAAAGGGGGGTGGAAGCTGAGAAAAAGACGATCCACAGAAGCAATTAGGCAAAGAGGTTCCTTAAGGAAGCTTGTCCTACTTAAGCATATGTTCTTTCATCTGAGTCAAGACAATAGTGTCCCACAAAGGTGTCAACAGACCTCAATGTGGCAGCTTTACAGAATTCTGCAATAGGAATGTTCCTTATCAAAGCAGCTGTTGCTGCTTTATCTCTAGTAGAATGAGCTTTTGGTTTACCAGTCAGAATGTTGTCTGCTTTCTGATTGCATATCATAATGCAAGAAACTATCCACCTGGATATAGATTGGTTAGACTAGCTCAATCTGTACTTAAACGGCCGCAATTCACAAACAATTATTTGAGCTTACGAATAGCTTTACTTTTGTCCTGATAAAATTTCAAGACCGGTCTGGCATCTAAAGTGCGGAGGGATATTTGTGCTGGAGTTGACAGATTCTGAAAGAAAGTCAGTAGGGTAATGGTTTGATTAATGTGAAAACCAGAAGCTACTTTGAGCAAGAATTTCAGATGAGTTCTTATAACTACCTTATTGCTATGAAATAATGTGTATGGTCATGAGAGCATAAAGCTCGGATCTTGCTAACCCAAGACGTTGTAATGATGCTTTATGGATAGGTTTGAAAGGAGCTGCAATGAGACGTGAAAGTAAGACATTCGATTCCCAAAGGGGAGAAGGACGGTGTATTGGGGGGGAAACTTTTTTGATGCCCTTTAAGAAGTCCTTAATAACTGGGACTTTGAAAAAAGAGGTTTGTGAAGGTCATTTTCTGTAGGAAGTAATAGCTGCCAAATGGACTTTAAAAGAAGAAAGTTGTGAACCAGATTTGGCTAAATGAAGTTAGTATGGATTTAAAGCTTCTTCTTAGCATGTGGTTGATTAATGTTCTTCTCAGAACACCAGACACAAAATCTATTCCATTTGAAAGAATAAGAAGTTTGTGTGGATGGATGTTTAGCATCTTTCAGAATTTCCATGCAGTTTTGTGGTAAATTTAAATGTCCATATTATACAAGTTCAGGAGCCATGATGTCAAACTCAAAGAGGAAAGGATGGGATTTACCATCTGGTCTAGGAACTTCATGAGAAGATCTGGTCTGCACAAATGTCTCATACGTATTTGTTCTGACATGTGAAGCAGCTCTGTGAACCACCACTGTCAAGCCCCTCTGGAGCTATTAATATCATTCTGGCCTTCAAGTAAGACAGTTTTATAATTACTGCTGGAATAAGAGGTATTGTGGAAAGGCGTGGAGACATTTGCTGGACCAGTCGATCCATATGGCATTCCCCATTGTCCCTGGCTGGTAGAACCTCGATGCGAAGTCTGGGCATTTTTTGTACTATGTGGTCACAAACTGATCTATATGAGTACATTCCCAGGTGCAGAATATGTCATGAATGACAGATCGTGTTGTTCTTGAAGAAACCTGCTGAGGGAGTTTGCTTGTGTATTTTGGATACCTGGTAGATGGGCTGCAATGATCCTCAGATTCCTGAATTTTATATATTTGCGCTTCAAGTGATAAGGCCCTGCACTTTGTCCATCCTTGTTTGTTCAGATAGTACATTTTTGTTTTGTTGTCTGTCTGAACAAGGTGAGAGTCTATCTTAAAGGATGGCTGGAAAAATTTCAGGGCCAAATGAACAGCTTTCAGTGCCAGAAGGTTGATATGGTAAGTCATTACTTTCGTAGACCATGTTCCCTATATTTGAAGGTGATCCACATATGCACCCCTGCCTGACAAGGAGGCATTGCCACTATTGTTTGTGATGGAACCTCCTGATGAAAGGCATTCCTTGAAGGAGATTTTTTGATTGACACCCCCATTTGAGTGATTGTTTCAATTTGAAAGAAAGAGTGATCTTGTCTTCCCAATTGCTTGAGCACTGATTTTACTATGGTCTCATGTGGGGATGGGCATTTGGTGTTAGAAAGGTGCAGGATGCCACTGAGCCCAGAAGAGAGGACACTTGTTTCACCGTTGGATAGGAAACTTTTATTAGAGATTGACATTTAAAACGTATGGGTAACAGTCTCTCCTCCAAAGGACACAACTTTGCTCTTACGGTATCGAAAGTTGCCCCTAGGTAATGAAGAGACTGTACTGGCGAAGAGATCAATTTCAGCTGATTGGTGTGTAGTCCTAATCAAGTAAGAGTAGAGATAGGTACATGATAATGTATTTGAGCTTGTTGGTGCATTGACGTCTTGGTAAGCCAGTCACCTAGATACGGATAGACGAATATCTTGAGTTTCCTGAGATGTGCGGCAACCCCTGCCATGCACTTTGAAACATTTCTGGGGGCTGATTTGAGGCCAAAAGGGATACTGGTAATGGTTGTGTCCTACCATGAGTCTCAGGAATTTGCTGTGCTTTCTGGCTTTCAGAATATGAAAGTAGGCATCTTAAAGATCTATGGAACACAGCTAGTTCCCTTGATGGATTTGTGGATACAGTTGATGTAATGCTAGCATTTAGAATTTTTCCATCTATATCAATTTGTTTGTGACTTTCAGTCTCGTATGGGTTTGAATTTGTTTCTTGGACCTTTCTTTTTCACCAAAAAGTAACAGGAATACATTTCCTTTTCTCTTTAGAGAAGAGGTATGGGGTCCAGCGCATGCATTTGCAGAAGAATGTTCACTTCTGATTGAAGCATCTCCAGATGTTGATTGGATGATTTTGGTGGAATGTATGTTGGAGGACTGATGAATCTGAGACAGTAAACCTTCTGTACAATATTCAGTACCCAAGCGTCTTTTGTGATGGAACTCCACTTGTTAAGATATTTGGTAATACCTCCCCGTATCGGAGGGAGTAACGGAAGAAGGGGAAGCAGAAGCTCATTGTTTGGAACCTTCAGGAGGTTTTCCTGTTTGAGCCATTTGTTGATCACCTCTTCTTTTTGGTTGACATCTTTGATGTTGTTGGAAAGACCTTTGTTGTTGTTCTTGAAGCTACTGAGGGGGTTTGAACCCTCTGACGATAATAGCGTCCTTCGCGTCCTAGCGTGTTCTTTTCATTTTTCCAGACCAAATGCTTTCACGGTCTTCATTTGGTTTTCATACAAGGCATCTCGTCGTCTATATGGCTCCCAAATAAAGTGGTACCAGAGAAAGGTAGGTTCATAATTCTCTGTTGAGATTCCTGCTTGAGGGCTGTTAAACGAAGCCAAGAATGTCTCCTGAGTGCTAAGCCGGGGCAATAACCATGTGATGCCAACAAAGAAAAATCAGCATCAGCGCTGATTACCTGGTCAGAGACCATCATGCCTTCATTCATAATCTCTATAAAATCCTCCCTGCAATCTCTTGGAAGATCATCCATAGATTGTTGTAGGGAGTCCCACAAAGAGTTGTCATATCTCCCAAGGAGGGCTGTTGCACTCGCAGATTTCATGTGCATGGCTGCTCTACCACATACTTTGCGCCCCACAGAATCCAGTTTTCTACTTTCTTTGTCCTGTGGAACCATGCTCAGGAGGTCGGTATTTTTTTCTGTAGCCTAGATGGAGCTGTTTTCGCTGAAGCTGGTGTAAGGAAAACCTCCATAGCTGTTCTAATAAGCCTGGAACTAGAAGCAGGTGTGGTCTCAAGAAGGAACGTTAGTGGAAGGTGTCAAAAATCACTGACGTAATTGCTGAGGGAGTTGGTACTTCTTTGAAAGTATTGATGTTGTTTATTGGATGACTCTTGTCAGAGGAGAGTCAGTCAAAGTGGGTGAAAACCTCCTTATGTCTGAAGACGTCATTGAGTAACATGTACACATCCTGGATCTTGTGCTCAACTTGGCTATGGTTCTGGGTCAATATCTGTGCTTGTGTCAAGACGAGTGCTTTGACGAAGAGTGCCTAGCATGGTGACAGCGACATCTTGAATTAGCCATTAACCGTGACTGTGACGACATCTAGACCTTGGTTGTGGAGACTTAGATCTTCATGCTGATACTGGTGGCCTTACTGGGGAAAAAGCTTCCAAACGTGCCTCAGTCAGAGGAAGAAGCGGAGGAGAAGGACGCAGAGTAGGCACTGAAGAACCTAGTGGTTGTGATGGATGATGGATGGATGAGGTTGTGGAGAGTCTGGAATGACTACTGGTGATGCTGGAGAATACACCCATGAATAGTCTGAATCAGAGTTTGATGGTAACCTCTCGCTCTCATTTTTCTGACCCAATCATAAGATTTGGTATGTCTCAACGTCGAATGGCTTCTCGAATGCCTCCTATGCCTCGATGTCATGGAATCCTTCAACATCAACCTTCTGTGTCTCGACGTTGAATGTTCCCTCCTCTTTGATGTTGACCCAGCTCTCAAAAGCAAGCATGTTGCCACTGTACCTCGCCTCAACAGCGTAGTCCTTTACATCGAGCGGGAACGTTGGACTTCTCTTTTTGAATCTCCCTCTCATGGAATCCTCAGAAGGTGGTGGTCAATGACAGCCGGTAATTTTACGAGGGAGGGGGCCACACACACACACACACACACACATACACACTCACTCAAATCCATGCATTCACACATGCACACACACACATACACACACCGATTCACAACACTCACTCACAAATACACACACATTCATACATACATGCCACAAATATAAAAAAACACATAACATATACCTTCACTGTAGAGAGGGAAGACTTGGAGGCCCCAGGAGAGGTTAGGCTGCTGCCTTCCCTCATTGGCTGACCTTTAGCCAGCCAATGAGGGAAGGCAGCAGTCCCTTATTCGTCACAGAGTTGGTTGGGGTCACAGAGACTGCTGACCCCACCCCACTCTGTGACAAGGTATCACTGATTGACACTCGGTCCTAGGCACTTCAGGGATTAAAACTGAAGCACCCAGATCCGAGGCAATCAGTGACGTTCTCCCTTGTCACAAGGAGGAGGGCCCCAAGCACGTTTGCCAGGCAGAGGAGGTTACGCCCACAGGACTGTGACATTCTGAGTATGGCAATGTTCAGCTCAACCAGACAGGAGCCTGTGCATTTAGTGCATGTCTAGCTCCTGGCTGCCTGACCTAAACACGAAGAATGTCTGTCAGGCTGACCTTTGTTCAGCCTGACAGACACTCTTCTTGCCGGGAGAAAGGTGGGGTGTGTGGCCCCTCAGCCCATATAGACGGGCTGCGACTGGTGGTGGTAGAAGCATGGTCGGGGACTGACCCTCTCCTCGCTCATATGAAGGCCCACCTTCAGTTAGCGTCTCTTGCTGCCTTCGTCACTCTTGCGTCCCATGAAGGCGAATCTTCTCCCTGTCCTCAGGGTACGCCTGGGAAAAGACTTGCAGTGTTGGCATTTGTCAGGATTGTGACTGTCAGGAAGGAAGAGTATACCCAGATCATGAGGATCTAATTTTGCCTTTTTTCTGTCACAGGCAGGACATTTGGCAAACAAAGAGGCATTTTATTTGGTTGAAAAATACATTTTTTGGCAGAGAAATACTCCAGGTGTCAAATTACATTGAGTAAAGTTGTTGTCAAATAATTTGAGGACGTTTTCCAGTGGTGGAAATCCCCAATAAAAGGCCTAGCTTAGTACTCCAAGATCCTGTCATCAGGAGCCGGAAAAAAGAACTGAAGCAAGTGCCACCTGCTGAACATGATGGGATACTGGAGGGCTGTGAGCCCTTAAAGGCGCAGCGTCAGTTTTCATATGTACATAACTGCAGCCGATGTGTCTACATGGCCCTATTCCTTTGTGAAAGATAAAATTATATAGCTTGAAATTTTTCCTAGTTTTTATTACTAATTTGACCTATTTTTAAAGTAAATTAAAGCCTACTTTATAGGCTTCAAAATATTATATATTAATACTTGGCTGTCCTGAATTAAGGCGAAGATCTACACTTTATGGATATTATTTTAAAGAAGTGTGCCGGGATCCCCGCACATGAGCGGGACTATTCAGTGTTTATGATTTTCAGTGGAGAACCCGGAGAGAAAATGCAAGTCTTATCCAATAAAAAACCAGTGAGGGAAATACTCCTCAGGCTGGGCCACATTAAAACTAACAGCAAAGGCTTGGAAGAACAAGGGTTTAACAAATTAAGTCAATAGCAGAAAGGAGCTGATTCAAGTTCTACTACACCGATATTTTATTGAATGGGTGACAATATGTCGGCCGACAGTGTAGGCACACCTAAATATT
Organism: Calotriton arnoldi; assembly: GCA_963921515.1. Lineage (NCBI taxonomy): Eukaryota > Metazoa > Chordata > Amphibia > Caudata > Salamandridae > Calotriton > Calotriton arnoldi. The sequence continues at coordinate 1,231,941 of CAWUFW010000130.1, forward strand.
ATAATGTTGTATTCCTCTTAGGGTATCCATAAACGGGCTTTCCAGTATCATGTCCTTATATAGGCACAATTCGCCCTGCCCTTATATAGGCATAAAATCCCAGCCCTTATTTAGGCATTAAACCGTGCACTCCAAATACAGGCATGGTCTCTGACATCCGTCCACCCTAACGTCACAACGAGTTCATGAAGAACAGACCCTTAGGCTGCGGGAGTTTCCCTAGTCCAGGACTATTGATTTCTTCAAGGACTCATATATTATGCATGAACCATTATTCCTTAGGGGTTCATTCATGACGTCTTTCGCTGTCCAAATCACGTCAATGCTAACATTCTTAGGTGCTCTCAGGTATAAATATACCTTCCCTAGCCCCTGTGAACCAGAGGAGACCTCGACTTCAGAGGAGCCCGTTTCCCGGCCTGACGCACTGAGAAGACGCTGCCATTCCCTGCACGCAGAGAGCCCAGCTTCCAGCTTCCAGTGATCTGACTTCCCTTGCGGGGTGTTGGAGTTCGAGTCTGGCAAAGAGATTCCTACCTCTCTCATTCTTCAGGTATGGAGCTGACTAGAACCTAGAGGGACTCTTGGCATACTAGGCATACTAGACTTAACATACTCTTAGTATACCATAGTAAGGAATACTTCACCTACTTCTTCCCTCTTCCTACACCTAGGTCAGGTTAGGCACATTGGGGTAGAATTAGCTTAGCAACGCATCGTATGAGTACTCGCATTTTTAGTCTGTGTTATTTATGTAAATGCATATGTACTAAAAGATAATGCTATCGCAGTATTATTTATTTCTACTGCTCACCCTGTACATTATTTATCTCGCATACTGTCTTGTGATCGTAACAGCACATTTTACTTACACTAGAAACAAGACTGTTCAATAAATCCTTTATTGAAACGCCCGTCTATTTCTTTCTGTGTAACTTGGAGAAAACTAAGCATGCACGACTGAGCTGAGTGAAATAGTTATCTATTGTTTCCACGACTCTGGGACACGTTCTGATTCTAAAGGGAAACACAGTGGTCATGTTTTGCGGCTGCCAGAAACTAATCCCTTCTTGTTGTCAAGGAGTTTCTAGTGGCCTCTGAGCTAGCTGGCACAAGTAATTAAGTTTAATATACTCGATAGGGACATGCTGACCTTAGTCCTATGTCAAACCTATAGGATATATTATTCCAATGCGCAGAGCCTATTAGGGAAATAGGAGCTACACTACATGGCGCCCAACGGTTTGGTAAGGCAGTAATTCAACGTTAGATACTGAGTAACTCAGCCGTGCTTTTTCTCTCAAGACCCCTACCCATATACCCCAAAAGACGTCTGGAGTGGGCAGGGTTAGGTATCCACCACGGCTACATAGGGCAGTACCCTATATATTAGCTGTTTGGTTTGCTCAACGTTGAAGGATACAGTGTTCCAAAATATTGTGCACCTTATCTTTGTTTCCTTGAAACTTGTTTCTACATTTTTCAAACAACAAAATGCCTGGCTCCGACACTGAAACCGGAAACGGTGGAGCTGCGGCTGATCCAGCCCAAGCAGTAGTTTTTAACTTTACCGGTTTAAATGAAACCGAGGAGGGTGTTATACACATCCATCAAAATTTAAGAAGATCCATCACTCTAAAACTTATGAAACATGGCCTACCACCAAGAGGCGGTAGAGCAGTTTTCGTGATAGAGGCACATGAATCCTTTCAGACAGAGGTATTCTATTCATGGGTAATATTTCCTGAATCCAATTCAGTAACACACATGTTTCACTTCTACAAAGAAGATGATTCACCAGAGGAATACAGTCCTTTCGAGGATATTGAAATTCCATTAACATACCAAGAGCATCAGCTCTGGTTTAAAGGCGCCCTAAAACATCACAAAAACATTAGCAGGCTCGGTCCATTAGGAGCAACATGGCCGATTTTAGCCGAGCTACACACCTCATCCAGACATTGAAGAGATGTCAGATGAGGAGTTACGTACTCAACTCACAGAGTTAATAAAAATCTACAGACAATTGGTCCAATATGTCATGCGGACTTTTACAGTCCGACCACCATTGACATATCCAAATCCAACTCCCCAACAGGGGAATACACTAAAAATTACACCACAGACTCTATACGCAGTCATGGGTAAAATGCCCACAAAACGTGAGCAAATTCCATTTTGGATAGCTCCAAAAATTACTCAAATCGAAGCAGTATTTCCAAATACTAGCCCGCATGAGAAACACAGAATCCTAACAATCAGTTTACCAATGGGGATCACACCACAACTGGAAGACTGCACCACTTGGGGCTCAGTCTTTGCTGCCATCTATACTAAAACACATGGTATTCCATCAATTGCGGTAATACCTGATGTCCTAAAACAAATTCAAAACGAATACGGGGCAGAGCCTGCTCTAAATTTAGGTATGAAGTTACTGAAAAATTTCGACCAGGTCTCAACAATAATATTATCTAATATTAAAGGGGAGGCAGCAGCAGTGGCGATCCGCCAAAAATTGAGGGAATTAGATGTTACAGAACATCAAACTGAGTTACCCAGAATAATTGAACAATCTTATGCAGAATTAGGCAGAGATAGTTTGGGTGGAAGACCAGTGAAGCCGAAACTATCTGAAAGTCCTGAGAAGGACTCAATAAAACAAACTCCTACATCTTCTAAAAAGAAGTGGGAGTCTACTAAACAAAAATCAAACGAGAAACGTTCTCAATCCCGAGGTAGGTCTCCTCAAAAGGAGCCCTCTGAAAGGAGGTATAACCTCAGGAATAGGGATAATTTGAGAAAACCTGATAGGTATCAAGATACTGATACACGTTCCTCTCGTCCCTTTCAGATCTCATCACAGACTTCGGAAAGAAGAGGACGATCAGAACATAAAGAAGAACGCGTGAAATCGAAAGACGACAAACACGCTTCAAAAACAAAAACAAAACCTCAATTCTCCAAAAGAAGGTAGCAGGTCTGAAGATCAGACATGCCGAGAATACTGAGAACACAACTCAAGAACGGAGAATGGGCTCAGACAATGCTGGACAGTGCAGCAGAAGTCACAATAGTTTGCCAGACCGTGAAGGAACTTCTGGAGATAGTGGACTTGAATGAGTACATCACAGTAGAGACTGTAGACACCAGGGTTAGTACTCCACAAAGGTTATATGAAATAACACTCCGGATGGAGGGAGACAAACCTAGACAGGTGAAAGCACTTTTTTGGGAAAGACTATCAAGAGGCTATGACATACTTCTAGCAGAAAAGGACTGGCTACCACAATTTGTCAGGGAGTGCCCACACGGCGAGGACATTATTATGCCTGCCTTCTCCAACCATATTCCAATTCACCTAAAATATACATATGCCAGGAAATGGGCAGTGGCCCAGGCCCCAGCATTATATAAAAATCATGTAGGATGGGATGAGGACTCACCTCACCATAAAATACATCTGAAACATGAACCAACTGCACAACGGCAGTACCCAATAAAGCAAGAAGCTAAAAAACAGGTCAGGGAGATCTTAGATCAACTTGAATATCAAGGGGTGATTGAAACATGCACCTCCTCAATGAACAATCCTTTGTTTCCTGTCTCCAAACCAGACAATACATATCGTCTAGTTTTGGATTACAGACACCTAAACACTTGTTCTAAAACTTTTGCAGTGCAAAATGCACATAGCACAGCATTAATGAATAACATTGTGCGTAAAAAATATAAAACCACATTAGACATCTCAAATGGTTTCTTTTGTCAAAACATAGCACCTGAAAGCAGGTACTTAACAGCATTCTCCATAATGGGGACCCAGCGTCACTTTTGTCGACTCCCACAAGGGTTCAAAAACAGCCCAGGTTTATTCTCAGCGAGGGTAACGGAGTTACTACAAATTTATGACAATGAGGCATTGTCCTATGTCGATGACATATATCTGGCAGACGATGACCTGGACAAACACTTGAACAGGGTGAGCACCATTATACTGGGTTTCGCCTCTGAGGGCTACAAGTTCAACTTTAAAAAGTCCCGAATTGCCCATCTCAATGTCCTATTTCTAGGATATGAGCTTTCAAGTGAAGGCAAGAGCTTGGCAGCTAACTTTTAGAAAAGTGTGCGCTGCTCCAACTTCCAAAAACGCAAAAAAACTTACAACCCATCCTGGGTTTCCTAAATTTTGGAAGAACATACATTCTAAACTACGCAGAAAGGGTTAAACCTCTCTACGCATTAATCAATCCTGATTTTTCAATCAAAAACTGGACACAGGAACACACAGAAATCTTGCGTTCAATTCAGGCTAACATGTTAGCAACAAATCACTTACAAACACGTGTAAGTCAACGTAATTTGGTGATCCGAATAATTTCGGGTCAATGTGGATTCACCTACTTAACCTTCAATGAGGGTGAGAAGATACCAATAGCATACAAATCCCATTTGTACACACAAGCGGAAATGCGCTTCAGTTCAACTGAAAAAATTCTGACAGCAGTTCAAACCGCTGTAGCAAAAGAAAGAGCCTTAGCCCAAGGGAAATGCATTATTGTCGTAACCCCAGTACCGGCTTTAGAAGCGGTCACAAAAGCGAGCATTCCAAATGCTAAAGCATTACATCAAAGATGGATACAATGGGTTAATTCTCTTGCTGCAACAGATGTTGAATATGTTTTTGATCCAGATTTAAAAACACAAGCATTCCTACAATATGAACAAGAATGTCCTCTGCCTACTGAAATTCTGCCTCTTGATCAGTACGAATTTATAATTTACACTGACGGATCCGCACAACCCGCAATAGGGGGTAAGCAAGCTTACAGTGCAGCGTGTGCTATCGTTAAAGGACGCATGCGAGATGGCATCTTCAGACCTATGGTCACTAAAACACAATCTCTAGGGGATTGTACAGCTCAGCGAGCTGAACTACAAGCATTCAAACTGGCACTTGAAAGTACAGATCGAGAATTCCCCACACTAATAATGTGCAACTCCTTTTATTGTGTTCAGTCGTATAATGAATATATACAAAACTGGCTTGAAAATGGTTTCAAAGATGCGAAAGGTGGCACAATAAAGCATAAATTGCTTTGGGAACAAGTAGTTCAGTTGAAAAACGAACTACCAAAGGCTCACGTGATACACACACTGAGTCATCAACGTGATGGCGTTCACGTTGCAGGAATTCATTGGCTGACGAAGCCGCAAAGGGGGCTGTGCAAACGGCTTCCGTAGCTGCGATCACTCGTTCAAAAACAAAAATAGACGGTGAGATAATGTTGGCTGTCAATGCTTCGAGCAAAGGCAGCAGTGCAGCGTTACCAAAAAAGTTTCCACTCAAGTAATCTTATGTAATTGATGCGAACAACGTTCCTTTTGCTCGAATCCCTGGAGTGGGGGATAGGGTAATTCCAAACATGGAACGTAGAGCAGCCTTGATTTATGAAACGCATTTGGGGGAGGGTCTGTCACATCAAGGGATCTCTAAAACAATTTTGACGTTAAAAGAGATGTACTGGTGGCCTGGAATGAATACAGAAATTCACATATTCATCAACAACTGCTTAGACTGTAAATTACAGCGAGAGAGCCACCAGACACCATACTGCGAATGCGGAAGCCCAGTACAGACACCACTGTTAGACAGCATTCGTCTATCTACGCGCCTGCGTCCTACTGGACAAAGGCATTCCCGCAAATACTGAATCTAGGTTCCTATGGTTATGGCCTCAGCGCTCGGCTGACGCTCGAACTGTTATAAAAGATTTGCGAGTCTTTATCGGCACATACGCAATAGGCACGCTACATTCTGACCAGGGTCCTGCGTTTAGCTCTAGGGCTTACAAAGAAGCCATGGCCAGTCTGGGCGTTGCATTGCGGTACTCCTCTCCATTCCATCCTGAGGGAAATTCGGTTGTGGAAAGGAAAAACCGGGACATAAAGCAGTCTATAACAGCTAGGGTATTAGGTTCGGGTGATGGGTCAAACACCTTAATGGCGTACAGCGCGCAATGAACAATCTGCCAAGAAGTTCTCTAGGGGGGGTCACTCCATATGAGATCCTATTTGGGACAAGAATGTGGGTACCAGACCTTGCACACGTAGGCACAGTGGTGGAAAATAAACCATTTGATATCAAAGATCGTTTGGCTGTTTTACAGGACTTAAACAAATTAAGAACGAAACAAAGCAACGTATTCCTACAGTCAACCACCACTGGGGATCAACCAACTGTCCCAGCAAGGCCTGTCTGGATTCCAAAAGTTGGGGATCTAGTCAGAGAAAAAATTGCGGTCAAGAAGGAATTTGGACCTTCTTACAGACAACCAGTACCTGTCCTAGCAGTTCAAGGAACAAGAACAGTACTTCTGCCGCCCCTTGCTGGAAGAAAGGAGAAAAGATTTGTGTCCATCGACCTGATCAAACCACAGTATGTGGCCAATACTAAATAGTAGGCCTCGTGGACTCCGACCTAGTAGCAGACGCACTCCTCTCGCTACTATCCAAGAGGTTCAGACTGAAAGACTGATAACGATCGAGAATTCAGCTGTAACAGACGGAGGACTATGCAACAACGCTATGGAACTCATCCCTCTTGAACACCAAGTAACAGTTCGTCCAAATACACCTGTCTACACCAACGTAACAAGTGATGAACTGGTTCCAGTGATTTCTACAAATCCTGATGCAATTCCAACAATTGACAGAACTGCTTCTGGCTATTTCATTAACTTTGATACGTTCTCAGAAGATCCGAGTGAACCTGAAACGACGCCAGTGTCATTGAAATTCAAGCAGCAAGTACAAAACTTTCTTCATTTTGTGAAAAAGACTTATTTGGTTTCTCCATGGATTGAACTCTGGATTACATCTGGACTTTTTGTTTTCCTGCTCTGGCTAGCTTTGGTAACAACTGTAAGCGTGCTTATAAGTGGCAGATACATCCATGTGAACACTGAAGGAAAAGACGTAAACGTACTTTTGAAACCTCATAAATCTTCCCATCGTGAAGCAAGAGACTTATCATCAGTGAACATCGCAGCTGTTCCTATACAGGATGGTATAGTGTGGGACAAAACAGATTATGATATCTTCGGCCCGAATGAACAATTGAACATTCCACATTTGTTTAAAATTTCACTAAGTGATCTAATTACGTCCAGTACCTATTCAGATGATTGGGACTTTGAGACTGTAAACGATATAATGTTTGACCTAGAAAAATCTGCTGCATTTTCTAAACATGAATATTTAGAGGGTTCATCAGACTATGAACAAATGTATTGTTTTAATCACTATGGTCATCATTATTTGCATAAATCTGCATATCCAAGAAATGTGTTTATGTTTAACCAATGGGAACATTGTCCTACACCACCTAAAGGTAGTTCAAAAACATTTGCTAGTAAGTTTCCATATTTTTCAGGATACAATACATCTGATCCAGAAACGTTTTACTATAAAAATGTAAACAAGACAGGACTGAAAATTATGTTAACAAATACAAAACAGATTTATTCTGCATTATTTAATGCCCAACTGTCTAGACAGGGTTTCGACTTTTGGAAAGACACAATTGACACAAAACTGTGTGGGGTACTAAAGATTGGCAAGTGCAGGGGATAGAAGCTTTATTTAGAGCCTGCATCATCCCAGAACAAATAATGCTTTTGAATGAAACTATCCAACAAACATCTTGTCTTGGATTAGCCAAGATAAAAGAGATGAACACACCTTCTGTACCAACACCTGCCAGTGAAAATAATACAAAGGCAGTGGTGACAGTTGACAATATACTACAACTCAACAGATCTAATCCTGACTTGGAAAAAACGGTTGATCTGGCCCACAGACACGAATAACTGTCAGGAAAGATTCCTGAATAAAACTCAGGGCTTTACTATTCATAGGCCAGACCCAAGATACGTCCAAAGACAACATCCGGGGGTAGTAACAACATACAGTGTAGGAAAATTATGCCTCGATTGGCTGCATAAGTCTACACTACAGGATGTGAAACAACACTTAACCTTACTTAAAAAGGACGCAGACCTTAGGGAATTCTTGCTTGGACCAAGAAAACCGCGTCAAAAACGTTTCATATATGCCGGCATTTATGCTGCTTATAATGAAGCTTGGAAGGTATCACAGATAGAGGCCGCAGAACGAATACGTGAACTTGATCGTATTAATTTAGAGAAAGCACTCTCTGTGGTCGACAATGGGTTAACAACTTTGTCCTCCAGAATATATTCATTGGATGGCATTGTATCCTCTGCTATCGATATACTAGAACAAGATTTGGCGATGTTACAACAAGGCCAATCTCAATTACGTTCTATTATGTTATTAAGCTGGACGCTGCAATCTTTGCGAGCGGGCTATGTGCCTTGGCGTTTCATCAACACAACGGCTCTGTTTGCAGAATACAATCTCACTGATAAACAGATCGAACTGGCACAAAGAGGAGCAAAGTATACAGTGCTGAGCATTGAAAAATTGGAGAAGTTACCATTCACTGTGGCAGAAAAACCAGCTACAGAATGGCTTATTCATGGCAAAATAACATTACCTGTGAGTACTTTTCAGTTTCAGTATTGCCTCAGACAAATGCAAGCAGGCAAATATGAAAGGTTGGCTATCGATATACTAGAACAAGATTTGGCGATGTTACAACAAGGCCAATCTCAATTACGTTCTATTATGTTATTAAGCTGGACGCTGCAATCTTTGCGAGCGGGCTATGTGCCTTGGCGTTTCATCAACACAACGGCTCTGTTTGCAGAATACAATCTCACTGATAAACAGATCGAACTGGCACAAAGAGGAGCAAAGTATACAGTGCTGAGCATTGAAAAATTGGAGAAGTTACCATTCACTGTGGCAGAAAAACCAGCTACAGAATGGCTTATTCATGGCAAAATAACATTACCTGTGAGTACTTTTCAGTTTCAGTATTGCCTCAGACAAATGCAAGCAGGCAAATATGAAAGGTTGGGTAAGGAATACATTAAAACATCGTGGGATTTACCGTATACATATAGATGTTGGAGTGGGGATCGTGAAGTGTTTTTGAGCGGTTCAAACAGTAAACTTGCACTGAGTGGTTCACTTATATGTCAAGACATTTCCTTGCACGGGGCTTGTAATGGTTCAGTGGAAAATTTGTCTTGTCATCAGCAGGGTACTCCAGCTGCTGTGATTAATCCAACGTTTGGACAACTTTCTAATGGGAGTTACCTCATGTTGAATGATCAGAGCTGCTGCGGAATGCTGCCAGGCATCCCATATCTAGTAACGGTCAACTCCAGGGTCACTTGCTGTATGCAAGTATTGTTTCCCCCAATAGACACAGTCAGGGAGTCGCCTCTATGGCCTTCGCTGAACGTCTCTTTTATAAGATTTGATACTCTAAGCAGAATGAAAGCCATGCTTTTACAGCAAACAGTGCCTTTGACCTCGGCCAAAGAAACCTATGATCTACAAGTAGCAAGGACTTCGGCTGAGATACAGACTTTAATACGTACAAACTGCCCTATACATTTCGTGGAAATGATATCACGTATCTTTAACATGTCTGATACAACCGGAATTGTACATGTATTTAAGAGCATCTGCTCAGGTCTGTTAGCACCTTTCCAGGCAATACTCGGAATCATCCCGAACTTTGCACATTCGGTGTTTGGTGGCATACCATTAATTCTAGCACTTGTTGCCGGAATTCTATTTCTCTTTCTACTATTGCGCTATGGCCAGCCTATTCGCAGACATCACTCCGAGCGAACTGGAGAAAGCTCTCCTTGAACGAAAGTGCCGTGAGCAAATAGTAAAGCTTTTGGGCATGACTCGTCTACAGGACCTTAATACAACTTGGTTCCTGTCATTCAGACCAATCTGGCAAGATTGCATCTTACCTGTTCTACGATGCCTGCTATGCGGTGAAGTATGCGTGTTGGACACCTGTCTAACATTTCCATCAGCAACGCCAACGGATGTCGATACTCTGCTGGACCCGATAACGGCCCATGCTCTGTGTTGTCCCCAGGGGCTTCCGATCCTGATGTCAGCATTCATTGAGATCTCACAGACGCTTCCGGCTGCTGCTGAGGTACGAGAAAGAAATCCAGGCACACAGGTAACAACGGACGCGAACATTGCTGAGGCAACCTATGCTGGAAGCAATGCTTCCCATCTCTGTGCAATTAATCTGCTACACGAGGTGTTCCAACTAACACCAACAACAGTGGATGATGTTTTGTCTATTGAAATAGATGATCTCATGTTTACACCAGACCCGTGAACTAACTCTGATTCGGCATACTGTGTTCCAGAGATGCAGTGACAATTTGGCCTTCATTTTGAAAACAACTTGGAACTCTACCAAAATTGAACTTTTTCCCCATTTTTTGAACGAAAATGGCACATCGATCTGCTTAAAGTAGAACTAGCCTTATAATACAGACTTCTAGGTACTTCCACGGACACTTAGTCATCTTGTGTGTCTAAAACAGTTCATTAATTTTCATGACATGAAATGACTTTGATTTTTGAGAAACTTATCGATCATTTTTTGTCAAATGTAAATAGTACTGCTTATTTCATTCCAATTGCATTTATTTTCGAACTTTATGCCTGTAATGAAAAGCAATGCTTCAAATGTACAGTACCTTTTGCATTCTAATAGGTTTTTAAATGCCTTTTTAAATGGTTTTATGAAAAATTTTAGAAATATGCGGTACTCCATTTTAATGTTTAGCATGTTAAATGTTTAGCATTTTAGTATTATCGTACACACGAAAGAGGAGTGGGTGTTGTATTCCTCTTAGGGTATCCATAAACGGGCTTTCCAGTATCATGTCCTTATATAGGCACAATTCGCCCTGCCCTTATATAGGCATAAAATCCCAGCCCTTATTTAGGCATTAAACCGTGCACTCCAAATACAGGCATGGTCTCTGACATCCGTCCACCCTAACGTCACAACGAGTTCATGAAGAACAGACCCTTAGGCTGCGGGAGTTTCCCTAGTCCAGGACTATTGATTTCTTCAAGGACTCATATATTATGCACGAACCATTATTCCTTAGGGGTTCATTCATGACGTCTTTCGCTGTCCAACTCACGTCAATGCTAACATTCTTAGGTGCTCTCAGGTATAAATATACCTTCCCTAGCCCCTGTAAACCAGAGGAGACCTCGACTTCAGAGGAGCCCGTTTCCCGGCCTGACGCACTGAAAAGACGCTGCCATTCCCTGCATGCAGAGAGCCCAGCTTCCAGCTTCCAGTGATCTGACTTCCCTTGCGGGGTGTTGGAGTTCGAGTCTGGCAAAGAGATTCCTACCTCTCTCATTCTTCAGGTATGGAGCTGACTAGAACCTAGAGGGACTCTTGGCATACTAGGCATACTAGACTTAACATACTCTTAGTATACCATAGTAAGGAATACTTCACCTACTTCTTCCCTCTTCCTACACCTAGGTCAGGTTAGGTACATTGGGGTAGAATTAGCTTAGCAACGCATCGTATGAGTACTCGCATTTTTAGTCTGTGTTATTTATGTAAATGCATATGTACTAAAAGATAATGCTATCGCAGTATTATTTATTTCTACTGCTCACCCTGTACATTATTTATCTCGCATACTGTCTTGTGATCGTAACAGCACATTTACTTACACTAGAAACAAGACTGTTCAATAAATCCTTTATTGAAACGCCCGTCTATTTCTTTCTGTGTAACTTGGAGAAAACTAAGCATGCACGACTGAGCTGAGTGAAATAGTTATCTATTGTTTCCACGACTCTGGGACACGTTCTGATTCTAAAGGGAAACACAGTGGTCATGTTTTGCTGCTGCCAGAAACTACTCCCTTCTTGTTGTCAAGGAGTTTCTAGTGGCCTCTGAGCTAGCTGGCACAAGTAATTAAGTTTAATATACTCGATAGGGACATACTGACCTTAGTCCTATGTCAAACCTATAGGATATATTATTCCAATGCGCAGAGCCTATTAGGGAAATAGGAGCTACACTACAATAAGAGCTCAACTTTGGTCCTCAAGACATTCAACCACTATTTTCTAGGTCACATCACCGACACACACTTCCATCCAAAGCACTCCATGGCGTAGCCTGCTATCTGTCTGCAAAAACACATTAGAGCCTCATCAGGGCATGATGAGCTATGTAAGTGCCACTTCACTACAATACAATTGCCATCAAAGCCACAAAACATCTAGATACTCTCCCTCTCACCAGTGTGCTGAGCAGTGGAAGATTTTTGGAAGGAGCAGTCTTTTGGGTTTTGAGGGGAATGAGAGGGGATTTCTCAAGGGCTCCAGCAATAGGGGCTTAAGGTGTTTCAAAGGAATAACTTGGCCTTTGCTTTCTCTAATTTTGTTGAATTGAAAAGCTTTAAACCCCATGAAAACCCCTGAATGCTCAGCTCATGGTCTGCAGAAACGCTTTGCTGGTGACGTCTTCCTCTTAAAGTCCACAGTTGTAAGGGCATCAGGCTCAGTTTTCCTAAGGGCTGAATTCTTCTCGTGCTTGTTTGATGTATGAAATAATCTGCAAAATGTTGAAGGTTTGTGTTGGACCTAACATCTTTGGCATGGTTCTCTCCAACGTTTTTCCTTCATTCCTTCTGTTTTTGCTGACTTCTTATCTGTTGGCCGAAGGACAACAGCTAACCAGTGCTAAAGTGCTTGTGCCCTCTCCCCAAAACATGGTCGTATTGGCTTCCACCCTATTGGTACCTTTAATTTACTTGTAAGTCCCTAGTAAAGTGGCACTATATGTGCCTAGCATCGGTAAATTAAATGATACTAGTGGCCCTGCAGCACTGATTGTGCCACCAGCTTAAGCAGCCCTTTTAAGCATCTCAGGCCTGATATTGCAGCCTGTGTGTGTAGTTTAAACTACCATTTCAACCTGGCAAAATAAACCTTTTGCCAGGCCAAAACTTTCCTTTTTAATACATATACATCACCCCTCGGGTATCCCCTAAACAGCCTACAGGGGGGCAGGGCGTAGTGTGTTTAAAAAGTTGCCTATGTATTTTTAACCTTTACATGTCCTGGTAGTGAAAAACTCTTAGATTCGTTTTTTACTACTGCAAGACCTACCTCTTCCATAAGATAACATTGGGTTCCCTTATTACATTTGATAATAGTAATAGCTTTCAATTAGGAGCAAGTACATAAGTTGAGTTTGGTTTCTAAAGAACTGTCATTGTAAACCCCCTTTAATTTGTACATTTGGATTTTAAGTCACAATTCTGAAAATGCCACTTTAAGAAAGTTGGCATTTTCTTGTCCTAACCATTTGGTTCTTGCATCCTCTATTCTGGGTCATATGACTAGGTGTAGCTGACAGTTGATCTATCTTTGTGTATTATAGATAGTGAGACAAAGGAGGAATAGGTGTTAGCAGGATGGGCCATCTCTGCCAGGATGAGGGTGAAGAGCTGTCACGTGCCACACTTGTACATCACAAAGGCACTGCCTCAGTGCACTCACAAAGGGTTTACATTAGTCTTGTGTGCCCTCAGACAAGCTGGGGCCAGGTCTAGGAGATAGGAATTTCCAGACACCTCTGTTGGGGGAGGGCTCTGGAAGCTTCTCCCACTTCAAAGTCGGCACCAGGTATAAGTAGTGGACCTTCAAATCCAACTCTGAAGATCACTTCTGGACCTGTGGACTCTGCCAGGAAAAAGGACTGCCCAGCTGTGAAGTGTGCGCTGCTGACCTCCTTGCTGGCCAAGGACTGCTTTGCTGCCCAACACTTGCTGTTGCTGCATCAGGACTCTTCTGCTGATGTAAGCTGCCTGCTAAATCCAGCCTGCCTGTGTGGACTCAGGACTCCAAGGAATCTCCAAGGGTCAGTTGGCCGACCCCTTGTTCAAGCCACAGGGACATAACAGGCGTCTTCAGTGTCAACGCATCTCCACACATTTCGATGCAGCGCGACGCAGCAAGCCATTAACTCTGGCCCAGCATGACGCAGCTCGTTCCCGTGGCCAAAGCATCTGAGGACTTGAAGCCCTGGTGGCTCCTTTGATGACAACGCAGCCCGATGCCGACACCGGCCCAGCGCGATGCATTCCGTCCCCTGCGCTGATGAATCACAGTTCAAGTCTCCGTAAGACCCACCGGCTTCCTTGACGACGATGCAAGACCTCACATCGCAGCTCTCGTTTGTGGTCATTGACTCCGCCACTGCGCAATGAATCTTGATGCCGTACTTTGCATAGCAGGTTATTGTCAACGGCTCCTCAACACCAGCCCGTGTAGCTCAACGCAAGGACTTCACATTTCAACAGCAAGGCCATAAGGTACTTTTCAGCAGACTGAACTCAGTCCTGTATCTGGCCTGCGCTCCATCGCGGTCGGCCTGAACTTGTGACTTTGAATCTGAATTCCTGCGACCAGATAACCGTGGGTGGCGCTTTTTGATTCTTGCCGCTTGATTACGACAAAACCTTGCATATCTTTGGTTCAACTAATTAGGTTTTTGTAATTTTGGGTCAAATATTTTTTTTAATTTTGCTCTAGTTTTAGGTTGAGCCTAGGCAGCGCATGCGCTGTCTCTACGAAACATGCTGTATTCACTCTGAGGGCTTACAGCCCCCCCTATAGGCTTGCTATTTGCTGGCTCCATTGTCACTCTCCTATTCATTCTTCCTATTTGTTTATGGCATGCATTTGCCATGCCTCTTTTAGTGTTTATCCCTCCCCGAGAGCAGGGACATAGTACAATATCACTCCACAAGTTACCATTATAGCATGTGTTTGTCGACCTACTGTTTTTTTTAGTTGAAATGGAATTAATACGATCGGTCCTGTTTTCAAATAAGGTTGCGTTATTTTTTTTTAAACTCTTTTTATTTTGCAAGTTATTGATACAGCATATCACATGACAAACATGTGTAAACACATCAAATCTTGACAGGTAAGTGTCTTACATTCACTGGACATCCCATGTTCCACTCCCTCCTCCCCCTCCCACGACAGGACTTGTATCATGCGTTAACCCTGCTGGCCCGTTCCCTTGTGCTGAGGGGGAGGTGCAGATGTTGCCTCTATACGTATTCCATTTCCCCCATACTTTGTCCCATTTGTTGGGGCATCCTCTGTTTGTGTAGACCGCCCGTTCAGCTAACATACACCAATCAACGTCCCGCTCCCATTCTTCTATTGTCGGTGACTCAGAAACACCCCATTTGCGGGCGATATTACGCTTCGCTAATATAACGCCAGTGGCAGCCCATAGTTGGTCCATGCGATTCAAATCGGTGGCGTCCCAGCTATTCAGCTATTAAGCAGACATACCCTGGGGGATAGAGTCTGGCCCACCCCTCACACCTCGCCTACCACCTTGTTAGCAGCCTCCAGTATGCCTGGATAATTGGACATTCCCAGATTGTATGGTAAAACCAGTGGCGGCTGGTGACATTTGAAAGTGGTGCGCCGTAAAACCATTGTCGTACTACACTGCGGCGAGCAAGCCCGACCCACCTATGGGGGGGTTCGGCAGGGGTTCTCCCCCCGAGAACATTTTGAAAAAAGAGTGGGCAAATGGTGCATTTCCAAGCAAATTTGAGAAAGCAGTAAGGTTAATAAAGCAATTGTGAATCTGTTCTAACAAAGACAGTGACTGTGAAGAAACAAGGAAGCCGGCACTGGGGAAGTTGATTCCACTGTATTTTATTGCATTCCTGCAACCACTATCGCAACGCGCTTCCGGTGAATTCTCAGCCTTTTTCACAGTGTTACTTGCGGCCCGTGTGTGCCCTTTCCCTCACAAAAACTAGACACGCCATTACACCTCCTGGCAGATGTTCGTCCCCAGAAGAAGCTGGCAACCTCCTGCTGTCAGATGTCAACCACTCTCAGGTCTGATGACCGCGTCCAGTCCCCGGTCCCTCCACACCCCGCAGGTCCTATGATGCAGAGCTCCTCACGTACACCCGGGGTACCCTCAGACCCTACGTAGGCTCTTTCCACCACATGCAGTGCTCCTCATGTACACCTGGGGTACCCTCGGACCCTACGCAGGCTCTCCACCACATTCAATGCTCCCCACTCATACCCAGAAGCCCCTCACATAGAGTCTCCTCCCAATGCAAGCGGGCTCCTGGCGTGCACCCGCAACCCCCTCACTACCTTACATGTCCCTTGGAACCCCACCCCCGCGCAACCATCTTCTGGACTGACTCCCTTCCGTGAGCTCCTCTCACACAGGTCTGTGCACTGCTCTGCACTTTGGATCCTCACGCACCACCACGTGCTGTGCTTCGCACCTGCACGCACAGCACTCGCACCTCTCACCACATGTTCTCCATCCTGCCATGCCGTGTCGTAGCCCGGACTCTCACACACACCCTGGCTGAAGAAGACCCCTCAAACGGTGATGCAGTGCCCTGCACTCTTGAGTCGCCTGCCACAGGCAGTGCCCCAGACCCATTGCCACCCTCCCTACTCCGACTCCTCCCTGCCTAAGGCTTTCTTTCACAATCCATACAGCGCGCTGCACTCGGATTCCTCTCGCACCGCACGTAGTTCGGTGCATCCTGTGGGGGTGTATGTACTCCCCCCCACACGCCGTGCGCTCGCCTGCAGACCAGGGAGCTCCCCCTACATGCAGTGCACTGCATTCTATAGCCAGGGTCTTCCCCCGCATCACGCAGTGACCCGCACTCTCCAGCCGTGGTCCTCCCGCAGCACATGCTGTGGGCTGTACTCTCCAGCGGGGTCCTCCCGCACCACATGCAGAGCCCTGCATCCCTAGCCGTGATCTTCCTACGCCACATGCAGCGCGCTGCACTCTCCATCGGGGGCCCCTTCCACACCACATGCTGTGGGCTGTACTCTCCAGCGGGGTCCTCCCGCACCACATGCCGTGCCCTGCACCCTCCAGCCGTGATCTTCCTACACCACATGCAGTGCGCTGCACTCTCCAGCAGGGATCGTTCCACGCCACATGCAGCGCACTGCACTCCCTAGCCGGGGTCCTACCGCACCCGATACAGTGTCCTGCACTCTACAGCCAGGTCCTCCCGTGCCACATGCCGTGCCCTGCACCCTCCAGCCGTGATCTTCATACACCACATGCAGCGCACTGCACTCCAGCCGGGGTCCACCGTACAACATACAGCGGGGTCCTCCCGCACCAGATACTGTGCCCTGCACTTTTCTGCGGGGTCCTCCAGCACCACATGGAATGTCCTACACACTCCAGCGAGGGTCCTCCCGCGCCACATGCAATATACACTGGCCCAGAACATGAGACATGCTATTTCCGATGCTGCCGCGGAACAGGACACATACTGTCTCCTACACTGTCCCGAAACAGGAGACACTGCCCTACACTGTTCCTGGACAGGACACATACTGTCTCGTATACACTGTCCTAGACCATGAGACATGCTGTCTCATACGCTGTCACAGAGCATGAGATGCTGTTTCATATGCTACCGCGGAACAAGGGACATGCTGTCTCATAACTGTCCCAGAACAGGAGACAAGACATCCCCTACACTGCCCAGTAACAGCAGCCAAGCTGTCTCATATAGTGTGGGTACATGCTTTCTCATATATAGTCCCGGGACAGGAGACACGCTCTCGCATATTTCATCCATGCATCCCGCACCCTCTTCTCTCCTGACGGTCCTTCTTCCTATAGGACCGCGGACCCCCTTCTCATGAATGCCTCTCGAGCCCCGCACCCGCCCTCATTCGGTTTACAGACCAGCGCCCTGTTTTCTCCTAAGTGCTTTGCATCCCCGTTCCTAGGCTGAAAATTCAGTATCTTAAAGTATCTTCTGAAAAGCCCTGCACCCCGATCACGCATCCACCTACTGCCCAGTCGGCTAGTGATCGCCCTGAGGTGCCCGCTAGGGGGGAGACACTAGGCGAGGGTACACTCAGGCTGAAGGGGCACCCCAATGCAACACATACCTGCGCGCTGCTAGGTAAAACGGCTGCTCGGGGTGTGCACCGAACGGGATTAAAAAAGCCGGAAACATTGGGGAGCCCACCGGGTGCAGGGATGACATCGTGAGCAGAGAGGGCTCGTGCTGTCCTTAACGCCCAGGTGAGGGCTTGTATCCCTGCGTCCGGTAATTCAGGAGGATACTGCCCCTGCCGCCTGGTACTCCTAGTGCAGAAAAGCAATTCCTTGCGTTACACTGTCCAAGGGACCCTCCGCTTTTACTGCCTGGTATTTTCTAACTGTGGATCGTAGAGTCCAGAAAATCACAAGTAAAGGCTGCGGGCCCCGCAGTCGCGGCCGGCAAGATGGGCGGGAGGGTGTTTTCTGCGTGCGGGAGGGGAGGGGGGTTGAAGCGGGACGGTAATCAAAATAAAATAAAAAAACTTACCTTCCTCCGGGTCACGCGCCGCCGCCTCAGCTCCTGCTGCTCCTGGCCGGGTCTGCGTGTAACCTAGGCAGCCTCCCTCCCGCTCCCCTAAGCCAATCACAATGCTGCAATCAGCGTTGTAATTGGTGCGGTGCAGCGGACAGCGCCCCAGCCGGGCGCCTGTAGGGAGGCCATTTTCTCTATGTAAGCTGCATGCAACCTCCATAGAGAAAATGTAGAGTGCGCATGACTGGGCCGACCGAACAGTCAGGGCCCACAACAGTGGGCAAGCCACTCCCCCCCTGCCCTCGAGCAGGACCGCCCACCCGCCTGCCCCCAACCTGGCACTTCTGCTTTCTCACAGTGAAAGAAGCAGAAACATGAAATGGTAGTTTTACCATTTTATGTTTCTGCTTCTCGCACTGCGAGAAAGCAGTGGGGCGATGCCCCCACGCCCCAATGGAGGAGCCACCACTGGGTAAAACATGCCCGTCCCCCCGCATTTCCGTCTACACTCTGCATTACTACTTCGACCCATCTTGACCAGTGTTGTGCATGTGATGTATGTACGATGTAAAACTTTCAGCTGGACCAGCCGCAGTCGTGATGGTATGGCCACCTTTCGCAGGGAGGATAGCGCATCACGCCAATCCTCTTCCTCTTGTTCCCCCAGATCCATCTGCCAGCGTTCATACAGATGCTTCAACGGGTCTGGTAAATTATTAATTATTTTCTTATAAGTAAGTGAAATTGCTTTGCTATCCATAGGGTCCGCGAGCAGTCTATTTTCAAGTGGGGTGGCCTCCAGGATCTCGTCCACCTCTCTGGTTGCCGCCTGTAAGGCATGTCATATTTGTAAGTACCTAAAGGTTTCACGTGGGGGACAACTCATATTCTTTTTGTAGGTCCGCAAACGTAAGTATTTTCCCTTTCTATACCAGGTCACCAACTTACGATATTCCTATGGTATCCCATTTGTCGAATCCTCTACATCTACTTAAATTGCCCAATATTTCTGCATGCCATAGAGGCGTCTTTTGTGTCAATTTATTGCGCCAGCCTAGTATTGTAGTGGTTGTGTGCCATATTGTGACCGTGAGGGCAGTAGGGCCGGTGAGCTGCTCTCCCCGTGGTTTTGTGTACAGTGCCTCTCTAAATCCCCCCACTGCTCATTAGCCACTTATCCATCCGATACGCTGGGTTTTACTGCGCTCCATATACCCATTTATTTATGATCGAAAGGTGCACTACCAGGTAGTAGTTTCGGATATCTGTCAGAGCAATTCCCCCGTCATAACATCCCCGGACCAGCTTCGGGCCCACAATGTGCGGTGGCTTCCCATCCCAAAGTAGGTTTCTAACTTCCCCTTCTATTGCTTTAAAATATGTTTCGGGAACGCAATATGGGGTGTTTTGCAGTGTGTACAAAAGCTGAGGCAGAGCCATAATTTTGTATAGTACTGCGCGTCCCAGCAACGATAGAGGCAGCGCCCACCAATGGCAGGCATCGCATTGCAGCCGAGTCAAAGGGCCCAGAAGGTTTCGTTCATAAAAGAGCGATGGATCGGCTGTTGCGAATATACCTAGGTAGTGAAACCCTTCTGTAATGATAATGGCTTTGCAATCAGCCAGCAAGGCCGGCACTGGCCCATGAAGCAAGTATACTACCGACTTAGACCAGTTGATAGTATACCCTGAACATCTGCTGTGATTAGAACAGATCTGGAGTATCCTGCTAATTGAGGCACGAGGGGAGGCAATGTACAATAGGATATCGTCTGCGTAAAGCGAAATTCTGTCCTCCCACTCGTTTGCCCACTTCAATCCTCGTATCAATGGGTCTCCACGTATCCACCACGCCAGGGGCTCGAGGACAAGAGCGAATAGGAGTGGCGATAGAGGGCAGCTCTGTCGTGTTCTGCGGCGCAGAGTAAATGTCGTAGATATATGTCCATTCACCACCATCTGTGCGAGTGGTTCAGCATATAGAAGCCGGATCCACTCAATATATGCCCTCCGTAAGCCCATACGCTCAAGGACCCCAAATATATAAGGCCACTCGACAGTGTCGAAAGCCATACAGGCATCTAATGAGAGTATAGCCGTGTTTTCTCTAATGGTGCTTTTCCTGGCAAGCACTCCGTTTAGCCGGCGTAAATTCAGTGCGGTTTTGCGGCCTGGAATAAATCCAGACTGGTCCGGGTGGACCAGCTTTGTCACTACAGGGAGCAGTTTTGTAGCCAATACTTTAGCCAGGATTTTAGCTTCGACGTTTAGTAGGGATATTGGGCGGTACGAGGTAAATTCCTCCTCCTGTTTCCCTGTCTTGCGGATCAGAACTATGGAAGCCACTCTTTGGTCTCTGGATAATACTCTCGAGGTGCATATCAAGGAGGTGGGGTGCCACCTTGGATGCCGTTATTTTGAGGAGCTCAATTGGGAGACCATTTGGCCCCACCGCTTCCCTGACTGTATGTTAAGTATGGCCGCAGTGATTTCCTCTGCGATGAGGTCCGCTTCCAGCAATTGCTGGTCCTCCGGGGTCAGTGTCGGGATCTGTATGTCAGCTATGAGCTCCCGTCCCTCCTCCATGGTGGCCGTTGCCACGGGGGAGTAGAGTTGCGTATAGTATTCAGCAAATCCGTCAGTTATATGTTGCGGATCTCTCAACCAAGTCCCTTTCTACCCACGTATTACTCTAATTCATTGCTCCGCTCTCTTCCGTCTATCCAGCCATGCTAGCAATTTACTAGCCCTGTCGCCCTGTTCGTATACTCTATATATTTTGGTGCGGTGTTTCCCTCTGGCTGTTTCGGTTGCTAGTTCCCTGTATTCTTTCCTTTTGAGTTCTAAGATGTGATTCTCTGTCTTGTCACGGGTGCCCCCAAGGCCTGTTCCCTTGTCAGAATATCCTGTTCTAATGTCTTTCTCTTTCCTATGGCCCACTGCTAGGGAGAGGGCCCGGCCCTTTATCACAGCTTTGTGGGCCTCCCATATAACCTGTGATGACTGGACCAACCCCACATTCTCCATGAAGTAATGGTCGGTGTCTTTGACCAGGGTGGCCTTGATATGTGGGATTTTAAGGCTCCATGGGCTAATCGTGATTGTTCTGCGGGTGGGGGCAGTACTCACCGCATATCGAGCCCTTACGGGGGCATGATCTGATATGCCCCTCGCTAAGTGCTCGACCTCGGTAAAATAGTGTACTGTATCTGCCAGTGTAAGAATGAAGTCAATTCGAGAGTTGCTTTTGTGGGCAGCCAAATAGAAAGTGTATTGTTGTGCATGTGGGTGAGTCGCCCGCCACACATCAGTCAAGCCCACTGCCGCTAAAAATTCAGCCATTGTGTTTTTTGATCGTGGAGTATCCAAGGGCGGGTATCCATCTGGTCGCACAGAGTCATATTGAGGTCTCCCCCTATCACTATTTCGCCTTCTGGTAAGTCAAGAATTATCTCACTCAGGTCCGGTAAAGCAACATTATGCAAGGCCGGAGGTATGTATACCGAAAGGATATTCATACGCCTACCCTCCCAGGTCCTCGACATCGCCGTGAAGTGCCCGTATTCGTCTGTGCGCGTGTGAGTCACTATGAACGGATGATTTTTCCGCATTAATATTCCCACTCCTCAGTAAAGCCTGAATGGACTATGAGCTTATATCCCCATCTATCCAGCGCCTTGCAGGTATTCCGAACGAGGTGAGTTTCTTGCAGCTAAATTATGTCTGATGTCTGTCATTTAATGTATTGGAGCACCACCCCCCTCTTGAGTTTATCACCCAACCCATTGACATTCCAGGAGAGTAGGTTTAGTGCCACCTCAACTCTTAATATCGCCAGGGGCGTCGGCGACCTTCACTACGTTTGCAAAGGGGCCGCAGGGGGCCCATTGTCCATGATGGGTTTTTGGGGCGGAGATGTCTTGTTAGCATTATGGCGAATGCGATATTTGCATGCCGCTGTATGTATATGCCTGTCGGAATGGAGGGGAACCAGTGATAGATGCGTGCTGTAGCCAATTAACAACCTTTGTGATGCAATTAAACAGAAATAAACCCCCCTCAACTTGCAAATTCCTCCCCCCCACCCTGCCTCCCTGCAAGACGGACTTTAAACTACCCACCACCCTAACTTTGCAGAGTGCCTGTCGCCCTCCCTTCCCAGTTTCGGGGTGACCCCTAATATTCATATAGAAAACAGTCTGTGTTTATAGATTCACCACATATATACTCAGCCATTTCAGCTCCAGGGCATTGCCCAGTCGTACTCTCTCCGACAGGCGGTCATGTAGGTCCACCAGGGCCCTGATGTAGCATAGTTATATAATGAGCCTCGAAGTTCGTATGTGTAACTACTGGGTCCTCCACGTGGGCCCTAAACTTGTCTCTGCCCACACTGAATCACGCAGGGCCAGACCGGCTGCTCTCTATTCGCTTTGCGTCAGTAATACCACTCGCTTCTTGGTCAAATATGGTACCATTTCGATCTTTCCCTGTTCGTCTTCTACGCCTGTCTGAGTTATTCGGGCCACCCACCTGCTGCCATCCATCCAGCCACTCCCAGGCCGCCTCCGGCTCCGTGAAGAACCATGTTTTATCCTCGGACTCCACCCTGAGTTTTGCCGGGAATAGCATCGCGTATGTCAGCGCTCTTTCCCTCAGGGCCTTCTTCACTTTGAGGAAACTCCTGCTCTGTCTTTGCACCTTTATTGTAAAGTCCGGGAAAAACATGATGGTGCTGTTATCAATTTTAAGAGGAGGAGCACAACGCGCGGTTTGTAGGATCACATCCCTGTCGCGGAAATTAAAAACACGGGCAAGTATTGGCCTGGGAGGCTGCCCCGGTTTGGGTTTGCCCCCCGGTACTCGGTGTGCTCGTACAATGGAGAAATATTTGGAGAGAGTCTTGGGCTGCAGGCGCTGCGTGATTTATTCCTCCACGAACAAATCCACGACATGACCTTCTGCTTTCTCAGGAACCCCAGTAATTCTTACGTTATTCCTTCTGGCCCTGCCTTCGTAGTCATCTAGTTGGTCCGCCAGTGCCTGACTGGTAGCCTGCAGTTCCTGGACCTGTTTCTCAAGTCCCTTGGTGGTGGTAGCTAGGCCCTGGGTTACTTCTTCCACTTCTTTCATTCGCTCGTCCATTTTGCGAAAGTTGGCCCGGATGAGGGAGATTTCTATGGAGACAGAGTCAATGCGAGATTCGAGTGATGTACGTACTGATGTGACCGCCGAGAGAATGTCCTGCAGTGTAGGAGCGTTATGTTCCGGAGGCGTGCTATGCGCTGCTTGTGATGGGTCAGCCTGCACATTGGTCCCTTCGTGGGTCTTGAGCCATGCCATCTTGTCCACGTCTTCCCTTATTCCCGGACATGGTGAAGTTCCTTGGGATTTTGGTAGGTAAACAGTTGCCGTGGGGTGGGGGAAGGGTACCGGGGGCCTCACCACCGCCTGCCCGGTAGTGCAATCCCGTCGGCCTGCTGGCTTACCCCCCTGGGCTCACCTCCTCCCCTGCTATACTCACGGTGTTGTCTCCTCTAGTGTCGCATATCGCTATAGCTAGGCCTGTTTCCGGCACTCCGTCAGTCTACAGTGGCAGGAATTGTTGCAAGGGAACCACTGTGCAATGCAGCACTTGGCAGTAAATTGTGTGTGGGGGGAGGGCCCCGACCTCACGGCTCCCCGTTCAGTTGCTTATCACTCGCAGTGGTTCACCACTCCCTCTGGCTTGCTCAGTCTGTACCCCCAGCCAGGCGCCGTCTAGCTGTATTGCCACCTCAGGTCCTCCAAGTCTGCATGGCCCGCAGGCTATTCAGCCACTGCATCTGTAATCTGGGATTGATGGGCCAATTCGATCCGACTCAGCAGTCTATGGTCAGTTTTCTTCAGTGCTCACTCTTTTGTGGGTTTGCAGCTCCCGCTGTGCCGTTTCAGTATTGTTGGCCACTCGACGCAGGCCAGGCCTACCACAGGCGCACAGCCGTCAGGGATCCGCCGTATCGGGCACCCGCCCCCCGTAGCGTCGTCTGTTTCAGCTCCGGGCAGCTATCTTTAACTCGCACGTCCTCGCCACTCACATCAGCTTACTTTGGCCTGGGATCTGGTCACCTCACTTCACCAGCCGCCGCAATCTTCTTCTTCGGGAGCCACCTGCAGCCAGACACCGGTCGAGACTTCGCCCCTCAGACTCGCTCTCGGTCCCTTTGCTCGGCCCCGCGGGTACGCGAGACTGCGGCTGCACGGCTTCACTTAGGCCACGAGTCGCAGCTGGCTCCAGACACCGGCTAGATCTCGTCTGCTGATAGAATTGTGGCCACCGACTTCCGCGACCTTAATTCTGGTGTGAGTATTCTTGGTTGGTAAGGTTATGTGTACGGATATATCGTGGTTTCAGGGGATCGGAGCCTGAGCCGCGTTAGTGTGCGTCCCTCTTCTCTGGCAGTTGGCCACGCCCCGTGTTGTTGTTATTTTTTTTAAGGTTGCGTTAGTGCCTTCTAGACGTGTTTTTTTGATCTGAGCAGTCTCATATTTAAATTGTTTTTTTTTTTTGTAGGCACGGAGAGAACCGGCGCTGAGTCTCGAACCCAGTTCCCCAGTTCCAAAGTCGGCAGCTCTAAATGGTATGCCACATCCTCTATCAAAATATTGCTGGGCATAGGTGTCAGTGTGTTTGGCTGGGAGTGGCGAAGTTTCGCAATTTTTATAAATTGTAACTGTGAACATAGACAACCTACTGCAAAAGATCACGCTTTTGACTAAGCTATCAAGGTTATCCCCTTCAAGATCACACAGATGGCAGTAACCTGAACCATTTTGCCAACAATTTAAAGAGCTTCGGTACACATGTTTTATTATTTCCTTTTACCTTCAGAAGACACACTTATATCCACTCACAGTACAACCTTAGTTTCAATGCCCTAACGCGTTTTGACCCCTACAAGATCCTTAGCAGCCCTCATCCGCATGCATGGTTGTGTAGTTTCTCTTTTGGTCATGGCAGCCTGCATAGGGCTGCCCATACTTGGGAGGAAAACGTGTCCCCGGTCTGTATGGATTTATTGTTGGAAATTCCGGGGATTAAGCACAATCTGCACTCGGGAGGAGTAGGTGGCAAAGCCGGACGAGATAGGTACAAGCAACGCGCAGCAACTCTGGAGAAGATTACCTTATAGAATTGACTTGTACTATAAAGGAGATGACATGATGTTAGCTAGTTAGTATGTTATGAATTCATTGGTGGCCGCCAGTGAGACGCTGTTCGTCATTCTAAGTCCTTCCATGAACGTCGTGCACAGCTGCCAAGGTTTCAGTTTGCTTATGTGTGACATTTCAAGTTATTGGGTTTGCTTATGTGTGACATTTTAAGGCCCTATGTGTGACACTTTGAACAACATTTTATTATACATTGAATAAAGCCATTATAACCTTGAAATGAAATTAATTTTCGGAAACTCTTGTTTTGCGCATTAAAATGGTTTAGTTTAGAAATTGCCTTAATCAGTCCAGAAAGCAAAGTGATCTTAAATGAATAGCAAGAACAGACTGAAGATTTCCGTCATTAAAGGACAGGATGACTTGCCAGCTATATCATGTGTCATGGCTTGCCACTTTCCCATCATGCCCCTAATGCTTGAGACCACAAACACACATGCACACACAAACAGAATTTCAAATATTACAAACTAATCTGTTTGGTTTTGAAAAATGCTGGTCCTGTAAACATCACTTTTATTAGGAAAACCACTATATTCTAGTCAACTGGTTTGCACTTTTAGCGTTGTCATGTCCAAAAGCAAAACAATTAACGCAGCAAATAACAACTAGCACGCTTTCAGACTGCTGAAGAAGGTACAGTGTCACTTCATTATGAGTTTCCTTTTTATGAAAAACGCAAGTTTACAAGACTAGAATGTTTGAATTATATACTGAGTACACTCTGGCAGATTACTTAGGAGCCTCACCGGATGGAGGTTTTCGAAAACTACTAGACTGCTGCTGTTCTTTACACAGGACTCAGGACTAGTTTCAATTCAGCTGCTATCAGGGATGTGGCAATTAGCAGTGCTCCTTTTTTGAGTCGAGCCTACGAGAGCATGTGCTAGCGCATGCATCTTGCTTGCGAGACACTGTTGTTAACAAAAAGGGCTTGGAGCCCGCCCATTGCTTACCATTTGTTGGCTTGCATGGCACTCTTCTTTACAGCCTTGTAATTCGTCAAGGCAGGCCTAACATAATTTACCTTCCTCTCTGTGGAGCAGGGACCAAGCACTGATTGATTCAACTTATCCAAGGCCCGTCCGCTGCTCCCGACGTGACTGAGGTACTATTTTGTTCTGTTTAACTTTTAGTGCCCTGCAAATAGAAGGCGTGTGACTGGCAAAAAATGTTCCCAGCAGGACAAACAAAATTGCAAAGATTTATTTTCTATAGTTAACTTTTTTATTTTCTCACTTTTCACCTATGTTTTCTTTTGTTTTTGCCCCTGGGCGCTGTTCTCAAAAGATGAGGATTATTTTATTGCAAAGCGACATTGTTTTTTTCTTATGTGTAATTTCTGAAATTATGCTTCAACACATAACCGTGCAGTACATCCCAATCCACCCCACTCCAATCCACGCCAATCCACCCCACCTCACACCAATCCGCCCCACTCAATCCAATCCACCCCAGATCAATTCAGTCCACCCCACTCCACTCCAATCCTTTCAACCCACACCACTCCAATCTGCCCATTACAATTTACTCCAATCTAAAACAATCTGCTCCACTCCAATCTAAAACAATCTGCCCCACTCCAATCCAAAACAATCTGCCCCACTCCAATGCAGAACAATCTGCCCCACTCCAATCTAAAACAATCTAACCCACTTCAATCTGCCCCACTCCAATCCAAAACAGCTGACCTACTCCAATCAGCCTCACTCCAATCCAAAACAATCTGCCCCATTCCAATCTGCCCCACTCCAATCCAAACCAATCTGACCTACTCCAGTCCACAACAAACTGCCCCACTCCAATCCAAAACAATCGTCCCCACTCAATCCAAAACAATCTGCCCCATTCCAATCCATCCCACTTCAAACAAAAACAATCTGCCCCACTCCAATCCAAAACAATCTGCCCCACCCCAGTTTGCCCCACTCCAATCCGAAAAAGGTTTGCCCCACTGTAATCTGCCCCACTGCAATCCAAAACAATCTGTCCACTTCAATCCAAAACAATCGGCCCCACTCAAATCCATTCCACTCCAATCCACTCCAGTTTGCCCCACTTCAACCTGCCCCACTCCAATCCAAAACAGTCTGCTCCACTCCAATGCGCCCCACTCCAATCCACCTCACCCCAATCCACTCACTCCATCCCAATTCATCCCACTCCAATCCATTCCACCCCACCCCAATCCAATCTACCCAACTCCAATACAATCCACCTAACCTCACCTCACCCCAATCCAATCCACCCCACTCTCTATCCAATTCACCCCACTCCAATCCACCCCAATCCAATCCAAAACAATCTGCCCCACTCCAATCTGCCCTACACTCATCTGTCCGACTTCAACCCAAAACAATCTGCCCACTCAATCCAAACAATCTGCCTGACTCCAATCCAAAACAATCTGCCCCACTCCAATCCAAAACAATCTACCCTGCTCTGATCTGCACCACTCCAATCAGCCCCACTCCAATCGAAAACAATCTGCCTGACTCCAATCTGCCTCACTTCAATCCAAAACAATCTGTCCCACTCAATCCAAAAGAATCCACCCTACTCCAATATGCCCCACTCCACTCCACCCCTTCCCACTTCAATCCATGCCACCTCACCCCAATCAAGTCCATCCCACCCCACCCATATCCAGCCAAATCCAATGGAATGCACTCCAATCCATCCCAACTCACCCTACCCTACCCCACTCCAATCCACCCTATTCCAATCCCCCTCAATCCAATCCACCCTACCCCAATCCAATCTACCCCACCCCAATCCAGTTCACCCCCATCCAATCCACCCCACTCAATCCAAACCACCCCAATCCAATCCACCCCGCTCAATCCAAAACACCTAACTCCAATCCAATCCACCCCTCTGCAATCCAATCTACTCCACTCCAATCCACCTCACCCACGCTACACCATTCTATACCACCCCAGTTTCTTATGTTGTCTAGGTTGAGCGATCACACATACCGTAAAATGAGGGGGTTGGTCATGTTCCAGATCACGACATGGTAAAGTAGGGAGGGGAGAGCTATGGGGAAGTTTTCTAATCGTTATACAGGAATGGGAACTACACCACTCAGACATGAAACAGATGCAGTACACACTCTATAGGAGCAGGATCAGAGCAAGTAACCATCTTAAATGGCTCTGGCTGAAACGCAGGGTTTGACCCTGGTCTCATGGAATGTTAATGGCCTAGGTAGTAGGGTGAAAAGAGGCCTGGTCACCAGAGCCTTTCCCAGATAAAAGGCCGACATGATATTTCTCCAGGAAACCCACTTGATGGATGGACAACACAACTGCCTCGGAAGAGGGAGATAATGGGGTGGCACAATACACATCAGGTTAAAGAGGAGTAGTTATCCTCCTTAAGAAATCTCTCCCCTTCCACATACTCCACACTTGGTCTGATGCAGCGGGCTACTAAACGGGTGTGCAGGGTGAATGGGCGGGAGAGAAGGTGATTCTTCTGAATGTCTATGTGCCACCAGGTCTTCAAACATAGACGCTGCAGAAACTGGGACAGTTGCTGGCGGGCTTTCCAGCGGCATTTACAAATATAGAGGGAGACTTCAATCTAGTGCATGATACACAGCTAGACAGAATGGAGTGCCAAACTGGAGGGGGAGGCCACGATCAGGAAATTAGAAGGTTTTGTGCAGGCCTTTGGACGAACTGATTTTTAAAGGGCCCTTCATGGACAAGAGCGGGCCTTCTCCTTTTACTCGCATTCCCATACTATGTCCTCTAGACTAGAATATATCCTGACACCTAGAGATACCATAGGTGGGTTCTCCAGCACCAAATATGGCAAGGGGGATCTGAGACCATGCCCCTCTACAAGTCAACATAACCAATGGGAAGAACCGGGAGCCCAGGGGTTGGAGGATGGCCACCTGGAGGCTGGCCAATAAATTGGTAGTGAAGGCACTGATAAGGCTACGGAGTTATGTTTTCATAAAATGAGGGATCAGTGAAGAGTGCCAGTGTAGTGTGGGAGGCATACAAGGCCACACTTAGAGAGGAGTTGATTGTAGGTCATGTGAGGGACAAGAGGGTCCGCTTGCAGCAACTACAGCAGGACATTGGGACCTTGACAATCAATGTATCTCCCACCCGACCGTGTCCCTGGTTCAGAAGTTAGAAAATAAACGCGCGGAATATAGGGAAGTTGCACACCATGAAGTAAAAATGTCTTTATTGGCCAAGCAAACATGTATTTACAAGGCCGGAGACATAGAACGCAAACTGTTGGCCTGGATAGGCAGCAGGGAAAGGGAACTCGCGCACGTTAGGGAGCGGCAGCTGGAAATGGGAAGGGTTATTAGGGGCAGTAAACAGATCACGGAAGTCTTTAAGACATATATTGCTGCTTTTTACACTGGACTGAGGGTTCGATGGAGGAGATAAAGGGATTTGTAAAGGACTGCTCCGGGCGGCCATTTTTGTGGTGACGCGCGCTCCCTCTGGTTAGACCTCTAGTGGCTGCACGCCGTCCAGCCTCTGACACCATTTAATGGCCAGAGAACGGACGTGCAGCAGACGCGCGCAGTGGGCGGGCCGATGGCATGCCAAAGGCGCGCCAAAGGCAAGCCCGCCTGCACCCATCCGCGCCCGACCGGGACCAGGGGCCACGACCCCTGGTCCAACTAAGAGGAATAATTTCAGCTATTCATCTAAATAGCCACTAGAGTATCGCAGTATGCCCTTCTCTAATTGCACTATATGTAACCTGGACGAAGAATCCCCTAGATGTTCACATTGCAAATTTGCCTTCAATGCGGTGATACTTAAGGATTATGAGGGTAGGACATCATCTAAACAGACTGTCTCAGAAACTGCTACTAACATAGAGCCACAGGGACATATTTTACAAAAAAACATACTTTCATCTTATAAGGAATTTACTTTTTATAATATTAATTGTCGCTCGCTCCCTAAAAACAAGGCCGACTTCTTTGATCTTCTGATCAATGAGCAGCCTGATGCTATTTTTCTTACCGAGACCTGTCTGCACGAGAGTTCAGGTCCTGATGTAGCCTCAGCACTTCCTACAAATTATTCCATTGTCAGGAAAGACAGGGAATTAAAGATAGGGGGTGGCATCGCTATTATCTATAATAAGGGTTTTGATTGTTAATTCGAGGATTTACCCTCGACTGCCTGCGAGGCTTCCTTATTTAAAATCAAACTTTCACCCCAGTTTACCTTTTCGGGTATACTGGTTTATCGTCCCCCTGGACCTCCTGGACCATGGGCTTTGTCTTTTCCCAACCTAGTAACCCCCTACCTTCTGAATGCTGCCAACTTCACCATCCTGGGTGATCTGAATCTCCATCTTGATGACCCGGCATGTGTAAAAAGCGCTGCATTCATTGCCGACCTTGAAGCAATGAATATCCAACTCTGCAACTCATGTGGCTGGTCATTTATTAGACCCCATCTTTTCTAACTTGTCCGATATTTGTTGTCCCCCAGCCCTCCCTTTGTGCTGGTCGGACCACTTTGCTGTTTTTTTTCGGATAAAAGTTGCTTCTGGCCCATCGGTAGACTCGATGGGAACAAAGTTTAAAACTAGAAAGTGGGGAAAGCTTGATATTGGAGCTTTAAACAATCTTTTATCCAACAGCATACCTGCAATTAAACAAATGGCAATTGCGGATTTTGGGGCCATTCAAAACTGGATTTTAAAATCTATTGACATCTGTCTCCCTCTTTCCAACAAGCGGTTTAATAATCACCGTCCCCCTGCCCCCTGGTTTACCGAGAGGCTAAAAAATTAAAAAACTAAATGTAAAATCTTGGAAAGACAATGGAGGAAAAGCTATGCGCCTGACGCCAAATTGGCCTATAAAAAGTCAATAAGGGATTACCACTCTCTTTGTAAAACAGCCCGAGCGGAATATGTCTCCTCTACAATTTCTAAAGCTCAGAACTGCTCCAAGACCTTATTCAAGGTGGTCAAAGAACTATCTGGATCAGAAAGTCAGACTACCCGTCTTATCCTCGATGAAACGCAATGTGAGGATCTTGCCAACTTTTTTGTGAGCAAAGTTGAAAAAATATATTCTGCACTGGCTGGTGACAATCTGAATAACATCGCACAGCCGGCCAACACCTCCCCTGATACAACCAGTGCCACATCGCTTGAGAACTGTAAAAATATTAAATCCATTAACAAATTGGAATCTTGGTCTCTCCTGGATATGAGCTCTTTTTTTTTTTTTTAACATTGTTTATTGATTTTACATAACAAAGATCCAGGAAACATTAGCTGGTATCGCTTACATGACAGCATAAGAGTTCCCATAGGGAAGGTAAGTGCAAGCAAAGAAAAAATATACTGCCCCTCATATTCAACAACAGCATTAATCGGTATTGACAATAAAAGGTATCCACATCTCAGCACCTATTTTCCGTCAGTGTTCAATATGTTCTCTTCTCAGCTGAACATGTAATGTTATATATCTGACAGTAATAATAATCCCTGGTAACCTTTTCTCTCATACGAAGAGAGGCTAAAAACTAACAACTATATTCAACCCGCCTCCCCCCTACAGACTCAGCCAGTAGCTTCCACTTCCGAATGACCCACTTCAATATAATATATTCATGTAACTCCTATGTCACCTTTTATGAACAATAATTATCACGGTATATTATAAACGTAGTTTGCATAGCACTTCGGTAAGAGGCTCGAGTGAGTGTGTAATAATTCCATCAATAGACTTGCACATCTACTGCTATAAATTCTTCCAACATCGCATTCCATTCCACGGAAATGGGTCTTTTACGCAATCCCCTGTGTTTTTCTCTTTTTAGTTCAGCACCTTCTGCCCTACCCCACCTAATCATTTTGTTGGACCATTCTAGCACCGATGGCGGCTTAGCGGTCTTCCACCTCATGGTAATGTTTCGCTTGGCTAGGATTAAGGCCAGATTAGCAAATTTATTAATAGGGTTTCCCGTCTTTCCTTTTGGGCTCAACCCCAACAGGCAATATTCTAGTGAGTCATTATTTTGCATCGGGGCGACGTCATTTATTATCTTATATACCGATGACCAATAGTGTCTCAATCTTGGGCAACTCCACAACATATGTATTAACTCCGCATCTGATGAGTGACAGAGGGGACAACTATCTACTATGTCTGGAAACATGGAATTCAGCCTGTGTGGAGTCAGATAGGCCCTATGGATAATCATGAGCTGTATAAATTTAAACTTAGGGTTCCTGGATACTTTCCTTGGATATTCCAACAGAGTGACCCATTCTTTATCGGAGAGTGCACGACCCGCGTCCATGGTCCATTTGTCACGGAGGGGCTGGAGTGACACTGCTGCCACCGTACGAATCCCTCGGTATAGCCATTTTGTCAAATGGCTACCGTTTCCCATGAAATATTGCATATTGAGTAGTGCATGTGTTAAGGGTTCTGTACCCTCCGGGGCCCAAGTGGTGCGTATGTAGCGAGAAATGTTTGCATGCAGAAGAAACAATGTATTTGGCACCCCATGTTCTCGTACAAAGACATCATGTGGCATCAGGGCACCATCCGTGAAGAACATGCCCACTGTGTTTACACCCGCATCCCCACAAGCCAATATTCTCCTACTGGTAACAGTTCCTAACTGGGAGGGGAGTCCCAAAAGGGGGATATTAGGGGCATAAGGGGCGACTGTCTTCGTGTATCGCAAAGCACTTCTCCAGTATAGTAATGCAACTCTCAGTAAGTGGGGCGCGGTTCGAGGAATCTTGCTATTAGGTAGTAAGAGTGTATGTAATTCCCCACGTTCCCATGACTGACGAGTCATAGCAATCTCTTGTAGATTACGGCCTGCCACCCAGTATGCCAGCCATTGTAACTGGCTCGCATAGCAATAAGCTTTCAAATCCGGTGCTCCCATTCCCCCTTGTTTCGTGTCCAATTGTAGTTTCGCAAGTCCAATTCGCCTGCGGCCCGACCCCCATATCAATTCTATCAATAGGGAGTCTAATAATTTGAATACCTGCGCTGGAACGATGATGGGAAAATTAGTGAAGTAGTATAATAACCTAGGGAGCAGCACCATTTTGGCAATAGCCACTCTACCCGCCACCGATAGGGGCAGGGAGGTCCAGAATGTTATTTGGGGTTTGAGCGCAGCTATAGCACGGTTTAAGTTACCGTCTAAAATATCCTCCGTTTCTCTGTATATCTGAATTCCCAGATATTTGAAGGTAACAGGTGCTGTCTGAAACGTCCAATTACCAAAGCGTATGGGGTCTTTACGTGTTATATCAGTAAAGAAATATACATAGGACTTGTTCTCATTTATAGAGAGACCAGAAAGCCGTTGGAATGCATCAAAAATAGTAGGTATGGGTTCATAGTCCTCATCTAGACTATTGAGATATAATATTAAATCATCCGTATACCCTGAAATGATATTGTGGTGTGGTTTGTGGCCTCATTACCTACATTGCTAAGTTAGCTTAGGCCTGGCTGCCGTGATGCCTTTTTGCACACGTTACTTTGTGACTTTGTTTTTCCAGACTCTGCTTGTGCCTGGCTATATTAGAACTGTCTGCCTTTTTGCCTTTCACCTTTTCTCCTGTTCCCTGTGGGTTGCGTCTGCACAACATGTACAAGGTCGAAAAACAACGTCCCTTGTTCTTGCTGATCTGGTCAGCCCCTCGCACTTAGACATAACACAGAATACAGCTGCACTGGAGAAATTTGTGTGCTTTTAATATTGTGATCTCGCTGTTTGTGGCACTTGGAGAAAAACCTTTCCAGGGAGAAGAGCTGTGCTTGTCTGATGATGTAAACCTTGCATCTAGATATTGAGGTATGGGGGTCCGCCTGACAAAGCCCAGAGGTCTTCTATTTTTATAATAAACTAGTTATTAGCACGGGGAGGGTGGTAAGGCCATTTAGCCCTATAACCACTGTCTTTATCAAATGCTGTCCCCGTTTGTATTCTATGGAATTGTAACCATGCTTATTATTTTATCATTATGCATTATGCTGATAGTACTGGCACGTGTACTGTATCTTAGAGCACGATAGTTGAAATAAACATTTTAAACTATACTGTGTCTCTTATTACGCACGTTGTGGACAAGTATGAGTGAGTTATGAAAGAGTGTTCTTGCTCCCGTGAGTCCTGAGAGAGACCGTGTTCTGGGTTGTCTAATCATTGGTAGCTGCGCTGCAAATGAGACGCTAAAGCTAGTCGGATTGGGATTGTGGGTACTAAGGGGCATGGTTGGCTCACCACTATACTCCGAGGTCCTATTATCCTGTGCATAGCTTTGTGTATGTGCAGAATCCCTACAACATGGCGCCACCAACATGGTGGGCTGCTTATCTGCGAGACGCTTGAGTAGTGCTTGTGCTTGTCCACAACACCCTTCGCATACGTTTCCGGAAGCGTGTGTGAGGGTGGTACCTCCTATATTGATGTTTTTATAGGTTCTTTCAAGCTTGAAGTTAGTAAAAGGTGTTTATGTAACCCTATATTGCGCTGCCTCATATTTGGTTGTTGAACAATCCCAGTCTTCATGGCGGATGTAAATATACCGGCACATAGCCGCGCTGCGCTCCGGGCTCATTTGCTGGCTTATGGAGTGCCTGACGCGGGTGTCGCACTCATCTTTGTGGTGCAGGCTGACCCGGCTCACCACTTTGAGGTGTTTTATTCTTGGGTCACTTTTCCGGCAGTGGACGGAGCTGACGACTTGTTTCATGCGTACACTATCACTGCCTTACCCAATGCTTATCGGCCTTATCAGGCCCTTGAAGTACCACTTATGGCATGGCAACACCGTGTTTGGTTTAATGGTGCCCTCCCACATCCGGTCACAGCGGTTTGTTTAGGGCCCCTATCGATAGACGGGGCCACTTGGCCAGTCTTGGCCGGGTATACCCCACATCCGCGTTATATGACGCTTGCGGTTGATGAACTGCGTGTATTGCATACGTCTTT
This sequence comes from Calotriton arnoldi, assembly GCA_963921515.1. Taxonomy (NCBI): domain Eukaryota; kingdom Metazoa; phylum Chordata; class Amphibia; order Caudata; family Salamandridae; genus Calotriton; species Calotriton arnoldi. The sequence goes on from CAWUFW010000130.1 coordinate 1,267,510, forward strand.
GATACGCGTTCACAGAGCTTTGGTACAATATGTTACAGGCAACGTCCAGGGAGCCCCTCCTGGAGTTGCAGCGCATCCAGCTGGACCGGGCGGTGTAACCATAAGTCCCGTCATGGTTAATTCGGTGATGGGCAAGCGCCCACAAAATAAGGATGATTTACCTTATTGGCTTGCAGAAAAATTTGACCAGCTGGAGGCAGTTTTTCCTAATACTTCTCCTGTGGAAAAACACAGGATTTTGACGATTAGTTTGCCAAAAGACTTAATTCCCGAGTTGGCAGAATGCAACAACTGGGGCAAGATATTCGCAGCAGTATATGCAAAGTGTTTCGGCACCCCTTCCATGTCAGTACTCCCCTCTGTAATTAAACGAGTGCAGGATGAACATGGCCCTGAGGCGGCTGTGGAATTAGGGATGAGACTGGTGTGAGTGTTCGATGTAGTGGCTGATCTAATCCTTGCTAACGTCAAGGGTGATGCAGTTAACTTTCAAGTAGCTAATGCTTTGGCTTTGATCCCGAAACCGGACAAGCCACGCGAATTACCGAAAATTATTGCACAGGCTTATAAAACCATTGGCCGCAATAGCCTGGGAGTTAAGCCTTTTGCTAAAACGCAAACTCAATCACAGCCACAACAAAAAACTCAATCTGAGAAAGATGAGAAACCGTTCTTCACTAATAAGAGCTGGAGGTTGAAGAAACAGGGTAAGCAACAGAAAAAGCCAGGATCGCGTACTGCATCCCCGGTTTCCGTACTTGCTGCTCGTAGAGGGGAGGAGGTAATCCTTCCGAGCTTTTCTCGTCATGTCCCCAAGGACAAAGCAGAGGCTCTCGCAGCTGAATGGGCTGGGGCCTTGGCTCCGGCGCTATACCGTAACCACGTGGGCTGGGATGAGGATTCTCCACCCCATGATATACCATTGCGGTCGCTGCCACAGCCACAACCCCAATATCCCATCCGGCGGGAAGCTAAAGGTCCCGTTTCAGACATTCTGACACAGTTGGAATATCAAGGAGTAATTGAAACATGCGTATCACCAATGAATAATCCCCTTTTTGCGGTTTCTAAACCCGATGGATCGTAGCGCCTAGTTTTGGATTACCGACATTTGAACTCTCATTGTCGGACCTTTGCGGTACAAAATACCCACAGTTCTGCGCTTGTAGACAGTCTTGTTCGTAAGAAATATAAAACGACACTTGACCTATCCAATGGATTTTACACGCACAACTTGTCCCCGGAGTGCAGCCAATGGAGCGCTTTCACTTCCGGTGGAAAAAAATTCAAATTTCCGCGTTTGCCCATGGGCTATAACAACAGCCTGGGTGTCTTCGCCGCCCGTGTTGTCTCTTTGTTGGACAGCATAGATCCAGATGCGTGTTCGTACGTCGACGATATCTATCTGACGGACGACGAATTATGGCCGCATCTTTCCCGATTGGACCGCATTATTCTAGAATTTGCGGTCTTAGGATACAAATTTAATTTTGCCAAATCTTACATTGCTGAATTTACCGTTTTGTTCTTGGGCTATGAGCTCAACAATGAAGGTAAGGGCTTAGCACCACATTTCTTGGAGAAGTGCGCACTTTTGCGCCCTCCGACTACCCTGAAGAAGCTTCAGTCATTACTGGGTTTTCTAAACTTCGGGCGTACTTACATTCCCGAATATGCCCAGCGTATCAAGCCTCTTTATGCCTTGATACAACCTACCTTTTTGAAGTCATGCTGGCTTCCTGAGCATTCTTCTATACTGCAGTCTTTGCAGTCTGATCTACTTGAATCTAAATTCTTGTTGACTCGTGATAACCACACAAACCTGGTAATTAGAATTGTGCCAGGGGCAGTGGGTTTCATGTACTTGACCTTTAACGAAGGTGACACAGTACCGATTGCATACAAGTCACATCTTTACACTTCAGCGGAGTTGCGCTTTTCCTCTGTGGAGAAAGTATCGACTGCAGTGCAAATGGCGATTCTAAAGGAACGCGCACTGGCACAGGAAAAACGCATTTTGGTGGTAACACCATATCCTCCCCTTGAGGCAGTGACGAAGGCAAGTGTACCAAACTCTAAGGCTTTGCACCCCCGTTGGATACAATGGGCTACATCTCTGACATCCCGGATGTCACTTTTATCTTTGATTCCTCACTTCAGACACAGGAGTTCTTACAGTATGAATTTGTTCATCCTCCTCCTCTGTCTTTGCTACCGCTTGAGGAGTACGAATGTATTATTTACACCGATGGTTCGGCGCAACCGGCCACGGGTTCCAAGCATGCTTATTCCGCAGCGTGTGCTATTGTTGCAGGTACTATGGTGAAGAGGGAGTTCATATCGACTGTAGTGCACACACAGGCACTAGGAGACAGTACTGCACAATTGGCCGAGCTGCGTGCATTGGTGCTCGCACTTGAGTTTGCGAATCCAGAAGTGACTACTCTTGTTGTATGCGATTCCTACTACTGTGTTCAATCTTTCAATGACAACCTATTCTTTTGGTCGCAAAACGACTATAGAGATGCTAAAGGCAGCACAATTAAGCATAAAACGCTTTGGGTTCGAGTGGCAGATCTTAAACAACGTTTGCCTCTCACAGAGGTGATTCACATCCTTGGCCACCAGCGTGTGGGCGCACACGCTGTCGGTAACAGTTTGGCAGATGAAGCTGCCAAATCAGCAGTTGCCACGTGCACAGTAGCAGCAGTTACAAGATCCATGACTAAAATAGATAATGATATGTTGGCAGCTATTGCTGCAACAAAGGAAGGTGCTAATTACCCACGGGGTTTCCTTTCCAAGTACTCTTATCACTTAAGTCCTGAACAGGTTCCTTACGTAAGAATTCCAGACGTTGGTGATCGGCTGATTCCCAACGCGGACCGCAGACCTTCCTTGATAACAGCCGCACACGAAGGCTTGGCTTCGGCCCATGCTGGCGTGTCTGCGACTGTTTCCATATTGCAGCAGCGTTATTGGTGGCGTGGTTTATATAAGCAGACCCGTACTTATGTGCTTTCTTGTGACGTTTGTCAGAAAATTAAGCCTTCGACGGTTACACGACCACCACAAACACAGCTCTGCATTTCTAACAAACCTTTTGGGTGTGTTTACCTTGATCACTGCGGTCCATTTTCTTCTGACACTGCATATAAATACATCTTAGTTGCAGTGGATTCGTGCACACGTTTCATCTGGGTCTGGCCACAATGAAGTGCTGACGCTCGAAATGTCATCAGGGATTTGCGTGTCTTTGTGGGAATTTTTGCCTGCGGCACCTTCCATTCTGACCAAGGTCCAGCGTTCGCCTCTAAGGCCTACAAGGACGCTATGGGGTCACTGGGGGTGCGGGTGCAATTTTCATCTCCATATAGACCTGAGGGTAATTCAATTGTGGAGCGAATGAACCGTGACTTAAAGCAATCCTTGACAGCTAGAGTCTTAGGTACTGGCAGGAACTGGCTGGCCCACTTGTATTTCGTGCAACGTGCACTTAATAATCTCCCTAGAAGATCTCTGGGTGGGCGGACCCCATACAAAATGCTCTTTGGCATACAAATGTTTGTGCCAGACCTTGATGGTCTAGACATGGCGGCAAATGCCGCAATCTTTGATGTAGATAATCATTCTACTATGTTGCAGGACTTACAAGTGACCCGTGACAAACTTGCTAACGAACACTTGCCTTCAGCCACTGACTCTGCGCTGCAGATTCCGGTTGCCGGCTGGCTTCCGAAGGTTGGAGACCTGGTCCGAGAGAAGGTGGAGAACAAAAAAGAATTTGGACCCTCTTATCGTGCACCGGTTCCAGTCCTTGGCTTGAAAGGTACTCGTACAGTCATCTTACCACCGCTTCCTGGTCGCAAGGACAACAGATACATCTCAGTGGACAATGTCAAGCTACAACGTCTGGCCGATCCTGAATAGTGTAACACCTGCGGTCTCATGTCCAGCCATTTCTAGGGCTCATGTGTATGGCCCTCCAGCCCGCAAGGACACTGATGTTGCCATTGAGTTGGTCAATTTGCCTGATCGTCTGCTCGACTTCCTGGCTTTCTCCTGCAATGAGGAAACCGAGTATACCTATCCCACCACCGAGTCGGTGGCTCATTTACCAACAACACCACTGAGCCCAACCCGTTTTTCCTTTGATTCGGATTCCACCTCATCACTTAACCCGTCCAGCTTCAGTATTTTTGTATCCTGGTTCAGAGACAATGTTTTGGTCCCACCATGGACATATATCTGGTTGGTACTGTTCCTGATTTTTCTGTTCATGTCCATTGGCTTTGTGACAGTTTTTTTTTTGCTCTTTAATGGTCATTATTTACCTGAACGCTCTGTAGGGAACTGTGTCGCAGGAACTTTGGCACCTCATTCTTCCTCTCACATCATGAAGCGTGACCACACCTTTGTGAACATTTCAGCTTTCCCAGTCGCTGATGGCATCGTATGGGATGCAGTAAATTTCCAAATTCATGGACCAACCGAGATTATTAATGTACCAAATGTCCTCCGTGTTTCAATGGGTGATGTCGTTAAAAGTAATATTCATTCTGACGATTGGGATGTGCATGCTGTTGAATCGTTGTTTTCTGATTTGAAATATTATGCTGCTTTTGATGCTGAAGATCTGTATTTAAATTCTGCAAGTTATGCTGACTTATACTGTACCAGCATTGGGGTAACCATTTTCTCCATAAGCCAAGTACTCTTTGGGGTCCTTTTAATTACACTCAATGGGAACATTGTCCGACCCCTTTGCCAGGTAGCTCCCAAACTCTTAGAAATAAATTTACTTATTTTACAGATTTTGATAGGTCGAACCCTGGGTCCTATTATATTAAATTGAACCCTTCGTCCAATCAGAAGATCATGTTGACCCACTCCAAATTACTATATTCGGGTTCCTTTTTGAAGGCATTAGCAGTGGGTGGTTATGAACACTGGCAGGACACCATTGACTTAAATTCTGTTTGGGGCACTAAAGCGTGGCAGGTCCGAGGTACGGAAGCCTTACACCGTGCTTGCCTAATCCCGGCCCAGATTTTATTTTTAAATAGTACGATCTATCAAACGACCTGTTGGGGTTTGGCTACTTCTAAACAATTGAATGCACCCTCCATTCCCGCATTGTCTTCCACTCCCAACGACAGCTTGCATTTTAATATTTCCCTAACCAATTTGCAAGCTTTGTTTCAAAACAATTCGTTTAATATCTCGACGATTGTTCAGTCACCCTGGTTGGCCTGGCCCGTAGCATCAGATGCCTGCCAACTGCGTTTTCATGATTCAGCTCCTGGTTACAAACAGGATAAGCCAGATCTGAGGTTTTCTGACTCTCGTACTGTTACAACATATTCTGTTGGTAAACTGTGTAAACAGTGGTTGCAGCACTCTACATTAGATTCTGTAAAAGAACATTTATCCCTCCTGTCAGGCAACATTGATCTGTCCGATTTTGTTCTGGGGCCTCGTAGTCCTCGACCTAAGAGATTCATTTATGAAACTTACAACGAACTCTGGAAGCTTTCACAAATTGAAGCTGCTTCCCGTCTTCGGGAAATCGATCAAGCAAATCTAGAAAAAGTGCTTGCTGTTGTTGACAATAGTATTAATACCCTGTCTTCCCGCATTTACACATTAGAGAATATTGTTTCATCTGTTGTTGATATTGTACAGGATGATGTGTCTGTGTTATATCATGGTCAGAATCAATTGCGTTCAGTAATGCAGTTTGCATGGACTTTGCAGACACTGAAAATGGGTAAAGTTCCTTGGCATTTTTTGAACACGTCTGCCTTATTCTTACCGTTTAATTTAACTGACAAACAGCAATTCATGTCCATGAAAGATGCAACATACACTCTCTTACATATCGAGAAGATAGAGCCGTTACCATTCTCTGTGGCGGAGTTGGACTCTGCTGAGTGGCTAGTACACGGGGTTATCGCTTTGCCTTTTTCTTTGTTTGAGTTCAGTTCCTGCATGAAACATTATCCTGTTGGCCGTTTTCAGCCTTTAGGCAGTGCCTTCTTGCATGAACTTTGGTCCCTGCCTTTCATGTAAAGGTGCATTAGGGACGGAAAAGAGTTTTTTCTCACAGGAGAGTCTTGCGATTCTGCAGTGGGTCATTCCCTCATTTGTAAAAACATTAAATTGCACGGGGCTTGTAACGTTTCGGCTCCGATTCTTGCTTGTGTTTTAAAGGGCATTCCTGCTCCTGCTATATTACCTACTTTCACTGTGCTTGCAAATGGTAGCTATCTCCTTCTGAATAATCAGGACTGCTGTGGAATGCTGGCCGGCATCCCCTATATTGTAACAGTTTCCCACCGCGTTGTGTGCTGCAAAAATGTGCTTTTTCCTCCCCCGCATGACATAATAGATAGTTTCATTTGGCCTTCCATTCCAACTTTGAAGGCGGATTTCAATAAATTGAGCAGAATAAAGGCGCTATTATTGAATCAGGAGGTTATGCTCACATCCGCACGGGAGACCTTCATCCTCCAGGTGGCTATTACCCATAGTGAGATACAGGCCCTTTTGAACACAAACCTCCCACAACAATTCGTTGCACCGAAGGTCTCGTGCAGTTTTTTAAAGTTGTGGGCTCTGGCCTTGTTACCTCCTTTCAAACTATTTTTGGTGTAATACCGGCTTTTATTCATTCTATTTTTTCCAGCGTCTTTGGCGGCTTTCCGTTGATCCTTGCGTTAGCTGCTGGAATACTACTTTTAATTTGTTTGCTGCGCAATGGCTGCACTTCCTGGGGGCCTACTCGACCACGGTCGGCTTCGGATGCTTCGTGAACGAATGCTCCTCAGCTTCGGCATCCTACCATTGGCGACACTCAGTGTGTCATATAAACTTTCTTTTCGCTTTGCGTATTTCACTTGCGTGCAACCTGTGATGTCTTGCTTACGATGTCCTTTCTCTTGGTCCTTGGATCTTTGCCTCTCCAATACGTCTCAGTCGGACCCGGATTTTGGCCAGTTGATGGGCCCCTTAGTGGCCCATGAACAGGAATGTTCCGGCACTGGATTGATGGCGCGTGCGGCTGCACTTGGAGTTTGGGCGCAATGGGATATCTGGGCAGCTGCTCAGAATCTCCTACAACAAAGTTATATTGAGTATCACGCAAGTTGTCCCGCAATGCTGATCTCTGCTCCCTATTATGAGGAACATGTATGCAGTTTGGATCTGTTGAATTGGATGGCGTCTCTTTTTTCAGACGATACCAATGATGTCCTTTTGGAAGGTGTAGCATTTTTCTGCACTTATACTCTATTGGATTATGGAACTTCGCTTTCTGCGTCCTGCATTTCTGGAATTTTTTTATCCTGTACTTTTTTTCCATTCACTGTCCTTCATTGGGGACTGTTCGTAAATAGACGTTTGCATTCTGCTCAATCTATTTGAACTCTGTTTTCGTCCTATGTCTTGGCCTATGGTCTGACCAGGGGAGGGTGTGGTGTGGTTTGTGGCCTCATTACCTACATTGCTAAGTTAGCTTAGGCCTGGCTGCCGTGCTGCCTTTTTGCACACGTTACTTTGTGACTTTGTTTTTCCAGACTCTGCTTGTGCCCGGCTATATTAGAACTGTCTGCCTTTTTGCCTTTCACCTTTTCTCCTGTTCCCTGTGGGTTGCGTCTGCACAACATGTACAAGGTCGAAAAACAACGTCCCTTGTTCTTGCTGATCTGGTCAGCCCCTCGCACTTAGACATAACACAGAATACAGCTGCACTGGAGAAATTCGTGTGCTTTTAATATTGTGATCTCGCTGTTTGTGGCACTTGGAGAAAAACCTTTCCAGGGAGAAGAGCTGTGCTTGTCTGATGATGTAAACCTTGCATCTAGATATTGAGGTATGGGGGTCCGCCTGACAAAGCCCAGAGGTCTTCTATTTTTATAATAAACTAGTTATTAGCACGGGGAGGGTGGTAAGGCCATTTAGCCCTATAACCACTGTCTTTATCAAATGCTGTCCCCGTTTGTATTTTATGGAATTATAACCATGCTTATTATTTTATCATTATGCATTATGCTGATAGTACTGGCACGTGTACTGTATCTTAGAGCACGATAGTTGAAATAAACATTTTAAACTATACTGTGTCTCTTATTACGCACGTTGTGGACAAGTATGAGTGAGTTATGAAAGAGTGTTCTTGCTCCCGCGAGTCCTGAGAGAGACCGTGTTCTGGGTTGTCTAATCATTGGTAGCTGCGCTGCGAATGAGACGCTAAAGCTAGTCGGATTGGGATTGTAGGTACTAAGGGGCATGGTTGGCTCACCACTATACTCCGAGGTCCTATTATCCTGTGCATAGCTCTGTGTATGTGCAGAATCCCTACAACAATATGTATACTGGTTCCCATTGTTATCCCTTTGTGTCCTGCCATATTTCGAAGTTTATGTAGGAGAGGCTCTAAGGCCAAGATAAATAGTAAGGGTGACAGTGGGCAACCTTGTCTGGTACCCCGCGCTATTCTATATTGCTGCGAAATATGAGTTCCCGTACGTGCGCGCGCCGTGGGGTTCGTGTACAGCAGCCTCACCCAGCTTACATATTCTTCCGGTATGCCAAATCTCGAAAGGGTGTATAACATATATTGCCAGTGTAGGGAATCAAAGGCTTGACGAAGATCAAGCGAGATGCATCCCTGTGCAGTAACTGCTGCAGGTGTATGAGTCATTATTTGGTGCAATCTCCTAATATTAAGAGCCGTACTTCTTCCCGGTACAAAGCCACATTGATCAATGTGTATCAATTGAGGGATAAACTGAAAAAGTCTATTCGCCAATAACTTACTCAGGATTTTATAATCCGTATTTAAAAGTGAGAGGGGTCTGTAACCTGCCATATCTATACTATCTCGTCCTGGTTTCAGGAGAGAGACCACCGTTGCTTGTAACGTGGTAAGGGGAAGTGTACCAGTATCAAACGAGGCTTGATACAACCGCTGTAAGTGAGGAACCAGTAAGTCCGAGTATGTTGCATAAAATTCGTTGGGTAGGCCATCACTGCCTGGTGCCTTATTACGAGGCAGAGCTTTTATCGCCCTTTTAATTTCCATGCTAGTCACTGGCTTCTTTAGTTCCTCCTTGTGATCATTTAATAAATGCGGGAGTTGTAGACCTTCAAAAAAGGGCTCAAAATTGGCACCATCAAATTCTGCCGGTTTCTCATATAACTTCTCATAGTAATTTTTAAAGGCAGTATTTATTTCTAATTGGGTACAGACAGTGTCACCTTCCATATTTTGAATTTCAAAAGTAGGGGACACCGACGGGCGTCTTTAATAATTTTAGCAAGAAGTGGGCCTGCTCTATCTGCTGTTGCATGTTATTTCTGTGTATATAGACGATAGTCCAAAATGCGTAGGTCTTCTAAGAGTTCAGCATGTTTTATGTGTGCTTCTTGTAACGGTGCCTTCTGTGCCTCGTTCAGTGCTGCTTCCTGTTCTAATTTACCCAAGCGGTTTTCGACCTCCGTAAGCTGTTCGATTAGAGCAAGTCATGCTCCCGCCCGTGTGCTTATTGCTACCCCCCGTATCACGGTTTTAAAAGCGTCCCATTCAAGTTGACGTGTGCTCGCTGTATCTGCATTTTCAACGAAATAATTGCCTATTGCTGTAGAAAGTGTACTGTGAAAGACCGGGTCTTCTAACAGCATGGGTTGCAATTTCCAAGTTGGTATCAGTGCAGGGACTCTTCCCCACATGAGTGTGAGTTCTATGGGATTGTGATCCGACAAGGTTTTACCCAAATGTGTTGTGTCACTAACAAGGGCAATTATATTCAACGAACAAAATATTCTGTCGATGCGGGTATGTAGCCCATGTGGTGGTGAGTAGAAGGAGTACTCCTTGCTAGTGGGGTGAGCCATTCGCCATGCATCACCTATTCCCCACCCGTCTGCCCAGCCCTTAAGTACTTCTGCTAATTTTCTACAACCTGTATTGTGCAATGGGGGGTGCGACCTGTCCAAATCAACATCAAAACACCGTATTAAAGTCGCCTCCCAGCACCCAGGGGTATTCTTCCCATCCCACTAACACAGTGCTAAGAATCTCTAGGAAATTGTCCTGATCTGTGTTCGGAGCATATATACTTCCTACCACAATGTGCTCCCCATCTAGCAAACCATGTGCCAGGACATATCTGCCATTCAAATCTATCTTCTGCTCTAATAATTTGAAAGGGGTACCACTCCGCATCCATATCGCGGCCCCACGAGCAAATGCAGAGTAGGACGTAAAGAACAATTGACCCCTTCATTTCTTTTGCATTTTTACTGCTTCATCATGCTTCAAATGGGTTTCTTGAAGGAACGCAATATGAGTTTTCCTACGGTTTAGCTGCGCCAGTATCCTATGCCTTTTATGAATGGAACCCAGCCCACTTACATTCCAAGAGCTGTACGTATATTTGCTAGTGTGTGTCATAAATCCCTGTGTATGCTGATCTGCCATGAACATAGAGCACAATAGGCCAATCAGGTAAAACATAACTTGTAGCTGAGTCTGTATATCTGTGAAAACTCCCCAATACTAGGTTCCCCCACACAACATTAGAGGACCAAACCATTAAAAAAAGTTCAACAGGACCTCTGTGTAGTATATAACATAGTGCAGTCGCCAAAGGGAGGGCGGCAACCACCAGATTCTTAACATACATTACCCTGTATACAATTACATTATTCATATCGCTCCAGCACAAGCCCCATCTTCGTAAAATAAACATGGATAGTAGGACCATCATATATCAGTGTATACAGCGATTCATACTTATTTATACAGTATACTACACCAGTATCTTGATGACTCAGCATTCAACTCAAGTAATCGTTTGCAGTCTGTGGAGTAACCAAAGGAAACAGTGTCAGGCTATTTTCAGAGTCTGAGTGAACAGTGGCATCTTCCGAAGAGTTTACATTCTCAACAGGGGATTTGGCATCATGTTTTGCTAATGCTGCCACTGTCAGGAGACCGTCTGTTTGACTTTCCGAAATCTGTTCCAGTGATGGGCTCACACTAGGTCCAGCTCTAGGGTGTCGATTTTTATCTATTCTGGCTCCATCTTCAGGCTGTGACAAGGACCGTGGAGATTGGCTCGGCGGGAGCGAGTTCTGGGACGCAGTAGCGTGAAAGTGATTTCTATCCAGTCCGCTACTTCCTCAGGATTGTCAAAGAACAAGGATTTTTGTCCAGAAATAACTTTCAATCTGGCCGGGAATAATAAAGCATATTTCAAATTATGCGCTTGTGATTTCTTTTTAACTTCCTGGAATGTGGCTCTTGCTTTCTGAACCGCCAGTGTGAAATCTGGGTACAGGGAGATTCTTTTATTTTCAAATTGTATGGGAGCGTTCTCCCTCGCAGCACGCAGTATCATGTCCCGATCTTTATAGTTCAGTATGCGTGCTATAAGTGGTCTGGGCGGCGACCCCGGAGGGGGAGGTCTAGGTGGCACCCTATGCGCTCTTTCCACACTATATAGTTCCGTGAGGCCCTCCCGTGCCACATGATCACGCAGCCATTTTTCAACAAACTGAGTGGGATTAGATCCCTCACTCCTCTCCGGTATTCCCAGTATACGTACGTTATTTCGGCGGGATCTCCCTTCTGCATCATCCACCCTATCCTGTAGTCCTTTGACTGTTGTTGTTGTAGTTGTTCTACTTGGGAAGTATGCAATGCTGACCCTTCTCAGCCTTCCAATTTTCGACCAATCTCACTGCTTCCGGCACTTTCCAAAATTCTGGAAAAACATATAAATTCCCAGCTTTCCTCCTTTGTTGAGACCCAGAACTTCCTACATCCTTCACAATCAGGTTTTAGAGCAGGGTTTTCGACTGAAACAACTCTATTAGGAGTCACTGAAATGCTTCGACACCGTCTGGACATTGGTGACACGGTTGCCCTTATTTTACTTGACCTGAGCGCTGCATTCGACACGGTGTCACACATCGTGTTGCTGAAAGCGTTGCAATCTCTGGGCATTGAGGGCCTAGCACTCCAATGGCTTGACTCCTTTCTTACCAACCGCACGTTTCAGGTTTTTTCTTCCACGGCCAGCTCTAAAAAGCACTTATCCCCATACGGAGAGCCCCAGGAATCGATACTGAGCCCCCTGTTGTTTAATGTTTATGTTCGCCCACTGGCAGATATTGCTGAAGAGACAGGGCTGTCCCTATTTTCCTATGCGGATGATTCTCAGATTATTTTTTCCCTCTTCGCAGCGAAGGAATCTGAATCATCTGCTCTCCAGTCTGGTTTGAGGGAAATTGCGTCTTGGATGCAGGTTAATTTACTCAAACTAAACGGAGAAAAAACGGAAGTTTTGATCTTAGGAAAAAATCAAGATCTTTGGGGTCCCCAGCACTGCCCCGTGGAAATGGGTGTTCTTCCCCAGCCTGCTCATCAAGTCCGGAACCTAGGCTTTATCATTGATGAACACCTATCAATGAAGCATCAAGCCGTGAAGGTGGCCTCAATCTGCTTTACCATCCTCAAATGGTTAAAGAAGATTCTTTGGATGTTGCCCTTCTCTACCCAGAGAACAGTAGTCCAGGCCCTTGTCACATCTAGGCTGGACTACGGCAACGTCTTATATCTGGGCTCTAACAAAGATGTGATACAAAAATTGCAGGTGGTGCAAAATGCGGCTGCCAGACTGCTTTGCCAGGTCCCTAAGGCTGCCTCCATTTCAGGCTTTCTTCGCAACCTTCACTGGCTTAAGGTGGAGAATCGTATTAAATTCAAAGCCTTGAGCTACATGTTCAAAATCAAAACTGGTTTAGCCCCACAATACCTGCAATCTTTAGTCCAACCCTACTTACCTTCACGCACCCTTCGCTCCACCACCCAGCTTAAATTTATTGTTCCTAGAATCAGACTGATGCGCATGCGCGGTCGATCCTTTGCTTACCTAGGACCTTCTCTGTGGAACTCTCTTCCCATTTCACTACGTAATGAAACGGTTTATGGGAATTTTCGAAGAGGCTTGAAAACTTGGTTGTTCAACTTGTAACTTCTTTCCCCTCCTCTCTTTCCTCTCAGGCTGGCGCCGGGAAACCCCTCGGGGTAGCTGAGCGCCTTATAAACTTAAATAACATAACATAACAACATAACATAACTGCTCAGTTAGGACTCTGACCCTGGAACAGAGGGAGAGGCTGGAATCGAACATCTCAGAGACAGAAATAGCAGAAGAGTTGACCCAGATGCAGGCTGGGAAGGCCCCAGGTCCCAGCGGACTGCCCGTAGAATTGTTTCGCAAAATGGCAGGCAGGGTGATTAGGCTGATGCTTTGGACATTTAAAGATGCTCTCCGGCAAAGGTCCTTGCTGGAAGATTTGCAAATGGCCACCACTGCGCTTAAACCCAAGGCGGGAAAGCAGACGCAGCTATGGGATTCATATAGGCCAATTTCGCTGCTTAATGTGGATACCAAAATTCTGGCCAAAGTATTGGCTAACAGCCTTCACACAGTGGTGACTGATCTGCTCCATTCTGACCAGACAGGTTTTATGCCCTGCCGCTCGACCATGCTTAATTTGCGGCGCCTCCATAATGTTATAGTACAAACAGACAATGGGGTTGAACCCTCTGCAGTGTTGTCCCTGGATGCCAATAAGGCATTTGATTGGTTCGAATGGCCTTATCTGTTTCTGCTCCTTGAAAGAAAGGGATTTCGACCCTGTTACATCAATTAGACTATTATACCAGAACCCTTGTGCCAGAATAAAGATTAATGGCTGTATGTCTGAGAGTTTCTCTATTGGGAGAACAAGACGAGGATGCACTCTCTCCCAGATGCTCTTCCCTTGCAGTGGAGCCACTGGTGAACCTCATGAGGGTGGATGCCCGGATCTGGGGCTGGACGGGAACCTTGAAATGGGAAGAACGCATATCATTATATGCGGACATCTTGCTTTACCTGACTGCACAAATCAATTGCTCGCCCGAATTCATGAAATATTCTATATATTTGGAGAGGTCTCAGGCGTTGCCATTAATTGCGAGAAGTCATTTCTGTTTCCTATGGGAGGGACGGAGACAAACGGGCCTGTTGCCCTTGCCAGTAAGGGGTGGAGCCTCATAGTTTTAAGTGCCTGGGAATATAGCTAACTATAGACACAGATTCTTATGCGCGAGCTAATCTTGAGCCACTGCTTCAAAGACAAGAAAAGGATATCAAACATTGGAGTACTCTGCCTTTGTTGTTGTTGGGCAAAGCAGCCATGTTCAAAATGGTTGCACTTCCCCGGTTGCTGTACGTTTTGCAGGATTGCCCATAAATGACCAAAGACACTTTGCACGTGCATAGATAACTTACTGAGGATGCTGCTTTGGGCGGAGGTACAACTCTGCATTGCCTTACAGATGCTGCAGTGTGCTAAATATGATGGGAGGTATTGCATTACCAAAACTGCAGCAATACTATGAAGCAGCGCAGGTTGCAATAGTGAATGACTGGGTATATTCGGAAAGAGATGACCTGGCCTTACAGGCAGACAGATGGGGGTTGGGAGATCATACTTGTTTGAATGTGCTATATGGTGGCCGCCTACATGATCACCGTGCGGGACACATGGGACTGCCTCTTGAGAAAGATTAAGTGAGACAAGAGACCCACACCAGGTGCACAGCTCTGGGAGGGCACTAGACTAAAATGGGTGGCTACTCTTCAGGGCTTCTCAGGGTGGAACAGAGTAGGCCTCAGTACACTTGAAGTATGGGACTCTACAAGGTTGTTCCTTTTGAACATCTCCAGAGGAAGTATAGAATGCCGTCTACACAGTGGCTAAAATATAGGCAGCTCCGACATGCCCTCATCCGCAGCATAGACCTGTATGAGGAAACTCGAGCGGATTCTCCATTGGAGAGGTGACTATTAGATTGGTGGTAGATATGGCATAAATTGATATCGTTGACGTACGGCATGCTGATATAGAATACTCAGGGACCGCTGATGCACCTAAAAACATCTGGGGGCATGACCTGGGGGAAAATGACGATGAATGCTGGTAAGACGCTCTGAATTTCTTAGCAAAAGGGGCCATCAAAGCTAGCTTTAAGTTAATCCAACTCAGAGTGCTACACAGATCATACTACACCAGGACATTACTTCATAAAATCGGGAAAGCCACAACCCCCTTGTGTCTTCGGAGGTGTGGCACAGAAGGGGCTTTTTGTTATACCTCATAGAACTGCCATGCGGTGTGCCCATTTTGGGAACAGGTGTCCAAATCGCTGGAAGGGGCAGTAGGAGAGGCCCTCGACTTATCACAGTGGAGGGCCCTCTTGGGCATGTGGGAATCCTCAGACTTCACAAGGTACCAGAAAACCTTTGAATATGGAATTTATGGTAGCCAAATGAGACATAGCACAGAAATGGGGATGTGACACGGCGCCAATCTTCCGAACCTGGGAATAGGGCATGGCATGCTGTAAAACTGTTGAAAAAGAGGTCTATAGAGATAGAGCCTGTGAGAAGAAATATAAGAGGATCTGGGGGGCCTGGGACATATGGGGTCATAGGGGATTAGACAGTTTAACACCTGTTTATTCGCCGGAAGCAACACACATGGGGAGGGGATGGGGGGGCAGATAGGGGGAATGACATACTGTAGAAGTGCCCTAGGATATGATCTCTGTAGGTAGACTCCTGCAGCTTAGACCCATCACAAGAGGGGAGGGAAGAAGATGGGGTGGGTGGGACGTACTTGCATTGTAGTGAATGAATAATGCTCTGCTGATATAATGTTGTGGTGTATACACACTCCTGATTTTTATGTATTAAAATAATTAAAATATTTAAAATAAAAAACCTCTTGTATTAATAAGCCCGCACTGATTCCAGTGATGGATTTAATAATAAATGCACCCAGATAGCACCTTAGAGGTGCCCCCTGAAAACCTACCAACTACTAGTGTGCATACTGACTGGTCCTAGCCAGCCTGCCACCACAGACGAGTTTCTGATCCCCTTTGCTCTCAGGAGGTCAGGAACAAAGCCTGCTTGGGCAGAGGGTGTTTACACCCCCTCCCCCAGGATGACCTGAGAATTAGCATTCCAAGGCAGGGAGCTTTAAAGAGCCTACTGCCTTTGGTATGCGAATCTGGCTTCCCTCACAGGAGAGGATGCCGACCCTTCCCTGTCCAGGGCCCAATTGGTGCCTGGACAGTTGGGAAAATTAGTAGTCAGAGAGGCGTGTTCACTTTCAGGCTAGCTCCACCCCTAAAGTGGGCTACTTGAAGTGAATACGAAATTTCAGAGTGTGCCATCTATGTGATGGCAATCTTAGGAACTCTGGTACAAGGTTTATGCCCACTTTCCCACAGGAAGTGGTCATACAGGGGGTGTCGTGACCCCATGGCTAAGTAGCCCATTGGCTACTACCCTACACTCCCCCAATGCCCCTAAATCTGGTATTTAGGGTAGCCCTGGGCACCAGGAAATCAGATCTTGCTGACCTGAAAGAAGGACTAAAGAGCCACAAAAAGCAAGAACTGTGGAAGGAGCAACTGACTTGTCGCCAACTCTTCTGGACTGTTCGCTGTTCCCGCCGATTGCGTCAAAGTCGACTCACTCTGTAAGCTGCTGTGCCTCTAAAAGCCGGGGAGAACCACCCAGCACTTCTGCCGAGACTCAGGAACTGCCGTGGAGAGGAGGAGCTGCTTCCCTCCACCCTACAAGTACCAAAGAAAGAACCGTGAGGACTCTGAACTGCGTCAACCCGATACCAGCCAGCATCACTAGGTCCGTTGCTCCAAGCCCGAGCTGAAGTGGGCCAACGGTGTCAGCATGGCGCCCCCAGCCCTCCAGAGAAGAAGCCCCCCTTGGGTTTGCCAGGAGAGGACTCCTTGCTGCCTGCAGCCTATGTGTGCTCTGAAGGTGTTCCCATGTCCCCGAACATTGTGAGACCCCCTGTTGGTTCAGCCAGACTGGTTTCCCAGTCCAAGCCTGCAGCCTCTTTTCGACCGGACCGATCTTCTTTGACTAACATTGGGCACCCGATGCTGAAAAGCACCTCTGCCCCCGGCTACCCCAGTGCCCCCCGAGGAGACCTGTTGGTGCTGCCTTGGACCTCACCTACACTTACCTTAAGTTCAGGATATTGGTCTCACGTTGTCATCAGGAATCATTTGTTCTTCATTTCCTGTCGAATAGTATGTAAAACGTATGGTAGATTCATGCAACGTTTATGTTGTACCTATTACAAGTACAAAAAAGACTGTCTCTTTATAAGATTCACTGCAATGAATGTGATGTTACAGTCATCAATAAAGTATGTTAAAAAAAAAAAAGTTCAGGATATTGGTCCCGTAAGTCGCTGTGAAGTGCCCGAAAGCAGCACATGTTTTTCCCCCATAGAATATCATTGGGCACCCGACACTGAAAAGCACATTTGCACCCGGCTGCACCAGTGCCACCCAAGGTGACCTGTTGATGCTGCCCTGGACCATGCCCCATATTTACCTTAAGTCCAGGAGCTTGGTCCTGTAGGTCGCTGTTAAGTGCCGGAAAGCAGTACTTGTTTTTCCCCCAATCAGATAACATTGGGCAGCGAATGCTGTATGGCACCACTGCACACGGCTGCCCTAGTGCCGCTGGAGGTGAGCTGCTGGTGCTGCCTTGGACCTTCCCTGTACTCACCTTAAGTCCTGAGGATTGGTCTCTGAGTTGCTGCAAAGAAGTTGTATGCCGTATTTGTTTTTCTCTCCCATAGGATAACATTGCAGCCTCCAAAAATTGCACTATCGACTTTTTTAAAACTAAAAGTATTTCTATCTCAAACGTACTTACCTGATCGTATTGATTCTGATGCTTAAATATATATAAAGATACGTCTTATTTTTATAAATTGGTGTGGATCTCCTTATTGCGTTGTGTGCATCATTTATTGGTTTATGTGTGTATTTGCAGATGTCGAACACTCCTTGCTGATAAGCCTAAGGCTGCTCGACCACACTACCCCCTAAAAGAGCACCTTGGGATTGCTAGAGGAAGCCCCGTCCACTATTAAGGGAATACCTGGACTCTTTGCACAGTATACCTCTTTTGGTATACTATATAAAAAGCCAGCTTATTTTATTCATATATATATATATTGCTACTGCTATGCTCTCCAAATAAACACTTTCTAGACCCTTCCCTCTTCTATTCTTCTATCCCTCCACTATCCTTTTCAATACAACAGACTCACATGTCCATCGCTCAAATTAATTTATTATTTCCCTATACTAGTTCACCACTAATCTTTTTTGGGTTCCAGAGTAGTGTGCTACTCGTTGAAAAGGGCTTTGATGCCTCGTCTGGGGTAGTAAGCGCTATATAAATGCAATGAGCTATATAAATGCAATTATAGTTACAATCATAGCGTGCCATGATACCTTGCTTTCTCTTTCTGATGGTCTCCTATGCTATTGCTACCCACACCTGCTACTCTCCCTGGGTGCCCCGCTCAATTACACACTGCTTGTCTAGTTTGCTGCTTCCTATAATTTCATCTCATGGAATGTCAGGGTATAAAAACACCCTGACATTCACATTGCAAGGTACATGAGGTCCTGACTTGGTGGGGTCCCCAGTATCTCACAGAACCTGGGGAAATATAACAGTATATACTAACAGTTGGTTCTGTTGAGAAGAGTACAATTGCTTCAGAGAGTTTACATTTATCCTGATCACCTAGGAGAACCGATCAATGGTATAGAGTCAACATTAATTACCACAAAGGTAATAAAAGTCAGACTGACATTGTGAGGTCAAATTATGCACGATATATTAAATTTCATATATTGTGTAAAACAACACATTTATTAATATCTTACAGACACAGGACTGCTCCACAATATATACGATTACATACATAAGTGCCATAAACAAGGTACATTACAAAAAATACAATCCAAATGATAAGACACTCAACATCAACAGACATAGAAAAAAGAAAAAATAACTTGATTGGGCATATGTATGTCCTTAGCCTATATATTCAAACATATGTCCTTATTCTTTGGGCGTAGATATGTCAGATACTAGAACGGAACACCTATTCTTTACGTCGACGTTTTGACCCTCAATGAAGAGTGTTTCTACAAAACATCACACTGCGTCTTCTTCAGGACTAAGGCATTTCAAGAACAGCCTGTATGATAAAGAGTACTACATGTAAGTGTGGAGGCAAGCCTTATATTTGCGCAAAAAAATGGGTGGCGATACTCCCATTGGAGCAGAACACGCATCACCGTGATAAGATGAACTGACTTCACTCATCCGGTTCTCAAATGACCGTAGGCACATTGCAGCCTAAAGTATGTCTCTCCAACTCAGCAGGCATGCGATGGATTCTGGCACAGCGTTGCCATGACCTTTTTTCCATAGAAATCATTTGGTTTTGAAATTCAGGAAGCGTTAATCGGCTCCTGGGTGTAGTCTCAGCATGCACAGAGGATTTAGATGCGGGCTGCCGCCATGATACGCACGGGTTAACGGATTAAAAAGGTAGGGTTGCGAATGGTTAGGGCGCATTGTATGCTCTTTTCCCTACATGGCTTGATACTTAGTCCAATACTGTTTCTCTAATGCAGGCCCCCAAAGCGGACTTCTGCAATTTTGTGATTCCTTCTTTCCCTGTAGCAAATAAGAGGCCTTCAAGGCAGGTGAGAGTCTCAAGGGTATCTCCACCCGTTTTATTGCGCAAATATAAGGCTTGCCTCCACACTGACACATATTCATGCTTTAGAGATATATTTATTAAAAGTGAGTGTTTAAACATGAATTGAGAAACAATCCTGACCTTGCCCTGAAGGCAATGCTATCAGTAAACTGAGAGGCAAGTCAGGGATCATGTGTACTCTATATGTGGGCTAGATTCCTATTAAACATGGAGCACATGTTTAGTCTATTTAATCAAACAATAGAGTTTTGTTTTGTACAGCAGAAATGCTGAACTCGCATATTTGAAGGTGCACCAATATGTGAGAATGAAGAAAAAGGCGACTCTGTAAAATAAAATATTTGCCAATGATCACACAATTTGAGACCAGCTTACAGGTCAAGTACATTAGAGTTAGGTCGAGTAGATCGTTCAAGTTACTCGACCTGAAGTTCTAGTAACAGTTTAAAGATTTTTGGAGACCTGTTTGGGTAACATAACGACACTGGGAAACTCTCTTTACTCTGAAGCTGCCTGTCACGACAGGGGGCATTGTCCTCCCAGACGTTGAGCATTGCTATTTGGCCTCACAGCTCCAATGGGTGGCTCGTTGTCTGTCTGGGAAATCCCTGCCCGAGATGGGGTTTACCTTTAAAGACTTTAGCGAGGGCCTACTAAACTACTTGTTGTTCCCAAACACCCCTCCCTTTTGGCACCTTACTGGGTGCTTTGCATGGCCCTGTTCTGTTTCACCAGAACCCCCAAGCTTACCAAAATGGCAGCACCCTATACTCCCACTATCCCCCTGCTGGGCCTTTGCTCTGGCATGAGACAGCTGCACCTGGGACAGCTCTGCCAGTGGAAGACCCCTGGACTATCATCAGTGAGGAATCTGTTTGTTAACAATGAGTTACTTGATTTCCATGTGCTTATAGCAGACTATGGCCTTCCTCCAGGGCAATTCCATGCCTATGAACTTATGTGACAATCGTTGAACACTCTATTTCACATCCGTCACCTTGCACCTATCCCACGGGGTATACCAAACGCTTAAACAGCAGTATGTAAATTAATAACATGGTTGCACAGAGCCTTCCTGCAACAAGAGGACCAATCCAGGACTTCTCTCTGGGCCATGTAGTAGACGGACTTGGCTAGGCTGTTGCATGATACCAACTGGGCTAAAATACTGGAATATCCCCTGTGAGAAGTTGGCCTGGTATATGCTGTCCACTAATTAAAGTGGGCACCCTGTACCAGTCCAAACAACCCTTATGGTGATTTATGAGGTCAAAGATAACCGTAGAAAGCTATCCAAGTGGTAGCTGTGGAAAGCAGCCTTCAGGCTTAGTCTTGAAGGAATGTTAAGCAGCTTGTTTTACCAGAATGCAACCTTATAGTATTGGTAAAATGAAAGGAGAACCACACAGTAGTTATAAAAATATTTATTGATATAACACTCTTTAAGCACGACCCAGTATCTTCTACACGAAGATACTCACAAAGCACACAATACTGTAGCACAGAAACAATCGTAAGTAGCACTAATACACAGTGGGCTCCAGGGGGAGACCAAACCATATACTAAAATAGTGGTATAAGAACCACGACTCGAGTCAAGACAGTGTCTAAAGGATGTAGAATCGCTGGGCCCCAAGGAACCATCCAAGGTGAATAAGTAGGGACCCCACGGGGGACGGGTGCAGTGTGGGAACACGACCGCGCCGTACATTTCTATGGGAGAATCGCGGTTGCAGTTTTAAAGTTCAAGGACCCTTCTAAGTGGACTTCGAAGAAACCCAGTGGAACTTAGGAGGTTGGAGAGCCACCCCACCCGTGGATACCATAATACCAGAGTTACCTATCCCAGGGAAGCCGGGTGCATAGGTCTGAAGTGGCGTCGGAAACCGCCGTCGATCTCTATGGAGGACTTTGAAGAAGAGCCATTGCTGGGAAGAAGAAAAGTGTCCATCGGAATCCAAAGGTGGATTCTTGATGAAGAGTACCTGAAAGCAGAGGGGACAGAGTCTGGGTCACTCAGGAGTGACCAGGGGCTCGGTAGACGAATGCCCACCGATGTCGGGTGCTTCAAGTGCGTTGAGAGGGTTCTTGATTCTGCAGCCCCAGGGACCAGGAGACGTCGAGGACAACCAGGAGCCGGATACGAGCTGTCCCACGAAGGATGTCGAGTGTTGAGGGGTCGATGTCCGGCTGGAGCACCAACAAGCCTTGGCAACGGCAACCCACGCAGAATGTCAAGGAAGGTTACAGTTCGGACCAGCAAGGTCTAGGAGACTCACCAAACACAGGGAAGTCAGGGCAAGCCTGGAGCAACCAGGGGAGCCCAAGAAAAGCAGTGTTGACCCTCAAGAGGACCCACAGGCCGGAGGCACAGGAGTCGCGAGGGGACCTGGAGCAGTTTCACAAAGCAGAAGCCCACGGAGCACTCAGTGCAAGGAGGCCGGAGTTGTTTGTAGGTAATGGTGCCAGAGGTTGGGCCTATTCGGAGCCCAGTGCACTTGTTTTGAAAATGCCAACAAGCATATGCACTTGCAAAAGTACACAGTGCACAGGGGTACGGGTATTGCAGCCCCCATGAGGGATTCTGACCTTAAACTTGGTAAGAGGGCAGCTCGGACCTCGAGGGACTTGGAAACCTACCTCCTGTGTTGCTAGAGCCTTTGGAGTCCGTAGGAGCTCAGGAGCAGCAGACTGGTCAGTTGAGATGTGGTGCCTGCGGTTGCAGGGGAGTGACTCCTTCACTCCAGGGGAGATATCTTCAGTTGTCCTTGATGCTCCACAGGTCCTGCACAGAGCCTGTATGGTGCACGGGCACAGACGATGCTTTGGACGGAGAGGGAGACGGGCCCAAACGAAGTCCAGCAAAGTCCAGAGTGTCCAGACGGTCGAAGGTCAGTGGTTTCTTGATCAGAATCTTGTCCACGTCGAATCTAGGGTCCTACAGCCAGGTAAGCCCTTTTGTACCCACGGGAGAGGGTTGGACAGATTCAGGGGACCCTTCCAGGGGAGGGTCTGGATAGTGGGGATGTTACTCCCATGTCCTTTGTGCAGTTTCACGCCAGAGCAGGAGCCAACGGCTCCCAGGACTGGTTTGAACTGGACTATGCACAGGGACACCAAGTGTGCCCCTCATGCAGACTTTCGGTCGCTGGCAAGCGCACCCACCCAGGCCTAATACACTAAATCCTGTCTGGGAGGTGACAGGATGTCTATTGTTCTGCCTTCCCCTGCTCGAGCTTGGCTCAGCAGCAGGAGGGCAGAAATGTGTCTCTAGTCGGCAGCAACCATTTTTGGCTGACCGGGACTAGAAGGCTAGTACCGGGAACACCAGGGACCTCACAAAGCTCGTTTCTGAGGGTGGAATCATACCGGTGTGGGGCTATGATTTCACAATGTTTGACACCAAACATGATAGGGTTACTTTCAACCGTTTTAGAGTTGGTGATCACGCGGTCGCATAATGCCACTCTATATGTCGTAAATGGCTGCAGCACTAACAACCCGGGAGAATGGACTCCGTCATGCAGTGGCACCCTTTCACTTAGAACCAAGCACCCTGCCTTCAGGATTGTTAAGGCCTGCTATAGGCGTGACTTATAGATTTTAAGTGTAGTGACCCTTAGATATAGTAAATCTATATCTTAAGTAAGTGGTGCATGCAACTTACACAGGTCGCAATGGCAGGCCTGTAGTTCCATTTTGCATGGCCTCTCATGGGTGGCATAATACATGCTTCAGCCCATGGGAGGCCTCTGGGGTAACTATGCCCTGGGTACATGGGTACCATATACTAGGGACTGACAAGGGTACCCCAGTATCCAATCTGGAGTGTACCTAAGTACATGACATAACAGTTTAGGGAAAAAGAAGATAGACTGGGGTCCTGAACAGCAGGATTCCAGTCAGACTAGTCAAAAACAGTATAACATGAAGCAAAAAGTGGGGGTAACCATAAGAAGCAGATCCTACTTTCCTACATCCCCACAAAGTATTGTGTGGCTCCCGGTTAAAATATATTTATATCCTGAACTAGGCATACTTTATGTCAGCCCGGATTAACATAATATATCCCGGAGCCGCTGCTGCATAGCCCCGCTGTACACTCTTGAATGCTGTTGTACTCCACATGCTTTGGTCCTGCCCTCCGCTTCACTCATACTGGCTGGAGATTCTTGAATCACTGTCGATCACAGCAGGCCGCACGCTAACGAGTTCCCCAGACACGGTGCTGTTGGGTTTATTTCCACACTCTTCTAAACTCAAGAAACCCTCTGCTAAGTTCCTTGACTTCTACGATGTACTGAGAGAGCTCAACTCCCCCCAACTATTGCAACCTGAACCAAAGTTGCGCACTCTTGCTTTCGATCAGAGAGCACCCTGTTACACAGAGAGGAGTGAGCCTGTCTAAAGGAATACTTCATTGCGCAAGCGTGGGCTACATTAGTAGAGGGGTTCAAAAAATTTACCAAAGATGACATTGACCAACCATGAGGTGCCCCTGACATGCCTATCTTTTACCTTTTTCACTAATTGCACTTGCGATGTTTATGTGAAGTTAATGCGCATCGGCGATACTGGGCACTTGATTTTGATACTGGGATGATTATTCTTTATTGACTTCTTCTGAGCACCATTGGATATTGTAGGTGGATTGAAAATACTGACATTGAAAGCTAACAGTGGCTGGGTTGGTGGTTGGAGGGGGAGGGATGGGCACGGTTATATTTGTATTGATTTTACTACAAGTACATATGATGAATTATATTGCTTTCAACGTGTTTAAAATAATGGAAAATTGTATGTTGGCCTCTTCTCAGTCCTGGAATGCAGATGATGCTCTTTTATTCCTTGCATTGTATCGCTGCATAACTGGCTGGTTTATCTGCTGCAGGCCTTGGTCACGTACAATAATACAATTATTTGGAAAAAAAGATAATGCTTCAAATCTGAAAGTATGATATTTCAATCACTCCCATTCTTCCCTTCATGCCACTTTTCTTTGCAGTGTATCACTCTGTTAGCCACTTACTTTTTCTCTGCCCATCTTTCTGAAATCCTCCATCTGCATATCTCGCTAGCCATATCCGTCTACTTCATCACTGTCTTCTTACTCTAGTCTGTCTTCCTGCCTGTACTTACTTGTGCCACCCCTTCTTCACCATGCCCTCGCTCTCCCACACACACAAACACCCATTGTCTCGCTCCTCACATGCAAACATATTTCTTCTCCTTTGTTGCTGTCAATATTCAGTGGTACTGTAACTATTTCCAGAGTGAGGCTGCTGCCATCAATGTTACGTCACTGAAGTCATAGAGATAGTGAAAAAAATCAAAGCATTACACAAAGAACAAGCTAAGCAAGTAAACAAGGTCCATTCAGCAGGAGAGTGGTAGTGGAGTAGTACATGTCCAGTGTTGCATTTTGGAGTACTGAATACATGACTAAAGCATGGTGTGGTAGGGTACTGCCATTTACAAGGAACACATTTTCCATTGAAATGGCCTCTAAGGGGCTTATTTAAAAGCCCCTTGCGCTGCCGGTGCGTTACTTTTAATATGGGAAAAAATGACGCACCGGCGGCGCAAGGGGCTTGTAAATATGCCCTTAAGTTTGCAACAGATGGGCAGTGTTACTTCTAAACATTTATGGCATATAACCGATACCATGTAGAAACTTGTTTCAGTGCATAATTATATCTTGTGTAAAGAGTCTTGGTTTGTTCACATCCTATTAAAATCTTTAGTTCCATCACACTTCAGAATTACAATTTGCCTCATTTGTACAGTCAGAACACATTTCAGAGGACTACGGGGCAAGCAGAAGTTACTGAGCCCAACTGTGGGGGTTTAGCCCTTTTACTCCTGATGCCCATGAGCCTGACCTACTATGGGTACTGAGCAACTGGGCCAAGCCCCCTGTCAGCACTTGACTCTCAGTGGTAGCCGGGTCGAGCAGTACGAAGCTTCTCGGGGGAGGTAGGTGCAAGGTAAACACAGACTCGAAATACATCCAGCAACCTCAATAAATTAATGTCCAACAAGATGCTTGCTTTTATGACAAAAGTAGCATTTATATACAAACACAAAGTGAAATACGACACACACAAACAATATACACAGCCCTGCCAAGGCCGGAACCCTAGCGTTGTCCGGGCAGTGTCATAAATCGCACGTGCCTGTCTACTGGCAGTGTTTATTTCCCATTTACAATAGATAGGATTCAGGCCTGGCCCCGCTAACAAGTCAGTCTTAGAAGTTCCACAATGGCTTTCTTAAAGTAAAAGTGTTTCAGCGCCATAGTCCTATGAGGCAGAGCATGTTCACAAAGCGCTCTGCAGATCGGCGACCAGTCTTACCCGCTCCCACTGGTGTTGGGATCGGAGAATCCTGGGAGCGGTCAGAGCCTGGTGTCGCAATGGACTGGAGCAATGAGCGGCAGTCTCGTCGCTGGAGGCAAGGCGGCTGGACACCTGCTGTGCTTCTTTGGGGATACAATATGTTTCTCTGATCCAGCTCGCAGGTAGGGGGCAGTCGGTCATTTTCCGATGCTTTTGTTGGTGACTTTTCTGTCCCAAAATGTACTTTCCTTGTTGTTGCTCGTGCTCCTCTACCCCAGCAAGATCGTGTTCAAAGAAAACACAGCAATTTGCTGGAAATTGTCTGGCATTTTTCCTATCTTTGAACGCATAGCAAATACAACAATATAAAAACAATTTTATAGGTCACATCTTTACGCATTTTCCTCGTGATCTCCTTCATAGTTATTTGGGTGTGCTGCAGCTCCTTCCTCTACTTCCTGCCAACCTGTCAATATTTTGACAGTTGTGTGCCTCCTTCACACACTTTCACATAAAATGGTAATTACAATTGGCACATATGTGATCACTGCTCTCTGTGCTCTGCTGAGGTGATGAATTGGTAAAACATGTAGTCTGAACACATTTATAAGTCACTGACTGGGTGTGAAAAACATTGCATTGTCTTTAGCGTTAACCCCAGGGTTGTTACTAACCCTGGGAGTAGTTCGCGTAGTAGCGCTACGCGTAGCTACGCGAAGTGCACTTCGCGAGCTACGCGTAGCACTACGCGAACTGCGTAGTGCGGTAGGAAATGCTGTTCGCAATGTGCAATCATTGCAAACGCCATCTTGCACAGTGCAAGCGGTCGTTTTCTGCCGCTCGAGTAGATTTGTACTCGAGCGGCAGTTTTCTCAACGCGGACTGGTAGTTTCTCATCGCGAGCGGTCGCGAGCATCACGCGACCACTTGCAATGAGAAACCTGACCTCCCGCGTTGAGAATCTCGCCGGAGGTTTATTTTCCACGCTCGCGATCGGCAACTTGATGTTGCTGATCGTGAACGAGAAAAAGTCTCGCCGGGATGTCATTTTGCTCGCTCGCGGTCGCCAACTTGACGTTGAGGACCGCGAGCAAGGAAAAAGGCCCGCTACGCGTTTTTGCACTGTGCTACGTGCAATTCGCGTAGCGCGTAGTTGCGCAAACTACGTAAACTATGCGAGCGTAGCGTAGTTTTCCGCCCAGGCCTAGTTGTTACTTGTTTGCGAAAAAAGGGCTACAGATGAAAGCATCTTGTTTTTTCCCTGCAAATGGCATCTAAAAAGGGGTTGTGGTGCTGAAATCACCATCTTCCCAGCTTTCAGGGACAAGCAGACTTTTGTCAGAAAACCAACTTTTTTTTACATAGTTTTGGCATTTTTCTGGGACATAGCCTATTTTTGCTATTTTTGTGCTTTCAACCTCCTTCCAGTTAATGGTAGAAATGGGTATGAAACCAATAATGGATCCTGGAAAGCCATACATTTCTGAAAAGTAGGCAAAATTCTGAATTCAGCAAGGGGTCATTTGTGTAGATCCTTAAAGTTTTCCTTATAGAAACTAACAGTTAAATGAAGGAAAAATTGAAAATTAGTTGAAAAAAACAGCTATTTGTGTCAACGTTTTCACCTGTAACTTCTTCTAATTATGACAGCTATTTGAAAGCAATATACCGTTATATCTGCTGGACCTTTCTGGTTGTGGGGATATATAGGACTTGTAGGTTCACCAAGAACCCGACGAACCCAGAGCCAATAACTGAGCAGCATCTTGCAATGGTTTTTTATTATGTACCGGGTATATAGCAATTATTTTGGGAAAATGTATACATGGAAAAATTGTTATGAAAGACACCTATGTATTTCTGAAATGGGAACAAAATGTAGATTTTAGAAACAGTAGATATTTGCACATTTCCGAAATTGGGAGTACCCATACTAGCATGAGAATTATAGGTCATTTTTCAAAATGACTTATTTTTTACACATTGTCTTTCATTTGGAAGGCAGAAATGCATCGAAAGTCAATAGGTAATAACAGTTGCTCTACAATTCTGTGTTACCCTAAGTCTCCCGATAAAAATGGTACCTCACTTGTGTGGGTAGGCCTTGTGCCCACAACAGGAAATGGCTCAAAATGCAACGTGGACGTACCACATTTTCACAATGAAAAATTACCCTTTTTTGCAAAGTGCCTAGCTATAGTTTTTGAACCCTAGCTCTGCGGGCACTTAGGGAAACCTAGCAAACCTATACATTTTTGAAAACTAGACACCCAGGGGAATTCAGGATGGGGTGACTTGACTGGCTCTCACCAGGTTCTGTTACCCAGAATCCCTTGCAAACCTTAAAAATTGGCAAACAAAACACATTTTCCTCACTTTTCTGTGGTGCAAAGTTCTGGAATCTGCGTGGATCCACAAAATTCCACCCACCCCGCGTTCCCCAAGGTCTTCCAAAAAAAATGGTACCTCACTTGTGTGGGTAGGCCTAGTGCCCGCGACAGGAAGCAGCGCAAAACGCAACGTGGACACACCACATTTTCACAGTGAAAAGACCCTTTTTTTGCAAAGTGCCTAGCTGTAGTTTTTGAACCCTAGCTCTGCCGGCACTTAGGGAAACCTAGCAAACCTATACATTTTTGAAAAGTAGTCACCCAGGGGAATCGAGGATGGGGTGACTTGACTGGCTCTCACCAGGTTCTGTTACCCAGAATCCCTTGCAAACCTAAAAATTGGCAAAAACCGCATTTTCCTCACTTTTCTGTGGTGGAAAGTTCTGGAATCTGCGTGGATCCACAAAATTCCACCCACCCCGCGTTCCCCAAGGTCTTCCGAAAAAATGGGACCTCACTTGTGTGGGTAGGCATAGTGCCCGCGACAGGAAGCAGCGCAAAACGCGACGTGGACGCACCACATTTTCACAGTGAAAAATGACCCTTTTTTTGCAAAGTGCCTAGCTGTAGTTTTGAAACCTAGCTCTGCCGGCACTTAGGGAAACCTAGCAAACCTATACATTTTTGAAAAGTAGACACCCAGGGGAATCCAGGATGGGGTGACTTGACTGGCTCTCACCAGGTTCTGTTACCCAGAATCCCTTGCAAACCTAAAAATTGGCAAGAAAAAGACATTTCCCTCCCTTTTCTGTGGTAGAAAGTTCTGGAATCTGCGTGGATCCACAAAATTCCACCCACCCCGCGTTCCCCAAGGTGTTCCGAAATAAATGGTACCTCACTTGTGTGGGTAGGCCTAGTGCCCGCGACAGGAAGCAGCGCAAAACGCAACGTGGACGCACCACATTTTCACAGTGAAAATGACCCTTTTTTGCAAAGTGCCTAGCTGTAGTTTTTGAACCCTAGCTCTGCCGGCACTTAGGGAAACCTAGCAAACCTATACATTTTTGAAAAGTAGACACCCAGGGGAATCCAGGATGGGGTGACTTGACTGGCTCTCACCAGGTTCTGTTACCCAGAATCCCTTGCAAACCTAAAAACTTGGCAAAAAACACATTTTCCTCACTTTTCTGTGGTGGAAAGTTCTGGAATCTGCGTGGATCCACAAAATTCCACCCACCCCGCGTTCCCGAAGGTATTCCGAAAAAAATGGTACCTCACTTGTGTGGGTAGGCCTAGTGCCCGCGACAGGAAGCAGCACAAAACGCAACGTGGACACACCACATTTTCACAGTGAAAAATGACCCTTTTTTTGCAAAGTGCCTATCTGTAGTTTTTGAACCCTAGCTCTGCCGGCACTTAGGGAAACCTAGCAAACCTATGCATTTTTGAAAAGTAGACACCCAGGGGAATCCAGGATGGGGTGACTTGACTGGCTCTCACCAGGTTTTGTTACCCAGAATCCCTTGCAAACCTAAAAAAGTGGCAAAAAAACCCACATTTTCCTCACTTTTCTGTGGTGGAAAGTTCTGGAATCTGCGTGGATCCACAAAATTCCACACACCCCGCGTTCCCCAAGGTCTTCCAAAAAAAATGGTACCTCACTTGTGTGGGTAGGCCTAGTGCCCGCAACAGGAAGCAGCGCAAAACGCTATATTATATATTGTATATTCTGTTAGTTCAGTTGTTTGTTAATTTTTCCTGTTACCTAAATAATGAATACTGTTCAGTATGTTTGATTCTTCTTTTATTCTTCTTCTAGTTCACTGCCACCTTTTGGCTCTCTAGTGGTTCCTTTACCGCACCCAGTCTGTCTTCTATGCTCATTAAAACCCTCACCCAACATGGCCACCTTTATGCTGAGTCACTTGTCACTCACAATACAAATAGGAGCATTCCATTGGCCGATGGGTATCCCTGCCATCAAGCCTTGGATCACACAGCATAACGGTAAGCTCGCTGCCCTGCATAGTCATCTGACTCCTTCCAAGCCACCCTTTTTGATTCCTCACTCCTCCTTTCCCTCCTTTTTCCCTGTAGTGCATCGCCACTTGCTGCCTTGGAACTGATAATTTACAGTTTAATCGCCAGGTTTTTCATTCTTAGGTGAGAATTCCCGCTGGTTTTATCCTCTTGTCTGCCAGTTGTTAATGAGTAACTCCGGTACCTTACGCATAGGTTTTGAATTTTATTTTTCACAGAACATCATAATTAATCGGCCTCTGCCACTGAGTGTAATTGTGGCTTAACCTTCCGCAAGCCCTTTGAGGTTAGTTTTTACTTCACATTTTTGCGAATCCAGCGTCACCTCACACGCGCTGCGGGCACCCCTAACTCGGTCCTTTACATCCTTAGGCCTTTCCACCTTGCTCACGCGTGTACCGCCTAGCCTGTCTTGCTTGTCACTATCCTGAAACGAATGATTGCGTGCGCTCATGTCTCCACGCTTGTTTCCACCTACACCTTATTCTAATATGCAGCTTTGACGTTCACGGTTACTCACGCTAGCCATCTCCCTTCACAGTTATTTCCTTGTTGTGAGTCCTCGTGTGTTTTTATAACGGTTATTCCTTCACGAGCATGGTGCGGTCACACCGGGGCTGGTCTCGGACCCCCTGGATAGCATAATGTTTTACGGTCTGTACTAGATGCTCCTTAATCTCCTTCCCTTTTCCTCATTTTCCACAGGCAATCTCTAATTATTCAGGCTTGTATTTTTAACTGTCCTGATGATGATCCTACTATTTCTTAAAGAGGATCGAAACGTCGTCAACCAATGTAAACAGTTTGCACATTAATCAAATCTGATAAAAAAGTGTATTTACTGTTTCCTCAAGCTTGTTAGAAATTGTGTTCAATATTCCACAAGCTACCCTGTCTTGCCTGATATGTTCCTGTCCTAAGTGTACTTGTCATGTTTCTATGTAGGATGCAGGATTGTGTCCCACTGTATTGATGTGTTTATTTTTGCTTTTTGACATTTTTGAATTATTAAATTGAATGTCCGGCTGGACACTCGTAATATAGCACTGATTGGAGTCTATATTTATCCTGATGACCACACTGTTCTGTTTAAGGACCACTGTTCTAATACTATACTGTTACCCAAGGTCCTTATCTACCTTTTGGGTTCCCTTGTGTTTGTGAAAATATAAACCCACCATTCCATAAGCGCAGCATGGGGATTCGCAATTGCATAGGCATACATCCGCCCATATACGGGGTCTGGTTCACTTAAGACATTCTTTCGCTGAAACCGGATATGACACATTATAATTTTGTCTGTCATAGTTGTATTATCAAGTTGTAAGGCAAACAGACTGGTCAAGCCAACAGAGATGGTAGATAGCCAAATGCGCCTGCATTATCGCCATCGCGGCACGGTGGGGATTAAGTTTATCAGACTTAAAGTATGTTGGGGTTACAAAGCGTAGCGATAATACTGGGTTGCAGCACAGTGGCGCAATTTATGGGACACCCGGCATCCCAACAAGTCTAGAAAGGGCAGATGATCTGCACCTATCGTTTTCACCATCCCTGTAGCTTTTCCATCCTCTGGTCTACAACCTGGTACCCACCAGAATAGGTCTGACATAGGGCAGGGTCAAAGGTATGGGTGATTGGCCATTCATGCTTTCTGAGAGTGGCACGATGGGCGGAAAGCAGAACATGGAGGCATGGGTTTCCCGACACTGAGATAATTTGGTTGGGGTTCCTAGGCATGCACTGGAACAGCTTGCTAAGAAGCTGCGGCACAGACTAAGGGGGGTGTCTCCCCTCCCAACTTTCTGGTCATACACCAGGGAGGCTATGAATGGGCAGTTGGGTGCAGTGTTATCAGGAAAATTAGGTGCAAGCTTGAGTAGTTGTATAGGATGGTGTGCAGTGCTCATTAAGGGTGTTAGCAACCTGGCATTTCGTTATTTCGCCAGGATAAAGGGTCTGGGTGAATGGCCTTCCGTGCGTCTTGAGAGTGGCGCGAGGGGCGGAATTCAGGAAATGGAGGCATGGGTTTTCCTCCACTAAGTTAACTTGGTTGGGGGTCCCAGGCATGCGCTGGGACAGCTTGCTGAAGAAGCTGCGGCACAGACTAAGGGGGTTGCCTCCACATCCACAGGGTGTTTGGTAGAGGTTAGGGACCACCTGGCTGGGTGCGCAAGGACTAGTCTACCTGTTTAGAGTGGGCATGGACTTGTTTTGTGGGGCCTGGGCGAGGCAATGATCAGACTCTCTTGGGGACGAGGGATCTGTTGCAAGAAATGAAGTCCTCCATGTGTAAGTTATGTGACCATTGGGGGCATGTGAGTTATGGTGGCCAGAGATAACCCCGCGTTTAGTGTGGCGAGGAGCCCGGTCAGGGGAGGCCGGGGAAACCTCGCGCAGGAGAGTTAACAGTGCCAGGCGTAAATTCACTAACTGTGGGTTTGGGTTATCAGGCTGGTTTGCTTGCCAAATCCACAGGGTGTTTGGCAGAAGATGGGGGGCACCTGTCTAGAGTGGGCATAGACTTGTTTTGCTAGACAGGGGAGAGGCCCTGGAATAAGCAGGATGTAGGGAAAGATGCCTACCTTGGTGGGGGGGCCCTGGCTGTGACGGTGGCCATACCCAGAGCTGTGGAGGAGTTACAGGGCGATCCAGAGGCTGTAAGGTACAGAAGGGTACCCTCTACAGGAGCACAACAAGGGTGCAAAGGCCAAATATACCCAGGGATGTCCTCGCGTTGTCCCCTGGAAGAGCAACGGCGCCCCGTTAGTCCTACGGGCGGTTGTGGGCCTGAGCAACCGGGGGTTGCCTGGAACGCTCCGCCCCTTCGGGGGCGTGAGTAAGGGCGTGGACTGGCGGTCCACCGTTGGGAAGGGTAGCCCCTCCCAACATTGGTAAGCACCGATTGGCGACGGCCACGGTGTAATTTGGCTCATCAGGCGGGCAGGCGGCGGAGGGGCTTGCCTGCCCTTGGATCGCCTGTAAGATAACCCACCATGTTGGCATATTTGTTATGCAAATAAACCTGCAGCAATTTTCTCCACAAACAAGGTGTCGTGTGGTTTATTTCCATGTAATTGCTGTATGTGGTTTGGGAGTGTTGCCGATATTGGCACTATGGTGTTTGCACTCCTCTCACACTGACCCCTCCATGGCCTCCGCTCCCCCTTCTTCAAGATGGAACTCAACCCTTTTGGCACATTTGCTTTCAGCAGTGGCAAAGAGCCAAAGACCAAGAGATACCACCTCAAAACTCCACAAACTGGAGTTGTTCAAAAAGCACAATTTACAGCCTGCAGCAATTAGTTTGATTGCACCACGCTTTATGTGGGTTGTCTTGTGAGGGAGTGGTAATTGTTAAATTCTCACGGGAAGCACTTTGAGAAAAGGGGTGGGGTGCTCTATAGCGCACTCTTGCTAGAATGTAGCCACAGACAAAATAAGGATGACTTAATACAAAATAATGCTTCCAGTTTAGTAAAATGTACTTAGCGCATTACATGAGCACCAGTTGTCGCAGGGAGATTAAGTGATTGGCCCAGAATCACAGGATGTTGAACCAACTTAGAGACTCGAACCTGGGTCCCCAGATCCAGTCGGCAGCTCTGGCTGTAACATCACATCCTCTCCCTATCTCTTTGGAACAGAGCCAAGAGCACAGAATTCCCTCTAGAAGCTCGCCTAGCACTTAGTTTCTTCACTTGAGGGAAAAGTCACAAATATTAATGTCAAATGGCTGTAAGCACTGAGTTCTCCCATCTGTAAATTTATTGGGTACTTTAAAAAAAAAAAAAAAAGAACCATTTCACTCCTTCATTGATTTAATACAAATCCCTCCTCCCTCCACTCTCTGATGGCTTTCCCACCTTACTCCCTCGTCTTGCTTTACCCTCCCACCACCTAGCTGTTTTTATTTTACATTTGTCACCCTGCCCATGGTCTCACCCAACCCCCACGCCCTCCTCCCACTCTCCGATGTCTTTCCCACCCTCATCCCTCGTGTTGCTTGGCCCCACCAACCCCCACTGTTTTTTAGATGTTGCACAGCAGCGCGGGCTGCTGTGCACCATGGCTTAAAGTAAAATTTTAAAAAGCACTATGACACGGTCAATGCTGGTTACGTCAGTGTTGGTTTTTAGGTCTCGCGCGCGCTGCGTAGGCAAAAAGACCTTTTGCAATCGATTCGGCTTTTCAGCCAAAAACTTTCACGCGTTGGCTTGTCGGTGTGTACTGACTTTGTGCCATTGTGTGTGATCTGATCTGTAGTATTCCGCCCACTTTTCCAAGTCAGCTAATGTGCACTTGTCTGTCCGTAGGTGACTCGGGATACCCCAACATGCCGTGGTTGCTGACACCCCTCAGGAACCCTGTGACACCAACCCAGATGCGCTACAATGAGGCACATGGTCGGACCAGGAGAGTGATTGAGCGGACATTTGGTCTCCTGAAGAGCCGCTTCCGCTGCCTCGACAAGACAGGAGGGTCCCTCCCATATGCCCCAGCGAAGGTGTGCAAGATTATCATCGTCTGCTGCATGCTCCACAACCTGGCAGTGCGGAAGGAGTTGCCTCTCATCCAGGATGACAATGACCAACATCCGCCACCTGTGGAGGATCCTGGCCTGGACCACGATGCCAGTGATGATGATGAGGGTGATGTCCGCACACAGCTCATCACCAACTTCTTTAGCTGAATGTGAGTATCCTGAGGTGTCATGTCAATGATGTGAGTTGGCATGATATGTGTAGGTGGTGCTCTGGTGCTGTTGGAGTGTGTCCATGGGCTACTTGACTGGATGTGTGTAGCGATGTGTGCTTACAGGTGGTCTGTACTCCCCAACAGTGTTGACATGCTAACTTGGTTCTGGGTGGGTATCTTGTAACATGTATTGTGCATGAGTTTTGCTGTTCTGTCCTGTTCTCCATTGCTTTTGACTGTGTGTCATTTCTGTCCTTCACAGGGTACTTTCAGATTCGTTTGGTCAACTGTGTCCACCGACGACGTGATTGTACTTCCAGGGTGGTAGCTGTTGTGTCCCTACAGGTGATGTGCGCCACACCCATGGACTTCCTTCCTTCTACAGTTGTTGACTGTGTGCCCGCTGCCAGGTGGGATTACCTTGCATCTGTAGTGGTTACGACATGTTGCAACTGTGTAATAAACCTGTGCTTCACTTTGTGATGTGCGTTGTCTGTGGTCACACATTTGACTGCCATTTGCTTACTGCACCTGTGGGCTACTTGACTACAACTGGGAATAGGTGTGGTGTCTGTGCATTGCACCGTCTTTCCTGGCAACATCAGTGTAGGCAATGAGTCAGATGGCCTAGGTGTGTATGTGTTGTGTAGCCCTGGTGGTGTGTCTCCCTCATATGTGTCACGTTGCCTTTACTCACATGCCTGTGTTGTACTTGCTGTTGCAGTTCGCATACACAGTGTAATTTTGCAGTTCATCATCCCCATGACAGCACCCACGTTGGAATCACAACAGAGGCAAGTATGGTGTATTAGTGTGTTTATTGTGATACATTTGTGTGAATAGTGCATAGGATGGTTAGTGCTGTACATTTATATTGCAATCAGAAGTTCCTAGGTGAATTGAAAGTCCTGGTAGACAAAATCCCCAGTATCGGGGCCACAGTTGTCTGAGACATTGGTCCAACTTGTACTCCCCATGTCATGTGTGGGAGTTGTGTTGCCGTCAACAGGGTGAACAGTTTGTGCACAAAGGTGAACATCCAGAACAGGTTCAGGCTTCCTGGGGGTTGCACTTGGCCATCGGCCTCTCACTTGCCCCTCCTCGGACGACCCCTCTTCTTTGGGGGCCCCTCAAGTACAGGCTGCTGCGGTGCAGGGGACTCTCCGCCAGAGTCATCCTCCCTCCCTGTGGCAGTTGCAGTTTGTTCAGCACCAGATGTTGTTGGCACACAGGGAGGTGTAGACTGGTTGCTGTTCATCTGGCGGAGGCATTGTAATATGTCCCTGTGCACCGCCGTCATCTCTTGTAGTGCGTCCCACTTGGACTCCACGCGGGACATGTGAGAGTCCAAGCGGGCATGATGGGCAGCCTGCTGCTGTTTCATGTCTCTGAGGAGCCCCACTACCTGGCTGAGATCTCCGGTGCTGGACTGGTACGCATCGGCTATGCGTACCAGTTGTGGGTCATCATGCACACCAGACACCTCTGCAAGCAGCGACCTCTGTCTCCCACCCCTCCCACCACCCCTGCCGACATGTGCAGATGACCCTGGTCCCCCTTGGGGGTTGGTGGTGGTGGTGGTGGTGGTGTCCATGGCCCCACGTTGGTCCAGGGTCCCTGTGCTGGTGGTGCTCCTTGTTCTGTCCATGTCGGCAGGGATGGTATTTGTGGTGACAGTCGTTGGAGGGGTGGGTGCAGGGGGTGCAGCTGGTGGTCCTGCTGGTGCTGCAGCTGGTGGTCCTGCTGGTGCTGCATGTTGACTTGCACCGGAGGTGCCAGGTTGGTCTTCTTCGTCCGAGGAGGGCAGAGGCTGTACGACACCAGTGAGCTCTGTATCCTCTTGAGCCTGGGACTCCTCAGCGTCTGCTGCTGTGTCCCCATCATCACCTGTTTTTGGGAGACACACACAATGTATGTTATGTTTCTGCAGGCATCAATGGTTGACACACCTGACAGTTGTGACTGTGCCTCTGGGTGCGGGCCTGTACATTGCATTGTCCTAAGTTGTCACAGCCAGGGGTTGATATTGGTGTAGCACATTGTCCTGCATTATTTGGGCATTTCTATGTATTTGTTGGGGTGTGAACATGGTCTGCATTGGTTGTATTTGGTTGACAGCCGGCCCTCCTTCCCACCCAGCCAGTCAGTTATCCCACCATGGACTGTGCTTGCATTGCAGGGAGTGAAAGTTGTCTTTCAGGATGTCAGTCAGTGGTGTCCTGCTGTTGGTTGTTGCACAGTTGCCAGCAGGGCCGTGTGCTCCCCACAGCAGTAGCCAGTGTCAGCCATCTTGTCAGTTGTTTTCCACTCCCTGTGATGTGAGCATGGTTCAGGGTGGTGTTGATGGGACAGTTGTGGGGGTGAGCTATGTCTGTGACTATGACTCCCATCATGCTATTGCCTCCACCCCACTTCCCAGCATTCCCATACTTACTTGCTTTTGTGGGGAGTTCAGTGTGTGTGGGTGTGAGAGCAATGGCAAGATGGCTGACAGTGGTGTCCTGCTGTTGGTTGGTGTGCAGTTCCCAGCATGCCCTTGTGCTCCCCACGACACAGCAACAGTGTCAGACATCTTTGATGGGCCTTTCCACTCTCTGTGGGATGTGCATGCGTGAGTGTGAGCTTGCTGGGCCATGTGGTGGGGGATGTAGAGCTGTGACTACGACTCCCATCATGCTATTGCCTCCACCCCCCTTCCCAGCATGCCCATCCTTCCTTCCTTTTGACTCTGCTTCCCTGTGGGGTGGGCTGCCTGTGCTGACAGGATGGCTGGGAGTGTTGTCCTGGCAGTTGTTTGGCTAAAAGTCCAAAGAGTGTCCCTGTGCATCACACAACATAACCCAGGGTGGAGGTTCTTTGTGGGATCTTGAGTTAGGATGTGAGGCATTGCATTCTCCCAGGTGGGTTATGTGGAGTATGTGTTGAGGGGTGTGTGAGGGGAGGTGCTTGTGACTATGGTCAGTGCTGCAAGTCCTCCTTCCCACCCAGCCAGATATCCCACCATGGAACGTGCTTGCATTGCAGGGAGTGGAAGTTGTCTTTCAGGATGTCAGTCAGTGGTGTCCTGCTGTTTGTTGGTGCACAGTTGCCAGCAGGGCCTTGTGCTCCCCACAGCAGTAGCCAGTGTCAGCCATCTTGTCAGTCCTTATCCACTCCCTGTGATGTGAGCATGGTTCAGGGTGGTGTTGATGGGCCAGTTGTGAGGCTGAGCAATATCTGTGCCTACTACTCCCATCATGCTATTGCCTCCACCCCCTTCCCAGCATGCCCATGCTTCCTTCCTTTTGACTCTGCTTCCCTGTGGGGTGGGCTGCCTGTGCTGACAGGATGGCTGGGAGTGTTGTCCTGGCAGTTGTTTGGCTAAAAGTCCCAAGAGTGTCCCTGTGCTTCACACAACATAACCCAGGGTGGAGGTTCTTTGTGGGATCTTGAGTTAGGATGTGAGGCATTGCATTCTCCCAGGTGGGTTATGTGGAGTATGTGTTGAGGGGTGTGTGAGGGGAGGTGCTTGTGACTATGGTCAGTGCTGCAAGTCCTCCTTCCCACCCAGCCAGATATCCCACCATGGAACGTGCTTGCATTGCAGGGAGTGGAAGTTGTCTCTCAGGATGTCAGTCAGTGGTGTCCTGCTGTTGGTTGTTGCACAGTTGGCAGCAGGGCCTTGTGCTCCCCACAGCAGTAGCCAGTGTCAGCCATCTTGTGAGTCCTTTTCCACTCCCTGTGATGTGCGCATGGTTCATGGTGGTGTTGATGGGACAGTTGTGGGGGTGAGCAATATCTGTGACTACGACTCCCATGATGCTATTGGCTACAGTGACTTGCCCAGCATACACAGAATTCCTTTCTTTCAGTGGTCTTCACTGTGTGTTGGTGTTGTAGTGGTGGCTACATGTCTGGATGTGTTTGTTAGTTATATTTGTGCCACTGCCTAGCTGTAGTTGTAGTTGTGTTTGTACATGTGATGACACGGTTAAATGTAACTTTGAGATGGCATGTGTTGTGTTTATCTGACTGACATACACATTTTGGGATGATTCTGTTCTGGTTGCTGTGTAATTGCTATGAGTGCATGGTTTGACTCTCCCCTTGACAGTGATGTGTGTGTGTATTGTGGCAGAATATTGTGTACATTTGTTGTGTACTCACCAGGCTCTGGGATGTTCTCTAGTCCATAGACGCTCACTGGCGGAAGGATGGCCCGCACCTTCTCCTCCCAGGGCCTGAGGTATACTGGCTTGGCAGGAGGGCCACTGCCGGTGTATTGGCTCAGGAGGTAGTCCTTCTTGAGCAGCTCCCGTACCCTCCTGCGCACGTCAAACCACCTGTTCTGGATGTCAGTCTTTGTGCGCAGACATGGTGATTGTGCGTTCACCCTGTTGATGATCCTCTCCCACATCTTTGTTTTCTGGGAGATGGGTGTCTGTTGGACCAGTGTGCCAAACAGCTGTGGCTCTACCCTGAGGATCTCGTCTACCAGGACTTCCAATTCACAATCTAGGAACTTGTGATTCTTCTTTGGGGGCATGGTGATGGTGAGTGATGTGTGTGTTGGTGTGCAGGTGAGGGTGTGTGAGTGTGTGTTTTGCTGGGTGTATGTGAGGTAGCTATTTGTTGGTGTGCTGATGGTGTGTGGCCTGTGTGAGGGATGAGCTGTGGGTGTGTGGTTGCTGTCTGTTGAGTGCTGGCAGTAGAATAGCATTTGCAAAGGATCATGGTTGGGATTTGTGTCCTTTATATGGGTGGAGTTGTGGGTGTGTCTTTGTTCTCTGTCCCCACCCCCCAGTATTTATTGGCTTTGTGATTGCTTGTTTGGCCTTTTTTGTGTATTTTTCCTTAGTACTTTCTGTGCATGTTGGAAACGTTCTTGTGACCGAGTCGGACCCTGCAGTTGTCTCGTACGGACTTCTCCGCTTCGCTCACGCTGTGTTTGTGCAGTTTTCTATGCTGCGTACGCGTCGGTCGCTGTGTTTTGTGTTACTTCGGCTCGGTTTTGTATGCGTGTCGGTCGTACGGCTTGTCCTCCGTACGACTCGGTCGTGGTTTTCGCGCCTTGCATCGTACTTTGCGGTTTGGAGTTCGCGTGTACGTTTCGGTTGGATTTGTTCCGGGTGCGTGTCGGTCGGTTCGATTCGTGTGTTTTTCCGGCCGGATTGCTGTTTTCCGTGCGGCTCGGTCGTTCGGCTTGGGTTCAGTACGTGTCGGTCGGATTTTGCACGCCTTGCATCGTACTTGGCGTGTCGGGCGCCACAGGTACGTGTCGGTCGGAATTAATTCCGGCTCCGAGTCGGTCGGTGCTTTTTCCGGCCCGAATCGGAATCGACCCCTTAGTGTTTACTCTCGGCAGTCCCGGGTTTCCCCGCTATGATTTCCTTCAGTGCTTTTTCAGCTTGTATTTATGACGTGAAATAATAAGTTCGGCCTTGCGAAATTACTTTTAGCTTAGCAGGGTTCTGTAGAAAGACCATTGCTCCTGTTTTTTGGAATGGTGCAATCAGTTGCCTGAGCCTCCATCTTCTCTCCACTGTGACATGTGCAAAGTCAGGTCTTGCGAAAAATGAAAAATTCTCCCAATTCCTTCTCTTATTGGGTCTCGCCAAATCATAGACAGCCTGTCGAAGCAAAAAATTTCCAAAGTAGATTAGTATTACCCTTGGAAATGACTGACCGTTCTGGGGGCACTTCGATATTGTTAGAGGGAATCTGTGCACACGTTGGATTTCTTTATCCCAATCCCATTGCGCTGGTTCTGGTAGAGAGTTTCTCAACAAATTTATAGTGAATTTCCGGATATCACTGCCTTCACTGTTCTCCGGAATCCCTAGCAGCCTTAGGTTGTTGCGGCGTTGACGGTTTTCTGCCTTTTCTAGCTTCCACATCACATCTTTCAATGAGCTCTCTTGAGTGGCCGCCTGCGTTTTTAGAACATCCACTGTGGTTTCTAAGGTTTCTGTCCGGTTTTCCACCATGCTTAATCTTTCTGCAATCTCGGTGCAGGTTTTCCCAATTTTACGGATTGAGCCTTGTAATTTTTTTGAGGCTACTCGGGCTTGTCGATTTTCAATTTTAACCTCCTTTTGGAATGATCTAAGGGATTGTAGGATCAAAGATAATGAGGGTTCGGCTGATTGCTCAGAGTTTTTCTGTCCTGCCGTGACCCCTTGTAGCTTCTTAGACATCCTCTCCATATCGTGCACTCCAATAAGGGGAAGCGGCTGTGTATCAGAATAGTCCCATCCAAGCTCTCCCTCTTCCTCTCCCCCATACCGCTTATGCTTATTCTTTTTCCCTTCTGATAGCTTCTTCGATTTCCTGGGTATCCCTCTCACCCCTTGCTGGCTGTAATTGCTTGTAGAGGTATCCCCGCAATCATCGTCGCTGCTGATACCATTTGATACCACAATGTCTGATTCGCCGGATTCCTCATTTAAAGAATAAAAGTTTTCCATGGGGTCAGGGGAAAGGTATCCCATTTCGTGTCTATTTTCCTGTAAGCCTTCTTCTATAGAGGGAGGAGGTTGCATTATTTCATTACTCGCCACTATATTGCTTATCCTTTTCTCAGTCTTTTCTGTTTTGCCAGTACTTTCACTGGCGGGGGTATCCTGCTCCGCAGTACTCTCTTTAGTTTTGTCAATCTCTTGGTGAGCGCTGATGAGTATCCCAGGCATTCCCAGTATGGTGTTTTCACAGTTTGACCCCCATGACTCTCGCTCCTTGCTTAGTTCTAGCAAACTCTTATGTGTGACAGTCTGAGGATCTACTAGTTCGGACATTTCCGTGCCGGCAGGAGTGTTCGTTGGATCATCCATCTGACCTCTCTCCTTAGCGTTATCGTTCATACCCTTCGGGGAAAACAGACTCGTAATTACGGTCTGCTTTTTCCCCTGCTCTCCCGCTGTCGTACCCTTCTGGCCAGGATTTTTAATATATTCAGCTTTGCCCCTCTTACCGGTGCGTGGTTCAGTCTTCTTCGTGTCAGTGTCCGATTTCGTGTCAGTTTCCCACCGCGCTGGAATCGGCGTCGGCTGCACAGTCAAGCGCGTCTTGTTCCGCGTTCCTCGCGCTGCCATGGCTTCTCTGTACTGCGTTCTGGAGTCTCTGGCGTCCTCGTTGCTAGGAGACTCCAGCCGGTATCCGTCGATGATTCCCCAGCCGGAAGCCGCCGTCAACAGCAGCCGGGCAAGAGATTCCCACCGCGCACAGCAGCCCTTGCTTCGTTCGCTTTTTCCAGCGGCCTGATTATCAGCCAGCCTCGGGTCACCTTTACGCCAGCCGGTCCACCGATACCAGTGATCGCAATCCGCTCGCATTATTGGCTTCACTCAGAGAAAAACCTCGTCGAGGATCGGATCGGGGTGGAGGTGAGCGACCGTGGTCTTACTCAGACGCCATCTTGCCCGCAAATAACTGCAAGGTAACTTCAATTGTGACTGCCTGTTTAGTAATCAAATATAGCAATATTTTGTGCTTAGAGGAGTTCTGACAACTTTTGGGCCCAGTGCTACTGCACCTGCTGCACCATTAGAATCATGACCTTGTTTTCTGCAGGGTAACTGCACTTGTGGTTGCCTGTTTATGAAAAAAATATAGCATTATTAAGTGTTTAGTGGGGTGCCTGAAGCTTATGGTCCCAGTGCCACTGCACCTGCTACACTATTGAAATCATAACCCTAGTGCATGCTAGATAACTGCACTTATGACTGCCTGTTTAGTAGTAAAATATAGCAATATACGGTGTGTAGAGGAGTCCTGACAACTTTTTGGCCCGGTGCCACTGCACCTGCTCTACCATTCAAATCATGACCCTAGTGCCTGAAAGATAACTGCACTTGTGACTGCCTCGTTAGTAGTAAAATATAGCAATATTTGGTGTTTAATGGAGTTAAGACAACTTTTGGCCCCGGTGAAACTGCAACTGCTGCACCATTTAAATCAAGCCTCTTTTAACTGCAAGGTAACTGCAATTGTGATTGCATGTATAGTAGTAAAATATAGCAATATTAGGTGTCTAGAGAAGTTCTGACAACTTTTGGGCCCTGTGCCACTGCACCTGCTGCACCATTTAAATCTTGACCCTGTTGTCTGCAGGGTAACTGCACTTGTGACTGCCTGTTTAGTTTTACCGTTTAGCAATAATCTGGGTCTAGTGAGGTCCCTAGAGCGTTTGGCCCCGGTGCCACTGCACCTGCTGCACCATTCAAATCAAGTCCCTTTTAACTATTATCACGCTCTTTAAATCAGCAGGTGAAAGAGAAGGGAATGAGGCTTCATCCTTTCTCTTGCCAGATTTCTCCATTGTGACAGCCTCGAAACCCAAGACCCTCTCACCCCACCTACAACCACTGCACCCAACGACACCGGACCCCAGCAGACCCTGTTCAGTTGGACTCCCCTCACCGCTGATGACACCCTCAAGATCATGAGGAGCATCCACTCCGGAGCATCCTCGGACCCCTGCTCGCACCACATATTCAACAGAGCCGGCACCTCCTTCGCCCCCGAACTCTGCGGCACCATTAACTGCTCCATCAACTCCGCCACCTTCCAGGAATACTGGAAACATGCAGAGATCAACCCCTTGCTGAAAAAATCCTCTGCCGACCCGATGGACCTCAAGAACTTCAGACCCATCTCTCTGCT
Source organism: Calotriton arnoldi (assembly GCA_963921515.1). Taxonomy (NCBI): domain Eukaryota; kingdom Metazoa; phylum Chordata; class Amphibia; order Caudata; family Salamandridae; genus Calotriton; species Calotriton arnoldi. The sequence goes on from CAWUFW010000130.1 coordinate 1,311,257, forward strand.
CCCTTTCCCAGCCAAGGTCAACGAAAAGGGCATCAACGCCCAACTTTCCTAGTTCATCGAAGCAAACCACATCCTAGACCTCTCCCAATTCGGCTTCTGAAGCAACCACAGCACCAAGACTGCCCTCCTCGCTGCCACAGATGATGTATGCACCCTCCTCGGCGAACCGGCAGCCCTCATCCTCCTGGACCTCTTGGCCACCTTCGATATCGTCTCCCACTGCACCCTATGCACAAGATTCCACAACACCAGCATCCGCGACAAAGCTCTGGAATGGATCCACTCCTTCCTCACCGGCCGAACACAGAGAGTCAGACCTCCACCGTTCTACTCAGAACCCACAGAGATCAGCTGCGGAGTGCCTCAGGGTTCTTCCCTGAGAACACTCTCTTCAACATCTACATGGCCCCGTTCACAGCTATCGTCAGGAACCACAGACTCAACATCGTCTCCTACGCCGTAGACACCCAGCTGATTCTCTCCCTCACCAACGAACCCACAGTTGCCAAGAACAACTTCCACGACAGGATGAAGGCTGTCGCCACCTGGATGAAGGACAGCAGCCTCAACTCAGAGAAGACCGAAGTCCTCATCCTGGACTCCACCCCCTCCACCTGGGACGACGCCTGGTGGCCCGCAGCACTTGGAACCCCCGCCCCCCACACCCACAGACCACACATGAAACCTTGGCATCATCATGGACTCCTCGCTCACCATGAACCACTAGATCAATGCCGTCTCATCATCCTGCTTCCACACGCTACGCCTGCTCCAAAAGATCTTCAAGTGGATCCCCACCGAGTCCAGAAAAACAATCACTGACACTCATCAGCAGCAGACTAGACTACGGCATTGCACTCTACGGCGGCATCACCCAGAAACTCAAGAAACTGCAGAACATACAGAACGCCTCCGCCAGACTCATCCTCATTCTCTCCCGCCGCAGCCACATCACCGGCCACATGAAGGACCTCCACTGGCTCCCAGTCAACAAAAGAATCACCTTCATGCTCCTTACACATGCCTACAAAGCCCTACACGACGTGGGACCTACATACCTCAACCACCGCCTCGCATTCCACACACCCACCAAAGACCTCCGCTGCGCCCAACTGGGCCTGGCCCCCAACCCACGTATCTCCAAGACCACAAGCGGAGGAAGATCCTTCTCCAACCTCACAGCAAAGACCTGGAACACCCTGCCTCTTCACCTCAGGCAATCACCGCCACTGCCTCAATTCAGGAAGGACCTCAAGACCTGGCTCTTCGACTGTAACACAGTTCCTGCGACAGGCCAGCACCCCTTCCCCTCCCCCCCCCAGCGCCTTGAGACCCTTACGGGTAAGTAGTCGCACTTTACAAGACACTTGATTGATTGATTTGATTGATTGAGCAACAAAATAGCACTGCTAGAAAGGTGAGAGAGGAGGATATTTATAGTGAGGCTTAGCTAATGAAATTCAAGCCCCAAATAAAGATGTACAATTGTGAGAAAGTGCCATAGGAATATACAGCAGGGCATGCTCAGTTTCAAAATGGCATCCACTTGCGTGGGACGTGCGAGCGGGACCGGTGTTAGAACTGAAACAGCAGAGCCCGACGCATCTTCCCCTCTCATCGTTAAGAAGAAGCAGCGAACCAAGACAGCCCTTCCCTGAAGCAGAATGCAAAAAAAAAAAAGAATGTAAGCAGTGCGTAACAGCCCCTGCAGTGCAGGGGCCCCCCTCCGGCACTGTGCACGAGGCAGCAGGCCCTATCCCTAAGAGCTCCTGATTGGGTCCCGGGGGGCGGAGGGGCCCTCCATGTACTTTGCAGGGGGGCCCCCTCAAGTTTTGTTATGCCACTACCCATACCCCTAACATTCTACTTAGTGAACCCGTGCTCAGCTAGTGCTCCCATGATGTATTTATTGGTTCTTCAACCACTCTTCCCACCTCCTGGATTATCATATATACTCCTTCCACTGAGAGGGGTTATTCGATAACTCACCCTGCTGTTTCTCTCCAGGGGTGTAACATTCTTCCCCCCCAACTCCTGGTTAGCTGCAGAACTACGTTCAGACCACTATACAATGATCCCCGTAAATTCAGAACTCAACTGTGATTCAAATAACATTAAAGTATGCATTTCTTGGTGCTTTGGTAAGGGAGAAGGCATTATTATGTTCAGTCAGTGCGGTAGCACTGCGATTCAGCTTTCTGCCCGCCTGTCAAGTAGTGTTGGGTCAGAGTGTCCCACCTAGGGTATGCCCTTGTATCTGTGCTGGCAGAGCAGAGCTCTATAATGGCGCTATATGTTTCACAGAACCTTAATGTAAAATATCTGTTCAAATCCATCTAATCACATCTCTATTTCAGTTTTCCTTTTGAATATTGCACACCGGGTTCAGCGTCATGCTATACAGTACTAATGCGTTACACGACTGCACGTTCCATTAGATCAGTGTGCTATCCTACAGGTCTGCAAAGGTCTATGTGTCACCTCTAGGAGCTTCTCAACTTGCAAGCCAACTTATATATCTGTATCACATGTACAATCTATATGAGTTTTAGCTGCGATCGTTCATATGTCTGTGTGCTCTAGCAAGTATGTTGGTCAGTTCACAAATATATATATGAGTTGCAAAAGTAACTGGAATGCTCCTATTGGATACACAATCTTTTAGTACTAGCAAATTCAAATATTATCATCCGCCATCTGACACGTTACTTGCAGAAGGGGGGGAGGGGGGGGTCAATCCAAATCCATGCATCCTCAGGCTCCATGAAGAAGTGTGAGCTTCGATCTGTCATTTTCTTCAGCAGGGCCAGAAATAGTAGGGCGTATTTCAGATTCAGCTCATGCAAGCATTGTTTCACCAACTGAAAGGATGATCAGCGGTGCTGCACATGCACTGTGGGGTTTTCCACTAATCTCTGATCACTAGACCTGGCCTTGTGCAGAATACCATCTCTGTCGTGTAGCTCAATACTTTTGCAATGATTAGCAGGGGCAGAGCTCCCAGCAGCGAATTTCTGGCAGGCACTCGGTGTGCTCGCTTCACCGTGAAGCAACCTGATGGTCCCTGGGTTGTGCTCTCCTTTGCCAGCCATTATTCAATGTACTGCGTGTTGTTAGTGCCTTCTATTTTTTTGGGCAAGCCTTTGATATGCAAATGTTTCAGCCGTGTGTGGCCCTGTGCATCTTCTATTCGTTTCTCAGTAAAAATTCGATCTTTAACTCCTCATAGCTGTTCAGTAAAGTCTGTGGCTTGACAGAGCAGCTCTGCCTATGTGACCTCATTTTGTAAAACACAGTTGCCAAGCTTCCGCTGGTCATCTTTGAGAAAATTTAGTTTTCACGCAACTGCTTCAGTTTTGGCTCTGGGGCCGCCCTACTATCTCCAATTTGCTGTCCATTTCGCCCGCATTCGACTACTTGGTCAGGGGTGATAAATATCCGGTTTCTACCTGCGCAGCCGGCTGACCTTCCCACATAATTTGCCTCGTGCCCCTGCTTTTACCGACGAGTATGGTGTCACACTATTGTAGCTTTCAGCAATAACTGGAGATGTCCGTCCTGGGTCACCAACGTCAGTGCTGTCACAGCCTGCAAAGCACTCGAGTGGGGAGGGAAACCCCCAGCCACTTCGTGTTGACACAAGCAGCCGACGGCTAGCCAGAGTTATTTCCTACTTTCCGCTCTCATCACAGATGGCAGTCAGTGTAAAGTCTGGAGTGAGTGGGGGAGTGCCGCTAAAACCCCTTTGATCCTTTACTAGAGCGTCACCTCCAACTTGTACTATGTAGCCTTTCGACTAGTCCAGCCAGCACTGTCAGCACTGCCTCTCCTGTGCGCAAGCACCCTTTCCAATCGAGTCATACTTTGGTAAAGGAATTACGCTCCCAGGGGCATTATTACGCTCCCAGTGGCATGAAGATGTGGCTTACTTCCTGTCTCTCCAGCCATGCATGAACTCTCTGTAGCCCGGCCTGCTCTCCAAATAGCTTCATTCATTTTCATTAGGCCCAGTTCATGCAATAAGGAATAGATTCTTACCTGTAACTCCAGTTCTCTCGTAGGGGAATTTCCATGATAAGTCATAAAAACTGAATAGTCCCGCCCACGTGCGGGGACCCCGGGGAACTTTACCCAATATATTTTAAGTGTAGATGTTTGCCTTTCTTCGGGAAGGCCTGCAGAGTCACATAAGAAAGAAAATATCATGCAGACTATTGGAGAAGGCTACAATGGCCAAATTCTTCTTTTTTTAGATAAAAAAGTTGCCAGGAGAACTGTCCAGGCATATAAATCCATATTGCCTCTGTAAAATTATACAAATGTCTTTCACAAACCCTTTTTAATTAGAGTATAGAAATGAAGGAGCGTAGGACAGTGTAGCCCCATAAGCTGCCATTTTAAGAGCTGAAAATAGACGCAGTGCCTTTAAGGCCTCAGGGACCTCCAGTATCCCATCATGCTTGGCTAGAGACGGTTACCTCAGTACTTTTTGAGGCGATGAATGATGATATATATAAGACCTCTGTCTACTCCATCGGGGGGGGGGAAGAGTTGCTTATGACTTATCATGGAAATTCTCCTACGAGAGAACTGGAGTTACAAGTAAGAATTGATTCCTTCTCTCGTAGGGGATTTCCATGTATAGTCATAAGCACTGAATGGAAAGCAAGCCCATCCCTAGTTGAAGCAGTGGAAAAGACAGGGTGAACCCTAAAAGCCCTTTAAGCCAATAGATTTTTGAGTAAGGCCTGCACCACTTGGGCTTCTACCCTTGCATCAAAATCAAGGCAGTAGTGTTTGGTGAATGTGTGAATAAACCTCCATGTAGCTCCCTTGCAAATCTCTGCAGTGGGGATATTCCGCATTAAGGCAGGTGTGGCTGCTTTAAGCCTAATAGAATGTGCTTTAGGTCTGGCATCAAGTGTTTTATTAGCTTTCTGATAACATAACAGGATGCAAGAAACAATCCATCTTGAAATGGACTGTTTGGAAGTGGCTAGACCAGTGCAGACTGGACCATAATTAACAAATAGTTGGTCTGATCTGCTAATGTCCCATGTTTTATCAAGATAACACTTTAAAACCCTCCGTACATCTAGAGAATGAAGTGTTCTCTCGGCTGGTGTAGATGGGTTCTGAAAGAATGAAGGGAATGAAATGGTTTGATTAACAAGGAAATCCGAAATAACCTTAGGGAGAAATTTCGGGTATTTCTCATAACCATCTTGGAAGAATGGAAGACTGTGTATGGTTCATGAGAACATAATGCTTGGATTTCGCTAACCCTGCCTGCTGATGTTACTTCTACAAGGAAAGCTGTTTTCCAAGAGAGGTGTTGGCGAGATGCCTTGTGTATGAGCTCGAATGGATCCTGCATAAGGCATGAAAGGACTGCATTAAGCTCCCATGGAGGGGAAGGGTGCCTAATGGGAGGAAACAGCTTTTTCAAACCCTCTAGGAAATTCTTGATGATGGGGATTTTTAATAAAGGGGTTTGTGAAGGACATTTCCTGTATGCAAGAGACCTGCCAAGTGAACTTTTATGGAAGAGAATTGCAGGCTAGATTTTGCAAGATGTAATAAGTAAGGAAGAATAATACCTTCTTCGCAAGTTGTAGGATCCACACTTTTGGAGGAACACCAGATGCAAAATCCCTTCCACTTTAAGGCATATACTGACCAGGTGGAAGTTCGCTTGTCCTCTTTCAGGATCTCCATGCAGTCTTGTGGCAGGCTTAGATGTCAATACAGACTCTGCTGAGGGCATCCGCCTGTGCACTGTGATTCGTAGGTTTTGGGTAATCAACCATTTCCATATTGACTGTGCTTCCAGTGACAATGATCTGGACTTTGTCCCCTCCCACCCCCCATGCTTGTTGAGGTAGTACATTGTGGCAGTTTTATCTGTTTGAACAAGCAGGGTCTGTGGCTTGAATGATAGGTGATAGGCCTTGAGAGCTAGATGGACCACTCGAAGTTCGAGGAGATTGATGTGAAACATCTCTTTTGGTGACCACATGCCTTGGATTTGTAGATGACCCATGTGGGCTCCCCACCCTTGAAGTGTTGCATCCTTCACTATGGTCTGAGAAGGAACCTGTTGATGAAAATGCAGTCCTTGAAGCAGATTCGCAGGGGTACACCACTATTTGAGGGGATGCGTCGCATGGTGGGACAGTTGGATCCTGGCATCCTAATTGCCATTAGCTGGTCCCAATTGTCCTCTAAGCATTCTTGGAGAGGTTGCATGTGGAGACGGGCATTCAGTGAGAAAGATGCAAGAGCCCATCAAACAGAGGAGAGATGAGACCGTCCTCACCCTGGGATGAGATGCTGTCATAAGAAAAAGACATTTCCGAAGGATCGATAAGCATCTTTCTTCCGAAGGACACACTTTTGCTTGGACAGTGTCGATGGAGTCTCCCAGATAATGCAGGGTGCGAACACGGATTGGTTGTGATTTGCTGTGATTGACATGAAGCCCCAAGTGTAGAAGGAGGTTGCATGCCCAGTTGAAATGAAGCTGTGCTTCCAGAAAAGTTGATGCCTTTATGAGCCAATCATCTTAATACGGATAGACGAAGACCCAGTGTTTTCTGAGGTGGGCAGCTACCACTGCCATGCATTTCGAGAGTGTTTTGGATGCTGACTTTAGGCCAAATGGTAGTACATGGTAGTGGTAGTGGTCCTGCCTCACCACAACCCTCAAGAATTACCAATGTTTCTGTGCAATTGGGATGTGAAAATAAGCATCCTGGAAGTCGATGGAGCACAGCTAATCCCCTTGGTGGAGTTGGGGATAGATTTGATGTAAGGACAGCATCCAAAACATTTCCCAACAAATACATATGTTGGCATATTTGAGGTTGGGGAGTCGTTCTTGCCTTTTTCTGTACTAGAGAGTATCTGGAATAAATGCCTGTTCCTCGTTGTTGGTGAGCACTGTTCCTCGTTGGTGGTGAGGAACGGCTTCCATCACATGTTTTTGAAGCAAGATGTTGACTTCTGATCTCAACATTTTCAGATGGTGATTGGATGACTTTGGGGGTTTAGTAGGAGGAGGTCTTGTGAGCTTGAGACAGTATCCATCCATAACAATATTCGGTACCCAGGCGTCTTTTGTTATTTGTTGACACTCTGCCAGGAAATGTGAAATACTTCCCCCACCGGAGTGTGTAACGGAAGAGGGGGAAGGAACAATTCAAGGTTTTGTGCCTGTGGTAGGCTTTCCGCCTTGTGCTGGCTGCTGGGAGGCTCTTCCTCTTCGCTGTTGGGTATAGGGACGTTGCTGTTGTTGCCATCGACCCCGATACCAGGAAGGGGTTTGATCGCTCTGAGAGTAGTATCGCCTCTGGTAAGAACGGAATGGTTTACATTGATCCTTGGACCTCTCTAGGTTGACCACCTTAAGGATGTCCATTTAGCTTTTCATTCGTTCCATTTCATCATCGATGTGGCTGCCAAATAGGGTACAACCAGAGAAAGGCAGATTTATGATACGTTGCTGTGACTCCGGTTTTAAAGATGTGAGACGGAGACAAGCATGCCTAAGGAGGGCCACACCATGTGAATATTAATGAGCTGCTAGAAGGGAGGAATTAGCCGCTGCACTTATTATCTGGTTTGATACCATCAAACTCTCGTTCACTACTTCCAGAAAATCCTCCCGCATGTCTCTAGGCAGATCTTCATCAAACTTCTGGACCGGTTCCCACAATGCCCTATTGTATCATCCGAGAAGAGCAGTTGCACTTCATGCAAGTTGCAGCAGTACCACATGTTTTTCAGCCCACTGAATCCAACATCTTGCTCTCCTTATCTGGAGGAACTGAGGAGGCAGGAGCAGTAGCATGGTGTTTCTTTGCTGCTAATATTACTACAGAGTCTGGGGGAAGGTCTGAACACAGGAAGAGTTGATCCTGCTCAGGTGGTGGGTACTTTTTTAGCAGTCTCGATGGAGGCGACTTGGCTGAAGCGGGAGTCAAGAAGAGTTCCATACCCGGTTCCAAGAGAGCTGGCACTAGAGGAAGGAGTGGTCTGGAAGCTATGCATTATTGGAGCGTCTCAAAGATCAATGATGTGGTTGGAGTAGGCACCGACATCTGGATGTTCAATTTTGCCACTCCTCTCACTAGGACCAAATGAAAGGTGGTAATGTCATCTATTGGGAAAATTGTAGGCGGTGCAGAGTCTGTTAAGGTACGCAAGTAGCGTCCTGTAGAGGTGGATGATGAATATCTGGAACGATGGTGAGATCGCAATCGTGACGGTGATCTGGGTATGTGTGACCAATGGCAGTGATGAGGTCTTCTTGATTATGAATGTCGTGACCTATGATGGCTGTGAGAATGATGGCGCATCCTGGAAAGCGATCTTGGCCTTGAACGAGATGGTGAAAGAGGTTTTGGCGAAGATCGAATCGGCGCTGAGGTGGCGGAGGTGGTAGAGGCGGTGGAGGGCAGGCTGGCCAGACTTCAGGTGAAGATGGAGGGTACACCCTGGAATAGTCAGACCCTGGCGAGGAATAAATGCGTCTCCTCTTCCTATGATGTGTTATAGATCTCGACCTGCTCCTCGACGTCAACCTCCTGTGATGGTGCGCCGGAGATCTGCGATTTGACATTGAACGTCAGCATCTCCTCGACATCAAACCGCTTCTCGACATCGAAAGAAGTGTTTGCTTCGTCGTTGCCTTACTCCTCGAGGGCGATCTGCGGCTCTGTGTTGACGACGGGTGAATCTTTGACGTTGACCTACCCCGTGACGACGACTATCTCCTCCTCTTGGTCGATGTCGAATGAGCTCCTGACAGGGAAAAAGGTTGGTGCCATACCTTGTCTCAACGATGACGGGGAATAATGCAGTTTTTGAGCTGAAAATCTTTTTTTGGATGTTCCAAGTCTCCAGAGGTTGATGATAGAGCCCTGGTAGAGGACTGACCCTCTTCTCGGTCTTTACGATCAAGTGCAGACTGCATCTGCTTTCTGCGATGTTCTTCCACGCCCTGGAGGCAAATCTTCTCCCTATCATGTAGAGTTTGCCTGGAAAAGGTCTTGCAGTTTTAACAGTCTCCAGGAAGATGACTTTCTGGAAGTAAAGAATACAGACATTATGGGGGACTGTTTTGGCTTTCTTTCTCCCACAGGAAGGGCATTTATCGAATAAAGATGGCATTTTTAAAGACAAAGCACGTCACTTTCCTGTCAGAAATTGCATAGAATGCAAGGGAGAGTTGAAAGATGTCAAATAAAGTTGTTTTTGATAAAATTCACAAGTGAATTTTGAAGAGAAAAGCCTTAGAAAGGCCAAATTTAGTGCTCCTAGGTCCTTTCAGCAGGTGCCAGAAAAAGGAACTGCCTCTAGCCAAGCATGATGGGATACTGGGGGTCCCTGGGGTTTTAAAGGCTCCATGTCTATTTTCAGCTCTAATAATCACAGACTATTGGGCTACACTGTCCTACAGTCCTTCATTTCTATACTCTACTAAAAAAGGGTTTGTGAAAGACATTTGTATAATTTTACAGAGGCATTATGCATTTACATGCATGGACAGTTCTCCTGGCACCTTTTTTTTTAATCTAAAAAATGAAGAATTTGGCCATTGTAGCCTTCTCCTATAGGCTGCATGATATTTTCTTTCTTATGTGATTCTGCAGGCATTCCTGAAGAAAGGCGAACATCTACACTTAAGAAAATATATATGATAAAGTGTTCCAGGGTCCCCACCACCTACTATTCAGTGCTTATGACTATACATGGAAATCCCCCACAACAGAATTATTTGAGATGCTGTTTGCTTGCTTTCCTCAGCTCTTTTTCCCATGGATGCGTGGTTTTCAATGGATATGGTGGGTAGTGCTGCTAGTAATTAGGCCGGGTTTAGTTTCTGGCAGTCGGCCACTATCCTGCAGCAGGTTTCCGTCTGCGACCCATTTAGCGCTCTGCACCTCTCACCTTAATCTGGTAGTTTTCGCTGCCGTTCGGTGTCACCACTTACTACATTTACAAATAGATAAGGTACTATAGAAGGCACCCCAATCTCCCACCAAAAATGCAGTTTCTTTGACTGCTTCAATAATTTTTTTTTTTACTCAATCTGTATGCACAAAATTACATACTACTTAATTCATCATTCAATTGTCACAATTGTTTTAGTCAAAAAATTATATATTTTTAAAATTCATTTTGATAATTTATTATTTTACATATTTCCTGAAAACATATCATCATTGTTCATACATTTTCTCAATATAATACTAAATATTTCTTAAAAAAACAAACAAATGGTAAATTTAACTTCATGGCAGAACCATAAAAAAGGTTTCTAATAAATGACAGAAGCTCCTCAATCGTAAGTGAAGAGACATAAATCAGACAAAATGACTGGAGTTGGCCGAGTTCCCTGCGCTGTGCGGATCGTGGGCCCTGGAACCTCGCATGGGCCTGCCACCTTGCCTGGCGGCCTGATGGAAGGTGGGGTTGGCTGCTTGAAAGAAGTAGTGGGCAGGATGGAGGTGGTCTCTTTGACTTGATGGGGGCCTGGGCGTTGTTGGAGATTGCACTTTCCGGGCTGGTGAAAGTGGTGGAGTGGAGGCAACTGCCCGGAGCCACCCCCGGACTACACTGTGATGGCGACAGACTAGGGCGAGTGTGGGTCGCTGTGTGCCGCAGCGGAGTAATCTCCCTCGGGACACGAGACTGGAGCAGTGGGCGGGTCGCTCAGACCCTGTGGGTAAACATGATCGCTCGCAGGGCCCCTCGCCTCCCTCCTCTCAGGACGCCGGAAAGAGCACACAGCGCATGCCAGGAGATCGGAGGACATTGGGGCAAGCTAGGTGGGCCACACTGAAAGGAGTCCAACTGGAGCAAGAAAGTGGGGGATGAGTCTCGGTGTCCAGGGGCTTCCAGGACCTCCCCATGATAGGTGAGGTGGAGGATAACGAGCCCCCTGATATACCTCTGTAAAAAAATTGTTATCCAGAGATTTTCATGTTTGATTTGTGTTTTTGGCTCATTAGAGAAGTAATTTAGCTTGGGCAGACATTGCTGATCTGAGCCGGAATTTTCTGGATGACATTTTTAAAAATGGTGGATGTGTTGCAGTGATGATGAAATATTTCAGGAACCATGAGACCTATATACTTCATTTTGGTGTCATAACTTAGGTTTTGGGGGTGAAGTAGACTTATAGAGACAGAAAATACCTCCTCAGAGCAACCTTTCCGCCATTTTTTAAAATGGCGGCTATAATGGAGGAAGAAGAGACATATATAGAAATGAAACAAATAATAATGTTTTTAAATCTATGTATACACCAAACAATGTTTATGATCTGAATAGGAAAAAAATAATGTTAATCACTTTTGTTTTAGACACATTTTCATAGTTCACTTTATTTGTTTCGGCAATCGCTCATGGTACATTTGCAGAATGTTGCACATTTGAGAAGAGCATATTGACAGGGACATCTTTTTGTAACACAGGCTTTGCAAGTATATGTACGTGTAAGTTTTGTGGGTAGAGGCTTTTCCTAGGTTTTAGCACCTCATCAATATCTTCCCATCCAAATCCACACAGATCTTTCTCTACATTTGCATTATCCAAAACATTTACACATCTTCTGATCAAGTAGAACGCTCTTAATGTGTCCACTCACAGAATAGGACGTTGTAGGAAGGTCACTTGGCGGGACTTATCTCTTGAACTCACTGTACCGACGAGTGTCAAATGAGTGACAGTTAGAATGCTTCAAATGTTTAAAATCTTTATTAATCAAGATTCAGTTAATTAAAACCATTACATGATGACTTGTGTGTGCTCTATTAAAAGGGATGAGAGCATTCATAAAGTTAATACAATACGGGGGCGTGGCTTCGGAGCCAGCGAAGATGGCTGCCTCTGTGTGGAGCTCCGTGCAAGGGTGAGCGGTCGTTTCACCTCCGGGCAGCGTTTCCTGCTTTTTAGACCCCGCAGCCGCAGGCATGAATTATGAAGCCCTGCAGACCCCTTTGAATTGCATAAACCACACCGGGGTGAGCTTTATTCAACCTTTCTCCTCTGGTTCGGCCGCGCTCGTTTTGCGCGGCCACCATTTTGTGCATTTTGTGCTCTCGGCGCTGGACAGAGGTCTTCATCTACGTGGAGGCTGGGGCCTCGGGGACATCTTTCATGGGTCGTTAACCTGCTTTAAATACAGGCAGGTTTTGGTGACAGAAATATGTCTTCCATTCATGTGCACTACAGTCCTTGAAGTTTGGGAAGCACACAACAGTGTTTCATATTGGTCGTTGTTTGCGCTGGAAGACTTCAATTTGGGAAATGAATGTACACGCTGTTGAAGAGTTCCCGCTGTCTTTGTCTTCGCGACTCTGCATTTATTTACACCTTTGCTCTACTTTTAATGGAGATATGGGAGATTCCCTATGATTATTCAATCCTTTATAAAGAAAGCTGCCCAATTACAGAGTCTGACTCGGAATAAAGAAAAGGAGCTGCACTGAGACAAAAATTGTTAACAACTTAAAAGAGGAGCTACATAAAAGAGACTGGGGTGAGCGTTATTGAATTTTTATCTCCTCTTTGCTCAGCCGCGCTCGCTTCACGTGGCGCCATTTAGTTTTTTCACACTTTCTGCCCACCGGTCCCTCAATGCTCTTCAGGTCGTCTGTATATTTTGGCAAGTCCTCCACTGTTTAATGCTCCTCATTACTTCTGGAAGTTGTCTTGTTTTACATTCAATTCCTTTATGAAGTAACTTTTTTCAAAATGTGATTTTACTTCAGTGCCTCAGAACGTGAATCATTTTTGAGGGAGGTTTGCCCGCAGGAGCATTTTCTGGGTCTTTGGAGCGTTTCCAGACAGTGTGGACTATCTTATATATTATTATTATTGCTGAAATTACTTTAATTGATGGCAAAGGCATACTCTACTCGTAGTAGCGCTAATTCTCCTGACTGCGCTTCATTGGAACACTATAACCCTTTCAGCATTCTTCAGGATAATATGGAAGTCTTAGACACTAGTCAGTCTTCTGCTGAGGGTGCGATATCTCATATGCCTCGCAATAATACTAAACAATCTTCTAAGATTCCCTCTGCTTCATCCTCTGCCGTTGGTAAGCGCGTCAAGAAAAATCCACCTTCGCCTTCTAACTCTTCAACATCAATCTCCATGGAGTTAATACTTGAGGAAATACGTGCTCTAAAACCCTACATGGTGGAGACAAACACTCGTCTCCAAAACCTTGAAGATAAATGGTCACTTACGGAACAAAAAGTGGTCCACCTGGAACAACGAATTGACTCTGTTCAGACCATTTCCAGCCAAGTTCCGTCCTTGCATCTGGAAATTTCACACCTCAAACAGCAAGTGGAAAATTTGGAAAACCGCAATAGGCGTAATAACTTGCGAATCTTTGGTCTTGCGGAGGGTCTTGAAGGGACGGATCCTCTTTTCTTTTTTCAAACGTTTCTCCCGAATCTCCTAGGTTTTCCTGAGTCACCTAAATTGAACATTCAAAGAGCTCATCGCTTGGGACAAAATCCAAGATCACCCTCTTCCTCAATCAGACCAAGAGGAGTCATTTTATACTTTTTGGAGTACACCGACTTACTTAAAGTCCTACAAGCTGCCAGACTCAAGGGAAAGATCTCCTGGCACGGTGCCAACCTCTTTTTCGCTCAAGACTATGCCAAAGCGACTGCAGACCGACGGAAAAAGTTTTTGGATATGAGGCCAGCTCTTCGCACTCTGAATGCTAGATATGGTTTGTTTCATCCTTGCCTTATGAAGGTAACTTATAACAATAAGACTACTACTTATGAAGATCCGGCTCGTCTGCAGCATTTCTTGGATATCTGCAATGGCCAAAATATGGAAGTCCCAAGTTTATAGTTGATCTATATTCCTTTTGTTGTTTGTTATGACTGTTTTTTCTTCTTTATATTGATATGTAGTATTGTCATATGTTGTATCTCTTATGTGCCCTTTATCGTGTTCCATTGATGTGTATTCTCGTTTCCCTTGATAAAGTTTATTGTGATATTATCTTATCGTCTGCTAACGACTTTTTTTCCTCTCTATCAGGTGCAGTTTTGTGGTCCCCCCGATTTATATATCCTCTTTTTGCCTGGATGGTGTCTTCCCCTGGCCGTCTTCGTCCTGAGGTCTCCCACTCGGCGTACTGTCTTCCTTATGTGGCTCCACCAATCCCACACTCATTGTTTGTTATGGTATGTCTTTTTGTTTTTTGTTATCACCATTATTGTTTTCCGTTATCTTCTTCCTTTCTCCTTACTTTTCTCTGTTCGGTTTTCATTTTCTTCTCATACAGATTCTATATTCTTCCTCTCTATTATATTCATTGGTCTTTTTCCTCTCTTCTCACTATTTTTCGTTCTTTGTTTCACTATGATATTCCTTCCTACTCTACCTTTTTCTGCATACTGCTCTTCTTCTCCTGCTCTTCCTATTGGATGCGTTATTTACGATGTATTATTACATTTTACTATTTGCATTTCAGAGTAAACTTTCTCCAATGTTCTTAGTTGTATAAATGTCGTTAAAAATTATATTTTGGAATGTTAGAGGTTTGGGTTCCCCATCAAGCTGACAGCGGGTTTTATCCCATATTGCTAGATTAAAAGGTGATATAGTTTTACTACAAGAAATTCATGTAACAAGTAAGGAAATTGCCAAACTTCAACGCCAATGGGTGGGTCATGTTTATGCATCTCCGGGTTCAGGCAAACGTAATGGGGTAGCTATTCTTTGTCATAAACGTTTAGATATTCAACTCCTACATCAAGATGCTGATTCTGAAGGCAGATGGGTTTCGGTTTCATTACTTGTTAATAAAATTCCCTAACTCTTTTTAATATATATGCTCCCACCACTCCGGATAAGCTCTTTTGGCCTCAGATTTTTTCTAAATTGATGTTATGTTCTGATGATTACTTGATATTGGGAGGGGATTGTAATATGGGTATGGATCCCTTCCTAGATAGATGCTCCAAGTCTAAATTTATCTCCTCTTCCATGCACACCCAATTTCAATCTACTATATCCCAAAGATCCCTTGTTGATTCTTGGAGGCTATGTCACCCCACTCTCCAAGAGTATTCATTTTTCTCACCCGTTCACTCTTCACAATCCCGTATAGATTATTTATTTATTTCAAAGGCCCTTACTCAACACATTACCCATGCAGACATAGGGTCTATATTAATCTCAGACCATGCTCCCATAACTTTAGATTTACTCCCTCCTATTGAAGGAACTAGAAGATGGAGATTTAATAATGCCCTGTTATTAGATCCTAATTTTTCCCCCGCATTTCAGAAATTTGCACACTTTCTTTTTAGAAAATGAATCTCCTCATGTCTCCCCTCCTCTTATCTGGGACACCTTCAAAGCTGCTTCTAGAGATTTCATTATTTCATTTGTAGCTCAAAAGAAGAGAGCATCCGCCCAAGCCATGAATTCGCTTACTTCGCGTATTAAGCAATTAGAACACTCTTTTTACTCCACAAAATCTCCTTCTGACTTGACTCAGCTTATCAATGCCAAGTTTACTTTTAATAAACTCTCCACTGAATGCACAAGTTACTACTTGTGTAACGATATATCTGTAAGAGACATTATTTAGTGATAGATTCCTTACCTTAGAATATCCCCAGGCGTCAGACTGGATCCGGAAAGTTTTGCTAGCAGTACCCCTGCGCGCCAGTAGGTGGCGTTCTGCGGCTCCGCGTCCGTCGCTGGCGTCGTAAGCGCCGAGATGACGTCACGGAGACTACTTAGGCGCCACCCATGCGTGCTGACGTCAGTTCTGTACACGACTTTCCGCGCCAGGAACGCAGAGCCATGCAAGAAACTGACCACTGGTGACATGAAACTAGGGCCCTAAAAGGGATGACCTTAACCCTAGAAATCAGTTCGCAGAACGGGGAGGATGGGTGGGGCGGTAAGGAATCTATCACTAACTAATGTCTCTTACAGATATATCGTTACACAAGTAGTAACTTGTGCATCTGAAAGGGACACGTTAGTGATAGATTCCTTACCTTAGAATAGATACCCCAGCAATACCAACCCCGGTGGTGGGTCTGCGAACAAGATTACACCAGAAAGTCACGGAGAACAGAACGGCCAAAGAAGCCGTCTCTCCGGACTTGACTGTCAAGGCAGTAATGCTTGGTAAACGTGTGCAGCGAAGCCCACGTAGCTGCCTGTCAAATGTCCTACAAGGGAACGCCGCATCCCAAGGCAGTAGTGGCTGCCGTCGCCCTGGTGGAATGGGCACGCAGCCCCACTTTCCTTCTTAGCCAACGAGTAACGGGCTTTGATGCAGAGAACGACCCACCGAGAGATGGTCTGTTTGTGCACGGCCCGACCTTTTTTGGCGCCCACGTAGCCATCAAAGAGCTGGTCATCCACCCGGAACTGTTGCGTGCGCTTCAGGTAGAACGAGAGCGCACGTTTTGGGTCCAGACGGTGGAGCCTCTCTTCCTCTTTTGAAGTAGGCGGAAAGAAGGTGGGCAAAGTGATGGTCTGCCAGATGTGGAAGGGCATGACAACCTTTGGCAAGAAAGAAGGACGGGTCCTTAAAACCACCTTGTCCGGATGAACAGAAAGGAAAGGAGGTTTGGAAGAAAGAGCCTGGAGCTCACTCACTCTTCTGGCAGAGGTGATAGCTACCAGGAAAGCCGTCTTGAGAGTGAGAAGACACAAAGGACAGGTATGAAGGGGCTCGAAGGGAGCGCACATCAGATATGTTAAGACAAGGTTTAAGTCCCATTGAGGCATAATGAACGGCACGGGAGGAAACGTGTGCGTAATGCCTTTCAGGAAACGGTTAACAACCGGGGACTTAAAAAGAGAAGGCTGATCTGGAAGCCGGAGAAAGGCGGAGATAGCCGAAAGATAACCTTTGATAGTGCCCAGAGCAGAGCCCTGCTGGGCCAAAGAAAGAAGGAACAGAAGGACCTCGGAAAGAGGGGCAGAAAGGGGATCCACAGCCTCAGCTGTGCACCATGCCACAAACTTGTTCCACCTGCAGGCGTATACCGTTTTAGTGGAGGGACGCCTGGCTGCCAGAATGACATCACAGACTTCAGGAGGAAGATCGAAGGCTGTCAACTGCCACCACTCAATCTCCACGCATGGAGGTGGAGGCTGGATAGGTTCGGGTGGAGGACCGTCCCCTGCTGCTGCGACAGAAGATCCTCTCGAAGAGGCAGTCGGATCGGGGGATCGATCGCCATGTTGAGTAGCTCGGGATACCAGTATCTTCGTGCCCAATCCGGAGCCACAAGGATGACTTGGGCCCGGTCGCGCCGAATCTTCTTCAGCACTCTGGGCAGAAGTGGTATAGGCAGAAAGGCGTACAACAGACCGCAACTCCACTCGCGACGAAAAGCGTCGCCGAGCGAGTGCCGCCTTGGAAATTCCAACGCGCAGAACTGATGACATTGCGTGTTCTCTTCGGTGGCGAATAGATCTAACCAAGACTCTCCCCACTGCAGAAAGAGACCTTGCGCCACGTCTGAGTTCAGACGCCATTCATGATCCATCAAGCACTGGCGGCTGAGTTCGTCCGCCCTGGCGTTCAGAGAACCTGCCAGGTGTTGAACCACCAAGGTAATGCCTTGACGTTCCAGCCAAGTCCAGAGGCACAAAGCCTCCTGACATAGGGTCCATGACCCCACCCCGCTTGTTGCAATACCACATGGCGGTGGTGTTGTCGGTGAACACCTGCACTACACTTCCCCGGACAGAGGGAAGGAATGTCTTCAGTGCAAGCCGGATCGCCCGAAGCTCCAAAAGATTGATATGGAGCCGGGACTCCGCCGGAGACCAGAGGCCTCTGATCTCCGCCTCTCCCAAGTGGCCACCCCATCCCAGGAGGGACGCATCCGTCACCACTGTGTGCTCCGGTTGGGGAAGGGAGAGGGATCTGCCATTGACCCAATCGCGATTCGTGAGCCACCACTGCAATTGTCGTGCAGTGCCCTCCGAGATCTGGACATGATCGGACAGGTTGCCCTGATGCTGTGCCCACTGGAACTTCAAGTCCCACTGCAGAGCCCGCATATGCCATCTGGCATGTTGCACCAGCAGGATGCAGGAGGCCATCAGGCCCAGGAGCCGGAGGGTCATCCTGACTGAAACCCAGGATAGAGGCTGAAAGATCGGAAACATAGCCTGAATATCACGGACTCGCTGCTCGGGAGGATAAACCCGAAACAGCGTCGAATCCAGAACCGCTCCGATGAAGGGGAGCTTCTGAGAGGGACTCAGGTGCGACTTCGGCACGTTGATGGAGAACCCCAGCAAATGCAGGAGGTCGGCCATAGTCTGAAGGTGGGTGACGACTGCCAGGGGCGAGCCCGCCTTCAACAACCAGTCGTCGAGGTAGGGGAAGACTGACACCCCTGACCTGCGCAGATGAGCTGCGAGCACCGTCATCACCTTCGTGAACACCCGAGGGGCGCTGGTAAGGCCGAAGGGGAGCACGGCAAACTGAAAATGCTCCTGGCCTACCGTGAACCGCAGGTAACGCCGGTGGGCCGGCAGGACGGGGATGTGAAAATAGGCGTCCTGCAAGTCCAACGCTACCATCCAGTCTCCAGGGTCGAGGGCAGCCAAGACCTGGGGAAGGGCGTAACCCTTGCGGATGATCTGCAACACCCACTTGTCCGAAGTGATAGCGTGCCAGTGGGAGAGATGAAGGCGGACCCTGTCACCCACTGGCGTGGAATGCCCCACAAGGCTCGGATTAGGAAGGTTTGGAGGCCAAAGCGGCGGGGGCGGAGGTGGACTGACCCCCACGCTGATTCCCAGATCCGCCTCTGCAGAAACCGCGACCGCGCTGAGGTTGGTTCTGCACAGGCTTGTTGAAAGAACGTGCCTGGGCGCCCCTCCCGTTGCCACGAAAGGAACGAAACCCAGGAGTGGCTGGGCTTTTCGTGGAAAGACCTAAGGACTTGGCCGTGGCCCGCGAGTCCTTAAAACGCTCCAGCGCACTGTCGGCCTTGTTGCCAAACAGGCGAGTGCCATCAAAGGGCATGTCCATGAGTGAGTTTTGGACATCTGGCGAGAACCCGGTAGATCTGAGCCAGGCGTGGCGACCAAGCGCCACAGTCGCAGAAATCGCTCTACCTAAGGAGTCCGCGGTGTCTAATCCACACCGAATGGCGAATTTAGCCGCATCTTTACCTTCTGCAATGGCTTGGGACAATACAGCGTGGGTCTCCTCAGGACACTGAGGTAACACCTGTGCCACTGTGTCCCACACCGCGTGGGAATAGCGGCCCAATAGGCAGGCAGTATTCACTGACCGCAGCCCCAAGCTGGCCGAAGAGAACAAACGTTTACCGAACTGTTCCAGCTTCTTAGAGTCCTTATCCGGCGGAGCCGTGGGAAAGGCACTCTGCGACGTCGAAGCTTGGATGACCAGACTCTCAGGCGTAGGATGAGTGGTCAAAAAAGCGGGGTCACCCGGCGCCGGGCGATGACGCCTGGCGACATTCTTATCCACAGGGGCCCCAGTGGATGGCCGCAACCAAGTGCCCAGCAAGACGTCGGTATGGGCGTCGTTAAACGGGAGCAGGGGCTCCGACGAGGTGGTCGCCATCTGGAGCACCTCAGTAAGGAGGTTAGTTTTGAGGGCCACCATAGGGAGATCACGGTTGAGGACCTCAGCTGCCCGACGTAGCACCTTCGTGTAGGAGGCGCCCTCCTCCATAGTAGGCGGGGGAGAGGCAAACCCCGGGTCAGAAGAGACGTCGAGGTCGCCGGCGTCCTCAAAGTCGTCCGCCCAGTCCTGCTCGGAGTTACACTGACGGGCGAGAGGGTCCTCGGACCCCTCCCAGTCGTCCTCCACCTCCGCCGCCGGTGGCACCGACCGCGGCGGCGGGGCAGGAGCCGGAGAGGGAACATACGGCGTTGGGAACGGCGCGGGAAACGGCGCCGAACCGGCACCGTGTCCCAATGCGGATCTCAGGCAGGAACAAAATGGTCCTGGAACCTGGGTAAGGGCGGGATGAAAGGCACCCACTGCGGCGCCGGAGGCGGAGCCGAGGGCGGCGCTGGGGCCGGAGCCGGCAGCGTTGGACCTTGTGGCGCCGTGGCCAGAGCCTGCGGCGCAGGATCCTGTGGCGCCGAAGCTGGATCCGCCGGCGGCGCCGGTGGTCCAACAGGATCCAGACACGGGACCGCGGGGCCCGAGGGCGCGCCGGCGGGAGCCCGAGGCCTAAAAAGGCGGTCCATGGTAGCAAGAAATTCTTGCACCTGTGCGGGAGTCGCCGACGGACCCGGGTAAGGCGGGTAGGCCGCGGGACTCTCGAGCTCCAAAGGAGCCGCAGGGGCAAGGCCCCTGTCCCCCCCCATCCGCATCCGAGGACCGACGGGGGGACGTCGGAGAGCGAACACGCTTCTTCGACTTCTTTTTGTGTCGTCTCTTACCTGAATCCGAGGGTGAAGACCTGGAGCCCGAGGAGCGATGGCTGTGGCCCCGCGAGTGTTCCCTGGAACGGCCTCTGGACCGGGAACGGCGCGGGGACGAGTGCCGGACCTCCAGCAGTTTCCGGCGCCGCTCCCGCAAGGCCTTCGGTGCCATGGCCCGACAATCCGGAGAAGACCGAGAGTCGTGGTCGGTCTCCAGGCAGTAGAGGCAGACATCGTGGGGGTCCGCCACCGACATGTTGCGATGGCAGGTCCCACAAGACTTGAATCCAGGCATCCCTACGTGCATCAGGAAACCAACTGGAAAAATGGGAGACAAAAGTCTCAAAAGAGATAGTCAAAAAGTGACTAGGGTACGTGCTCTAACCGGATCTGCGCTTTCTGGCGCGGAAAAAGAAAGAACTGACGTCAGCGCGCATGGGTGGCGCCTAAGTAGTCTCTGTGACGTCATCTCGGCGCTTACGACGCCAGCGACGGACGCGGAGCCGCAGGACGCCACCTACTGGCGCGCAGGGGTACTGCTAGCAAAACTTTCCGGATCCAGTCTGACGCCTGGGAATATTCTAAGGTAAGGAATCTATCACTAACGTGTCTCTTTCAGATCTGCCAATTTATACTTATTTAAATCTAGTGCTAAGTATTACAGCATGCAAAATAAGGCTGGAAACCTTCTTGCCAATTATCTCAAAATTAAAAAAGAACGCAACAAGATTGAATCTATTTTAACATCAACTAACACTACAGTCCACAAAAACGAGGATATTCTTTTAGAATTTTCAAATTTTTATCAACAGCTTTATACTCCGGAGTCTCCTTCTCAACAGGTTGATATTAGCCGTTATCTGTCTTCCATTCCCCCACCTTCACCCCCTAATGTGGATTTTTCCTCTTTAGAGGAGGATATACAGGCTACAGATATTCTTAATGCTATTCAGGCTATTAAGAGGGGAAAGGCTCCTGGCCCCGATGGGTTTACTATTGAATTCTATTCGCATTTCTCCTCTCTCCTTCTTCCCAAATTATACCAATTATTTACATATTTTATTTCATCTCGGAAATCGGAGGGTTCTTTTCATGAAGCATTGATTTGCGTCCTCCCGAAAGAAAACAAAGACCACACACTCTGTAAGAATTACAGGCCCATCTCTTTAATCAATTTAGATTATAAAATCTTTGCAAAAATCCTTGCCCTTCGGTTAGATTCTTTTTTACCTTAGTTAATTGGAAGGTAACAATGTGGCTTCATCAAAGGGCGCCATTTATCAGATAATACTAGATTGTTTTTTAATGTTCTAAGTAAATCTAAATTGTATAAAAAATCGTTAGCAGCAATCTCATTAGACGCTGAAAAAGCCTTTGATAGGGTTAGTTGGTCTTTAATTTTTTCAACCCATGCTTGGTTTGGTTTCGGCCCAAAGTTTATTAATTACGTTTCCTTACTTTATTCTTCTCCCAGATCATTTATTTTATCTAATGGTCTTGTATCCCCCTCTTTTCCTCTTCTTCGAGGAGTTCGACAGGGTTGTCCTTTGTCTCCACTTTTATTTATCCTTTCCTTAGAACCTTTTTTTACTGAAAATTAGGTCGAACACAAACATTACAGGTTTTTCTTATGGAGTTAATCAGTTGAAACTTTCAGCATATGCAGTCGACATTTTATTATTCATTTCCAATCCACAATCCTCATTACCGGCTTTTTTATCAGAGGTATCTGACTTTGCACTTGTTTCAGGTTATAAGCTTAACGCGGATAAATGTGAGATTCTTCCCCTAAACAAGCTCTGTTTTCATGCTGATTTCTTAACTTCTTCTTTTCATTGGAATCCAATTAAAATAAAATATCTTGGACTATCGTTTACTCCATTAAAGATACTGTCGCTTTAAACTTGAAAGAATTGCAAACTTCTTTGCGTTCTTCTAGTTCGCGTTGGCACCCTTTATTTTTATCCTGGTGGGGTAGATTAGATTCTATAAAAATGATGCTGGTCCCGGTGATACTGTTCTACCTATCAAATATTCCCATTAATATCCCTAAATCTTTTTATAAAATTATATATGGAATCCTCTCAAAATTTTTGTGGCATAAT
The DNA here is from genome assembly GCA_963921515.1 of Calotriton arnoldi. Taxonomy (NCBI): domain Eukaryota; kingdom Metazoa; phylum Chordata; class Amphibia; order Caudata; family Salamandridae; genus Calotriton; species Calotriton arnoldi. The sequence goes on from CAWUFW010000130.1 coordinate 1,333,810, forward strand.
AAACCCCTAGGATGTCTCTTAACAAACTTAAAAGCCCAAACACATGGGCGGTGTTAACTTTCCAGATTTTTACTCTTATCATACCTCATTTTTTCTTAGACACTCCTCCTTCTTGTTGTCCGAGAATGTAACTGAATCTCATCTCTCCCCACTGTGGGTAGTTATTGAGAGATTCTTTTTTAAACCTTTCTCCTTCGAGGAATTTGTTTCTTGTTCCCATATACCATTGTCATTTTCTCTTCCTATTCTTAAAAATGCTCGGAAAACTTTTCAACCAATTTTCTCATCTGCTCTAGATGAGCGGGCGCAATTTTTGAATTCACCAATTTGGTATAATAAACATATTAAACTCCATAACAAATATATTTTCTGGAAAGAGTGGTTATCCTATGGTCTTAAATGGACTCATCAACTTTTTCAGGATGGCATTTGTATACCTTTCTCGATATTGCAAGCTCAATACTCCCTTCCTTCCTCATTTCATTCTAGATATATGTCATTATCAACAGTGGCCCAAGCCTCCTACAATTCTTTTTCCACCTCTCATATGCCTCCTTCCTCAGCTCCTATTACCACATCATTTTTAAGTAATTCTCCTTCGGCTTCTCTAATATAGAAAAAATTAATGGATATTCCTATTTCTCGCGATAAATCGGAGATAGAGTGCAGTTGGGAATCTGATTTGGGCGAATCTTTTCCTATTCCAATGTGGAATAAAATTCTAGAGCAGCTAATACTACTCAGACTTTATTTTTTATTTATAACAGACTCCTTATCACTCCAGCTAAACTACATAAAATTGACCCTAACATCCCCTCTTCCTGTTGGTCATGTATAGCAGATCTTAAGCATATGCTGTTTGATTGTCCAGATATACGTACTTTCTGGACCCTAGTCTGGCGGCAGATCAATGTTATTTGTTACTCCCATACTCCTTTTTCCTTTTCACATATTTTCCTGGGTAATGTCTCTGAAGTTTGGTCCCCTTCTTTTTATATCATTGATTTACTCATAGCTATTGCATTTCAACAAATCACCAAATCATGGAAGGACGCCTCTGCAGTGTCTTTTCAAGCATGGCGGTATAGTGTTTGCTACAACCATAGATTAGATAGAGCCTATGTTCATCCGATTTCACTTGCCCTTAAAAGAGATACTCTTTGGATACCTGTTACTGAATTTTTAAATGTTTCAGCTAAAAAATTATCAACACATAATCCTTGCATTGAAGAAGTGCCCAAACCCCCTTGAATTTACACTTACTGTTGTTTTACGTAGATTTTATATTATGGTTATAAAATATTTCAATATATGTAGGAATTGTTATACATAAATTGTTGCTTTTTTGTATATTATGCATAAAATGGATGTATCTTCTCCTTCCCTTCTTTTCCCCCTTTTTCTTCCTTCTTTATTTCTTCTTTCTTCCCTCCTATTTTATTTTATGCACAAATGTCTCTTTTTGTTATTGCATTATATCTCATGTTTGTAACAAATAAAGTTCCTTTAAACTAAAAAAAAAACAAGTTAATACAATACAATAAATATACAAGTTATATATATATATATATTTAAAAACAGATATTAATCTCCGCAACCATTGGTTCTATTAAACTATAAAGATGTAAGTTGAGTGGTTAAGATTGTTTCTCAGAGAGGCCTGATTGTTGTTTACACACATTATAAGGTGCTGGTACGTGATGTCCTTAATAGATTTAAAAACACTTTAGATCTTAAAATTGGAATGACTTCCAGTAATTACTTAAAATTCAACAGATTGGGTTGGGAGCCGTACCGGTCTGTTGATTATCTTTTTCCATGTCGTGAAGGTAATAGAATCAAGGGCAAGTGCTGCTGAATCTATTAAAGAGGATGCAACTGCCCTCTGTAGTTGCCTGTTCAATGGAGTTCCCAGTTTCTCGAAGATGACAATGAGGAAGGCATTGAGGGAGTTCTCTGGCGCTTTCAGTATAAGTATGTAGAATTTCAGAAAGTCCGACTCACTGTTTAGAATTTGTTTTAACAGACCAAGCACCAGTCTAAGTCTTGATCTATGGAGGTATTTAAGCAGTTGGAAGATCCACTTGTACCCGGCACACTGAGTGTGGTCAAGGTGACCCGAACAAGCACAGGGAATATTGGTGGCCAAATTGTTGTGCTGGGAGAAGGGAGGCCTGAGTAACTTTAATTATAGCTGAAGCAGAAGGGCTGTCTAGTTTCTTGTTGAGGCTGGTTAGTCCGTAAATGATGGTGGTTGGTTTCATTTTAGTGATCTTTTGTGGACAGACGGTAGAGCAGATTCAGTGAACCACACCCCCAGATAGTTATATTTTGCTGCCGTAGTGATGATCTTGGGCCCCATGGTGCATGAGAGGGAGTTCTTATTCTTGTAGCAGCCAAACTCATTTTCCTCACATGCACAAGGTATTTTTCTACATCTTTAAAGTCAGATTCTTCTTTTGTCAGCAAACCATTTAACAAACTTCACAGGTTCAGCAGTTACAGCTCCAAGTTTGCTCACAGTGTCATCACCTATAAGAGTATGTGCCTTGATAGGAACACTGGTCATCTCTGGATCACGTTTCTTGTACAGAATATGAAGCGAGATTAAGTGTCTTTTCTTGCCTGTTCCAAAACGTATCCAGAACTCTGACAATCTTTGACTTACGAACTTTGCAAAATAATCTAAGTAGCTCAGTATTTACATCTGTGTCATTTGACAGTTCACCGACTCGATTGGAACCATTTTGAACAGCCCACTGAACATGTGGCACAACACGAAGGTCAGCTTACTCCAATTTTCTGTTAAGTTCTTGAAGAATGAGCCCCTACCTTTTGAATATATCTCTGCAGGTACCAACTCCTCATTGATAATCATTCCATTTGTAATAATTGGAAAATCAGTGTTCACTGAAGCATCAGCAATGTATTGGCAAGTTAATATCTCCAAGTTCATCTTGTTCGATGTTGATGACCAGAATTTATCAAGTTGCACAAGGTATCGGAGTCGAATCGATGATGCAGGCAAGGTCAATTGTTCCACTTGTAGACATTCGTTTGAATCTCATATTCTTTGATATATAGTAAAAGATAACCGTCTCTAGAAGTCTAAACGAACTCTCCGAAGTTTTGCATGGATGACATCTTGACCATTCGCAATTGTAACATAGTCCACGACAACAGCAGTTTCCAATGAGGACACCTTTTTGAATTGAAAAATTTTAGGTGAAATGTTTTTTTCAAGCCCTTGTACGAGTTTGTGCTTCACTGGTTTGGTTGCAGCTTCTCCATCAAATAATGTGTTTGTTGGAAGAAGATCATGCGACAGAATGTCCTTGATAAATTCACCCCTTTATTTTGCTACATCCATCTCTCTATGTGCTTGTGAAAGTTGACTTTTTGTAACCTGATTTGTAGTGGCTGGTTGGCGAAACGCTTATTATGGCAATTAAAGCATGTAAGTTTAGCTTTAGTGATTATGTCAAACAGATTTTTCTCTTTCAATAGAAATCTCTCCTGCTTCAGTTCTGCGTATAGTTTTGATCCATGTTTCAAGACATCTTGTAGACGTGTCTTCATATCGTTATCCACATATTGTTTGGTCACAAAGTTGTGTAGTTGCACAGGCTCAGTCATTTCAAAGTGATTTCCTTTCTGCTTAATGAAATGAAGAAGGATGTCATCATGTTTATTAAAACATTCCCTCTCTTGCCGACAAGTTCGTGGGGAGGAAGAGTTTCACAATGGTCCATTAATTTAAAATTTGTCATCTCTCTGAAAACATTGCGAACAGAAAGGACTTCATGGTGAACTAGCTGCCATTGAGCAACATATTCACTTTTACGTGTCTGACCAACAACTCCCTTGGAGCTTTTTTGTGACCTCTGGATCGTCTGTTCCAGTTTCATATCTGCAGCCACAGCATTGAGCCTTCTCTCTCTGTGTTTCACCACAAAATATCTTCCGATTTTCTGTAAAGGTATGGTTTTTCCACCTCTTGCTTCTTCACTCTTTCCAAATACCAGGACCCATATCTCAGGTAGTTTATGCAATCGAATTTGTGAAACAAAGTAATCAATGACTCCACAGTCTTCACGTGTAGCTCCCAATCACCTTTCTGATCCGCATGTACCAAGTTTTTCACTAGAACAATCATGTGTAAAACATTGCCCCAGTACTTGTAAAGTTCTGATTCTTCTTCACATTTTTGGCCAAACTCTACGAACTTGGTTTTCAGATTTTATGATTTTGAACTGAGTGTATTGAACATTGCCTGGCTTTGCATTATGTTTTTTGAATGAAGTGCATCTTGTGCCTTGTTCACTTCCGAGATAAGATATGTAAAACCTAATTTGTCATTCTTGTTCCAGAAAGCACTCCAATGCAATAAGCCTACCTTGCAACGAACGAACATAATGAGTTCCCCACAATACTGACTGGACAGTTTTTTGCTTCCAAAGGTTTCAGCCTCAATAAGTGCATCGTCTGACGCATCCATGGAGATCATTTCCTGCTTAATGCAATGCAATTTTTGTCATGTGGAAAACGCCCATCATTGGATAGAGATCAAATTCTACTGGATTGCTCATAAAAATGTCAGCTACAATATGGAAAACACCTTCATCTCAGAAAATTGGCAGGATAGGGTGGTCTTCAAGCTGAGCACGCACATTTTGGAAATTGTTTAGAGTTGTGTATACTGTTGCATAGTTTGTGACTGGAGATGGTATTACTGGTAAAAATCCAATCTTCTTCAGTGGCACGGTATTCTGGGAGATCAGAGCATGAATTCCAGCCCAGGGAGGAACTGGCTTTTCTTCATCCTTCAGTCTGCATCTAATAAGCAATACGATAAATACAATTAAATCAGCTTTGCGGACCGCAGCATCAGGTAGAAGAAGATCTATGTCCACAGCTACTTTAAAACTTTTTGATAGACTGGGACGTGTTGATGGGTTGTAGTGATTTTGCACATGTTGGCAAGGCAGTAGGGTTATAAGTCTGCATCCTTGTTTGTTTATGCCTTCAGTTGACACAGCTTGTTTTCCAGCAGCAACTCCATTGGTACAGTCTTGACAAAGCACCATGGCAGTATCATGTGTGCTGGATGTTCCAGACAAAGAAGAGCTGTCTTCAAAATAAAAATTATCAAGAGCAGCAATTCCAGGTACAGTGACTTGGAAGTGGTGTGCTGTCGGATTCAAAAGATTTTACAGCATGAGCTGCTAACACGTTCCTGCTCTGTACTATGTCATTATAACTTGCTGATACACCAAATGTATTCATTGAAAAGATTAGCTCTCTACTTTAGCACTGGTCATAGATTACGTGGGCAGTCATCATGTGTAGCAGAGTTTTCATTTTGCCGTGATTTAATTCATAAAACCTGATTTGGAAAAGACAGTATATTTGCATAGGATAAGCCTGTGGGTTCATGGGATTGTCTTCCACTTCTTCGCTCAGATCTTCAAAGCCATCATCAATGTTGTCGGCTTCTGTTCAGAACTCAATAACTTTTGTTTGTGTCAGTTTTGCTTTGCTGATATTAAACAATGATGTAAAAAATGTTAAGACAACATCAGGCATTCTTGTTTACGCCCATGATTTGCGGAGCTCTGGGGCATCACAAAATTTGTCATTAAGTCCAAAATCTAAATCTTTCAGGACGTTTCTTAAAATGGTTCCTGCGGATTTTACTGCATCCTTTGATCCTATTTTGGCAGCAAGAACTTCATGAATCAAATCAGATGCAAATCAGATGAGAACACCATAAATGGCTCATTCTTCTTGTTAGACTGACAAAAACAAATTCTGTCATTGTACATTTTCACCAGAAAAATCTTAATTTCATTATTATGGATCAATACAGTTTCATCAATGTTGACCATTATTTCTCTGATCTCACTGAATGTGAACCCTTAGCCAGCACTCAAAAGTGGCTTTAAAACTTCATTAACTTTTTCAAATAGTGCAAACTTGTCTGAAGGCTGGTGGTTACATTGCTGCTGGGAGCTCATTGTACATTCATATTTTCGAATGTATGTATGCATGCAGTTCGGGTGGGCATACAAATCCGCTGCAAATATTCACTTCACTGTTTAGATCAGCTACTCAACTGAAAACTTCATCTTGAAAGAAACTAGCTTCATATAAAAACATGTATGCCCTTTGAGACTCACATACTATGTACTTTGTTCTTTCGTCAATCCCTTTGGCCCTTGTTCTGGCTAAACCACGGATAATACATTGAAGATCCTCTGCTTTCTGACCAGTTGTTGGAGACGGAAGAGGGGTGGCCATCGATCTTCCAACTGGATGGGCATTGGGTTTGGTTGTCGTCGCTTTCTCAGAAGTCTCGAATTCTTGTTGTGATTCACTGGTTTCTGCTATTTTTTGACAATTTTTTTCCAGGCTTTTTTCCATTGTATACGACTTGTAGCACTTGTGTCTACAATGATGAAATATTTGATTCTCTTTACTCATCAGTTTCAATCTTTTGTGAACTTCGTCTTGCTGCATTTCTGCAGCATGCCAAACTCTCTTCTCTTCAGCCACAGTTGATGTTAGCTTTTCTTTCGGATTAGTTTGCCATATGATACATTTTTCTTTGATGGAGTCCTCAGATTTTGTAGTTAACAAAAATATCAGAAGGTAAAGGTCCTCTGCTACCAGAAAACCTGAAACAAAAACAATATTTAAATAAATTACCAATATGATGGCTAAAACACATCACTATAGAGTCACCATTTTGGAAAATGGGGGAAGGGTTGCTCTGAGGAGTTATTTCCTTTCTTTGTAAGACTACTTGACCCCCACAACCTATGTTTTGAGACCAAAATGAAGTATTTAGGTCTCATGGTTCCTGAGATAGTACATCATCACTGCAAAACATGCGCCATTTTAAAAAATGTTGTCCAGAAAAATTTAGCCCGGATTAGCAATGTCTACCAGAGCTAAATTACTTCTCTAGAGATACAAAAACACAAATCAAAAATGAAAATCTCTGGATAACAATTTTTTTACGGAGGTATATCAAGGGGCCAAGACTATATATGATAACTTGCATAATTTGATCTTATGATGTCATTTCTGCCTTGAAAACGTGACAAGAGTCGCAAAACACATGTTGGCTGATTCACATCAATGGTCTTATGATGGAAGAGCTTCAGCCTTTCATCAAAAACCCTTTTTAGGGTGGTGTCAATAGTCCATACTTATGATTCATGTTGACTAATTTATGTCTTTTGACTTACAATTTAGGAGCTTCTGGCTTTCAATAGAAACCTTTTTTATGGTTCTGTCATTAACTTATATTTACCATTTGTTTTTTTAAAGAAATGTTTAGTACCATATAGAGAACATTTTTTAAATATATGTTTGAAAGAAATGTTAATAATGAATTATCTAAATGAAAAACATTTTTTGACTGAAACATCTGTGATAATTGAATGATGAATTAAGTAGAATGTAATTTGGGTGCATACAGATTGAGTAAAAATAAAGTCACTTTAACAGAAGTCAAAGAAACTACATTTCATTTTTGATGGGAGATGGGTGCTTTCTATAGAACCGTATCTAATTAGAATGGTTTTGTTGATAGTAGGCAACTATCACTTTGCGGTGCACCCGTAGACAGGACAGAGTAGCCCATAATTGCCCTACTTTTTTGATTAAATGACTTACTACATTTACTTTATTCAGTGAGAGCCCTAGCAATTTTCTATGCTCCAAGGACCAGGCAATCTCGTCTGCTATATGTCGGTAAGCCGAGGGGGGCTGTACTCCAGTGCAGGTGTGTGAGCATGTCAGGCCTCCGCAGTCCCCATGTGGTGTCCGTGGCAGCGACCCATTCCGGGGAAAACTACGGCCCCATTTCTTTCAAGTTTTGTTGCGTTCCTACACACTCCAGCAATATGTTACTCATATTTGACCATTTCTCAGGCGCCCAGGGCAGATAACGCAGGCTGGCAGCATGAGCAGCTTCAAGCGGCATCCGCTTAAACCTTTTTCAATGTTGTATTATTAGTAGTTTTATTTTTTATTGCCAATACTTTTGTATCTATCTATCTGTCTATCTTAAGTTATTAAGATAGATAGACCTGCGATGTAATGATTATTAGTGCAATTGCTAATATAACTTACCTGAGCTGTATTGACTCCCAAAGCAGTGCCTCTGTGGAAGCACCTCTTGATGCTCTGGAACAAATGTGATGGTGATTCCATCCCTGAAACAGCACTCTGTTGTGCTGCAATGCCTTTACATTGCACATATAAAAAACACAATCAAGGTACCAACAGATTGAAATGTTTATTCTACATAAAAATTTCACAAAATGGATAGCCGTTTATTTGAAAAGCTGAAAGGGAAGGGATATTTGGCAGGGAGGGGTTCTTAGAAAGAAGGCAACACTAGACGTTATAAACCCCCTTTAACACGCAGCAAGCCCGGGTCACGTAAAAAACAAGGACACTTAGAACACAGTACGTCAAAGATACGAATTCAAAGTCTTTCACTCGTAAAAAAGATCCATTACAAAAAGGAGCCCAAGCAACACTTAAAAGCTGCCATTATCTCTCATGGGGCCCTGGGGAGAATACTGCATTCATATATGAGGCCCAGCAGGAGTTGGGGGAATCCACACAACACTCCGGACATCAAGGGCAGGACAGGACAGTCATCTGCAAACAAAGGGGGAAATATTTTCTCCGAGCACAAACAATCCCTTTCTGGAACTTGGCATCATGCAAATGAGCCCCAATGTTTATTGCACTATGGGTCTGGGGGAGATCTCTCTTTCTAGCTGTGGAGTGGCAGGTTGTTAGCTGCCAACCTGGGAAAAAAATGAGAGAAATGTATTTAGGCGTGTAAGGTATAAATTTGTGTACCCGCTAGATAGAAGCTTTGACCTGTATTTTTGAAGTAGCACCACCATAATTTAAATTGTTCAGTCCAAAGTTCAGTTAGAAACGTGTCAAGTATTGGCTGCATAAAAAGCACTGACTCATCCACTTCAAATAAATTTAACTAATTAAAATACAGCAGCAACAGAGCAGACGTTTGTTTGGTGTGAAGATACGAGCTTGCAAAAGAAAAGCTCAGGTAAGACCAAATGATATGTGTCATATCAAGACTGAGGGGTTGTTGCGGCTTCAGAGCATTGGTGAAACACAGACTGCCTCTTCCATGTTATCCAAAGCAGTAGTTCTAAATTACAAGACAGCACTTCCCAATAGGGGACACATCTCAGAAAGCTGAAAAGGTGATCTAGTTATGAGGCAATTACAAAAACACCTTAAAATCTAGATCATGAAATAACGAAAGCTATGCAACTAAAACTAGTTGTGAGTACAGAATACCTGCTATTTTACATCCCTCCTTAAAACGGTTTGACTTCTTTTTGGGCAAGCAGGATCTTCTCAATGATCTGATATGCAGGTTACTATTGTTTCTGGCACATGACGTTTGTAGGTCAGTAGAGTTGTTTAGTGGCCCTCATTTTAGAAATTACTGTAATCAAAAAGTGTAACTCTTTCAACTTTTCCCAAATTTCCACAGCCCTCGGTGGGCTATCTAGAAACAACTATCCTCAACTGCTTTCTGTATGTTGGAGATTCCCCGCTATCATGCCCAGCTATCTTACAAATTAAAAAAAAATCTAAACTGGCATTTTTGACAAATGGTCCCTATTTTTCCTAACCTTACTTTAAAATGAAAGCTTTGGTTCAGGCCACTGCTGGTTTTCTGCTGATTACAAACCTTACAGTCACCTAGACCTGACTGTTGAACTTTGAAAGCCTTGGATTTGGTCAGTGATATGTTAGTCATGGTTCAGTTTAACAATGGGGAGGGGTATGACTATCTGCAAAAAACACACCAAGAAAGGTTACTGATCTTAAAAATAATTTTCTATGTAATAAAATCATTTTCAATTGCAATGCCATACCTCGGAAATATATATATATATATATATATATTGTAACCTTCAAATGTATTTGTTTTAAAAAAAAATATTATATTTTGTTTCTGTCTCTACTTTATATCATTTATTAAGATAAAATCAATGTTTAAAAATTGCATTAACCAGAGAATAAATTTACTTCTAAAACATCAACTCGCAGGTAACCCTGGGCAAAGCACTACGCTACGCTCGCGTAGTTTGCGAAGTTTGCGCTACTTCGCACAACGCGAATTGCACGTAGCACAGTGCAAACACGCGTAGCGTAGCGGTCATTTTTTGCTTGCTCGCGGTCCTCAACGTCAAGTTGGCGACCGCGAGCAAGCAAAATGACATCCCGGCGAGACTTTTTCCTCGTTCGCGATCAGCAACATCAAGTTGCCGGTCGCGAGCGTGGAAAATAAACCTCCCGGCGAGATTTTCAACGCGGGGAGGTCAGGTTTCTCATTGCGAGTGGTCGCGTATGCTCGCGACCGCTCGCGATGAGAAACTACCAGTCCACGTTGAGAAAGCTGCCGCTCGAGTAAAAATCTACTCGAGCGGCAGTAAAGACAGCTCGCACTGTGCAAGATGCCGTTTTCAATGATTGCACAGTGCGGACAAGCATCCAGCACTGTGCAATCGTCGCGAACAGCGCACTACGCAGTTCGCGTAGTGCTACGCGTAGCTCGCGTAGTGCAAAGTGCACTTTGCGTAGCGCTACTTTGCGAACTACGCCCAGGCTTACTCGCAGGCCTAAGCCACAATGAAGGATATCCACTTAACCCCTGCTCTGTTTCCTCTATCAAGTCTTACAGCAGCCTCCAATGAACAGAGGCAGAAGCAATTAAGAATCTGGAGACGATATTATAGTTGGAGAGCTGTTGTTACACGTAAGCAACTTTTCCTTCTCTAGCAAGAGATGTTCCCCAAATGTATACCTTAAAATACATTTTATAGCAGCACCAAGAACAATACAGATCAGAAAGGAACTGAAGATTATTAACAAAACCTAGTCCTTCTATTTAAATTTGCTGAATAAGTATGCCTAGCGGATAAAAAAAAATTGTTAACAGCATGATTTTAATGACCATGGGGAAAACATTTTGGCATTGCTGCCTGACAAATAGTCAAAAATAGACTACATGAAAAACAGCACTATATTATGAACATCATGTAAAAACTCTATGACTGCTGAAAGGGCAACATTTGCCTTAGATTATGCTCAATAACACATTTGTGTAGCCACAAAACACAACAACCTACAATGTAGCCAAAATTGCAACACAATCTAACAGCAATAGGTGTTCTGCTAAAGAAACATGGAATCAACATTCTACTCAATACAGAATAAGGGGGGGGAACACCATGAACAAATAAATAACTTTTGTTGGAGAAACTCCACCAGTCACTAAAATAAGAAAATGCTGTGAAAAGTTTTCTTCAAGACTTGGGAGATTACAGAAGGACCTTAGTAGCAAACCAAACTAAGAGAAAACATTCAGGATCCTTGCCATGATTTACAGTCAAAAAATGTTGGTTTCATTAGAAAAGCTCATAAGAAGAAATAATTACAGTGGCTCAGATACCTAAATTTCAAGAAGATAAGGTCAAGGATTAATCCTGTCTTCTTTTCAACTGTAGACCACTTAATTGGGCGGATTAAAAAGGGTAAACAAATTTCCACTAAGCTACAATAAATTCCGTTAACAATTCTAATGTATTACAGACAGAGGTATGTAGAACATTAGCAGGAATTCTGTGGCTTCCAAGTCTAACTCATCAATGTCCGAATACCAAAAAAAGATGTTGAACAAATCCCCAGAAACAACTAAAATGTGAGCACCCTTACGATTGCCCATCAACAGTCCACTCTTGGGTTAGCACTAAAATGACTAGTTGATGCTAGTGCTAGGCACCCACACCTCAGCCCCAGATTCTCAGTACAGAAAGCTCCAATGTAATGAAGAGAAACAGAATATTCTGTACATACTGTCCCCTTACATGAAAGCTAATTTCTCCATGAAGCCAGACACACTGAAAAATTTAAATGAACATTCCCTATGGCTGTAAGTTGATAAGTTACGGACACCTATTGATAGGATCAAAGCTTCAGGTCTAAAAGTGTCATGGGTAGCTTGTGTAATGGCTGAGTTAGGCAGCCATAACCACAGTCATTTTGCATAGTGAGAAAAAACAGAATCATCTTGGAGTAAAAAAGAAAACGAACAAGTGACTAGAAAATGTTGGCTCTTCAAAGCCACTTTTGTAAGGGTAGCATTGGAAAATCTGAGTTCAGGAGATGAAACAGGGTACAAGTTCAATACATAGCATATAGTTTGTTGACTGATGGGGAGTACTAGTGAAGGCGAGTTTGTATTTTCACCTGAAACGCCTGTTTGACATCTACTGAAATTGTCAATGGTCGACAAGCGTACTTATGATAATTTACAAACCATGGATACATGTCAGCAGTGTAACTAAGGAATCTGGCATGAAAGCAAACTCCTGCCAGCAACATTAAAACAGTATTAACAAAACACTCATCCAACCTTGGGGATTGGGGTAAGCTACTGAGCTATGATCCCAGGGAAAAGGCCCTATGATGCTTAATTTGTAACACAATGGAAGATGTAAGGAAATATATAAGTAAACAAAAGCAAAGTTTATGCTTGCTTGACGGTCAATACAAGCACCCTACACCAAAACACTGCAGTGTAAAAGTGGAATTAATGATCAAGACAGAGAAGGTGTTGGGTTTATATGTGTGTACTTCAACAACCCAAACCAAAGAGAAATCTGTTTGTAATATGGCTTATTAGAAAGATTTGGGAATAAACCCATTGTTTTCAAAATTGTTGTCATAAGTTATTCGTTGGAACATTAATAAATAGTCAGGCTGAGTAAGGAAATTTAAACCATGAGCCCAGGAAATGTGTTAACCTATAGAAAAGATATTCAATTAAGCCAGAGAAAACTAAGACTAAAATAATATCTGTCTATTAAAAGGCACTGTAAAGATCAACACTACTCAAAGTGAGGACCAATCAAAGTTCAATAATAACAGATTGTTTAAAAAAAAAATATGATCTTTAAATTAACCCAATATCCTGAATATAGACCAGGCACATCAGTCAGTGCTCTAAAATTATCTTTAAAAAATAACATTACCAATTCAGATATTAAACTGAGATCACTGAATTCGGCTCCGATCTGCAGTTGATCATTTCATAGAATGACTGGAGCATCCAGCTGGTCAACTTTTCCCAACGTAGCAGCCTAACCAATTCCATTATCTGGGGGACAACGCTTCAAAACAAAACAGGGCCAGAAAGTAAACCTATCTGAATAACACATACTTGAAGTGACCACCTCAGTACAGACAGGTGTTAAAGGGTTGAAAATATTGTTCTGTGAAAAAAGGAGAACTAGGATGTGATATGATTTTAAGTCGGTATTAATGACTTGAAATTGTATCATACAACCAGATGTGCACATGTACATATACATAAGTAAATGCATAAAAAGCATATATTTCTATATGTATACATATCAAAACACATACGAATACAAAAAAGTAGAACGACACCTTTAGCATGAGCCATAAGATCTGTTTCAACTCCTCCCAAGAAAGGCTGTAGTTTCTTTGAAGGAGACACATGTTCAAAACTCCCCATTGTTGAAGCACATAAAATTGCTTTCAGCACCAAAGCATGCACTTTTGGTTTGAAAAGTTGATGCTAAAAACCTCCTGAGCACCGAAAGGTTAGAAACAAGGTAGCTCTGATGTCTTTATCAATACTGAAGGCGCCATCAGTTCTATAGATATGTTCAACAAGAACGAGTATAGATGGAAGCCTCACCAGTAGTGGAGACTGCTCCTGAGGTGGTGAAGGTGAGATATGTCAGTGCTTCATTTGTAAAAAGAATAAGTGCCAGGGCCCTCTCAGGAGGTCACGACAGCTTGCAAAACACATTGCATCTGCAAGTGCTGCCAATGATAGTAACACAACTACTAACTATTACACTCCTGTGTGTGTGACAATTCAGACTATTCCAGGCCCCCAAAGCTATAAGAATGGCTTGGGCCGCAGGTAATAGTAATTTTTAATGTATATTGAATTAATAATGTACTGTTGTTGGTGTCAAGGTTGTCACAAGCACCAGTGTTGACAATTAAGTGCCGGTGCCGAGCCCTGGAAACCACGGGCTCAAATTAAGCACTGGATATGGTCCTTCCTGGCACTTAAAAGTAGAGAAATTAACTTTTGTGTACTAGCACTATGCTGCAAATATCTCGCATGACCCGATTGTGGACTTTTGCCTTGGATGAAATAACTGCTATTTCCACTCCTAGGGTTCAGCCAGCCATCAATTGAAATGCTGCCCCACTTTCTGCAACTAGATCTAAGGGATAAAATTGACTGGAAATATGTACAAATATTGAAGAGACAGCAGCCCTCTGAGGATTCTCTCCTTATACTTGAAATGTGTGTGGTAAACTGTGGTATGGAAGACTATGATGGGATTAGAGCAAAAAGTATCTTCATCTCAACAGAGGGAGATCAAGCAACATAATCGGGTGGAGAGACTTACCTAGCGCATGGCTACAACAATGTTAACTGCTCTTTAAATATTCACCACGGAGGGTTCCCGGCCTCAGGATGAGAAATAAATCTAAAAACGTCCTTACTTAACGGTGGGGAATGGGGAAAATTCCTCAAACTTAAGCCTCTGGAGGTATATTGGCATTAGAAACAACTGTAAAGGATCAATCAACTTTCTTCTCTGGGTGGTGCAAAATATATATATATATATTTTTTTTCTTACTTATACCATTTAAAAAGGCACTATAGTTCAGAGACAGAAAAAACAATGTAACAATTTTTGATTTAAAAAAACCAAAATGGGATTTTTAAATATAAAAGTGATGATGTCGGTTCTATTAATTTATGATTATCATATCCCAGAAGGTTCTCTGACTTTAGAACTGTTTTCTTTTTAACTTTCATCCTACATTTCCAATGACGTGTTTTTGCTCATTCTGGTGCATTTCAGATACCCTACAAAAGCTGTATACCGGAGATGTTGGTTAAAGTCACTCATCTCATACAAACTACTATGTTTAATTAGGTCAACTGACTTGGACCATCTGATGAGCTGAAAACCTGAATGTGGCTTCGAGCCAGGCAAACCAAAACAAAGATGGCAACCAAGTTAGAGAAGGATAGTTGAGGGGCAAGCTTCTATCATCAAAAGATCTTCATGCTGAATCTGCTGCCAAGCTTGATGATTGTGGATGAATTATGTTCCCTTCATTGCCCAGTATGCTGCTGATGGTTATCCATGTTCCAACAGCGCTTGGAAGATGTCTGAGTGAGGTTTGCACCTACGGCAATCCCTCTGAACTCCAGATAGTGAGTTTATCTGAGATTGTGGCTTCAGATCGAACTCCCCCAGTTCTAACCCAAACTGATTCTGCCTTCCCATCTAGTCAGGGTGCCTAACTGCATTAGAACAGTTCTCCGTTATATAAATGCTAAGCCTATTGGGGTCAAGTGGAGCTGGTGGAATCTTGAAAGTCCATTTTAGTTAATTCTTACTGTAATCACTAGAACTGAATTATCTCTTACTGGGTGTTGGAAGGCCCAAGCTTCATTACGTTGTAAGTTCAAAGTGGGGTACCTGGTTCCTTTTATGTTACTTCAGGCTGTTCATCTCACCTTCTATTTGCAACAAAGCATACCTTGAATTTAGATTCCTCATGACTGGGAGCTGGGTAGGTCCAACATTTGGGATTAGCTTATTAATAATTAATTGTCCAGAAAAGTGAACTAGCATGCCAGTTACATGGGTAGGGATGCTTCCTGAAATACATCCGGTACATCAGTAGAGCATGCCAGTGCAGCAGTCCACCTGTTATCAGTGGCATAGCTATTGTTGCAGGAGCAGGGGCACCTGGGCCCTAGGGTGTGCAGGGCCTAACCACCCCAATTAGAAATGTCTTCTATTAGCCAACCCAGGGGGCTGGGGGCTGTTCTGTTGCATTAAAGGCCCATAACACCCTGGCCATGCCACTGTCTTATCACTAGATGAATTAGCCCTGAGCTTGTAAATGCCATTCTGCTGAAAGAACATGGTGGTCTAACTATCAGAGCATATATGCCGTACCCTCATTTGTATCTCTATTAAAGGACACAACAACATGTTCTACAAAAAAAACAAAAAACCCTGGCATTCCTGCTCAGGCTGGCTCCGCACAGATATATCGCTCTTTTTGCTGAGTTTCCTCCCAGCAATCCAAATGTGCTTCATTCCAGGAAAGGTTGCTTTCGCGCACTCAACATTTCAAACTTTCAACAGCCCACAATCTGTGAATGACTGGAAGGTGAACGTGATTTTGTTTTGCTCACATCCATCCAATCACGTCCCTGAAAAAACATATGCTAAGCATAACGCTGTTTTCATGCCCAACATATTTTGTACTTGTTTAACGATCTCTGATAGAAACAGTGGCCCATAAAGCTTGTGGGCTTGAACTGGATTGGCAGAAGAGAGCTGGCATTTGACAAATCTACGATTCTAAGCTAAAATTCAGCAGAAGAGTCTTTAATATGAAATTCTGCACAGCAGGCTCTATAGCATCCCTTTTGCCACTGGGGAGGTTTGACAGTGTTTTATAAGAGGATAGGTGTGGCGCAGTGGCCAGAGCAGCTGACTCCGGAGCGTGGGGTTCACGGTTCGATCCCCAGTGACAGCGGCAGCTCAGCTCATCATCATCATCATGAGACTCTGGGCAATAGCTCACTCGAGCTCCCCGACGGCTCCCCACCCCCTGGGTGATAAGTTCATGCTTTACAAATGTGGGTTTATTATTACTATAAGAAACATCCTGCTCGAAGCCTGACTGGTGTTGACCATAGTTTTCTTATTGGTATTGAACCTTTTGTCAGCTGTTGCGTCCCCTGACAAAACTGACTGTGATACAAACCCAGCCTGTTCGAAAAAAGTGCCTTTGGCGCCTGTCTACATTGACCATAACCATGCATAGTTTTGGCTGGATTACGCGGTGGGAGAGAACGCCCAGTCCGATAGGCAGAATGGCATCATATTCTGAAACAACTAACAATCATGAGGCTAGTTGCCTCTGCGCACATTCTGTCACCATCTCAATTTATTATGTGTGGGGGGGTGGGGGCAGCCTGGGCTGGTGTCATTTAATTCCACTGGTAGCTAGACTCTTGGTGACCCATGTTTCATCTGCAGTGATCCGGAGCTGGTAGATGGCTCACACTCCACAGTGCTACTTGTGTGTGCACGTCCAGGCTAGCAGGGTAGCCCATCATTTGTCGGAGGGCAGTGCGCCGCTGAATCAGTGTTTGGATGAGTGCCTTGGTTGTTCTTCTTGCCTAGTAAACAGGATGATTTGCTTGCTGTAAATTGACAGTGTTCACATAAATTGGTTTCTTTTTTCTGCCGAAGATCCTCAGATCTTGGTACCAGCCCAACACTGACTGAAGCCCTTCTTTGATCTGATCCCTTAACTCTGCTGCTGGGACAATAACCAACGTCGGTGAGGGTATGAAAGCCCAGGAGTCATATGATGAGCAACACCAGCACCAAATCCAACTTCCACAGCATGAACCTACTTTAAACACTACTCCTCCCGCTAGATCTTAAAAAAACGACCCAAAGCCACAGCAAAAGGGAAGCACAGAAAGCAGTTCTGAGGTGGACGAGGAGTCAAATGTCCTTTGACGTTCAAGGGTGGGGGCAGTATCTCTAGGAAGCTCTGATCTCCAACTCAGTGTTTTGGTCCTTGTTACCAGTAACGTTGCCACCGCACTGAAAACTCTATACAGGGGTTCCCACCTCCCCTCTCTGATCCCACACCCCGCCCACTCTTTGCATATATCTGGTAATGAACAGACATGCGCACACACACACACATGGATGGACGGAATTCAGTTAGTATATACTCTCATGCTACCTTCATTTAGAACTCTCTTACTATTAATTCATCTGCTGCTTGCCTTCTCTGCAAACAGGGTATGCAAACCCATATCTGCCACCAATAACCACCGTATCCTACACAGGCGCGCCTGGGGTGGGTTCATTTACACTCTAACTGTGACAAGAGGTTACAACTCACCAAAGGAACACAAGTCAACAGAATTAACAATGCCTCTTGGACCTCGGTTCTGCCTAATGTCTAAAACTACTTTAACCTGACAAAACCATTCAGGTTACCTTGTTCCATATTGACCCACCCACATTTACATATTGAATCTAATAATAACTGAACTTTAATACAGTGTTAACCCTTACGTATCGAAACTCTGATTTATATATGTTCTGTTACCCATTTCAATAACTCGCTTTTATAGCCCACAGACAGACGAAAGTGCTATGCAGGTTGCATACAGTTCACTGCAGTAGATGCATTAAACGGCTGGGCTAGTTTAAGCCAAGCTGCAAGCCTTGGATGCAGTTCGCCAGAGGCATCGAAGACAACGTGAGTCACCATCAATTTAACGGACCAACTGGAATCACTTTAGCATTTCCAGCTGCCTTGTCGGTGGTCTTCTAAGCGCTGCATTCAACTCTAGTGCAACAAGAGGCATCTTGCCAGCTTCAGTGAAATGAATTCTATCCAAGGCAAACTCCTCTGAGTCAGACCCACGACCATGTCCGCCCAGCCCCTCCATACAGACACACAAAGTGTTACAAAAAGGAATGTCATGCATATGAAATCCACGTTCCAGTGGCAGGAATGGTCTCTCTTTTCAAAGTAGGCTATGTGCAGTTCTCAGCTTCAGTTGGCGGTGGCTGGAAGGTCAACATCACATTGGCATCTTTCTTTTCTTGTTCCATGATCAAATAGTTTGGGAACTATCCAAAGATGCCACCAAATGTGGAGGCGATGACCACCCCCAACACCACGCAGCAGATAATGATCATAATCTTCTTCTGTAGATCCAGAATCCATGCAGCATTGAAGAAAGAAGAAGAGATGGCAAGAGTTAGCTCATGCTATACCAGCAGTAGTGCAGACCAATGACAATATATGAACAACAAACAAGCATCCCTTTCTTCTGGTGTTTTACAAAGCCCTGCCTTGCTACTTTGTTGTCTGCCTCAAAGCTTTGGAAGCGATAGGCCATTTAAAGAGGCAAGACAAAAGCAAAAGGGTAATTCATGGAATACGAATAGTCACAGAAGACTGGAAATAACTGATAAAAATGGCATTAGTTATTTAGTGTATGACCTGCATTCTCATACTTTAACAAACTGGTCTCTGTATTTTCCTTCAAAGCCTCAAACTCTTTAGTTCTTGCAGCTTAAACAAAATATATTACAAAAAATAAAATCATAAATATTTTATCTACGAATCAGCCCAAAGTAATTGTCTATTTAGTTCAAATATGGACGCAAGCATGCAGAGTGCTAAGGCAGTATACAAAAACTACAACAAAATCTGGGCAGTGTTTCCCTATGAAAAATGATTATTCAGTAGGAGACTCCAAGAGCAGTGGACAAAAAGGAAAATCTAATTAACTAAATGCAGTAAGGCCCTTTCAAACTTACGTACATAGGTCAGAAGCAAGGCCCATAATGTACAGCGTACTGTGCATAAACCTAACAACTTCCTTATACAGAATCCGAGATGACTTCCATCCCTTGTCAGACCTGGCCTCTTGTAATTCATTTGAAACAGGATTCTTGCATGGAAAATGAAAGCTTACTAGATTCTAATCCTAGTTCTCCATCATCTCTGTGACATTTATGAGCCTAGAATAGCTCTGCAAATATGCCAGTTCTGATAGAGACTTGTAACCTGCAGATTCCTCACCTTTTGAAAACTCCCCAGACATCAGACTGGATCTGGAAACTTTTCAGCAGCACCCCTGTACGATGGCAGGTGGAGCTGTGCAGCTCCGCACTGACGCCGTCCAGCTCCAGAAATGACGCGGAGCGTAAATAGGTGCCACTCCGCGTGCTGATGTCAGTTCCATTCTTTCTGCACCACCAGAAGCGGATCTGGAGCTATCCCACGTCCCTTTGAGACACTTATCATCACAAATTTTACAGTGTGCAGAGGAAATGTCACCTCCCAAAACGACAGGTTTTAGGCCTGGTAAGGACTGTTGCAAGCAAATGTATGTGTTGGATTGTCATCAGGTTTGCCTGTGCTACCTGGGGTTGAGTCACAACTCTAAGGCCTGCAGTGACTGTTTGTCGATAAACCCCAAGGTCATAAGGGAACGAGAGATGAAACTGCACATCGCCAAACATTGCACAACTCCTCATCATGACCGGTTCCCATCCAAGGGATAGTCTCGGTTCCGTTCTCAGACCAGGAGTAGCAGGAACTGATCCGGAGGCCAATCGTCGTCGCGCTCAAATTCTTCGGTAAGTCAATCAAAGAAAAAAACATAAAAATCTGAGCAGGACTTAGTCCTTCCTGCCACTCACGCACCCCTGAGAAGGCATAAGGGCATCTCCATGCCTCCTATTCTCATTCCCAAAGTTGATTGACATCGGACCCCATCCCGAATCTTGTCCAAAGTTTCTCGGACAATGACGCAGACTGAAGAGTTCCGCAAGGCCATGCTCCGACTCTTCGGATTCCTTCTGACTACCTCTGGCATGTCTATGGGCCCCAAGGAGCCAAGAGGCCTCCAACACTTTGTCTTGGCACACCTCTCCTGAACGTATGGTGGAGCAGGCTTCCATGAGTTGGACAAATCCAAATACTTTCTGACTACTGCTCCGGATAAGCAGTCCAAGAGAGTGGAGACCTGTGGGATGAGGGTATTTTCTTCCACAAGACTGGCTCTCAGGTCAGTCAATGCCAGTTACCTGATGTGTCACTATTCTGATGCTTTCTGGGATTCAGTTGCATAAGTCCTCCCAGGTGTCCTGCTTTACCTTCACAATGTCCTGATCCCAGCCGTACAGGATGGCCACGATGCTGCAAAATTTCCAATTCATTGCAGCCTGGATACTACAGATTCCATCGGGTGAGCCATTGGCAGTAGTGTCGCAATGCGTGGCCATGCCGGACTGCGATCAACAAGTATGCCCGTTGACGTGGACAAAGCAGATTCTGCTCTGGAGCGCTTCAAAGAGAGCAGGCCCACAGTGTGTTCCCTGGGCTTACTTGCTCCATCTCACCAGCCGTATCAACCCCATCGTTCCTTTCGCGGTTTCGGCAGAGGTACCCCCCACCACCAGCCACTTCAGCCTCAGCAAGTAGCCCAGCACTTTTGTGGTCGAAGTCATGACAACCACTGACCGTGCTGTCAAGGACAGCGTGCCAGTTAGTTTACTGCCTCCACCGCCCCACATGCCAAACCACTTATGTGTGCCCTTAGTAGTGTACAGCCACCCATTTGAGGCAGGATCCAACGATTCTTACTGAATTGGAAGGCCATAACATTGGAGAGGTGGGTCCTGGTGATTTTCAGAAGGAATACGCCATATCCTTCATAGCCACTCCCTCACCATCCGATGTCCTCAGAACGATTGATTGAGGACCGTATGTCCGTCTTAGAGCAGGAAGTGCAAGCACTTTTGGTCAAAGGGGCTATTGAGAGGGTGCCTACACCAAATGTGGTTGGTGGTTGTTATTTCTGCTATTTTCTGGTGCCAAAGAAGGATGGAGGCCTTTGTCCTGTTAGGCCTGCCCCCTCTCAACACCATCCGCCAGAAGGACAAATTCAGAATGCTCACACTGGTCAAGGTTTGGTCTGCCCTCGCCTCTGGGGAATTGGACGGTGGTGTTAGACCTGCAGGATGCCTATTTGCATATACATGTCCTGTAGGCCCATCAGCACTACCTGCTATTTGTGGTGGGACTGAAGCATTTCCATTTCGGTGTGCTACACTTTGGTCTCACCAGTGCCCTTCGGGTGCTCACAAAAGTCATGATGGTGGCAGCAGCATTGCTTCAGAGGTCTGGCGTCCCAGTCTTCCCTACCTCGACGACTGGCTGTTGAAAGCGGGCTCGCCACAGGCAGTCAAACAGCTCCAATCAATCAATCAATCACGGCATTTATAGAGCGCGCTACTCACCCGGGAGGGTCTCAAGGCGCTGGGGGAGGGGGTAAGTTACTGCTCGAACAGCCAGGTCTTGAGCTGCTTCCTGAAGGAGAGATGGTCCTGGGTTCGCCGAAGGTGAGTGGGGAGGGAGTTCCAGGTCTTGGCTGCCAGGTAGGAGAAGGATCTTCCTCCGGCGGTGGTTCTGCGGATGCGTGGTACGGTGGCGAGGGCGTGGCTGGTTGATCGTAGCTGGCGTGTGGGCGTGTAGAAGGTCACGCGGTCGTTGAGGTACTTTGGGCCCAGGTCGTGGAGGGCCTTGTGTGCGTGGGTGAGGAGTCTGAACGTGATTCTCTTGCTGACGGGGAGCCAGTGCAGGTCTTTCAGGTGTCCGGTGATGTGGCTGTGTCGGGGGATGTCCAGGATGAGTCGTGCGGAGGCGTTCTGGATGCGCTGGAGTCTTTTTTGAAGTTTGGCTGTGGTTCCGGCGTAGAGGGTGTTCCCATAGTCCAGTCGGCTGGTGACGAGTGCCTGGGTGACGGTCTTCCTGGTTTCAGTGGGGATCCATCTGAAGATCTTGCGGAGCATGCGCAGGGTGTTGAAGCACGAAGATGAGACGGCGTTGACTTGTCTGGTCATCGACAGGGAGGAGTCCAGGATGAAGCCCAGGTTGCGTGCGTGGTCCGTTGGCTTGGGTGCGGTGCCCAGGGCCGGGGGCCACCAGGAGTCGTCCCAGGCGGAGGGTGATGAGCCCAGGATGAGGACTTCCGTCTTGTCTGAGTTCAGTTTAAGGCGGCTGTTCCTCATCCAGTCGGCGACATCTCTCATCCCGTCGTGTAGGTTGGCTCTGGCGGTGGTGGGGTCGTTGGTGAGGGAGAGGATCAGCTGGGTGTCGTCGGCGTAGGAGATGATGTTGAGGTTGTGTTGGCGTGCGATGGCTGCGAGGGGGCTCATGTAGACGTTGAAGAGGGTTGGGCTGAGTGAAGATCCTTGTGGAACGCCGCAGATGACTTCGGTGGCTTCGGAACTGAACGGGGGAGGCGGACTCTCTGGGTTCTACCGGCGAGGAACGAGATGATCCATTCCAGTGCTTTCTCTCGGATTCCGATGTTGCTGAGGCGCTTCACTAGGGTGCGGTGGCAGACGGTGTCGAACGCCGCGGAGAGGTCCAAGAGGATGAGGGCAGCTGTTTCCCCGTTGTCGGTTAGGGTTCTGATGTCGTCGGTGGCTGCGATAAGGGCGGTCTCGGTGCTGTGGTTGGCCCGAAACCCGGACTGCGAGGGGTCGAGGGATCCATTCGTCTCGAGGAAGGCGGCAAGCTGTCTGTTGGCGGTCTTCTCGATGACTTTGGCCGGAAACGGAAGGAGCGAGATGGGACGGTAGTTCTTGAGGTCGGTGGGGTCCGCCGTTGGTTTCTTCAGGAGGGCGGTAAGCTCGGCGTGCTTCCAGCTCTCCGGGAAGGTGGCGGTGTGGAAGGAGGAGTTGATGATGTCCCGGAGATGGGGTGAGATGGTGGCGTCGGCTTTGTTGAAGACGTGGTGTGGGCAGGGGTCGGTTGGTGATCCGGAGTGGATGGAGTTCATCGTGCGGGTGGTGTCTTCGGTGCTGATCGGGGTCCAGTTGCAGAGGGTGGTGGTGGCGGGCGTTGGTTCGGCGGTAGGGTGCGTGGTTTGTGCGTCGAAGCTGTTATGTATGTCGGTGATCTTGCGGTGGAAGAACGCGGAGAGTGAGTTGCAGAGGTCTTGCGAGGGGGTGATGTCGTTGTTTCCGGCGCTGGGGTTGGAGAACTTTTTGACGATGCTGAAAAGTTCCTTGCTGTCATGGGCGTTGTTGTCCAGTCGTTCTTTGAGTGCCGACTTCTTGGTGGCACGGATCAGCTGGTGGTGTTTGCGGGTGGCGTGTTTGAGGGCGGTCCTGTTGTCTGTGGTCTGGTCGAGTCGCCAGGTTCTCTCGAGAGTGCGGCAGTTCTTCTTGGATTCCTTGAGTTCGTTGGTGAACCAAGGGGTTTTCTTGCTTCCGGGTCTGCTGGGAGGGTTTTTTAGTGGTGCGAGGTCGTCGGCGCAGGCGGTCAGCCACTTGGCGAGGTTGCTGGCTGCTTCGTTTGGGTCCGTTGTGTTGGTGGGTGTGTTCTGGCTGAGGGAGGCGGTGAGCTGCTCGGGCGGTGATCTTGCTCCAGCTCCGGCGGGGAACCTGTTGCGGGTGGTGGTGGGTCGCAGTCTTTCTGAAGCTGAAGTGGACGCAGCTGTGGTCGGTCCAGTGGAGTCCGGTGGCGTGGCTGAAGGAGATGTGCTTGCTGGACGAGAAGACGGGGTCAAGCGTGTGGCCGGCGTAGTGGGTGGGCGTGTTCACCAGTTGCTTGAGTCCGAGGTTGGCGAGGTTGTCCAGCAGGGCGGTGGTGTTTCTGTCGTTGTTGTTCTCCAGGTGGAAGTTGAGGTCCCCTAGGAGGATGTAGTCGGCGGAGGGCATGGCGTGCGGGCTGATGAAGTCTGCGATGTCTTCGCTGAATAGTGTGCGTGGTCCCGGGGGTCTGTAGATGAGGGTGCCTCGGAGGGTGGTCTTGGGGTCAGTGTGTATCTGGAAGTGTAGGTGTTCGGCGGCGGTGAAGGTCTCGTCGGAGTTAGTCGAGATGCGGATGGTGCTCTTGTGTACGATGGCAAACCTCCTGTCATCTTTGTCGTTCACCATTAGCGTGCCGAAGTCACCTCTGACTCCTTGTCAGATTCTCCCCTTCATTGGAGAGATTCTGGACATGATTACATTTTTTGCCTTTCATCGGGTAAGGAGAGTCCAAAACATTTAGGCTATGATCGCAATCTTTCATTCTCTGTCCTGTCTTTCAGTGTGGTCGACTCTCAGGCTGCTGGCACTGATAGCCTTCTGCATCCCGTTGGTCAAACACGCCAGGTGGCATATGTGGGCTCTGCAGTGGGTCTTAAGTCTCAGTGGGCCCAAAATCAAAGGAACCTCTTCAAACCACATCCAGATTTCGGAGGAGACTATGAAAGACCTGCAGTGGTGGTTACTGGGCCGCAACTGGGTCAGCGGCAGCCGGCTCTCCATACCCCACCAAGAACTGACAGTGGCAACTGATGCATCACTCCCGCATTGGGGCGGCCAGCTAGGAGAGGTGAAGCTCAGAGGCCTCAGGTCTCTGGTTTAGTTCTGGCTCCATATCAGCCTTCTAGAGCTGAGGTCCAATTCTCTTGCTGTTGAAAGACTTCTTTTTATCCATCAAGGGGGGGCTGATAAAGGTGCTTACATTAAACACGACACCCATGTGGTATTGCAACAAACAGGTTGGGGTGGAGTCACGGTCCCTGTGCTAGGCAGCACTAAAATTCTGGAAATCCCTGGACCATCAACACATTTTCCTGGTGTTGAACCACCTCACAGGATCTGTTAATACCAGGGCGGACGAGCTTACCCGTCGACACCTAGTTGATCCCACGCCTACAAATCCCTCCACAACACCGGACCCAAATACCTCAACGAAAGATTCTCCTTCCATGTACCCAGGCGAAACCTCCACTCCGCCCTCACAGAAACCCCGCGCATCTGCAGAACCAGAGCGGGTGGAAGAGCCTTCTCCTACATCGCGGCTAATGCCTGGAACGACCTCCAAATTAACATAAGACGCTCCCCCACTCTGCACACCTTCAGGAAGAACCTCAAGACCTGGCTCTTTGGCTGACCCAGAGCTGCACACCCCCCCCAGCGGCTTGAGACCCTCACGGGTGAGTAGCGCGCTTCACAATTCCCTTATTGATTGATTACGAGTTGCAGTTCCATCCAGAGGTGTTGCAAGATCTCTTCCAAGAGATCAAGAACCTTGGCCACCGCCAAGAACGCGCAATGTTAGCAGTTCTGAGCATTGAGGTTTCGAAGGTGTCTCTTGTTAGAAAACACATTCTGCCTAGGTGAAACTCAGGACTCCTGTATGCCTTTCCCACAATACCTCTCCTGCCCTGAGCCCCGAAGAAGATCAGAATGAAGTTATCCTCATAGCCTCAGAGAGGGCATGAAGAGCATGGTATCAAGAGCTCCTGGGTATTAACATCTGTCCTCTGATCAGGCTTCCCTTCCCGGAGGACCTGCTGTCACAGCAATGGGGCAGGAATCTCCACACAGGCCATTGCAGTCTCCACCTTCATGCTTGGAAATTGAGTAGCAACAGCTTCACACCTCTGACGTTCCTGCAGAAGTGGTTGATGTCATCTTGCCAGCCATGCATCCCTCGACAAGAACTGTATATGCCTGCCGTTGGGACAAGTTAGTGGATTGGTTCGGTACACATCAGATTGACCACACTCCAGGCTAGGTAATCTGATATTTTGTGGTCTGTTTTGTTCCTCGTCAACAAGGCATTGCTCTGGGCATAGTTACAGGGTACCTTTTGGCCTTTTTACGATTGCCTGACCAGCCCTTGTTATTTAAATCACTGGCTGTGATGCATCTTTGAAAGGCCTACAACACCTGTTTTGCCCCTCTCTTTTTGTCATGCCACAGAGGGACCTTACCTTGGTCCTCACATATTTGAGCGGCTTCAGAACTGTCCTTTGCAGCCTTAAGATGGGGGTTCCTCGTTACCATCACATCGATGTGGTAAGTGACTGAGCCTCATGCTCTCTGTGTTAACCTGCCGTACAGCACCTTCTTCTCAGACAAACTAGTTCTGCAGAGGCGAGCATCTTTCTAGCTGAAAGTTGTGGCGCTGTTCCACATCAGTCAAACCATCATCCTGCCAGCAACCTATGTTCCACCTCACCCCTCTACGGAGGAGGAGAAACTCCATCGCTTGGACGCCAAAAAAACACTAAGCTTTTACATTGATCATATAC
Organism: Calotriton arnoldi; assembly: GCA_963921515.1. Classification (NCBI taxonomy): domain Eukaryota; kingdom Metazoa; phylum Chordata; class Amphibia; order Caudata; family Salamandridae; genus Calotriton; species Calotriton arnoldi. The sequence continues at coordinate 1,360,625 of CAWUFW010000130.1, forward strand.
AAGAACACTAAGTGGATGATCAGCTCTCTGCGGGGCCCATCGGAGCAAAAAAAGGCAGGGCCATGTAGAAGAGGACCTTCTCCCACCGCATCGTGCTCTGTGTTAAGGTTTGTTACACACTGGCCAAAAAGAAGCCCCCAGAAGGGCTGCATGCTACTTCCACCAGTACCAAAGCTGCTACCAATACATGTTATGTCGAATTCCTGTCCTGGACATCTGCCAGGCAGCTACCTGGGTGTCCTCTACATGTTCACGAAGCACTACTGTCTCAATAGCCAGGGTGCCGAGAGAGGAATTTCTCCTGCTCAGTCTTACAGACTCTTTGGTTTGAGTCCATTCACAAACCCACCCCCAAATAGGTATTGCTTTCTTATCTATTCAAAAGGTGAGAAATCTGCAGCTAGAAGTCTCTACTAGAAAGAGCGTTACCGAAGGTAAGTAACTTGCTCATCCGGAATATATTTTTCAAAGAACGGGACAAATTACTTACATTTGATAAAATTATTTCTGCTGGATTTGCATCTTAAGCAGTATCCTTGTGTGAACCTTCACAAGACACTAAAGTGGATCCAGAATTGTGTTCCTCAGCAGTTCCAATCAACTGTGGCAGGTGGAATGACCTTTTACCACAAAAAAGGATAGATTTAGAATGCTCCACTGTACTTCCAGTCTTCAGATCAGTAAGGCAAATCCACAAAGGTATGCATTATTGCCATTCAATTGCAATATTCATGACCTAGAAGGTGTAAGAAGTCTACTGAAGCACTGGTGATTTCATTCTAGATAATCAGCCCACTCTGAGAATCTCTATAATGTCCCTGGTCTCTCTACAAAAATTCCTTTGCAAAATTCTGCGTAGGCGAGAGAGACCGGTCATAGCTCCCTAATAAGGTTATTAGCAGACTATTTTCCTGGATATTGCATATGTGTTACAAACATTCCAATCTACAGTAAAATGTCACTTACACTTGCAAAATAAACAAAGGACTGTTTCTTTCTGCAGAAATACTAAATGAGCCTCACAGTAAACTGTGCATCAACAGAGGGTCCTGTTCCAGCTGAGGGAGCTATATCTTAAATGCAGGTGAGCCAATGCTAACATGGAAAGAAATGGATCCATGGCTAGCTCCAGCAGATCTGCTGTAGGAGAAAAGATAAGCACTAAAGAGGTGCAGTGGTGAAGTGTTTCAGAGGTGCTCACATCAAGATATTTACCTTTGAAGATCCCCTAATTAAACTGAATGGACGGTGTCCATGTCATCTATTGTTGAGATTCTTGTAGGCAGATACACTGTGGCAGTCAGTGACAATGTTCTGGTCGAAGATGAAGTGTTAGTATAAGTAGTACAGTCCAAGATTTCCACTTCTATAGTAATAGACAGACTCAGAATGGTGGGAGTCTCAGGCAAAGTCCTCACTTGGATCAAGTCTTTCTTAAAAGATAGATCATATCAGGTCTTTGAGGGCAACTACACCTCAAGAAGGGTGCCTCTCACATGTGGCGTCCCACAGGGCTCTTCACTGAGCCCCACCCTGTTTAATGTTTATTTAAGACCCCTTGCTGAGTTGGTCCTGCCATATGGGATCCATATAGTAACCTATGCAGATGATACAAACATAACATAACATTCACAGCTAGTAGTGGCTTTAAGCCACCCGAAGAAGGTGCCTGCTAACCTAGAATCTTGCCTAGGAACGGTGGCCACTTGGATGGACCAGTCGTATCTCAAGCTTAATGGAGACAAGACGGAGCTGATGATCCTGGGTAACTATTCTACCACTACATCCAGACTGAGCTGGCCCAATTGTCTTGGCCCGCCGCTTAACCCCAAAGAAAAAATTAAAAGCCTGGGAGTATGGCTGGATAGCTCACTCAAATTTGATCACCAAGCAGTACAATTAGCAGCCTCCTGTCATGGGATCATCAGACAGACGTGAAAAATCCTCCCACTGCTTCCGGTAACTGCACGAAGAATCATGGTCTAGGCACTGGTGATGTCCCGGCTGGACTATGGGAATTCTCTCTACCTGGGCACTCCAAAGTCCACCACTAGAAAATTGCAGGTTGTGCAGAATTGTGCAGCCAGGTTGCTGCACAATATTCCCAAATCACAGTCTGCACTGAGATCATTGCACTGGCTACCAATAAAGGAACGTATAATGTTCAAATCGCTATGCATAGCACACAAAACCCTTTGGGGGGCTGGCCCTAAAATTAATCTTCCCCTCATGGCCTTCTACCGCCCCTTAAGATGTCTGCGATCAGCTAACCTGTTCTTGGCAACAGTACCTAAAATCAAAAGAGCACGATCCGGAGGCCGCATGTTCTCCTACAACGCTGCAAAATTATGCAACACTCTTCCCATCTATCTCCGCTCAACAAACCACCATCTCTCGTTCCGGAAGCAACTAAAAACATGGCCCTTTCAGAATCTTCCTTAAAATTCTTATCTGTCCGCTTGCTGTTGCTAGCGCTGGGATGCCTAAGGGTAGCCATGCGCTTTATCAAATGTTAATTAATAATAATAATCTCTGTTGCTGGAGCATACGCTCCTGAAAATTCAGCATCACAATTCCTTGGCAAATTCCTGGCTTTGAGTTTCTTTAACCATCACACAGAAATGTGGAAAGACCAAGTCAACCATGAGTGCTTTATCGCCTCTGATGTCGAGTGACCTTTCAATGGTGAGGAGGTAGCTGACATACCAGTCTTCAATATGACTGACGTTTATGGCTAACAAGAACAGAGGGGTTTTTGAGATGTTGAGATCACTCTTTAAAACTTCCTCTATGGGGGGCCTTTTGAATAGAAGCATGATGTAAGATAGGAGCCCAACCTCATGCTCTTCTGCCCTTCCAAAAATGTACTCCGGGTGCCTCAAGACTTTGATTACCATGGAGCCTGACCTTCTTGCTCTACTTCATGATTATTTCTATTATTTTTTGGCAATGATCACATTGCTCTGAAATAATTGTTACGGTAGGCTGTACTGGAGTCATAGGTGATGGAGGTATAAAACCACTGTCATATCTAGAGACAAATGAAGTCACTGAAAGACATGGAAGAAATCACTGGATGAGGTGATGTATGAGTAGAGGATAGAAATTGTAATATTTTCATTACTGGACTAACCTGTGCGTTCAAAGATTAAAATCTTGAATATTGAGAGCCACAACACAAGCCCTAGGCAATCTCTTGGCCCGGACTTTCTTCAACCACGACACAAAAAGGTGGAAAGTTATTTTGCTCTAGAGTACTTTGAAGTACTGCTATGCTGCAATGTTCAACGTTCCTTCAATGTTGATGGCCTTTATTGCTCTCCAGTTTTACAGGAGAGAGTCTTTATCTAACAGCTCAAACAGAGGATCCATCAATTTAGACAAAATAGTATTATGTTCCCAGGGAACCGGTGACATCCACACCAGAATAAATGTCATAAAAATGCCTCCTTAAACCAGTCTAATTCTGGATACGGTAGAAAGCTTAACTCACTCTAGACTGTATTTGACATCTTATTTCATTGCTGCATTTGAGATCTTATTTGTCAAGAGATAGGAGATAAGGCAACAGATGATGTAGCTATGACACAACAAATACAATCCTTTATTTATGCACCAATGTAAAAATAGTTTCCATTTTAATGTAGAACTGTTGGTCATGGAAACAACACTGGTATTTGTTAGAATACTCTGGCAGTCTGTATTAACACCCCTCTTCTTGATCTGAAACGTTCCATGGTCCTTGGGGGCTTCACTGTCAGCTGGTATAAATCCAGTGGCAGTAGTATCTAGATCAGGTTTGGTTTATGAGAATTAGAGTGCGTGTTTCCTTCTCAATCTTGAAAAGCACTTTCAGGACCAGGTAAAATGATGGACAAACATAAGAAAATATCTTGGAAAGGCTTCCAACATGTCTTCCACTGTCAGTACTTGCTCATTAAGAACTGGCTGCGGAAAAGATCTTGAAAAAGTTCTCTGTTTCTCAAAAACGACATGCAGCAGGCCACAGTTCAGTTCCCACTTGTGGCAACATAACCGGTGCAATGCTCAATTGCAATTTCTGGTAATGTTGATCAATCTCTGGAAAAATGTGAATCAAAAAGAAATCATCTAATTTGCTTACTTTTCCCAATGTTTGCAAACATCTCAGTATGTGATTGGCTTAAATCCTTCAGAGGGCAAATGGATTAAGCAAGGCAACAAACATGCTAAACCAGTGAAAAATTGGCCAGCAGTGCAGCATTCTTTCATGAGGTTAACACACACATATGTAAAGAAAACCTCCTAATGTCTCTGAAGATCCGGAAGAAAAAATGCAGCCGTGGGAAGAGCTGATGCCCCATTTTGCTTAACTGTACAAGCTCTGCAACAGCCAATCTATGCAGAGTTCTCCCCAGCCAGAGAGACAGGGAGAGCTCAAAAAAGAAAAAGGGCTTGATCTTCCCTCTATTTGTACTGACTAGAACCATGAGGGGTTACAAACACAACACATCCCGGCCTTACCACAGGGCAGGAGTGCAAAACCTAATCCTTGAAAGCCTTGCTAAGTGACTGGAGAATTTGTGTTGGTCAGACCCCTGCCATTCCCTCGACTTGTTTATGGGCAAGGGAGAATTATGTATGTCCTTCCTGCCCCCAACTGTGTCTAACGGCAGGGGTTTGGGCGAGAGAGGAAGGATGTGTATTTCATTTTCACCTTTGTTTTTTAACACTGCTCGGCCTCAGCCAATGGTTGGGAGTTTATTTTTGCGCCCCCTCACTGCTATTCCTTGACCAAGGGCAAGGGAGATTTTCTTGTCATGTTTTCTGGCAGGACACCCTTTTCTGTCCCAGTCCTGCCTCACCCCTAAAAGAATGATGATGATGGAGTACACCAGGGCATCTATCAGTTGTCCCCACCCTTCTCTCCCTTTAAAATGTTGTGGGGCAAGGAGGACCAGGTATCAGCAGCTAACAGCTGCCTCAGGGACACTTTCTGGGTTTTTTTTGTATTAAAGGGCATGGAGGGACAAGAGAGCATCTACACCTCACTTGGTCAATAGGCAAAGCTGGGAGAATGACTGGGAAATGTGTTCTACTGGAATGTTGCATCCCCGTAGACTATTAAAAAATCCAAGTGCTCTGTGGGAATTCAACAGTGACGCTTTCAAAGAACAGATGGTCTAATGTATGTCTTCTTTGTGTTCCTCTCCTCTCATGAACAGAGTAGTCCAAAAGACCAAATACATTATGGTGACCAAGAGTCATATAAGTAAGGGAGCTAACTGTGACACAGAGTTGCAGAACATGCTTCCATTTCCACCAATCAGAATCCTATGCTGTCAAGCTCTCCTCTCCCAATGCATGGTCAAGACACCCCAGCCTCAGCAGACAAAGTTACACCTGAGAGACAGTTAGAGCTATGATGTGGATCCAGCAAAATTAGTTTTTGAAGATGCAGAACTTTAAGATGGAAGTCAAACATTGATTTTCAGTGAGACTTGAGGGATGACAGAGATTAATATAGAGCGGCAAGAGTCTTGACAGTGATTAGACCAGAAAGGAGAGAGGCGGACTTTGTTCCGCACAGAAAGGTGAGAGGCCTGACCGTAACAAGCACAGAGAAGACCTTGAGAGAGATGTGACACTGATCATCAAATTAAGGAAAGAAACTAGGTAGTGATCAGCATCTTGAGAAGTGATTTGCGCATGGAGGAGAGAGGTCTGACCACGATTAGAAATAAAGAAGAGAAAGGTTTCAGAGTAATCACCACAGTGAGAAGCGAGGCCGCCCTGACAGAGGTCAGTGCAGAATGGAGAGTAGTCTGACGGGTAACAACAAAAGAGATCTGACCTGGAGAAAAGCCTGACAATGATCTGCAGATTGAGAAAATACTCCTGGCAGCAATCAGTACACTGAAGAGAGAGGCCAGATAGCATTTTCAAGACAAGAGGCCTTGAATGGCACCGTGATGAGAAGGACCTAACAGTGTTAATCAGAGGGGAAAAGAGGCCCCCAGGCATCAGCAGAAGATGAGAGGTTTGATAGTAATCTGCACAGCAAGAACAGGCTTGTTCGAAATTAGCAGAATGAGCACCGCAAGATTGACTGCAGTTGGTATAGCGACACTTACCCTCCTTGCTTTGCTCTGGTATTTGACAGCTTTTTTAGTATCAGATACGGCTCTTTCCACATAGTCAACAGAGTGCTCCACGTTGTATTCAATGCGGTCGATCATCTCTCCCTAAAAGCAAAGAAAAGAAAACTGAGTGATAGGAAGTTACCTTTCTAACTTTATACTGTACCTGTATGTAGGACAATACAATCTATCCTCTTTTTCAGGTCTTGCTCAGTGCTGCCCATCAGCCTTCATCCTAGAGAGACAAGGAGAAATATATTTTTAGACAACTTTTTATATTTTTTTGTTTCCATTTTTTTAACTTGTAATGTGTCCCTGGTAGTTTACATATTATTTATATGTTTGGATTTGGGGCAAAGTGTTTGGGATGGGTCAGCCCTTCTCAACTAATTTTCTTACTAATTATTTGGCTCTTTCTATAATCAACATTGATTAGGCTGAACCAGACAGATATTAACAAGGTTCAGTTTGCAACAGACTAAATATGAGTGTTATCGACTAGGGATGATGTGAAAAGGGATTAATCTGACAGATAACAGCCACATGAGAAGTGCAAAAGAATCAACCTAAGTGGAGTCAGCTCAGCGTGCAATGTACTGAGTCTGAGAGCCATCAGGTAGGCATGATGTGCTCTGCAGGGTGTTAAAGACATCAGCCAAGTCATATGTTTGATGAAATAAACCTAACAGACACCAATGAGTTCTGTGAACCAGAAATACATTAGCTGAAACCAATATACATCAGTTGTCTGTGTTGGAAAATGGGATGAATCTGAAAGAATTGTGCATACATCACCATTGTGCGCTGTGTAGTGGGATGAATCTAGGGATTATCAGTGTTGTTTAATGCGTGACACACTACACCTGGGAGACATCATCTAGGTGAAGTGTGCAGTGAACGAAACCTGAGATACATGGGCTAGAAGTGAGGTCGCAATTAGCTGAACCTAGGAGACACTATCTAGGTGAGCTGTGAAATGTGAAGTTCTTGTGGGATATCAGCAAGGTGAACTACGTAACTGGATGAACCTGAGACTTTAGTGGTTCAGCTGTGTGGACTCGAAGGTGATAAACCTCAGAGACATCAGCTGAGTGGGCTGTGCAATCAAACAAAACTAAAAGGAACCGGCTTGGTGAATTGTGCAATGTGAAGAACTTCAGCGACATCACGGAGGTGTGGTGTTCAGTGGGAATACTTATGAATTATTAGCTGTCGTCTGTGCAATGAGATCACATACATCATCTAGGTGAACTGTGCTGTGGAATAACCTTTATATACCTTAGCTTTACGAGCTATCTAATTTGATGGACAAATGAGTTATCAGCTAGGTTCAGTGTGTGATGCTCTAAACCTGAGAAACACCAACCAGGTGAATGTGCAATGAGATACATCTTTTAGGTGTGGTACGGCAATGAGCTGAACTCAAAAGACATTAGTTATGTGCGCTGTGTAATACAATGAGCCCAAGAAGAAACATATAGGTGTACTGTGTAATGGAATGAACCGTATACACATCAGTTTAGTAAGCTGTGTAGTTGGTTAAATCTATCGGCTAGACTCTGTGCTGTTGGCCAAACATGAAATAGATTAACAAGTATGCAATGAGGTAAACCTCAGGTCATCTCACATCAGTGAGGTGTGAAGTTACAATGAGCTGAAATTGTGAGATATTCGCTAGTTGTACTGTGTAATGTGAGGAATCTGAGAGAAAAGAGAACAATGTAATAGAAGGAACTGGAGAGACATTAGCTAGGCACACTGTGTAATGAGAGGAATTTCAGAGACCATACTATGGTGGAGTGGGAGGAATCCAAGACACCTGCTTGGTAGGGTGCGTAACGGGTTGAACCTAAGAAACACAAACTAAATGAACTTTGTAATGAGATGAACTTTAAAGATTTCACTAATGTGCCATGTGTAGTGGGATAAGGCTAAGAGAACTCAGCTAAGTGAACTGTATAGTATGATGTGAGTGAGAGACATCATTTGTGTGAGCTATGTAGTGGACTGCACCTGAGGGATACGGGCTGCGTTCAATTTGTAACTGCCTTGTTTAGAACAGCGGCTATGTGAGAAGGGCAATGGACTACATTAGGCAGAAATCCACCAGGGGCAGTGCATACGCTAGGCTAGACCTTATTGACTTCATCTATGCCCAGGGTTGAACCTCCGAGACCGTAGGTATATGTGGTGTGATACAGGTTAAACGTGAGGATCTGTAGCTGAACCCGGCTGAATGCATTTGTTGTGAGCTGTGTGATATGGGAATGTTGAATGCTTCAAGGATCTCTTGAAGGCTGGTAATAGGCTGAACATGATGAACAGAAGCTAGATGCAGTTTTTAGTGGGATGATCCTTGTGGGCAAGATCTAGAACACAGTATTTAGTGGTCTGATCATAGTGGACTGATATTAAGATGATTACTGTAGTATGCTGACCATGGCAGGTAGAAGCTAGAATGCAGTATGTGGTGAGTCAGAGTACAGACCTTTGAAGCAATCTGTAGTAGACTGCTTATTATGGGCCATATGTAATATCAAGTTATCTGAATATGAGACAATGTGCTGTGGGATGAAAACGAGGCTGTTAAGTGTAGTCTCATGGCTGTCCCTGATGTGAAATGTTTAAATTAAGTCTTATGGCCAAATATCTATAGTATGGTTCAAGGGACATATTTAACTCTCGGCCCTCAGAGGATACTTAGGACTGTGGCAATAAAAGGCTACCTTGTTTTCAGCGAGGGCGAAAAAGTAGGAGTCGTTATCTTTAGCATCAGAAAGAAAGATGAAAATCGACACTTTGTTGCTTCATTTTCAGTGGAGAAGGGTTGATTCCCAACAGAGAGAAAGCTGCCACATTACACCATCACCACAAAACACCATCACCACAACACGTCGGCACAACATCAGGAAGCACTCCTACAACAGAAAGGAGGAGATAGCAGATAGCTACCTAAACATATAGACTACTAGATGAAACAGTTATCCTACCCTCACTGAGCCTGCAGCATACACTCCCATCAACCCTCAACGTTGGGTCTCCCTGCATCTCTGTTTCCAAACAGCAGGAATTTGTCACCCACAGTGGTTCCCGCAAAAGCACAGCTCCTCTGAATCACAATTTATCCAAAGCTATCCCATTTTATGAAAGCCTAACTCTTTGTTTCTTGCACTCCATACTGTGGTTTGTGGGAAGCATTACAATTCAGCGTCTTATGAGCATATAAGTTAAAAAGCGCGTATAATGCTAGTTTGTATTAATGGACTGCATTTATATTTCTTGTGATAGTATGTGACCGTCATGTTTTGCTGCCCAGTGATAGTTTGTGGCTATATATGCCAGTGCATCTTTTTGTAAGTAATGTGAGATACTGCTGTGCATGAAGGGGTGTAGCAATATTCTTAAGAAAGAGTGGGCGAGTGTGTCTCTTGGTATTAAAAGTGTGTGCAAATAGATTGTTGATAGAGTGGACACCCATTCACATCAGTTGTAACAGTGTTAAACATTGTCCTTTGTACTTGTTGATTGAATGTGGTTTGAATCTTTGGGTTCTAATGATGTGTCACACTGCTATTCAACTTTGACAGTTATTTTGTCTAGTAAACTAACATATAAAGATCTGTAAACTTGGGGTGGAAGTGAATGAGTCCTCCAAACTGCATCAGGGCCACTGAGTTTTTCAAACAAAAGTTTGCATTATATGTATTTCCAAAAAATGAATCACAGCCAATTAGGCATACTTGGATCCCTCTCCCTCCCCCCGGGTGCTTAGGGATACTCCCTGCGAAGAAGAGTGGTCTTTCCCCAAGAATGTCAAAACATTTTGAAATGTTGTACTGCTCTTCGAAGCAAACTAGTCCACCCTTGGTTAACCCTCCACCCGACATATGTGTAAAGGTGTCACAACATTTCTGCAACTTCTATTTGAGCAGGATATAAATCAAGCTACTGATCCTGGCTCTTTGAGAGTTCTGCTTTTCCTCCAGATTTGTAGTAGAAGTTAAGCAGCTACTGTCCACAGCCCTTAGACACATCTCCGCTGCGACCTCAACAAGTGATGGCACTCGTAGCAAAAAAGCCTTCAAGGGAAGGGAAATAACCTTAAGTTCTAGAAGCTGTATGTGAACTGCAATGCACAAGTTGCAGATTTTTGCTGAGCCTACATTGGATCCACAACTGTACTTGGAAACATCGAATGCTACTCTCAACACCAGATTTTGAGAAAGGCGACATGGCTACACCAGTCCAGATCTCAAAGGAACTCCTGGTAGATGGGCATATGATGGGGCAGTTCAAAGTGGAATATTCAGAAGTGTGGGAACACTGAGCCCTCTACAACCACTAACCAGAAATGTTAGTGCACACCTGAAAAAAACAAAAATTTGAAGTGCAGAGAGTAGTTCAGATAGTGGAACAACCTCTCGGTCACCATTTGTAGTAAAGTTCTGTGGTCAATTTTCTAGGAGAATAACTGAAGAAAGCTCAAACAGAAGCCATTCACCTGAGTAAAGTACAGCAATAGGGTCTGGCTGCAAATCAGGTCTGGCTTCAAATCAGCATGTCTTTTATGTAGACATAATTGTATGTCTCCTCCTTCTGCAGAAGAGCTGTGGCTACTGTTAATGTCATTAGTCAATATGTGTGGGGAGATTGCCGATGGTAGATAAGTGCTTGTTATTATTAATGCATTATTCTGGTGATGGAGCACAGGTGTCTTTGATGCCACAGCCAAGCATGGATGTAGAAACGCACATCCTGCAAAGTCCAAGAGAAAAAGACAGTCCTTTAATTGCACAGAGGAAAATATTTGACCCAGAGTAATCATCCTAAAAGTCTCTAATTGAAGATAGAGGTTAAAGATGTGGAGGAGCATGATCAGATCAGGTAGTGGTCTCTTAGGAGAGTCGGGGTGCTAGAAGGTAGTTACAACAGGGAGAGTATGTCAGAGGAGGCGAAGGGCAACATAGAGGGTTCTGGGTGTAAAGAGTCTTCCCCATAGATCAATGCTGCTGTTGGGGTCATTTAAACATCAACGCTATAGCGGGGGATAGACAGGGCTAAGGCAGAGGGATCAGCATTCCCATGAGTCCACCTATTTGTTGTGCACTTCCTTATGCTACAGATGACTGATTCAGGTATCTCAGTATTCCTCACCCCTTTCTCTCTATAGAGCCATTATCTTGGTATTTCTCCAACGTATGCTTTTTCTACATATTAGTTTAAAGGAGCATTTAGAGACTGATTTAGGATTTGACGGACTGTACTCAGTCCATTAGGGGGGTGGCGGACACTACCTCCGGGATCCTGAAGGACTGCTGTGTCAAATTTAAAGATGACCAATGGCCCTGTGGTCATCTTTGTGCATTGAACGGAACAAATGTCAACAAGGTGGGCAGTGTAACGCCCTTCCTCTGACTGCCCTTACTCCATCAGACCGTCAGAGAAAGTTTTTGGTCGACGGAGCCAACTAGGCTAGACTGAAAAGTTACGGTCCACCAGTCTCTAAATTAAGTGGGCCAAGGGTTTGGAGGACAGGCATGTGTTTGCGATGGAGTACCCTGTCTGCCAAACTCTATATCGGGCCCTTAGTTTACTCCAGCACAGTAGCTGGTACTTCGAATGCAGCCGCAACCCAAGCCACATGATACTAGAGAACACAGCCAAGCATGTGTTTGCTGGCTTAAGTTTTACTCAAAATACATTTCCAGTATGATTTCCCAAAATTTTTCCCAGCTTCATTATAGAAAAGCTTACTCAGTGATGACCACATTACTCTTGACTAAAAAAAATGGTAAATCAGTGCTCCTCCACTGAGTTTTTCATCATATTCTCCGCTAATCAAGACAGTAGTAGGATATATACTCTACTGCGTGTCCTCTTGTAGCATAGATGACTCTCACACTTCTTCATGCTCATGCCCATTATGATTGAGCCCTCCTTTCCATCTCATCTATTCACTTGTTCTAAAGTTGCCACTTTTTGACCCAAACAATGCAACATCTTTTGCCAGACCCAACCACAAAACAGTTTCCAAGAAACAAGGCATTCTACCCAAGCAAAAGTGTATTCAGACCTGAATACAAATTTGGCAAATAGGGGCATGTGTTCCCCGTGATCTGAAGACATCATTCAGGTCGAAACTAGGCCCGTAGAAATCCTATCCTATTGCCAACAGCCTTTAATCTTCTCCAAGGACTGTTCTCTCCCAGAAGTAAAGCTAACATTTTGTGTTTCTGAAGATGAGCCTTCATCAGGCCTATTTCCAGGCCTTCAGGGCTTCATGTATCCTCATCTGAGCTGGTGTAAGCCACGTGCCATGCGTTAGAAAGAAACCAGTCTCACAGCTCCCTCACTTTCTTATTCACTTTGGAGCACAGTGCACAGTTTCAGCAACTCATCATTAATCCTCCTCTGATTGATACAATCAAATCAGTATTCTCCAAGATCTTCCATTTGAATGTGGCAGTTATCTCTTTATTTTCTAAATCATCCCAGCTTCCTTCTATTGCAGGGAATTCACTCAGTATGTCCCCAGTCTCTGTTCGTCCCTATATTGTATTCAGGCAGCACAATACACACAATGCCCTTATGAAAAACGCTTCTGTTCAGAATTTAGCTTACAAATCTTGGAGGCTTTACCTTCTTTTCCTCTCTTTAAGTCAGTGATATCGCTATCTCCTAGCTGGCTAGTAGAACCCCAAGTATATAAAGAGTCATATGTGCACAAAAGACCCTCTGGATGCACCATCAAGGCCTCAGCACTTTGTTCCCAAATACCACTATGTCCGGATGTATGAGTACACAAGGTCTAATTCCCCATTTATATTTGTAGCCTCAAAAAGGATAAATAAATCTTCTGCGTTTTGAAAGAAAAATGATAATGAGCAGATTGGGGTTAACTAGCCCTGTGTCATGAGGGTAAAATCAGCCTACCTGCTTTTCAGACAACACCATCGAAATTGTTAGAATTTGTAATTTAAATTTTCCCATTGCAAATATGGCCCTGCAAGTCCCTGCATAAATAGTGTAGCTAACTTAAAAAAACATGAATTACTGAAAATCACTATAATAAGATATGGCATGTTGTGAGCTTTGTAAGCAGTCTAACAGATGTCGCTCATCTTTCTTGTACTCTTAAGTTCACAGAATTTACAATGTCTCAAGGTACAAGAGATAGGAATTCTTGCAGAGTGTAAATGTAATAAACCATGAGAGATTTCCCTGATCCCCTCAGAGATGCTTTGAACTGGAAGAAGATAAACCCACACTAGATGATACATCTTACTTCATTAATGAGATCAGTCTGCCCACCACGCTTCACTGGGGAACAATGTTGCTTTGCTTGCAGGCTTATATCTAAAGCATACATATTCTCAAGCTATACACTTCTAAGCAAAAAGAGAGAAAAGGGTCACACCATGCAAGGACAGAAGGCACACAAGAGACAGTGAGTTGCGCGCCAATTAACTGACAGCAATTACCTGTAGACTGAGTGTGTGCTCTCTTCCAGCAGCATGTTAATTAAAGGGTTAAACAAGAACCAAGACCGAGGAAGGGAACTTGCATTTACACCTTGGTTTCAGCCCTTTCCCCTTACTTACACTCTAATATCAAGTTTCACCTCTGCATATGCATATTTGTGCCCTCCTCTGCCCATAAAATCAACATCTTCTCATAGTCCCCGCCCCGCCTGCCCTACACCCAGTTTATAATCCTTTCACTCCTGGCACCTGCCTTTGCAGAAAATGAAGACAGCTAGAGCACCATACGTTCATATTTAGGAGTTAAACTCAAACCAACCACAATATTGTCAGGACCGATTAACAGCAAAACGTCCACTCATTAATTACTGGGAAACAGACATTCAATCAAAAGCTATTCAGATTTATTAGAAAGAAACAGTCCAACCACAAACCGCCAACATCAATGTGTAAAACAATCAACACCATCAACATCAGAGAAGAAACAGTGCAGCCCATGCAATGCTCAGATTATTTATTGACGATCCACATTATGCAGAGAACCCTCTTCCTAGCCACCTCACTGATATAATGATGTATACCAGAACATTAAGGAAGGTTACCAGCTGCCTAGTCACTTGCTTTTCTTTTTCTCCTGTGCGCAGAACATGTAAACCCATTCCTACCCCAAGGAATTATAAGGAAGAAGGATGCACACAATACGCATTGTTAATACCACAACCTACAATATTCTGTCACAACCCTACCACAAGGAGCTATAAAATAAGCATATAACTAACCACGCCTTGTTAATGTCACCAAACCACAAACTACCCTGTCACAACCTCACCTATTTTTAGGTCGAGCATTCAAGACCTCTTGTATATACTTTAGTATATACTTATATGTGTATGTACTTTGTGGGCTCTGGAGATCAGCCCTAGGACTTGTCTGCTTCCGCTTAGGGACTTTTTTTTTCTGTTCAACTGCCTCTATTTAACTGTCTTGATAGAAAACGACCAGTAGAGGTCAGTAAAATATCAGAATTGCTTTCTGCTTGTTCAACTGCTTCTATTTAACTGTCTTGATAGAAAACGACCAGTAGAGGTCAGTAAAATACCAGAATTGCTTTCTGCTGAGGGACTTTCTTTTTTTAAATATTTCTGGAAACTGCCTCTATTTAACTTTCTTGATAGAAAACGACCAACAGAGGTCAGTAAAATACCAGAATCACTTTAGCATTCTCTAGATTCCAGTCCATAGAAATTGTCTTCCACAAGCACCCGTAGACAGGCCCTGATTTTACATTAAAAGCAGAGCTTTGGTCTATACCATTTCCCGCTGAAAGGCAATATTTCTCTCCATGTGTTCCCAACCTGGCGTGTCCCGCAGTTTGGTGCTTACTTTCCCTCCATGTTAAAGAACAGTAGATGTTTCAGCACCCAGGCTAATGTGCTGCATAGCTAAATACATATAAAGGTCCCAAAGGCGAGACCGATTGCATTGCAAATGCTTGTTCTATGAAAGGTGGCAATGTAGAGAGGAGATATCTTACCACATGTTTAATTACAAATGCAGTGAAGAGTGTCACTGAAGATGTAAGAAAATATATTAACAAATGAGCTACTACAATAGCTATAATGGATTGTGACTAAATTATATGGGCTATAATACCAAGCTGTGGATGTAATAAAATGTGATGCAGCAGAATGCAAAATATAGAACTTCATGGTCCACAGTGCAATGAGAGACCAGAAAGAGATGAAGGGTCATTAAAGTCAAGATATACGCGTGAACATTTTAAGGCCTGTTTGACGGAGTGTGCCCACACTGCGTACTTGGCAAGTAAAAGATTAATAAAATAGCGCTGACTGCAGGCAAATAATATGGGGTTTACCACCAATCTTCTCTTCCTGGGTGTTGGCCAGCTTTGGTAAAATCATTATAATGTATTGAACCCCAGTGATTTAATGATTATTAAGAAACCGTTCCATAACACTAGGGGAAACCCAACCCGATTCCGAGAAGAATTACAACGTATGTTTGACGCCTACAGACCCAATTGGGTGAATGTGAATCAGATACTTCAGTTGATCGTGCCTGGTGAGGTAAGAGATCAGTTGGTGGAAAAATTGGTATGGCTGAATCTTGACCCCAGAAATTATGGCATGTTGAATGCTGGAAAGGATGAATGGTTGAATTTGTTTGCAAAAGTGTGCTCTGTGAAAACAACCTGGACTAAGATCTCGAATTGTAAACAGAATAAGTGTGAAACGGCCGCAGATGATGGAGACAGGCTCAAGGATGTGTTTGATAGCAATTCGGGAATAGTCAGTCTGATGGAGGTGGCTCATTAAACTGTAAGTGCTGCCTTTGTGCAGGTATTGTTACTGATTGTGAGAAGCTGACAGATGACAATACGTACTGGATGGAAACCAAGAAATTAAAGGAATTAGTAACCGTTGCAAACCATTGCATGTCTTCGCAGGAAAGAAACATGGAGAAAGCTGAATCGAAACTTATTTCATTGAAATGACAAAATATACAGCAGACGGTAAAAGTAAGAGGGTGGGAAGCCTCTCAGAGGGGTGAACAAATGAGGAGGTGATGGGAGGGCAGAGGAAGAGCTGGAAGGGAACATGGATGAGAGGCCGTGGGAGCTGGAGGAGCTTATTTTGCTCGTGGTCAACTGAGGCACTGGAAGCAAGATTTTCCGAATACTGTGCCAAATGTGCCAGATTTTGCTGAACACGAATTTCACCAAGTTATTTATACTGAATTTAGGACCTCCCAAGAGGTTCTGACTGTGTCAAGAATACCCTAATCACAGTAGACTAGAGATGTTCCCATGTTCATTGCTTTTCTCATGGTAAACATACCACTTGCCTCATTGACACCGGCGCCAACTGCTCTCCCTCATTGCCGCCTCGAGGCTTGTCCATAGATGCAGTTGGGATTTCTAACCAACAAGTTCCCTATTATATTTCTGACCCTGCCTCGATCTTCATTGGACCCATCACCAATAAGCATTCTACTTAGTCCTACCTCACCAGCTAATCTGTTAAGGCGAGATTTATTCTGCAAACAACACTGAAGGAGTCTATCCAGCAACTTTAGAACTAAGTCCTTGCCCTTTTATGTGAGAATACTAATTGTCAATCTACCTTAAATAACAATGAAATGTCTTCAGATTTAACCGTTTTGCTTTCCCAGGTACTGCCCACATTATGGTCCGCCAAGGCTGATGTAGGTTTCTATCATTAATAGAACCCTTGAAAATCAAGATCGACGAACAGAAAAAGCTACCTAGGATACTTCAGTACCTAATCAAAAGAGTGACTAAGGCAGGGATCCATCCTATAATAGCAGATGTGCTTAAGCAAGATGTTCTAGTGCCCACTCTCAGCAAATGTGATACCCTGATTTTGCTGATACGCAAAGCAAGTAAGGCCTACATGTACAAATTTGTACAAGGCTTGCACATAATTAATAAGGTGGTTATCCCTATATTCCATGTGATCCCCAATCCTGCCACCATCTCTTTCTGCATCCCTAAAAATGCCCAATGTATTACTTCTGTTATACCTTCTTCACCATCCCTCTACATGAAGAGAGTCAGTCTCTCTTCCAGTTCTCATTCTGAGGATCTCAACCAATGCGTCGTAGGCTCCCTCAAGTATTTACAGAGTCTCTGTCACTCCTTTCCTAAGCTTCAAAGAAGAACCTGGACACATTGTTTTTTCCCCAAGATTTTACTGCGTTGACAATTTATTATTGGCATCTGTTTCTTTAGATCACTGCAAGATGGACTTAGACTACCTTCTCACCGTATTGGCCAAAAAGGGACATGGCTTCAAAAGGAAAAACTGCAGTTTTGTCTTCCCAGAGTATGACACCATGGCCATGAAATCTCTGCCGGTGAACGCCATCTGTCACCCAACTGTATTGAAGCCAGCTGTAAGTTGCCTAGTCCAGTGATTGTATCCTAGGAGAGGGAGAACCACATGACTGCTTAATTATCACTGCCCATGCCACTAAGCCCTGTATTGATCTAACTGGCATCTCCATTCCCAACTGTGAATTGAAATATTTTGTTGATGGTTCATGGTTCAGAAATTATGAAGAAATACTGGTTGCAGGTTATGTTGTATGCGCTGTGGACATTGTGAAAAGTTATTGACTACTACAGTAAAATCCGTCCAAGCAGCTGAGCTTCTTGCCCTCACCCTTGTATGCATCTTGGCCAAAGAAAAGATTCTATTTGTGCACACGGACACAAAGTATGTGTTTAGAGTGATGCTCAACTTATGCTACTTTCAGTGCAAAGGGGGCAACTAATATCTGTGGAACCCCATAAACAGAAAACGGCCAATATGTAAAAAATCTGCTCAGTACCTTGATGCTACCTCAGCAGTTAGTTGCGCTCAAGTGTGTTGCCCAAGAATACCCTCACGATGAGGTATCAAAAGAAAATGCCCTGGCTGATTCCGCTGTAAGAAAGGTGGCACTGTCTGAAAATTCTGATGTTTCCACAAATTTGTACGAACGGATTCATTTCCTGAACGTTCTCTGAAAGATTTGCCTCTGTTGCAGGAATGAGCATCTAAGCGTGAAAAACAGTATGCACAGTGCGGGCCTACCATCACAGTCAGTTACAAGCCGCTACTGAGGCATTGTTTCCGCTCAGCATCATCCACATTGATGGAGCCTTTCCAGCAGATTGTGGCCTGAGAACCCTATGCTATGGCTCATTTACAATATATTTCCAGTCTAGGTGCTGACTCTCAGGAGCCTGTCCCCTGAGAGACTAAATTTGTTTGTTTACTGCACTGAGGTGTGCACCCGTGCCCCACTATACTAGACACTTTTCCCTATATAATAGGGGTTCTCAGATGTCCCCTTAATTCCCTTGTCCTGACGAGGCCCTAGTATTCCATGTGAGGGTAGAAACATCGTCGACACTCAAGTAACAAACAACGAACCTTTGGGATGACAATATGGAATAATCTGAGAACTATAAACTGATGTTTGTTACCAATACATTAGCCCATATTAATTCTATGATTTCCATATTTGTCTATGCCGTGGATCTAGCACTGGGGACACATTGTACTGTCTTAATTTGTATGTGTGTCATTATGTGTAGTTCATTGCAATTTACATATATACACATTTCTTTTACTTTTGATTAAGTGGTTTGTCGTGATCTATTCTCAATAAGTTATTTGCTACATAAGGTTTTTTAGCCTCCTATCATATATTATTTTTTAACAAATGATACCAATGAGAACCGTTGTTCCCTGAAGACCATCCCAACAAAAAAGCCATCTAGGCTCAAACTTAAAATAGCAATAAGGAAAGCAAATAAGCAACAATTAATCCAAATGATCCATCCAGAATGATGATAAAGAGTCAATGCAACCACAGATCATAGACATTTATGATAAAGGTACATGTCATAAAAAGTCATAAAATAATGGAAATATGACTATGCCAAAAACCAAACCATCCAGTCTTCATTTTTTTTAAAATAGCAAGACTTTAAGGTATTTTCTACATAAATTCATAAAGATAGATTCCCATATAATGTGATAAGTTTAGAGGAGAGGACATACAATCTAAAACACTGGCACATACTCACAATCTGCGAGTGCCAATACCATCAACAGCACCAGGTATTGACTAAACTAAGCAACTGAGTGCGCTTACCACTAAATTATATCTAACATGCATCCACAGCGCGTCATCAAACCAATACAATAATATGTTATACATACGTTTTTGTATATCAAGCACTCACATCAGTTATACACATTTCATCACAACATCTATCACACCATAAGGGCTCTGGCAGGCCCATTCTAGTCTATGTGGGGCAACACAGCTATGCAACGTTTCACTTCAGTATTATCAAAGTAACTACAGTCCATCAGACCATTACATCTTTAATGTTTTCCTGGTTCTATTTTAGATTAAAAACCATAATCCCTCTCAACTGCGCTCTGGGGCATGCTGTGATCTGTACTGAGTCCATTTTATGGCTTCCTGGTGGTACTCTGGTGACCTCCTGAGGTCATGAATATCTGTCAGTTATGACACTTGAGAGATTATTCGGCTGACTTCTTGAGAATGACCACTACGAGGACTGGTGAATGCTTGGAAAGATTTTTCCATAGTAACAGAGATGGGTAGTTGTTTCCTCATGGTAAGAATCATGAGAGCTAGCAGATTGTTAAAACTTCATATCTGCTATGAGAAAAAAACAAATATTTCACTAAGCGACATCTTAAGACTAAAGTCACAGTATTTTAAATATGTGCACTTTCTCTGAATAATTTCATATCTAAAAAGGAATGATTCCCCAATCAAAAGAATACTATTACATAGATTGTTAAAACAATATTTTAAGAACAAACATTTTCAGATAGGTAAAACCCCCTCTAGAAGTTTCTGATGTAGAGCAGTTGTTGCAGAGTTAAGAGTGGTGTGAAAAAATATTGCAAAGTTATTAAGGGCTCACATGGATTGAGGCCACTACATGTCTCTATTTGTAAGGTAGTTGGTCTCAGAATTCACCCAACAAAGCTCCGTGTGTTGCAGGGTATTGTACAGTTATCAAGGCAACGGAGATTCTGCCGTTAACAATCTTCAGCCATTTATTTTATAAGACGGTAGAAGTGCAACAGAAAGCAACGCAGACTTTAGATTGAAGCAGATACCTTAGCAAAACTCAGGTTTTTGTGTCTGGTCGATGACAGCTTCAGCTACATGTAGTGAAAAGGGCCAAAGACCACAGGAACTTCTTTTGTAAAGCTATGTTACTCGTTACAGATGTCCAAACACCATGTCACAAAAATGTATTGACGTCTTATCTGTACCAAAAATAGTGAAAAGTACAGGACAATGATGTGCTGAGTGTGTTACAGAAATGAAGTTTATGAAGCACGGACTGTATATCTCTCTCTGTTCAGAGGTTTAGGAGTATATGCAGGTAATATAGAATGTTTATGAATATTTAACCCATGTAGTGAATGAACCATAGCTCTTTCGTCTGACTACATGGACACACAAAAATATTATACTTTAAATAGCAACATTATAAAAATCCTAATAGAGTTGAGGAAGTATTTGTGCATGTAAAGCAAAGAAGGAAAACATTTCCTCCTTGTATTACACACTTTTGCTTTGTTGGAATCTTCATTTATGTGATACATGTTAGGGGATTCTTGGATCCTGCAAAACTTTGATTTAAAAAAAAACAAATTATGCGCCGTTTTTAGGATGCATTTGGAATAGCTTCACAATCCCAGCATGCCTTGTACCTAAAGTTGGCTCACAGTAAGTTCTTTTGAAAAGCTTAAAAGTAGAGATTTTAAAATGAAAATACCATACACGTACTGAATACCGGGGCGAGGGATAGTCATTCATGACTTCAGTGGGGGTTCCTACAATACAATTAGGCACATTTTCCTTCTGCTTTGATTATAAAAAAAACTGTTTTATTGAAGATTCAAATACAACATGACCCCAAGTAAAACCAGCCCACCCACCTTCCCAACCTCGGCAGTGGTGAGACTATGCCAGTAATCAAGACATAACACCCTTCAGAACCACTGCAGTGCATTATTCCCCTTATGCTTGGCCAATACTCCATTTCCACTCAGTCCTGATTGATTGCTGAATACCTCATTCTCCCCACCCTCCCCTGGAGTCATCCCCACAGTGTCTATTGTACCCACTGGATCCATCCCAGGCTCCTCATGACATGTCGTCGGTCAGGGCTTTCGAAGGTCCCCAAATTTTAGTGAACTTGTTGGGGTAGGCCCGCACTTTGTATATCTGTTCCTTCGCCCGCATGCACCAGTCCATGTTGGCTTTCCACTGATCCACCTTCAGAAAGGTGGTGCTGTTCCATTTCTATATCACATCTCGTCTAGCCACCATTATAGCTACGCTGCAAAACAGTTGGGGGTATTTGTCTAGCGTTTCTTCCCCTGGATACCAAGCATTTTCAGTTTGGACGTGAATTCCAGCTGCGTTTCCAGGGCTTCGGTTAGTCTGGCGTAGCCCCCTTCCAAAAGGAACCCAGCCGTGGACACTCCCAAAGTGTATGCAGTAATGTGCCTCACTGTGTGCAGCCTCTTGAACACCTGTCTGGTGGGCACCTATTCATGGCGAATAGCCGCGTTCTGGTAAAATATGCCGTGTGGAGTATTTTGAGATGATTTAATCTGAAGTTTGTCCATATCGGGATCTCCCCTGGATAGCAGCATGCCTTCCCCTAGGCATTGCCCTCTAACCTGCCTAGATCTCTATCCTATCTGTCTCTGAGTGTCATTACCGGGGGTGCTGATGGCTAGTCGTATGTTATATATCGCAGAGATGGAGTGCCGGTGCAGTGGGGCGCTCAACAATCTAAATTCCAGGGGGCTCTCCTCCGGAATTTCCTCATTCAGGTCTGTGCAGATGCACAGGAGGTTCCTAACTGATATGCATTTTAAGTATTGACTCCCTTCTAATTCTTGTGATTGGAGCTTTGCAAAGGTAATCAAGCTAGTTTTGTCCAGATGTCTCCCATCTTTGATACCCCCCAGGATGTCCCATTTTTTACTTCCCTCAACACCCTGAAGTAGTGCTAATGCTTCTGCATCCCAGAGCGGTATTTACAGGGTGAGTGTGTCCTGTCACCCAATGTGGTTTTTTAGCCCCCCTCTATGCCTTTATTACCATCGCAGTTTGGGATGGTATTTCCATTAATTCCTCCTTGCCATATAGCTGCCTTTTGTAGCCACCGCCAGGTCCATTGCTCTCCTGTCTGCTGCCAGTGAGGCTTCCCTTTGGTCCGCAAATGACCAATCACTGATGACTACCAATTGAGTCGCTCAGTGATATAGTTGTGAGTTCGGCAGTGCAATACCCCATCAAATATTTTCCAGGTCGGTAGTGGCATCGCTATTCTTGGGGGGCCGCCATCTAACTATAGTAGCCTGGTTCGTGGCAGCAAGCTGCTGAAAGAAGCGGTCTGGAATCTCAAAGAGGGAGTTCTGAAGGGCATACTGGAATTTGGTGGAGAACTGGTGGAGGTATTGCCATCATTTTTTAAAAGGATTTTAAATGTAAAATAGAGGATTTTCAGGTTTCTTATTGTGAAGCTCTGCTATTTACTCTTTTCTTTACTCCAAAATTTACGTTCTCCGGGGCCCTGGTTTATCGTCCCCCTGGGTACTCCAGTGAATGGTGCTCCGATCTTCCTGACCTACTGGCCCCCCATATTTGCAGACAGCCAATTTCACTTTGCTTGGCGATATTAATATCCATCTTGAGGATGCTAACAACAATATAGCCTCAGCTTTTATCGATGACCTAGGCATTCCCAATTTAGCACTGCTCAACTCCGCACCCACTCACATTGCGGGGCACCTGTTGGACCCCATTTTTTCTAACTTAAAAGCTCTGACAATCACTCCAACTCTTCAATTCTGTTGGTCGGATCACTTTGCGGTGCCTTTCAGAATTAGGGTTCCCTCCGTCCCCTTCTCTTGGCCCTTTTTTGAAACCCAGAGCCAGGAACTGGTCTAAACCTAACATTTCTGAGTTAAATGAGCAGCTTCTTAATACGAAGCCCACCGTTATCTCCCAACCTGACTCTGACCAAATTTCTGTTCACCAATGACTTACCGAGGCCATTGATACCATCTTGCCACCTACTTCTAAACTGACATGTTGAACTCACCCTCCTTCTCCTTGGTTTCCTGACACCCTCAAACAAGAAAAGAAACGATGTAAAATCTTAGAAAGACAATGGAGGAAACTTTATGCTGTAGAGGAAGTCTGAGGATGTGGCGGCGCTCAAAAAATATCATGCCCTCTGTAAATCGGCATGTGCCAAGTATTTTACTGAGAAGATTGCCAGCTCTCAACACCGTCAGAAGACTCTCTTGAAGGTGGTGAAAGATCTTTCAGCTGCTAGTAACATCCTGCCTCCACTCTCTCTTTCACAAAATCAGTGCGACGAGGTAGCCAGTTTTCTCAAGGAAAAGTTAATATAATTCGCCACCAATTAGCAGCAGATGCTGCAAAGACAGAGAGCTTCACGCATTATGTTGCCTCGCGGAGAAGTCACTCTCCGGGATATAATCCAGAGGCGACTTCCAAAATTAGGGCATGGTCCTTTTTGGATCTTGATACACTAAACCACGGATACTCATAGTACGGCCCGACAAGCCTTCCTTGGCGGCCCGCAGACCTTAAAGACATCGTACCTGTGTTTTTTTTTTTTTTTTTTTTTTTTTTAAAAGAGTGTCAGCAAACACCGCCAGTTGCAGCAGCGCGGACTCCGAGAGACTCTGCTCTATGGGGGCCGGGCGATTCCAGCGATAGTCAGAGTGGAGATGCAGGGGCGCTAAGAAGAGGTGAAAAACAACAAAGCCTCATTAACAAGTAAATGGTCTTTTAAAGACCTGTGAAGTACTCGGGTGCGGCTGTGTGTGTGCCCCCGTGAAGCTGTCTCAGCCCGGCCTGCCACACACGCAGGGGGGGGGGGGGGCTGAAGCCCTTTCAGCCCAATGGGCGTTGCGCGCCTGGGTCTGGGCTGGCGTGGGTGCACACTTACAAGTGCAGGACTACGCACATCTGCCAGTAGGGCTGCCACCTTTCCACAAGAAAAAACGCTATTTGTTGCTGTTTTAATAGTCTGCAAAGGCCCATTTGTGATGCTAAACAGGACTGTAAGCGAAATCGTATGTATTCCTCTGATATTTATAGGTTTCATTTTGCTTGATTTTGCTTGCAAGAAAGTGTCACTCATAGTCGTTACAAGGTTACAGTACCACTTTGATTTGTTTGGGAAAGATTTTGATTTTTTTCTCTAGCCCCGCCCCCAACTAACCCCACCCCCACTGGTGCGGCCCTCGGCCACAAACCACACCGTAATTTTGGCCCTCGAGCGAAAGTTTGTGAGTACCCATGCACTAAACAATGCATTGCAATCTATTAAGTCTGGCTCCCCGCTGGACCCCCTCGCCCGCGAAACTCAGACTTTTGGACAACTCCATTTTAACTGTTATTCTAAAGCTTCTTAATACCACTCCGAGTGAAGGCAACGTACCCCAGAATTGGAGGCATGCTCTTGTTCTCCCCCTCCTAAAAAAAGCTGATTTGGACCCTTCCTGTTGGTCAAGTTCCTGTCCTATTTCCCTTCTTCCTGTCTTTTCCAAAATCTTGGAAAGGCATGTGAACACTCAACTCTCCACATTCGTTGAGACTCATCGGCTTCTCCATCCCTCGCTGTCCGGTTTCAGGGCTGCGCACAACACTGAATCCGCTCTTCTTGGGGTTACAGAATGTCTTAGACAACATCTTAACTCTGGAGGCATGACTACTCTCATTCTGCTTGACCTAAGCGTGGCGTTTGACAGTGTTTCATTCGCTCACAGCGGTGCTGCCGCCGGCCACTTTGGCGTGCGGGGGGGGAGGGGGGCAACTCTATACTACCGCCTGATCCCCGAAGTCAGCCAGTTACACGGGGTCCGTGATCTGGGTCCACCATCTGGGCGACTATGACCGGTTGCTTCGATTGCTCTGGGCTGCCGGTATACGTCTTGGTATTGCCAATCCTGTTCTAGTTCTTCTAGTCGACCCCCCCTCCCCTCGGGACGCTTAACTCCTCCTTCCGATAATGTTTGCCACTGCGAGACACCCCCTTCCGACATATGGTGCTCCGGTGCAAAGAGTGAAACTGGCCCCAGATGATGTGTTTTTTTCTATGACACTAATCCGGACCTTGGGCTCGTGGACTGCGAATTTGAGATCCCACTGATCTACTATCTTCCTTTGCCAGTTTTGACTAACTTCTGTCCGTTGTTCCTGCTGCTGGACTCCATTCCCACCAGAAAAACTGTTTGTTATTAACACGGAGCCTGAGCAACCTTGGCCGATGCCCGGTGGAGATGTCCTAAGCAGCTATAGAGGAGTCTGGCTCAGGTTCACCCCCTTGGCCATCACCTACCCAGCCGGACATCTGACATTGTTTTCCCAATCTCCCTGTTGTGTCTCCTTCCCTCCTCAACCTCCTCCTTCCTTGATTCTTTGACTTTCCGCCTGACTCAATCTGCATCCCTCCCTCCTGCTCACCATTCCCCCCCACCCTACTTTACCCGTTAAGACGTGTTCGCCTGGCTATTTTACACGCTAATAACTCATATTATTATATAACCTCTTGTTTTCTCTCATATGTCCACTCTTGGAATAATGTGCAACTTGTAACTGATGTAACTTTGCAACAATGTAACCTCTTGTAAAGCGCTCTGATACCTCCGGATCTAGCCAGCGCTATATAAAACTCATCAAATAAATAAAACATTCTATTCAGATAGGCAGACTTGAGTCTTTGGGCATAGAAGGCTTGGCCTTGAAGTGGGTGATCTTTTTAAAGGTTCGCATCTTCAAGGTCTCTTCTCCCAATGCAAGATCTAAGACACTAGCTCTGGTGTCCCGCAGGAATCCATTTTGAGCCCCTTGCTCTTTAACATTTATGTTCGTCCTTTAGCAGATGTAATTGAGAAGTATGGGCTTACCCTCTTTTCATATGCTGATGACACTCAGATCATCATTTCGTTATCAGCTGCCCAACATCATGCCCCTTGTTGCTCCAATTGGGCCTGAGGAATATCTCCTTGTGGATGAATAAAAATGCGCTGAAGCTTAACGGCGATAAAACCGAGGTCCTGGTTTTGGGAAACAACCCTGATCTCTGGGGATCCAACCACTGGCCGGACTCCCTTGGGCCATTACCCACCCTGGCTACTAAGGTCAAGAATCTCGGCTTTATTATGGATAAGCTTTCCTTGAAGCCACAGGTATCTAAGGTTACTGCTACCTGTTTTTCTGTCCTCAAGTGGCTGAAATAGATCCTTTGGCTAATTCCCTTAGCAGCCCAGAGAACGGTTATTCATGCTCTGGTCATATCTAGATTGGATGAAGCAATGTGCTGTACCTGGGCGCAGATAAGACCTTGATTCGTCGTCTACAGATCATTCAGAATGCGGCAGCCCGGTTACTCTTTTGGCTACCGAGGTACGCCTCAGTCTCTCCTCTGCTTCACGAACTGCACTGGCTTAAGATTGCAAAGCGCATTGAATTCAAGGCACTGTGCTATATGTTCAAGGCCAGAAACGGACTAGCTCCCTTATACATGCAAGGACTGGTGACTCCCTATGGGTCCACGCGTCTGCTGATATCATCCAGCCTCTCGTTGTTTGCTACGCCTAGGTTTCGACTTACCCGCATGAAGGGACGTTTCTTTGCTTACCTTGGTCCTAAGCTGTGGAATTCTCTCCCAGCCTCTCTTAGGAACTTCAACTCCTTACTTGCCTATCGTAAGGATCTGAAGACTTGGCTTTTCTAGCTGTCTGCTGGGGTCACTGTTAGCTGCCTCTATCCTGCGCCGGGAAACCTGCACGCATTATAAGTCTCTTAAATAAATAGATAAATACTGGAATTTGGTTAGGCATATCATTTTAAATAGAGCTGAACGGCCCAGTGGGGATATAGGTAGTCTGCGCCAGTGGCCCACATCTCTGCTGTAGTCCTTGAGCAGCATGCCCAGGTTGTTGTCAAAAAAGAGCTGCTGGTCTCTGGTTACATATATACCCAAGTATCAAAACCCCTTCCCTTCGGTGCGGACTGGACTTTGCCAATCACCCCTAGGCGTCCATCCTGCCAGCAGGTATAGACAGGATTTACCCCATATTATGCACAAATCATAAAAGAAACAAAACTTTTAGAGATGGCAGGAAAGTTTTGTGAGCTAGATGTACAGCTCTTAGATCCAGGTAACTGATATGATAATGAGTCGTTCTATCTGTCTACAGGCTTGCGTTTTCAGCGGTCCAAGATGTGCTTTTCAGTGGACCACAGAAGCATTCATCAAAATCAACTCAACAGGAAGATCCTGGTGAAAAAACACCCTTTCAGTAAATGTATTTACTTGCACCAAATAAGAGAATGTCTCACAGCTACATAGAGTTAGATCCTACCCTCGCAGTTGTCTACCATTTGCGTCCAATGACCTTCCAGACACTACTGTACAGGCCTCACTTTTCTTCTGGCACTGTGGGCAATGAAAATCCATGACAAAATTGACTCGAGAAGGGATGATACTTGGCTAGCCATAGGAGTCTGCATTTGGAGGATTTGCTGACATTTCTGCAAAGTACAAAATTATCTCTCCGCCAAAGAAAACATTTTTTGCTATTTTTTTATCCAGAGTCACCCAATACATGGTAGCATCTGAACTGGCTTTGACGTGTATTTGGTTAAGCTGATGTGGAGGCCCAAATGAATCAGCAGTCAAGTTGTCTTGCAAAAGTCTTGTAAAGGTATTTTCTGGTTGCTGACTTTTATTAGTCAATCCTTTTTTTTTTTAAGAGAATGTTCTTGGTCGAAATTAAGTAATATATAACATCAAACTTCACTGAGATATTCACACACAACATCCATAAAAACCAAATCTTTTTGTTCTGTTTCTTTTAGTTATTTATTTTTCTTAAGCAGTCAGAAAAAGCCAACACGTGTTTTGCGCTCCACTGCGCTTCTTCAGGGCTTATAATGTTCCTAAAATCCTGTTATTCTTGTGTTCTTCTTCATTTCAATGGTAATTGTTTCTCTAAAATCTTTATATGACATATTTTATCCTCTTCTTTATCCATTCTAATTCCTGTTCTTCTGAGAAGTGTTCTATATGGTTCCCCTTGATAAGGTCGCAAAGCCGGCTAGAAGCCTCCTGGTCTGTCTGTCCGTTTTTCAACGTGTTTTATGGATGTTGTGTGTGAATATCTCAGTGAAGTTTGATGTTATACAAGTATAAAGAATACTGGTGGGGACCAGTATCTGAGATACTTTTGCAATTATGTATCCTGGAGGCCTACCACACACATCCAGACCCCTTGGTTTAGTTAAGGAGATAAGTGATGCAGCGCCAGCATTAGAAATGTTTCTCTCTTGAACTAATTATTTGCTAGTTTCAGATCAGCAATTGATCTGAACTCTACCTTTACTAACTTGTTTTGCACCAGGAATATCTGGAATACATTCCTGTTCCTCTTTGGAGCACAGGGACCATTGCTCTTTTCTTCAAGTTTATGGAATTTCCGATTGCCTCAGTTGGTGATGAAATGTGGGTGTAGCCTTTGGTGGAATGGATGTGGTGTCCTGAAACAAACAGAATTACCATTTTCAACAATAACTAACACCTATTTGCCACTGCTTATGCTTTGCAAAGCTTTTAGATGGCAAGAAATACTCTCCCCCCCCCAACCAGAGAAGCCCAAATTGGGGGATAGAGGGTCAAAGTGAATCATTGCTTTGTTGCTAGAGGAGGTTTCCCAGTTGAATTGGGCTCCTGAGATCCTCTAACTCTCGATTACTTCCTTTGAAAACATTGCTGTTGATGGTGTTGCTGCTGCAGCTCTCTATAACACCACTGAGGGGTTTTAACCCTGTTTACATTAGTATATTGTAGGAAAGTAGGATCTGCTTCTTATGGTTAACCCCACTTTTTGCTAAATGTGATATTGTTTTGGACTAGTCTGACCGGGATACTGCTAATCAGTACCCCAGTCTATCTGCTTTCTCCTCAAACTGTTATGTTATGCACTTAGGTACACTCCAGATTGGATACTGGGGTACCCTGGTCAGTCCTTAGTATATGGTACCCATGTACCCAGGGCATAGGTACCCCAGAGGCCTCATGGGCTGAAGCATGTATTATGCCACCCATGAGAGGCCATGCAAAATGGACCTTGAGGCCTGCTATTGCAGCCTGTGTAAGTTGGTGCATGCACCACTTACTTAAGATATAGGTTTACTATTTCCAAGGGTCACTGCACTTAAAACCTATAAGTCACCCCTCTAGCAGGCCTTTACAATCCTGAGGGCAGGGTGCTTTGTTCTAAGTGAGAGCGTTCCACTGCATGAGCAGAACAGCCCTGCAGTCTACGGAGTCCATTCTCCCGGGTTGTCAGTGCCGCAGCCATATTCGACATATAGAGTGGCATTGTGCGACCGCGTGATGACCAACTCTAAAATGGCTGAAACAAACCCTATTGTGTTTGGTGTCAAACATGTTGGAGCTTCGTGGGGTCCCTGGTGTTCCCGGTACCAGCCTTCTAGTCCCGGACAGCACAAAATAGTTGCTGCCGACCAGAGACACATTTCTGCCCTCCTGCTGCTGAGCCAAGCTCGAGCAGGGGAAGGCAGAACAATAGGCATCCTGTCACAGGGAGGTGTGACCACCTCCCAGACAGGATTTAGTGTATTAGGGCTGGGTGGGTCCTCTTGCCAGCGACTGAAAGTCTGCATGAGGGGCACATTTGGTGTCCCTGTGCATAGTCCAGTTCAAACCAGTCCTGGGAGTCGTTGGCTCCCGCTCTTGCGCGAAACTGGACAAAGGACATGGGAGTATCCTCCCCACTGTCCAGACCCTCCCCTGGGAGGGTCCCCTGAATCTTGCCAACCCTCTTCCATGGGTACATAAGGGCTTACCTGGCTGTAGGACCTTAGATTCGACGTGGACAAGATTCTGAACAAGAAACTACTAAACTTCGACCGTCTGGAGACACTGGACTTCGCTGGACTTTGTTTGCGCCGGACTTCGTCTCCCACTCAGTCTGCTGCATCGTCTGTACCCGTGCACCATACAGGATCCGTGCAAGACCTGTGAAGCATCAAGGACAACCGAAGATATCTCCCTTGGAGTGAAGGAGTCACTCCCCTGCATTCGCAGGCACCTCAACTTTCTACTTCCCTCGAGGTCCAAGCTGTCCTCTCACCAAGTTTGAGGTCAGAATCCCTTGTGGGGGCTGCAATACCCGAACCCCTGTGCACAGCATACATTTGCAAGTGCATAATATGCTTGTTGGCATTTCCCGAACAAGTGCATTGGGTTCCGAGTAGCCCCACCTCTGGCACCATTTCCTACCAAGAACTTCGGCCTCCTCACAACAAGTGATCCGTGGGCTGTTTGGTGAAATCGCTTGAGGTCCTCTTGCGGCTCCTGTGCCTCCAGCCTGTGAGTCCACTTGAGGGTCAACTTTGCTTTTCTTGGGGCTCCTCTGGTTGCTCCAGGCCTGCCCTGACTTCCTTTGCTGTGGTGAGCCTCCTGGACCTTGCTGGTCTGAACCGTACACATCCTTGATCTTCTGCATGGGTTGCCGCTGCCAAGGCTTGTTGGTGCTAACGCCGGACAACGACCCCTCAGCACTCGACATCCTCGTCCTCTCCTTGTCCCCGCAGCTGCAGAGTCAAGGACTCCATCAACACACCTGAAGCACCCGACATCAGTGGGCATTCATCTACTGAGCCCCTGGTCACTCCTGAGTGACCCAGACTCTGTCCCCTCTGCTTTCAGGTACTCTTCGACAAGAATCCAGCGGCTCTTCTTCGAAGTCCTCCATTGGGTTCAACGGTGGTTTCGGACGCCACTTCAGACCTATGCACCCGGCTTCCCTGGGATAGGTAACTTGGGTACCTTGGTATCCTCAGGTGGGGTGGCTCTCCAACCTTCTGTCTTCCACAGGGGTTTCTTCGAAGCCCACTGGGAAGGGTCCTTAAACTCTAAAACTTCAACTGCGACTTTCCCATAGAATTGTACGGAGCATGCGGTTGTGTTCCCACACTGCACCCGTCCTCCGTGGGGTCCCTACTTACTCACCTTGGGTGGTTCCTTGGGGTCTCGGCGATTCCACGTCCTCTCAACACTGTCTTGACTCGAGTCGTGGTTCTTATACCACTTTCTTAGTATATTGTTTGGTCCCCCCCTGGGCCCCAGTGTGTATTAGTGCGATTTACTGACATTTCTGTGCTTAAGTATTGTGTGCTTTGTGATTATATCCGTGTAGGAGATACTGTGTCGTACTAGATAGTGTTATATTAATAAATACATATTTTTATAACTACTGTGTGACTCTCCTTTCATTTAACCAATACTATACGGTTGCATTCTGGTAAAACAAGCTGCTTAACATTCCTTCAAGACTAAGCCTGAAGGCTGCTCACCACAGCTACCACTTGGATAGCTTTCTAAGGTTACCTTTGACCTCTTAAATCACCATAAGGGTTGTTTGGACTGGTGCAGGGCGCCCACTTTATTTAGTGGACAGCATATACCAGGCCAACTTCTCACATATATTCTCTTATCCCTTTTGTATTTTGATCTATAGAATTTTGTTGCATCTTCCAAAACAACAGCTGTGAAAGTCTCCATCTCAGACTTCATATGCTGCATTTCAGTTTCAGTCTGTGGCTAGAACAGTCCAGCATCTCTGAACGGTAAGCTCATAATGTTTTGCTGGGCATCATTCTTAAGAGTTGTTCGTCTGAGCCAGGAAGATCTTCTTAGAGCTACTTCATGGCAATACTCCATCGGAGCCAGGTCAGCAGAGTCTATCACAGCACTAATGATCTGCTTAGACACAATGAGACATTCACTTACCACTTCCTCAAAATCTCATTTTTGTCATTCAGCAAATCCTTCTGAAAAATGTGTATGTGTATGTTCTTCCTCAAGGCACAATCATACCTGCCAAGAAGTCCAGAGACACTTGACGTTTTGAGAGTCATTCCTGCCAAACCAGACTTTTCTTCCTACCAGATCCAGTCTTTTACTTTCTTTGGCCTGTGACACAGAGGTCTCTGGTACCAAAGCATGTAGATTCCTGATCGCAGGGTTGATTACTTAGTCAGGTTTTGGGGCCATGCACAAAATGGATCCTACTCAGATGGTTTATATTCTTTAGCAGTCTCGGGCTGTTAGTTTTGCTGTTGCCAGAGAAAGAAATGCATTCTACGGCATTTCCTCAATCCAGAAAAAAGGGGCAAAAGAGGATGTGCCAGGAGACTCTGTTCAATGTCTCAGTAATGAATGAGACTTAGGTCTGCGGAGACTCACAAGAAATATTGAGCTTTGAAGCTGCTAGGACGATGACATGTTGTAATATCGTCTATGGGTGAAATCCACAGAGAAGACCCAGGAGGAGATGTAGGTGTGTGCGACGTCGAAGATGTGTCTGTGTTCGAGAAATCCCACCCAAGTCTCTATTACATGGAGAATATGTAGGTGATTGCCTCTTACATCTTTTCCCTTGGGCTTATGTAGGAGAGTGTGTTTAGCAAGCCTTTCTGGGCTCAGCATGGTTAAAGATGGAAAAACTCATAGAAGGTGATGTCTGAGTGATTTTACATCTAGGCAGTACTGGAGAAAGTTGCGGAGGCTCGAGAGGAGTTTTTACTGGATCTTCCAAAGAGCTGGAAGATGAATGGGGTGCAGAGAGGAGGCTAGAAGAGGAAAGAGATGTCGGATGTAAAGGAGGCAATAACTCCTGAACAGACGAGAAGATCCATGTCTCGATATCAATCTGTATAATATAAACCTGTCTGACCTCGATCTACGTAACCAGTGAGCTTCTGTTTGCCTCAACGCTGGTTGTTGTGATGACGACCAATGTGAATGAATTGACAAGTGAATCAAAATCAGCATTTCAGCTGCCCATTACCTGTGCTTCTTGACGTTGGGCATGTGATCTTTGACATCAACATCTGTAGAGACTCTATAGTGTTTCACAAAGTGAGCTGTTCGCAGCCATACATGTTTACAACAATGACCTGTTCATTGTCAATGGCAAGAGTAGGGAATGATGGGAATGCAGTGAATACCTATGCCCTTTTCACTTCCTAGAGATCTCTCTTCTAAAGTCTTTTGAAGAAGAATCTGCTTCTCTGGTCCCTGCTCTGCTTCTTCTACTGTTCTTTATGCCAAAGCTCCTCCAGCTTTCCTCTAAGCTGCAGATCTTTTCTGTCCTTAAGTGATCCTCTGGACATATTTTTACAAACATCACATACTTTAGTCACATACTTCAGTTAAATAGGATGAAGGAACAATACTAAACAAATAGAATGCTGACTGCATTCTTCCTCCCACAGGACATGCAGTTTATGAATAGTGAAGGCTTTGTGACAAGACCATTAACCAGCAAGATGACAAAACAGGTTACATTTGTCAGCAGATAAACATTGAATAAAATTGGAAACCTTCCCAATCTTTCAAATAGAGTGTTTCAATACCAATGTAGGGTTTGGAGATCCTTCTCACTCAAGCCAAACAAAAGGAACTGACTTTGTAAGCCAACTTCTAATACAAGGTATGCGGGATATGAAAGCTGCTGGATTCCTAAAGGAGCAGTGTTCTATTTTCAATCAGCTACTCATTGCTAACCATCTGGCTGCCTTTTCCTTCATTTTTTCTCGAAGCCGTCAGTCCTCAGCATTAGAAAACATGTGGCAGTGGTGCTTTGTGTAACTATTTTCACTTTATGACCCGTTGAACTCCTCACACAATTCTGAAAAATTAACCATTAGATAGGCGATGGTGTAAATATGAACACTTTATGATGCCAGATGTATAATTAGCAAACAAAAAATAATTAATTGAAAGTGTTCTGGGTTCCCAGTGCATAGGTGGCAATTATTCTAACATTTATGAGAATCAATGAAGGTCTTGCAATGCAGAAGTGGTAAAGATTGGAAACATATTCTGTGAGTGATTAGTATTAGTAACTATACACAATGGTTTGATATTAAAATTCCAAGCAAGTTGTTAGAAGGAAACACATTCATCCTTCTCGTGGCACTACAAGTCAAAATGACCACCCCTATGAAATTAGGTTATCATATTTGACTACTATGAGGGACTGTATAATGGAAACAAAGACCAAAATTTAGAGTTACGTGCTGAAGGTTGAGAAATGACACATCTGTTTATTGATGCAACAGCCTGACAGTGCTCCTCACACTGAGAAGAATAACAAGCATTGGCATAGCCAATAGGTCTCACCTTTGGGACCTTATAAGTGTTTAGACATGCAACAATTGATGTTGTTGCACCAAGGATATTGTACTGCATAACTAAATACTAATAAGGTTCCAAAGGCGAGTCCTATTGGCTATGCCAATGCTTGTTCTCTTATTATTTGGAACTGTTTGTGTAAATAATTATACTTTAAGTAGAATAAGTGAGGTTGGCACTTCGACAGGAGAAAAATAACCTAAATATAATCCTTTCAAATGTAAATGGGATAAGCAACCTGATGAAGAGGAGGAAGGTGCTATATCCTCCTTTAAAAGTAATTCCGTTTTTAAAGAATCTCAGTTGAATGGAACAGAGGCAAAAAAACGAAGGTTTTGGGATAAACTACCTAACAACATTACAACAAATGCCTGAAGGCTAAGCAATGTATTTAGAAAACGCTAAATATTATAACAACAAATAATGGTAAGAGATTCTGAATGCAAATACTTTATATAAAAGTTTGTGCAGGAGACGATTCTTACTTTGCAAAGGGTATTAGCCAAATGACAAGCTAAAGTGTTTCTCGGGAGAGTTATGTAAGAAATTGGTACCCTTTAAAAAAATGAATGAGAGCACCTGGAAATTCTTTAGATAGAAAAGGAGATGGAAGGACAGATGCCACCAAAGCAGAACCTAATCAAAGACACTAATGGACATGATAAACGTTTCAAGATTGAATAACCGAACAGAGGGAGGCTTTACTTTCTATTCGGCACCACACACTTGATATTCTGGATCTGATTACACACTTGGCAGTAAAACATTTTGTCCACGGCAACATACACATCTTAAAGCGCGACCCACTCATATTTACACTGTTTGGTGGGAAAAAACCACTCTTTTTGGAGATTGGATGCATCAATTTTACGGGATATGTAGTTAGTCAGATATCGTTGTGCAGAACTGAGAGCATGTTTAATGAGAAATGAATAATCGAATTTAGATTTAAATGCGGTTGGACAGCCTTTAAAGTTTTATATCTGAGATTTAAAAATTGACTACTCCTAAAAAAAAAAAAGACCAAAAGAACTGAAGGACCTTGAGCTCGAATTAAACCTTCCGGAAAAAAAAGCCCACGTTTAAGGGTACAACGCAAAACAGCATATGCTTATTGTTACCGAACTAATGCACCGGGAAGGACGAAAGAATGAGTCGATCTCTTGGAGAGAGGCTGTTTTCATAAGGCCAATCACTAATTTCTGGAGTGGAAGCGTTAGTTCACTGAGCCACAACACCCATCTTAAAAAGACCTGCATGTGAAAGAAAAGTTAATTGAGCCATGTCTCA
This sequence comes from Calotriton arnoldi, assembly GCA_963921515.1. NCBI lineage: Eukaryota > Metazoa > Chordata > Amphibia > Caudata > Salamandridae > Calotriton > Calotriton arnoldi. Next base: position 1,396,393 of record CAWUFW010000130.1, read on the forward strand.
GATGAATAAAGTGTACTCGAGAGTTGGAATTTGCTGTTTAGTCTATATTTGAGAAAACAACGTTTACATTTTCTTATACTATGAGCTTAGTCTGCCCTCTTGCGGAGATCATTGCTCTTTGCAATTTTCGCGAGCAGTCCCCTTCATTAACAAGGAAACTCGCAGTCACATAAAAAACAATATTACCAATGTAGCGGATATACATAAGCGCGATATCAAACCCAAAAAATATTACCAGTATAGCGGACACGAAAGCGCAACATTCACCCAAAAAATATATTGACATGAAAGCGCGACATTAACAAACAAGGGAGGGTGAGAGCGAGAGTAGAGGAATGTTAAACGCGCGCGGCCACGCTAATTGAAAACAGATGGCCCCTGCGCGCCGCTGCTCGCTCCCGCAAGGTGGATGCCAGCACAAGCACGAGTGCTTGAAAAGAGCTGACCAATTTCTAAAGGTCACTCCTAATGCAGCGCTGCGCGCTGCCCTAGGCTCGACCTAAAAAGGGGAGCACAACTTAGGGCAGGAGATCACGGATGAGCAGTGGATGAAGGTTTGATTATTACAAAGGAACTGCACTTGATGTACTACTTTACATATGGAACAGATACTCAACTATGACTTTCACCCCCACATAATATCAGCAGATTCAAAGCGGAAAATGGATGCAAATTTTATAACCCAATAAGAAATGTCCAATTACATCAAACCAAAAAAACTACAATGGCTCCACCCCTCTGACAAATCCTGGGTAAAATGCTCAGATTTCAAATCTAACAAAGGCAGCAGAAGACTCTGAGTTTAGACTTTGTGAATAACAAAGTGACACAAAAGAAATCTCATCTGAATGTTGAAGGGACCCTCTGATGTACAGTATTTTACTGAGGCTCTCGCACTAAGTCTGCATTGTTTTGTACAACAAGAAACCTGAAACAAATGGCCATAGATTGCTAGAAGGACATTGCTATCTTGTAGAGTTTTATCAGGGTTCCTTAACAGTCTTGTTCCCATGCTCTGTGTTTTTTTTGGCTCTACAGCTATTACACTGGTTGCTAACAGAGCAACTAAATAGAAGTAGTCTGTTAAATAGTACCTTCCTGTAGTAGGGTAGCAAGTACTACCTTTGACTCACTTATGCATCTCTCCACTGTACTTGCTTTCGAGACTTATGTCCCGCATCAGTGTATCTACCACTGCCGTTACTACCTGGATTAAATGCATTGTCTATTGCAAAGTTTTATTTTGTTTTACTATAAAGAATTTCCCTCTTGGCTTCAGTTTGAATAGCAAGCGAAGCAGCATGTATAGGCAGCTGATTCCTTCCCTGCACCGTGTTTAGAATTGTAGTGAGTGGAGTCATATGCCTACAAGTAAGCAGCCTCAAGTGGCCCTCCTCAAGGTAAATTAATAATAATATTTAGAATCAGCAGTTGCCCTTTAGAAGTGTCAGAGACAGCAAATCCTTTCTCTGTTCATAGGATGTTTACTTAAGTGGGAGCTATGTGTTCACTCACCTGGCTTTCCACTAGCATAGCCATGTCCATAAACATGTCGTGGAGTTCCCGGATGCTGGTCTCCAGCTTGATTATCTCACTGTGTCTTGTCTCAATTTCGTTCAGTGCCTGTTTTGTGATGTTTGAATCCATGATGATCTGTAAGAAGAGAGAGCATGCTAAAACCAAGTGAAAGAAACGCCAAAGAGCAGCCAGCCAGCATCAAAGCAGTCAACGAATCAACAGACCGGGAACTTAAAAAAAAAGAAAGACACCTGTCAAAGAGAGGAGGGTGAGGAAGAGTTTTCATTTATATGTACCAAGGCTTCCCTAGACTGATAGCCTCCAGACAGTCACCTGCAGAAAGAGTGACTTTACATTTTCTGATGTTTTTATTGTTTTGGTACTGAGGGGTAAATACCATGCGTGATCCCCAGTGATATGATATAATTTATAAAATGCCCAGCCCCTAGCCGAATTTTTCAGATTGTTTTGAAAGAGCAATTTATTCTTGTTCCAGTAATAGGAGAGTTATAGAATGCTGTCCTTTTTAGGATACTCAAAATTAGGTTATCATTGATATTTTGTTTACATAAATTACAAAAAAGCCAAATAAAACCAGGCAGGATTCAGAAAGATACATTTCATTGATTACATTTTATGGACAAAATGAGTCTAATTGAACTTGTGTCTGTTTCTAAACAGAATTAGATCCAGGAGGAATGTAATAAATGTCAACCAGCTAATTTGTGAAGTTAAATACCGGGGATCAACCTGCTGCCCACCATTGCTAAGGCAACAACTCTGCATTTTGTCAAAACAATCTCCAATAACGCTCCTAAAATGGTGATAATGGTCATAATTTCCCGCACAAAGCAATCTAACTACTTTTTCTTGCGTTAAGGCTGCTTCCTTCGCAAACTAAATCTAAACATTACAATGAGCTGCTTTATCATTGGTGATCTCTAAAATTCTTAAGAAAATACTTGATATCTGAACATCATCTCTGGGATGCTAGTACAACAGAGCAAGCGAAATACAGTCCAAGAACTCATTTGAGGAGCACCGAAACATTAATTTCGGGAGCGGCTTTTTAGGTGCCCCCTCCTCCTCCCTACCCGACCTCCTTCTCCACAAATTCCCTCACTATCACTTTCCAATAGTGCCCATCACCTTTCTGATGTACATTTCATTTTTGTAAGCGCTTAAGCTCTGCTTATAGTTCACTCACACTCAGTTTTGGGATCTGCATGGTACACGCTCTTTGTAGCAGGCAAATTATCCCTCTGCGCTGTTTTATGATGAGTAAAAACTGACGCCAGACAAAATTCCGACCTCTCACCAGCAGTAACAATAATCACCAGAGTTATCTTGATATTTTTATTGTTGCCTGACAACTGCTGGTCGCACAAGGAAGTTCACGTGCATTTAAACCCATAAGTTATTTTTAAACACAGCGCTCCCACCAAAGTCAGCGCCCGGTGCGCTGCACCGCCCTAAAGCCGGCCATGATTACTTTAATAAAGACCAATCTTACCTCTAAGGACATAAGACAAATTTTCCTCATCTGGTTAGCACAGGTAATGAGAAGCAAGGATGGTAAGTTCTAAGCCGATATATAACTCTCAATGTTAGGAAAAGACTCACAGACCGCCTCTAAGGCCCTGATTAGGAGTATAGGTGCTATTAGCGCATGTGATGAATAACGATACCACGGGGTATGCTATCTATCAGGTAAGATACATTGCACCTATTATGAGTTTCTGGGGAATAAAAGGCAGATTGTGGTGTTCAATGCACCAAAATCTGCATTGTACGGTAAATACTGTACACATTTCCTCTGCTAACTTTCAACTGGTTGGTTCTGCCCCAATTTAACGAAGGTTGAGGTATTTTAACGCATCCGATAATAATCGGATGTATTAAATGCTACCAAACTCGTAATTCCGATCCCTGCGCAAACAAGGGTTTACGCAGGAGTCGGATCACAATGACCCACTCGAAATCAAGTATTGCTAGCATTGCCAATATGTTCACAAAACTGGAAGCTTAAACAATAAAAATGCCTTGTTTAATTACCCTGAAAAGCATGTTAAACGGTTACTCTAAATAGAAAAACTAGATAACAGTTTCCTGTAAAGGTTCCTATATTACATCAAATTCATCATTTTGAACTGAAAATGAAAATCACTTTTAGCCACATATGGAATGAAATTTAGAGTAGCTTAAACCATAAAACAAAAATAATTCTTCTAGGATCGTACTGACCATACTCAGTCAATGCTGAAAAAGCATTCAACTCTATCCACTGGCCATACCTCTTCCTGGTACTGCAATGCTTTGGCTTTAGGTCTAGATTCCGCAGGTGTTGGCAATCCAGTTTGAAGACCCGAAAGCAGCAGTGATGGGTAACTGGGTGGTATCCATTCCCTTTCCATTGGGAAGGGGAACAAGGTAGGGGTGCCATATCACCCTTCATTTTTCTATGCATGGAGTCCTTGAGTGTTAGGTGAGGGCAAGTGATCAACTGGTGAGCTCCATGGAGCGTGTATCCTCTGTAAAATGTCCCTGTATGCGGCGACGTCTTACTGTACATGGCAAACCCAAATATAACATTACCCTTTATCTTCAAGTAGTTTGGCGCATATTCGGAGTATGAAGCATCATAGCATCTTCATTTGAAAGTCAAACGTTTGAATAGAGTAGCAAGCTCAATGAGATAGTGGCTGCTGAATGAACTATTCTACGCATTAGTACGTAAAGAGAGATAAACATTTTTCATTTAAACAGATTTCAGAGAGTTTCTTACCCAACCTTTGCTTCAGCTTGAGCATCAGTTTCTAGGCCGCAATGTCTAGTGAAAATACAGATATATTTCTATGTTGCAACCCTACAGATATATACAATAGAGACATTCCAAATTTATGCTGTGGTAGCGGCTTTTCTCTGCAATAGGGTGAGAATGTAGGTGTCTCTCTGCAAGTGTAGAAGGATTAGGGAATGACATTGGTAATTTAATGGTTTGATTAATGTGAAAATCAGACACTACTTTCAGTAATAAAGAAGGATGTGTTCTCAAAACGACCCTGTTTGCATGGAAACCAGTAAAGGGCTGTACTGGCAATATGGGTGGAGTTCAGTGAATCTCCTAGATGAAATGTCAGCTATTAGAAAAGCAGTTTTCCAATGATGGTGGAATGTTGCTCTAGGAATAGGTTCAAATGGAAGACTCAATAAGACTCAATAGTTTCGATATTACAAGATTAAGTTCCCATGGTGAGGCGGGGTTCTTCACAGAAGAAGACACCTTTTTTAGACCTTTGAGGAAGTCTTTGATAACTGGAATCTTGCAGAATGAAATCTAGTGCGGAGAGTTCCAATATGTTGTTACAGCTGCTAGATGAAATTTTATAGAAGCGAATTGCAGTTTGAATTTTTGTTAAATGTAGTAGAATATGGAAGAATAGCTTCTTCCTTGTACGAAACGGGATAAAAATTTTAGTCTGACACCTAATACAGAATCTTTTCCATTTCAAAGCATAACAGGATCTTGCCTATGGACGTTTAGCTTCTTTCAATATGTCCATACATTCTTGGGGAAACTTTAAGCACCATACTGTCTGACTTCAGGAGCCATGCAGTCAAATTCAAATATTGAAGGGTCGTTGCTGAATTTGGCCCAGAAGTCTGGAAGGTAGATTCAGCCGGCAAGAGAATCTCCTGTGTTTGACAACTGAGAGATCTAGAAGATCTGTGTACAACTATTGTCTCTGCCAATCTGGGGCTACTTGTACGAATTTGATCCTAGTTGTGCATAGCTCAAAAATCACTGTGGGAATGAGTGGGATTGGAGGAAAGTTAGACAAATGGAGTCTCCGTTCGACCAAAAGGGCATTTATCCTTGAATTGCATTCTGGTTCCCTGGACGCAAAGTCTTGGCATTTTTTCTTTCCTGCTGTGGTGAATAAATCTAATGAAGGTAATCCCATTACTGAAAGATTGTTTCTAAGACCTTGTTGTTTAAAACCCATTTAAAGATTTTTCTTGTGATGCTGACTGAGGAAACCTGCTTCTTGGTTTAGCTTTCCTAGAATATATATTGCTGCCAAACTAATTCCTCTGCCTACAGCCCAACACCACATAGTTTGAGCTTGAAGTCCTAGGAATCTCGATCTTATTCCTCCTTATTTCCTTATTTGTTTGTATAATGCATGGTGGTGGTGTTGGCTGTACTATCATATTGTTCAATGGTAGGTATGGAAGGAAAGCTTTGAGTACCAGGGTAACAGCTTTCATTTGTAACAGATTGACACAGGAATTATTTTCCGTAGGAGACCAAAGACCTTGTACTGCGAGATGTTGACTTACACTAGCCAACCAGTCAATAATGAATCTGTCACTATTAATATTTCTGGGGATATATTTTTAAATGGCACTCCCTTCTTCAGCTTTCAGTGACTGCACAACCAAGTTAGTGATTGTTTTGCTTGGATGGATAGGAGAAGACAATCTTCCCAACTGTCTTTCTTTTGTGACCATTGATCCTCTAAGCACAGCAGAAAGGCTTCAACCTTAAATGCAACCACAAACCTACAGCTCGTTAGATTTTGTCCCTCCTAGGATCAATGCATCTTGCAGTTACTTGTCCTGAAAGCAAGATTAGTCATGCCATGACGAAAGAAGGATTGAGGGGGACCTCCTATCAACAATAGTATTCAATTCATTCAAGATGATCATCCAGTACTCTTGAAGGTTGGGGCATTCCCAGAGTGTGTGATAAAGATCCCTTCCATAGTGTTTCATCGCAGTAGAGGCCTTTCATATTTTGTATGCCGTGTGCAGGACCTTGAACTGGATCAGGTGGAACCTTGCCCTGATAACCAGCTCCCTGGGGTGCCTCGAAGCCACCTCCCAGTCAATATATTTGAGGTTTCCAGGTCTTTCTCCCATTGCTGCTGAAGGGCCTTGAGATTGTCTGGCATGTTTTCAATGAGTGTTTTATACATGGATAATATCACACTTTTTCCAAGCTTGCCCTACAATATACAGCTCTCGGCCCAATCCACTCACTCAGATTGCAGTACATGTCCGAGTTCTGTGTGTTTGTACAACTGTGAATGCGAGAGTACAGACTCCTCCCACATTTGATTGAAGGTCTTCACGGTCCCGTCCAATCGGGTTACAGCATGCAAACCCTTTTAGCTTATTTATTTCTTTGAGAGCGTGGTCCCCTCCCACAATGGCGTCTTCAGTGTGACCCTCCGCCTCCACCCTAGGCAGGCAGTTGCACTTTCCCAGGTTATCAGTGAAGTCTGAGTGGAGGTGGGGGGCCCCATTGGCCCTTCCCCCACACAGAGATAACATGTCCAAGTGGTGGCCACCATCCCACTCCTGCCCAGTTGTACCGCAGGATCGTTAGTGGTTGTGTACACCCAAACATTCACTGCATGCATTTGAGCAACCCAGTAGTATTTCCACATATGTGGCAGAGCAAGCACATTGTTATACATGGCCCTGCGCAAGGTTTTTAACGCTATTCTTGATACTGCCCCTTCCCAAAGCAGTAGTCGTAGATCCCTGTCCAGCTAAAGAAAGACCACCTCCGGGATCAGACAAAGTGTATTCTGAGACTTCAACGTCTACATCAAATGACCTGAATGACGATGATGTGAGGTTGTCGATCCCTCCATCTAAGGTGAACAGGTAGGCGCCAATGAGCTCATCGGTGGTGTCAGTGATCTTGATGTCATCCTCCAATGCTATGAGAATTGTGTCCTCTATAATGTTTTTTTCCAGAGGGTGATATGGAGACATGGAGACTGATTGAGATGTAGATCTCTCTATTCCCTTTTTTTTCCCCTCTTCTGCCCTCATGTCCTCTAACATACCTCACAAGAAGATTTCGTCCCTGTCTTTTAATGTTCATTTTGCCATTTTCTAGCATATGGCGCAGTCAGAGACAGAATGAAAGGGAAATAGACATACTACGCACACTTTATGTGCGTCTTTCCGAATAGTCTCCCTCCCACATGAGGGACACTTGAGGAGGGATAGCATTTTGAGAAATTGGATAAAAAAGGATTTCACTCAACAGGAGTTGTTAAACATTGAGTGACATATCTAGAATTATTTTTCAAAGCTGAAAATTTCTTTAAATTAAGGGTAAAAACCACAGCAGTATTCTTGGGCTAGTTCTCTCACGAGCCAGAAAAAAGAACTGGGAGAGCCAGGAAACTGCCAGTACAAGGCATGTTGGGAAGAGGTGTCTCCCATGTCCATTAAAGGATATGTTCCTTTTTCTATCTGTTAAACATAAGCATTCAGGCTGCATTTTTACATTCAATTTCTCTACTCAAAACTTCATTGAGCTATATTTTCTATTGAAAGATGCTGCAATTCAGTTCTGTGAATAAATATAAGAGGAATATTCTGAACATTTGTGAAAAATTAGGCCGTGCTAGGCTTGCAGTCAACAGATTAACAAACAAGATTCATGGACAAAGACACTCTTTGATGATGTTTCCATGAAATTAACTATATAGGAATATGTTCCGGGGTACGCACACTTTGCATGGAAGTGTTTATGACGATCAATGAAGATGCTATTATGCAGAAAAAACAATGCTGTCAACTGTGTCAATGTTGACCTTCTTGAAGGAGAGTGCCTTGATGTGGACCCTCCTGAGGGTCATGAAGAGAGCCTTGCTGTTGAATGCATCACAGGAGTTGTCTCAATGTGATGCCTGGACGGTGAGTATTGTAGAGGACTTCTTTGGTGGATGGGTCCTTACGACATCCACATCGAACCTGCCACAGAGGGCATCCACATTGTACGTGTCACAGAGCTGGCCTCCAACAGAGAACATGTCAGTAATAAACCATGCTTTGATCTTGAGATATATGATGTTGCATGGCGATCTCTGCAGTGGTGGGAGTGTCCAGAGTGATGACACCCTTTAATGTCCCTAGACACCCCTCTTTGAAAGTCTTTGTTTGGGGTGGCCACAGATACAGTATAAGAGTCATCTTCACTGGCCGCCGGTGATTCCCCCTCGCTCTGCCCTAAAATCTTCCAGCTTCCCCATCATGCGAAATAGGACTCTGTCATTTTTTAACACACATTTGCACTACTTGACCGAATGCAAGGAGTGTCAGCAGACCACAAACACAGAATGTGGTTCAGAGGCAGCCTTCTTCCTCCTACAGGGGGTGACACTTTACAAAAAGTGAAAACATAATGAGGAAAACAATAGCAAAACTCAAAGGGAAAAGTTTAAAATCAGTCTTAGATGTTGTTTTCTAAGGATAAAACCTCAAAGGATAGCGTGAATAATCCCAGAAGTGTTCTGAGATCCTTTCAGCATGAGCTGAAAAAACAGAACAGTCTTTGAGGCAACTACCAGTACCCTTTACCTTCATGTTTCTCTCGCTCACACAGGGGTTTTAAAAGTCAAATATCTTGGTTTCAGCACACATTCCCCTTGGTATTGCAATGTTGCCTTATGTAGTGTCAGTGAGGGAAACAGCCTTTACATCGATTCATTGACAACGAAGGACCTGAACCACGACTCCTTAACAACGACCTCAACCTGAATCACGAGTCTTTTAACCACTAATGCATTTACAACTACCTCTGGCCAGTAGATGGCACTTTTGGATTGTATATGACAGATGAATTACTATTGATAAAATGGTGGATGGGCGCATTTTATATGGTTTTGTAGAGTGGATGTGTTGTTTTTTTTTTAACAAAATAAGTTTAGGGAAATAGTGTTTATTATGTGAAAACGTGTTTGAATTTTGTTGTAAATGCATTAAAGGTAAAGGCATACTCGCAGTAAAAAAAAAATTACTTTAAAATGTAAGTATTTTGGTAAGTATTACGTGATATATATATATATATATATTCACTGAAAAAACCATAGGTTTTAGGGACAGTTATAGTTACAAATTAGCATTTAAAAAACCTTTGAAATTCACTGAAAAAACCATAGGTTTTAGGGACAGTTATAGTTAGTTGGACATTTCACTCGTACAAAACCCGTGAAATTCCCCCGTTATAGTTAGTTAAGCTAACTATAACTCGCGCCCCCGCAATGCACTGCTGATGACGTCACATATTACATCACTCATGACATGGTCAGTGACATCACTGATGACATCACTGATGACATCTCAAATGACATCACTGATGACATCATCCAGTGACTGTGTTTCTGTAAAGTTTAAATATTTTTAATATATATAGGAAAAGACGTATTGAAGAATGAGTGGGTGTGTAAGTGTCTGTATGGATGATTTAGTAGGTGCGTGACTGACTCTATAAGTGAGTGATTTAACGTATCTTACTGAATGCATGGGTTAGTGACTAAACTGGGTGAATGTCTGTATCCGTCTGTCTGTTGCTGTGTAAGTGGCTGCATGGGTTTGTGAATAGCTACATGAGTGTCTATATGAGTTATTGATTGGTTGTCTGAGTATCTGTATGGGTGCCTGAGTGTTTGTGTGGGTGGGGTGTGTGCGACTCTGTGCATAGATGTGTGAGTGGGTGATTCACTGGGTGGATGGTTTCAAGAGTGCATCTGTGATAGACTGTATGGGTGGGTAAGTGTGTGTAAGAGTGTGTTAGTGAGAGAATGTATGTCCCAGTGGTACATGTGTGAGTAACTACATATGTGAAAGGCAGTATATATGTGTGTTGGAGTATATAAATAGCTATAAGCGAGAGTGAGTGATTGTGATAGTGGCTGTATGGATGAGTGTGTGCTTGTATCAGTGATTGTATAAGAGCGTAACAATGTGCTAGTATTTGTATGATTAAGTGAGCTGGTGTGTGTATAACTGTATAGGTGAGTAAATGGCAGTGTGTTTAATTATTTGCATGACTGACTAGGTGTGTGAGTACCTCTATGGATGAGTGGCGGTGTTTGAGTGTCTATATAGGAGTAAGAGTGCATATGATAGTCCTGTACTGAGTGACCATAAGTATGAGTGACTGTACGGGTGAGTGAGTGGATGTGTGTGTGTAGACCTAAGAATCAGTGAGTGGGTATGTAGTTATTGGTGTTGGAGTGTCTATAGTTTTGCGAATGGCAGTCTGTAATTTAGATTGGGTGTATCAAAGGTTATATTAGGGTGTGAGGAGCTGCATCAGATTATCACGTGGATGATGTCATCAGTGATGTCATTTGAGATGTCATCAGTGATGTCATCAGTGATGTCACTGACCATGTCATGAGTGATGTAATATGTGACGTCATCAGCAGTGCATTGCGGGGGCGCGAGTTATAGTTAGCTGAACTAACTATAACGGGGGAATTTCACGGGTTTTGTACGAGTGAAATGTCCAACTAACTATAACTGTCCCTAAAACCTATGGTTTTTTCAGTGAATTTCAAAGGTTTTTTAAATGCTAATTTGTAACTATAACATATCTGAAACCTATGGTTTTTTCAGTGAATTTCAAAGGTTTTTTAAATGCTAATTTGTAACTATAACTGTCCCTAAAACCTATGGTTTTTTCAGTGAATTTCAAAGGTTTTTTAAATGCTAATTTGTAACTATAACGTGCCTGAAACCTACGGTTTTTTCAGTGAATTTCAAAGGTTTTTTAAATGACATTTTTTAAATGTATTAATTTTTATATTAATTTTTTTCATACTGATTTACTACATTTTTAGCAACAATTTCTTTTACATATTTTATTTTTTAAATTACATTGTAATTACATTATACATTACATTACAAAAAATACTTTCTCAGAATGAATTACTTTAGTTTAAATACTTAGCACATAGGCAATAGACTTTTAAGTACAGTAGTTACAGTTGTTGCAATGGGCAACACATTTTCAAACACAATGCAACATTCAGCTCAATGTGAATTTCTAGTTAAATGCAATTAGTTACTTTATGGATTACTTTTCTAACCACAGGACTGGATCCTAGATTCAGTCCTGGGACATCTCCTGTAAACAGTTGAGTAAAAGCGTTTTGGTTACAGTCGTGATTTTTAAGGAATATTATTGTATTTTAAAAGTTGACACTTAGAAACTTTTCCTCATAGAATCACCAATGTTATCCTATGGAAGGAAATTAACTTAGCAGGTAAAAACTGTTATCGTTACTTTTTCTTACTCAGTGTTGGATCCTGGATCCAGCACTGGTGCATCTCCTGTAAACAGTTGAAAGAATGCGTTTAAGTCATACAGGCGATTTTTAAGGAATATTTGTCGTTTGTGAAAATCGACACTTTGAAACTTTTCTGCTGAAAACCAGACAATGGATTCCTATGGAAGAAAAGATAAGTTACTGGTAAGTACGGTTAAAATTACTTTTCAGGGTCAGTGCGGGCTAAAAGATGCAGCACTGGGTTCTCTCCTGATAACAGGTGAGTAAATCGGAATTCGTATTTCGGCTGATTTTAGAAGAATAATTTAAAGTTTCAAAACTCCACACTTAGAAGAATTTCCAAGTGAAACCAGTCAATGTTAGCCTATGGAAGGAAATTCAAGTTACTGGTAAGTACGGTTAAAATTACTTTTCAGGACCAGTACTGGGCTGAAAGATACAGCACTGAGGTCTCTCCTGATAACAGGTGAGTAAATCAGAATTCGTATTTCGGCTGATTTTAGAAGAATAATTTAAAGTTCCAAAACTCCACACTTAGAAGAATTTCCAAGTGAAACCAGTCAATGTTAGCCTATGGAAGGAAATTCAAGTTACTGGTAAGTACGGTTAAAATTACTTTTCAGGATTAGTACTGGGCTGAAAGATGCAGCACTGAGGTCTCTCCTGATAACAGGTGAGTAAATCAGAATTCGTATTTCGGCTGATTTTAGAAGAATAATTTAAAGTTCCAAAACTCCACACTTAGAAGAATTTCCAAGTGAAACCAGTCAATGTTAGCCTATGGAAGGAAATTCAAGTTACTGGTAAGTACGGTTAAAATTACTTTTCAGGACCAGTACTGGGCTGAAAGATGCAGCACTGAGGTCTCTCCTGATAACAGGTGAGTAAATCGGAATTCGTATTTCGGATGATTTTAGAAGAATATTTGCACAATGGTGAAGGGAGGGGGCGGGGCCTGAGGTGACAGCTGTGCAAACGCGCCCCGTTGCGCGTTTTAAGTTGGGGGATTAAGTCCCCTTGAATCCTGAGGGTCCCTAGGGGCCAACTAGCCCACCAGGAACCTCCAATATGCGCCAGGGGCTGCGTTGCAGAGACGTGTAGAGAGGCCACACCCCTTTTACACCTCTCTGCAACGCAGCTCTGTGGCGCTTTCTGGATGTACCTGTTGGGCTAGTTGGCCCCAGGGACCCTCAGGATTGAAGGATTTAATCCCCAACTTAAAACGCGCCACGGGCGCGTTTGCACAGATGTCACCTGAAGCCCCGCCCCTCCCTTCACCACTGTGCAAACGCGCCCGTGGCGCGTTTTAAGTCGGGGGATTAACTCCCTTGAATCCTGAGGGTCCCTGGGGGCCAACTAGCCCAACAGGTATATCCAAAAGCGCCACAGAGCTGCGTTGCAGAGAGGTGTAAAAGGGGCGTGGCCTCTGTACACCTCTCTGCAACGCAGCCCCTGGCGCATACTGGAGGTTCCTGGTGGGCTAGTTGGCCTCAGGACCCCAGTATTCAAGGGGAATTCGTTCCCTCTCTGCAAACGCGCCAGGGGCGCGTTTGCAGAGTGGTGAAGGAAGGGGCGGGGCCTGCGGGCCCGATCGTTTTTTTTTTGGTCCCCTGAAGGGGGCTGTGTGGCCCCCTTCCTTTTTCCTGTTTTTGGGCCCTGGGGACCCCATCCCCCAGACCCTTACCCCTTTTTTTAAAATTAAATAAAAATAAAAAAACGGGAAGGGGGCCGCGTGGCCCCCTTCCCTGGGCCTGTATTGGCCCCGGGGACCCCATCCCCCAGGGCATGGCCTCGATTTTTTTTTTTTCTTTGGAGGGGGGCTGCGTGGCCCCCCCTCCTCAGGCCATTTAAGGCCCCGGGGACCCCATCCCCCGGGGCCGGCCTTTCCGTTTTTTTTTTAATTTATTTTTTATTTTTGGGGGAGGGGGGCCGCGTGGCCCCCCTCCCGGGCCACTACTTGCCCCGGGGACCCCATCCCCCGGGGCTGGCCCTCTCCGTTGGGGACTGTGGGGGGGTCCCCAATCCCCCACAGTCCCGCCGGCTCCCCGCGTCCCTTGGGAGCCGGCATTCCTTTTCCACATGGGGAGCTGCTAAGATGCAGCTCCCCATGTGGAAAAGCAATGTGCTTTGGATATTGGAAGAGAGAGCAGGTTTCCTGCTCTCTCTTCCAATATCCTAAGCAGTTTGCTATGGCAGGACGGGAGCCGCGAGGCTCCCGTCCTGTCATTGCAAACAGCAGTGTCCCGGGGTAGGCACCCCGGGACACTGCAGGAGCCGGCCCTGGGGGTGGCGGTCCCCAGGGCCATCAAGGGCTCCAGGAGGGGGCCGCGCGGCCCCCTCCCTTAAATTGCACAGCCCCGGGAGGTGGTGGTCCCCGGGGCTCTGGGGGTCCGTAATGGACCCCCACATTTATTTTATAAGTGCCCCGGGAGGTGGTGGTCCTCGGGCGTGTGGGGGCTGGAGCCCCCCACACCTTATTCAAATTAAAAAGAAGCCCCGGGGTGGCGGTCCCGGGGCTGCGGGAGGGCAGAAGAGCCCTCCCGCACTATTTTTGCAATAAAGCCCCGGGGGTGGCGGTCCCCGGGGCTTGGGGGGCCCTTTGAGGCCCCCCACACATAAAATTAACCCCCCCCCAGCATGCCCCCGGGACTTGGGCCACCCGGGGGCAAAATACAATCGAAGCGCAGGAGACCGCGCTTCGATTTTTTTTTATTTTCGGCAGGATTCGCGCACCCTGAGCGCATCCTGCCGATTTAAAAAAAAAAAAAAAAATTTTTTTGCCCAGGGGGTCCTTGTGGGACCCCCTGAGCAAACCCAGGGGGTCAGGGTGTTTCTACCCTGCCCCCTTTGTGCGCTTTGCGCACTTGTTTCTGTCCCTCGGTTCTACCGAGGGACAAAATGGCTGCCAACATTTCCTGAATCGGAATGTTGACAGCCAGCTGACAGCCAATTAACATGCAGCTCGTGATTGGGACGGTGCGCGCAGGGTGCGCTCAGGGTGCGCGAATCCTCCGTGCCCATAGATATCACTATCTTTTTACTTTTGATTTTCTCAGCAACTACTGAACGGATTTACACCATTTAACAAAAAGGGTTCTTTCTGAACCAAGAACTACCTCTTTGCCAAATTTGGTGTAATTCCGTTCAGCAGTTCGGGCTGTAGCCGTGTCTAAAGTTTCCTATGGAAAATTGCATGGGAAAACGCGTTTTGGGACCCCCTTTTTCTCGGCCCCCGCTTGACGAATCCCCGAGACTTTCAGGGTAGGAGCGGACCGGAGCGGGCCACAAAGTTTGAAAATTTTGCGAAGATACGTCAACCGGCAAGAGAGTTATTTCAAATAGAATGTCGCGGATTTCCTATGGATAATAGGTTGTAACTATAACTATCTACTGGCGACCGCCAGTAGATAATATATATATATATATATATATATTTGCAAGTGTATTTTTAAGGGTTTAGGGTGAGTATGGATTTTCAAGGGTATTTTTAGGGTTTAGAGTGGGTATGGGTTTTTGGGTGGCAAGGGTATTTTTTAGGGTTTAGGGTGGGGATGGGTTTTTGGGTGGCAAGGGTATTTTTAGGGGTTAAGGTGGGTATGGTTTTTGGGTGGCAAGGGTAATTTTATGATTTAGGGTGGGTATGGGATTTTGGGTGGCAAGGGTAATTTTAGGGTGGGTATGGGTTTTTGGGTGGGAAGGGTAATTTTAGGGTGGATGTGGGTTTTTGGGTAGCAAGGGTATTTTTAGGGTGGGTTTGGGGTGGAAAGGGAATTCATAGGGTTTGGGGTGGGTGTAGGTTTTTGGGGTGGAAAGGGATTTTATAACATTAATAGTGAGTATAGGGGTGTGTGTGTGTATATAGTGTTAATACTTACCAACATTAATTTTACAACATGTCTTTAGCATGCATGCCTTTACCATGAAATGTAAGTGTTTTACAGGTACATACAAACCCATAACACATACATACATGTATATATATATATATAGGTTTATACTTAGCTGTAAAATAGATACATTAATGGGGTAAAGGCAATCGTGGTAAAGGCATAGTAGTTGTAAAAAAATAGTTGTTGTTAAAACTGTAGTGGTTTAGACTAAGTAGTGGTTAAGGAGTAGTTGTTTAGACTGTAGTTGTTCAAGTGGTAGTTGTTCCATCATACAACCAAGATTGTACGATGCAGTAGCTAGCATGAGTCTTGCATCTCTAGTCTGTTGCTGTTGCACAGATGTAAACGGAGTGGAGGTTGAACCGACTCCTAATTTAGTTGCACTATTCAAATACCTTTGTAAGTAAAGACCTCACTCTCCGAGAGTTATTACTACATCAAAGGACTATTTAGTATCAACTATGCTACCATTCTTAATGGCAACTCCAAGAAAATCGTAATCAAAGTACTACATTCTTTAACATTGTTATTCCATGCTACATTTCTCCTGTAATAACGTCAGAGTCAAATTACCACTACTCTGTCGAACGACGTGGAACCCAACCCACCAGTCTCTTTCCCCATCGAAAGTTAGGAACACGTCCAAGACTAGGCTCGATACTAAAGGCGAAGGATGAGAAGGTGGATAGGGTTATGAGAGAAGGCACACAAGAGACGGTGTTGGGCTGTAGTCACACAGCTTGTCGTCTCAAATACAGGCTCTCTTGGGAGATCTGTAGTATCTCATGAGTGACAGCTCTTTTGGACTAAACAGAATACAAGACTACTATTACTCTCTGCTCTTACATCAGTTTAAATTTCATGTAGTTTTTCTTTTTACATTGATTTAAAATTAATAGTAACATTCTGCAGGAACTTAAAAAATACCTAGAATCACTTGAGCATAGAAAAAGTCTGAACTCTCTGTATTGCCAAGTTGCTATCTTACATTTGTGTAACTCTGACAATATATCATTGTTGTCCATTCATCTACACTATATATGCCTACTCAGTATGTACCATGCCTGTGAATTACGTATCATTATACTCTGTATAGTTGACTTAAAATAAAAAAACAGTTTAAAAAAAAAAGATTCCCTTTGGCAACAGTTTCCTTGAAGTAAACACTCAACATATCAATGGCACAGTACCTTGATCTTGCTAGAGCCAAGGGAATCATAAGACTGGCCCTATTCCAATGTCCTATAAACAGCTGTTATAGCGCCACGACCTGAGGCACTGAACAAAAGCAAAGGTTCACTCAGGATTTGTAAATAGTTCTGTGAAGGCTCAAGAGACAGTTGCAGTACATTGGTACAAATGGCAGTTCAATAATCTAACAGCAGTTTCACAATCCAAACAAATATATCTAACGCTCCCTAGCTAATGACTAACCTGAGGCCTCAGAAGACAGGACTGGAAGGGTTAAAAGAGTTCCAAGAATGCAAGAATATTCTTTCCAAGGGTGCAAGGAAATTCTTTTAAGTGACACTGCAGAAAAAGATTCAATATGTGCCAAAGGCAGATAATTTCAGAGAAACTGGACTTGGAATCCAGCCCAAATATGGTCTCAGCTGGAGAGCTGGAAACATAGGTGGAGACCAGAGCCCATGTACAGACGCCCTCGCATCAACAAGGAGGAAAGTCAAGCACCTGGCCATTCCGTGAGTGTGGTTTATAAAGACTGTGGTATTCTTGAATACTGTAGTAAATTCGCAAAAACTGGAATCCCCAAATCCTGCAGTAAATCCTCAGCATACTGTCATAGCTTTTAGGGTGCCCGCATGAGGACTGAGTTAACTGTGCTGCGCAGCACACAGCTGGCAGACACAGTCCTAGGCAGCATGACTCATGTGATGCCAGCACTGATGTCATACTCAGTTGCAATGCCCTGAGCAAGGGGCGGCAAATTCTGCCGAGGACCAAAGATGGGTGGGGTCTAACACCTCTGGCAAGTCATAACATTGCAAATATACACTCTTACCACTGTCAAGATCTTTGGCATACAATTTCACTCCAGCATGAGGCTGACCTACTTCGTATGCTCCACTGCAAATGCCTCCAAGCTGTAACTGATTAACTCCCATAAGATCCACCCACACTTTCACTTCCATAAATCCCTAATCAACAGCAAGACAAGCTATTCCAATAGCCTGCTTGTTCAATCAATCAATCAATCATTTGTAGAGTGCGCTACTCACCCGTGAGGGTCATCAAGGCGCTGTGGGGGCGGAGGGGGTGCTGCTACTGCTCGAACAACCAGGTCTTGAGAAGTCTCCTGAAGGTCAGTAGGTCCTGGGTCTGTCACAAGTGGATGGGGAGGGTGTTCCATGTCTTGGCGGCGAGGTGGGAGAATGATCTGCCGCCGGTGGTCGTTCGGTGGATGCGTGGAACGGTGGCGAGGTCAGCGGAGCGAAGCTGGCGGTTCGGGGTGTAGAAGGTGACTCGTTTGTTGAGGTATGTTGGTCCGGTGTTGTGGAGTGCTTTGTGAGCGTGGGTGAGGAGCTTGAAGGCGATCCTCTTGTTGACGGGGAGCCAGTGCAGGTCTCTCAGGTGGGCAGTGATGTGGCTGTGGTGGGGGATGTCGAGGATGAGGCGAGCGGAGGCGTTCTGTATGCGTTGAAGTCTTCTCTGGAGTTTGGCCGTGGTTCCCGCGTAGAGGGCGTTGCCGTAGTCCAGCCTGCTGCTGACGAGGGCCTGGGTGACCGTCCTTCTGGTTCCGGTGGGGATCCATCTGTAGATCTTGCGAAGCATGCGGAGGGTGTTGAAGCAGGAGGAGGAGACGGCGTTGACTTGCTGGTCATTGATAGTGTTGAGTCCAGGATGAACCCCAGGTTGCGTGCGTGGTTGGTGGGTGTCGGTGCAGCTCCCAGCGTGGCCAGCCACCAGGAGTCGTCCCAGGCGGAGGGGGTGGAGCCGAGGATGAGGACCTCCGTCTTGTCTGAGTTCAGTTTCAGGCGACTGTTCTTCATACATTCTGCGATGGCCTTCATTCCTTCGTGGAGGTTGGTTTTGGCGGTGGCGGGGTCCTTGGTGAGGGAGAGGATCAGCTGGGTGTCGTCGGCGTATGAGATGATGTTGAGGTCGTGCGATCGGACGATGTTGGCGAGCGGTGCCATGTAGAGGTTAAAAAGGGTCGGGCTGAGGGATGATCCTTGGGGTACGCCGCAGGTGATCTTGGTGGCTTCGGATCGGAAAGGGGGGAGGCAGACTCTCTGGGTTCTGCCGGTGAGGAAGGAGGTGATCCAGTCCAGGGTTTTGTCGTGGATCCCTGCGTCGTGGAGGCGTGTGCGTAGGGTGTGGTGGCAGACCGTGTCGAAGGCGGCCGAGAGGTCCAGGAGGATGAGGGCCGCGGTTTTGCCGTTGTCCAGCAGGGTCCTGATGTAGTCGGTGGCGGCGATGAGGGCGGTTTCGGTGCTGTGGTTGCTGCGGAATCCGGATTGGGACGAGTCCAGGATGTTGTTCTCCTCGAGGAAGCGGGTCAGTTGCCTGTTGACAGTCTTCTCGATGACTTTCACCGGGAACGGGAGCAGGGAGATGGGCCGAAAGTTCTTGAGGTCCTTTGGGTCTGCCTTGGGTTTCTTGAGTAGGGCGTTGATCTCGGCGTGTTTCCAGCTCTCCGGGAAGGTAGCGGTCTCGAAGGAGTTGTTGATGATCTTCCAGAGTTGGGGTGCGATGATGGAGCTCGCTTTGTTGAAGATGTGGTGAGGGCAGGGGTCGGATGGTGAGCCGGAGTGGATGGTGTTCATGATTTTGATGGTGTCCTCGTCGTTGACGTGGTACCAGGAGAGCAGGAGGCCGGTGTGGTTGGGGAGCAGTGAGTTTGAAGTGTCGGCGGCTGTCGGGGGGGGGGTCTGGGTGTTGAAGCCGTCGTGGATGTCTGCGATCTTGCGGTGGAAGAAGGTGGCTAGGGAGTCGCAGAGGTCTTGCGACGGCGGAATGTTGTTGGAGCTGGGGTTGGCGAGTTCTTTCACGATGTTGAAGAGCTCTTTGCTGTTGTGCGCGTTGTTGTTGATGCGTTCCTTGAAGGAGGTCCTTTTGGCGGTTCGAATGAGTTGGTGGTGCTTGCGGATGGCGTGGTTGTCCGGTGTCTAATCGTGGCGCCACTTCTTCTCGGGTCTTCGGCAAGTCTGCTTGGATGCCTGGAGGTCGGTGGTGAACCAGATGGCCCTCCTGTCGGTGTGTCTGTTTGAGGGTTTCCTGATCGGGGCGAGAGTGTTGGCGCAGTCGTCGATCCATTGCCTGAAGTTGCGGGCGGCTGTGTTGGTGTCGGTGGGGTCGGTTGGTGGGTCTTGGGTGAGGGTGGTGATTAGCTGGTCTTCGGTGACCTTTTTCCAGCTGCGGTGGGGGATTCGTTGCGGGTGGTTGTACGTGGTGTGTTTCGTGAAAGAGAAGTGGATGCAGAGGTGGTCGGTCCAGTGGAGTTCGGTGGTGTGGCCGAAGGTGACGTGGTTGCTGGCGGAAAAGATGGGGTCGAGCGTGTGTCCAGTGGAGTGGGTGGGTGTCGTGACGAGCTGTTTGAGTCCGAGGTTGTCGAGCAGGGTGGCGGAGTTTCTGTCGTTGGCGTTCTCGAGGTGGAAGTTCAGGTCTCCGAGGAGGATGTAGTTTGTGGAAGCAAGGGCGTGCGAGCTGACGACGTCGGTGATGGAGTCGCTGAACTGTAGTCGGAGTCCGGGGGGTCTGTAGACGAGGGTTCCTCTGAGGGTGGTGTTGGGATCGATGTGGATCTGGAAGTGCAGGTGTTCGGCTGTGCTGAGGGTGTCTTCGGTGCTGGTCGAAATTTTGAGGGTATTCCTGTGGACGATGGCGATTCCTCCTCCTGGTTTGTTGGTGCAGTCCCTGCGGGTGATCTTGTAGCCGGCCGGGATGGCTATGGCAATGTCGGGCACCGAGGAGGGGTTCATCCAGGTCTCCGTCAGTAAGGCGACGTCCGGGGAGGATGAGTCGAGTAGGTCCCAGAGTTCGATGGCGTGCTTGTGGACGGAGCGGGTGTTCAGTAGAATGCATCTGAGATGGTTGTGACCTGCCCTGGCGGGAGGGGCAGGACGTGCCGATGTTCGGTGGCTGGTGAAGCTGCAGCTTCGGCAGGAGAAGGGTCCGTGGGTGAGCTTCGGGTGGCCTGGAAGCAGGTGGATGATCGGCCGGCGTTGAGTTTGTGGAGGAAGTTGGCGTTGTAGCGGCGTCGGGTGTCGTGGCGCTCGCGGGGGCCAGCGGGTCTGGCGCTGGGCGCGGTCCAGGCGCAGATGGGCTTGCCTTAGGCGCGCCTTCGGCACGGCCGCCATTAACAAGGGGAGGTGGGAGAGAGGAGCAGCTGGGAGGCGGGTGTAGGATCGAATAGGCGAGCGAGGGGGGCGGGGCCGCAGGGGATGCAGCGGCGGGAAGGGGAAGCGGCTGAAAATCACAGAAGGGCAGGGAGAGGCGAAAAAAGTAGAATGAGTGGAAAAACGGCAGAAAAATCACAGACGGGCAGGGAGAGGCGAAAAAAGTAGAATGAGTGGAAAAAAACGTCAGACTGACGGCGCGAACTCGCGGCAGCAGCAAGGGCGGAACACAGGCACAATCAGGTGGAGCTGTGCGGCGTGGGGAGCGACCTGCCTTGAACCAGGGTCAAGGGTCGCTCTCTTCACCGCGCAGCGGCCGCCATTAAGAAGGGAAGGTGGGAGGGTGGAGCAGCTGGGAGGCGGGTGTGGGATTGAATGGGCGAGCGAGGGGGGCGGGGCCGCAGGGGACGCAGCGGGAAGGGGAAGCGGCTGAAAATCACAGAAGGGCAGGGAGAGGCGAAAAAAGTAGAATGAGTGGAAAAACGGCAGAAAAATCACAGAAGGGCAGGGAGAGGTGAAAAAAGTAGAATGAGTGGAAAAAACGGCAGACTGACGGCGCGAACTCGCGGCAGCAGCGAGGGCGGAACACGGGCACAATCAGGTGGAGCTGTGCGGTCGTGGGGAGCGACCTGCCTGGAACCAGGGTCAAGGGTCGCTCTCTTCACCGCGCAGCGGCCGCCATTAAGAAGGGGAGGTGGGAGGGAGGAGCAGCTGGGAGGCGGGTGTGGGATCGAATGGGCGAGCGAGGGGGGCAGGGCCGCAGGGGACGCAGCGGCGGGAAGGGGAAGCGGCTGAAAATCACAGAAGGGCAGGGAGAGGCAAAAAAAGTAGAATGAGTGGAAAAAAACGGCAGACTGACGGCGCGAACTCGCGGCAGCAGCGAGGGCGGAACACAGGCACAATCAGGTGGAGCTGTGCGGCGTGGGAAGCGACCTACCTGGAACCAGGGTCAAGGGTCGCTCTCTTCACCGCGCAGCGGCCGCCATTAAGAAGGGGAGGTGGGAGGGAGGGGCAGCTGGGAGGCGGGTGTGGGATCGAATGGGTGAGGGGGGCGGGGACGCAGCGGCAGGAAGGGGAAGCGGCTGAAAATCACAGAAGGGCAGGGAGAGGCGAATAAAGTAGAAAGAGTGGAAAAAAACGGCAGACTGACGGCGCGAACTTGCGTGAGCAGCGAGGGCGGAACACAGGCACAATCAGGTGGAGCTGTGCGGCGTAGGGAGCGACCTGCCTGGAACCAGGGCTTGTTGACCTCCCACAGTATTGCTCCCCCATGGCACAATCACTACCTTTACCAAACACATGCTCTCCAACTTGCCTAAACATGCATCTACCTCTATCTACCGCCATGAGGTGACTGGCTTTGAGCTAAGCACATAGAACTCTACAAGGAATCTACAAGGCAGTACATGGTACCTCACATCCCTAACTTTCCAGGAATCTCTCAAATTATGTTCGAACATGAACACTTCGCTATCAATCACGTTTCCATCCCTCAAATATCCTATGCCCATCTGTTGTTAAGGACCTTTGTGCTACTTGCAAGTCATTTGACCTTCTTTCACCTCTCTGCAGGAATGTCCCTCTTGGTAAGCTGAGAGCTGAATATTCACTTGCTCTTGCAATGCTTATATCTTAAACCTGAAGAATCCACACTGCTGAACTATGCCAGGCAGTGGCACCTACTGCCTCCCTCTCAGCTACTTGTCCTCTGTCAACCAATGGTAAATCAACTCCGCATCAAACCAACATTACACCCTATGAAGTGGATGACATAACTCAACTAAACTAGCATGGGCCAAATTTAAAATGTCCTAATTTTGTTTTAGCAAATACAACTTTCGTACAACCTATCAGAACCTTTGACCAAAATTAACCTGTGGACCTCAGGCATCCATACTGCAGTCCCCTTGGAATTACTTACATATGCCTACTACGCGTCCTGGGTTATAGACCAACAACCAGGACTCTCCAGCCATCTCTGTCTTGGGCTTTTCTTTCAATCTGAGTCCAGGTATAACCCATCCCATCTCCTTGCAGTCAGGTTTGAGGCCTCTGTGCCAGGTGTTTCTTGGCCTTCCTCTTGTCCTTTTCCCTTGAGGGTTCAAGGTCAGGCCTTGCTTGGTGGAGTTTGATGCAGGCTTGAGGAGGATGTGACCTACCCAGCGCCAGCGTCTTTTCATGATTTCCTCATAAGCAGGAAGTTGGAAAGTCTGCTGTCATAGGTCGTTGTTGCTGATGGTGTTTGATCAGTGGATTTGGAGGATTTTCCTAACACAGGTGTTGATGAAGGTCTGGACTTTTTTGGTGTTGGTCACTTATTGTCCAAGTTTCTGCTCAATACAGAAAGACCAGTTTTACGTTAGGGTTAGAAAGCCTGGTCTTAGTTTGCAGCGTTAGGTCCTTGGAGCTCCAGATCTTTAGCTGAATGAAGGCAGACCTTGCTTTGAGGATTCTTGCCTTGGCGTCGGTGTCTGTGCTGACCTACTTGTCTTTGATACTGCCCAGGTAGGTGAAGACCTCAACCTCTTCAGGCGCATCGCCTGCAAGAGACACTGCAGTTGTGCTGGCCATGTTAGCATTCAGGATCTTGGTTCTTTCCCCTGTGGATGTTGAGGCCAACTTGTGCTGATGTGGCTGCCACATTGTTGGTCTTCTCTTGCATCTGCAGACTAGTATGGGAGAAAAGGGCCAGGTCATCTGCAAAATCCAGGTCGTTGAGCTGTGTCCAAGGTGTCCGCTGGATCCTATTTCTTCTCCTTGCTGTGGATGTCTTCATGATCCAGTCAATGGCCAGCAGGAAGAGAAAAGGCAAAAGCAAACAACCCTGGCAGACTCTGGTCCTCATTTGGAAGGCTTCTGCGAGTTATCCTCCATGGACAATCATGCAGGTCATTCCCTCGCAAGAGTTTCTGATGATTCTAACAAGTTTATCAGGCACACTGTAGTGGCGGAGGAGTTTCCAAAGGGTCTCTCTGTCCACACTGTCAAAGGCCTTCTCATCGTTCATGAAGCTGACAGAGGGGAGGGGGGGGCTTCCATTCCATCGAATGCTCAATTGCAATGTGACCTGTACAGGATCTATCTTTGCAGAAATCAGCTAACCGGACTTGCAACTTAATGTCGACTTGCTCTTTCATTCTGTTCACGATGACTCTGTTTAACACATTCTGCTGGGGCTGATAGAAGAGTTAACCCTTTGTAGTTTGCGCAGTTACTCAGGTCACCTTTATTGGGGATCTTGATGTGATATTCCTCCTTCCAGTCGGATGGCACCTTTTCCTCTTCTTAGGTCCTTCCAAACATGAGGCTGAGCATATCTATTGATGTTTCAGTGTCTGCCTTCAGTGCCCCTGCAGGAATGTGGTCAGCTCCTGCTGCCTTCCCATTTCTCAAATTTGTGATGGCTTGCCGTATTTTTTCCTTGGTTGGACTGCTGCAGTCAATTGGCAAGTCCTTGTCAGCTGGCTGTATGTCTGTTGGAGACTGCTGCATAGGCTGGTTCAGCAGTTCTTCAAAGTACTCCACCCATCTTCGTTATTGATCTTCGTTACCCATCATAGTCTTCCCAACTTTGTCTTTAACAGGTCTTTCTGGCTTCCTGTATCTGCCGTGGAGTTTCCTTGTTATGCCGTAGAGTTCTTTCAAGTTTCCATGACTTGCTGCTTCCTGGGCATCTGTGGCAAGACCATCAATGAATCTTTGCTTGTCTGCTCTTAAGCTTCTCTTTGCTTTCTTGTTGGTTTTGGTGTATTCACCTTGAGCTTTTTCTTTTCTGCTCTTGTTCGGCTGGTGTTGACTGCAGCTTTCTTTTCCTCTCGCTTGGATTTTGTGGAGAGTCTTGGTGGAGATCCATTCTTTATGCTGGTGTTTCTTGGGACCCGGTACTTCCGGCCACGTTGATGTCACTGTTTCTATGATCTTCTCCCACTGACTTTCGCTGGGTCTCTGTCGTCCTCTAGTTCTTGCAGGACTTGAAACTGAGGGTGACTGAGTAGTCACTTCATTTCTGTGCATCTTTTAGGAGGATGATGTTATATCGCTGGTGTTGCTTTGTCTGTTCCATCCATGCTTGCTTTAGCATTAGCCTGGTCACGATAAGATTATGGTCTGACACCACGTCCACACCTCTCATCACTCTCACATCCTGGAAGAACCTCTTGAACTTCTTGGCAATGCAAAACATAGTCGATCCGAATCTCTTTTGAATGGTCTGGTGACACCCACATTTCCTTGTGCATTTTTTTTGTGTAGGAATACACTACTGCCTATCACCAGACTGCTCAGGGCACAGAGATCTGCGTGCCTTTCACCATTCTTGTTCATGTTGCCAAGGCCATGGTTGCCCAGGACTTCTTCGCACCCTGTGTTGTTGCTTCCAATCTTGGCATTGAGGTCCCTATCAGTATGGTGATGTCTCTCTCAAGGCATTTGTACAGGATTGACTGGAGTCTGTTGTAAAACTGTTCTTTTTCCTCTTCTTTGCTGTCATTTGTAGGTGCATAGCACTGGAAAATATTCATGTTGATCCTCTTTCTTTGTGGAAGGTAGCTGTGATGATTCTGATACCGTTGGTTTCCCATCCAAGCAGAGCTCTGTTGGCTGCTGGCGTTCGCATCAATGCTACTCCCTTAGCATGTGGGGCGTGTCCATTCCTCCTGGAGCCAGTCTTTTCTGCCTGGACTGTGTCCATCTGGTCTCACTGATGCCCAGCAGGGCAAGGTTGTAATTTTTCATCCTCGATGCCGCTTGGGCTGTCTTGCCTGTCTGGTACATGGTACTCACGTTCCATGTCCTGATGCGGATGGTCTTGGCCGAAAGCAGGTGGATCGGCTTTGTGGCTTCCAGGGATCTTTGGCTTTCACCACAAGGCGTCATAGCTCTTCACAAAGGAGATTTCCATCTCCCTAAGGCGAGAATGTCTCTTGGTCTTTTGGTTGACGTTTCAGTAGCTACGATTTGTTTCCCTGATCGGGTAGCAAGCCCACGCATAACCCTCCTCCTTTCGAGATGGGCTTGGGATCGGCATGGAGAGTGACCTCTGGAATACACCAGATCAATTAGCTGGATAAAGGGCTCCTGAATTAGCACCGGGGTGGGACGCTTATGTTCCATCCTTGTTTCTATTACACCAGGCCACAACAACAAATATGCAGTGACACAAAACCACAATCGGACACCATAGAGGCGCTCGGTATTATTTTGAAGACTGAAAGTTACTTCAGACAGTAGTTAATCATTGGAAAAGTCAAACCATATTTTGCATTCTAGAAAACCTATGTCCATAGTCAAAATGAAGCAAATACCTAAAACTACAAAACAGTGCAAAGTAAAGATGACAACACAACTTAATACAGCTGTGTAAAAACCAATGATTCCAAAACATTTTGTCAAAGAGTAAACAGACTGGAATGCCTGGGACAAACTGTGAACATGAACAGTGTAACGGCTGAACAGTGGGCATCATATATAAGTTCACTCTAAGTCCATCGATATCCACTTTGAATCTGGTGGGAGAAATTTCAAGTTGTTTAACTATCAATAATGGAAATATTGTAGACCTGATCTGTTCAAATAGATGTTTGAGGCCCAGGGCACTAATGGGCTGCAAATGGATGCCATAAAATTCAATCTAGTTTTTTTTAGGATTCTTTATTGCTGCTGCTGTTTACATCCAGGGTCTACCTTTGTGACATTTCAGACTCCTGTAAGGATTCAGTCATTCAGCCATTGTGCCAAACTGACCCACCAAGCGATTGGATGATAACTGATGTATGTAGAAGGAACAATCTACACTAGGCTGCTGTTACAGGAGCTGCAAAAAAGGGAGGAATGGCAATTGAATTCTCCCTGTAGAGCAAGTCAGCTGTAGGTGAGGATATGATCCCACTGATAATGTTTGAGCACTGTGGATGATGGATCAGTCAAAAGATGTACCAATGGTTGTTTGTATGCCTTTAAGATGATTCCCAGGCATTTGGCAGGGTGAAAAAGAGAATACTCCTGTCAAAGCTGGTAAAGCAAGATATAGCCTTGACTCAGCTGTTAAGGACTAAATAATCACTTCATACTGACACCCGAGTAGTGGTAAAAATAAGAGAGAGTACACATACAAGAAAGAACCCCATATACACCGGGATAAAATAAGGGTGTGTAGTAGCGCCACCGACTTGGTCTTTGCTTTATGTAATAAACAATCAGCTCCGCCCAAATTAGCAGGCCAATTTTTTTCCATTTGCAGAAAGCAGATAACACAATAATTACAGACTTAACTCCTGTAGGATTGCAGCACTCATTAAATGCCCTTGAAAACTATAATGGCCAGAATGACCCGATTGTCAACACATCGAAATCAAAGATAATGTTCTGATGGTAAACAGATATTGCATGGAATCTAGAGTTAAAAATAAACTGGAGCCCTTGATGGATGGGGCTACTAGCATTCCCCGGACCTTTCCGGGCCGCACACTACGTACTATTATTGTATGCACGAATACCCCCCTACACTTCCTTAAATGTCTGGGTTTTGGATCTGTCCGTGCAAAGTTCATGTCGTTTTATGTATTAATTACAGTTAAAAATGAATACCACCTTTGCATATCCGGACCATCATGGTGTCAATGTATGTATGTAGGGCTGCGGCCCAGCTGGTATCATGCAAACTTAATAAAATGTGTTATTAAAAAATAAATAAACTGGAGGTAGTTTCATCTTATGAATATCTAGATTTTCAAACTGATTCAGGGGGAGTCATAAGAACCTGGTCAACACATTGATATGTAAACTATTCTTACTAAATGTGCAATGCATCGCCTTTATTGGCAGTTACTGCTCCTACTATAGAACCAATACTCATGTAATTAAAGCAAAATGAATTCCTTCATTTATTGAACAGCATGAAAATGAATTACTTACCTGTAACTACGGTTCTCCAGTATTGATATCTTTCATAGATTCACATGCTTGAATCATCCCTGTCGTCGCAGTGGGAGTCCCACGGTATACATATAAAAGCAGTAGATAGAATTACTATAGGCTACCATGCAATGAAGAGTCAATGCAATAGCCTATCCACTTTCTTTTGTAAAAAAGAACCAAACTTAACCAACAGCCAATCAGGCAACGGCACCCTCTAGAACAATCCCAAGAGAGGCTAGGTTCCTCAGATTTTCAAGCACAAGTGAAATTGAAATTGAAATTTGTACTTGTAAAGCGCACCCATACCCCCAAAGGGGTGTCCAGGCGCTGTACGCATACCGCTGTGGAACCCTTCCTGGCTTTTCCCTGTGAAATGTCCACTCCTGGGCACCCCCAGGGTGAAGCCAGGCATCCCAGCGCTGTTGGGGCCGTTGTGGAGATTAAGCAAGCTATTGCCCAGAGTTGCAGAGTGGGACCCATGATTAGAATAGGCACCGAGGCGAGAATTATCAGGTCCGAGGAAATTGAGCCCAAGACCCGCTGAGGCTGGAATTGAACCCTGGTCCCGGGCCAGATCTCTGCATCAGGGTCTGCCGCTCTAACCATTGAGCCACACTTCTCCAAGTGTGGAAGTATAAACCTTAGGGAATAAGGGAAGCCTCTCCGGGGAGGAGGATGGGTCGCATGTGAATCTATGAAAGATACCAATACTGGAGAACCGTAGTTCCGGGTAAATAACTCATTTTCTTCTCCAGTATTGGGTCTTTCATAGATTCACATGAATCAGAGTAGCTAGCGGTTTCATAAACATGCATGTTTAACAATACTGTAATATATACCTTCTCACCTTAGAGGATGGTGGGTATAACATACATGATAATATAAAAACATTAATGAGATACTATTTAGCAATTTTACAAATATATAAACATAATATATAAATGTATATCAGATAAGAAAGTATACCTCTAATAATAGAGGCTTACCTTATTGAAATAGATGACGAAGGACTGCCTGTCCCACTGCTGCTTCACTATAAGATGCCATGTCCAGGCAATAGTGCCGCGTGAAGGTATGAGCATTCTTCCATGTAGCGGCACGACAAATCTTATCTAGTGGAACACCAGCAAAAAGAGCAGCAGAAGAAGACACTGCTCTTGTGGAATGCGCCTTGATCTTGGTTGTAAGCGGTTTCCCCGCCTTCATATGACACAATTGGATAGTAGCAGCAATCCATCGAGCAACAGTTCTTTTTGTAACGGCAGACCCTAGTTTTACAGGCCCATAAGATACTAGAAGTTGATCCGTTCTGCACAGTTGCTTCGTCCTTTGCAAATAAAACTTAAGGCATCTTTTTACATCTAAAGAGTGAAGAGATTGCTCCGCTGGAGTTGAAGGATTCGGAAAAAAAGTGCGGAGAATTACAGGTTCATTAAGGTGAAACTGGGATGGCACCTTAGGTATAAATTTAGGATTTGTTCGTAGCATCATCATAATCCTCTGTGAAACGTAAGTAAGGCTCTTTAATGGTGAAGGCTTGAATTTCACTTACTCTTCTGGCAGATGTAAGCGCAAGAAGCAAAGCCACTTTCCATGTGAGAAACTTGAGCTCTATTTTGTGGATTGGCTCAAAAGGTGGTTTCATTAACTGTGAAAGGACCACATTAAGGCGCCAGTCTGGTGGAGGAGGCCTAACAGTCCTGAAAAGGCCCCTCATGAACGGTTTGATGATGCGAGCAGAGCAAAGAGAAGAGGCGTCAGAAGTCTGTCTATATCGGGAGAGGGCCGCGAGGTGGACCCTTATTGAAGCATACGCCAGACCTGATCTTGCCAGAGATAAGGCAGGATTTGTTCTGGGGAAGAGTGAAGAGGGTGAGTGTCATTGCGAAGGCACCAAGAACAAAAACGTTTCCATTTCAGTCTACATGTTTTAGTAGTAGACTCAGCTCTTGCCCTGGACAAAATATCGCTACAATCCTGAGGGATAACTAAATCCTTGTACTCATTGAACTCAGGTTCCAGGCATGCAATTGAAGAGAAGCTGGGTGTGGATGCAGGATCTGTTCTTTCTTCATCGTTAACAGGGTGGCTGACAAAGGAAGGCGATAAGGTTTGGATTGCGACAGCAGGAGTAGATCCGTGAACCAGTGCTGACGTGGCCAACGTGGAGCAATGAGAATGAGTTGGCACGGTTCCCGTTTCATTTTCATCAACACCCTGGAGATCAGGGGTTATGGGGGAAAAGCGTACGCAAAGATTCCTCACCATCTTATCGAAAACGCATTCCCCCATGCATGACCCTGTCTGAGGTTCCCTGCTGGCAAAGAATCGGCATTTCTGGTTCCCCTGAGACGCAAATAGGTCCAAGTTGGGTGCTCCCCATTTCTGGAAGATGTGGTTGAGAACCGTTTGGTTGAGTTCCCACTCGTGATTTGATTGACTTAACCTGCTCAAGGTGTCTGTTAGATTGTTTTTTATTCCTGGGAGATGCTCCGCTTTGATAGTTATTTGATGCTGTAATGTCCATTCCCATATCTTTTGAGCTTCCCAAGATAGGATCGGAGATCTTGTTCCTCCCTGCTTGTTTAAATAATGCATGCAGGTGGTGTTGTCCATGCGTATAAGGACTGAGGATGCTCTTATCCTTGGGAGGAATGACTGGAGGGCTAGAAAAATTGCCCGTAGTTCCAAAAAATGTATATGCATTTTGGAGAGAGAGAGACTACATTTGCAGCTTACTTGCAGGTCTTGCAGATGCGCTCCCCAGCCTTCCAAAGATGCGTCTGTTGTCAGAACGAACTCTGGAAGAGGAGAAAGGAATGACAGTCCCAGAGAGAGATTGTGGGGAGATTGCCACCAAAGAAGTGCATCCTTCATGATCGGAGTTATCCGAACTATGTCGTCGAATGATCCTGTTATTTGAAGCCATTGGGCGTCCAGCTTCTCTTGAAATGGTCTCATCCTCAGACGAGCGTGAGGTATCATGAGAATGGCGGAAGACATCATCATCCCGAGAAAGGATTTGAGGAGACGGACAGAAGCGCACTTTCTTCTGTAAAGATCGTGAGCCAGAGATAAGATGGCGTTCAGTCTTTCTGTTGATAAGTATACCTTATTTTGGAGAGTGTCTATTAGTGCTCCTAGAAACGTTAACCGATGAGAAGGAGCTAGAATGGATTATCGAAGATTGACTGCCAGCCCTAGAGATCGGAATAGTTGCAAGCAGAAAGAGATGTCTTCTGAAGCCTGACGAAGAGAAGGGGCTTTCACCAGCCAATCGTCGAGGTATGGGAAGATCTGTAGGCCTTTCTGCCATAGGAATGCTGCCACGGGAGCAAGGCACTTGGTGAAAACCCGTGGAGCTGAGCAAAGGCCAAAGGGAAGGACCTTGAATTGATAATGCGCGCCTGCCACAGAGAAACATAGAAATTTTCGATGTTTGGGGTGGATAGGGATATGGAAGTAAGCGTCTTCCAAATCCAGGCTTGTTAAAAAATCCGAATGGTTCAGAAGTTGTAAAATCTCCTGAAGAGTAACCATGCGAAAGGATTTCTTCAGTAGGTATTTGTTCAGTTTCCTGAGGTCTAAAATGGGACGCCATTCCCCCAATTTCTTCTTTTTTATCAGGAAAAAGCGAGAGTAGAAACCTTTTCCTCTCTGAGAGCGTGGAACACATTCTATTGCTCCTTTTTGAAGCGTTAGCAAAGCCTCCTTCTTTAACAACTGAAGATGGGGTGGTGTTGATTTCTGAGGCGGGTGATGAGGTGGCGTTGTGGTAAACTCTAAGGTATGGCCATACCTTATTATATGCAGGACCCATTTGTCTGATGTTATTTTTTGCCATTGATGCAGGAAATGTGAGAGAGGGGTTTTCTTCAGACAAGACAGAGGAGCCGCAGGCGGCGAAACGTCGTCACTGTTTACGGCCCGAATCTCTGGGCTGAACCTGTTGCTTTCGTCTAGGCTGTCTAGAGTAGGCAGCCTGTGGTGGCGCACGGTATTGCTGCTGTTGTGGGTAGGAAGGCCGGTAAGAGGTGTAAGTTTGAGGCTGATATCTTTGATAACCTCCACGAAAATAAAAATTTCCTCTGCCACGTGCTCCGCGAAAGGGGGTCTTTCTATACTGGAGCGTTCCTAGAGCCTTAGCCGTGTCCGTATCTGTTTTGATGGTCTGCAAAGCGTCATCAATATGCTTGCCAAAGAGTGTTTCACCATTGAACGGCATATCCAAGATTTTGCTCTGTACCTCAGGGCGGAACATAGTTGCTTTCAGCCA
Organism: Calotriton arnoldi; assembly: GCA_963921515.1. Taxonomy (NCBI): domain Eukaryota; kingdom Metazoa; phylum Chordata; class Amphibia; order Caudata; family Salamandridae; genus Calotriton; species Calotriton arnoldi. The sequence goes on from CAWUFW010000130.1 coordinate 1,428,458, forward strand.
ACCCTGGTGTCTTAGGACAGTGGCTCCAGCAAGTTGACGAAAAGCTAAGGAAGCAATATCCATGGAAGCATCAATAATTTCGGATGCTGACCTTTCCATCCTCTTCTCCTCTGTAAGGAGATCTAAGAAATACGCAATGTCCGACCACATCTGTCGATCGTACCTGGCTAAAATCGCAAGAGCATTGGCAGCCCGAACAGTTGCTCCTGATGTGGTTGTGAACCTTTTCCCAATATTATCTAAGCGCCTCCCTTCTCTGTCAGGTGGAGCAGTAATGGGCGCTAGAGGGTTCCTCGATCTCCGTTGTGTGGCCTGTGAGATAACGGAGTCAGGCTTAGAATGACCTATTAGACACGCTGGAGCATTGTCCGGAGCTTTGTACTTCTTGTCAATCCTGGGCAAGACAGGGATAACTGTGGCCGGTGTCCTCATTACTTTTAAGCCTTCTTCCCATATGTGGTCGACAATAGGTATAGACCTAACAGATTTTCGAGATAGGTCTTTAAAATCATAGCGAAAACAGTCTGATTTCTTTACCAGTTAAAGACAGTTGGAAATGCGATGCTGCTCTTTCTATTAATGCATGAAAGCCGCCGATATCCTCTGGTGGAGACTATCATTTGCGGAGAAGGAGAAGCTGGTGTTGATATGACGTAGTCATCCCATTCATCTCCTGTTTGACCTTCTTTCTGAGGTTGATTATCCTCAATTTCTCCCTCATCAGAGGTATCCTGATGATGCTGCGGCACACTAGTATCTCCCGCAGGGGAGGATGCAGACACAGGTACAGAGGTACGAGGCGGAGAAACAGCAGGCGGTGGTGGCTGCGGAGGTGGAGGAACAGGCTCTGAAGGAAATCGTGTACAATAATCCCGCAATAAATCCTGAAGGTCTTGTACCAAAGCAACAGGAAGGTGGACCATAGGTTCAGTAACTGGTTCCATATATTGAATTTTTGCATGAGGAGGGTGATGTTCTTGTTGATAGTATCCCTCATAATCGTCGTCATCTTCCTCCTGATACTTGACATGCAATTGGGAAGGACTATCAGCAGGCCCAAACATCCCATCGTCATCAGATTCCTCCAAGAATGTTGAAGGAGGTAAAGGTGAAACTATTGCTGGATCCTGTAAAAATTGCCTCGTCGACGGTGTCGTCGACGGATACACTGGCGTTAACTGCAAGGTAGATGGACGCTTACGACCAGGCGTGGGATAAAGCGTCGTCAGCTTCGTCGACGGTAACGGCATTTGCGTCGTCGATGAGGACATGATAGGATATGATGAAGCCGTCGTCGGCATCGTCGATCAAATTGTCGTTGACACGGTCGTAGACGAGGTCGACGGAATCACCGTAGTCGACGAGGCTGCCGACGAAAAGTTGTAGTCGTCGTCAGCGTTGCCGTCGACGATGAGGTCATCGGCGGTGTAGCAATCGTCGTCACTGGAATTGTCGTCGACGGGACCGTCGCCGAGTCCGTCGTCGACGATGTAGATTTTTTCGACGATGAGGAAGGAGAAACTTGCTTAGAGGATGGTTTTTGCGTCGACGGTGATCCTGAAGTTAATGCCGTCGGTGATACAAGATTCTTTGAGACAGATATTTTCATGGATTGGATAGAAGAATATTTTTCTTTCTTATGGCTTTTTTCCTCAGAAGGAAATGGAAGCTTTCCTTTTTGTGAGGTGCCTTCCTCTTCATGACGAGACCTTTTTGAAGTCTTCTTCTTGGAAACTTCAGGAGATTCAAGAGATCTCTCTCTCCTTTTGGGTGTTTCCTTAGAAGTCAGTGAGGTAGAGCTCTCCTCATCCTCAGAGGCAACATCAGATTTTGATTTAAGTTTTTGAAGCCAAATCAATAATCTACCCTCTCTATCCTTGAGGGTTTTTGTAGAAAAGGTTCTACAGATTTTGCAGTCTTTTACCTTGTGTTGAGGGTAAAGGCAGTAGATGCAGCTCTTATGTGGATCCTCAGCATGCAGCCTCTTTTTTCCACATGATCCACACGACCTGAAGAAACCTTTCTTTGAAGATTCCGACATATTTGGAGAGAAAACTGCTAGAAAACTGGATAACCAAAGAAAAACTGAGCAGAGCTCAGGGAGACTCCCTTTCACACGACGTGCAGTAGAAAATCTGAGGAACCTAGCCTCTCCTGGGATTGTTCTAGAGGGTGCCGTCGCCTGATTGGCTGTTGGTTAAGTTTGGTTCTTTTTTACAAAAGAAAGTGGATAGGCTATTGCATTGACTCTTCATTGCATCGTAGCCTATAGTAATTCTATCTACTGCTTTTATATGTATACCGTGGGACTCCCACTGCGACGACGGGGATGATTCAAGCATGTGAATCTATGAAAGATCCAATACTGGAGAATTCGAGGCACATTAAATTCTTGACTGGATTCTTCATAGGGTATTTCTAATTTATATAAATTATGCTGTTAAGCCCAACTGAGACTTGAATTTGGGTTGATGAGATTGATGATTCTGTCAGATGCAGAACATCTGAAGTATGCATTTAGGTTACGCAATACTCAACACTGTCTTAAAGGGCCCGATGTGGAGTGAAATAATGTCAGATTTCAACATATGGCATTTCCAGTGTGGTCGGAATTTCGAGTTGTGTGGTATTTACCACACCCGGTAATTACTGGCTGCATTAAACAGCTCACCCTTTGTTAAAAATTTGAGCAGGTAAAACCAGTCAGAATTTAACAGAGAAAAACAGTACTGCATTTACCATAACATGAATTTTGGTGTGGTAAGCTCAGGAAAAACTCTGAATATGTGCTGTTCATCGCACCCAATATATTCTGTACCAACAGGGAGTTGGGTGTTCTCAGTGCGATAAATAGCTCTTCTTCTTTTATTATTTATAAGCAGAACCAAAATGTTATTGCACAATTTTGGTTTAACACCAACATGAACACTTGAAATCGAATATAAAGCATATGAATGCCAATTGACAGCTGAAATAAAGGCCTTGTCATTCTTTGAGGTTAACAAGGTGTTGATAAGTTGGAACGAAATACACTGTGGGCTCATTTAGTAAATTAGCATCATAGCTCTACTTAATGACCCCTTGCACAAATGGATCCACCACAGATTTTTGAGGATTCATTTTATGTGCATACCAAATATGGAATTTTATGTTTATTTGCTACAATCTGTAAATAAGGGGCTAAAGACCTGTAGATGCACTGGTTTTAAGCTCGAGTCCTTGTCACGTGTGCTTTATATTTGTCTAGGCTTTTTAAAGAAGAGAAGATACTGGCTGAAACCTTAGATCCATGGACTTTTGACTTTAATAGTACTTTATTTAGACAATCACGCCCATTAAAGTAACGGCAACATAAAAAGAAAAGAAAATCAAGCACTTAAAAAGCAGCATCGCTATGTATATCATGGTCAATTCTTTAAACGTTAAAGCATCTGTATAACGAACCATTATAAGAAAACATCAAACAGGTGTGAAGACGTTATGTGGTGGACCAGCATCAAATGCTAAAATCAGCCCGAACCCCACTGAATAAGCACATGACAGATTCCGATACCTGCAAAGAATGGTCTTCTAACGGTGGTTATGGGACAATTGTTATTAGTTTAAAGCGACTGGAGCTGAAAATAGTGGTTTTCATTACTGGTTAATACAGTCTAAAAACAAAGATTTAATCAAAGACCAAAAGTTATACCAAAATGCAGAGTCAAAGTGCCATGCACAATTGTTAAAAATACAGAGATCACAAGCATCTGTACTAAAAAGGTTTTTCCGACATTAGAATCTAGACAGTAAATTTCTGAAAAAGCGAGATAATTGAAATTCAACAAGGAGTAAACAAAAGACGAGGAGACAGGCAGTTCACTACCAGTGTTTGAAGTGCAGTAGTTAATTTAAGAGTTCTTGAGCTAAACATATTTAACTTTTCATTGCTGTGCATACATTCTAGAAGGAAGAATCTGGTCATGATTCCAAGAATTATTCTAATGTGCTAAATCATAAAGTGCCATGTGCTAACTATTGTCCTGGCTTTGAACGTACGCCAGCGTTGTAACTTTAAGACCCTAAAGGGGTTGGGCATGTGCCTAAATTCCGTAATGTTTTGTCCACTCTGTCCAAAAAGTTTATCAAGTTGGCTACTGCTTGTGGGTGGGCATCATTCAGCAGGAAATCGACAGCACCCTGTATTGTCCGTGTCCCTTGTTTGATAAAGCAGTGGTGAAGAAACCATTTGTGTTCATGAGTTAACACGGGACATATACAGAGAAGGTACACAAATGGATCCACCACAAATATTTGAGGATTCATTTTATGTGCAGACCAAACACTGAACTTTGTGGTCATTTGCTACAAACTGTAAATAAGGGGCTGAAGACCTGTAGATTCGCTGGTTTCAAGCTTGAGTCCTTGTCACATGTGCGTTGTATTTGCCCAGGCTTTTTAAAGAAGAGAAGATATTGGCTGAAACCAATATTTAGATCCCTGGAGATCTGGAATGTTAAGGAAGCTGTAGCATGCATTATGGGAAGTGACAATGCTCAGCCGAACTTGAACTTTGAAGTTCATTGACAATATAGAATATCACTTGTACACGACTATTGTTCATAGGATTTGTTTGTTTTTATAATAACTGCATTTAAAATGTTTGGTAATGTTTTAAACTTGACCTGCACATTTTAATTGTTCTGTATGTAATTCTAAAAGAATATGAAATTGGTATTTTACTGTAAAGGTTTTTATTAACTACATAAAATGTATTTTCTATTTACTCAGTGCACATCTTTATTCAGTCCTGATGATAGGGTTTCTGCTACTCTGATTGCAACTTATTTAGATCAGTCTTGATTACAGTGGCTACAGTTTGAGTTTGGGCCATAAAAAAACAACAACTTTGCTCTTTTTCTCATAGGTTATTTAGAAGTAAGAAGCATTAGTCAGAGTAACTGAGCATTCTATTACATGGGAGGCACTGGTCATTAGGAGTATGATGGCCTTAAGTCATTGTGCTTCAAATCAACCACTAAAATGTTTACAAATGTTCATAGGACATCCCTTTTTGCCAGCTGAGGAAAGGCCGCGTACTCACCCCAGAGGAGAAGATGGCAGGGTTTCCACTCTCCAACATGTCCTCGATTTCCTCGTTCGTTGTACTTCTCCCCGCTGAATAGGCAGAAATATCATAGATTAATCAGAATTCAGTAGCACGTGTAAATACTTAGCAGATCTAAGGATCTTACAAGAGGAGTTCTCTAACATAATCTCAACAGGTTGCAAGTAACAATGTAGAAAAAGGACGTGACCATAGGAGAGCAGGATTTATGAATGCAAAGTGTAGTGATTTGTCCTTTTTTGTTAACTACAGACACCTCGGGAAGGCAATATATCATAAAACTAATATCCAAACTTTAAATATTCTGTGTTTGCTGTTATGAAAATAATTTTTACATTTCAGATGACTGACATGCCAGATTCAACTGGAAGGCTGAGAAGAACATTTACAGATTCAAATGCCTTGATTGCTCTTACTGGATTTTTGCTCCTTGGTACAACTGCACAACAATTATTTACCTTGAAACATGCCATGGCTGTGGTCTGTATGGCGAACTGCAACCTGAGGTTGAAGCAGTGGAAAAAAAAACTAAACTGGTCCACCTATATATTCCACAGGGTCAGTGGTAAGTCTAGGTGGACTAGGGGACAGGGCCTGGAAAACCTCACCACAATCAGGTAAGACAATGTAACCAGTGGTAAGGGTTACAAAATCCAACACGTCAAACTCAGTGGGTTAAATGCCAGCACGCTAGGTGGAAAGCCATCTTCAAAGACATTATAGAAGTGCCAGCCCTCACCAAGTGAAAAGTGTCTGATTATTATACCAACATGGCCCTTCCATTTATAATGCATTTAGTACGCAAGCACCACTGTTCTAATAACCATCCTCTGGTGATGCTCATGGACAGCGTACTAGAGGACATTAACTGTGGAGATCATTGACAATATAGAATATCACTTGTACATGACTATTGTTCAATGGCCAGTGGAACAGAGAACAGACTGACCCAGGATGCAGAGCACTACCCTTTGCAGGGTTTGCAGTTTCAAATGCAATTTGCGTGTCTGAGCTCCTCGCCTCCCTGCATACCATAGGCTAACTACTTTCAAGTATTACAGGAACCAAAATAGCATCTACCAAAGGACTAAAAGCAACCCAAGAGCCTCCTTGGGCCTAATAACTACTCAGCATTGGAAGAGAAAAATAGATTGCAAAAGTCACATTAAGAGGTTTCCAGGCACATTTGTTAAAGATGTATAGACTCTAAAAAATTATTCTGTTCTAAATGAAGGGTCATTGTATTTTCATTCAGGGTTTGAAGTATGCCTGAAAGAGAGCGCATATCAACTGTCTGGTGAGGAGCGATATGATTTTTGAAGTAATATGATAATGTGTAGAAATTATATGTTGTGTTGACTGTCTCACTTTTTCTATTAAATACAGTTTACTTTTTAGTAAAATTCTTTCTGCTTTTTACTCATGATGTTAACTTTTGTATGGGGTTGAAAATGAATTACTTAGCAAAGGACAGTATATGGGCCAAGTTAATTTATTTGACCAATTAGTTATAAAGTTAATTTGTTTTACAAATTAGTTAGTAAACCCATGCATTTAAAATATGGGAAATGTCAGTACATTATGCATAGATGAACTTGTCTTCCAATGGAGTTCAAACTTTACACCACTCTAGAAGTAGCTTTTAATTTAATGAAAACGTCACTACATGAGAGACCAGTTTGGCTGATATGTTTGACAATTGTACTTGATCTCTGTATTTATGTGTATATTGGGTTAACATAGCCTCGGTACACAAAAGCACCTTCTTTGCATAAATGGTCCCCTGCCTCATAAAGCCCTAAGTGGAATGTCATAACGTCTGACAAGCAAAGAAATGCCCTTAAGCTTGCAAATTATTCTGTGCACTCTTCCTATTTTCTGAAAGGGACCAAAGCAAACGGTTGGCTCCTAAGGGCAGCTACGCGTGGGTGGGAGTATGGGAGTCCCCCTGTCCTGAGCATTAACTTTCACATTGGAAGTGAAGACGGAAGGGAATACATGGAGACACTGCTCCTACAAGCGGACAGAAATTTCTTGATTTTGGGGAAAAATAAATGTGTGAATTGGGCAGCCTCAACCAAATCTTACAGGATTTGACTATGGGACACTGTAATAAATATGAGTGTAGATCAGTTTAGAGAAAGTTCAGGATTGTAATATTCAGGGCTTGAAACAAATGCATCCCGTTTATAGCTTCTGCTGTGGCCCGCAGACTCCGTTATCAGTTTAGCTCCTAAAAGATTCCCTTAGATTCTAAAGACTCCTGGACCAATAAGATCTCTTCTTATTAGGGTAAGGAAAGCCCACCAAGTCTAGAACAATAGCAGCTCTGCAGCAAGTATTTGGTATGTTGTAGCAGATGAAACAAAGAGTGATAAATAACTATTTCCTGGAATGCAAGGAAATTAACTTGATGATCACAAATCCTGCAGCTACATGCACTACCCTCTCTTCAGTTTATCTTCATTTTCTCCTTTTTATTTCCATTTCCATCTTCCCCTTCGCCCAAGCCTATACAACCCAGTTTGTCTTATACTTTTAAATAGTTATTAGAGCCACTTTCATGCACATACTGTTTATTTTTGTACCAATAAGGCAGAAACTGGAATCAAAATCAACTTTCTAGACTCCCCTTGGACCAGTGCCGTACTCTACTGCTGTTCATGACATGCCTATATATCTGCTTTTGTAGCCCCAATTCCAAGGACACTTTGTGGACTGTTATCTGCAAAATCCAGGAAGGAAACAAGTGCCAGAAACATCAGTAGCTAAATGCCTGTTTGCTTGAAGTGCTGTGCCTTACTGCATACAGGAGTAATTAGAGAAATTGTAAGTTCCAATTTAAGCTCAACTATGGAATAATTGGTAAACAATTTAAAGACTTGGCCAAACTAGGTTGCCTACATCAGGCAAGGGAAGAGGCAACATCCCTCGCCTTTGATAGCATCTCGACACAGCCCATATTTTTCCTATCTCTACAAAACTCTTTCTCAAAAGCTGCTGCTAGTCTACTATGAGTTCATGTAGCCATGTGTGGCCTCTGCCTGTTGGCCCAGCCTGCTAGTGAGAATAAAATTCTGAAAATTCTGCTGAAAAATGAGGGACAGGCATTTGGGGGAGAAAACATCTTTTTATCCAGGATTGGCAATCCAATATCACCATCACAGAGCCCAACATAACTAAATGATAAGAGGACACTTGGGCACATAATGCAGAGATGTACTCTATAACAATATCTGGCTTAGCGCATTTGTCATTCATGTGTGTGGTCCATCACTGCATAATATAAATAATTCAAAGTAATCAATCTATCAGGGGTTTTGTAGAGCGCACTACTCACCCGCAAGGGTCTCAAGGCGCTGGGGAAGGGGCAGCTCCATTAGGGTCAATCGAAGAGCCAGGTCTTGAGGTCCATTCTGAATTGGTGCAGTGTCGGGCTCCGTCGGAGGTGAAGGGGGAGTTTGTTCCAGGTCTTGGCTGTGAGGTAGGAGAAGGATCTTCCACCAGCTCTGGTCCTGTAGAAGCGAGGGACGGTGGCTAGGGAAGGTCGGCTGAGCAGAGGTTTCTCTTGGGGGCGTGGAAGGAGATTCTATCGTTGAGGTATTGGGATCCGGTGTTGTGGAGGGCTTTGTAGGCGTGTGTGAGCAGTTTGAAGGTTATTCTTTTTTCGATGGTGAGCCAGTGGAGGTAGCAGAGGTGTTGGGTGATGTGGTCGTGTCGGGGGATATCGAGGACAAGTCTGGCTGTGGCGTTCTGGACGGTCTGGAGCTTGCGGAGAAGGTTCTTGTTGATTCCGGCGTAGAGGACGTTGCCATAGTCCAGTCTGCTGGTGATGAGTGTGTGGGTGACGGTTTTCCTGGAGTTGGGGGGGGATCCACTTGAACGACTTGCAGAATATGCCAAGGGTGTTGAAGCATGTGGAGGATAGGGCGTTGATCTGGCGGTTCATGGTGAGTGAAGAGCTGAGTATGATGCCGAGGTTGGGTGTGTGGTCGGTTGGGGTGGGAGGGTTTCCGAGGGCGGGAGGCCACCATGTGTTGTCCCATGCGGAGAGGGTGGAGGCGAGGATGAGGACTTCTGTTTTCTCAGAGTTGAGCGTCAGGCAGCTGTTGCTCATCCAGGTCGCGATGGCTTTCATCCCTTCTTGGAAGTTGTGCCTTGCGATATTGGGTTCCTTGGTGAGGGAGAGGATGAGCTCAGTGTCATCGGCGTAGGAGACGATGTTGAGACCGTGGTTTCTGACGATGGTTGCGAGGGTGGCCATGTAGACGTTGAAGTGTGGGGCTGAGGGATGATCCTTGGGGTACTCCGCATCTGATCTCTGTCGGATCTGAGAGGAAGGGCGGGAGTCTTATTCTCTGTGCTCTACCTGATAGGAAGGAGCGTATCCAGTCTCAGGGCTTTCCTTGGACGCCTGCGTTGTGGAGTCTGGTGGCTAATGTGAGTTGGGAGACAGTGTCGAAAGCTGCTGATAGATCCAGGAGGATGAGGGCTGCCTTGTGGCCTCGGTCGAGGAGGGCGCGGATGTCATCGGAGACGGTGAGGAGGGCGGTCTTGGTGCTGTAGTTGCTGCGGAACCCGGACTGAGAGGTGTCTAGGATGCTGTGGGTTTCTATGAAACGTGCTAACTGGGTGTTGACGGCCTTTTCGATTACTTTGGCGGCAAAAGGAAGCAGTTAGATGGGCCTGAAATCCTTGAAGTCTGTCGGGTCTGCGGAGGGCTTTTTTAGGAGGGGTTGACTTCGGCGCGCTTCCAGTTGTCGGGGAAGGTGGCTGTGTTGGGGAGTAGTTGATACTTCGCGTAGCTCGGGTGCAATGGTGGTGGCGGCCCTGTGGAAGATGTGCGGCGGGCAGGGGTCAGAAGGTGCTCTGGAGTGGATGCTCTTCATTTCCCTAAAGGTGTCTTCTGTGGTGAGAGGGGTCCAGGTGAGAAGGGTCTGTAGGGTGGTGTCGTTGGGGGTGGGAGTTGAGGCGGTGCCATGGTCTTGATCGTCGAAGTTGTCGTAGAGCATTTTGATCTTGAGGTGGGAGAAGGAGCTGAGTTTTTTGCAGAGATCTTGGGAGGGAGGGACGTCGGTTGTTTCGCTGTTGGGTTTGGCGAAATCGTGAATGATGGCTTAAAGTTCCTTGGAGTTGTGGGCGTTGGCGAGGATTCTGTCTTGGATGAAGTTTTTCTTTGTTGATTTGATGAGTTGGTGGTGTGCTGTGAGGGCTGTTTTGTAGGCGGCGTGTGCTTCCGGGATTCCGCTGTTTCTCCATGCCTTCTCCAGTCGTCGGCAGGAGCGCTTGGATTTTCGGAGTTCCGTGGTGAACCAGTTGGCTTTCTTGTTGTGTCATCTTGTGGTGTTCTGAAAGGGAGACGAGAGTTTTGGCGCAGTTGGCGATCCACTGGTGGAGGTTGTTTGCCGCTGTGGTGGCGTCTGTCGTAGTAGGGGACGGAGTGCAGGTGACGGCGGAGGTGAGGAGTTCTTGGGAGACTTTGTTCCAGCTTCTGCGTAGGTTGTGGCGCGTGGGCTTGGGTGCGGTGAGTTTTGTGAAGGAGAAATGGATGCAGTGGTGTTCGGTCCAGAGCAGTTCTGTGGTGTGGCTGAAGCTAATGTTGTTTCCTCTGGCGAAGATGGGGTTGAGTGTGTGTCCTGCTGTGTGAGTGGGGGTGGAGACAAGTTGTTTCAGTCCTATGTTGGTGAGGTTCTCCAGGAGGGCGGTGGTGTTGGTATCGCTATGGTTGTCCAGGTGGAAGTTCAGGTCTCCGAGTAGTATGTAGTCCATAGAGGAGAGGGCGTGGGCTGCGATGTGGTCGGCGATGACATTGGTGAAGGGGGTGCCGGATCCAGGCAGTCTGTAGGCGAGTGTTCTGCGTAACGTCGTTCTGGGGTTGGGCTGGATTTGGAAGTGAATGTGTTCCATGGGGGTGGGGGGGGGGGTGGGGGAGGCGGATGGAGCTTTTGTGGATGATGGCAAGGCCTCCTCCTGGGCGGATAGGGCAGTCTTTTCCCAGGATCTTGTATCCGTCGGGGATGGCGGTTGCGATGTCGGGTGTGGAGCTGGCGTTGGTTTAGGTCTCTGTGAGGAAGGTGACGTCGGGCGTGTGGGTGTTGAGGAGGTCCCAAATTTCTACGGCGTGTCTGTGCAGGGAGCGTACGTTGAGGAGGATGCAGTCCAGTGGTTTGTGTGCGCTGGCGTCCAGTGGGCTGGAGGCTACTGCTGGGGTCCGGAGGTGGGTGAAGGTGTGGCGGCAGTGTCGGCAGGAGATCCGGCCTCGAGTGTTGCTCGGCATCGAGAACTGCCAGTTGTTGCGTCCGGGGTTGAGTGCGTGGAGAGTGCTGGGGTCATAGCAGCAGGGGGTCGGGGGACCTGGCGTTGGTCGCAGTTGGGTCGGGTCGCGGTGGGGCGCAGACAGGCTTGCCTTTTGGTGGGCCAGCGCGCGCCCGCTGCGCACAGCCACCATTAAGTAGGGGTTGGTCAGCTGGGAGGCGGGAACAACACGCTGGGGGGGAGGGGCCACGGGCGCAGCAGCGGCGGCGGGGAGCGCGGGAAGAGGGAGCGGGGAGGACAAGAGGGAAATAGAGAGAAAAGGGACAGAAAGCGAAACAGGCCAAGAGAAAAGAGGCACAATAGAGGAGAGAAGGCAGAGAGAAAGAGGCAAAACGAGAGGAAAAGGCAGAGAAACAGAGGCACAATGGAGAAATAAAGGCAGAGAGAAAGAGGCCAAAATGGGAGGAAAAGGCAAAGAAACAGAGGCCCAATGGAGAAATAAAGTCAGAGAGAAAGAGGCAAGAACTTGGCACAGCAAACTTGGCACAGTTGTGATCTACTATACAGTATATAAACCACATTACAGTTAGACCCATCATTCTATTGAGATGAGGAGACACATATGATGAGTCTTTAGATGAGGGATAACACAAACAATATTTGTATCTATTGACGCTCCCAACTAAGGAACTGTTTATAGTAGGGGAAGCTCTGACTTTTCTAAATTGATGTTTAGAACCAGACTTTGCATGGTTAACACAGTTCTCTGAAAGCAAAGACAACTTTGTTGTAGGAGTTGGATATTAGTAGCCAGCCATCAAGATATGGGTAAACAAAGATTACTTTGCTTGCGAGCAAAGTAATCCGATTGCTATGTATTTGGAGAAAGTGCGCTCTGAAGATTATAGGCTTAATGTAAGAGCCTTCAACTGGAATTGCTCGCTTTTAACCAGGAAACCTCAAATTCTTGATTTTCTGGAAAACTGTAAGACAGAAACACAAGTCTTGTACATCAACACCACATACTCACTCTTCCAGTGAATTTTGAAAGTGGTGAGCCGTAAATAACTGCTCCTAAAAATATCTAGCAAACACAGGGCCAACTGGTGCATTTCTACGCACAATTACTTAATTGATAGTCTAAGACCCAGAGGTTGTTAAGGGGCACTAGTTAATAATGCCAGTCCTTTCATGCTGTGCCAAGAAGGCATTACCCACCACAGGGGTGTTCGGGGGTACAACCTCCCAACGAAATCATTGTGGCTAAACATTGGATTTTTTTACCTTGATTTCTGCACAATTGGCTGCATAGCCTAGATCAGTATGTGGTACAGGTCATTAGAATGTTTTGATTCTACTTTATAACCAGGGCCAGCAACTCACCAAACACCTAGAAGACCACAACCTCCTTAACCCCTTCCAATCCGGATTTCAAGCTAACCACAGCACCGAGGCAGCCCTGATCGCAGCCGCAGACGACATTAGAGCCCTCCTGGACAGCGGGGAAACAGCAGCCCTCCTGGAAATGTCCGCCATGTTTGACACCATCTCCCACCACATCCTGATCAACAGACTCTACCACAACAGGATTCAAGGAAATGCCCTCAAATGGATTGCCTCGTACCTCACCACCAGACCACAAAGGATCCTCCTCCCACCGTTCACCTCCGAGCCCAGGAAGATCATCTGCGGGGTCCCCCAAGGATCATCCCTTAGCCTAACCATCTTCAACACCTACATGACCCCCCCTGGCCACAACCATCAGATCACGCAGACTCAGCATCATCTCCTACTTCGACGACACACAGCTCATCCTCCCACTGTCTGAAGGTCCCTCCACCACCAAAGAGAAATTCCACAAATGCATAATGAACATCGCAGACTTGATGAAGGACAACTGTCTCAAATTCAACACCGAAAAAATGGAAGTCCTCATCTTTGGGAACAACACCTTGTCATGGACCGACGCATGGTGGCCCACGGAGCTCGTCACACCCCCTGCCACAACAGACCTCACCGGCAACCTCAGCATCATTCTGGATCGGAAGCTACCCATGGAGAAGCAAGTCAGCGCAGTCTCCTCTGCCTGCTTTCACACCCTTCAGATGCTTGGCAAGATCTTTAGGTGGCTTCAGGCAGACACCAGAAGGACCGTCACGCAGGCCCTCATCACAAGCAGACTGGACAACGGAAACACGCTCTACGTAGGATCGCTGCACGCCTCCTGAAGAGACTCCAGACAATACAGAACTCAGCGGCAAGACTCATACTCAACCTCCCCAGGAGGACCCATTTCACACCACATCTCAAGAAACTACACTGGCTCCCGATTCAGAAGGTTTGCCAATTCAAGGTGCTGACCCACACCTACAAGGCCCTGCACAATGAAGGACCAACATACATCAACAAACACCTGACCCTCCACCAACTGACCAGACACCTTCGATCAGCTTCCCTCTCCCTCGCGGACACCCCACGGATCAGTCGAGCCAACAGCGGAGGATGCTCCTTCTCGCACCCAAAGCTTGGGAAAACCTCCCCCTGCACCTCAGGACCTCACCGTTGCTCCAGCTATTCAGAAGGAAACTAAAGACCTGTATGTTTGAATGATAATACCTCCACGCAGCAGCAAACAGCTCCAGCGGCTCGAGACCCTCACAGGTGATTCGCTGCGCTCTCTAAATGTTTGATTGGAATTATGTGATTGTGCGGCGATTTTCACATCATTGTAGATTTGCCACATAATCCATCTGCTGCATAATCAGCAGATTTTAACAAAAACAAATTTAGTTTCTAGCTCAAACGTTTCAGAAGTTAGCAAAAACATAGCGACACGTGTTGCCGCGCAGTGGGAGGCCCTTTGCAAAGGTTGACTGGTCACCTTTATCTAGCTTATTGATATATTTAGGTGTAAACTGTTACTAATGAGGTACAACTAATGCCTAGACACTTAATAAGGAAAAAATTACAGAATAATAAAGTAATACTATCAAAAATTGTCCGCATATTTTTCCTTTTCTTGATGTATAATTTACTCAAACCTGCAGCGTAATTTTACCCTTCCCTGCCACATAATTCCTGTGGCCCTGTTTATAACACTCAAAGGATTGTTTTTTTATTTTTACTTTTGCTCTACTCACCACGACCTTATACTTCCATGAAAGAAAAGCAACACAAATATGTGCACATACATGCACAAAATATTAACCACACCTGCAAGAAAACAGACTTCAGTCTCTGACAGAATCCTTGAGACTGTGGCATGAAAGTACCCGTACCCACTGGCACTGGACGGCCATCCTGACGGCAATACAGCACTATAAAAAAAATCTCTTAATATAACAATATAAACAAATCGGACTTCGAACCACTCCACAGATTTGGTGCCTTACATAAAAACTATACATAAAGCACTTTACAGACAGGGCAGTTTTCAAGTGACATGACTCTAAAGACGCTTTCACACATACGGTCACCAATGCACTTTACAGATGCAGCATCTTTCATACAAAAGTGTCCACGTCACTTTACAGATACACCTTTCATACAAACTCTATTCAAACCACCTTAAATACAAAACCACTTATGCATAAGGATTCTCAAGAATTTTACAGTCTGATCCTGCAAAACATCTCCAAAGCACTTCAGAGCACCTTTCACGCACTATTATCATAAATATTTTACAAACTTATTACCTTTCGTACAAGCTCTTTCCAAACAGTTTAAAGTTCCAGCATCTTTTACGCAAACTTTATAAATAATTTCAAATGAGGACAGTTTCTGCCACACAAAGTGTACATAAAGCAATATACAGACAGAACATATTTTTTTTAAACTGTATCTAAAGCACTTTCACGAGTCCATGAAAGCCTTTAATGCATACCGTCTCCAGAGCCTTTCATAGACACAGAATCTTACACACATAATATAATAAAATCTGTGTTCAGTTGATAAAACAACCATAAAAGAATACAATCAACATCATTATAAAACCATCACTAAAAATGTTCATAATATACTAATCAATAAAACAAGAACCACCCATGCTGGCAGAACAGTACATCAATTAATCAGGTCTTGACCTCCTAAACAACAAGGCAGCTCGCAAAAAAGATAAAACAGTAAAAATAACACATATATTGGGAAGCATCTGGAGCTAAATCAGGGCCAACCTTACTTGGGAGAAATTCATGGACTTCAAGAGTGGAATTAAATACCACTTCCTGGGCCAAATAAAGTAGGAGCAAAGAATTACAAAATGAAGGGTGTCTTCCAGAGACTTACTGTCGCAGCTGCAGGGCAACCTAGCCTCAGGCAAGGCCCAGCCACACAGGACACCAAAAGATGATGGAGTAGATTAAACCTGAACCTGGCCAGCAGGAACCTGTCTTTCTGAAGGCAAACCAGAGCTAGATATGGCTCTTCAGTTTTCAGTAGCATGTGACCCATCGCCGATTGTTTCTGGAGCTCATGCTGCTCTCTCTCCATGAGGGCTCGATCCATAAACAACCCTTTAACACACCCCAGCACACGCATGGACAACGAGGTAGGGTCATCAAAGATATCAGACCTTCCTAAGGAGGCAAAAACTCCCTTCACGTAGGCCACTGTATTTTATGTACCCGAGCAAGGGCCAAACAATCTGCGAAAATCAGCCGATTTAGCTTTAGTCCTTCCCTAATCCACACCTTGATCCAGCACAGTAGGGGACTTAAGGACACCATATCTATCACTTGACCAAGGCCAAGCTCCGCCTGCACTGAAAACGCTGGGGTAGAAGGTGGTACCTGTACTATCTGGTGTAAAAATTTGTTCTCAATGGTTTGGATCTTGTCTAGGTTTACATAACCCCAAACCACACTACCATACCGAAGCTAGGCAACACATCTAGCCTGACAGATTTTTAGAAGAGCCCTTGGCGTCCGGGAGCCTAGCCCACTTGCGAAGCTGGAGACCGTCCCCATGATTTTAATACGCTCAGATCTTTTGGCCTCAATTAACAGCATCCAGTTTTTTTTAACGTCAAATAAGACACCCAAGTAAGAAATAGCCGTGACTTTACTCAGGGTAAAATGAGCCACCTTAAAAGTCTTACTGCTTGTACATTTTGGGCCCACTACCATAACCCAAGACTTTGAAAAGTTTACAGACAAGTCCAAATTTCCCATAAATGCAACAAACCTGGCCAAGAGTAGATCCAACCCCCGGGCTGTGCTGGCCATAAGGACTGCGTCATCCACGTATAACAAAACAGGTAAGGATCTAGCCCCAACTCTAGGGCAGTCTAGGGCTGATAATAAAGCAGACTGCAGCCCATTCACATAAAGTAAACAAGAATGGGGCAATGATGCACCCTTGGCGGACAGCACTGCTACTGGGAAATGAGCGAGTACAAGCAGCGTCCTGAGAAAAGTGCACCGAAGCAGAAGTATTTGAATGAAGATTGGCTAAAAGGGCCACAATACTCTGGTCAATCCCCATCTCACAAAGCAGGGCCCAGAGTTTAGCCCGATTGACCCTATTGAATGCGGACACTAGGTCCATAAATGCTAAATGCAAAGATTTTGGCCGGGCTATGGTATACTTATTAATAATGAGGTGGAGGTTCAGACATTGATCCAAGGTGGACCTCCCCGACCTAAAGCCATATTGAACATCACTCATGATGTTATTCTCCTCTGGCCAGTCCCACAACCGGTTTAAGATTACCTTCTCCAAGACCTTTACTACTGCATCTATTAAAGATATGGGGCGATAGCATTGAGGATTGTCCTTGTCGCTCTTCTTGAAAACCAGAACAATTACGGCTGTTGACCAAAAGGACAACTCCCCCTCCCGGGCCACAACATTCAACACCATGGTCAAAAAAGGACCCCAGACCTCCACATTTGCATTAAACAAATCCGGTGGCATTCTATCGGGTCCTGGGGCCTTATTACGAGACGAGGCCAGAATGTGCCCTGAACATCAAGAGTAAAAACCACTGGGGCGCAGGCTGAAACCTCTACAGCCGAGTTAATGTCCCCCCCTGGTTAAAGATACCATCAAAATGGTCGACCCATTGTTGTTCTGAGATATGATGACGCATAATCAGCCCAGAACCGTCTCTGATACAGGGCCTCGAAAAAAGGGAACTATCCCCTGTCTCACTTGCCAGACATAGTTCTTCCCAGGCTAACTCCCGGAGGTTAAACTTGCAGGCTGCTTGGGCTTGCTTGCAGAGCCACCTACATCCTGCAACCAGACACCTGTCCATGGGTACCTGCTTCAAAGCAGCCTTTAGCTGTCTCAACGTTGTTGAGCAGTCCATGTCAAACCATTTGGGATTTTGAGAGCCTGGTTTACAAGGGGCAGTTGTGGACATTAATTTATTATTAATACTTTCTTAATATAGCGCATGGCTACCCGTAGGCCTCCCAGCGCTCAAGCCATCACTGTAAATATTCACTCTTGCTACAAGTGCTGAAATAGCCACGTTTTCAGTTCCTTCCTGAATTGTTGATGATGGGTCAATTTCCTCATTTTAGTGGGGAGCGAGTTCCATAAGACCGAAGGATTGAATGAGAACATCCGGCCTCCTGTTCTAGATCTCTTGATCCTTGGAACTGTGGCTTGCAGTTGGTCCGCTGATCTCAGATTCCGTGAAGGGTGGTAGAGCGACAGCATGCTCTTGAGGATTTTGGGGCCGGTTCCCCTCAGTGATTTATGTGCTATACATAACGCTTTGAATTTTATACGTTCAGTAATAGGCAGCCAATGAAGCGCCATCAGCGCCGGTTTGGCTGACAGATTTCTAGGGACATTATATAAAAGCCTAGCAGCGCAGTTCTGTACTATTTGCAACTTGTTAGTGGTGGTCTTTGGCGCCCCCAAATATAAGGAGTTGCAGTAGTCCAGCCGTGTAAGCACCATAGATTGTACCAGAGTTCTGCATGCGGTTTGTGGGAGCAGAGGTAGAATTTTTCGAAGTTGTCTGAGCATGCCATAGCATGTAGCCGCGGCAAAACCCGCCCGCCCGAGGCAAAACCATCAAAGGCTTCCAAAATCTCCCCACCCCCAGTGTCTGAGTCCAAACAAATTCTGATCTCTTGCGCACAGTTTACAAAGAGAGAGGCCTTGAGACACTGGGGGCCTACCTGGGACTATTTCAGCCTTCTCCCCAGGTCAGCCGTAGAAAGCCTCATAAGAGCCCCCCTCCAATGTGCCTGCGTAGCCATGGGAACATCCAAAACTAAGGATAGGGGATTATGGGCACTAAAAGGGCTATGGAAAATATTAAAATGAGAAATAAGCAAGTACAACGGGGCTAAAACAAATATAAAATCTATGAACAACCTACAGCCCCTCCCTTTGAAGATAGGACAGATTCCGGGATTGGGGGAGTTCACCAATTTCTCCAGAGCAAATACCCAGTTGAAATGTTCCAAGATCGCACCAAACTCCTGACCCTCCTTAGAGTGGACAAAATGTAACCCCTCCTTAAGCAAACATCTGGGATTTAAGGCATCAGGTCCCTGCGGCGGAGTACATAAATGACAGTTAAAGTCCCCCGCAGGCACAATTAGTTCTCACTCAGGACCCTTTTCGTACAGCAACTTAAAAGCCAAGTCAAGGCGAGAGATACAGCAGTCCTTGTCAGTACCCCCCTTAGCATTATAGAAACTAATTAGGATTTATGAGGGGAGGGGAGGGAAGCCTGGCAATGGCAGCCACAACCTCTGCATGGTCTGGGCCTGCCAGCAAAGGTTGCGGATGTAGCCACTCAATTCTACTGCAATAAGCATGATCAGACACCCCGCCCTCCCTGCTATGGAAGACCTTGCTGGTGCAAAATAGGAGGTATAGCCCTCCAAGAAAAAACTATTTTTAACTTCTCATGTTTCTTAGAAGCATATTATCTGGTAGGAGTTTATTAGTTGGAACCACCTGGGATTAATAAACTTAGCGGAGAGGCCCGCAATGTCCCAAGACAGGAGTGTCCCTCCTAGGGGAAATTGCAGGGTGGCTACCAAAGATTCAGACGAGGCCTTAGGCAACAGCTGGGGGTCGCAAGGAGCCAGTCAGTCGCATGAATCCAAACCACTCAGAGGGAGAAATCTATTTGAAATGGGCCAGAAGAGGGGCGGCCTAGGAACCGAAACACTCTCTGGGTGGAGAAACCCACCTCGAAGGGACCTGAGACAGTGGGAAGCAGGCTACTCTTTCCGGCCTATAAAAGAAGTCCAAGGGAAGAGCAGCTATCCCGGTCGGGTGACATATCCTAGGAGGGGGTAAAGGTGGCAGGAGTTCAGCCACATACTGGGTATTGTTCAAATGAACCACCACACAATCGTCTGCCCATAATTTCCTATCCAGACCAACCCAACTCACTCTATGTGCCATGGTAATGGAATCCATGAGCCCCCAACTACAACGGGAGTGCAAATTGAGCCAATGCACCACCTTATTTTTAAGCTTGTGCAATGATTCAGCAGGTGAATTAGGGCGGGTGGACCATTGTCTAACACAGTGACATAAGGAGTATATTTGGGCGGCAAGTTGAGCACAATTCCAGGGTTTGTGGGGCCCAGGGTACGTGAGCTCTCCCCCTTTTCATTCGCATAACAGGGGAGAACGATTGCACCAGGGGCCGCTAACACACTCCCTGGCCCTGGGACAGTCAAGGAAGGACCCGCGACCGCAGGAACATCTTTTGGAACAGAGGCTATCACAGAGTGTCTAGGAGCAATAAGACTCAAGTGACCATTCGAAGGGCCCAGCTACTGAGGCACACCCCTCCCCTCGTTTGTATGGAATAACATTTCTGAAACCCTATCCTCTATAAGGGAAAGGCTCACCAGGATTGAGTCCAACTTTTTTTTTAATAGTGCTGTGAGCTCCCTTTGAAAATCACCACTGGAAGAAAGCCCCCTCCCGCCCACAACACAGGCTGAATTAAAGTTGGTGTGAGCATACACAATAACCTGGGACGGCGGCTGGGTTATAGCACAGGTTTTCCTCTTTCGCTTACACCTAGGACTAACTACTGGGGATAAGGATTTAGGGGAAAGACTATTACCTAACATGACCCCACCCCCACCCCCCTCCCCATCTTCTCCCTGGCAATCCTCCTGAGGGCCAAGCAGTTCGGCAACCCTACAACCCTCCGGGGAACAGGCGACCCAGAGATAGATACAGGGAGGCTGCCTCTATTCAGGGATAACCTTCTTTCAGCCAACTCAAATTCTTTCAATATCACCCCCAACACGCGACTAAGAAAACCCTCTATGGTGGAAACTCGAGGGGCAGCAGGCAAGGTGGAACTTTGGTGGTGGACCCTTTTTGTTTTTCCCATATTTGTAGAGTCCTTAAGTACCATCAAAAGCCCTCCAACCCGCACAAAAATAGGAGGATTACCCCACTCAAACAGTCACCGCTGTAATAAAACAACCCCAGCGTAAGAGTAACACTGGCCAACAAGGGCCCCACAGGAGACTTAAAACTGTAGGAAAGTCCGGGAAAAAAGTCACAATGCAGGTGGCTGGCTGGAACTGAAGACCATATAATTCAGGTAACAGAGAACAGTTCTTGTATTGGTGGAACAAAGCAAAGGCCACCGATACAAATGCTGAGATCCAGGACAGAAAGTAATTCCTATCAAGCACCTCTCCACCGCCACAACCGATCATGTGAGCCAAGGGGGGTGGCCCCGCCCTGCCTCTTTCTGTTGCTGATAGGGAATAGGACGTACCAGTCCTTGGCCTGGGCATCAGTTGGGCATGGCCCGCACCCATCCCTCGCCGCGGGGCAGCGAAGGTGCTTTATAGCATGTGACCAGCTGTGGGCACTGTAGGCCCCAGCGGCGTGTCAGCGGCTTCCCCCTCTGTGAAGAGCAAACAAGTGGCAAGATGCCCTCAGGTGAGCGGGGCGGTGAAGGCGCTTTATAGTGTGTGACCAGCTGCGGGGGGGGGCTTATGGGCACTGTAGGCCCCTGCAGTGTGTGACAGCGGCTTCCCCCTCCGTGAAGATCAAACAAGCGGCAAGATACCCCCAGGTGAGCGGGGCGAAAAAGACACTTTAGAACGCGTGACCAGCTGCAAGAGGTTATGTGCACTGTAGGCCCCTGTGGCATGTGACAGCGGCCTCCCCTCCGTGAAGAGCAAACAAGCTGCCAGATGCCGCCAACACATAAGTTAAACACTTTACAGATGCAATGTCTTACATACAAATTCTCTCAAAAGCCCTTTGTCAACACAATGTCTTCATAGAACAGTCTGCAGAGCCTCTCACAGCACACTTCACGTGTCATCGATAAATTTACTTTTCTACAAACTGTTGCCAAAGCTCTACACGCTGCTTCAATGATGAGACACAGCGCCGTTAACTTGGGAGTTTATATAGCACCTTACAGACAGCCCATCAAAACCATATCTAAAGTACCTTGCAAGCAGTTCTCTCCACACCCTCGTATGAAGTACTTTCAAATTAATTGCTTTGAAAGCCCTTGGGGGAATGCATTTTTCACAAGCATTGAATCGAAAGCACACCTACAAAATGAATAAAGCACTTCACAGGCAATGCCGAGGCTCTGAGACCTTCCAAGTGCCCCATAGCTCCAGAACGGCCTGTGTATGCTGCAGCGTCCTCCCTAGCCCGGGAGCATGTAACAGACCACGCCACACACAGAGCTCTGGTTTGCATGCCTTTATTCTTCAGCATGCAACCGTTAACTGAATGCACTGCGTCACAAACTTTATTATTCATACTCAGCCACACCCAACAGATTACGTACAACTTGTTAAGGAGTCCACCGAGGACCACTAGAGGTCTCGTTCACACAAACACAAGACATGACTTCTTCCCCCTTTGTTAAAAAAAATGTACGAACAAATTTATACACATATATACATTATAACTCGATGAGTCGTTGAGGTGCTCACACTAATCTTCCAGATCTAGTTGCACGAGGTAGAGGAGGGGTGTCTTCATCTGGCATCTCTGGATTAGAGTGGGATGCTTGACTTGGGCACTCAGGTGGACTTGCTTCACTCATGAGGTCTGGAGCCAAAGAACATTGAGGCAAATGCTTAAAGAATGACGAGTCTCTGGTTATGGATTTTCTAGGTCAAGGTCATTGGACAGTTACCATATGTCCTTTGCTCACCACAACTTTAGCATCAAATGGTGTGTCAGTCTTGTGTGTCCGCTTTTGCTTGACAAGAACTCAGTCTCCTTTTTTGAAGACCGTGTCTCTAGCGGACCGGCACTTATCGGCACAAGCCTTCATTTTGCATTTGTGAGAGGTGTCAGTGACACAAATCTCGCAGGGTCTATTGACCCACTGGTGGTCCATTGTGGAATCTTCGTTCCAAGAGCTCTCCCAAACAGCAAGGTGGCAGGACTTTCTCCTGTTGTGGAATGAGGAGTGGCCTTTCGGTCAATTGTGGTATCTTCGTTCCAAGAGCCTTCCCAAACAGCAAGGTGGCAGGACTTTCTCCTGTCACAGAATGAGGAGTGGAATAATAGGCATGGAGGGCTGGGAGTAAAGCTGACTTGAGGTCGATTCCTGCCAGCGCATCATGCTGAACCACCCTTTTCAAAGTACTCATAAATCATTCAACAACACCATTTGCCTGTGGCCAGAGGTGAGCTTTTCTGATGTTTGATGTTCAAACAATTAACAAAGACTTTGAACTCTCAGCTATTGAAGGGTAAACCGTTGTCAGATTTGAGAACGGAAACAACACCCCATGTTGCGAAAATGTCATTCAGCCTCGTGACTACTTTGTCATGTTTGGTTGATAATAAGTTTTCCACTAGAGGAAAATGTGAGTACTCATCGATAACTACCATGAGATGATGTCCATTATTAAGGGGTCCGAAGAAGTCAACTGCAGTCCTCTCCCAGGTCTGCTTAGGGAAATCAGACATATTCAGGGTGGTGATGAGTCATTTTGGGAGGCAACGCTTCACAGATAACCAGCTTTCAGTTACCTTTCAACTCGTTCATCATGGCGCGGGAACCACGCCCGATCACTGAGGGCGCTTTTAGTGGCGCCAATGCCACAATGCCCTTCGTCTGCCAGTTCAATAAGTTGTTGCCTTAGGCTTTCAGGGATAACTATTCTTGTCCCTCTTAGTATGACACCATCATGTCTCAGAAAGTTCTTCCCAAACATTCTTGAATTTCTGGTATTCAACATCATCTGTAAGAGGTCGAGTATGTTTCCTCCATGATTGCGTTACAATGATTTCTTTAAGCTTGAGCATGGCTTTGGCAGTACAAGTAGCTGTAAGAATCTGTTCAATAGAAAGAGCTGCAACCACACTTGACTTTACTATGAAATTGATGACAGCCTCAGCCGCTTTGGACGTTGTACTATGACGATGTAGCGGCACTCGTGAAAAGTAGTCTGCTGGGTTTTGATCCTTCCCCGGTTTGTGCATAATAGTGTAATCGTACTCCTGCAGATGCAACCCCCACCTCTCAATGCCAGGGGGCATCTTAGCCCTTGGATATCCGAAAATGGTGAGCAACGCCTGATGATCCATGACAAGGGTGAAATGCTTTCTGTACAGAAACACATGAAAGTGTTCACACGCCCATACCACAGCTAAGCTTTCTTTCTTATGTTGAGAAAAAGCACACTTGGTCTAAGATAGACTCCAGCTAGCATAGGCCACTATGTGTCTCTGAGCATTGGGCTGTCCATTGTGTTGGGCAAGGCTCGCGCCCAACTCCACCGGGCTTGCATCTACCACAATCTCTGTATGCAATTTCGGATCAAACTAAGCATTTCGGTTGCATTTTCAATTGCGTTTACCAAGAATCCCCAGCCTGGAGTACTACCAGTGAATTTGTAAGGCTTTTGTCCAAGTGGATTACAGGAGTTGAAGTCCCAAACTTTCAAGGACCATCTTGGAGCTTTCAGACTTTTGGAGTAAGTTTTGGACACTTTGGAACCCTCAAGGGACCTTCAGACAGAAGTTCCAAAAGTTTGAAGAAGTTTGGAGCAACTTTGGAAAAAAGCTCCATAAGTGGACCGACAACCTGGCCAGCCAAGCCGGCGACCCTCAACCACAAGCCGGCCTGCCGTCCAGGTTTGTCCTGCTGAAAAGCTCCGGAGGTCCGACTTCCAGAGTTTGACCGGGAGTTGGCTGAAACCAAAGCCGGCGAACCCTCACCGAATCCGGCCTGTTGAAGAGGATCGAGGGACCCCGCAGGAAAAAGCTCTGTAAAAGTTTCTACGTCCGAACGTAGAAAATTTGACAGCAACCAACCGTGAGAGTCAAGCCACCCACCTTCAACCGCGAACCGGCCTGGATCTCTGGTTCGTCCCGCTGTAAAAGCTCTGGAGGTCGGACTTCCACATGTTTGACTGGGAGTTCCCCTCAAGGCAAGCCGGCGAATCCTCACCGAATCAGGACTGGCTGAGAGCTTCGAGGGACCCTGGGAAGAAAAGTCCCAGAAAAGTTTTTAAGTCCGAAGGTAAAAGGGGGCGTGGCCAAGCTGCGGACCAAGATAGCTGCGTAGTCTTGGAGCTCTGCCGAACTTCCCCTAACAACAATCATGCATGGCATTTAATCGTCATATAAAATAATGCGGAAGGCGCAGCAGTGACTACAATTGCAGCAGGGATCGCAGATTTCGCAGAACTGGCACGGCACAGCTTACCGTTGCCGGAGAACGGGGCGCTGGCAGAGGCCTTGCGGCTGGGCACGCAGATACATCTGAGGGAAGACATCGCCCACTGGGGTGAGAGTCTCTGGCGGGCTGTGGGGGGCTACACTGCCCCACAATGCACGGACTAATTGCCGGAGGGAATCAGGCAAGGAACATCAGAGGCGCTGCGGCCGGTCCCCAGGGGGCTGATCAGAGAGGCCCGGTGCACGCGGCCAACAAGACAGACGCTGCATCGAGAGATGATGAGGAGTGCCCGCCCTGCCGACACCAGAGCAAGGAAAGGCAGTTCCTGCAGGCCCCATGGTGACAGGGACCACGGATGAGCCTGGGGGCTGGCCGCTGGGCCGCACTTGGCCGGCAGAGGCTGGGCGGGACTCCCATTGAGTGCGGCCCTGCCCGGGGATCTGCTGATCGGAGGCCGGACAGGGCTGCAGGGACGCGGAGCACGCGGCCCACTGCTGCCCGCGGGGCCACATCGGCAGTGTTGGGCCCTGTTGAATTCACGCAGAGCCCTCTACCAAACCTCATGGACTGCAGCCCTCGCGACTGAACACGAGCTGGGAGCAAAGGGCAGGAGAGAGAGGACGGAGCCGGAATGTGCGGAGACTAGACCCCTGACCAACTAGGAAGAAGTTGGAGCCACAACAATCGGACTAGGGCTCACACAATGAGACACCCCTAGGCCCGCTCCACCAAGCCACCACTAGCGGCGAACTGCACAAGCATCTCGCCGGTGCTCCCTCCCCCATGGCGCACTCCACAATCATAACCAGCCACACATTGTGCTCTGTTGGACCAGTGGCTCATGGTCCGTGGTGACCCTAAGCAATGTAAACGAAACTTTGACAAGTCCAAACGTGCCAGAGAAACAACTGGCCCAGATATAGCAGAGGGTGGAGGAGCCCCGGACACAAACAGCTGTGCAGAAATGACCAGACGCTCTCCTGGTAGAACTCAGGTCGGGATTCAAGGCCCTGGATACCCGCTTTGACGCTCTGGACAAATGCTTGGATGTAATGGGGATGCGCCTAGGCCGTCATGAGGGGCGCATTGACACATCAGAAGGTAGGATCTCCGATTTGGAAGATGGTGAAGCTCAGACGACCAAAAGACTGGAACGAGGGGAAAAGTACCTTAAGACAGGCCATGAAAAATGACGATCTAGAATCTAGAAGTAGGCACAACAACATTTGTTTACTAGGTATACCAGAGACCACTAACACAGGTTGCCTAGATGGGTGTGTGGAACTACTACTCACTGAACTGTTTGGCCGTGAGTCCTTCTCTCCTGCATTCCTAGTGGAAAGAGCTCACCATACTATGGGATCCCACCCGAACCCAGGATGCCCTCCCCGCTCGATAATCGCCCGACTCCTCAACCATCGGGACAGAGACACGGCTTTGCAACTGGCGAGGGAGAAGGGACCTCTCAACTGGCAGGGCTCATCGGTGTCCCTCTAACCGGACTCCACCACGATGGTCCAGGACGCCCGTCTCAATTATGCTGGAGTAAAGGCCACCCTCTGGAACTTGGGACTGAAATATGGGATGCTGTATCCCGCACCACAATGACACTAGAAGACTGTATCAGCCTGGCACGAAAAGGTGTCACTGCATGGCACGATGGATTTTAAAACATCCAATGCATGACAGGGGATTAGGCTGAAACAATCTATGCAGTAAAGGGGGAGCCGGCGCGGCGTTGCCACCTCCCAAGTGTATTCACGCTATCTAGTTACAAAGTTGGAAACGTTATCAAAGTTTGATGATAAGCAGAATTTGGGATATGGGCTTTCCCCGTAGCGATGGATATGGAGATGGGAGGGGGGAGGGTATGGTAGGGAATGTTCAGTTTAAACCACAGACACTTCTACTTGGAAATGATACTCATACTGTGCTGCAATGTGTACATGTTTGTTATCCAACCTCTTCCTGAAACAATGAGTGTTGAGGACAGAGTTAGCCCTTTCACAAATGTCACGTTAGCATCCTGGAATATACGGGGGCTAAATAATAAACGTAAAGGTAAACAGGTAATTCATTATCTACAGCATCACCAAGTAGTTATAGCCTTTATACAGCAAACGCATTTACCACCTAGTGCACCGCCCACCTGTGCCACGGGCTGGGGACCCCATCGCTATTTTGCGAACTACAGCACATACGTTAGGGGAGTCTCTATATTGATACACAAACGTGCCCCGTTTTGCCCGTCGGCAATAAGGGTTGACACCGAGGGGCGGTACCTGTTGGTGAAGAGCTACTGGCTAAGTCACCCCATATTGCTAGTTAATGTATATGCACCAAACACTGACAATCCGGATTTTTACCTAGACCTTTTAACCCAGATTGACCGCATGGAGGTAACACAAGTATGCATGGAGGGGGGGACCTGAATATATTGCTTGACCCCAAATGAGACAGCACGGCAAACACACTAGACACTAAGCCTAGATCCAGACGCGAGTTAGCGGACCTTAGGGAAGAACACCATTTAGAGGATGCTTGGCGCCACCTACACCCCACGCAGGCAGTATATACGCACTACTCTGCATATCACAACACGTGGACCCACTTAGACTACTGGCTCCTAGCACCCAGTCTAACACAATGGTTTGACTCCATGCAGCATTTACCATGCACATTGTCGGACCACTGGCAGGTACTGGTGAAACTGTGTATCCCTAGGGCAGGTGGAGTGGAGAGACAATGGAGATTCCCCAAAATGGCCCTCAGGGACAAAGTGTTTAAGTCCGAACTGCGACTGGCAATTGTGGAATACTTTGAGATAAATAAGGGAACATTGAACTCCTGGGTTACACTGTGGGAGGCCTTCAAAGCCTATATAAGAGGGATTTGCATATCTAAACATGCTGGTACCCTGAAAGACCTGCGACGCACGCTATCTCAGTTAAAAAAACAACTATTAGAACTAGATCAAACGCAAGCAGCACACCCTCAGTCGACATATACACAACAACGGGCTGCATTGATGACAGTATATCACGAAGCGGCAGACCGAGAAACACGTTACCTGGGGAAATACGTGGCAGCGTAGAGATACGGGGAGGGCGAAAGACCAGGACGTATACTTGCACGCATGTTACAACCCCCCAGAGGCCAGCCATAAATATCAGCCCTCCAATGGCCTGATGGCAGACATGTGTCAGATGCATTCAGTATACAAGATACAGTTCTCTCCTACTGCACTGACCTTTATACAGCCCGCGCAACCGGGGACACAGGGGACTGCAACTGATAGTTAGACGAAGTGGCCATGGTCTGGCTCAATTCAGCACACAAGCAGTTTCTCAGTGAGCCTTTCACGGAAGAGGAGGTCACCCAGGCAATAAAAGCCATGGACAGCTCAAAGGCACCTGGCCTTGACGGATTCTCAGGCAGCTTTTATAAAGCATACAAACATCTAATTGCCCCATATCTCTTAGAAATTTATCAGGAAGCAATGGAGAAGTGAGTACTCCCGCACACTCTCCGTGAAGCCGTAATAATACTGCTTCCTAAACCAGGAAAGGATCCGCTACAATGCGAATTGTACCGACCACTTTCCATATTGAACTTTGATAATAAAATACTGGCCAAAATGTTAGCTACTAGACTTTTCCTCTTACTGGACCAGATTATATCACCTGCACAATCTGGGTTTGTCCCACACAAATCCACGGCCATGCACCTACGCACGCTTTTTGGAGTTACCCACAGAATTTTGCCCACTATTCCGGCTGCTGTGGTGCTATTAGACGCCGAAAAAGCTTTCAATTCCAGAGAATGGCCATTTTTACAGTCCACGCTAGGCAGAATGGGAATTCCATCAGGTTTCATGTCCATTATCAACCTATTATACACTAAACCTACAGCATATACCCGCTTAAAAGGAACACTAACACCAGCATTTTATCCTACACGAGGGACCAGGCATGGCTGCCCTCTCTCTCCTCTATTGTTTGTCATAGCACTAGATCCATTAGTATGCCACTTGCAAGAGTGACACCTCCATAGAGGACTTCAATTAAAAACGGGCCGCTTCTTATTACGCTGTACGCAGGTGATATTATTCTATATGTGCGGCAGCCGAGTGACAATCTGGACCCGGTACTCAGGGAAGTAACCAGATATGGCACCCTGTGTGGACTACATGTAAATTGGGGCAAGTCCGAAATATTCCCCCGACCCCATGCACTGGGGAAGTGGACACTGAATACCCGCTCGTAAGGTGAGAGGACTCCCTAAAATACTTGGGGATACACATACACAGAGATCCAGATCAGATACTGCGGCTTAACTATGGAGTAGCAATGGAAAAGCTGGCTAGTCAAATCGAGCGCTGGCTGAAATTGCAGCTAACTATGGCCGGTAGAATAGCTATACTTAAAATGGCGGTACTCCCTAGACTCCTCTATCTATTTCACAATATCCCAATTCCACTAACTGCCTCCATTTTCACAACACTCTGCACATCATTATTACATCTCGTATGGGGAGGTAAACAACCCAGGATAAGCTGGAACACACTGATGCTGCCATACGATGGGTTTGGGGTTCCGAATTTTCACGTATATTATCTGGTGGCTCAGTGCAGCTTCGCCAGGCATTGGTACTACCCAGACACAAGGAGGCCACATGCCAAACCGAAAGCAGACCTTACACACCCTACCCCACTCTCTGCAATTTAACCAGCAGGATTAACATGTGACCCACAAGATATCCAAACGGTCTCCACAACCAGCAGGGCCTGTAAGAAACTTCTTAGAGCCACAGGGGGGCACCTACTTTACTCACCTGCTATTCCTCTGGCGGGCAACACATGGTTACCTCTCATGCAAGAGACACTTGTAAAGCGCACATTGTCCAAATACTTCTTAGACACCATTGGGGACTTCTTCCTCATGGGACATGTCTTTACTCGGACAGAGGATCCTCGTTTCCGAGATGCCCTGCTGATGGACCACTTCGTACTGCAAACGTTACAGAGCGCACTTATAGCCCAAATTCCCAGCTACCCCCTCGAACCGCAGGAGTTCACTCCTCTGACATTACTTATTAAAGATCCGAGAGAGGAACATCTAGTGTCCAAATTATACAAGACGTGCATTGCACTGCTCCCCACAAGAGATGCAGGTACAAGAGCGGCGTGGGAGCGAGACTTAGGGCACGCACTTTCAGATTTCCAATGGCAATACTGCTGTACACAAACACGCAAGATTTCTGTAAACCACCGTCACCAGCAGTTACACTTCAAATTCCTATAGCGTGCATACGTCACACCTATTAAAATTAACAGAATGGACCCCACCCGCCCATACACCCGTTCCAAATGTCTTGCCCCTTCGGTGGATTTTGCCCACATGACCTGGACCTGTACAAAGTTGGCAAAGTACTGGAAGGACATCTATGTTGAGCTTTCTTGCATGATTCACGTGGTGCTTGCACCCGACCCGCTGCAGGCACCACTGGTGTTTGTGCATACCATTCCTAAATCAGTGCGCCGCTATGTGGCACTAGCTCTAATGCTTGCCAAAAGAGAAATAGCTATGCACTGGGGTAGCAGATATTCACCAAACCTAAAGGCATGGATTACTAGTCTAACATACTGCAACACTGTTAGAAATGGGGGTCTCTAGTTGGCAGAGGTAGGTACCTTTGTCCAAATAGGGACCCTTGCTTCTAGTCAGGGTAAGGGGGATACACTCCTAAAATAACCCCTGCTCACACCCTTGGTAGCTTGGCACGAGCAGACAGGCTCATCTCAGAGGCAGTGTGTAAAGCATTTGTGAACACATACAGTAACACAGTGAAAACACTACAAATGGACACCACACCAGTTTAGAAAAATAAATAATCTTTATCTAAACCAAAACAAGACCAAACGACAAAAATCCACAATACAGTTCTCAAGAAATCCTTAAAAATAGATAATTCACTCAAATAAAGCTTGTAGCAACAAATAACTCCACTTGGAGTTACAATGACGTTGTGACCGGTGGAAATCCCAAAGTACGGCACCGGCCGCGAAGTTCGCAGCGTCGGGCCTGGAGTCAAGCAGACCCACAAAGAACAGTCCCTTGGAAATGATGAAAGCAACAGCAGTTCACGGCGTCGAGGAGGTGCGGCTTCTTAGGCGCTGCGCGACGTCGGTTCCTTACGACCCCAGGGGAGGTGTAGCCTCTGTTCCTTACTGCAGCGCAGGGGAGGCGAGACGACGGTTCCTTACTGCGTCGGGGAGGTGACGTCACGATGGCGCCGAAACCACTGTTCCTTACGATATTGCGATGTCGATGGATTCAGGGGTCACCCACGTCGAGGATCGGCTCCGCGATGATGAAGTCGGCTTCGGAGTCGATGCGGCACAGCAGCAGGCGTCGGGCCCACGTCGCAAGTCAGAGCAGCGCTCACGGCTTTGGGTAGGTTACGGCGTTGCTCGCTGGCGTCTATGTGGCACGGCAGCTGGCGGTGGGCCTGCGTCGCAAGTCGGAGCAGCGCTCACGACTTTGGTGGAGGTTACGGCGTCGCTCGCCGGCGTCGGTGTTGCAATTTCCTTCTGTAGCAGCTAAAACAGCAGTTCTAGATGCAGGAAGACAGAAGGGGTGAAGTCTTTGTGTTCCTGAGACTTCAGAACAGGAGGCAAGCTCAGTTTCAAGCCTTTGGAGATCTTCAAGCAGGTGACAAAGCAAACAGCAAAGTCCTTTTTCTCCTTTCCTTGGCAGCAAGCAGCCACTGCAGGCCAACCCCAGACAGCAAACAGCACAGGGGCAGTATTCCTCCTCAGCTTCTCCGGCTCTTTTCCTTGGCAAAGGTTCCTCTTAAATTTCCCAGAAGTGATCTAAAGTTCTGGGGTCTGGGTGCCCCTTTTTATACACACAAATTCTTTGTTCTCTGATGGCAGAGAGTGTCTGTACCCAGCCAAAACCAGTTCTGTCCTCACTGGTGCAGCTTCCTGGCAGGAGGTGGCGACAGCATTGTTGAAAGCAGACCGGGCCCAGGCAGGTGAAAGGAAATCTCCTCCCCTACTCTAAATTCAACCCAGGTCCCATTCAGCCCAGCCCTAACTCATCAGACTGCCGGAGCCACTGCCCTCTCCCAGCTCCTGTCACTCACAAGCCAGACATGCAATACACAAACCTAACAGAGGCCCACTGGATGGTTAGGCAAGAAAATACCAACTTTCTAAAAGTGGTATTTTCAAACACAGAATGTAAAAATCACCCACACTAAAAGATGCACTTTAAAACATTCTGAGTTCAGGCATACTAAACTTTATTTTCCTATTATGTTCCTAGGGCCAGTTATGTTTATAAGATGTTATAAACTAACTGCCCATTCTGGCCTATGGGAACAGATAGCCTTGCAATAGTGAAAAACGAAATTGGCAGCATTTCACTATCAGGACATGCCACACACATCAGGGCATGTCCTACCTTTCACATACAATGCACCCTGCCCACAGGGGTACCTTGGGCCTACCTTAGGGGTGACTAACATGTATCAAATCAAATCAAATCAAATCAGGGACATTTGTACAGGGCACATATCACTCGGAAGTCTCATGGCGCTTGCGGACGGCTCTGATAGAGTACTCGTTTAGTTGTTGAATAGCCATGATTTCAACTTTTTGCGAAAGCAATTGTGATCTGGGATAGTACGTAGATTCAGGGGAAGTTTGTTCCAGGAGACAGGGGCACAATAGGAGAAAGACCTTCCTCCGTTTCTTGCAGTGCGGATTTTGAGAGGGGTAAGAAGGGATCCATTGCTCGATCTTAGCGATCTGCAAGGCTGGTACCAACGTAGTTTTTTGGACCAGTAGCCCGGGCCTTTTCCGTACATGCTTTTATGTGCGAGACAGAGAGTCTTAAATAGGATTCTCTGTCTGACTGGGAGCCAATGAAGAGATCTCAGACAGGGGCCAGACGAGGATCTTGGCGGAAGATTCAGAACCATTCTGGCCGCAGTGTTCTGCAAAATCTGGAGTTTTGTAAGAAGGCCGTCGTTGATTGAGGACAACCGGGCATTTCCTTAGTCCATGCGATTTATTATCAGTCCCTGGACTAGCGGTTTCCTGGCCTCTATCAGAATCCATTTGAAAACCTTTCGTAGATTACGCATCACTCCAAAACATGAGCCAATTATGTGGTTGGTCTGATTTTTCATTGACAATTGGCTGTCCATATGAAAACCTAAATTCCGTACCGTCGGATTAGGTGTTGGACAAGGGCCAAGGTTCGGGGGCCAACAGTCGTGAGACCAATGCTCGTGAGCATTGCCGAAGAGCATGATCTCGGACTTGCCTCCATTTAATTGAAGATGGTTTGTATTCATCCACCTATCAATATGGGACTTACATTTTTTAAAACGCTGCTTTGTTTCTGATGGATCTGGTCCAAGAGTGACCAGGATCTGCGTGTCGTCAGCATACGACACAACATCAAAACCGTAAGATCTGATCATCTTGGCCAGTGGCGTCATGTAAAGATTAAAAAGAGTCGGACTCAAGATGGAACCCTGTGGCACTCCATCATGACCGGTCTGTTACATGAAACAGTGTTTCCCACCTGAACCGTTGTGACTCGGTCTGTTAGGTAGCTTTTAAACCATTTTAGGACGTTTCCCCTGACACCAATCTCCCAGAGCCGATGTTCTAAAATGCCATGGGAGATGGTGTCAAAGGCGGCGGAAAGGTCAAGCAGGACAAGAATTGTAGACTGACGTTTGTCCAAAGCTAGTCTAATGTTGTCTGTTACCTCCACCAGTGCTGTCTCTGTACTATGGGCCGCCCTGAAACCAGACTGTGAGGGATCGAGTAGCCCATGGCTCTCTAAATATGTGACAAGCTGTTGATTTACTAGTGATTCCAGCGTCTTCCCAAAATAGGGAAGCAGTGAAATAGGACGATAGTTCAAGCAGAGTTTAGGATCTGCTGTGGATTTTTTTTAGAATAGGCCTAACTCTAGCAGCTTTCCATATTTTCGGGAATTCTGCTTCCGATAATGATGTATTAAATAAGTTGGTTAGACTTTCCAATAACACCGGCGCGATGATTGGGAAGAATTTAGGAGAGACAGTGTCAGTGGGGGACCCTGATTTTATTTTTAGCATGACAGTTGCCACTGACTCGATGTTACAGTTAGTAAATTCGTCCAAGGTATAAGTGAGGTCTAAGGACACGCTGGACGCATTTTCTGAGTGGTCATTAATTATTTGGGATGGAAAGGAATGATGGATTGTAGCAATTTTATCTTCAAAAAATTTGGAAAGAGAATCCGTCCATTCTTGGGAATTGGGGGTTAATGACTGAGTGGGGGGTGTTGTGAATTCTTTTAGAACTCTGTAGAACTCCTTGCAGGAGTTCGCTGCCTTGTCTATTCGGTTTAGGAGGAATAATTTTTTTGCTTGCTTGATGTCCTCCATATAGCCGTGGTGGATGTTTTTATATGTTTCACGGTCGGTCATGTCTTTGCTTTTCCTCCATTTCCGCTCTGCTGTTCTACATGAGAGCTTCACTATCTTTAGTTGCTCAGTGAACCAGGGAGCAGCCCTAGATTTAACATTGACTTTAGTGAAGGGAGCGATTTTGTCTAGTGCAACCGTAATGGCCTTATCAAAGGCAATTGCCGCACGGTTAATATTTTCCTTCTGGCTTGGATGGGGTAAACTAAAATGTTTAGAAAACAGAGATGGAGTAACTTTGCGCCAAGACCTTCGCCATATTAGTTCACTTCTGGGGTCCTCTTTGATCCTATGGACTGGGATACCAAATTTTATTAGATAGTGATCTGACCATAGCAATGGGATGGGAGGTTCTATGGTGATGTCTGGAGAATTAGAAAAAAGAAGATCAAGCGTATGGCCTGCGTTCTGGGTGGGACCGGTTACCAGTTGAGTCAGCCCTAATATGTTAATATTTGTAATCAACTGATCTGTGTCTGAGTTCGACAGAATCTCGGCGTGATAGTTAAAGTCACCCATTAGGAAAAAAAAGTCGGAGGCCAATATTTGCGGAGCGATTATCTCCAGTAGTTTGTCTAGGAAATCGCTTTTAGGACCGGGAGGTCGGTATATTAGAGCTCCCCTCCACGTGCCCCCAGTTAGGCCTTCTATCCTAAAGATACATAATTCTAATTGGTTTGAACTTATAGTTTCTAAAGAGGTAATAGTCAAGCCAGTAATAGCGGCTATGAGTAGACCTCCTCCTCTAGTTTCTTTCCTATCCACTCTGGTTATGTTATATTGAGGAGGAAAGTAGAAAAGTATAGGTTTAGAGACTGGCAAGTGGGTGCACTTGCCAAGTCGACATGGCAGTCCCAGACTGCACACAGGCTCTGCAATGGCAGGCCTGGGTCACATTTTACAGGCTGCTTCTGTGGGTGGCACAATCAGTGCTGCAAGCCCACCAGCAGCATTCGATTTACAGGCCCTGGGCACACACAGTGCAGTGTACTAGGGTCTGACAAGTAAATCAAATCAGCCAATCATGGAATCACTAATCCATTACATCAATTTACAAAAGGGAGCACTTGCCCTTTGGCACTGAACAGCAGTGGCAAAGTGCCCAAAGCATCTAGACCAGCAAAAACAGATGAGGCAACAGCAAAAAAAATGGAAGGGAGACACACGCCAATGGTGCCAAGTCTAACAAACACCAATTGTGATCTTTACGCACAACTACAGCCACCCACTTCTAGGCCACGTGACATATGGCAGTCGCTTCATACAGATCTACCCGAGTCACAAACAGCATCGGACCCACATGCATGCGAATCCGATACACAACTGTAGCCCTCGAAGGGTTTGAAGCCAGTGTGGGGAAGCCCATTGGGGCAGCAGATACCCATAATTTAGACATATGCAAGATCTGGTCATACATATCATGAAAAAGGACAAACAAATTGTATATTTTTTGCAAAACTCAGAATCTAAAACAAGATGTGTAGCACAGTATGAAAAACAACATATGTCTGTTGAATGAGTATGGTATTAATCTGTGTAAAATGAAAATATAGTGTTAAAAAAAACGTTTAAAAAAAAAAAAAAGTCAGAAGGTAAAAACTTTGACCAAGACCTACCGTGAGGGGTAGCTGTATAGGGCTCCATCGCGGCCTGAAACTTAGATTTTGTCCCAGTCTAGCGCGACCAGATGTCTCAATAGACGGTATAGGTTACTATGTGCTATACAGTGCTTAATCTTTATAAATTCATATTTCCGGTTCCCTACATTGGATTCTTTTCGTTTTGGTGTCCTTTTGAAGATACAAATATGTTCTATTGTTATAAATTGGTGTTGGATTTTTATTGTGTGTTATGTCTTAACTATTTACTGAATTGGTGTTTTTAAATGCTTTACATACCTGTCTTTAAAGTTAAGCCTGGCTGCTCGCAGCCATGCTACCAACGGTTGAGCATGGGAATAATTTTCTAAGATCCATACTGAGCCCAATATTGTGTTAGTGGTCTTATTGCCAGTTGTAGACATATAATTACCACTACTAAAAACCCACTTTCCAACAGAGGGGGAAACAAATGAATTGCATGAGGTTAAGAGAAAGGGAAAGGCGCCTGGTTGGACACAGTGTGTCAAAAGCGCCTAACGTACCTCTTACTGGCACAGCTGAAGAGTCCGGTTGCTAGAAGCCGTGCGAGTTGACAATAATATGACCAGTAGGTTGTATGACGTTACAACGCATGCCATTACAACGCATGCCGTTACAACGCATACCTTTACCCCGACTTGCTGTCGAGGGTGCGCTGGAAGTTGGAATAGTATAATTTACTATCCCAACTCCAGTGTGTGCAACAGTAGGGAAGGTGTTGGAGTTAACTCCAACAGCTTCTACCCCCTGCAACAAGCCTTTCGCGTTGTAACGGCATGCGTTGTAACGCTTTCGTTGTAAAGGCGGTTTCCCGACCAGTATATGCTTCACAGTTCGCGCAAGCAGGACGGGGTTCCAGATTAAATAGAGGGGGCATGCCTACCAAGTCACATGGTATTTTAAAAGACCATGTCGACCATGTTGGAAGAGTGCAAAAATGCCCAAGGTCCAGTGGATATTTAGGCAAACAGTGTGTGCTTGTAGTATAAGTACCTGATTGGACCGGCTGTGGGTGTCAGGGAAGTCAAGTGTCTATTATTGATTGTGCTTGTGATGTATGAAAACAGTTACACTGGTTACAAACCAGCTCGGGGTACACAGACTCACAGAAAAATGTCAAGACAAGAAATATCAATATGCCGAAAAGCAGATATCAATTAAGACGTTATCTCCCCAGCGGGTGTTAAATATATCATATTACAGATCACACAGAACACTTTTGGGGTATGCAATACCCATAGATAGGATCAAGTATCTATTATTGATCATGCTTGTGATGTATGAAAACAGTTGCACTCATTACAGACCAGCTCGGGGCACACAGACTCATAGAAGTATGTCAAGACAAGGAATATCAATGTGTCGAAAAGCAGATATCAATGAAGACATATCACCAGCGGGTGTTAAATATATCATATTACAGATCACACAACACTTGGGGTATGCAATACCCATAGATAGCGTCCTCACGCACCCAGAACACGGGGAAAGATACAACAGATGTGCGGCTGGCCAACTGGACAGGAGTATTTGTACAACGCGTGGCCTATAAGTGACATAAAGGGTATGGTTCCTCTGGGTGGCCGGGGAATGTCATGGTAGATAAGGGCCTACATCTCATTCAGGTCGTCATGACCTCATGTGGCTGGCCCATAGTTCTCATTCATTTTGGCTTCTATCCTGTTCAGGATGGATTCAACAGTGCATCCTCTTTGATCCCTCCGTACTACAAAAAGTACTGACCACTGGATGTCGTCCTCCGTGTGTTTCAGATTCTGATGGTGTTCTACAAGCGCGGCACCTAGTACTGGGCATCTTACCCTTGACCTGTGATGTAGAACTCTGGCTTTAACGGATTGGGTGGTTTGTCTGATATAAGTTAGTTCACACGGACATTGTACGCAGTACACCACGTTTTTGGTACGACAATTTAAGAATTTAACTTGATGGTGTGTTTTGCCATTGAGTGTAATGGATTTTGAGTCTTTGGTAAATTGACATGCAGCACAGTTATTGCACTTGTAATGCCCTCTTAACGGGGGCACACCTAGCATTTCACGCTGATCCTTTCTCTTCTCGGTGGGACGTGCAGGTTTAACTAGGTGATGGCGTAGGTTGTTACCCTTTTTGAAAGACAACATGGGTTTAGGAATTTCTAGGAGGCTCAGTATTTTCCAATTGCACTGGATTATGTCATCACAACTAGACAGCAACATGAAGAACATAGAAAAACTTATTTTAGGCCTGTATTCTGTTTTCCTTCTTGTTTTCCTCTTTCTTTGAATTTTATATACAGCCTTGAAAAATCACCAGGTCTGTGCGCAATCCAGTAGGTGAAACACGAGTTTGCTGAGCAACTAATGAACGTATTTCTAATAAATTATCAAAATGTATATAGGCTGAAGGATATCCAATGAATGTTTAACAATTCAAGAATTTATATTTAAACAGCAATGTTCCCTCATTAGAATTGAAACAGTTATTTCAACGTCCAAAGAACATATGGTTTCTTTCAACAACCAAATGGCCGTCGAATGAATATACTTTCGAATGTACATGAGACACTTATTGTCTTAAAATACTTGGTACCTGCATCTGAGTTTTACAACGTACTAAATTAAGTAGGAAAAATGGCCCTACCTAGTGCAGCAGAGTGCCTTCTCCTTTCTTTTGCCTCGTTTTCACTGCTTTCTCCTTGCTTTTTCACCCGTTTTTTTTAGTTCCTTCTCTTTGCTTTTCCCTAGTTGTCACTGCTTTCTCCTTGCTTTTTCCTCTATTTTTGTGAGAGCCTTTGCCTTGCTTTTCTCTCTTTTTCACTTCTTTCTTTGTGCTTTTCCCCATTTTCTGAGTGTCTTCTCCTTGCTTTTCCCTTGTTTTCACTGCTTTCTTCTTGCTTTTCCTTCTTTTTTCACTGCTTTCTCTGTGTTTTTCCCCCATTGCCGCTCTCATCTGCTGCTCGTTTTTTCCACTTGTCGCCCAGCCCTGCCCAACCCCTCCTAGTGCCAAAGCTCGTGCAAGGACCTTTCCCTTTGATTTTCCCCCGTTTTTTGAGTCCTTTTTCCTTGCTTTTCCCTCGTTTCACTGCTTTCTCCTTGTTTTCCCCTCATTGCTGCTTTTGCCTGCCACCTATTTTTGTCCACCTCCCACTTACCCCCGCCCACCACCTACCAGGACGCCTCCCTCCTCGCAGGACCTACGTAATGGAGCCCTGCGTGCATCCCATTGAGCAGCCCCAGCACCAGCTCTCTCCGTACTGCTGCATCACTATTGATCCCGTCTTCTCCTTGCTTTTCTCCCCCGTTTTTTGGTGCCTTCTCCTTGCTTTTCCCTTATTATCATTGCTTTCTCCTTGCTTTTCCCCTTATTTTCTGAGTACCTTTTCCACGCTTTTCCCTAGTTTTCACTGCTTTCTCATTGCTTTTCCCCATTTTTTTTAGGTCTCGCCTAGGCAGCGCGCATGCGCTGCACTAGGAGATGACCTTTTGGAATCGGTCAGCTCTTTTCAAGCACTCGTACTTGTGCTGGCATCCACCTTGCGGGAGCGAGCAGCGGCGAGCAGGAGCCATCTGTTTCCAATTAGTGTGGCCGCGCGTGCGTCTGCACTTTTCAAGCACTCGTGCTTGTTTACTCGGCTCCCGTGCAACTCGAATTTCACCCTGTTTGCTGCCAGGTGCCCTGCGCCAGTCCAGGGCAACTTTTCACGCTGCCCCTGGTTGCTTTTCTCAGCGCCCTGGAGGGCTGTGAAGTCTCTGTGCTGACTGCCTTGTTTGTTGGTTACTGGATTATTTATTTTACACTCCCATAATTGAGAGCAGACACTGCTTTGTGACCTCAAGGTATGTTGGCTGCTTGAAGCGCACATTGGAAAGGCGTCCAGCTCGGTGACTGTGTGTTTTTGTATCTGTGCAGTCAAAGCATCCTTCCAAAGAGGCAGTCGCCACCTAGAAACCCAAGAGGGACGTGTTTTCATGGAATATTCTGGGGGAAATAGACTTTTTCCACTTTTAATTATTCATTTCTCAGAAATCCTTGCACTCTGGCGCCTGCATTTGGGTGAATGTGAGCGTTGTTTCAATGGATGTCAGTGTCACGCTTGCCTTACAGAATAGTGTGCTGTGACGGTGTTTGTGTGGTGTGTGCGCGTGTGTGTGTGCATGCATGTGTGCATGCATGCATGTGCGTGTACATGGTTGCGATGGACTTGAGTGAGTGATGTGCGAAGAGATCTGGGTCCGTCCTGAGGTGGAAAAAAACGGGTCCGTCCAGAGGTGGAAAATCGCTCCTGTGACAGTCGAAGAAGTTCTTGCAGCCCAGTGAGTCATCAAGGCCATGAAGTCTGGGGCTGAGTCTGTGACCAGTCGGGCATCCGTATGTTCCTGGTGGTTGCTCTGCCTTTCCAGACACCCCCCCCCCCAAAAAAAAACTCTCCGGTGTGGTCAGTCACAGATTGAGAAATGTAAAGACGAGACTTTCTGTTGCATTTTCACTACATTTAAATAGAACAGTCTTTTTGTTCTTTTCTTTTGACCTACAACTTGAAGAATGTATTATTTTTACCATACATTCTTTCTTTATTTTTAGTGCCTGTACCAGGCTCTTCCAAACTGTGGGCGGGCTCTTCTGCGTGCTTATTTCCCGAATCTCCTTTACTTGACACACCCCAGGGTCACGTGCTCCTTTGCCCCCTGTTTCACCTTGAGGATACCATCAGCCAGTCCTGGTCTTTCAGCCAACAGAACTTTGCATTATGGGACGTGTAGTTTCACTTAAAATTGTGTAGGTCTGGGCTCGCAAATCGCAGCATGAAAACATTGTTGCATTGCACTTGCTGAGAGTGAATTCGTCGTATATACCTTTGGACGGGTCGTCATATGTACTTTTGAACCCTTGTGTTTCAAACTGTTTATTGGCAGTGGGTGCTCACAATTGCCACCCTCCAGCATCTGCTCCATCAAATTAATTGCTCAACAAGTTTCTTTTCAAAATATTCGACATGAATTGCCGCTACGGCTGTATGACACACAGGCGCCCAGAAGTAAACACCATGGAAGACAACAGGTGTTACAGTAACTGCAGCTGTATCTCACAACTGTGGAAACACTGCCCGGGACTTCGTAGGACACCTTTGCTCCTTGTGTGATAGTGCATATTGAAAAGTACGTCTGCCTTTCTTAAACCGATGTGCTGTCTCGTTCCTCTCAGTACCAAGCGCAGGTCCTGTTAATTCCTATTTGCATACCTTGCAGAACAGGTGATATTCTACAGTAGAACCTAGGCTGCCGAACACTCCCTGGGTCCACATAGAACCAGAGATGGCACATGGTAGGCTTCTATTTACACCTATGTAAACCTACTGTATCACCCACAGAGCAGTGCGCCTTTTAAGCACGTGCAGACGCAGGCAGGTATTCTACAGATTCACATTTGGGTCAGTAGGCTAGTCAGAAGATGCTCCCACTGCTCTGTCGTATTTACAACAGCCCGGACAGCCTTGTGGCTTTGATTGCAAACAGTGAATCTTAGGGCAGCTCTGTGCCTCAGCCATTGGATAGCAGGGTGTTTAGTGACGATGTCACCTTAGATTGAACAGCATCCTATGGTGTGGGTCTCTCAATGCTGGATTCACAAACGAGACTGCAGCGTCACTACATGAAGCTGCAACTTTGTAAAATGGCTAAGCACTTATAAGGTCCCAAAGGCGAGACCTATTGGCTATGCCAATGCTTGTTTGTATTCCTTATTCTTGCTTTTTCCTCATTTCCACTTCTTTTTCCATGCTTCTTCCTCATTTCTTGAGTGCCTTCTCTTTGCTTTTTCCTCGTTTTCACTGTCTTCTTGCTTTTCCCCTGTTGTTTGAGTGCCTTCTCCTCCCTTTCCATCATTTTTACTGCTTTCTCCATGCTTTCCTATCAAGACCTGGCTGTTTAAATGAGCCTCCAGGACCTGCAAGCGGCTGGATACCCAGTTGGGTGATTAGCCGCGCTTTACAAATCCATATTGATTGATTGATAAACTTTGTGTACCAAACCTAGAACTTAACTCCGGAATTATACAACAGGGATTAGCTGGGAAGAGCTGGGTTAGGAGCCCCTTAATCTACTTATCCACATACTAGTGTATATTGGTCACATTTCTTTCATAGTCCCTATTTACTGCTTGCTAGCAGCCAGGATATCAGAAATGGAGGTACTAATATCAACATTCAAGTAGAATCCTTCAATAATTTATCCATCAACTAATTTAGCTACTATTCACAAGAAAATCTTGAATGAATTTGTCCTGGTCTGTATGAAGTGTGTACACACTGACCAAACTGAAACGTCTATGCAACGTATACCCAACAGGTCTGACTTATTTATGATACATATATTTGTCCCATTGGGTTTTTACCAGCTGAAATACATAACTGGGGGGGGGCGTGGCCAAGCCGGCAAACAAGATGGCCGCACAGCATTGAAGCTCCGGAGACAACGCTCCTATATCGCTGTCCATGAGCTCCATCTCCTCGTTATTATGCCTTGGGACTAAGCCTGGGCAAAGCACTACGCTACGCTCGCGTAGTTTGCGAAGTTTGCGCTACTTCGCACTACGCGAATTGCACGTAGCACAGTGCAAACACGCGTAGCGTAGCGGTCATTTTTGCTTGCTCGCGGTCCTCAACGTCAAGTTGGCGACCGCGAGCAAGCAAAATGACTATCCGGCGAGACTTTTCCTCGTTCGCGATCAGCAACATCAAGTTGCCGATCGCGAGCGTGAAAAAACCTCCTGGCGAGATTCTCAACGCGGGGAGGTCAGGTTTCTCATTGCGAGTGGTTGCGCATGCTTGCGACCGCTCGCGATGAGAAACTACCAGTCCGCGTTGAGAAAGCTGCCGCTCAAGTAAAAATCTACTCGAGCGGCAGTAAAGACCAGCTCGCACTGTGCAAGATGCCGTTTTCAATGATTGCACAGTGCGGACAAGCATCCGGCACTGTGCAATCAGTGCGAACAGCATTTTGCACAGTGCACTACGCAGTTCGCGTAGCTACGCGTAGCTCGCGTGGTGCACTTCACGTAGCTTCGCGTAGCGCAACTTCGCGAACTACGCCCAGGGTTACTTGGGACCAATCGCCTTTAAAGCGTGGGCGCTGCTGACCTTGATATCTCCCATCGGCTGCTGCTGGTACTCCTACACTACCCACTGCTGCCTGAGCCCACCACTGCAGCCTGACACAACCCATGGAGGCCCCTGGGGACAGGGACCGTGGGTGAGCCTGAGGGCGGGGCCACGGTGACCGTGGTACTGCCCTTGATCCTGTTGGCTGCTTATTCCGGAACCGCAAAGCGCGACCCATCCTCCCACTGGTGCAGTATGTCTCCTGGCTTGCCGCCGGGCTGCTCCCTGCTGAGGCTCTTGGAGTCATAAGCGGTGGTGCTCTTGGTGATTTAGCTGCAAATCAAGGCCGGGGCCTTGCCCGCCTCCCCCCATTGAGCATCCCATGACTGCCGTTCCACTTTAATTGCCTAATTAGGGTAATAGGCCTGCTGGGCCTATCTTTATGTGAGGAGGACCCTGTGGCGCGGTGGCCGACTGCTTTACCCTATCTTCAGCGACTGTAGGGGAGAGTGCTTCAGTGCTGCTCGGCGCCGCCTTGGCTGCTGGCCCGATTATCCTTGCCTGCTCGTTCCCGTGTCTGAATGCTGCATTTCCATCACTGTGTATTTACTGAGCAATACCTCCTTTGGGTTTGCAGCTGCGAGCCTCCCTCTGTGCCATTGAGGCTGGTTTCGCACCCGTGCTGTGCCCCTTTCCTTCAGGGTCCGACGCCTGTTGACTGTGCAGCCGGAGGCACTGCGGGGCTATTTAGGACTGCCATTGG
Organism: Calotriton arnoldi; assembly: GCA_963921515.1. Lineage (NCBI taxonomy): Eukaryota > Metazoa > Chordata > Amphibia > Caudata > Salamandridae > Calotriton > Calotriton arnoldi. The sequence continues at coordinate 1,472,441 of CAWUFW010000130.1, forward strand.
AAGTTGGGCCCCCTGCTTACGACATTTGTGGTTGCCACCTAGGTGGGAGGTCTTGTTTCCTCACTGCATAATCGCCCCCACCACCTTAATACTTCTGCCTGCCTTTTCTTGAGGCGGGTCCCATTTTTTGTGTGCATTTATTTCTCCATGCAGGGCCGGACAGCTTTCCTCCTCCCTCCCTCCTCTCTGCTGCCTTTGTGCTTTTTAGGTCTCGGCCTGCACCAGCGCAGCGATTAGCATTGAAATGCAAGCTTTTTTGTCTAGTTAGAAATATTGCTTCGGTGGGTTGATTTCACCTTATATCGCTATTTGTTTTATATTGGGAGTCACAGCCTAATTACCAGTATTTTTGTCTCTCACTGTTTTTTTTTTTAATATTTATTCGCGCAAAGCTATATTTAAGGTTACTTTTTCCGCGTCACTTCTTCACTCTATTTAAACTCCACACCCCCCACTCTTATTGTCTCTCTCCTTCTCTCTCTCTCTCCCCTCTAATTCTCTCTACTTAATTAACTCTCCCCTCTCTATCTTTTTTAGCCTTTCATTCTCTCTCACCCCTTCATCTGTTTCTCTTTCAAACTCCTTCATTCACTCTCTCTCCCCTTCTTTCTCTCTCTCCCGCTCCACTCTTTATTCTATGTACACCCTTTCTCTCTCTTTCTCTCACCACCCTCTCTAATTGGGCATTATATCTTCACTCTATCTCTCACTCGGCAACACCACAGCATCACTCAGCATCACCACAGCATCACTCAGAGCCAGTACAGCATCAATCAGAGCCAGCACAGCATCAATCAGAGCCAGCACAGCATCAATCAGAGCCAGCACAGCATCACTCAGCACCAACACAACATCTCTCAACGCCATCACAGCATCACTCAACGCCATCACAGCATCACTCAGAGCCAGCACAGCATCAATCAGAGCCAGCACAGCATCAATCAGAGCCAGCACAGCATCAATCAGAGCCAGCACAGCATCACTCAGCACCAACACAACATCTCTCAACGCCATCACAGCATCACTCAACGCCATCACAGCATCACTCAACGCCATCACAGCATCACTCAACGCCATCACAGCATCACTCAGAGCCAGCACAGCATCAATCAGAGCCATCACAGCATCAATCAGAGCCATCACAGCATCACTCAACGCCATCACAGCATCACTCAGTGCAACCACAGCATTACTCAGCACAACCACAGCATCACTCAGCGCCACAACAGCATCACTCAGCGCCACAACAGCATCACTCCGCGCCACCACAGCATCACTCAGCACCACCATAGCTTTACTCAGCGACACCACATCATCACTCAGGGCCAACACTGCATCACTCAGCACCACAACAGGATGACTCAGCACCACCACAGGATGACTCAGCACCACCACAGGATGACTCAGCACCACCACAGGATGACTCAGCGCCGCCACAGCATCGCTCAGCGCCGCCACAGCATCGCTCAGCGCCGCCACAGCATCGCTCAGCGCCGCCACTGCATCGCTCAGCGGCGCCACTGCATCGCTCAGCGGCGCCACTGCATCGCTCAGCGCCGCCACTGCATCGCTCAGCGCCGCCACTGCATCGCTCAGCGCCGCCACTGCATCGCTCAGCGCCGCCACTGCATCGCTCAGGGCCGCCACAGCATCGCTCAGGGCCGCCACAGCATCGCTCAGGGCCGCCACAGCATCACTCAGCGCCGCCACAGCATCACTCAGCGCCGCCACAGCATCACTCAGCGCCGCCACAGCATCACTCAGCGCCGCCACAGCATCACTCAGCGCCGCCACAGCATCACTCAGCGCCGCCACAGCATCACTCAGCGCCGCCACAGCATCACTCAGCGCCAAGACAATATCACTCAGCACCACCACAGCATCACTCAGCGCCAAGACAATATCACTCAGCACCACCACAGCATCACTCAGCACCACAGCAGTATCACTCAGCAACACCTGAGTATCATTCAGCATCACCTCAGCATCGTCTCCGCAATAGTCACCACCACTACCACCTCAGCATCACTCAGCACCACCTCAGCCTGCTCTCGGAATCTGGCATCTGTTGATTCTCCCCTAGCGTCTGGCCGCTGCTAGTGTTATAATACAGGTACTAGTTCCCAACCTTCACCCTCCGATTGTTTATGCCCCCTCAAAAAAAAGCTTTAACAAACAACCATTGCAATAGGCAGAAACAAGTTGCCAGCATTGCAAGAACAAAGAAAACTGAGGAAATTTTTATTGTAAATACTTTTTTTAATATGGTCGTTCAGTTTTACATAATGCCTTCTTGGTCATATATAAAGTAACAAAAATGCTTCTGACACTTTTTTATTATAACTTTTCAGCATGCCGCACAGCAGCCACACTTCTCTACAGCACAGCTTGAAGACATTGGCAAAGTCAATAGCTCTGGCTAAACACTTATAAGGCCCCAAAGGCGAGACCTATTGGCTATGCCAATGCTTGTTTTCTGAAGGCACCATGGTGCGGGGCGATCCTGGGCAGAGGTAGCTCACGCTTGAGACCTCGAGTACTCCGCGGCGACAACAGTCTCCTCCTGGTGGTGGAGGGCCCTCTCTTGGTGCTGATTTGGACCCCCCTTGGTGGAACTGCCGCCATTATGGCCAAGTCGCGGGCAGGCTTCTAAGCCTAAGATACTGGATTCAACACGCTAACTACCCACCTGGACCGCATGAATGAGCCCCTCGATCGACACACTACCAGACTAGACGGGGGCGGAACACAGGATCTTGGAGATTGAGGAAGGGAATGTCGAAGTGCTGATGTGCTGGAAAAGAGTGGAGCGTCCTCTACAAACCACTGCTACTAAAAACAAGCATTGGCATAGCCAATAGGTCTCGCCTTTGGGGCCTTATAAGTGTTTAGCCAGAGCTATTGACTTTGCCAATGTCTTCAAGCTGTGCTGTAGAGAAGTGTGGCTGCTGTGCGGCATGCTGAAAAGTTATAATAAAAAAGTGTCAGAAGCATTTTTGTTACTTTATATATGACCAAGAAGGCATTATGTAAAACTGAACGACCATATTAAAAAAAGTATTTACAATACAAAATTTCCTCAGTTTTCTTTTGTTCTTGCAATGCTGGCAACTTGTTTCTGCCTATTGCAATGGTTGTTTGTTAAAGCTTTTTTTTTGAGGGGGCATAAACAATCGGAGGGTGAAGGTTGGGAACTAGTACCTGTATTATAACACTAGAAGCGGCCAGACGCTAGGGGAGAATCAACAGATGCCAGATTCCGAGAGCAGGCTGAGGTGGTGCTGGGTGATGCTGAGGTGGTAGTGGTGGTGACTGTTGCGGAGACGATGCTGAATGATACTCCGGTGTTGCTGAGTGATGCTGTGGTGGTGCTGAGTGATATTGTCTTGGCGCTGAGTGATATTGTCTTGGCGCCGAGTGATGCTGTGGCGGCGCCGAGTGATGCTGTGGCGGCCCTGAGCGATGCAGTGGCGGCGGTGAGCGATGCAGTGGCGGCGGTGAGCGATGCAGTGGCGGCGCTGAGCGATGCTGTGGCGGCGCTGAGCGATGCTGTGGCGGCGCTGAGCGATGCTGTGGCGGCGCTGAGCGATGCTGTGGCGGCGCTGAGCGATGCTGTGGCGGCGCTGAGCGATGCTGTGGTGGCGCTGAGCGATGCTGTGGTGGCGCTGAGCGATGCTGTGGTGGCGCTGAGCGATGTGGTGGTGGTGCTGAGTCATCCTGTGGTGGTGCTGAGTCATCCTGTGGTGGTGCTGAGTCATCCTGTGGTGGTGCTGAGTCATCCTGTGGTGGTGCTGAGTCATCCTGTGGTGGTGCTGAGTCATCCTGTGGTGGTGCCGAGTGATGCTGTGTTGGCCCTGAGTGATGATGTGGTGTCGCGGAGTAAAGCTATGGTGGTGCTGAGTGATGCTGTGGTGGCGCGGAGTGATGTTGTGGTGGCGCGGAGTGATGTGGTGGCGCGGAGTGATGTTGTGGTGGCGCGGAGTGATGTTGTGGTGGCGCGGAGTGATGCTATTGTGGCGCTAAGTGATGCTGTTGTGGCGCTAAGTGATGCTGTGGTTGTGCTGAGTGATGCTGTGGTTCTGCTGAGTGATGCTGTGGTTGTGCTGAGTGATGCTGTGGTTGTGCTGAGTGATGCTGTGGTTGTGCTGAGTGATGCTGTGGTTGTGCTGAGTGATGCTGTGGTTGTGCTGAGTGATGCTGTGGTTGTGCTGAGTGATGCTGTGGTTGTGCTGAGTGATGCTGTGGTTGCGCTGAGTGATGCTGTGGTTGCACTGAGTGATGCTGTGGTTGCACTGAGTGATGCTGTGGTTGCACTGAGTGATGCTGTGGTTGCACTGAGTGATGCTGTGATGGCGTTGAGTGATGCTGTGATGGCGTTGAGAGATGCTGTGCTGGCTCTGAATGATGCTGTGCTGGCTCTGATTGATGCTGTGCTGGCTCTGATTGATGCTGTGCTGGCTCTGATTGATGCTGTGGTTGCGCTGAGTGATGCTGTGGTGTTGCCGAGTGAGAGATAGAGTGAAGATATAATGCCCAATTAGAGAGGGTGGTGAGAGAGAATGGGTGTACATAGAATAAAGAGTGGAGCGGGATAGAGTGAGAGAAAGAAGGGGAGAGAGAGTGAATGAAGGAGTTTGAAAGAGAAACAGATAAAGGGGTGAGAGAATGAAATGCTAAAAAAGATAGAGAGGGAGAGTTAATTAAGTAGAGAGAGAATTAGAGAGGGGAGAGAGAGAGAGAAGGAGAGAGACAATAAGAGTGGGGGGTTTAAATAGAGTTTAAATAGAGTGAAGAAGTGACGCGGAAAAAGTAACCTTAAATATAGCTTTGTGCGAATAAATATAAAAAATAAAAAAACAGTGAGAGACAAAAATACTGGTAATTAGGCTGTGACTCCCAATATAAAACAAATAGCGATATAAGGTGAAATCAATCCACCGAAGCAATATTTCTAACTAGACAAAAAAAGCTTGCATTTCAATGCTAATCGCTGTTGTTTTTCATGTGACTGTAGTCCAGGGCCCTCAGTTGGTAATGTGAGCTGCTGCTGCGATTGAAACATCAGAGTCCAGAGAGTTAATGAGCCATGACGAGGAAATGAAGAGATAGGAAACCCAGATGTCAGCTGCGCGTGCACGCCATCGTGAACTCAAGATGGTCGCCAGCCGAAAGCCAGTGTTTGCACTTCCAAAACCCGCTTACTAAAACTCTCGGCCAGACCAGCGCAAGCGCTGGTGCAGGCCGAGACCTAATGAAGACTTGGAGGCACGCTCACACGCAAAAATGTACTAATCTCCAAGATTGCGGAGGCCACGAACACTGGAAGGATGGACATTTTTGCTGAGCACCTCTTGAAAGACCTGTTTGGCAGGGAGGCCTTCACCGAAACCTTCGTCGTGGAGAGGTCTCTTAGGACACTCGGTCCGCGCCCCGTGCATGGAGCGCCACTGCACCTGGTTATTACGCGGCTGCTCAGTTTCAGGGATCGGGATACGGCAATGGGCCTCGCTCGCAAAAAGGAGCCACTACAATATCTGGGTGCTGCATTATCTCTTTCCTGACTTTACTCCGGCAGTCCAGGACGCACGCAGCAAGTTTGCCGACGTTAAAAATACCCTTGGGAAATGTGGCCTTCGATATGGCATGCTACATCCAGCGCAGCCGAGGGTAGATGTGGACAGCTGCCCTTGTATTGTCAACACTCCTGCGGATGCTGTCCAGTTCTGTAAAGAACTTCGAACTGTCTAGTCCTCATCTAGGCATACGTGTCCCTTGGGATCTCATACTGTGGGGGCCTCAGAGTCCCAGTTACATCTACCGCCCTGACTGACCATGGACCCGCTGAAATACTTGCCTCTGCTGTGGTGGGAATTGTGGGGCTTTACTAATTCGTGCTGTATGCTGCTCCATACTGCTCTGTTGTCTCCTCCATACTGTATGCCCACTGGCCGACCCCCATTGTATATATATTCACTGTACACAGACGGGTGATGCATCTTTGGGTGTGGTCACCCTCCTAGCTGTACACCACTATGTTTGTATTGCAGCTTTGTTTGGGGTTCACTGGTATTCACCAGTTGCTGTTGTTGCTGGTGTGGGTGAAGGGCTGGGTGTTTGTGGACTTGGTTTGTTTGATTTTAGGTCCTACACGTCCCTGTTCCAACATGACACTCCATTGCTATCTTGCTTACATACTTTGATCATCTCCTCATGATCAATGACGGTGCATGTTAGAGGGGATAGGGAAATGGCACTCACATGTACGACGTGGAAAATTAGGGGCCTTAACAACCCGCGGAAAGGGAAGCCGGCCCTTTCATATGTCTACCGGCAGTGTTAACCTGGCCTTTTTACAGGAGACTCACTTGTCGCCTCGTACTGACTGCACATATGCCGCACCTTGGGGCTCCAACCGTTACTTTGCCCATTTCAGCTCATATTTCCGCAGAGTTTGTATCCTCATTCACATGAATATCCCATTTATACCTCAAGGGAATTTCTCTGATCCTGAGGGGCAGTACCTGGTAGTGCTGGGGTCTCTCAAAAGTAAAACTGTTCTCTTGGTCAATGTGTATGCGCCAAATACTGATTCTCCCGAGTTGTATTGTGGCCTTTCTGCTCAGATGGGTAGCTACCAGGCCAATTATGTTTTCTTGGGTGGCGATTTTAAAATTACCCATCAGCCTACTCTCGACTCCACTGGCTCATTGCTGCACTCTAAACCTCACTCGCTAAAGGCACATAGCGACCTCCTTGACACCTTTCAACTCACCGAGGTGTGGCACTCTCACCATCCACAGGGGAGGGATTACACTTTTTATTCCATGCCACAAAACGTATGAAGTCATATTGATCACTGGTATCTATCCCAGGAAGCGCTGTTGTGGCTCACTGATGTTACACACCAAACCCCCACGCTTTCTGATCACACCTCTGTCAGGGTCACACTACATGTCCCATGTCAAATCCCCAAATTCTTGCATTTCCCCGAAAATGCTCTGCATGACGAACTTTTTTGCACGGATCTCCACACTACCATTACAGAGTATTTCACGCTGAACGCTGGGGACTGTAAAGGCGCTTTCTACACTCTGGGAGGCCTTCAAGGTCTATATTAGAGGTATATGTATTGCTAAACACTCGAGTCCTTCACACCATACAGAATGACCTGGCTTCAGTTGAAGGGAAATTGTGCGAAATTGACGAGCGTGCTGTCTCGACCCCGAGTACTACACACTTCCATGACAGATTTACACTCTTGCAGGAGTTCTGGGATCTCACTTCGAGGGAAGTGGTCTATCAGGGCACACCAGTACGGTGAAGGTGAGAGGCCAGGCCGCAACTTGGCTCGGCTCCCCCCCCCCCCCCCACCACACTTCATATATAAAGAGCCTTCAGCATGCTGATGGCTCACTCATCACTGACAATGCAACCATTATAGACAAGTTTACCTCATAATATAGACAACTATACACTTCCTGGTTGGGTGGAGGCAACTCCGCCCTGGCTGATTACTTGTCTGACAGAGCCATGGTCTTTCTTGCTTCCCCATTACATGTGAAGACATTTCGCAAGCCATTAATGCTTTGAGCCGTTTTAAGGTTCCTGGGCTGGATGGGTTTGCAGGGACCTTCTACAAAACTTACAAGACATTATTGGTCCCACACCTATTGGAGGTTTATGCCGAATCTCTTGAGCTGGGCGTAGTCCCCACTCCACCCCACCCTGCGCAAAGCCATAATTATTCTACTATTAAAGCCTAACAAGTCTCCACAAATGTGTACGTCCTACAGGCCATTTTCGCTCCTCAACCATAACAATCAAATCTTGGCCAAAGTCTTAGCCACACGACTTTTTCTCCTCATGGACTGTATAATTTCTCCCATGCAATCTGTGTTTGTTCCTCATTGCTCCACATCCATTAACCTCTGCACGCTTTTTGCAGTACTCAATCAAATCTCTCCTACTCTTTCTGCAGTGGTCACCCTGCTGGATGCTGATAAAGCGTTCTACTCTGAGTGGCCATTCCTCCATGCTGCATTAACTAAGCCGGGTTTCCCCGATAGCTTTCGGAACCTTATTATGTTACTCTATACAACTCCTGTTGCACGCCTCCAAATCATGGTACCCTCTCCAAGCAATTTTTATTTATCAAGAAGCACCCGACAGGGCTGTCCGCTCTCCTCCCTCTTATTTATTATTGCTATTGACCCGTTGGTCCACCATTTACAGGAACAACACTTGGAGAGGTGCTTTTTTTTTTACCAAGGACCATTGTTAGCCTGTCTTTAGGCTGATGGCATATTGCTCTTTGTCCGACAACCGGCTTCCAGTCTCTCCCCTATAATACAGGAGGTGGTGCGCTTTGGGACATTTTCTGGCCTGATAATAAACTGGAATAAGTAGGATCTGTTCCCTCTGATGGACGCCACTGTACCGTGCGACCTTGAATACCCCTTGAAATGGTGCCTGGACTTCCCTAAATATTTAGGCATCTTTTTACACAGAGATAGCACTGAGGTGATACGACTAAATTACACCCCTGCTATTGATAGACTCACGACACAGATAGAGAACTGGATTAAATTTCCATTGTCAATGGCCGGACGCATTGCTAATGGCCGGAGGCATTGCTATCACTAAAATGGTGGTATTCCCATGTTTCTTTTTTTTTTTAAATATTCCCATTGCTTTAACCAATAGCTTCTTTACTACCCTGCGGGGACTGTTAGCACAACTTATCTGGGCTGGCAGACGGCCCCGTATTCGATTGAGCACCCTGACTCTAGCCTAAGATCGTGGTGGTTTCAGAGTTCCTGAACTCCAACTGTAGTACTTAGTTGCCCAAGCTTACTTTGCTTATCATTGGTTTCAGCCTGATGCTAGGATACCTTATCTCGAACCCGAAAGAGCTCAGGCACCTGACCTTCCCCCTTTCCTCTACTCTCACACAGGGGCTTCCTCGGAACCCTACTGAGATACACACTCTTTCCACGACCTGATGGGCTTGGTCCAAACTGCTATGCTACTTGGGTGAGAACACTTTGTACTCTCCACATATACCTTTAACCAATAATCCTTTGCTTCCACTCACGCAAGAACGCTTGATATGTCGGGCCTTGATTCACATCAGCTTCATGTTGTGAGCAACTTATTTGACGCTGGGACCCTTCGGCCTATCTCCACTTTGACAGTTGGGGCTGCCTCTACACATAGGTATAACTTTCTCTTCCATCGTTTGCACAGCACGGTCTGGGATGTCCTGCCTGCTTTTCCCGAGGAACCTATTGACTTTCCCTCTCTTACACTAGTTATTTCCACTTGTGATAATTACAGACTGATATCTCGTCTTTATCATACTTCTTTGCAAATGCGCCCTACTGGCATGATGAGGTCAAGGGCTGCTTGTGAATGTGACCTAGAATATTCCATTCCTGATGCTACCTGAGATTATTGCTGTACGCAAACTAAACTTGTTTCAAGCAACCATTGTCACAAAATATTGAACTACAAAGTTCCTCATCGGGCATATATACGACCCCGCAGGCCCTGGCTCATTTTGATCCCACTAGACCACACTACTGCCGCAAGTATAAAGCAGAACAGGACAATTTTGCACATCTATCATTGGAATTGTACAGTGATCCAATTCCTTTGGGGGGAGCTTTACTACGTGCTTTCTCTTATGGTAGAACAACCACTTGACCCGGACCCATTCATTGCCTTGCTTGGCTATGTTAAAACCATACCCCATGCTGTACGGCGCTTCACTGCCATTGCACTGCTTTTAGCTAAAAGACAGATGGTGTTTTATTGGGGCAGCACCGCCCACCCTGCTCTGTCCACTTGGCTGAAAGTTATGTCCCACTGTGACACTACTAGAGAACTCTACTCTTCACTACAGCCTATACCTTCTAGACCTAGGGACATATGGCAGCCACTTAGAGAATATCTCTTAACTGTAGACCAGGATGGGAACCAAGGTGTGAGGCTCGATGCCTTCTCTACCGCAGCTGGGAAGTAGTCGTGAGGTAGGTGACCCCTCATCTGCTTTGCATTGATTTGATGTGTCGTATTATTCTTAGTGTGCTTGTTTTATTTTGTTTTACATTTGCCTCCCTGCCATTGCTTTTCCCTCTTCCTTTGTTTTTTACCCTCCCCTCTACATGTATTCTGTTTACATTCTTTGGAGTGTCTTGCTTTTTGTTTGTTAATAATTGACTTGTAGCATCTGTACTTTTTTTGTTGCAAAATGATAAATAAAGTTTTTAAAAACAATACATTATTGATACATTTTTGAGGTACATGGTTGCCACACCAGCTGCCTTCAAGCTTGCCGGTGCTACAAATTGAGTAGGGAAGTCTGTGTTTTCCAATCTAAATTGGTCCTTTTAGAAAACATGCACCATGTGGCAAATATGATACCTGACTGTAGGGATTGCAAATGTGGCTACATTTTTACTCTTTTATTAGGAGAGTTGAGACATCTCACCATGAGTGAAGTGAATTGAATTATAGTTAGTTAACACTTAATTGCCATCCTTCATTTCCACTCACTATCCATAGACAGGCATCTTGGGTTAAAATCCCTCTCTCCCAACAATTCAACTTCAAACCAAGACCAAAATGGTTATTGGGCCTCTAACTTAGATTCTATAAGTGGAACTCATTACCAGCTGACCCCACAATTCCTCTCTAATTTAATTATACTGGGTTTCACTTGGTCCATTAGTGGGAGGACCAGGGACTCTACATCTTACCTATTACCAACCATGAAGTCTCAGTAGCTATACTTTGATGTGTCTGTGGCTTCCAAGACCAAATCACTCTCCCCCCAGTGAATTGTGAGCCTCTGCAAATGTAATCTAATGTTGCTCTGGTTGAAAGTCCATCAGTGAATTTAATATACTCCCATATGTTATGTACCTTAAGATGACCAACTACTTGGAAATGATATGCAGACCTCACCCTTGTTACTTTTCTCCTAGCCCACTTCCACTATGAGACTTCAGTCATCAGTTTTCTCCCTCTCAGGTTTTGACCTCTCAAACACTTACATGATCGCTCATTTTTCCTTCCATGCCTCGGTCTGACTCCTTCCAAAACATTTTCTGTCTAGGCTGCCTTAAAAATCCAGAGCATCTGTTTTACAGAGACAGCTGTTTCTTTGCTGTTCCACTTATACTTCAGCCTCATTAAGAAAATCCATCAACATATAATACTTTTTAAAGTGAGCTCAGTGATTATCATGCATAACTGTTGTCTATTGGTTGGCATTGGTGGTGCCAGTTCGTGATAGCACAGGAGATGACTGTCCATGACATACTTGTGATCCGTCCTTCTGAAGAGTTCTTTCTTTAAGTGTATAAGACAACATTTACACCATTTGCCTCCTGTTGTTCCGACTCATCATAGGAAGCCTTTACTTGTCCACAGAAAGATCCTTCGTTCAACACTGCTTTGAAGAGGTTGTTGATAAACTCAAGGAGCTCTTGGTTATCTTCTTTAATACTGCGTTCTCGGATGTCATCTCTTTGGATCTGTTCTCCAGATCTTCACATTTCTCCATTAAATGTCTGTTTTATGGAGTGCATCCCTTGCATCTCTCTTTTGAAGATGTTCTTCCAATGTCTTTGCCTAACTGTGAGAGGTGTTCAGTCATGAATTTTACACATCAGTCAAAAAGAAAGAAGATCTTCTTTAGTGAAATTGAGCTATGTTTTGGAAGCCGTCCTACCCTCAATTGTGCCTTTGTAAGCAGGATTCCTCAATGATCTGATAGGCTCATCTTTTTCCAGCATGGCCTGTCTTGTTTCAGATAGACTGGCATGTCCACTGCATTTGACAGTATGTTATGTCTCTGTTCCCCTCACATTCTCCAATGCCTATATATTATTTTTCTGTATGGTTCTGGGTTTATTTATAGATATCACTTATTTCTTAAATGGAGCAGTCAATCCGTATACTGTGAAATGACTGCTTTTAGTACTAGCTGTGTGCAGAATCTGCTGCTCTTTCTAGCCCTCATTCAGCTTGTTTTCCAAAGTTGCCTCTTCTTAATGGTGCCATGTCCGAGGGGCCTCTATATCTGATTGATTTCTTGTTTCCAGCTACCTGCCTAATACCCCCTGGTGACCTCTACTGAGGCTGGAATTCATCAAGTATCCTCTACCTTCTCAGTGAGATTAATCACCATTGGCCATGTCAAGCAGGGGGAGAGCCAAGCAGGCCAGCTACAGAGGCAATCACTGTTTAGTGTTGCACTCTCACTTTTTATGCTAAATGCGGATCCTTCTTTGCTGTCTTTTTCACCTGTTTTTCAGGGTGCCATTGCAGTGTTCTCTGTGGCGGCATAGGCCCAAGCCTACTCCTATCCTCTTCCACGCCTTGACATCACCATATCTACTAGTAGCCTAAAATCTTCAAGCAGTGCATGTGGACTTGAATCACTGATGCTCAAAGGGGATTAAGGAGGCACGATGCTCTGCTCAGTCTGCTTGTCAGTTGTGGACGCTATTTTGCTTCTCCAATGTGTGTGTCTCTCTGTGTTTTCAAACCCTGATGTGACTGCTATGGTTGCCCATTGTAGCTTCCTATATTTGCTTGCCCCCCCACACTCAAGCAGCACAAAGAATACACAGCGTATGTCTGTTCCAGGCCAGGCTCAGGAGCACTGTGTGGGCTCTTAAATGGCTCCCATCTTGGTCTGAAGTCTCGAGGCAACCTTTGTGAGAAAAGATTAAAACTTGAGCTACTAATCGTTCATATTTTAAAGCAAAATAGTAGCGGATGAAACCAAATGGAACACCAGATGATAGCACAAACGCCACCTGACATCTGGCCTTTGGACCATTTAAGTTGGCTTCATATTATGTCAATACTAGACACAACAGTTGCTTGTCGCTGAACCAGTTTGTTTTCTGGAAGTGCTTGGCTGTAGCCAAAATGATATCGTGAACCTTTTTGTTCTGTTTACAATCCATTTACAGCAACAGTACACAGTCCGCAGTCTACCCCCTCAAATGCAAAATGCCATAAGACAGGGTTGAAGAAGAACTTTCAACTCACTGATTTCCAGCTGCCTCTGGATCCTGCCCTTGCATCTTTCTCTGTAATCCGACTGCGTAGCATTATACTCGGACATCACTTCAACAAATTTACGTGACAACGTGGAATGCTGCAAAGAGGAAAGAAAACACGAGTAATGTAAAGGTTTCCAAAATACATGTTGGGAGCTGCTGAAGACATAGCTGTTAAATCGAGCTAGGATCTAGATGTATGGAAAAGAAACGTTACTAACTAATAGCCCTAGTTTCACATCATGGACAACTTCATTGAATTCATGACCACCAAATATCTCTGCCTTTCCGATGCTTCTCATGTCACTTTTTTGGTAAAGAGAAAACTTTCATTTACAATCGATTAAACTGCCCTTCTGACATCATCTAAGCACACATTTAAGAGATCATACAGTTTTATTTTTTAAGTAGTCCTATTATTAAAGAAAGCAGATAAAAAAAGCATTAAAGATGGGTAGGTATTCCTAAATGAGGTAATAGGACAATTCAACTGAAAGGCAGCTAGACATACTTGTAGCCATGCACTGCACTGGCAGTTATCACCTCAAGTCATTCATAGTTAGTATGAGGAAGAATCCTGATTGCTTCTTCCTGAAGAACAGTTACTGATTTCCATGGGGAGATGGGAGGGTTGCATAGGAAGTCACAGAACATTTCTAGGCGACGTTGTCCCATGGATCTTGGAGTGAAGCGTGTAGGGTTGTATGACTGACCTCCACAAGTTAAAATGCATCTTGAAAGAATGCCTTTCAGCTATCGTCCAGCGATGATCAGATGGACAGATAATATGGGATCAGGTCTGCTGCAGTGGAAGCAAAGCCATTTCCACACTTGGGAGGTGAGTGATGTGGCCACTGCTTCATCACCCAATATGGAAACTACTTCTACAGCACCCACCCCTACTTCTCCCACTCCCATACCAACTGCTCCCTATGAGATATGAAATAACCAAAGATATTTATAACTAGTTGGGAGAATCTTGCATGAGGTCTGGGACACTATGGTGAGTAGAGGAAAAGACCGTCTCCTACCGCCCATAGGTTTCCTCAGTCATGTCCTGGTCTCCTTGGAACATGATTTCTAACCTATGCCAAGCTTTGATTTCTCGCATCTTCAGCTATCTGCCAACTTTTCCCTCCATCTATTTCCTGCTTTCCTGCTATATCTTCCTGCCAGAAGGATGACTAAGACAGGTTACCCACAACAGACTACAGTCCTTTATGGCGCAAAGCAAGGGTTTTGGAAATTGTAAACCTCTCTGAAAAATGCTCGAATGCAATTTTTAAACATGATTTAGAAATTACATTCTTCTGAAATGTTTGCCTGTGATTGTTAAAAATATTTAAAAGATGGTGTTTTGTGAGTGCTAAATAAGTCTGAAAAATGCAGATAGTTGAATGTTAAACAGCTACTAAAGACAAGCAATTGGCAAACAGATACTCCCCAGCAGTATTGGTAATTCCTCAAATATCGAATTCACAGATGCAACAGAACATGTTCTACTGTCTCACATGCACAACACTGCACCGATATTATGCATTTGGCAAAGCAAGGCGTCCCAAAATAAAAACACACTCCTGGCACATACTAAAGCTCCGATGCAACTGACATCATTAAAAAGTTCACCCGCACAACTGTACAGAAAACACACTAATATATTTAGGAATGTGAATGCTTTTAGCAAAATAAAGGACTTATTTCTAATTGGGCAGAGACGGCACTCAGTCGTAACGGTGACGGAGTACCCTCTCCACCAAACTCCGTCCCCCTGATTTAGAAGCAGGTGGAGCAAAACTATGTCGCCGACAGAGCCTACTCTGCCTCGGTCGCTGATATACTCCTCCGATGGCCTGATGGAGTACAGAACGTTGGAGGTTAGCCATCCAACTGCCCACCCACCCAATTTAGAATGGGCGATTGGATGTCTTTTTTTGCTGGCTGTCACCGCCAGATAAAACTTGTCAGGACTCTTTTTGCAACTCTGTGAATGGCTGGAAATGCTCCCAATGGAATTCAGTGAGTTGTATTGGGGGGAGTAGGCAGTTGTCCCAAGCTCCAGTGCCTGCTCTCCCCAATTCTGACTGCCCCCATTCACAAGAGGACAGCTTCCACTTTGCAAATGTGAACCATATCAAAGGTTTGTGACCTCCAGTGTAGTCACAAATCTTGGATACATTGTATACTGACTTGCAAAGGCCTAGGGGGGTGTCCATTACATGCACTCGGTCGGGGTCACAAAGTACACTTTATTCATTGTGACACACTGTTCTGCGCTTGCACAGCCAGTGAGTTTGAAAAAAAAGCAGGATTTGCATCCACAAGATAGTTGTGTATATCTGACAATTTGCAATCACTTTTCCCATTTGTTAGTCGCTAGCTAGAAGTGTTGCTGCAGAGAAAAACAAGGAGAACGTGGTAAGCAAAAAGACATAGCCAGTTTTATAAGGAGTAAAAGGTACAGCTCTTTTTCATTCAGCAATGAAATGACCAGGTTTGATTTCGTCTAAGTTTGACCACAAAATCTAGATGTCTTTACCACTCCCACTCGTGGTTGACTACATGGTGCTCAATGTTGCATCATTCATATATCTTGATGTCATGATCTTTGAGTACACCTCTCAAAAGTGAAGCACCCCTCGACAATGATGACTTTTAGATGTCAAGGACCTCACCATCCTTCCAGGTGTCACCATCTTCAATGCTTCATAGTCAATAACGCACAATCCAAAGAGCCTAGATACGGCTCAGTACTATGTTTATGTCTCCTTAACCTCTGCAGATGTTGGCATAAGTGTCTGTCCCCATTCCTTCCCTGGAGGATGATATCATAGTTCTTCCACAGTTCTACATCAACACGACTCAGACAAAACCCCCTTAGAATAAAACCATTTTGTTTACTGCACCAATTCATACAGCTCTGCTACTTCTACAAGACAAAAAGACACCACAAACACCAAGAGAAGAGGCATACTGATAACCAATCAAGAGATGTTGGCTTACATAACTGATGCCATAGAAACCCAGCTAAGAACATCTAAGAGCCTTGGCAAGCCCAGCCAGGCATACGCTGCCAGAAGAAGCAACACCATATAGAGGTTAGACCTGTAGAAGAACAAATATCTGGAAGACACTATCCTGATAGGGATTCCTCTACAGATTGGCCGGCTCAAACTGAGTACTCCATTTCTTTTCACCAATGGATGACTTTGTGGATTTTCTTCGAGTCCAACAGGGCTTGCTTTTGGTAAATAATCGATTTGCAGATATTTCGCCGCGGTACATACACCAATGCATTTTCAGGCGCGGATGTTTGCTATGCAGTTGTTTTGCCACCCCTCTTGCCCATATTTATTTTATTTTTTATTTGCGAGGTGTCCCATACTCTGCTTCTTTCATTTACGGGGTCTACCTGGGATGTGATGGGTTGTTGATAAGCCCCTGGCTGAACCATGGTGTGGATGCCATAGCTTTTGTGGAATAATGTTATTTTCGGACACGGTGTCTGGTGTCATGAAAAGGACACTATGTATTTCGTTTAGGTGGTTCTCAATGTCAATTCTCAGGGCAGATGAAGCTGCCAGGCCTGCAAGGTCCTCTTGGAGGCCATATGTTTGACTATATGAAGCTGGGGATGGATGGGGATTCTGATGATTTTGAGACTACTTCCAGTGGAGTGGGTTGTCTGTGTGATGAGCAGCATGATATCGGCTATAGCCAGCAGGTAGAGGAACGCCCCCTTCATGGGCGACATCAAGGGCTTTATAGATATATTACATGGGAGGTTGAAATTGTCAAGGAAGATTATATTAGCAGGACGAGTGGAGGCTGCCATGATGAGGTTAAACCCTGTGTTAGGACTGGGAAACAGCCTGAACAACGAATCCTTAACAACGAGAGTATTAAACAACGAATCCTTAACCACGACCTTTACCCAGAACCACGACCTCATTAACCACTACTGTACACGAACAACGACCACCTGAACCACGACATACTAACCCAGAGGTAAGTGTCAAAATGTTAATAAATAATCTTAAATGCAAGTGCAATTATAATAAAATAATTTGGAACGGGATGTTGATTTTTGGATTTATTTAATAATTTAGGAATGTGTAATATTATTTTAAAAATTCATTTGCACATTTCCTGATTTTGATTACGATGTAGAAATATGTTTGTTTTAATTTAGCGTGTTAGGCCAGTAGATGGCACTGTTGGTTTGTTTTTCCAGTGATGTGTTTAAGATCAGTGCTCGATGCGAGTGATCTCTCTGGTTGTTGAGTTGAAAAAATACATCGCAGCCAAATACAGGAGCTTGTGCAGAGATCTAGGGACATCCATTAGAAGAGAGTTGAAAATACCATCTGAAAAATAGGAGGCTGAATATGACTTAGTGTCAGGTGTGAAAATTGAATACGACGTAAACCCTGATTCAGTCTGGCTGACCCCATTTCAAAGCACCTCTGAAATAGAAGGAGGGGGATTTTGTGGATCACCCAAGACAACAGTTCTTATCCAAAAGGATAGTTGAGGAAAACTTTGAGTAAACTTTAATCTTAGTCATTGACAGCGCTTCATTGGACATCAAATAGTGATAACCAAATTCCATATACGCATGTCTCACCTTTACGAAAAGCAGTACTTGAATATTGCTTCCTGTCTGTATCTCTCTTTTCACTGAACTGTTGATTCTTTCATTGAATCAAGAATTAAAAGTGACCATCTTCCACAGGCTGTTTCAATTGACCCCTGGAATGGTAGATTCCGGTAATATGAAAAATTATTCATTTTCATGGTTTAGTAATTCGCTGTACAGTACGTAGTGGTTTGGCTTTGGTAGTGGTTTAGCCTTCGTGGTTTAGGCATTCGTTGTTTAAGTGGTAGTTGTTTAGTCATACAACCTTATCAAGCATATTCAGCAATACTGACCCGGCCGCTATTGCAAACTTTTAATGAGTCCTTTGAGAGTGGAATATTGCCCCCTACGAATGATGCGTGAGGGTGAAATTTGTCTGATCCCAAAGCTGGGTGGCGATGTCCAGGACCCGGCGGCATACCGACCCCGGACGATGATTAAGTTGGATGTAAAAATGTTATGTAAAGTGCTGGCCAAGCGGTTGGGTCCACATATGTCCCAACTAGTTCACGAGGACCAGTGCTATTTCATCCCGGGCCGTAGTACGTCAATGAATATAAGGAGGCTGGCGCATGTCTTTCATGAGACGCAGGGAGCCCCTGGGGAGATGGCGTTGGTGTCCATCGACCTTGAAAAGGTGTTCGACACGGTGGATTGGGGGTACTTGCTCGAAATACTTGGGAACTTGGGGATTGGACCGCGTTTTCGCAGATGGGTTAAAATACTATATACAAACCCAGCTGTACGTATGCGAATGGGTCAAACCACATCGGCAGAGTGGTTGCTGGGGCGGGGCATGCGACAGGGGTGCCCACTGTCGCTGCTGCTGTTTGCTCTGGCCATTGAGCCTATGGCAATATGGGCAAGATAGAAACTGGGCCGCTGGGGCATACAAATTGGGCAGAGTACGCATCTTATTTCACTCTTTGCGGACGATGCACTGTTTTATGTTACATCCCCGCGTGAAGCAATACCGCACCTGCTGAGGCTGATGGATAGGTTCGTGACTTACTCAGGACTGCGCATAAATAGACGTAAATCCTTGGCGTTCCCTCTAGCAGGACTGCGGTATAGGGAAGCGGAGGACTTGCCTAGTCTAGGATTGAGATGGGAGACGGATCACTTTAGATATCTAGGGGTGCAGGTGGCTCATGGGGACGCTAGGCTGCTCCAGCTGAACATGAACAGGGTGGTGGAGTTGCTGAGGCACTCCGTAGAATTCTGGAATACGCTGCCGTGCGGTGGCAAAGATGGTGATGCTGCCGAGATGTCTATATGCTTTGCCTGATCCCTGTGAAAGTGTTTCGACAACTGAATTCTCTTCTGGTGACTTTGCTTTGGGCAGGGAAGCATTGTAGGGTTGCGCTGCAGGTGCTTCAGAAACGGTATGAGGAGGGTGGTCTTGGAGTACCCAGATTTGATCTTTATTATTATGAGGCACACCTTCAGTATGCGGTGCAGTGGTTGGATGAGGGCGATCACCGGGAAAAGCGTCTGTTAGCTGGGCGAGTGCAGTCAGAGGATCTCCCTACGCTCTTGATGGAGGGTGCGGGGGTGAGCGCGGAGGTGCCATATATTTAGGCTGTCTGGTTTTAGGTTTAAACCTATAATAACTGATATGACCCCACTGAAAGGGAAATAACCCTCTCCAGTGTAAACATATAAACACTGAAAAAACACCTGCACAACCACAAACTAAATACCATTCAAAGAAAGGAAAAGGAGAATGAAAGAGTTATTTTTTTCTTCATGAAGGGGCCAATACAATGTAACTTTGTTATACAAGCTAGCAGCAAGAAAGACTGGGTTAACATTATTCTGCTTGCGTTTTGTTGTTTAGGGATGCCACTAAAATATTGTTTCTTCTTCCTTTTGCTTTTTTCAGTTTTGTGGTCTTTGGTCTAAAGATGCAGGGTTTAGAAGCATGCTTTAGGTCTTGTTTAATTATTTTATTAACTGTACAGGATCAGGAAATATCAAAATCATATTTGATATTTTGGCTGTGTTTGATTGTTTCACTGATAGGTAAAATGGCTGGTTTCATAAGAATCGTTCCCAATATGTGCCATCACATTTACCCACAGAGAATGGGTAAAAACCCTTGATGCATCAGCCCCCAGTTTCTAGTGAGTCAGTATTGATAGTAGATGAATTCCCAATACTTCAGGCTTTAAACATTCAATGCAAGGTATAGTGACAAGTATATGTGAAAAGAGTGCTATCACACCAAGCATCTGGGATAGTGGTGAAAACATGACACCAGTCTTTTGGAAAACATGGAACGCAGTATCACTTGGTTCTTTCCAAGTTCAACAAAGATTGGAGTGATATTGTTTGTATTTGCAGTGATTCAGCTACGCATATGAAAAAGTTGTGTGATGACCTGTCAAAATCTATACCTGAGCTGAAGTGCTGCCCTGTAAGAGATCCTTGCCGCTTGTTAGATGGTATGCTGAAAGTATCTTTACAATCTTCGGAGTTAATGAAGAATGTTATTGACTTTTTATTCCATTCTGGTGCACTGTTTTGTGATGCGTGGGAACTAAAACGCAAATATTTCTCATTTTGTGCTTTGTGTGGTATCAAAGAAAGAGTCATCCCAACTTTGTCACTTAGCTGATGGTTCTCAGTCGAAGGGGCTGTGAATGCTATATTATCCATGTGGCAACCGTTTACAGAATTTTTGCTGAGTGATGATGCCAAAGGCAAGAAATGGGAGGATCTTTGGTCGCATATTGATAGTGATGTGAAAAAAGTACGCTCTACTGCATTCTTGGATTTTTACAGGAAAACATAACTGCTGTAGTGGACATAATAAAAAAAACTAGAGTCTGAAAACACCCTTGTCAGCCAAGTGTTCAGCATAATTGGTGTAGATGTGAAACATCTCCTTGAGAGCAGGCTGGGCGACACCTTTAGTGACTTTGGCACTGCAATATGTTCCATGTTAGAGTGCTTGCCACTTGGTAAGCAAAGCAATGTTGAAGAGCAATTCAGGAACGTTTATTTTACAATGTATGAGAAATGGCTTGTAATGATGCATAGAAATGTCCCTTCACCAACCATGGCATTTGAAGTCAATGAAACCTCACTGTGGAACTCTGTACAAGTTCTAGAACCCTTTCGTAAAGGGGAATTTTCTCAGTAGTTTTGAAAGTGCTGCTTCATTTTTGACCGCTTTAATAACTCTGAGGGCATAAGCGCCCAGTTCGACGCAAATGTTGCAGAACATGCCCCGAGAATCGCAATCTTCAAGTGTACCAGTATTGGTATGGAAAGCTATGTCAGTGGCCAGAGTTACCAAATTATTTACTGGCTGTTTTGGCGTTGCCCGTCTCAAGTGCCAATTTTGAGAGGGCCTTTTCACAGAAAAAAGTTTACATGGGAAGGAAAGAGCGAGCACACATGACCAAAGACTCACTGAAGAAGTATTGTATGGTGTACTACAATAAGTACTACAATAGGTTTGATTTGAAAAAATATATATTTAGACCTCATGTACACTGTATGCACACTGTCTATATACCATGCACTATCAGTGCAGAAAGCAAGCAATAATAAAAGCAAAATGTTCCATAAACACCGGAAAAACCTGTTTGTTGTTTTTTAATGGCGAGAAAATGTGTAACCACTGATAACCACAGTTTTTTTAAGGTATTCAAATTACTTGAAAACACTGGAAAAAAAACACCAGAATTGACCAAAAATAGAAACTGAAGACAGGAAAGCCTACATATATTGTTAGACAAATGGCCTATATATGGCATAAAGTTGTGGAACCAGTGCTGGGGCAGGCTCCCTTCCACCCGGAATTATCAGTTTGGCAGCTGGTCCCTGTGCGCAGGATGGCGGAAAACATGTCTTTTCAGGCATGGACCGAGGGCGGCTGCAGGGTGTTGGCTGATCTATACATAAATGATACCTACCTTACATTTGAGCAGGCATGTGAAGGGTTTGGTTTGGGACAGGGGCAATATCTACAATATGCTGGTCTAATGGAAGTGGCCCAGATGACATGGCCCACATATCCGGGTATGCCCCGGACTACTGAGACCTTGGACATTTTGTTAACATGTGGAGGAGGGCGTAGTTTGGTGTCATTGTTGTATAAGGCTATGAGGGCGGACTCGGGGTCTTTGGCGCTTAGGGCATGGGATGCTTGGAATGAAGATTTGCAGGCACCGTTACTGGAGAGGGAGTGGGTCAGAGTATGTACACTAACACACAAGGTGTCCTGCAATGCCCGGCTGAAGTTGCTGCACTATAACTTCTTGCAACGGGTGTATATGACCCCTGTGAGGCTCCATCGTATCAACACCTCCCGTTCACATGAATGTCCTAGATGTCATGGAGCCCATGCTGGGTTCATGCATTTGGCGTGGGAATGCCCGGAAGTGTATCAGTATTGGCTTGAGGTAGTGGCACGGCTCCGTGGAAGGGCGTGAATAGCACTGGAGGCTAAGCCTGAGCAGCGCCTCCTAGGGCTGGTGCCACACGCAAGAAGAGGAAAATGGCCAACAAGCTATTGCAGCTGGCATTGGTATTAGCTAAACGGAGGGTTGCCATTTGCTGGATGGGTGAGCGGGCTCCCTCTTTTGTAAATTGGATGAGAGACGTGGGGGAGTGGTCCCTGGCGGAGGAAATACACATGAAAGCCTGCCGCAGGGACGAAAGGTTGGATGAGGATATAGCAACTTGGAGAGAACTATGCAGAGAATTATTGAACTCAACAGAGACAGAAAGGGATCAGACTGCCGAGACTGATGGTGACAATAGTATGTAAGTGCAGGTGCGTGTGTCTCTCTAACTGTATATGATGCTGTGTCTACTACTAAGCCATGAAAAATGTAAAGTGTATTTACCTGTGCTATGTGTCCGGGGCTCTAATATGTGTAAAGCAAACAAGTCAATGGATATTGTCTCGAAGGATTCTGTATATAACCGCTCAGTTTGTGGTGAAAAGTTACAAATAAAGTTTAAAAAAGAATTATATGTGCATACAGTTCTCTCCATTTATTTTTCAAGAACTGCTTCCTTTGGCAAGGCGCACTCCCTCCATGCCACTTATGGCATGGAGGGTCAAGGCCAGCATCGAACAACAGCAGCCCTTATTTGTTGGGTTCAACTGACCATCTTTATGCCTTATAGGGATTGTGTGGCTAGCCTGCATGGTTCCATTCAAAGTTGGTCCACTCATGGACAGCATTTAGGGGGACCTCCTTTAAGGAAATTTGTAAAGTGGCCCCTTTGCATCCCCACAAACATTCATGCCTCCCTCCCATTTGCCACAGGGCTGGGGGGTTCTCTGCAGGCTGGTGCTAAGGTATTGGCCTGAGTGGGCCCTTGACTCATGGTTTCCTGGTATTAAAATTTCACTGGGTTGTTAGATTATGCTCGTTGATGCTCTTTAATGTCATGTATAAGTTAGCATTCGCTACGCCATTTTCTTTTTATCAGGCGCCATTTTATGCCCCTTCCTAAGTTTCGTTTCTGTAACGAGGAACTATTTGTGCCAGTGCATAGCTTTTCCTTGATAAAGAACCTCTCCCACCTGTCTGGCAGTTTGATGGCAGCCCAGGGTGGAACGGCCTTGAAAGTGTTCTGAGCTGTGTAAGATACGAGTAGAAACTTTTTTTTTTGTCTTTACGCTGTACGCCCACATCTGTTTGGAAAATTCCACTGTGGGAGTGTTGTTAGTTGACCATGGAATGCATATAATATATCTTTATGCTTACAGTTCCTCAGTTCCCTCTGTAGTACTCTCTCGAGACTGTGTAGAGGGAGCCCCGCTCTGAGTGTATATAATAAATGGTTATTGGTGTATATTCTCCACTGTTTCTCTGACTCTTCATTTAGCATGGAAGGCTAAGAGGTGGTCAGTGGTGACCCGGGTGGCCCTAGTCGGGTCACTTCCTTCAGTTGGCACCCCAACAGGGACTCCATCGGGGCATGACCCATCCATTTTCCACAGACGGAGGGGAGGACGAGGACATCATCAGGTCAGACTGACGGCTCAGAGATCCCTACCCGAAGAGATACGATTCTCGCAGCTGCTGCCTCTGTCCCACCGGAGGGTGCCTCGCCCAGCGGTCATCCCGACTGGAGTCCTGAACGGCGAACCCGTGATCTGACTGTTTGGTCCGAAGAGTCGGCAGTGGAGAATCGGTCTATCGGTGCGCCTGACACAAGGTGAGTCGGTTTCAGTTTATGTGGTACCACTGTAAATAGGTTTCAGTACTAGGACTGTTTTGGTGAAAAGTGTTTGCAAATACTTTGCCAGGTAAAATAAGGACTTTGTTTCTCTTTTCTTCGCAATGCCTGGTTTCAGTAAGATTCGGAGTTTGTGGTGTTATTGTTGTTCTAAAGATGCACGGTTGGAAGAATCCCAGCCTGCACCTCCTGAAGGTAGTCCTAATTTGATATGTATATAAAACAGGGCCTTGGCCCTATTATGTTTAGTACGTTATGGCACAAATATACGAGGGACAATGCAGAGTTACAGTGGCCTTTGACAAACAAAAGATAAGATTTCTTCAGGAACAGTTGTTTAAAAGACGCAGTAGACAGTCTTTGTTTGACACCCTTCATACTTGGCAGAAGGAGGCTAAGCAGAGGCGATTAAAAATGGAGAAAGATACCAGAAAACGAAATATGCAGACCCTTACACAAAAGGCTGTAGCTTATAATAAGGACAAGCAGGAGAGAGGAATAGAACGCGAAGACAGAAGATTTCGGTTGCAAATTGATAAGTCCTATATGGCTCAGGAAGATGGCGATCCTTTTATGGAGACCTTATTAGATACCCGACCCCTGCCACCATATGCCCCAGAACGGATATATCCCGTTGTTCCCCATCAGCAACAATAACCCACACCAGGTGCATCAGTCTCTGAAGCTGCTACACCTACCACCCCAGTTAACGCATCCCCTACTCCTTCCCTTCCATCACAACATATGACTGTAGCAATTCCCGTTACTCCTGTTACAGTCACTCATCCTTCATTAACACTAGTTACTGACACACCAGCGCACGGTCTGGAAGATAGAGATTTAACTGGATTCAGGGAACGGTTAGGTCCTTTAATGCGATCTGGTGTGGGGGAGGAAGAGAAAAAAGTAATAGCGGAACAGGCAATACGGTGGGCTCCCAACCAGATTTACAGTCTTGAGGACATATGGCAATTAATGCGAGACTTCGACCCTTTCATACAGCAACATGCCCTTAAACATATGTCCGCCACACTAATTGACCTCTGGCGCACACACATCGAAACGGAAGCACCCCAAATATTATTTGATATTAATGAAGGCGCTTATGTAATTAACATGGAGCCTGCCCAAGTGTTCAGGAATATTTCCACTCTAATTACTTATAGAGGCAGACTACATGATAACAGTCCCACTCAAATAACTCAGTTCCAAATGCGAGAAGTTCACCCCATTTACCACCCAGAAATCCCTGCAGTGGTGGATCAACATGGAGTGATTACCAGACTGGCTGCGGCTGCCCGCTTTCAAGAACAATGGGTTTATACCCCATGGAAAAGAAGTGAGGTTCTGGCCCTGAAGGCTACCTTGCCCGATCCTAGGAAAAATCCTAATGCGTACTATAAAGACTTGACAGAAGCGGCCTCTTCTAGTGTGATGACTCTTGCGGATATTGAAATGTTTTTTGGCCTACAAGTCCCAGTTGATATTTGGCGACAGGTACATACCCAAGACCACATTGCTGAGTTGGGTGGAACGTGGGACACGATTAGGGGTTGGGACAGAGATAGAAAGCCAGGAGACAAACCAGGTGCTGAGCTGCTTGCCTTACCCGGTCGCATAATAACATACATGCAAACACTCATTCCTCCCAAGAAAGTTAGTTGGGACAGACTGACTGCCTGCCGGCAGAAGAAAGACGAAAGTGTTTCTGATTTCTTCACCAGGTTTGAAGAGACGTTTTTGGATTATAGTGGGCAAGATATGTCTACAGAAGGAGGAGTCTGTTTATTTGTTGATAGGTTTGTCACTAATCTCCTTCCCGAAATAATGTCTAAACTTCAAGCATCTGAAACCACCTGGTCCACGTCATCCCCCTCTGTGATTTTAAATATGGCCCAATATTATGAGCATAGGGATAATGAAGAGAAAGACAAAACTGAGAAAAGGAATAAGGATCTGAAGACAAAGGTATTATTGCAACAGGCATATCGAGGTAACACTAGAGGACGGGGACCCCAACGACAACTTTTACGCACTAGACTGCCACCCATGACACCTTTGGGATAGAATCAGTGTGCTTACTGCAAAGAAGAAGGTCACTAGCGCAGTCAGTGCCCTGTACTTTTGCACAATGTTTTGTCCACTAGAGGAAGGGGTCCTGGAAACAGGGGCCGTGGGATCAATAGACAACAACACACTACTGCCTCTGTAGGCTGTCCCGACAATTATTTCGACGACGCCAGGGAAGGACAGTACTACAACAACGGTTATGACGTTGATGACGTGACAGGGATGTCTTTCGGGTAAGGGACGCGTTCACATACCTGTAAATCAGCGTGGCCCTTATGTCAAAGTGGATCTGCAAGGATCTACTAAGGAATTCTTGGTTGATACATGTGCTACAAAGAGCTCTATTTCCCGGCACCTGGTCCCTGGGGCAGCCCTGTCTGACCATAATAATGTTTGGTGGGTTTTTCAGGAGTACTGGTTGTAAGCCCCATCTCGCGCTCTCTTGCTCTTACTGTTGGCCCTTTTACTGTGGATTCCCCATTCCTTTTAACATCTAATTGTGGTGAAAATCTAATGAGCTTGAACTTGCTAAAGAAGTTGCAGGCTACCATATATTGTTCGCCAGATGGTGTTTATATTACCATGGGTCCTGACGTGGGTACTAGACAATGCCTATCTAAAGATGTTCCCCTTTCACCTGAATTTGATCCATTACCACCCACATTATGGGCCACTGGTGACACTGATGTAGGCTTATTGCACATACCCCCAGTTTCTATACGAGTGAAGGAAAACGCCATGCTACCACGCATTCCCGACTATAAAATACCAAAGGCAAGAGAACAAGCTCTCCTTAATATTGTTCAGGACCTCATACATAAGTGAGTTGTCGAGGACACCACTGGTAACATATGCAATAGTCCTATTCTTCCGGTCTTAAAAAGGACGCCTCTAGACTCTCCCAACAGTTCTGGTGATGTATATCGTTTTGTGATTGATTCGCGCGAGGTCAATAAAATAGTGGTCCTGCAATTCCCAGTGGTTCCTTATATTACCACACTTTTAACAATGATTCCATCTACCGCTAAGTTTTTCTCTGTCATTGATTTAAAAAATGCATTCTTTAGCATTCCAATACACCCAGACAGCCGGTATTTGTTCGGATTTTCGCTGGCTGGCAAAAGTTTCAAATTCTGCAGAGCTCCTAAAGGCTATACTGATAGTCCTAGAATTTATAGTCAAGCATTGAAAGGTCAGTTGGATTCACTCTCACTTTCTCCAGGCAATGCATTGGTACAGTATGTCGACGATTTGTTAATTGCTTTTGATACTGAACATGGTTGTAAGGATAGTACGGTGAAATTATTGTTACACCTGGCACACCATGGTCATAAAGTTTCACTTTCGAAGTTTCAGTACTGTCGACAGGAGGTCACCTATTTAGGTCACCTTCTCTCGAAGGAGGGTAGAAGGTTAACGCCAGAACGCATCAGTACCATTAATAAAATGCCCTGTCCACAAACTCAAAAGGACATGCTTGCTTTTATAGGCATCACTTCCTACTTTCGACAGTGGATCCCTAACTATTCCTTACTGATCAAACCCCTGCTTGCATTAACAACAAAAGACGTCCATGAGCCTTTAACTTGGACGCCAGACTGTCAGCAATCTTTTGAAGAATTAAAAACTGCGCTTTGCTCTGCTCCAGTGTTAGGCACGCCTGACTATAACAAGCCTTTTGTGTTATACGTCCACGAGATGGCTGGTTGTGCTCTCTCTGTCTTGACCCAAAAATTTGGCGATAGACAGAGACCTTGTGCTTATTTCTCTGCTTTGCTCGATCCTGTCGCAAGGGCCCTCCCGAGTTGTCTGCGAGCAGTTGCGGCCGTGGCCACTTCCATCAGACAGTCGGCTGGACTAGTACTCGATACTGACCTCACAGTTATGGCACCCCATTCTGTGGACACACTTTTAAATAAAACAAGGACAGCACCTCACCAGTGCACGTCTTATTGGCTACGAATTGACATTGTTTGCCAAACATATTACGATCAAAAGATGTGCCACTCTGAATCCAGCCACGTTACTACCCCTCCCTTCCGAGAATGATGCAGTTGACAAACTTGATAGTATTTTACGAACAGAGGAAGAGGCGAAAGGACGGGTAGACCTGACTGATGTTCCCTTATCTGATCTCCAAGGAAAACTATATGTCGATGGCGCTTGTTTTAAATTATCAGATGGCACCCCCACTGCAGCTTATGCTATCACTACATTGCAAGTGGTAGAGACATCACGAGTCCCCTATCAATCTGCCCAGGCAGAAGAACTTGTTGCCCTTATTTGAGCTTGTGAATTGAGCGAAGGGTTAGTTGTCAATATTTACACAGACAGCCAGAATGCATTTGGGGTTGCGCACAACTTCGGGCAACAGTGGGCAGAGAGAGGGTTTTTTACCTCGCATGGTACTAAGATACAACATGTACACTTGATATCACGATTACTATCTGTACTAACACTTCCTAAGAAAATGGCTATTGCGAAGTGTAGTGCCACTAGAAAGTGACAGATGATGTAGGTAGAGGGAATGCGTTCGCTGATCAGACATCCAAAGAGACGGCTCAGAGTAAGATGAAAAGAATGTTTGTTGCAGGCCCAGCTAGATGGGTTCCCGAGAACACTTTTTTTGAAAACACAGTTGAGAGTGTGAAAGAGAAAAAAAGCGAGTCCACAATAGAAGAATTAGCTGTGTGGCAAGAGAGAACTTCAAGTTTAGATGAAGAAGGATGTTGGATTGATTTGTCTGGAAAGCAGAAATGGATGTTACCTGATGCATATGTACTCCATGTGGTTACTATAACTCATGGCCCAGCTCATATCAGTGCAAAAGGTATTTTTAAACTATTGGCCTCAGTTTGGTGTAATGATAATATGTCAAAACAGCTGCACACTTAGTGAAAAATTGTATGATTTGCTTGATGCACAATCCTGGGAAAGGTACCCCCACACCATCCGGTAACTTTGCACCACCTACATTCCCCTTTGAAGTCCTTCAAATGGATTTCATTGAGCTAGAACGTTGTAACAATCTCAAGTATGTTCTAGTGGTCATATGTGCATTCAGTAAATGGGTGGAAGTTTACCCTACTAAAGGCAATACGGCTACCACAACAGCAAAGGTACTAATTATAGAGTTTTTCCCGCGTTTCGGAATGCCCAGAGTTATTTGGAGTGACAATGGCTCTAATTTTATTGGGAAAGTGATTAAGCTAATATGTGAAGGGTTGCATATTAAACAAAAATTCCATGCCACCAATCACCTGCAGCCAGCGGGGTTGGTCGATAAGTATAATGGCACACTAAATTGAAATTGGCAAAAATTCAGGAGAAGACAGGGTTGCAATGGCCAGATGCTCTTCCTTTGGCACTTTTGTCCACTAGGACTACAGCACATTCTAGAACAGGCTTGTCACCTTACGAAATTGTCTTCGGCCGCCCAGCAAATGTCTGGGGGTGGGGGGTCCCTAGGCCGAGAAAGTTGTCAGATATTGAATATCCTGTATTGCTTGAGTACCTTGGGCAAGTGACAGAAAGTTTGCGTTTTATTCACCAACAGGTGCAAGACTCCTTACCTCCTAAGCCAGAGGGTCCTGGCCACAGTATCCAGCCTCGAGACTTCATTGTAATCCGAAACGTCCAAATGAAGAAAAATTTGAAGCCCAGATGGAAGGGTCCTGAGCAAGTCCTTCTGGCTACACAGACAGCTGTAAAGGTTGCTGGTCGAAAGAATTGGGTCCACGCGACACACTGTAAAAGAATACCTTTACCGTTGCCTTACGACCAGTGGGTCAAGGAGGGAATAGGAGACGTTGAATGTGAGCAGGTGCCCAGATTCGTGCCTTTCAGTGATGCAAAGTTGGTTTGGGCACAAACAGACACAGAGAACGACGATGTTTTGAGTGAGGCTGTCCCACCAGTAATACGAGCTATCCAGGAGCCTCTGTTCAGTGATCATACAGTGCCTGAAGCTGCCAGGTACAACTTACGCTCTCAGCTGAGGACCACCAAGTCCAAGAAAAAGAAAGACTAGGGATGGACTGCACAAGGTAGGAAAGTGCTGAGTAGCAGTACCAATGAGGGAGTGGATAAACGAAAGAGTTGCATCTGTTTTGCTCTTGTTGTTTGAACATTAGTCAGGAAAGTATACTTTGAAAAGTATACCACTTTTATCGATGTGGGATAGATTAGGAAAGAGCTTAGGACGGAGCAAGCTCCACCACCGGTGCTCAAGAGCGCCAACTGATGGACAATAGGAGCCTGTACCAGTGAGGCTCTGACGGACACGGGGAACACTTATATTTCTTATCATTTTTGCGCTTCTTCCTTTGTTCCATTATGCATCCTTTTGGTAGGCAAATTAATGAGGAGGATCAGCCAATCGCCCCTAGACAATGCAGTGCGATTTGGTCTATACAAAGTAAGATTGCGTGTGTCATTGTTCTGGTAATGGTGGTAATATTAGTATGTGGGGTATCATGGTTCCCGGAAGATACACATACTGTACCCACACTCAACATAGATGAACACTTTCCCCTGAGACGCAATAGGAGGGTTGCCACAAATGACGTGTTTGTGAAAACTCATAGGAGTTTCTTTGGGAAGGGGACAGCCTGCTATGCTATCCGATCTGTCACTAGCCTTTGGACTGCATACCCATCGTCACTTGTTAACTACACATACACTCGGCCACCACAGTTTGTGGAGGTAAAGGGAATGTTCGGATTTGGTTACCCCAGACCATGTCTGTACCACCAAAAACCACAGGGTGAGGGTTACCCTGGCTGTGATAACACATATTGTGATAATTTTTATATGGAAGAACAGAATATAACTCTCGTGGGTTGGCATTATAAAGAATTGACAGCACCCCAAGAGGCTGGTTATTATGCTGCCTGTTGCCCCATAGTGAACGTTATAGATGCTTCTTTGTACATTAATTGTTCAGGGACAATACTGTATAAAAACACTCTTTCCCTAGTAAATAAATCAGATCCAAGCACTTTTGGAATGAATTCCAGATATGCTGCAGTGAATTATGGGGGGCCGATATATGCCCACCCAGGGTTTTTCTTTCTGTCCAATGGGACTTATTCAACTGTCTACAATGGTACTGATGATGTGGCTCTCGGAATGGTACTGCCTTTAGGTGTTCAATGTAAAAACGTCCACCCTAAAACAAGATGGGTAAAAAGGACACTAACAAAAAGAATTTTGTGAAGGGGTAACAGAGTTGGAAGTGAATAGCTATAGCAACGGTATAACATTTGGATACATCCTGTCCTCCATATTTACTTTGGGTGGCACTGCTGTGGCCAGGGGTGAGAAAGCTATAGAGTATTTCGGATGTAAATTGCAGATTCTATACAACACTATGGTGGTAGCCTTGATGGATATTACTACTCAGTTAGATAGCATGCGGTGTATTCGGAAGAGACTAGATATTTGGTTTATTTTATGTTGGCCAAGAGCGGTGGTGTTTGCGCAATAATTGGCGACCAGTGTGTTATGGGTATACAGAATTTGGAAAAGAACATAACACAACACATTATGGATATCATTGATAATATCAAAGGCATGGAAAGCGGAAATTGGAGTCGTTCTTTCTTAGGTAATTGGGGTTGGATCCTAAAGGAAATAGTTTATTTCATACCAGTATTAATATTCTGTTGTATTTTTATTCAATGTCTTCCGCTTTGTTGTTCCTATTGTGCCACTGCTTTAACACCCAAACAGAAAATATCTGCCTCTGTTACGAATGCTGCTATAATGTTACAGAATGATATTGATGATCTTATGAATATAGATGAGGGGATATTTGAAGACATCCCTCCATGCTGTCCCACTATCGGATAATGATGATGTCACAGTTGCCCCTGAATATGTGCCAGTCTTACCTACTTTCGAAATAGAAAATATCTTTAGCTCATGCTAAAAGGAGGGTTTGTTAGATTATGCTCGTTGATGCTCTTAAATGTCATGTATAAGTTAGCATTCGCTACGCCATTTTCTTTTTATCAAGCGCCATTTTATGTGCTGTTCGAAAATAATCCTGTTTGATTTCAAGAAATGCCCCTTGCTAAGTTTCGTTTCTGTAACGAGGAACTGTACGTGCCAGCACATAGCTTTTCCTTGATAAAGAACCTCTCCCAACTGTCTGGCAGTTTGATCGCAGCCCAGGGTGGACCGGCCTTTAAAGTGTTCTGAGCTGTGCAAGATATGAGAGTAGAAACTTTTTTTTTTGTCTTTACGCTGTTCACCCACATCTGTTTGGAAAATTCCACTGTGGGTGTTTTATTAGTTGACCATGCAATGCATATAATATATCTTTATGCTTACAGTTCCTCAGTTCCCTCTGTGGTACTCTCTTGAGACTGTGCAGACGGAGCTCCGCGCTGAGCGTATATAATAAATGGTATTGGTGCATATTCTCCACTGTTTCTCTGATTCTTCATTTAGCATGGAAGGCTGAGAGGTGGTCAGTGGTGACCTGGGTGGCCCTAGTCGGATCACTTCCTTCAGTGTGTTACATTATCCTGCTCTAGTGAGTCTTATATTCTTGTGGTAGTCCACTGTTCCTCCAACTTGGCTCGGGTACACCCTCAGTGTGTAACAACTTGGGAGAAAAAGGCAGGGAAGTAATGGCTCGGTTACTTACTGGTAACCTCCATTACTTCGAAGCCTTGGGTTCCTCATCAACATTCTGAGATGTCCACATTGTCTATTCATGCTGGATAATGTAGGAGCATATGTAGGGATTATGCCACATTAACTTCGAATCGCAGGAGTCTACGCTGGGACCAGTACATTCTCCAGATTCTGAAATTGTTGGGTAGATGAATTCTGTCTGTGTAAAGCCACAAATTACAGTGTAGAAGACTAGGACTCGTAGTAATGAAGATTACAAGTAAGTAACCTGGCCATTTACAATGTGTCTTCCCGTAAATCAGTTTTGGAGTAACTGCTGAAGCAAGGCTTCTGAGCTTCACTATGAACACTCAGTACAAAACGAAACTCTCCTCTTCATGCTTGCATCATACCTAGAGTTGTCCTTGCCATTGCTAGAAATAAAATACTGTATCGTACGTACAACTACAGCATGCACAAACAGAAAATCAAACCACAAATTAAAGCATGTGCCTCTTCTGCAAAAGTGTATTGTATAAGCATGTATTGCATTCTCTTCTATAACTTTTCTACAATATTTTTTTATAACAACACTATTAGTTTTGATAAGGCACAGACCAATACCTGACAATGCAGCCCCATTCAAGTGGCCACAGTAGCTGCAGCTGCACTTGCCCATCCCACCCCCTTGAGTGCATACATTTGTGGTGCCCAATCCATAGTTTGCCCACCATTTCGCAGGGTCTTGTGATGTTTCTTGAGGCATCCCTTGGCAATGTAAATTGGCTCCTCATCTAGCTTCGCATATTGGCCCATGCCCGCCCTCCATTCCCTCAATGGTGGAGCCTCTAATGATTTCCAGTATTTAGCTACATCTCTTCTAGCTAGTATTGTACCCAAGCCCACCAGAAAGCGGTCTCCCCTTGGCCCCTTTCAACTCATCCATGAGGCCAAGCAGCGCGACCTAGGTGGTGGCCTCCAGGATCATGCCCATACTACTGACTGATCTTTCTCCTGCAGAAGCTAGAGACTTAAATGATTATGAGATTTGTATAAAAAAACTTGATAAGCACTATTTGCCTAAGGTTAGTACTATCTTGGAAAGATATCAATTTGCAAAAAGAACACAAAAGGATGAAGAAACTGTAGAGGGATACGTGACTGATCTGAGAAAACTTGCCTCATCCTGCAAATTTGAAAATCTAACTGATGAGCGCATCTATGATCAGTTTATGTTTGGATGCAACATGGAAAAAGTGAGGGAGGAACTTTTGTTGCGAGATGAACCAACTTTAGATGAAGTTCTCACTGTAGCTAAAAGAATTGAACATTCATTGAAATGTGTTGCAGTGATAAAAAAGGATAGTGAAAAAGATGCCAAGGTACAAGTTGTTAAAGAGAAAAATCAAAAATGGGTTGAAAAAGGTAAAGATAAATTTTACTTTGAGAAGGAAGGGTTTAAAGGAAAAGTGGTAGAGCGTAGATGCTACAGATGTGGTAGAGTTGGTTATCTCACTAATGATAAAAAATGTCCTGCATTGAGTCAAACATGCAACAAATGTAAAAGAAAAGGTCATTCTTCTACAATGTGCAAAAGTAAACCAGAACCGAGGGTCAAAAGAGTAGAGGTTTAGGAGGGTGACAGTACTGAAAATAATTCTGATGATTTTGAATGTGGGCAAATTGTCATACAAGTTAAAAATGCAACAAGCAAGAAATATTGTCCCTTTGATAGTATTACTGTTGAAGGGGAAACCACTTGTGTCTTATTTGATTCGGGTGGGAAGATCACCATTGTCTCCAATGAATTTTATCTCACAAAATTGAAAGACAAAATCTCACTTTTAAAACCTGACATCGTTCCTTTAGCTTATGGGGGTGAGCCTATCAAGTTACATGGTTATTTCATTGGTCTGATTGAGTACAAAAACAGACTGGTGTCCGGGAAAATTTACGTATCCAAGAAGGGAGATAGCATTATTAGTTGGCTTCACCAGGGTGACTTAGGTGTATTTCTTGATCCTAATTCTCATCCTCCCATCCAGATTAAGGATAGGGTGTACTCTGTGATGAAATCTGGACGGAACGAGTTTCTACATGATCTTAAAAAAGAATTTCCTGGCGTTTTCAAACGAGAGTTGGGATGTTTGGTAGGGTATCAACATAAAATGAAATTAAAGAATGATGCTGTGCCTGTATGCTGTAAGGTAAGAAATGTGCCTCTTTCAGTGAGGGATGATATGCAAAAAGAAATCTCAAAACTCAAAAGCTGTGGCATTATTGAAGAGGTGGAAGGAACAGAATGGTTGGCTCCAGTAGTCGCTGCCTGGAAACCTAATGGAGACTTACGTCTTTGCATAGACTTGAGACAGTTAAATAAGTGTGTAATTGTAGATAGATATCCACTGCCAAATATTACAGAGTTGTTGGTTTTACTTGGTGGGGCGAAAGTGTTTAGCACTATCGACCTCACTTCTGCTTACCATCAGATTGAGTTAGAAGAATCGTGTAGCGATCTTACATCATTTATAACACCTTTTGGCTCCTTTAGGTTTATTAGAATGCCATTTGGCTTGGTTTCAGCTTCGTCTGTTTTCAAGCGTGCCATGGAGAATGTCCTAAAAGATCAGGTAGGGGTGTGTATTTATCAGGATGACATCCTCATATTTGGTGATAATGTGGATGAACACGATGCTTGATTGAAGTTGGTTTTGAAGAAATTGTGCGACTGCAATCTTACGATAAAAATGGAAAAGTGTAAATTTAGATCTGATTCTATAAATTATTTAGGGCACAACATAACCAGTGATGGGGTTAAACCTAAGTGTGATCTAGTTGGTACTATTCAAAATATGAGTTCTCCTACCAACAAGAATGAATTGATGAAATTCTTGGGTATGGTAGAATATTACGCTAAATTTGTAAGAAATTTTGCTGATTCTACCACAAGCATGAGGTGCCTGTTACGCAAGGGTGTTGACTTTGAATGGTCGGAACTTTGTGAGAGAGAATTTACCAGTGTCAAAGAAAAATTAAGTGCTGCTCCTTCGCTTAAGAGTTTTGACCCCAAAATTAAACCTGTTCTAACCACTGATGCGAGTGAAAGAGGATTGGGTGCAGTTCTACAGCAGCACGGTCCCTCTGGTATGCAGACTGTCATGTTTTTATCTCGTAGCTTAAGAGATCCTGAAACACGTTATTCCGTTGTGGAAAGGGAATCCCTTGCGGTATTCTGGGCCAGAAAAAATTAAAGAAATTTCTTTGGGGAATTGATTTTGGAGGTCCGTACTGATCACAAACCCTTAGTAGAAATTTTTAAAAAGAAAGGGTTGGATTTGATTTCCAGCAGGATCACTAAATGGGTCATTGGCCTGCAGGAATATAGTTTTTCACTCAAGTATATTCCCGGTTTGGAAAACGGAGTTGCAGATGTGTTATCACGTCTCATTCCTAGAGAATCTTTGGAGGATGAGGACTTAGATGGAAATAATGAATGGCTGTGTGTGGTGGATCATGACATCATTTCTGAAAAGAGGTGGAGTGAGGAGTTAGTCATTGACTCTACCCTTAAAGAGGTAATGTCATTTGTTCAAAAGGGTTGGACTAGCATTAAGGAGGGATCTGAACTCACAAGACCCTTTTGGTACCTACGGGATGAATTGTCAGTGGAGAATGGTTTGTTGTTTCGGGGTACGAGATTGATTCCACCCAGTAGTCTCAGAAAAGAATTAGTGGACTTCGCTCATTCGACCCATGCGGGTCTTACGAAATGCAAAGAAAGATTGCGAATGTCCTATTGGTGGCCCAGTATGGACAAGCTTGTGGAGCGTGTAGAGCGTGACTGTGTCCCTTGCACCTTAAGTGATAAATCTAAATGTTCTCGGGTGCAACCCATGATTGTGAGAAAGCGTCCTTCAAGTCCTTGGCAAGATATCGCTGTGGATATTCTAGGACCTGTACATTGTGGTGGTTTACAAATCTTTCTGTTGGTCATAGTTGATATGTACTCTCGTTGGCCTGAAGTTTTTTTTTTGTCAGTGATTAATTCTGCACATGTCATAAAGTGTCTTAAAGAATTATTTTCGAAGGAAGGTGTGCCTGAGTGTATTCTAATTGACAATGGGGTCCAATTGACTTCAAGAGAAATGGAAGAGTTTTTATCCTCAAGAGGTATAGTTCATAAAACATGTTCTCACGATCATCCCAAATCTAAGGGGATGGTTGAGAGATTCAACAGAGTGCTTAAGGAGACTATCACCTTAGCAAAGTCATTATCACTGGAGTGGAAAAGTGAGGTTCTTAAGAAAGTTGAGGAGTACAGGTTTACACCTCATGGCACTACTGGGAAAACCCCATTTTTATTATTTCGCGGTAGAGTGCCTAATACATGTTTAGAACCTTCTTGGGTCAACAAGTATGAATTAGCTAAGGGAAAGGAATGTGTGTGTGTGTGTGTGTGTGTGTGTGATGGTAGTGATGTGCATCGGAGGGAAGAGAGGAAAGCCACTGAAAGGAAAAGTTATTTTGATACAAGGAAAACTGTAAAAAAAAAAACGGTGGTGAATGTAGGAGATTGGGTTATGATTAAACGTCCTGGTCTTCTTGGTAGTTCTCTCTCTAAGTTCATGAAGCCTTTAATGGTTATTAAAGTTTTCAATAATGCTATTAAAACTCAAGACCATCGCATTTGGAATCTTAACAGAGTTGTGGTTGTGAAGGGAAAACTCGATGGGAGGTTTAATACATCTCCATGCAACGACACTTCTCCTCGTGTTTGTCCCTCTCCAAAAATGGATAAAAACACCAAATTGATGGGTGATACTCATCATTCCTTCAGGGCTTGCAAACGTCCTAGGTATCTTGATGATTATGCTTAATTTTCTCATTTGTTCATTTTGTTGTATTATAAAATATAGTTTGCTAAGGAAGGGAAGTGTGTGGTGCGCTCACCACTCTAGTTTGGAACTCTCTGTTGTCATGCTTTCTTCATTCTTTATTCATGCCTATGTCACATTGGAATGTTATGTATGTCACAGTGATGGAATGTATTAACCTGTGTACACTTGAGGTGGTGTGTCAGTTGATGCTGCTGCCTTGGCTGTTGGATGGGATCTTCTATAAGGAATAAACCTGCAATTAACAGCCTTCCTGTTTCCAGCGTGTTACTTCAGGAATGCTACAGTTGTCTCCCTGTTCTGGGTGCAGAGAGGTTAGGTTCCTTGTCTACGTGTTTGTTCTAATTTTATTTTGGTGACCATTCCTTCCTTGCTTTCTGTCCTGTGAGCTTCTCTGTGGCTGGGCCTTCAATTGTTCCACTGGCTGGTGTAGCTTTATGCCACTTAGCTGGCAATGAAGCTGGTCCTTTGTTTGGTAAATTCATGGTGATGGGTTTGTTCTTTTGCTTTTTGGGGTTCACCCCTGTTCTCTCCACTTACTGGGTCCTCGTGATTTCTCCTGCTGATGTTTGGTCCGGCTCTCCCTTTGGTGGTGCTTGTGGACTTCTTTCTCTGGCCATTTGTGGGGCCTTCTCCCTGATTGGATCCTGGGCATATGTCCGTCTTCTTGCTTTTTGGGTTTGGTAAATCGTCACTCTGTCACAGTGTAGTCTATGAGTTCTGGCTCCTCTGGTGTCCTTGTCTAGTGGTGGGCTTCTTTTTTGTCTGTGCCACGTGGGAGAAATCGCAGTGGTTAATTCTAGCTGCTGCATGGGCTTTGCCTGGTTCTTTTCTTCTGCTGTTTTCAGCTTGTTTCTCTTGGATGTATGATGACTTGCTTGAGCATTGTGCAAAACGCTAGATAACTCCCCACCTGCACTTCACAGCGGGATGAAATTGAATGGATGAAGAAGAGAATATAAAACAAATAAATGGGCATTATCTGAGGGGGGCCCAAATGGATGTGGCCTGGCAGATCTCCGGCACCCTGGCTCACGTAATGGCCATTTGAGAAGCACCTAGGTCTTGGAAACAGAAAGATTCCAGCTCAAAATGTTGCAAAAACCGCTGCACACATGAGGATGCCATCAGATTGGGAGTGCAGCAGCTGAAGACCGATGAGAGAGAAAGCATACATCGGAGGATAAGACAGATTGAAGGTGAAATCCACGTTTTTTGTAAAGCAGCCACCCGAAAAGAAGTGAAGGAGCAGCTGTTGATCCGGTCTGCAGGTATCATTGTACCGCTGAAGATTCAAGATGGATGCCGCTTTTAAGCCAGTCCAGAAGTGAAGGAGCATCCGTTGACCTGGTCTGCAGGTTTCATTGTACCACTGAAGATTCAAGATGGATGCCGCGTTTAAGCCACTCCAGAAATGAAGGAGCAGCCAATGACCTGGTCTGCAGGTATCATTGTATGGCTAAAAGCTCTGGTTGCAGAGAGCAGGGGTGGAGATGAGCATGAACAAGGTGTTGACAAAGCACTGTGGAAGCGGAAAGAGCAGTGACGAATAACCTAGGGCCCTACACCATGCTCAAAGGCACTACGGCAGGCAGCAAACAGAAAGCCGAAGACTGGCCGCTCAGTACTCTGAGAAGGATAGAGGTTCAGGGCCCTGCGGGCTGGAAGATCAGGTCGGTGTGCGAGGTGGGTGATAAGAAGAGTCAAGTCTGCTCCGAGCAAAGTCCCCCAGGAATGGAATGCAGGAGAGGATGGATGGGGAGGAGTGCTCTGGGCCCATTGAGAAAACTGCAGAACTACAAAATCTAAAAATCAAAAATATATGTTAGTAGCACAAAGCTTTTAATCCGCTTTTCAAAAAGAGCCCGCTATCTTGAAGCCTCTCCGGTGTGCTCAAATTCTCAATTTAGACCTCCCTGATTAAAACAGACAGACAACCTTATAACACAGGTTAGCTGCACCAAAACAGAGAAACAAAACAAACATACCACCAACAACAAAACCACAAA
The DNA here is from genome assembly GCA_963921515.1 of Calotriton arnoldi. Lineage (NCBI taxonomy): Eukaryota > Metazoa > Chordata > Amphibia > Caudata > Salamandridae > Calotriton > Calotriton arnoldi. The sequence goes on from CAWUFW010000130.1 coordinate 1,511,964, forward strand.
ACCGACAACAAAGAGGCCCGTTTGCGTTAGAAAAAGATAAACAGCAACCCTTAACATGGGCATGTCCACAAGGGCCATCACAAATGCTGAGGAAGATATGTAAGAGCCAGTGGCCATAGGTGATTGTCAAGCACTCTTGCAGGAGTTTATGAGGGAAACTGGCCTAATAAGCATGGAATAGGTGAAACCGCTGGCAGATAAGACTGCCAACTGCCGATAGTGGAGAGCAGAGTGGGTCACACTGAAATTGCTGCAGCAGCACAAGCCTTCAACAAGACACCCTATTTGAAAGAGTCGCCAGACAACAAAAGTCATAAAAAACAATGACGGCCAACATTGCCAATGGCGAAAATCGTTCACAATGTAACAGTCTGCGACTTAAAGGCTTTAATATGGAACTCCCCGAAGCTGAACTAACAACCCATGTGTAAAGGTTTTCCTGCACCTTACTTGAAGCCCTGGATAATATGGAGATAATTTAAACAAACCTCCTAAAGTGTATTCGGAATCCCATAGAAATAAAGATCTCAAACTGGATGACCTAACTCAAATCCATTTTTTTATTAAAAGGAGGAGACATTTGTTGCAGCCAGGAAAAAGGAAAGAAAATTGAAGACAAAATCACTATTTTTCAGAACGTTTCCTTGTATACTCTCAGCTGGAGGTGGCTTTTAAAGATTTAACAATTTATCTGAGGAATCACAAAATCCCCTATCGTTAAGGATTTCTATTTGCTCTTTTGTTCTCCTTCAACAACAAATGGCATACGATCTACGACAATGGAAGGCATTGTTAATCCTGAAAATAAAACTCAGGACACAGGTAATTAGGAGATCACTCAGCAGTTCAACCCAGCACACGAGAGTGGCAAACCCAATGCCCTCTAAAGTATAAAGCGGAGATGAGACGCTTGCAGACCGTAGAGGAAAAGAATCCCATGGCGGTACATCAGATGTAGACTAAAGAGAACTCAGACTGTTCCCTTTGTCTTTTTCATGGGCCTAAAGCCAATTCAGTTTTTCCCTCTCCCTCCCAATAGACCTACTCAGCAAAATTTTAATAACCTACCATTATCTCCGTTCTCCAAAGTCAGAGATAATGGTATACTTGGATATGAACTAATCCTGGTCAGGCTACTAGCAATTTTCTTTTTTGTCATTTGCATTGCATCACTTTCTTTCAGAGAGTCTGGTTGCTGCCCTCTCAGACGCGTTTGGTCGATAACCTCGGGAGGTTTAATGAAAGTCTTAAGAATAGTTTATGCGTTTCATTTTCCCATGTTCAATCTTCCTTTTGCTTTTTCTTGTCCTGTGTTTTCTCTCACATCAACCACAGGTAAAGCTCAATACCAGGATTTCCACGAAACTTTCCAAACCTATTGTTTTTTTCTACATTGGCAGAGGATGGAACATTTTGTGCAGATTGGTCACAGTGGTGCAAAGGTAATAGGGGAGTGAGGGGTGGGTGGCAAAATGCATTTTTCTACCAATGCATTTCCCATAGACTTTTGTATCTCGCGTAGCAAGAATACGGCTGAACAGTCCTTATGTGACATGTTAATAACTGCCCTTAAAAACATTTCAAGGTAGTCATGTTGTTTTTAAGTACACTTTGCCTGTGTTCTGCGTTTCGCCTTTAGATGTAGGTAACTATTAGTTTATTACAGTGGTAATAGGTAGGGAAAAATATGCATAAGTTCCTATATATTTTTTTTTCAATGTACAGAGTTACGCGGTACTGTCTCAGGAGCATCACAGTAGACAATAAAACAAATATGCTAAAACATTAAAAATGCACTGTAGTGCCCTAGATTTTACAAATATAGAGTACTACAGAGTATTTTCTATTTTTAACATATTTAAATATTCACCAAAAAGTCTACAGAGTACTGCAGTAATACCTACAAATTACTGCGCTGCTTAAAAAAACTGAAGAAAAAAAAAATCACAATTCTCACTAAACTCATGTAAAAATATATAGAAACTGATTAATACATTTCTCTACCTATTAACACATCAATAAGGTGTTAATAGGTAGGGAACAACAATAAAACCTACTACTTATTTAGATCTAAGACCCTAACCCAGAACTCAGCAAACGCAAAAAGCAGCCAAAATGTGCTGATAACATTACTGCCTTTTACGTTTGGAAAACACAGCCATTAGTCAATCCCAATCTGCCTTATGATGCACATGTACCGCGGTATACTGGAAACTTAACGTGGTATACCGCAGCACAATATATAAATAAGTATTTTAAAAATTATAACTTTAACACTACTTACACTATTAACACATTCTACCAAAAATGACCATTTACACCATATAACCAATTTTCCTGCCACATCACATCTACATCCCTTAACACACGTTCACTCTATGTCTGTTTCAATTGCCACACTCCAATGTACACCGCTACACTCTACACTACTCCACTCTACGCCACTCCACTGTACTCTACACCACTCCACTCTACGTTATTACACTCTTTTACACTCTACATCACTTAATTCTATGACACTCCAGTGTACGCCACAACACTATACGCCCCTCCACTCTATGCTATTCCACTGTTCGGAACTCCACTCTACGACACTCCACTCTACGCTGTTCCACTCTAAGCCACACCACTGTACGCCACTTCAGTGTACACCACTGCACTGTACATTATTCCTCTGTACCACTGCACTTTAAGGCACTCCACTGTACGCCAATCCCCTGTACAACAATTCACTGTATTCTATTACACTGTACATCACTCCATTCTATGGCACTACACTCTGTGCCACTCCACTGTACGCCCATCCACTCTACCGTACTACATTGTATGGTATTCCACTGTACGAAACTCCACTCTATGCCACTCTACTCTACGCTATTCTATGTGCCATGCCACTCTACGTCACTACACTGTACTCCAGTTACACTCAATGTTATTCCACTCTACACCATTGGACTGTACGCTACTCCACTGTATGCCACTCTTCGCCATTATACTCTCTCCTTTTCCACTGTACGCCACTGTCCTCTACAACACTCTATACTATGCCACTCCACAGTACGCTATTATATTGTACACCACTACAGTCTACCCCTATACACTTTACCCTGCTCCACTCTACAACACTCCACTCTATGCCACTACACTCTGTGCCACTCCAGTCTACGTTATTCCACTGTATGCCACTACACTGTACCTCACTCCACTCTATGCCACTCTACTCAACGCTATTCCACTCTAAGCCTCACCACTCTACCCCCCTCCAGTGTACACTATTACACTGTATACCACTCCAGTAAACGCCACTCAAGTCTATGCCATTCCTATGTATGCCACTACACTTTACTTGACTTCACTCTATGGCAGTCCACTCTCCAACACTTCACTGTATGCCACTCCACTCTACGCTATTCCACTGTATGCCCCTCCACTAACACAATCCTCTGTACGCCACTGTACTGTATGATATTCCACTGTATGCTGCTCAAATGTACGACACTCCAGTCTACACTGTTACACTGTACACCAATACACCAATACACTGTACACTATTCCTTTATACAAGACTCCACTCTATGCTATTCCACACTATGACACTCCACTCTACGATATGTTATTCCACTGTACGCCACTCCACTCTACGCCACTCTACTCTACGCCACGACAATCCACTGTACGCTATTACACTGTACATCACTCAATTCTACGCCACTCCACTGTACACCAATACACTCTACACTACTACAATATACCGTATTCCCCTGTACAACACTCATTCTACGCCACTTTACTGTACGCTATTGCACTCTGTCACTACACTGTATGCCAGTAACACTCCATGTTATTCCACTCTACACCACTTCACTGTACGCTACTCCACTGTATTCCACTCCATGCCACTACATTCTACGCTATTCCACTGTACACCACTACACTCTACACCACTCCAGTTTACACTATTCCACTGTTTGCCACAACACTGTACCTCACACCACTCTACTGTACACTACTCCACCCCACTCTAATGTGCACTATTGCAGTGTATGCCACTCCACTCTACGCTATTCCACTACACGCCACTACTCTGTACCTCACTCCACGCCAGTCCACTGTATGCCACTTCACTCTTTCCACTCCACTTCACTCTTTCCACTCTACTCTAACACACTCCACTGTACAGTGCACCACTACACTGTACACTATTCCACTGTATGCTGCTCAACTCTATGACACATTATTCTACACAACTGCACTGTATGCCACTACACTGTACGCCAATTTATTTATTTTGAGTTTTATATAGCGCTGGCTAGATCCGGAGGTATCAGAACGCTTTACATGAGGAAGTTACATTAGTTACAAGTTACACAATGTTACAAATGATACATCAATTACGAGTTATATCTGTTGGTTGGTGGCGTGTGGAAGGGTAAGGGGAGTAGTGTAAGAGGGAAACAAGGCGGGAGATACGGCCGAGAGACAAAGGGAAAGTCTGTCCAATGTCCGGCTGGGTAGGGGACGGCCGAGGGGAAGTCCACAGCCTATCTCCGCTATAGCTATCAAGGTAGCTCCACCGGACATCGGCCAAAATATTAAGTCTCCACGGTCGGTGGCAAGATTCACGGGTTCAGTATCATGATGGGTGAGCCGGAGGGGGGGAGGAAGGTGGGGTAAATGAGCGAGGTCTGGTCAATGTCCACTGTAGGTGCTGTCGTATTCATACCCTCTGAACGGCATGGACGTCGCCCACCGCTACTCAGCTCTCCTGCTGACCTGAAACTGAGTACTCCCCCTCGGGGTACGGCCTCATCGATTTGCTGAGCTTGGGTTCGAACTGCACCAGGGGCCGTTTTAGGGTCAGGCGGGCTCGGGCATTTCCTACAGCCTTTCCTGCAGTGAAAGCCGGTGTCCACAGGGGCAGAGCCACCCCTAGCCTCGGCCATAGGTTAGCGTCATGGTTACGGACCTAATAAGATCATTATTCTTTCACCATACGTTGCTGTGTCACTTAACTGAGAGTCTGGGCCCAAAATGGGACAAATTATTGCTTCCCAGGCGCCATCTTAGAGTCAGGCAGATGAAATCCCCAGACTAGGTACTGCTTCGTAGCCCATGCATGTAAGTAAAAAAGGGTAGAGAATCAGCTCGTATCTCTCATACCCCAGACAAAAAGGAAGGACCCCTGCTCAACCGCTCCATGTCCTCCCTGCTGGCAGGGCTCGTCGTATGTTATCCATCTTAGGGTCAGGCGTGTCGTACCGATATCACTCTCCCTCACCGTACCTCTTTGCAGGGCTTGAGCAGTACACAGACGCGTCGTTGGATCCCGTTGCAGATGTTGAGCGGGCTAGGTTTCCGGGGGACCGTCCCAGCAATCACGGCCTTCAGACGTTCGCCGCTGCCTTGGACCACGCAGCGCCCCACCTCCTCTTTAGCTGCGGCGCTGTTGGCTCTGCTCAGTACAGATTCGGGCCGATCTCCGCTTTCCTTTGCCCGATTTCGTCCGTTCCACGACCGGGTCGCTCTATGGAGGTTCCGAAGCAGTTGGTGAAAGTTTCAGCGACTATTACAGCTGATTAATGGATGGGATTCGTCTCGAACAGGCTCGGTAGAACGGAGCCTCTCAGCTACGCGGCCATTTTGTTCCGAGGCCCCGCCCCAGCCATGCACTCTACAATATTTCACTGTATGCAACACCACTGTTCAGGGGCTCCACCTGGCACACATGGATGCCATTCCCTTTCGGCCTGGCTATTAAGGCAGTACAGCTTCTTGAACTTGTGAACTGATGCATAAGTCTGGCCTGGCAGATACCCAGAACATGCACTTTGTGAGCAGATGCAGTAGTGGCAACCCTGGCCGTGGTGAAATGGGCCTTCACTTCTCCCAGAAGCTGCTTTTTGGCTAATCCAAAGCAGATCTTAATGCAAAGAACTATCTACCTAGATCTTTCTGCACCGCCTACCTTTCTTAGCCCATGAGAACCCTACAAAAAGCTGATCACCCACCTAATGGTCCTTGGCACGATTGATGTAAAATGTCATCTTCAACAAACCTTTAAACAAGGACAGTTGGTCGACTGAATGCAAAAAAAGCCAAAAGGGCAGAAAAGTCCTTCTGGGCCATAGAGAAAACATACAATAAAGCATCCAACAGCTTGACTTGTAAGGCGTTTATGTTGTGGAATTCACACCAGGCTAAGAATTTGTCCTACTGCCCAGCGTAAATGGACTCTAGAGTGATGCATTGCCCCAAGGATAACATCCACAACCTCAGGTGGTAAATCGAACGCAGTCAATTACCACCTCTCAATCTCTACAAAAGAAGGTGTAGATTGCTCAGGTTTGAGAGCAGAAGCTCTGGGTACCACACTCTCCTGGCCCAATCTGGAGCCACTAGGATGACTTGGGCTCAGTTGTTCCTGATCTTCAACAGAAGCTGGGTTAGGAAAAGCTGAGGCAGAAAGGCATACAGGAGTCCTGTGCTCCATTTTACCCTGATGAGTCTCTTAAAGAAAGTGTTCTTGGGAACTCCAACGTGCGGAATTCTGACATTGCACATTATCGATGGTGGTGAAAAGATCCAGCCAGGGTTCTCCCCATTGTCGGAAGTAGCCCTGCGGTGGGATGCAACTGCCATCTATGATCCACCAGACATAGTCCGCTGAGTTTGTCTGCCCTTGCATTTAAAGACTCCATTATTAGCTAACTCCACAGGTGCAATGCCTCCTGGCACAGGGCCCCACCCGGCCATGCTTGTTGCAGTACCACATGGTGGTGGAGCTGTCCATAAGAAACTGCACCAGACTTCCCTTGATAGGCAGCAGGAAGGGCTTTAATACTAGGCGGATGGCCCTCGGCTCCAACAGATTTATGTGGGTTTACAGCAGAGACCAGAGTCCTCTTATCTCCACCTCTCCCAGATGACTTCCCTGGCCCAGCAGAGACGCATCTATCACCACTGCCAGTTCTGGGTGGGGGAAGGAAGAGGGTCTGCTATTGGTCAAGTTGCGGTCTACCAGCCACCACTGCAAATCTTGTGTAGTCGCCTATGAAACCTGGATAACATAGGACAGGTTTCCTTGGTGCTCAGTCCACTGAGAGTTCAGATCCCACCGCAGAGCCTGCATATGCCACCTCATGAATTGGTCAAGCAGGATGCATTAGGCTAACATGCCAGGAAGCCTTAGAGCCGCTCTCAATGAGCTCCAGGACTGAGGCTGAATCTTGATCAAAGGCCGAATGGCCTGGATTTGTTGCAAGGGAGTAAAAGCCCGAATTGCACAGTGTCCAGACCTGCTCTTATAAAAGGAAGTATCTGCGAAGGAGTCAGGTGTGACTCATTGATCAAGATCTCCACTGATGTTAGAAGGTTTTCCATCATCTGGAGGTGGCCTACGACTGACTGTGGGGACTCAACGTTCAACAGCCAGTTCGTGAGGTAGGAGAAAACTGGCATCCCCAAACTCCGAAGATGGGCGGTGACCACCATCATCACTTTGGTGAACTACTGAGGTACAGGGGCATAGCTTGGCCAGTAAAATGGGGGAGGGAAGGATTTTACAACAATCACCCTGCATGTCATGTTAAAATAAATGATATGAGAAGTACAGCATGAGAGAGGATTAAGGGGCAGGGGAAAGGGAAAGGAGTATGAATCGTTAGGGGTACTTAAAACTTACAATTTTGTAAATTGACCAACATGTTTTAATATCTGAAAAACAGAGACAAGAGTGTGTGTACTTTTGTCTGTGTGCGTGTGTGTATGTAAAAAAATCCGAGGTGAAATCTGACAGACACTTCACCAAACCAGACTGAAAGCACCTGTACCCAACTATTTATTAGAGAATACACTTATTAGGGGGGGTGTAACACCCCAAACACCCCACCTGAAGCTACGCCCCTTCTGTGGCAAGGTCAAAGGGGAGCACAGCAAACTGAAAATACTCCTTGCCGACCTTGAACCACAGGGAATGACAGTGGGACTGCAGGATGGGAACATAAAAGTAAATGTCCTGCAGATACAAGGTAATCATTCAGTCACACTGATCTAGGACTTTATTTGGCCAATGTGAGCATTTTGACTTTGCCCCTCCGTAGCAAGGCATTCAGAGGGTGAAAATCTAAAATAGGACGAAGGCCTTTGTCTCTCTTCGGCTTGAGGAAATACCGGCACTAACAACCCAACCCTACTTTCGAAGCCAGCACCCTCTGGATGGCCTCTTTGGCCATCAGGGCTTGTACCTCTTGCAGCACAATGGATAGGTGTTCCTCTGAAAACCAGTGATGTGGGAGGAAGCTGTGGTGGGTAGAAAAGAAACAGGAGGGGATAACCGTGCAGGATGATCTGGAGGACCCATCTGTTGAATGTGATGGACTGCAACCCTGGGGGAGAATGTTTGATCCTGCCTCCAACAAGGTGGCTCGGGGTTGAAGCCACAGAGCCAGGGGACTGAGAAAAACGGTGTCCCTGGGGACTTGTGCAAAGTCTGCTTGATCCCCATCCAAGGCCACAAAAGGGCAGAAGTAGCTGTTGCAGTAGTGGCAGGGCGTGGGTACTGTGTATATGCCAAACCTCAGAAGGTTTGATACTTATGAGAAAACTGTTGACTAGGGGTGGATAAGCCCAAGGAACACGCCTTGGCTCTACTTCCCTTAAACCGTTTTCAGGGCAAAATCAGCCTTTTTGCCAACTAGGTGGGATCCATCAAAAGGCACAATCGTAAAGTGTGCCTTCACATCTTCGTAAAAGCCAGTAGACTGCATTCATGCATGGTGTCAGAGCACCATACTAGTGCCAACCACTCACCCTGAGCTATCAGTAGTATTCAGGCCAGCCCTAATTACATATTTGGCTGTCCTGAATAGTTTGAGCCAGAGGGGCCCGGAACATGTATGGGACCACTGGCAAAGAAGTAAAGGCTCAGATAAGGTTGTCCTAAGGTGCAAAACCTAAGTAAGAATGTTTACCTTGACTTCAACATAAGGCAGCTAAAGGTCCAGGACCTCAGTTGCATGTGCAATCACTCTGGCAATCATTCCATTGGGGGTCCATGGGCAAAATCAACCATGTATCAAAGGAAGTACAAATCCCACTGGCCTTGTGCGAGCTCATCATCACCATTATCAGGTGGTGGCAAACTCTGGTCCAATCTGAGCCAAATTCCTCTGAGGAAGACTTTGTGATAGATAAAACGTTTTGTCTGAAATCAGATTGCTTGGGAACCAGGAGCACTGGAGTCAAGGCACAACCTCAATTAGGGTTGAGTGGGTTTTAGTTCAAGGTCAGACACCAGAGTCGGCAGGGGCTCGACATCCGGCGCCAGCTACGTTGGAATTCATATCGATGAAGAAGGTTCTAAAGCAGGTCTTGGAGCCTGAATGGAAGTCAGTACTAGAGTCGATGCGGAATCTGAGGTGAGTTTCAGGGGCTCAGATGGCACCAAGGGCAGACCTACCAGCGATAACCTGGTAGTCTCAGCACATTTGATAAATAATCAGATTAATACTGTAGGGAATCTGCCTTTTCTCCATGCTCACCCCAGAGTTTTGACTTTTGCTGGGTTTAGAACTGTATACTTCACCCCTGCTAACCAGTAGTAAAGTGCCTGTGCTCTCCTTTTAAAATGGTCGAATTGGCATACTCCTTATTGGTATATTTAACTTGGCTAGAAGTCCCTAGAACATGGTACAAAATGTACCTAGGGCCTAGAAGTTAAATATCCTTTGTGGAATGCATCACCAATAGTGTCATACGCTACGGTGACAGTGCAAATATAGTTTCAGGCCTACCACTGTAACATGACTGTAGCAGTGTAAATATCCTTTTGACATGTCAAAACCTTTCTTTTAAATATTAATAAGTCACTCCTTTGTAGGCCTTGTAGCCTACAAGATACGGTGCATGGTATTTAAAAGTAGGACATTTAGGGGGTGATTTATATGTTGACGCAATGTATACTCCGTCGCAAATATATCATTGTAGTCTGGGGAATTCTTGTCCTCTACCTGAGCCAGTATTGACCTTTCTTGTGGATGTCCTCAAAATATAATCTGAGTTTACCACAATATCCACAAGACCTGAAAAGCCTTTTTTAGTAGACTTGGGCATGTTTTTTCTGTCAGAAATGACTTACAATCGATGATATTCTGAGGCTGTATCTAAATAAATTTGAATCAAAGGGCAGCCTTTGAATAAAATCAACTTACAAGAAGTGAAACTTAACAGAGCTCAGAGAGACTCTTTTACACATGACAAGTGGTTAGAAATCTGAGCTATGGTGGCCCATGAGTGGAAGAGTGCTTCAGGAACTGCTTCCCGAATGACTGAGATCCAATGGAGTTCGCCATGTGGAAGGATTACCTGGGCCTGCTCGAGGTTATACAGACCAGGACGAATGACCCCCAGGGAAGGGGGCTGCGCCCTACAAACAGACCAGGACAAGGTGGCAAGGACACGACCTTCATGACATCAGTTTGCAATCACGGTCGGTGAACCGAGTTTGGAATAACTGTTCAGATGCCGATCGAACGTTCTGACAATTTTCAGTTTTAATCGGCCTGACCCTAAGATGGCGACCATAGAGGATGTACGGGGTGCGCCTCACCTTCTCCTGCGGGGCTGCGCGGCTGGATCCTATAACCTGGGCAAGTATTGCTGATGCGGTGCCTGACATCTTATTAGGAATGAGCTATTGCAAAGTCAAGCTCATCTACGCAGTGATCCCCATGAGCTCAGAGCCTGACCTTAAGATGGCGCCCGTGTTTGTTAGATCTTGGCCTCTTTAATGAAAGATTTGTTTGACTAACCTGACCGTAAGATGGCGCCCTTGTTTGCCAGACGTCCCGGTCAGTAAATATGCTAATATGGCGCTCGGGGAGCTGAACGAAGGTGCCTGGGCTCGTTGCGGGACCGCTGTTCCTGGCCGGTGGTTGGGGGACTCGGAGGCATCATTCGGTGGCATTCCGCTGTCGGAGGTGAGGTAATTCTGACTCCCCTCCCCCCCCCCCCGGCTGAAAGCAAGCACCAGACATTTTCCTCTCGGCAGTGCTGCCTGGGGGGGTGCACGCTTGCCTTACAGGCTGGAACTCCATGCGAAAAGGCCCTTTTGAGGTGGCACTGACACTGCACGGGGGACTGTTAGGGCAGCTCCTGAGTGTGGCTGCACACAACTGTTCTGTGCTGGTTAGGAGTGTCCCGGAAACACCAAACCTGTGCCGCTGGATGACCCCCTCACCTTGACTTAATCGGCTGCCGGTGAGACTGTGGGAGCAGACAATTGGGGGCTGACAAACAATCTCAAATTAGGTGCCGAGATGACCCTGCATGGTGTTTGTTATTGGCAATGGACCGAGTATCTATGTGGCCCCACCTGGGTTTTGGTCCCGCTTGTCTAACTTTTGGGCCCCCATGAGACACTTTTCCTCCATTGCTGGTCTACCAGAACTGATCTGCTTCCCTGACCCCTGTTTTTCTTCTCCCCTCCCTTATTCCCTCCTTCCTCTACTGGGGTCTTGATCTCCTATGTTTGATTATGCAACTGTTAACTAACGTAACCATGCAAATCTGTTATCCTTGTTATACCATGGGCAAAAAACCGAATCGGTTTGTAATTACCGCTGAACCCAAGTACCATTGGCCGTTACCCGGTGGAGCTGTCCTATGCAGCTATAGAGTAGTCTGGCCATGGTTCACCCCTTCGGCCGTCACCTACCCAGCCGGACATCGGACATTGTTTTTAACGGTGCTTCACGGTCTTGTCTATCTTTCACTTTGACTGCTTGTTTCCCCTGAAGTCCCTTCCCCCCTCTGGTCTGCCTGACGCTATCCGCATTCCTTTTCCCCTGTTTACCTTTCCCCCTCTACCTTCCATTCCACATAAGACGTTTGTCTTGCTATGTAACTCGAAAATAACCTATGTTATCGTGTAATCTCATGTTTTTCTACTGTCTGTTCTCACCGCGGAGTCTGAACAACCTTGGCCGATGCCCGGTGGAGCTGTCCTATGCAGCTATAGAGGAGTCTGGCTAGGGTTCATACCCTCGGCCGTCACCTACCCAGCCGGACATCGGACATTGTTCTTAACGGTGCTTCACGGTCTTGTCTATCTTTCACTTTGACTGCCTGTTTCACCTGAAGTCCCTTCCCCCCTCTGGTCAGCCTGACGCTATCTGCATTCCTTACTCCCCTGTTTACCTTTCCCCCTCTACCTTCCATTCCACATAAGACGTTTTATCTTTGCTACATAACGCGAAAATAACTTATGTTATCGTGTAATAGCATGTTTTTCAACTGCCTGTTTTCACCGCGGAGTCCGAACAACCTTGGCCGATGCCCGGTGGAGCTGTCCTATGCAGCTATACAGGAGTTTGGCCATGGTTACCCCCTCGGCCGTCACCTACCCAGCCGGACATATGACATTGTTTTTCCTCGCCTCCCTGTTATGTTTCCTTCCCTCTATCTTTCTCTGATGTCTATTCTTGGAGTCAGTAACTGAAGTAATTATGTAATCTTTAATTTGCTGATCCTCATGTAAAGCGCTCTGATACCTACGGGTCTAGCCAGCGCTATATAAAACTTTGCAAATAAATAAAAATACATAAACTGAGGTTTGGTTTAAGCATGTGAATCTATGAAAGATTCAATACTGGAAAATAAATATAAATGATAAGTAACTTTTAGTAAGTTACCCTTTACCGGTCTGAACTGTCAAAATGCTAATTAGCATAATCCTCTACCAGCTCTCAGTCAGTAATTAGCCTTGCATAGGTGTGGATAGATATGACTACCTTCAAGAAGCAATCAATTAGCTGACCTGAGAGGGCAGAGACGATTCCTCTGATCTCAGCAGAATATGGAGGTTGGGGCTCTGGGCTTCCTTGGGGCTCTGGGCTTCCTTTTGATACCACTGTGTCAAGTCCTGCTTGACAGGTCTGATTAGCCCAATTAACACTTGCGGTGCACTTAAAAGGAAGGAAATAGGATGCAAAGATAGTTATTGTGTATCACTGGTTGCTGAAAAATCCTACTTTTGTACAATCAGACTACCAGATGTCGGTCTCTGGGTTTATTTATAACACTTGGGGTGCACTTGAAAGGAATGGAACAGGATGCCTAGACAATCTTTGCGTCCGTTGCTGAAGAATACTACTTTTGTCCGACCAAACTTCTGCCTTTGGATTTTACATATAACACTTGGGGTGCACGTTAAAGTAGGGGAACAGGATTATAAGACAATTCTTTTGCATCCACTGTCTGGTTGCTGAAAAATTCTGGTTTTGTCCCACCAGACTTCTGTCTCTGCATTTAATGTGGGTACCAAGGCTGCCTCAAACTGCATTTTAGTGTTAGATGTGGGAGGACTCTCGATTTACTATAGTACACTCCCCACACACACACGCCTAGGCCTCAGAGCCCAAGTTTAGTGTAGCTGAAGACGTTCGCCATCTTGAAAATGGCCAAAATGGCTAGGGTTGGCCCAGGGAGCTTTACCCTATTGGTTAGGGCATGTCCAGGTGTCATTCTCACCAATAGCTAGTTCCAGGCATAAATGTGGCACCCACTTAAGAACACTGCTGGCCCTGAGGAAGATCAAAAGAGGACTGTACTTGCTGTAAATAAACTGAGAGGAGTCCTAAAGGAACGGACCTGCTCCCTCTTATATCCAGGACAACGATTTGGACTCCAAGGGTCATAAGGTTAACATTCTGTTTAAGCTACATGCATATAACAATCTACAAGAGACTTTTTCCTGCAACTGCCTAGTTGACCAGTAACAACTGGACCTTGACTGGACGATGTTGTCGGGCTCTGCCCGATACCTGGTGAGTCTCTATGTGCCTCCTTCTGCACATTCATAACAACAAAGAATTAGCTAATAGTCTTGCAATGTTGTAACAAATATATCACTTCCAGAGGAAACTAGAGATAAATTACATTTGCACACAGGACAGACACCACGGTCTACAGCCTAGTTTCTATGATTTTTTTAAAACGAATAAAACACGAACAAGTGCAAGTCATGTGCAGCAAATAAACATGCAGTTTTCTGCAATGTTACATACACCCCTGTTAAGGCAGCCTAGTCTTACTAATTAACCCAAACCCATGGTAAGCACTATTTTCTAATAAAAAAGTTTTACTTGCACAGTGGCATATGAACGACATAGCATTCCATGAATCTACGGTACTGCACTGTATCAGTGAGGTCTTGTAAAACTTTCTCTATGAAAATGATGAGGTTTGCACCCCCCCCTCTTTAACAGACAGGATGCAATTAAAGTGATCATAAGGGGAATATTGATCATCAACACTACTACACTTTTAGGGCTAAGGAGAACAAAGCTAGAAAAGTTAGTCTTGAACAACAAATCCATAGTTTAAAAGCCGAACATGAACCCACCTGTTCACGCACAATATATAAAAAATTACAAAAAACTTGGGCCTGCTTAAACAAATTCTCATACGAGACACAGCTGTAAGGATACTAAGGAAAAAAAACAAATGAATTATGAATGAGGTCAGAAGGCAAACATATTGTTAGCCTGCTTATTAAAAGTTAGTCAATAAATCCCACAACTCGATAAAGAGTACTAAAAGAAAAGCTCGATCGTTAAAAACCTCCCAGGGGGACATAATCAAATTATTCTCTGATTATTAAAAACAATGATATAATGTTGTAGACTTCTCACACATTCCGAGCAGGACGAATATCTAAAATATATTCTTTTTCCTGAATTATTACATCAAAGATAAATCTTAGCACATCCTTTTGAATTCGAGATGCAATAAAAAGCCTTCCAGCCAGTGAAGCCCTATGCACGGATGGATTCACACCTTCCGAGATTTGCTGACTGTTTAATACCTTTCAGTTGACTGGGGAGATGACTAAGATGGTCATTGAGCCTGAAACTATATTAATTTTAAAACAAGGTAAGGATCAGAAAAAATTCAGATCTTATAGATCCACTGCTTTATTAAATATTGAGATGAAGTCATACACTACAGCTCTTTTACAACGCCTTGCTAACAGGTGGCCTTGTTTAATGTTATGTTAACTGTTTTTATAGAGCGCATGGCTGCCCCAGCAATGGGGCGTCCCAGCGCTAAGGCTATCAGGCACAAACAGAGAGGAGAAGTAGACTATCGATTAGAAAAAAGCCACGTCTTAATCAATTTCCTGAAAGCCCAATGATCCTGCGTGCCACGAGCAACAAGAGGGATGGAGTTCCAGAGGGCAGGTGCCGAGGCTTTAAACGGACGTCCCCCAGCTCTTGCCCTGCAAACCCTCGGGACGCAGGCTAGATGGAGGTCCGCAGAACGCAGGGCTAGAGCCGGAACATACATCGAGCACAATTCGTTCAGGATTTGTGGGTCTATGCCATACAGAATCTTATGAGTAAGACATAGCGTCTTGAAGTAGACCCTCTGTTGTATCGGCAACCAGAGGAGTCGGCGGAGAAGGTCTGAGGTATGGCAATGCTTAGGTAGTGCAAAGAGCATCCGGGCCGCCGCATTCTGGGCCCATTGAAGTCTTTTTGTCACTGCTTTATTTACACAGAGTAGTAGCCCTTTACAGTAATCCAGGCGAGACTGCACAGTAGATTGGATGATCATCTGCCGGGTGGGTGCATCAAAAGATCCCAGAATGGGTTTCAGGCCACGTAGAAGGCTAAAACAGGTGCCAGCCACAGACTGGTCATGGCCTTCAAATGAGATGGTGCTGTCCACCAGAACTCCTAGATTCTTAACCATGGTTTTCGGTTGGGGGAGCAGGGGGGAACCCCAGGGCCGAAGACCACCATTGGTTGCCCCATGAGTGTTTGTCTCTGCCCACCAAAAGCACCTAGGACTTGGTGGAATTCAATTGCAAGCAATTGTCCCCCATCCAACCCGAGATGGCCAAGAGATCGTCTTGAAATTTCTCCTGGTCCTGCTTGAGGTTGTTGGAGAATGTGAACACCACTTGGGTATCATCGGCATATGATACCATAGCAATGTTCCGAGCTTTTGCCAAAAGGGCCAAAGGTCGAACATAAACATTGAATAAAGTAGGGCTGAGAGCAGATCCCTGTGGCACACCACAGCCAAGAGGATAGATACTAGAAGTGAAAAGAGGGGCAGAGACCTGGAACGACCGATCGGTCAGAAAGGATGCGAACCATTCCAATGCTTTACACCCTTGACCCAGATCTCCCCTAGCCGATGTAACAGAATCCTGTGGGAGACCGTGTGAAAGGCCGCGCTCAGGTCTAGCAAGATCAATGCCGAGGTTCTGCCTTCATCCAGAGCGGACCGTAACTGCAAGTAGTGCAGATTCCGTACTATGTCTAGGCCGGAAACCGTTTTGTGACTTGTCTAAGACCGAGTTTGCCTCCAAATACCAAGTTAAGATAGTACTGACATGGGACTCCATGATTTTGGCAAGGTATGGAAGCAAAGATATTGGGCGGAAATTCTCTGGTAGAGATGCATCCAACGTTGTTTTTTTTAATAGAGGAATAACTTTAGCATGTTTTCATGACTTCGGAATAACCGTGTCTAATAAGGACATATTGATCAGCTCCCGCCCCTCCAGCAGGAGGCAGTCACGGAATTTCCTAAATAGGTCTGGTTTGACAGGGTCATCCGGGGAGCCTGATTTTACCTTGGCCGACAGAACCTCCATGTCTTTTAGGGACAGGGGTAGAAGGTCCTGGAGGAAATAAGGCGTAGTGACCCCAGAGGGGCTCGCCCGAAGTTCGGGAACAACCTTCTCTGGACGGAATGCATTATAGATACGTTCCACTTTACTGATGAAAAATTTAGCTAATGTCTCGCATTGAAGATTAAAGGATATGGTGCTGTTGGCAGCAGACGGGAGTTTTACCATTTCTTTCATGAGACCAAAAATGGTTTTAGTTGGGTTGCTACTCGTGGTAATCATATTAGCGTAGAACATTGCCCTGGTCTTCCGGATCAATTTATGGTATGCTTTGACTGCGTTCCTGTATATAGTTTTTTCTGCAGGATCATATCCGCTTCTCCATGCCCGTTCTAAGATTTAACATTTTTTCTTTTCTGCAGTCAAAGACTCATCATACCATGCGTGGGTTAGAGTGCGTTTGGCAGTAGACATTTTTGCTGGAATGCAACAGTCTAAAGCTTTATTAACCCATCCCCTGAAGGCAGCGCCAGCTGCTTCTAGATCTGTAGTCCATTCTGGGCAGTGCGAGCTTAGGATATCTATGAAGGTGGTTGGGTCTAGCTTGTGCCACGGACGCTTCATTATGGGTGGACGGGGGGATTGCAAAGGAGGACCATCTATGCACAACCGCAGTGAGATTAGAGAATGATCCGTCCAGGACATAGGAAGGGGGGGGTTGGCCTCCATGGCCTGTAGATTAGAAAATACTGGGTCAAGAAGGTCGCCTGCTGCATGTGTCGGTCCCGCCACTAGCTGCATTAGCTGGCAGGCGGCCATATCACCAAGGAAGTTGTTAATCTCCTGGGACTCCTGGCATTCCAGGTGTAGATTAAGATCCCCAATGATACTAAAATTAGCTACTTCTAGTATCAGTGTGGATGCAGTATTAGAAAAGCCTCTTGAAAGGCTTTCGAGGGACCTGGTGGGCGATAAATAAGCGGCCCGGAAAAGGTGAAATTGGAAGTCAGTGTGATTTTAAAAAGAGCACTTTCACAGTCGGGGATATTCTGCGGAGTAAGGTTGCAGGAAATATAATCGCTAGCCCCACCCCCCCTACCGACTTTTCTATTCTGGGTGCACATTGTGTAGCCCGCTGGTAGAGCCAAAGCCGGAATGGCCACCGAATCAGTGGTGAGCCATGTTTCTGTGAGAAATAAAATATCCGGTGTGGTATCTTGTCGGAAGTCTAATATCTCTGCATGATGTTTGACAAGGGACCTACAATTGAGGCTACATTTGGTATAAATTGCCCGCCCGAGATCGGATATGGCAGTCTGGGGCATGCCCCCAATCCATACCCACATATGTTACACTGCATGGGGAGGGAGTCAGGGCGCCAGTTATGTTGACCGCAGGGGCTTTGATTTGTAGAGCAAACAAGAATTCCCTTGAATAGACTTGCCTGCAAAACGGACCAGGACCAGGGGTCCTGGTGTCTGGCGACGTCTCGGCGCGGATGGGCTTGCCTTTGGTGCGCCTTCAGCTCGCCAGCGGCGCGCCCACTGCACGCGTCCGTGGCGCATCGGCGCCATCCCGGTTTTAAATACCGACAAGGTGGTGCACAAGGAAGAGACTAGACCGCCTCCTTCCTAAGATGGCAGCCGTAGGTGACCAGCCGGAAGTGGGGGAGCAAAGATCGTAGTCCTCCCTCCACTCAATCAGCAAAAATGCTGCGGTGACCGGGGATACCACCAGCACAGTCTGATTTTATTTTTAAAAAACTACCAGTGGACAATATCAGGTTAGCTTTAAACTTAACTGAAACAGTAACACATCACAACTCTCAGATGCTCCGTTTCTCACTTGACTCAGAGAAGGCATTTGATAGAATGAATTGGAACTTCCTCGCAAAAAAAATTGCAGAAAACTACCTTGAGTCCCAAAAGAAAAACATGTAAAATGGCAAATTATGTTCGCCCAACCGACTTTCAAAATAAACGTTAAAAGTCGCCCGTTCCAGTTATCAAAGTGAACAAAACAAGGATGCCCTCTATCCTCATTAGTCTTAGCTCTGGCAATTGACCCTATTATTCCAAAAAACAATTCGCAATCCTGCTATTTTAAGAGTACAGGTTCCGTCCCTGACATATCAAATTGCTTTGTACACGGACATTGTGTTTTTTGATCTCCCCTGAGGCCTCATTACCGGCATTAATGCAGGAACTGGAAAATTTCTCCAGGGTTACTGAATTCAAGATCAATTGCTCTAACTCCACTGGCAAAGGAGTTCAAAAATAAGGGAAGAAACTAAGGGAATGAAGGCAATCCCAAGGTCCTCCGATTATATTGATTACTCGTTTATAAAGATACTGTCTCGACCATCCAAATTGTACAAAAACAACATTCGCCCACTATTAGACACATTGTTCATTGACTTATACCTGTGAGGTAGGTTAGCAATATCACTGGTTGGTCGTATTATTACAACTACAATTAACCTGATTACTGTATCACTCGCCAATTCTCCCATTATTATTTTCAAAGGAAACAATAATAGACATTCAAAATAAGTTATTTGCCTTCACTAGGAAGGGAAAAGCCATTTGTGTTGTCAAAAATACTTTGTGCAGGAGGAAGCAAGTTGGGGGTTAGCCTTGCCCTCGATTGAAACATATACAAGCCATTCAAATAAAATCACTTATTGAATTTACCAATCCGGAAGGATAAAATGGAGTTAAAGTAAAGAAATGTTTTTCTTTTAAACCATTGCAAGTTTGACCTCAGTTACCTATTAAGCTTGGTAGAGAGGCTGATCTGATAAGTTCTGCCAGGATAACATTAAACTACTGGGATGTGGTTATGCAAAGGGGTAGAGTTACCACTTACCCCTCACCTATGACACCTATGATCAATAACCCAGACTTGCCACCAGGATTAGAGGAAGCAGCCTTTAGAAAATGGTTCTCAAATGCCAAAGCTAAGCTGGGCGATTTATTTGAAAAAGGAGTGCTTAATACCCTACCTTCCTGCATTCAAAAATTGAACATTAAAATCAACAACACATATAAATATACCCAAATGATCCGTTGGGAAGGACAAAAAATCAAAATAAAGCAGAAATCAGAGAACTAACAGCTACAGAAATCTTGATGCAGAAATACATAGCAAAAAGACATTGCTATCCTATACCTCACTACCTTCCATATAACTACCAAACCATTATATATGACTAAGTAGGAAACAGTACTAAACTTAGTGATAAAGGATGGAATGTTGTTAAATGCATGATCTAGAGCCACCTCTTCCTCTATGTGAAGTCAGCATAAAAAGAATAGCTGTAAAATCTTGCTAAGATGGTATTCGCATTGACTCAAATAGGCGCCATGATTGGTTTCCCCCGGGATGCTGGTGATGTGGTGCTGAAAAGGTGATACTGTCCATATGAGGTTGTTCTGTACATCAAAACAGAATTTTTGGACACAACGGCTTTTTGTATCAAAACCATAAAACCTTTTGTCGATAACCCAGAAACCTAATTCTCTCACTTTGTTGTTTGAGGATACTGGGGAGGACACTGAATATCCACTTACAACTTTGATCAGGAAACTGATAACCTACATGTTGGCCACTAGATTAACTATTGCCAAATCTGGAAGTCGCCTACAATGCCTGCTGTCAATATGTGGCGGGCAAAGCTTTGGTCGATATATGCAATGGAGAAATTGAATACTGTATTCAATGACAAATTTTACAAATTCGAAAAGACCTGGGAGCCCTTCAGCACATTTATCAAAACATAGGGCAGTCATGTAGCAGGCCCAGGGCACATTTCTAAGATCTTACACAAATCATGGGTATGCAGACCCAGTTCTTCATGTACATCACCCAAACTTTTCCACAGATAATGAAGTATAATGGGATTGGAGACTCCAGACGGAAATCTCATAAGTGCACAGTACTCATAATAGAGGTGTTATAGCTGTCAAAAATTATGAACATCCTGGCTTTATTATAAAAAATTAAATCCATGGATTTAATTGATTTATCAGTCATTAAAATAGTCATTCTAAACATAAAGCTATAAGTGAAGTATGTACTGGAGTATAACACCTTGTTAAATAAAGTCAGTTACAAAAACACAAACAAAAAATACTGATGGTGAGTTGAGGGGGCAGGGAGTTGAGGAAGGAATCCACTCCCCAAAAGAGAGAAAAAAAGCTGGGAGGGAGAAACAAGGAAAAGCAGTTCTGGATCATGTCTCAACCCCAAAGTGGCACTGCCCTACCCTCAACAAGGCAAAATGTTCCATGAAGGTTTGACAAAAAAACAAACAAGGTACGGATTGTAGGTAAAGGAAGGGCCGGCGTAGTGGCATTCACACAGCATGAGACTCACCAACGTAAAGCATGTGTTCAGAAGTTTCCCATGGTGAGATATCCTAGAACCCTTCAATGTGCCTAGCAGTGCATGGAATTTGTTATAGGTTGTTCTTGTGTTGAGTCGTCCTGTTTTGCTGTCCCACAATTTGCAATTACGCAGAATTCCTTTAGAGTCCGGATCCGATCCAGCTAGGTACATTCTTAGGCAAATACACTGGGGTGAGGAAGAAGGACAAGGACGTAATGCCCAAGTTATTTAAAAGTGATCTTTATTACTCTGAGTCTTGGGGCCTTATTATGACTTTGGCGGTGCAGGAGCGACAAAGCCATAAAAAAACACCCGCCAGAGTACAGCTTTTTTTTATTCTGGCGGGCAGTTCTTTGGCGGTTCTATAGCAGAGCCTTTGAAAAAGGCATCGCAATGGGAACACCATGTGACCCCCTGCATGCCTCCCTTGGCGCAGAGGCACAACGAGGTCCGGTAGAGCCCCCTTTGTTTCCTCACTGTCATGAAAAGTACGGCAGTGAGGAAACTCCTAATATTCTTGGCGGTGCAGCAGCGGCACCAACAGCATATTAGGATCCCTGGTGGCAGCAGCGGTCCTGTGGCAGTCCAACTGCCACAGTCCTAATGTGGTGGGCGGATAGAAACCACTGGTTCTGCAGTCCATTGGACCATCGACCTCATAAGGCCCTTAGTCTTCCTTATTCCAGTCCTTGTTTCTGTTCTACCTCAATCCTCCCTGCCTTAAGTGAGTTACATCTTTGATCACCTTTCGCCAGGACTATTCGTCCTGCTGTGTGGCCTGGCATAGTTGGTGTTTGGTGTCTGATAGGTTGTGCCTTTGGGGAATTGTGAGCTTATAGGTAAAGGGGGTGGAACTAATATTACAAAAATGGCGCACTGAGCAGGCTTTTTTTGCAATAATTTGCTTATTGTTTTTAGGACTGCTTGACAGCTTTAGCTGTCACCAGAACTCATTCTTGAGCTACTGCAGTTCAGGTAACAGAGGAGGGACCATTTCAGGGGACGAAGCAAGCCATACATCCCTGTTGCCTTAATTGCTGTAAAGGTCCTACCAAAGATGGGAGTGCAGCTCGTCCATGTGGGAGCAAAGGCTGGAGGCGCGTCAGCGCAGCCCAGGAGGGCTCTCAAGGAAGTAAGGTGGCTCTGCTATATGGAAAAAGCTCCCTCGTGACCTGTTAATTTCCTATTTCAAATGCATGGTGCATGAGTGTGTTTGTGGTTGTATGAGTGTAGTGTAGTATGAATGATTAACATTCTTCTTCTTTTCATTATTTTGCATTCAGGGGCTTCAATTCAATTGTTTTGTATGTTATATTTTTATGTAACTTTATTGTTCACTTGCCTGTAAGTGTTTTATGAAAACAGTTTTTCGAAAAACAAAAAAAACAAAGAAGTAAAAGAAATTTTGATACTGAGACGAAAGAAATAAAGTCAAATAAATTTCAAATATAATTAGTTTTGTTCTCCTCTGTCATGTTCAGATATAATTGCATTAGCCCTAGTTTATAATGACTCATGCATTTGAAATAGGAAATTAACAGGTCACGAGGGAGCTTTTTCCATATTGTATTACCGTTCTCCCCTCTTCTCCCTGACCTCAAAGTAACTCTTCTAGCGTAAGGTGGCTCTGCTAACATGAAACATATTGGCTTTGCAAATGCTTGGGTTTTTATTATGATAACGAGGCTGAAAACAGCAGCTAATATCTGGAGAATGATTACTTTCTGTCCCAGCCACCAACTAAAATTGGAACTGGGACAATGTAAACATATGTCAAATGCTGCTGGCCGGTCCAAAACATGACGTACTACCCACTAAACCGGTACCTGAATGGTGGTCAGCAAAACAAGCCACTTGCTGAAAAGGTTCAACCAAATGCATCTATATGTTCTGTGCTGTGTGTTGTGCTGAAATGAAGTCTTGCCACACACAAGTCTTGCTAAACCTAAAAAGTATATCTATAATAGAAGCATTAACCCACTGTGGTCTCTTAAAAGAAATCTATAACCTAAGCAATAACATTCTTTGCGGGAAACTTATTAATGCTCTGAGCTGTTTAAATGACTTACATCTGGGACCAAAGATTATACTCCGATCTGACTGGCAAGAGCATTCACCAGCTAGGGTATCTTACTGGTAATATACCCTGAAATAATAGATCTCTGCTGGAGGTACCCTAATCTGTCCCAGACTTCTTCACCATTAAAAAAACAGGAGGATGAAGGTGGCCCAGACAGCTGATAGCTGCCCCTGAAAAGTACAACATCTACATTTCCAGCATTCAATACAGCATGTTCTAACGTTTTTCTCCAATACAGATTCAACAGATGAAACACGTTTTGCTGCATTGAATTAGGCAGAATGTTTCTCCCATTAGTGCTTCACACACTAGGACTAGAAACAAAGGTGACCACAAAGAAAGTTGCACAGAATTCTTCAATGCCCAGACATTGGTCCAGTGCTCACTATCCTATTGGAACCAAGCTGCACCCAGAAGAAAAATCCCAAATAGCCCAAAGCTGGTCTTCCGTTGTTTGTGTTCTGGTTCAGAGAGAACCTAGCTTGGCAGTTCAGGCTGGACTGTTCCTGCTGGAGCAGGACCTAGGATGATTTGCAGATGGCTGGGTCTAATCAGAGGTGGAATGGTGAGCAAAACAAACAATTTATAGGAATGCTACCCCTACTGCTTGCCAGTGGTTAAATAGATAGGATGGTACTCCTACTACTTGGCAGTGGTGGTTAGACTATTTGCAAGCATTGCTCCCATCAACTTTTGTGCGTTTACTGGCTGGGTCTAATCTGAGGTAGCATGGTGGATGCTAATTCTTTGTGAAAATAGAGTGGACGCGGTTCCTTCTGTTCCTCTAAACCTTGATATTGCCACCAAGTGGATTCGTACAAACAGGTACTTAAGTTCACTCTTGGCTGGATCTAGCAAGCATGCAAGTATTTAGTGGGGTTGTACAGACACTGAATGGAAACCTTTGTTTTTGCACTTGACACTGAAATGCTACCACTTGGCGTTATACATCTTTGTGGTTGCTGGTGCCTACGTCAAGATGTTCCTGCATTCCGCTGGCGGATCCAAATGACTAAAAGCTAAGAGGTCAGGTACCAGGATGTCAGGCTCAGCAGTTTGAGCTCATGATGGAGTATCTCTCCACTGTTTCTGGACAACAACTTGCAGAGCATTCTCAGTGGTATCAGGGGAAGTGCAGATCAGTCTCAGGACTTTGCTATACTGGAATGGCCACGCCAGAACAATGAGAATCAAGGTACAGCGATCGGCAGTCAGCTTCGATAGTACACTGGGGACCAGGGGAAGCAGATGAAAGATGTATGCAAAGATGTTGGCCCATTGATCGAGAGTGCACTGACCCTGGTTCCTGACTGCCAAACCTGCTGGTGTAGCAATTGCAATCCTTGCTGTTCAGGATAGCAAACAAGTCCAGCATGGTGCATCCCCACCTGTGGCAAACGTAGTCCACTTGATCCTGGTAGAGCTCCAATTCGTGGCAGTCCAATAGTGCTTGACTGAGTGCGTCCACCTGATCGTTTCGATGTCTTGGTAAGTTTTCCACAGCCATGTCGTCATGGTGGGAGATGCCCCAATCCCACAGCAGTTGCGCCTCTTCCAATACAGTTCTGGACCATGTTCCTCCCCGTTTGGGATGTTGTGTTCTCTATCCTGATGAGGAACGCAGGACTTGACAAGTTGATCGCATAAGGGATTATTGTTGACCCAGTCTTATGGCACGGAGCTCCAGGATATTGAGGTGGAGCATCTTTTCTGCATCTGAACAGAAACCTCTGGTCGTCAGATCCTCATGTGAGCTCTCAGTCCTCGACAGATGCATCAGTCATTTGCACTACTCTGTCGGATGAAGATTACATGGGAAGCCTGTGCTGAGATTTGTGGAAATCCTCCACCACAGCAGCGCTTCTTTCATCTCTCTTGTGACTTGGACCATGTCTTCCCATGAGCTGTCTATCTGCTTCCATCAATTGTCCAGTTCTTGTTTAATGGGTGTCATCCAAAGCCTGCTAAAGGGTATAAGGCCTATGAAGGATGACATCAGCAACAGAGATTTGTATTGTCTGACTGTGTCTGACTGGTTGGCAGTAAAGATCATATGTTGGAGCTTCATCGTTATGTCCATGGGCAAGGCTTTCCATGATCGCGTATCCAATACTGCTCCCACAAATTCAATTTTTGTCACTGGTTCCACAGAGGACTTGGCTATGTGTAGTGGTAGTCCTAGCCTTTGAACCAGATTGATACAGTCTGCATTAGAAGCCTTGCCTCTTTCCTTGATGGTTCCTTGACGAGCCAGTCGTCCAAGCACCGGTATAATTACTGACCCTGTGGAAGGCAGCAACTGGCATGCAATTGGTGAAAATCTGGGGTGCTGATCTGAGACCAGATGGAAGTGCCTTGAAATGATAGAGCTGACCTGTCACTGAAAAGCAAAGGTACTTTCTGTGTTTCTGGCATATGGGTATTTGACCTCCATGCAGAAACAAAAGGGAAATTTTATCCTGACCTGCAGAGATGGAAATGGTATGGGGCGGTTGTAAAGAGTCACATTCTCTTCTGGTTGTCCTGGGAGAGTGATTCAGTGGCGCTCTTGCTCCTTCCGGAAGATCTGCCATATCATTGTTCCTGTTGGATGTATATCCCTGGCCGTATCATAATTCTAGTGGGGGATAGTATGCTTGGTTTGACTTCCATGTTGATTGAAACCTCCCCTGCATTCCTGACATCTTGCACGAGCCACAAAAAGTGACTGAGCCGTAACATTGATACTACAGAACTCCAAGCAAATTCACCATGTCTGTTTTAATGCTTTGCAGGGCTTTGCCTCGATGTTTCACAAACCGGGTGTGTCCGTCAAATGGCATGTGCAGAATCTTTGCTTTCACTTCTGGACAGAATGCTGTAGACCACAGTCATCCCTATTTTCTTAAAATAGCTGCTCATGATGCTAGCTTCAGAAGCAATGTTGGCTGAAGAGGTTTGTGCTACATCCCCTGGCAGTCTTTCTATTGTCTTCAGGGTTAAGGACGATTAGTGGTGAGATTGTTGCTTTTTCTTTGTTATCAACAAGGATGACAGAGGTTACCAGAGAAGATGGCAGTTCAGTGAAGGAGTCAAAGGAGCTGGACCTTTACATAATCCTGTTTGCAGATTGGTATTCACCCTTGCTAAAGTGTTTTCCTGAGGGAAGGTGGCTACACGCCCTTTAGGTTTTAAAACTAGCTCTGGAATATCCAGATTCTTACACAGCCTTCGTGGAATTAATTGGTGGAGCACTTTCCACTGAATCATCCCCATACAAGGGGGTTATCCCCCTTAGAAGGAGGATCTTTCTTTTCTCCAATAAATATAGTGTCAACCTCCTCTCTCTAGCCTTCAGTGTCTTGGAAGGAAAGGTTTTAAAAGTGTCACAGTGTGAAGCCTGGTGCACTGGATAAAGGCAATAAATACACTGCTCATGTGGGTGATTTATATAGATCTTTTTCTGACCACAGGTAGAGCCAGATTTAAAAAGAGATTTTTATCTCTTTGTCAGTCATGATGAAAGTTGCTGACAGAGGAGAGGACTTCCTGGCCCAGACAATTAAGCCTTTCCACAAAGAACAAGTTACTTACCTTCGGTAACGCTTTTTCTGGTGGATACAGTATCTGCCTGTGGATTCCTCACCTTTTGCATTACACCATGCGCAGCATTCCATGGAAACCTTTCTCCATAGCTCTCCCACATCGACGAGGATGTCACAATGGAAAGTCTCTACACACAACTCCGCGTGACGTCATCGGAGCCATAAGAAGACCTCGTTGGCGTGCTGACGTCAGTTCCACCCATTTTTCCCGTGCCTCCAAGGCGAACGGGTGAACCAAGTACAATTTCACAAGTATACACAGTATACACACCCAAACAAAACTGGAAATTCTAAACATGGACATTTCCTAGTGACCAGCATCACAATATTCCAATAATCCCAATAATAAAATACACAAATAACTAGTTAATCATTTTCGGTCTAAACAGGCAGGCAACGGGGAGGAGGGCGGATCTGTGAGGAATCCACAGGCAGATACTGTATCCACCAGAAAAACGTTGTTCTTCTGATGGATACATCTGCCTGTGGATTTCTCACCTTTTGAATTGAATCACCAAACAGTTCCACTCCTGGCGGAGGGTGCCTGCCTACCTATACCAAAACATCTTGCAGCACAGAACGTGCAAAATGGCCGTCCCTCCTCAAGTCCGAGTCTAAGCAATAATGCTACGCAAAAGTGTGGAGGGAGGCCCAAGTTACCGCCTTGCAGATGTCTACAACAGGGAAACCTGTAGCTAAACCCAAAGAAGAAGACTTAGCTCTGGTGGAATAAGCTTGAATACCTTCAGGAGGCTCCTTCTTGGCCAAGGCATAGCAGATCTTGAAGCAGAGGATGATCCACCTGGACAGCGTTCTTTTGTGGACAGCCTTGCCCTTCATCTTGCCCACATATCCAATGAAGAGTTGATCGACCAACCTGAAGTCTTTAGTCCTGTCCAGATAGAAGCTGACCGCCCTCTTAAGGTCCAGGCAGTGAAGTCTCTCCTCCTCCATAGAAGGGTGAGCGGGAGGATAGAAAGTGGGTCGAGTGATAGATTGCCCTAGGTGGAAAGGAGTGAACACCTTAGGCAGGAAAGCAGCTCTGGTCCTAAGAATCATCTTATCTGCATGAAATGAGGTAAATGGAGGCTTGGAACTAAGAGCCTGCAACTCACTCACCCTCCTAGGGGAAGTGATTTGCAATCAAATATTGTCTCAAATGCTACGAACCTCAAGGGACAACTATGCAATGGTTCAAAGGGAGACCCCATCAAGAAAGTGAGAACCAAATTCAAATCCCACTGAGGCATAATAAAGGGAGTGGGAGGAAACCTATTGGTGAGACCCTTAATGAATCTCATAACTATGGGAGATTTAAACAAAGAGGGTTGATCTGGTAAACAGAGAAAAGACGACAAGGCGGACAAGTAGCCTTTAACAGTAGCTACTGCGCAACCCTGTTGAGCCAGGAAAAGAGAGAAACTTAGAATATCAGATAAATGGGCCTGCAAAGCATCAATCGATCTCTCTCCACACCACTTAACAAACTTGGCCCAACTAACCGAATAGACAGTTTTGGTGGAGTGTCTTCTGGCCGATAAAATAACATCCACCACATCCGGCGGGAGAGCGAAAGAGCTCAGGTTGCCGTGTTCAATCTCCAGGCATGAAGGTGCAGGCTCTTGAGGTGGGGGTGAAAAACCTGCCCCTGCGACTGCGAGAGGAGGTCTGCTCTGAGAGGGAGACTGAGCGGAGGGTGCGATGAGCGGTAAAGGAGGTCGGTGTACCACACCCTTATTGGCCAATCCAGGGCGATCAATATTACTTAGGCCCGGTCTTGGCGAATCTTCCTCAGAACCCGAGGAATCGAGGGTATGTGAGGAAACGCGTAAAGAAGCTCTAAGCCCCAGTCTAACTGAAACGCATCCCCCAACGCTCCCCCCATCGTATACTGGAGACTGCAGAATGACAGGCACTGCACGTTCCTCTGAGTGGCAAACAGGTCCAACTGAGGAAACCCCCAGGTTCTGAAAATGCGATGGACCACCTCCGGAAGGAGATACCACTCGTGATTGGTCGAGTACTGCAGACTGAGACTGTCCGCATGCACATTCAGCACACCAACCAGATGATTTGTAATCATGCAAATCTTATGGTACTGAGCCCAGGGTCAGAGTAGCAGAGCCTCTCTGCAGAGACGATATGACCCTACTCCTCCCTGTTGATGTACCACATCGCTGTAGTGTTGACCGTTAGGACCTGAATCGACTGACCGCAATGGGAGGGAAGAAAGGCCTTGAGAGCTAAAGTTATCGCCCGCAATTCCAGAAGATTGATGTGAAACAATCTTTCCTCTGGACACCAAAGTCCTTTGACCTCCAGATCCCCCAGATGAGCTCTCCACCCTAGAGTGGAGACATCCGTTATCATTGTGGACGCAGGAGAAGGAGGTTGAAACGGCTTCCCTCGAGACAGGTTGTACGAAACACTCCACCATAACAGGTCCGCTGCAGTGTCTCTGGAGATTCTGACCACCTCCTTGAGATCCCCGTGATGTTGAAAGCACTGGAGGACCCTCATGTGCCAGTGTGCATGGTTGACCAACAGTATGCAGGAAGCGAACAGACCGAGCAGGGGCAAGACCTTCAAGACTGGAACAACCGCTTCATTGTGAAAAAGTGGAATCATAGCCTGGATGTCTTGAATCCTCTGAAGAGGCGGGAAGGCACGACTCACAGTAGTGTCCAGTCCTACCCCTATAAACAGGTTGCACTGAGATGGCAAAAGACACAATTGATGGACGGAATGCAAAACAAATCAAAACATTCACCCCCAGTCAAGAGATCTGGGTTAAATCCATCATTCTTTTGCTCACCATGCCACCCCAGTTTAGACCTGGCCATATGCAAATCAGTCTTGACCCTGTGCCTCATGGGAACAGTCCAGCCCGAACTGCCAAGCCAGGTCCTCCCTGGACCAGAAACAAGCATCCTAGGACCGGTTTCGGGGTTTCACCCCTCTTCAGCCAGGATAGCTTGAATCCAGTGGCACAGTGAGCCCGGGACCCACGTCTGGGCATACCCGGCGCACTTAGGGCGAGAAAGCAAAAGACACACAATTGATGGACGGAATGCAGAACAAATCAAAACATTTACCCCCAGTCAAGAGATCTGGGTTAAATCCATCATTCTTTGCATTTGCACTGATATGGCACCAGGTGAGATTTGAGGATGTTTATTGAAAAACCCAAGTCGAACAACAGACGCATTGTTATTTGCAAATGATGCAGTACCATCTATGGCGACTTTGCTTTGATCAGCCAGTCGTCCAGCTAGGGAAAAACAGGAATCCCCGACCTTCTGAGATGTGTTGCTACCACCGTCATCACCTTTGTGAAGAACCGAGGTGTGGAAGTAAGACCGAACGGAAGGACTGCAAACTGGTAGTGCTGTGCCCCACCGTAGAACGGAGATACTTCCGGATGGGAATGTGAAAATATGCATCCTGCAAATCGATCGACACCATCCAGTCTTCCTGCTGCAATGCCAGAAGAACCTGAGCTAGGGTCAACATCTTGAACTTCTCCTGCTTGAGGTAAAAATTCAATAGGCCGTCCTTTTTGGGAATCAGGAAGTACTGGGAGTAGCATCCCTGACCCCTTTCCAGCTCCGGAACCACCTCTATCGCACCTTTCTGTAGCAAAGATAGAACTTCCTGCTGTAGTAGCAACAGGTGCTCATCTGAGCACCAACCCTGGTGAGGGGGAAAAGGAGGGGGAAACTCCCAGAAGGGTAGGGCATACCCATTCACCACGAGATTCAACACCCACAGATACGAAGTAACAGAACTCCAATTTTGTAGAAAATGGGACACCCATCCTCCCACAGGACCTACATGCTCTAGGATGGAGGAGCTAGAGCTGCTTCCCTGCTGTACCAGTTGGAGGGGCAGGAGAGGAGGAGGAGGATTAGGAGACTAGCTGCCGAGCTGTGCCTCACGGTCAACCTCTACCTTTTCCCCTGTATGACCTGTACAGAGGGTTAGCCTGTTGCGACTGTTGCTGCTTGGTTTGAAAGGATGAAGTCCTGCCCAAACCGCAAAACCTGCGTTATCCAAAATCCCTGAACTGGGACTGAATGCCCAACGATCTCGCTCTGGCTCTGCTTTGGCTACAAAGAGACGAGAACCGCCCAAAAGGCAAATCCAATAGGGTAGTCTGTACGTCCGGTGAAATCCCAGACGCCCTTAGCCAAGCATGCCTCCTGGTTGCAACAGAGAAACCCATTACTCTGGCAACAGAGTCCTCAGTATCCAGCCCTGATTGAATGACCTGACGGGCCGCAGCTTGAGTGTCAGAAAATACTTCCGCAAAATGGCCCTGAACATCCTCTGGAAGCTTCGGGAGTACCTCCCTCGCTGAGTCCATCAGAGCATGGATATAGCGACCCAACAGGCATGTTGCATTTGTTGATTTTAAAGCCATACTAGCCGAAGAAAATACTTTCTTTGTTAATTGCTCCATCCGTTTGGATTCTCCATCTGCAGGCATAGATGGGAATGAGCCTGTAGACTGTTTAGAGGAACACAATGCCTTTACTAGCAAACTCTCAGGAGACGGGTGGGTGGAAAGAAAAGCAGGATCTCCCGGGGCCACCTTATACCTCGCCGGAACCAACCTGGACACTGCAGGAGCAGTCATTGGTTTCTGTCACACCTCTAAGATAGGCTCCGTAAAAGCCTCATTAAACTGAAGCAGGGGTTCGAAACAGAAGAAGGAGAATGGAGTACCTTAGTTAAAATGTTCGATTTAAGTTCTGCAGTAGGCAATGGCAAATCCAGCAGATCCTCTGCCTTCCATATCACAGAATGATATGAAGACACCTCCTGCGTTGGAAGGCCTTTCGGCGAGGAGAGCTTCCATTCAGGAGATGTGTCCAGGCAACTAGCCTCCTGCAGGCCCTCAAACTCTTGTACAGATCAACAATCTCACCCTCTTCAGCCTCCTCCTGTTCTTGATACTCCTCCTCTTCCATCATCCTTTCTGCTTCCCTTCCGGATCTCATCCGTGGGACCGGCATCGGTGGTGGCAGATGCAGTGCCAATGACTTCGGGACCAGCGTCGATGGAAGCTCCACTCGAATAGTAGAAGACGCCGGACGAGGTCGAGTCGGCGCCGGACTGGAGCCTGATAAGATCCGTCCAACAGCACTCTTCCCTCCAGGGACTGCACCGATGTCGAGAACCTCAGCGTCGGGAGAGGCCAACTCCCTGGAGCCATAGGCATAAAAGGCATGAGAGGTGTCTGAGAGAAGTGGGGTTTCAAGCCTCCAAGGAAGTAGGCAAGCAGACCCATGGTAAACATGCCAAACATCACATTAAGGAAATTCGACTGATCTGTACCTGGAGCCGGAAAGGCTGGATATCCTGGATCTGTTATCGCTGGTTCTGAGACCGAGGAGGCAGTCTAATTGGTTCCGGTTGCGGTGCCGGAGACCCTGGAGCAGGGGGTGGAGTGGTCGGCGGTGAAGGCGTCGCTTCTCTGGGCGCCGGTGAGACTCTCGGATCCAGAGACTGAGCTGGAGTCACCTGAGGAGAAGGAGAGAGACTTCGTCCTTATGGTGACATTGGAGAACCGGAGACCCCGACTTTGGTGTTTCACCCTTGATGACCGACGTCTAGAACCATGGCGCCACTTCTTTTTATGTTTCCTCAATGACTTCGAGGTATACGGAGTCAGCAATTTGGACCTGGATCTTCACCTCCTTCGGCCCCTTTTCTGCTTTTTTGCCTTGGCCATAAACAGCTTGGCCTCCCTCTCCTTAAAGGCTTTGGAATTCATGTGCCTGCATGAAGTACAGCCGTCGACGTCATGGTCCGACGAGAGGCACCGTAAACAATCTTCATGGGGGTCAGTAATCGACATATGACCCCCACATTCCCTGCATGACTTAAAACCGAACTTCTTCTGGGTAGCCATGGTCGCTGCTACAATTACCCGAAGTACGTGCAACAAAGAAACTCCCAGAAATGGAGAGCCCTGGAAAAACTGTTATGCGTCGACGGCGCAGAAAAAAGGGAACAGACAGACTGCCGACGAGGTCTTCTTACGGCTACGACGTCATGCTGAGTCGCGAGCGGAGCCATTCCATTGTAAAGTCCTTGTCTACGTAGGAGAGCTATGGAGAAAAGTTTCCGTGAAATGCTGCGCATGGGGTAATTCAAAAGGTGAGGAATCCACAGGCAGATGTATCCATCATAAATTACCCTACGTACAACTTTCAGTACTCTGTGAGCTGAAGATAGGGCTAGTTCAATCCCAGGGTACCCCAAGAAAATAACAGAATAAGGTCACTGACAGATTAGAGTAGATCTCTTCTCATGGGCTTACTCACACACAACATGTAGTAGAAATCTGAGCTATGGTGCCCTCGAGAGAGAGTAGGAGAGCTTAGCACTACCACCACAATGGCTGAAAGTTGTTTCCTTGTACGGAGGAGCTGCAGGAAAGGAACTAGGGTTCACCTTGCAAGTACAGGCCTTTAGCACAAGGCTCCCTGGAGTGGATAATGCATCAAGAACTTAGGGTCACCAGGTGTAGGACAACAGCACCTCGCCACTAGGCAATTCGGCACCAGCACATAACATGGTTTAGACCAAGCTGACATAATCTTGTCAATCAGAGCCTCATTAAATGGCAATTGAGGTTCTGAAGTAGAAAGGTCCAGGATACAAAATCTCTTTAAGATTAGCAAGATTAGCCTTAGTCTCTCCTGTTCTACCACTTCTGTCACCATCCTAACCAGAACTGAAAAAGAAGTACCTTCTTTGGTAGGGAACCCTAGAGGAGAATAAAGGTTGATATATGGAGAGGCTTCTAGGACACTGGCATTGTGTAAATCAAGATAAAAGCCAGCATCCGCAAAATGAGGGCATAACAAGTTATCCCCCTCATCACCATCCTTTTCATTTCAGGCAGTTATAGACCTTGTATTTCATCAGAGTCAGTCCACAAAATAGCCTCCATCCTCCTTAAGTATTGTTGCATAAGAATGGCAGAATGGAAGGGGAAGTCTCCTCCACAGTTAGTTGTGCTTTTGTTATGGTTTAGCCTGACAGAGAACTCTAGATGGGTCCGAATCAGGGGCCAGAGGAGAAACCGGATTTGCAACCACTGCCACTGGAGTTATAGGTGGCACCAATGGAGAAACAACTGGCGAGACCTGTAGAATAGGGATAGATGCATGGCCTGGCAGCAGAGGCAAAGTAAGGGTCAGTATGTGCTGAATAAGGGTCCACCAGGTGAAGTCTGATCATGGGCCTTGCTGGATCCGTGGAGCTAGAAGACGCACCAGACAGAGCCAGAATAAGTTTGAATATCTGCAGCAAGGCCTTTTTGAAGCCCTCAACCTCCTGTGGAGTTGATGGCCCAGGGAATTCGGGCTACATTGGCTTCAGGTTCCGCATTGGGTCTAAAGAGGAAGGTTTCTGGACCAGCGACTATGAGACCTCTCCAGAGATCTGGAGCATGTGGATGTTAAAGCGGCTCATTTGTTCTTCCTATTCATCCCTTGACTTTGCCTGAAACTTACATGATGACAGAGCTCTGGACAAGGACCGTCTCTGTGACCAAGATCGGGACTGAAACAGCTTCTTGTGCTTGGTGATGTGAAGTTTGGCTTCCAGCTTTCTGATAAAACTGGGAATATTTGTCACAGGATTTTGAGTCATGTTTTGTGCCAAGAAGCCACTGGCAGGTGTAATGCAAATCCATAACCAACATTTACTTCTGCCTAGCACTAAATGCTTTAAGGGGGCAATATTCCTGCGCTCTGCCGACAATCCTTTCAGAAGCAAAAGGCTTTGGTAAAGTGCCAAAATCGGTAGGTGGGAAAGCTCTATATCTACGTCAAGAGGTTCAGAAAAAGAGTAATTGATATCAGCACCCAACAGTGTTGCTGATATGAGACTCTGGGTCACTATGTCAGGAGGAGGGGCATAGTCACTGTGGAGGCCAATGACGTCACCTTCCGGCGTACAAGTGCCTTTTGCAAGAGTTTCTAGATCCAGTCTGGTTCCCGGGTAAGAATTGCAAGGTAAGGAATCTGTGGTAAAAGTATCCATCAATTTAAAACAAATGTTTTTTGGTTCGATACTTTCATTTGTCTGCTTTAGTAAACAGTGCAAACAACTAAAACAGAGACGGTCAAGACAAGACTGTTGTAATCTATTACTTGATTAGTGCATCCTCCCTATTGATGTCCTCTGCTTTGCTGCTCAGCCAATGGTGATGTCATCAGAATGTTTGGAGTGTTTGAGTTGGAGAGAGAGTCAGTTGGAATGGATGGGCTGAGCAGCAAGGAGGCTGCTCCTGGTGGGGTTTAATATGGATCTATCTTGTTTCCTGTGACAAACCAACAAGAAAGTAATCTTATGAATAAATCTACTATCCTGTTCTACATCACTTGGCCTACGTACCATTCTTCATTGTAACACTGGCGACGATCTGGAAGAACCTACGCATGGACTAAGGTGGAGACTTTAAGGACTCTAAGGTAAAAGAATTTCCTTTATGAGTGAAAGCTATGCATCTCAAGCAAACTGGCACCAGAGCCCCACCAGTGACCCTGCCATCGGTCGCCCACAACTCTAGTGTGCCAGTTGCTGCTACATCGTCCCTACATTGGTTTGCTGTAACCTGCCGTGTGAGAGTATGATCTAGATATAACTTGCCTGTTCTATAGTGTACTGTTTCTTTTGGACTTGTGCTCGTTCTGCCATTGGATATACAAAATTTAGACCGTTTTGAAGTGTGCTCGGAAGAACTGACACCGTGGTTTAAAGATGCACAAGATGGTGATATCTCTGAACCTACTGCCTGTCTCTGGCTTCAGCTTCTGTGAACTGTCCCTTCTGAGGTGAGGTGTTCGGGGGTATATGTCGAGCCCCGGTGTTAACGGTTTGGTGTTTGTTGAACTGCTCTTGGCCCCAGTGTGACCGGACCGTCACATTTAGTAGTCGGGGGCAAAGATCGAGCCCCAGAGTATTTGTGTCACAGTTACAGAGCAAAATGAAGTTAAGTGCCTTAATTGCTCTACTTTTTACCGCATCGTTTAGATTTGCCTGTGGCAGTTACCCAAGTAGACTGTGGCCGTTGCTGTGCGCATCATTTAAAGGCCGTAACATTCTTCTCCTGAACGTGCGCATATCTTACCTTAATTGTAGGGTTGCTTGGAGTTCCTATGACAATGTTGATGACGTCTGCGGTGTTCATGATGTTGGCACACGTTTTAACTCACCTGCGTGCTTAGACCCACCCGGCACTTTTCACTCTGCGTGCCGACATTTTAGGATTGGCGGATCACCGTGTATTCCTCTCATGTTGCCAACCACGTCTTTCGTCTGCAAGTTGCCTGTCAGCACGTCTTTTGCCAACCTCAACTGGGAACTAAACGTTTGTGGCAAAGTTGGCATCGGATTGAAAACACTGCATCGTATTTGTATTTTGGGATTTGTTAAGCGCGTGTATCACCCATAGGTCTCACAGCGCTAGCAGATACTCAGAGAACCAAGAGAGCTGTCTTGACAGAGCTAAAGAGCTAAAAGAGCCAGGTTTTAAGAGTTTTGCGGAACCTCTTATGATCGGGTTCCAATCGGAGAGGTAGAGGCAGGGTGTTCCAAATTTCAGGGGTAGTTTTAGAAAAAGATCTGCCGCCGTTCCTTACTGTGCGCACTTTTGGTACTGTTAGGAGTTGTTTACTGGTGGAGCGCAAAGTTCTGGTTGGTTGATATTTTATCAATTTTTTGTCTAGATATTTTGGCCCTTTGCCATTTAGGGTTTTATGGACCAGACAACATAATTTGAAGTTGATCCTCTTTTTTATGGGGAGCCAGTGGAGAATCTTCAGATTAGGCGTAGAGGGTGTGCGAGGAGGGAGGTTTAGGACCAGTCTGGCCACAGTGTTTTGTAGGACCTGAAGTTTTGACAGCTGCTCTTCATTAATGGAGGCCAGCAGTGCATTTCCGTAGTCTAAACGACTAATGATTAGTCCCTGTACTAGAGGCATACGGGACGATAGGGGAATCCACTTGAAGATTTTCCTGAGATTACGCATTAAACCGTAGCTGGTACGCACCACATTGTTAATGTGGTCAGCCATGGAGAGTTTATTGTCTATTATTATTCCCAGATTTCGGGCTGCTGACTTGGGTGGGGGGCAGGATCCCAAAGATGGTGGCCACCAGTCATCTGTCCACAATTTCTGAGCGTCACCAAAAAGCATGATTTCAGTTTTGCTTGCATTGAGTAATAAGTGGTTTCTTGACATCCAGTCGTTTATGGCCATCATGCACTGTTTGAATCTAAGTTTGGTGTCCATGGGGTCTGGTCCACGGGTGATTAGTAGCTGCATGTCATCGGCGTATGACACGGTTTCGAACCCATGTGCTCGGATTATTTTTGCCACTGGGGACACATATAGATTAAAGAGTGTGGGACTTAATATGGATCCCTGGGGGACTCCCTTATCAATTACCTGGCTCTTGGATAAGATATCTCCTATTTGGACCTTGGAAGATCGATCTGTCAGGTAGCTCTTGATCCAGCTCAATGCTGGACCCTCGACACCAAACTCCAATAGGCGCTCCAAAAGGATGTCATGTGAGATGGTGTCGAAGGCAGCCGACAAATCAAGTAAAATCAGGATGGCAGATTGTTTTGCATCCAGAGACAGCCTGATATTGTCAACCATCTCGAGTAGGGCAGTTTTGGTGCTATGAACTTCAAGAAGAACTTCAATGATGAAGTGGACTTTTATGATAGAGTGAGGAACGAGTCAAAAGCAGTTGCACCAGTAATGTGTGGTCTTCGTTGGTATAAGCACTGTTTCAACAAACCTGTAGTCCCTATTCCAGCCGTCCAAGGCAAGGTCGTCTCGAGTGAGTTCTCGCTCACTGGTGATAATAAGAGACATGTTAGTTGTTCGTGGTGGCACATACTCAATATTTTGAGTGTTCTAATGGTTGTCTCGGATATTTGCCTTGCTCTATTTTCATACTGTGCCTTGCCATGTTTTGTTTGTTTTTCTCCTTTTGTCAAGTGGGTTTAGGGAATAGGGGGTGAGTGTGTGTGGGGACACTGATGTCATGTTGTGTATGGTTGGGTAGTATACCTGGTCCTGCAATTGCATGGAATGAGGGGGGAGAATGTGTAATGTCCCTGCTCTTGTTAGTGTACGCAGTAAGAAGTTGGTTTCCTCTAGGGGTTGTGATGATACACTGTGAATGGTTGTTGTCGTGTGAGGTGCTTGGACTGTGCGTTGTGGGTGCGCACGTGAGAAGACTCCTTCTTATGAAGCTTCTCTGACTTACCGGTTTTGGTGATACCCTCTGAATGGTTGTTGCCTCATGATATCCTGTGAATGGTTGTTGCCTCGGATATCCTGTGAATGGTTGTTGCCTCGGATATCCTGTGAATGGTTGTTGCCTCGTGTGAGGTGCTTGGACTGTGCGTTGTGGGTGCACACGCGAGAAGACTCCTTCTTATGAAGCTTCTCTGACTTACCGGTTTTGGTGATACCCTCTGAATGGCTGTTGCCTCGTGTGAGGTGCTTGGACTGTGCGTTGTGGGTGCACACGTGAGAAGACTCCTTTTTATGAAGCTTCTCTGACTTACCTACCGGTTTTGGTGATACCCTCTGAATGGTTGCTGCCTCGTGTGAGGTGCTTGGACTGTGCGTTGTGGGTCCGCATGTGAGAAGACTCCTTTTTGCTAAGCTTCTTTGGTTTGCCACCATTTGGTGGTTGTGGGTTACTTTTACCCGAATGTGTGTTAACGTGGGTGTGTGCTCACCGTTTTAGAGAATGGAATGTTTCGCACGTGAGAAGACTCCATTTTGCTAAGCTTCTTTGGTTTGCCACCATTTGGTGGTTGTGGGTTACTTTTACCCGAGTGTGAGTTAACGTGGGTCTGTGCTCACCGTTTTAGAGAATGGAATGTTTTTCTTGTCCTTTACCTATCTCTTCCAGGTGGGTTTGGGCACGTGATTCTTATGAATTTGTGGGAAATGTGTTGTGTGTGTGTTTCATCTTGCATACTATCAATATCTGTTAAAACATGTCGTAAGTGTGTGCTATGAACTTGCATACCTTACATTTTTATTTATTCATTATAGAGGGGGGGGATGTGTTGTAATCTATTACTTGATTAGTGCATCCTCCCTATTGATGTCCTCTGCTTTGCTGCTCAGCCAATGGTGATGTCATCGGAATGTTTGGAGTGTTTGAGTTGGAGAGTCAGTTGGAATGGATGGGCTGAGCAGCAAGGAGGCTGCTCCTGGTGGGGCTTAATATGGATCTAACTTGTTTCCTGTAATCAACCAACAAGAAAGTAATCTTATGAATAAATCTACTATCCTGTTCTACATCACTTGGCCTATGTACCATTCTTCATTGTAACAAAGACCATATTTTTGCTGAAGTACTAACTCTCAAGCCTCATCAGTAAAATACATTACTTTAAACTTTAAAAGAAATAGATATACCTACTAGAACTGAAACAGTAAGCAATTTCCACAGTTTCCTAGGTGTTTATAGTACAAAGATTAGGATGCTTGCACCGTCTGCCACCTGAAGGGAGGATTACCGAAAAGTTTTACTTTTATGTTTTGGACTACAAGGGCAAAATGAAATTGGTAGTGAAATACACACAAAGATTTTGGCAGGTATTGTAAAGGACATTTTGCTCCTACACTAAAAGGGTGATTCATGCCACTTTCATATGAGAGCAACCAGGGTGTATAGATGTTTTTAAACGAAGCCTGATGCCAAACTGGCCAATGGGGTACCTGTCTTCTGTGTGACTTACTCTTCCCTTACATCCCATATGCCCTCCCTGCCACGTGGTCTGTTCTCCCTTTCCTACACATTGCACCCTAACTTCCTCTCCCTTACATTCGGCCATGCTCCACCGTGCATTCTGCCCTCTTATCTTAATCTTGCACTGTTCCCCCTTTGACACCCTGTGGTGCTCCCCCCATTTGCAACATGCGCTCACACTCCCCTATTGAGAGTACCAACCATTTTAGCCTTCAGTGTGCAGAAGTGGCGCTCTACTGGTTCAATGACTAACACATCTACCCCAGGGATCTGGCTTTATAGCTATTGTTCAAATCTAAAAAGGCTCACTCTGTCGTTTCATCATTTTGATAAAATGAGTACCACTGAATGTGGTAACAATGCACAATCGTTGCCTATCAGCAGCGTTAGAAGATTCCGCCAGGGTGTGTGTTGTGCAAAGGCACCGTTTATGTTATGCTCACCAAGCTTTATTATGTTACTGCACGAGTATCTTGGGTAGAAATGCTAACTTTCCTAATACAAAGAACAGTTGCAGGATAGATGGCACCTGTTTTTCCGCCCACACCCAGTACCGCACGGGAAGCAGGAGTGCACGATTGCCTGTACCTGGGGTAAAAAGCATCTGCTTCTGCTACCTAGGGGCTGCCTCTTCTGTGTATGTCTCAAGGTTTCAAATATCTTTTAGTATGCAAAGGCCAAACAGATTGCCATTGCCAATGTTGGTTTCAGCTATCGACTTTCTTGCAGGGTTGCAATAATAATAAATGTCATGGTCAGCAACCAATGCACCCGGAACATTGAACCAAAGGCCAATTACCTATCCTAAGCATCTGAGAATTGAGTCAACTAGAATGCAAAAGGAGACAACAAGCTAACCACTACCTCAATATCACCGATCTTTCATGTTAGAAATTGGGTTACTGGTTGACTGGGTTATAAACGCTGGTCAAGCAATAACCACAATCCTAGTCAGGGTAAGGCAATAGCAAACCCTAAATTATCCTGTGCTCATCCTCTGCTAGGATGGCACAGAGCAGTGTGGCTTAACTTAGAGGAATGTGTAAAGTATCTTTGCAACATGTCGAAGAGTAAATCAGTGAAAAAAAACACACAAAAATATTCCACACCAGGTTAGAAAAATAGAGCTTAATTTAATAAATGAAACAGGACTAGAATGACAAAAATCCAATAAGTAGAACTTGAGATATTTTTTTAAAAAATAAACTGCAAAATAGCGCTTAGAAAAAGGGAGCACCAACCAGGGTTAGCTGGTCGTGCCGGACCGGGACAAAGTCTAAAGTTGAGGCCGACTGCGATGGTGCGCGGGCCGGTTATAGGGGCCCTGTTAGGCCCGCAGAACCAAAGCAGCTTAATTCCTGGTTGCGTGGATCTGCGTTGAAGATGCGTTGCATGCAGAGGCAATGCGTTGATTCCGAGATGCGACGAGGCTGCGGTGCGAGGTCCTAATGCATCCGCTGTGAGGATCCTGTTAACGGGGCTTGCAAAGAAAAGGCCGGTGTAGAGGATGCAAGGCACAGCCGAGACAATGTGTTAGTTCTGATGAGTGGTGAAGCTGCGATGCGGAGGTTCGGCATGGTCGCCGAGGCTGCTGTCAACAAGGTATGCGAGAAGCTTGCGCCGAGAAGAACAAGTTACTTACCTTCGGTAACGCTATATCTGTAAGAAACATAGGTTAGTTATAGATTCCTTACCTTAAAATTACCCCCAGGCGTCAGACTGGATCCAGAAAGTTTTTCGTCAGCAGTACCTCTGCGCGTCGGAAGGTGGTGTCGGTCGGCTCAGAGTCCGTCGTTGGCGTTGTGGTCGCCGGGATGACATCGCGGTAGCTACTTACATGCCGCCCTCGCACGCTGATGTCAGTTCTGTACACGACTTTCCGCGCCAGAAACGCAGAGCCATGCAAGACACTGACAACTGGTGCACAAAACTAGGGCCCTGAAAGGAGGTCCTTAACCCTAGAAATCAGTTCGCAGAACGGGGAGGATGGGTGGGGCGGTAAGGAATGTATAATTAACCTATGTTTCTTACAGATATATCGTTACCGAAGCCACAAGAATGACTTGGGCCCGGTCGCGCTTGATCTTCTTCAGCACTCTGGGCAGAAGTGGTATAGGCGGAAAGGCGTACAACAGACCTCAACTCCACTCGGGACAAAAAGCATCGCCTAGCGAGAGCCGCCTTGGAAATTCCAACGCGCAGAATTGCTGACATTGCGCATTCTCTTCGGTGGCGAATAGATCTAACCAAAGCTCTCCCCACTGTAGAAAGAGACTTTGCACCACCTCCGAGTGAAGACGCCATTCGTGATCCATCATGCACCTGCGGCTGAGTTCGTCCACCCTGGCATTCAGGGTTCCTGCCAGGTGTTGAACCACCAGGGATATGCCCTGATGTTGCAGCCATGTCCAGAGGCAGAGGGCCTCTTGACATAGGGTCCACGACCCCACCCCGCCTTGTTTGTTGCAGTACCACATGGCGGTGGTGTTGTCCGTGAACAACTCTTCCCCGGACAGAGGGAAGGAATGCTTTCAGTGCAAGCCGGATCGCCCGGAGCTCCAGAAGGTTGATGTGGAGCCCGGACTCCGCCGGAGACCAGAGGCCTCTGATCTCGCCTCTCCCATGTGGCCGCCCCATCCCAGAAGGGACGCGTTTGTCACCACTGTGTGTTCTGGTTGGGGAAGGGAGAGGGATCTGCCGTTGACCCAATCCTGGTTCATGAGCCACCACTGCAATTGTCGTGCAGTGCCCTCCGAGATCTGGACACAATGGGACAGATTCCCCGGATGCTGCGCCGACTGGAACTTCAGGTCCCACTGCAGAGCCCGCATATGCCACCTGGCATGATCGACCAGCAGGATGCAGGAGGCCATGAGGCCCAGCAGCCTCAGGGTCATCCTGACTGAAACCCGGGATAGAGGCCGAAAGATCGGAATCATATCCCGAATATCCCAGACTCACTGTTTGGGAGGATAGACCCGAAACTGCACCGTGTCCAGAACCGCTCCAATGAAGAGGAGCGTCTGAGAGGGGGTCAGGTGTGACTTCGGCACATTGATGATAAAACCCCAGCGAATGCAAGAGGTCGGCCGTAGTCTGGAGGTGGGAAACGACTGCCTGGGGCGAGCCCGACTTCAACAACCAGTCGTCTAGATAGGGGAAGACTGGAACCCCTGATCTGCGCAGATGAGCTGCGACCACCGCCATAACTTTCGTGAACACCCGAGGCTTGTTAGTCCAAAGGGGAGCATGGTAAACTGAAAGTGCTCGTGGCCTACCGTGAACCGCAGGTAACGTCGGTGGGCCGGCATGACGAGGATGTGGAAATAAGCGTCCTGCAAGTCCAACACTACCATCCAGTCTCCAGGGTCGAGGGCAGACAAGACCTGAGCCAGGGTTAACATTTTGAACTTCTCCTTCCGGAGGAAGCCGTTGACGTCCCTGAGATCCAAGATAGGACGCAGGCCTTTGTCCTTCTTGGGCACCAGAAAGTAGTGAGAATAACAACCACGACCTACTTCTGGGGCAGGAAGCGCTCGATGGCTCCTTTGGCCAAGAGAACCGCAACTTCCTGTTGGAGAAGGGTCAGATGATCCTCCGACATGCGATGGTACTTGGGTGGCATGGAGGGAGAGGTAGTCTCGAAGAGGAGGGAGTTGCCCCTTCGGACTATTTGCAAAACCCACCTGTCCAACGTGATGGTGCGCCAGTGGGGGAGGTGATGGTGGATCCTGCCGCCCACTGGCGTTTGGTGGCCCTGAAAGGTCGGACTAGGAGGGTTTGGAGGCTGCTGCAGAGGAGGCGGTGGTGGACTGGCCCGCTCGCTGGCCCCCAGAACCCCGGCGGTGGTTCCCATGTCCTCGGCTGCGCTGAGGTGGAACAGCTTGCGCTGGCCTGTGTCTCTGAAAGGAATGTGGTGGGCCACGAAAGGGGCGAAAAGCAGACCGTGCAGGGCACGTGGTGAAGAGGCCCAAGGACTTGGCTGTAGCACGAGAGTCCTTGAAGCGCTCTA
This sequence comes from Calotriton arnoldi, assembly GCA_963921515.1. Taxonomy (NCBI): domain Eukaryota; kingdom Metazoa; phylum Chordata; class Amphibia; order Caudata; family Salamandridae; genus Calotriton; species Calotriton arnoldi. Next base: position 1,555,484 of record CAWUFW010000130.1, read on the forward strand.
GCGCACTGTCTGCCTTGTCGCCGAACAGGCGACGGCCATCAAAAGGCATGTCCATCAAGGTGTTCTGGACATCCCCAGAAAAGCTAGTCATCCTCAACCAGGCGTGACGGCGAAGCGCCACCGACGAAATGGTCCTACCCAGAGAGTCGGCAGTGTCCAGTCCACAACGAATGGCGAACTTTGCTGCGTCTCTCCCCTCGGCAACAGCACGGGAGAGCACGGTCTGGGCCTCCTCCAGACACTGAGGCAGCACTTGCACCACCGTATCCCACACAGAGTGGGAATAACGGCCCAAGAAGCATGCGGTGTTCACCAACCGCAGCCCTAAGCTGGAGGAAGAAAACAACTTCTTCCCAAGCTGATACAGCTTCTTGGATTCCCTGTCCAGTGGTGCGGTAGGGAATGCACTTTGGGACGCTGAGGCTTGGTCCACCAAGCTCTCGGGGGAAGGGTGTTGGGAGAGGAAAGTGGGGTCGCCCGGAGCCGGGCGGTGGCGTCTGGCAACCATCCTATCCACAGGAGCCCCTGTGGTGGGCCTGGACCAGGTGCCCAAAAGGATGTCCGAAAGGGCCTCATTAAACGGCAGCAGGGGCTCCGAAGAGCTTGCTGCAGGTTGAAGCACCTCTGTCAGGAGGTTAGCCCTGACTGCCATAGCAGGTAGCTCGAGGTTTAGGGCCTCGGCCGCCCTACGCAACACCACTGCGTAAGATGCTCCCTCCTCCGTAGCCACGGTAGGAGACGACAACATGCCAAGGTCTGGTGAGGTGTCCAGACCACTGGCATCCCCCAGGTCCTCTCTCCAGTCCTGGTCGTACTCCAACTGAGCAGTGAGAGGGTCCTCAGACCCCTCCCAGTCTTCCTCATCCTCCTCTGACTGCCAAACTGGATGAAAATGGCCAGGGTGGAATTCAGGCACAAAAGTACCTATCGGCGTCGGGTCCGGCGTCAGCCAACGCTGGTCCGACTCCATATCCACACGGAGGTGGGAGCCGGCGTCGACAGCGGACGCGATGCTGGTGGAGTCGGCGCCGGTGGAGGTGTCACAAGGTCGACCGGTACCGATCCGGATCCAGGCCTGGATTCAAGGGGGCCCTGCGGCGCCGGAGCCGCCGGCACGGAAGGCCTAGGGCCCCCAACCGACTCCCCGGGGCCCGAACGCGCGCCGGCGGAGTTGGGCTGCCCAAAGATGGCATGCATGGCTTCGCAAAACTGACGAAGCTGGGCAGGGGTCGCTCCGGGTCCCGGAAAGGGAGGGAAGCTCGGAGTCGACCCTACAGGCTCCGCACGTGGAGCCGCGGGAGTGGCACTGCCCGCATCCCTCGCCGCATCGGCCGACGGACGGGGAGAAGTCGAAGAGCGACGATGCGTCTTCGACTTCTTCTTGTGCTTCGACTTACCTGACCCAGAGTGCGAAGACTTGGATGACGAGTGGTGATGGCTCCGCGACCACTCCCTCGACCTCCCTCGCGACCTCGAACGGAGCGGAGCCGACTGCCGGCGCTCAAGAAGCTTTCGGGACCGCTCCCGCAAAGACTTCGGAGCCATGGTCCGGCAGTCGGAGCACGACTTGGGGTCGTGGTCGCGCTCCAGGCAAAAAAGGCACACGCGGTGCGGATCCATTACCGACATCATGCGGGAACAGGAACCGCAGGCCTTGAAGCCGGGCATCCCTACGTGCACCAGGAGTCGGTAAGACTCAAAAAGACATCGACAAAAGTCACCCAAAAAAGTTCAGTCAAAAAATGACTGGAGGTACCGCTCTCTCTGGATCTGCGCTGGCTAGCGCAAAAAAAGAAAGAACTCACGTCAGCACGCGAGGGCGGTGTCTAAGTAGCTACTGCAACGTCATGCCGGCGACCACGATGCCAACGACGGACGCGGAGCCGACCGACGCCACCTTCCGACGCGCAGAGGTACTGCTGACGAAAAACTTTCCAGATCCAGTCCGACGCCTGGGGGTAATTCTAAGGTAAGGAATCTATAACTAACTGTTTCTTTCAGATGTGTTGTACAGTGGCAGTTCTGAAGGCAATGTGTTGGTCCCAAGATGCGGGAGGCAGCAGCAATGAGAGTCTTTTGTGACGGGTCCAATCCACTCAACAGCAGCGATGCATCGATTCTGCTTGTAGATGCACCACTCAACTGAGGAGGTGCATCTGTTCTGCTCGAGAATTCGCCGCTCAGGAGAGGATGTGTTGGTTCCAATGGAGAAACACCTTAGGCACACTTCCAAGAGTCTAGGACTGGGGTGGCACAACTTGGCAGGGTAGACTCACAGATGGCAGAGTCTAGGTGCAGAAGAAGGTTGGTTGGAAGTCCTTTATGTCCCTGAGACTTCAGATCAGAAGGCCAGCCAGGTTACCCTCTTAGTCACTCTGGCTTCAAGTGACGCAGGTCCAGCCCCCACACCCCAGCAAGAGGTCAGCAGAGCAAGGCAGGAGTTGAGCAAATCAACAGTCCAGCAGAGTGGTAATCCTTTCAGCAGCACAGCAGTCGTCCTTCCTGGTAGTCTTCACAGGTCCTCACATGTCCAGAAGTGTACTGAAGTGGTGGTGTCAGAGGTCCAGTGCTTATACTCAGTTGTGACTTCGAAGTGGGGGAGACTTCAAAGACATGCCTTTGTAGTGCACATAGGTCCTCCCTTCCTGTCTTGGCTCCAGACTCACTACAGGGGTGTACGCAGCTCTTGTGGGGGGTGGGGGGCAGGACACAGCCTATTCTGGCATAAGTGAGGCTGAGTTCAACTCCTCCTTCCCATCCTGCCAGGATGGCCCATCAAGTCACACCTAGGCTCCCATTGTGTCTAGTTGTTTCGGGGGAATACACAAAGCCAAACTGTCACCCACCCCAGACATGTGATCGGAGACAGGCAGCAGGCACCAAATGCCTAAAGTAAGAACATGCCAACTTCTAAAAGTGCCATTTTCAGACTTGCAATTTAAAATCAGACTTCATCATAAGTTTGGATTTTAAAGTGTGCTTCCACAGACACTAAGCCTGAATCCATTATATCTTCCCATTTGGAAATTACTCCTATAAAATGTAATAAGGTAATCCCAATGTTATCCTATGGGAGATATAGTCCTTGCAGTAGTGAAAAATGACTGAGAGCTTTTCACTACCAAGACATGTAAAACTTAAAGTACAGGTCTTGCCTTTTAAATACATTGCACCCTACCCTCTGGATTATCCAGGGCCTACCTTAGGGGTGACTTATATGCATAAAAAGGGAAGGTTTGAGCCTGGCAAAAGGTTTATTTTGCCAGGTTGACATGACAGTGTAAAACTGTACACAGAGGCTCTGCAGTGGCAGGCCTGAGACATGGTTAAAGGGCTACTTATGTGGGTGGCACAATCAGTGCTGCAGGCTGCTAGCATTTAATTTACAGGACCTGGGTACCGGGGGAACCACTTTACTAGGGACTTATAAGTAAATTAAATATGTCAATTGGAGATGAACCAATGTTACAATGTTTAGGGGAGATAGCACAAGCACTTTAGCACTGGTTAGCAGTGGTAAAGAGCACAGAGTCCTAATACCATAAAAAACAAGGTCAGAAAAGTGGATGGGGCAAGCAAAATGTTGGGGGGGGGAGGGAGATCACCCTAAGCCTGTCAGTTCTAACATTTCTGTAGTTGAAGAGACTGTTTTTTGCTCTAATTTATTGAAATATTATATTGAGTTTTACAAAGTAGATATGCCTCTATTAATATCTGTAACATAAGGAGTTCTATAAATAGCACCTTAGCAGCTCACTTACAAGAAGGTGTAAATTATCCCAATAAGAATGCGATTTGTGTAAAAACATAGTATGACGAACAGATGAATTAACCTTGCACTGGGCCTAGCAAAGATGTAATCATCATCCTGTCAGGTTGTTGCTTGGTGACTTGAACGGGCTGCCTCGGAGAACGCCACACACAATACCACCTTGAAAGGCCAGATGCCCCTGATCGCACAGCCATATAAGTGGTCACAAAAGATGCGAGGCTTGTTAATCACTCTCAAAAGTCAGTTGATTATCCTGGGAGTACTAAGTTAGCTTGATCAGTCCCCCATACCATGCCTTCCTATTAGTACTGCAGCTGTCCTTTTGTGAAATAGTTGTCTATCTGAGTTTGCTGATATGGATTGCGCCCCTGAGCGGTGAAGGAGCAGGGTCGTAGGGCTGGTACTGTCAGGCTATCATGTACCTTTGGAGGGCAGACACATGCTACAGTGGCTTAAACATATACTGACTTATCCAATTTATTCGACTATGTTAACGGTGTTCTATTAAATGTTTATGTTGACCATATTATAAACATTGCTCTAGATGGGAATGAAGAGAGATTTGAAATGTGATGACCTCTTCAGATGTAACCAAATAATGTATAATGTGATTTTGAAAACTAAAGAGCAGCGTAAAAAATATGATTTCTGTAATAGAGGGAATGTCTAGAGTACAGAAAACCTGCTGAGGTCACATGTAATAAAGGTGGAACAAATCAGTTGAAGTTGAGAATGACCTACAGAAACAATAATGGCCAGCTTTGTTGATAAGTAAGCAATGTTTCAATTCATTGTGAATTTGTGAATCCATATCCTCAGATTTTCTGAATTTCTCTGATGTACTCCAAATAAAAAACATTTGCGGGAAGTGCATTGTCAGAGTAATAAACCAATTAATTCTCTGAAATGCCTTTTCAGGATCCCGCTAAAACAATTCTGCATGGAATATAAAGGCCAAGGTGATCTATGACCTCCACTTGGGTGTTATAGGTGTGGGATATATGAAAAACCTACTCATATGCTGTGGTCTTCAAGTCGCTATGTATTGGTCATGTGATTGGTACAACTCTTTTGAAACTATGAAGTCATTCGAGTGTTTAGTCTTTGCATACAAGTTCAAACATTTGCAGATTTTTATGGCTTCTTTCTGTGTCCCTATTTCTACAGCCCAATGTAACCTGGAGCTCTCTGAATAGAAGATAGTTTATACATCAAATTGTGAAGTTGTAAAATGCTCAAATAAGAGGCAATTTTAGTTCTTGGTAAACAGCTTCAGCTGTCTGTTGGCTAGATCTATGGTTTCCAATATTTAGTGGCTTTTGGTCAGTGTTATCCATTGCATGGGCGTAGGAAGTGTGGGGGATCCCTTTGGCGGTGGCGCCGCCGTGCAGATCCGATAGCCGCGCTGCTGTACCCGCCCGGTACGGGCACTGAGGGGTGTCGGGTGACTGCGGGCTTGCAGTACAACCGGCGGAGGCGGCGACCTGTGTGGGCCCGAGTAACTGGGGCGGATCGGACCCCCGACGAGAGCGACTGACCCCCGGCGACGTTGGGAGGTGAGCGAGGGGTGGCCCGCTGTGGTGGAGGTCTTGGTGGGCCCCCCTTGCCACCGCGAGATCGCCCTGGTGCAGCCCGGGTATTACGGTACATTGCGGCAGTCAGCGGGAGCGCTCTTGAAGGTTGGAAGCCCCGCGCTGCCGAGAGAACTTTAATGCTCTGGGTGATAAATTCATGTATACCCTCCCTATACAAAATGGCGACTCCCACAGCGCTGCCCACCGTGGTGGGTGATGTGCCCCAGCGCCCTTTCGGGGTCTGCGTGCGCCTCGAGAGCCTAGGGACACCGGGGGTGAGTCCGACCCTTCCCTTTCCACAAAGGGGTTTGGAAAGGGGCCCAGGATGCCGGACCCCAACATGGCCGACACTGGTGACTCCTTCCCCCGTGCTGAACTTTTACCTACTCATCCCTCCCTGGACTATGCCTGACATCAAGAGGACCTCCAGCTCTCGTTTTGCCGAACTTCAGACATTTCTCTTTTGCCGAACTGCCTTATCTCTTTCTCGCCCTCAGGTCCCCCTCTCGCCAATCTCAGCCTCCGACTCTTCTCCCCCTCCCACCCCCACCGCTCTCTACCCCCTTTGATGTCTCATTTCTCCGTTCAATCTGTTAATATGTAATTTTGAGGTGCCCAAGCCTAATCGCTGGTAAAATGTAATCATGAGTAAAGTCCCTACTTGTGTATATATGCTTAGATATTACTCTAACCACTAGTATATGTAGTAGACCTTTGTACTTACTACCATTCCTAGGAGTTTAGCGTTTATCCGTTTGTATCTCTTCCTTGAGTGACTTTGCAACTTGTACATTTGCAATTTTTGTCTGTGTGCATCTCTTCCTTGTGTGACTCTACAATTTGTACATTTACATTTTATTTTTTTTAAGTCCTTATGTAACGCTACCGGTTCTTTTGTAAAGCCCTCTGACGAAGGGGGGGAGGGTGCCGAACTTCAGACATTTCTCTTTGCTGGACTGCCTTATCTATTTCTCCCCCTCAGGTCCCCCTCTCGCCAATCTCAGCCTCCGACTCTTCTCCCCCTCCCACCCCCACCGCTCTCTACCCCCTTTGATGTTTCATTTCTCCGTTCAATCTGTTAATATGTAATTTTGAGGTGCCCAAGCCTAATCGCTGGTAAAATGTAATCATGAGTAAAGTCACTACTTGTGTATATATGCTTAGATATTACTCTAACCACTAGTATATGTAGTAGACCTTTGTACTTACTACCATTCCTAGGAGTTTAGCGTTTATCCGTTTGTATCTCTTCCTTGAGTGACTTTGCAACTTGTACATTTGCAATTTTTTTCTGCTTGTATTTCTTTTGTAACGCATGTAATCCAAAGTCCTTATGTAACGCTACTGGTTCTTTTGTAAAGCGCTCTGACACCTTTGGGTAATGTTCGCTATGTTCGCATTTCTTTTGTAACTCATGTAATTCAAAGTCCTTATGTAACGCAACTGGTTGTTTTGTAAAGCGCTCTGACACCTTTGGGTAATGTTCGCGCTATATAAAATCGCATTAAATAAATAAATAAAATAAAGATACATCCCCCCCAGATTTTGGAGTGGGGGGGACATGGGGGACAAGGGGGGGGGGGGGGACGAGGGGACAAAAGAATTTCCCCTCTCCCTTCTGTTATTCGCAGGGCCATTAGCCCGCGAAAGCACGACCTAATGGCCCTGCACTTGACCTGCCTGGAGTCAAAGAGGCCACCCACCCTCTACCTTTTGTTATGCTGCAGTAAGCCTCATGCGTTCTGGGAAGGGCAGAGAGGGAGAAAAACCCTGTCTCTTTTCCTTCATGCCCAGAGAAGGCAAGGACAGGGTCCACTTCTCCTGATCTGCCTCGGGCAGCTGCCCTCCTCCCCTCTCTCTCTCTTTATTCCTCCATCTCTTTCTGTCTCTGTCTCGCTCCTCCTTACGTGCTGATTTCTAGAGACAGCTCTTACGAACTCTCTCTTGCCTCTCCTTTTCTTTATTTGTTCCCCTGAGAAAAATTGATCCAAAAAAGGCGGAACACTTTGGCTGGAAATATCCTCATTTTCTGACCGTTTTCTATTCCAAAGAAAAACCTCAGGACGGAGAGAAAAAATAATTAAATACCTAAATAAAGCAATACAGAGTGGTCAGCAGACAGGCCAGATTGTTATTTACACCCACACACATTAGCGCCACTTTACAGAGTTTGCCAGTGAAAGCGCTACTTTCTTTTTATCTTCTTTCTTTGAACAACATAGTTTTCCCAGGGTGGAGAAGTGCACCATTCCTAAAGGGACTGCAATACCTGGTTGATGGGTGGAGTGGAAACGTTTAATATGATAGTTTTCAACTGTTTTAATTATTTTAGCTTATAAAATGTGTACTGCGGCTCTGTGTTCGGGGATGTGGTCTTTTTTAAACCAAACTGCTTACATTTTGAAAGGATATAAGCAATGGACATTGAAACGGGTGCCTTCCTGGTCCTGTAGTCATGTCCTGAACTTTTCAGGCAAAATCACTTACTGATTTCTAAATAATGAGTTTAAAACCGTTAAGGTAACCATGTTGTTCCCGATTACATTTCACATGCTTTGCTTATTCTTGCATTCCCTATAAGTGTTTGCTTTTTCCAGGGTGTTATTCATTTTTTTTCAGGCAGCATTTTACTGTTGTCTAGTGCATAATTTGAATTTAGTCGCAGAACAATTGAGTTGGAGCTGAAGGCAGTGCGAGTTTCTCTCAGTGGGGCAGTATGGTGTTCAGTGTGGGAGAGGATGTGGCACTCTGGCCAGAGCTGCTGAATTTGGAACTGGAGAACCATGTTCAGCCTTCATGACCAGTCCACCAGTCCACCAGACCACACTCCTGACAGAGCTCATTCCGATGCTACACCTTAGAAGGCCCGTGAGACCTTAGAAGCCCTGGTGTCTTAGCACCCGCAGGTGGACCCTAACAGTGGCAAGTGTGAGTTAACCTTGAAGGCCTGTCCACCACAATCCATACTGCAGGTCACCTCCAGTCTTGCGAGCAGGCATACGAAGAAGCACACTCCTAGATCGACAGTGACTATGTCACTGAGGTCACAAGACCCTTGAGGCCAGTCCACCTCACCCATTGGTACCTCCATTGGCCTTTTTCAGCAGTAGTAGTGCAACTTACCAGGGGTTGGCAATGTAGGATTTGCATGCACACCAAACTTAGGGGTGATTATAATGGCGGTGGGTCCGCCACGTCACCCCGTCAGTGGCGGTCCCACCGCCATCGGTGACTGCATCACCGCCCGCCATATTACAATGGTGGGTGGTTCCCTGGCGGTCGGAAAACCAATCGCCACGCACCCGACTGGCTCCTTGAGCCCGCCAGTGTGGTGGAGGGGCTCGTGGTTCCTACAATGCTGGTGGTGCCTACCAGGCACCGCAGTAGGGATTACGATGTCCCTTACCCGCCAGCCTATACATGGCGGTTCACCCGCCATGGAAAAGCTGACGGAAAGGGACATTGGGGGCCCATAGCAGGCCCCTTTCCCCCAGCCCCCAGACATGGGACCTGGGGGACATCTATGATGCCCCCCTACATATCACTGCACCATGCGGCAGGCACTGCATTGTGCCTGCCACGTAGTGCAGTGATATATGTAACATGTCCCTTTTTTACATTGCGGCGGATGATGCAGCCAGCAGCACCTGCTGCAATGTAAAAGATAGGCACTGCGAACGCCGCAGTGGCGGTCGCATTGTAATGCCTATCGTGGGGCCGCCGCCTTGAAGGCCAGCGGTCCCATTCCCTGATTCGATGGCGGACGGACTGAAGTCCACCTGCCATCGTAATCAGCCCCTAAGTTTGCAAACTTCATGGTCTCTGCTTCATGCACAAACACTTTTAACATGTGCAGCCTGCTTTCGGGCCACTGGAGTTATGCAGCAATGGAGGCCAAAATTATGTCGCAGTGTTGACTAAATTATGGAACAATAAAAAAGCTGCAGAGTAATGCGGTACATTTTATGATACTTTATTATCTTGACATATTTATACATACTAACAGCCTCTGCAAAGCGTTTGCCTCATTAGTACCTGTGTAACATACAAATGCAGCAGTGGGAAAGGTGACCAGTCAACCTTTGCAAAGGGCCCTACACAGCAACATAAGTCACATTTCTTTTAGTAATTTTTGATCCGTTTGAGCTACAAAATTGTTTTGGGTGAAATCGTTTGATTATGCAGCAGATGATGTATTATGTGGCAAATATGATACAGCCATAGTTAAGTGGAAAACATTTTTCCACTTAACTTAATTTTGCCCCAACATTGTAGTTGATCAATTTGTAAGTTCCCCAAACCCAAAAGTCGAGTTTGGGCACAATTTGCATTTTTAAAAGCAGTCCTACAACACAGGGCTACTTTTAAACTGACCTCAGGCTTCAGCAGTGCACACATGCAAGCGCAGAAAGGGCTGCTGGCCTCTAAACTGCCATGCCCTATTATATTCTAGGGACTTAAAGGTAGTTCTAATCCCCCTGCCCTATTATGTACTAGGGCCTTATAGGAGAGGTCATGCCAATCATAGGGGTACCCTAACCCATAGTACGCCCTAGTGTATGTAGGTGTTTTCACAGTATCTTTAAGTGTCTCTTTCAGAATAGCACTGGCCCTGGGCCTGTTTAGGCAGAGGCCAGGGTCAGTCTGAGTCAGGTACCACCAGTACCAGTGAGCAAAAAGTTGGGGCGTGCCCAGGGCACAGGATGGCTTTGCAACACTAGAGAAGCACAAACTCAGAACACCATGGTTGGGGGGTTCTCTTTAATAATCAGAATTGATTTCTATCCTAATGGACCCATTTTCCAACATTAGGATAAGGAAAGTCTGGGGAAAAATCATAACGTTCTAATCTATACCTTGAAGTTTTCATGCAGCTCTTTGATGACGGTTAATAGCTCACTGTTCAATTTTAGGATTTTAACTTATAAACTGCAAATACCAAAAGAATCTCTCAGACAAAAGCAGTAACTCACTGACCTATTTACATGATATGCATTTTGTGATCTGCGTGGTACACGTTCTTTGCAGCAGGCATATTACCCCACTGTGGCTACCTTACCATGAGTAAAAACTTCCACTAGACAAACCTCCGATCTCTCTCAATAAAGAACATTAATCACCAAAGTTATCTTCACATTTTTATTGTTGCCTGAAAATTGCTGGAGACCAGGAATGCAGCAGCAGGTACTTTTCAAACCATAATGCACTTGCAAACACGACGCCCCCACCCTAAATCAGCGACCTCTGTTTGCTTGGTGCATGAAGATGCAAGATTCATATACATGTTTTTTTAACATTTGTTCTGATTACTATATGGATGTAAATAACAATAAAGCATACATGAAAACTGTGACTACATGCCTGCTTTTCTCAATATTTCACTTCGAAAGTATGTGATTGTATTTGTTTAACAGGCGGTGATTTGCATAGGGTCACTGGAAAGTCCACAAGGTTGTCCCTGTCCCCCCCAGAATTTTAGTGTGTCCTACGCCCCTGATCCATTGTGCTTGGCACGCGTGGGTTTGTATCCCATCCTCGTTGCCAGGGTTAGAAAGAACCACTCGTAGTGTAGGTTCTAGTAATGTATTTATTGAAGCTGAGGAGCACTTCGCGACACAGCTCCCAGTAGAGTGTCCTTCTGTAATGTGTAGCGGTGTGGCTTGTGTCACGCCCCGCGCTTGTTGCTCGTGGGCCCCAGGCGAGTCACACCATGGCATGCTTATACTCAATTCAGTGTTGTGTTCCAAATGTGTTACTGCTTCATTGAGCCCATGCTGGCAGGAATCGGATGGCAAAGATTCCTGTTGACTGAGCGAGTTTCTTCTAGTATCTAAGCCGGCAGGTCGCTGCCCGTCGTGGGTGAAGTTACTTCTGAATAAAGTCTACATTTGGTGATGATTGTCCTTCACCCACTAACGCTCCTCGGCACCTGGATTTTGTTTCTTCATTTATGAAGTTTTTCGAGCTGTTGCCTTCGAGCACTGTTGGAGCGTGCGCTACGGAGTCTGCGTTTATGAGGCACATCTACACGCGCCCGTGATTCTGTGGCAACTCTGAAGGAGCACCCCAGCAACCCCTGCGGCAACTTCGGAGGAGCGCCCCAGCAGTCCCTATGGCAAATTTCGGCATATGCATCCCGTTGCTTGGCAACAGCTCCCCTGTACACAGCAGGCAACTTAGTGATGTCGGACGCAGCAGCCATCTTGAATCGGCTTACTTCAATGCTTTTAATGCAGGTAATGTTGCAGATTGCACACACATGGGGAAACTATGCTCTACGCATTATTATCAACTTCTGGATTTATCGATTGTGCACTCAGGCCCCTACCTCCCTGATATTTTTTCATTCGTTTTGCTCAAATGTACTTTGTCAATAAACGTGACTTCTTTCTTTACTCGGTTACTCTCTCTTATTTACAAGTTTTAAGCTTTAAGTATATGTACTTTTGCTGGTAGTGTTCTTTAATTTGGAGTTTTTCAGCTTTACCTCTGTCTTTTGGCCACCCATTTCTGCAGTATGGTCACACCACAACAAATTGCGCAGCCTCCTCCCTTCTTGCCTCTACCTGGTAAACCTACCATAAAATAAGCACATTAGTTTCACTTATTTGAAAGAATAAAGCAGTTACTGTCCTGGACGTTATTTGCACTTTTGTATGGTAGTTAGGGGCTAACAGCTCAGCAAATTTTTGACAATTTGCCGCCTGCAGTGAGACCCTTTGGCCAGTCTGGGGATGATCCATGGAATATATATTAGAAACCATTGAAAGGTTGCGTAACAAAGTTTGCTGAGGAACCAAGCATCAGTTTGGAATGACATAATTTTGTAAAACACAAGCAACTTCCTGAAGAAGGGGTTAAGGAGTATGTAGCTACACTCAGGATTTTAGCGGCCACATGTGAATTTGATTACAATGTATATTCGTGAGCAGTTCATTTTTAATTGTGTTTCCAGGAAGATCCAGGAACGACTACTTAGTTGTCGCAACCCCACCCTTAATGAGGTATTAGACCTGGCCAAGAGCATAGAAAGATCTCTAATTTCCTCAAAAGTTCTACATCCTGCATGTACAGTCAACTTGGTGTAAAGCACAATTCCTCAATAAGAGAGTGCTACTTTATGCGCAGTTCTCAGTAGAGGAAAGCCTTTTATTCAGAAGGAAATACAAAGAAGGCTTCGACATACTGTTAACGTTGTGGATCCAAGGACCACGTTAGCAACTATACTGGTTGTCCTGCAGTTGGCAAACGTTGCATGTCTTGCAAAAAAATAGGACACTTCCAGGTGGTGTGCAGGAGTAGGAAAGCTCCTGTATGCTTTAGCAACATTGATGTGGGGGTTGGCTTATGTACAGATTCCATCAGCAATGTACTTTTGACCGTTGATTGTAATATGGTGTGCACAACTGTGAAAGGTCCCACCTATCATGCTATAATTGATGATTTTTCCTCACAGGTCATGGTGGACTCTGGCTCGCCAATTACTATTCTCCGTGATACAACCTTCTATGATAAATGGGGTCGAGAGAAATTTCTATCCACACCCGATATTAATCCTAAAGCATTTGGGGGGGAACCTATTAATATGCTAGGTTTCTTTACTGCAAGGATACTGTGTCTGGGTAGGGAAACTATTACCAATGTGTACGTTGCCATAACAGGTAAGAACATTATTGGCTGGCAGGACTTAGCCAAAATAGGTCTATACCTGGGTCCTGGCTCAGACCCTCCAGTCATGCTAGGTGACATACCTGACAACTAGATATGTATTTTGGAGGAACTACTGGAGATAATTGTAGATGGGTATAAGGAGCTCTTCAGTGAATAGGTTGGTAGTGTGAAGGGTCTTGTTCACCACATCAGAATCAAACCTAGTGCTAAACCTTTCATTCACAAGGTGCGACAGATTTGTTTGTCTGTCAGAGAAGAGCTTAAACAATTGCTGAAGAATCTATGCATCCTAGGCATCATAGAGCTCTAAGAGAAATCCCAGTGAGTGCCTCCGATCGTAGTCGCACGAAAAAAATCAGGTGAAATCAGGCTCTGTGCTGACTTGAGAACCTTGAACGCTAACATTTTGGTGGACTGCCATCCCCTACCTAGGATACAGGGAATGCTAGCTAACTTAGGCAGTGCCAGATGGTTCCCCATCATTGATTTGAGATCAGCCCACCATCAGATTGCTTAGGACAAGGCCTCTCAGGAGCTGACAGCTTTTGTCACGCTCTTTGGCACCTACAAATATCTTAGGCTTCCTTTTGGGCTGGCATCAACTGCCAGCTTCTTTCAAAAGCTTATGAATGTTTTGTTTACTGGCACAAATGGGGTCCATGCCTACCAGGATGACATAGTGGTCTTTGCTAATTCTCTGGAGGAACATAATCTCATTATGGAAAAGGTGTTGTCCATCCTAATGCACAGGGGCATGATAGTCAGAAAGGAAAAATATAAATTTGCCACCTAAGAGTTAGAGTACTTGGGGCACACCATATCAGAATCGGGTATTAAACTCAAACTTTCCTTAATAATGGCCATCAAGGAGGCAAGTGCACCTACAGACTGTGATGAGCTCCGTTCCTTCTTAGGTCTTGCTGAATATTAAGCAAGGTTTGTTTCAGGATATGACCTAGCAGTAGAACCTCTCCGATTTTTACTTAGGAAAGGTCTGAAATGTATTTGGTCCGAGGAAGTACAAACCACTTTTGTAAAGGTAAAATATTTAATTGTATAAGCACCAGCATTGTTTGCATTCAGGGAAGACTGTACCTTGTTAATCACTGTGTATGCCAGTCTTCAAGGGCTAGGTGCTGTTTTGAGTCAAAAGATAGGAAGTAAAGAACAAACCATCATGGTTGCATCCAGATCACCCAGGAATTTTGAGAAACAATACAGTACCATAGAACGTGATTCAAAAGTTGAAGATGTATGTTTGTGGAAGGTGGTTTGAACTTCATACGGATCATAAACCCTTAGTTTTTATCTTCGCAGGAGGCATTCACAACAATATGTCAGCCAGCGAGACCAGACTTGTGTTGAAATTACATGAATACACATTCACCATTCGTCATCTGTCTGGTGGAAAGAATTTCAGAGCAGACGGTCTTTCCCAAATGCCTTTGACGTATTTTGATTAAGAAAATGACAATGATGATATAGAAGGTGTTGCTTCCATTGATGCTACTCATGCTTTGCAAGATAGTGACTTCATATTTACTGCTGATGAGTGGTTGAAGGCATGTCAGGAGGATGAGGTGCTGAAATTGTTAAAGGTTGGCCTCTTGTTCGATATTTACACAGTGAATTAAAAACATATGCACAAGTAGCCAGCGAACTCTCACTGGTTGATGGGTGGATTTTGAGAGCTGATTTGCATACCCCTCCACCCTCCAAAATGCACCCTTTCATCATTTCCAAAGCACATCAAGGACATCTGGGCACCACTAAACCATGCATGCACATCAAGGAACACTACTGGTGGCCTGCCTTAGCTAGCATTCCCTGTAAACAAGCAACATAAGTCAGTCCCTTGCTCGTCATGACTGGATGGGTTTGTTGTTTATCTCAGTTGTATCCTCTTGATTCTTTGTCTTTGTCCCTCCTGATGTGCTTGTCCTACCCAGGAGCATTCCAACCTCCCAGTGTTCTTGCTGATTAACTCATATCCTTCCACCTACAATCATGCTTGCGTTCAGGGAACTAATTTGTTCATTTTACTTTAAGCACTCTCATTTGTAATTTTTTAATATTTGCTTCACCCCACTCCTCCGTTTATGCTTTATTTTCACCCTCTCTCACCCTCCGACTTCTAGCATGTGATTGAAAAAAGCATTGGCAAAGCCAATAGCACAGCATTTTAGAGCTGAGACCTATTGGCTTTGTCAATGCCTGTTAAGAAAATGCAGAAGTCTTCATTCTAAGTATTACAAGAAAAATAGTGCAGTCAACCAAGATTACGGATAATGTGGAGTATATTCATTTTGGGATGTGGTATTACTGCAATAGTCCAAGAAGTTTTTTTTATACATCTTTTTATTGAAGTTCGAAGAAAATACAGTAGCATTTTAAGTTTCACTGTCTTACACATAATCATATCGATGAATAGAACTAAACCCCCTGACAAGCCCCTCACTCCCATCCTCAATCTTGGGATCTAGCGGGGGTCCCATAATTGTCCCTCTGGGTGCTGGATCAGACCCTGCCAGAGCCATCCCACGGTAGGTGCTCCAAGAGCTCCATATTTTGTCCCATTTCTTTGGACAACCTATTTTGTTGTACGTTGTTTTTTCAGCTATCATACATCAGCCCATATACCGTTTCCAGGACCTCTGACTCCCCAGCTTTAGCAATTTTTCTTTTCGCCACTGACAACCCGAGCATGGTCCATATTTTGTGGTATTTCAGGGCTGTGTCCTCCCCTACACATTTAGCATATACTTTTTGGCTGATCTGGTTCAAACCCCCCCCCCACCCCCCGGCTTGCCTCATGCAGTCTGAAAGCTCTGTTTGCAACTACTGAATTACTGGGCAGATATGTTATGATAGAAAGTGACTACCTGCCCACACCCTCTCAGGCACAGACCGGTAGTGGCTCTAACAATTTTCAGAAGGGTTGTTCTGTAATAGTAAGAATGATGTAGTATATGGAGCTGCACCAGATGGAACCCTGATTTTATCGACACTTCCTTGGGCCACCCATGTCCTCCTCCCACTCGCCATCTTCAAAGTTTCCTACGTCTTCCTCTCACCTTTCCTTTAGCTGTTTCAGGGCATCTAGGGAGTGATTTAGGATCTTTTTATATGTCAATGATGTGGCTTTTGTGAGCAGTGGGTCGCCAAGTAGTTTGTCCTCCTGGGGGGGAGGGGGGAGGACTTCACCAAGTCTGTGCCCCTCGCCATGGTTGACTGCAAGGCATGCCTGACCTTCAGATAACGGAAGATCTCCGAGTCAGCCAGTTGGTATTACGGCTTTAATTCCGATAGAGGAATCATGTCTCTCCTTACTCACAAGTCTCCTACAGTGGATATGCCTAATAGATCCCATTTGTCAAATCCTTCCGTATCTCCCAATGTGGCCAGTGCCTCTGAGTCCCAGAGTGAAGTTGTTGGAGTAGTTTTGTTCCCCACCCTAGAAAAGTTGTTACTTTCTGCCATCATTTCACCACTGTGCTGGTGGGAACGGGGAGTTTCCTTCGTGGTCTCGTGCCATATAATGCTGCTGGGTACTCCATAGCACTCATTACCCATCTGTCTATTCACAGGGCCGACTTAGTCTGTGCTTGGAAAGCCCAGTCATTTACCGCACTCAACTGGGATGCCCAGTAATATTTCTGTATGTCTGGAAGTGCAATCCCCCATCATACTATCCCCTCGTCAGTTTGGATTGGGCGATGCGCACTGACCTGCCATCCCACAGTAGCAGTCGCAGCTCTGCCTCTATCGCCTCTATCTGGGGACCTCGTATGGTGTGTTCTGTAGTACATAAAAGAAATGCGGTAGGCCATCATTTTTAACGGCGCAGCCCTGCCTAATAGGGAAAGCAGTAAGGCCCTCCAGTGTCGCACATCACCTCTCAGTTACTACAGCAGTGAGGATAGGTTTCAGGCTTCGAAAAGCTTGGGGTGCGTCATTGCATAAATACCCAGGTATCTAAGGCCGGTCTGTGTTGCCACAGCTCATTAGTCTACCAGTAGTCGTATGATCCCACCCACAAGTGAATACATCAGGGATTTATGGCAGTTAATGACATGCTGAGTATTTCCCAAAGTTTGTGACTATTTGCATTATCCTAGGCATTGTCATCTCAGGGTGGGTAATATAGAGCAGAACATCGTCCATGTACAGGGATATTTTATCTCCCATGCGCCCCCCCCAGTCCAGTCCCCGGACCAGCAAGTCCTGTTGCACCCGTGCAGCCAGTGGTTCCAGGACCCGTGCAAAGATCACGGGCAACAGGGGCAACCCTGGCTGGTGCCCCACCAGAGTTAAATAGTGGTTAAGAGCGACCCATTGACCCTGGCCCTCGCTAGTGGGCCACTAAAGAGCAGGCACACCCATTTCTGAAATTGTGGGCCGAAGCCTAATCTTTCCAACACCGCACAGATGTAGTCCCATTCCAGGGTATTGAACACCTTTTTAACGTCCAGGGACATCACTAGCGCATTTTCGAGCAGTGTCTCTCTTTGCCCCAATACTCTATATAATCGCTATTGATTAAGTCTTGTGCTTTGGTGAGGCATAAAGCCCGATTAGTCCGGGTAGATCAGTGACTGGATCACCAAGACCATAGCTAAGATCTTGACCTTGGTCCTCCGGGGTTTCCCTTCATTTTGAAGGACGACGATTGTGGCTAGTTTCTGGTCTCGTGGGAGTATATCCCACTCTCTACCCTCTCGATACATTGCTATAAAGTGTGGGGCAAGTTTGGAGGCCATGGCTTTGTATAGTTCTTTTGAGAGGCCATTGGTGCCTACAGCTTTACCCAACTGCAGCTCTTGTATCGTGGCCTCAATCTCTTCCGCTCCTATCTCAGTCTCTAAGTAATCTTTGTCTTCACTTGTTAGCCGAGGAAGTCTAATGTCTTTAAGGAAATCCACTACCTCCTCAGTTGACTTGGTTACAACAGGGGAGTATAGGCGTGCATAGTAAGTGACAAAGGCCCCAGCTATATGCACCCCCTACCCTGAACCAGCTCGCCTGTTTCAGTTTTACCTTCCAATACTCAATTTCGGAACTGATCCAGTTTGTCCCACCAGGCCAGCAGTTCACCAGCTTTGTTCTTGATATTATAAACCCAGTGTATAGTGGCCCTATGTGTTGCGATGGCTGCACTGTTGGCGAGGTCCCTAAACTCTTGTTGTTTGAGGCTCAGGCTATGCCTCATTTCTACATCCTCTCCATTTATAAGGCGGCTTTCTATTTCCATTATCTCTTTCACCACTGCATCTAGTTTTTCTTGCCTATTTTCTTGATCCATGATATTAAGAAGAGTGCCTGCTCCCTGACCACTGGTTTCTATCCCTGCCACAGGGATAGGGCAGATTCCATTGTTCCCACATTTTCGGTGGAGCATTGGTCAGTGCATTCCCTAGGACTCTCCACGACCCTCTGGTCTTTAAGGTACCAAAGACTCATTAGCAAGCTGTGCTTGCGAGCCTCTGGCTGTTAGTGTATTACCACCCACACCAGCGAGTGGTCAGAAATTCCCCATGGCAGTTGTTTGACCTCGGTATATGGGTGTGTTTGTGTACGTTGAGCGATACAAAAGGGGATGATGGACGGAACGTTTGAGCCAATCAAACACTCACCCCCAGTCAACTGATCTGGGTTTAATCCATCATCATTCTTTAGCTCACTCCACCACCCCAGTTCAGACATGGCCATATGCAAATCAGTCTGACCCTGTGCCTCATGGGAACAGTCCAGCCCGAACTGCCAAGCCATGTCTTCCCTGGACCGGAAACAAGCATCCTAGGACCGGTTTCTGGCATTCCAGCCGTCATCAGCCAGGCTTGCTTGAATCCAGTGGCAAAGTGAGCAAGGGACCCACGTCTGGGCATACCCCCGCCAACTTAGGGCGAACAAAGCGATACAAAAGGGGATGATGGACGGAACGTTTGAGCCAATCAAACACTCACCCCCAGTCAACTGATCTGGGTTTAATCCATCATCATTCTTTAGCTCACTCCACCACCCCAGTTCAGACATGGCCATATGCAAATCAGTCTGACCCTGTGCCTCATGGGAACAGTCCAGCCCGAACTGCCAAGCCATGTCTTCCCTGGACCGGAAACAAGCATCCTAGGACCGGTTTCTGGCATTCCAGCCGTCATCAGCCAAGCTTGCTTGAATCCAGTGGCAAAGTGAGCAAGGGACCCACGTCTGGGCATACCCCCGCCAACTTAGGGCGAACAAAGCGATACAAAGGGGATGATGGACAGAACGTTTGAGCCAATCAAACACTCACCCCCAGTCAACTGATTTGGGGGTGAATGTTTGCCAATGTGCAACATTCCGTCCATCATCTTGTGTGTTTTGTGTACGTTGAGCCAGCAGATAGTCAATGAAAGTGTCTATTGTGTGCGCTTGAGTAGTATGTATATTGTCAACTCTGTGAATTATTGCCCTCCACGGGCCCACCAGACCCAATGCAGCCAAGATTCCTGGAGCGGAGTCGGCTTTGTCTGTGTTTTTTTATGTCGATCTGTCGCAATCCGCCCTGGATACCATTCATAATAAAGTCCCCTCTCATTATCAATGTGTCCTCCGGTAATTGGACAAGCAAGGACTCCACATCTGGCAGCGCTAGTGCATGTAGTGTAGATGGGATATATATGGAACATATAATGACCGTCAGGCCTTCCAGGTCACCAGAGAGTGCCCTGCAGGTCTGTTTCTTAGGCGATTAGTGGGAGTATTTTTTAGTGAGTATGCCAACCCCCCTGGAGCCAGATATGTACCCTGAGGGGGCTGCCATTTTATAACCCCATTTGTCTAGGGCTTTGTAGGACGTGCCAAGCATATGTGTGTCTTGAATCATCACTATGTCAGGGGTGTGTCTTCTAAAATATTGTAGGATCACTTCCCATTTTATCTTGTCCTCCAGGACATCGACATTCCACAAGATTGTCTTGAGTGAGTTTACTTTGGCCATGAAGTGGTAGTGTTGTGGATTTCCCCCAGTATTGAAGCATTAATCACTGGTATGTCAGCTAATCTATTCAGGGTCTCAGTATTCACCCCACTTTTGTGGTTAAACAGTGAAATCATGTAGTAGGAAAATATTTTGAATCAAACAACTCCCTCGAAAAACGACCCCCTTCTTGTATCCCTGCACGTTAGGCCTAAAAATGCCCACCCCCAACTCTGCAGAGTGCCTGTCATCCCAAAACTGGTGTATACCAAACTGGTGACATGGTCAACAAGTTCTGCTAAGTTTAACTTGCTCCCCCCCCCCCAATTACCAATCGCTGTCCTTGTTCCACTGCATGACAGTTTATAAGGCTAGCGATACATGCCAGTGGGCATGTAGCTCAAATGGTCGCATTTGTTCAGTTCTCGAAGTCCGGTACTCGTGAAAATGACCTCTTGCTATGCTCCTCTTTTCTTCTAGTGTGGGCCTTCATTCTGATCTACTCCAGTCTTGTTTTTCGCTGATACCTCGCTTTCTCCCAATGGTGGCTGCGAGGTTTGCTTGTCCCTGGATGGCCGTCGGGGCCTCCCGCCGTCCAGGCAGTATCACAAGGTCTTGCCTAGCGCCTCAGTTGCGACTGCCCGTCACTGGCTAGCCACTATTCACCAGCCAGTCCCATGCCTCAGTGGGGGATGTAAAGTACCATGTCTTTCCCTCTGCCACTACCCTTAACTTTGCTGGAAACATCATTGAATATTTTAAATCTTTCCGTCTCAATAGATTCTCGACTTTGTCAAAGTTGCGTCTCAGCTTCTGCATTCTAAGAGTGAAATCCGGGTAGATGCTAATAGTGGCTTTTTCATATTTGAGGGGCAGACTCCATCAGGCAGCCTGCAGGATTGCATCTCGACCTCGGTGGTTGAAGATACGGGCAATTATTGTTTGAGGTGATGCACCCGGTTGGGGCGTGGGGGATGGATTCTCTGTGTGCGCGCTCTATGAAGAAGAGTTTAGAGACCCGTTTAGGTTTTAATGTGTTCATGATAAAATCTTTCAAGAACAAGTCAACACTAGGGCCCTCTGTCCATTTGGGTACACCCAAAACATCAATGTTGTTTCTCCTAGATTGGCCATCAATGTCCTCAAGTTTGGCCCCTGTTGTCTCAGCCTCTGCAGGAGTCGGGTGACTTGCTCTTTGAGAGTCTGTGTTTCTGTGCAGAGTGCAGCCAGCTGGATTTTGTTCTCCTTGAGCCGCTCTCAGTGATTTTGCACCCATCTGCCCTTAGCAGTATAACCTCCGTATTGATGGAGTCACTTTTAGACTCCAAGAAGCTCTGGACTCCCTGAATTACATCCATAATATCTTTCAGAGTCTGCTCTGTTGTGCCCAGTGCACTGCCTGCATCGGAGTAACGCACCCCCACCTCCGCTGGTGCCCAAAGTAATGTCTTGGGCATAGCATATTTGTCAAGTTTTATTTCTTGTGCCCCCTTGATTCCTTTGGCGCCAGTCATTGTGCCTGAGAGGGGGACGTGTTCGCTTATGGGTGATACTCACCGCTGCCTGCCAGGGCACTTGCTGCTCCTCTTCTGAGCCCCGCGGCCTCAGGGTTTCCCGAACTCCCTTAGAACCCTGGCCCATGGTCCTCTGTAGATTCAGGGGCCTCCCATCTCGCTTGGGGCGCCCTCTTACAGTTGGGCACCAGAGCAGTAGCCGCCACAGCGCCAAAGTAAATGTGTCTTGCTGCGGGGACATGCCCGAGGTCCCAGGCATCCCTCGGCAGCACTGTCAAATTAGGCCAAGAGATGGAGGTCCTTTTCCAACCAGTGCTTCCCCTCTTTCTGGGGCGCAGGCAAAATCGCTAATCCGGCTCGGGCAGGTTGAGCTGGTTACTCAGGCTGGTGAGATCCATCCCCGCCTCCTCCGTATGAGGACCCCATCCCCGGGGGCACCCTCCTACAGTGCAGGCCTGAAATATGTGTACCTGGGTGATCTGGCCGAGAGGGTCGGCGACTCCCCTGGGGCCGCAGTGCACAGCGCGCCAACTACCGCTGCTCAGGGCCTCATGACTCACTCCTTCCACTCTGGGCACTGACAAAGCCTGCCAAGATGGTCGCGGCCGGTTACACTGCTTCTGGCACCCTTGATCTGGCAACTCCCCAGGGGCTGCAGTGTATATCATGCCAGCTGCTGCCGCTCAGGCTCTCAGGACTCACACTGTCATCTCCCAGTGTCGCTGCAGCCTGCCAAGATGGTAACGGCTGCTGATGCGGTTTCTTGCGCCCTTTAGGCCGCCTTTCTCTAATTTGAGCCCGAAGCTAGCCCGCACCCACAGGCCGCATCCTGTCAGAAGCCGCAGAGTGCTTCAATCTGGAATTTTTCTTTTGGTGCGGCATTCCGGCACCTTCCCGTCTTTAGTGCGGTGATACGCTTTGCTAGGGAGCGGATTTATTTACGGATGGTGGGGGATTAAGGAGAGGGAGGCACGGAGCCACTTTAACAAGCAGCCCTTTTCTCTGCCGGCTGGCCACGTTCCCCGCACTAGGCCAAGTTTTAACATAGAGAATAGGAAATGTCAGCAAGAATTAATATTTACACACCAATTCCTGCATGCACTTTTTCTCAGGGTGTATACACTAACCTAGGCTTTTCATGGCAAAATCTGCACAAGAAAATGAACTCAGAAGTGCAATGTTTTCACACTACTCATAAGCCAGATTCTGGAGGAAAATCTTGTTTCAGTCCAAATCAGGATTTCTGTTAAACTTATAATAAGGGCTTGTATCTTTAACCAGCCTTTAGTAAGAGCATCTGCAACAGAGTTGAGTCCTCCTATATTTCAGGCACAGTCTGTACTCAGTGTGAACTCAATTTAAATTGCATATTTTTGATCTCATGTTAGCAAATGAATCTCTTTCCTTCTTTATCGTTTGTATGCACCCGCTGGCCGGATGGATCAAGTGCTACAATCTGCATTTAGAAATCTATGAACCTCACTATCTCCGTGAGGAGGAAAATCTATATATGAAGCACATGAGACAAATACAGCAGGTGAGAACAGTTCCTAAGGCTGGAGCTCAGTGATCCACCCGCCTGCAGTTTGAACAAGGACCAAGTCACAAAGACACTTGTGCATGCAGATCTGAATTATTCTCGTAAGTGGCTTTATTTACAAGTGCAAAGTGTTCACAAAAGGATATTCTGCACTCAAAGACTTTCATTACTTTTTCCTTCCAGGGGATCTTCCTTGATAATCAGATCTGGAACAGAATAATCTGGCCCATGTGCGGATCCTGGAACACATTTTTCACGGTGAAGTCTCTGCTTGCATCAACCCTTATAAGAGTTCTCAACAAGCATTTGCAATGCAATAGGTCTCGCATTTGCGCGAGTTTAAGCTATTGGCATTGTAAATGACAATGCCTTTATTTATGTTTTCAAAACCAATACGTAAATAAAAGGCATTGTCATTTACAATGCCAATAACTCAAATTCTCGCAAATGCGAGACCTATTGCATTGTAAATGCTTGTTTTCATTGGCTGGGGGCAGTCGAAGGGTGGAGAGGGTCGGTTTAAATGAAAAGGGCTGAAGGAATCCTCCCGGGTAAATTAAAAACAAATACTTACTCTGCATTTTAAATAACAAGCAGTTGTAACACACTGACACCGGGAGAGAGGACGTGAGAGCAAAGCAAATGGGCAGCCTGAGAAGATTTATGGCCCGATGAGGGGGATAAGCTATGCGTGGAGTGGGGATGTTGTGAGGGCTGGAAGGGAGGGGCCCCAGAAGAGAGACTCACGATGCGAGGTCTGTATGTTTTAAGTGAATGTGCTTGTCCTGTGCTGGCTGGTGCTCAGGGAAACAAAAGAGAGGAAGGGGTTAAGGATTGGTGCAAGGTGGGAGGGTGACTGAGGGAAACGGAGATAACTCCCCTAAACAAAGGTGATGCATTTGGAGCGACGATGTGGCATATCATGCAAAGCTGGTGACTTTGGAACTGGGGAACTCCGCCTAAGCTCCCTGTGCCTTCCAAAAATGAAATGGATACAAGTTCAGTATTAAAAGCGGAGTAAAGCGAAAGCCTGCTATTTATTGTTGCCTTTGTACGTTTCAAAGAGGACAGCAGGCAGATGCAGCGGCGCGAGAATACTTATGACAAACTAAAAAACAATCCACATCGTGATGTAATCTGAGCAGCGCTTGGCTTGTTAACATAAATAAATACATTACTAAAAGCGCGCAGCGTGCTGCGATGTCATGGGTCAAAGAGGGGAAGCTCATTAAAGAAAATAGTGCTCACCGACTTATGAAGCAGACCATGTAACGACACAAGTAAAAAGTCCAGTTGTTTTTCAGCCTCACCTGGATACATTTTCTTTCAAAAACACGTTTGTGGAAGAGGTTTTTCCTTGTCACCTAGTTCCCCTGGTAGTTTATGTAGTTATGATAGGTTTTAATTATTAAAGTAACTAAACTGAATTGGCTAACACAGCCTTTTTAATAAACTGTTGAATTATTTATTATATATAGAAGATATGATTTTTATAACAAAAAGGAAATGTGGAATGTAAATTGCTTTTGGTAAAAAGTGCCCTAGAAACCCACACATGGATGGGACTATTCTATTCAGTGCTTATCATTTCAGTGGGGATTCCCCTGATGGAAATCTTACTGATAAGCAGCCGCAGATCGTGCAGGTAAGAGCGGTGGGGCCGGGTTGCGGGTTTCAACTGATGACCATGTGGGAAAATTAATTATTTATTTAATTTTCCCACATGGTCCTCTGTCGAATACCCCCCAACCCGGCCCCACCGCTCTTACCTGCCCGGGCCGCTCCTGCTGGTAAGTTAACATGCCTTACTCACTATTCTTTGAATCGTAGTACCCGAGACTGTAGATGTATACTGTGATTAGTAAAACCAAAAATGCCAGACTCAGAGACAAACAGCGTTAGATTAAGAATTTGGACCTACAAAAGATCTTACACCACACGACTTTTGATTCCAATGGTATCACACCATGTGACATGAGTGAAAGTGGTAACATTATTAAAATAACAATCTGTCGCTAAAGTTTCTTTCTATACGTCTAAACCAAAGAATGCAATCATTAACATAGACTATCGGTCTGATTTAGAGTTTGGCAGAGGGGGTACTCTGTTGCAAAGGTGACGCAGTACCCTCGCCACCAAACTCACGGTCCGCTTGGCCGATTTAGAGGTGGGTGGGCCAATTATGTGAACAAAGGAGCCCTCTCTGGCTTCATTGACGAAACCCTGGTAGAGTATGGGCCATCAGAAGTTAGCCATCCAACTGTCTGCCGAATTTCGAGTGGGTGGTCAGATGGCTTTATTTGCTGTCTGTCACCGCCAGGTTTTGTATAGTAAAAATAAAAAATATTCTCTGAGCTGTGCCGCAAAACTATAGAATAAAAAAAATTTAAAAAAAATCCTGTGGCCAGAGGTGTCATTTTGTAGGCACTGCCTTTGTTTTTTTGGTTTTTTTTTAGCTACAGGTCCAACTCGGATCGGTAACTAAAAAGAAAAGAAAAATGCATTAGCAACAATGGGGCGGAAGCAACACAGGAACACAAGGGTTACAGGTGAGGGTGCAGTAGCAACAACACAGGGGCATGGGTGATTCGTCATCTGTCTGGTGGAAAGAATTTCAGAGCAGACGGTCTTTCCCAAATGCCTTTGACGTATTTTGATTAAGAAAATGACAATGATGATATAGAAGGTGTTGCTTCCATTGATGCTACTCATGCTTTGCAAGATAGTGACTTCATATTTACTGCTGATGAGTGGTTGAAGGCATGTCAGGAGGATGAGGTGCTGAAATTGTTAAAGGTTGGCCTCTTGTTCGATATTTACACAGTGAATTAAAAACATATGCACAAGTAGCCAGCGAACTCTCACTGGTTGATGGGTGGATTTTGAGAGCTGATTTGCATACCCCTCCACCCTCCAAAATGCACCCTTTCATCATTTCCAAAGCACATCAAGGACATCTGGGCACCACTAAACCATGCATGCACATCAAGGAACACTACTGGTGGCCTGCCTTAGCTAGCATTCCCTGTAAACAAGCAACATAAGTCAGTCCCTTGCTCGTCATGACTGGATGGGTTTGTTGTTTATCTCAGTTGTATCCTCTTGATTCTTTGTCTTTGTCCCTCCTGATGTGCTTGTCCTACCCAGGAGCATTCCAACCTCCCAGTGTTCTTGCTGATTAACTCATATCCTTCCACCTACAATCATGCTTGCGTTCAGGGAACTAATTTGTTCATTTTACTTTAAGCACTCTCATTTGTAATTTTTTAATACTTGCTTCACCCCACTCCTCCGTTTATGCTTTATTTTCACCCTCTCTCACCCTCCGACTTCTAGCATGTGATTGAAAAAAAGCATTGGCAAAGCCAATAGCACAGCATTTTAGAGCTGAGACCTATTGGCTTTGTCAATGCCTGTTAAGAAAATGCAGAAGTCTTCATTCTAAGTATTACAAGAAAAATAGTGCAGTCAACCAAGATTACGGATAATGTGGAGTATATTCATTTTGGGATGTGGTATTACTGCAATAGTCCAAGAAGTTTTTTTTATACATCTTTTTATTGAAGTTCGAAGAAAATACAGTAGCATTTTAAGTTTCACTGTCTTACACATAATCATATCGATGAATAGAACTAAACCCCCTGACAAGCCCCTCACTCCCATCCTCAAACTTGGGATCTAGCGGGGGTCCCATAATTGTCCCTCTGGGTGCTGGATCAGACCCTGCCAGAGCCATCCCACGGTAGGTGCTCCAAGAGCTCCATATTTTGTCCCATTTCTTTGGACAACCTATTTTGTTGTACGTTGTTTTTTCAGCTATCATACATCAGCCCATATACCGTTTCCAGGACCTCTGACTCCCCAAGCTTTAGCAATTTTTCTTTTCGCCACTGACAACCCGAGCATGGTCCATATTTTGTGGTATTTCAGGGCTGTGTCCTCCCCTACACATTTAGCATATACTTTTTGGCTGATCTGGTTCAAACCCCCCCCCCACCCCCCGGCTTGCCTCATGCAGTCTGAAAGCTCTGTTTGCAACTACTGAATTACTGGGCAGATATGTTATGATAGAAAGTGACTACCTGCCCACACCCTCTCAGGCACAGACCGGTAGTGGCTCTAACAATTTTCAGAAGGGTTGTTCTGTAATAGTAAGAATGATGTAGTATATGGAGCTGCACCAGATGGAACCCTGATTTTATCGACACTTCCTTGGGCCACCCATGTCCTCCTCCCACTCGCCATCTTCAAAGTTTCCTACGTCTTCCTCTCACCTTTCCTTTAGCTGTTTCAGGGCATCTAGGGAGTGATTTAGGATCTTTTTATATGTCAATGATGTGGCTTTTGTGAGCAGTGGGTCGCCAAGTAGTTTGTCCTCCTGGGGGAGGGGGAGGACTTCACCAAGTCTGTGCCCCTCGCCATGGTTGACTGCAAGGCATGCCTGACCTTCAGATAACGGAAGATCTCCGAGTCAGCCAGTTGGTATTACGGCTTTAATTCCGATAGAGGAATCATGTCTCTCCTTACTCACAAGTCTCCTACAGTGGATATGCCTAATAGATCCCATTTGTCAAATCCTTCCGTATCTCCCAATGTGGCCAGTGCCTCTGAGTCCCAGAGTGAAGTTGTTGGAGTAGTTTTGTTCCCCACCCTAGAAAAGTTGTTACTTTCTGCCATCATTTCACCACTGTGCTGGTGGGAACGGGGAGTTTCCTTCGTGGTCTCGTGCCATATAATGCTGCTGGGTACTCCATAGCACTCATTACCCATCTGTCTATTCACAGGGCCGACTTAGTCTGTGCTTGGAAAGCCCAGTCATTTACCGCACTCAACTGGGATGCCCAGTAATATTTCTGTATGTCTGGAAGTGCAATCCCCCATCATACTATCCCCTCGTCAGTTTGGATTGGGCGATGCGCACTGACCTGCCATCCCACAGTAGCAGTCGCAGCTCTGCCTCTATCGCCTCTATCTGGGGACCTCGTATGGTGTGTTCTGTAGTACATAAAAGAAATGCGGTAGGCCATCATTTTTAACGGCGCAGCCCTGCCTAATAGGGAAAGCAGTAAGGCCCTCCAGTGTCGCACATCACCTCTCAGTTACTACAGCAGTGAGGATAGGTTTCAGGCTTCGAAAAGCTTGGGGTGCGTCATTGCATAAATACCCAGGTATCTAAGGCCGGTCTGTGTTGCCACAGCTCATTAGTCTACCAGTAGTCGTATGATCCCACCCACAAGTGAATACATCAGGGATTTATGGCAGTTAATGACATGCTGAGTATTTCCCAAAGTTTGTGACTATTTGCATTATCCTAGGCATTGTCATCTCAGGGTGGGTAATATAGAGCAGAACATCGTCCATGTACAGGGATATTTTATCTCCCATGCGCCCCCCCCAGTCCAGTCCCCGGACCAGCACGTCCTGTTGCACCCGTGCAGCCAGTGGTTCCAGGACCCGTGCAAAGATCACGGGCAACAGGGGCAACCCTGGCTGGTGCCCCACCAGAGTTAAATAGTGGTTAAGAGCGACCCATTGACCCTGGCCCTCGCTAGTGGGCCACTAAAGAGCAGGCACACCCATTTCTGAAATTGTGGGCCGAAGCCTAATCTTTCCAACACCGCACAGATGTAGTCCCATTCCAGGGTATTGAACACCTTTTTAACGTCCAGGGACATCACTAGCGCATTTTCGAGCAGTGTCTCTCTTTGCCCCAATACTCTATATAATCGCTATTGATTAAGTCTTGTGCTTTGGTGAGGCATAAAGCCCGATTAGTCCGGGTAGATCAGTGACTGGATCACCAAGACCATAGCTAAGATCTTGACCTTGGTCCTCCGGGGGTTTCCCTTCATTTTGAAGGACGACGATTGTGGCTAGTTTCTGGTCTCGTGGGAGTATATCCCACTCTCTACCCTCTCGATACATTGCTATAAAGTGTGGGGCAAGTTTGGAGGCCATGGCTTTGTATAGTTCTTTTGAGAGGCCATTGGTGCCTACAGCTTTACCCAACTGCAGCTCTTGTATCGTGGCCTCAATCTCTTCCGCTCCTATCTCAGTCTCTAAGTAATCTTTGTCTTCACTTGTTAGCCGAGGAAGTCTAATGTCTTTAAGGAAATCCACTACCTCCTCAGTTGACTTGGTTACAACAGGGGAGTATAGGCGTGCATAGTAAGTGACAAAGGCCCCAGCTATATGCACCCCCTACCCTGAACCAGCTCGCCTGTTTCAGTTTTACCTTCCAATACTCAATTTCGGAACTGATCCAGTTTGTCCCACCAGGCCAGCAGTTCACCAGCTTTGTTCTTGATATTATAAACCCAGTGTATAGTGGCCCTATGTGTTGCGATGGCTGCACTGTTGGCGAGGTCCCTAAACTCTTGTTGTTTGAGGCTCAGGCTATGCCTCATTTCTACATCCTCTCCATTTATAAGGCGGCTTTCTATTTCCATTATCTCTTTCACCACTGCATCTAGTTTTTCTTGCCTATTTTCTTGATCCATGATATTAAGAAGAGTGCCTGCTCCCTGACCACTGGTTTCTATCCCTGCCACAGGGATAGGGCAGATTCCATTGTTCCCACATTTTCGGTGGAGCATTGGTCAGTGCATTCCCTAGGACTCTCCACGACCCTCTGGTCTTTAAGGTACCAAAGACTCATTAGCAAGCTGTGCTTGCGAGCCTCTGGCTGTTAGTGTATTACCACCCACACCAGCGAGTGGTCAGAAATTCCCCATGGCAGTTGTTTGACCTCGGTATATGGGTGTGTTTGTGTACGTTGAGCGATACAAAAGGGGATGATGGACGGAACGTTTGAGCCAATCAAACACTCACCCCCAGTCAACTGATCTGGGTTTAATCCATCATCATTCTTTAGCTCACTCCACCACCCCAGTTCAGACATGGCCATATGCAAATCAGTCTGACCCTGTGCCTCATGGGAACAGTCCAGCCCGAACTGCCAAGCCATGTCTTCCCTGGACCGGAAACAAGCATCCTAGGACCGGTTTCTGGCATTCCAGCCGTCATCAGCCAGGCTTGCTTGAATCCAGTGGCAAAGTGAGCAAGGGACCCACGTCTGGGCATACCCCCGCCAACTTAGGGCGAACAAAGCGATACAAAAGGGGATGATGGACGGAACGTTTGAGCCAATCAAACACTCACCCCCAGTCAACTGATCTGGGTTTAATCCATCATCATTCTTTAGCTCACTCCACCACCCCAGTTCAGACATGGCCATATGCAAATCAGTCTGACCCTGTGCCTCATGGGAACAGTCCAGCCCGAACTGCCAAGCCATGTCTTCCCTGGACCGGAAACAAGCATCCTAGGACCGGTTTCTGGCATTCCAGCCGTCATCAGCCAAGCTTGCTTGAATCCAGTGGCAAAGTGAGCAAGGGACCCACGTCTGGGCATACCCCCGCCAACTTAGGGCGAACAAAGCGATACAAAAGGGGATGATGGACAGAACGTTTGAGCCAATCAAACACTCACCCCCAGTCAACTGATTTGGGGGTGAATGTTTGCCAATGTGCAACATTCCGTCCATCATCTTGTGTGTTTTGTGTACGTTGAGCCAGCAGATAGTCAATGAAAGTGTCTATTGTGTGCGCTTGAGTAGTATGTATATTGTCAACTCTGTGAATTATTGCCCTCCACGGGC
Organism: Calotriton arnoldi; assembly: GCA_963921515.1. Taxonomy (NCBI): domain Eukaryota; kingdom Metazoa; phylum Chordata; class Amphibia; order Caudata; family Salamandridae; genus Calotriton; species Calotriton arnoldi. The sequence continues at coordinate 1,586,173 of CAWUFW010000130.1, forward strand.
CCACCAGACCCAATGCAGCCAAGATTCCTGGAGCGGAGTCGGCTTTGTCTGTGTTTTTTTTTATGTCGATCTGTCGCAATCCGCCCTGGATACCATTCATAATAAAGTCCCCTCTCATTATCAATGTGTCCTCCGGTAATTGGACAAGCAAGGACTCCACATCTGGCAGCGCTAGTGCATGTAGTGTAGATGGGATATATATGGAACATATAATGACCGTCAGGCCTTCCAGGTCACCAGAGAGTGCCCTGCAGGTCTGTTTCTTAGGCGATTAGTGGGAGTATTTTTTAGTGAGTATGCCAACCCCCTGGAGCCAGATATGTACCCTGAGGGGCTGCCATTTTATAACCCCATTTGTCTAGGGCTTTGTAGGACGTGCCAAGCATATGTGTGTCTTGAATCATCACTATGTCAGGGGTGTGTCTTCTAAAATATTGTAGGATCACTTCCCATTTTATCTTGTCCTCCAGGACATCGACATTCCACAAGATTGTCTTGAGTGAGTTTACTTTGGCCATGAAGTGGTAGTGTTGTGGATTTCCCCCAGTATTGAAGCATTAATCACTGGTATGTCAGCTAATCTATTCAGGGTCTCAGTATTCACCCCACTTTTGTGGTTAAACAGTGAAATCATGTAGTAGGAAAATATTTTGAATCAAACAACTCCCTCGAAAAACGACCCCCTTCTTGTATCCCTGCACGTTAGGCCTAAAAATGCCCACCCCCAACTCTGCAGAGTGCCTGTCATCCCAAAACTGGTGTATACCAAACTGGTGACATGGTCAACAAGTTCTGCTAAGTTTAACTTGCTCCCCCCCAATTACCAATCGCTGTCCTTGTTCCACTGCATGACAGTTTATAAGGCTAGCGATACATGCCAGTGGGCATGTAGCTCAAATGGTCGCATTTGTTCAGTTCTCGAAGTCCGGTACTCGTGAAAATGACCTCTTGCTATGCTCCTCTTTTCTTCTAGTGTGGGCCTTCATTCTGATCTACTCCAGTCTTGTTTTTCGCTGATACCTCGCTTTCTCCCAATGGTGGCTGCGAGGTTTGCTTGTCCCTGGATGGCCGTCGGGGCCTCCCGCCGTCCAGGCAGTATCACAAGGTCTTGCCTAGCGCCTCAGTTGCGACTGCCCGTCACTGGCTAGCCACTATTCACCAGCCAGTCCCATGCCTCAGTGGGGGATGTAAAGTACCATGTCTTTCCCTCTGCCACTACCCTTAACTTTGCTGGAAACATCATTGAATATTTTAAATCTTTCCGTCTCAATAGATTCTCGACTTTGTCAAAGTTGCGTCTCAGCTTCTGCATTCTAAGAGTGAAATCCGGGTAGATGCTAATAGTGGCTTTTTCATATTTGAGGGGCAGACTCCATCAGGCAGCCTGCAGGATTGCATCTCGACCTCGGTGGTTGAAGATACGGGCAATTATTGTTTGAGGTGATGCACCCGGTTGGGGCGTGGGGGATGGATTCTCTGTGTGCGCGCTCTATGAAGAAGAGTTTAGAGACCCGTTTAGGTTTTAATGTGTTCATGATAAAATCTTTCAAGAACAAGTCAACACTAGGGCCCTCTGTCCATTTGGGTACACCCAAAACATCAATGTTGTTTCTCCTAGATTGGCCATCAATGTCCTCAAGTTTGGCCCCTGTTGTCTCAGCCTCTGCAGGAGTCGGGTGACTTGCTCTTTGAGAGTCTGTGTTTCTGTGCAGAGTGCAGCCAGCTGGATTTTGTTCTCCTTGAGCCGCTCTCAGTGATTTTGCACCCATCTGCCCTTAGCAGTATAACCTCCGTATTGATGGAGTCACTTTTAGACTCCAAGAAGCTCTGGACTCCCTGAATTACATCCATAATATCTTTCAGAGTCTGCTCTGTTGTGCCCAGTGCACTGCCTGCATCGGAGTAACGCACCCCCACCTCCGCTGGTGCCCAAAGTAATGTCTTGGGCATAGCATATTTGTCAAGTTTTATTTCTTGTGCCCCCTTGATTCCTTTGGCGCCAGTCATTGTGCCTGAGAGGGGGGACGTGTTCGCTTATGGGTGATACTCACCGCTGCCTGCCAGGGCACTTGCTGCTCCCTCTTCTGAGCCCCGCGGCCTCAGGGTTTCCCGAACTCCCTTAGAACCCTGGCCCATGGTCCTCTGTAGATTCAGGGGCCTCCCATCTCGTTTGGGGCGCCCTCTTACAGTTGGGCACCAGAGCAGTAGCCGCCACAGCGCCAAAGTAAATGTGTCTTGCTGCGGGGACATGCCCGAGGTCCCAGGCATCCCTCGGCAGCACTGTCAAATTAGGCCAAGAGATGGAGGTCCTTTTCCAACCAGTGCTTCCCCTCTTTCTGGGGCGCAGGCAAAATCGCTAATCCGGCTCGGGCAGGTTGAGCTGGTTACTCAGGCTGGTGAGATCCATCCCCGCCTCCTCCGTATGAGGACCCCATCCCCGGGGGCACCCTCCTACAGTGCAGGCCTGAAATATGTGTACCTGGGTGATCTGGCCGAGAGGGTCGGCGACTCCCCTGGGGCCGCAGTGCACAGCGCGCCAACTACCGCTGCTCAGGGCCTCATGACTCACTCCTTCCACTCTGGGCACTGACAAAGCCTGCCAAGATGGTCGCGGCCGGTTACACTGCTTCTGGCACCCTTGATCTGGCAACTCCCCAGGGGCTGCAGTGTATATCATGCCAGCTGCTGCCGCTCAGGCTCTCAGGACTCACACTGTCATCTCCCAGTGTCGCTGCAGCCTGCCAAGATGGTAACGGCTGCTGATGCGGTTTCTTGCGCCCTTTAGGCCGCCTTTCTCTAATTTGAGCCCGAAGCTAGCCCGCACCCACAGGCCGCATCCTGTCAGAAGCCGCAGAGTGCTTCAATCTGGAATTTTTCTTTTGGTGCGGCATTCCGGCACCTTCCCGTCTTTAGTGCGGTGATACGCTTTGCTAGGGAGCGGATTTATTTACGGATGGTGGGGGATTAAGGAGAGGGAGGCACGGAGCCACTTTAACAAGCAGCCCTTTTCTCTGCCGGCTGGCCACGTTCCCCGCACTAGGCCAAGTTTTAACATAGAGAATAGGAAATGTCAGCAAGAATTAATATTTACACACCAATTCCTGCATGCACTTTTTCTCAGGGTGTATACACTAACCTAGGCTTTTCATGGCAAAATCTGCACAAGAAAATGAACTCAGAAGTGCAATGTTTTCACACTACTCATAAGCCAGATTCTGGAGGAAAATCTTGTTTCAGTCCAAATCAGGATTTCTGTTAAACTTATAATAAGGGCTTGTATCTTTAACCAGCCTTTAGTAAGAGCATCTGCAACAGAGTTGAGTCCTCCTATATTTCAGGCACAGTCTGTACTCAGTGTGAACTCAATTTAAATTGCATATTTTTGATCTCATGTTAGCAAATGAATCTCTTTCCTTCTTTATCGTTTGTATGCACCCGCTGGCCGGATGGATCAAGTGCTACAATCTGCATTTAGAAATCTATGAACCTCACTATCTCCGTGAGGAGGAAAATCTATATATGAAGCACATGAGACAAATACAGCAGGTGAGAACAGTTCCTAAGGCTGGAGCTCAGTGATCCACCCGCCTGCAGTTTGAACAAGGACCAAGTCACAAAGACACTTGTGCATGCAGATCTGAATTATTCTCGTAAGTGGCTTTATTTACAAGTGCAAAGTGTTCACAAAAGGATATTCTGCACTCAAAGACTTTCATTACTTTTTCCTTCCAGGGGATCTTCCTTGATAATCAGATCTGGAACAGAATAATCTGGCCCATGTGCGGATCCTGGAACACATTTTTCACGGTGAAGTCTCTGCTTGCATCAACCCTTATAAGAGTTCTCAACAAGCATTTGCAATGCAATAGGTCTCGCATTTGCGCGAGTTTAAGCTATTGGCATTGTAAATGACAATGCCTTTATTTATGTTTTCAAAACCAATACGTAAATAAAAGGCATTGTCATTTACAATGCCAATAACTCAAATTCTCGCAAATGCGAGACCTATTGCATTGTAAATGCTTGTTTTCATTGGCTGGGGGCAGTCGAAGGGTGGAGAGGGTCGGTTTAAATGAAAAGGGCTGAAGGAATCCTCCCGGGTAAATTAAAAACAAATACTTACTCTGCATTTTAAATAACAAGCAGTTGTAACACACTGACACCGGGAGAGAGGACGTGAGAGCAAAGCAAATGGGCAGCCTGAGAAGATTTATGGCCCGATGAGGGGGATAAGCTATGCGTGGAGTGGGGATGTTGTGAGGGCTGGAAGGGAGGGGCCCCAGAAGAGAGACTCACGATGCGAGGTCTGTATGTTTTAAGTGAATGTGCTTGTCCTGTGCTGGCTGGTGCTCAGGGAAACAAAAGAGAGGAAGGGGTTAAGGATTGGTGCAAGGTGGGAGGGTGACTGAGGGAAACGGAGATAACTCCCCTAAACAAAGGTGATGCATTTGGAGCGACGATGTGGCATATCATGCAAAGCTGGTGACTTTGGAACTGGGGAACTCCGCCTAAGCTCCCTGTGCCTTCCAAAAATGAAATGGATACAAGTTCAGTATTAAAAGCGGAGTAAAGCGAAAGCCTGCTATTTATTGTTGCCTTTGTACGTTTCAAAGAGGACAGCAGGCAGATGCAGCGGCGCGAGAATACTTATGACAAACTAAAAAAACAATCCACATCGTGATGTAATCTGAGCAGCGCTTGGCTTGTTAACATAAATAAATACATTACTAAAAGCGCGCAGCGTGCTGCGATGTCATGGGTCAAAGAGGGAAGCTCATTAAAGAAAATAGTGCTCACCGACTTATGAAGCAGACCATGTAACGACACAAGTAAAAAGTCCAGTTGTTTTTCAGCCTCACCTGGATACATTTTCTTTCAAAAACACGTTTGTGGAAGAGGTTTTTCCTTGTCACCTAGTTCCCCTGGTAGTTTATGTAGTTATGATAGGTTTTAATTATTAAAGTAACTAAACTGAATTGGCTAACACAGCCTTTTTAATAAACTGTTGAATTATTTATTATATATAGAAGATATGATTTTTATAACAAAAAGGAAATGTGGAATGTAAATTGCTTTTGGTAAAAGTGCCCTAGAAACCCACACATGGATGGGACTATTCTATTCAGTGCTTATCATTTCAGTGGGGATTCCCCTGATGGAAATCTTACTGATAAGCAGCCGCAGATCGTGCAGGTAAGAGCGGTGGGGCCGGGTTGCGGGTTTCAACTGATGACCATGTGGGAAAATTAATTATTTATTTAATTTTCCCACATGGTCCTCTGTCGAATACCCCCCAACCCGGCCCCACCGCTCTTACCTGCCCGGGCCGCTCCTGCTGGTAAGTTAACATGCCTTACTCACTATTCTTTGAATCGTAGTACCCGAGACTGTAGATGTATACTGTGATTAGTAAAACCAAAAATGCCAGACTCAGAGACAAACAGCGTTAGATTAAGAATTTGGACCTACAAAAGATCTTACACCACACGACTTTTGATTCCAATGGTATCACACCATGTGACATGAGTGAAAGTGGTAACATTATTAAAATAACAATCTGTCGCTAAAGTTTCTTTCTATACGTCTAAACCAAAGAATGCAATCATTAACATAGACTATCGGTCTGATTTAGAGTTTGGCAGAGGGGGTACTCTGTTGCAAAGGTGACGCAGTACCCTCGCCACCAAACTCACGGTCCGCTTGGCCGATTTAGAGGTGGGTGGGCCAATTATGTGAACAAAGGAGCCCTCTCTGGCTTCATTGACGAAACCCTGGTAGAGTATGGGCCATCAGAAGTTAGCCATCCAACTGTCTGCCGAATTTCGAGTGGGTGGTCAGATGGCTTTATTTGCTGTCTGTCACCGCCAGGTTTTGTATAGTAAAAATAAAAAATATTCTCTGAGCTGTGCCGCAAAACTATAGAATAAAAAAAATTAAAAAAAAATCCTGTGGCCAGAGGTGTCATTTTGTAGGCACTGCCTTTGTTTTTTTGGTTTTTTTTTAGCTACAGGTCCAACTCGGATCGGTAACTAAAAAGAAAAGAAAAATGCATTAGCAACAATGGGGCGGAAGCAACACAGGAACACAAGGGTTACAGGTGAGGGTGCAGTAGCAACAACACAGGGGCATGGGTGAGATAAGCAACATGGGTAAGTTGGTGGGGGATCACAAGGGCAAAAGACAGCAACGTGGAGCTGGTGGTGAGAAAGCACATAGACAAGAAGCCAACTCAGAGGCAGTGGGCGAGAAGCACATGGATAAGAGTGAGGAACATGGAGGGGTGTAGATAGGCAGAGGAGCACACACAGGAGACAGCGTAAAAACTCATACATTCTTGTAGAGTGTTCACATTAAAAGGAAAATGAAGCATGTGAAAAAGTGAGCAATGGAAAGACAGTAATGCGACCATGCTTCAGGGGTGGGACAAACACAAAAAGAGGAAGTAAAGCCCTCACAGCTGATGAATAAGACGCAAGCAAATGAGAGAGACATTGAAGACAACCAATGGTAAGCAATGGGCGGGCTCTAAGCCCACTGTAAGCTAACAATATGTCTCTCAACAGACAGTGGATGGACTGTCTAGTAGGCGAGACCTAAAATTATTTAACGGGTAACCATATATTATTGACCGTATCAGACCATCTCAGTGTTCTAGTGGCATTTATAAACAACTTGGGCTTCAGCCTCATGGTTTATGATATCACCAGAACAATATTTCTGCTACTGTGCTCCCCTGCACTTTACCTCTTCTTTAATGCCCTTGTCAATAGTTCCACTGCTGCTTCTTTAACTAGACTTCAATCGCTGGTTAGAGCATGCTGGGCAATTCTTTCTTCTTTCAAATCTTGACTGTAGACGGAAAGGATAACTCTCTTCTAAAGCCATGGTGTTGCCTACCCATTCAGTAACAACATCGGTCATCTTGTGTTTCTAAAAGTAGAGCACTAATGGAGGAAAAAGACTCAAAGGCATAAACAACCTATAACGGAGCTCTTCTGGCAAGAAAAAATCCAGGTGGCAGTTCCAGACACTAGACGACCCACATACAAAGTACAATAGCATCTGAGACAGAGAAAGAGATAGAAACTGAAGAGGATCCATTGTGACTTCAGAAAGCAATCGTAGAAGGAAAATATTAGGGGACAAATATCAGATGGGAGAGTCATGAATCAAAAGAACAGTATCTGAATGGGTTGCCTTGTACATGGAGAAAATAGGAAGTAACATGGATTCAAAAGGAGGGCAAAATCTTGGAAAGGGATGATGATTAATCTAGGACTGGCAAGTAAGCCATCTTGGATTGACTAGCAGGTAGCTAGACTCTGCCCAAAATAAGGAACTTCCTGTGGTAGGAGGAAGACAATATGGCTAGAAATGTCTTTTTTTTTTAGAAGGCCTATTAGTAAAAGTATATGTGTGTAGGTGCAGGACAAACCCAGCAGGCCAGACATGGTGTGTGGTGCTGAGGAGATGTCTGAGCATCTCAGGAGAACTGAAAGAAGTGACTGGAGGAGGTAGGCATCAGGATGTTGTGGATCACAGAAATGTAGTGTGTGCCCCCGAGGTAAGTGTGAACAGAAGTCATGAAGCATGGACCAGGAGACCCATGAAACCCGTTCAGCTCCAGCCCGAGGCATGACAGCATTCCCCCTTTTCGGTGATGCAGGATTGATAGAGAATTTTTGAAAGAACAGTCCCGATAAGAATATGAGCATGGACTGAAGAGGCACCTTCCCAAGACTGATCACAACTCGATATCATTTCTAGTCAACTATGAATATAAGTCGATCCCGATAAATACCGGCGTGTCAGATATCCTAAATCCCATATTAAGAGAATCCTTGAACCATGATTGGTGGTGGTCCAGGTGAATAGCGTTAATCAGGATCCTCTTTAAAAGCTTTATTTGGGGAATAAAAAAATCTCAAGAGTAAAGTATGAAGACCAGTACCTTTCAGGGGCATTACAGAAACATTACAGGTATTGCTCTAAACACTATTTGACCAATTCAGTTTAGCAGTTTGTTTGAGGATAGAGCCAATTCAATGTTTAGAATCCTGCAAAGACTTTCCCAGAAACTAGAAATATCCTGTGTACCTTGGTCTGAGATGATGGTAAGGGAAATCCATGTAAATGAAAGATGTCAGTCAAAACTTGCGGTGCCGTTATTGAAACTGAAGGTAGTGCCTTCAAGGGAGAAATATGTGCCACTTTCGAAAACATGTCTGTGACCATGATAATCCAGAATACTTCAGAAGGAAGTAAGCCAACAATGAAATCAGCCGGACTCATATGCCACGGTTCAGGAGAAACAGTAATTGTAGAGACCCAGAGGGTTTAGAATGCAAATACTTTGCTTGAGCCCAGAATAAACAAGCACTAACAAACTGCCCCACATTCTTCCTAAAAGATGGCGAAAAAAAATAGTGAATTAAGTCCAGAGTTGCTTTGAGCCCTCTATGACCAACCACTGCAGTATCATAACTGACATGTAATACTTCTAGTGACAGTTCTTTAAGATGGATATATAATGGCTGTTGCTGAAAGTATAGATTGTCATATTGAGTTACATGAACTTGGAGATACTCTAGAACCAAGGGTGATAATTCTGAATGAGCTAGCTGCAATCTTTTAAGGAAGGTTTGCACTGCCCTTATTATTCTGCTATGTTTAATGAGGTTTTGGTCAAAGGTTATCAGATTGTCTGGGTATCTGCGCAAGACAGCATCAGCCAGAACATTCTTGGGTCTAGCAATAAAGGTTATGAAAAAATCATATTGACCGAAGAAATATGCTTAACAGTACAGATTTAAAATGTTCTCCAATACCATCAGACAATGTCTCCATTCAGTGAAAGGTATCTTGATTGCCAAAAGCTCTCCTTCCAACACCGAATAATCAAGTTGACAATCAGTTAGAAGATGGGTGAGATAGGAACTAGGATGTTCAAGTTCATCATCTTCCTGTAACTATAAAACAATAGCTCCCACTACTCTATTGGAGGCATCAGTCTTAATTATATATTTTATTAATTGGATCAGAGCATTGTAAAACTGGAGCTTGCCTCCAGTCTACCTCAAGTTTACGAAAGGCATCTTCAGACAATGAATCCCAAAAATGCACTTTCCTTATGGCTTCCTCCTTCAAAACTCAAGTTATATTGCTAGCCAAGTGAGCAAACCCTACAGTGAATTGTTGATAAAAACAGTGGCAAGGCCAAGGAAGCATCAAGTCCCCTTCACATTGGTAGGAGAGGGCCAGTCCATCATCACTGAAACCTTTGGATCCACAGCAAGACCTTAGGCATTCAATTTCTTGCTCATTAAACTTACATCTTTCTGCTTTACAAAACAATGAAGACATAAGCTAGACAATATATTAAGAATGTGTTGTTTATGGGCAGTTCGTGACCTGGGGTGGATGAGAACGTTGCTTGGATAAACCACTATATACTGATTGAAGGTATCAGTGAAAACATGCTTCACGAATCTTTGAAATACTGCAGGAGCGCTGCACAATCCAAAGTGTCTAAAAGAAATTCGGAATTGAGTCTTCCACTTATCACTGGCCTCGATTCTTAAAAGATGCTCCACTTAGTTCTAGTTTAGTGAAAATATTTGCTCCTTAAACAGATCTCAGAATCTCTGATGAGTGAGAAACAGGAAATTGTCCTTTATGGTGATTTTATTTAGGCTGTGATAATCAATTTAGCGTTAGGTCATAGGATTTCTTTGGAGCAAAAAGCATCAAAGCACCAGCAGGGGCACCTGACTGGCCAATCAGACCATATCGTAAATGATCTTGTAGATATCCCTTCAAAAATGTCTTCTCAGTGTCAGGAGAGGCAGTTAGGCACAAGAGAAGGCAAACATGGAAGAGATGTCACACAGGACAATGGAAATGACACAGTTTGACAGGTAAAACTACATTTCCCAAAATCTGAGTTTCAGCCCCAGGTACTAGAGGAACCACACCCGCAGGCATACTTTCATGTTAGTAGTGGCAGCCTCTGTTCCATCACCCCCTTTTCTTTCTCGAAATTCATTTTATTGAGGTTTTAACAGAATAAGGCCATACAGTTGGACATGTTCAATGCTTTACGTCCTTTCAAGATACAACAGAATGACATTGTAAATTACAGTTCCGCAATGAGTAAGAAAGAGTGCCATATCAGTAATGCACCCTCGTAGCAGGACACTGTCTATTTTCAATAGAAATACACGAACTTCTTGGTCTCAATCGTAAGTCCCCTTCCTCCTACCCCAGTACCCCAAAGTGAAACTATATAAAAAAAAAAAAAAGACTCTACTCAGGTACGACTAGCGGGTATTGTAGTGCCTTATAATTGCCAACTTCCATATAGGAGCTTTAGACTTTCAGCATTAACTCTTTAAGAGAGCCCTTCTGTACAGGAGAGGTTGGTACTTTAAAACTGGAACAAATGCCGTGCTCTTGTCCTCGGGGAGCAGGCAGTGAGAGGAAGGCCTCTGGAAAGGAATGGCACCAAATGACCCCATGCATATTCAAAATATTTGAAGTCATCACTAAATATGTATGCCATCCTTTCCATAGTCCGAGCCTGCCATAAATGCATATGCCATGTTGTGAGGGAGGGAGCCTCTGTCTTTTTCCATTCAGTGGCTATCGCCAACTTAGCTGCTCCCAGACACAACCACATTATGGCCCTATCACTCTTAGTTTGATGTTTCAGTGACTCATCTCGAAGCCCCAGTAGAATACACCCTGGCATATGTGGAATAGGATAGCCCAATAGCTTTTTAATCTGTGCTAGAATTTCTGCCCAGAATATCTTAATGGTCAGGCAATCCCACCAGATATGAGGAAAATCCCCCAGTAAGCTACATCCTCACCAACAGAGATCTGATGTCCTCGGAAAGATTTTCCTCAACTTCGTCGGGTAAAGGTACCAGTCGTAGAGCAATTTGTAGTGGGCCTCCCTCATACCTAGGGAGTAATTACATTTTGTGATATCGTTCCAAAGCCTCCTCCAACCTTTCACTGGTGTGTCCGTCCTCAGGGTGGTTTCCCAGAAAGAGATGTGTCTTGGCTGTGTGGAGTGTTGTGTAGTGAGGAGGAGATTGTATAAAAACGTAATGGTGCCCCTCGAAGATCCTGCTCTCTTTACAAATTGTTCAATGAGAGTTAGACTCCTCATTGCTTCTTCTCGAACCTCAGGTGTTAACGTCCAGTGCTTCACCTGTAGGTAGTGGAAGTGTTCAGCAGCTGACAGGTTAAAATTTATCCTACAGTTTTCGAAGGTCAGAATGCCCCAATTATGGAATAGATCTGCCAAGGTGAGTCAAACTCCCACCCTTTAGGCGTCGATTGGTCCCGGCTCTAGGCCCGGTGGTAAGGAAGGGATATAATGAATTGGGGTGTATGGGGAGGGGAAAGGTGTCCAATTAGCCATCTTATTTACTCTTTCCCAGGTATTAAGAGTGGTCTACGTGTGTGTGTGCTTAAGTATGCATTGGTAGGACGGTGTTCTTTGGGTTTCCATAGGACATCCCATGTAACTCTACCCACTATCGCCCAGTCCATATGTAACCAGTGTTTGTCCGATTCCCGCAGAGACCACTCAGAAATAACCCTTAGTTCAGTTGCCTGGTAGTAGAGTTAAAAATCAGGCAGTGCTAATCCCCCCCTCCTTCTTTGGGCGTCTTTGTAATCTATATAGTAGGCGCTGTCTCCTCCCTATACATAGGGTCCTAAGTGTAGAGAAAAAGACTCGACTAACCTCAATAGGCAGCGCTTGGAACAGGTATAAGAACTTTGGCAACACCAACACTAAGTGCAGGTAGTCTCCCCAACCAGGAAAGAAACACTGTCACAATATCCCGTCCCGGGACCTGGACGAGGGGTGCGGCGACCTGTTGCCTCCTTACATTTCCCCTGTGTTTTGTTTGCAGTCTCCCTTGGCCGAGGACGATGATGGTCCCTCTAAGACACCGTACTTCCTGGAATCGGTTCCGTGTCACGTGGCCCCATCATATGCTCCAATGAGCTTCGTGAGTGATGAGGAAATTCCCTTCTTAACCGCATTTGCGCTAGCTGATGGGAGAAGCCAAACCTGCGAGACGGAGAAGAGGCCAAGTCGACGGTATCCGGAAGAGAGGAGTAGCGAGTCCTTTGTGCAGCTGGAAGAATCCACGGCGGAAAGCAGAGAGAAGACGGCGCCGGAAGTAAGCAGAGCCTGGGACCGAGAACCGAAGAGAAGGGAGCCGGACCCTATCCGGCATCGCCCACAAGCCAGCCGCGCTCCTGGAGGAGCGCGGCTACCCGAGGTACGCGATCGTATCCGGGGGTGGTTCGGGAAAGGGAATCCTAGTGGGGAGGACTCCATAGACAAGGAGGGGGAAGGTTAAAAGGATCCCCGCGTAAAGCGCTCAGGCTGTCTGGGTCAAAGCGTGCAACACTCTGATGGTGCGGTGTGATGGTGTTCTTCCCTCACTCCCCTCCCCTAATAGCCAAACTCACAGGGCGTACAGACGTTCCCTGAAACCCGTGTTTCTTTCTTTTTTTTCCCATTTCATGTTCCACGGCGGCATTTCTCCTAAGAGAGGACGAAGAGAAGTCCACGCCCCTTCCTCTGGCAACAAGACGGAAGATACGGGGGGATATTCTTGCTGCATGTGCAAAGACATAACCAATAAAAACCCTTGTTTTGACCCTACTACCTCTGCGTTCCTCATTGCCCATTCACACATGGTGGAGAATGCGAGCAATGCTCCATTGACCTGAGGAAATGGAGAACCTTATACAACAGCTAATACGGAGACAAGAGAAACTCGAATGGGCAGTCGACAGACAGATGACGTCGGCACAGGCCGATAGGGAAATGTTATCCACTTCCATCAATCAACACTTGGAGAACCTCCAGAAAATGTCTGAGAAACAGGATCTTGTCTCTGCAGCCAGGACCGGAACCCAGAACAGTTTCCCCACCATAGCCCTCCAAAAATATGTGTCTGGTGACGACCCGGATGCATTTCTCCTGAATTTCGAGCGTGCCGCCAAAGCATCCGGGTGGCCAGAGCAGAAGTGGTCTTTCTTTCTGGCCCCCCTGCTGAGTGGAGAAGCCCAGGCGGCATATCAAGTTGCCAACCCCCAGGGTAACACCCCCTATAGGGACGTGAAGGAAGTCATCCTAGAACACCTAGGAATGGACGCCGAAGCATATCGTGTTAGATTCCGAAAGGAGAAGGGGTGCCCAGGGGACAGTCCAAAAACCCTAAGCTGAAGACGGCCGCGGATAAATGGTTGCAACCCCAGGACAAAACCAAAGAGGAGATTATGTCCCTTATATATCTCGAACAGTTCATGGAAGCCCTTCCCTTTTCTACCCAAAAGTGGCTCAGGCAACATACACATCTCTCCGTGGAGCAGGCGGTAGAAATGGCAACCACCTATGTACGGGCCCAACCAAAACCCTGTGTGTGGGAAATGGACAAAAACCTGCGCCCCGGTACAGGAAAAACCAAAAAAAATATACCCGAAGGTCCCTACCGAACCCCCAAAACCACGTTCTTTCAGGCCCGACGTGGTCGTTTCCAAAGGACCCCAATGTTTCGAGTGCGGGACCTGGGGGCACACAGCCCGTTTCTGCACACAGAAGAAAAACGTGGATGAACCAATGGATGTCAGCTACCTGCCCAAACACGTCCTGCATACAGAAGAAATGGGCACCTGTTTTTATGTAAGTCTGGTGATCAACGGGATACACGTCAGAACCCTGCTTGATTCCGGCTGTAGGCAGTCGGTCATCCACACAGCCTTGGTTGGTCCTCAAAACATCCTCCCGAAACGACAGGTGCCCATTCGTTGTGTTTATGGGGATGTAAAAACCTATCCCCTTGCTAGAGTAGGGGCAAGGTTACCCGATGGGAAAGAATTGCAGGTCATGGTGGAGGTACTTCCTCAACTCCCAGAAAAACTGATACTAGGGACAGACAACCCCGAATTTGTGTCCCTCCTCATGAATAAAGTCAAACGTTCACCAGAGAGATCCCCCGTCCTTCTTACTCAGGCTCCCTGGCAAGGAGACCGACACTTTAGGTACGCCCAAAAGAACGACCCCACTCTCGATGGCATGGCAACAGGCGTCCTCCCCCTCATCACCCTCGGATATCTATCCCACCTTTCTGATAGAGCAAGACCTCCTCCATAGAAAAGAGAACCCTCACACCCAAAACAGTTGCTCGTCCCACAGGCTTTTAGGGACCAGGTAATGTTCTTCGCACACAGCCATCTCCTAGCCGGTCATACCGGAGCCCAAAAAACTAGCCAAAACTTATTGGAACATTTCTACTGGCCTGGCATACATGCCAATATCACACGGTATTGCCAGGAATGTGAAATATGTCAAAAGAAAAATCCGTACCACCCACCGGCCATACCCCTCCAACCTCTTCCTATCATTGGGAAGCCTTTCGAACGGGTGGGGATGGACCTCATAGGGCCATTACCCCGGTCAAGAAAAGGGAACCTGTATGCCCTGGTCATCATCGATTACGCCACTAGGTATCCTGAAGCCTTTGCGTTACGAACGCCCAACACCACTTCCATCTGTGAGAAACTGTTAGAACTTTTCTCCAGAGTGGGGTTTCCCCGTGAGATCCTCATGGATCAGGGCACCCCGTTCGTCCCCCGCCTGATGCGACAAGTTTGTAAATCTCTCAATATCACCCAGATACGAACCTCTGTTTACCATCCTCAAACAGATGGTTTGTGTGAGAGGTATAATGGTAGCATCAAACTAACCTTAAAGAAAATGATGACAGCTTAGGGTGCTCCCCATTTGAGCTATTGTACGGTAGACAACCACGCACCCTCCTTGAAATGACTAGAGAAGCCTGGGAACGGGAAGAACCCGAGGAGAACCAAAATCTTCTCGAATACACCCAGGGCTTACGCTCCCGTCTCCACAAGCTACGCGAGTTTGCCCATGCCAACTTAGAAAAGGCCCAAATGAGTCAGCAGACCTTTTATGACAAAGGGAAGAAGTGGCGCCACCTTCAGGTACATGACTGGGTACTGGTACTGCTACCCTCCTCCCTCCCAAAATCTCGCTCTGAATGGAAAGGTCCCTATGAAGTGATAGAGAATATAGGCCTGACCACCTACCGCCTTCGGCTGAGCAAAACTAAAAACCAAATCTTTCATATTAATCTCCTAAAAAAATTGTTAGGTCCACTCCCTAAAAACATCCTTCTAGGGACCCAAGAGACCAAGCAGACTGTCTCCACCCTCCCCGACCTGATTATAAATGAGTCCCTTTCCGACTCACAAAGGGCAGCCTTGGACACAATGTTGTTTTCTTTAGCACATATATTCACCAACACTCCAGGTCATACAACCTTAGTTGAGCACTCCATCCCCTCAGTACCCGGGAAAGTAGTCAGACAATGGCCATACCGTATCCCTGCGGCCCGGAGACAAGCTATTGAGGAAGAGATCACTAAAATGCTTGCCATAGGTGTCATCCGTCCCTCTCGGAGCGAATGGTCTTCTCCTATAGTCCTAGTGCCCAAACCTGACGGCTCGGTAAGGTTTTGCATTGACTTTAGAGCAGCGAATGCCATCACCAAATTCGATTCATACCCCCTACCGAGGGTTGACGAATTGATAGAACAGCTAGGGGAGGCCCAATATATCACCACGTTAGACCTCACTAAAGGTTATTGGCAGGTTCCCCTGTCCCCAAAGGACCAGGTCAAAACCGCATTCATCACCCCCTCAGGACTGTACGAGTCCACTGTCCTCCCCTTCGGCCTTCACGGTGCTCCAGCCACTTTCCAAAGACTCAAGGATGTAGTATTGAGGGAACACCGTGGATACTCCTCTGCCTATTTGGATGACAGTCATATACAGTCCTGACTGGGAAACACATCTAGAACATTGCCAAAAGGTCCTCCATGCCCTTAGGGTAGCCGGACTTCATGTTAATTCAAAGAAGTCTAGGGTGGGCTATCAAAAGGTCCGCTACCTGGGTTACCTTCTGGGAAGAGGGGTTATCGAGCCACAGAAGGAAAAGATCAGGGCCATCACCAACACTCCTTTCCCCACCACCAAAAGGGGGGTTAGAGCATTTTTGGGTCTGCTGGGGTACTATCGCAGATTCATTCCCCGGTATTCAGAGATAGCATCCCCTCCGACAGACCTACTCAAAAAGAACGTAGGGGCTAAAGACCTGCTCTCCCCCACCCCCCCCCCCTTGGCCCGTCAGGCCTTTTACGATCTTAAACATTCCATCACCTCTAGCCCTGTTCTGGTGTCTCCTGACTTCGCCAAGCCATTCATCCTCCAGGCCGATGCCTCTGACTCGGGTCTGGGGGCCGTGTTGTCTCAGGTGTCAAACGAGGGTTTGGAGCTCCCTGTTCTCTTCATTAGCAAAGCTATTCCCACGTGAGGTGAACTACCCCGTCATCGAGAAGGAGTGCCTCGCTGTCAAGTGGGCGGTGGATAAGCTGCGTTACTACCTGGAAGGCTCTCCCTTTATCCTTTATACGGACCACGCCCCTCTCCTCTGGTTGAGCCGCAACAAGGGGAATAACCCCCGTTTTCTATGGTGGTTTCTCTCTCTCCAGACTTTCTCTTTCGAGGTCAGTCACCGCAAGGGCGCCTCCAACGGGAATGCTGACTTCCTCTCTAGAGTGGCCCAGTTCCCCGAACGTGAACTGTCTAGGGGGGGTTGATGTGTCACGATATCCCGTCCCGGGACCTGGACGAGGGGTGCGGCAACCTGTTGCCTCCTTACATTTCCCCTGTGTTTTGTTTGCAGTCTCCCTTGGCCGAGGACGATGATGGTCCCTTTAAGACAACGTACTTCCTGGAATCGGCTCTGTGTCACGTGGCCCCATCACATGCTCCAATGAGCTTCGTGAGTGATGAGGAAATTCCCTTCTTAACCGGATTTGCGCTAGCTGAGGGGAGAAGCCAAACCTGCGAGACGGAGAAGAGGCCAAGTCGACGGTATCCGGAAGAGAGGAGTAGCGAGTCCTTTGTGCAGCTGGAAGAATCCACGGCGGAAAGCAGAGAGAAGACGGCACCGGAAGTAAGCAGAGCCTGGGACCGAGAACCAAAGAGAAGGGAGCCGGACCCTATCCGGGATCGCCCACAAGCCAGCCGCACTCCTGGAAGAGCGTGGCTACCCGAGGTACGCGATCGTATCCGGGGGTGGTTCGGGAAAGGGAAGCCTAGTGGGGAGGACTCCATAGACAAGGAGGGGGAAGGTTAAAAGGATCCCCGCGTAAAGCGCTCAGGCTGTCTGGGTCAAAGCGTGCAACACTCGGTGGTGGTGCGGTGTGATGGTGTTCTTCCCTCACTCCCCTCCCCTAATAGCAAAACTCACAGGGCATACAGACGGTTCCCTGAAACCCGTGTTTCTTTCTTTTTTTTCCCCATTTCATGTTCCACGGCGGCATTTCTCCTGAGAGAGGACGAAGAGAAGTCCACGCCCCTTCCTCTGGCAACAAGACGGAAGATACGAGGGGATATTCTTGCTGCATGTGCAAAGACATAACCAATAAAAACCCTTGTTTTGACCCTACTACCTCTTCGTTCCTCATTGCCCATTCACACACTGGTGACCAACGTTTAAGATCTCAATTGCTGTAGGAGGGAGGGAAATTTGCCTGGTGTAGTGCTGATAAGTTAGGTGTGATTTTTATTTATAGATAAGCGATCTCTTTCTTTGACTCCTGAAAGGGCGTACCCTCAATTATTTTTGTCATTTCTGCCTCGGGTAGGGTTAGATTCAGCAGGTAAGATTTTGTTAGGTTGATACGGAAGCCCGCATGCGTTTCAAAGGCCTTAAGGTCTGTCTGTAGTGTTGCTATGGAGCTCTGCAGTGCCGTGAGGAGCTCTGCAGTGCCGTGAGGGTGAGTAAGACATCGTCCACAAATAGGGAGATTTTATGTTCTACCTTGCCAAATAAAATGCCTTTTATCTCCAGTGTAGATCGTATTTTCACTGCTAGGGGTTCTATGTTTAAGGCAAAGAGTAGGGGTGAAAGAGGGCACCCCTGTGTATCCCCTCTACCCAATTTAAAAAGCTCGGACTGCACTCCATTAATCACAACCGTAGATTGAGGCTCCACATAATTAGCTCGGGCCATTGCAATAAAAGCATTGCAAAAACCGAACCTTTTCAAGGTGTGAAACATAAAGGTCCATTCCACTCGATCAAACGCCTTCTCGGCGTCAAGCCCCAATAGGACTGTCGGGATCTGCTTTTGGGAGGATTTCTCAATCAGGTGAAGCACTCTCCTGATGTTGTCATGGGTTTGTCGGCCCTTGATAAATCCAGATTGATCTGGGTGGATCAAATCTGGCATCAGGCCCTCTAATCGCATGGCCAAGATTTTCGAATATAACTTAGCATCCAAATGGAGGAGGGTTATTGGTCTGTATGAACTGCTGAGCTGAGGAATCTTTCCTGGTTTAGGTATTACTGATATCAGGGTCTCGCTCAGCGAATGTGTGATCGCTTGCTCCGTCGCTATGTGATTAAAGAGAAGGGTCAGATGGGGGACCAAGTCAGAACAATAGGTTTTATGAAACTGGGCTGCAAGGCCATCAGGGCCCGGTGATTTATGAAGCTTCAGACACCCTATTATCTTGCATATTTCGTCTTCTGTGATTGAGGTGCCCAGGAATGAGTCCTGGACTGCTGACACCTGAGGGAGATCTATGGATTGGAGAAATCTAAGCTGTGCCGCCACCTCGGCTTGCTCTACTGTGTATAAGTTTTCATAAAAAGGTCTTGAACTCTTCTGCCTTCCCCTCCTCAGCTCTCTCTCCCTCCCCTTTAGTCCCCCTATATATTCCCTCTCACGCTTGATCCTTAGTTGCCTCACTAAGTGTACCTCCACCTTGTTGCCGTGTTCATACAAGGTCTGCTTCAATTTTAGTGGTGTGTACTCAGCTCTGTTAGTATAAATCGCTTTTAGTTTCCCCTTCAGCGCAGTGATTTGCTGCTGGAGAGTTAAAGATGGAGTCGCCTTGTGTGCCTGTTCACACTTTTTCAGTTCTTCTTCTAATTGCAGTCTATCGTGAGTTCTCTGCCTATTGAGATGGGACAGCAGTTGCATACACTTTCCCCGTATTACTACTTTAAACACGTCCTAATTATTTGAGGGGTTAATTTCCTTGGGGCAATTTCATTGGAAGTAGTCTTGTATTGCTTTCCTGAGTTCATCCCGTTGAAGTCTATCCCTCACTAGGGGGTTAGGAAAGTACCACCTCGCTCGCTTGTATTGCGGCGCCTACCATTCCAACTCTACCAACACTGGGGTGTGTTCAGAGAGCAAAATGGGGTGAATAGGCGCTGATCTTAGCTGGGAGAGTAGAGATTTGCTAAGAAAAATGTAGTCTAGTCTCGAGTATGTGCGGTGTATGTGCAAGTAGAAAGTGTAAACTTTAGTAGTGGGGTGTAGGGCCCTCCCGGCATCCATGAGTCCCAAGTCTTTCACTACTCGTAGAAGATCTGTGTGGGTGCGTACTATCTATGTCGGAGTTCCAAGTCAAATTGAAATCTTCCATTAGGAGGATTCACCTTCCGCGAAACCTCCTAGAACTGTCAAGAGAGAGTGGAGAAAGGTCACCTGGTTAGTGTTAGGAGCGTAGATGGACACCTGAGACAACCTATGACCATTACCTATCTACCCTCCCTGTCTGTCTTGAGGCTCTCTGGCTGGAATTTTAAGATGGAATGGAACAATAATGCTACCCTGTTGTGCTTAGTTGATGCTCAGGAATGAAACATCAGGGGATAGAGTTTGTGCTTAAACCTATGGTCCTCCGATTGTTTGAGGGGAGTCTCTTGTATAGCTATAAAATCAATATGGGAGTCTAGCAAATATTTCCAGATCTTGTGACATTTACGTGGGGAATTGAGTCCCCGCACATTCCAAGACAAGGTAGTAATCATCCTTCTAATCTTGTGGAGGTGTCTCTAAATCCTCTCTCCGCGCTGATCCCCACCCCACCCTCCCCTTCCCATCCTCCCTCTTCCGACCGCCCCAATATTGCCATGATATACTCTCCTGCGTGTTACTATATGATCTGCCTCTCATATATATCCTGGCTAAGTTCCATGTGGCGTCTGGGTAGAAAAAAAAATAAAAAACTCTCTCCATCCAAAAAGTTTAAGAATACCCGGGTCTCAACATTTGTAACTGTGTAAAGAAGAACACATTATATGAGGCGAGTCAGTCAGGGACCGCCACAATCGTGTAACTGTGAGTCTAGGTGTTGGCTCGCTGTGCTTCCAATGTTGAAATCGTGTGGCCATTACTCATGGCATTTCCCCCTCTAGGATCGTAGTCTCTTCCGGTGGTATGCTCTGTGCGAGCAGCAGGTCCATCCTGTTTCCCTCTCCAACTGGTTAGTGTCTCTTGTGGGACTGTGCCCGCCTCAGACAGCACCATAGAGCCTCTCCCTGGGACCCAGGGAGTCCAGAGTCAAGGAGCTCTGCATCGCTCCTGGCTGCTGCCCCTCCGGGGCAGGAACTCCAGCTAAGTCATGGCATCTGTCAGGTTCGACACATGGTGGGCATTGTTATGGTATTCAAATACTAGACCAAAGGGAAATGTTCAGCGATACCCGATGCGTTCTTTGTTAAGTTTTTCCATCACTGGGCGAAACATTTGGCGACGGGCTAGCATTGCTTGCACTAAGTCTTGAAGCACAAGTTACTAACTTGTGTAACGATATATCTGTAAGAGACAGTAGTTAGTGACAGATTCCTTACCTTAGAATATCCCCAGGCGTCAGGCTGGATACGGAAAGTTTTTGCGTAGCAGTACCCTTGCGCGTCGGTAGGCGGCGTCGTGCGGCTCCGCGTCCGTCGTCGGCGTCGTGATCGCCGGGATGACGTCGCTGGCAGTACTTAGACGCCGCCCCTGCGTGCTGACGTCAGTTCTGTACACGACTTTCCGCGCCAGGAACGCAGAGCCAAGCAAGAAGCTGACATAGGTGTCTGAAAAATACTAGGGCCCTGAAAGGGATGTCCTTAACCCTAGAAATCAGTTCACAGAACGGGGAGGATGGGTGGGCGGTAAGGAATCTGTCACTAACTACTGTCTCTTACAGATATATCGTTACACAAGTTAGTAACTTGTGCATCTGAAAGAGACACGTTAGTGACAGATTCCTTACCTTAGAATAGATACCCCAGCAATACCAACCCCGGTGGTGGGTCTGCGAACAAAGATCAGACAAGGAAGTCCTGGAGGACAGAACGGCCAAAGAAGCCGTCCCTCCGGACCTGACTGTCAAGGCAGTAATGTTTTGTAAACGTGTGCAGCGAGGCCCACGTAGCTGCCTGACAGATAACCGGCAGCGGAACACCGCGGCCCAAGGCCGTGGTAGCAGCCGTTGCCCTGGTGGAATGGGCACGCAGCCCAACAGGAGGCTCTTTCTTAGCCAAAGAATAGCAGGTCTTGATGCACAAGGTAACCCAGCGGGAGATGGTTCGTTTGTGCACCGCCCGACCTTTTTGGCGCCCACGTAGCCAACAAAGAGCTGGTCATCCACCCGGAAGTGTTTTGTGCGGTCGATATAGAAGGAGAGCGCACGTTTTGGGTCCAGATGGTGGAGCCTCTCTTCCTCTCTGGAAGGATGCGGAGGCGGAAAGAAGGTAGGCAAAGTGATGGTCTGCCCAATGTGGAAGGCAGTAACCACCTTTGGCAAGAAGGACGGACGCGTCCGAAGAACAACCTTGTCTGGATGAACAGACAGAAAGGGAGGTTTGCAAGATAGAGCCTGGAGCTCACTCACCCGCCGAGCGGAGGTGATGGCCACCAGAAAGGCTGTCTTTAGAGTCAGAAGACGAAGAGGACAGTTATGTAGAGGCTCAAAGGGAGCGCACATTAAAAGGTAAGAACCAAGTTCAAGTCCCACTGAGGCATCACAAACGGAACAGGAGGGAAGAGGTGAGTAATGCCTTTTAAGAACCTGTTAACAACAGGGGACTTGAAAAGGGAGGGCTGATCAGGGAGCCTGAGGAAGGCCGAGATAGCACAGAGATAACCCTTGATGGTACCCAGGGCAGAACCCTTTTGGGCCAGAGAAAGAAGGAACAGAAGGACCTCAGAAAGAGGGGCAGAAAGGGGTTTCACAGCCTTTGCTGTGCACCATGCCACAAATTTGTTCCACCTGCAGGCGTATACCACCTTAGTTGAGGGACGCCTGGCTGCCAGAATCACATCACAAACTTCGGGAGGCAAGTCGAAAGGAATCAACTGCCGCCGCTCAATCTCCACGCAAGCAGGTGTAGACTGGACAGGTTCGGGTGGAGGACCGTCCCCTGCTGCTGCGACAGAAGATCCTCCCGAAGAGGCAGACGGATCGGGGGATCTACGCTCATACTGAGTAGCTCGGGATACCAAACTCTTCGAGCCCAGTCCGGAGCCACAAGAATGACTTGGGCCCGGTCGTGCCGAATCTTCTTCAACACTCTGGGTAGAAGTGGTATAGGCGGAAAGGCGTACAATAGACCGCAACTCCACTCGTGATGAAAAGCGTCGCCGAGCGAGTGCCGCCTTGGAAATTCCAAAGCGCAGAACTGATGACATTGCGCGTTCTCTTCGGTGGCGAATAGATCTAACCAAGGCTCTCCCCACTGTAGAAAGAGTCCTTGCGCCACTTCCGAGTGAAGACGCCATTCGTGTTCCATCATGCACCTGCGGCTGAGTTCGTCCGCCCTGGCGTTCAGGGAACCTGCCAGGTGTTGAACCATCAGGAACATGCCCTGATGTTCCAGCCATGTCCAGAGGCGCAGAGCCTCCTGACACAGGGTCCACGACCCCACCCCGCCCTGTTTGTTGCAGTACCACATGGCGGTGGTGTTGTCGGTGAACACCTGCACTACCTTCCCTTTGACAGAGGGAAGGAATGCCTTGAGTGCAAGTCAGATCGCCCGGAGCTCCAGAAGGTTGATATGGAACCGGGACTCCGCCGGAGACCAGAGGCCTCTGATCTCCGCCTCTCCCATGTGACCGCCCCATCCCAGAAGGGACGCGTCCGTCACAACTGTGTGCTCTGGCTGGGGAAGGAGAGGGATCTGCCCATGACCCATTGCCGGTTCGAGAGCCACCACTGCAACTGTTTTGCAGTCCCCTCCGAGATCTGGACGTGATCGGACAGGTTGCCCGGGTGCTGCGCCCACTGGAACTTCAGGTCCCACTGCAGAGCCCACATATGCCATCTGGCATGATTGACCAGCAGGATGCAGGAGGCCATGAGGCCCAGCAGCCTCAGGGTCATCCGTACCGAAACCCAGGATAAAGGCTGAAAGATGGGAATCATAGCCTGAATATCCCGGACTCGCCGTTCGGGAGGATAGGCCCGAAACTGCGTCGTGTCCAGAACTGCTCCGATGAAAAGGAGCTGTGGAGAAGGAATCAGATGCGACTTCGGCACATTGATGGAGAACCCCAGCGAGTGCAGGAGTTCGGCCGTAGTCTGGAGGTGGGAGACGACTGCCTGGGACGAGCCCGCCTTCAGCAGCCAGTCGTCGAGGTAGGGGAAGACTGAAACCCCTGCCCGGCGCAGATGAGCTGCGACCACCGCCATCACTTTCGTGAACACCCGAGGGGCACTGGTGAGGCCAAAGGGGAGCACGGTGAACTGAAAATGCTCGAGGCCTACCGTGAACCGAAGGTAACGCCGGTGGGCCGGCAGGACGGGGATGTGGAAATAGGCGTCCTGCAAGTCCAACGCTACCAACCAGTCTCCGGGGTCGAGGGCAGTCAAGACCTGAGCTAGGGTGAGCATCTTGAACTTCTCCTTCCGGAGGAAGCGATTGACGTTCCGGAGGTCCAAGATAGGACGCATGTCCTCCTTGTCCTTTTTGGGCACCAGAAAGTAGTGGGAGTAGCAACCACGCCCTACTTCTGGGGTCGGAACATGCTCGATGGCCCTCTTGGCCAAGAGGGCCGTGACTTCCTTCTGCAGAAGTACCAAGTGATCCCCTGACATGCGGTGGAATTGAGGTGGCATGGCTGGGGGGTGGTCTCGAAGGGGAGGGAGTAGCCCCTTCGGACAATGTCCAAGACCCACCTGTCCGAGGTGATGGGACGCCAGTGGTGAAGGTGATGGCGGACCCTGCCCCCTACTGGCGTGCTGTGCACCGGAAAGGAGGGACTAGGAGGGCTTGGAGGCCGCGGACGGGTTGGAGGTGGTGGCCTGACCCGCACGCTGGTTGCCCGAACCGACACAGCGGTATCCACGTCCTCGGCCACGCAAAGACGCCTGCTGCGCGGGCCGGTGGCTGGGCTGCTGACGTGACTGGGCGTCCCTTCCGTGGCCACGATAGGGGTGAAAAGCAGAAGTTAGCGGAGGGCGTGTAGCAGAAAGGCCCAGGGACTTGGCAGTAGCCCGTGAGTCCTTAAAGCGCTCCAACGCATGGTCTGCTTTGGACCCAAAAAGACCGACTCCATCAAAGGGCATGTCCATGAGAGAATTCTGGACATCCCCTGAAAAACCAGTGGTTCTCAGCCAGGCGTGGCGACGCAGCGCCACCGTCGTTGCAATAGACCTGCCCAGCGAGTCGGCGGTATCAAGGCCACATCGAATTGTGTATTTGGCCGCATCCCTTCCTTCCGCAATGGCACGGGAAAGCAGTGTCTGGACCTCCTCAGAACACTGGGGCAAAACAGTCGCCACCGAATCCCACAAGGAGTGGGTATATCGGCCCAAAAGACAAGCGGTGTTGATGGACCGCAAGCCCGCACTGGAGGAAGAAAAACCCTTCTTCCCAAATTGATCCAGGCGTTTGGATTCCCTATCCGGAGGGGCGGTAGGGAAGGCGGTTTGGGAAGCGGAGGCTTGGACAACCAAGCTCTCAGGAGTGGGGTGGACAGAGAGAAATAGGGGTCGCCCGGAGCAGGGCGATGGCGTCGGGACACGTTCCTATCCACAGGAGCCCCTGTGTTGGGCTTGGACCAGGCACCCAAAGAACGTCAGTGAGGGCATCGTTAAACGGCAGCACAGTCTCCGTAGAGGAGGCTGCCGGCTGAAGCACCTCTGTCAAGAGATTAGTCTTGACTGCCACAGTAGGGAGTTGGAGATGTAAGGCTCCAGCCGCCCTCACGCAACACCGTTGCAAAATTGGCTCCCTCCTCCGTAGCCACGGGAGGAGACAGCATGCCAGTGTCAGGGAAGTATCTAGACCACTGGCGTCCTCTAGACCCTCTGTCCAGTCCTCATCAAACTGACACTGTTGTGCCAGAGGGTCATCAGACCCCTCCCATTCCTCCTGGTCCTCCTCTGGTTCAAAATAAGGAGGAGGAGGGACATTTGGGATCCAAGGCCCCATCGGCGCCGGAACCGGCGTCGAGCGACGTCGGTCCGGTTCCATGTCCGGAGCCGGAAGGAAGTGGGGCTCGCCGCCGCCCGGAGCCCCATGCGGCGTCGTGAACGGCACCGGAGACATCGGCGTCGGCGGAGGCGTGGTTAGGTCGACCGGCGTCGATGGGGGTTGCGGAGCCGGGATCGAGGCCGGGGCCGGAGCCGGGATCAAGGCTGGAGGCACGGGCGACGCCGGGGCCGGAGCCGTCGGCGACGTCGGGGTAACCCCATCAGGGCCCGCGGGGCCCGAAGGCGCACCGGAGGGACCTTGAGGCCCGAAGAGGCGGGCCATGGCCGACAGGAATTCCTGTACTTGGGCCGGATCCGCCCCCGAACCCGGGAAGGACGGGTATTGCGGGGGCGACTCCACAGGTATGTCCGGGGCCGCGGGGACGGTGCCGGGAGGGGCCTCAGCCGAGTCGCGAGACCGGCGAGGCGAAGTCCTAGAGCGACGATGCTTTTTGGACTTTTTGTGCTTGGACTTACCGGACGAAGAAGACTTCGATGCCGACGACCGGTGAGGACTCTGCGACCGACCCCTCGACCTCTCACGCGACCGGGGCTTGGCGTGGAGCCGAATGCCGGGCCTCGAGGAGCTTTCGAGACCGCTCTCGCAAAGCTTTTGGGTTGAGGGCTCGGCAGTCAACACGACTCCGTGTCAAGGCCTCGGCAGAAGAGACACTCCCATTGCGGGTCTGTGATGGACATCATCCGAGCACAGGCGCCGCAACGTTTAAAGCCGGGCATCCCTACGACACCTTGAAGTCAATTCGAGAAACAGTGAAAAATTCACCCAAAAAGTTAGTCAAAAAATGACTAGGGCACTGCTCTTCCCGGATCTGCGCTTGCTGGCGCGGAAAAAGAAGAACTGACGTCAGCGCGCAGGGGCGGCGTCTAAGTACTGCCCGCGACGTCATCCCGGCGATCACGACGCCGACGACGGACGCGGAGCCGCACGACGCCGCCTACCGACGCGCAAGGGTACTGCTACGCAAAAACTTTCCGGATCCAGCCTGACGCCTGGGGATATTCTAAGGTAAGGAATCTGTCACTAACGTGTCTCTTTCAGATACAAGGCGTATGAGGAGCCCTGAAATGTCACCCTATCTCTCTTCCTTGCAGCTTGTAGGATGGCCTCTTTTACTTTGAATGAGTGAAGTTTTACCAAGACATCCTTGGACGTACTTTTAAACCTCCCGTCAGGGGCCTCCCCACTCTATGTACTCTTTCCACCTTGATTTTCAATTGCGTTTCTCTGAGTAGCCTCCGAAATAGTCCCACCACAAAAGGCTAAAAGGCCAGGCCCCTCCAATCCTTTCTCCAGGTCCTTAATTCTAATATGGTCACAGCGCGATCCGTTTTCTAAATCTTCATTTTTCAAAATGGTGACTTAAAGATGAGTGTTTAGAGTCTGTATTTGCTCCTCTCGGCGCTGCGTGGATTGCATGCAGTCCGTCGTCCTAGATTCTAAGTCCACTATTGTCGTACCCACTGAATCGACATCCTTTGAAGAGCGGTTAACCTTCCATTTAATTCCATTTTGAAGGCCTACAGGGACGATGTGAGATCTGTCTTGATTTCCTCCCTTAATTCATGTTTGAACTCTTGCAGGAAAGTAAGTAGGTCATCCTTCGTCAGCGCCATGACCTCCTCCCCTTGGCCTCTATTGTGCGTCTGTCTTGGCGAAGTAGCTCCAGACCCTATTAGATTGTGGTTGAGATTTTTTGGGCGGCATCAAGGTGAATCCACAGGGCATAGGTTATAAAGCAGGGGGAGTACTGCACTGTGTGGCCAGTTCTTCGTCAAGCCTTGCTATTAAACTGTTCTAGGCAGTCGCTTCCAGAACGGCCTGTTCTACCTGGGTGGCTCTGTGTTCATTTCCTCAGGCCCAGTCACTGGTGAGTCACACTTGTTTCCCCTGTCTCTTCTTTCACATACGGGCCATCTCTGCTCTTCTCCAGCTATTGAGCTGCTCGTTGATGACCCTCAGTGCTGCTCATTTCTGTGAAGGATCAGGGGCTGCTCTAATCCTTTGCCCGGGCCAATGATTCCTATGAAGGCTTTTCACTGTGCCATCTTGGGGTCAGGCATGGATCCCCAGTTTCTTTTACCCATAGCCGTCTCTTTAACCCTGCGGTGGCTGCCACTCATGTGCTGGGCCGGGACTCTGTGTCCTTTCATGCGGTGGGCAACTCCACTTCAGCCCTTTTCTTATTGGCTCATTTTGCAGGCCTTCCATTGCTCGCCCACCATGCCAGAGTCAGGCAACCACTCCTGTGGCCGTCCGGTACCTCCGGCGTCGCTCTTCGCAGTCCCGACCTGGCCACGCTCGATTGCCCAGTATTTCCCCTCACCTTTCCGCCTGCTGGACTTGTGTGGGTCCCCCCTCCAGTCTCCGGGGCCCGCGGTACATAAAGAGGGGCTGGCCGGTAACGACGCAGACCGCACTCACCCGTCTGCGATCCCTTGGAGCGGTCTGTGCTCTGGCCCGACCGCGTCACTCCTCCCAGTGCTCCGGTGTCTCGGTCGACCTTATGGGCATCTCCTCTGAGCTCCGGAACTTCCTTAATGCCGGGTCATCGCCCACGCCGCCATGTTGTCTTCAGCAATTCGGAGACATCCGGTGAGTTCCTCCCCCATTATCACTTTCAGCCGCTACCCTAGCCGGCGGCGGGCAGCCACATCGTCAAGGTGTCCAAATCACTGCCGTTTAAGGCTTCTGGCCCGTCATTCGTGATCGATGATGGCAAAGCCTCCGTGGATCACATCCACTCAGCCATCTTGGCTGGCCACGCCCCCCATCCCCTTTTCTCCTTAGTCTGGGTCTTGTTTACCATCTCTGATCTAATATAAGGGAGTGAGTCGACCTCTGTTGGTAAAGGGAGGAATTGGCCTCGACACTGGCACACTCCCAATATCAAATAATGAGTAAATGCTGCAGAAAAGAATAGTGACTACATAACAGGGGCGTAACACAGGTCCACGCAGCGCGGGGGGCCCCCGAGCTGCAGGGGGCCCCCTCAGCCCTGTACTCAGGACTGAGAGCTTCTGATTAAATTCGGAGCAGGGGCCCCTCTGTCTACCTTGCAGGGGGGCCCCCTCAACATTCGTTACGCCACTGCTACATAATAATGAGGAGACTATGTATGACAACATCTGAATAAGTTTCATAGTCAACTGAAACTGAAGACAAATTGCCACCAACTGAGTTTGAAGCATTTTTTTGAAATACAGAATCGTTTTGGAGACCACGTCAATCTTTTTGCTCCCCTTGTCTGGGGGAGGAGCGTCACCAGTCACCTGGACAGAGGAATGCTTGCAGGCAGTGTGGACCACCACAGAGTCAGGAGGAACCTGGCCCTTGATGTATGCAGCATCACTAGTGGAGGGTTTGAACTGGTTTTCAACCCCTGGGGTCACTACCCTCACCTTGATAGGCTCCTTAAAGTTGTCAGTAGCAGATATTAAGATCCCCTTCAACATGGGTAAGACTTGGATGGTACGCTCTGATCTACAGAAGGAAGTCTTCACCCATGCATGCAAAAGGTGGCCTTTTCAATCACCTCACGATAGGCTGTGGTGTCATCAAGTGGTAAGGTTATTACTGCATAGTGGTCTAAATCAGGATCACCTTGGTGGCCTACACGGAAGTTGTCCCAGGGATCATCAGTGGGGCCTCGACCTGAAGGCTGGTCATATGGGTCAAAGGGGCCATATAGACTGCCTGGGTCTGAATAGGAGAGAGAGAACCCGTCTGGCGAGGCAGTGTGGGTGGTACATGTGGGTGCGGGGGTGGAGGTGGAGGTAGAGGTGGGGTTTGCCGAGGAGAAAGAAGACTGGTGGCTCTTCCCTTCCACATCTTTGGTGCTGACTATGGGGAGGGAGGCTTGGAGGAATGTTTCCCCTTGAAGGCCAATCTCCTCTTTCAAGGAAGAGATTCCGGAGGCACCAGTGCAGGCGGTTTTGCCATGATCTTGCTTATAATAGGGTGGCTGAATAGGTGCTTCTGCATGGCACCGAGCTTATGTAGCAGTCTCTCTAACATTGCAGCCGTGACATACTTGGATTCGAGTGCCAATGGGGGCTTGGAAGTTGGCTTTGACTTTGGTTTCGACATTGACAAAAGCTCTTCCATTAAGAAAAGTTTCAGCAACAATGGAGTCTTATGCATAGGCACCAAAAGGACCTGCAGTGCTTGCTTTGAATGTGAGTAATGGTGTTTGGCACCCTTGAAGCAGCTTAGACGTGATGGGGGTTGACTCCTTGGGTGGAGGCTTGCTTGGCTGCAAAGCCTTTTCCCATTGCCGATGGGAGCCTTGGTCTTTCTGTCTGTGCTCTGGGCTCGATATCAGACTTCCGCTGAAACGATGCATACTTCAGCGTGGGACTTCATCAGGGGCCCTGGCTTGGTGGAATGGGCCTGAGGGGCCATTGGCATAAACACGACCCTAGGCATGGTCTTGATGCGAAGGCCGGCAGTCTTCGGTGTTAGCTTGATGTTCTCCATCTTATGCTCCAACACACTCAATAACACAGTATCCGGGCTGGATGAGGGCTGAGTTGCTGGGAGAAAAGAAGGCCTGGTGTCTTCCTGTTCTTTGGTGCCAAAGGGATTTTGTTCCCAGAAGATGTCCGGAGTCTCAGTGGAACTCTGTTGGTACAGATTCAGGTGTGCCCAGCACCATTTCCTTCAGTATCACAGTATATTTTTGGAACAGAAGGCGAGTCACAATGCACAAGAAGTGTCGTCTTGCACAGGAGACAGGCACAGGTTACAAACTTAGTGTGATGTATTTCAAATTGAAGCAGGAGCAATTTGGAAAAGGTGTCTGTTCCATCATTCATGCAGCATTCTTAGGTGATGGAGGACTAGCGATGGCACTCGCCTACCAAGGGGAACTTGGCAATGGTTTTCAGTGCTAACAAAGGTTTTCACATTCTGGGGTGACGAAGGAACCAAATGTTTCTCAAATCTGATGTGAAAGAATCTAAATGGTACTTAAAAGGGCTGACTAATGTATTCAGGATACAACAGACTCGGAGCCCACTCAGCATACAGTCGAACCCGATGGTGGAAAAAAGTGGAGTCAATGCCCAGGAACAATGTACACCAATAGAAGAAGTCATCTTGTGACTCGAGAAGCTTCTTAGAAGAAAAACAATTTGCACACGTCTGAGCCCAGCATTACATGGCAGGAGTATGCTAAGCATGTGTATCCCAGTCACACATGCTATGAAGACATATTTATTTTATGTATGTATTATGTTTTATAATACAAGATCCTGGTAGACAGCTAAGACTGTCAGGCCTTCCAAAAAGTATCCAGCAAGAATTATTACATTGCAAATCTTCTATTTCTAACCTTATGTCAACGGGGTTAACCAACATCTTTCCCTACAAAGGTTATCTGTGAGATTTTGTGCAAAAACAATAGCTGACTGCAGGCTTTAACACAGCGCAAAATCAATTACCTGTAAAGGTGTATTGGCTTTAAAATATGTGTTGCATGGTAAATAAATCAGGCCTACTGTCTATGTTGTACCTTTTCATAATAATCAGACCAGACCTATGTCATCTGAAGCACAACTTTCCATAGCGCACCAACCAGGCCTATAGCTGTTATAGTTGGCTTGTCATCATAACCAATTCAGGCAAGCCTACTGATATACAGTCAAATAAATTACAAAAGTTTGCAAAATTACAGTAGTCAAAGCCTGATTCTATTTCTCCCAATAGGGTTTAACAAGGATTCTCACAGTAAGAATCTTCTATACCCATGGTTTCTCAGAGGGACACATCAGAGTCCGATAGTCACCTCTCCCAGATTACCTCCCTAACCCAGCAACGATGCATCTGTCACAATATTTAACTCTGGATGGGGGTAGGGAAAGAGGTCTGCTGCTGGTCTAAATGTGGTTGAGCAACCATCACTGCATATCTTTTGCAGTCTCTCCCGACACCTGGAAGGAATCCAACATATTCCCCTGATTCTGAGCCCAGTGAGACTTCAGATCCCACTGCAAAGTTTGCATGTGCCACCTATGAGATCCATGAGTAGGATGCTGGAGGCCAAGAGGCCCAGAAGCCTCGAAGCCACTCATTGAAACCCAGGCCAAAGGTTGAAACATCAGTGCTTAGCATGAATATCTCGGATGCGTTGCGGAGGAGAGAAGGTTTGGAAAAGTACAGTTTGCAAGATGGCTAAGATGAAGGTGAGCTGTTGCGAAAGAGCCTAGGCACGTTAATGGAAAAGCTCAACAGGTTGGCCATTGTTTGGAGGTGGCTGATGACTGTTTGAGGAGAGTTCACTTTAAACAGCCAGTCAACAAGGTAGGGAAAAACTGGTATTCCAAATCTCTCCAGATGGGCTGTGACCACCACCATCACCTTTGTGAACACCCGAGGTGCACTGGTAACGCCAAAAGGAAGCATGGAAAACTGAAAGTGCACTTGGCCTACCTGAAACCGCAGGTAACGTATGTGGGATTGCAGGATGGGGATGAGAAAATAGGAGTCCTGCAAATCCAATGCCACGATCCAGCCTTCTGGATCCAGGCAGACAGAGTTTGGCCCAGGGTGATTATTTTGTACTTGTTGTTCTGGAGGAAGTAGTTTAGAGGGCAAAGGTCTAGGATAGGATGAAGGCCTCTGTCCTTTGGCACCAGGAAATAATGAGAGTAGAAACCAGTCCCAATCTCTGATACCAGCATCCAGTCTATCGGTCCCTTGGCTAAGAGAGCCTGAACTTCTTCGCGGATATGGACAAGTGTCCCTCCAGGAGGTTTTGTGGTATGGGAAGCATGTCCAGGGAATGTGAAACAAAGGGTAGGGAGTAACAGTGTTCAGCAATCTAGAGCACCCATTGGGTGTGATACATCCTCCACCCTGGGAGATATGTCCTCCCACTGGGTGTTTGTTAGCTACAGAGGGTAACTTAAAGCAGTTTTGCTGCAGCTTCAGGGGGGTCGAGTTTGGGTAAGGCATTGCCCTGGGGGCCTGGATTCTGTCGACCTGATCACCAGCCTCTACCTTGAAAGAACTGAGAGGATTGCAGTTGTTAAGGCACATTCTGGCATTGCCATTGCTGGTATCCCCTGCCCAACCTGGAAAGTGGTAGAATTGGTGGGGGAACTGCCAAGCAGCCTGAGCTAGGCCTGGAGAGCTTGCAGCGACTTTGCTGTCTTTCAGTCTTTCAAGGATGAGTCTGCCTTCAAACCAAACAACCTAGAGGCATCAAACGGCATGGCCATTACGAATTGCTGGACGTTGTTTGATAAGCCAGTGCAGCGAATCCAGGCGTGGCGCTGAAGCACCATGCTGGTTATAACTGCTCTACCCAGACAGTCGATATTGTCCCGACCCGAACGTATAGATTACTTTACTGCATCCTGGACGTCCATAATGAGGCATTGCAGGTTTGTCCGGGTGTCATCAGGGACAGCTGGCAAGATATCCGCCACTCTGTCCCACAATGCAAATGAGTATCCCCACAGGTGGCAGCTGATATTGACTGATCTGAGGGCAAGGATGGTAGATGAGAACACGCACTTAGCAAATGTTTCCATTAATTTTGACTCCCTGCTTAGCGTACATTTGCATCTGGGGAGTTGTAAAAAGACCCCATTCTTAAATTAAAACTGCAAAGGAGACAGAAGTAAAAGTTCCTGTGGAGAGTGAGTGAACTGCTCCCTGATTGGATGGTGCTTTTGTTGACAGAGGGTATGGAGCAAAGCACCTTGTTTTGTTAAGTGGGTGCTGCATTGTGACACTGTATGTTGCTGGATAGCTATGGCACTGAGTGGAGCGCGGCTACAGTGGGGTGAAATCACATGAAACAAGGCCCTGTGCTGTAGTGAGTGGGCCTGACTGAGAATTCCCCTTGAATGACCCCCAGCTGCTCCTAAATGGAAAACTATTGGGCAGGCTAAGACTGGAGGATCCTACACAGAGGAGGACCCACCGGCTGCCCCCCTGCCACCAGTCAAAAGCCTTATGGAGCAGAACAAGGTGGATAACATCCTGGTTGCAATTAGAGTCAAAGGAGGTACAAGAGAAAAAAATAGATGTAGTTTCAGTGGAACTCACTTTGCTATGAGCAGACCAGCAGGAAACTGTGAAAAGGGTGGCAACTAATAAGGGGACCCTGGAGGAAGTTCAGCTCACAGTGAAGGAACTCCATCAGCTGATGTCCAAAGTGCAAAGAAACTATGGGAGCTGGAGGCCAGGGCAGAAGACGCAGAAGGAAGGTCATGCCGCAACAAGAATTGTGGGTCCCCCAGAAGAAACGGAGGATCGGGGCAGGATTGCCTTCTTGGAACACTGGATACTAGACATGGTGGGGATATTGCAGCATTTTAGAATTGAAAAGGGCACATGGGATACCAGGAGTGGGGAAGGGTACTGGCAGTAGGCAAAAATGGTTAGGACAAGAAAATGTCAAATTTCTAAAAGTGCCATTTTCAGAATTGTGACGTAAAATCCGACTTTTCCATTAAAGAGCATTTTAAATTGCAACTCATTTGAAAGTAAACACCATATCTCGATCTGTTCCAAACCGAAAGGTATCACTTACTAAATGCAATAAGGTAACCTAGTGTTAGTCAGTTGGAGAGATAGGCCTCACAGTTGTAAGAAACAACCTTAGGAGTTTTTCACAAACCAGGAGATATAAAACTTAACATACCCTACATTTTAGATACAATGCTCCCTGCGATATGAGCCTTTTTAGGGCCTACCCTAGGGGTGACTTAAAAGTTTTTAAAAGCAGGGTTTAGCCCTGGAAAAACGGTTCACTTTGTCAGGTCAAAATGGCAATTTAAAACTGCACTACATAGAATAGCAGGCCTGAGACATTTTTAAAAAGCTACTTTAGTGGGTGGCACAATGAATGCTGCAGCCCTCTAGTAGCATTTAATTTACAGGCCCTGGATACATGAGTACTATTTACTAGGCACTTACAAGTAAATTAAATGTGCCAATCAGGTGTAGGACAATTTTATCATGTTTTAGGGAGAGAGCACAAGCACTTTACCACTGGTTAGCAGGGAAAAAGTGCACAGCGTCCTATTGCCAACAAAAACGAATTTATCAACAGAAGACAAAAATCTGGGGGAGACTATGCAAAAAGGGCCAAGTGGTCTGTTTCAAACTGCTTTCCCTGTCTTCACACAAGTGGAAGCTACAAAAAGCTGATTGTCGACTCAGTACTTCTTGGATCTATTGATGTGGAAACTAAGGGCCCTCTAAGGATCCAACACGTAGAGCCTCACATCCTTCTTTGAGGCAAATGGCAGAGAGAAGGACACGGGGAACATGATAGACAGCCCCACATATAAGGGTGACACCCTTCTTAGACGGTAAGATACATGAGTTCGAAGGACCAGCTTGTCAGGATAAGGGGAGCTGGACTGGAAACTCCTAAAGCCTACTGACACCATACGCAGACGTTATGGCAGTGAGAAAGTCAGTCTTGGGAGTCATGAACCTCAGCTTATAACTGTGCAGAGGCTCAAAGGGAGCTCGCTCAGAAAAGAAAGGAACAACTTGAGATCAGACTGTGAATAAGGAAGGGGACAGGGAAACGGTTAGATCCACTGAAGATCTAACAACTCTGTTGCTCTGAAAACTACCACCCAAAAAAGGCACCTTTCATCAGTTATGGCCTCTAGAGATTCAATTATGTTTCTAGTGCCGTGGCTAAGCCATTAGCATTTTTCAAATCAAGGAATAAGCCAGCATCAGTGTAATGAGTAACTAGGGGGAAGTAAGCTGTCTGTCTCCTCTTCGCCGTCTTTATTATGTGGAACATGCTCCAGTCCTTCAATGGCATCCTCAGCCTGGGTTTGTGCCCTGGTAATCTGACTGCACAACATGAGACGTTCTCTAGCCAACCTCAGCTTCAAATCTGGCATAAGAGTAAATGTGAAATTGTGACCCGCAGCCATTGGAGCCGGTAATGGCGTTTGTGCCAGAGCGACCAGTGGAACTTGCAGAAAAGGAGTCAAAGCATGGCCTGACGGCAGAGACGGATGGGATGAGGTCGAACAAGGTCAGTTGGCACCAGAGGAGCACCTGCCGGCTGAAGGTCAACTGGAGGTCTCAAACAAAATGGAAGTCCCAAAGGCAGACCACTGAGTCAATAATGGCCCAGAGAATGTAGGGCGCATTGACTTCTGAACGGATTTAGGTCTGAATCAGCCGTGAATGCCAGGCTAAGCCCCTTTAAGCACTGACTGTGGGACTTTACCGAGAACAGGAGTAGAACGAAGGTGAGGGTCCTCACTTGGACATTTTGTGTTCGTACCCGTTTGTTAACTTTGTCTTGGATCACCCAAAGAAGGAAAGCGGGGAAGGGCTGGGAACAAGATTAATTTTTTTAAATTTATATTTTTAAGAATTATAAATAATTTAATGTAACAATATTTAATTGCTGGCTTTATTTTAAGTCCCTACTTCCATTATCTTTTATGGGATTGTGTTGCAGTACCAGTGGTTGGCCAAGTGTAGTGCAGGACTGACTGCAAAAGTGTAATTAAAAATCACATAGTTGAAGGTAGGTTTCATTATTCATTAAAAATGTATTGTCTAGTGTCTTTCTGTCCATGCGGATTTCATTTTATTGGCTTGTGAGTTATGTTACACTCTTATGTTTACTTAGGCCCATATTGATAGTCAGAGGGCCTGGTCTCAGATGTTCATACCATGGATAGGCTTTTGGACATGAAGGACATACAATTCAAGAAGTAATGTATTACTTGTGGCTGTTCGCATTTTATGTGCATGTCCACTGCCTTTTGCTTGTGATACACACCACATGGCTTAAAACCTGTTGTTTTAGGGGGAGATATCACTCCATAATGTCAAAAAAAGTTTGGAAAACATCAGTTAAAAAAAAACCAGTAGGTGCAGAGCTCCTGGCCCACGTCAAACGCCACAGAAAAAGAGGAAGTGATAAGGAGGGTCCTAAATTTATGCTTCGTGTCATCATGTCCAAAGGTGGGATGGAGTCCTGATGGAGACTGTGTGTCACTTGCTGTCTCACAGGTGCTGCTGCAAAGAGGTTTCCAGATCCAGTCTGGTGCCTGGAGAGAGATTCATAAGTCACGGAACCTGGGGTTAGAAGTATACATCAGAAATCCGAGATTACCTTCAAAAGAAACCGTGGGTGCCACTGCATGACCACATTGTTCTTATGGTAAATCACATATGATTCAAAGGAAACTAAAGTCTGAATTTCACTAGCTCTGCAAGCTGAAGCAATAGCTAGGTGGAATGCTACTTCACCTGCCAGATGTTGCTGAGAAGCTTTGGGAACTGAATACAACAGAGTCCATAAGTCATGAAAGCACAATTTCAACTCACAAGGATGGGAAGGTTCTCGTACTGGCGGAAAAAGTAAACATTTTCATACCCTCACTCTGGAAAGAGGTTTGCAAGTGATATTGTCTATAAGCAGTGATAAAGTACCAACCATGCCAGATAAAGAAAGTAAGAAAAGGAACAAAAATAACTCTAGTGGGATAAATTTAGGCTCTTTAGTCAACAATAACACATGAATTATTATTGGACAAAAACATCATTTATACATTGCATTAATGAAGCTTCCATATCCAGATGCCTCCTTTTGTGTTACCTTACAAAATTATTTATTATATAAAAACTTCTTACAAACAAAGTTACAAAGTCTTTAAGATGTCAATAACACTATCCTTGTATGTAAATGAATAGTTGTAACGTGGGACAGCCCAATGTGCGTTTCCAAACAGGGTCCGTCAAGAGATAGTCCACTTTATCTAGAGCCGCTGCCTAAACTTATGTGCAGAACATCCAATGAAATTGAGACAGCAGTCCATAAATTAATGTCTTCTCCAATCATCTGCGTGGACTTCTCTTAACATGTAGTCAACACATTTTGGCCAATCTGTTTGTGGCCTTCGCAGGACTAGACAAGGAAGTGTGAACCAGCTGAAATCTCCCCAGGACTTGCTTATCTCCTCAAGCAAGAGGGAACCTTATATTCGCTAGGGGCCACCTGTGAAAACATCAGGCATACTCGGAAGGCTTATTGCAAAAATTGCATTATTTGTGGGTTTGGCGTGGGCTCAATGGCAAGGGAGAAGGCTCGGCTGTAGTGAATCTATGTGTGTTCTCTTAACCTAGCCATCTGTTTGCAGTTTTATGCGAAAACAATGGGTCTTCTTTCTTCTGTAAAACAAACTTTAACAGGATGACATTTTGTTTCCCTTTTGCTGAAAGAGGATCATTTTCCATGGCACACTTCTGAAGAAGAATGTTGACCTCGTGCTGACATATGTCCTGATGGTGTGGACTTGAATTTTCTGAAGGCATCGCTAATGGAGGGTATTTGAAACTGAAAGAATAGCGATTTTGCACAATAGTCAGCACCCATTTGAGTTTTGGGATGTTTATCCACTTCTGTACCTGATCTGATATGTTTTCCCGAACCAGAGTGCATAATGGAAGAGGGGAACTGAGGAGTCAGACTGTGCCTCCAATTGGAGATTACCTTGTTGTCACAGACAGTTGACGACCAACATTTCCCCTTAAATGACGTCTTTGCATCTGGTATGGCTGCTTCAGTTGAGGCCACTGAAGGTCAAGCCCTCTGAAGGAAATATTGTAGTTCATAGGGATTGTAACTGTGATTTTTATGTTCTTTCCTCTTATCCCAGCCTACCATGCTTAGGTCTCCATCATCATGTGCAACATTTCTTAATCCCCATGAGAGCTGAACAAAGTATTACCCGAAAATGAAAGATTTAGGAGTAGAGAAGAACGCCTTAACGAAAGACCATGGCAGTCGCCGTGGGTAGCTAGATCCGAAGCATCCGCAGTGGCATTACTCTGACTGAACACTATTATGCCTTCATTGAAGATCTCAAATAAATGTTCTTGACTCTCCAGAGGCAAGACATCTACAAATTGCTGAGGAGAATCCCCAGGGATCTATTGTACCTGCCCATCAGAGCAGTAGCACTGCAAGTCTACACCATTGCGGATGTGACACAGTCAATCCTGACCACAGAGTCTAAGAACTTGTTGTTCTTGTTGGGAGGAACTGTAAAAGAAGATGCCATAAGATAGCTCTTCTTCACAGCAGACACAATTACAGAGTCCAGAAGAGGATATGATCTGAGTAACAGAGGGTCTTACTCAGGAGGTCTGTATTTCTTTTGAAGGCAAAATGGGGCTCAGTTACACAGTAAGTTCTAGCAAGGACTAGTGGAAGGAGTGGTCTGGATAACAAATTCTTATGTAACATATCTAACATGACTGACGTTTTTGTAGAGGTGGAAATCACAGGCAGGATGAGTTTGTTGGCTACTCTGATCAGAACTTGGAATGTATTAAAATCATCTATGGAGTAAATGTTGGATGGAGGTAAATCTACTAAAGCTGGAGAATATCTTCTGTTTGATTTAGGTTTAAATTTCTTTACTGGTATATCAAAAAGGCAAAGCAAGACAAGGCAGGAGATAATCATAAACCTTGTAAAACAAATCATAGAACCCCTCAACTCTACCACCCTTCCCGATCCCGCCCCCCACCCCCAGCCCCCTCCAGGACCTGGCCTGTCTATAGAACCCTTCCATCATCCCATATCCTGGGTAGATGCGTCAGGGCCATCCTCGGGCTGTGTTAGGTAGGG
Organism: Calotriton arnoldi; assembly: GCA_963921515.1. NCBI lineage: Eukaryota > Metazoa > Chordata > Amphibia > Caudata > Salamandridae > Calotriton > Calotriton arnoldi. The sequence goes on from CAWUFW010000130.1 coordinate 1,625,216, forward strand.
ACTCTGAGTTGCACGAGCCGCAAGTATTTGGGGCATGAGAGTTTACGAAACTCTGTGGTGAGCAATGATAGGAACGGGCACCAGAGATCAGGGAACGATGTCCCTTGGTTTGACAAGGAGGGAGAGACGCTCCATGCCTAAGATGTACCAAAGGCGATGTAGCCAACCCTGATGAGTGGGAATGTGCTCTGACCCCCAGTGTGAGAGTATATTCTGTAGGGTTGCTCACAGTGCTAATCCAATCTGTCTTCCCCTATGGGACATGAGGGGAAATGCAAGCACATTAGGTAAACCTAAAATGGTGTAAACTGGGAAGCGGGGTAACTGTGTAATTAGGTGGCCATCGATATCGTACAGCACTTGTGCCCGTTAGGCTGCGAGATTGGGGCAGTCCCACAATAGGCGAATCAGGGTATCCAGGGAGCCACAGTTGCGCCGACACGTAGGGCAGCAAGCGGGATTCCCTTTATGCGGTCGGGAGGGAGAGAGGTACCAGTAGGTAAGTATTGTAGTCACTGTTTCAAGCCAGCTACGTTGCAAGCTGTATGGCGAGCTCGGTAGTAGATGTCCTCCCATTCCCGCTGTGTAAAAGTGCGACCCAATTCAAACTCCCACTGTTTCTGACCAGGGGATCAATGGGTGGGCAATAGGGGGCAAAGAAAGCCATATATTTTGGGCATGAGACGAGCGTCAGAGGCTTTGGAAAGCAGCCATTTTTTAAAAGGGGTGAAGTGTCATTGAGCATGATGCCGTATTATGGGGTGCATCACCCAGTGCCTAATCTGGTGGTACCAGTAACGTTCCAATTCAGGTACGTCCTGCTGCAAGCGGAAGTCCTCAAATGACAAAGGTCCCTCCTCGTGGAAGATGTGGCCAATAGATCTGCAGCCCTCTTGTCTCCCCTGTCCAAAGGCTGTTGAGTTGAGGCCTGCAGTGAAATCAGGCTTGTCCACTATAGGTGTCAGTAGTGAGGGGAAGGACATGAGTCCCCCCCATATGGCCAGCTTGTCCAATGCGGAAAGAGGGCTTGTGTGATGGGCGATAGATACAAGCTTTTCGGACGTGCCAATTTTGGGAGAAAGGGAATCTTCCACAGGGACTGGCCCGCCACAGCCCTATCCATGAAAAGCCAGTGCTTTTCGGATTCAGGGCACGACTCCACAAACGTTTTACGTTGTACAGCTTGGAAATACCACAGCAGGTTTGGTACGCCCTGGCCTCCCTCCCTTGGGGGTCTGCAACAGAGGTCTCTGTGCAAACAAGGCCGCTTAATCGCCCATACAAAGCAGTTGATCTCCTGCTGGAGAGTGCGGCGGGTACCCGGAGGGGGATCCACTGGAAGGACATGAAAGAGTATCTTCAGCAGTATAGTCATCTTTACTGCTGCTATACGACCCAACCAAGAAAGGCAATGTGGTCTCCATCGGGGCAGATTCGATTGTATTTGCTAAAGTAGGGTTTTATAATTAAGGGATACTGTCCTCTGGGTGTTTGCTGTGAGCTGTAGCCCAAGATAGGGGACCTATGCAGATGCCCATTGGATAGCGTAAGAACGCTGTAGCTCAGAGAGCGTGGGGTTCTGAAGCAAAAGATTGAGAGCATGGGACTTATGGACATTCACTTTAAATGTCGCCACACGAGCAAACAGCTTGAGTTTGGCCAAGTATGTTGGGAGGGATGACGTTGTCCCCGTAGAGACTGATGGTATGTCTTTCCCCCTCAAAGCGAACCCCAGATATGAGAGGGTATCAGGGATTCTTTGGTCCAGAGGCTCCATATAAAGTGCAAACAGTAGGGTTCATAGCGGACAGCCCGGTCTCATGCCACTGCAGATTGGGAACGGGGTAGAGGAGTATCCATTGAGCCCTATTGAACTCCTTCTCCACGTCGATGGATAGGAGCATGCGTTCTGTGTCAAAGCGCTGCGCCTTATCGATAAGATAGAGTACCTGTTTCGTATTGTAGCTGCATTGGCGATTGGGGACAAACCCTGCCTGGTCTGGGTCTATCAGAACTGGCAAGAGAGTAGTCAATCGCGTAGCCAAGATCCCAGTAAACAATTTAAGGTCAACGTTCAATAAGGATATCAGCTTTTAGGAAGCGCAATGACGCCTATCCTTGCCCGGTTTAGGGATGACCACTATGGAGGCCCTTAGCATGGGCGGTGGGAGTGTGGAAGAATCCCCTATGGCATTGAATACTCTAGTGAGCATGGGGGCTAAGATGGGGCAAAATGTCTTATAGAAAAGAGCAGAGAAGCTCTCCGGGCCAGGGGATTTCAGTGGTTTCTGACGAGAGATAGCCAACACCACCTCTATTTCTGAATCAGGGAATCCAGACTCGCAGCCTGGTCCTGCATTAGTTTGGGTGTCGCAGCATCTCGATGATGGCGAGCTGGAGCATCCAAAGGAAGCACCTGTGCCGCGTAGAGGTCCAGGTAGAATTGGCAGAACGCCTCCGCTATTTGTGGGTCCTCGTTCTGTTCTATCCCAGCAGTGTTAAACACAGTTGAGACTCCCGTCGCTTATCGCTGGACTTGCAAACCTGTTGGCCAACAGTTGCCCACATCAATCCCCCCCCCCCCAACATAGAAGGTGTAGCGTAGATGGAGCGTGGCATGCTCGGCTCTGTCAAGGTCGATGCCCGCCAATTGAGTACATGCAGCTTCTAGCTGTCGCCAAATCTGGGGAGCGCCAGTCCGCTTATGAATACGCTCCAGTTGCTGGATCGGTCTAGAGAGCTGGTTGCGCTTATCTCTACGGATTTTGTTGTCCGCCGAGGAGATCGCAATAAATTTCCCACTGATCACTGCTTTCAGAGTTTCCCAAAGGGTAGTGACAGAGGTCTTGGGGTTATTGTTCGTGGCGAGAAAGTCCTGCAGCGTTTTAGTAATCTCTGCATTACTGCGGGCCGATGCAAAAGTGTGTCCCGGAGACGCCAGATTCTGAAAGGTGGTCGGGTTAATGTAATGGATAACATGAGAGTTACCTCTGCGTGGTCTGACAGTGAGCGAGGTACTATTTCTGCAGCTTGAGTTTGGGAAACAATGCCAGAGGTGCCCAGGAAATAATCTATCCTTGTGCACGTTTTGTGCGACTGGGAATAAATGGTGTAATCTCTCGTATGGGGATGAAGAGTTCTCCAGATGTCCGCCAGACCCACCTCACTCAGCCACTGCAACCCCTCACAAGAGAGAGCTTCAGACTGCCCCCGACGCTGGGCCAAGCAGTCCATCACATATCAAAGGCTAAGTTAAGGTCACCCAGCATCAACAATAATCGGTCCGTCGATTTGATCATCTACACCACCGCCCGGCGCAGGAAGGTTTCCTGTGCCTCATTTGGGGCATACACCAAGCCCAGTGTAAGGGTCTAAGAGCCTATCAAGAGTGAATAAGCCAATAACCTGCCCCTAACTTCGGCTTGCTTAGAACTAATCTTCCCAGGGAAGGTTGAGGAGAAGAGGGTGGCCACCCAAGAAGATTTGGTAGGAAGGGAGAAGAGCTGATGGGGAAACGCCCTAGATCTGAGCTTGTGAGTGTCACCAGCGAGGAGATGGGTTTCCTGTAGGAGACATATGTGGGCCCCTGAGTTTTCCAGATAAGAAAGATTAGTGCACCTCTTTACAGGCTTGTTGAGACCCTTCACGTTAAGAGTAATGATCTTAAGGTCTTGGGACATCGGGGAAAGTGCGGGATAGGCCTTACGGTGTAGCTACTCAGAGGGAGTGGAGCACGGCTACCGGGGGAAGAGATTACAACCCTGAGGAGTTTACCACCTAATGGTATGTTTGTGAAGAGATCCATTCTAGAGGGGACCCGGGAGTGGGAGGAATCTGAACACCCTAATGAAAAACAAACTAGTATACAACAAAACATAGTAAGTGTTGTCAATGTCCTGGGCAATAAGCCCTGTGAGAGAGAGGTGAAAGGGGCCAGTGGTGCCCCCACCCTGCTCCCCGTCCGGGCCCACCGCCCATCCAGGAAGGTGGAGAGAGAAAAGAGGAAGGGAGACAAGCATATATCAATGGCAAGAACCGGGAAGCATGGCGAAGATCAGGTCCGCACTGGGTTGGTGGAGGGGGTCCACGATGAAGGATGCCAACAGTGCCTGACGCTCCTTGGCCATTGTCTCTGGGTCGGGTGGAGCAGAGTGGGAGAGCACCCACGTTTGCCCCTCCTGCCCATGGGGACTGCTCCGGGGACTATGCTGAGATGTTCAATAGCTGACATGCATCTTTGAGCGATCGAATTTGGTTGATTTTCCCATCCGGCGGATGGGAAGCGGAAGGGGTGTCCCCAGGAGTACGGAACTCCAATGGAGCAAAGGAGGGAGGTGATCAGCTGGAACGCCCTTCACTTCTGAAGAGTGGACATGGCCAGGTCCTGATATAAAGTTGACCATGAGTCACTGACAGGGCATTATGGGATATAGAAGGATTGGGATCCTTTGGAGCTGCATGGTCAGTTTTCCTGCCTTACATGACAGAAGCCTTCTGGCTACAATGCCCAAGTTTTCCCTTGATTTTCCTTCAAACAAAGGTTATTAAAAGAGAATTTTCTTTTCAGAATATTTGATTGGCGACTTTATTTTTAAACTGGCTTTTTTTTTTTAAGAAAATGGAATTTAGCCAATATTGCCTCCAAATAGGCTGCTAAAAGATGTTTTTAATAAGTAAATTTTCTGTTCCAATAAAAAACTAAAAATATTTCTTATGAAAAGTTCTCCGGAACATGTGTGGGGTGGACAATTCAGTGCTCATGATTTACAATGGCAATACCTTGAAGGAGAAATATCCCATTTAGATGGCATCACAGTCCCCCCAGCATAAAGCAAAGAAAGCATATGGGATGGAAAAAAAGATATCAAATCAGTAGGTCATGTAACTACAGCGGAAATCTGTGAGCAGTATACACGTCACATATATAAATGAGTCTAAGCAGACTATGCCTTTTAACTATCCCAGATCAATGAAGTGAGAATCACTGCTGTGTTCAATAGTTACATGAAAAAAGAGAAAAGGAATTACCTTGAAGGTTTTTGTCATAACACACCCTAGGGGGGTCATTTAGAGGTTGGTGGTAATAAAACAGGTAGTAAAACTGGTGACTGTTCTATAGGCCAACCCCTCTCATATGCCCCATCATTTATTTGTCCGGGAATGTCTGTTTTCCTAATGTCTGCCTGCTCTGATGTTAGGTAAACCTTGTTTGCTGGCAATTTTCCAGCTGATCTAGTGTTGAACCACTCTCCCCCTATTACTGCTGACTTCAGGTGCCATGTCAGTTGTTTTCTACCAGTCAGTGGCTTCCAGCCAACACGTCTTTCCACTATCGCATGCCCTACTGAGCACTACAGTTTTATTTCACTGAAGCTGTCATCACGGTAGAAATCCACCATCGATCTGTGGTTTTACTTATATATGTTCCTATGGCCAAGCCTGCAGAGGCGATGCCTGCACTGCAACAGACATTTGAGGATCAGTCCGACAAGGTCTAAATGACCTTAATCTGAAAGAGCAAAATGCAACCATACTCGACAAGGACCACAATAAGCAAAATGGTTCAAGCGCAGGTGAGCTGGTGGAATATCTATGTACTCTTTGGAAGCATCAGCGAGGTGCTCCCCAACAGTGGGTGAGCACTTGAATGAGATATGGCCGCCATTTTGCAACAAGAAAAGTAAGCAATTCCCATCTGCATCCTAAAAGGACCAACATGCATACAAAAATTAACGACTGCATCAAAGAAAGTATCTAATGAAATGTACTGAAATGCAGGGATTAAGAAAATCAATATCTTTAGTAATGGGGCAGTGCTCTAAATTGAATTATTATTTAATAGATAACGAACTGGAAAAGGAGCAGATTCAGGTGGATTGTTCTCAACACCAAGGAGGTAAGTTACACGTTACTGTAGAGAAGCACTGATACGCTTTTATTACTGTCTGCAGAGATGCAACTGGTCTAGGGATAGTGTCTTGATTACAGTAAACTCTCACCTGGGTTTTTCGTATTCTCAAGTCAGCAGATGATCTGTTCATTGCTTCTTCCTGCTCAATACTCTGCTCAATACCTGTGTGTTTCAAGTAATAATAATAATGATGACACAGAAACCAGAAACAAGCAAAAAAATGTGAACAACAGATTGTATGACGCATGACTTAACAGCTATGAACAAAAATTACGATATTTGCACAATATTCAGCAGCTTTGTGAATCAAGCACTTGGATCACCTTTTATGGGCAAAAAGAGAAGGGGAACTACCAACTAGTCAGCAAAACACATTAATCTCTGTTGGTTACACACATTGGTGATAAAATGAAATACCACATGCAACAGATCTCCCAAAATCTAGGGAAGTCCATGTAGAGTATGGCATACTTCATACAGAGGGACATGAGGTTAGAAGGAAAAACACACATGGTTTAATTTCATCAAATGAAAGAAAATCTTACTAACCAGAAACAGGATATTTATGCTGGCCTGAACTCCACATGTCAGTTAGGACTCTGTAACAAGTTTTAGAAGAATCTACATGTATTACCCATGCTGTCGTTTTAGGCTCTTTTGATCAGCAATACTCCAACCATCCTAACAACGTGACAGAGGATATATACCTGGGTCATCTCAGATAACGTCTTTGAAGATGCACCATAAAAATATGCAACATTCATGAATCCATGAGAAGGACATATCATCTAACATTACCCCTTATAGCCCCAGCTTCTCTGAGCCCTAAACATCCCAGTGAGCAAGGACAAAGGAAGTTGGTAAGAACACCGTCTTTGTGTTATAAAGTTTGAAACCTTCCTCTAACCGTGAATGTTTAAATGTATCCCTTGGTTTCTGTGCAATTTGTACTTTTTTAAAACTGCTGGTTTCTTCTGCCCGTGACTATTTAAATTTATCTCATGGTTGTTCCTCTATACTGTGCTAAGGCTACTAGAAGGCAACCCCTCCTCCTTGCCCCCCATTTACAAGCTAAAAAGGCAAAATACACTCCTAAGGCTAACCAGAGTGTGTTTATGAGACTGCTTGATCGTTTTTGTGGTTTAAATTGGGTTTGGAAAGTGTATGCTGCACTCATTTTTGGCTAGAAAAATATTTTAAGTGCGCAAAAAGCATTATTTTTGTGGATTTAGATTGGGGGCTTACCTGCAGGGTTGAACAGGAACTACAAAGTGTGTATTCAGCCGGTCTGTATCCAAGGAGATTCTGACTTCAGGAGCACACCTTGTCCTCTGCACACCAGTTTGTGATTTGGTGACTGGCCCTCAGGCATCTGAGCAGGTCTGAACCCCTCCCCTCACACCTGCACAGGTGTTAAGTTTAAGTTCACATGCTCTCTAAATAGGTTTCTTATTGGTTGTTGCATCTGTGTTCGGACTGGTTCCAAAGGCTAGGGTTTCTATTAGACCTAGGGCTTAGGGTTTGGGTTTTAATTGGTTGCTAGGGTTAGGGCTGCGATTGGTTAATAGTGCCATGGCTGCAATTGGTTCTAGGGTTTAGGGCTAGGGTTCTGATTGGTTAGGATTAGGGCTAGGGTTCCCATTGGAGCAAGGTCACCTGATCTATGGCTATATAATCTTAGCGTCGAGGACAAAGACAGAGGACAATGGCAATTGCCCATTTGGGCCTGTTCAGATCAGGCCTAGGGCCAGAGATGCTGTCCTGACAATCTGTGACCACCTCCTAAATTATTCAAGGAAGTAAGAAAGCTTGAAATTACCATGGACTCCAAACTATGAATGAATGCCCAAGGGGATGCGTTAACAAGATCAAGCTTCATTACTATGAAAACTCTGTGATGCATCTTCCCCTACCTAGGATTTCCACACAAGGTCTAAGCTACTATCTCTCTTGTACTGTCTAAACTGGATTACACCAACGGCCTCTGCCACATCATCAACTATGAAAAACTACAACAAATTCAGAACTCTGCTGCCAGACTACTCCTACATGTAAAGTCACAAGCCCACAATTTCCCTGCCTTGAGGGCCCCTACATTGGTTACCGGCTGCCGGGAGATACACCTTCAAGCTGATTTGTATCTCCCACAAAGCAATACATGGAATAGACCACTTTTCATTAGGAATAAAATAACCAAATACATACAACAAAGGAACTTCCGCTCCAGATTGGCACCTCGCCTCAAAACCCCAGCATACAAGAAAAAAAACATGTGTGGGACATCTTTCTTTGTTCAAGCAGCCAAATTACGGAATTCACTACCCCCAAACATAAGATCCACAGATAACTATCTTATCTTCAGAAGACTACTCAAGAGTTGGCACTTTCCTACATAACCACCATACTTAAAACACAAATGTACAGCGTATGCCTGTGTATACAAACATACATAATTTGATTATATGTATGTATTTAGTTCTGTGCATTTCTTTGTACAAATATATAAACTACCTCTGGTTTAAAAATATATTATATATATATACGGCCTCCAGTGCAAGCCAAGCCATGGACTGCTGCCAGGTGCAGCTCGTGATTTCACGAGAAGGCAAGTTCACTGTAATTTTGTCTTACGGCCCGGCGGGCACCTGTACACGGGGCTGGGACGTCAAGGGGACTCAAGGAAGCCTCAGGACATACATCCAAACAGGGACATACCACTTGGACACTCCGCGCCTTTGCCTGCAACAACTATGCCCATTCGGACTTTGGACTCTCTGCTTTCCCCACAAACACACTCACCCGGGAATTATGTCTTCTGGGAACTGCAGTTTCCATCCGACTGCAGTAGTCATGTAACCACGTGACTTGGGGCCAAGCAGACTCTCACCAATGGGAGAGACACAGGATATTCAAAGGTGGGGGTGGAGCAGCACCCTCTTAGCAGCGGCATCCGAAGAAGGCTATTCAGCCGAAATGCATCATGCCCGATTCTGTCCATTAAAAGGTCTTTCAAGTTTCCCGAAGTGGCCTCTAATTTCTTTTTACTGGAGAGGTTGATGAATGGATATATATATATATATATATATATATATATATATATATATATATATATATATAATCTGGAACTCGCTTCCTCCAAACATTAGAAGAATTCCAAACACTACAATCTTCAAGAGGGAAGAGAAGATCTTCCTAATGAGCCAATTCCTACCATAAACAACTACTGATCATCATCTGCATCACGGTCAGTTGCTAGGTGTTGCCTAGTCCTTCTCGGATATGGATGCAGCCTACTCAAGAAGGATCACAGAGGCACCATAACCGTCTTCACCACTGATCAAGGAGTTGGTGCCGATTGGATCAGGTAGAGGAGTTTGCCTCAACAGGACAATAACGTAATTAAGAGTAAACTTTCTAGTTCACTATGAATGCACTTAGGCTGTACATTCTACACTTAATTGGTCCTACTGTTATTGTCGTACCCAGGTACGAAAGGTACGCATTGGAACTGTGTGTTTGTTACTACTTCTATATCTGCTGTATTCTAAACAATTTATGATATGTAACTGTAAAGCGCTCTGATACCCATGGGCCATGTTCGTGCTATATAAAACTCGGAATAAATAAATAAACAAATATATATATAGATAGATATAATTTTATGTTTCACATGTATAAACATGTATATAGGTCACTGCATAGTTTACCTATAAATTATTTGATTATATGCTTATGGGTCTCGGTTTTATTTTATCTATCACAATGTGTAAATATGATCATAACACTTATCTATAAGTGATACACTATTGAAATATTGAGGAAAATATAAAATAAAAATAAAAACATTTAAAAAATACATTCCCCCCCAAAATATATATATATTTTTTCAAATACATAAATAAAGTAGCTTTATGTATAGCAACACTCGGGAGCTGGGACTTTATATAATGCAACTTTATATCTCTGTATTATTTTCCATATACATGTATTGCTTTCTATGTAGTTATGAATCTATATATTTATTACTTTACACCTACTGTGGAAAAAAAAAACCTTCAACTCTCTCCAATTCACTCTCTATGTCTTATCCTATACCTCTTTCAATATACCCTTTAACACTACTCTCCGACTTATCCCAAACCTCATTTTACTACTATCATCTCCCTAACAACCCTTTCTAGACTCTCCCTCCACTATCCCTCCTGTGACTCATCACATACCTCAGTTTACTACTATGATCTCCCAAATAACACTTTCTAGACTCTTCCTCCATCTATCCCTCTTTTATCTTAATAAATCCAATTATCAGGCTCACATGTCAACCGCTCGAATTAACGACTTAGATTTCCCTATACTAATGCACCACTAATCCACTTTGGGTTCCAGATTAGCGTGCTACTCACCGAAAAGCACTTCAACGCCTCTTCAGGAGTATTAAGCGCTATATAAATACAATTACAAGAATCTATGGAACGTACAATTACTAGAGAATAGATATTCAAATCAATAACAATTCATGCAGTCATAAAATGTTAATATGTTTCCATAATTTACAGCATCTGCACTGTTACAGTAGGTGACCTCAGACTGTAACTTCCACACAAATGTATGCTATATCCATTGACTTATGTTTTACATATTATTCCAGCAGCCAGCAAACAGAATTCAGTATGGTAATGCTCTAGGAGACAGCAAATATTGGGCATACACCCTATTAATCATTTACTCTCTTTAAGAAGAGACAGTAGCACTATGGTCTATATCTCGGTTCGCTAGAATAGTTTGCAGTGAGGTCAAAATAACTCTTGGCCTGACATAGTGAGGAGAAAAAGTTATAAACAAATCCATTGTATCGTTACAATATCTAGGACCTTTCATGCAGTCTTCTGCTAGGGTGCATGGTTCACACCTCCAACTTATTTTTACATGCTGCTTCACCAGCACAGCTGTCACTGTATGTATGCAGTATTTCAATAGCGCAGTCTTGCCAAAAGGCTGCCGATCATTGTATAGGGTCAAAGACAAGTATAAAGTCAATGACTGATAGGACAGATAACTGGTTTGTGGACTGTTAATGCATTGTGATGCATTGGCCTATGAAAATGTGAATCTTCAAGGTGTTCCTAAATAGAAACAGGTTTGGGGCTGTCGTTTAGTTCCTATAAATACATAGGATCTGTGCGTTTGTTGGATAACAAACTGAGGGATTGGTGTATAGACTGATTCCGGATACCCCCAAAGAATATGTCAGCCTATAGACCAGCTAGCTCACAGTGCCACCATAAGCCCCCTAACCTTACTGAGGAGCGAATAGTTTCTGGCGACCATTGAACATGACAACCCTTGATCCTTCAGGGATTGTGGAAACAGTACAGTACTTTTCACTCAGTTAATTGTGCCCACTTAGCCTCAGAGAGATATACAGAATAAACTTTGGGGACGTTTTCAATAAGCATTTATTGAACCAGCGTCATTCTAGTATAAAACATGTGTGCTGAGACAACCATTAGACAGCACCAAATGTAAAAGATTACAAGCACCAACAGAATAAATAGAAGGTAGAATTCGATCATGGTGCTAAAACAGTGAATATATGCAGGCATATAAACATGACAGTAATCAAGCGTACTCCTATGATGCGGACCCTACCTAAGTGTACCCAGCATGTATGTGGATGTAAATAAAGCCAAGAATCTCCTAGGAAAGAGCCAACCCCATTACCTGATGGGAGAGAACGAATGACCCGGTCTTGGTCACGAGTTGGACACCCCGCAAGGGATGTCAGGCCGCTGTGTGTTGAAGCGTCTGCTTGCCGCGACCTCAGTGTCTTGTGCCAGCGTGGAAGCGTCTCCGCTGCTTAACTAGTGTAGGTATGTTTTTTTTATACCATAAAGATAGACTTGGGGTTCTTACCACAATCGATATGTTGCAAGTATGATTATGTAAATGAGCCAAAATCAATACCTGCAATTATGCAAAGTAGTTCTGTCGCCCTAGGATGAAGATGACCATGACTTTTATATAGAGTATGTTAATCCTGTTATGTACGTCATGTGCAGGGGACTTTTCTAAGAATCCTCATGCATAATAAATGAAGCTAGATCCAAGGAAACCAATCAAAATGTATTCAGCACATAACTGGGAAAAAGGTCAGTGCTAGAACTGTTATGCAGAGCAAGGTAGGACAAAAGTAGATGAAAGGTCGTTTTGCTACTTAGCCCTAAGTTGGGGTACATAACAGGGCAGTCCTGATGGATACAGGGATGTTGTTCCACGTCCTGGGTGCATAGATGCACAAGGCCTGCTGCCTTATTTTCTTTGTTTTTTAACTTCTTATTCTGATGGTGTGCAGTCCGCAGGTGTGCTGAGAGCCACATGGGATGGTGAGCCTGCCTGCAAGATAATAGGGGGTGCTGCTCATGATGGCTTTGCAAATGATGCAGCTGGTACGGAAAGAAACGGGAGCCAGTGGAGTTTTATCTGGATAGAGGTAATGTAATCTCATTTCTTTAGGCCCTGAATGAGACGTGCTGTGGCATGTAGGATGCCCTTAAGGCATACCAGTGTGGAGTCTGAGAGGCCATTGAGCAGGGTATTACCACCATCCAGATGCACAAGGGCTAAACAACAGATCTGAAGTCGCTGGTAGAAACTGGTCACTTTTTTTTAGAAGAGAGAGCTGGTACTAAGCTGACCTTGTTTTTTGACAATGTGTTCCTTGAGGGTGAGGTTGATGTCATTGGTCAATCCAAGTGACTTGGCATTCAATGAAAGTTGGGATGGAAAGCTGTCCAGATTTAGGTAATTGAGAGTTCTGAAAGTTTTTTTTTTGTGTACTTATGTAGTGCAGCCGGGATGCCCCTAACAGATTTGACAAATACCATCAGCGGGATAGGGTGTAGTATCATTCCAATCATAAGGATGATTCCAATCAAAAGGATCAGAACCACCCCCAGTAGGCTTCAGCATTGGAACAAATCGAGGCCCCACTCTTGTGTCTAAGGCATGACATTACCTACACCTGGTGTCCTCCCTCAATCCATATTCAGCCAGCCCTTTAGGAGTATAATAGACTATATATGTAAAAAGCTGTGATGTGTCAATCTATGCCAGCTATTCAATGGTATTTCTCTGTTTTGAGCACAGCAGTATGACTACGAGTCATCTGAGAATAATATTTGCCAGTATACCTCCCACTTACTCCGACCAATTAGACTATCTTGTGATGCCTCCTCCTGCATGGAATTCAGCAGTAGAGAAACCAGTTGCCTTGAATCAGTTAGTTATTAGTCACGTTGGGTTAATAAGCATTGCAGTTTCTAGGAGGATTTTGGTATATACACACAATTGGTAGTATAAATAGAAATCTAGTGGGGTGCATTCAGTATTACCCTATATCACTTGTATAGTTAATAAGTACCCTAATGGAAAATCCTCCCTAGTGGATGCAAGCACTGTTTTCCTAGCTTGTGCAGTGGATTTAGGCTCCGTCCTAGGTGGAAATACAGAATTATCCAGGAGCAGGCTAGGGGTGGTTAAAAGGATATTACCAGCCCGCTATCCTACATGGTCAATGCCAGCCGCATACGGAAGAAATTACTGTGTCAATACAGGGATACAGTTTATTATGCGGACTACATATTGACCCTGCAAGGGCAATGAGCGCGATATTCCATACGTTCATATGTTGTACAGAATACTATAACTACTGCCCTGACCTCCAAGTTCCATGCCTGCATAACTCACATAAAGTAACTGGCCAAGAATGCTTCTTCACCAGTTTCTGCACCTGATGAAACAACCTTAATGCGGACAGGAAGTTTTAGATAACAAAGGATGATGCACACCACTCTTCATGGGGTGCTTGAAGAGTTCCTTCCCATTTACCCTGGGGCCGAAAACAACAGACCACTGTTAGCATACTAGTACTTCTTACGTCTGCCAATGTGCAATCCAAGCACTCTTGTGACCTTTCGTGTGTGCAAAGCTCTTTCAGTCAGTGATGAGGCATGGCAGAATATAGAATACATATTGTGTCCTAAATATCGTTGACAAAAATATCGCCCCATTGGGTGTAGAAGAGACAACATTTTTTGTAGATGATATTTAGGCAAGGAGACTCCTCCGTTTGAGCCGAGGAGCGTCGCCCCACAAACAAAAATGCCCAAAAAAGCCTGGGATGAAAAATGCCCCAAAAAGCCAGGGACGAAAAATAAAATGGTAATAAGCTTAATTTATTACCATTTTATTTTTCATTCACCCGTCCCGAACCGAGTGTCAGGATAAGGCGGGCCTATAACGGGACAGCAGCAGGGAGGAGGGTGGGCTGTCTAGGCAGGTCAGGGTGCACATGTCCCTTTGGCCGGCCGTCTTGCGACGGCCAGCCAGACATGTGTACTTTGAAACCTCTAACTTCGCTGTCTTAAGACAGCTGGGTTAGACCAAGCCCAGGCCTCCAGTGCCCTTGGGAGCGCCAAGAGAGGCTTCTCCCACCAACCTTGGCGCTGCTCTCATGCTGGGTAACAACAATGAGTTGTTAAGGGTCCCGCGCTGGAGGCAGAGCCGAGCAGAATAAAACTGGACCGGAGCGATGAGGACCTTTGTGCAGGTAAATGCCATTTTAGTTATTTTTTTTATTATAATTTGTGTATATGCAGTCACTCACCCATTTGCCCACCCCACCACTTTCAAAAGTGCTGCCAGCCGCAATATACCTAATATTAATAACATACGAAATTCTGATAGCGAAATTCTTATACCACATATATAGGATACCCAGAAGCTATCTTCAGCTATCTTCAGTGGAAATGCCATATACATCCAGAAAGTGACTGCATCTCTAAGAAAAACAGTAATAGGTTTGTCAGCAGACGCCAAATTCCTCGACAGAGTAACCACACATCTATAAAAAATTGTTAAAGATTTGCCAATAGAGGGAGACATGCTTTCACAAACCAACCCAGCAGAAGTTAATGCTATAAACGATTCCTATTTCAGAGGTATAGTTTATCAAATGTGATGTCAATTAATTGTCTAGTTACAGGAACTCTAAAATGGGGAACAAATGTCCAAGATAATATTGGAAATCTAATTCCTTTTAATGGAAAGTGTGTAAATGATAGTCCAGTGGGTTGTACCTTTCTGGCAAGGAAATGTAAATCTCACAATGATTATAGTCTCACTTTGACAAAGCTGCACAAAAAGCTGTAGAACTGAGAGCGATCATTATGCTTTACATACTCCACTAACTAACGTAGAAGCACAAGCCTGTAATCAGAGTTAGATACTGACTATCCACAACATCTGCATAGTTATTTAGAAAAGGCCTTGATGTGACTGGATAATGTACAGTTGGACACAAGCATCACACCTTAATGGACAATCAGAATGCATTAGAATTGTACTCTAGATTTACAGCAGTGGAGGAACTTAGGGCCAGATATACGACCATTGAATTTTGCAAGTCGCAATTTGCGAGTCGCAAAATTCAATGTACAACAGTGTCTCAGACACTGTTTGCGATTCCCAAAGGGGTCGCATGTTGCATGCCTCATGAAAATGAATGAGGCTGTCGCAATTTGCGACCCCATTGGGAATGGCTCGCACTCACAGGGATGGTGGCCTGCTGGGGTCAGCAGACCACCATGTCTGTGACTGTTTTTTAAATAAAGCAGTTTTTTTTTAAAATGCAGCCTGTTTTCCATAAAGGAAAACGGGATGCATTTAAAAAAGAAAAATGAAACTTTGCAGTTTCATTTTTTAAGGGCAGGCAGCGGCTGCCCTTAAAAAATCCTTGGGACCACTGCCTGCTCTTAAAAAATATTTGCGCACCCATTCACAAAGGGTAAGGGGTCCCAGTTTGCGAGTGGCTTACCATCCTTCTGAGAAGGGTGGTAATCTGCGAGTGTTTTGCAACCGCAATTACGGTCGCAAAACAATCATAGATAGGTTATGGACTCGCTATTAGGAAGGGACGCCCTTGGCCCTTCCTTCCTAATAGCGAGCCGCTAACCATAATTTGCAAGTCGCTAATTGGTTAGCGACTCGCAAAATAGGGTTAGTACAATGGGCAGAAGTTTTTTGCGGTCGCAAAGGGGCCAAAGTCCCCTTTGCGACCGCAAACAACAGTCGTACATCTGCCCCTAAATGCTTTGTGTTAAGGCCTACAGGAAATGAAAGTGAGCACACGTGTATTGCAGCTAAGAATCCATGGTTGTAAAAAGGTTTCTGTGCCTCAAAAAGAAAGTAAAGAAAAAGTCTAAGGATTTATAAGAATAATCGCATAGCGCTCAAATTAATAGCTTAAAAATGATTAAGGGTCTTATTTCGATTTTATAGTAATATATAATGCACTGGAAAGAAGGTGGATTGGGTGTCTGTCAACCGTGTGACGGAGTACCCGTTCCGCAAATTCTAAACCAGGCCCATAGGTAAATATAAAAGAATAATTCCAATTAATGTCAAGCCTCGGAACAAGTATCGCTGGAGGAAGAAACGTGTTTTCTTGCCCTCATAGCTTTCATAGGAAAACAGGACATATTTGACTCCCACTCTCAGTGTATGGTAAGAATTTTCTGCTGCACTGTACAGATGGCTCGGTTCAACTGGTAGTTTCACGAGAGATACGATGCGCTGGGTGGAAGAAGTGGCAGGCAGGACGCAGAGACACAAAGAATGTCAAACATAAGGCTGTTCTTCCTCTGCCTGCCATTTTCTGGATAAGCTATTTTCCTGTAAGAGTAGGAGTAATTAGCCTTACATCTATGCCTATCCAAGATGGTAGCCTCTCCTGTATTTGTTCCCTGGAATTCCCAATCCAAGATGGTGTTAATTTCTTACCTGTGATGGCAATTCCTGCTTGGAGCATATATAAGGAGGCTTTTGCCAGAGGCTATCACAACACCTCTGTTCCCCTATTTTTCATCGTCCATTCTGATACCTTTTTGTCCTTGAATGTTTGCTCTATTTTTCTTCAGCAGGATACCTTTTCTGGAAAAGGTATTTGGACAAAATATCGGGAGGCAGAAATATCGGCAAATAAATATTGTGATATACAAATATCGTGATGCACAAATATTGTTGACAAGAATGTAGTTTTTTAGGTAAGTAATATTTTTTATATCTAGGTTTTGAATCATTTTTAATAGTATAGTGGTAAAAAATATCGTTTTTGAATGTGTTTTAGTTGCTATATTAATTTTATGTGTAACTATTGTTTACATGAAGGTTTTTTTAAAATATAGTTTGTAAGTGATTTAGATTTTTTTGTTTGCATTTTTAAAGTAATTTATAGTGTCAGAGGGTTGTTGTGTTTGTTGGGGCATAGGGTGGGAAGTAAATTAAGTAATAATTAATTAACAATGATTAATTGTTGATTAATTATTTAATTGGTTTCAATTATGTAATTTGTGGAAAACCTATGTATTTTACTTTTATTTTAGTTGCATGCTGCTAGGTTTGTAGGG
This sequence comes from Calotriton arnoldi, assembly GCA_963921515.1. Taxonomy (NCBI): domain Eukaryota; kingdom Metazoa; phylum Chordata; class Amphibia; order Caudata; family Salamandridae; genus Calotriton; species Calotriton arnoldi. The sequence goes on from CAWUFW010000130.1 coordinate 1,642,592, forward strand.
CTTTAGGGTGGGTAGTTAGGTAATAATGAATTCCTAATTTACTAATAATTTGTAAATAATTATTTAAATAATTTTTAATTATGTAAAATATGGAATACTGAATTACTGTACTAATATTCTAGTTGCGTGATGCCAGGTTTGTAGGGGTATATGGTGGGAAGTTATTCAATTAATCATTCATTATTATTTGTAATTTCATTATTTATTGATTCTGAAATATTTAAATGATGGACTATTTAATTATTTTAAATATATTTTAGCTGCGGGCTGCTAAGTTTTTAGGGTCTAGGCTGGGAAGTTAAGTAAGATTGAATTAACAATAATTAAGTGTTAATTGTTTAATTGATTTTAAATATGTAAGTTATGGAATACTTATTTTTAAGGTTATATTTTAGGTGCAGGATGCTAGGATTGTTGAGGTATAGAGTGGGAAGTTAATTAATGAATTGAATGACAATTATTTATTAATTGATAATTACTTTAATGAATAGTATTTAGGTAAAGTGATTGTTTATTTTGTATCGCATATATGTGTATAGTTATATTAATGATTTTTAAATTAAGAGTTTAATATCTTTTCTATATACATGGTGTAACGTATCAATGTAATGTGTTTGAAGTGAAGTACTTTCCCTACTCTTGTTTTTACTGGGGTAAGAACTGTAAAATTAACCCCTTTGCAATTTGACACTTTCTCCATCTACTGTTGGGCTGTTTAAAGTGGGAGTAGTAAATTTTACCCCTCCAAAATCCAGCAATTTCCCTGCTATTGCAGGAAATGGAGTGGGAATAGTTAATTTTACCCCTCCAAAATCCAATGTTTTCCCTACTGTTGCACAGACTGGAGTGAGAATAGTAAATTTCACCCCTTGAAATCCAATGCTTTCCCTGACTGTAGCACAGACTGGAGTGGGAATAGTACATTTTACCCCTCCAAAGTCCAATACTTTCTCTACTGTTGCATAAAATAGAATGGGCATAGTATATTTAATATTCTTAGCCTTCAATAATTTTAATAATGTTGATTAAATAGAGTTTATAGCATAATTTATTTTTTATATGTAACATTATTTGTTTTAATTTTAAAATTTATTTTAATGTTTATAGTATTTTTGTGAATGTGTTTTTTGGATTTTTCAATTTTAAATATTTTATTTAATGTGTACATTAATTCATATATTTTATCCTATTTGTTTAATAGTTATGGTTTTACTGTGTAGGTATGTTTATATAACACATACATATATATTCTAACATAATTAAGAAAAATATTTATTTTAGATACTAAATTTAACATTTTAAATGTATTACTAAGAATATATAGAGAGATTTTTTCATAGTAGGAAATTCTAAAAAAACATAATTTAAAATATATTTTAATTATGTTACACTATCTGTATATATATATATATATATACATATATACACATATATACATATATATATGCAACAATGTATCCCAACACGTAATCACAGGATACGGACGAACTCCACAGCAAAATGTTTCAGCAAAGGTTTATTAGAAAGCGTGCAGAGTGACTGTCTACGCGTTTTAACTGCTCACAGCAGCCTTGATTACATATATATAATTAAATATAAGCAGAATATATTTAATTTATACTATATTAAAATCATATAAAAAAATATTTAACATTCACTACTTCACAACTACTTATATTAAAATTTCAATATTTTTGTCTATTTTCTGACGAAATTAGTGTCAATATTTTTTTCCCGATATTTTTGTACTTACCATTATAAGCATAGGAGGATAATATTATGACAAACGATATTTTTTTTCGGATATTTTTGATCACAATATTCTTTACAATGATATTGTGTCAGTGAACCGTGGAAAACCATTCTGCTGGGCTATTTGTCAAGTCAAGTCAAATCAATCTTTACTCGGCTGAGCATAGCCCAAACCATAAAAGATCAAAAGTGCACAGAAATGCATAATTTAATTAACCCACATACATTATGATAAAACTCATAAAAGCATATAAAATACTAAACAAATAAAACACAATTAATACATCGCAAAATACATAGGGCCCTATTATGATGCAGTCAGAAACGGCTCCGAACGTTGGTCTGAGCCCTTCCGACTGCATCGTAATATGCCAGTAGGATTCCTTTCCGACTGCCTCATTAAGATGGAGGCAGTTGGAAAGGAATCCGAACGGTCATTCCGCCCGGCCATTCGGAGTGCAGCCAGTAATCTCAAGGGTGGCTCTTTCCGCCCTTGAGATTACGATGTCGGGTTTCGGCAGCCTTTACAAGCCAGCCTTCCCGACACAGAAAGGCTGTCGGTACTCGACAGAGGGGGCCCCCAGCAGCGCCCCCTTGTGTGCACGGCCTCTGTTTGGAGGCCGAGGGGACACCTATGGTGCCCCCCTGTCGATCCCTGCACCCCGTGGCAGGCACCTGAAGGTGCCTGCCACGGGGTGCAGGGATGAACTGCACCTCCTATTTTACAATGAGAGCATGCATTCCGGCCGTAATACATGCTCCTATTGTAAAGTATAGGAATGCGACCGAACAGTGTTCGGTTGCATCCTAATTAGTCGGTCAGGTCCGTCGTTTCGGTCGGTCCCGAGACGATGTCGGTGGAGGAAACTCCGCCCGACATCGTAATAGGGCCCCTAATATGTGACTGGAACATAATCAGTCTTTTAAAATATGAGCCTACAGGACCAGACTTCTAATCTTTCTAACTTCCCCCAAAACATCCTACAAAAATGTTTTAAATGTAAGGTGCTTTGCTTTTAAAAGGAGTCACATGGGTAGGGGGTAAGGCAAACGACCAGTCAAGTTTCAAAGGAAGGGACACAAGGAAATGAAAAATATTAAAATGTAATGTAGTGAAAAGAAACCTATGTTGTTGATTTGGGGACCAGGTTCATGTATTGCTGTATGCCGTTACAAATTTATAGGGCAGCATGACTGGTAATAGTCACCTGATCTTCTCTAGTATTATTTCTATATGACATCAATAAAGCTTTTAAGTGATTGCTGTTAATTGTCTGCAGGTTTTCTGGATCAGCAAAATACTTATCGACTCCCATCTCACCCCTTTAATATATTCTAACTAGAGAATAGCCCCTGCCAAGTCTAAACCTGCACCATTCTTTGCAATAGCACTATTTAGTACAGCATTCGGTTTCGTAGAAATGCTATGCCACAGGAGTAAGGGTGCAATTGCTAGGTTATCTTCTAAAAAGGGCATCCCTAACTCCTGATGGCGAATAGTAATAGAGATAGTTAAAGGGATCGCCAAAGACTTAAGAAATAGTTTTTCCACCCTCTGTAAATCATTAACATTACTGTGACCCCCAGACCCATGCCCCATACCTCACGGCTGGGATACATTTTGCACCACAGACCTCCAACAGCTCTTTCACTGGCTTACGCCCCAGCTTCGCGGCAAAGGCTTTTATAGTCACAATTTCTTTCTTGAAATGGAGTTTCCTGATGATCCTTAAATGGCCCTAATTATTACGATTATCAAATGAGATGCCTAGATAAGAGAAACAGCTAGTTGTGTCAATTTCACTACCATGTAAGGAATGGGTACATGATTTAGCTGGTCTTAAAATCATTGAAAAAGTCTTACCGCAGTTTACCCTCAGGTCTAAACTCTGCATAAAACTAACAAAACTGTCCAGGAGGCGCCATAAAGAAATTTCAGTCCATGCCATAAGTACAGCGTCATCCAGATAAAGTAGGATGAACAACAGATGTGTGACTACCTGGACATAATCACCCAGCCTTTCAGTAAGACATTTTTCAATATTATTAAAATATAATGAAACTAGGAAGGGAGCCATAACACAGCCCTGCCTCACTCCTCTATGAATCCCAAACTTATCCGTGCACTCCCGGTTTCTCCCATAACAAACTCTAGCCTTTGTAGTGGCATATAGATGTCTTAAGAATGACATTAAAATCTCCTCCACCCACACTTCCTTCATAATGGCCCATAACTTGCTGTAATTAACACAGTCGAACGCACTGCTGAGGTCCCTAATTGGCAAGGATAGAGACCCACATTTTGCCCTTACATATTTATTAATAAAAAGGGAGAGATTTAAGCATTGTTTTAAGCAACTGTAAGTATTCCTTTTGGGAATCCATATTGTACCTTAGTGATAATCCGATGCTCCTCTGCCCAATACTGTAAGCGGAACTGCATAATTCTCCTTCCTGTCTTCTGAGAGGAGTCCTGGAGGGAGATGGGTCGATAGCAACACAGATCTGCCCAATAACGTTTTGTGAAAATTGTTACTAACAGATTGATTCCAAGTGGGCAATGTGCTATTCACACTCACTGAATTCGTTAACAGAGGTGCCCACTGGTCTATATCCCCCCAAAATAAGTCTAAGGGAACCCATCTGGGTCTGGAGCTTTACCTTTCCTACTACCCCTGAGAGCACTGCTCACTTCCTCAATATAAAAGGCACATCTCCCCGGACGAACGATGTTCGACTGGACAGGTATAGGGGTGACTTTCTCCATCTATGTGGAAGGGGTAGAGTAAATATCAGAAAAATGATCATCCAGTCCTCTGGAGGTATGAGAGTTTCACTAATCGGATCACCAGAATTCTTAAAGAAGGTTGTACTAATTACCTTTCAAAATTCTGCGCCGTCCCTCATTTTACTGGCCCGGTTCAAAGCTTTCCAAGCCTCAACTCTAAATACTTTTTTCCGCCATGAAACTGTCTGTTCATGATGCTGTTGTGCCATTTTAACTAAGGCAGGGTCCCTTGTATTACTACTAAGAGCCCTTTTTAGGTTGAGCTTGTGCAGCGCATGCGCTGCACTGCTAGGCATGCTGTAATCTAGACTGTGGCTTGAAGCACCTCCCATCTTTTCCATTCGTTCCTGTTTGTGCCCTTCCTAAATGCATGCTTTTGGTTGGTCAGCATGCTTAATTAGTCCCGTCTTTTTGTGTTTCAATCCCTCCCAGGAGACTGCACATGTTATACGTGGTCCTACACTTCTTTTATATAGGTACCGTTGTGCGCACTATTTTGTTCTTGTTTTTCTCAGTTTGTGTATCAGCACAGCGACCACTTGACGGACGCTGTGCTTCATGTTTCGGTCAGCATTTGCATTGCGGGTTGAATTCTTGTTTTACTTTGTAGGCCTTTCGCCTTTTAATGTCGTGCCCACTTCCATTTTCACCATCGCGTCTTCTTTTCTGCTCATGGCAGCCTGCTCGCCCTGTGCCATCTCTCCCTTCACCCCGCCTCCAGCCCCCCTCCCAAGATCGCTGCTTGTATTTTAAATGATTCGCCAAAATCACAGGATGTTGAGCCGTCGCAGAGACTTGAACTCTCAAGTCGTCAGCTCTGACCACACGCCCTTCACTACATGCTTGATGGTGTTTCATTGCTGTTTTTTAAATGTTGCCAGATTGAGTCATTTATAAGCTCAAATGCTGTTCCAGTCACATTGCATGCCCTCTCTCCCCACCGCCTCAACGCTTTCATTTTCACCATTGCATCTTGTTTACTGCTCGCCCTGTGCTGTCTCTCCCTACCCCTTCACAATGCACCCACCACCCCTCCGAGATCGCTGCTTGCATTTTAAGTGATTTGCCCAAAATCACAGGACACCGCTTTCATTTTCACAATTGTGTCTTGTTTCCTGCTCGTGGCAGCCTGCTCGCCCTGTGCCGTCTCTCTCTATCCCTTCACCCCGCCCCCACCACCTCTTCGAGATCGTTGCTTGTATTTTAAGTGATTTGCCCAAAATCACAGGACACTGCTTACTAATCAGCGACTCAGCACCCTGAATGCTCTGGGGCCGCACAATATGCTGCCTTACTAAATCCTTATAAGGTCCCGAAGGCGAGACCTATTGCATTGCAAATGCTTTTAAAGACTACTGAACCTTTAAACATGCACAATCAAACCACCCCTTTGGACCCAAGAGGCGGGCCATGATATCTTTGTTAAGGCTGAAGAAATTCTCCCAGTAAGCAACCCATAGTAATGTATTATCTCCTCAGGTCTAGATTCCTCATTTAGGCAACACTCAACTAGGCATCTATTTTCCATGATTATAGACCCTAAAAATGTATCTGGGTCAATACTACTGAAAAACCATTCTGTTTAATAATCTCTAGTGCATGGGTGAAGCAGACCATACTTTCAGCTTCCCTGAACATCGTGAAATTTAAAGAAAGGGGGTTATGGTCACTCATGCACTTCACATGAATCAAGAAATCAAGAATCAAGAAATCAAATATTAATAACTCACAATTTCTTGACACCAAACTAAAATCAATTGGGTTAGTGTAGTCGTTTCCAAAAAAGGAAGGCGACATAAGCAGCTGGGAAGTCAATAAGAGATAGAGTTTAATGAAAATATTTCAAAGCGTTACCATACTCATTGTGAACAAAATGCGTCAAATCAGTCATGTCAATGTTCACTAACCCACAGACCTCTCTTACGGGGTGTTTTCATCTATACGTGTTAAATTCAACTAAAAAAAAGAAATAAGTTCCATTCCACCATCAACAGGAACTCAAACAGATCTTTTTCCAGTTCATTGATCACACTTGCTTTGGGCTGAAAAAAGTTGTTATAAAAATTAATGGACACAATTTTTTGCTCCCTTTCATAATCAAGAAGCAAGAATAGATAGAATTGAGAGCCTAAATACACTTTCTTCACTGATCCTGGAATATTATTTGACATCAATATCACTAGACTCCTCTTTGCCCTACCCTGGCTAAACAGAAGAGCATTCCTACAGTATGAATTGAACCCATCAATAAAAAAATGGGTCAACGCCCACTTTTTTTTATAAGCAATTGGCATAATCATCAATAAACCTCCTAACACATTCTGGGTTATCTAACTTCAAAGAGATACTAGCGATATTACAACTTAAAATCCCCACTGTGTCGTTCTTCCCTCCAGTACTCTACATAATAGATATACCAGTATCAACATGGGACCTGCTAACCTCCTCAGGGTTCTTTTGTAAGGGCGCTATACCTAGGTGCTCCTCTAAACACTTTTTCAATTCAATAGAACCACTGCTAATTTAATCGACATTTATTTCTGAGTAAACCAATTTGTCCAAAAACACAGACAAATACATGGGCCCCTCTGTTGGACTGGGGAGGAGGGCTCCCGCAATCACATTCTTGTCAATCCTTGGCATCCTTAGCATTTAGTGGGAAAAATCTATTTGATGTTTACATTGTGGGCATTTACTAAGGGTTGCAAGGTTCACCGCCCTCCTTGGGAAATTACTGAAGGTAACTGGAGGATGTAATTATCTAGAATAGTGCCCATGTTTTCCTGCTACAAAACCGGTAAGCCCATTGGCAACTCTTTCGCTGTGGTGCTAGAGCTGTTATGGCCTGAAATCATATTCTCTGAGTTGGGCGCTTTTAATGTTAGAGGTGGCCTAAAACAGAAGGCTACACATTAGGTACCCGATTTAGTTGGGGAGTCGAGCCCCTTTGAAATGGCGTGCCAGGGTAGTGAGCAATGTTATCTTGTTGGCCCATGACAGAAAGGGATTTTCTATATCCACTGCTCCTGTTGACTTGGTAAAGCTGCTCCACTTGCATTTTTTTTATTTTTTTTTATTTTAAAGATGGCAGTACTGATACCATTGTCCTTCTGAAGCATATCCAACCTAGTAAAAATAGAGGCATTGTCTCTGAGCCAAGTTGTCAACTTACCCATACTGTTCACGACAGCCTCCTCAAGGTGCTTAATCACTGTCCCCATTCCATCGCTACCGGTTGATTAGGCAGGAAGACATTATTGCATGCCATCTTGAAAGACATCTGCTCACCTGCCCGATCTCTGCTTTTTTGTTTTTGAGCAAGTGTGGTGGATTTGACTTTTTTTGCCGGCGGTTGATCACACTTTTTTGGTGAACTCACTACTTGAATGGCAGAGGAGTCATGCCCTATACATGGATTAGAATTATAAGAAGAACGATGACTGGGAGGTGGCTCAAGGTGGCCTTTCAAGAGGAGAGTCTTCAACTGTCTCCTAAACTGGAGCAGAGCTGGGGTGCTCCTGATGGATACAAGGATGTTGTTCCAGATCCTTGGTGTATAGATGAAAAGGCCGGTTGTCTTGTTTTTTTGCTTTTTTTACACTTCTTAGTCTAATGGTGTCCTGGCTGTGGGTGTGAGGAATTCCACTGGAGACTGGAAGCTTGTCTGCAAGATAAGCAGATGCGCTTGTCACTATAGCTTTGTAAATGATGCAGCTAGTTTCAAAGATGGTGCAGGCTTACAAGGGGAGCCGATGGGGTTACATCAGGGTGGGGGTGATGTGATCTTATTTCTTCAGACCCTGGTAATGGATAAATACCTCTAGGTTGCTTCCTAATAAATAACTTGAATAGGCACATCTGGCATGAGACCAGTGGCAGCGGATTTCTCAAAAGCGGAATGAGCCTTAGACTTACCCGGAAGGGCATTATTTGCCTTCTGATGACAATTAATGATGCAAGGAACAATCCATCCAGCTATAATTTGCTTAAAAGAAGCCAAACTTGTGCAGACTGTACCATATTTTATTAACAGCTTTTCAGACTGTTGGATGGATTTAGTCTTATCTTATTCAAGAGCTCTCTTTACACACAGTGGCAACTGGTGACCTTTATAAGTGGTGGGACATAATCTTTGCCTTAAATTCCAGTGAGCGAGCCTGACTCCTCAGTGGGTTTGGGAGTGGGCTCACTCAGTCCTACTCTGACTGACTCACTCTCACTTGATCTCACTCTGACTCACTCAATTAGTCTCACTCATTCTCGGTTAGTCTAACTCAGTCTCAATCAATCTCATTCATTCTCATTCAGCACCACTCATTCTGACTCACCTACCACTAGTCTCACTCAGTCTCACCTGTTTCCACTTAGTCCCACTCAATTCAACTTACTCAGTCTCACTCATTCTCTAACTCACTCAGGCTGTGACTCACTTAGTCTCATCTATTCTCAGTCAGTGTCACTTAGTCCCACTCCTTTTTACTTATTCTCAGTCAATTAATCTTACTCTGATACATTCAGTCTCCTTCATTCAGACTCACTTTGAGGATCAGTGAGACTGATTTTATCACTGTCTCACTCATTCTGACTCACTCAGTCTTACACATGTTATAACTCACTGTCATTCTCCCTCACAATGACACTCACTGTCATTCTCTCTCATTCACTATCATTCATTTACACCCATACTCACTCTTCCTGTCTTATCCACAAACACACATGCTTACCCATATAAACAGCACAGAACATTTAAAAGCTTTAAAGCTTTTGTGTTTTTTACTTACCTTGCTGAAGGACCTGTTTGGAATCAGCTCCTTTCACCTTTTGCCACTGGGGCATGAAATTGAAACCTTGAACCTGCGCAGTCGCAGATTCAATGTTTTAGTCTCTGCTTTTTCACCCCACCCTTTCCCAACTCTGTGATGAGTTGCAAAAGGGTGGGGTGAGAGGCTGCTTTGGCGTGTAGACACAGGCACTGCAGCGCTTTAATCCTGCAGCGCCCAAGTCTACCTTTAGTTGTGACACTTAGCACATCACAAATGGGGGAGGCACAAAGGCATACCAGGGCCCCAAGGCCATAGATGGAATTTCTCCAGCCCTGGTGATCTCTCTCTGAAGGATGGTACACACGCCTTCGTGCTCCTGCGCCAGCCATCAAACAGACTATTGCTGGACCCAAAGGAGGTCGGCATTTTTATTATACCAAGAGTGAATAATAACCTAACGGGCAAGAAAACAAGGTGGTGGGGAGCAGGGCCAAACTGGGAACCCAAAGCAGCCCTTGCAAGTTTTGTCAGACCAGCCCCCATATGGTACATAGTGAGTGCAGCGACCGAGCCGGACCACTACCACGAGGGTTTGGGAGGGTTCTTCCCCCGGAGAAAATTTGGGCAAAAATGCCACATTCTCCAACACATATTTCATTATATATTCAATTGTATTAGCTTTTAAAGCATAGTAAATTATAACCTTACAGCGCATCAGGATACAACAATCTTTGTTGGGACGCTTCGGTGATTCACCCTCCAACAGTGCCCTGCATCTCTCCATAGCCCCTATCTCACATGTATTTAATTTGTTGTATAGCGACTCTCATACCAGTGTAGGGTGTTGGAGCACTTTACATCACACAAATACAGAGACAATGAATCATACATGTGTAAATCAGTGTATAGAAAATGCTAAATAAGACAAAGGGGACTACAAGGTGTAGGATTCATGTCATCCATACTGGTAGGCATTTTTTAAGAGTGCTTGGTCAGAGAAGCATAAACGCAGGATTCAGAACGTAGCCCAGTGGTTAAGGTTGGCTTTACTGACAAGAATTTATTTCTACCCAAACAAACCCTTTTTAGCAACTTTAGAATAAAAGATTCGGAAAAAAATAAAACTCTCCAACGTGTACCATGTAGTCTGCATGCAGCTCTTTGATGACATTTCATAGCTAACTGTGCTAGATTATGATTGTAACTTATGAACTGCACAGTAACAAAAGGGTCTCTGTGACAAAAGCAGTAACCCACTAAGCTATGCACATAAAATACTGTCTCTGATCTGCATGGTACATGTTCTTTGCAGCAGGCATATTAACCCTCTGCGCTACCTTAGGCGAGTCAAAACTGCCACTAGACAAGGCAAGTACATTAATCACCAGCGTTTTCTTGACACTTTTATTGTTGCCTAAAAACTACTGCATATACAAGGAACTCTGCAGCGGGTGCTTTCAAAACTGCTGCACTACTACAAAACCAGCCCCCAGTAACAAAACGGGCCCCCTACCCTTCCAGCTTCCCGGTGAAATGCCTGATGCCCAGTCCAGCCTTGGTGGGGAGTAACGCCTGAGCCTATTAAGAAGAGCCGCCACAGTTTGCATCTATATATGGTGCACTCTTTCCACCAGAGAAGAATGGTCTGCAAAGAACGTAGGTAAAGAGATGGTCTAATTGATGTGAAAGTCCAAAATTACTTTAGATAAAAAGGCAGGGAGAGTCCTTAAAACAACTTTGTTCAAGTGAAAGACCTGATAGGGCCCCTCCGAACAGAGAGCCTGAAGCCCCCTAACCCCTCCTGACTGATGCTATGAATACAAGAAAAGCAAAGTTCCATGAATTCCATGAGCTATGTTCGAGCTCTGCCTTGAGCATTGGTCCAAATAGGGGACCCATCAGCTTGGAAAGCACAATATAGAGCTCCCAATGATGAAATGGTCTCGTTACCATGGGAAAAATCTTTCTCAAGCCTTCTATAAACTCATTTATCACATGCCTAGTAAAAAAGAAATATGATTCCATCCCTCTATAAGCAGTGATCACAGTCAAATGTATCATTGTAGAGAACTGAAGGCCATATTTAGAAAAGTAAAGAAGGTAAGGTGGTACCGTCGCTTCTTGACAAGTTCTTGGTTCCACGCTATCTGGTGGCACCATCTGCAGAACCTCTTCTACTTACGCATGAGCAAAGAGTGGATGGTCTCCTTGCTTACTTGTACATCTTCATGCAGTCATCATTAAGATTTAAGTATCCGTGTTGTACGAACTCAGGTGTAAGGCTTAAGAACATCTGCGGACAGCGAGTGCACCGCAGGTTTGGAAGAGAGTGGAAAGTTTGCGGGACGGGAAGTTGGAGAATGGATGTACATAGAAACTAGACTGCATTTGCAGATTTCGGTTGATTCCCCACTTTCTCTGTTAATGTGAAGACTTCCGGGGTATTTAAAGACACTTTCTACAGAGATCAGGTGCCTGGCAATGTGTTGCATTGTTGTTGAGTATTTCCTTCTTACGTCAGAGTTCGCACCCATATTAGTTCCCACACCTTTGTTGTTTTTCCATCCTTCCCGACTCCACTCAGCTGAGGCCCCTTTTCCCCTCTGCCATGGGTCCTTATGGGGTCCTTATGTTTATTGCCCTTTGTTATACCTCTAACTGTACTTTCTTCTCAGCTGTTAGCTTTGTTTGTTCCGGGACCAAGAGGTTTTTATCTGGTCTGTCAAAGGTTCGTCATTGCACCATCCGCCAGAGAAATGGGTAGGACTTTTCTTCCACTACTTGTAGCTGTATTTTATCTGTCTCCCAACTGTTACCATTCCTAATGGTTTCTCTCCTCTTCCCTTTAGGTGGTTTCCCTATTCCTCATGTCACAGGCAGAATCCTGAGAAAGATGTCTTGCTTGCAGTACCAACACGATTCCATCTTGAAAAAGTAAAGTTGTGTCTTTCTTTCACCCTTATCAAAGTTTCCCTTTCCGTAGGGGGAGAATGTAAGGGGGAGGAATAAGGGTGCTGTTGCCCCAGACCTCTTTGTTGGCATTGTTGTGCTCCCCATTGTGCTGATGGTAGGTTAAGGGGTGGCATACGTTTCTCAAAGGGTCTGCCTTTCCTGAAACAGGACACCAGGGATTCAAGCTCAGAAAGTGAAGTCTGGGGTGGCAAATCCTGTCTGACATCATGGAAAGTGGGTTTGGATTGAGTGGAAAGTCTCCTGTGAGGTTGAAGTGACAGATGAAATAGGTTTGGGTACCATCACAGCCTTTCCTTGTCTGGTGCTATGAATATCATCTTCATTTTTCACTGCCTCATTTTGATGATTAATTTTGGAAACAGTTGTATCAGCATAAAGGCTTTGGTATGTGTATGTGGATTTCTGGGGAATAATAAATAACTTAACAAAGGGACAAGACTCCAACAAGAATCAGGAATAAACGGAGAAACTTGGAAACAACACGTACTCAAAATGTACAACCACTTGGATTACAATAATACCGGTAAAGAGGGAAAGGAACAAGATGACCCACAAGAGCGAAGACCCAGAGAAAGGAAGATCGGCCCCCTACCCCAAGCAGAGCAACACTTGGCTGCTGACCCAGACACATATACCGAAGGTTTAAATACCCTCACGGATGCAAGGAAATGAAGAGAAATAATAAAAAACCTAAAAACGGAAGGAGCAGCAGGGCCGAACAGCATCCCCAACGTCCTATTTAAGCACGCACCTGACTTCTGGGCAGTCTACCTAACGCCCCTCTTCAACCACATATTCGGGCAGAATAAGATGCCATACTCCTGGAAAGGGAACATAATCCAGCCAATTTTAAAAAATGGAAACCGCAGCCAGCCTGAAAACTACAGACTTATATCCCTGATCGACACAGAGGCCAAATTATATGCATCATGCTTATTAGTCCACCTTCAAGCTTGGACAGAGGAGACATGTGCAATCCTGAAGTTCCAAACGGGTTTCAGGCCTGGCATGGGAACAACTACAAACCTGGCAACCCTAGCACTTCTAACCGAAAAAGCCACAAGAAGGAAAACACAACTATTTGCATGTTTCATTGACCTGAAGTCTGCGTTCAACAGAGTGACCTGAAACAGACTATGGGAGAAATTAAAAACATGGGCGCTCCCATCGCAACTACTCGAAGCAATGATCGCCCTGCACAACGAAACATTGGCAAAGGTGAAACTCGGAGACTGGAGCAGAACCACAGCCAGGATAAACACCCAGGGCGGCTTAAAACAGGGCTGCGTCTTGGCACCGAGCCTTTTTAATTTATACCTAGCTGATATAGTCAATCACATGCTATCAGCCAAGAGTAATCCACCCATTCTGGCTAAGGAGCCAATCCCTTACCTACAATATGCAGACTACATCGTGGTGCTGAGCCAAATCCCGATCGGCCTACAAAGAGCAATAAACAACCTGAAATCATACCTCGATCAGGAAATGCTTGAATTGAACAAAAAGAAAACAAAGGTCGTGCGATTGGTGGACTCTAAGAATAGCAAATTCAAATGGTACGTCAACGGCGACCAAGTGGAAGAGACAGGTTCGTACAAATACTTGGGCATCACTCTGGTGCGTGGCTCGACTCATAAGGAACACAAAACGGACTTGAGAGCAAAAGCACAATCATTAATTTTTGCATACAAATTGTTGAACAAAAAACTTTGCTGCCCCGACTACAGCCATCTCCTGAAAGTGATGGCAGCACAAACAATACCTACTCTATCATATGGTATAGAAACGAGGTGTGGCAAGGATTCCGATTTGCTGAACGAGCTCCAGACTAAGGTGTACAAGGCCGTTTTTTGCCTCCCCAAATGCGCATCACCAGTCCAGGTCCGTCTAGAATTTAGCCTCTTGAATCAGAAGTTTCAAAGTATGAACGCCTTTATGAAGCTGTGCTGGAAGCTTCGATCCTCCGAACCCGCTCACTGAACAGCATATGCTGGGCTGAGATCCAGCACAAATGGCCCAAAAACTTCCAAACTCATGGGGCGCCCATCTAAGAAAATCCCTGGAGGAGCTAGACATCCGAGAGCTGTGGGATAACAAGAACGACAGGGCAGTATTTAATAAGGCCTGTAACAACCACGTAAAGAAGAAATCCCTTTTGGAAGACAAATTAATCCTGACTAAACGACGCCACGCATGGACAGTAATAAATTCATATACACACCCAAAGCCTCAAGCCTAGCTGTCTTCACACCTCCGCACAGAGATAAAAAAGAGCTTCATCCAATACCGACTAGGAATGCACGATTCGAAGAACCTCCTGCCAACATGGAAAAGGAAAGCACAAACAACGAGCTCCCGTCTGTGCGGCTATTTTAATGAAACATTAACGCATTTGCTGTGTGTATGCACAAGCGTCAGTGACCTAAGGAAGATTCTTTTAAAACCTATTTTTAGCGCCCTAAAAATTCGAACATGCAGACAGGCAGTGATCCGCTGGATGGAGGGTACATCCAACATCCTGACTTGCCGTGGCGCAAAATTCCTCAACCAAGTAAACAAACTTCTTCAGGAAGCGGACACAAAAGCCAGCCACGGGAACTGTTCCATTTCAAAATCACAGGAAGAAGGAACTAATGCAGAACATGAGCCCTAATGTACCCAAGTCATGCACCTGTAGACACAAGATTAATCGGTTTTAATTACACAAAAATGTATTTTAAAACTACTTCAAACAGCACTGCCGTAATTTGACAATAACCGCACCCCCGACAAAGCCGAAACGCATCTTATGATAAACGCATTCACACTTTATAATGACATATCAATACCAGACACAGTTTTTAAAGTGCTCCTACTTCATGAACACATACTCATTTGTTTTAATTGCAACCACATGAACTAAACGAACTGCATTGTTGTTTTATATGTTTTACTACGTTGTAATGGTTTTAATTAACCGATACAAATAAAGTTTTTGATTGATTGTGTCTTCGACCAGTTTATCAAAAAGGCAATGCCCGTGAATCTGGGTTCTTGGTATCTGGAGACGAAGGTGTGGCATTTTGTTAATATTGAAAAAGTCGATGTTGGTGTATGCAATGATGCATGTGTATATAAAAACGAGATTGCACCACTGTTGTCAAAATCACCCGATATGGCCTCTCGATCAACCCAGAGTCAGAAATATGTACATGTTCAGGCAGGCCTTGCAACCTAGGCCTTAGGCAACTGATTGACAGGTCACAGGTGGGGTGGCACGTAGCCAGCAGAACAAATGCGCAAACAGGAAAAACCCAGATCAGTCCCACAGATAGGAAGCGACACCACAATGCTCCAGGGAGATTGGCCCCAATAAAGCACACACGGCCGGAGGAGTGCACGTGTTCCCAAAACACCATAAAGTAAGATGCCACATGGAGTTCGGAACACTCATCCAATCAGGACACAGCACACGCGGTGATCATGTGCTCCCCATGCCGGACATCTGGACACGCTGCCCACTGGCCCTCGTTGTGTCCACGCAACGTCAAGACCCACCTGCATTTGTTATCAGGTGGGAGCAATTTATGACTATCACTAGGCCCGCATTCCTCTTCCTAAAAAGGATCTCTAAATTGTTTTGTGATGCTCTGAGAAATGTAGGTAATGGCACTAAGATAGATTGTACCTCGAGACACTAACTATTCTCCCAGCCGAAGAGTTTGATTAAACCAACTGTTCCTCTTTTGCCAAATGCATCCGGTCTTCTGTTTTTTCAAGGTAAATTTACATTCAAGCAACAATTTCACTTTTTCTCCTATGGTGAACGGTTTCTGGAGTGTCCCAGTCATAGAAGATGTTTCAAAGCACAATGTCATCTTGCATCTATTTGTATTGTTCCAACATATGTCTGCTGAATTCTTCTTCCTTTGTGTTCTGTAGACATGAAATATCAATCAATCAATCAATCAAGCATTTGTATAGCGCGCAACTCACCCGGAGGGTCTCAAGGCGCTAGGGGGAGGGGGGTCCGCTACTGTTCGAACAGCCAGGTCTTGAGTTGCTTCCTGAAGGAGAGGTGGTCTTGGGTCAGGCGGAGGTGGATGGGTAGGGAGTTCCACGTCTTGGCAGCCAGGTAGGAGAAGGATCTTCCTCCCGTTGTGGCTCTTCGGATGCGGGGGACGGCGGCGAGGGCGTGGTTGGTCGATCGTAGCTGGCGGGTGGGAGTGTAGAAGGTCAGACGGTCGTTGAGGTATCTGGGGCCTTGGTTGTGGAGAGCTTTGTGTGCGTGGGTGAGGAGTCGGAACGTGATTCTCTTGCTGACGGGGAGCCAGTGCAGGTCTCTCAGGTGTCCGGCGATGTGGCTGTGTCGGGGGATGTCCAGGATGAGTCGAGCTGAGGCGTTCTGGATGCGTTGGAGTCTTTTCTGAAGTTTGGCTGTGGTTCCGGCGTAGAGGGAGTTGCCGTAGTCCAGTCGGCTGGTGACGAGGGCCTGGGTGACCGTCTTCCTGGTTTCGGTGGGGATCCACCGGAAGATCTTCCGCAGCATGCGTAGGATGTTGAAGCAAGACGAGGAGACGGCGTTGACTTGTCTGGTCATTGAGAGGGAGGAGTCCAGGATGAAGCCCAGGTTGCGTGCGTGGTCCGTTGGTTTGGGTGCGTTGCCCAGGGCAGGGGGCCACCAGGAGTCGTCCCAGGCGGAGGGTGATGATCCTAGGATGAGGACTTCCGTCTTATCTGAGTTCAGTTTCAGGCGGCTGTTCCTCATCCACTCGGCTACGTCCTTCATCCCTTCATGTAGGTTGGTTTTGGCGGTTGTGGGGTCGTTGGTGAGGGAGAGGATCAGCTGGGTGTCGTCGGCGTAGGAGATGATGTTGAGGTTGTGTTGGCGTGCGATGGCTGCGAGGGGGCTCATGTAGACGTTGAAGAGGGTGGGGCTGAGTGATGATCCTTGTGGTACGCCGCAGATGACTTCGGTGGCCTCGGAACTGAACGGGGGAGGCGGACTCTCTGGGTTCTTCCGGCGAGGAAGGAGATGATCCACTCCAGTGCCTTCTCTTGGATTCCGACGTTGTTCAGGCGTTGCACTAGGGTGCGGTGGCAGACTGTGTCGAACGCTGCGGAGAGGTCCAGGAGGATGAGGGCCGCTGTTTCCCCGTTGTCGAGCAGGGCTCGGATGTCGTCGGTGGCTGCGATGAGGGCGGTCTCGGTGCTGTGGTTGGCCCGGAAGCCGGACTGTGAGTGGTCGAGGGATCCATTCGTCTCGATGAAGGCGGCCAGTTGTCTGTTGACGGTCTTCTCGATGACTTTGGCAGGAAAAGGAAGGAGCGAGATGGGGCGGTAGTTTTTGAGGTCGGTGGGGTCCGCTGACGGTTTCATTGCAATATGCATTGCCATCATAGAGAGGTTGTTACCAGATCAATTGCACTTTCCTCAACAACACTCTGGACCTCCCGCTTGTTAATATAATACATGGTGGATGTGTTGTCCATTAGCATGAGCACTTCTATTACCAATACAGTTAGAAGAAAAGAGTTCAGAGTTCTCGACTCAACCATGTTGATGTGCCCCGAGTAGAAAGATCTCCCATGTGAGCTCTGCATCACCCTAGTCATATTTTCATGCCATTATTCACTGCAACATGATATTCAAGGCTGCTCAAATATTTCATGTTATTTCATATGAACTGAATCCTCTGCGCTATTGACGGTTTTGGACAAGGTTTCATGGAAACTGATAATTTCAATTCTAGTTTGTTTTTAACAATAAGCACAGTTTCACAGACTAAGTAAATGAAAGGGTGCTAAGGCCTCCATTGCTAATTTTTTTATTCTGAAAAGTTCAACAATGATCAGTCCCCCTATATAAACTAAAAACAGGGTGTGAAGGGAGAGAATACTTCATGGCGAGGCTCAAGAAAGAGTCCATACAGACTGTACCATCTTCCTTAGAAAAGGCTATAGGGAGGCACATCTAGTCTGTGCTGGGTGGTCTCATCAGTCTGCCCACTGGCACAGACGAAAATAGCAGATGCTGTTATTTTACTGAACATTGGCTTTTTGTTCAGAAAAGGTATGCAGGTGCGATAACTCAAATTAGGCCTCCTTTTTTGTTGTTAGTTTTAGCTTAGTTAGCCAAAGGAATAAGGGTCAGATTAGAGGCAATAAACTAACTTTATATCATCATTGTTATATTATTTGCTATTCACTCTTTTTATAACAATGTCTCTACCATTTTGTTGATTTTTTTAATAGTTAGTATTCATACCGTATGCACTAAGATAAGGTTTTGAGATTTAAAATAAATCTTTAAAATATATCTCGGGTTTCATAATGTTCTTGAGTGTGCCTTTCTATGATGAAAGAGCGTTTTAGTTCCACTAACTATCCTTGTGAAATCTTATAGGATTGATTTTTATCTAGAACGCATCTGCTCAGTGGGCTGCGGGGTGGTACATTCCAGCTGGCTTTTTGTCGGGTTGGCATATTGATAAAGTACTTAGCGCCATGGGGTGTGGACAGCCTATTTCCAAGTTGTGTTTGGAATATAGATCCAGAAAACGCATTAGATTAGTCTGAAGATTCTAAAGAGGAACACCAAGGGCAGAAGCGAAGGTTGAGAGCTCCCTTGGCCCTCTGGAAGCAGTGGGCACCGAGAGAGAGTGACCTTTCTCTCTGCTTCGTCCTGGAGCATCTATAAGTAACTGCTCAGCAAATCCTAAGAATCCAGGAGACAGATGATACACACATCATGCTCACTCGTGTAGGACTTCTTACCTCCACACGAAGGACAGGTGTCAAAGAAAGCTGCCAAAAAGGTAAAAAGAACACCTAAGATAAAAATAGAGGGATTTCTGCACAACAAATGCAGATACAAACATCAAAAGATATCAAATAAAGCCAAATACCTCACAACGAGTGCCGGTTTTGCTAAAAAAAAAAAAAGAGTCTGAGAAAGGCAATAGTGTTGGGGAATCTTCTCTGATAAGCTGGGAAATTAACTATTACAGACCCTGCAGAAAATGATGGGAAGGCTGTGTTGCTCTGTTTTCTAAGAGTACTATGTCTCAATTTGGCACTTTGTGTGCTCAGCCTATTAGAGGGAACGTTTTCCCTAGTTCGGAGGGCTAAAAAGGGGGTAGTTCAGCCAAATGTAAAGGTTATTTATTTGACTAAATAGAACTACTTTTTAAAACTAAAAAATGAAGATAGTAGAAAATGTTGTCTCTTATAGGCATGTTTTCAAATTTTTTCTCATAGTGTCCCATGGACCCTGCAGGTGTGCATATGTATTCAAATTGTTTATGGATATCAGAGAAAATCCCAGGACAGAGAGCCCAAGGTTAGTGGTTAATCCCCTGGTTATTGCTTACTGATGGTTATTGTGATTAGTCTTGAACTCTTAAGAAAATCATTCCATGCATTTACTCTTTGTGGCAGATTAAATTCATAGGTGTTACAGGTGATCATTAGAGGGGGCAATGCAAATTCATGCATATGGTGGATGGGATGGATATATAAGCTGGAGGAGGTCAGGACTTCCTAGGCTGCAGGAACATGGTTTCACAGAATGTCGCTGGGTCGTCTGAAGTTGGGCAGTGAGGAGCTTCAGAGAACGTTTCCTCAGCACCTTCAGTTCCGTGGCACAGCAGCCCTCACAGGTCTTGGAGTCGTGGTCCTGCTCCAAGCACAATAAACAAACCAAATGTGGGTCTGTCAGACATCTGCCAGTGACAGGCACCACATGGCTTGAAACCTGTAGGTTTTTTTAGGGAACAGTTCTAGCACATCAGGAAAATTAATTCTCAAAAATATCTTTGACAAAAGTTGAAAAAAGGTCAGTCAAAAATTGACTACGGGTAGCTCTCTCTGGATTTGCACTGATGTCAACACACTGGGTGGTGCTTATATAGACATCGTGCATGTCGCATCTGGTGCGGACGATGCAACTGCAGAGCTGAACAATGCCACCTACCGGTGAGCAGGGGTACTGCGCGAACAATTTCCAGATCCAGTCTGAAGCCCGGGGAATATTCTAAGGTAAGGGATCTGTGACCTCATTAAGATGTGTTTTACTGTCAGACTGGCAACTGAACTTTCTGTGCCGTTCTGGTTATCGGTTCCACTCCCCAGGGCCCACAGAAAAGTGCTGGGTGTATTGTATTGTATATGATATTTATAAAGCGCAACAAACACCCTACGGGTACCCTGGCGCTAAAAGTACATGTATACAGACCAACGTCAAGCAAGAAGGACAGAACCCAAAAACATTGCTCAAAAGGAAGACAGGAACGCTATCTGGGGAACAACCACGTTTTGATCCTTTTCCTGAACAAAGACAGGGTACTGCATTGTCTGATTTCAATTGGGAGTGTGTTCCAGAGCTTTGCAGCAGCAACACTAAAAGACCTTCCTCCCAATCTGACCTTGTTGAACCTGGGTATCTTTGCCAAATAAGCAGAAGAGGAACGAAGGGTCCGGGTAGGAGTATACCAGACCAATTTCTTCTGCAACTGTCTAGGACCGAGTCCATGTAACGCCCTAAACCCCATACAAAGGGATTTAAAATAGATTCTTTTCTGCACAGGGAGCCAATGTAGCTCCGATAGGCACATTGAAGCAGAAAAACTTCGTGGTCTAGACAAGGCAAATTTCGCAGCCGTGTTCTGGACATGCTGCAGTCTCTGTATCAACTACTTAGGGGACTCCAGCAGCAGAGCATTGCAGTAGTCAAGTCTACTTAGGATGGCGCCTTGAACAACCAAGGCTCTAGCCGAAATTGGGAGCAACGGAAGAATCTCTCTCAGAGCCCTAATGAGGCCAAAACAGCACCCCACCAACTTGTTCACTTGCGTCTCCAGAGATAGGTTGGCATTGAACATAACTCCCAAATTTCGCACCGTCTTAGATGGCTCCAAAACAGTAGATGAGCCAAGAGGCCAGAAGTTGTGAGGAAGAGGCAGATGGACCTTCCCAACTGCGCAGTGTACAATTTCGGTTTTATCCGAATTAAATTGCAAAGAGTTATTACGTAACCACTGCGCAGTGTCATGCATACATGCATGAAAATCCTCCAGGGCATTGGGTGACGTTCCATCAAGAGATATAATAATCTGAGTATCATCAGCATAATTCACCAATTTTACATTATGAGCCTGAATGATATTAATCAGTGGCCTCAAGTAGATGTTAAATAAAATTGGGCTGATGGCGGATCCTTGTGGAACCCCATGACAGATATTAGTGAAGGCTGACTGGAAAGGGGGAAGGGCCACTGCCTGACACCTGCCAGATAGATAGGATCGAAACCAGTCCAGGGCAGTGCCCACTACTCCCACCTCCTCTAAACGTGTTAGCAAAATGTCATGGTTGACCGTGTCGAAAGCGGCAGACAGGTCAAGCAAAATAAGTATTGCTGATTGTCCCCTGTCTGCCAACAGACGCAAATCATCCAACACGGTCACCAAGGCTGACTCGGTTCCGTGTTCTGGACGGAAGCCGAATTGTACATCTGCCAGACAGTTGTTACGTTCTAAAAAAACTGACAGAGATTTGCTAACCAAACGTTCAAGGATCTTCACTGGATAGGGGAGGAGAGAGATGGGCCGATAGTTACCCGGACAGGTTGGATCAAGAGTGGCCTTCTTCAAGAGTGGCATAACTACAGCCTGTTTCCAGCCAGATGGTACAGCTCCACTAGATAATGATTGATTACATATCTGTCGAAGTCTGGGGAAAAGTTCTGATGCAAATTCCTTCCAGATTTTATGAGGAAGGGGGTCCAAAGGAGAGCCTGAAGAAACACCCATAGCAAGCCTATAAAATTCCTCATCCGAAGGGGACTCGAAATGGTCCAAAAACTCTGTTTATCGGTCCCTTCACCAATCTGTGTTCCTACGCCAGGCACCCCTCCCCTATCAACAAACGGGATAGCTGCCCCTGAAGTCACAGCCTCTGTCCCCCAGAGAGGTTCTTTTGAGACCTGAGATGATAGTTCTAATTTTATCATTAAAAAAGTAGCCAAACTGTCACAAAGATCTTGAGTAGGCTGAACCTCATTTTGTGAACACTGAGGATTAGTAAAGTCATCAACGATTTTAAAGATACATTTAGACTTATTCAGTGATTTCAAGATAAGCTCTGCGAAATATTCCTGCTTCGCAGCAAGAATTTCTTTCTTATAGAGAGAAATAGCCTCTTTCCAGGCAGTCTTATCCTCATTTACGTAGTACTTTCTTTAATAGGTGGAGGCCTATTGAACAATAGTGACTAGGATGGGATCCAGAAAACGGAGTGCTGACAGGTGGTTAACACTGCACCTACTTCAGAGTCATCTCAGGACCGCAATATCACTCTGGCTCCCCTGTTTCACTGGTCGCCACAGGATAGCAACAAGAGAAGAACACCATGGTCACCCGCGGCCATCCAACAACCAACATGCCTATTCCAATCTGCTGGGGAGAGACTGCAGAAGATGTAAGCACCAAGGTAAGGTCAAATCCGAAATCGCACAGAACAATTTATGGTCCCCAGCACTAGACACCATAGAGTGCCCCAAAAAACAAAACAAAAACCCAAAGGAGCAAAAACAAAAAAAACACCCTGACATAATGCACCACAAACAGTAGCACCTTGCCAGCAAGCCGCGCCACAGTGAAAGCACTCATCCCTTCAGTAAGTCTGACCCAAACCACAAGGACACACTAACTTAGCAAACAACATGGACTCCATACAAGCCATACTCGTGTCCGACCCGGCAGAGAAACATGCTCCTGCACCTAGAAGTGGAACACTACAAACTCTCCCATAACAGAGGATGCTGGTTCATTATTCCCCCCAGATACCCATGTGATAGCCTGGTATGTCATTGGCCGACATCCTCGCTCAAGATCACTCATTAGATCTGTCAGCTGAGTGAGCATTACATATGGAAATCCATTAATGATTGTTTTTGTGCAGAAAGGTGTCCCTTCCTGCACAAAAACAATGTATCCCCGCAGCGAGGCACCCTTGCAAAATGAGACACGGGTGCCTGTGCTGGCGCATGGCAGCCTATTGTGCACCAGTGCAGGGGAAAGCAAAGGGATGTGTTGTCTGTTGTTAATACGGCTATTCCCTGTGCTTTGAAAATGATGCAGGACGGGGCAGCTAAATGGACTACAGGCCGTGCTGCGTCATTTTCTTGTAGATGAGGCCCTCTGTTTTCTTCTCCTGGTTTGTGTCTCCTGTTGAACAAGATTTATGAAAGTCTCTTGAGAACACATGTTTGAGTCTCATTCTGGACTCAAGTAAGGACACGATGCCTTGTAACTCAACTGGACACAACTTCTTACTTGGACAGTGCTACATAAGCACACACTGGTGCCTCTTCCCTTGTGGACACACAAACATGTGTGCTATCCTGGTTACACTGAATCACAACACTTTAAATTCTCCTTCGGACACACTGATCTGGGTCTCATCAGGACAAAACGTTAAAGTCAGCACATCCTTGCTTACCTTCCCTTCTATACAAATTGACATGTGTCCTCTTCTGGACACGCTGACTTTTGTCACAACCAGAACATGCCAAAGTTAGCTAGCTTGACACTCAACATATTTCAAAGCAGCATATTTTTCTGTGCCTATTATGTCTCTTCTGTGCCGCCTCTCATCTATTTGGCACATGCTTGACTCACCAGGACATTAACAATTGCTGCATTAGCCCCAACAGCTCATTGGTGTTCCTCATCTCCCGGACTCCCTATTGCAGTCTATGAAAACATGTAATTAAGCTGAAGTTTCAAGTCACTTGTGTCCCTCCTTCATGGTACACTCTCTTTGTCCATCTGTTCTCACCTTTAGTGCACTACAAACGCAAATCTTTTCTTCAGCACACCATGATGAAGGGGTGACATCACACACAATATTTTCTCTTAAACCCATCACCATTTTCCCTTATAGACTCAGTTCCCCAGCCTCTGGACACCAGTGGACATCATGAAGTTAAATAATTGTCAGTCCATCAGAAATACTTTTCTTCTTTATACATCTCCTTTGTAGTTTTTGCTGCAATACTTTGTACACCAGTACATGCATTAAACAGACTGTATGGTGAAGCTCCTCTTTGGACATTCATTCATTCCTAGGGAGCTTCCTGTTACCTGGCCACCATAAGCTGGATATCACAGTCCTGCTGTGAATCTCTTTCAGACTGAAGAGCCCGACGTCTTCCAGCAGCTCTCTTCACCAGTCATAGGGTCAGATGTCCAGCAGATTCTCTCTTGACTGCAGAAGTTGCATCTCTTGCTGGGCTGCCAGATAGCATGGCACGGGTGTGGTATGATATCACTTTTTTATCTGTTCCCTTTCTTTCTTATTCCTCGTTTCTCTTCCACGTTATCCTTATTGCTAATATTAAGAGGATTGATTTTCTATGTGTCACTGATGTATTTAAGTTATTTTGTTCTTCAAGTTGAGTTACAGGACTAACATGAAAAACGCATCAAAAGCTCAGCCCGTCACTGAGACAATGCAAATGTCTCCAACAGAATCCTCTCAGACACAGAACACTGTTAGCCCAAGATTCCTTGCACAGTACGACAGAAGGTCATGGTGCAACTACATAGTGCAACAACTGCATTACACCCAAGACACAATTACCCACTGCTGCTACAAAAACTCTGCTCCAAGGTCAGGACCTTTCCAAACACCCAAAACAGCAACATTGAGACTGAATAGGAGGGCCCTGCACTGGTATTGTGGTTTACCCACTGTAAAATGGAGATACTTCATGTGCTCCTGCCAGCTGGGTTTATGGATTCATGAAAGTAGGCATTCAGAAGGTCCACTAAATGAATCCAGTCTTTGTCTAAGACAGCTGCAAATCACCTTGTACATCTGCATGGAAAGGAAATGGCTTAGACTGTGGAGCTCTGTCGCCGTTTCCTTAAATGGTACTAGTGAGGGTAACATCTTGATCCCTTTCTTGGGGCACAATTCCTCCTAAGAGGAGGAGACTCTTCATCTCCTGCAGAAGTTCTTGGGATGTTGACTTGGAAACAGATGGGCTGGATGGAAGCAGATGTAGAAATTCTTCAGCAAAGGAGTACTTTGTCACTGAAATACACAAAGAGGGTCCCTGAAACATTGATTCAATTTGGAGAAGAAACCAGGGAAATATACTAGTAAAAAAATAAACAAGACCTTCTCCAAAATCTAAATAAGTAAACAATACGTTTATGATATAGACCTACCATACATCAGACCAGTGTTATTTATAATGTATTAATTTCAAATATGAAAATTTTCCTTTTTTTTGGTTTTTCAATTTTTTAAAAAACATATATGGTAGTGATATTTACCAACAGTATATAAATATACAGTCTGCGAGCTCCACATACATAGGAAATCACAAATGAGCCATATAATTACACTGAGGACAAAAACAACAATATATACACTACATCACAAATTCAGGCAAGACAATCACATACATTCATATTACCAGACAATATACATCAAGACATTAAGTACAGACAGATCATGGGATCTTAATTCATAAAGTAATAACAGTGACAGTGCAGTATTAAATTTTTTTTATTTCTAAAGCACAATGTTATGTAGACAGAGATGCACCAACGCGCGTTTCGGAAGTTACAGGCAGATGAAAGCGGGTGGTGCAACCTTCATCAGGGCGCTGTCTTTATATATCGTTCTGTGGCAGTTGCCATCCAGTCTGCACTTATTAAGAAACCACATCAAGTATAGGGGGCTCACAACATTCTTCAAATACTGGTCTGAAATATGAAGTGAAATAAATTAATATAAAGTAAATAGGAACGAGGGGTAGGAGTTGTTAGAGAGACAAGCTAAATAGAGAGAACACAATGTGCTGGTGTATATAAAGAGTACCGTAGCACCACATGCAAAAGTACAGTGCTTAAGAGACAAAGGTAATAATAGTAAGCTATATACAAGCCAAAGATTATGTGTAGTATTCATGAATCCAGAAGAGTGTACAGAGAAAAGAAAAGATTGTGAATAAGCAGAAGTGGTAAGTGTATGAGGAAATGGGGACAGATCTGGAGCCAGAGAGAGATACCTACTCTTAGATAAAATGTCGAAGAAAATCAGGGAGAACACAATCTCCCTATCCTAGCTGAAACTTCTTAGAGGAAATCCAAATTCAGAAGATGTCTGAACTAGAGGAGTTCCATGTACAGAGCCACATATAAATAGGCGTTTCTGTATAAAGGTAAAAATGAAAGAAAGTGGTGTGAGACAAGACAGTTAATAATTAATCCAGTAAAAAGGGGAAATAGAAGAGAATGGATGGATACTTGCTTAATTGCAATAAAGGGCCCACGACTAAGAGCAGGGAGTCTTTCAGAAGTCTAGCTGCGGAAGGTTAGACGCATAGTCCTCGGATACAGCAGTATAGAAGGTCTGCCCTACGAATAAACAAGTAACGCGGGCATGACAAAGATGAAATGACAGTCACGGATAAAAACATAACGGCAGTAGCTAACTGGGAAAAGGATGAGAGAACAGTGAAAGAGAGACTAACTGTTTGGATCACAGCAGTCAAACAGGAGGGACTGGCCGCAAACCTAGCGGGACTCTCACCTCGAAGAGGTACGGGACCGCGGGATGTCAGCGTCCAGACATCAGTAGATACCGGCAGAGTGGTGGGTAGGCGAAGGGAAACCGGATTTTATATGCATCGCCTAGTTCAACAACCGGGAACACCTGTGTACAGCTATCATGGATGAATGACAAAGGTCCAGAACGACTAGCATAAAGCTATGTCGGAAAGAGTGGCAAAAGGGGTCGCCATATTGGGAGACTCTCATCCACCTCACCACAAGATCTAGTAGTGAACATGTGCTGTGCAGCAAAAATGAAGCTCCAACCTACTAGGATAACAAAATGACAAGTAAAATTATGAGGCATGTGACACATAGGTTAAGCCAACCTTTTAATATTGTTCTGCTCGAGGGACACATAACCAAAACCTTGAAATGGGAAGTATGAACATACAGCCATGCACATGTATTACACCATTCATACTATATACACCTTTCAGACCACAAATATGCCTATACTCCATCCAGGCAACAATTTAACTGTGCATTGCAGTAAACAGCAACCACTCCAAAGACAGACAACAAATCTGAAGTGCAACTCATATCTCCCATTGGACTTCCAAAAAATAACTCCATAAAGAGAAGCAAAACACATAGAACAGTGGGAATACACTCTTGCAGCAGTCCATATATAATTAAGACTGCACTCAAACAGGCGCTCTACATTCACCAAATAACATACTCTAACACTATCAACTGCAACTCGACATTTTTGCATTGAATGCTGAAACACATTACAGCAACTGTTGTGATCTGCATAGTCATACCAACTCACAACACATCCAATTATAGGACAATAGGCTCGAGCACAATAGCAAACCAAAAGGCTTTATAAAGGAAAATGAACACTTAACAGAGAAATAGCACACCCGTTCACAGATGTAGCCCTATGCTGGTAATGATGGCACTAGCATTAGCTTGTCTCAGGGAAAGAACACTCTACTTGTACGTTTTCTTGGCATCTTTTTACAGATACTCGGTCTCCTCGTGCGTGTGGGAGTATAATGGTTTGCTCTTCAGAGAAGTCACTGTTACTACAACAGAGCAGGGGGCACTCCAAAGTACAGACTGTCTTTGGGGGCCTGCTACTTGCTGTCCAAAGGACTTTGGCATTTCAGGCTCAGAAAATGGATTTTGAACTCTCCTGAGTGCTGAAAGATGTGTGGCTCCATCATCCATGGCCCGTTCAGACTATGATAGAGGAGTAGTTGCAATAACAAGTGCAAACAGTAGATGCCTTCATGCTCTGTTGGGGCACCTGAGCACCAGCTGTGATGGGTGGACTGGTGTCTGGGGTTAGACCTGATGTCTCTTAACTGTACTGGAGTCGAGGGGGGGCTTTACCAGGGCTGTTAGGAGTGGAGGAAGCTGCACCATGGCTGAGGCTAATGGATTGGGGCAAACTAAGTAGCCTTGTGTTTCTCACTCAGTGCACCAGGAAGGAGTCTAATCTGAAAGCTGAGCAACCTCTTTGAGCCCTTCCAAGGGACAGAGATCTCAACATCCAGCCATATGTTGTTCATATAGCAATAAGTATTGGCAGTAGGGCCTTGCACTAGGAATTTGCGAAGTTTGAGAGAAACGGGATCCAATCCACAGCGTACAGCAAAAACAAAAAGGCAAGGATGAGAATACATACAGCCATTGAGAAGTGACACATGTGACACTTGCATGCTTTACAGGTGTCTGTATGCAAAGCTCTGGAAAAAAACAAAAATTAACAGCCACAGAAGCAGTTACAGGTAGAGCCAACAGGGAGCAGGGTCACCCCACAAGTTGAGAAAGGAAAAGAACCAGAAAAAGCAATGATTACGTTTACAAAAGGAATTCAATGCAAGTTCAAAACACTACAAATCTTATGATTCCAATTCTTTTGAAGTCCAGGCCAAACAAACTCTAGTCATCAATCTCTCAACTTCAACGAATGGTAGGTTTTAAAAATAGTCTCCATACATGCATTAAGCTTCATTTAGCAACAAGTTAGAATTGTAACAATTCTATGTCTAGGCTTTGCCATACTAGCTTGCCCCAATCAATCTTAGCCTGTCTAATATTTCTGCATACATAACAAATGTTGCAGCATATGCTTCTGAAGATCACCAATTCAACAATATCAACTCCCACTGAGTGACCTAACCACGATGGCCATAGACATCACAAAGGCAAGAGCTCTCCATTGCTCTTTCACCTGTGTCCTACAGCTTTTCATACTTGTCTCACAGACATTCTAATCACAACTCACTCAGCTCAAGCAACTGTGTAGAAATTGCTGACCTCATTTTCTAATGCAATGTCAAGCGCCTATTCATGAAATAAGTGTGGTTAATTGACCACTCATCAAACATCATTCGGCAACCCAGAATGAATAAAACTGCTAATAACTTTCTATTAATTATATTAAAACATTGCAGCGCAGAAGAGGGTTTTAGCATGGAGACATGAAGCACAGGATGGGGCAACTTTAACGGACAGTTACCAGTAAATTGACCCACAAAGTTAACTAGCGACTTATAAACTTTCTTTAAATGAATGAGTAACAAAACCTTTTCACAAACTATAAATTCAGGTGCTGGAGTTTTTCTCTTATTAGCATAGAGCTTATAACTAGATTTAGCTTTTTCTAATGACTCTTGTGTGGTCTTCTGGATTTTCTGAAGTTTACTAAACATTCTTGAAGTGAAGGCATTGGTGCCATAGAAGGTAAATTCAATGGTAAAATAATAGATTCATACCATACATACAAAGGAGGGATGATATCCCAATGGCAGAATGTTTGGTGTTGTTATTGGTTAATTCTATTAAGCACAACAGCTTATTCCAATCCTCTGCACTGATGCCGGATATCACAAATACTGTTCAATACATTGTAAAACACTCTGTATGCCTGTCTTTCTGAGGGCAATAACTAACTGACAAACTAAGTTCCATATCCAATTGTTTACGCAGAGCTCACCAGAAGTTTGCTGTAAACCTAGGTCCTACCTCTGTCAATAATCACATCCTCTGGAATTCCATGTAAATGAGTAGGACTTGCAAAAATATGAACTAATTCCTTACAGTAAGCCAACTCAGTTCATTCAACAAAATGCCCCATCTTCGTCAAATGATTAACAACATCCAGTGTCAATGTACAAATTTGACTCTTGGGTCATTCCACAATACAGTACATTTGCACTAAATGCCTAGGTTTAGGAATTGGTCTCAAAAGTGCCACAGGGTTTGTGAGTGAACTTTTAATCTAGGCACAAACAGAGCATGTCTGTACAGATTGTTTAACATCTGTAAAGAAAGTTGGAGACCAGAAATATTTTTTTAATGCAGTCAAGGTTTTAGCAATTGAAGATGTCCTGCAGCTTTAGAATCATGAAGCCAACTCATAGTCTGTTGTCTTTGCGTAAAAGGCACATCGAGGCTTTCTATGATGCAAAATGGAAATATTACTTACTTGCAATCCTAGTTCTTCACCATGGACATTCTGTCTGAATTCATAAAAGTTAAAATATCACTGCACGTGTAAAATCCGGGAACATAAATTTAAAGACAATTTCCGATGTTTCCTAGTCCAATCCATAAAAGGTACCATGCACAAAACAGCAACATTTACTATTTTATTCTAATCCAATTAGCCAAAATGGAACAAAATGGAAAAATAGCAATGTTTGGCTGAAAAACACAACTTTAAATAGTTTAAGAGGAAATGATGCATTAATTTAAACAGTACATAAACAACTCTGTCCCTTTATGAACCTTAGAAGCCTGCTCTATCGTAGCATTTCCAGTAAGGTGACAGATAGGC
Organism: Calotriton arnoldi; assembly: GCA_963921515.1. Taxonomy (NCBI): domain Eukaryota; kingdom Metazoa; phylum Chordata; class Amphibia; order Caudata; family Salamandridae; genus Calotriton; species Calotriton arnoldi. Next base: position 1,673,269 of record CAWUFW010000130.1, read on the forward strand.
AGTTCTTTTTTGGAAATTATGGAAAATATACAACTGGAGTCACAAATTCAAGAACTGTGACCCTTAAAGTGCGGATGTGGGTGGCTTAAATGAATTCAGTAGGAATACCCATGGTGAAGAACTAGGACTACAAGTAAGTACCTTTTCCTTCTTCACTACGGGATTCCCACCCATACTCAAAAGGCAGACCAGAGAAGCAAGCTAATCCAATTTTGAAAGTGCAAGCAGGGTCTGCTGGAGACATAGGTTTCAGGAACAAGGTAGGCATAGAAATAAACCTAAACAACTTCCAGTAGAAGAGAAGGATGAATTCTTAGACAAACATTAAGATGGTGGAAAATCATGCATGGTTCATCAACACAAAGAGCTGGAGGCTTGCTCAGCTTTCTAGCTGAAGTAATTGCTACTAAGAAAGGCATTTTCTATGAAAGCGGTTTCAGCTTTGTGCATCCGCTCAAACAGAGGTCCCATCAATTTGTAGAGGAGCAAGCTGAACTTCCAGAGAGGAAGAGGAGGTCTTCTTACTGGAGCAAATGTTTTTTAAGTCCTTCCAAGAAATCGTTAATCACCAGAAAGGGTTAAAAAAATGCCAGCGAAGAAGACTTGCGCTAAGCAGTGATGTCAGACAAATGCACTCTAATAAAAGTATTCTGAAAACCAGACTTTGCCAGGAAGAAAAAAATGATACTGTAGTATTGTGGCGTAACTCAAGCATTCTATAGAATTTGGAACACTTTGGAAAACGTCAGTTGGAGATCGGATGATGCGGCTTGGCGATGTTTGACCATGGCAGCTCTGTTAAAAATAAACTTTTTACCAACACTTACCTGTGAAGTTGTCGATACTACGGAGAGATTACTACATCTAATTACTAGCGACGATCTGGCGGAGCTGCACAAGAATTTGTATTTGTTTTTTTCACAGCAACTGTGTTAACAGGCATATCCTTATTTGGTTAATTAATCCACACTGAAGATCGTAAAGGAGAGAGCCCTTCAAAAAGGAGCACAAGAGAGCGTACCACTCCTTATCTAATAATTATTCACACTATGTACGGTCTCTACCAAACTACAACAAAGACAGTTGCACTAACTCATGTCAAAAAGAGAGATCAAGAGTGCTGTGTAAACTAGGGGGGGATCCTTTTTATTAGGAAGAGAACCCTCACTCACCCGAAGGTGACATGCTTCATCATAGGGTTCCCTCCTCACACTGGGTCCGCAAGGTCCCCAGTGTGGGCTTCAACTCTCCAAAAAGAATGGAAGAGGAGTGGAGGTGTTTTATTTATGTGTTGTATAGAGGGGACCAGAAAGCACGGTGAGTAAGGGGCAGAGTGCAAAAATGAAAAGTGACTGTGTGGGAAATGTTAAAATGTTAAAACTGTCTCCAGGAAACCAAAAACTTTATTGTGCAGTGTCCTAGGGCAGGATTAAAAAAATCAGAGGACTACGGGTTACCAACAAATATACTCCTATCATTGGGTCAACATGTTTCTGGCCCCTTTTCGACCCCAAACGGGGTTCAATGGGCATTCATCAGGACCAAAAATATCATTAGTCACTCTGCAAATAACTCGTGAAAAAATTGTGCAAACAGGACAACGACGTTTATACTGGCTGTCATATATTGGTAGCAGTATACACATGATTTGTGAAGTGCATCATCTCATCTGGTCAAATGCATTCAATTACCTCTCTTCAGCCAAAAGGTACCCCATTAATGCTTGGCCGGACAGCGGTCCGGGCTTCAATCTATAGAGGTCCCGGCGAGAGGCATTTTGTTGTAGTTTGATAGAGACCATACTTAGTGTGAATAATAATTTAAAAAATATCCTTATTTGGTCAACTTTTTGTCCTCCTGGGTTCTACATATCATCTTTTGGTCATAACGTTACATTAATTTATTTACAGCTTCTTGCACCTGAACTATGCAGTTGGTGAATCCTCCTCCTTTTTTCAAAATCCCAGGTGATATCTTGGCAGAACTGGCTGGATGCTTTTGAAACGTACATGGGAGCCATTGGTGCATTGAGATTTTGTCCTGAATGAAGAAGGTATCTTTTGATACATTCCATTGGGTTCAAAGGTTGCTTAAACATTTGCTTGAATTACCAAGAGCGGATGGTGAGGTATTAAATAAGTACATGGAGGCAATAAAAAAACCAGAGCTGAGATTCGATGTTCAACCTGGCATTGTTATTTTGCACCACAAATTATTTTTTTCATGAGGAAACAATTGACTAATGAAAATGTTGCCACATATGTTTCCGCACTCAGAAGACTGGTGGCTGAGTGTAGATTTGAGAATTTTACAGACCAGTTGGTACGTGATCAATTTATTAGTCATTGTACAAATAAAACCATCCAGCAGAAATTGTTGTCCTTAGGTGACCCCACATTAAAAAAGACATTACGTATTGCCAAGAGTATTGAGACATCTCAGATTTCAGTCAAGGACTTAGAAGAGAAAAACGAAACAGTTAATGTGGTAAAGACCAGGGATTATAGTGGTAATAAGGGTGCTGCCACTAAAGAAAACAAAGATACGGGTAGACTTAGTAGAAGTAGTTTTTTTAATCAGTCTAATTTTTGCTTTAGGTGTGGCAATATGGCACATGGTAGAGGTGGCAGGACGTACCCGACGACGTTTGTGACATGCAGAATGTGTAATAAGTAGGACATTTCGCTAAAGTGTGTCAGAGTTCCAAGAAGAACTCAGATAAAACTGTCGTTGTTGATACAGGTGAAGAAGGGTCTAAATGTTCCCTTGAGCAGATTCAAAATGAGTTGCAAGATATGGTGTTGGTAGTCAATGAAGGGGAGGTAGCATCTGGTGACCCATCAGAGTGTGGGGATCCCTACATTGATGTCATGATGGGAAACAAGGTACTCAAATTGTTGGTAGACTCGGGAGCCAGGATCACTATGATCACCGAAAAGGTTTTTCAGGAAAATTTTCCTGGCAGGTCTCTGGAACCCCCAGACCGCACACCTGTCGTATGAGGGTAGAAGAATAGAACTAGTAGGATTCTTCAAAGAAACAATGGAGTTCAGGGAAAGAACCATCTTTGGAAACGTTTATGTGGCTAGCAAAGGTCTATCCATTTTGGGTTGGTTCCACCAGGATCTTTTCAAAATGATTTTGAGGCCAGGTACTAAAGGCCAAGTGTCAGTTGTTAGTGAAACACAAATAGGAGGGGAAAGCTAAATTTCTCTCAGTGTTTACTGAAGCAGTAGGTACCATCAAGGGATTTCGTCACAAGATAAGAGTTAAAGAGGGATCTCTCCCCGTTAAACACAAGTTACGTAGTGTACCATTTTCAGTCAGGGAAGATTTGGAAAAAGAGTTAAAAGGGTTGTGTGACAAGGGAATAATAGAGCCCATTGAGTCCTTGTGGCTGTCTCCATTGGTGGTGGCTCGGAAGCGCAATGGGGATTTGATGGTCTGAGTAGACTTGCATAGCTTGAACAAAGCTATCTGGGTAGATTCCCACCCTCTTCTGAAAATTTCTGATCGTCTGGCACTTATAACGGGAGCGAAGAGGTTCAGGAAATTAGACCTAGCCTTTGCTTACCATCAAGTAGTCTTAGATGAGGAGTCAAGACATTACACTGCATTTGTTTCACCCATAGGTACGTTCCAGTACTGTAGGATGCCGTTTGTGTTGGCTTCAGCTGCTGCGGTTTTCCAGAGAATAATGTACCAGCATCTTAAGGGGGTGAAAAGTGTGGCAGCATTTCAGGATGACGTGCTGATTTTTGCATCCTCCATAGAGGAGTGTAACAGAATTCTTGCCAAAGTGCTATCCATTTTCCAGAAAATGGGTATCGTACTAAAATTGGGAAAGTGTGAGTTTCTGAAAAAGAAAGTGGATTACTTGGGTCACATGGTATCAGGTGATGGTATTGAACCAAGGCCTGGTTTAGTAGAGGCCATTAACAATGCTGAAGCTCCTGTTGACAAAACTACATTGAAATCATTTATGGGCCTAAGTGAATTTTATTCGAGATTTATTCCAGATTTTGCCAATCATGTCAAGGCTAACATGTTTGTTAAAAAATAAATGTGGTGTTTAGTTAGGATGATAAATGTCATGATGCATTTGTCTGGATCAAACGTCAACTTGCGAATTCTAAAGTGCTGAAACTTTCAATCACAATTTGTCATGTTGTTTAACTGTGGATGCCAGTAATCACGGGTTGGGAGCTGTACTAACACAAAGTGAAGCAGGGTGTGAGAACACATTTGGGTATGCGTCTAGAACATTTAGAGAACCAGAAACACATTACTCCACTATAGAAAAGGAATTACTGGCCTGCTGCTGGGAAATCCAAAAATGTAAACCTTATGTATGGGGAACAAAGTTCTTGGTTAAGACTGAGCATAAACCATTGGTCACAATTTTGAGTGATGATAAGATTAAAGACCAAACATCTCGCATATCCTGCTACAATTTCATTTTGACATTGAACACATCCAGGGCACGAGAAATGCTAGGGCAGATTTTCTGTCTAGAAGTTCATCTCTTATTGAGGATGATGTAGAGAATGACGGTTGTGAGGAGAGTTGTTTCATTGCAGCTACCAATTTGGAAGAAATGTGCGCCATATCTGAGACAGAGTGGAGGACGGAAGTGAGAATGGATGAAGTGTGTAATCGGGGCCCAAGGAGAGAACAGTCGAGTCTGCGTGTGAACCTTTTTGGAAGGTGTCTGATGAGTTGTCTTTTGAGGGCGGGCTGTTACTCAGGTTACACAAATTGGTGCCTTCATCTGGGTTGAGGTCTAGGTTGATCGAGTCAGCGCATGAAGGTCATTTAGGTTGCACATCTACTAAATGTAGGCAAAGAGAAACCTTTTGGTGGCGATCCAAGGAAAGGGAGGTTGATGAGTTTGTCGGCAGAAGTGCCATTTATTCTACTTGGGAAAGAACATTTATTGTCCGGAAGACCCCTCTGCAACCTATTGAGTGCCCTTCACATGCTTGGGAAAAAGTGGGAATTGATCTGGTTGGTCCTCTTCATCCTCTTCCTACCCAGTGCCGCTATGCATTGGTGTTGGTAGACTTGTATTCCTTGTATAATTGGGCAGAAGTAAAATTTGTATACGACTCGTGCTAAAGCGGTGATTGATTTTTTTTAAACTATCTTTCTGTGGGAAGGCTTCCCACAGTTCTTGCTGCCAGATAATGGTGTTCAGTTTGTTAAAGAGGAAGTGACAAGTTTTTTGAGACTGGGGGATGTCAAACATTTGAAGACTTCATGGTACCTTCCTCAAAGCAATGGGCAGGTTGAGAGGATGAATCGGGTTGTGGTGCAGTGTGTCAGGTGGGCAGTTGCAAACAAGTTTGTGATGGTGAATGCACTTAGTGCCATGATTTGATTTTATAGGACTGGGCTTCAAAGTTCAATGTTCGTGTCTCCATTTGAACTTTTGGGAGGAAGAAAGTCTTTTACCAAAATCTGTCCGAAATGGATAGGCAAATGGATAAAAGGTGATGTGTCTTTAAGTGATCATGATCTGACAGTCAAAAGGAATTCAGTATTGGCTAAAGCTAGGCAGAAGGAGAACTATGACAGTCGTACTAGGGTTAGAGAACTTCAGATCCAAGTAGGGGCTGTTGTACGTATCAGGAAAAGGGTCCATACGAAGAAAGGAGGAGAGAAATCTAGTGAGCCTGTTGTCATTGAGAAAGTTTGTGGAAGTACTCTCAGAGTAAATGGTAGAAATTGGTGGAATGTTGCTAAGGTGGTGAGGTGCAAAAGTGACCAGAATGTGAATGGTTTCCAGATGGGAAAGATGGTGGTCCAAGAAGACACTGGTTGTCCTGGTCCTAGAATTCCAATCCCGCTAGTCTTAGCTTTTTTCCATCTTCTGTTGGCCAGGGAGTGCGTTCTGGTCAAAGTGACAAATCAGATTCTCTTACTTCTCATTATGGCAGTGTAAAAGTATGCAGGGGTGAACGGGCGAGAAGGTTGCCGTTCAGGTATAGGTGATTTTCCCAGCCGGTTCCTACTATTCTTTTCTGATGTGTTACAGCTTCTTTATTGTTTTGCTTCTATTGCCCTATGTTGTTTTTTTGTTATCTTCCCTTAGTCAGTTAGCCATTTGAATTTTGGAATGTTTTAGTCTAAAAGTTTTAATTTGTCTAGATTTTCCAGTTTTAGTATATGGATTGTGTTTTATCCATAGTCTGTTGTTCTAGATATTATATCGTGTAAGCATTTTGTATTCTGTATCTTAATTTTGTTAACTATGTGAAAAATATTTTTTTTTCTGGGAATTGAGGGGAGAAGTAATGTAGTACTGTGTCGTAACCCAAGAATTCCATAGAATTTGGAACGCTTTGGAAAATGACAGTTGGAGACCTGACGAAGCGGCTTAGCAGTGTTTGACCATGGCAGCTCTGTTACAAATAAAGTTCTTACCAACACTTACCTGTGAAGTTGTCGTTACTACGGAGAGATTACCACAGATACGTTAATACCATCTCTGTCTGGCATGTTCTCGGGTCTGCTTGCTTGTTAATACACCATAAGCAGAACTTCCTCCACTATAATGCATACGAAGGTCTTATAGCAGGATGATTAACCTCTGTCAGAACCTGAAGATGTTTATTGGATATTTTGTGTGTGTTTTTTCCTCTGTAGCAAACAAATCTATTTCCAGATCATCACTGCAAGAGAAGACATCTGCCAACACCTCATCACTTAGAACCCACTCGTGCTCAACTGCATTTGCGTTTTTAAGCCCTGGAAAGAGACCTGCAGTCAGGTGAATTCCTTCAACAATCAGCCAGTACCAAATCTTCTGATTCTCCTCGGAACCTGGACTTCGTACACAGCTGACATGTTGTGCACATAAAAAAGAAGACGGCCTCAGTGCCAACATATTGATGCACTATCCGGTCTCCTTCAAAGACCAAAGACCTTGAGCAGTGGAGGTGTCCATATGAGCACCCCATTCTTGCAGACAAGCATCTGCTGCCATGGTCTGAGATGGGAGCACAGGATGGAGAGGTACCTCAGCCATAAGATTCTTCTTCCTGCACTACCAAATAAAGGACTGGAGGGCATAACTCCACAGCTGTATCTTGTGGTCTTTACTACCAGACATCTGGGTCTACTGATCCTTAAAGGATTTCTGCAGAGGTCTCATGCGAAACCTCACATGCCAGACTAGAGAGATGCATGAGGCCATCAAACCCAAAAGAGATGACATGTTGAACTACAGTACATTGAGGTGTTTTGCCTTGCCTTGAGACAGAGCCATGTTTGCTTTTTTCACATCGGACTGCTCCCAAATGTGGAATCATCTGAGCAGAAACTAAAGACGACTTTTCAATATTCAAATGCAGACCCAGCTTGCAAAGAAGGTCTACTGTCAGCTGCAAATCCTGAATGAGGTTGGGACGAGAAGAAATCATGATTAGCCTGTTTTTGAAATGGGGGTCTCTAGTTGGCAGTGGTAGGTACCTTTGTCCAAATAGGGACCCTTGCTTCTAGTCAGGGTAAGGGGGATACACATTTTAGATAACCCCTGCTCACCCCCTTGGTAGTTTGGCACCAGCAGACAGGCTCATCCCAAAGGCAATGTGTAAAGTATTTGTACCAACACTCACAGTAACACAGTGAAAACACCACAAAAGGACACCACACCAGTTTAGAAAAATAAAGTATCTTTATCTAAACTAAACAAGACCAAAACAACAAAAATCCAACATACACAGTTAAAAATATGACTTTCAAAAGGTTTCAAGAACTTGTACCATAGAAAACTATGGATGCGTGACTTTTCACCAATGTACCTGTAGATGCGTCAAAGTTCCAAAAGCCAAACAGCCACAGAGTCGGAAAACAATGAGATGCGACACTCCTGAGACCTTGGGGAGGCGATGCGACAGTTCTGCGACACGCAGAGGATGAGTTGCGTTGAATCCGGTCTGTATGGGGAGTGATGCGTCGATTCTTTGTGACGGTTCCGGTACACAGGTGATGCGTCGGGAAAGCGTGCCGCACAGGTACGATGCGTGGAAATCCTGGTTGCGTCGGCGATCGATGCAGCGGCGTCGAGCGGCGCTGCGTCGGTCCTCTTCAGCCACGATCCCTCGATGCGCCGATTCTTGCAGTGGCGACAGGCGCTGAGACAGTTTTTGCAGCGGCACAGCAATGCTTCGAAGTTCTTCTCGTGCCGTGGAGATGTGTCGAGAAAACAGCCGCAAGGAGAACGATGCGTCAATTTTAGCAGTTCTTCACGTTTCTTCTTTCTGCCAGCTCCCAAACAGCAGCAACAATCTCCAGAGGCCCAAAACTGGCACAGGCACCTCTTGGCAGGCTAGAACTCACAGCAGCAGAGTTGAGGGGAGCTGGGGGTGAAGTCTTTGTGTCCTTGAGACTTCAGAACAGGAGGCCAGCACACTTCAGGCCCTTGGAGAACTCCTTCAAGCAGGGGACACAGCACACAGCAAAGTGCTGACTCATCCAGACTCCTGAAGCCACTGCACCTCCCCAGCCCCTGTCACTCCAAAGCCAGACAGTCAATCCACAAACAGGCAGAGGCACACAGGATGGTTGAACAAGAAAATAGCCACTTTCTAAAAGTGGTATTTTCAAACACACAATTTAAGAACCATCTTTACTAAAAGATTTGTTATCAAATTTTGAGTTCAGGGATACCAAACTCCATTTTTCCATCTTATCCCTATGGAAAGATATGCTTGTAAAATGTTACAAAGCATTCCCCATTTTGTCCTATGGGGCAAGATAGCCTTTCAATTGTGAAAAACGAAATTGGCAGTATTTCACTATCAGGACATGTTACACACACCAGTACATGTCCTACCTTTCACATTCACTGCACCCTGCCCAGGGGGGTACCTTGGGCCTACCATAGGGGTGCCCTATATGTAAGAAAAGGGAAGGTTAGGGCCTGGCAAGTGGGTGTACTTGCCAAGTCGACATGGAAGTTAAACTGCGCACAGGCACCGCCGTAGCAGGCCAGAGACATCTTCTCAGGGCTACTCATGTGGGTGGCACAATCAGTGCTGCAGGCACACTAGTAGCATTTGATTTACCAGCCCTGGCACACTCAGTGCACTTTACTAGGGGCCTACTGGTAAATCAAATATGCCAATCATGGATAACCAATCACAATAACAATTTACACAGAGAGCATATGCACGTTAGCACTGATCAGCAGTGGTAAAGTGCCCAGAGTCCTATAGCCAACACACACAGCCAGGAAAAAATAGGAGGAAGAAGCAAAATGTATGGGGCTAACCCTGCAAAAAGGGCCATTTCCAACAGCCAGTAATGTGGGTATGACCTCAAACGGAAAATCTTTGCATTGGTAGTGATTTTTGCCGATTTTGAATCTCAGAAAAATATGTTACTGGCACAAATGGGTACTTGAAAATAAGCATCCTGTAAATGTATTATTCATATTAAATCTTTTTTTTTGCTTTTTTGTTCATCGTTTTACATATTGCTATATGCTACACATATTGTTTCCATTTGTTTCTTTTATGCATTTAATCGCATTCATTCAACAGTGTTATTAGATGTTTATTTTTCTTATTGGTCAATAATGATCTAACTTTAACTTCTAACCAACAGTGTAACCATTACTAGGTCCTGCTTACGATTCCACATTGCCCTGAGTGTTATTCCATTTCATTTGCTCAAAATATCTCTATTCCTAAACATAACAAGATGATTCCACCACATAGGTGAATGATGCAGTATAGTTCTTCCCCCTGTATGCTGGGTCCCTCTTTCTCTATCCCTCAGCCCTTTTCATGCAAAGAGGTTACTCAATGAATTCTTGAAATGCTTAGTGTTTCTCCCCATAAATTGGGCGTTTGTGTACTTCGACTCTTCCTCATGCAATGCAGCACTTGCAGCCTTTTCCCATTTCAGCACCTCGCCTTACCATTTGCTTATGTTGGGGGCCATCAGATGAAGGCCAGTGCATTACAACAGCATTCTTGGAAATTACCATTACAAGGTCTGATAGAGGGTGGGGTCTATTGAGCATACTTTCCATATGGGTTGTCACCCCTAGCCATAACTGAGCGATAGTGGGCAAACCCAAACTATGTGGAGAAAATTAGCATCTATTAATGCACATCTGGGACATTTCTTATTATCTGTCCCTGTGATAGTGTTCAATTTGTGGGGGGTCAGGTAGGTAGTGTGCAAACAGTTGAATTGGGTATATTTGAAGCTAGTATTTTAGAGCCATAATGGGGGTGTTTCAAGATTCTTTCCCATTCCTTGTTTTGCAGAATTCTGCCCATCTTTGCTTTCCAATCCCATTCAGTCACGTCAAACTACATTTAGTCATTGACAAAAAATCTTTCATAACACTAGGATATCAATTTGTGTCCTTTCCCAAAAACTAGGAGAATTTGCAACATCTCATGAATTGCAGTTCCAAAAACCCTGTTCCCCAAGAATTCGGTAATGATCGTACTACCGCTCTTTATGTCAGAATCTGAGTCTCCGGCAGCCCCTCTTCCATCATCAGAGTATCCAGACTTTTAAGTAAAAGTTTCCTGTGGTTAGATTCCCTGCCTCTGTTAATTCCCTCATTCTTCGAGCTGTGAGGGACCCACGTCTAACAGTTGGAACAACAATCAGTGGCAGGGACTTAGCAGGGTTTTTTAAACAACTCTTCTCCAAACACTAATACGGTTCGAAGGAGCGCAGTTTGCTTTGCCTGATCCTTTGATGTGCCTACCTATTACCCTTATCTCTTCTAGAGGTTCAGAAGAGCGTAGTTTGCCGGATTCTTTGTTGTGCCTACCTATTGTCCTTATCTCTTCTAGTCATGTAGCAAACAACTGCAGTTGTGCTGGCAAAAAGTAGAGCTTGTAGTTTTGGGCTCCTAAGCCCCCTTCTCTATTAGAGCATTGCAGTATATGTAGGGATGCTCCCATCCTCCCACGAGCCCGATTAACTCCCTAGGTAGCATATTCAATGCTTTAAACCAGGGCTGTTGCATCCAGACTGTGATGTCAACGAAGTAATACAATACCCTAGGTAAGATTATAATTTTAGATAACGCAATCCATGTCATTATGAGTAATTTAGGTGTGTGCCAAAATTCCACCATTCTTCTCAGTGACCTCAGGGCATGTCGTAGGTTCCTCCTTCTAATGTCCGTCTGACTATGATGTACCTTAACTCCCAGGTATTGTCCACCTACTAATCCACCATTGGATTCCAGAATTGTGTGCTACTTGCTTGTTAGACCTGGCACCATTGGCGTGGGTCTCCCTTCCATTTTTTTGCTGTTGCCTCTTATGTTTTTGCTGGTTTTAGATGCTTTTGGGCACTGTGCCACTGCTGTTCAGTGCAAGTGCTCCCTATGGTAAATTGATGTATGGATTAGTGACTCCATGATTGGCTTATTTGGCTTACTGTCAGACCCCTAGTACAGTGCACTGCGTGTGCCCAGGGCTTGTAAATCAAATGCTGCTGGTGGGCTTGCAGCACTGGTTGTGCCACCCACCGGAGCAGCTTGTAAAGTGTGTCTCAGGCCTGCCATTGCAGAGCCTGTGTGCAGTCTGGTACTGCCATGTTGACTGGGCAAGTGTACCCACTTGCCAGTCCCTAAACCTTCCATTTTATACATATTAGTCACCCCTAAGGTAGGCCCAAGGGCAGGGTGCATTGTAGGTAAAAGGTAGGACATGCCCTGGTGTGTGTGGCATATCCTAATAGTGAATTACAGCCATTTTCGTTTTTCACTATTGCAAGGCTACCTGTTCCCCATAGGCCAGAATGGGCAGTTAGATTATAACATCTTATAATCCTAACTGACTCAGGGAACTAGGTAGAAATTCGAGTTTAGTATGCCTGAACTCAGAATGATAAAATACATCTTTTAGTGAAGTTGGTTTTAACATTCTGTGTTTGAAAATACCACTTTTAGAAAGTAGGTATTTTCGTGCCTAACTATCCAAGCCTGCCTCTGCTAGGTTGTGTATTCCTTGTCTGGAGTTTGAGTGACAGGGGCTGGGGGCTGCCAGGAGACAGGGTGAGTCAGCACAGGGCTGAATAGAGAGATCTGCATGCAGATAGGAGGGAGGAGTTGCACCTGGGACCTGAATAGGGCTGTGCCTTTCCTCCACAATGCTGGCTCCACCTCCTGTGGTGTGTCTGATGTCCCTGGCCTACACTGTGAAAGGAAAGAAGGAGTCCTGTCAACAAAGTGCTCCAGGACTGACCAGAACTGGTTTTGGACTAGGCAGAGGCCTCTCTGCCTTCAGAGAACAAAGAGAAAAGTAGTATAAATATTGGGACCCAGACCCAAGAACTTTAGATCACTTCTGGGAATCAAGATGAACCTTTGCTGAGGAGAAGAACCAGGAAGCTGAAGGAGGAGACTACCCCTGTGCTGTGTGTTTGGGGGTTGGCCTGCAGTGGTTGCTTCATTGCCAAAGAAAGGAGAAAAGGACTGAGTGTGCTTTCGATCAACTTGAAGAAGAATCTCCAAGGGCTTGAACTAGAGCTTGCCTCCTGCCTGAAGTCTCAGGGATACAAGACTTCACCAACCAGCTCCCCCTGAATTCCCTTGCTGGGAATTGAAGTGCCTGCTGTTGTGCTGGGCCTTCTGAGAGACTGCGTGTCGCTGGGAGCTGGAAGCGCGACGCAACAACAAGAAGCGTGTCGCCGCCGCAGCCGCTGTCATCGCATCGCCGAGGAAGCGAGACACCGCTGCCGCTGTCATCGCATCGCCGAAGCGCGGCGCATCGCCGGAGAAGCGGGACGCTGCCACAGAGGACATCGTCGCATCACCGGAGAAGCGCGTCGCAGGGCCTGTCGCGGCTCCAAAGATCATCGAGTCGCCGCACGGCCGTCGGGCGTGCACGCATCGCACCAACGTTGTCGCATCGCAACCAAGACGCCATTTTATCGCATCGCACCGGAGAAGAGTATCGCATCGAGGTGCCATCTTGTCGCATCGCACCGGAAAGCAGTAAGAAACCGACGCATCACCTCCCCACACAGTAAGGAAGCGAGCATCAACTCCCTGCGCAGCAGTAAGGAACCGACGCATCCACTCCCCTGAGTGTAAGGAACCGACGCATCACCTTCCCTGCGACCCTTTTGTTTTCTTTGCGTTACGCATTCAAGGTACATTGAGAGTAAAGTGTCGCATCTACAACTTGAGAGAACTGAACTATTTTATAACCTTTTAAAGTCTATTTTTGAGTACAGTAATGTGGATTTTTGTCGTTTGGTCTTGTGTTAAGTCTATATAAAAATACTATTTTTATAATACAACCTGTGTGGTGTCCATCTGTAGTGTTGTCACTGTATTACTGTATGTGTTCACAAATGCTTTACACACTGCCTCTGAGATAAGCCTGCCTGCTCGTGCCAAGCTACCAAGGGGGTGAGCAGGGGTTATTTTAGGAGTGTAGCCCCTTACCCTGACTAGACGCAAGGGTCCCTATTTGTCACAGGTACCTACCTATGCCAACTAGAGACCCCCAAATCTAACATTGGTGGTCAGCGGTGAGGATTTGGACTTGCATTTGTGATTCATATACAGTGATTGGTGTACACTACTAGTGAGTTCAGACCATAATGCAACCACATACTTTTTGAGAATTTTCCCTTGGAACTTCTTTTCTATTTTTGATTCTTGAGAACTGCCAGTCTTTTTGCTACCATGAGCAAGTCAGCATCCATAGTATCTGTAGACATTGTTTTGGAAGAAGAGAGAATTGATACTTACACTGTGCCTTATCTCAAAGCTTTGTGCAAGAAATTTAAAATCTCTGTGAAAGGCCTCACCAGGAAAGAGGAATACCAGAAGGCGCTGAGGGCCTGGGTAGAATCTAGGAATGCCAGTGAGCATCCTGAGGAGCCAGTAATGGAGGCAGAGGATTTAAATGAGCAACTTGAGGGGCCAGTGGGCCCAACTGGGGGGAAAGCACCTTCAGGGGCGGGCAGCAGTGTTTCTTCCAAAAGGTTGTCCCCAGGAGAGCTGGAGGACAGAGCAAGGGAGAGGATGCATAAATTGGAGCTAGCTAGGCTCAAAATGGATGGTCAGAAGGACATAGAGAGCAAGAAAATAGAGCTTGGGATGGAGTTAGAAATGAAGAAGTTAGCCTTAGAGGAAAAGAGGATGCATTTTGAGCATGAGAGAGGATTGAGGGAATTGGAACTCAAGGCCAAGAAGTTAGAGGTTCCTCCCTCTGGTGGCAGCACACCGCCAGTGCATGTAGAAGCAAGAACCTACATTCCCAAAGATGTAGTTAAAGATTTCCACAAGAATGAGGATATTGGTCAGTGGTTTAGGGCTTATGAAGCTGCAATGTTGGCCCACCGGGTCCCTGAGAAGGATTGGGGAGCGGGGTTGTGGGGCCGCTTTGTTAGTGATGGGAGGGACACTTTGTTGGATTTGCCTACAGAGGAGCAGATGTCCTATACCCACATGAAGGGAGCCCTAATGTCCAGATTTGGTTTGACCCCAGAGCTATATAGACAAAGGTTTAGAAATTGCAGAAAACTGGAGTCTACCACTTGGGTGGAATATGTGTCTTTCTTTTGCAGAGCATTGGATGGTTGGGTGAAGGGTAGCAAAGTGGATAATTTTGAGGCGCTCTATGATTTGCTTGCATGGGAGCACTTGTCAAATAACTGTTTTCCAGAGCTACGCCAGCATCTTATTGATAGCAAGCTGACTAACCCTAGGAAGTTTGCTGAGGAGGCGGACCGCTGGGTGAGCACCCTGGTCCAGAAGGGTCATGTGGGAGACTTTGCCAAAGGTTGGCAGGGTCCCCAGCAGAAGAGTGGGGGGGACAAGGGTAAACAGAGGGAGTTCCAGAAAGGGCCCCAAAGTAATCCCCAAGGGAACCAAGGGAAAGGTTCCCAGCCTCCCCTGAGAAGAAGGCAGTGGCCCCGACAGATAAGCCTGTTCACAAGGGGCCCAAGACCTGTTTTAAGTGTGGTCTAGTAGGCCACTGTTCTTATGATGCTAGATGTCCCTTGTATGGGAAGACAGCACCCACTGGTGCACCACCCCGGCAGTTGGCTAGTGTAGCCCTGGGGGAGGAGATGGGTGCCCAGGGTGGGTGGGGTCCCGCAGAGATGTCCCTTGTCTCTTTAGGAGACTGTGAGGTGGTCCCCAGGACCCAGCTGCCTGATAACACTAAAAAATACAGGCAGTGGGTGACCATCAATGGCAAGAGGGTGGAAGCTCTTAGAGACACCGGAGCCAGTGTGACAGCTGTCAGTTGTCGGTTGGTGTCTGAAGAGCAGGTAGTCCCAAATGCATTTTACCCAGTTGTTGCCGCTGACAACACAGAGAGCCACTGCAAGGTGGCACAGGTTCCCTTTGAGTGGAGGGGGGGGGGGAGGTCTCAGGGACTCTTCAAGTAGCTGTGAGGCTAGCCATGCCTGTTGAATGTCTGTTGGGTAACGATTTGGAGAGCTCCCCTTGGGCTAAGGCAGAGGTCTTCAAACTTTTGGGTGCCGAGACCCCCCCTGTCAACATTTTCAGGTGTAAGGACCCCCTCCTGACAAAAATTTCTAAACCTGTAGGCAGGGCTACTGGAATTATGAGGCAGATGAGGACCAAATTACGCGACAGGCTTGACTAAATTGTGTGGGAAGAAAATTTAAATAATGTTATGCCGCGTATTTTGGGATAGCATTGCTTCATTAGTTTGGCATTTTTTACAGTAACACTGAGGAAAGATTTCACCCCATCAGTACCAGTTTATAACCAAAATACAGTAATTATCAGAAAGATGTCTAGTCAACCTTTGTGAAGGGCATTCCACTCTGCAGGAGTAAGTGCTGCCACATTAGAAGCTCACCTGGCCCTGGCCATGAGCAGGAGGTGTCCCTTAAAACCCTGGCGGTCTTGTGCAGATTTAAGCAGTTTACCCATGCTGCTTTCCTCTCACCCCCTCCCTTCCATCCCGCTCTTCTCTCGTCTCCCAACCCTGGATCCCTCTCTCACTTTGTAGGCCATTTTCTTTCACCCCTTTTTACAACTTCTGAACTCCCCCCATGCAACCTCTCACTTCACCTTAAATCACCTCTTGCCATTCTGTCTTTTCACTGCCCTCATCTCTAACAGACTCTCACATTTATCTCATGGCCTCTCTGGCCCAGTCACCTCCAGTGCCCCTTAGCACTTCTCATTCACCTCAGTCTCTCCATTCAAATTTTTGTCTATTTGTATCTTACACCTCTCCAGTCCCCCCATTAATCTTTCACATCTCCTCTTTGTTCTTCCACACTTTCTTGAACCAACGTCCCTCTCCCCATGTTACCTCAGCACCAGTGCCTAATTTGAGCAGGTGGTATCCGGTGCTCCGCACTGGCACCTAACTGTGCACACTGGCACTATGACAGACTTCCACATGGTGGCTCTGTCTGTGTAATTTAGAGATGAGAAGAACAGCTGTTTATTAATTCAATATACATTAAAAACGATAAACTCCTGACACCCATGCCATTCTTATAGCTTTGGGGGCTTGAAATAGTCTGAATAGTCACACTTGTACGAGTGTTAAGGTTGGTAGTTGCATAGGTATTGTCATTGGCCGTGCAGGCCAGGCAATGGGTGGGTGGTTAAAGTTGCAGTGGCCGACTGGTGAGGCCCCGACACATGTTTTATTACAAATTAATCACTGCTCAGCACCCACCCCAGTACTCCCTCTCTTCCCCTATCGCTGCTGTCTCTCACCCATGTTGCATCAAATTATCTTTTAAGGTCACAGATCATCTCTCAGCTATCTTCTCTCACAGTTTAACAGTAGCCCTCATCTTTCGCTCACACTCACATCTTGCGTGTCCGCACTTCCCTTCGTCCAGAGCAGGGTGGGCAAAAGCCTGTATTCATGGCTCTGCCAATGCAGCAGGTTAACAAATGGTTCGCTAAGCCTACATACTCAGTGCTTTAAAAATTTTACGACTCCAGCACATCCACAAAACCAAATTCTCACGACTTGGAGTGCCGAGATGCAATGGGACTTGTATATTGTATTGTATTGTAATTGCATTTATATAGCGCTTACTACCCCTGACGAGGCGTCGAAGCGCTTTTTCGGTGAGTAGAACTCTACTCAAGGACCCATAGAGGATTAGTGTTGAATTAGTATAGTGAAATATGAAAGTAATTTAAGTGGTGGATAGGTTAGTCAGTTATTTGGATTTGGAAGGATAGCAGAAGGATAGAAGAGGAAAAAAGGTTTGTATTTATATAGCGCTCATTACCCCTGATGGGGTGTTGAAGCGCTTTTTTCGGCGAGTAGCACGCTACTCCGGAAACCCATAAAGGATTGATGGTGAATCAGTAAGGTGAAATATGAAAGTAATTTGAGTGGTGGATATTAGTCAGTTATTTGGAGTGAGAAGGATAGCGGAGGGATAGAAGGGGAAGAAAGGTTTGCATTCATATAGCACCTGTTACCCCTGATGGGTGTTGAAGCGCTTTTCTGGTGAGTAGCACGCTACTCTGGAACCCATAAAGGATTAGTGTTGAAAATTAGTATAGTGAAACAAAGTAATTTGAGTGATGGATATGTTATTCAGTTATTTGGACAGAGAAGGGTAGATATTTTTGTGATGCATAGTATAAGAGACACATTTTGACTGAAGCATTCTGTACACGTAGTCTTCTTTTCTGCTAAATATAATAATGTATATTTTATACACAAGGTTTTACTCGGGTGGTTAGACTTGAGAGTGTTAAATAAAATGGCTTTCCTGACCTTCCATGCAAGACAACAACATTATTTGTAGGCAAATAGCATTTTGAATAGAGGTTACCGAGTGCATATGGGTTTCCTTCAGACAAACTATTTTTATATTAGAGAGCATTTGCATCCCTCTTTTATCAATGGGTTTTCGAATGCCAGCATTGCAAGAGGTTACTGCCACAGAGTTTGCCTCATAATGCAACATACTTTCCTTTCCTTGTTTCATAAGTTGGTCTAGTATGTCATATAATGCTGTCCTCTATTGTCGCATAATTCCAGCGACTCTGCCTTAAGAATCTCTGATGCGGGTATTGAGAACACGTTGATAAAAGATATTATTTATATATATACATACATACTATGATGCTCTAGTTAGAGTAACTACTAGGGTTAGATGTTATCCTTCAATGGTGATGGCATTGACAGAATAAGGTACTCTGGGGTAGGGTGACTGTGCAAGTATAAGGTGCCCTGCATGGGAAAAGCTTTCTGCCATGTGGTGACAGTAAGTGCATAAACTACTCTTATCATGTGGCAACAATGTGACTAGAGTGCTAGATGTTTTGTCAGCTAATGGGTTCCTTAAATTGAATATCAAATTCTTATGCCGTTTTGAATTCTAAAGAGCATTATACATCATCTGTAGAAGACGACTTCACGATTCCTAAAAAATTTTTTTCCAATTGTTGGGTTTCATTTTTCACTAAGCGATGTAAAACCTATCGAGTATATTTTTAAAACAGACACTTCCGCCGCACACAACTGTCACAGAAAATAATTATTAAAAAGCACTGATTGGCAGGTGCCACATCAGGGTGGGGGCGCTGTGACGAACCTGTGGGTGCTACCAACAGATTTATAGCCATGACCTGCGCTCCACTCCTGGAGCCTTTTATGAGTTACATATTATTTAAATCTCATTTGTGTGCCCTTCCAGCCTGGCTGCGTGGACAGAGCCCATTTACAAACAGATGCTGCTGCCTCCTGCTGGAAAACAAAGCAAATATTTATGGAAACCCAAGCGCTAAGGGCTGCGATAGCACCTATCACTGACAGAGCACAGTGGGGTAGAGCGTTGTGGGAACTCAGAGCAGAAATATGTCATTAAAAAGTGTCTCAAAGTTCACTGTAAACGGGAACAATTTTATATTAATAAAATAAAATAAAAATTACAGTGATAGTCAATTCTTGTGATGAGTACATAAGAAGTATCATGTCTGCTGGAAGAGCACCAGAACCCCATGAACAAATTAAGAGGAAATTGTACCTAGGTTAAAAATAGACTTCTGTTTATTTCTAAGGATCCACGTGCTAAGGCCATCTTCCGCTGCCAAGGGCGGAAGAACTCGAACACCAAAAACAACGTACACCTACTGTACCAAGAAGGAACGGAAAAAACGTATAACATCAGATGGGCTACAGAATTAAAAAAAATCACCACCATGGCAATCCCAGCCATCAAACCTTTTCTTTCTATGGCTTTCCACCAATCAAACGGACATATTTCCCTTTAACTGCCATTCTCCGTTCTAGAGTTACCTCGGGTGGCCAGCAGTCCAGAATGCCTTTCTGTTCAGAAAAAAACCTTTTAAGATGTATGAATGTTTTTTTCGTTCTTGGTTAATTTCATTTGTGGTTGAACTGTGACATTCTTAACTTCCTGGAGTTATATTCACAGCTGCGTTTGATAGGACTGTTTAAATGTAAGGAATAGGCAGAGTAGGGGCCCAGGGGGTACTGGAACGAGAAAAAAAGAAAGCCTTGGTAACCAGTTTACAAAGGCATGTAAATATGCAAATGGTCTTTAACGACCTGTGAAACACTCGGGCGTGCAGAGATAAGACTCCAGACACTGCCCAGCCCACAGCAGCTCGAGCTGCACTGCAGCAGCCCTGGCTGAGACACAGACGGGGAGGAGGGGGGCTGAAGCCCTTGTAGTGCTATGGGCCTCGGCAGAAGTGTGACTGGGAATGCGCAACCCCCTTTGTATCACTCCACGCCCCCCCTGGGGGTCGCGCCCCACAGTTTGAAGACCCCTGGGCTAAGGTGAAGCGGAGAGCTCATTTAGAGATGTTGGGTTTGCCTGAGTGGGCCTGCGTGACCACTCGGTCTATGGCAGCCAGTAAGGGTGTTCAAGAGGACCTGGAGCCTGAGAAAATGGCCCAGGTGCCTGCCTTAAAGAGAAGAGGTAGGGGGCGCAGGCAACCAGCCCCTGAGATTCCCACGGCCCAGGAGGAGGCGGACCCTGAGGGGGATGCCCTGGAGCCTACCGGGGAAGAGATTGCTGAACTGGGAGACCTGCCTGAGCTGACCCATTGGCAGCAGGAAGGAGGTCCCTCCAGGGAAGAGTTCTGTGAGGAGCAGAACAAGTGCCCTTCACTTGTGGGTTTGCGGCAGCAGGCTGCAAACCAGGCAGCAGGTGATCAGTCTGGATCACATTGGATCTACTGGGAGAATGGTCTCCTGTATAGTGAGCCTAAGGTTGCTGAGCCTGGGTCAGCCCGTGTGCTGGTGGTACCCCAGCGCTTCAGAGCCTTCCTACTGGGGCTGGCTCATGATGTGCCTTTAGCAGGACATTTGGGGCAGGACAAGACCTTTGAAAGGCTTGTCACCCATTTTTATTGGCCCCAAATGCGCAAGAGTTCAGACACTCATTGCAGGACCTGTCAGACTTGCCAGGCAAGTGGAAAGAGTGGGAGGAAGCGCAAGGCTCCTCTCCAACCATTCCCTGTGGTCAGCACCCCCTTTGAAAGGGTGGGCATTGACATTGTGGGGCCTCTGGATCCCAAGACAGCCATGGGCAACAGGTTCATCCTGGTCTTGGTGGACCATGCCACCCGGTACCTGGAAGCCATCCCTCTCAGGACAGTGACGGGCCCCGTGGTGGGACGTGCACTGATGGGGATTTTCTCCCGCGTGGGGTTTCCCAGAGAGGTGGTGTCAGACCGAGGTACCAACTTCATTTCCAAGTATATGAAGTCCCTGTGGCAGGAGTGTGGTGTAACCTACAAGTTCACCACTCCTTACCACCCCCAAGGTAATGGGCTGGTTGAGAGATTCAACCGGACCCTCAAAGGCATGATTATGGGTCTTGAGGAACCCATGAGGCGTAAGTGGGACGTCCTCTTACCATGCCTGCTCTTTGCTTACCGTGAGGTGCCACAGAAATCTCTAGGGTTCAGTCCCTTTGAGCTTCTCTATGGACACCCAGTGAGAGGACCTTTGAGTTTGGTCAAAGAAGGCTGGGCGCAATCTCCCAGGAAACCTCCCCAGGATGTATATAGCTACATGCTGGCCTTTAGGAACCAAACTAGGCGATTCAGAAAACTCGCTGAGGCGAATCTGGAAGCCAGCCAGGAGGAGATGAAGCGGTGGTACGACCAGAATGCCACTCTGGTTGAGCTTCAGCCTGGTCAGAAAGTGTGGGTCATGGCCCCAGTGGAGCCCTGTGCGCTCCAGGATAAGTGGACCGGACCATTTGAGGTGGTGGAGCGCAAGAGTCCGGTTACCTACTTGGTGGACTTGCGGTCTCCCAGTAACCCCTTGCGGGTCCTGCATGTCAACCGCCTGAAGCCCCACTTAGAGAGGTCCGAATTGGGCATGCTCCTAGCAACAGATGCTTGAATGGAGGAGGAGACTGAGCCTCTTGCTGACCTCCTGTCTGCAACAGAGCAAGATGGGTCAGTAGATGGAGTGAACCTCTCTTCCACCCTGACCCCTGAGCAGCAGAATGACTGTCACCAGTTGCTGGGACAGTTTTCTGATCTGTTCTCCCTGATTCCCAGTGTCACTGATTGGTGCATCCATGATGTAGACACTGGGGACAGTCCTCCTGTCAAGCACAAAACTTACAGGGTGACTGACAGGGTGAGGGCTTGAATCAAGGAGGAGGTCTCCAAGATGCTTGCGTTGGGGGTGATTGAGTCCTCTAACAGCCCTTGGGCCAGCCCAGTGGTTTTGGTCCCAAAGGCTGCCGCACCGGGTGTCTCACCAGAACTGCGGTTCTGTGTGGATTACCGAGGGCTCAATTCAGTCACCAGGACTGACGCGCACCCCATCCCCAGAGCTGATGAGCTCATTGATCGGTTAGGGGCTGCCCGGTACCTCAGCACGTTTGACTTAACGTCTGGGTACTGGCAGATCGCCTTGACTGATGGGGCAAGAGAGAGGTCAGCATTCTCCACACCAGATGGGCACTACCAATTCCGGGTTATGCCCTTTGGGATGAAGAATGCCCCTGCCACCTTTCAGAGGTTGGTCAACCAGGTGTTGGCTGGACTGGAAGAGTTCAGTGCCGCCTACCTGGATGACATTGCAGTGTTCAGCGCCAGTTGGGAAGAACATCTGCGCCACCTCTGGGAAGTGTTGATGGCGCTGCGGAGAGCAGGCCTCACGATCAAGGCGAGTAAGTGCCAGATCGGGCAGGGTTCCGTGGTGTACTTGGGACACCAGGTTGGGAGCGGCCAGGTGGCGCCCCTACAGCCCAAGATTGAGACCATCCTGACTTGGGAACCCCCCAAGACCCAGACAGAGGTGAGAGCCTTTTTTGGCCTCACCGGGTATTAAAGGAGGTTTGTCAAGGGGTATGGCAGCATTGTTGCACCCTTGACAGAGCTGACTTCCAGGAAGCAGCCCAAGAGAGTGGTTTGGACTGACACCTGTCAGAGCTTTTGATGCCCTGAAGACTGCCATGTGCACGGCGCCCGTGCTCCTGGCACCCAACTTCTCAAAAGAGTTTATTGTGCAAACAGACGCTTCAGAGCATGGTGTGGGGGCTGTTCTATCACAGATTAATGAGGAGGGCCTAGACCAACCTGTAGCCTTCATCAGTAGGAGGTTACTTCCACGGGAACAGAGGTGGAGTGCAATTGAGCGTGAGGCATTTGCTGTGGTCTGGGCACTGAAGAAGTTGAGACCATACTTGTTTGGGACTCACTTCCGGGTTCAGACAGACCACAGGCCCCTCAGATGGCTGATGCAGATGAGGGGTGAGAATCCAAAACTGTTGAGGTGGTCCATATCCCTACAGGGGATGGACTTTACGGTGGAACACCGCCCTGGTACAGAACACGCCAATGCTGATGGTCTGTCCAGATTTTTCCGCCTTAGTGATGAGAACTCCCCGGAGGTAGGGTAGTTCTCCCCACATTTCAGCTGGAGGGGACACGTGTTAGACCTGGCACCATTGGCGTGGGTCTCCCTTCCTTTTTTTGCTGTTGCCTCTTATGTTTTTGCTGGTTTTAGATGCTTTTGGGCACTGTGCCACTGCTGTTCAGTGCCACAGTGCAAGTGCTCCCTATGGTAAATTGATGTATGGATTAGTGACTCCATGATTGGCTTATTTGGCTTACTGTCAGACCCTAGTACAGTGCACTGCGTGTGCCCAGGGCTTGTAAATCAAATGCTGCTGGTGGGCTTGCAGCACTGGTTGTGCCACCCACCGGAGCAGCTTGTAAAGTGTGTCTCAGGCCTGCCATTGCAGAGCCTGTGTGCAGTCTGGTACTGCCATGTTGACTGGGCAAGTGTACCCACTTGCCAGTCCCTAAACCTTCCCTTTTATACATATTAGTCACCCCTAAGGTAGGCCCAAGGGCAGGGTGCATTGTAGGTAAAAGGTAGGACATGCCCTGGTGTGTGTGGCATGTCCTAATAGTGAATTACAGCCATTTTCGTTTTTCACTATTGCAAGGCTACCTGTTCCCCATAGGCCAGAATGGGCAGTTAGATTATAACATCTTATAATCCTAACTGACTCAGGGAACAAGGTAGAAATTCGAGTTTAGTATGCCTGACCTCAGAATGATAAAATACATCTTTTAGTGAAGTTGGTTTTAACATTGTGTTTGAAAATACCACTTTTAGAAAGTAGGTATTTTCTTGCCTAACTATCCAAGCCTGCCACTGCTAGGTTGTGTATTCCTTGTCTGGAGTTTGAGTGACAGGGGCTGGGGGCTGCCAGGAGACAGGGTGAGTCAGCACAGGGCTGAATAGAGAGATCTGCATGCAGATAGGAGGGAGGAGTTGCACCTGGGACCTGAATAGGGCTGTGCCTTTCCTCCACAATGCTGGCTCCACCTCCTGTGGTGTGTCTGATGTCCCTGGCCTACACTGTGAAAGGAAAGAAGGAGTCCTGTCAACAAAGTGCTCCAGGACTGACCAGAACTGGTTTTGGACTAGGCAGAGGCCTCTCTGCCTTCAGAGAACAAAGAGAAAAGTAGTATAAATATTGGGACCCAGACCCAAGAACTTTAGATCACTTCTGGGAATCAAGATGAACCTTTGCTGAGGAGAAGAACCAGGAAGCTGAAGGAGGAGACTACCCCTGTGCTGTGTGTTTGGGGGTTGGCCTGCAGTGGTTGCTTCATTGCCAAAGAAAGGAGAAAAGGACTGAGTGTGCTTTCTATCAACTTGAAGAAGAATCTCCAAGGGCTTGAACTAGAGCTTGCCTCCTGCCTGAAGTCTCAGGGATACAAGACTTCACCAACCAGCTCCCCCCTGAATTCCCTTGCTGGGAATTGAAGTGCCTGCTGTTGTGCTGGGCCTTCTGAGAGACTGCGTGTTGCTGGGAGCTGGAAGCGCGACGCAACAACAAGAAGTGTGTCGCCGCCGCAGCCGCTGTCATCGCATCGCCGAGGAAGCGAGACGCCGCTGCCGCTGTCATCATCGCATCGCCGAAGCGCATCGCCGGAGAAGCGGGACGCTGCCACAGAGGACATCGTCGCATCACCGGAGAAGCGCGTTGCAGGGCCTGTCGCGGCTCCAAAGATCATCGAGTCGCCGCACGGCTGTCGGGCGTGCACGCATCGCACCAACGTTGTCGCATCGCAACCAAGACGCCATTTTATCGCATCGCACCGGAGAAGAGTATCGCATCGAGGTGCCATCTTGTCGCATCGCACCGGAAAGCAGTAAGAAACCGACGCATCACCTCCCCACACAGTAAGGAAGCGAGCATCAACTCCCCTGCGCAGCAGTAAGGAACCGACGCATCCACTCCCCTGAGTGTAAGGAACCGGCGCATCACCTTCCCTGCGACCCTTTTGTTTTCTTTGCGTTACGCATTCAAGGTACATTGAGAGTAAAGTGTTGCATCTACAACTTGAGAGAACTGAACTATTTTATAACCTTTTAAAGTCTATTTTTGAGTACAGTAATGTGGATTTTTGACGTTTGGTCTTGTGTTAAGTCTATATAAAAATACTATTTTTATAATACAACCTGTGTGGTGTCCATCTGTAGTGTTGTCACTGTATTACTGTATGTGTTCACAAATGCTTTACACACTGCCTCTGAGATAAGCCTGCCTGCTCGTGCCAAGCTACCAAGGGGGTGAGCAGGGGTTATTTTAGGAGTGTAGCCCCTTACCCTGACTAGACGCAAGGGTCCCTATTTGTCACAGGTACCTACCTATGCCAACTAGAGACCCCCCAAATCTAACATTGCTGAAGAGCACTTAAACGCCTCATTAGGTGTAGTAAGCGCTATATAAATACAATTACATGAGGTTCCCACTTTATCCCCAAGCCAGCTGCTTCATAGATGGGAACACCAGACATACACAGGTTTTTGCCCAATTTGTTTTTAAACCCGCTATCCTTCCTAGCTCCTCCAGTAATTGTATACTAGGGTCTACTCCAGAGATGGCATCCCGAAGGTACAGAAGCAAATCCCCATCATATAACGGGATAACACACACTCCCTACCGCTCTCACGGCCCTCCATACACATGTTAGCAAAGGCTTCCACAGCTCTTGGAAATTACAGCGGGCACCCCTGCACAGGGCCTGATTGTATTTTGTACATACTAGAGAGATATTGGCCCCAAACATCAAACATCACTGAAGGTATAAATCTATTTCCCAAATGTCACAATCCAAGGGAATGCTAGGGGGTGGGGGTTTTTAAATGATCTAGTCTCCAACTGCCTGTCCCGATAGCAAAGTTATTAGCATGCCATTTCTGAGGCTACTTGCTGGGTACCCAAGAGAGCCCGCTTATCGGTGCCCCCAGGTATTTTACCCACAGTATTAGCCTGTCACACCACACTTAGTCAAATTTTACATTGTGGGGAGCCTCATAGATCGTCCACAGCCCTAGGCGCCAAAGTATGTTTTGAGTGTCCGTCTTCCAAGATTGTGTCAGAATCTGAGCTTCTCTTAGATGAGTCTGTTGTGGTTCTACTCACGTCTTGCTCAGATGCCCTCCGGAAGGGGGTGGCTGCTTTCACTGTGGCAGCTCGTTCTCCTTCAGCTTGTGGTTTGGTGGGCCGTTTGAGTCTTTATTGTTGGGTATTTTCCTTTGTCTCCTCTTTGGTGCTGCTTGTCACCGTCAAGTGGTGTCCATTTGCCTCCCTGGCCGGTGCCACACGTCTGCATGTTCAAAGAATGTTGATATCTTCTGTCTTCCTGGATAAAGTGGCAGGTATCTTAAGCCTGCATCCTAGAGGCCTCTTGTATCCTCCAGGAATTAGGCTCTCTTGTGCTGGACTGCGACAATGAAGTCCAGAAATATTGAGACAGAGTGGTTGTCAATCTTGAGGTGTCCAGCAGTTCTGGCCCGTTTTTTATTAACATGTCTTGGTAGTGAGTAAATGAGCTAGTACCAAACTTGGAGCCACCCCTGGTGGTGGTTGCCTCGCTGGGACCCTGTGGGGCTTTCTCTAGTGCAAACAACTTGGACAGCACCTGTGGTGTCAGTGCCATCAACAGCCAGTGTTCCAGATAAGCCAACATGTCAGTTCCTTTACCATTCTTCAGCATTCCCACTAAGCAGATACTGTTGTGTCAATTACGGCCCTCTGAATCTTCTGCTCTGTGTTTACAGAGGGTGAATCTGTCAGTCAGTTCTCCTACTTGTTTTTGTAGATTACCTGTAGGTGGGCATTCAGGACTTCCTTGTGGCGCTTCACTTTGTCAAGGAGTATACCTTGTGCCATGTTGGACCCTGTCTATGTGGGTCCGAGGCCTCAGGTCCGGATTTGTCAGGTGGCACCCTCCCCAGGCAGCCTACTCCCAGCATATCTTCTGGGGATCGCCCCATTTCCGGCCCCCCATTTCTCCCCACCCAATTTGCACCTGGCTTGCATGACATGCAATATCGTCCAGGAGTCTCAATCGCAATAACTATATTGGGGGGAATGTTCCAGTTCTACCTCCAAGTCTCTACGAGGTGACCAAGGAGCCCACACATTCCTTCACCTTGGCATCAGCTCACCTACTGTTTGTGTTGGAGGGCTGCCTCAACCATCTTGTCTCTGGATAAGTCAGAAGTCATATTTGGGTATTTCTTCATGAAAAGGAAGTATTAAGAGTAAAATCCTTTGTTTCACTGATGTTTCAGCACTGGCTCCATCGACCCTTTCTCCAAGAGCATCAGGTTCTCTAGAATTAGCGGGTCCAAAATTGTAGGATTTGAGCCACTCTGTGGAGTCTGAGGCTGCAAACTTGAACGCCTGATGTTGTACCTATTCTCCACCACATCTAGCACCCACTTACCTCTTGTACTTTGCTGCCATACCAGGAAATGATTGGATGTATTGCCACCCACTGTGACGCTCACTAGCGGTGGCAGAGGAGTCATTGAATTCTGGAGGCAGCAGAGGGCCGATGATCAGAACCTTTTCCACAAGAAAGCTTTTGTTTTAGGAAAGGCTGCCGTTGCTGCTGTTTTTGCTCCATCCGTTGTTTCTTCCAGAAAGGAATACGAGACTGCTGCAAGGAATGAAAGGGAGTTCATGGAAAATATTTCTGTCTCTCTAAACCCACAGACTTCAAAGTCGCAGCCTCAGACTTAATTTTCTGGACCTCTTCACCAGCCTTTGAGCCAAAGTCAAGTAGAGCAGTTAAACAACAATTCAAGGATCTCTTGATGTACTTGTGGGGATATACATGTCAATCTAAGCCACAAAGATTGCCTTGCACACATTCCCTGGCAAAAATCCACAGTAGCAAGATTTGCAGTGTTCCTTGCTACCACAATGATGTTGTCCACTGCCAACATGCCTTCCTTGATCACCTCAATAAAGTTTTCCCTGTGCTCCCTTAAAAGATATTCCATAAAATTCTCATAGAATCATAAAGAGAGCAGTCAGACCGTCTCAGCAATGCAGAAGAACTGGTGGCTTAAACAATGCTTTCTGAAGTTTGGCAAACCTGCTTTCCAAAAACATCCCTTCTTCTGCTTTCCTTCTCAGAAGGGTTCGTAGGTGTTGAGCCCACAGCATTAAATCTCTTCTTTGGTGGTTATGAATTTCTTTTCCAGCCACCTCTTCACTGTCTGAAATGAAAATGGATTTGTGGAGGTTTCCATCATGGGTTCCATGGCACAATGTTTAAAAAATAACTGACATACTAACTCTGAGGTGGAGACTTGAACCTCTTTACAGTCCTGTTGGAAAGTTAGTGAAAGGTGAAAAGGTCATCCACAGGAGAGATTCTCATGGGAACACAATCTGTAGACTCTGGGAAAAACCTGCACCAACCTGAATAAGAGGTTGATTCTGAACTTTATTGCAGAGGGGAAGACCTAAGCTGTCTTCTACAAGATTTAGACCTATGAGAGTCATGATGTCTGCGTTGAAGGACATATTCTATCCTTCTGCTATCATCTCTAAGGAGAATGCCCATATGGAGATCATTCTCTTGACTCTCAATAACACTCCACTCTAGGCCTGATATTCTGCTGGCAAGGTAGAGGAACAGCTCTGGAGCCTCAGATGAAGGGTGGTGAGTAGGTTGAACACTGCGGAGATGCTGGTGCTGTATAAGGATGAGCGGAGGACAGGCTTGCTTATCATCCCATATGACGCTGCTACTGTTGTGAACTCCCGTGTCAGATGCCATTTTTAAATTTTAAGTTGGGCTGTTTGCCTTTGGTCCACATTCCACATACTGCATGTCATTATCTTTCACAGAACTTGTGAAGATGTAATTTTCATCTAAACACTGACTTCTTATAACATCAGGCGACACAAGTCTGACAAACTACTCGATATCTGTATCTCAAGGTTTAACAGTAGACATGAAAGGTAAACATGTAGACCAAGTTCAAGTATTTTCATCTTGCTTGTTTAAACCAGTTGCAGCTCAGATATTGGATAACCCCCACTAGATTTTGCAATGCAGGCGGAAAGTCAGTGGTTAATATCCTATATAAACCCCTGGTATTGACCACTGAGTTAGAGAATCCTTCACTCCAGGTTTTCATGGGAGGTCCTGACAGACTGCCAGAGCATCCACTCTTGTGCCAAGATTCGAGCCAGTGATGAGAGAAGCTGAGCCAGGCGGATCATGTGTTTTCATTCTGAAGGAACACTCTTCTGGCTGACATCTTATGACACCGCTGATCCGTTGTGAACAGGTATGCAGTGCACAGGGCCCCAAGAAACTCTAGAGGCACGTTAGGTATCCCATATTCACACAGTGTTGGGCATAGAAGTAGCATTAGGGTGGGAGTCTGCCAGGAACATTCTAAAAACATGTTAGAACTGTACATTTTATTCTAGCTGCTAACAACATGCACAAGTGCTGTTTTAATTATTTTTTGTGTGGTTATTATTCATGTACTAAGCAACAGAATAAGACTGTTGAAATAAACACTTTAAAATATATAGTGTCTTTCTTAGTTCTGTGCTTGAGTGTGCTTTTCAAGAACAAAATTGGGATTGAATTACTACTGTGTCCGTGAACCTTTTATCAGACTGTTAGTAATCCAGTGGGACTGCAGTGAAAATGACCTACCTTACCTGGTGATGGTGCACTGAACTAAGTCTTTGTACCCGCAGGTTAGGAACCCAAACCATGCAGACCTGGGTCCTAGAATGCATGATTCGCAACACTACCACCACATCAGATCTGGAAAGGTGACAAAGGAACAGCTCTCTTCCTAAATTTCTGGACAGAAGACACCACAGTTCTAACCAAGAAGAGAGAGATTCTGAGAGACGGGGAGCGCTCCAATGCCAAAATATCTCTTGACATTGAAAGGTGCCTCGACATCGGACTACAAATTTCGGAACCTCTCGTAGTCGATATGTGTGCGTATCAACAGAGCTGCTCTATTCTTTGACAGCAATCGCCTTGATGTCAGCCAGGATTGAGATTGGCGGTGACAAGTTGGTCACTCACCTTCAGAAGTGGCAGAAGCGGCTCTTGGGAAGAAGAGAGGGTGGATTGGTGGCTTCGCTCACTAAAGCAGAAGCTGACATTCTGCACCTAATCTTCCCTTCCTTAGTCATGAAGAGAACCCTGTCATAGTCTCTCAGAATCTAATGGGACATATGTTGGCAGATTCCACAGTTCTTGTTTGATCAAGAGTGAGGAAGGCATATCATTCAGATAACATACTTGTGATTTCTGAACATCTTACCCCCACAGGCTGTGAACTTATAAATAAAAAAAGGCTCAGCATACTGGTCGAAATGAACAGGAAGGAGAAAAAATGCCAAGGAAAGTCAGAACAAGGTGTCTATAAACAAGAAACATCCTAAATTGTGGAATAAATGCAAAAGCCCTAAAATAATCTGTTGTGAATAGTCAAATATGCTTAAAGAAGAGCAGGATTGTGTTCAGGATCTTCCTCAGAGCAGAAAAATGAGCAGATGAACTGTCACCCTGCTGGGCATGAAGGCATAGTGCAGGCTTCTAAGGTTCTTAAAGGGACAGAGTTGTTTTAATACTGAAGGTACTGTTTACACTGGCACACCATTCCCTGTTTTTATTTAACATTACTTTAAATATTTAAAATGTTGTTTTTCAGCCAAATGTGCAACTATTTTATCAATTTGGTTAGCTGGATTTAAAAAAAACTGTAAACATTGTCATTTTCTGCTCGTTTCCTTATAGGCATTGAACTGTGAAATATGGGAAATTGTCTGGGATCTCGCACATGCGCTGAAATATTATACCATTTCTGAATATCAGAGGGGATCCAACAGTGAAGAATTAATCTTTTTCAATCCTATCCTCTCTCTCTACGCTGTACTACTGTAACCAATATATTGTATCTGTACAAACCACAATTAAGAAGGTATGCACATTGATCAATACTACGGAATGAAGGTGTTGTATTTTGTTTGGCATCCTAAAAGGAGATTCAGAAATGCTGGTATTTTCAATTTCAGATTGCTCCTGTCCGGATAAGCCTTTACGTTATTTTGACAAGGTTTATAATTAATTACAAAATAATCAGAAAGGAACACTGTCCACCTGAGCTGTCTAGGAGTTAACACCTTAACTGATTTTAGAAAGTGTAAATTTCTATGGGTCATTAAGACCTCTACTGTGTGTTTAGTTCCCAATACATATCTCCACTCTTCATATGATCTCTTGATTGCCAACAATTCTTTATCTGTTATGGTATCAAACAATTCTGCCTGAGAAAATGTCAGGGAAAAGTAAGCTAAAGGATGCACCCGTGAAGTTACATGGTTTCTCTGTGACAACACACCTTCCATGGCATGATAAGATGAATACGTTTCTACAATAAAAGGAAGTTCTATATTTGGTTGCTGTAAAATAGGAGTAATTGAAAAAGTTTCTTTAAAATAACAAAAACCCTAATCATCATCTTTTGATCATACAAAATTAACTCATTTACAAAGAAGTCGAGTAAAAGGCTGAGCAATCTCATGGAATGGGGGAATGAACCTTCTATAAAAATGGCAAAAGCTAGGAAACTTTGCACAGACTTAACAAATGTAGCAGTAGACCATTCAACTATGGGGACCAACATCTTATAATCCATACCTTGTAGGCTCACTGCATTACCAAAACATTCTATAGAAGTAGTGTTATCAAACAAGCAGGGGCTACTTGGCCTCAACTGTGGCGGTGGAGGTGGTTTGCTCTGATTTTCTGAGTTCTATGCTACTATGGTAAACTGGGCAAAGAGCAACCACTTCAGCACTTGACCTCAGTAGTATGATGGCAAGCAGTCACAGCCTTGTCAGGGAGGTAGTGTTGGGGTGCTCGGGTTCAAGGTTAAACAGACAGAAGCGACATAACTGATTGCCCAACCTAGTGCGTTGCTTTCAAACAGAAAATAACTTTAATGAACACTGAAACTGAATACTACAAACATAATACTCACAAGATGCAGATTAAATTCCTGGGCACTGGGACTGGCTGCGCCTCTACCTGCTACCTTCTCCTCTCTCAGTCCCCACATTACAATCCAGGCAGCTCCCCCTGAGGAATAGACATGATAGCATGATCTAGGATCAGGTGCAGATTACTCCCTTTTTATATAACAGTGCACTCAGTCTTTCACAGTTCAAGAAGGCTGATCTCCAAGTGTGAGGCTAGTGTGTGGTGCTTCCATTGGTCAGGCAGCTGCACAACATTGTCAGCATGCAGCTCTTCTCCTACTTCTGGGAGGGAGAGCGACCGTGATTCACGACACCAGCAAGTAACCTCCAGGGTGCCCGAGCTTCAGTCTCATCTTCAGTGAGGTCGCGAGTGGGCAAACATTTTGAGTTTCAGCAGATCCACGCAGGCCAATCTTGCTGTGGCCACGCACAAGAAACCTCACTGAATTTCCTATCAGCCATCTGTACAGGAAGAGACATCACTGTTTTCCAGCTAAAACCATCTTTAAAAGAAGAAGGTAGGCAAGAGGACTTTGTTTCCCACTTCCCGCCTTCGCCCTACTTCAATCAACTCTTTAGGGTGTCCCCAGCAAAGGGCAAATACAGACAAGGGCTGGCTGTTTGGGCCTGTTAGGGACAGTAAGGACTATGGGCCAGAACCCCTTTACCATTGAATCTTACAAGGTAAGGATAAAATCTTGTACCTCACCAAGCACTCCATACGGTCTCTCTTTCGATCAAGCTGTGTAGTCCTTCTTCCTTTGTTGGATGTAGCAGAGGAAAGAAGGCTGGAAGGGGGATGGACTGTCCTAGTTGAAAAGGGAAACCACTTTTATCAGGAAGGCAGACCAGATTTTTAACACCAACTTTTAAGGAAAAAAAGAGGTGAATGAGGGTTTTAGCTCAATGCTTGTAATTTGCTTACATGCCTAGCTGATGTGATAGCAATAAAAAAAGACTGTTTTGAAAGTAAGAAGCCACAACGGGTAATTGTGTAACAGTTCAAAAGGAGAACACATTAAAAACGTAAGAAAGAGGTTGAGAGCCCACTGAGGCATTATGAAAGTAGTTAGGCGAAACTTGTTCGTTAGCCACTTTAAGGACCTCATAACTATGGATGAATTGATAGGAGACAACTGATCAGGTAGGCAGAGGAAGTCGGCCAAGGCCAATAAGTAACCCATAACAGTTGCCACTACCCACCACTGCTGGGCCAGCAAGAGGGTGAAACGTAGGTTGTCAGACGCACGGACCTGTAGAGGGTCTACTGAGTTGTCTCCATACCACTTGACAAATCCTCCCCATTTGCCAGAGTACACCATCTTGGTGGAGTGTCTACAGGAATATAAGGTAACATCCACCACTTCAGGACGCAAGGAAAATGAACTGAGGTTACCCTACTCAATCTCTAGGCATGGCGGTGGAGACTCTGGAGGTTC
Organism: Calotriton arnoldi; assembly: GCA_963921515.1. Classification (NCBI taxonomy): domain Eukaryota; kingdom Metazoa; phylum Chordata; class Amphibia; order Caudata; family Salamandridae; genus Calotriton; species Calotriton arnoldi. Next base: position 1,706,523 of record CAWUFW010000130.1, read on the forward strand.
AAGTGCAGAACCTGTCCATGCGATTGTGAGAAGTGGACCACCCCGTGAGGGAGACAGAGCGGTGGGAACAGGGCGAGGTGAATGAGGTCTGCATACAACACCCTTTGTGGCCAGTCCGGGGATATCAGAATTACTTGGTACAGTTGAGGTGAATTTTTCTTAAAACATGATGAATCAAGTGTATGGAAGGAAATGTGTACTGAAGTGGAAAGTTCCACCACTTCAAGCAAAACACATCCCTCAATGATCCCTGCAAAGGATATGGGAGGGCACACAATTTCGGGCAATGAGCATTCTTGCCAGTGGCAAAGAGGTCCACCCATAGAGCTCGAAGATGAACTGAACTCCCACTAGGTGTAGACACTATTCATGGTCAGCAAGATGATGCCGACTGAGTCTGTCTGATTGCACATTGTGCACTCCAGCCAGATGATTTGCTACCAGGCACATCAGATGGTCCTCAGCCCAGGACCAGAGCCGCAAAGCTGCTCGACAAAGACGGTGCGACCTTCTGTCAGATCTGGACAGACTGACCACAAAGTGATGGGAGGAAGGCCATGACAGCCAGACGCATCACCCATAAATCTAACAGACTGATGTGCAATATCTGTTCTTCTGGAGAACAGAGGGCTCTGATCTCCAATTCCTCCAGATAAGCTCACCTCCCAAGAGTGAAGGCATTTGTGAGAACTGTTGTCACCAGAAGGGTAGGGGAAGCGTGAAATGGCTTCCCTTGCCTTCCACACTTCACCACTGTATATCCACTGTAGTTTTCCAAGGAAGCTGGAGGTAATTCACTGAGCTATCAGGACCCTTGGCAATCAACAGCCCTTTTCGTGTTTGCGCTGAACCTTTTTTCTGATAATCCTACTGGATAGTGTTTCTGGATAGTACAATCCGATTGTTACAACATTTATCTTCATTTGATTATTCATTACGTAAATAAAGGTTTACTTTCTCTTCATTGGTGGCTTTTCCTGAAGAAGGCGAGTCAGCTCGCCGAAACGCACATAGAAGGATTATTTTCATCTATTGAATATTTTTCTCCAGCCACTTGTTACGTTCAAACAATTTTCTTTATCAATTGTATATTTTTCTTTAGCCACTTGTTACGTTTAAAATGTGGTGATTCAACCCAGAATCATGCACCCTGATAATACCAAGTTTGTTGTTGTTTTAATTGTATATATTACATGTGTGGACATTTAAAACCATGTATCAATAGTAGTCGTTTTGTCATGTCTTATTGTTGTATTGTGGGTAAGGAACACCGATGGTCTCTGTATTGTGGTTGTGTATTAAAAAACTAATCTGAGTGCATTATGGAGGCACCTTTTACCTTATGTACAATAATATCATGAAATCACATGTATGACATATTGTAATTCTTTGGATTATTTTAATAAAGAATGCTGCGTTTTTCACATGCTTTGATAGCCTAAATTTACTATAGTAATTTTTATATTTACATTGACTGCCAAGGGGCTGTTGTTGTCCTAAGAAGTTATTTTCCCTGCCCTTGGAGCCGCTATTCATATACAGGGGGTCCCTATTCTTACACACTAAACTCTCAGTTAGGCCACATCGCCCTTTTAGAAATAAATTAGCTCTCGCATGTTGCCCCCCCCCTCCAATCCCCTGCCCATTTTGCAGCAAAGATGCCCTCTGCCCTAATGCTAGCAAGGAAAATGAGCCCCCATACCCCTCTTTTTTCTTTTTGTTTAAAGGAAAAGCCATAATTGTGATATGGTGGGACCCTCGGACATCTAGACTCCGGTGCTGCTGCACCTGCTTCATTAATGCTAGCGACTATCCTGTGTAGTGGGCTGTCTCCTCTTGCCTTTGTTAAAAACATAGGCTCCCATCTATCCCCACCCCCTCCACGCCATCTCTCTGATGCCCAAACTAAGAAGCCTCCTCTGCATCAATTGTCCTCTCCCCCTGAGTCATTGCACCGAGGCCCAGAGCAATATTGTCACAGCAAGTGTGCACTGTTTGGAAGGGTAGTAAACAACCATAACTGGTGTTTAGTTGGCCCCTCATACCACTGGGCCCCAGTGCCACTGCACCTACGGCACAAATGATACCTACAGCTCTGCTAAGCAGGCTGCCTGCTTTGCCCACTCAACTGGGCCATCACTCCTAGGCCTAAGAAACAAAGCGGACATTCTGCCCCTCTGGGGGAAAATATAAGAAAAAAAGCACCAGATTTGACACAGCCCCCTACCCCAGTTGGTAAGGACCTGTTGCATGCACAGCAAGACTGACCTGGGCCCAAATACTAGCAGATGGACTCCCACTCCCTTTTTACATAGTACAACAGCCATAATTGGGCTGCAGTGGCCACTCGCAATCCTGGCACAAGTGCCACCGCACCTGCTGCACTAATGGCAGTGATGGCCCTTACAAAAAAAAGACCCCCATACATTGCCCCCTTCCCCAATGGCAACTCTCAGAGGAAGCGGTCTCTGTCCACCTTTAAGCAAGAAATGAGCCCCCACATCTCTGACAATATCCATGGATCTGACTCCTTTCCTATTTCTCCTGGTCCATTACAGAGAGGTCCTAGGGGTCCAGACGATCAGGTCCCTGCATCTGAATGCAAACCTGCTAAGGTCCTCCTTGCCACCCCCTGGACTCACCCTCTTACAAAAACAAAAAGATTAGTAAATGCAATAGGATTCGCATATGTAATTAATAATAAGCTGTTTTTGTTGTAAGTTGTGGCTTGGTGAGCAGTTGTGCAATATAAGTTACTGAAACATAAAAACAGTTTGATGGAGTTTACTGCATCTCCAGTTGTTTGTAACTGACATTTTTTAAGTGCTGTGCATCTATGATTACCATTTAAAATAAAGAATTGCAACCAAAGGTTGTACCAGGGTTCTCAACGTCAAGCCAAGGTTAACATAGCGCAGGGCATCCCTTTAGATTTAAGCATTCCAACCAACATGCCTCGCTACAAAATGTACGGTGGTCCTGCTTGATACATAGGTACTTTAAGTGCAGTTAATTGAGGGGAAAGAGTCTCACTTTGTAAGAAATATTATACTTACAGGGACCAGATTACTGAAAACCATAAACTATGCGTCTATCTGTCCCACCTCTTCAGCGCCCACATAGGAGTAGTAAGTGCTCTATAAATATTCCAATACAAAGAAAAAATAATCAATGGCCATATATCAACGCTGGCCAAAGGAACAGGCACTCAAATTGTATATACATCACTGCTTTCATAGCGCTTCAATGCCACATACAAAATACCCTCATACTCACGTGTGATCTACAGTTTCTTCCAGAGAGGGCTAGGTGTGTAACCAATCAATTTCGAAAAGGTAATCTGCTTAGGTGGAAGAAGGGGAACAACACTGTTAGGAATAAACGAGGGACTTACATGTCAAATACGTCGATGCATTGATGGGACTAATATAGCAGCCATCTTTATGTCTAGTCGCTAACTCCACTTGCCTTATAACTGAAGAAATGGGCAAACCCTATATTAAGAAAAAGTTATTAATATTGTGAGTGGGCACCCGTGTATTTTTTTTTATCTCCAGTAACGATACAAAAATAGCAAATTAGCATATACAAAGCGGAGTGTATATGAACAATGAGCGAAACAGGTAAAATGAGTTTATTGTATTTTACGTAGTTGATGTTTTAAAAAAATAGCTGTTCCTTCTACATTGTTTTTAACATACACTGATGACGATGTGGTCGCTCAAAGAATGCTGTTGTGTTTCTGTCTTAGAGACTGGATACAAGGTCCTTCTTCTGTTTCTATAACAACATTAAGCAATGGTCCTAAACTGTGTCTCACATGCACATCTAGGGTTTACTCTTGAAAGTCGTTTCATTGTCAGCGAAGAAGAGATTGATCCAATAACAATCAATGTTAGTTTTATTCAGAAATATTTGTCGACCTTATTAAAGCTTTCGCAATTGTTTGCAAAAATCCATCTGCAGCTCATTTTAGTGCTAATAAAAATATTTTTTAAAGAATGCACTCTAGAGCATTTGTCTAGAAACACTCTTCACAGCATTCCGGCCACGGGGATACTGGGGAGTGCGCTGCTCAAAAGGGAGCACTAGAGTGGGTCTCTGCTTCAGCCCCGGGGGGACTGGCGAGTGTGTGTTGCGATCGGAGGGTTTGGCTTCCCACAAAGCATGCAGAGGTGCTTAAAAGAAGTTCCACCACAGCAGATGAAAGCAGTACTTAGGCAATGGGATGCTAATAAGACAAACACACAAGAAACAACAGAAAATAGTATGCTACTGCCAATAGAAACAGAGAAAAAGTAAGTGGCAAGCACACGAACCAATGAAAGCAAGGGCGGAATGTAAGCCCCTTTTAAAATGTATATTAAATACAATAGATTTTGCAAGCGCTGTGCTGGTGAAACCTTAAAACAACCATACCTTAAAGGTTAAGCCTGACCTCGAGGTGCGTGTGGCTGAAAGGGAAAAGGGGGGCTTCTATGCTGGAAAGCCCAGGGACTCCCAGAACACCAAAGATGCAAGACTTCTCAAGAGGGTGCCTGCCAGCGGCGGCTGGCACAGGTAAGCGCGGTGAGCGGGGCAGGTGCGGGCGGGAGGGGGAAGTCGACAGACGTCGGAATAGGCATAATTAAATAAATAATACCTATTCCATCGTCTGTCAACTTCCCCCTCGCCGCACCCCACCACTCCACCGCGCTTACCTGTGCCGGCCGCCGCTGGTGCCTGCTATCTGAAAGAAATGTAAATGTGTGAAATTGGTTAATCGTCAAATATATAGGCTACCTGGGAGCCAGTATAGGCTTTACCTAATGGGGTCACTTGGAGCTCCAAAGTGACAAAAGTTTATTCCGCTTAAGAAGTATTAGGAGGGTGTTACCAGCTGAGTTCTGGTGTGTGTCCTTTTAATAGACACAAAAATGTTTCTAGGCCTAGTCTCATTGTTTATTTTCTAAAATATATAAATGACTTACATATTCACAGTGCTTTCTGTAACAAGCTGTGATCTCATAGCACTATAAATACACAAGCCACTATTTCCCACTGCACTGACTAGGATGCAATTCTGTGACTCTCTGGCCCCACGCAGACGTCTGCAGTGATAGTGTTCGCCAAATGAGGTTTGACAGCGTGAAAGAGTACATTTCCCACCAATTAATTTATCTTGCATGAATTTTTCATTTAATATGTGTACGTTATTTTATATGCTGTTGCCTGAAAGTGAACAAAATAAAAAAATAGTTACAGAATATTTTGCTTTTTTAACTACATCTTTGACCCCACCACCCCACCCACTGATCCGACCCCATGTCACTCAGGATGACAGTTCACATAGTTTTTTTAGGGTGCTTTAACAAGGTGTCAAAGGTGCATTTTTTGGTTACTGGTAGCCAATTTGGATTACTTAGGTGATGAGAGATGGGATCGATTTATTTATCAAATTCAGCCATACAGGTTATAAACCTGGATTTGAGGGATCAAAGATCACCTTGCAGTCTGATGATAACTGCCGTCCGTGTAGAAGTTTATGAATGAGCGGATAATGGCAACAAGCAGGGCCATAGAGATTAAAAAGAGTGGGACTGAATATAAAGCTTTGTGGAACACCACAGGAAATATTTTTGAAATATGAGTTGAAGTGGGGAAGGAAGACTGCTTGGGCTCTATTGGAATGGAATGATCAAAATCAATCAAGGGCACGTCTAGACAGAACTAAATAGCTGAGTTTCCCAAGAATCATAAGTCAAGAAAAATGTGGATCTCCAAGACTGTATTGGGTACAGATTCAGGACTAAAACTAGGTCAAAAGCCTGACTTATGGGTATTGTACACATTAGAGGTTTCTAGGTAGCACGCCAGCTTCTTGTTAACGTGGGCTTCAAGAATCTTCATGAGACCTGGAAGGAGAGAGAGGAAGATCTAAAGTTAGATGACACCTTAGGATCCGCAATGGGCTTTTTTGTTTTAGCAAGGGTAGGACACATGTCCGTATCTATGTTTCGGGAAGACACACCAAACTGAGGGATTGGTTAATCAGTGCTTTAAGTACAGGCACTATTGTGAGGGATAAACATTTCAGGAACTTTGCTGGACATAGGTCCAGTGGTAACCCAGTTTTATGGGTCAGAATCTTATCCCTCATGAAGCTTTCCTCAACAAGAAGGAATTCAAGGTGCCCTGGAGTGAATGAAGTGTCCTGTCTAGATAAGGAAAGGGAATCCTGTGACAGAATCCAGCTTAAAACTTCGCGACAAGTAGTGAATTTCACTGGCAAAGTAGTTAGACAGATCAGAACATCGCAACATGCTTGAGATGATGGACATGGATACTAATAGCAGTCAGGAGGATTACTCACATTTTTTAGGATACTAAAGATTTGTTTTCGGTTTGCTGATACCCTTTAAAATTTAAGAGCCAAAATAAATGGGTTTTAGATATATGAACAGGTTCCTTCTTGCAGACAGTGGGGATAGATCTGTATCTCGGGGGGCGGGGGGAGTAGTTAGTTTGAGACATTTACAAGTGTTTCTTTTGCTCTTAGTTCCGCAGAGAACCAAGATGCTGAAGACCATGATGAGCTCCTGATGAGAGAAAAAGGAAGCAAGAAGAATGCAAAAAGGAAAGGCAAGAAAAGGAAAATCAGAGTGAATTGGAGAGAAGATAGCTTCCAACAACGAGAAGCTCACAATGCAGTGGAGACAGCTCCAACTGAAAAAAGCAAATCCACTACCCACTCTACCGGAGTACCTGTCAAGCTTCCAAAAGAGTTTGTTTACCTGTACGAGGAGGAACAAGATAGTTTGGAATGGTTTATTAGTTTTTAGATTGCTTGTGGAAGGAAGGTTTGAATGATGCATTTAAGGCAGCCACTTCTAAGTTCTTTTTAATAAGTTGCCCTTTTAAACTGGGAAACAATGATCTCCTTCACTCCCTACTTAATGGGAAAAAGCAATGAAAGAGTTGTCTTTGAACATATCCCATTAAGGGGTGAGTTGCCTCATCCTACAAGGTTGCATCCAATATGTCCTTACCCCGTCCTGACCCTTTCTAGACGACTCTTAATTTCCTGTCCCAGCAGCCACCCACTGGGAACATGAATCTCACTCCCCCTGCAGTTCTCCTGTTACCGGATGATGTCATAACGTTTCATTCTGTGTCTCATTCCTCTTCATCTGTCTTTTGCAGTCTACCGAGAGGCTGTTCACTGCCGCCGGCTGGCAGTTGTCCTAAGCCATACGATTCCTGGACACAAACTGCAGTGATGATCCAGAGACTATTTTGTAAATGCATAAAACTGAGCGCATTGAGCATACTAGAGGGGGCTAATATGCACCTTAGCTTTAATTCATGGTACCTTAAAAATTCCTACAAGAGGAGCGAACCACCTAGACCAGAGGAGGGGATGCCAGGGGCAATGGAATAAGACAGTAGATCGAGGCGCATTTAGTAAACCACCCAGTCCACTAAGTAGTGCCTACTTATTATATCATGTTTAGTATTTAGTGTGTAATAAAGTTATGTTTTTAAAACAGTAAGGCACTGGGTGGACAATCAGTTATTGTGCTAATATGTGATTGTTGAGATCTGAGTTCGAGCACCCCCACACAATTTCTCATAGAAGCTTGTGATTGCACGCCCACGCTTCCACTAAGAGTCAAGTGCTGAAGGGGTTGTACTTGGCCCAGTTGGCAGAGGTATATTAGGATGGGCCCCGGTACATGACATGCAACGATGACAGGGAAATGATTACAGCCCCCACAGTTGAGGCTCAGTAGCCCTTGCTCCCCCTGTGGCCCATAGAATGCGGACTGACAACCTAGAAATAAAAAAATCAGTGAAGCCTAATTCTAAAATAAGAGCTAAAAAGGTGACAAATCAACAACATCACATTGTACATGTCGACCATTGTACGGTATCTTAAATGGTGGCATGTCGTTACTTCACGAGGCCCTTTTGCGTGAGGGGCATGTGTCTGAACACCGTGCTACCTAGACAGCAGATACTACTTTCTGTCGTCATCCTTTCAGTGGAGTCTCTGGTTTTCTTCAAGTGTTCATTCCTATCCTTCTTAATATAATTTGTCATTAAAATTATTAACAGAACCTTGAAATGACGGGATTTAATCTGAATGGCGCCGGCGGACCTTGGAATTATCAGCTGACCGGTAGCATGAAAGAGAATAAAATACATTTCGAGAAGTACTCTCTCCCTTAACAGATTTCAGCCAGACGCTTGCGGAAGAACTGCTTTATACATTAAATGCTATGCTTTTTGTTAATCCTGCCATCGATCTCTGTCTAAAGCCCGCAACAGCAATTCTGATTTTGCCATTCTTAATGCAATGCTGAATCATCTCCATGTGTCTGAGTATCGCAAGGGAACCAAACAAAACATCAATCAAGTACCACGTAACCCGTCACTGTGGCTTCAGTCACGACTGTGGCTTCAGTCACGACCAAGACACTGTTCCTGGAGACACCAGAATGAGGCTCACAGCAAACAGTCGCTTCTGAGCAGATCACGGCTGCGGCTTCAATCACGACCAGGACACTGTTCCTGGAGACACCAGAATTAGGCTCACAGCAAACAGTTGCTTCTGAGCAGATCACGACTGTGGCTTCAATCACGACCAGGACACTGTTCCTGGAGACACCAGAATGAGGCTCACAGCAAACAGTCGCTTCTGAGCAGATCACGGCTGTGGCTTCAATCACGACCAGGACACTGTACCTGGAGACACCAGAATGAGGCTCACAGCAAACAGTCGCTTCTGAGCAGATCACGACTGTGGCTTCAATCACGACCAGGACACTGTACCTGGAGACACCAGAATGAGGCTCACAGCAAACAGTCGCTTCTGAGCAGATCACGGCTGTGGCTTCAATCATGACCAAGACACTGTTCCTGGAGACACCACAATGAGGCTCACAGCAAACAGTCGCTTCTGAGCAGATCACGACTGTGGCTTCAATCACGACCAAGACACTGTTCCTGGAGACAACACAATGAGGCTCACAGCAAACTGTCGCTTCTGAGCAGATGGTGGACTGCAAACGAATGTATCCCACTCTTTGGCTGACCAAGAACAGGATTCATCAATATAGAATTGACAAAAAAAGATTCCAGACCCGCTGCCTCGTTTGTAAGTGGTGTAAAATCCTCCAATATCTGGATGAAATGAAGAATCCAGAGGAGACTCCCCCGGCAGAGTTTCCTCCACCATGACATCCATGGCTGAGGTCCACCCCTGTTTGATTCAGCCTGCACCTGTTTGAAAGTTCTCTGCTCTCTCGCAGGATTGTTCTCCATGTCTGCTGTTCTTCGGGTGGCTCACTGCTCTTCCAGGTCTGTGACATTTCATCTATCACGCTTCTCTGTATCCATCGTGTATGCTTCCTCATCAGGGGTCGAATCATAAAATGAAGTCAGAAATGTGCTCTGTGGCAGTCCTCCTATGATACATTCCAATAAATGCTTCACTACCCCTGCATTAATAAAGGATTCCACAACCCCGCGAGTGCCTGCAGTAGACATAAGCTTACAATTTACAGAGTTGTAAATGGACACGGTATACATTCACACACATGTAAACATGAAACAAAAGTCCTAGTGGACTGTAACTGTTTTATCCTTTTCTGCAAGGAAAATATATTTCTGTGTAAAGAAACCCCTTCCCTTATACCCCCACCAAATGTGAGGGTTTTCCACCCTATTACCACCAGGAATAAAATCTACTCCTGGCAGAAGTAAACCTCCAATCGTATGTATCCAGGATGGGCAAAACACTGTGGTTACTGACAAATCAAAAGTTTGTGGGCATTACCAACTTTCCAAGGTATTACCCAGCCCTGGCATAAGCTGCATTGTCAGTGTACAATCACATGTTGTGAATACAAAATAAGAATGTCTATACACGAGACAAGCCATTTGTTTGACCAAGCCAAATTTAGATGCGCAAATTACTCTTTGAATCATGCCCCATAATTTTCTCTTCAAACATACTTTTCCTTAAACATAAACAGTTTTTTCTTCACTCTTTCTTCATATTTTCGGTTTCTCCATTGGCACGCTCATTCGCTCATTTCCTCCCATCCACAGCTGAAGCATTTTTTTAGCAGGCTGTCTATTTTGAGAAATGGCTGGCTCATGTCCACCCTACCACAACCGAGCCATTTTTAAGCCTTGCCTGAGGCACAGCATGGGCAGTCGCTTGCAAAACATTTTGTTTACTTACGGGGGCTAACAGCCCATCCATTGCTTAGCACTGGTTGGCTTTCCCATCACTCATTTCCTTGCTTTCTTTCATCAGCGTGTGCCTACTTCACTTCCTCTTTGTACGTTTGTTCCTGCCCTGGAGCATGGTCCAAGTGCTGCTTTCTTGCCCATTGTCCTTCCATTGCTCACGCTTTCGAACCTACATTTTTCTTTGAGTTGCAGTACTTCATGAGAGTGCATTCACGTTGTCTCAAGCATTTATTGTAAAAAAATAAAATTTAAAAAAAACAACAACTTCCATCTGCCTTGGTTTTAACCACAGAGGGTTGATCTACATAAAACCACGAGGAGCCTCTCCCTTGGAGAAAAAAAGCGCTAACCTTCAGTAACTTTGAAACGGACTTCCCTTCTGCTTCTGACTCTTTGTGTGACCTTTTTCCAACAGTAAGTAAGGTAGTGTGGTGCTGTACCCAAGAGAACAGTGATGCACCCCCAAATCCTCGTGGCTGTTTTCAGCCCACGTGCCCGTTTCCTACCTGCACCCCTCCCGGTGTACTTTTCTACATGTGTGTCCTTCGGTCCCCTTAATTCCCCGCCTGCTCCCCTCGCACCTCAGTGACCTCACTGTTTGCAACCTTCTTTGTGCCTCCTTTCTGTGCATGTCTCTGGGACCATTCTGCTTCACTGCCTGTGCGTCTTTCTGCGACCCTAGTTTCTTCGGTGCTTCCTTGTGCCTAAACCTCTCACAGCCCATTTCTGCCCAAACCCCTCGCTGTCCTCGTTCTGCCCGAACCTTTCACTGTCCCGTTACACACCACTGCCTGCATCGCCTGTGTGCCTCTGAACTCTCACTGCCTCAATTCACACACAGTGGTTGCAAGTGTCTTTCACCTCGCACATAGCTGTCTGTGCCTCTCCCTGCCTGTGTCTGTCAGTGCCTCTCCCTGCCTGTGTCCCGGTCTGTGCCTCTCCCTGCCTGTGTCCCTGTCTGTGCCTCTCCCTGCCTGTGTCCCTGTCTGTGCCTCTCCCTGGCCCCTCCACATGCTTGAAATGGTCTCCATGCCTCTGCTGCCCACTTCCCATAACACGGACTGTCTCGCTGTGCCGCCCTGTGTGTGCCCTCCCTTCCCCTAGTACCTGCATGTCCACTGCACCCCACTGCATCTATTCCTCACTGTACGCACAGAATGAAGTGCCCTCATGCCCCCTGCCTGTCTGCCTCTGTTAGTCTTTACCCACTGCTCCTCCCTGCTGCTCGATCACGCAACTGTACAGAGCACTAGCAAAGCTGGCCGCCTCATAGCGCTTTTTATTTTTACTTTTAAACATGCTGAATAATGCTATGCATTATGTACAATTAGCCAGATGTTATCACATCTATAACATTTCTTTTTATTGCATTCAAAAAAGTAAAATGCAAATGAAAGAAGAATACAAATGCAGAACAAAATAAGAAAAGCAGAAAGTAGCAGCAACAGAATAGAGGCAATGTCCACACAAAGCATGTGCATGAGTGATTTGCTGGAGTGTCCATACGCTGTAAATACATTAAAAACAGACATTGACCATATTTCGTCCATTCACCTTCAGTATTACTGGAACTCTGGCCAATCAGGTGAATGGAACCAGGAGCTCCTAACTCCCCACAGAGGCTGAGATGCTCAGTTTTCTCTGCAAGTCAAATATAACAAAGCCAAAGAAATATAGGATAGTAACATCTCCTCTCAAAAACTCGATCTATATTCACATGCTTGAATTAACGTTTACTATAGCAGCTTCATAAACATGCTATAAAGAAGCAGCACTGAGGTTCACTTTAATTAAACAGGTTGCATAACACTGATTGTCCTACTACTGTTTCTGAAGTCTTCTGCAGGTAGAGGCAGTAATGCTTTGCAAAGGTATGTGTCGAGGATCAGTTACTACTTTAAAGATGTGATCAACAGTCACTGCAGCAAAGAGTACATCTCTGGGCCCCCTGCCTGGAGTGGAATGTGCTTGAACGTGGTGTGCTGGGCCTTGCAGTAGCAGAAGGCAATGCATGAGATCCAGAAGACAATTCCATGTTTCGATGATGCTAAACCTATGTTAGTACAAACATTTGATGGCACTTCTTGAAGTCTTGGCATTTCAGACTGTTTCACACTAGTGAAAGAAGAGCCCTGTCGGTCTGAGTTGTTGTCTGTGGAAAGGACGATGGAGTTTTTGTTTGAGGTGGAACAACGATGCCCCCTTGGCCGTGAAACAGGGATTCGTCGTCAGTGGAACCTTCGAGTTTTCAAATTTCCGATAAGGTAGGTAATTGAGATTACTTGGATTTTTAAAACTCTTCTAAGCGATCTGATGGCTCATAAATTAACCCTCTTTCACGACAGCATAGCCTTAGTAGACTTGTGAACGGCTTTGAAAGAACTTCTCATGAAGGCTCCCAGAACACTGTTTAATTCACAGGTACATCGTGGTCTGGCTGTTGGTGGGAAAGTTTGAAAAAGACCCTTCAGATACTCTTTCACGACTCTGGTAGTAAACAGGGCTGCTGCTATCTGTGTTCTCAAGCATCTTGATAGTGCTGCCAAATGGACTCAAATGGAGGAATATTTCATACCGGAATAGCTAGGAACAAAAGATAAGGCAAATTCGTCCTGTGGAGACATAGTTAATGGGTTCAGATTATTATTTGCTGATAAAAAGCACAACCTCTTCCATTTAAATGAGCACATCTTGGTTGTGGCTTCTCTCTTTTCCCGCTGCCAACATGTTAACCGGTCCCAGGATGCTCGTTTCTGGTCGAGGGAGGACCAGGCTTGGCAGTTTGGTCTGGACTGTTCCCATGGGTCTAAGCTGGGGTGGTATAGTGAGCAAAAGAACGATGGATTAAACCCAGATATGTGTGACTGGGGGTGAATGTTTGCATTGTTAAGCATTCTGTCCATCACTTGTTCCTTTTGCTTTTGTCGCCCTAAGTGGGAAGGGCTGCCTAGACGTGGGTTCCATGCTCACTGCGCCACTGGATTCAAGCTAGCCTGGCTGATGAGGGCTGATGCCCCGAAACCGGTCCCACGATGCTCATTTCCGGTCCAGGGAGGACCTGGCTTGGCAGTTCGGGCTGGACTGTTCCCATGAGGAACAGGGTCAAGACTGATTTGCGTGGCGTGTGCGCGGCGTGGTGAGCAAAAGAACGATGGATTAAACAGAGATGTGTGTGACTGGGGGTGAATGTTTGCATTGTTCAGAATTCCGTCCATTATTTGTTCCTTTTGCAACACATTTCGACAGTCGGGTGACATATTTAAAACTCCAACCTCTAGAGGAGCTATTCAAGTACATTTACATGTGCAATTTACTCTTACACTTTTGAGTAAAATGTACTACTTTATGCTATTCACAAAATCCAAGAGTAAATTTACTCAAATGTGCAGGCTTACATGTCTCCAACCCCTCAGTTTAGGGGGTGGAGTCAGAATAATCATAAATTAAGACTGTATAGTTATTATGGGCAATTTACAACCTTATTTTATGCCTGACGAAATCTCTCCACTTGGGGGTGAGGCTCTACATTGTAGTGAATAGGAGATCTCTGCACTTAGGCTTTTCCCTGGCAAGAAGAGTGCCTGTCAAAGCTCAGCCTAACAGACACTCTTCTACTTAAGGTCAGGCAGCCAGGAGTTGCACATGTGTTAAATGCTCAGGGGCCTGGCTGCCTGAGCTTAACTTTGCCAGGCTGAGAATTTCACAGCCGTTTGGAAGTGACCTCCTCAGCCTGGCAAAACTTCCTGGAGGCCCTCCCCCTCATGTGAGGGGGAGAGTCACTGATTGCCTCGGACCTGCACACTTCAGTTTTAAGCCCTGAAGTGCCAACGGCAGAGTGTCACCCAGTGACACTTCGTCACAGAGTGGTGTGGGGACAGCAGCCTCACTGACCCCATCCCTCTCTGTGGTGAGAGAGGGACTGCTGCTTCTTCTCATTGGCTGTCCTATAGTCAGCCTTTGATAGGAGACAGAGGTCCCAACCCTCCTGGGACCTCCAAGGCTTCGATCCAGAGCAGCAGCGCAGATACGTTTTATGTTTTGGAATGTTTGGTGTGTGCGTGTATGTACGAATGGATGGATGAATTTGTGAGTGAATGTTGTGAATGGATGTGAGTGTGCAGGTGGGAATGCGTTAGTGTGAGTGAGTGGGTATGTGTGCCAGTGTGGCCTGCCCGCCCTTCCTACTAAAATTACCAGCCGCCACTGGTCTCTGTTGTAGTAGTGCTGTATATCTCTGTTACTGGTGTTTAGGATGCGTGCAATAATCAGCCCAGTTCCAGTCCGGCCCTGTCCTCTGGTTCCAATTCCCTGCAACAGGGTATGATGTCCAGCTTCTCCTCTACTCAGGTGGGACAACGAATAGTAGTAAGTGACCCCTTGTTAGTGCTGGTTCACAATCACTTCTCTGAGCCCAAGTCTTACACGTCTTCCTATTGCTTAATGCAGCATCAAGAGCCTTGTATAGCTGTGGCATGATTGAATGTCTTAATTGCCAGGACTAACCACAGCAGAATGGGAACTGTACCTGATTCAGCCATGGACATGACCTCCCTATGTGATCAAGTCTTCAAGGTGATTCGAGAAAAACGCAGAATCACAGGCATCGAAGCCTTCAGCACGCAAATCTCCAAACGTCAGAAGGGCTCATTCTTAGTCTTTCACTGCAGGCAAGTCAAGCCACAATCACATGGCCAGGCTGTTGCCATAAAATGTCTGTAATAGAGGATTCTGGAATGCATGTTAAAGATATGCTTCCCAAGTGTCTCTCTTTCTGTTCTGTGGCTGAGATTCGGGCTCAGTCGGCTCAAAATGGCCACTGGCTTTTCCCCACGGGTCTTTCCACATTCACAGGTCAATGAGTACTTGACACTGCCATATCCCAGAACCTCCCGGCAAGTCAGAGGGTCTACCATTGCTGCAGTCCCACTGAATAATTCCAGGTATGTAAGATTAAATAAGAATATTGTGGAATAGGGAATGAAGTCCCCAAAATCAAATGGTCATCTTGGTTGGTGCCCAAGCCACTGAATCTCGAATAATTTGCACTTTTCCGAGCATTGTCCTTCACCTTACACACTTTTCTATGCGTTCCATGTCTTCTGCAATTGCAATCTCTTCTTTTAAATTAGGATTGCTTGCCAATAGTTTTGCTAAAATATCGGGTTTTCCTTTACACCGGACAATCGGATCCTCTATTAAAGAATAACCTAAACCATCAAATTTGCACGTTTGATAGAACTCTTTTACACCGCCACATATCTTGACACTTTTCCATTTCACCCCCAGAACTACCTAATCAAGTTGTGATTTTCTAACTCTACAGTACTTTTCTTCAGGAAATATTACTATAGCAAAATGGAACACATCAATAAGCTTCCTACTGCCCTGTTCTTTAACAGGCACTGGTAGACTGACACCCGTCCCTCCCATCTACACCCAAATGATGTAGCTGTATCTATAGGTTGCAATAAATAAAATTAAGATTTAAGCAACTGTCTCCAAGGTAAAACCAGGTCACAAGCTCAAGTTAAGAAGGGTCAGTGTTGAACCATACTATACTTTCTGCAACCATATTTTTCTGAAAAAATAAATCATTACCATATCTAATTTAATTAAGGAATTGAAACAAAAATTTAAAACAACAAACTCAAATAACAAACACCATTGCCTCTCAAAATACGGCATACAAATGGAAAATAGTTACTGTTCCAATGTAAATATGTTGTGATCAGTTACCCTGAATTTCCTGCCACTTATTTTTTAACAGCACTTAAAAAACTGCTTGTATGTTAGTATTCCTATGTTTACCCAAAATGGTACGTATCTATGTATATGTTATGTAGGGGAAACCTTGCCTAATGGCCCTCCTTTATGTTACTGAAGGAGGGTAACCAATGTTTAATCCGTCTTTAGTGTTTATAGTGTGGAATCTCCTCCTTCAACAAGTGTTCAATTACTACTGCCCCTTGCGATTAAAAGAAAACAGTCACTTGTCTGCTAAATGATGTTACGCAGGAAGATGAAAAATTATATATAGAAAAAGTAAGCGGAGTGCCAGCAGAGTGTTCGCTCCCAAGAACCTATGGTGTTGGAATTGACCCTACAATGATTTGTGGTGCAGTGGTGTACAACAAGTCAGAGCTAGTCGGCTGTCACTGATAAAATTATACTGGAGTGCGCTGGCCCATTTGGAGGCAGGCGCAATCACAACGAAGCGCTTGCCAAATACAGACTCAGCACATAGGTGGTAATACAAAGCATTGGCAAATAGGTCTTGCCTTTTGGCTGCCAATGTGGTCCTACTGGCTTTATCAATGCTTTTTGTTGATATGGTAAACAATATAGAGCACTATGGCACGTATGGGTGCATACAATATCATGCATACCTGCTTATGCATCATGGTGCTATGGCAGCCCAGCACGGACGTGCATATGACATGGCTAGGCCACCATTTTTAGGTCGAACATCAGCGCGCATGCGCTGTATGCAAGACCTGCTGTAATCACTCCTCGGAGTGTAATTACATCTGCTGCTTGCCATTGGTTCAAAACTCCACTGCTTGTTTCCTGGCTCCTTATTAGCCGGTGCTCCCGATACATCACTTCCGTTTGTAAGCCAGGAGCACCGGCCAACTACAGTTTCCTTACACTGTAAGTTTTCATCTATGTGTTTGTGGATTACTTTTGTTTTATTTTTTCAAGCGCCCCATTCTACGCTTTACCTTTAATGGGGGCTGTGCCACTTTCTTTAGACGCTGCTCGTATAAAGAAAGGTGCACAGCCTCAGCTGGTTTCATTTTCTTAATGGCTCCACACGGCTTTGGTTTGACATCCGCCTTGTGATTTGTGTCCCAATTTGTTTTGCTCTGGTCGCTGGGAGGGCACTTTTGGCAGTTCAGTCAAGGGGTACTCGGAGCAGGAGGCATGCGAGGTGGCACTGTGCACAACACCGCTTCCGAGCAGATGGCCAGAGGTGCATTCTTTCTATCATGTTTCTCTGGGATATTTTGTTACATCTGACTAAAAATACCTACAGATGCAAGCAACATTAAAAAGGCTCTCCATCTGCGTGTCCCCGATCGCGAGGGCATGGTGAGATGAGTGATGCCTAAGTTTTCACAGTAAACTGCAATTGGCTGGGACGGGCAACCAGGTCAGGCTAGGCCGCAGCAGCGCTTAAATGAGACACACGAGACAATTACTTCACACTCGTGGCCGGAAGACCCCGAGCGGTGTCCGGCCGTTTATTTATCCCCTCGGGTCGAGCCCGCCCCGAGGGGTGTGTGGATGCGTGGAAATGGACACAATGTAGTAGAGGGCCCGGATGGCTCTCTACATCCCTCCTTTCTTTCGGTTCTGGACCATCAAGTCCTCCCAGTTCATGGAGACGTATATACAAAGTCCTTCAGTCGCTGACTCGGCGCAGGATTCGGACGGAGACCATACTTCTGGCTCCGGGAACTGTGAGCCGCCGAGGCACTGGACGGGACACCCCCGGCCGACTCGGTGGCGGTGGTCTGGCAGGTCGACCGGGCATTATCAGCACACTCTTGGCTGACTTGCCGAGGTGTCTCTGGTGGGGTACTCCCCATGCTGGGCGAGGCAGGAGGGAAGAAACTCTGAAGGGAGTCCTGGTAGTCGGCTGCTTCTTGGTTCACCTCCACCTCAGCTGTCTTCTTGAAACTGGACACATTCCTCGTTACGGATTGTTGTCCCTTTTGAGCAGTGACCATGGTCCCTTGAACACTTATAACGACCCATACTTCTGGCTCATAGGGCGTTCGGAACTTCCACCCGGGGTGTCGGTCTTTGATCACCACCCGGTCTCCCACTCTTAGCTGAGGTTCTTGGGCTCTTCGGGCTTCGCTGGCTTTCCGATTCGTTGTCTCCCTCCTTGCTTGGACGGCTGCATCATCCTGCTCCACGGGCACCCACGTCGGATGGGACGGGATACTGTCTCGTGGGGCCCGCTTGAACAGTATATGAGCCGGAGCACACTTGGTGGTGCTATGAGGGGTCTGTCGATACGCACCAAGGAATTGGTCGAGTGCTGTTTCAGCGTCTTCTCCACTACCCACTGCAATGCGCAACGCGCGGTTAAGTGTCCTCATTAGACGTTCTACTTCCCCGTTCGCTTGTGGCCATAGCGGGGTGATCTTCCGATGGCAAATTGCTTGATTTTCAAGATACTCCTGAAACTCTCGCCCCTGGAAAGGGGGTCCGTTGTCGGACTTAACCTCTTCCGGTAGTCCCATCATTGCGAAGGTTCTGTCCAGGACCCTTTTCACATGGGGGAAAGCTGTTGACGACACCACTTCGACGATGGGGAACTTCGAGAATGAGTCAACCATGACCAGCATGTGACGTCCATCTGGGAAGCTCCCAAAGGCCAGGCTGAGGTGTGTCCAGGGGGTCTTGCTTGGTTCTTCCGTGATCACCGGTGCTGGCGCGGGGTCACCTCCGGTGATCGTGCAGGCGTGGCACTGTCTTACCATCTCCTCCACCATGGAGTCCATCGCTGGGAACCAGACCTTGTCCCGCAACCTGGCCTTGGTCTTCGCCATTCCTTGATGGCCGACGTGTGCCAGCGTGAGGATCCGTCTCTGCAAACTCTCCGGGACCACTATCAGGTGTCCTCTCAAGACAACTCCTTCTACCCCCACACTGAGTTCGTTGCGGACCTGCCATAGTTGTTGGCGGGCATGGCTGACCTCCGGCCGGAGGACGCGGGCTCCGTCCATGAAATGGGCCCATCCATTGTTCTTCAGCGCTCCTCACTCGGGAGAGAGTGGGATCTTCCTGAGTGGCCCGACCGATCTCTTCAAGCGTCATAGCCGTGGGACATGCCCCTTGCGACACCATGTTGACAAAAGCTTCGGTGCAGCAGGCGTCCGCCGACGGGTGCGATGGCATCGTGGACTCCGGGTGACAAGACAGATAGTCGGCAGGGTTGTGGGCCCCCGGACGATAGATCACTTTGAAGTTGTACGCTTGCAACTGAACTGCCCACCGTTCAATCCTCGGGGGTGCTAGCCGGGATGAGCCTGCAAACAGTGGGAGCAGCGGTTTGTGATCAGTCACGACATGGAACTCCTGGCCGCACAGATACAGGTGGAAGTGTTGGCACGCCCATTTGATAGCCAACGCCTCCCTCTCGATTTGGGCGTATCTGGTCTCAGTGTCAGTGAGAGCTTTACTGGCGTAGGCGACCGGCTTCCACACTTCCGGGCCATGTTCTTGAAGGAGGACCGCTCCTAGGCCCACAGGGCTGGCGTCGACGACCAGTTCCGTTCGTCGTCTTGGGTGGAAGTAGGCCATTACTGTCTTGTCCAGCAACCCCGCCTTGATGTCTTGGAACGCTTTGTTGGCCGCCGGCGTCCACTCCCACTTGTGATCGTGGCGTGTAAGGACCCGTAGTGGCTCTGACATGGCTGCGAGATTGGGGATGAACCGCCCACAGTACGTGGCCATGCCGAGGAAACTCCTCACTTCAGTGGGGTTTCGTGCCGTGCTGGCCGCTCGGATGGCTTCGGCCTTCTTCGGGTCCACCAGGAGCCCTTCTCGGGTGAACGTGTATCCAAAGAAGTTGACGCTCTCCTGATAAAACGAACACTTGGACTTGTGCAGAGTCAGCCCGCAGTCTGTCAGCCTCTTCAGAGTGGCTCGGAGGTGAGAGTGGTGTTCCTCGAGCGTGTTTGAGAACACAAGTATATCATCACTGAGGTTGATCACCCCTTGCAGCCCCGACAGTGCTTCCCGGATGGCATTTTGGAAGACCTCGGCGGCTGATGATACTC
The DNA here is from genome assembly GCA_963921515.1 of Calotriton arnoldi. Classification (NCBI taxonomy): domain Eukaryota; kingdom Metazoa; phylum Chordata; class Amphibia; order Caudata; family Salamandridae; genus Calotriton; species Calotriton arnoldi. The sequence continues at coordinate 1,726,562 of CAWUFW010000130.1, forward strand.
CGAAGCTGAGCCTCTTGTACCTTCGGAGGCCAACGTGTGTCGAGAAGGTGGTGATATACCTACTCTCGGGCTCCAGTTCCAGCTGATGGTAGCCGGCGTTCAGGTCTAGCTTGGAGAACCACTTCGCCCCATTTAGGTCCGCCACAATGTCGTCCATTGTGGGGGTGATGTGACGTTCTCTCTTCACAGCGGTATTTGGCAGCCTCATGTCGACACATAGCCGAATGGCTCCTGGTTGTTTGGGTTTGGGCGCCACGACCAGCGGGGACACCCACGGAGTGGGGCCAGAGACTTTCTCGATCACATCTAGCTCTTTGAGCTTTCTCAGCTCCTCCTCCACTTGCGGGCGTAGGTTGAAGGGCACCCGCCGGTGCCTGAGGGCCACAGGTCGTACCGAAGGGTCAATATGGAGCTTGAACCTCTTGCCCTTTAGCTTCCCCAGTCCTTTGAAGAGAGCCGGAAACTCCTTCAGCATCGCTTCCGCGTGGGAGTCATGGATCTGGTTGGCGAAGAAGACAAGTCCTAGGTCCTCGGCCATGTGGCAGCTGAGTAGAGTTCCCTTTTTACCCTCGGTGATGTGGAACCTCGCCTCGGTGGAGTAGCTTCCGCTGGCGACGGTGGTCTGGATGACGCCACGGAGAGGAAGCGGGTCAGTCCCTCCATACGTGTAGATTCGGGCTGTGGACGGTGCAAGTGGGGGTCGCGGTGACAGGCGGTCATACTGTTCTGAGTCCATCACATTAACAGATGCACCAGTGTCAATGAGGGCTTGTACATCAGTGCCTTCGACGGAGACAGAGCACATGGGAGGTGGCCTTCGACGAGTGCCTGTCCTGCTGACGTACGACACCACGAACACTTCCTCGTCCTCATCCTCATACATTGGGCGTCGTACCTGTGGTTGGTCTTTCGTTATTGGCGGCGGGTCGTCCAGAGAGACCTGGCGAATCCGTTGGGGCATGCTTCTGGGTCTTGACGATGTTTGTCTGAATCGCCCACCTCGGCACACTTTGGCGTAGTGATTCAACTTGCCGCAGCGGGAGCATGTCTTCCCCTTCGCCCCGCAGACGGCCGTCGCGGGGTGATCTTCACCACAGTATCCACACGGTCCACCTGGTGGCGGCCTGGGCGCTTGGCGAGCCGTGGTGGGGCGTCTCTGGATTGCTTCCACCCGCTCTTCCTTGATCGGCGGGTGCCTGGGCGCATGCGAGGCGGCAACCGGTGTGTGCAAGGCGGCTTCCATTTCTTCTGCCCTGACGTACGACAGCTCGTGGGAGCGGGCCAGGACCAGGATCTCGTCCAGCGAGATTCCTGGTTGCCGAAGGATTAGTTTCCGCAGGAGTTTTGAGCGGCAACCCAGGATGATCTGGTCTCGTATCTCCTCCCGTTGGTCGGTGAATGGGCACGTGCTGGCCAGCCGGCGTAGCCGTGCGTAGAACATATCAACGGATTCTGAGTCCATCTGCCATGCCCTCTTGAACTTGAATTTCTCAAAATCGGGGTTGAGTTGGGGGTCAAAGTGCCTGTTGAGTGCGGCGACCCCCGCTTCGTAGTCGTCGTCATCTTCCGTGTTGGGGAGCGTCTCGAAGAGGTCATATATTTCCGCGCCTCCATAGTAGATGAGGAGTGACCGTTTCACGGTGCCATCGGTCTCCCTTGTCCCCTTGAAGTAGTGGTTGAGCCGTCCAACCCACGCTTTCCATCTTGGCGCCGCTGTGGCAGGGTCTGAGGCTTCACTGAAGGGGGGCAGAGGCGCAACCGCCGTGTGATAGTGTCTTGGGGAAGGTGCATTTGCCTCCCCACGTGGGTTATTTGTTCCCACCTGCTGGGCAGCAGCACCGGCTGCCGGCGGGTTGCTCATGGTAGTTGTGTTCTGGAGCGCTTGCGCGAGGGTGTGGCCTCCGTATTAGCCTTGGTGGCTGGGTGCACGTGCTCGCTTGTGGCCACGTGCCACTAACTGCTCTGCCGCTACACGTGTGAGGCGATGTGCCCTCTGGCGCCTTCTTCGTGGTGGAGTGGGGTGTGGGTGTCGCAGGTGTCCGTGTGCCCTGATGCACTGTACCTCCGCCCTTTTCTTTTGTTAGTCTTCCACTTTGCTTCCTTTTCTCACCATCTGCCCTCGATTGGCTTGGCTCTCTCTCTCTCCACTTCCACTGTGCCTTCCTCCCCCAATCAGTAGACTCCAGGGGTGTGGGCCTGCAGTGAGGCGTACTCAGGTAACTATCACCGTCCTCCCCGTGACCCCTGGTCACCTCGTGGATTCCTGTGCACGCCAGCTGCAGCAGCAGTGGGCCGGGATTGTGCGCGTCGGGGCCGACGCAGGCAGTGAATGAGGCAGCTCAGTCCCGGGGCCTTGCCTTCAAGGAGCAGGTGCAGGGATCTGGGCAGGCCTGCAGGCAGACGCACAGCACTGGAGGCAGCAGGTACGTAGGGGGACTCCTCTTCAGGACGCGCTCTGCGCGGGGGGGCAACGGGCACTTACCCCACGAAGCAGGCTGCCTGAGCGAGCGCCGCCGGCTGAACGCGCTCCCGTTGGGCAGGGAGACGCGTGGGCGGGTGCAAGCAGACAGGTTCAGGCAGCGGGGTAGGCGATGCGGCCGCAGAGGCCTCGGAGCGGCAGAGATGAGCAGTCGCCGGCCGGAGCGGAGCTGCGCGGGTGGGCTCTGCGAGCTCCCGCAGGAAGTCACTCTGCAGCAGAAAGGTGCAGGGCAGCGTGGGTGGGCACCGCACGCACTCGGCAGGAGCTGGATAAGTAGGCAGGCACGCATGGGGTGCGACCGGCCTCGTCGCCAATGTAGCGCGGCGGGGCCCAGGTCAGGCTAGGCCGCAGCAGCGCTTAAATGAGACACACGAGACAATTACTTCACACTCGTGGCCGGAAGGTGTCCGGCCGTTTATTTATCCCCTCGGGTCGAGCCCGCCCCGAGGGGTGTGTGGATGCGTGGAAATGGACACAATGTAGTAGAGGGCCCGGATAGCGCTCTACACCATCCTCTACGATACCGCCCTGCTCTATGTGTAACAGTTTTTTTTATCACTGCGTACATGCTTGAAATTCTGGGCCAAAAACAATACACGTCGCAATGCTAACATTGTAACCAAAAGGAACATTTATATTTCCATAATTTTCTTTTTATTAAGTACCGATTGCAGCACAAAGCAACAACAGTGATCAAATAAAAACACAACGTAAAATCCCAACAGGCTGCTCCTATTCTCTCCGCCCTCCTTCTTCTGAAGCTGAGGAGTTGTTTAATTGTAGCTCTCTTTGCACCCCTCCCCCGCACCTAGGCTTCGCCTGCCAAACTCCAAAAACCGGCCCGTAAGTGTTAAACGGTTGGAAAACAAATTTAATCCAGTCTTGGAGCTTCGGCTGTGTAAACTTGCAAATGGACAAGTGTTAGGAAATTACTTCACGGTAGAAAATGGTTACAATATTTAACTTAAATGAAGTGATAGTTTGTTTACTACGTTTCTGTATGAAATATTCTACTGCACATGTACTCATCTTAGTGCAGACAAGCTACAAATAGCAATAGTCCTATGCAAATATGAACACTCAACTGCAGACAAGGTACTTATATTATTGCTGTAAAAAAGGTTAGCGGTTTCATTTTGTAAATTGCTACATGCGGTGACTAGTCTCAGAGGGAGAAGTAAACATAAGTCATAACACTGTGGTGCTGCTGTCAGTATTGTGGAAGTCAGAAGCATGCGCTGCCCACTTTCCATTGGCAGTTCTTCCAGGGGTGATTCCATGTCTACAGCATGAGCAGTTTGTGCGTAACACGAAAGAGTGCGCTGGTGTGAGATGCTCAACAATGAAGGATTGCTCTGCAGTCAGAGCCCCGCTCCTGTGAGATGTATAGAAACTGGATAATAACTTTTCAGTCCAATGGGTATGTAATATTTGTGAAACCAGAGAGATAGAGTGCTTTCATGTGAGAAGCTCAAGCATGAAGAACTGCTCTGCAGGTTACAGCCCTGATAATGTGACATCTGTGTCATCTGCAATCTGTGTCCAATGCATAACCCTATAAAATATATGTAATTGAATTGATGGCTTGGCTGTCTGAAACTGACTCTGTGAGATTGATCTAATATGTAACATTATTAATCTGTCATAAATCCGAGTCTCTACAGATAGTATAACCTGAAAAGCTGCTCTAGGGCCTGAACCTACAACATCCCTGCAATCTGTAGTTTGCTACTAGAGCTTATAACTTATGTATAACCCAAGCACCAGAGGCAATGTGGAAACTGCTGGAGAAGGTTTAAAAAGCTCAGCACTCTGCTTGCAGAGCAAGTAATCCAAGGCTGCAAAGTAATGTGCACCTACCCCAGCACTGAGTAAATGCCCTGGGATCCTGAGTGCCGAACAATGTCATGCTATTTCTCCTCACAATAGATTACTGAGTCCCAGTCCTCTCCATTGGGATAGTGTCAACTCTTCTCCTGCATCACAAATATTTCTGCTTGCTAAGCACCCAAGGTTTTTTCCCCTGAAAGTTGCATCCATGACTAACTAATGTTGTCTAAGTGGCGGGTCTGTAAGATCCAAGTCGGGGTGGGTGAAGTGCGTGGCTGGCTTTGGTGTTCAAATGTTTCTCAGAAGCTGGAAAGAGTGCCATAGCCTGAGTGGTAGTTGATAATAGGGTTTAACATTCTGGGCAGCTTCTTTAATAAAAGACAGATTGCTGTTGATGGTTTCCTACATTCGTAGCACCTATCATTCAGTATGCATGCAGCCTCGTTATGTCACCGGTGGCACGTGAAGGAACAGTTGATGTTGTAGTATGCAGGATAATGTGCTGCATGGCTAAACACTTATAAAGTGCCAAAGGCAAGACCTATTGGCTATGCCAAAGCTTGTTTAAATTTACTGTTCCAAGATGTTGGACTGCAATCTTAAAGCGATAAGTAAAACATATAATTTAAATGTGCCCCAGAGCGCATTGTGCAAAAGTAGCGATCGAGCAGCACATTGCAGCTGCTGAGCCCTCAACAACTAGCGGCTGTAATGCAGACTCGTATTGAAAGAATACATAAGAGCTTCCTTCAATGACTTCAGGGCAGAGCTAGAAAACTACAAAGTATACAAAACTTCAAATAAACCACAAGAACATAAGGTAAAACAAATGTTTCCACTTCCAGGCTTTACAAACTGCATTGGAAAAGAAGACTCCTGACAGCAATAGAGGAACAGCCCTTTACAAGACTATTTCACAACACGTTTAAATAAAATGTCAGTGTCCCAGCTGCGAAAAAGCAAGGAAATGATATCGAAGGTAATTTTCCTACAAGATGGCTATTCACAAAGACAGAAGACCTGGGTCTTCCTGGTAGAAACAAAAATTGCAGAAAAGGGAGTTGATTCATTGTCTATTACCCTTATTGAGCCGACTGCAGATGAGAAACAGACAAAAAGAAGGAATCAGAGAAAGGCAGAAAGAAACGGAGAAACCGACACAGTGGAAGAGAGAAACAGAGAGGTTTGGAGAAGGGCAGGGAGAGAAAGGGAAGACCAGGAGAAAACTGCAATATAAACAAAATGGAAAAGAAAGCCAAACAGATGAGCAGACTTGACACAAAAGAGCCGAGAGTGAAGGAAACGAGAAACGGACATAGTTGGAGTGCTTGTGTGATCGAGGGACACAGTGCAGAGAACGCCATGGGGACGGGTGACCCAGGGCTTTAAGTGGAATGAAAAAGTTGGGAGATTTCTAAAGGTGCAAAGTGGCAAAAGAAGGGTGACTTAATTCTTTCGAAGAGTGGTGGCCTATGTAATTAAAGGCGTGGTTTAAAGCATGCAAATTAAAATCATGTACTACACACACTTAAATCCCTGGGGAGACCTACGTCATCAGAACATGAGATGGAGATAACGTCGTGCATGTGTTTACTTTTATTTGACCCAGTGTGAGACTGAGGACGCGCTCCCTACATAATTCTCTGAAACCACAGCACAGCAAGATATGCTGCAAGGTCGCTGTCCACTCGAAGGACAAAATGAAAGGAGTTTTTTTTACCTCCCAAATTTCTGCAAAAATTGAATAAATCAATTTAAAGTATTCCTGAGGAAGATGGATATGTATGGTATATATATATATATATATATATATATATATATATATATATATATATATATATATATATATATATATATATATATATATATATATATATATATATATATATATATATATATATATATATATATATATATATATATATATATATATATATATATATATATATAGCCATGTCCAGATCTCTTCATGGAATTACAGTGCAGCCCTGTGTTTATGTACACGTTTTCCTGATGCACAGTAGTGGCATCTCAGGAGAATGTATTCTTATTATTACCTCACAGCCTCTTTCATCATATTAATGGGAAGTCCACCCGTAGGCTGGTTGGTGCCCAACCTGGCGCTCTTGCACAGCCTCTAAAGACAGGCTTTGAAACCCGAGGATGGTGCCACCCCAAAAAAGTATTTCTGTTAGGTTAAAGATATCCCAGCCCCCGCTTCCATCAGTTGTCTGATCCTGCGACGGGGCGTGTGTAAGCTCCCAGGCACCCCTGAAAGACAATGCTCTCAACTTAGAGCCTTGTTTGCTCTCTCCGGTGAGCGGGCCTGTCTTTCTGCTGACCCAGCTCCTGCCACAGCAGATCCGTGGGGAGCACATCCGAGGCCATTAGTGAATGTTTACTTCTCTCCTTCGTACCGTGCAGCTCCGGTGCTGAGACTGGCATTACATATTCTCACTGCTAAGAAATATAGTGGGTTTTCTATACAGATGTTCAGTTCTTGCAATTGCCACATGAGGGCAGCAAAGAGTACTAAAGCAAGGAAACATCATACTGATTCACCTAGGCAGGGTACAAGTCTTAAACTAGTAATTATAATGATGCCAGGGTGCACATAAGGAGACCGAGGACGACATGAACGGTCCGCATTATGCGCATATCTTCTATCTGCAGAGACCAAGCCTTTACTTTAGTGAGGCTGTGTCTGCTCTATCAGTGCGTGCGCTAAAATGAAGGCGCCCCCCACAGAGCGAGACTGTTATTGCCTGTGTGAGGCATGAAAGGGACTACGTTTCCCTTTCTCTAATGCTCTTAGAGAAAGGGAAACGTAGTCCCTAAACAGATTTTACAGTGAGACAAGCGGAAGCCTACAAGTCCTGGGGCGATACACCAGGGGAGAGAACAAAGAGGAACAAGCATTTGCAATGCAATAGGTCTCGCATTTACGGAAGTTTGAGCTATTGGCATTGTAAATGGCAATGCCTTTTATATTATGTTTTAAAAACCAAAACCTAAATAAAAGGCATTGTTATTTACAATGCCAATAACTCAAACTCGCATAAATGCGAGACATATTGCATTGTAAATGCTTGTTTTTATATGTAGTTGTTCAAGTTACCATAATTTATTTTGCCACTACGGTGCACTGTTGGGAAACATTTTAACTGGTTACGCAGCCATGTACTCTGCAGGCTGCACCCATAGAACTATGATGATTTTATCAAGAAAGTGAGCCCTTCCTAGCGCTTACTACCCCTGACAAAGCGCTGAATATTTACAGGAGGAAGGCCCCTTTTCCGGGCCCCTCCTGTTCTGGGACTGCACTTCATCATAAACAGTTGTCTCGTCCATAGGGGGGGGGGTCACAAAACGAGTGGCGAGTGCCAGGAGTGGGGAGGGGAAAGGCGGCCTATGGATGACAGACAGGGGAAGGGGCGCCGAGGATGGGTAGGGGGGATATGTTGGCGATGAAGAGAGGCAGCGCGGTTAAAGGGATGAGAATGCTGAGTTAACACAGACAGGATGAAAGGAGTGAAAAGAGACAGATGAGGGTGAGAGGTGAGGGAGACGGGCGGGGATGAAAGGGAAGAAGCTGAGAGGGCGGCGGTGATGCGGCGGGAGAGGACTCTGGGCCATACCGTCGTGATGCCGAGGTTGATAAGGATGAGAGGGAAGCAAGGGTTGGGAGAGAGGGGGGTGGCATCGGAGCGCCGCGGCTCGTCCTAATTGGACGCCGGCTGCTTGTCATCAGACAGAGCGAAGGATTTGCTGAAGTCCCGGCTCCGAGCCCCATCTTCTGCATAGAGCTTGGTAGCATGACATGCCAGCACAGGCATCCGGAGGCAGGTGCATGCCCTCACTGCCCTAGGGGTGCACACGGGACTAAAGAAGGAACAAAATGCTGTGGCAATAGTGGTAACAAACATCTCCAAATAATTAATCATAGGCCCCAGAATCTGGAACCCTAACCACTTCGCAGTGGTGTTAAAGAAAGGGCATCTATTAACAAGCAAAGTCATAACTGTCGCCGAAATGACAGCACAGAGGCATCAGACAAAAAAACAATTAAGCGTCAGACGCCCAAATGCACTCCCCACCAGTTCCTTCCAGGCTCCACTTTATTTCGAATGAACTATGTGACCATTTCAATCATCATAAATAGGCCAATATTAAAATTCTGGCCTTGTGACTATGCCTTACTTTGGCTTTCTCCAGTGACTGACACGTACGTGTAATTTAGCTGTCGTAGAGTGGTGCTTTTTTAGTCTGCCTTGAATAAAATAGGCCCAAGTTATCCATCCAAATAAAATTTATTGCACATGCATGAACTGGATGTTTTTTTTGTTGTTTTTTTAACAGACTGGTTACAAAGTTTGTTATACTCTTTCCCTATCACCTAAGCAAAGCCAACCTGAAACAAATTCAGACACACCACTATTTTGGATCTGATGGAATGTTTCATAACACTGTTGATCTAACAGGAGTGAATGCGATTTTATGTTTGCCTTTTGTTTGTTTTTATGTTGCTGTGAGAGGTAACCTTGGCAAGAGTTGTCATGCTTACTCCCTGCGCCCCATCTGCTCTTCCCTACCCTCTTTCATATTCCGCTCCACCAGCCAATACAAAACACAAGGACAACTTACTCTTCTCGATGACGTGGCAGTTCTTGGATCCGGCTAAGCATGTGATTAAAGCATGGCACGGACGTGAGGAAAGAAGACTTAAAGTAGTTGCAATACCTACTTTATAAATAAAAAAACCTGAAGTTGGATCCTCTGCTCCTACAGGGTTTAAGCAATGGTGGGGCTGCCTGTCTTCCAGTGGACAACGGTGCCACGCCCGGGTATGTGTGCAATTTGTGTGGGGTACATGCAACTGTACCTTGCAGAGCAAATTCTGACGTCATTCCTGCACAAAAAATGAGGCATTTTCTTCGGATACTGGGGTGCGGTGCTGCCGTCAGTCACGTTTAAAACAAAATTTTAGATGTGCGTGCCAGAACAGAAACGTACCCTGCCACCCATGCACTGCAAATTAGAACTCTTCTTCATAGCATGCTCAAAGGAAAGAAAATAGCGCCTACACAATTAAAAAGAAACTACCAACAAAGTTTTTTCGGATAACTGACATGAATTAATATTGTGTCACTCTAAGCTCACAACAAAACACAGACACGGTTGTGCCATGGCCAACAATCACAATTCTTTAGCCATTCAGGTAACAGACACATGGGCGAGGGAGCTAGGAGAGATTTTCTCTGTGATGCAAGGCATGCTCAAAGTATGTCACACAATGGAAAACCCGAAAGAAGGCATGAAAAGAAAAACACAAAAAGACAGCATCCGTTCACACAATTCACAACAATGCTGTACAACACCACAGAAAACAAGCGGCAGTGATAGCGATCGCGAAAGCAATCGCTATTGTAAAAAAAACAACAAAAAAAAACACGCCCGCGAGTGGTGCGCGCGCGCCACAACGAAACATGTGGTTTCAATTATCGCACCCGTGTCTGGGCACGATAATTGAATCCACATGGCCTATTGGGGTCTATTACGCGCACCAAGTGCGTAATAGACACCAATAGGCCATGGGCGGAGCAATGCGCCCGCCTTTAGCCAATTGCGTGCAGTCTTTTAGAAAAAGACGCATGAAAACGCCAATGGGGTAGCACAAAAGGAATCGCACACGCACAAGCGTGTGCGATTCCTAGGTCAGTGCTGAATCCCCGTTTTTTTTCATCTACTAAATGTCTCGCGCTGCGCGAGCACCGCTACGCAGTGCAACGCTAGGCGCGAGACCTAAAAAGTAGCTCCCTCAATCCAAGCAGTGGAAGGACACAAGACATGAACACAATAAAGAACAAATGCTGCATCGGTGGGACAAACAAACAATAGGGAGGAAAGTCATCGAATAAGAAGTAGGGAAATGAGAGAGTGACAGATCAGAAAGACAACCTATCAAGAGCAAGCGGCTGACTCATTGACTCAAAGTCCATTTTATACACATATTTTTATGTATTGGGGACAATAGGTCTTCGACAAAATGTAAAAAAGGCCATTTATGTCAGGAACACTTGCCCTCAATTGATGAAAACAGGTTAACGCTAGTGTGTAAATGTCAATATAATGTTGACCTTTAACTGTGGAAAGAGCAGGAAAGGAGGAAAGAAGCATCTTAATCCACCGAAGAGAGCATTAGTCACCACAGTTCATTCACAATGGCAGGGTTTGCATTGACAAAATACTCTCATTAACGCAAACAATTAACAATCCTAACTCAACAGGATATAAGCTGAGAACTGGATTAGCATCAGCTCCTGACACTACAAGACAATAACATATAACAGGAGCATCAAGAATGAGAAGGTCTGGATGGATTCAGTTTTAGGTGATGTTGCGATAAGAACTCCCCAGCACAGTTTGTCCAGTACCTCATTAGTGAATAAAGCTCTTCACCACAAGAACCATTGTTTATTTGAAAAAGAGAAACAGCAGCAACGTACACTTTGTTTTATCACTGCCACAGCTCCAACTGACCAGTTTAGAACCTTGCAAACACGATGAAGACGATTGGAAGGTGGAGTCTCCTTAACAGAATGCCAATACAATGCTCGCAAGGAACTACGTACAATATATATATATATGTCAGCTATCTGAGCATCTTATTACAGTTTGTACACCAAATTCACATTTTTCCCACACGTAATGGCTTAACATGTGGCAACCGTTTTTGCAACCGCTTTTGCTGCGCAACATTACTCTTCCAACATTTTAGTGTCAACGCAAATTTCTCCAAATGTTACCACAATGGAGAAGGGTTGGCAAAAGCGGAAATTGAAGCACAATTATCACGAAATTCACGATATTTAATCGTGTGCAAATACGGTGCTGAGTTTGAAACGCACACTCGGAAAGAAGCATTAGATTGAAAACATAGCTCAAAAGGTTGAGTGGCTAAGACAGAGATCTGTCTCACATCTTTATCCATTCCGAGGGCAATTAAATGTGTTTGCTAGCATAGATATTTGTAAGTAAAATGCTCAAAAAAAATATAGTTTAAGGTGTGTCCTGTTTGAATAGTCAACTCGCTGTAGTAATCAATGTGACTGCCAAAGCGGCTATGCAGGTACTCACTCTTTAACTTAGTTCGCACTTTGTTCGCAGTCTTCTTGATATCAGACATAAGCTCCTCCAGCTCCCCTTTGGTTTCTGCAAGAGATAGAATAGCACCAGAAAATTAGAAGTTGGCAGACATCTCCAAGTGTCTCAAACTGCCCAATACCAATTTAAGGTTCTCTTTCATTCGATCTTATCAGAAGCACGGCACGGCTAGATCAATGCAGTGTACTACGCACATCTTGCATTTCTGTGCTTCCTTTAGTCCATCCACACACCCATGTCATAAGGTGAACCTCTACTAATGTTCATTGTTTTAGCAAAATACAGCATATCCCACATTTTATATAAAACAACAAGGCCATTTCTAAGAGACCCATTCCTCTAGTTCAACAACGATTAATTTGTCCCTTTCGAGGCCAAACTAAGTCATTACTTAATGACTGTCATTTAAGATTCCCACAAGTTAACTTTACAGTAGTAATACTAGAGAATTTAAAGTAATTTATAAAGAGCCAGATTTAACTCTAAAGTAGTCATGCAGAAAATCCCAGTGAGAGCCAGTGACAGAGGACCTCTGGTAGAAGTTAGTTTAGGAGGAGCTTGCTAAAAGAAACCCCTGCCAAAATAATCTTAGTAATTCACATACAAGAGTTATGAATGACTGCTTAGGCTGGAGGAGGAAATCGAGTCTAGGAGTTGGTAAGTCACTTAATGTATTTCTCCCAATGCATTTTTGAAAAAGGACACAAATCTGAGATAATTCAGCTCATAAATGGTCTTGAGACAGAGCTCATAGCTTATTATGTCAATACAAAGCTGCCTGGGGAATATTTTTGAATCGATAAATACAACCTCTCTGGTACTAAATAGTTATACTAGGGGACGAATTTTGAGTACAAAACAGCTTTATTTTACTTGGCTGCTCATTTTGTAACACCAGAGCCGGTACAAAAGTTGATTGATGACAACCTTACTTTCAAATCTAATGAAGAAACACGATCTAAACTTGGAATGTAATATTTTAACTTATAGGAGCATAGGATTTTGGTGTACATGCCACTTACCATGTCAAGATTGAATTGCTTCAACTGTATACAACTTGGCACTCATGCAGAATATTACAACCCAAAAGAAGGTTGATTTGGGTTTCCTTAAAATCAAGCCAGGAAAAACAAATCTCTTGACAAACGTTTTCCTGCTTTGCGCCCAGATGGTGGAACAGCATACTGGAGCATATCAGACTGAATCCAGGCTTCTCTGCTTTCAGAAGACGCTAGAAAATCAACCTCTTTTACCCTTTACCTTTTTAGCTATCTTTTCTTCGTACCTGCTATTTCAATATATAGTCTTTCTTTAAAGTGATCTGCTGCCCAAGTGGCTATGACTGCAACACAAGAATTCTAAAAATAAATAAACATATCCAGCCCACGCTAAAAATCTTAGGCTCATACTACTAAAATGTCTGATTCGAAGGGTGGGGCCATTGTGATGGCAGCGTAGGACACTCCAAGAGCTCCGCCCAGGCCAGAGGAAAAGCTCTCTTCCTGACCTCCACGCTGACAACGGAAGGGACGCGACGTCTGTGGGAGATACACCAGTCATGGAAGGAGGCAGATTGAGGGCCATTGATGCCCATAGGAGAAAACAATGCATGCGGCGCCAGAAAAATGACCACGCATTGATAATATCCACGAGCGCACTAGGAATGTGGGACTGCAAGGGCCTACCCATAGGCACACCAGCAGATGCCTAGAGTGAGGAAGCGCCTGGGGTGCTGGGCTCGGAGAGGGATGTGCATTGGACAACATGACAGTGAGGACGCACCATAGAAATGCAGAGCAGGCGAGCTGGCCTGGACACTGCGAGTGGTAGGATAAGGGGGCCATCAGAGAGAGTGAAGAAGACCTGTGGTCCACAAGGGACTTCTTCTACCACAATACTGCAGTAAAAGCCCGGGAAGGAAGAGGATGCATAGTTGATACAGAGAGTAAACATGCTCAGGCAGCTGGTACTGTTCAGACCCAGGAGGGAGGCTTCTTTTAATTAATTGAGAGAGTAGTGATGTGTCGGGGATGCCGGGGATGGGAGATGCCCTAGTAACTGAAAACCAAGATCAGCCGGGGCTGTAACAGGGATAGCCAACTTGTGGCTTTTCTTAGTGCTAGACACAAGGGGCTCAAAAGTGATCGTGCATGACGAATACATGCCACTGGGTTAGGGACCCGGGCTGGACCGGCCACATACAAAAGACCAGCAGACCACAGCAAGAAGCAATCAGGGTCAAGCTGAGGAGGCTGAATTAGAGAGACATGGATTGAAGACGCCCATGCTAGGAATCATGGGCCTCAATCACTCTTAACCAAAACAGCAGAGTCTGACCAAGAAAGGCCTGGACCTTGCTGAGAGGCCATAAGCACTTCAATTAAGAACACCAAAGGATTCAACAGCCATTTGGCATTGAGACCAGAGTCTCCCAGAGGTTCTTAAGCAGACACAATTTTGAAACAGACACTTCTCACCCCAGTCAAAAATGGCCTCATGTAAAGGCAAACGAGACAATATATTAAAGGACATGCTAGCTAAAGTGGCACCCAAGAAGTCTGATACCCCAAAAAAACGACCCAAAACCCAGTACTGGAAATGGACACACACCCAGCTGACAGTGACAAAACAGAGATTCCCCCCCACCCCCCCACCCCCATTTCAAGCTCATTCATGTAGGAACTGTTTTGCAACTTGAATGAATACATCTCTTTGCTGAGAGAAGAAGTAATAATACCCCTTCATGAGTTGAACCAAGACTTGTCAGACCTAGGACACCATGTATCTACCTTGGATGACACAGAAAATGCTCGAGTGGACGAAGTGGAAACGATAAGATAAGAAGTTCTCATGATAAAATACCAAAATGTGAAACTCCAGGGCCAGCTCGAAGATCTTGAGAAGTGAGCTAGAAAACACAGCAGTAGAATCTACAGAACTCGTAGAGACGCAGAACATTGAGATATTGAGGGATACATCCTCCAAAATTTAAAAGAGCAAGAAATCCAGCTAGATAGAACTCACTGCGTAAGCAAGACAGCAAATATCTCATCCACCTCTCCAGACATAATAACCTGTGTGTATTCCAGCAGAAGGTGGAAATCATGCAGGCAGCAAGAACAGCAGAAATGATAGATAACCTCAGAAAGTAACAAACTTTCGTATTCCAAGATCTATTAGCAATTATTGTGCAGGAGTACTGTGCCTTCTGTAGAATTCCTGAGAGACAAAGAGTTACATACAGACAGGGGCATCCTTTCCAAATCATTTTTCAATAACACGCTAACTTTAATAGCTGAGATTCTTCTCAGGGCTGAACACGTTCTAGGCCTCATGGAGGAACAAGGCAAGGGTAACCGGAACACTTCGAGCACAAACAGGATTCCAAGGCATGGTAGATGGAGGAAGGTAACCAATAAGAAAGGTCATTCGAAATCTTTGACAAAGGAACTTGTACGGGAGAGAAGGACGGTTATCAACAAACTGGAAGTAGATGGTGAGGTGCTGACAGACTAATGAAAAGTGACCCAGAGAACTCAGACATGAACTGTACTAAAGTTATACAGGGACTAATAAGGCAATCATGTCAGTGCTGAGAACTTGCACATTAGCAATTACTAGAGGGAGGCTGGACAGGTGGGGCAAGAAGATAATCGAGTATGGCGAGTGGAGAGGGAAATGTGGTCAATAAGACAAGGTGAAGGAGGACCCAAACAGTCACGTTTTCCCAATGGGAGGAGGCTTTAATTGGGAGTTAATTGTTTACTATGTTCTGAGGGGAGAATTGTTTTAGAAGGGAAAGAAGTTGCCCAGAAACAGCCAGATACAACAGGCATGCAAAGGTCTTTTGAAGCCCACAATGAACAGAGAATTACATCTAAAAGCAAGGCAAGCAAATGCCAACAAGGTTACACAGAAACTGACAAGACAGTAAGCCTCAACGTTTAGTAGTCCTTTCTATGACGCAACATAGGGCCAGTGATATCTGCATCCGCCAAGAAAAGAATATATTTGAAAAATGTGACACCAATTTTAATCCAAATGATTTCTAAAGCAATATCTATCTCCTGGTCCCAATAAGAAGGGGGTGTGGTTATTTTTCTGTCCAACTCCTTTAAGGGAGAGGATGTAGGAGTTGTGGCATTAGATTG
The DNA here is from genome assembly GCA_963921515.1 of Calotriton arnoldi. NCBI lineage: Eukaryota > Metazoa > Chordata > Amphibia > Caudata > Salamandridae > Calotriton > Calotriton arnoldi. The sequence goes on from CAWUFW010000130.1 coordinate 1,742,186, forward strand.
ATGGAGGTCACTGACAATACGAATCGCTCAGGGAGACTTCACATTCACTCAAGACCAGGAAAGATTTCTGAAGGAAACAATTGCCAGTATCATGCAAATACCAGTAATGGAAATCCTGATAGTGACGATTTAGTTCTAGATGCAATGATAGTAGAAAGAATTCCAAACTCGGAGATTCAGGTTACATCCCTGTTCGATCACGCGCCACTCTGCATTTCTGCAAACTCCCAAGTTATGTAGATCAGACAACAAATGAAAACTTGGAGGCAACTTCCTTAAGAGTGAGAAAGTCCAGATGGAACTGCATGAATCGATTGTACAGTACCTTAGAGAGAATGATCAGGAGGGTACTAGCATTAGTATATTATGGGACACCCCCAAGGCAGTTGTGAGGGGCACCCTACTAGTAATAGCAGCTAAGATCAACAGAGATAGAAGAGAGAAACGGTCAGGGCTAGAGGGATAAGCAAAGGAACTACACTATGCCCACAAACGAAAAAGAGCACAACAAACCTGATGCAACCTACTAGCAGCATTTGCTTCTTAAATTACGAGGCTTAAATAGAGTGGAATGTATGCTAATCCGTACACAACAGAAAACTATAAAGAAGGTATTAATGCCAGCAAATCTCTGGCATGGAAACAAAGAGCAAACATAATTAGACACAGAATAAAGAATACTGTACGGGAAAGTATGTAAGGGAGAGAGTTTTGTTTTATTGAGAAACTTTCACTGTTCACTACATCACCCACCAGTGGGTAGTTGTAGACAGGAGCATGACTATCAGATATAGTCACAGTAGCTTACCGAGTTCAGTTGATAATAGAAAACTCATAGTTCCAGTTTTACGAGAAAAAAAAACCAACACACACCCAAAGAACAGGACGCTGGCTTTTTGCCACGCAGAGTCTTGTTTTTAGAACACGCTCTAAATAACAATACATTTGTTCTTTAATGAACCTTTCCTTTCTCGCTTGTTGAGCTTCTTCCATGATATCATCAAAATTGACAATTAGCACTTCAAAGTGGCCTTTCGATTTATGTAGCACAGTACTAATAAAGTATAGTATAACATTAAGATGGGAAACTGATAAAAAAAAAAGACAACTCAGATCTTTCTACAAAGAAGAAAAGAGGAGTGCAACACAGGTAATCAAGAGTAGTAAAACCCATGCAGTAAATAAAAGCCTTGGATGGGAGAACAAGATTACACTCGCCACCCCACTATGGGACACTGGACTACTTGGAACCCTGAAGATTATCAAGGGTTTCGAAAGATGGGACTTGTGGTACAGGGAGGGGTGGTTCCCTTCGCTACACTACAAAGAGAATATGACCTAGCAGATACTGAACTGTTTAGATATATACAAATTAGACACGCTCTCCAGGCAGTCATCCCCGGGGGAGGGGTGGAGCAGGGAGAGGAACTCCCAGAGTCCTCACCACTCGAAGACAGAATCCTCATGGATTACATGGATCGCGGGACGACCTCCTTGACCTACAAGAAATTGATTAATAATTCCCCTGACCCTCTCCTTCAGCTCCGAGAGTACCGCACACAAGATATTGGGGAATTAGACGACAAAGAATGGCAGGGGGCATTGTCCGGACCCCGGGAGGTGCCCATTTCCGCAAGATTCAAATTGACAACTCAAAACACTACATAGTGTGTAATTTTCATGCCACATATTAGTTAAGATCGGTCTCAGGGTGGATCCTGCTTGTAAGAGGCACTGTGGACAGGAAGGTAAGTTCTACCACATAATCTGGGACTGCATCTGCATAAAAAAATACTGGGGATTAGTTGTACTCTGCATGGGAGAGACACTAAGGACGAGACTGGAGCCAGAACCTAAATGGTGTCTCCTAAATATAGGGGGAGCCAAAGATTTGAATAATAAAAAAAGTCCTGGGTTACTTTGGGAATGACCATTGCCAAATGGAACATTGCGAAACTATGGGGGGCCCCAAAATGCCAACGCTCTGTGCATGGATGGAAGATATGGACTGGTGTATGATATCAGAAAAGACAATATATAAAAACAGGGGCTGCCCGAGGAAGTGGACACAGATATGGGGTAAATTAAACTCTTTTAGGGGAGACATATGTACGCCACCAATACTGAACTCCCAACCCACTGCTAGGAACTAAACAGTCAATGCTCAACAAAGGAGGGATTTAATATGATAATACAGATTGTATAATTAATGGTCTCTTTATATGCTGTCCCTTCATAGCGAACGTACTGTAATGTTATGGATATACCCTCTTTTTGGTCATCAATAAAAAGAATTTAAAAAAAGAAAAAGAGTAGTAAAACCCATATTGGTGATTTAGGGAAAATGCCATAGTGCTAAAGAAAGTTAACATGCATTGGCAAGCCACTAGGTCTGTCTATAGCTCGTGCCATAGATAATAGAAGTACTAAAAAGTTAAAATGCCATTGTCTAACGGTGCATGCATGTTTGCAAATAAACAAAAAAAAGTCAAAATATAACGCCTTCAGAAAATACATTTTCAAAAAGTTGCATGAAACCTATAATGTGGAAAAAGGAGTATACTCCGTCACAAGACATCTGCCACATTTTTGATGGAGTATCCCATCTGCCAAACTCTAAATAAAGCCTTTAGAGCTTATAGTTCTTGTAATACGGAGGATGCAATATCTACTACATTTTGTCTGAGCATCCCATCTGCCAAAACTCTAAATAAGGCCCGTCATAAATGTGGCTGATGTCCCGTCCATTGTACTACAAGCACCCTATAGGCTATTGGACTTGCAATACAGCATCCAGGATATTAGTCATATTGTGACAGAGTATCCGGTCCACTAAACTCTAGATAAGGCCCTAAGTCAGCCCTATTGTTGTGCTGTGAAACTGAGTAAGGCACAGCATTCACAGTTATTAGAAGATAGTAGCAAAGCACGCACTTTAAGCCAAATGGGGCACAATGTCTCCTCTGCAGAATGCAACTGGGACCATTCTTCTGGCAAAAGTTACCATCTCACAGATGGAACCATTAAGCAGAGAATAGGAGCATGGGATGCCAAGCGTGAGGCATCACGAAGACAGAAAACGCCACTACACCATCCCAGGAGATTGAAACATCCAATTGTTCCACTTTTCAAAATCTTCTTTAAAAAGGCAGAGGGTTATCACGAAAATGTACAGTATTTTTCGATTTTCCCCTCTAGACCATATATGCATCCACCTCAATGCAAGTCAATAGAATATTACAAAAATTCCAGTTTTGGCCTATAAAATCTTCCACTTTGATGATTATGAAGACTGGGTAACATGCAGGTTTCTAGGTATGGAGACAAAAGAAGTCACCACAGATCCAGAAAGTATTGGAGTACTTGAGGTTCAAGCTGGAACATGGTGTGGAGCAGTAGGGTCTACCGGGATCGAAGCTCTAATTCTAGACAGCTAGACTTTGGGTAAGGTACAGGGTTGGAAAGAAGGGAAAGGATCTCTCAACCAGAGACACCTGCCTGGCTCTCAAAAGGCTTGGTTGGGAACAAAGGTTAATCAAACATTTAGGCCCTCATTACCAGTTCCCCGGTAGGGGATGCAATATTTATTGCAACTTAAAAAATCTGATACACCGGGGCTTCGGTATTTATCAGATGTGGTAACTATCATGTACTACTACTTAAGCCCTCCAAAATAGATCATGAAGATAGATGTCGGTGCTTTGTTCCAGTATTTTCCAGGCATTTTACCAAGTCAATAAGGGCAGTTTCAACCTGTGAGTATGTACCCTGGGAAAATTGCAGGGGCTCAGACTTGATCACATCCATTAATTAACGGCTGGGGTAAACTCCGAACAAGTCATAATATTGACCCAGTGCAAACAAGGATTTAAGTAGGGGTCGAAAATTTCCAGCAGACTTGTAATCAGAATATGCTTTTCAGCAAGCTCAGTGTCCAAGTGGGGAACATTTTCCATAGGAATACAGGAAATGAATTAAAACGCTTAAGATTAATAAGCATCTATAGCTGAAATCAAGACTTAGGGCCTGATTTAGAGTTTGGTGGATAGGTACACCGTCACAAACTTGACGGCCATCACCTCCAACGTATTACAAGTACATCCGGATATAATTCACTTGGAATAACGCAGATGGGATATCCATCATGTTTGTGACGGAGTACCCATCTGCCATAATCTAAATCAGGTTTAAACAAGACAAGGGAACCCAATAGGTGTACAAGGACCTTGGGTAGTGATATTTTAACAAAACAGTGGGCCTTGATGAGGCTCAGTATTAACGGCGACAATAAATATAGAATGAAATCAGTTCTATACAACTACTATCCAGCCGGATAGTAGGATTTAATCAGGAAACAATTATAAAGGTTAAACGGCACATGAATGAAGTGGGACACAGTCCTGTATCCAAAGCATAAAGGTGAAAACAATTAACAAAAGGACAATCAGGCAAAACAAGGTGCTTGTTTGTAAATGTCAAGGGTTAAACAAGCGTGATAATCAACAACAACCGCTACATTTGAATAAGTTTGTGTGCACTGTGTTTTAAAAAAGTCGACGACGTTTCGATCCCTTTTACACAAATATTGGGATCATCATCAGGACAACATTAGATAAATGCCTGAAGGACATACATCTATATGGTTACATACAAAATTAATGTGGGAAAGAAATGGAAAAAGAAGAAAAAGGACAGAAATATGAGGATAACGAAAATTTAAGGGGAAAACCCCTTTTCCGCAAAGTGCAAATCGCATAGCAAGCACATGCCTATAAAGGAAGCTATAGGCGTAGGTGGGTCAGAAGCGCATTTTAGCTGTACAGGTGAAATAAAAGGAGACGCCTGGCGAGGAGGAAGGCTAGCCTCAAGGTTGTGAAGGAACTCAGTAGTAAAGTGAGGAACTTGAAAGCACGCGAGGTAGGCATAACAAACCTGACAATGCAGGAAGAAAGCGGCGGAGATCAGGTTCCTTAATAGGGAAGGGGGCTCCAAGGAATCTCAAGGAAGCAGGACTGAGCGGCGCAGGAGTCTGGAATGGAAGAAGTGGGTATTAAACACGGGGACTCGTTGGGAATAACGGGTGGATGGGGCAGCCAGCGCGTGAAGACTTACCTCAATCTAGAATTAATTAATGCTACTGAACACAGGGAGTCCATGGAGGTACAGTATTTCGTGCCTGGTTCACCTTGGGTTTCTAAAACAAAGGAATAGAGGAAAATTGGGGGGGGGGTTGGATGGGGTGGCAACCTCGTCCTGGCAGGAGAGCTAAGGCTATGGTAGCAGAAGCTTACCTTATGCCGGCAATGGCCGGGCGATGCTAAAGAGCAGGGGGTCCGAGATGGTTTAGGAATCCACAGGGATGAGCATGGAGGCTCGATGGTCTAGAGAAGGGGAGGGAGGTAATTAGGGCCAGGGTAGTGAAATAGGGTTTAACAGAGCAAGCGGCAGTGAGCGTATGAGGGCTTACCTCAGCTAAATTGATACGGACGTTGCAGTGAGCAGGGTGTGTGTGACGAGTTAGTTCGGTGGTCTAAAAATGAGAAGGGAGGTAATTAGGGCCAGGGTGGACCAATAGGGATAAGCTAGGCAAGTGGCGGCGAGTGTGCGAGGGCTTACCTCAGCTAGAATAAAGCGGACGGTGCTGGTAGCAGGGAGTCTGTTTAAGCGAGTTGGGGAGGTTGAGTGACCTTAGGGAGTGCGTGCCAACATGTGGCTCGTATAGTCTAGGAAACAAAGGGGGGAAAAATTAATTTAAAATACAAGCGAAATGATCGCCGTTGTAACGCTAGGTCAGTGGCTGCAACGCTTACCTTTGAGCGGCAGATGCCGCGCGGTGCTTATAAGCAGGGGGTCCTGGACGGCTGGATGACCATCTGAGTGAAGCGCGGTGGCTCGAATGAGTGCTGCGTGCAATGTCGACTGGTGGTTTAAATGCCTAGACTGCGCGCGGGAGTGGGGCGGGCATGACGGCGGCCATCTTGAGTGACGAGGGCTGGAGGATACAAATGAGGTCTATAGGTTGGGTGGGTGCGCGAGCATAGCGTGCACTGCGCGGAAATTCTGGCGGCTATATTGAGTGAGGCAGGGAAGTCGGTGTGACTGAAGTGAAAGGAGTAAATAGAATGCAGATGACAGAAAGAATTTTAAGGGAAGCATGCATTGTCTGTACAGGGAACCCTCGTGATTAAAAACAAATTATGTGTAACACAGGATATGTTTAGACACGTATGAACATAGGTGCAGAAGGGGATGGAAATTGCGGGTTAGAACTTTGCAGGTCTAGAAAAATGCAGAAATTGCTCAAATTAGGGTCGTCCAGTCCTCATTCCTGTTGAGTCCATTTTTTATACTTTCTGTACGTAAAATCCATTTTAGTTCTTCTTTGTTCAACAGACAAGCAATATCCGCGCCTCTTGGGGGGAGGCTTGACCAAACGGATTATTGTCCATTTAAGGTCGTCTTCATTATGGCCCAAATTGGTGAAATGTTCAACAAGAGGGGCATTGGGTGTCTTACATCTGATCCTGCTGCGATGTTGGCAGATCCGGAGTCGTGCTTTCTGGGTCGTCTGTCCAATGTAGATTTTTTGACAAGGGCATACAATTACATAAATTACGTTACACGAGTTGCAATTGGTGAACCATTTGGATTTAATCTTAACATGGTTGATTGCGAAATCCTTGCCTTCAATTGTAAACTCACACACACTACAATTCCCACATTTTGCATGTCCAATAGGAGGATCTTGTCCCCATAATTCGGTCAGAGTGGGCGCAAGTCTAAGGTTGGGAAGAGCTGCTCTGACAAGATGATCTTTTATGTTCCGACTTTTACGGGATGCGAATAGGGGACGTTCAATTTCTAGGTTGCCTGCATTGAGTACAGTACAATGTTTCAAGACACATTTCCGAATGGCATGTGAGACTGGGGAAAATGTTGTGACGCATACAATGCGGTTTTTGACGGTTTTAGGTTTTGGAGATAGAAGGACGTCCCTGGGACAGTACCATGCTCTCTTGAGTGCGGTACGTACCAGTCTTCGAGGATAGCCTCGAGCTATGAGCTTGGTGGACAAGACTGAGGCTTCATGGAAGTAATCTTCCTTGAGGTAAGTTACGTCTGATTCTCAAAAATTGAGAGTAAGGGAGGGAATCGCGTAAAGCCCGCGGGTGATTGCTGTCATACTTAAGCAGAGTGTTTCGTTCGGTTGGTTTTCTATATAGGCTGGTAATTAGTTCGCCATTGGAATGGTGAATGGTGAGATCTAGAAAGGGGATAGAAGTTCTGCTGTGTGCAAGGGTGAATGAAAGGCCTTAGCAGTTGTTGTTTAGCCAGTGTAAGAACTGATGGAGACTATCTTCATGAGCATGCCAAATGATGAAGATGTCATCAATGTACCTCTTCCATAAAGTTATTCCAGAGTGGAACGGGTTGTCTGGGGTGAGGATTTTGGACATTTCAATGTGATCCATAACAAGTATGGCCAGGCTTGGTGCGAAAACTGCACCCATAGATGTGCCCTTCACTTGTTGAAAGTACTCATTGTCAAACGTGAAAAAGTTCCTTGTGAGGCAAAGTTCAAGCAATTGTAGTATAAAAATGGTCGGTACAGCGTGGGGGCGAGGCCTCAAGTTGAGTGTGCGTTCAATGACCAATAATGCCTAGACTTGTGGTATGTTGGTGTACAAGGATTCTACATCCATTGTACATAACATATCTGAGTCAGTGTAAAAGGGGTGATGTTCGACTAAGTTGATCATTGCCATGCTGTCCCTTACATAACATTCTGTTTTGGGGACAAATTCTTTTATAAAGTAGTCGACATACTGGCCCAGTGGTTCTAGAATAGAACCACAGCCGGACTCTATGGGACGTCCTGGCGGTGTGGTGGGATTTTTGTGGATTTTGGGAAGAGTCTATATCACTGGGGTACGTGGTGATTTCACATTTAGGAACAAAAATTATTTCTGGCTGAGAAACCCTTGGGATTTGGCATCAGTAGTGATTTGTAGAATCAAATGCTGAAGTTCCTTAGTAGGATTGGTGGGTAGCCTACAGTAATGATCTGTGTTAGAGAGTTGGCGGGAAATTTCCAACTTATATAGTTCCCTTTCTTGCAACACTATCCCTCCGCCCTTGTCTGACGATTTAATGACCAGAGAGTAATTGGTCTTCAGAGTTTCAATGGCTTTTTTCTCTTCCAATGAGAGATTATACGGAATGAAACGTTTGGTATTCTGGAGTGATGATGGATCCTTGAGTACCAATTTCTCAAAGGTTACGATTTCACCTGGAATCATATTTGAAGTAGGAGAAAAGGTCGATGCTGGGCGTAGTGGCGTGTTGGTAACAGTTGTGGGTCAGGGATTAAGTGAAAAATAGGCATGTAGGCGTATTCGCCGGAAAAATCTGAGCAATTCTGTCTGTAATTCCAGGAAGTTAGGGTGGATGGTTGGTACAAAGGACAGGCCTTTGCTAAGAAGAGATAGTTCTGAGTCTGCTAAGGTATACTTAGAGAGGTTAAAGATGGGAATGGTCTTCATATTAGGGAGGGCCTCAATGTTGTTGGATACCATGGTGTTGGGTACCATTGGTAAAATCTCTGGCGTGTTTGCCGTTCCCCTGGGGGGTTGTACCACTGTTTGGCACGCCCTCGTTTGGGGGGGTCGCTTTGGCCTCTGCCTAAAAAAGTAGGATCAGGTGGCCGATTTGAAGTACTGGGAGTCTCACCTTGGTCAGAATTGTCAGAGGAATCTGCGGAGGTATCCCAGAAACCAACTAAGTTGTTACGTCTGTTGAACCTGCCCCAGGGTCTGGCGTTTTGTGGGTTCGTGTATGTAGGATTGGTATAGAAATCCTTTTGTAGGTAAGGATATGTCCTCTCTAGTGCATATGATCTGATATCTTTCTTTACTTTGAGTGATTTTTTATTTTGCTCAAGTCTATGAAACTCATTGGCTGTTTTTTGTGCTTGCTCCAGTACTTTCTTGCAATCAGGAACTGAGCTCGTATCCTTGATTTGTTTTTCAATGTCATTGATTTCTTGCTCAAGTGTTTTAAGGTTCTCAGTTGCTGTGTCTATCCCAAGGACCAGCCAATGCCTAGAGCAAGTGGTACCTATGTAGCTAAAGTTGGTTATATATTTAGGGTTGTCCGTGAAAACACCGGGTATATTGCGGATTTGTAGACCCACAGGTATTTCGTTAGCCTTCAAATACTCAGTGAGCATACGGATCATCAGTTGGAGTCTCACGTATTTCTTTTTGCATTTCTCTAATTGTTCAGTAAGTGAAACATTTGTGCTGTTAGTGGTTTCTATAGGGTCTGTAAATAGAGAGGGGCCCTCGAGGATTTTTTTAATATAGTCGTCAGTGTAGAGTGGTGCGTGGTCTGACATAACACTTTGCTGGGAGGAGGTGGAGAAAGGGGAAGGTGAAGAAAGGAGCAGGAAGTACCCACTTAGGGGAGGGATTGAAGCTCAAATCCCTTGCAATCCGGCGATTGCGCTTACCATGTTTAAACAAGACAAGGAAACCCAATAGGTGTACAAGGACCTTGGGTAGTGATATTTTAACAAAACAGTGGTCCTTGATGAGGCTCAGTATTAACGGCGACAATAAATATAGAATGAAATCAGGAAACAATTATAAAGGTTAAACGGCACATGAATGAAGTGGGACACAGTCCTGTATCCAAAGCATAAAGGTGAAAACAATTAACAAAAGGACAAACAATCAGGCAAAACAAGGTGCTTGTTTGTAAATGTCAAGGGTTAAACAAGCGTGATAATCAACAACAACCGCTACACAGGGAAATCTTAAAAGCATCTTCACATTGAGGAGGCATTTTGCTCTCCTCCTTTCAACATTTTAATTTTTCTTTTAAACCACTAAGCCACATTCAAGCCTTTTAACGTATCACAAGCCAGCTCTTATTTAAATTGCAAGAGCACAGACAAGGAATAAGGAGTTAACTGGAGAACAGGAAGTCACCAACGGAAGCAACAGTTATTTCTGGACTGTCAAACACCGCTTAACAACACCAGTATACTTCAGGGACTCCTGTAAAAGCTAGATTTCTCTGATTTTTGTATTATGTTTTTCTTTCTATTACCTTACTTTTAAGTAGGTCTTTCTAGTGAGTGAGTGGTGGAATACAGTAGATTCACTAGTCCCTGAGCATACAATCGGTCATAGGGCTCCCTGAAATCAGCATCACTCTCCCTTTAAAGACCACAGCAGATATGATGTATTGCTGCTGCAAGTGGATATATCTATGCACAGCACTGTCCTAAGAGATATGCTTAATGGCATAATGTGCTCATTGAGCAGCCTCCTGAACCGTCTGGGGCTCACTACCCGAAGCTCAGGTGATTCTCCCATACTTCAGTCTCCCTGTTTTTCATGTAGACTACAATGCATTAATTTATTATTTTTACTGTAGGTTTTTCATCTATTGTACTTGGGTCCAGCAGCCAGGAGATGTGGATCCACTGTTTGGAATGGCTCTTCTTTCTAGAGTCCTCTCCAGACTGTTCTCTAGATACAACCTTTGTATAGAGTGATGCTTCTCACAGCAAGGTTGTCTCCACAGCAGAGGAACAGAGGTGTGAGATTTCTGCGCCTGGCTATCACCAGCCCAACAAAAGGAGTAAACAGGGAGAAAGTAAAGATAGCTCGCCTCGAAAGGCTTCCTCACTTTTCACAACAGAGCAGTCCCTCTCCTTTCCTCTACCAACCCACCAAATAGCAGTGTTCAGGAAGTCTATTCAGCAGTTTCTTTCTAACCAAAAATCCTCAAAGAATATCCATTAGAGCCCTGTCTTCACTCCCCTCACTTCAGTGTCTAGGTCTCTTCCTTCCAGATGCTGGAATGTGAGCAGTGCAGTTCAACTGTCTAGGAACACAGTCTTCACCCTTCCTCTTATACAAGACAAGGGAGGGAGTATCCACAATGGATCCCAAAGGCCTCTATTATTCTGGCTCACCCACGTACACTATGTATGTACCACATGGGCTACACACATCAACAAGCTTAACACATACTCTGGATGTTGTTACAAAGGACAGGGCAAGAGAACAGCAGTAGAACTTTACACAAATGTTGGCCAGTAGGCTGCCACTACAGTGACCCAGATAAAAAAAGATCTGTTCACAATAATAACCTTAAAGCATGGTATAATGTCACCACCTCTCTATGTACTAAACCAATGGGGGGGCATGACCAAGGTGGCGGCTGGAGCACACAAGTCTGACTGTGCTCTAGCCCTTGCCACAAGTAATCCAGCATCCTCCTACGTGCTGGGGTGAGTGGGCCCCCGTCGTGGTGTTGCCGAATCCACCCATACTCCTGAGTGCCACACACCAAGCCCTTGACGACAGGTGAACATGGTCGGGCAGGGCGGCTTCTTATCGTGCCGCTGCTCCAGCTGAAGTGAAGCTCTGCTTGCTGCCTTCCAGAGGGGTGGTGGCAGGGCCAACTGAGGCGATTACTGCACTTGCAGTCGGCGAGTACTCCTGGTTGGAGTAACGCCCGTGAACTCTTCCTGTTGGGAGGGTGGCACTGCCCGCGGAGGCAGGCGAAGGAGACTGCAGCGGCCGGCCCCATAAGCAACTGGGCTCCAACGGCCATGTGTGGGGGCCATCTTCTAAATTAAGGTCGCTGAGTGCGCCGAGTGAAGCAGAGCTCGCCCATACAACACTAATGAGCTGGTGAGGACAGAGCAGCGGTGCGGCGCAGGGGGCCCCCCTATGACTCGACTCTGAAGTGAGCGGAGTGACAGGTGGCCCTCGGATTGAGGCTGCTCTGTCCTGAAGATAATGCAGGCCCAGAGGTGGGTGCTTGGCCAATCTGAGGGCAGCATGGGCCTCAATATGCTCCCAAAGGGGGCATTGTGACTAAAGGCCTCCTACTCGATAGTGTTGCAGACTGCTTCCCCCGTGGGCCCTAGATGAGGGGGAATGGCTTGCCTGGTTAATCAGAGTGGTGCTGCTGCATACTGGAGATAATGCAAGACCTGGTCGAGGTGACTGGTGAAGCGGTGCTGCGTCAAAGAGCCATGAGGGGACTCTGAAAGCACCCCCTCTGGTGCTGGTTTGGCCTGACGCTACCAACCTGGCTGCAAGCTAAGAGCTTGGCGGAGCAACAGGCTAACATTTGGGAAAGCTGGCAGTGGGAATATTGTAAGCTTCAAATGGCTGAGCCTGAGACTGACCCGAGGGAGAAACAAGAAGGCGCACGGATGCCCCACGACTGAGCAGACTGCTCAGGAGTGAACACAGGTGGTGGAGGAGGTGCTGCAACAGAGGCAGAACTCCTTTGCTGTTCTACAGTCTGACCGCGCTTCTGACAATGCGTTGAACACTAATGACATGGAGGCTTCTCTTAATCCTGAGCCTCAAGGACTGGAACTGTAACCCTGTTCGGTGGACGATTTGTTGCGATGCATTCTGGTTTCAATGGGTGGTAAGCCCCACACCCGCGCTTCAGGGGACCTGCTGGAGAAGGGTTGGACCGCGGTGGAAGTTGGGGACCAAATGTTATATTTTGGGCTGAGTGGTCGGATATCATTACCCACTGATGGTCACGCCCCACTACACCGTATTGGACTTGAGATTTGTGCGCAGGTTTCTTGCTGTTTATTGTTTGTTGCACCTGTATGGCAGGGCACTAGAGGATTGCTCGTTCAGTGGGGAGGGTGTTGGAGTTGATGTTTGTGCTATGGTTGGGTTTTCGGAGATGGGCCTGCACGCCTGCCTATCTGTCCTTCACACCACTGCCATGTCACTATACACCAGACGGGTAGAGGGCGGGGGCGTATGCCCACTTGCAGAGGGCGGCCGCCCTAACTGTACACATTATACATAGGGAAACCTGAGCGCAGTATGACCCCACAATACGCCCTCCTGACATGAAATGTGCATGGAATAGCCACTCCTACTAAGCAGTACCATGATCATATCGATCTTAAACAATGGCACATGCACATCGCCTTCTTGAAGGAGACGCACTTGAACTTGGTCCAGCAGGTGGAAGTAGATGCTTCTCTCCAGTTGGAGCAGCTCCGAGTGGCTATCTCTCAAATAGCGCATAGTAAGACCCACAGGGACAGATGGACTACCTATAGAATATTATGCTTCCTTTAGTGTGTCCCTGTCTTTGAAGATACTAGAGGTGCAGTATGGAAGGTGCCTACCAGACTCGCTTCATGAAGCCCCAATAGTGGTACTCCCTAAGCCGTGCCGAGACCCACTGGATGTCCGCTCCTACTGACCATTGTTTCTGCTAAATCTGGATTACAAGATCCTCTGGAAAGTCCTGGCAAACAGACTGCTGCCCGTGGTGGGTGCACTAGTGCACGCGGACCAAAATGGGATCATCCAGGTGTGTAACACCTTTCTTAATACTCAGCGGCTCCTCCACCTGATGAGGACGGATCTTGAAGAAGTGGCGAGACCGGTGGCGGTGTCCCTTGACATTGATGCAGCGGAAGTGGGTGAAAATTTTACCTATCCTCAGTAATATCACTACTTTTATACTAGTTAGACTCTTTTATGATTAGCAGTTCGGGCCCATAAGAACTTGTCATAACTTGCCTGATCGGGGCCGGGAGGAAGAACAGAGCGAGGATGTATTCCCCCCTTATGTCTTTCCTATATTCTATTTACAGTCTCCCTTTTGTCAGGACAAGGAAGATATTGATGATTCCTTTAAACGGCTCCACTTCCTGGAAACCGAACCGACCCACGTGACGCAGTCACATGAATCTATTGGAGCCCTCGAGGTCTGGGGAGGAGACTACATATCCGGAAACCTGATGGAGAAGACAGCGTTCTCGAGAAACCAGGAGGCGATACGGAGCGAGGAAAACAGGACGGGGAGCCAGCAGTAAAGGAGTCCCGAAGTCCAGGACGAAGAAGAAGAAAACCCCGGAGGCTTCACAAAGAGGACGCTGTCCCCTGCCCAAGGACTGCGGAGCCAGGAAAGCCGTACAAGCAGGGAGCCGGACCCTACCCGGCACCACAAGATTGCCGGCCGCGCTACTGGAGGAGCGTGGCTCGCAGAGGAACGTGGACGTCTCAGGGGGTGGTTTATTAAGGGCACCTCAGACGCTGAGACGCCAATAATACCAAAGGGAGAAGGTTGAGCGCTTGGCGGGTAAAAGCTGTAGGCTTGGGGAGCGCGTAAAGCCGCACTGTGAACCGCGACACTGGTGGTGGAGAAATCGGGTGTTTTGCTCCTCCCTCACTCCCAATTCCCCTAATCAGAACCTGTACAGGACGGAGTGTCCTAAAATCCTCCTCTTTTCTGTTTTTTTCATGTGAGGAATGCCCTTTAAGTTTGGAGGATCACGAAGAAGTACGAACTGCCCTACCTCTGAGTCCAAGACGTAGGAGACCAGACTACCTTTCTTCTTTATAATGAAATAAAAACCTTTTGGGAATACCAAATACCTGGCCTGTTAATCCTTACACAGCCACATAACTCAATAACAACTTACAAACAACAGGTAGAACATCGAAAGGCTTTCGACACGCTGGGGTGGTTTTAGCTATTTGCGACGCAGATGAAAATTCATACTGGTCCGGGGTACTTGGATGGGTCCATGCTTTGTATGGATGCTGGTAATGAGAGTCAAGACTGGAAGGTTGATCTCAGACAGGTTTGATATCCAGTGGGGCACCAGACCGGGTTACCCTCTAGCTCCGTTAATCTTTGCACTGGCCATGGAACTGTTGGCGTATGCCTTAAATTTGTGAACGTAACAGCGGGGGATTTCGGCACACGGCCGATAACATATTGTTTCCTTATATCCGGATTACGCATTGGTCTCTCCAAGTGATGATGGTGCCTTGCTACCAGTGCTAATGACCTTGCTGGATGAATTCAGACACATGTCAGGCCTAATGGTGAACTGGGCAAAGTCTTGTTTGTTCCCCTTACACGTGGTAACAGACGCGAATAGAGATGTGCTACCCCAGTACCGGCTTCTGTGGCAGCTCCATGCTTTCAAATATTTGGGCATCCAAATTTACCACTGAGATGCCGATCTCACAGAGGGGAATGTATACAAGGTACTGGGATCGGTTTCTCGCTCCTTGCCATTCTCGACATCGCTGCCGTGGTCTCCTTTGCGTCAGATTGCGATTTCCAAAATGCTTGTTCTGCCGCGCATCTTGTACTTCTTTGCAGCATTTCCTCTTATGCTCACAGTGCGCTTTTTGGCTGATTTAAATAAGCAACTGTTGGAGTGGATATGGGGCACGGGCAGCCGACAGGTGGCACTTACTAGACTCTATAGGCCCTTTCAGGAGGGTGGTCTGGGCTCCCCTAACTATGAGCTATATTATGCGGCGGGGCAATTGCAGTTGCGGTGGCTATGGTCGGCCTATTGTCGGGAAATGGAAGGAGGTGCAGCGGCAGTTAGATGGGAGGCATATATTCACCTGGCTGTCGTCCCCCGGGCCCCACCTCCCGAAGGAGTCCCACCAGAGAAGGATCGCCCAACACTGGTGGCAGAGATACGTGCAGATTAGAGGGCCCATTCCTCATATTCACCATTGATTCCTGTTTGGCACATGCCAGCTTTGCAAGGAATTCTCACCCACCATGACCTCGCGAATTGGAGGGAAACAGGAAGCATGTACACTAGGGACTTGTATGCAGAGAGCACTCTTCGATCCTTCCAAGAGCTCAATGATATGTATAGATTACCGTTGGGACATTTTCTGGCCTACAACGCTGTCCATTATGCGATTGTTGTGTGCGGGGGGCAAGGGTGCAATGAGCACCCTATAGCAGGCCACTCTACGCATTGCTGTCATATGGTGGCGTGCAGAGGGTCATATCGGCACTTTACGTGGGAGTGCTTATACCGACCCATGTCTGTGATAGGCGGGTCCATGATCGTTGGTCCCTGGCCCTGCAGACGTACATCTCAGACACACAGTGGAGTCAGGCTCTGCAACAGGTCAAGGAGGTCTCCCGCAACCTGGGTTTCCATTTAACACAATTTAATTATCTTCACCAGACGTACCTCCCACAGCAATGCATCGCACGCATGTACCCAGCCTCCCACCGTGGAGGCCCCAGATGTGGGTCGTTGGACGTGGGCTTTCTTCATATGGTGTGGGGGTGCCCGGTGATTGGACGGGCAGGGAACTAGGTTGCGCAAGTTACTTTCGAACTGGTGGTGGAAGCGGCAGCGCCCACTCTGAGTTCGGGACTATTGGGCATTAGGCCCAGAGCCAAGGGAGATAGATACCTTCACAGGTTCATCAATTTGACATTTACACTGTGTAAGAGACAAATTGCTATGTCCTGGAAGTCCCCTTGATATATTTCTTTCTTGGTCATCTGACTGGGACTCTCAGCACTGTGGAGAAGTGCATGATATCGCAGTTTAGTGTGGGAGCTGTGGGTTGATGATGATGTCGTTAATAATGGGCGAGTGCCTCATGGGTGGTGGAGGGAATGGTACTACATACATGCTTGGGTTTCTGCCTGTGCTGCGATCGGACCCCCCCACCGGACGTGAGATAACTGCTTGTTTGCGGATATGTGGTGGTGTGTTGGCGTGGGACAGGTTGTTATGCAATGATCTTCTCTCTTTCATTAGGACTTGGTGGATGGGGAGGGAATGTTAAGGTAACTCTGACCTATACTTAATCTGTCCTGGGCGATAGCCCGTAGTTTATTCTTTTGCATACAGTGTAAAATCAATAAAGCTATGCAAAGGATGTACTAAACCCAATGTCACAAACTATGCCATACTTAGTGTGCCCCTTATAGTCATAAGACAAGTGCAGGACCTCTGATAGTCATGGACAGGCCAAGGCCTCTGTGCACACAAAATATTAGCGTGACGTCAGGGCCAAATGGGCCCCAAAAAAGTTAGGATAACATATATACACATCCATTCTCCACGCAGGGAACATACCAGTTCAAATAGTCGCATTTATATAGCTCTTCGTAACCATGATAAGGTGCTGTATTACATTTGCAGACAGGCGGCACTGTACTCCATGGGATTACTGTGGATGGAAGAGTGCATGTGTCTGCCACTACTGATCTTACACACTCATGATCAAATAGTAAAATTATCCTTTAGGTTACACATAGCATCATTCCAGTCTTTTGGGTACCCATGTAAAAAACATCAAAATAACCATTATCCATATGGCCTGAGCATTAGGCTAGTTTCCTATAAATTCTCATAGATAGGAAAGTTGCAATTCTATCAAAGAATGCCATGGACAATATCAAGGCCAGCCTTACACAAGTATGCAAATCACTGTGTGAAAGTATGAAAAGCAGCATAACATGACCAGTTTCCACAGTGCTGCAGTATGTAAAGACGCATAGCCAGGCAAAACACTTTCCATAATCCTACAGCATGAAAAATACTACAGCTAAGCAAGAGTTGCCTCAGAACAAATAGAGGCCCAACTATGGAGCTTTACATACTCAGGCAAAATGGTCGCTTACCTCACTATGGTGTTTATAGAGGGCAGCTATATAAAGCGCCAAGATCAGTTTTCACGGTGACCCAAGACTTAAAGCACCCTAGTTAGGCCAGAATCCGTATTGCCCCGGCATCATGTATGTAAAGGAGTATTGCCTGGCCAGTTCCAAGTAGATACTACAGATAAAGCATCACCGGACCTATAGGTGTGATCCTGGGCCAATCGTATCCTCTCCCCATACATTAGCATTCTCATCTTCCAAGATATGGAGCTTTTAGAAAAACGCAGTAGACAGCCAATTCAAACGCTGATAAATATGTAAGATAGAGATTGTATAGCAAACGTTTGCCTTAGCTTTTTTTTATGGTCTGGCAGCCAGGAGTACATGCTTTGATTGGGCAGAGGGTGTGCTTCCACAAAAAAGTGCTTGCCCTCCACACAATTGTGATCATTTTGTTTATTAATCCAGCTGCTTGAGCTTGAACTTTCAGGGGCACACACATGACACTGTAATGCTAGTAAAGTGTCTCTCTTAGATAACGAGATAATTAATGTTTTTCTCCGACAGCAGCACAGATGGGAGGAGGGTGGTCATTACCCTACATGGATGTTTAGGTCTGGCTTGACAGTGCAACGGTCACCTGAAATTTTAACCTACATCGATATTATTCTACCGTTCTTTGCTTCCACGGAAATAGATATTCTTTCCCATGGAAATTACTAGCAATGCTTCACATTACCATACAACATTTCTTTAAAGCCAGACATAGTGGAATTGCCAATGCTTGTTTGTATAATAAATGGGGGAATAAGTTTTAAAATCTTCTAGTTTAAGCAAGAGGGCCAGACCATTGAGACAACCATCGCGTCTCTTGCCCAACACAACTTGCTCTGGCAGATTTCCTTCATGCAGAGATTTGATACTTTTTTGGCAAAAACATTTGCATTCTGTGCCAGAAGAACAGAGTTGGATTTGCTGACATGCAGTTCCGAGAAGTTAAACCAGATTCTACAGAGATCGCTTGTACCATTGTCAATGGGGAGAAGGCCTAAAAGTGTTTTGGGAGTCACCCCGGAGTCACATCAAGATATAAACAAATAGTGAGGGGGCAGGAACGCATCTCTGTTGCATGGCGTTGTTAATAGGGACTTTCCTTGATAGGGCACCATTTAAATCCAACTCATACCTAGCCCAATCCTCTCGATGCAGTGGTTTCATCATTGCCAATAATGCAGCCGGGATATTCATCCCTAACAATTTTTCCCATAATATACTCCTGTTTGCCAGATCAAACACTGATCCAAAGTCAACAAAACAACAATACAGGTTCCTTCGTGTTTCTACTGCTTTCCACCCCAACGTCCAAAGGCTAAAACAATGATCAGTGGTAGAATGCTTCTCTTTAAAACCACCTTGCTTATTATTATTATTATTATTATTATTATTAATTGATTCTTAATAGAGCGCATGGCTACCCTTAGGCATCCCAGCGCTGGTTGCAACCATAAGCATTTTCCCGGTCTTACTGCAACTTCTGGAAAAGCCACGTTTTTAGTTGTTTCCTGAATGTAAAGTGGTGAGTTGTAGATCTAAGCTGTAGAGGAAGTGAGTTCCATAGAGTGGAGGCATTGTACGAGAACATACGTCCACCTGAGCGACCTCTCAGGATTTTCGGTACCTTAGCTTGGAGCAGGTTGGCCGATCTCAGGTTGCGCAGGGGTCGGTGAAAGGACAGAAGGGAGCGATTAATTTTGGGGCCTGTGCCCCAGAGGGTCTTATGCGCAATGCAGAGAGATTTAAACATTATGCGTTCTGAGATGGGCAGCCAGTGCAATGCCTTCAATGCTGGCTTAGCCGAGTGTTTTCTAGGGATGTTATATAGCAGTCTGGCTGCACAGTTCTGCACTACTTGGATTTTTCTAGTTGTGGCGTTCGGGGTGCCCAGGTATAGTGAGTTACAATAATCCAGCCGGGGGAGTAGCAGTGCTTGTACCATAGTTCTGCGTGCTGTTTCTGGGAGTAATGGTAATATTTTCCTTAGTTGTCGTAGGATTCCAAAGCATGTGGCCGCTACTTGTACAGCTTGGTTGTCAAGTTTGAGTGACCTGTCCAGCCAGATTCCTAGGCTTTTGATCCTGTCTTTGGGTATTGGGGCTGGGCCCAGGCAGTTCGGCCAGTTTATGTCTGAAGGGCCGTTTGCTGTTTTTCCGAGGATCATTAGTTCGGTCTTATCGCAGTTAAGCTTGAGGTATGATTGGTCCATCCAGGTAGCCACCTTTCCCAGACATGCTTCAAGGTCGACTGCGCTCCTCTCAGGGTGGTTGAGGGCTACCACCAGTTGAGTGTCGTCAGCGTATGTCACTATCTGGGCCCCATAAGGGAGGACTAGCTCAGCTAGGGGTCTCGGGTACACATTAAAAAGAGTGGGGCTCAGCGAAGAACCCTGTGGGACCCCACAGGTGAGTGGGATCTTTCTTGAGGTGTGACTGCCTTCAAAAACTTTGAATGTTCTATCTGTTAAGAAGGACTTAAGCCAGGAGAATGCCTTGCCTATCACTCCCACCTCTTTGAGTCTGTCTAGTAGAATGCCATGATTTACAGTGTCAAATGCGGCACTCAAATCAAGCAGGATGATTGCCACCGTGCCTCCCAGATCAAGGACTTTCCTAGATTCCTCCATTACTATTAAAAGTGCTGTTTCTGTGCCATGGTTAGGGCGGAAGCCTGTCTGGGAGGTGTGTAGAATCTCATGGGATTCAAGGTAGTTGATGAGGGTAGTATTTACTTGTTTTTCTAAAATTTTACTGACCAGGGGAAGTAGTGATACCGGACGGTAGTTGCTCCAGGTATCTGTATTGAGGTTGGGCTTTTTTATGAGTGCTTTAACCATGGCGTGTTTCCAACTCAGTGGTACTATCGCGGTAGTTAAGGACAGGTTGAGAACTTCCAGAAGTACTGGTAGTATAGTTTCCTTTATCTTATACAGCATGTGCGCTGGATCACAGGGGGATCCCGATTTAATTTTCGTGAAAAGTTTGGAAAGGGTATTCATATCCAGGATTGGGAGGTAGTCCAGATAATTTGAACCCTCCAAGATATTTTCCCCTTTGGTCCTAAAATTTTCCGTCTGCTGAGATGGAGGGAATGCATTATATATGTCAAGGATTTTGCTGTTAAAAATTTCTGCCAATTCCTTACATTGCTGAGGGGCTGATTCTGCAGGCCTTTCTGGCTGGGGACAGAGTGTTAGTTTTTTTGCTATTCTGGCAATTTCCCTAGGGGCATTGGCTGCCAAATTAATTTTTTCCTCATTAGGTATTAACTTACTTGTATCAACCCAGTCCTTTAGATAAAGGAGGATTTGTTTTGAGAATATTTTGGCCCCACATCAATTAAACAAATTTGGCAATACTTTTTGGGGTCAGAAGAATAATTTATTTAAAATATTGGTTTAATTATGGCTCCTTTCCAACTCTTCGGGAAGTTTCCAGTGTTCTGGAAATCAGTGAAAGCTAAATGAAAAAACACTGGTTCACCAATCAAAATTGGTTTTGATAATTGCAGGTAAATTCTCCGGTCACACCGCCCTAGTAAGATTTATACCAGCTATAGGCTTTTTTTATTCCTGATACGGAGGTGTAGCTTACGAGATCGTTGGGCCCGGTCTAGTCCCCACAGAAGACCTCTTTTTTACCTTATACAACTCTAAGAAAAATCTAACCCACACTTCTTCTGGAATCAGAGCTTGGGGCATCTTTATTCTAATTTGAACCTTTCTTGACCAGTTTCCAGAATTGCTTAGTACCCTTTGAGGCTAACACTGATCACATTCTATCCCCGTTTGCTTTGTAATACGCGATCTTCCTTACACTAGTTAATGTGGCATATTCAATTTTGTTTTTTCAAATGTTCTCCTTCCTTTCCTAATTTAGTACTACACCCTTATTTTTTCTAAGTTTTCTCAGCTTCCTATTTATGTCTTGCCAATGTGCATTAAACCTGTCAGGCAGGGTGAACATTTTTCTTGAGTGAAACCACCAAGCAATCAACTGCTTCATTTATTATCTTTTCATACCAAGACACTATATTCTGAAGTTTAATATTGCTACATTCTAAATCCTCAGAAAATTGCATACAAGCTAACAATGCGAGTTGTTTCTCATTTATGCAGGTAGCCAAGCATCTAGACAGTCGATTTGGAGGGATAGTACAGACTCCCTGTCCCTGATCCCTATTTTTAGACTCATTGACAGGTGCCAATGACCAGTGTCTCTGACCTTCAAGAGCTGGAAGTTCTCGCTCAGATCGAAATACCATAATTGGGTAAATTACATCATCAATAGGTCCTTTCACATTACCCATTGGAAGGGTTAGGCTGGCTGGCCTAACTGCCTCAAACTGGCCATTTAAGCACATAAAACTGTCTTCAGCCAAGCTCTGTTGCATCTCAGAAGCCATTTTCTGTGGGGCACATTTGGGAAAGCTGGCAGTGCGAATATTGTAAGCTTCCAACACATCCGCCAGGCCGTTATTGTGTGGACCGGGTTTAAGCGCATAATGAAATCTCAAATAATTAAAACAAGGGCACATTTATTTACAGCACACACATTATATATGTCATCCTGGAATCGCACCACCCGCTTGATTACTTGTCCACAGAGTCAACATATACATTAACCACAGTTATTGTTTCACAATTAACAACATTCGGATATAGGTATGACAACACAGGCCTGTAACCAATCACATTTTGTCTTTGCTTGTATTATTTGTTTAGCAATTTTAGTTGAAACAAGTGTCAATAAGGCCCCGTTTGGATGCCCTGCTCCCTCCCGTTGGGCGGCCCTGCAATTTTGTATAAAACCATCAAAGATAGGTATGGCACTAGATAACCAGGTTTCCATACCTTGCATTATTTTCTTCTTTTGCACTATTCAAAGACCTTGGAATCACATTTTGGATCAGATTCGAGTGGAAAACTATGTTAGAAACTTCCTTCCATGCCTTAGTGTTAATAAAAGCTACCTGTATTAAATCACTGGAGGCTATTGTCCTTAGGGAAGTGCAAGTTTTAAGGGCTTTTGGGAGGTGCAACCTTTTCAAAGGGCTCCACTTTTTCTCTTCCCCTTTTGAAATATATCAAAGTACAAAAGGGGATCTATTTTACCCATATTGGTTTTCTGTTGTCTATGCACTTTTAAAGATGGTGTAACCTTCGAGGATTTTGCCTTCACAGGTGCTGCCTGATCTACACACACTAAGTAATTGTGCCCTCGTTTTCCCTCTACCATCAATTTCTTCACTTTGGGAGTAAATGGGTGGATGACTGGGACACACTTTTCTAACTAACTTTTGCAACATCCTTTTTGAGCTGTACCGCTCTTCTACCGGTCTCCCAATTTTGTGATCTTGCTCCGCTTACCTCATTCTTCCTTTTTGAGCTCCCATTTTCTACCCATTCAATTCCTCCTCCAAGTCCCTTGATTTTATATTTCAGTAAGGACTTCCTATCCTTCCAAGCCCTGGGTAATGTACAACCATATATGGTATACCTCTGGTAAAATACTGATTCACCCCTTCTCTCTTAACTTACATTGGTATTCTTGAGATGTACACTGAAAATTGATTATGCATGGTTGCTCTCGTTGCTTCCCCACTCTCCTTCTCAGGGGAAGCCATTGGTCTTACCATAGCAGGCATACATGCATTTATTGCACACATATATTATGCTACACTTTTAATAGCACAGTCTGAGTTTTCATTCCATCATTGTTGAGTATCATTGCTTCAAGTGTACCACGCAGAGTTTTTGCTTTAGGAGCAATACTTCCAGCATGGGCGAAGAGGAAACAGACGCAGATTCACCTATTTAAGACTGGTGTTTGTTGACTTTCTAAGTCTCTTAGTTTTGTGCCTTCCGCAGACCTCATTCTGCTGGTTAAACGAACCTTACCCTCTTTAGAATTTTTATCCTCAAGAGGAATATTATCCCTCAGAGCAGAAACTACACTTGTGGTGTCATTGCCAGTCTCAGTTATTAACTGTGATGGACATAATGAAGATGACAAATGTTGATCTGGGTGAGTGGAATGCAACAAACAAGGAAACCAGGATAAAAGCGGCTTTAGATACTCAATAGCAAGGCCTGGCAAAAGATCCATAATGCGTGGCACTCCATTTGCAAAATATTGGCCATGTACATCCCGTTGATTTTGGAGACTGTAGGGAATTGGAGAATCCACAGGCTTTTTGTTTAAAGTGCTTTACCTCAAATACCTTTATTGAGTTTGTCAGGTTTAAGCTTTGAGAGGGATAATGACGAGAAGCGCAACCACTAACTGATCCATTCTTTAGGCTCTCTCCTAGCTGGAAATTCAATTTGTATTTATTTATTTCTGCCCTTTCCTTCTATTGCTTGATTTTTCCTTTTCCCTACATTGCCTCTAACCAATGGACATGTTTCGCCCTTAGGACCATTCCTTGTATTCAGCATCCCCAAGGCTGAGTTTAGTTTTCCTGATTTAAAAGCACAAAACATATGGGGAAAAAGCATGCAGCTTACCTCCTTCCTCCCAGAGGTACTACCACTGCTACTGCTGCCCCACCTTACACGCCCGGCGTATTCCACTAAACACGCTCTGAGGAAGGGAATCCTCCTATCAATATATTTAAGCGTGCAAGGGACTGATGTTATGTGGCTCACTTTGGTCTGACGAGTCTGTGTATTGAAACACCCATCTGGAGCTCACTGGCCTTCCACATCTAGCTCAGCCACCCTGCTGCACACCTACCCAGCCGGCTCCCTATGTGGGCAGACACGGTTGTGGCAAGTTGAGAAGTACAGCCAAAGGAGCTTCAAGTGGAGCAGACACACACAAGCTCTGACATTCTAGTGTCAAGTATTCAAATGGGCTGGGTGCAGGCACAAAAGTCGCGCATGACCACTGTGTACTTTATTTTTGTCTACTGGCACAGGTGATGTGCAACCGAGACGTTTTCACCTATGCAGTAAACATTGCAGTTTTGCACAAGCAACCATCACACACCAAAATAGTTTTTGTAAAAACATGAACTGGAATTCCATTCAAGTCTTTAGCCACAAAGGAAGAGTTTGTTGCAATCAATAGCCTTATGTCTGAATATAAAACGCTATTTTGGTGTGTTTTAGTTGCACATTCTTGAGTGCTTTACAAGTTAATATTTTCATGCGATGCCTCTAGGTTGAAATGGACCTTATTTTTCAAACACGATCATTTATGTGCCACAATAGCGAAGTGCATTTTCTATGTCTAAAGTTTTTATATTTAAATAGAGCACCACTGTGGCGCTGAGTAGGATTGACAAAGGCAGTTGAAACTGCCGAAACTCGTTTCCTTTTAAATGTTGTGGAGTCCGGAGAGACCAGATTAATTAAAACAGTGAATTCTCCTGCCTTCGAGTGCTATGTCTCTGACTATCCTGTTTGAGCATTTTTTTGTTGATATATATATATAGCATTTAAATGATGAGGGCGGTGTCCGATGCGCCTTCAATTGCCAAAGCCTCTGAAGAGAAGTGGGGACACTTCGAAACGCGTCAGGCATCCATGGCAAATTGAACTGCTTAAAGTTATCGTTGTGCCGGCGGATTGTATACCATAAAGGCTCTTCATGAGCATGTTGCAGTTCGAGTGCTCCCTATATGTTGGGTACTTTGGAGCTTGGATAAACATGCGGCACACCCTGCCGCGAAGGAGCACCACCCCAGGATGTGGGGGCCACGCGGTCTGTTATCGAGCAGGCCGACTTCGTGGGGCAGCAACGGATTTAGCATTTCCACCGGCACACCGAGGCCCATCTGGGGGCTATGAATGTTACAGCAGCAACATTACGCGCTCCATCGGGAGACAAAGGACACTACAAGGCCCATAATGCTCTGCCAGTCGCGGCAGAGCGTCCCTTTCAGGGCATGCATTGGAGCATTTAAATGATGAGGGCGGTGTCCTATGCGCCTTCAATTGCCAAAGGCTCTGAAGAGAAGTGGGAACACTTCAAAACGCGTCAGGCATCCATGGCAAATTGAACTGCTTAAAGTTATCGTTGTGCCGGCGGATTGTATACCATAAAGGCTCTTCATGAGCATGTTGCCGTTCGAGTGCTGCTTATACGTTGGGTACTTTGGAGCTTGGATAAACACGCAGCACACCCTGCCGCAAAGGAGCACCACCCCAGGATGTGGGGGCCATGCGGTCTGTTATCGAGCAGGCCGACTTCGTAGGGCAGCAACGGATTTAGCATTTCCACCGGCACACCGAGGCCCATCTGGGTGATATGAATCTTACAGCAGCAACATTGCGCGCTCCATCGGGAGACAAAGGACACTACAGGCCCATAATGCTCTGCTAGTTGCGGCAGAGCGTCCCATCCAGGGCATGCATTGGAGCATTTAAATGATGAGGGCGGTGTCCTATGCGCCTTCCATTGCCAAAGCCTCTGAAGAGAAGTGGGGACACTTCGAAACGCGTCATGCATCCATGGCAAATTGAACTGCTTAAAGTTATCGTTGTGCCGGCGGATTGTATACCATAAAGGCTCTTCATGAGCATGTTACTGTTCGAGTGCTCCTTATACGTTGGGTACTTTGGAGCTTGGATAAACACGCAGCACACCCTGCCGCGAAGGAGCACCACCCCAGGATGTGGGGGCCGCGCGGTCTGTTATCGAGCCGGCCGACTTCGTGGGGCAGCAACGGATTTAGCATTTCCACTGGCACACCGAGGCCCATCTGGGGGATATTAATGTTACAGCAGCAACATTGCGCGGGGAGACAAAGGACACTACAAGGCCCATAATGCTCTGCTAGTCGCAGCAGAGCGTCCCATCCAGGGCATGCATTGGAGCATTTAAATGATGAGGGCGGTGTCCTATGCGCCTTCAATTGCCAAAGCCTCTGAAGAGAAGTGGGGACACTTCGAAACGCGTCAGGCATCCATGGCAAATTGAACTGCTTAAAGTTAGCGTTGTGCCGGCGGATTGTATACCAAAGGCTCTTCATGAGCATGTTGCTGTTCGAGTGCTCCTTATACGTTGGGTACTTTGGAGCTTGGATAAACACGCAGCACAACCTGCCGCGAAGGAGCACCACCCCAGGATGTGGGGGCCACGCGGTCTGTTATCGAGCAGGCCGACTTCGTGGGGCAGCAACGGATTTAGCATTTCCACCGGCACACCGAGGCCCATCTGGGGGCTATGAATGTTACAGCAGCAACATTGCACGGGGAGACAAAGGACACTACAAGGCCCATAATGCTCTGCTAGTCGCGGCAGAGCGTCCCATCCAGGGCATGCATTGGAGCATTTAAATGATGAGGGCGGTGTCCTATGCGCCTTCAATTGCCAAAGCCTCTGACGAGAAGTGGGGACACTTCGAAACGCGTCAGGCATCCATGGCAAATTGAACTGCTTAAAGTTATCGTTGTGCCGGCGGATTGTATACCATAAAGGCTCTTCATGAGCATGTTGCCGTTCGAGTGCTCCTTATACGTTGGGTACTTTGGAGCTTGGATAAACACGTGGCACACCCTGCCGCGAAGGAGCACCACCCCAGGATGTGGGGGCCACGCGGTCTGTTATCTAGCAGGCCGACTTCGTGGGGCAGCAACGGATTTAGCATTTCCACCGGCACACCGAGGCCCATCTGGGGGCTATGAATGTTACAGCAGCAACATTGCGCGGGGAGACAAAGGACACTACAAGGCCCATAATGCTCTGCTAGTCGCGGCAGAGTGTCCCATCCAGGGCATGCATTGGAGCATTTAAATGATGAGGGCGGTGTCCTATGCGCCTTCAATTGCCAAAGCCTCTGAAGAGAAGTGGGGACACTTCGAAACGTGTCAGGCATCCATGGCAAATTGAACTGCTTAAAGTTATCGTTGTGCCGGCGGATTGTATACCATAAAGGCTCTTCATGAGCATGTTACTGTTAGAGTGCTCCTTATACGTTGGGTACTTTGGAGCTTGGATATATATATATATATATATATATATACACACATACATACATACATACATACACACACACACACACACACATACAGGATGTCCTAGATGTATGGAAAGGGCAATTGTTGTGTTTGTATTGTGCGATTTCTTTTTTCACTATGTATCGCAATGTCATTGATTCTCACTATGTTTAGAATGTGTTTTTGGGCAGCTGCATATGAAAAACATTTATAAAAAATGAAACAAAGATCTATGTGACAGTATTGGATACAAGATTTTGAATCTACCAAATCATTATGATTTTTTGCGTTGTGTTATAGCTACTCAAAAGGTTTTTTCTTCTTTTTTTCATTTGATGATGAGGGACGATGAAGAGAAGCGCACAACCCCTCAGTCTCTTGTTATTTGTTGGATAAGGGGATCATGTCCTTGACCCCTTGACACGGATGTTGACAGTGTAACATCACACACATTTCTTTTGCAAGAGAATTGTGATACCCAACAAAACATACTGTAGCTCATAACGTTACTCCATCCACGGCAACACCCCAGGTCACACACAGGGGACAAAAGATAGCTCTCCTCCTGGTTCACCAACCACTCCGTCGCCGGGCGGTTGTGGTGGGGGCATAAATGTTTCGAGGCCCTGGACTAGAATCTCTTACTTCCAATAGTTGTCACCCAAAGCCATGGTACAATCCAATACACCAAACTGAAATGTGTTGCAAAGATCACAATAAAATTAAATCCGCTGTTTTGAAAGCTGAAGACGCCATCATATATATACCCAACTCTGAGCCAAGCAACATCAGACTCCTCTACCTTCCTCCCTTCCTTAAACGCCCCGAAGGTCAGCGCTGCTCGTGGTGACCATGCAGGGGGCAGGTGTAATCCAAATGCAAAAAATATATATATCGTTTTCAAGCACACCTCAAAGCCATTTGTTTTGCATGATTTATTTTTGAAGCTCAGAAGCACGCCGAGCAGGAAATGCCGACTGCCTGTCCCCAGCAACAAAACAGACCCCCACCCAGCAGGGAAACCGGCCCCCACTGTGTAGCCTATCGGGAGAACGCCCAGTGCCCGGTAACAGTAGTCCGGACCCGAATATAAAACACCGCTATATTTTTTACATTCGTAAATGCTTCGCAGATCATCCTCTGTATTGTAAAATACATGCTGAGCACAGTACCCCAAAGGCAAGCTCTCAAGGAGGTTAAAGCAAGCACAATACGAAACCCTCTGGTCCTGTACTGCACACGCCTCCTTTTTTGGCTAGCATTGCGCTATGCAAACACCACATCAATACATACGTGTATTGAGATGCTGTTGTCTTGACCCTAAGGATGATGATTTTAGTCATCTACACTTGTAGAATTACTGCAGCACAGCATGAAGGGAACATGAGACTTATTTCACTAAACCGGGCCCCATCCACTCTTCTGTTAGGTCAGTAGCAACTGACCCTCAGAACATTCCATATGATGTGAAATCAAGAAACTCTGGTAACTCTGCACTATGGAATAAGACTTACTGAGGCTAGTTTTTTGGCTAATCAAGAGTCCTCCTTTCATATTGCAAAGTTCAGGCATTCACGTATTCAATACGTCACAAATACAAGTTGTTGAGCAAATAAAGGAGACTCCGTCTAGATGAAACAGGGCAATTAACTAGCAGCATCTGTGCCCTTGATTAACCAAGATACACAGAATTAAAAACAACTTCCTTCACAGGATTAGTTCTATACACATCTATTTTAGTTCAACCACGAGCCTACCCCATGACCCTTCTAAACGCATTCTGGGGATCTTCAAATGCTCCTGGGCAGTTTTTATTCCCATCTTGGTACACCGAGCCTCTGAAGTGTTATATGGTTCTTAGGCACATTATCGACATTGCTAAGTTAGCATGAGCTTCGCTGCCATGATGCTGCTTTTGCGCACGCTACTACATGACTTTGTTTTTGCAAGACTTGGTTTGTGCCTTTCACATGAGAACGGGTTGCTTTTCGCGTTCTCTGCCTTTCCTGGAGTTTAGTCTGAACACGATGTGCAAGGTCGATAAACAATGCCCCTTGTTATTCTGTTCTGGTCAGTCCCTAGCACCTAGACATAACATGCTACACAGCTGCAGTACTGAAAACTCATGCTTTGATATTACGTTGTTGCATGTTGTTTTAACACACTTGGAGAAAGCCGTTCCATGGAGAAGAGCTCCGCTGTTCCTATGATGTAAACCTTACATCCAGGCTTTAAGGTATGGGGTCTGCTGTCAAAGCCCAGAGATCGTCCTTTTTATGAAATAAACTTCTTTTTGTCAAGGGGAGGGTGGTCAGGCCTATAGGCCCTTATTTCCACAGTCTTTATAAAATGACTTCTCCCTTTGTATTCTATGGAATTGTAACAATGCTAACGGTGCTGAGTTTATGCATTTTGCTGCTAGTAGTGGCACGTATACTGTATTGTAGAGACGATAGTTAAAATAAACATTTTGACCTATTTCAGTGACTCTGCCTATTCTCATTGTGGACAAGTACGAGTGAGTGAGCGAAAGAGTACGTCTTGCTCCTGCGATTCCTGAGAGAGTCTGGAGTGTTGTGTTCTGGGTTGTCTAATCATTTGTAGCTCCGTGATCTTTGGAGGAGAACGAATGAGACACTATAGCTAGTCGGTTTGGGATTTTGGGTACTGATGTGGTAGGTTGGTACACCCCTATTCACTGAGGTCCTGTTTTCCTGCGCATAGGTCTGTGTATGTGCAGAATCCCTGCAACAGAAGGGTTGTATGTGGGCCCACCATCAACCAGGGTTACTGCGCGGACTGATCCCCCACATGCGCACACACACACACTCACTTCTGGGATATTATGACTCTAAAGTCACACCCCAAACAGAAAACTGGAGCAGACCCAGTATTTGTAAACTGCGAACTAATCCCCCCTAAGGGTCTCAAGGCGCTGGGGGCCGTCGGGAAGATTAAGCAAGCTATTGCCCAGAGCCACATGGTGCTGGGCTGAGCAGCCGCCGGGGATCGAACCGTGAGCCCCGTGCTCTCGAGCCAGCCACCCTGGCCGCTGTGCCACATCCTGGCCACTGCACCACACAGTTACTGGAAGAAAAAATCCTCTAAGTATTGTAAAGCCATGAGAGCAAATAACCAGACTAAAAAAGACAGCATCAAGAAAGTAGTTGATAGAGAAACACCATAAAACAAGGCACGAGGACCTTGTGATGCATGAAGTTTGATGGACTGCAAAAAAGTCAAAGTCAGCAATCTCAATAAAGTATAAGAAGTTGAAAGACCAGGGACAAGTGGACTGCACAAAGTCTAAGCAGCAAAAGGGACACCAGATTGTGGCGTGCAAGTGCAAGCAAGAAACAATAACCTGCACAATGATACAGAAGGATCTACCCAGAAACAGACTGTACAGGTTAGTGGAAGTATGGTCTGGAAAAACACATATCTATAGGAGGTCTTCAAGTTTGGAGACAGCAAATATGCCAATGCATGTGAATGAAGAGTACAGGTGTCATTTCATCAAACTCATAGAGCCACCAGACATCATACACCCAGTGACCTCTGATAGAGGACATGACAGCAAAAGATGCATCACCAAATTACATCAGATGAAGCAAGACCAGACAAACTGAGGATAAAAACTCTAGGAGTGTAAAGTAAATACATGACCTTAGTCTTGCAGTAACAAATAAAGGGGAGCCCAGCAGCTGCAAGGTTGCATAGGAGGAGTCAGTTGCAACTAGGGGACCTTCAATGACGGCCACATGATCAGTTTCTGGGACACAGTGAATGGCAACACATCCGTTCTTTGCTGGGTCCTTTGATGAGGGGTCATGCACTAAAACACACCAACTTCTCTGCTCCTTTGTGTGCAAAAGCCTCTGAAGAGTGCTCATCCGAAAGATGAGGATCTTGTGACAACAGAGATCAAAAAACGGTGCCAGAGAGTGTATGACGCTGGCTTTTTATGTATTTGTCAAATATTTGTATTAATATTTTCATAAGAGAGACGCATTTTTATGTAATAATGCCAATGTAAGGGCACACAATGCAAAACGTCCAGACGACCCGTATTGGTTTACAGGGCTTACTTTAATAATCCCAAGTGCTCTATATGTGGTAGTGTGGTCGAGCAGCTTAGGCTTATCATAGAGGAGTGTTAAGCATTTGTTGTATACACACAGTCAATAAATGGTTCACGCACAATAAGAAATCCAAGACCAATTTATAAAAATAAAGTAGATTTTGATATGAATTTAGACACCAAGATCTTTGGAATACTTTAAGTACTTTCGGAGTAATCAATTTTACAAAAAACAGTAAAAATGCTCAAATAATGGTTTTTGAGGTATGAGTCTCGAACGCAATAGTGTAATCCTATGGGAGTAAAAACATACACAGCAAACAGATACATGAAGTCGGAGTTCGGGGGTGCCCTTTTGGACTTAAGGTGCTAGGGGTCAAGGTCCAAAGAACCACCAGCAGTTTCGGGTTACCTACTCTGGGGTGTCCAGGTACAACGGTGCTGGTCAAGATGGTAGCCTTGAGCGCTACACTGTAGACGTCAGTGCGGACCTGAACCAAAGGCTGCAAGGAGAGATTTGGGGGCAAGTCTGGGTGAACCCAAAGGGGGGCTCAGGTCATGAGGACCCCTAGGTCAAGGGGAAGCAGCCAGTAGCCACGGCCCCAGGCGAAGGAGCTCGGGTGCATAGGGTCTTGGCTGGCTGGCCACTGGAGTTTGAGGCTCCCACGGTTGTCCATCTGTTCTGCAGAAGGAAGGAAAGCAAAAACCGCAGAGTCACTCTGGTCATGGATCTCATCTGTCCTGAAGTACCTCGACGTGAAAGTAGGCTTCCAAGGCAGGGGTGTCCGGGCTGGACGAAGAACAAGCCTTGGCTGATGCAAGTGCCCCAGTACTCAAAGTATGGGTGCAGGCGATCTCCTGGAGGGTATAGCATCTCAAAACTCGGCAGTGAAACAGGGCTGACCTCCTACAGCCAGAAAGACCTCCTCCTGATATGATACTCCCTCAGTGAGCCCGATGGCCGGCAACACGGTGAACCGGACAGATGCAGTCGGTGCCTGCAGATGCAGGGGATGGCTCCTCCACCCCAAGGGAGATGTTCGCTGGTTGCCAAAGTGCTGGGCAGTTCTCCAAGTGTTGGATATGATGCACAGCCGCAGGACGAGTCGGATCTTTGCAATTGTCAAGTAGCAAGCAGCCAAGCAGGGTTTGGCACCAATTTTGGTGCAGATCCATAGTTCTCACGATGTTGTGTTTCCCTTGTTCTCTTTAGTTCCCAGGAAGTTGAATCTGATGACCTGGTGACAGAGGTGCCCCTAAATACTCAATTTAGGGGCGTTTAGGGCAGTATAAGGTAGTAGGCAATGGGCTATCTATCTCTAGCGCCACTACACCCCCCTATATGACTACTTCCTGTGGGGAGTGGGCATAATCCTGACCCAGAAGTACCCATTTCACCAAAAATCAAGATGATGAAACCCTTCTTTGGCTCAATTAGCCCACCTTAGGGGTGTGGCTAGCCTGTGAGTGAAACACGCCTCCTTAATATCTAATTTCCCGTCTGCTCTGGTGCCAAATGGGCCACAGGGCAGGGGGTGGCATTCCTCAGGTCTGGGGGGATGCCGGGGTTGCATATCAAAGGCAGTAGAGGCTTTAAAGCCTCTGGCCTTGATATGCTAAATCACTAGCTGTTAGACCTAGCACCATTGGCGTGGGTCTCCCCTGCATTTTTGCCTTTGCCTCCTGTGTTTTTGCTGTGTGTTGGACTCCGTTTTGCTGGTCTAGATGCTTTGGGCACTTTGCCACTGCTGTTCAGTACCAAAGTGCAAGTGCTCCCTTTGTAAATTGTTGTTGTGGATTAGTGATTCCATGATTGGTATATTTGATTTACTTGTCAGACCCAAGTATAGTGCACTGTGTGTACCCAGGGCCTGTAAATCAAATGCTGCTAGTGGGCTGCAGCACTGATTGTGCCAACCACAGAAGCAGCCTGTAAAATGTAACTCTGGCCTGCCATTGCAGAGCCTGTGTGCAGTTTGGACTGCCATGTCGACTTGGCAGGTGCACACACTCGCCAGTCCCTAAACCTTCCCTTTTCTACATATTAGTCACCCCTAAGGTAGGCCCAAGGTACCCCTGTGGGCAGGGTGCATTGTATGTGAAAGGTAGGACATGTCCTGATGGGTGTGGCATGTCCTGATAGTGAAATACTGCCAATTTCGTTTTTCACTACTGCAAGGCTACCTGTTCCCATAGGACAGAATGGGGAGTTTGTTTATAACATCTTATAAACATACCTAGCCCTGGGAACAAGGTAGAAAAATAAAGTTTAGTATGCCTGAACTCAGAATCATAAACTACATTTTTTAGTAAGGGTGATTTTTACATTCTGTGTTTGAAAATACCACTTTTAGAAAGTAGGTATTTTCTTGCCTAACCATCCAGTGTGCCTCTGCTAGGTTTGTGTATTGCATGTCTGACTTTTGGATGACAGGGGCTGGAGAGGGGCAGCGGCTCCAGAAGTCTGATGAGTCAGGGCTGGGCTGAATAGACCTGGGCTGCATTTAGAGTAGGGGAGGAGATTTCCTTCACCTGAATGGGCCTGGTCTGCCTGCAACAATGCTGTCTCCACCTCATGCCAGGAAGCTGCACCAGTGAGGACAGAACTGGTTTTGGCTGGGTACAGACATTCTCTGCCTACAGAGAACAAAGGATTTTGGTGTATAAAAAGAGGGGCCCAGACCCCAGACTTTTAGATCACTTCTGGGAATCAAGAGGAACCTTTGCCAAGGAGAAGAGCCAGAGAAGCTGAGGAGGACTACTGCCACTGTGCTGTTTGCTGTCTGTGGTTGGCCTGCAGTGGCTACTTGCTGCCAAGGAAAGGAGAAAAGGACTTTGCTGTTTGCTTTGTCACCTGCTTGAGGAAAAGATTTCAAAGGGCTTGAAACTGAGCTTGCCTCCTGTTCTGAAGTCTCGGGGACACAAAGACTTCACCACCAGCTCCCCTGAATTTCCTTGCTGGGAATTCCAACCTGCAAAGAGGTGCCTGCTGCTGTGTAGGACCTCTAGAGACTGTTTGTCGCTGGGAGCTGGAAAATCGACGCAACATCGAAGAGGCGTGTCGCATCCGCACCCGTTTCCGACGCATCGCCGAAGAAACCGTCGCAGCGCCTGCCGCGGCTTGAGAAATCGCCGCACGACGCATCGGGTGCAACGATCTCCGAAGTCCGAGATCACTGCACCGATCCCGACGCAAGCCTGCTGTGCGGCTGCACGAAACCACGCATCGTACCAGATCGAAGCATCGCATCGAGGCGCCAAGACTGTCGCATCGTTGGGGGATGCAGTAAGAAACCGACGCATCACCTCCCCAGCGCTGCAGTAAGGAACCGACGCATCACCTTCCCTGCGTGTAAGGAACTGACGCATCACCTTCCCTGCAGCCATTTTGTTTGTTTTGCGTGACGCATCTAAGGTACTTTGTGAGAAAAGTGTCGCATTTACAACTTGCATTGAACTGAACTATTTCTACCATTTGAAAGCCTTATTTTTTAATACTGTATTGTGGTTTTTCGTCGTTTGGTCTTGTTTTGGTTTGGATAAAGATTACTTATTTTTCTAAACTGGTGTGGTGTCCATTTGTAGTGTTTTCACTGGATTACTGTATGTGTTCACAAATGCTTTACACACTGCCTCTGAGATGAGCCTGTCTGCTCGTGCCAAGCTACCAAGGGCGTGAGCAGGGGTTATTTTAGGAGTGTATCCCCTTTACCCTGACTAGAAGCAAGGGTCCCTATTTGGACAAAGGTACCTACCTCTGCCAACTAGAGACCCCCATTTCTAACACTAGACATGCTGCTGGAGGCGGTGGGAACACCTTCTGCCGAGCAGGCAGTGTTTCTGACCTCTGAGATCGTGGGCTCTCCCTTGCAGGGGGTCATAAACTCGTCTGTGGTACCAGTCAGCTAACACTATGTGACTAGTAGGATTACAGGGGGCACCTATAAAGTGCTCTCTGGGTGCATGTCATAAATCTGATACTGGCATCAGTATGGGTTTATTGAGATGAGGTGTTTGATACCAAACACCATTATCTTCAGTGAATCCGTTATGTAGCTGGGTAACTCGCAATGACCAGTGCCCAGTACATATCTTTAAAATGGCTTCCTAATCACTTGCAATGACTAGTAATGGAGCTAGGCATCACAGGGGCATATCTGCTCATGCAGTTGTGCCCTCACATGTAATATAATACACCCTGCCTTAGGGCTCTAAAGTCCTACTGTGGGGGTGACTTACATACAGAACATGTAGTATACTTGGGCATTCCACACAGGGAGTGAGCAATGTCGTGTTTTCGGAATGGCTTTTACCATTTCAAGCATCCTGCAATGGCAGTCTGCATGCAGTTTGCATGTGGGTCCCTTTGGGTGGCATAATACATGCTGCAGCCCTTAGAGAGTCTTTAGTACCCATGCCTTGAGCACCATGGGTACCATTTCCAAGGGTCTTACAAGGGATCTTAAGTCCCTTCCAATTGGGTTACAATTCACATTTGTCGCTTTTAGGGGAAAGAACACTGCATGGAGCCTGGTTAGCAAGCTTCAATGCCCTTTCAGAATTGAAAAACAGCATCTAGCAGTTTAAATGGAGGAAAAAGTGGGGGACATCTGCAACAGGCCCTGTTTTCCTACAGAGGCGCTCCACTTGCGACCCCCAGGAGCATCGGGATTACATCCACAGAGTATATGTGACAAGGTACAGCATCATTATATTTAGTATCCTGCCCAGAGATTATTTCAACGGTGAGAGATGGATAAAGGTAAAGAAGGCAAGAGCGATGAGAGGGCTTCAGCTGTAGCTAAGTGTCAGCGAGCCATGCCGTGAAGAAGAGAGAAGAAACAGATGGACTCCTGTTGACTCAGCGTGAGAGCTGCCTTTGTGCAGCTGTCTATCGCATGCACACCCATGAGTCACAACAAAATGCAGCTATCTGCTGTGGCCCGGCGGCCTAGGAACACAAGCTGAACACACGCAGTCATGATTCTGCGAAAGCGATTGCTTGCTGTGTGCCTTTACCTCTCTCCTCCCTCC
Source organism: Calotriton arnoldi (assembly GCA_963921515.1). Lineage (NCBI taxonomy): Eukaryota > Metazoa > Chordata > Amphibia > Caudata > Salamandridae > Calotriton > Calotriton arnoldi. The sequence goes on from CAWUFW010000130.1 coordinate 1,778,767, forward strand.
TCCCCCTCAGCCAGAGATTGAGATGAAAATCATACCTTAACGAACAATGGCAAAACCACAGACTGGCTCTCTGAGCAACAATGGTGGGGGTGGTGCAAACAGAAAGGGAAGAGAAAACAAACCTTTGGATACGCAGCAAGGAACCACGCGGGACACGAGATTATTTCCATGGATGTGTGCCTTCCAACTCAGCTCCCGCCATCTGCTCCGACCCTTCAATTACAGGCGTGCAGAATACAGTAATACAGCATTGCCTTGTCAGCTATGCGAGGCCAGGCTTCCAACTTCAAGTGAAAAGGGGCTCGCTGGGAGAAATGCTGCTCCTGGGAGAGAACTAAGGACCTCAGCGGAAGCCGAGGGCTCCACTGGTGGAGCTGGGCACAGACTTATTCATAGCAGATAGAAGCGACAGGGCGAGGCGCTGTGGGCATCAACATGTACGGCCTGATTCACAATGCTAGTGGGTAATCTACCTAACCCTGTAAAATGTGGGCTTTTCTGAAGGATAACCTTCCTAGCAAATACTATTAGGTGTCCCTCATTATGGCATAACCCCCCCCCCCTCCTTATATTTGCAAACATACACTTTTATACTTATAGGTTTACTTAGACTGATGGTTGGTTTGCAATAACCTTACCAGTCATTATACCCTCCCAATTAAATCAACCCACCATTAAGTCTTCTTTACCTTAGCCACCACAACCAGTAATCCTTGAACTGTGCGTGTGTGCGTGCACGCACCATTTTCTGCTTTCACATCAGTATGGGCTGTTAGTATCAAAACGTGCCGCCTATTCGCCCCATCTTATGCACATCCTGCGGCACTGGGTGACTTGTTTTCCAGCCTGGCCCTGTGTGCACGTGATGGATCTAAACAGGGAACATCCTCCAGGAACCAGGCCTGAAAGCAGAAGATGTGCTGATTCCAGCCAGCTCCCGTGAACTATCCAATAAAAGAATAGAACGGACCTCAAGGTAAGTCCATACTTAAGCAGTCAGTCAGAATAACTTTATTCGGTCTACTTAGACCATAAAAATAGACATAAAAACAGACTTAATCAAAGAACTTCAAGATATAAGCGAAACAAAAAATCCTTTCTATACAAAACAGTGAACCACAATTCACTGTTACAGACTCTAATCTAGTCATACCTTTCCCAGAACCAGCAATAGTGGCCCTGTAGATATGTTTAGGTTGAAGTTTACACTGAAATAGAACATAACTATTTTTAAATTGCTAAAAGCATGCACCTGTTTGCGGTCTAAGATGATGATCTGACCTTGCCATTCAGGCATCGAGTTGCACAGCCCTGGTGGAAGATCATACAGATCAGTTTTTATGCCGGAGCTTTAGTGGGGTCCTCTTCACCAATAAGATGCTGGGGGGTCTGAAAAGTCCATTATAATGCTGTCACCAGGTGAAAGGGTTGAGGCTGAAAACTGACCTCTAGTGAAACGGCATGGGAAAAGTGTATCCAGGGCCTTCTAGTAAGGATAAGTTCCAAAGAATGTAAGAGGTCTGGTAACATACAACAGGGATCTTAGGGAAATTTGGGAAGAATTAAGTCACAACGATGTAGATAGAGAATGAAAGTGTGAGGACGAGACAGGAGACAGAAAAGGCATCTTAAAGTTTTGACTAGATTCGGGGAGAGTTGCAGGGCAGAATGTGTCTCGCACCGCAGAGAAGCACTGAAAGGATATCAAAAGAATACAATTAATTTGTATTATACATATATTTCCATGCTCTGGGCCCAGAAACTGTAAACGATCTAAGATGTAATAAGTCAGGATATGTGGTTTTCATCCTCACTAGGGAAGGGTGAGAATCAGTGCAAATATAACACACAAGAGACAAACAAATATGTGGCTAGTGGGAATGTTTCATGTTTAAAATATTCTGCGCGCACCTACTTTCTCAGATAAAAGAGGAGTGATCCACTACAGAAGAGAAAATGCATGCATTGACCGTTCCGCAGTGCCACTGGCCTGGATAGGCTGACCGGGAAGAGTTGATTCACAAATCTTTTCACTTTGAAGATAGTAAAAGAACAACCAGAGGCGGCTTGAGTTGTTCCATACCATGTTCAGTATACTAAGTGGTTGAAGTAGAAATAAGTTAAGAGGTGATTTCTCCACTAATTGTTCCAATACAGCCTTTCCAGTCTGATGCATCTAGTAGGTTACAGACACAATTCTTCATACTCTGTCATGAATGATTATTGAATTTCAAAGAGGAGAGGCATCTACATAATCAGCCTTTATGTTGCAAGGAAAGGAAAACTAGGATCTAGGGCCAGATGTACTAAGCACTGGTGGCACAATGCTGGTTGGAATTTGCTGCAAGCTTTTTTCCGACCAGTATCGTATTTTGCGAACCGACCTATGTACTATTATGTTGCTCGCAAAATACCGAATCGTAGTGGTTCGCAATTCAACCTACCTCATGAATATTAATGATTAATTAATTAGGTCATTAATTGCGACCCACTGTGATTTGCTGCTGTCACAGGGATGGTGGCCTGCTGGGGTCAGAAGATCACCAGGTCGGTGATTGCATTTAAATAAAGCAATTTTCTCTTCTTACAATGCAGCTCGTTTTCATTAAAGAAAAATCGGGCTGCGTAGGAAAAAAAAAACGACAAACTAGACATTTTCTTTTTTAGAGTAAGCAGTGTTCCGTGGCATCACTGCCTACTCTTGAAAAATTTCTATGTCTTCATTCACATAGGGGAAGGAGTCTATAGGGGACCACTTCCTGTTTGCGAGTGGCTCATCACTACCTTTCAGTAGTCAGTAAAATATTAAAGTTATGCAACTGGATTTCGGTCACAAAACATTAATACATCCCATTCAGAATAGGTATTTGCAAAGGACGACCTAAACACACCCTTTCCAGATACCAATTCATTATTTAGTCGCAAAACCAAATTGTAATTTGGTAACGCGTTACTGAATAATAATTTGGGTTTGTTACATACCAAAAGACCTTTTTGCAGTCGCCAACAGCACAATATTGTGAATCGAAGCCTTCATGACCGCAAAACGTCTTAGTTCATCTGGACCACACTACCTAAGAGTGAGCAGTCCGTTCGCCTGAAAATCTGTGTATCTGCAGCTCAAAGGCTGATGTTCTGCCAAGCGGATACGTTTGAAAACTGATGACAGACTGTCGCAGATTAATACGCTACTCTTTGTGAAGCACTTGGAACCTAAAAATCGTACAGGTTGCAACAGCAGCAGAGTATGAAACCATGACAGTCGGTCATCAGTTTTAAAAACTGATGACAGACTGTCGCAGATTAATACGCTACTCTTTGTGAAGCACTTGGAACCTAAAAATCGTACAGGTTGCAACAGCAGCAGAGTATGAAACCATGATTCATAATTCCATCCGAGTCACACAGAAATAAATAGTCATTCTATCTCCGATGGAGACTGAAAAACGCCTCTGCATGAGAAGGGAGAGGACACTAGCATTTCTTCACACTGCTAGTTCCTCTGCCTCTACTCTGGACCATCTGCAAGTAGTGGAGCAAACCTGGAGAAGCGAATGGAGAATAACATGGCTACTTGTCATCTGTTCAGTGGTGGCTGGCAATCTTTGAAAGTAGTGATCATAATACCTGCCACGTGATCACCGCATTTCTTTTTAAAATTTCCATTTAGAGTTATGTTAAGAATTGCCTTCATCGTATTTTGTTGTTGGTACTCCCTTATGACAAGAATTACCTAAAATGACTCTCTGCTTCTCACACTCACAAGCACACTTACACCCTTTCACACTACACTACACTTTCACTGGTACAACTGCACCATCTGTCCCATATATTGAAAGCTACTCCCCTGACTCACTTCCACTCCCTCTCATAATCTTCAATTACTCACTCCTTCAAATGCACTCACACTCCTTCTCTCATTCCCTCACATTTTCATGTATCCATAAACACTATCAAACTCAGATTCTCATTCACTTTCACTCTCATTGACACTTTCAAACACACTCTCGAGCGCACTCTCATTCAATCTCATTCACTCTCAATCACTCACAGACACACACACATACACAGAGAAACCACATTTTATTTCTTATCTTGCTTTCTTTGCTAAACATTGGAGGTTCCGTGGCAGCAGCAGAGCGGGAATCTAGCGCTGGAAACAGCCAGCCATGGTTCACAAAGAGGAGCCAGACAGCAGCATGGCCAGGTTTGAAAAGGGGAAGACCTACCTCAAACCCTCTCCCAGCTTCTTGAGAGGACTGGAAGCACAGCCCTATAAGAAGCTGGGACAGTGCTGGAGATCCTGCCCCCGCTGCTCTGTGACACTTCTCACTGCGCTCAGGGATGCACTGATGTGCGCCCTGACAGCCACATTCTAGCAGACATAATGTGCTGCCTGAGGGATGCACAGTATGTCTGCTAGGGATCATAGTAGAACTATGCCGCTCACATGCACAATCCAAACACCTACAAAGTGCTGTGTTTTTAAACAACACTCTGTAGATAGGTCGTTGCTCAGCCCCCAAACCCTCTCCTCCTCCTCCCGGAACCATGAGCCTGGAACCAAGGCCGAAAGGGAGGACTTGCAGACTGGCAGTGTTCATGAAAACAACTAAGATGTGTTTTCATGAACACTGCTAAAATAAATGATGCGCAGTGTCACGAGAGGCAAGGAGTAGACTGTGGGGCCTCAGAGGAAGCTGGGCTGTGCCCTGAAGTCCTTGTTTAGGAGCAGTGACTACATCTATCGTGTGCATCAATGGACTATTACAGGCCCAGTCTCTTATAATCCCTTGGCTAGTGCATCAGTGGGCCATAACAGACCCTTGTATATCTTCTCTCCCATACTGCTTATTGCTGGGCATCAAAATGTTTCTTGTTTTTTCTCTGATCCTTTGCTATTTTTGAAGCATTTTCAACCTCAATGCAACTTCTAGCACTCCTCTGGTTTGGGAAGAATTATTATGTCACTCTGTTCACTTAAGTGTGTAATGGGCCACTTTATTGGGAGCAAGCTGGGTAACCCTAACTACTTCGGCTCCCATATACTAAATTGCCCTAAACAACTTATTAACATCTTGTTCCTAACCCGTCCCGCCACCCCTAAAACCTTCCTCGCCACCTTCCCCCACTTCACCTAAACCATGACAACAACCCTCAACAGTATGTACCAAGTTATTCATGTGTACTTGCATTGCTCATTTGTCAATCCATTCTCTAGCTTGTTTCTCCAGCCCACTCTTGGACCAGGCCCACCTCCTTGACTCTTCCTTTTCCTTCCCTTCTTCTTCATTCTTCCCTTCCCCATACTTAACCATCCCTCTTAATTTGCCCCCACCACTGCTTAATCCTAGCCACAGCACATATCTCGAAACAACGAAAAAACTCTACCTGCTCCAAAATGTTCCCTTTACGAGGGTGGGCGCTCAAATCAGGAGCACTGGCAAAGGTGATGCCTTTGCGCTCCCGGAGCAGTGACATGTTCTTGCGGTCCACATCACTCCCTCCTCCTCCTCCCAAACCCCCTGAGCACAGTGCACGCCGCTACCCGGGGCCCTGCTTGGGAGGAAATCATTATGCCACACCATTGACTTAAGTGTGCAAAAGACTGCTTTACTGGAAGCAAGCTGGGAAACCATAACTCCTTCAGCTGAGCCGCACATGCTAAATTGCCCTACACAACGTACTAACATCTTGTTACTAGCACATTCACCCACATTCACCCAGCTCTTAAAAACTCCCTCCCCAACAATCCCCCCCCACACTTCGCCTAAACCATGATAACCACCATCAACTGTATTAATGATCTATTCTTGCCTTCTTCATTTGCCAATCAATTCACCTGTTTGTGTCACATGCCCACCCTTGGACCAACCCACCTCCTTGACTCTCTCTTTCCGCTTCCCCACTTCTTCCTTTCTCCCGTTCTTCTGATAACCCAACTCTCCTAATCTCCCTCCTCAAATGCCACCAGAAAAAACTCTCCTGTGAGATGTTATTTCTGTCCACCCCTCTCTGCACAACTCTCAGCCACCTATGCCTTTATTTTCACTCTAAACGTGTCCACATACAATTTGTGATCCGGTGTAGAAAGATGTACCCTATAGTATCAGAACAACATTGGACATTCATAAACAATGTCTCTGTACTAAATAACCCTAATCTCCTTTGCTCTGCAAAACCCCGACATCTCCTCATTGACCTCCTACCCTGCTCCATTAATCACCATCAGCTTCTGGGCCCCTCGCCACATCCTCCGAGGCAGTAACTGCCAGCAGAACAATGTCCTTTCCCACCTGCTCTTCAGAAGCCCCAGATCCTTCATCAGCTCAAGACCTGTCGAATGTACCAGGTTATTTTGTCCCAGGTGTATCATCACTACTTTGGCCAACAGCTTTTCTCTCTAAATTCCCACAGCACTGGCAACAACTATCCCCCATCTCATACCACCCAGGCCATGACAACACACTGTCACCCTTCTGTCCTCCAAATCCAGCTCTTTCGCACCAAATGGTTTTCCAGCCTACGTCCCAGACCACTTCACAATATATTGCCCACCGATCCATACTTCTGACCTTTTACCTGACTCTTCCACCACACCTGCGGGATCAAAGCACAACCGTTAGACTTGCCTCACACTCTATTAACCCCCTGCTGAATGTAACCCAATACACTATCGCTTCTCGATCTTTCCAGACCCTTAAACTTGTCATCACTCACCCCAATATAAAGCCTTCCGTTGCTGCCCCAATCCTAAATGAGTATGTGCCAAACTCCAACCCACTCTATCCGACCTGCCTCAGGCATTTCTCATGACCCCAAGCACTTGCCTGGCTAGGACTTGTGAATCATCCTCATGGCAAAACACCGTCTCCATTTCCCTGCCTGGCACTCTCAAAAATGTTCCTAGCCAGTAAATCGGGCAAACCCCTATTTCACAGGACGTTTTATCCACATCATTCACCCTCACCCTCTCCCTTTCTGATCTGTCTTCATTCTATGCAGCCAAACGCCGCCCACTTTAAATCCCCCATTCCCAAGCCCCCAACTCCTTTTGACCCCACCAGCTCAAAAAACATCAATGTAAACAGTGCCTTAAACATCACTATTTCCTAGGCGGATGCACACGCAACTCTCACCCAGTCCACCAAACACCTCAAACCCTGTAGTGTTAACGGTTACATCTTCATATCCATCCCAGTTTCTCTGATTCATCCCTCCAGAAATTTCCTACCTGAATCACCAAGCAAGCGTCATACCCCCAATGCTCTTTTCCATAAAAGGCAATCCCTGCCAATTTCCCCCCAATTGTCACAGCTGCCAGACCTTTCAATTTGGCCCAGCGAGAAGCTGAGCAGGTCATTCGACCTCTCTTCCAATCCCCTCCACTCCTATCAATTCTTCTTCGTCTGGCACCTGAATATAAAAACGTCTTCTAGTCCATTCTTTCTGTTCATCACGTCAATTCAACCAACGAGTTTTTCACTAGGCCAAACCCAATTTACCACAGAATGTCCATGACATTTGAGCCCTTCATTGCTGCTCAAGGTGCTAAACCATGGAACCTTGCTCACTGTGAATTAGATAAGGCATTAGCCAACCCGTTATCCAACCGCACAATATGCCTGGCCCTGAACAGAATATAGAAGCTCCCCACATTTCGAAAACTGTCTGCAAAACACCTGCCAGGGGGCCACCACTTTATATGCAAAGTTTAAATATCTGAGCACCTGTTGCATCTCCTGCAGCTCACATTTTCTCTTCCCTATCACGTCCTTCAACAAATTTCTCAAGTTGGTCAGTTTGTCCTCAGGAATTCTCCACAACATTTCGACAGAGTCCAGTTCTATGCCCAGAAAAGTCAACCTGGTGGCCGGCCCTTCTGACTTTTCTGCTGCCAATGGGTTGCCAAATGACCTCGCTACTACCTCTAGCATCCCCATCAGCGTTGCACATTTGCCTTCTACATCCGACCTCTCCACCATCAGAAAATCAACTAGGTAATGCAAAAGCTTATTAGACCTGGCTTCAAACTGCACCACCCATTCAATGAAAGTACTGAATTTATCACTGTACATGCTACGGAGTATTACATAGGCATGCACTGGTTTACACAGTAGGTACTTTAAAACTGTATCCCCAGCAGTTGAAAGGCGAATGAGGAGAACACGCAGAAAGCATACAGTGGATTTTATGTCTACCTTACTCTTCTCTGAACTCTTCCCACAATCCCTGACCATATCTGTGGCTATGGTAGCACTGGCGTAAGACAGAAGACAGTCAACCTGATCAATAACGTCAGTCACCGGAGCCCTCTCGGGCTAAAAATGGTGATGGACTAAACTAAATTCACCCTCTTTATTCTTAGGTACCACCCCCAGGGGTGACACAATAAAGCTCTGGATAAAGGGCGCTGCAAACGGTCCCACCATCCTACCACTTGCAAACTCTTTGTTCAATTTGTCCGCCACTGAGCCTGGGTCCTCCCTGCATACACCCAAGTTCACAACCCATCTGCCCGGTCAGTGCCCTTTGTATGCTATCCTGAACCCCCACTTGAATCTGTCCCACAACAACCTAGCTGCTGCCCCGTCTGGGTATTCCAACAATCATGGGCGCAGGCTTCAGGCTTAATCGGTGCAGCTTCCCTTCCCCACCATCCCTCTGTTCCCAGCCCTTCCGCATTCTACAGGGTTGTGACCTGTTCCCCCTGCGCCTGGCAGCGCACGGTGTCTCCCTCAGGACTTGCAGGATTTGTGCAGAAACCTGCAAAGGTACATATAACAGGACCCTTTATTAAAGTTCCAGCACACCTCTGTTAGACCTTGTTTAGCTGTGTACGCCCACAGCCCTTGGGTGGGACGTCCCTAAAAAGGTATAGAAGGTAGGGGTAGGCAACTTGCTGTATGGTCGGATTGCATCGGCCTGGAGGGAGTCATATTGGAGTCAAAACTCGTGATTTGTCTCCTCCCAAGATTTTGCTAGTGAAACGCTTTTCCTGGCTCGAAACTGCTCATCGTAACAGCCAAGCCACTGAAAATGATGCTAGCCGTACTAATTACATCCAAATACTTTCACAACAGTACACTGCATTATGGGGCTCTTTCACAGACTATGCTCACGTAGAGAGTAAACGCCTCAGTTCACATGTCAATATTGGTCAATACCTTGGGATGCTTAGCGAACTCTCTCTTCCACCTTAAACCCCTTTTGGCATTTTGTCTCCCTATGTAGTAATTTAAGAATGTTGAAGCATTTGTTAACCCACATTTTTAGGTCGAGCCTCGAGTAGCGCGCAAGCGCTGCCCTGGCGAGACTTTAAGTAAGGGGGTTTCGAAAGCTGACCACACGCTCGTGCGTCGTGGCCTTTTTCGGGCGGTTACGCGCAAGCAAAAGGCCATGGTGCACGAGCGTGTGGTCACGCCTGCTGCTCGCAAGCGCACAAGCGCGCGCGACGTGCACTACAGCGCGTGAATACCCTCCCCCCTCCTCCCACTCCCTCCTCGTCAGCTTCATTTTCCTTTCACTTTCGCGCCGCGCGGCCGTGTCACTTTCACGGCCGCGCGGCTATCAGCTTCATTTTTTAAATTTTTTTTATTAACTTTCAGCGCGAGGCGCGCGCACCACTCGCGTCGTCCCCCCTCCTCCCAGCGCGTGCCTTCAAATGCTTGTTTTTTTATCTCCTGGGTGCACACAAAGCCTCGCTGATTGCTCTCTTGATTTGTTAATGAACCTGTGGATGCAGTCATAGCAGTGCTTGTTTTGAGAGGCGGCAAGGGAGTACACTTCTCTTGGTGAGTGAGGCGCTTCGAAAGAGGTGGGTGTTTCAACACGCATCTTATCAAGCCTCTGACCCCGGGGGCTGCACGAGGCGCTTTATTTTGGGCAGGTCGGTGTGATATTCTCACTCCCTCCTCTTTTCTCGGACGAATCGGGCATTTTGTTCTTAGGAGAGGTAATGGTGGGACGTTAATGTTTTTGTTTTGGATTCTGGAGTTTAAAATCTGTTTTTTTCTTTTAAAGAGATTAACAGGACTACACGTCCCAGAATGCAAATAAAAAGAACGCGGGCAGTGTGCGCTACACACGGAGAGACCTGGGAAACTTGAAAGTTCTGTGGGAAGGTGCCAGTACACAGATGAGCACGAGGCGCAAGAGTGTATGAGGGTTAAACAACTGTGTCTGTTTTCGGGATATATGCAGTCTCCACAATCGGAGATGTGAGGGGTTTTAAGTTTCACCTCCTTCCACAGACCTGTATGCACCGTACTCCTCAGCAGTGGAAGGTATTTGATCCTGCTACGTTTAATAAGATTGTATATGTGATGCAGAAAAGACATGTGTTCCTTGTTGTTGAATAAAAGAAAAGCTGTCAGTTATTTATGCCAAACATTCACAAACGTTGTCCTTTTCCCTACGTAATTTCTGGCATGTGACATTTAGTTGCAATTTAACCAAGTATTCATCTAATTAATAATTTGTGCGTAGCTGGTAACAGTTTCTCGTTTAGATGCATTTCTTTTTGCGACATATCAGGTTTTCGTTTTGTATTCGAAGTCCTAAAGATAGCCATTGGCCCAAAAATATTTCCAAAGCCCATAATTGTTTGTCACCCCTCACCCCCCCAAATATAAGGAGCGACTAGTGTGCGTTTTGGGAATTGGCAGAGAATGTTACCGATAATGTTGGTTGAACGGTGTATGGAATAGATAAACACAACACGTATGCAGTCACTTCCCTTTGTTCTTATATCGCTTCCTGTCTTCTCTTGTCCACTCTTCCTTCCTCCCTTAGTCTTTCCCCCTGTCTGCTTTCAAGCCAAAAGAGTCGTAGTTTGGGAAAAACAGCATTTGTCCAGCCCTGAGCACTCTGGACACCCTTATGAATGTACGTATATTTTGTTTACATTTGTCTCCGACCCAAATATCTTTACAAGAACCTTCGCCCATTTTATAACAATAGTAGAGTCATCGGTGTTTTCAAGGCAGCATGTGGCACATGCCTTTCCCGTTTATAATCTGCAGTGTAAGATGCTCTAGGCAGCCTACCAAACAGCAGCATCTTACATTGTTTGACTGTAATAGTCGTCCGTATTATCACTTGGAGGTCAGGGTTTCTGCCATCCTTCTGGTGCTTGTGCTCATCTGAAACGGGATTAAAGTGCATCGATTGCATTGGTGGGCAAATGAAAGCTAATGTTTGCAGGGAGGTATCATTTGACATGGAGGCACATGGTTAGTGTGTTAGCTTTTTAAAAAAAAAAAAGTTTATAGATTTTTGGAGGGGGTCGGGGAGGCTACCATCATTAGGTAAGGGGAGCTGTGGCTAGTAGTGGTGGAACAAACTAATTATGGTTGCACTTCCAGAAATGTAGCCGGCGCGATTGCTCAGTAATTTTAATATTAATGTAGATCTGAGAGTTACGAGTTCTGATTCCTCACAGTCAGTTCAGCCTACTATGCTTACGGGGTCAGTACATTGAGCGCCATTACAGCTACTAAGATTAACTAAGACCAGATAATTAATATGCAGAAAAGGGCAAAAAGTGCTGCAAAGTGTTGTATTAAAAAGGCACTAGAGTTGCTGTTTTTATTCCTCTCAGATCCGACTTCACCCACAACGTATTAGTAATTCAAGGCTTAATTTGTAAATAAAGTGCCAGGGCCCAAGGCATTGCTCACCAGGCCACTGCAGGAGACACGTTTCCTTTCCGTTGTGCTATACAAGTGTGTTTGTGTGCCTGAATCTTGTCCGTGTTTAGGCTGAGTCTCCAGATGCTGTACTGTAGGAACCTTTGAAGCCTCCTGGGCAGTTTGGGGATATCAAAGGGCCCTAGGAATGTGGCTGTAATTGTTTTATAACTCGCTAGAAATCAGACCCCCTTGTGTTGGTAGATCCCAAATGGCTGGGATTCCACAATTTGTTGCTGTTTATGCCCTGCTGTAACAAGCATTTACAATGCCATAGGTCTCGCATTTACGCGAGTTTGAGCTATTTGCATTGTAAATGACAATGCCTTTTATTTATGTTTTGGTTTTTGAAACGTAAATAAAAAGCATTGTCATTTACAATGCCAATAGCTTAAACTCGCGTAAATGCGAGACCTATTGCATTGCAAATGCTTGTTTCTTTGGTGCTCAGCATCAACTGACACCCTAGCAGGTCTTCTACTCCCATGTACTGGAGCGTCATCTGTTGTACTGGGTCACCCACTTACCCCGATGTGGACCCCTCCTTCCCAGTGTGCATCTCACCACCCAAATTATCCTTAACCCTGTCTGTGATCAGTCCTCTGCTGTGTTGCCCCATCCACCACACTCCACTGGAATGAGTACAAAACCCCATTGTGTTGATCACTACTCCAAGGGACCACTTCCCGAGGTCTCATCACCTTCCGTCTGCACTGCCGCTGACCTCGTGCAATGCTGCTGTTCCAGACTTCTGTCCCACATTTCCCACCATGCTCTCTGGATGCTCTCAAACTCACTTGCACCTCTTCCACAATTGTGATCTGGTTCTCCCATACACTCATCCTCTCTCCCATCTTATTGTGCCCATCCCTTGCTGAAAATGCCTATCTTTTGCATGGTCTACCCCTAGATCTTTTGCCTGGACTGTTTTTGCTGGCTGTAGAACTTTGTGCACTTTACCAAATGGATGAAAAACAGCTGCCTACAACTAAACACCAACAAAACAGAAGTACTCATCATGGGCCCAAACCCCGACGCCTGGAGCGACACCTGGTGGCCCCCCGCCCTCGGAAACCCGCCAACCCCCACGGACCACGCACGCAACCTGGGAATCATCCTGGACTCTGAGCTCAAAATGGACCGTCAGATCAACTCTGTCTCGTCTTCCTGCTTCCGCACCCTCCGCCTCCTTCGTAAGACCTTCAAATGGATCCCCCTCGAACACCGAAAGACCGTCACTCACGCCCTGGTCACCAGCAGACTCGACTACGGCAACGCACTCTACGCCGGAATAAACAAAAACCTCACCCGCAAGCTACAGAACATCCAGAACGCCGCTGCAAGACTGGTCCTCAACCTGCCAAAACACTGCCACATCTCCCAGCACCTGCGCACACTCCACTGGTTCCCCGTCGAGGCGAGAATCACCTTCAAGATGCTCACCCACGCACACAAGGCCCTCCACGACACCGGACCAGCATACCTGAACAGCCGACTCAAATTCCACACACCCCAAAGGACCCTACGATCAGCCCAGCTCTCCTACGCCGTGGTCCCCCGCACCAGAAAGACCAGATCGGGAGGCCGCTCCTTCCTCGCGGCCAAAGCATGGAACGCCCTTCCGCTCCACCTCAGACAGACAACATCGCTCCCCATCTTCGCAAGAAACCTCAAAACCTGGCTCTTCGACAGACCCCCTCCTTGATGGAATGGAACCTGCACCCCCCCGCCCCCAAGCCCTAGCGCCTTGAGACCCTTACGGGTGAGTAGTCGCACTTTAACAAACCCCTGATTGATTGATTGATTGATTACCCCTGCCAACCATTGATGAAGCGCCTTTGTTCAGCTTTTCAACATAATGAAATTGGTATACCTCTAACTGTCATACCACTAATTGGCATCTTTAACTTACCTATAAGACCCTAGTATATGGTACAGACTGTACCCAGGGCCTGTAATTTAAATATCATCAGTGGACTGCAGCACCCATTGTGCAGTGACAAGGCAAGCGTGACTGCATGCTAACGGTGGGCGCTGAACTCCGCTCTGCTGGCGTAGCTTGCGAAGTTTTTTCCACTTCGCTTGAAGTGTGGAGTTCAGTAAAAACAACTCCACTTCCCGCGTAGCGGAGTTTACCGGCGCCAGCTGCCAGCCCACCCCCATAAAGGTTATCGTTATTAATGATAAAAACTGGACTTGATGAGCTTGAGATATTGGTGCACTATGTCAAAAAGTGAAAAACGGAAAGCCACAAAAAGTAAATACTCTTTTCGGGAATGCAGTTTGCTATGTGGTAGCTGTATGTGGGCTTGGACGAGGGCTGTTTAAATCAAAAGTCCCAGTGTCTTGCATTACATTCACTCCATATCACCGGGACGCTGGGTGTGCAGCCCAGACTTTCATCAAGCAAAACACTGCTTCTTGGGACGTAAAATCTTCTTTTAGAAACAACTGGTCTAATATACTGGAAAATAATGATTTGCAAGAGGAAAGCACAGGACGGAAAAAGTTGTCATTTAATTATCTGTTAACCCTACAGGTATCTGAACAAAATGTTTGTCCAACTTTAACGGATAACAATTACACATCAAAATAAAACAAAAAATAGAGTGGCTGGCTACCCCCTTCTCTGCCTAGTTCGGTATATTTACATTTAAAAAAATGCATTTTCATTGTGGTAGTTCCTGAACCAACACTGCGCCCGTAGCACCACCCTTGTGTTCTAAACAATGAGGAGTTTTGGGCAAGAAACCGGGACCATTGTCGAAATCCCAGTCCGCCCAATGAAACTCAGAAAGGATTACGGTAAAAACAAAATCGGCGTACAATTCTGTTGAAACTGGGGTTTCTGGTTGGCTAGGATATGCACCTAAGCAAGGCAGAACCCACCACTCTAGTCAGGGCAAGGGAGTTACGCACCGAAGATAACCCCTGCTCACCCCCTTGGTAGCTTGGCAGAGCAGTCAGGCTTATCCCAGAGGCAATGTGTGAAGCGTTTGCATAACACACTCACACAACAGTGACACACTAGGCACACCACAAAAGATACTCCACACAAGGTTATATAAAAATATCCTTTGTATTATCCATAAAAACACATTCGAACACAATCACATATATTACTGTGCCACTAGGCACTTGTCATGACGTCACACAGAGTACATAAATCACTAGGCCAATCGGGCCACTGGCATCAACATCAATTAGCACAACCCAGTAGCTACTGGTAGGAACTGTACTTAGCATAACACTTGTAGAATGCACACATCATACCTTATCATTACTGTGCATTGTGCATACCACCATCACATAAATCACTGTACCCGTGGTGCAAAACCCTGATAATGCAACATCACCTACATGTACACTTCAGTGCATAAACTGCAAGAGATGGCACCTGAATCATCAGGTAGTAAATGTGCCTCTCCCCTCTTAGGCTCCTGGGCTACCTGCCCGCCTACCACGGAGAATGGGTTAATGTTATACTCGGGGTCACGTCCTGGGCTCGCCCCGCAATGCCTCTTCCAAGAGTAAGGGCTTCCAAAGTACGTGACACTCAGGCAGCTGCCCGTGATCAGGTGGCACAGCTTCGGACACCGATCTCGTATGTACATGGCGCGAGCAAACATAAAAGTCTCAAGGCCGATCAGGCCCAATGTCGGGGCAACTCTCTCACGGGCTATCTTCCCCTGTCTCACTGACCTGGCGGCCGCTGGCTAGGGCCTCCCGCCCTGGCTCCTTGAACCGCAGCTGTCCGCAACCATGCGGTGCAGCCGCTCCAGCCTGGAAATATGGAAAGTGGACGGCAAGGCACAGAGCGAAGCATCCGTCGGCTCCGCAGTGGTCGGCCCCACCCACAACCAGGATTTACCTCTGCCTGACTTCCGGCGGTTTCTCGCGTCTCGACTGCAAAACACAGAGCAAAGTCTCCGTCGGGGCTGCAGCCCTCCTCACGGAGCAAGCACACTCCGCGCCCACAGTTTGTGGAAGATGGAGCCCACTCCTTGGGCTCAGGAAAATAAAGTGGGAAGCGCCCACCACGTGCTCCTGATGAGTGGGCACCTGACCTCACAGAGCGCTCACAAAGCGCCTTGGCACTAAGGGAAGCCAAGCGCCCCACCTGCACTTGACCACGGAATGCAGGGAATGCGAGGCGCTCACCAGCGCTTGATTAGGAGGCCATCAAAATAAAGTGCTCAGCCTGTCTCCACCACGGACACGAAACAGGGAACTTGCAGCGCTCACCAGTGCTATGTTCGTGCTGGGCTCCTTTTAGAGCAATGGGGCATTCAGTCTCAGGCGAGCAGGCAGCAGGCCAGCATACAGGGTCCTTGGGCATAGATGCAGCCTCTCCAGCAGATCAGCACACAAGACAAAGTCCCCGCGGCGGCTCCCTGCCAGCACAGCAATCCTCTGGTACCACAAAGCACCTTCTTCAGTTCTAGTCAGTTAAAAAAACATGGGTTCACAGCCCCAGTACTTATAGTCCAAATGTCTTTTTTCTCCCCTGGCACAGGGCCCTGAGCCCAGTCTAAACCAGTTCTGGGGGCACTTTAAAATATCTTTACAAGTGCACAACACCCTCCATTCACAGTGTAATGCTTGGCTCCAGACACACCACAAGGGGGCGGAGCCGTCATTGTGGAAGGCAGGCACAGCCCTATTCAGGTGCAACTCCTCCCACCACTCCAAATGTAGACCAGGCCTATTCAGCCTAGCGCTGAGTCACCCAGGGAGGGCAGGACACACCTCAACCCCCCCCCAGGACCTGGCTGGAGTGAATGCACATCCCCTCTCCCCTGCAAGTCAGAACCAGACGGTCAATACATATCAGGCAGACACAAAGACACATAGCGCACACAAAATTCTAAAAGTGGCATTTCTAAAATAGTAATAATAAATCTGCATTCACCAATAAACGGGATTTATCACTACTATTCCAAACATACCAAACGGGATCATGCTTCTCCTCTCAGATCAGAAATTACAACTGAAGCACATATCAGGGAATCCCCTGTGCATCTCTATGAGAGGGCAGCCTCACAGCAGTGAGAAACCAAATAGGCTGTTTGTCACTACCAGGACATGCCACACAGTTAAGGCACATGTCCTACCTTCTACCTACACCACACCCTGCCCCTAGGCCCAGCTAGGGCCTACCTTAGGGGTGACTGATAGGTAGTAAAATGGGAGTGGCAGACGTGGCAACCACTTTATGTGCCACGTCACAGCGGCAGTAAACTGCGTGCGCAGGCCCTGCAGTGGCAGAGGCCTGAGATAGGTTTGAAAGGCTACTTTGGTGGGTGGCGCAATCAGCGCTGCAAGCCCACCATTTTGCCTTCCCACTTTTACCAGCCAGTAATTAGCATGTGAATAGGCATGAATGAGGTGTGAACTTCCTCCCAGGAGTAAACAATAGGCTGGCCTGAATGGGAAGAGCTGACCCATCTGAACCTGACAGAATATGCAGGGGGCTGTGAGGATCCTTTTTGATATTAAAAAGTCAAATCCTGCTTGAATGTCACATCCTGCTTGACAGGCCTGCTGGGGTTTTTCATATGATACTTGTGGCACACTCCAAAAAGGCCTCTCCTGTCACAGGCAAATGTTGTTGGGTCCGATAAAAATACGACACCAAGATGTTGGATGTTTATTGAATGTGATAATTAGTGCATATTCTATGTTTTTTGGGAAATAACATGCAGATTTCGGTGCTTACCACACCAAAATCCATGTTATGGTAAATACTGTTCTGATTTCCCCTGTTAAATTCCAACAGGTTGGACTTGCCGAAATGTAACAAAAGGTGAGGTATTTAACACACTCAGTAATTACCTGGTGCGGTGAGTGCCACAAAACTCAGAATTCCAGTCCCTGCACAAACAGTTGGAAAGCAACAAACCACTCATAATCATGGCCAGTGTGAGCTAGTTAAAACTACAGTAGTACTACTTAGTAGTAAATGTAAGAGGGATTGGGGGAGTGGCTGGAAAAAGGGGCATATTTACCACTAAATGAGAGCAGTTCATGGAGGAGTAAGGAGAGCTTTAGGGAGTGGTTTATGAAGGGACATGCACCTACCCACAAAGAATATGTCCATCACTCTTCACAAACTGCACTTCCAACGTTACTACAGCCAGATGGGACTCAAAAGAGTAGTAAATTACTCCAGCTCAAAGCTTCAATACGTCCAGCACCACACATGGCCAGCCACTGGTACTGCAACACCCTCCGATAGAAACTAATGGTGGTAGGGACTTTAAAAAAAACTGAGTAGGAAATAACGGAATGTTGCATTATTTAAAATGGTTAAAAATATAAATAAATACAATTTACTGTTGAGAAATATATAAAACTAACATCTTTATCATTTACTTATACAATATTTTAATTTGCAATTTGCAAATTAATGTAACTAACTTTTATTGAAATATAATCAAATTACTTTTAATTAATTCTATACATCAGTTTTGATAATTAATACTGCATCTTTTTTTTAACTTTGGGTAAGAATTTATTTTTATGTATTTCAATATATTTACAATACTTATTGAATTCAAATGTAAGTTAATGGTGTTGTAGCAGTTTCAATTTTGTTCTGCATTTAAAATAAATATATAAAATGAAATTGACATTAATATTTAACATAATTTTGAATTCCCACCTAGCGCAAAATGCTTTTAATATGCAATAATAATTATTAAAAATAATATATAGAATTAAAAGTAATGTAATTATATTTTAATAAATAATTCTACATTCATTTATAAATGCATAAAAAGTCATGAGTATATTACATTTTATTGCTTTTCAGATACTAAACAAAGAACAGGGAAGGATATACTGTTCGACTCATGACAGTTCCAGTCTCCCACATCGCCCACCACCTCTATGTCAATTTTATACAAGCACATTAGACACATTTCCAGATTGTAAAATTAAGAATTTCTGAGTTCAGAGACCAAGTAGTCTGCCAAAGGATCTCCAATGCAAGAGTAGTAGAGAGTTGTGCCCAATCACTCCAAACCTATGTTTCTGTGGACATATGGGGCCGCAAAAACTAGTCTCTCTAAACTCATTCACTGGACATAGCCCTTCTGCCAGTCCTCCAACGCGGGGGGGTGTGGTTCAGATCCTTCCACCTCTGGGTGAAGATTCTCTCTCCTCAATGGTCAGTTCTGGGGGTTTATATAGGATTGACCACTGAGGTTTTGCCTGCATTACAGAATCAAACAGGGATTTTAAGACACCACATCTAACCAGACTAAACCAGTGGAATGCAAAGTGCGTCACTTATATAAAAAGCCCCTAAGCATTTGTGTCATCTTTAGCTCAGTTTACTTTAAATGTCTACTTTTAAAACCTTGACATGTAGATATTGAGAGGATGCACTAGACTTGTGGTGCCTAATAATGTAGCAATTCAGGCTAAAGGGTTCCTAGACATGAATATCACTTTCACAAGTTCTGCGAAAGATGACAAAAATAATAACTGTTAACTAAACTACAGGCCAGCTAAATAAAATGGAAACAATTAACCAAAAGAACCGCTTGGTTCCCTTGTACCAGCCTCCCTCCCATACATAATGAAATAAACTCCTCCAAACCAGGATTCTCCTAATTTATTTATATTTTTAACTATTTAAATAATTAAATAATTTGATTTCATATGGGGTTTTCTTTTAATGTCCCAACTTCCAATATTTTCAATGGGAGGGTGTTGCAGTATCAGTGGTGGACCATGTGTGTTGCTGGACATCCTACTGCTTTTATTTTGGCAGCAGTAACTTGCACTCAAATTTAGGGAGTGGAGACTTGTAAGTTCATACTTTTGAGTAACTTTACACTCAGATTCTGACAAAAGTCAAAAGTGATAAAGTTACTCAAATGTGTAAGAGTAAATAACACATGTAAATTACTCACAAGTGCTAGTTAAACCTTTGTGAATTGCCCCGATTTTCTTTATATTTATTCAGTATGGCACTGAGATGGCTGAGAAGAGCACCTTCACGCATAACCAGTCCCAAGGAGGGCAACCCCACACAGATCCCAATATAGAGCTACGAAAGCAGCTTTGGCAAAACAATAATGGTTTGACTTTAATGTGATAACACTTGCAAATGGAAAAGATTAAATTGTATTTTGCTTTCCAACAAGCAAATACAACCCTTATTTGCACTACTCGTGCTACAATAATTCTACTTAGGTCTATATACTGCCCTTTTTGTCATCCTCCGATGTTCCAAGTGTAAGAATTCACAAAATGAGTTTAGGTAAGCCAAAACAAAGGTTACAACAAGATAATGATAAAACATGTGATGGATGTAAAGAGATTTTTACTGACCAATCAATCAGTAAAACATAGTAAGGGCAAAAATTTAGGTTTGAAAGAGGAATGTCCAAGTTAATCCTTTTTTGTAGTCTAGCTTTTTCTGCTATGGTGCGAACTGCTGATTGTCTCACCCTCGACACTTTCCACAGATGAGCCAAACAATAACATTAACTTAATCCACACACAGACAACCTTGCATTATTTATGTAGTGATGTATATGCTGACAGTTTCTACAGTGCCGCCTAACCTCTCACAAAGGATCCCAGAAATACTTGTGTCAGCCTTGCTATAAGTTGTGTTTAGCTTTTCAAACTCCGAGAGAATGAGACTAATTACTATCTCATTATGACAGACCGGGTCAAAGGAACAAACTGCTTTCTCTAAAATTAATGAAGGTATTAAGTTCTACTCACATACTATGGGGATTTCCACACAGAAACGAATCCGGTTTAACATAAGCACAGGTGCAGGCTCACTATATAATGTGCAAACAGCTTCCTTGGTTCTGTGACCCATTGGTTAGTCTTTTAAATGTCTCAGCACAGTCTTTTAAGTTATGACACTGTCCCAACCCCTTTAGTCCAATGCTAGAGACACTTGTGTAGGTTCAACAGTTCCCAGCTTTACTTCGGCATTGACTTTCGAACATGATGATCCCATGTCCAAGGTTCTCGATTAGGATTACGGCAACGCCCTCTACGCAGGAACCACGGCCAAACTCCAGAAACGACTACAACGCATACAGAACGCCTCTGCACGCCTCATCCTCGACATCCCCCGCCACAGCCACATCACAGCCCACCTGAGAGATCTGCACTGGCTCCCAGTCAACAAGAGGATCACCTTCAAGCTCCTCACCCACGCTCACAAGGCACTCCACAACACCGGACCAGCATACCTCAACGAACGACTCACCTTCTACACCCCGAACCGCCAGCTTCGCTCCGCTGACCTCGCCACGGTTCCACGCATCCGCAGAACGACCACCGGCGGCAGATCATTCTCCCACCTCGCCGCCAAGACATGGAACACCCTCCCCATCCACCTGCGGCAGACCCAGGACCTGCTGACCTTCAGGAGACTTCTCAAGACCTGGCTGTTCGAGCAGTAGCAGCTCCCCTCCCCCCCCCGCGCCTTGAGACCCTCACGGGTGAGTAGTGCGCTTTACAAATGTTTGATTGATTGATGTGGCAGCTGCCCAGCTGTCTTCGGGTTCTCTTAGAGCATCCGTATGCTAGTCGGCAGCTCATGGGTCTGCATTCAATCTGCCTAGGGACTCTGCTGATGTGTGGGTGACTGCATCAGTCAGCAGAAATCAGCACCAGTCACGTCCGCAGCTGGCTGTGACATCCTCTGGGGTGGGAGTGGTCAATCTTACCTGATGATATTTCAGGTCACTGTTGCTTTTATCAATAGGTGCCTCAGGTCACAGTTGCTCGTAGATGCTCGTACTTTAGGTGGCAATCACTCGTAGCTGCAGAACACTCAGGTGGGCTATCACAGTAGTGGTTGCACCTCTTGCAAGATGAATGGGGGACTAGAGGTTAGGTCGAGAAGCTGGGAGACCCACTCTAGACTTGGGTTGGCATAAGTTACAAATCCCATGGCAGTCTGAAACTATCTTGATGGTTCTGGGCAGAGTGGCCGGGCTTCTCCTTCTTGGCAGAATCCATACAGGGGGCAGGGCCTCCTTCCACGCTCTCAGCATCTCCAAGGAAACAGACATAACTACAGCTTCTTTAAGCAATATTGCAGGCATCAAGTGATGTCCCCTCATCACTGGGAGATTGGATGTACAAGACATCGGCCCTGCATCTCAGGATTTCTTTGTGCATTCTGTGGAGTACCTCCTCCCCTGGTTAATGAAGACACTGGAATCAGTGGAAATGTTTGGGTTCCACTTTTATAAACATTTTACAGCGGGGAATAAGAGTCTCACCATCAAAAACCTGAAACTGGTTTGGGGCAGTTATTTTGCTTTGTGTATCTTAACTCCATAGAGCAGACACAGTCTTTGTCTTAGGTGAGGACTCTCCTCAGCAGCTAGTTACTAAGGGTGCCTCCATTTAGAGCAGCCACAAAAGCAGCACAATCAAGTGGGAAGCTCTGCTCATGACGGTCAACAGCCCTATTTGGAGCAGTACTTGAGGTAGGACAAAAGGCAACACCTGTCTGAAAGGTTCCCTTTACACCTCAAAAGAATCTGCTAACTCACCTCTGCCTGCCCATAATCCGCCCCAAAGGCAGAACTCAGAGCGATAATCAGCAGGATGCCAGGGTTATCACACATAGCTGCCCACAAAACCACCCGGCTTGATGCAGTCAACTCACCTCGGACTGCCCATAATCAGCCCCGAAGGCCGAACTCAGAGCGATAATCAGCAGGATGCCAGGGTTATCACACATAGCTGCCCACAAAACCACCCCCGCTTGATGCAGTCAAGAAGCCCATTGACTTTCCAAGTAAGGACTTTCAGCAATTTGGGAAAACAAAAATCATGCTGGACAAGCAGAAGTTCATGAAGCGCAGCGAGCTCCCCACAATAAGTCTGAAAACAAAGGACCTCAATACATTGTCTTTCCTTAATCTCAAGAAATATCCATCTCCCCACCAAATACTTTCTGAAACATGAAGCATCTTTTGAGTAATTAAATCAAAATCAATCCAGTCAAATAACCAAAATAACAGCTTGGTTCCATTGTACCAGCCTTTCCCCCAGACATAAGGGAATAAACACCTCCAAACCAAGAGTCTACTAATTTCTTTATATTTTTAACTATTTGAAATAATTTAAGTTAATAATATTTCATATGGGGTTTTCTTTTAAGTCCCTACTTCCATTATTTCCTATGGGAAGGTGTTTCATTTTTGGCAGTAGTAACCTGCACTCAAATTTGGCTCCACTCCTTTTTTAGGGGGTGGAGACGCTTTTGAGAGACTTTACACCCGGATTCTGAGAATAGTCAAAAGTGATAAAGTTACTCAAAAGTGTAATAGTAAATTACACATGTAAATGCGATAATCAGCAGGCCCCCCCACCAAATGGAGTCTGGAGCGGGTCTCACCAGCCAAGAATGCCAGCAATACACTTCCTCCATTTTGAGCTATGTACAATGGGCTTTGCAAAATAGACCCACTGGTAAAGTCAAGCATACACGAGCATTTAACAAGGAACGCTGCTAACATCACAATATACACACAGTACACACACACTGTTACTTTTGATGTCAGCCCACGGTCGGGGCACTATTTTAAAGCAGAACTTTACTTGAGTTAGGCCAGCGAGCACCATACTCCTTATAAACAGGAAAAGGCTTGTTTATGACTATCAGTTCGAAAACATACAGTACAGTGACACCTCTGCTTAATGTTCATGCCCCAGGACATAGATAGTAGTCTTGTTTCAACTTGAGGGCACGCTTGGTGAGCCCCTCCAGACCACAAAGCTAGACTCTGGGTCTAGATATCTGAGATGGCAAACAAGTAATCACTATCCTGGGGAATCCTGCATGCACATGATTTACAAGGTCAAGTTCAACATTCAGACTGCTTTAAACTACTCGACCCACACTCTGACGACAGCAAAAGCGACATAAACAAGCATTTGCAATGCAATCGGTCTCGCCTTTGGGACCTTATATGTATTTAGCTATGCAGCACGTTAGCCTGGGTGCTGAAACATGTACTGTTTTTTAACATGGAGGGAAAGCACCAAACTGCGTGACACGCCAGGTATGGGAACACATGGAGAGAAATATTGCCTTTCATAGTCCAAGGGCTCTGCAAGGAACGCTAAAGGCTCATGAGCCACGGGCATACCCTACTTTTCTCTTAGCAGAGCACCAGCACTGGAAATCCAAGAAGAAAGGGGAGGATTGTTTGAAGAAGTTCCGAAGCAAACTTATATTGGAAACAGTGCAGTTTTTTAGGAGAATACCAGCCCATTTTTGACCCCTCCCCCCCACACATCCCCCCCACACCCCTTCCCCCTACCCAGCTCACCGGAGAAGTCCGGTCAGGTTGAAGGCATTGCACTAGTACATTAATAGCCAGAGACCACTTTATTTTAGAGAGTTGTAGGGCCACCTGGTTAATAGGTGTTGCAAAGTCATCCTGTGCCCTGGGCAACCCCCAACTTTTTGCTGACTGCTACTGGTGGTAACTGACAACGACTGACCCTGGGCTTTGCCTAACCAGGCCCAGGGCTATGCTGAAAACACTTAGAATACAGTGAAATCACCTACATACACTAGGGTACACTATGGGTTGGGGTACCCCTGTGATTGGCATGACCTACCCTATAAGCCCCTAGTATATAATAGGGCAGGGGAATTGAAACTACCTATCAGTCCCTAGTTTATAGTAGGGCATGGCAGTTTAGAGGCCAGCAGCTTTCTGCACTTGCTTGTGTGCACTGCTGAGGCCTGAGGTCAGTTTTAAAAGCAGCTCTGGGTGCCAGGACTGCTTTTAAAAAATAAATTGTGCCCAAACTCGACTTTGGTGTTTGGGGCACTTAAAAATGGATAACCTACAATGTTATGGCATATTAGGGACCCCCAGGGTCTCCCCTAGGTGTCCCAGGGGTGGGAGGTCAGGTATCTATAAGGTAGACCCTTATAAAATGAGTTTTATATGCCCTGGGTTAAGTGAAATTTCACATTTCACTCCCTACATTGCGGTAAAGTGCTGCCCAAATTCGACTTTGATGCTAGGAGCACTGTGAAGTGAGGATCTGCAATATTTCTACAGATTCAGAACCCCTAAAGTCTCCCCTAGTTGTCCCATGGGGTGGGGGTCCTGTAGATATAAGCAAAGTACTTATAAAATATGTTTTTGTAAGTCCTGGTGCTGGAAAAATGGCCCAAGTCATTTTTCCCATTGCAAATCCCCTGCTACATAGTTTGACATGGTAGGAAGTTATTAACTAATAACTCTTGATAGGAGAGGGCTAGAAGTGCCATTCAAAGACTTCCCCGAATGGTATTAATAAATTCCACAATATGATATTGTTGAATTTCTCCTAAAGGGTACATACAAGAAGTTATAAGACTTTCTTGTTTGTAAGTCCAGATTCAGCCTTCCAGTGGTCTGCCCTGATTGGTCAGAGTTAAGTGGATTAGCCAGGCTGCCTTGAAGAGGTGATAAAGAGCCCCTGGGGTCAACCAGCTCTGCTGGCAGGGCAGTGTGCTGTTCCATAGGAATGCCAGGCCAGGGGAGGAGTCGTAAACTATGTTCTTCAAAGAGGAGAGCAGAGAACAGTGTCATTTACAACTCTGAACTTTCCACCTTAGGCAGATGGTAGGATTAAGGAAGGTATGAGCAGATGCAGGGGGGAGAGTCTAAGTAAATTAGCCATCCTAGGGGTGTGTTTAGCCAGCTCTTACCTCCTTGCTGGAAAATTAGCCATTATGGATTTGGAAGATTTGATGCACTCTGGAACAAAATAATGCCACACTCTACAGGATGTGGTCATATCTTTGAGGAGTTACCCAGCTCCCATTGGTCATGACTGACCTCCTGCTTGACCCAGAGAACTTGGAATAAGTATCTGAGAGGGGCAGAGCCCTCCAGATCTGCTGTTTGAAACTGACGAAAGCAAGACATTGTGCCAAGCTGAGACGTTTTGCTGTGCAAATTCTAAGGCCTGACCTCTGAAGCCTGCACCATCAGAAACTACAGCCCTGTGGACTACCTTGCTGAAAAAGAAGTAAAGAGTGGACTCCCTGCAAGCTACAGGTTAACAGAGCTCACCTGGACCCTCACCACCAAGGATCATCAACCTGGGGAACTACCAGTGTATTTGTAAGGGTGACGTCCAAGTGGATTGTGGGAACTGAAGTCCTCAACTTTCAAGGACCATCTTGGAGCTTCCAGACCCTTGGAGTGAGTTTGAGACACTTTGGGACCCTTTGAGGAACTTCAGGAAGAAGTTTGGAGAACTTTGAAAAAAATCTCCATAGAGGGACCGACTCAACCTGGTCAGCCAAGCCGCCTGCCTTCAACCGCGAGCCGGCCAAGCCATCCAGGTTCGTCCCGCTAAAAGCTCCGTCGGTCCAACTTCCAGAGTTTGACCGGGAGTAGAAGAAATCCGAGGCCGGCGAACCCTCACCGAATCCGGCCTGGTGAAGAGCATCGAGGGACCCCACGAGAAAAAGCTTCAGAAAAGTTTCTAAGTCCGCTCGTAGAAAAGGTGACCGGGAGCAACCGCGAAAGCCAAGCCGCCTGCCTTCAACCGCGTGTCGGCCTGGATCCTGGGTTTGCTCCGCTGGAACGCTCCAGAGGTCGAACCGCAAAAGTTTCTAAGTCCGAACGTAGAGAGGTGACCGAGAGCTCATCGCAAGGCAAGCCGGCGAACCCTCACCGAATCCAGACGGGCTGAGAGCTTCGAGGGACCTCGGGGAGAAAAGCTCCAGAAAAGTTTCTAAGTCCGAAGGTAAAAACTGTGACCGGGACCTTCCGCGTGGGGTATCCGCTCAGGGCTCCATCGCGGTCGGCCTGAAACTTTGACTTTGGGTCGGTCTATCGCGGGCCTGTATCCCAATATGGGGCTATAATTTTCTAAGTGCTATATTTTGCTAAATCTTTGAAAATTCATATCTCCGGTTCCCTAAATTGGATTTTTGTCGTTTTGGTGTCATTTTAAAGATAAAAATATGTCCTATTTTTATAAATTGGTGTTGCATTTTTATTATGTGTTGTGTCTTAGTTATTTAAAGATTTGGGGTTTTTAAATGCTTTACATACCTGTCTTTGAAGTTAAGCCTGTCTGCTCGCAGCCACGTTACCAAGGGTTGAGCCTAGGAATAATTTTCTAAGACCTATGCTGAGTCCTACCAATGGTTAGTGGCCTTATTGCCAGTGGCTGAGCTACATTTGCCCCTACCAATAATCCACTTTCCAACAATAGGCCTATAAAACCTGCGGATTCACATGTGAGGATTTACTAATGAAGGTGTGCTATGGTGTTAGGTGCACTGCTGGAGATGCAGACGCCAGTCAGAACATGCTTTTAGGTTTGCATGCTGTAACTTACTGTGCTACGTTTACGCGCAGATTTACAAGTCCCAGTTAACAAAGTGCAGAACTTATTACAACTGCCACTGTTACTGGTAGGAGTTGCAGCTGACCAGTTACTAAGGATATTAGGCCATGTAAATAGCACATGCTGTGGTGGCATAGCAAGGGTACCGGGAGCCCTAATGCAAGGAAGGAAATTGACACCCCAAACCCCCAATGAGCTGGCTCAATCGTAAAAAAATATACATGAATGACAACCGATACCAAGGGAGACCGTTGCATGCTGTAAATGGGCAGATCAAATTTACACAGGGCGGGCGTTGACACTTACGTATATACATCCACAGAAAAATATGTGCTTTGCATTAAGATACGGTGTATGTTTTTGGCTTTGTTTCTATTATTACAGTTTTATTTATCGCGAAATCGACCCAAAAGTACTGTAGGGCTTCACATGAGCACCAGTTACTTTACACAAGTTGTTTAAACAAAACTATGCACAATGTGGTGCAGAATCACTCATTATAAACTCACATTTGATGTATGCGTCTTTCTAGTGTGCTTAGAGCACAGATCCTGTTGGCTCACTGTTATATGCCCTCACTGAGTCCGGCCATGTTTTGGTTTGGCCCGCATATGAGCGGTCCCTCCCCCTCCAAACTGTAGTGAATTGCACATCAGTCCTCCGTGGTATCCCCACCAACATAAAGCGGTCTGTATATCAACACACACGCGCCCAGAGATAAAGACAAAGCCCTTACCGCAGCGGTGAAGAAGGGCGAGGGGAGCAGTTCCTGTCAGTTGTCTTGAGCCCAGACTACGAGGGTCCCGGAGCTCCGAGCGCCCCTGACTCCAGGAGTGCCCCGGGTCATATGCAGCACAGCCGAGGCACTGCAGCTGCTTATACACCGTGCCTGTAGAGAAAAGGCGGGCCCGCAGCTTGCACCAATTACAGCTCCTCCGAGGAAGCAGGAAATAAAATTACAGACAACTTGTGGTGCGGCCAGCAACTGGCGGGGGTGTACGCTTCACGCATTTTGCTTTTCAAATTTCAACAGTAAAAATAACATGCGTAATTATAAATACATATACATTAAAATAATGTAAATTAATATAGCGCTTGGTGGCACCCCTGTGTCCCTGCGATTTTACATGCGTTATGGAATCAGGATTTGTCCATTAATGTAAGACATCATCTAGCGGAGACGCCCCTTTTACAGACCAGGTTCTGCTTTTTTCTTGTAATCAGATACTATTTCTGCTAATGTGCTGGAGTGGGCGCCTGCTAAAATATTAAGCATGGACCCCCTGTTGCTAATGCTGACAGTGTAGCGCGGCGCCCGGGGCCATGATGACAGCACTGAGGAGAAAGCGAACGAGCTGCAAACTAAAACAAGAGTTCGTGAGCAACCAAGGGTTCTTTTCCAGCGCACCCCAGGGATGTCACTTCCGGTACACTACGGCTTCCTTGGGCGTGCCGGAATGACTGCACACTACTTTAAAACAAGTATTTGCAATGCAATACGACTCGCATTTACGCGAGACGTATTGCATTGGAAATGGGAGTGCGGGCATTTAAGAAGGCACAAACGGGAGTGGGGAGGTGAGGGGGCAAGAAGTGACGAACAGCGGGAGGGGGCGGGGGTGGAGGGGACACAGGGCAGAAAATAGTGTTGCAGTAAAGGGGCCAATAGCCAGGGAAGGATACAAATGATAACATGGCTGTCAGGAGGAGGGACTAACAAGCCTAAAGCCAATCAGAAGGCAGCATTTAGGATGTAAGCCAATCAAAAAGATGGGCGGAGAGTGGGTGGAGCTTCCAGAAAGCTTCCACGCTATAGTATTTACTACATGCCTCGCAAAGCGAGCAGCGCATGCGCTGCAACGCTAGGTTAGACCTAAAAAGGAGCTAATAGCTAATTAAAACCAAGGCTAGTATCCACTACCAGGACCAACTGTGTCTCTGATACAGGCTGTCTCTTTAGACCCAGATCCAACCTCTTAACACTTACTGAAAAAACTGACTGCATCCGTTTTAATGATTTATCTGAATGAGCAAAACCAAACACTGGGCGTCCTCTTCAAAACCTGCATTATATTGCAACCAGCCATGCAATCGAAACACTGAGTTTAAGAACGTGATTTTCTTTGGTTAAAAGGGTAACCATAAGCAAACCTCCGAATTAAAAAAGGAGACATGATGTATTTGTATCGACTTTGGACTAGTTCAAGGTTATACCTATTATTGTAATGTTTATTCTACTTTTCCTATGAACAGGTACCAAAAATGGATAAATTCTAAATTCGGCTGAACTGTTGCATATGAAGACCAAATGGGTAGTAGGACAGTTGAAAATGTACTTTCTAGAGACAACCCAAGAACAGGCGCGCGTCAGCACACTCTACACCAGTGAACCAGTGAATTAGGTTGCTTCTTCATAACACAAACATATATATATTTATATATATGAGGAAAACTCGAATTTGCTTCTACTTTCGACCAGAAAAAACGAGCGTGGACCCAGCGATAAGTGTAAATTCTTTTTACTTTATTGCCACCAACTTGCCCGCCATGACGCGTTTCGGCCGGAAAACGGCCTTGATCACATGACACATTTATATATATATATAATCTACTGGCGGTCGCCAGTAGATAGTTATAGTTAGGACCTATTTTCCATAGGAAATCCGCAACATTCTATTTGAAATAACTTTGGCGCCGGTTGACGAATCTTCGCGAAATTTTCAAACTTTGTGGCCCGCTCCGGTCCGCTCCTACCCTGAAAGTCTCGGGGTGATTCGTCAAGTGGGGGCCGAGAAAAAAGGGGGGTCCCAAAACGTGTTTTCCCCATGCAATTTTCCATAGGAACCTTTCATCGCAGCTACAGCCCGAACTGCTGAACGGAATTACACCAAATTTGGCAAAAGGGTAGCCCTTGGTTCAGAGTCGTGCCTTTTGCTTAAATGGTGTAAATCCGTTCAGTAGTTCCTGAGAAAATCAAAAATAAAATCACATATATATCTATGGCCGCGTAGGGTTCGCGTACCCTCCCGATCACGAGCTGTATGGTAATTGGCTGTCAACACTCCAAACCAGGAAGTGTTGGCAGCCATCTTGTTCCTCGGTAGAACCGAGGCACAAGAAAACACAAAAACAAGGGCGCAAAACGCAAAAAGGGGGCAGGGTAGAAACACCCTGACCCCCTATGCTTGCTCAGGGGGTCCTACAAGGACACCCAGGGCCAAAAATAATTTAAAAAAATTCTTTAAAAAATCGGCAAAAAACGCGCTGGGTGCGCGGATCCTGCCGATAAAAAAAGAAAAACGAAGCGCGGGCTCCCGCGCTTCGTGGTTAATTGACCCCCGGGTGGGCCAAGTCCTGGGGGCATGCGGGGGTTTATTAAATAATTACATGGGGGGGGCCTCTAAGGCCCCCCCAAGCCCCGAGGACCGCCACCCCCCGGGGCTTTAAAAAAAATGGTGCGGGAGGGCTCTTGGCCCTCCCGCAGCCCCGGGGACCGCCACCCCCCGGGGCATATTTTTTTTAAAATACTAATTACCTGTGTGGAGGGCTCCAGCCTCCACACGCCCCGGGACCGCCACTTCCCTGGGGCACTAATTAAACAAATGTGGGGTCCGTTTCGGACCTCGAAGCCCCGGGACCACCACCTCCCGGGGCTTTGTAGATGTGGGGAGGGGGCCGCGCGGCCCCCTCCTGGAGCCTGTGGTGGCCCTGGGGACCGCCACTCCTGCAGTGTCCCGGGTGCCTACCCTCGGGGCACTGTAGTTTGCTATGACAGGACGGAGCCTCGCGGCTCCCGTCCTGTCATAGCAAACTGCTTTGAATTTTGGAACTCTCTTCCAAAATTCAAAGCAAATTGCTTTTCCACACGGGGAGCTGCATGTTAGCAGCTCCCCATGTGGAAAAGCAATGCCGGCTCCCGCAGGACGCGGGGAGCCGGCGGGACCGTGGGGGAGTTGGGGTCCCCCCACGGTCCCCAAAGGATAGGGCCAGCCCCGGGTGATTGGGTCCCCGGGGCAAGTAGTGGCCCGGGAGGGGGGGCCACACGGCCCCCCTCCCCCAAATTAAGAAAAAAGAAAAAGAAAAAAAAGGCCGGCCCCGGGGGATGGGGTCCCCGGGGCCTAAGGAGGCCTGAGGAGGGGGGCAACGCAGCCCCCCTCCATGAAAATTTAAAAAAAAAAAAGTGGCAATGACCCAGGGGATGGGGTCCCCGGGTCGAAATTGGCCACGGGAGGGGGGCCCACGCGGTCCCCTTCCCGTTCTTTTTTTTAAAAAAAATAAATAAAAGGGGGTGAGGTAATGGGGGATGGGGTCCCCAGGGCCCAAAATAAATAAAAAGGGGGGCCACACAGCCCCCTTTTTAAAACAAAAAAAATCCGGCATCGCGCCGGAGGCCACGCCCCCTCCTTGGCAGCACTCTGCAAACGCGCCCCCTGGCGCATTTGCAGAGGGGGAACGAATTCCCCTTGAATACTGGGGGTCCCTGAGGGCCAACTAGCCCACCAGGAACCTCCAGTATGCGCCAGGGGGCTGCGTTGCAAAGAGGTGTTCTGAGGCCACGCCCCTTTTTACACCTCTCTGCAACGCAGCTCTGTGGCGCTTAATGGACGTAGCTGGTGGGCTAGTTGCACCCCAGGGACCCTCAGGATTCAAGGGGAGTTAATCCCCCGACTTCAAACGCGCCACGGGGCGCGTTTGCACAGTGGTGAAGAGAGGGGGCGGGGCCTGAGGTGACATGTGTGCAAACATGCCCTGTGGCGTGTTTTAAGTTGGGGGATTAAGTCCCCTTGAATCCTGAGGGTCCCTGGGGTCCAACTAGCCCACCAGGTACCTCCAGTAAGCGCCACAGAGCTGCGTTGCAGAGAGGTGTAAAAAGGGGCGTGGCCTTGGACCACCTATCTGCAAGGCAGGGCTGTGGCGCTTACTGGAAGTACCTGGTGGGCTAGTTGCGCCCCAGGGACCCTCAGGATTCAAGGTGACCTAATCCTGTAACTTAAAACGCGCACGGGGCGCGTTTGCACAGTGGTGAAGGGAGGGGGCGGGGCCTGAGGTGACATTTGTGCAAACACGCCCTGTGGCGTGTTTTACGTTTGGGTATTAATTCCCCTTGAATCCTGAGGGACCCTGGGGTCCAACTAGCCCACCAGGTACCTCCAGTAAGCACAACAGAGTTGCGTTGCAGAGAGGTGAAAAAAGGTGCGTGGCCTCGGAACGCCTCTATGCAACTCAGCTCTGTGGTCCTAACTGTAGGTACCTGGGGGGCTAGTTTGGCCCCAGGGACCCTCAGGATTCAAGGGGACTTAATCCCGCAACTTAAAACGTGCCACGGGGCGCGTTTGCACACATGTCACCTTCGGACCCCCTCCCTTCACCACTGTGTAAACGCGCCTTGTAGAGCGTTTTAAGAGGTAGTTTTAATCCCCCTGCCCTATTATGTACTAGGGACTTACAGAGGAGGTCATGCTAATCACAGGGGTACCCCAACGCATAGTGTTCCCTAGTGTATGTAGGTGTTTTAACTGTATTCTAAGTGTCTTTTACCATAGCACTGGCTCTAGGCCTGGTTAGTCAGAGTCAGTTACCACCAGTACCCGTCTGGAAAAGTTGTGGGCACAGGATGATTTTGCAACAAGGCCTCTTTCTGCTCCTCTGTTGGTTCTTTCTGCACATGTCTTGTTTCTTCCTGGATTTTTCTTCGTCTTTGTGGACGTCTGTTTCTTTCGACATTTCTTTTGCTTCTTTCTGTGCGTTGTTTCTTCTTTCTTCACATGTCCTACTTCTGTAGGCGTAGTTACAAACTAGCATTTGAAATTCACTGAAAAAACCATAGGTTTCAGGCACGTTATAGTTAGAAATTAGCATTTAAAAACCTTTGAAATTCACTGAAAAAACCATAGGTTTTAGGGACAGTTATAGTTAGTTGGACATTTCACTCGTACAAAACCCGTGAAATTCCACCGTTCTAGTTAGTTCAGCTAACTATAACTCGCGCCCGCAATGCACTGCTGATGACGTCACATATTACATCACTCATGACAAGGTCAGTGACATCACTGATGACATCACTGATGACATCATCCATGTGTTAATTTTATGCATCTTCTCACACCCTAATATAACTTTTGATACAACCACTCTAAATTACAGACTGCCATTCTCAAAACCATACACACTCCAATACCAATAACTACATACCCACTCACTGATTCTTAGGTCTACACACACACACACACACACACACACATCTACACACTCACCCGTACAGTCACTCATACTTACGGTCACTCAGTACAGGACTATCATATGCACTCATACACCTATATAAACACTCACACACCGCCACTCATCCATAGAGGTACTCACACACCTAGTCAGTCATGCAAAAAAATAATCACACACATTTACTCACCTATACAGTTATACACACACCAGCTCACTTACTCATACAAATACTAGCACATTCTTACGCTCTTATACAATAACTGATACAAGCACACACGCATCCATACAGCCACTCTCACAATCACACACTCTCACTTATAGCCTTTTAAATACTCTAACACACATATATACTGCCTTTTACATATGTAGTTACTCGCACATGTACCACTGAGATATACATTCACTCACTAACACACCCATACACACACTCACCCACCCATACAGTCCATCACAGATGCACTCTTGAAACCA
Source organism: Calotriton arnoldi (assembly GCA_963921515.1). NCBI lineage: Eukaryota > Metazoa > Chordata > Amphibia > Caudata > Salamandridae > Calotriton > Calotriton arnoldi. Next base: position 1,812,522 of record CAWUFW010000130.1, read on the forward strand.
TGCACCCAGTGAATCACCGACTCACACATCTATGCACAGAGTCACACACACCCCACCCACACAAACACTCAGGCACCCATACAGATACTCAGACAACCAATCAATAACCCATGTAGACAGTCATGTAGCTATTCGCAAACCCATGCAGCCGCTTACACACCAACAGACAGACGGATACAGACATTCACACAGTTTAGTCACTAACCCATGCATTCAGTAAGATACGTTTAATCACTCACTTATAGACTCAGTCACGCACCTACTAAATCATCAATTCAGACACTTATACACCCACTCATTCTTCAATACGCCTTTCCCTATATATATTAAACATATTTAAACTTTACAGAAACACACAGTCACTGGATGATGTCATCAGTGATGTCATTTGAGAGGTCATCAGTGATGTCACTGACCATGTCATGAGTGATGTAATATGTGACGTCATCAGCAGTGCATTGCGGGGGCGCGAGTTATAGTTAGCTGAACTAACTATAACGGGGGAATTTCACGGGTTTTGTACGAGTGAAATGTCCAACTAACTATAACTGTCCCTAAAACCTATGGTTTTTTCAGTGAATATATATATATATCTCTCCCAGTGACGGTCGCAAGTGCCAGTTATAGTTAGGATCGTTGTCCCATTGGTAATGTCTTTTTAGTGTTACTAATAACTTAAGCGCCATTTGATGAATTGCCACAAAGCTGTCCAAAAAAGTGCTACTTTTGGACTAGTTTGCGCACGGAAAGTTGCGGGGATGATCTGTCAATCGGGGGCAGAGAAAAAGGGGGGGGTTCCAAAAACACATTTTCCCCATTCATTTTTCTAACGGAACTTTAGACCCAGCTACAGCCCAAACAGCTGAACGGATTTACACCAAATTTGGCAGATAGCTAGATCTTGTTCCAGAAAGATTACTTTTTTGGTGTTTTGGTGGAAATCCAGTCAGTAGTTTTTGAGCAATTAATGCTCAAAAGGTTTGTGTATTTCACGCTGCGGAGGATTCGTGGATCTAGATACTGAAAGTGCCGAGCTAATCAGATCGGCCCTAAACTCCGCCCTCTAGTGAGAAGGTTTTTTTTTCCTAATACCTTTATTTTTGGATTTTACATTGTTACAGTATGATAGTAAACGAGCACAGGAAATAACAAGAAACATGACATCAACAGTTAACCTGCTGCCCATCGTACCAACAGTATCAACAGAGACAACAAGTATCCTTGGGAGAGAAACATACACTGCAGTGATGCATACCAGGATAGAAATCACACATGTATTTAGTCCCAAAAATAGAATACCTGGAGTCTGAATCCCTTCAGAGGTGTGTTCACGTAGTAGATTACATGTCTCCCTCTCTTGAGCTAGTGTCCGAATCAGACCTAATGTCGCTTTCCCCATGAGTTGGAAACCATTCCAGTAACAATACCCATGTTGCAATATCATCCAGCACCTTGTTGTCTGAATATGTTGCTCCTCAGCTACCGCCCATTCCTACATGCCTGATCCACATGTTTGGCTGAAGTGCACAAGTGCCCATCCAACCAATTGACACTCTCCAATTTTCGCCAATGGAAGCACCAATTGCGCAAATCTATATGGCATTGTTTTGCCCCGAGGCTGTGCCACCATCCCCATTAAACATTTCCTAGGTGACATTCCAATCTGAAGTCCAGTGGCAGCTTCAATTCATGGTATTATTTCCCTCCAGTATGCCCTAACCTCCCCACAAGCCCAGGCCATGTGTAAAAAGCCAGTGCTGCGCTCCCCACACCTGGGGCATTTCGCCTCCCTAGTGGGAAAGATCTTGCTAAGGATGTAAGGGGTCATATAAGCTTGATGAAGGTAATTATAATTAAAATGTATAAATATGAACCTGCTCTTTCAGGAAACCTTGCGAACCAGTGTACATGCTCGATCCCATTCTACTTCGGTAAAGGTGTCATTCAGTTCTAAGTCCCATGCCCTCTGGGCCCGTAATGGTGGACGGGCAGTGTCGCTTCTGAGGGCCCTGTACAGGAGTGTGATAAGGTGCTACCCCCGCCCCTAATCTGAGGAGCCCACCTAGTACCTTTGAGGGTCCTGGTGCAGCCCAAAATGTACACCACACCTCAAGGGCAGTACTTTCTAGCTTCGGGTACAGCAGAAATTATCCCGCTCCCACCCGAAAAGTGTCCTGGGCCTCCCAAAAAGAGATGAAGACTCCAGAGATCCATGGACATGTGTGCAATCTTCAGAGTGAAAAGGATGGAACTCCCACAATCTGATATCCCAATGAAACGGCACTCTTCAGATTACTTTAGTGACCACACTTCCCAGATAGCCGCCATCTTTCACATCAGGTAGGGGATCGGAACATCTGCTCGACCTCCCCTCATGAGGAGGCAAGGAAGCATCTCGCCACTGAGTGCACCATGCAACAGGCATTTCTCCCAATTGTCTGAGTCAACAAGCTACTGTGGCGCATATTGCAGGTGGGCTGTATAGTAGTAGTGCTGTATATCAGGCAGAGCCAGCCTCTATCAGTCATGTCCCTTTTCAGTTCTAGTAAAGCTACTCTGCTATGAAGACCCCCAAGGAGAGTGGGCGCAATGAGTTCTGTACCGTGTATAGGCACCAAGGAAGGAATACCCTTTTAACAATGGCCACCCTGCCCATAACAGAGAGGGGTATTGTGTTCCAGAACTGGAAGGCACCGCAGAGTGCCGCCACCGCCTGGTCTATAAAGTTACGATTTTGCCGTGCCTCTGTGTAAGCCACCATGATCCCCAGTTAACGGAAGCTCTCAATCACCCAGCAGAATCCGAGCTCCGGAAGGTGTTCTCACAGGACATTTGTCAATCCCCCCAGAGGAAATGATAGAGTCTTACGCCTGTTGACCCAGAGTCCAGATACCTCCCCAAATGTCTCAACATGTCTCATTAAGGCCAGTTCTGCCTCCCTGGGGGAGTGTACATTAACAAGCACATCATCCGCATAAAGCAAGATAATGTGCATAGTGTTTCCCACTGGGATTCCCCATTCCCTAATCTCCTGCTGTAATAATATAGCCAGGGGCTCCAGTGCTAATGGCAAAAGCAGTGGACAGAGGGGGCAACCCTGTTGAGTGACCCTACCTACCATCCAGCTATCCAAGAACACATCCCCCACCCTGACCCAAGCCACAGGCTCAGTATACAACAATTGCACCCAGGCTCTAAAGGAGGGAACAAACCCCATTGCCCGAGCATTGCCATTGGCTACGACCAGTCCACCATGTCTAAGGCCTTCTCCAGGTCTATGGACACCAGGAACAGCTCCTGTTCCTCCTCCCCAACCTCGTGTAAGACATGGGTCAGTTGATGTATAACAATGCTGTGCTTCGACCTGGGAATAAAGCCACATTGATCAGTGTGCACTAGATACCGTATCACTACCCTAAGTCTAGTTGCCAACAATTTACAGAGTTCCTTAACTTCTAAATTAATCATAGTAAGGGGTCGGTACAAAGAAGGGTCTGTCTTGTCCCCTCCTGGTTTAGACAACAGGCATATGATGCCCTAACGCATAGTTAAGGGGAGAATTTACTTGACACGTGCTTCCTGGAAGGCCTCCAATAGCCATTCCGACAAGTGGGTGGTGTAAGTTTGGTTAAATTCCACCAGAAAGCCATTGCATCCCAGCATTTTAGATTAATTACATTCCTGTATGGCCCCCATCAGTTCCTCCAGAGAGGTCCCCATCCAGCTTCTCTGGCCAGCCCAGGGAGTGTCATCCCATGGAGAAATGCCTCCACAACTCCCTTGTCAGCAGTCTCCCCCCATTCAGTATACCTTCAGTATGTCCAATCGACTCATAACTAGGTTCCCCACCGGGGCCCTCAGGTACAGTATGGGAGGGGTCTCTTGTTGTAGCTTTAAAATCCACGCCAGGAGTTTCCCAGATTTGTCCCCCTCTCTATGCAGGCGTTGTCTATATTGAGTGAGTGTATACTTGTCCAGCATATGTCTGTGGTCATGCATGCTGTCTTGTCTCCACTACCCCCTGTCTGGCTACGGGGGAGTCCGCTAACTCCTTCTGGTGTTCCTTTAACCGGCTCTCCTGGAGTGCCATGTCCACCTCTAAGCGTTTGCGCATCCCAATGGCGGATCCAGTGCTGACACCCCCCGCACCATCGCTTTCATGGCCTCCCATTTACTGGCCCTAGTAGTCATTGTACCCCATTAGCACTCTAGATAGTCCGTCAACACCTCAGCCAATGACGCCCTACATACATTGCCCATTAGGATATCGGGGGTCAATGCCAGTTTCTCCCCACCACTACCTCCTCCCACCACTGAATACACAACACAGTCAGGGCATGATCAGAGAGAAACCTTCCCAGGTGTACTGCCTTATTCAAGACATGATGTGGAAGCCCTGCCACTAGTATGCGATCTAACCGACTAAAGGTATTGTGCATATAGGAGTGACAGGTTTATTCGCGCTTTTAGGGGTGGAGTGTCCTCCAACTAGCCAGCAGGCCCAGATTGTGTATGACCTCTATAAGTGACTTCGTCATAAGCGGTTTCGACCCCATGCAAGGCATGCACCAAAGTTCAGGTAGATTCCAAACGGTCTATCTCCATACAGGCAACACTTGCCTCTGGCTATTCCATATCTGCCGAGGTCCCCCATCCTTCCTCTACCACCCTGTCACCCAGGGATGAATCTACTGCCATGGTGCCATCTAATTAGATCTCTATTCGGGGGGGGGGGGAATACTAGTCTCTTATCAGAATGGGGTACTGGTCGCCCAGCTTTGTCTCTTGTCCTCCAGTTATGGTGGAGAACCCGCTCCCTGCTATGTCGGCTCCTCCACAATCCAGTCTTGTCTCGTGGTAGCTTATCCCACATTTCCACCCATCTTCAAACATCCTCCGGACAGTCAAAGAAGTGTGATTTGCCCTCTGAGACCACTCGTTGCATGGATACAGAAGCTTATACTTCAGCCTCATGGCTCTCAACTTTCTCTTGACTTCCAGTAATGGCTTCCTGTACCCCTGGACTCACTTTGTATAGTCAGGGTAAATGGAGATTTTGTGGTTGTCATAATGGGCAGCATCTGTATCACGGGCTAGTGGATATGGTCTCCATCTTTATGGTTAAGGACACAGGCTATGATCGCCCCAGGGGGTGGCGGTGTGGCCAGTGCTCTATGTGCCCTCAACGCAACAAATTGGACCGAAAGGTCTGCTGGCCTCAAGACATCCTGCACTCATTTCTCAATAAATTGTTCTGCAGATCTCCTTTCAGCACGCTCAGGAAAACCCAGTAGCCGAACATTATTAGGACACGATCTTCCTTCGACATCTTCAGCCTGGGCCTCTAGAGTTTCTGTCTTGGAGAGGACACCAGCCATCTTTTTTTTCAAAATTCCAATTGGAGGCCACCAGTTGTCTCCTCGGTTGCATGTACCCTTTCTGAGACTGTGTGTAAATCTGCACGGAATAAAGTGACCTCTATGGATACTGTCTTGATCTTTTCCTCCAGTGCAACCCTGGATCTCTGTCAGCAGGTCTGCAGTGGAGGGCTCTACCCTCTGCAAATCTGGGGTAGGATTGCATCGAGGGGCCCCATGGCACGTTTGTCCTTGAGTATCTGCCTGGGGTGTGGTATAGTGTTCCATGGTATTGCCCTGGCACGGGTCCTGGGGCTTGCCCTTCCCCATGTGGGACACCCACGGCACGCAGTGAGTTTGAATTGAAGAGCAGGAGGAGGATAGGGCTCCAGCAGTCTGCTGAAGCAGCGAAGCAGATCTCCTCAGCGTCCACCAGACAGGCACCACCCGCACACCCTCAGTTCACCATGTGGCTACCTACCTGAAAAGAGTCAGCAGAAGTCACCAGCAATTAACTGCACCCACACACTGTGCAAGACTATCATAGGGGGTCACTACTCCAGCTTTTGCTCCGGTCTGGTCATACAGTTCCCATATGCCTCCTCAGGAAAGGGGGGTGGGGGCGTCGCTGCACCAGTCCCTTTCATGTCTCAGCAACCCTGAAGTCAAGAAGGTGGTCGAGGCTACCAGACGCACCCAGGGCAGTCACACCCATGATCCCACACCTCCCAGTCTTCAAGGGATCCTGATTAGGCCTTTCCAGGCCGGTCTATTGCACTGTTTCCACCGCTCTGTGCGTGCGCGGGTAGCGGCTCGGCCCACGCCCTGCTGGCATGTTGGGAGCCCCCACAGCAGCGCTGCCATCCAGGGCAGCCTTGTCGCCCACACCAGTCAAGGGCACATCATCTAGCTGGATAATCCATCCGGCGGCTGCCGTTTCAAGCTCGCGGCCCGACAACCCTACAGGGCAACCTCGGTATGGGGCCCTTACACGCCCCTGGGGTCATGGCCACACACCAGTGCCGCCGACTCAGGTAAGGACCGCGCTGCCCTCGCAGACCACAGAGTCCGCCGCACTCCTTCTGGCCTCATCCTGATTCGGGAACGATCGTAGGAGCCTTCCCACAGCCTGGTCTCCTTCAGGCCCTGTGCTACTGCCAGTACGCCAGTACCAGTCAAGCCCGCCCTCGACACCAGATTGCCGTCTCACACAGTGTACGGGGGAGAAGGAGAGCAGGATTCAGCAATTATAGTGCACCTTCCATCTTTCTTGAAAAGCAGCAAGTTGTAGGAAGGATAGTGAAGAATTAAGCAGGATATGCACGGGCACAGGGCACAAGAGGAGCACCTCAGGAACTCGCCCTGTCAGCCATCTTGCAAGGCCAAGCCCCTCGGGACAAGTTTTTATTAACCTCAAATCCACTAATGCGTTCCATGCCTTTGTTCAACATTTCATAACCTTCTCTGTGATTACCTATTTTAACCACTACTCATGTGCTTTCCTCCTAATGAACAAAAAGGGGGCACCAGTGAGGTCTGCCAATGCTCTTTTGTAGAATTGATTTGGCACAAGAACAACGTCCGCTGCAGTAGCTTTGGAAGTCCTTGGCACACGTTTGTGCAAAAAGCTCTTTTGCGAATGAGACAGTAAACTTCGGAGGTTTTTCCCGCCATGCCATGTCTGCTCATAAAAGAAACAACTAAATATATTTGGGCTGCACATGCAAAATGTGCAACATGCGGCGCTTACAAATACATCATAAATATGGCCTGCCACAGGTATTTCAACTCACCAGTCGGGGGAGCAAAATCACCCTTCTCTGCAAACGCAATAATTTTTTTTATCGGCCTGTCAGCGTCACAGGTAAAAAACAAGCATTGCCATAGCCAATAAGTGTTGCCTTTGGGACTTTATAAGTGTTTAGCAATGCAGCACATTATCCTGGGTGCTGTGCAGCCAGGGATTGAAAATCGATGCAATTACCACACACTGGGTCATGCAGTGGGATTCAGGAATACATGCTTGCGTCGGGAAACATTTATGGACACATTTCAAGGCATTTTAACGCATAGACGGAAAGAAAAGTGCCTCGATGCATGTCAACAGCACTATAACATTCTGTGTGCAACTGCATCACTAAAGTATTGAACAGTCTATGAAAAAAAGCAGCGAAGTACTTTCCAATGGCAGAGATGTCACATCCCTCCTCCCTCACAACTATTTACCAGGCTCCCGTCTCCAGATTTTTCCAATGAAAACAGTGCTAGCACCGTCCGTTTACCAGCAAGCCCCTGGCCCGCCCTCTAGCCCAGCCTCCCGGGATATAGGAGCACTGGACATAGCAACAACAAAATGCTCCCATTTGTCAGGAAGAAGGGAAATAATGAATAAACAGGGACGGCGTCAGCATCACTTAATATCTGTGCACCTAAAAACACAAAAATTAATGTGACCTTGTGTAATGTAACTGGTGCTTTTGTAAAGTGCTCCAATACCTTCGGGTCAGTCGTGTTTGCGCTCTATAAAAATGCCCCCAAAAATTAATCTGACCTTCGGGTTGCTTCAGTTTACATTATATAAACAAGCATCGGAGAAAATGCAACAGGAGTTGCCCAAGCCTTGCTCTTAACTGTGCTTCAAGGTTGAGCTGCTGAAGGTCTGGTGATAGAGCTCACTAAAGCAACAAGCAGCGAAGCGGGAGGGGTTTGGGGGAAATCTCACACTTTGAAGTCCGAGAAAATTAAAGAGCCGATTTCTAAAAACAGCGTCTGACATTTCATCTCGGTATTTGAACAGGATGGGGAGATTAAGTGACGGGCGCCGAAGCTGAACCACTGAAGATAGGCAAACAGTGACATGAGCAGGAATCAAAGAAAAACATAATCTTCCAAATCAACACAAACACAGTGGCGTAATGTTAACAGTAATTGGGCGGTGCTCTGTGGAAGTAAACCAAACACAAAAAGGAGTTACAAAGAGGAAGGATTAACCACTAGCAAGCAAGCATTTTTGAACAACAATCGAAGGGACGAATAAAAAGGCAATGGACAGGCTGGGAGCCCATAGAAAGAATACAGCATGTCTCGAAGAGACAGTGGATGCGCCGCCTAGGCTCAACCTTATAACAGGCTGTTAAGGAGAGGGTGATGGACATTAAACCTGTGAGAGAGAAGCTTTTCAAAAGTTATTTTTGGAAGAGTAAGAGACTCTCCATAGTAGTCACCTCTTTTTTTATTTTGAAGGGGGAACCACAGACCCATTGCACTGCATGCTTGACAGCAGGACAACATTTCCTAGTGTATAAAGGAGTACATTGTGTACTTTTGTCTAGGTCTGTTTCCTGGACAGGGCAGCTCCGTAGTCCGTCGATAATCTGCTCTTCTGCATCATAAAACTGAGCCATTTCAGATCAGTTTGCAACAAGCACCTAGCTTTATCCGTTTTTTTTTTTTTTTACAGAGTGTAAAACATGAATACTTTTAAAAGTCACAGCACATGCCTGGAGCACCCATGGAGAAGAATAGACTACTTGGCTTCAGCTATTAGCTGATGAAGTCTGCCTCTGCAGTGTTGCATGTTCCAGTGACAGTGCAGCATGTGGTCTGACCAGAATTATGAATTTAGCTCGAGTTCTGCACACACACCACTCTGCTCATTGGGTATCGTACAGCTTTTGCTGGACTAGAAGTTCTGTTTACCAAGGAACAAGGTTTTAGGACAGAGGCCAGAGGGAAAATATAGACAGAGATTTCAGATCTAAAAGTGCAGCGCTGAGATGTCTTTGAAGGCATCAATTCGTGTTGGAGCTTGAGAAGTTATCACTTTGTAAAAACCATGCAAATCTCCCACCTCTTGCTCTAATACATTTTTAGTTTCCACTGTATAGTGCTAGTAGAGCTGCACTTTGCTGGCAGGTTCACAGTTGTAACAAAAAACAGGCTCACAGCAAGTGTCAGGTTTGCAAATTGGAAACATGACAGACTCCCAACACACCCACAAATGCATTTATAGAATCAGTGTAAAGTGTAAAGGCAGTTCAAACCTCCCAGTTCCATATCTCTAAGATGCACATTACAGTGTCCTGTTTTGGCATATGGAGAAAGCTTGAGAAGCGACTGCACTTTCCAAGGCTCTGCAAATGTATGAGAATAGAAGGCTGTGATTTTGCAAAACTAAAGCTTCACAGGGTACTAAATTGCAGACCAAGATTTGCTGACTTCAATGTCCAAGAGAGTCATGTAAAAGCAGCTGGTGTTATCTGGGTGCCTCTCCCCAACAGCCTTAGCCTTTCATTTTGCAGATCCAGGTAAAGAGAGAAGAAGCTAATTTACCATCATTACGGGCAACATGGCATACATATAATTAATAGTTTTGCTATTTGTGGGTGTTTGTACATGGTGTTTTATGAGAAGAAGTTGTGATGTGTAATGGTATGAGTTTTGGTCTGTGGTTAATATATATATATTGTGTGGAGCATGACTATTGAATTTTACATGCCTAGTGGATTTGTCTTGGTGTCTGAAAGTGTTGTGTGAGTTCTGTGGTATAGCGAGTCTCTCTACGGAATGTTGTAGGACTGATCAAACTGGATACTTGGGGTATTTGTAAAGGTGCCTAGGAGTGTTGGTAAAATGCATTTTAAGTTTGTATGGTTAGATTGTGAGAGTCCCTGGGGGGCTGTGAGGGTGTCTATAGGTGCTTGAGGGTGTACAGGCACTTTGTGAAAGTGCCAGGGTGGCATTGTGAGCATGTCTGTATATGTTGGGAGGGTGCCTGAGAAGTGATGATGGTGTCTTGGGTAGTGGTGATGGTGCCCAAGGTACATTTCGAGCATAAGTGTGTTTGGAGACAATATTTAGCTTTCTGTGGTATGTAGTGTGACTCTTAAAGCTGTTTCATGGCTGGTGGTGTGTCTACTGGTGACTGGAGAGAATAATATGCATATTGGGAGTTATGAGCGTCTCTGTCGATGATGTGAGACTGTCTGAGCAGACTGAAGGTTTGAGGGAGTTGTGAGGGTGTCTGGGTTGGTTGGGAGATTGAATGGCACAATATGCAAGGCTTACGAGTGCATTTTGTGTGTTTGTGAAAAGGGATTTATTTGTACATTTGTCAATAAATATTTCTGCAAGCAAGCGCTATGATACATGTGTCTATAGCTGGTTGGGTTTCCTGTTCCATTCATGTTTCTTCATTATTTTCACCACTGTAGGTCAGACACCCACATCATGATCACTGTGCTACCCCCTACCCATTTCTATTCTGTGTTCTCACTCTGTCATACCGCTAATCACAGTGTGCTAGTTAGTAAGACAGAGCAGAAAGGAACTTCTTTTGTTTCAGCTGTTGCGAACTAGTGTACCATGGCAGCTGCCGTTCTGCCCTCACATCAGGGTACGTCTCTTTGTACATTCTGAATTTAAAGAGTGACTGGAGCTTGAGAGGGCCTGTCTCTTGGCATGTGCTTTCGTATTTCAACATGCATCTGTGAATATTAGTGAGTGTTGAATATTACTAAGTGTTTGACTTTATGTTGTGGTGTCTGCATGTGTAGGTATTTTCGGGTGTCTGACGGTGTGTACACATATCTGAGGACATGTGTGTCTTGTACCACCCGAGACCATGGAGTCTCCAAGAAGTATAAAGTTAGATGTTTGTGTCTGGTAAATACATTAAAGTCAATGGAGCTGAACTACTTTTGGAGGCTGATGACATTTTGCTCAACATGTGATCCCAACGAACACTACAGAAAGCATTTGGCATGTCGGGAGGTTGAAAATATTTCCAAAATCCAACGACAACATCCAGATAATGATTTAGGTGGTAAGGCAAAATGTTAGGGGGATATTCTGAGGCTGTGAATATGTTATTTTGCAATTGTGCAGGTCAATGTGGGTCTGCTGGTTTACAGGGGTCTGTGTGGATGCCTATAGGCATGTGAGGTGTTTGGTGTCTTATATGAGTATGTAGGATTGCGTCTAGGGCAGTGGCCCTCAAACGTTTGAGAGTCTGCGATATTCGGTTCCAGAGGCTTTATGGTAAGTTTCCAAATCACTGCATGGTCATGTGTCTGAGTGACTGAGGTTAAGCCCTGCTGTATCACTGCTCCTGCCTTTCTGTCCACTATCTAAACTTTTCCCAGAAAGTCATCATACACGGATGCCAACTCTTCTTCTATCAAACAGTCTTGCCACACAATACTGCAGGTTGAGACCCACAATCAGGCTCTGCATTGGTCTCTAAAATACCCATTCGTCATGCATGCAAAATCCCCACTTGTATCCAAGAATCTCATCCTGTTCAAAATTTCTTTTCATGCTTCAGTGCCAAACACCACCCAATCTCAATTGTGTGGAAGATCCTTTTACTGCCTGTCCTATCATAATCACCTATACTCCTACAGTAAACACTCCGCTGTGGACCTGCCCTTATAACTGACTACCATTGACAAGTATACTGCCAAGCATGAGGGTTTGAAGCCTTTGGGAGTTTTTAGGAGTCCCAGAATGTGTGAAAATCTTGTAAATGAATGATCATATCCGTTTTGGGGGCCAGGAGTTTGGGCAATCTGGGCCTGGGAATGTCTGGATTTGTGGTAAGTTTTACTGTGCATTACTGGATGTACATCGGTTCCGAGGGCCTGTGTTTCTTGTCCGAAAGAGGTTAGGTGATTGGTCTGTTCGTCTCATGTCATATATTGGTTGTCTGATTGCATGTGTGGGTGTACGGTGGTAAGTATGGGTATCTGATGGCATTTGTGAGTCTCAGAAAATATTAGTGTTTGTAAGAAATTTTGTCCGAGGCTGGGTAAAGGGGTCTTACTTCCCATCACACTTTTCTGTCGTACCAGAGAACACTCATGGAAAGTGTCCTGCTGAAGATTTTGACTCTGAAAACTGTTCTGCTCCAGCTTCAGGTTCTACTCTGCCTTCATCCATCTATGTCGTACAAGAGTGTTTGTATTCATGGGTGTCTGAGACTGTCTGAAGAAATCTTGAGAACCAGGGAAATGATGTGACTGAATATCTAGTACGATTGATTGTGCCTGACTATGTGAGTCGGTGTCTGGTGAATGTGTGTCTGTTAGCATTCAAGAGTGTCTGGAGTGTGAGGGTTTTCTGCAATAGGTGAGTGACTGTTGTTTGTTGTGTGTGAGTGCTTTATGATGTGTTTAGGTAACCCAAGATGGGTGTAGGAAAATGTACTATGTCCAAGTACTGGAAGGTGTGACTGTGTCCGATGGAGTGTGTGTGTATCTTATTGAATACAATTGCTGTCTAATCATGCGCATTTATATCAGATAATGTGCAGGGGTGTACAGTTATGAGCAGGAGTGTAACTGTGTACATGCGTGTCTGGTTGCATGCACATGTGTCTCAAAGCACACATGGGGGAATACACAAACGTGTAGGTGTCTGTAGGGTGTGTGAAAGTCTAGTATGTATGGTGAGCATAGGTGTCTGATCATGTTTGGGTGTGATCTTGGCGAGGGAAGTGTCTGATGCCATGAGTAGGAGTGTGATAATACACAAGGTTGCATGGTGGTGTGCAGGGTGTCTGGGGTGTTGGGGTAAAGTGTGCCTGGAGGTGCATGTGTTTTTCTAAGGTGTGTTGTGCGACTGGTGTGTGTGTTGATGTCTGTGGAAATTGTGCCACCTCCTACTTAAGTATGGTGCAAGGCAACCGGGGGATGGGGTTCCTGAGGCTGAAATCGGCCTAGGGAGGGGGGGGAGGGGGGATGATTGCCTCCCTTTGAAATAGGTCACCAGGCCCCGGTGGATGGGGCCCCCCCAGGCCAAAAACGTGCCGGGGAGGGGGTACACAGGTAAGTTGCCTTTGGGGGGGTTAGCCACAGGGCCTGGCCACATTGCCCATTGTGGCCAACTGACAGCTGCGCACGGCCAAAGGCCTTGCACAGCGCCGGTTGGCTTAATGTATGGTAATTAAATATTACTTTGTTAAACAAAGGTTACAGGGACCTTGTAGCTAAGAAATCGCAATAAAAAATGTAGAAAATCACAAAAAAACAAAGGTTACAGGGACATTGTAGTTAGGTTCAGCTTTTACACACATAAAACCATAGAAATTCAGCAGTTACAGTTATCTCAAAAAGTATAACTCGTGCCTTAAGTTAACTATAACTCGCGCCCTCGCCATGCATTGCTAATTACACTACATGACATCTTCTAAGACATCATTGATAATATTACTGCAACATTTGCAATAAAATTATTAATGAGAAAACTGCATTGCGGTGGCGCAAGTTATAGTGAGTAACGTGTAGTGAATATATATATATTTTCTTTTTTTTTCTCAGTACGCCCGTTCTCAATCCCAAGCACGCTGGGGTTCGCAATCAGGTACGTTTTTATTTGTGGCTCTGGTAACGCGTTTTGACCGTCAACGCGGTCTTCCTCACAAATATATATATTTAGAATGCTTCACACAAATCAGACTACAATATGATACCACAAGAAATCTGAGTAATGAACATGGTCACCTGGTCCACCTTTTGCACAACAGAAGTTCATTACTCAGATGCCGCATGCCATTATAAGAATACAACTGACAAGCACAAACATTTTCGTACTAGGATTTCTTATATAGCGATTACACCCCTACGTCCCCTATGCCACATTGAACTATGTTCTTTGTTTAAGTCGACAAAAATTGGAAAGCTGGCAGTATAGGGCTCTAGGGCACTTTTGCTGTGAAACAGGGGCAGTAAGTGTGCACCCTAATTCTGAGGCATACACAGCATCTTGACCAAGGTTTTCCTTGGTCTGAGTAAACGTGCAACTGGTTTTAATAATGTGAATAGATATGAAGTCAAACAGAAACTGACATTCATATTTCAAGCTCTACTTCACACATCCGGGTTGTAATGCATGCTATGTTTGTGAAACAATTTCACCCAAAACTTCTCTCTTCACCAGCGATCTAAGAAAAAAGTGATGCCATTATACAGAACTTACACCACCCTGGTAACTTCAGAACACCAACAATGTATGAACACCTACAAAAGCATACAGCCTGCTGACAGAACAAAAGGTGCGCACACTGAAGTCCAAGAAAATGTATAAGTGTGTAAATGGAACTGCACAGAAATACAAAGGGGGTTCACAGAGTACCTACCAAGGATCAGTGGACACAGGAGGCACCTACAGTAGTGTGAATGATATATCTAGACGTGGATGCTTGGGCCTGTGGACAAAGCCAACTGTGCTGAACCTTCCACAACAGGCCTGCACCTCTGCCTAGTTGTTGCTATGCCCTGCTGATTCTAGGCCTGCTTTTATGAAGATTCTGGTGCACGGCCGCTGCATTCGCTGCTGTAGCAATGAGCCAACTAGACTGCAACAAGTCTTATTTAAACTCCTCATAAACCCTCGCCACATCTACCTACAGAGAGAAGAGTCAAAGAATTTAGCAGAACAAACTCAATGCTTTTTGGCTTAGGAATAATGCACAATAGCAATACATTATGAAGAAATGTACTCTCAGCTCAACATTTAACCAGAGAAAATAATAAAGCCCATCAGGTCCATGGCGGAAGGATTCAAAGAAGTGTCCAGCGAAATGAAAAGTATAAACAAAGGATGCAGTTTTATAACCCAGGAGTCTTTGACTGCTGACGCCTAGCGGCAAAGAAAAAGTTACTTACCTTCGGTAAAGCTCTTTCTGGTGGATACTCTACTGCAGATTCCTCGTCTTTTGAATATTCCAAGGTGTCGGACTGAATCTGGAAACTTTTCAACAGCTCGCCACACCAGTAGGGGTACTGCCTGCATCTCAGCGCCGTAAACAACACCACTGTGCCATCACTAGACGCTATTTTCCCATCCATTTATTACACGCCTCCAGGGTGGACATGATGAGAACGATATAAGATTGAAAAGGTGCACTCCAAAATCTAGATTTGGAACCCTATTAAGAAAACTATAATAACAAATCAGCCTTCAATATGCGGAGGGGGTAAGGTTGGTGAGGAATCTGCAGGCAGTTAGAGTATCCTACTGTTGCAAAGTCATCCTGTGCCCTTGGGCACCCCCCAACTTTTTGCTGACTGGTACTGGTGGTAACTGACTCTGACTGACCCTGGGCTTTGCCTAACCAGGCCCAGGGCCAGTGCTATGCTGAAAACACTTAGATACAGTGAAAACACCTACATACACTAGGGTACACTATGGGTTGGGGTACCCCTGTGATTGGCATGACCTACCCTATAAGCCCCTAGTATATAATAGGGCAGGGGAATTGAAACTACCTATCAGTCCCTAGTATGTAGTAGGGCATGGCAGTTTAGAGGCCAGCAGCTTTCTGCACTTGCATGTGTGCACTGCTGAGGCCTGAGGTCAGTTTTAAAAGCAGCCCTGGGTGCCAGGACTGCTTTTAAAAAGTAAATTGCGCCCAAGCTTGACTTTGGTGTTTGGGGCACTTACAAATGGATAACCTACAATGATATGGCATATTAGGGACCCCCAGGGTCTCCCCTAGGTGTCCCAGGGGTGGGGGGTCAGGTATCTATAAGGTAGACCCTTATAAAATGAGTTTTATATGCCCTTGGTTAAGTGAAATTTTACATTTCACTCCCCACATTGTGATAAAGTGCTGCCCAAATTCGACTTTGATGCTAGGAGCACTGCGAAGTGAGTATCTGCAATATTTTGTATAGATTCAGAACCCCTAAAGTCTCCCCTAGTTGTCCCATGGGGTGGGGTGCCTGTAGATCTAAGCAAAGTACTTATAAAATATGTTTTTGTAAGTCCTGGTGCTGGAAAAATGGCCCAAGTCATTTTTCCCATTGCAAATCCCCTGTTACATAGGTTAACATGGTAGAAAGTTATTAACTAATAACTTTTGATATGAGAGGGCTAGAAGTGCCATTCAAAGACTTCCCCGAATGGTATTAATAAATTCAACAATATGATATTGTTGAATTTCTCCTCAAGTGTACATACAAGAAGTTATAAGAGTTTCTTGTTTGTAAGTCCAGATTCAGCCTTCCAGTGGTCTGCCCTGATTGGTCAGAGTTAAGTGGATTAGCCAGGCTGCCTTGAAGAGGTGATAAAGAGCCCCTGGGGTCAACCAGCTCTGCTGGCAGGGCAGTGTGCTGTTCCATAGGAATGCCAGGCCAGGGGGAGGAGTCGCAAATTATGTTCTTCAAAGAGGAGAGCAGAGAACAGTGTAATTTACAACTCTGAACTTTCCACCTTAGGCAGATGGAAGGATTAAGAAAGGTATGAGCAGATGCAGGGGGGGAGAGTCTAAGTAAATTAGCCATCCTAGGGGTATGTTTAGCCAGCTCTTACCTCCTTGCTGGAAAATCTGCCATGATGGATTTGGAAGATTTGATGCACTCTGGGACAAAATAATGCCACACTCTACAGGATGTGGTCATATGTTTGAGGAGTTACCCTGCTCCCATTGGTCAGGAGTGACCTCCTGCCTGACCCAGAGAACGTGGAATAAGTATCTGAGAGGGGCAGAGCCCTCCAGATCTGCTTCTTGAAACTGAAGAAAGCAAGACATTGTGCCAAGCTGAGAAGTTTTGCTGTGCAAATTCTAAGGCCTGACCTCTGAAGCCTGCACCATCAGAAACTACAGCCCTGTGGACTACCTTGCTGAAAAAGAAGTAAAGAGTGGACTCCCTGCAAGCTACAGGTTAACAGAGCTCACCTGGACCCTCACCACCAAGGATCATCAACCTGGGGAACTACCAGTGGATTTGTAAGGGTGACGTCCAAGTGGATTGTGGAAACTGAAGTCCTCAACTTTCAAGGACCATCTTGGAGCTTCCAGACCCTTGGAGTGAGTTTGAGACACTTTGGGACCCTTTGAGGAACTTCAGGAAGAAGTTCAAGAAGTTTGGAGAACTTTGAAAAAAAAGCTCCATAGAGGGACCGACTCAACCTGGTCAGCCAAGCCGCCTGCCTTCAACCGCGAGCCGGCCAAACCATCCAGGTTCATCCCGCTAAAAGCTCCGTCGGTCCAACTTCCAGAGTTTCACCGGGAGTAGAAGAAATCCGAGGCCGGCGAACCCTCACCGAATCCAGCCTGGTAAAGAGCATCGAGGAACGCCGCAAGAAAAAGCTCCAGAAAAGTTTCTAAGTCCGCTCATAGAAAAGGTGACTGGGAGCAACGGCGAAAGCCAAGCCGCCTGCCTTCAACCGCGTGTCGGCCTGGATCCTGGGTTTGCTCCGCTGGAACGCTCCAGAGGTCGAACCGCAAACGTTTCTAAGTCCGAACGTAGAAAGGTTACCGGGGGCTCATCGCAAGGCAAGCCACCGAACCCTCACCGAATCCGGACTGGCTGAGATCTTCGAGGGACCTCGGGGAGAAAAGCTCCAGAAAAGTTTCTAAGTCCGAAGGTAAAAACTGTGACCCGGACCTTCCGCGTGGGGTATCCGCTCAGGGCTCCATCGCGGTCGGCCTGAAACTTTGACTTTGGGTCGGTCTATTGCGAGCCTGTATCCCAATATGGTGCTATAAGCTTCTAAGTGCTATATTTTGCTAAATCTTTGAAAATTCATATCTCCGGTTCCCTACATTGGATTTTTGTCGTTTTGGTGTCATTTTACAGATAAAAATATTTCCTATTTTTATAAATTGGTGTTGGATTTTTATTATGTGTTGTGTCTTATTTACTGAATTGGTGTTTTTAAATGCTTTACATACCTGTCTTTGAAGTTAAGCCTGTCTGCTCGCAGCCACGTTACCAAGGGTTGAGCATAGGAATAATTTTCTAAGACCTATGCTGAGTCCTACCAATGATTAGTGGCCTTATTGCCAGTGGCAGACCTACATTTGCCCCTACCAATAATCCACTTTCCAACATTTGGTGCTCAGCGGTGTGGATGAGGACTTGTGTTTAAAAAGTACACCTTTCAGTAAAGTGAATTAAGATTATAAAAATCCTCTAAATTGCCTTAGAACAAATCTTTTGAGTTTGATTTTTGGAATTTGGACTAAACTGTTTTTAATCCATTGTTTTGATTTTTCCAAATTGTTCTAAGTCTGTTGTGCCTAGTTTTTGTGACCCAAAACTAGGGAACCATGGAGCTGGACCTGGCTAAACTGTCCCAGTTTAAGATGGCTGATCTTAGGGAACAGTGTAGGCTTAGGGGGCTGCCTGCTTTCAGGAAGCTTAAGAAGGCAGGGTTGCTTGAGTCCCTAAAGGCCTGGGCTGGGGCAGCTGAGGAGAGTCAAGGGGGGATAGAGGGTGTCCCCCCCAACCTCATCCAAGAGGAGGGTGAGGATGATGCCGCTTCCATTTTCTCTAGTGTGAGCCATATGAATCCAGATGGTGGGAGTGGGGAAGGGTCCCTTCCTCAGGGACCACCACTGTCTCTTGCAGAGAGACAGCTTAAGGCTCAATTAGCTTTGATAGCTTTGGAGCAGAGGAAACTGGACTTTGCTGAGAAGAGATGGGAGAGGGAGGAGGCGTTGAAAAGAAATGGTGGCAGGGAAAATGAAGATTTTGAAATGTCCAGGGGTGGTGCATTTGATCACAAACTTCCCAAGGGTATGGTACCCAAGTACCATACCCTTGTACTTGGGTACCATACCCTTGGGGGATGACATTGACAAGTGGCTAGCAGCTTTTGAGAGGGCCCTTAGAATGAGTAGGGTCCACTCTAGGTATTGGGGTGCACTCCTGTGGGAGTTGATTCCAGTAGCTGGGAGGGATAGGCTCCTGACCCTGAAGGGAGAGGATGCAGAATCATACCAGCAGATGAAGGCATGCTTAGTCAAGAGGTTTGGTCTGACTCCAGAGCAGTACAGGGTGAAGTTTAGAGGCACCCAGAAATTGAGTTCAAAGTCTTGGGTAGACTTTGTGGACGTTTCAGTGAAGGCACTGGAAGGCTGGATTGTTGGTAACAAAGTTGACACATACGAGGGATTGTATAATTTGTTTTTGAAAGAACATATTTTGACTCATTGTGCAGAAGAGAAGTTACACCAGTATCTAGTGGACTCTAAGCTGACAGACCCCAGAGAGCTGGGTGAAGCAGCTGATGAGTGGGTGAGAACCCGGGTTTCCATTCAGCACCAGGGGGGTGACCAGAAGAAAGGAGGACAGGTCCCTCCCCAGGGGAAAGCCCAGGGGAAAGACGGTCAAAACCAGAAGGAGTCCTCCAAAGACCCACAAAAACCTGCCCAAGGAGGGGGGGGGGCCCGAGCCAACCCAAAGGGAGGTGGAATCAGGGAAAGAATGGTAGGTTCTTTGATCCCTCAAATGTGGGTAAGTGCTTTGACTGTAACCAGCCAGGGCACAAACAAGGAGATGCTGTCTGCGCCAAGAAGCTCCCCCCTAAGGGGCCATCCACAGGGATTGCCAGTGTCAGTGTAGGGGTGGAGAGTGGTGCCCCAGTGAGGAGTAGTCAGGTGGTGGAAGCAACCTTAGTGTCCCTGGGTGGGGTGAATATTGCAACCCTTGCTGCCTTACCTCCAAACATGGACAAGTACAGGCAGAGGCCTAAAGTGAATGGGACTGAGGTTGAGGCTATCAGAGACACTGGGGCTAGTGTAACTATGGTCCTGGATGAGCTGGTGCCTCCAGAGAGGTTGTTACCTGGTGAGTTTCGCAGACAGCACTACCAAACTCCATCCTATGGCTGTGGTGGAATTGGAATGGGGAGGTGTGACAGGCCCTATGAAGGTAGCTGTGTCTAAGGTGCTCCCAGTCCAGTGTTTACTGGGCAATGATCTTGAAGCCTCTGTGTGGTCAGAGGTGGAGAGAGGACTCCATATGAAAATATTAGAGCTCCCTGAGTGGGTATGTGCTGTGACAGAATCCCTCTGCCTTCATCCTGTAAACCCATAAAATAATGACATACTGATAATAAAGGCAGAAAACAATTTTGACCAATCCAAAAACAATCCAGCAAAGTCTCCTTAAAGTGTAGACAATAACTATAAATATACCTTTCCAAAATGGCACCCAAAAGAGTGAACCACATACTACTTACACCACTCAGAGACAGTGCGAGAAACAATTAGCCTGGAAATCACCCACAAACACCATGTTCAAATTTGAAACAACACATTGATGCCTTTAATTCATAGCCATATGACACTCATACATAACCAAGACCGCAACAGACTAAGACAGACCCAAATACACCTAAACATACTCCACTACAAGATGGCGCCCATGCAGCACACTATACACTCCCCAATTAACCTTCTAATTGGCAACACACTTCCACCATAAAAAGGGCGGCAGCCACTGCTCCAGTATAGGTGGAGATGGAGATAGGCAGGCAGGTGTACCGGCACAGCTAAATGGGAGAACCGTGAGTACTAAACGAATGTATCTTGTGTTAACTGCCACCTTTGAGAAAATACTCTGGGTCTGAACTAAGTGCCCGGACAGAGCTCTCTCTTATAATTGGAAGCCAAAAAAAGCACTTTAGAACAAATATCTGCCTCACTTGTAGCGCTGGCATTTTATGAAACAGGGAGCCAAAACGCCAATCTAGCTTCCTAATATTCTTAGAGCCCGTTTACATTTTGCAGAAAATGCCGCGATAAATAAAAGATTTGATTCCTTCTCAATATACAGGATGTATCAACATGCAGGGACCACTGTGATAACTGCACCTTTATTTGAACAATTGAAACTTTATTGTTATTGTTATATTCTTAATGATTAGGCCACGCTTCCTTCTTCTCGTTTTCCTTACAGCTCCCGACTGCCCTCACCAATCTCATGAGGCAATAATTGTAAAAATAAGGGGTGAGCAATATGTTTTTCACTATGCAGTGACCAAAACAGAGTCTAAAGGTTTGCCATCAATGGTGGGGCCCACTCAGTGACACTTACATATTGTTTATGTGTATATATATATATATATATATATATATATATATATTTATATATATATATATATCTTTCACATCCTACCCAGACAGCGCTGACTCACCGGTTTTATCATACGCCCAATATGAGTCATCTTAGATTATTCAAAACAGGATACCACTACTAGTGGCACTGCATGGAATCAAATGACAAAAGAGTGACCCTGACATATAACAATCATTGATCTCTTTATTATATGTCTCTTCTTTATAAGCCCACATGTCAGAATGTTGAAACTCTGCTGATTATTGCTTATCATTCTTTCTTTCACTTTTCACTTCACTGTAAATAATATGTAAAACACGTAAAATAGAATCTCTTTTTAAACATGCACCAATGCCTAAACCGTAGAGATAAGACTCACGCTAACGATAATGAGCACCGGGCCCTCCAATGGTAGACACGGACAATACTCATTATAGAGAAATACCAACATATCTTCTGTCCTACCCTCTTCTCTTTTCAGGGACGCTACTCCCTCTCATTAACCTAGCAGCACGGGTCAAATCCAGGCCGCTAGTGATACCTAAACTTACCTTGGTCCTGAAGAAACGCTTTGGATCTCCTCCTGAGGCCACAGAGAGCGTGAAACATGTCGACCACCTTATACGCCCATTAGAGACGTATATCTAGCTACCTAGGGACATAATATCCCCCAGAGCAGCACCACACACCTTTTAACAATGACAGAGGGATCACCTTAATAAAAAATATTCACTCCCCCTCCAGTCATTTTTTAAGAAACACTACTTGAGACCTCACTACCACTCACACGCACGCACCCATACGGCTTCTTCATCAAAAGATCTCCGACAAAGAGACCCTTCGGGGGACCCGTAGGGCATTGCAGCGCCGGCCCGACGAGGAGCAACAAGCCCTATGATGAAGCATGACATCCTTCGGGGTGTGTGAGGGCATCATGACGAGGACACACTATCCCCACACAGAGTAGCACAGGACAAAACTTCATTCTTTGATTTCCCTTTACAAGGAACAGTGACTCCCTTTATTGTACTAGTTATCAATCGGGAGCAAGGGTCACTGGACCTAACAATCAGCTCCTACCGTCCCCCCCCCTCTCTATAAATAGGAATATTTAGCACGGCGGATCAGCCGAGGGACGTATCTGTATCTTTACTTTTCTCTTTTTCTTAAACCTAACCAAACTGAGTTTCAACATGGCAGAAGAGACAGGTTTAAGTTTTGATGACATAGTATCAGAGATTTTGAGGACACCAAGTCTGTTGGGAATAGATGGCTCAGCATCAACGAGCACCCCACAAGGCGACTGGAACAACATAGCCGCCCTTAAGAAACAACAAGTTAAAATAGCAATGCATGGGGCCATTATGACGGAATACCTGCGGGCCAATATTGCACCCAATGGCCTCATTGTGAATATAGCACCAAGAATCTTCCTTGAAGATCTAATCTTTAAGAAAGACTGGAGCCAAGTGGCATGGAGATGTACACGCGACCTACTGGTACTCATAATCAATACCGCAAAACGCTTATCTGAGGCACTGATAATAAAAATAACTATCGCAGAGAACGCCCTGAAAACAACAATCAGCATATCTGCTTGGAAAACACGACTTGCTGAGATTAATTCAGAAATGAATGACCACAAGGAGTATCTCCTACAGAAGATAACAAAACTACAGAAAGATATTAAAATCTTTGAGAGAGAAAAAATATACCCATACACCAGGGAAGACTATGTGAGTAACATCACTGACACCTCATCTGAAGATGGATCAACAAACTCGACCAGATCCAAGAGATCGAGCAGCAACTCCAGCAATGAAAGCTGGAAGAATTACCAAGGCGGCCGAGGAATCCTACCAACGCCACCAATGTTCAACTACCCGATGTCAGGCTATCCAGGAGCTCCACCACCGTGGTATCCTGGCTACCACGGCCCACCACCACCTATTCCATTCTACCAACAACAATGCCCTCCTTTTTGGAACAGAGGCAGGGGCAGAGGAAGAGGCAGGCGGAAAAACGAGCAAAAACAAGTACAATGGTCGGAGGACAAAGAACAACGCAGGACAAGGAGCCAGTCCAAGAAAAACTAGTGGTTAACCTGTCAAACAGGACCCTAACACCTACAGAAGAATCAGCCCTACAGAGGGGACTAGGCTTTGTCCCCACTCCCAGAGAAGACCAATTCAGACTCACAGGTGAACTACATGCCTTTTTCAGGAAACTACGTCTGAGATCCTTTTTTCATACAAAAGAAACTAATAGGATGGATACGACCACGACAGACACAGGCCTACGTAATCCATCCAAATTCACACCTACGACCGCAATGACGAGCACAGAGATCCTGACATATGAAAAAGCAGTACTAAAAGACATAAACCAACTTCAACCAAGAAAAATATATGACAACCTACCTTCTAGAGAGAAAAGCTCTCCAAAACCTCAACAATGACCAATCCATCACAATAAAACCTGCAGACAAGGGCGGAGCCATCGTCATTCTTAATACTGACGACTATGACACCGAATGCCACAGACAACTGGCTGATAACAGATATTACCAAAAAATAGACACTGATCCAACAGATTCACTGACAAGAAAAATCACCATCTCAGTGAGTGAAGCACAAACAAACGGCTGGATAAGTAAAAACGAAGCAGAATTCCTAGTCAACTCCAAACCAACGACCCCATATTTCTACGTCCTACCAAAAATCCACAAGAACATCATACCTCCACCTGGTAGACCAATAGTATCCGGGATTAACTCCATTCTTGAACCACTCAGTCAATACTGCGACCACTTCTTACGACCACTGGTACAAGCAACTCCATCTTACCTCAAAGACACCAAAGAAACCATCAATCTAATAGAACATATAAGAGGACCAGAGGAAATCACCCTACTAGTGACCCTCGATGTGGAGGCTTTATATACTAACATCCCACAAGAAGCAACACTGAGAGCAGTAGAAGAAAGCCTTAGGAACCAGGACCCTAACACACCACAACCAATAAACTTCATCCTGGAATGTGCGGAAATAGCACTAAAGAACAACTTTTTCAAGTTCAAAGACCAACATTACCAACAAATCCACGGAACTTGTATGGGCAGCACCTTCGCGCCGAGCCTAGCCTGCCTTTACATGGCTTATTTTGAGGCAACACACATCCTCCCACCATCCAACCCCTTTAAATCAGAAATAAAGGAGTGGAAGCGATATATAGATGACATACTCATGCTATGGACAGGCACAAAAGAACGGTGCATAGAATTCCATAACTGGATCAATGAACAGGACCCTTTCCTGAAATTCACTCTAAGCTCCTCAAGTGAAGAGATTCCTTTCCTGGACCTATTAATCATCCTGAAAGATGGAAAACTACTGACCAAAACGTACAAAAACCGACTGACAGAAATAGCTTGTTAACCTATGACAGTCACCATACAAAAGCCCTTAGAGAGAATCTCCCCTTTGGGCAATTTTTGAGGCTCAGAAGAAACTGCAGCAACACCGCGGATTACGACACACAAGCGGCAGAACTCAGTCAGAACCTGGAACAGAGGAACTACCCCAGGAGGATCATAAAGAATGCACAAAAACGTGCGCGTAACAACAACCGAGAAGCACTATTAGAAACCGTGGAAAAACAAAAGGACGAGATAATAACATGTGTTACAACCTACACACCTCAATCAAATCAAGTAAAAGGATTTTACTCAAACACTGGAATATTCTACATGCAGGGGAACTACAACTGGAACGCCCAAGATTCGCCTTCAGACGGACACAGAACATCAAAGACATAATTGTCCACACGAGACCCCAAAACAAACAGTTGGACAACCAAAGGACACTGTGGGACCTACCAATGGTCAAAGGACATTACCCATGCGGGACTTGTAATATTTGCCCTTTAACAAGACATACCAATACATTGCAAATGAATAATCAGGAATGGACACAGAAAAGACCACGAATTGTAATACCAAGAACTGTATTTACATGGTGAAATGTCCATGCGACTTTCGATATATAGGAATGACAACCAGAGCCATAAAGACAAGAATAAACTAACATAGAAGTAACATACGATGTAAGAAAAACACCACCAAAATGAGCAGACACTATATTGAGACAGGACATACGCCAGACCAACTAAACTGGACCATCATAGAATCTAATCCTACATGGACAAGCAGGACACTTTTTCAGAAACAACAGAGATGGGTCCATAGTCTACGGACGAACATTGAGGGTCTGAATGATGAAATACCCTGGATCGAATTAGTATAGTAACACTTCCATGGCACCAGTAACAGAATCCCTCTGCCTTCATCCTGTAAACCCATAAAATAATGACATACTGATAATAAAGGCAGAAAACAATTTTGACCAATCCAAAAACAATCCAGCAAAGTCATCCAAAAACAAAAACAATTTTGACCAATCCAAAAACAATCCAGCAAAGTCTCCTTAAAGTGTAGACAATAACTATAAATATACCTTTCCAAAATGGCACCCAAAAGAGTGAACCACATACTACTTACACCACTCAGAGACAGCGCGAGAAACAATTAGCCTGGAAATCACCCACAAACACCATGTTCAAATTTGAAAAAACACATTGATGCCTTTAATTCATAGCCATATGACACTCATACATAACCAAGACCGCAACAGACTAAGACAGACCCAAATACACCTAAACATACTCCACTACAAGATGGCGCCCATGCAGCACACTATACACTCCCCAATTAACCTTCTAATTGGCAACACACTTCCACCATAAAAAGGGCGGCAGCCACTGCTCCAGTATCAGCGGAGATGGAGAGAGGCAGGCAGGTGTACCGGCACAGCTAAATGGGAGAACCGTGAGTACTAAACGAATGTATCTTGTGTTAACTGCCACCTTTGAGAAAATACTCTGGGTCTGAACTAAGTGCCCGGACAGAGCTCTCTCTTATAATTGGAAGCCAAAAAAAGCACTTTAGAACAAATATCTGCCTCACTTGTAGCGCTGGCATTTTATGAAACAGGGAGCCAAAACGCCAATCTAGCTTCCTAATATTCTTAGAGCCCGTTTACATTTTGCAGAAAATGCAGCGATAAATAAAAGATTTGATTCCTTCTCAATATACAGGATGTATCAACATGCAGGGACCACTGTGATAACTGCACCTTTATTTGAACAATTGAAACTTTATTGTTATTGTTATATTCTTAATGATTAGGCCACGCTTCCTTCTCGTTTCCTTACAGCTCCCGACTGCCCTCACCAATCTCATGAGGCAATAATTGTAAAAATAAGGGGTGAGCAATATGTTTTTCACTATGCAGTGACCAAAACAGAGTCTAAAGGTTTGCCATCAATGGTGGGGCCCACTCAGTGACACTTACTTATTGTTTATGTGTATATATATATATATATCTTTGAAGTGCTTCCGGAACCTCCGCGCCGTCTCCTCCAACACCAGCAGAAACTGACGAAGTGTCAACAGCTCGGCGATCCGTAGGCAAACGACCTCCAACCACAGAGCCAACTTCAAGGGAGGGGTCCACTTATCCGGAGGCGGTCAATCCGGCAAATACAGCTGCAAACAAGCCCAGTACTCCAGTACTCCAGAACAAACGGCAAGAGCAGACCCAATATAGTGCAAGTTGCTTTATTTTCTTCCAACCATCACCATGTTGCCATTACGCGTTTCGGCCAGTACGAGCGGCCTTGATCACATGTGATCAAGGCCGCTCGTGCCGAAACGCGTAATGGCAACATGGTGATGGTTGGAAGAAAATAAAAGCAACTTGCACTATATTGGTCTGCTCTTGCCGTTTGTTCTGAGTACTGGAGTACTGGGCTTGTTTGCAGCTATATATATATATATATATATATATATATATATATATATATATATATATATATCTTTCACATCCTACCCAGACAGCGCTGACTCACCGGTTTTATCATACGCCCAATATGAGTCATCTTAGATTATTCAAAACAGGATACCACTACTAGTGGCACTGCATGGAATCAAATGACAAAAGAGTGACCCTGACATATAACAATCATTGATCTCTTTATTATATGTCTCTTCTTTATAAGCCCACATGTCAGAATGTTGAAACTCTGCTGATTATTGCTTATCATTCTTTCTTTCACTTTTCACTTCACTGTAAATAATATGTAAAACACGTAAAATAGAATCTCTTTTTAAACATGCACCAATGCCTAAACCGTAGAGATAAGACTCACGCTAACGATAATGAGCACCGGGCCCTCCAATGGTAGACACGGACAATACTCATTATAGAGAAATACCAACATATCTTCTGTCCTACCCTCTTTTCAGGGACGCTACTCCCTCTCATTAACCTAGCAGCACGGGTCAAATCCAGGCCGCTAGTGATACCTAAACTTACCTTGGTCCTGAAGAAACGCTTTGGATCTCCTCCTGAGGCCACAGAGAGCGTGAAACATGTCGACCACCTTATACGCCCATTAGAGACGTATATCTAGCTACCTAGGGACATAATATCCCCCAGAGCAGCACCACACACCTTTTAACAATGACAGAGGGATCACCTTAATAAAAAATATTCACTTCCCCTCCAGTCATTTTTTAAGAAACACTACTTGAGACCTCACTACCACTCACACGCACGCACCCATACGGCTTCTTCATCAAAAGATCTCCGATAAAGAGACCCTTCGGGGGACCCGTAGGGCATTGCAGCGCCGGCCCGACGAGGAGCAACAAGCCCTATGATGAATCATGATATCCTTCAGGGTGTGTGAGGGCATCATGACGAGGACACACTATCCCCACACATAGAGTAGCACAGGACAAAACTTCATTCTTTGATTTCCCTTTACAAGGAACAGTGACTCCCTTTATTGTACTAGGTCACAGACTAGCCAGAAGGGAGGGGCTGGACACTTGGACCCTGGAACAAAGGGCCAAGCATCCAAGGACAAGGGCACTGGGCCTGGCGAGCCAGCCCAGGGAACTCCAGAGGTGCAGGAAGAATCTAACCCTGATGGGGAGGATCTGGCCTCTGAGGGAGGGACTCCATCCCTGCCAGAGCTGTCAGATTTGGCAGAACTGACAGGAGCAGGTGGACCCTCCAGAGAGGAGTTCAGTAAGGGACAGCGTGACTGTCCCACCCTTGAGAGCTTGAGGCGGATTGCTTCTAAGCAAGAGGAAGGGGATGCCAGTGGTTTCATAGAATCTACTGGGAAGATGGACTGCTTTATACTGAGGCCAGAAACCTCAAGGAGGGGGCCACCAGGAGGTTGGTGGTGCCCCAGAGGTACAGAGTTCATCCTGACTTTGGGTCATGATATCCCCTTGGCAGGACATTTGGGACAGACCGACATGGAACCGGTTGGTGAACCATTTCTACTGGCCCCATATGTCTGAGAAGGTAAAGGAGTTTTGCAGCTCCTGTGTCACCTGTCAGGCCAGTGGCAAGGCAGGGGGCAAGACAAAGGCTCCCCTAATACCACTGCCAGTGGTTGGGGTTCCTTTTGAAAGGGTGGGGATGGACATTGTTGGTCCCCTGGACCCACCTACTGCATCAGGGAATAGGTATATCTTAGTGGTAGTGGACCATGCCACTAGGTACCCTGAAGCAATCCCTCTTAGAACCATTGATGCTCCTGCAGTGGCTAGAGCACTGCTTGGTGTGTTCACCAGAGTGGGTTTTCCAAAAGAGGTGGTGTCAGATAGGGGCACGAACTTCCTGTCCAGCTATCTGACTGCTATGTGGGATGAGTGTGGTGTCAACTACAAGTTCACCACCCCCTATCACCACCCCCTATCACCCACAAGCAAATGGTCTTGTTGAGAGATTCAACAAAACCCTGAAGGGCATGATAAATGGGTTGTCAGAGAAACTCAGGAGGAGATGGGATGTTCTCCTCCTATGCTTACTGTTTGCCTACAGGGAGGTGCCACAGAAAGGGGTTGGTTTCAGTCCCATTGAGTTGTTGTTTGGACACCCTGTGAGGGGGCCATTGAGCCTGCTGAGAGAGTCTTTAGAGAAGCCTCTTAAAGAAGCAAAGGACAATGTGCTTGACTATGTGCTAGGCCTGAGATCTAGAATGGCAGTGTACATGTACAAGGCAAACAGGAAACTGGAGGCCAGCCAGGAGCTCATGAAGCACTGGTATGATCAAAAGGCTACTATGCCTGAGTATACTCCAGGACAATTGGTGTGAGTGTTGGAGCCTGTGGCTCCCAGGGCCCTCCATGACAAGTGGAATGGGCCCTATCCAATCTTAGAAAAGAAGGGTGAGGTTACCTATTTGGTTGACTTTGGCACCCCCAGGAACCCTCATAGGGTCCTGCATGTGAATAGATTGAAACCCCACCATGACAGGGCAGACATGACCATGTTAGTGGTCACTGATGAGGGTGTGGAGGAGGAAACTGAGCCTGTGCCCGACCTCCTCTCCACTAATGTGCAAGATGGGTCAGTGGAGGGGGTGATACACTCTCCCAAGTTGACAGACCAGCAGCACAGAGACTGTAAGCTAGTGCTGGAGCAGTTTGCTGGCCTGTTCTCTTTGACCCCAGGCATCAGTGAGTGGTGTGTGCACCACATTGACACTGGTGACAGCTTACCTGTCAAAAATAAACTGTACAGGTTGTCTGACCATGTCAGAGCCAGCATTAAAGCGGAGGTTGCTAAGATGCTGGAATTGGGGGTAATTGAACCGTCTGAAAGTCCATGGGCCAGTCCAGTGGTGCTGGTGCCTAAACCTAATCCTCAGGGGGGACCCAAGGAGTTAAGGTTCAATGTGGACTACAGAGGATTGAATGCAGTCACAAAGACTGACGCTCACCCTATACCTAGAGCTGATGAGCTCATTGACAGTTTAGGGGCTGCTAAGTACCTTAGTACTTTTGATTTGACTTCAGGTTACTGGCAGGTTGCCTTCACTGATGGAGCAAAGGAGAGGTCAGCATTCTCCACACCAGAGGGACATTATCAGTTCAAGGTAATGCCCTTTGGCTTAAAGAATGCACCTGCCACCTTCCAAAGGTTGGTGAACAGGGTCTTGTCTGGGTTGGAACAGTTCAGTGCAGCTTACCTGGATGATATAGCTGTATACAGTTCTACCTGGGGGATCACTTAAGCCACCTAAGGGAAGTGCTTCAGGCCATGCAGCAGGCAGGCCTGACTATTAAGGCAAGCAAGTGCCAAATAGGGCAGAGTTCTGTGGTGTACCTGGGCCACGTGGTAGGTGGGGGCCATGTACAGCCTCTCCAAGCTAAAATCCAAACTATTTTGGATTGGACAGCTCCTGTTACCCAGACTCAGGTCAGGGCATTCCTTGGACTGACAGGGTACTATAGAAGGTTTGTTCAAAATTATGGGCCCATTGTGGGGCCCCTAACCGAACTCACTTCTAAAAAGAGGCCCAAGAAGGTGGCTTGGACCCCCGAGTGTCAGAAGACCTTTGACACTCTGAAAGCTGCTATGTGTTCAGCACCAGTGCTACTGGCCCCTGCCTACATAAAAGAATTTGTGGTTCAGACAGATGCTTCAGAGCAAGGGATTGGGGCAGTGTTGTCACAGCTAAATGAAGAGGGCCTTGATCAGCCAGTTGCCTTTATTAGCAGGAGGCTTCTTCCCAGAGAGCAGAGGTGGAGTGCCATTGAGAGAGAGGCTTTTGCTGTGGTTTGGTCCCTGAAAAAGTTGAGACCATATTTGTTTGGGACTCACTTTCGTGTTCAAACTGACCACAGGCCTCTCAGATGGCTCATGCAGATGAGAGGGGAGAATCCCAAGCTGTTAAGGTGGTCCATTTCCCTACAGGGAATGGACTTTACAGTGGAACACAGACCTGGGGTTGCCCATGCAAAGGCAGATGGACTTTCCAGGTTTTTCCACTTAGCTGATGAGGACTACCAGGGTGTAGGTTAGTAACCCATCACCTTTCGTTTGGGGAGGGGGGCTGGGGGGGGCTATGTTGCAAAGTCATCCTGTGCCCTGGGCACCCCCCAACTTTTGCTGACTGGTACTGGTGGTAACTGACTCTGACTGACCCTGGGCTTTGCCTAACCAGGCCCAGGGCCAATGCTATGCTGAAAACACTTAGATACAGTGAAAACACCTACATACACTAGGGTACACTATGGGTTGGGGTACCCCTGTGATTGGCATGACCTACCCTATAAGCCCCTAGTATATAATAGGGCAGGGGAATTGAAACTACCTATCAGTCCCTAGTATGTCGTAGGGCATGGCAGTTTAGAGGCCAGCAGCTTTCTGCACTTGCATGTGTGTACTGCGGAGGCCTGAGGTCAGTTTTAAAAGCAGCGCTGGGTGCCAGGACTGCTTTTTAAAAGTAAACTGTGCCCAAACTCGACTTTGGTGTTTGGGGCATTTAAAAATGGATAACCTACAATGTTATGGCATATTAGGGACCCCCAGGGTCTCCCCTAGGTGTCCCAGGGGTGGGGGGGTCAGGTATCTATAAGGTAGACCCTTATAAAATGAGTTTTATATGCCCTTGGTTAAGTGAAATTTTACTCCCCACATTGTGATAAAGTGCTGCCCAAATTCGACTTTGATGCTAGGAGCACTGTGAAGTGAGGATCTGCAATATTTTTTTACAGATTCAGAACCCCTAAAGTCTCCCCTAGTTGTCCCATGGGGTGGGGGTCCTGTAGATATAAGCAAAGTACTTATAAAATATGTTTTTGTAAGTCCTGGTGCTGGAAAAATAGCCCAAGTCATTTTTCCCATTGCAAATCCCCTGTTACATAGGTTAACATGGTAGGAAGTTATTAACTAATAACTCTTGATAGGAGAGGGCTAGAAGTGCCATTCAAACACTTCCCCGAATGGTATTAATAAATTCAACAATATGATATTGTTGAATTTCTCCTCAAGTGTACATACAAGAAGTTATAAGACTTTCTTGTTTGTAAGTCCAGATTCAGCCTTCCAGTGGTCTGCCCTGATTGGTCAGAGTTAAGTGGATTAGCCAGGCTGCCTTGAAGAGGTGATAAAGAGCCCCTGGGGTCAACCAGCTCTGCTGGCAGGGCAGTGTGCTGTTCCATAGGAATGCCAGGCCAGGGGGAGGAGTCGTAAACTGTTCTTCAAAGAGGAGAGCAGAGAACAGTGTCATTTACAACTCTGAACTTTCCACCTTAGGCAGATGGTAGAATTAAGAAAGGTATGAGCAGATGCAGGGGGGGAGAGTCTAAGTAAATTAGCCATCCTAGGGGTGTGTTTAGCCAGCTCTTACCTCCTTGCTGGAAAATCTGCCATGATGGATTTGGAAGATTTGATTCACTCTGGGACAAAATAATGCCACACTCTAAAGGATGTGGTCATATGTTTGAGGAGTTACCCTGCTCCCATTGGTCAGGAGTGACCTCCGCCTGACTCAGAGAACTTGGAATAAGTATCTGAGAGGGGCAGAGCCCTCCAGATCTGCTTCTTGAAACTGAAGAAAGCAAGACATTGTGCCAAGCTGAGAAGTTTTGCTGTGCAAATTCGAAGGCCTGACCTCTGAAGCCTGCGCCATCAGAAACTACAGCCCTGTGGACTACCTTGCTGAAAAAGAAGTAAAGAGTAGATCCCTTCAAGATACAGGTTAACAGAGCTCACCTGGACCCTCACCACCAAGGATCATCAACCTGGGGAACTACCAGTGTATTTGTAAGGGTGACGTCCAAGTGGATTGTGGGAACTGAAGTCCTCAACTTTCAAGGACCATCTTGGAGCTTCCAGACCCTTGGAGTGAGTTTGAGACACTTTGGGACCCTTTGAGGAACTTCAGGAAGAAGTTCAAGAAGTTTGGAGAACTTTGGAGGAACTTTGAAAAAAAAGCTCCATAGAGGGACCGACTCAACGTGGTCAGCCAAGCTGCCTGCCTTCAACCGCGAGCCGGACAAGCCATCCAGGTTCGTCCCGCTAAAAGCTCCAACTTCCAGAGTATGACCGGGAGTAGAAGAAATCCGAGGCCGGCGAACCCTCACCGAATCCGGCCTGGTGAAGAGCATTGAGGGACCCCGCGAGAAAAAGCTCCAGAAAAGTTTCTAAGTCCGCTCGTAGAAAAGGTGACCGGGAGCAACCGCGAAAGCCAAGCCGCCTGCCTTCAACCGCGTGTCGACCTGGATCCTGGGTTTGCTCTGCTGGAACGCTCCAGAGGTCGAACCGCAAAAGTTTCTAAGTCCAAACGTAGAAAGGTGACCGGGAGCTCATTGCAAGGCAAGCCGGCGAACCCTCACCGAATCCAGACTGGCTGAGAGCTTCGAGGGACCTCGGGGAGAAAAGCTCCAGAAACGTTTCTAAGTCCGAAGGTAAAAACTGTGACCGGGACCTTCCGCTTGTGGTATCCGCTCAGGGCTCCATCGCGGTCGGCCTGAAACTGACTTTGGGTCGGTCTATCGCGAGCCTGTATCCCAATATGGTGCTATAAGCTTCTAAGTGCTATATTTGGCTAAATCTTTGAAAATTCATATTTCCGGTTCCCTACATTGGATATTTGTCGTTTTGGTGTCATTTTAAAGATAAAAGTATTTCCTATTTTTATAAATTGGTGTTGGATTTTTATTATGTGTTGTGTCTTAATTATTTACTGAATTGGTGTTTTTAAATGCTTTACATACCTGTCTTTGAAGTTAAGCCTGTCTGCTCGCAGCCACGTTACCAAGGGTTGAGCAAAGGAATAATTTTCTAAGACCTATGCTGAGTCCTACCAATGATTAGTGGCCTTATTGCCAGTGGCAGACCTACATTTGCCCCTACCAATAATCCACTTTCCAACACCTACCAAATCAGATTAGACAATCTAGATGTGGGAGTACCCCAAATTCTTAATAAACGTTTAATGGATACTCTTGATTACAAGGAGGGAGTTTAATAAACATTAGAGATGAAGCATGCCACCTAGATTGGTGAGCAAGAGTTTATCATCAAGTTTGCTTCACATCCATCCAACATTCTTAGAGGGCGGATGGGCTCCCAAATGTTAGGGAGCGCATTGGGTGGAGGTAAGGGTTTCTCGTGTTATTGGGAACCAACACAAATGGTTAAAAATCCCTATAGAAAGTCCAAAGCGAGTTTTATTGTTGGATTGAAGGGAAATGTTAAAAGATACTGAGTGTAAGGATGTTAGGGATATCTATTAATCCTCAATCCCAATGGTCGACATGTTCCAGATGTTTTGGTGGCCTCTTATGAGGTCCATGGTTTTCTTCAAGACCTTGATCCTGATATTCGATGTAGCCCAGCACAGTTGGGGGTGATGCGTTCACATACAGCAGCACCCCAACATAAGGGTGATGCTTTCACAAACATACACATGGACCCACCTTCAAGCTCATCATTTTTATACTCGCATCATAGGTCAAGTCGTCCCCATTTAGGAAACTGTAAAAATGTGTATCACACACAAACAGTTGATTAAAGTGCACAGAAAATCATGAACACTCCGTGCAAATGTTTTTCTGCCAGATATTCTGTGTTCCAAAGACAGTTATGCCCATAACCACATCTCATCACTGCAAAAGCATATGGTATAGTAATTGATGTACAACTGAACACCCAACAGAGCGTCACTCAATTGGGGTAATAGATATTAAAGTCATGCTTGCTCATAATCTTACCCCACTATATATTTAAAATGGGCCCAGAGGAGATTAGTACAGAGGGAATCATCTGTAGTCACACACTAATTGTTATATAGGTATACAAGATGTTTGTAGCGATGGTCTCACATAGGAACTGTGGGTTTTAAGAAGATTTGAAAAAAAGTAAAGAAAATTTAGCACTCATGTCATCATGAAGGCCTTCTGCCCATTTACCTATTTTTGTATTCCCTCCGATAGTTCTTTTGGTTGTTTTACGGGGCCTTCTAAAGAGAGTAGCAACCTGCGAGCCCCATACAGTACATCCTGTGAATGACGCTAGACAGGCAACGTCATGATGACATGTCAGAAGCACGACGGCAGCCTTGGCAACAGGATGCAGAGGTTTACAAGAATGAGGCTGCTTCTAGGAATCCATAGGAATTGCACTATGGTTAGGCCTCCTCCTTGCTCCTTGTCACAATCTGGGATTCATCTGTCCATTGCACTCAGGGACTGCCCTTTTGTTTTCCTTTTCCTAAAAAGGTTTCACAGTAGCGAGTGCACCCTATGGTGGAATCATCCGTTACTACCATGGCTGCTGGCAGATGGAAGAGTCTTCCTTGCGCCAGATTGTTCTCAAGTCCGCCAGTGTCCCTTGAGATTGTTAGAGAATGGAATATATCTCTACTATGTTGGGACAGCTACCTGCGGAGGCAGCACTGAAGGGCCCTCATGAGCCAACGTGTGAGACTGACCAGGAGAATGCAGGAATCTAGCAGACATAATACCATCAGTACTGAAAAGTGATCCATTCTGAAACATCAGAATCATAGTGATATAATCTGCTATGCTTGTGATGCATTCTGTGCATTGTTCTCTGCTCAGGCAGTGTGTGATGTAATGAAATGTTGGTGAGTGACTGGAGGAGTGTAACAGTTGGAGAGAGTGGGCTGAGCCGAGAGAATGCTGCTCCAGGTGGGGTTTACCTTAACGTACCTATTACTTAACCTGTAACCTCTTCAATAAACCTACAACATGTTATTCTACATGAACTGGCTACCTGACTCCTGTTTACCAAGAGGGAATCTTACAATTATAACACATAGCCTGAATATCTTATCCTCTGAGGTGGGAGAAAGGCTTGATTCATGTAGTGGCCAGTACTGTCCCAGCAGGATGCACTGAACAGCACCAGGTGAGATTTGGGCTTGTCGACTGAAAAGCCCAGATCAAACAGCAGAGATGCTGTCACCTGCAGGTGGTGCAACCCCATCTCCAGAGACTTAGCTATGAGGAGTTAGTTGTCCTAGTAGAAAAACATTGGGACATTCCCAAACGTCTGAGATGGTTGGTGACCACTGCCATTTCCTTCATGAAGACTATTGGAGCTGAAGTCAAATAACCAGGAAGGACTGCAAACAGGTAATGTACTGTTCCTACAGTGAAGCCTTCCTGTGCAACCTCAGAATTACAATGTGAAAATATGCATTGTGCTGGTTGACAGACATCATCTAGACTTCCATTTCTAGTGTGAAAACAATTACCCAACCCAGAGATAGTATCTTGAACTTCTAATTCGCAGAAACCAGTTCAAGATCCTGAGATCTAGGATCGGAAGAAGAGCACCATCTTTCTTCAGGACCTGGAACTAGTGGGAGAAGCAGCCTTGGACCTATTCCTGCTGTGGCACTAGTTCCCCTTTTTGTAGTAAGATCTCCACCTCCTGCTGAAGGATGGGCAGATGGTGTGCTGGAGTGCAGTGGGGGGAATGGGTGGAGAAGCATGTTGGAAGGGTAGGGCTTTATCCCTTTCCATGATCTGGAAGAGCCACTGGTCTGAAGATATGGCCCTCCAAGCCTATGGAAAGGAGGATACCAGTCCTCCAACCAATGACCTGGGTCTGACCAGAGGGAATTAGGGCTACTTACCTGCTGTGACCGGGGAAGAGGAGAAAAAGAAGAGGGGAGGAAGAAGGGAGGAAGAGGCAAGGTGCAGCCACTACATTTGCCAATAACTTGGTATTGTTTGTACAATAGATTGCGTTGCTGCTCTTGCTGGGAACTCTGCTTGATGTCTGCCTTGATAGGAGAACCCTCTCGAGGTCCTGAAATTGCTTGTTCTGTCGTTAATCCTGCTGTTATGTCTGTAAGCCAAGTGACCTGGAGATGGCCTTTATCTCTTTAAATCTTTTGAGAGCCAAGTCTGCTTATGCATCAAAGAAGAGCGACTCATCAAACAGGAAGTAGCTCGAGCTTCTTAGCCAAGCATGGTAACAAAGAGAAATAGATGTCCGCTTAGCTTGTGCTATGTAGTCTGCCATCTCTAGGCCTGACTTTACAACTTGTTTTGCCGCAGTCTGTCTGTCCCTGACCAGCACTGTAAAGTGTGGTTGGCGGAGTTCAGGCAGGTTGAAATTACTAGTTGTGCTATATCCAACATGGCATGGGTATAATGGCCCAACAGACATGTGGCATTGAGGGATTCGAGAGCCATGCTACCTGACAAAAAAAGATTTCTTTGCGAACTGCTCAATCGTTTTGGACTCTGTCTGAGGGTGTAGTAGAGATAGCCCCTGGGAGAGCATCAAGGAGCAGGAAGTTTAGATGAAAAGACTTTCTGGTGATGATGTGCAGATAAGAAGGCTGGGTCACCAGGCGGCGGTCTATATCTACTGGCTACTACCTGATTAACAGTGGGAAATGAGATTGGCTTCTCCCATTCGGAAAGAATGGGCTCTGTTAGAGCTTCATTAAAGGGAAGTAAGGATTCAGTTATTGGATTTGGTCTCTTCAGAAAGAAAGAGGAAGATCAAGGACCTCAGCTGCCTTCTTAATAACTGTATGATACAAGGTGACTTCTGGAGGTGGGATGCCTGTGGGAGAGTACAGTTTCTACTACGGTGCGGTATCAAGACCATTAACCTCTCCGAGTGTTGCATAATCTGGGTCCCCAGCGATGGAATGTATGGATCACTGACAGAATATCGGAACCTAAAATAAACAAGTAGACGCCTTAAAGACCCATGGTCCTTGGGATTGGACAGAGTGGACATGGCACTTATCAAATTCAATTAATTTATTGAATGAATTAATTGATTAATTACAGCCTCTGTTTTTCCATAACATCTCCAATACACCTTCAGTGGTGCTGCTAGCTATCGTTTGGGAGTTGAGTGCTGTGAAAAGGCCATATGCAGCAATTTGTTTGTGCCTTTTGCACCCTTCAGCTCAAGGGGCTCTAAGTGTCTACATTTTCCAAGAGTCAAAATCTTCTTGGTGAGGGTGAGCACCCCTATGTTGAAAGCGTTATTTAAGTGGTGCTAATTTCCCTTGGCCCCCTAGTACCACCCAGTTCTGAGGCCTGCAAAGATATTGCTGTCTGTCCGTGTCTTCCTCAAGTCTTAGATTGCTTATTATATGGTGCAGTAAACCCTAAATTGAACCAAATTTGGGATTTGATTGGATTACGGGTTTGGTGTTTTTTTTTTTTTTTTACTACAACCTGACTTTTGTCATTGTTTGACTTTTATTGTCTTGGTCCTCGATCTCAGTTCGGTGAAGTTCTGGACCAGTAACCTGGAGTGTCCCATTATTCCACTTGTCACTGTTATAGTTGTTGAATTTGGATATAATAAGAAAGTGTAAATTGAGGGCAGCTAAGCTGAATATCCCTAAAAACTCAATGTTGGATGGTTTAATTGATGAGTTGTCGGGTCATCAACAAGCAAATGCAACTAGCTGAAATCCATCTGTCTCTTAATGTGAACACACTGAAACTATCTGGGGGTTCTCTCTCAAAAAGTATTGATACAAGCGATATAGGGGACTTCGCTCTTGCTAAAACCGCCTCACCAGTCCCAACCCCTGTTGTGAAACGCAAAAAACAGGGTCTAAACAGAGGAATCCTGAGGCCCAGCTGGTAATGGGGGCCCCACTACCTGAACTGCAATCCTCTGCCACTGAATTTGATAATGCCATTATTGAACAGATTTGAGTTAAGTTAATTGTATTTTGGAAAATTGCCTTTACTCCTTGTTTATTCGTCTAGAGTCTATTGAAAATCAACTGTCCCTGCTACGGTCTGGAAGAGTAACCAATTCCCCAGCTGTAGCAAATTAACAACCCTATCTGTATCAACCCATACTACTTTAATTAGGGGCACAGACTCTGGGGCAGGGATCCAGGGGATTCATCCTTCTGATCACAATATCTATCAACATGGTCAGTTGGATACTCTGCAGCCAGTGGCCGAAGGATCCCAGGTGCCGATGGCTGCTCAAGGTACTGGTCATAAGCTGCAGAATTCAGACTATACCGAGGTTTGTCACCTACCACCAGTTCCTTGTCCCTATGTTGCTGTATTAGCAAGTGTTCCCTGTTTAGCTTTGCAGACCTCAGAAACAGGCCAGTTACTCAATAAGGTAACTCACTGGCTTCATGGGAACATTAAGACATAGGGCCTGAGCGCCAGGCCAACCCTCTGCAGGAGGACTGCCAAACCAGTAGTGCATCCGCCCGCTAGATTGCAATTGTAATCCTTGGCGGGCAGACCGTGCTGCGGCGGTGTTACGGCAGTGCCGGTCTAAGACTCATAGGAGAACTTTAGGGCCCCCTAAGTTGCCTCTCCGCCAACCTTTTCATGTTAGGCTCACCGCCATGGAAGGGGTGGTGAACAGGTAACTCTGAATATGCTTGGCGGTGCCACAGCGGCACCACCAGCATATTCTTTCCCCCCCGACTGCTGTGCCACCGCCACAGGATACTGGATCCCCGGCAACCGCAGCTGTCTTGTGGCGGTCCCACCGGCACACAGTGCCGCGGTATGGCAGTCGTCGGACCGCCACCACGGGTTCGGCGGTCTCTTAATCAGCCCCGAATGCTTGTTTTTTTACCAATATATTATTTGCACAGAGGGTAGGCTGTGTGAGTCCTTCTGAAACAGAATTTAGCAGTGATTGAATTATCATCAATTTTAGATCCCCACTTATTACCGGGGATCTGATCCAATTATATTACTCTGGATCAGTTAGGCCAGGTGCTATTAAGCTGCTGCCATTAGTTTTCTTTTATAGACATCAGAGACCATCTGTCAGGGCAGATCCAATTCTCCTAACCCACACTGCTTCTGTCATTAGCCTGCCGAATTTCTACAAGCATTCATTACCCTGTGCTAGTAGACCTGCCTGAGAACAATTGATGAATGGGGTGTTCAGCAGATATTCCCAATATCTATCTACCTACGCTTTCGGATATGGTCATTCCCCAATCTGTCCATGCGGGTAACACCTTTCAATCTGAATGTATCATAGAAGTGATGGTACTCGAGCCTCAGGACTCTTCCTCACTTCATAAGCCCACATCCCTCCATAGCTCATGGCCAGTAATGTCAAACCGTTAAGTTAGAATATAGCCGGTGTATTATCTAAATTGTGCCAGGAAAACTGGGTAGATTGTATCAGTCTACATGATATAGTCTTGTTGCAGGAATCCTAGGCTGTAAAAGAAGTGTTTTGTGATGGTCTTATTTGTTATACAGCTTCTGCTACTTCCACAGCTGTAGGTTATTCATGGGAGATGGAGGAGGTTATCGAACAAGTTACTTACCTTCGGTAACGATATATCTGTAAGAAACATAGGTTAGTTATAGATTCCTTACCTTAGAATTACCCCCAGGCGTCAGACTGGATCCGCAAAGTATTTCGTCAGCAGTACCCCAACGCGTCGGAAGGTGGCGTCGGTCGACTCCGCGCTCGTCGTCGGCATCGTGGTCGCCGGGATGACGTCGTGGTAGCTACATAGACGCCGCCCTCGCGCGCTGACGTCAGTTCCGTACATGACTTTCCACGCCAGAAGCGCAGAGCCATGCAAGACACTGACCACTGGTGCACAAAACTAGGGCCCTGAAAGGAAGTCCTTAACCCTAGAAGTCAGTTCGCAGAACGGGGAAGATGGGTGGGGTGGTAAGGAATCTATAACTAACCTATGTTTCTTACAGATATATCGTTACCGAAGGTAAGTAACTTGTTCATCTGAAAGAAACAGTTAGTTATAGATTCCTTACCTTAGAATAGATACCCCAGCAATACCAACCCCAGAGGTGGGTCTGCGAACTAAGTTCACACCAGAAAGTCCTGGAGAACAGAACGGCCAAAGAAGCCATCTCTCCGGACTTGGCTGTCCAGGCAGTAGTGTTTGGTGAACGTGTGCAGAGATGCCCACGTAGCTGCCTGACAGATGTCATTAAGGGGGACTCCTCGTCCCAAAGCAGTGGTGGCTGCCGTCGCCCTGGTGGAATGGGCGCGCAGTCCCACTGGAGGCTCCTTCTTTGCCAAAGAATAGCAAGCTTTGATGCACAGAAGGACCCACCTGGAGATGGTCAGTTTGTGCACGGCCCAACCATTCTTAGCGCCCACGTAACCAACAAAAATTTGGTCATCCACCCGGAATTGTTTGGTGTGATCCAAGCAGGAGGAAAGCGCACGTTTTGGATCCAGACGGTGGAGCCTCTCTTCCTCTTTTGAAGGATGCGGAGGTGGAAAGAAGGTGGGCAAAGTGAATGGCCATTGCCAATGTGGAAAGAAGTAACCACTTTGGGAAGAAAGGAAGGTCTAGTTCTAAGGACGACCTTGCCCGGATGGACAGCCAGAAAAGGAGGCTTGGAAGAAAGAGCTTGTAGCTCACTCACCCTGTGTGCAGAGGTGATGGCCACCAGAAAGGTAGTTTTCAAAGTGAGAAGTCTGAGAGGACAGTTATGTAGCGGCTCAAAGGGAGCACACATAAGGTAGGTAAGAACCAAGTTCAAGTCCCACTGAGGCATTACGAAGGGAACAGGAGGAAAAAGATGAGTAACGCCCTTAAGGAATCTATTTCCAACAGGGGACTTGAAAAGAGAAGGCTGATCAGGAAGCCTAAGGAAGGCTGAAATGGCCGAGAGGTAGCCCTTTAGAGTGCCCAGAGCAGAGCCCTGCTGGGCCAAAGAAAGGAGGAACAAGAGAACCTCAGAAAGAGGGGCGGAAAGGGGATCCACAGCCTTCACTGTGCACCATGCCACAAATTTGTTCCATCTGCAGGCGCATACCGTCTTAGTGGAGGGACGCCTGGCTGCCAAGATAACATCGCAGACTTCGGGAGGCAGGTCAAACGACGTCAACTGCTGCCGCTCAATCTCCCACCCAAGGAAGTGGAGACTGGACAGGTTCGGGTGGAGGACCGTCCCCTGCTGCTGCGACAGAAGATCCTCCCGAAGAGGCAGTCTGATCGGAGGATCGATGGCCATGTTGAGCAGCTCGGGATACCAGACACTTTGTGCCCAATCCGGAGCCACAAGAATGACTTGGGCCCGGTCGCGCTTGATCTTCTTCAGCACTCTGGGCAGAAGTGGTATAGGTGGAAATGCGTATAGAAGACCGCAACTCCACTCGCGACGAAAAACGTCGCCTAGCGAGTGCCGCCTTGGAAATTCCAATGCGCAGAACTGCTGACATTGCGCGTTCTCTTCGGTGGCGAATAGATCTAACCAAGGCTCTCCCCACTGCTGAAAGAGACCTTGCACCACCTCCGAGTGAAGACGCCATTCATGATCCATCATGCACCTGCGGCTGAGTTCGTCCGCCCTGGCGTTCAGGGAACCTGCCAGGTGTTGAACCACCAGGGATATGCCCTGATGTTCCAGCCATGTCCAGAGGCAGAGGCCTCCTGACATAGGGTCCACGACCCCACCCCGCCTTGTTTGTTGCAGTACCACATGGCGGTGGTGTTGTCCGTGAACACCTGCACCACTCTTCCCCGGACAGAGGGAAGGAATGCTTTGAGTGCAAGACGAATCACCCGAAGCTCCAGAAGGTTGAAGTGGAGCCCGGACTCCGCCGGAGACCAGAGGCCTCTGATCTCTGCCTCCCCCATGTGGCCGCCCCATCCCAGAAGTGATGCATCGGTCACCACTGTGAACTCTGGCTGAGGAAGGGAGAGGGATCTGCCGTCGACCCAATCCTGGTTGCGTTAGCCACTACTGCAATTGGTGTGCAGTGCCCTCCGAGATCTGGACGCAATCGGACAGATTCCCCTGACATTGTGCCCACTGTTTTCACGTATCCGGCAACAGAGCACGCTGTTTGAAGACCGCGCAATATCAAAAGTATAAAATATTACGCAGTAAATCATCAATTGGCTACTACAGCGTCCCAAACTGCAGATTGAGTAAGCAGGCCACTAATAGGCAACACCATTTGGGTTGCCAGACCCCATTCAGAGCGACGTTTCTAATAGAAATACATGGACCTCACTTTTTCGGATTTGGCTCATTTAAATTAAAAGACAGCCAGTAAAGAATCCAGTTTATGAAAAGTCTCTGGTCCCTTTTCGCCGGGGCTTTGGCAATTGATAGCAGGAGACAACCAGACTTAGTGTCTCCATTTATACTATTAGATAAAATCGAAAAAGTCTGTTTGTCCTGAAGAAGGTGAAGTGTCACCGAAACGCCGCATTGACAGTTTCTTTTGCATTACTGAAAAAATTGTTTTATGAGTTTTTAATGTTATTTTTCAAGTTGTTTTTTGAATATGTATATTGAAGAGTTGGGGCTTGAAGATACAATACTTATGTACTGATGTAATTTATGTCTCTATGAGATTGTCATGTTTTCTGAAAACATATCACAAAGATTTTAAATAAAAGCTTTTAATAAAAAATTGTTTACATTAACATTACATAGTTGTATATACTTTTTAAATTCATTGTAGTTTTGTTTAACGTTGTGCAGCAACCATAAATGTGGATATTTTGTCTCCTATTTTTAATGAGATTTTCTGTACTCAAAGTTCCAATGTTTTTTGTATAATGTTTGTTGTACGATCCCATACAAGGTACCTATAACACATGATCTGCCTAGATTTTAGTAGCTTAGAACGAGCCTATTTCTTTCTTATCAGGTAGAAAAGGGAATTTGTTTTGTTTGGTGCCCACTGGAACTTCAGGTCCCACTGCAGAGCCCGCATATGCCATCTGGCATGGTCCACCAGCAGGATGCAGGAGGCCATCAGACCCAGCAGCCTGAGGGTCATCCTGACCGAAACCCGGGATAGAGGCTGAAAGATCGGAATCATAGCCTGAATATCCCGGACTCGCTGTTCGGGAGGATAAACCCGAAACTGTCGTGTCCAGAACCGCTCCGATGAAGAGGAGCTTCTGAGAGGGGGTCAGGTGTGACTTCGGCACGTTGATGGAGAACCCCAGCGAATGCAGGAGGTCGGCCGTAGTCTGGAGGTGGGAGACGACAGCCTGGGGCTAGCCCGCCTTCAGCAGCCAGTCATCGAGATAGGGGAAGACTGGAAACCCTGATCTGCGCAGATGAGCTGCGACGACCGCCATCACTTTCATGAACCCCCGAGGGGCGCTGGTAAGGCCAAAGGGGAGAACGGTAAACTGAAAGTGCACATGGCCTACTGCGAACTGCAGGTAACGCCGGTGGGCCGGCAGGACGGAGATGTGAAAGTAAGCGTCCTGCAAGTCCAATGCTACCATCCAGTCTCCAGGGTCGAGGGCAGACAAGACCTGAGCGAGCGTCAACATTTTGAACTTCTCCTTCCGGAGGAAGCGGTTGACGTTCCTGAGATCCAAGATAGGACGCAGGCCTTTGTCCTTCTTGGGCACCAGAAAGTAGTGGGAATAGCAACCACAAACTACTACTGGGACAGGAACACGCTCAATGGCCCCCTTGGCCAAGAGTGCCAAAACTTCCTGTTGGAGAAGGGCCAGATGATCCTCCGACATGCAATGGTACTGAGGTGGCATGGATGGAGGGGTAGTCTCGAAGGGGAGGGAGTAGCCCCTTCGGACTATCTGCAAAACCCACCTGTCCGACGTGATGGTGCACCAGTGGTGGAGGTGATGGCGAATCCTGCTGCC
This sequence comes from Calotriton arnoldi, assembly GCA_963921515.1. NCBI lineage: Eukaryota > Metazoa > Chordata > Amphibia > Caudata > Salamandridae > Calotriton > Calotriton arnoldi. The sequence continues at coordinate 1,857,241 of CAWUFW010000130.1, forward strand.
CACTGGCGTATGGTGGTCTTGAAAGGTCGGACTAGGAGGGTTTGGAGGCTGCTGCAGAGGGGGCTGTGGTAGACTGGCCCGCCCGCTGTCCCCCAGAACCATGGCGCTGGTTCCCACGTCCCCGGCCGCGCAGAGGTTGAACAGCTTGCGCCGGCCTGTGGCTCTGGGCGGGACGTGGTGGGGCACCCCTTCCGTAGCCACGAAAGGGGCGAAAGGCAGACTGCGCAGGGTGGGTGGTGGAGAGGCCCAAGGACCTGGCTGTAGCCCGAGAGTCCTTAAAGCGCTCCAACGTGTTGTCTGCCTTGTCGCCGAAAAGGCGATGGCCATCAAAGGGCATGTCCATAAGAGTGGATTGGACATCCCCGGAAAAAACAGTGGACCTCAACCAGGCGTAGCGTCGAAGGGCTACTGACGTGGAAATTGTCTTGCCTAGTGAGTCGGCGGTAGCCAGCCCACAGCGGATGGTAAACTTCGCTGCGTCTCTCCCTTCGGCAACCGCCCGAGAGAGTACGGCCCAGGCCTCCTCCGGGCACTGAGGCAGCACTTGCGCAACCGTGTCCCACACGGAGTGGGTGTAACGGCCCAACAGACATGCGGTGTTTACCGACCGCAGTCCCAAGTTGGAGGAAGAAAACATCATCTTCCCAAGATGATCCAGCTTTTTGGATTCCCTGTCCGGTGGAGCGGTAGGGAATGCGCCCTTGGAGGTGGAGGCTTGGACTACCAAGCTCTCAGGGGTGGGGTGTTGGAAGAGGAAAGTGGGGTCGCCCGGGGCCGGGCGGTGGCGTCGAGCAATCATCCTGTCCACAGGAGCCCCTGTGTTGGGCCTGGACCGGGTGCCCAAAAGGATGTCCGTCAGGACTTCAATAAACGGCAGCAGGGGCTCCGAAGAGCTCGCCGCCGGTTGAAGCACCTCTGTCAGGAGGCAAGTCCTGACTGCCACCGTAGGTAGCTCGAGGTGGGGAGCCTCGGCCGCCCTACGCAACACAACTGCATACGACGCTCCCTCCTCCGTAGCCACGGTAGGAGGAGACAACATGCCAAGGTCTGGTGAGGTATCCAGACCACTGGCTTCCCCCAGTTCCTCTCTCCAGTCCTGTTCATAAACTAGCTGGTCGGTTAAAGGGTCCCCAGACCCCTCCCAGTCCTCCTCACCCTCCTCTGGCTGCCAATCTGGTCTCAAACAGCCAGGGTAGAACAGGGGCACAAAAGTACCAGTCGGCGCCGGGTCCGGCGCCGGACAACACCGGTCCGGCTCCGCGTCTACCTCGAGGTGGAGGCCGGGGTCGATGTCGGCTGGGGACACAGCCGACGCTGGCTGCAGACGTGGCGCCGATCCGGATCCAGGCCTGGATCCAAGGGGGCCCTGTGGTGCCGAGGCCGAAGCCGCCGGTGTCGAAAGCCCAGGGCCCCCAGCCGAGTCCGCGGGGCCCGAAGGCGCACCGGCGGAGTCAGGCTGCCCAAAGATGGCGTGCATTGCTTCATAAAACTGACAAAGCTGGGCAGGGGTTGCTCCCGGTCCCGGGAAGGGGGGGGGAACCCCGAGCCGACCCTTCGGGCTACGCACGTGGAGCCGCGGGAGGGGCACCACCAGCATCCCTCGTCGCGTCGGCCGACGGACGGGGAGAAGTCGAAGAGCGACGATGCTTCTTCGACTACTTCTTGTGCTTCAACTTACCTGACCCCGAGTGCGAAGACTTGGACGAAGAGTGGTGGTGGCTCCGCGACCGGTCCCTCGACCTCCTACGCGACTGGGACCTTGAACGGCGCGGAGCCGACTGCCGGGCCTCGAGAAGCTTTCGGGACTGCTCCCGCAAAGACTTCTAGTTCATGGTCCGGCAGTCGGAGCACGACTTGGGGTCGTGGTCGCGCTCCAGGCAGAAGAGGCACATGCGGTGCGGATCCGTCACCGACATCAGTCGGCTACAGGATCCGCAAGCCTTGAAGCCAGGCATCCCTCGTGCACCAGGAGTCGTTACTCAAAAAACGGTGTCGACAAAAGTCGAGAAAAAAGTCAGTCAAAAAGTGACTGGGGGTAACGCTCTTTCCGGATCTGCGCTTGTTGGCGCGGAAAAAGAAAGAACTGACGTCCGCGCGAGGGCGGCGTCTATGTAGCTACCGCGACGTCATCCCTGTGACCACGATGCCGACGACGAACGCGGAGTCGAACGACGCCACCTTCCAACACGCAGGGGTACTGCTGACGAAAAACTTTCCAGATCCAGTCTGACGCCTGGGGGTAATTCGAAGGTAAGGAATCTATAACTACCTGTTTCTTTCAGATATCCTGGTTTAAGACCACCCTAGAATGCTTAATTTCCCCAACTGACACCAATAGCGGGTAGATTCAAGCTTTCTACCTCATGTGGCTAGAAAACTGCTAAGGTCAACCCTAATTTTCATTTGCTTTTGACCTTATTGTAGAGCTTGCCAACAAGTAATCCAACATAGGAAAGGAATTTAATTTGGTGCTTGAGGGTGATTTATATCCTAAGCTTGGGGACCAGTCCACACTCACTGATGTAAATCTGTTTGACGATTATGACAGGAGAATCTTTGCACACCATGGGGATTCTAGGGGTCGCATACTGTTCCCTCATCTATTAAACTTTGACCTGTGCAACGCCATAGAGCCGGCAGGGACTACACGTACCACTGCTTCTGCGTATACTGAAGGGGGCTGTAGCTCTATTTTCATTGCAAGGCATCTACTAAACCAGATTAAGGGGGTAATTTTCCCCAGCATTTATAGTGACCATAATCTGCTTATTATCACTTTACAAACACCCGAAGGCAGAACTAAGAAAGTAATGGGGGGGGTTAACACTAATATTACAACTAAAGAGAATGGTCACAGGTTGGTATGGAGGGCAGCGAACAGGGAAGACATACATTGCAAGATGTGATCAGATCACCTGGCTTTGGTTCAATGCCGTTTCTCAACCGAGTCCAGTTTCGTTAACACTACTGAGGCCTTTAACCCACTGGGAAATACTATGATGGCCTTCTTAACGAAGCACAAATAACTATTCGTGATAATCAACCGTCCTGGTTGGACAGTGCTTGTAAACTCATGAATAAGCGACTCGAACAGCCCTTCGTGTATCTCCCAGAGAGAGAGAGATGAAAATGCTGTTTGTAGAAGGGAGTACAAGCAGACCCGGAGAAAAAGGAAGTTGAATCTCCAGATAGACATGTGGGAAAAACTAATGAGCTCCTGTAAGTTAAAAGATACTAAGGTGTTTTGGGACATAATAAATTCAAACAAACTATCAAGCACTCTAGCAAACAGTTTGGATGTGAACATAGTTCCCGACTAATTAGTAGCCCATTTTAGTTTAATTTACCCATCCCCCCCCCCCCTGCAATTTTCAGGGATGTACCCAACCAGGTTCCACCCCATTTTCTCCTTCATATAGAATTCTCACTGAAAGAGGTGATCGAGGCAATTAACAACAGACCCTTTAATAAAGCTCCGGGTCCGGATGGGGTTCCTATGGATCTGCACACATTAAATCCACGGCTGTGGGCGCCACGTCTTACCAACTATATTAATGCTGCCTTAGACCTGGCGTACTGCTATCACAGTGCCGATCTTCAAAAACGGGAATCACCTTAGTCCTAGCTGTTACCAGCCAATCTCTTAATTGGACTCAACAGTGAAAATAATAGGCCGGGTTATTCTTGATAGGCTAACGGCTAATGCTCAAGACAACGGAAACTAGTATTCTCTCCCAAGTACATTATGGATATTGGACTGGGTTGGAATTGATGGAACAGTGCCTTAATTAACACCTTTTGAAAGGCAAATATACTGTTGCAAAACATATTGTTATCCACCTAGTCTTTATGGACCTCTCCTGCGATTTCAGTAGTGTCATCTGATCGAAGCTCTGGGCAGTACTGAAATCTATGAGGCTGGAAAAGGGACGTTGGGCTTCCTGAGTGCCCACTACTTTGATTTATTGCCTCAGTCAGATATGGTGCGAGTGGAGAATGCTCAGAGTCGTTTGGCCTAGGTTGGGGGGTCCGTCAGAGCTGCGTTCTAGCCCAAATTCTTTTTCTTATATATTAATAGGCTTGACGCAGCATTGGCCAACAAGGGCCTAGACATGCCTGTAATTAAGCCCATCTAAGTATTATTCTATATGGACGATGCTATACTCCTGTCAACAAGACTGAATGGCCTAAAAATTCTGTTGGACGTCTTTGTAGACTTTATGGGCTGGATTAATTTGGAGACAAAATTATCAAAAACATATTATGGCTTGTGGTGCTAAAAATCTCAAGTCACCTTGCCTGTCCATCAAGGGCAAAATCTATAACAAGGACTCATAAGTTTCCCAATCCTGGGGTTACCTTTGACTCATCTAGCATTTGGGCCACTTGTATTTTCCCAAGGAAACTGTGTTTTTCACAGTCTGTTGGGCTCCTTTTTAATCCAGCATACACTATAGGCAAGAAACTAACTGCCCCCCACCCCCCTTTGGAAGTTTACAAAGGGAAATGTCGCATGACCTTTATTTATGGTTCTGCAGTTTGGGGTTACCAAAAGTTTAGATGCTTGAGGAAAACAGGGTCTTTATGCGCATGGTGGGCCTCCCAGTGAGCAGTGCCAATTACAATGTACACCAGGAGCTTGGTCTTGACTATGTGGTGAGCCAGATCAACTTGGCTCCTCTTCTCTCAATTGGGTGCAATGCTCACGCTTCGTTCAACAAAGATGTAATTGTAGACTGTCTATCCTCTGATGGGTTACCAGATTCCTTGGCTTCGTTACACTAAGTCAATTTTTAATAAACTTGGTAGGGCTTTCATTTTCCTCAAGCCATTTGACCTGAACAAAATAGATTGAAGTGGGCTTAGAAAAAGCTTCATGGATGATAGACAATGCAAACGGGGTATGGTGGAGTTATAACATTTTACAAACAATCTAGTTTGATCCAAATCACCTCTGGCAAGGTGCTATATCTGGAATAGATGGCTAATATGTGGGACAGGATGCTCTTGACAAGATTCAGATTGGGGTCCAATAGATGCCAATTTTGTCTTCCCCTGGGCCAGTATGATTCTGCTGCCATTTTAAGTTCCTCTTGCCATGAATGTTCCCCGCAGAGCTTGCTATATGTTGTATTTTTTTGTAAATTTTTCCAACCATTTATGTGGAAATTTTTAATCCCTGTTCTTAAAGTCTTACATTCACAAGATGTAAACCTGCCCTATAAACCTCCAAATGATTAATTCCCCTGAGGTATGTCTAATAGTATGTATCTTTCTTAAACATGTTTTATGTCACAGAAAATAATTTATCTTTTGAGCAGCGAGTGACAAGATTATTCTCTTTTTTACCCCCACGAATTGGTCAGTGATTTTTAAATTTTGTAATGTCTTAATTTTATATATGTTTTTATTTGTATTGGAGCTTACCATAGTGCTAATTTGCACTATATGTGCTTTCATTGTTATTTTTAATGATTCAATAAATATAAAATACAAAACGTTTTGTATTGAACTATTTTAAAATATTATCAATACTAAAGTTACATTTATTTTTAAATTTTAAAAAAAGTTATTAAAATATTATAAAATAATATTTATTTTTAATTAAGTTTATATTTTTCTAATATTAAATCAATTATATAACATAATAATAACATTATTTCCTAAGGGGTTCTATTCGCTCTTTCTTCATTATTTTCTAGGGGGCAGTGTTGCAGTATCAGTGGTGGACCACATGTGGTGCTGGACTGTACTACTCCTCCTTAACTTCATAACTTACACTCATAAAATTGGTTCACCCCCTTTTTTTAGGTGCTGAAGACATGCTACACTTTTGAGTAACTTTATACTTGTAAATGGTGAATAGCCAAAAGTAGTAAAGTTACTCCAAAGTGTAAGAGTAAACTTACAAATTTAATTTACTCTTAAGTGTAAGTTACCATTGTGAATAGGAGCCACAGTGATTTTGGATACGGAGGTCTATCGTAATGAATGCCTTAGACAGATGAAGGACATCAGGTTTTACAAACCCATCCAACGGGATCCTACCACTAGACTGCAACGAGAAGTCAAGGCCCTAATCGATGAAGGGAGGGACTCGAACTGGATCACTAAAGGGGAAGCCAAGTTTCTAATTCAAAAACACCCGAGAATTCCGGCGTTTTACATCTTACCCAAGATCCACAAGGAACAAAGACCACCACCGGGGAGACCTACTGTCTCCGGAATAGGTTCTCTCCTAGAACCCCTCTCACAATTTGTAGATCACTTCTTACGCCCGATATTGGCTGATATGCCATCCTACCTTCAGGACACCAAGCATGTGCTGTCACTTTTGGAAACTGTACCCTTTGACCCACACTCCAACCTGATGGTTACATATGATGTTGAATCATTGTATATTAACATTCCTCAGGATGACACCTTGCACACCATATACCATCTACTTGAATGATACCCTCGCCAGGACCAGACACCGAACTCCTTCATTATGCACTGTGCGAAGCTGGCACGTAAAGAAAATTTCATCATGTTTGAAGATCAACTATACTGGCAAACTACCGGAACTTCAATGGGCAGCACATGTGCCCCTAGCATGGCTAATTTATACATGCATGGGTTCGAGACTAAGAACATCTACTCTGTCACCAATCCATTCCAGCAGAACTTGAAGTTGTGGAGGGAATATATAGTTGACATTCTGGTCATCTGGGTAGGAGACCAGATGTCCCTCGATGCCTTCTCAGTTTGGATGAAGACTCGAGATCGTAACTTACGTTTCACTGGAGAATCGAGTGCTGATGAGGACTCTTTTTGATCTTCAGCTTTATCCTAAGGATGGCAGAATGTACACAGAACTCTTCCAGAAACCTATGGCACGTAACTCTCTATTGAGCTACTCTAGCTTTCACCCCAGTGCACTACTGAACAATCTCCCTGTGGGCCAATTCTTAAGGCTGAGGAGAAATTGCACGGAGGTAGAGAAGTATAAGCAGCATGCCAGAAACCTTATCAGTGAATTATAGACACGCCACTATCCTGATCATCTTGTACGTGGAGCGGCCAAGAGGGCACACAATAATAATAGGGAGGCTCTCCTGGAGACACTCCACAAAGAAAAGACAAACAGATTGGTGTGTGTGTGACCACATTTAGCCATCTGACGGACACCATCAGAAAAGCAATAAACAAGAACTGGCATATCCTAAATATAGGAGAACAATCTCTTAACAGACCTCTATTTGTTCTCAAACGGAGTAGCAACCTTAAGGACCTATTGGTACATACACGACCAAGATGCAGACAAATGCAAGAGAAACAACAATCATTGTGGAGAGGACCCCCTGTAGTAGGACACTTCCCAAGTGGGTCATGTTCAGTGTGTCCGTTCACATGGCACACTATACAACTAGAACTAGGCTTACAGACACCTTGGCAATTGACCAACCATACTAATTGCAATTCTTGGGGTGTCATCCACATGATCACGTGCACATGTTCACTCAAGTATATTGGCATGACCACACGTAGAGTCAGACACAGGATCGTGCAACATCGTAGCTCTATCAGATGTAAGAAGTCAAATACACGACTGACTAGACACTTCCTGGAAATGGGCCACACAGAGGACGATCTGTCTTGGGTGATCCTAGACAAACCTAAATATGATACATTGATGGGTCCTTTAGAGAGAGTCCTATTCAGGAGGAAACAACGTTGGGTATTTTGCACTAAGAGTCACACTACAGGACTTAATGACGACATCCCTTGGTGTTCACTGTAATGTATTTGGTGGCTATGGAAAGGGTTGACTTACCCATGTGTATTAACTTAACAACGTATGGACCACGGACGTGACCACATTTCATATTTGGGTTATAATTGTGTCTCGTATGCAAGCTGTACCTTGATTATTTTCCCTGTTTAGTGCATCAAAACTAGAGACTTTTTGACAATAGACCCACCAAGAGATTCAAAATAATAAATCTACCAACTGTGGATTTGAATGCATATTGTGATTTTCACACATAGTATTAAATATTGTATTGGACTTCGTACATAACTAACTGTCTTTTAATTGGAAATATCATAAAGATTGATTACATACTATGCATATGTGGGAGTCAGAAAGCTGACTTTTACACCGAAATCATAGAATCACGGTAAAAGACTACATTTCCCAGCACCCCTGTGAACGGAAATGGATCATGTGATCATTTCCGTTTGGCCACGCTCAAACGGAGGCGTAGAGAACCTGTTCTCCCCCTCCAGCCTTTCAGAAATGCGGTAGGAGGCAGGATACAAGGTGAAGCACCACCCGGTGTGTGGCCCATGCTTTGACTCAGCAGTGGTAGCTAATGGTGAGAGTAGCGCAACCGCGTGTGACAGACAACCTAAAAATGTGTAAATCCCAGCGAGTTCACTTTGAACACTGCGGGTGTAAACGCGCGCGCTAGATTGATACGGGGAGCAGAGACGTAATTGCCACTCGGCTGACCACACGAAGGCTGTTTGTCTGTTAATAGACTCCATAAAGACCGAAAGCATGTGATGTAATTGTTTTGGAGCGTAGTGTTATGTGTACACGATATGGCATTAACAATGCCCTGCCAGTGTGTTACGCATGGGTAGATTACTGCCAGCTGGGCAGTAAATTACATTGGTGAATACTTAATCTGCCCATAGATAACGAGCGGAGACGAAACTGCCGCTCGCACGAGTACCGTGACAACGTACTCCTAAAGATCAGTAGTAGTGGGGGCGTGGCTACGCTGTGCAGCGTAATGGCCGCACTCCAAGTCGGCTCCGCCGGCCGAGCCCAACAAATCCGAAAAAATCCGGCAGAACACACAGGAAAGGCACCTCGCTCCCTACCCCTCGTGGAGTGGTGCACAGAATACTGAATTTGGAAGAGATACAACGTAAAACAGCGAAAGCAGAGCCGCAGTGAGAATCACGGACTGCCGAGGCCTAAGCGCGAGGCCGTAAAGCTAGCCGGGAGCTGGAGTGCAAGGGCGGGCCGACATAGTGAGGACTGACACGACACGCCGTGGTGCGCCGGAGAAAAACAGGAAAGCAGACAGCAGAACATCCGCAGCCCACCGGAGCCCACAGAAAACCAGCACACAACCGGGCCAAAAGAAGATAAGTCCCCCACTCGAGGCGAGATATTGCGGTAAGAGGCGAAGAGGGCGGGAAGGCGGGCCACAGCCGAAAGCTTAAGACCAGCCGCAGAGAGACAGCGAACAAACCGCTAACACACACGCGTAAGTCTCCGGGAACAGGCACAGCATAGAATCCCTTCAGAGGTTCGTCTGGGAGGGAACGACAAAAACAGACGGGAACTTCGCGCTGCCCATCACGGCCCCCCGCCGCCAGTATAGAGACACTCACAAATCTCCGCCATGTTGAAATAGAGGCATGAAGGTAGCGGAGAGATGCCTGCCGCGCCAACTTTGGAAGGCCCAAAATTAAGAAGCAGCACACGCGCACACATCCCGGGAGCAAGAACAAGGCCAGCATCTAGGCAGCGGCCCTGGAAAACAACGGTAGCTCCGGACGGCCAAGAAACAGACCCCGCCGCCACTGCGCTACATTGCCGCAGTCCCGCCGTTGCATAGAGGAGGCACAACAGCAGCATTGTGACGACCAGAACGCAGACACTGGAGGAATAAGTCAGTCAAGCGCTAGTGTCAGCGTGCTCACCCCAGGAAGTTGGTAGTAGGCCAAAAGACCGGTAATAGACACACCAGAAGGCATAACTGCCGTGCTACCAAGAAAGGGCTGTGCCGCCATCGCGGCACCAGTTCCACGGATTCGACGCCATAAAGCGGTGGCAAGCAAAAACCAAAGCCGCAAAGCGGGAAAACCGACCAAACATCAACAGAGAGTATTGAGAAGAAGACACAAGGCCAAGAGACAGCAAGGTACAGATTAACACGGACAGAAGCGGCGGGCGACACATGGGCTAATATAATGCTTCAATAGAGGCAGCAGGGCAACGCCGCGACAGTCGAGCAGAGAAGTTGTGGTCTACCACGACGTGAGGCAGCCTGATAAAACGCAAGCAGAGGAGTGGAAGCGCAGTGCGACACTCTGCCCTCTTGGAACGGAAGCGACAGAATAAGTAAACTGAGAAGCCACAAAGGAAGAATACATCTACCAGAAAGGCGCGCAGAGTATAGACATTGTGGACTCCGCAGGTGGAACACGGGACGGAAGTAGAAGACATCCAGGGAGGCCGGGTGAAACTCCCCTCACAATCCAGACACCAACCAAAAGTGGGGAAAACAGACACTAGACAACCCAGGCTGACATTTGATAGGAAAACAAGCAAACAAACAGAAGGAGAACAAAACATCCCGGAAAGTGCGGCAGAAACGGCGCTGGGCACTGTGCCAAACTAGGACATCCGGGCAATGTTTAAAGTCTTAAAAACAAGTCTCCAGGCGATCGATTCTAAAATGGACGGCATGCGGCACGCATGGACAAAATCACACAACGTGTTGAAAAACACGAAAACCAGATAGACGCGCTCGAGACCAGAGTTTCCGAAGCGGAGGACGTGCAAGTTGAAGCGCGTGAAATTATTGCAAATGGACTCTGTGCTAAACCTAATAAAGGCCAAGAATGAGGACTTGGAAGCCAGATCGCGACGTAACAACGTACGTATTACTGGTATTCCCGAATCAACAAATATTCAGAACATGGAAAAATATGTAGAAGCTATGATGAAGGAACTCTTTGCTGATGAACTTTCTACCATGTTCCTCATAGAACGGGCGCACCGCTCACTGGGCCCCAGACCACAACCAGGAGCACCGCCACGTCCTATCCTGGAAAGGGTATTAAATTATCGTGATCGCGACACGATATTAAGGCTAGCGAGAGAACGAGGGTCAATACAATATCAAAGAAACACCGTATCCCTGTACCCCGACTTCACACTCCAAGTACAGGCAGCGCGTAGGGAATTCCTCCCGGCAAAGAAACTTTTACAACAATCAGGCACCAAGTATGCATTAATATACCCGGCCAAGCTAAAAATCCAAGGCATAGGGAAACCTACTATTTTCACGGACGCTAAAGCTGCATTACAATACGCCAAGCAAAAGGTCATAGAGCACAGACAATAGAAATCACCCGAAAAGGCGCCATCAGAAAGCAACCCGAGTGACAATGACTGAGCTGTGCACTCATCGAGTTGTAGTCATTCGAATGAATAATTAAGTGCGCTACTCGACTAAGGACACTGAAACACCACAAGAAGCTGGCAAATCCCTATGGAGACCACCTTCACATAGTAAGGGTGGAACACGCTCATACAAAGTGGGAGGGAGGAGATTACTGAAAATTGTGCTATATACCATGTTACCAAAGGTGAAAAAGATCTGTGAAGCTATTACGCGGGCTAGGCCACCCTGCAGTAAGTGGCAGGGGAGTTAGTCGGTGGCCCCACGTTCCCCCGGGGGATGATTCCCAAATACCCTAGGGAACTGGGAGTATTACTGTTATTGTGGGGTTTAACGGGGAAATGTACACAACCTGATTGGGGGGTTGGTGGGGGAGGGATGGGGTTGTTAACTGTTATGTTTTAGCGCCGCTAAATGCTAGTTCGATGCTTATGTCACAGGATGAAAGGCACGCAGACACACACTTGCATCCACGGGCTGCTCAGGCCAGCACAGGGTTGTTGCCCCATGAATCAATGCTTCGTATAGGCGCAACACCAAGAGAAGGGGAAATTGACCTAGCCTCAATATTATATTCCAAACGTACTATCAAGCTATGACCACATTCACTTGTATCACCTGGAATGTACGTGGGTTAAATAAATACAGAAAAACAAGACTGGTACACTCTTACCTATCCAGACATGTTGTAGACTTTTGCCTACTGCAAGAAACGCACCTAACGAACACATCAAGATCAAATTTGCGATCTAAACGCTGGGGAGAGGTAATCGAATCAAACTACTCAAACTACTCCCGCGGGGTGGCGGTTCTCATAAGGAAAGGCCTTCCATGGAAGACACACCAATCAATCATAGGCACTGAGGGGCGTTATATATTGATCCGCGGTGAACTGTATCACCAGCCGATTATAATTGCAAACACGTATGGCCCCAATACTGATAGTCCAGAATTCTTCAATCAAGTGTGGCAGGGAATTCAATCGCTGGGAAACGCAGCGGTGTTATGGGGTGGTGATTTTAATGTAGTCTTGTCGACTGAGGCAGACAGGGTGGGAACATCTCGCACACATCACCCGCAGGCGGCAGCTACACTCAGGACTATTATTGAGGACTACCAGCTCATAGATTCCTGGCGCTCACTGCACCCAAATGTTCGGGAAGGAACAGGCATAACACAACAGCACCATGCGGGGTCTAGATTGGACTTCTGGCTAACCACCAAAGATTTACATTCATGGGTCACCAAAGCCTCGCATCATCCAAGAACATTATCGGATCATGCACCCGTACAATTACACCTTCGCATCCCAAAACCATACATCCAGCCATTCACCTGGAGGTTCCCACCCAATGCTCTGCTTGACTCTGTGTTCCGTGAGGAAATACGCACCAAAATAACTGACTATTTTAATCTAAATGACGGCACAGTAGACTCAATAGGTACCCTCTGGGATGCCTTCAAGGTGGTCATACGGGGGGATTGCATAGCCCTGCAGGCGGGGGTGCTCAAAGCCATACGTTCCTCGCTAGCAAAAATAGAGGGTGAATTGCGCGAACTGGAGCGGAAATATTATACCTCCCAATCCCCAAAAACACTAGCCAAAAATCACAGTAAAATTGACCGAATTCCAAGAAGAGGCAGAAAGAGAAACTAAATACCTGCACAAATATGCGCAGGCACGTAGATACGGAGAAGGGGACAGGCCAGGGAAGACACTGGCCGGCCTCCTGCGACCACCTAGGGGCTCGGCATATATCACAGAACTCCATAACCATGATGCACCACCGTCCCGCACACCGCCAGAAATATTGAAGTCAATGACGACGTTCTATCAGATCTTGTACGAGACACAGACAGACCCATCGACTTCTGACATTACAGATTATTTAGACACACTGGAGCGATTATGGCTCGACAGGGCGCACCGCGAATACCTAGAAGTTCCGATCACGGCGGATGACATACGGCAGGTAATAAACAGCCTACCTGCAGACAAGGCCCCAGGTGCAGACGGACTGACTGCCAAATTTTATAAGGAATATGCAGACCTATTGGCGCCACGCCTTCTGCAAGTATACCAAGAGGCACAGGAAACCGGTATATTACCACACTCTATGCGAGAAGCGACAATCATAACACTCCTAAAGCCAGATCAAGATCCCACAAAATGCGATTCATATCGCCCACTCTCGCTCATAAACCTGGACGCCAAAATTTACTCTAAGCTCCTAGCAAACAGACTACAGCCCTTGCTCACACTGATAGCACGTCCAGACCAATCGGGGTTTATCCCGGGCCGGTCCACAGCCCACAACCTGCGTACACTTTTTGCACTCTTACACTACCTGGCACCCCAAGTCTCAGCCATAGCAGCCCTGTTAGATGCCACAAAGGCTTTTGATTCCTTAGAATGGAACTTCCTATTCACACTGCTAACCCGGCTAGGGCTCAGTCCCATCTTCATACAACAAATCAAGTTGCTGTACACCATGCCAACCGCAAGAGTCAAAGTAAATGGGCAAATATCTGAGCCAATACAAATAACACGAGGAACACGTCAGGGTTGCCCCCTTTCGCCCTTACTCTTTGCGATAGCCACGGAACCATTAGCAGCTCGACTGAGACAGCACCACACGCAACGTAGTATCAGGGATTACTCGTGTCCATGTACGCGGACGACATGACTATTTACTTGATAGACCCTGAGGTGAATTTCGCACCCGTGACTAGAGACATGGTGCGATATGGAGGCTTGACAGGGATACAGATTAACTGGAAGAAATCCACAATAATGCCATTAACTGACAGCACCACCCCATTCGATACTGAATATCAAATAAAGTGGGCAACCGAACCGACTAGATATTTGGGTATTTGGATTAGCAGGAACGTACAGGAAATATGGACAACAAATTACGGAAAAGCTATGGACTGGTTAGACGGGAAAATACAACGATGGAAGCATCTACCACTTTCGCTGGCGGGCCGCATCGCCATAACAAAAATGGTTATCCTCCCCAAATTATTGTATCTGTTTGTAAATATACCAATGCCCCTAACGGCGCATTTTTTTCGGCGTCTTAGATCCAGTGCCATTGAGCTGGTCTGGGCCGGTAAACAGCCCCGAATAGCTTGGGATGTCCTCACACTGCTGTTTGCACAGGGAGGCTTGGGGGCACCAGACTTTGAATTATATGCACACTGCGCTCAGGCACAATTCCTGCACTACTGGCAACACCCAACACCATTTCAACCACATGTTGCAATCGAACAGGATAAGGTGGCAACCCTGCCCCTGCACACAGCCATTTACCAAAAATTCAAGCGTCCTAACCAAGAAATAGATACAGTGGAGGCACTGAGATGGGCCTGGAGGGGTCTTGCTAGGAGGGCGCGCCAGGAGGAACTGTTTGCGACATCCATGCCAGTGGGGGGGAACCCGCTAATCTCGCCATTACTTGATAAGGCTGCAACACAGAGAGCGACATCCCATAACATACTGACCGGCGGAGACCTATTCCCGGAAGGTGCATTCCTCACATTACAGCAAATGTGCGATACACCACAACGCTCGGCATTAGATATGCTTCTTTACTACCAGATAAGAGCGGCATGTAGGGCCAGATATGACACCTTTCCAATGGTCCCCCAGACACTGACGGCATTGGAGCACATTATCACAGTCGCCTCCGCCCGCAAATTAATCACACGCCTCTATACCACTACACAAAGGGAATCCCCAATTACTGTACCACAGTCCCGTATTGCATGGGAAGCAGACATGGGCGTAACCATCACTGATAAGCAGTGGTCATTCTGCTGCAATCAATTAGAGCAATTATCTCCAAACTATCGCTTAAGCCTCATACACTAACTATTTGCATCGTTTATACCGCACACCTACGCAGCTACATCGCATGGGACTGCATCCCGACACAAGATGTTGGAGATGCGGCCCCCCTCAGGCCACCTTCACGCACCTTGCCTGGGAATGTTGTTCAATTGCAGCATTCTGGAACAAAGCACTCACACACAGCCTACTAGGCAATGTACATAATTCTCCGAAGGCAGTGAGGAAACTCACATCGCTATTGCTGCTCCTGGCAAAAAGACAGGTGGCAATCCACTGGAAAAAGCCCACACCTCCAACGATCAGAGCATGGGTGAATGATATCGTGTACTGCAAAGACCAATTGTCACACTTTTGGGAACTCATGCCATGCAGATCCTGCCCCAAGGACATATGGGAACCCTTTGCTACTTGGCTCAGAGAGAGAGGGGAAGAAGTGTATTAAAGCAAGAGAAAGGACTAAAACATACCAATTGGGTCATGTAAATGCGCTACAAGGATATAAGAGGCTATCATGGTCTGGGAGGGAAGTTGTGGAAATAAAGATGGGCCACGCTACAATGGGGCCACCACTAGAACTGTTGCAGAACAATAAGTAGGGTGTTGAGTCTGTGATGTTATACACTGAAATGCACAATGTATCAGAGATCTAAAGTAAAAGGCGGTTCTTTCTTTTCACCTAACTGTATCCCTTTATATGTTGTACCCCCCCATTATTTTTTTTATTCTTTATTAATGAACAGTTGTTTTTTTATTCCTGTTTGTTGGAAAATTCAATAAAAAGAAATTTAAAAAAAAATGATCAGTAGTGCGTGGTTGCATTACTTTCACGAGTGGTATTAATGACGCCCTGCCCGCTTGTTACAAGTGGGGAGACGTCTGTTAATCAGGCCAATCCCTGCATTGCTGATTAACTACCCTGAGCCCACAGTATATAGAGAGTGAGCAAGGCACAACGTTTAAAATGCTGTTATGTGATACACCTAGCTTGATCTTACTGTTTAACTATATGCTCACTGAAAGCTGTGATGGATAGAGATGATATGTTAAGTGGCAACATTGACGATGCCTTGTTATCCTAGCTAGCTTGATATGGAAATATAACTATGGTTTAGTACTTTTAAACTACCGTGAAACAGGGCTTTGATAATACAGTATCCGCATCTTAAGAGTAGTGGCAGCCAGATTGAAAGGTGGAGACGACTGGGAAACTGTTGTCTGACAATGTGTTACTGAAAATGTTATACCTATAGGGTCCTGATACCTGCTACGAAAAGGACTTATGAAGGTGGATGTTGACTAACAGTCTCGAATTGGTGAGACTATATACATTATAATGTTTGTATTCACACACTTTTGCCGTGCTGGTGAGGGACACTGGTGTCTTGTAAATACTGGGACCTTATAATATGCATACTGTGTTTTGACGTGTGTTCTTATATCGTTAAAGAATGTGGACCTGACTACAAGCTGGTACCACAGGGTATTCCCATACCGTACCACAGGGTATTTCCATACCAGTAAAAATATGGTAACCTATTTTAAAATATTTTTTTGCACAATTTAAGCAGAGTGACATAGTGAACGGTCCTGAGGAATGCCAAGAACCTTTCCGGTCTATTAAGGCAGAAACAGGTCTAGCTGATCTTAATAGGGAATATCCATATCCCTATTTTCACTGAGCTTATTTTAATCTATCCACTGGTGACACTAATAAAGATTAATCTTGTCCACCAGGAGGTAGTTTTAACTCACATCTAATTCTATTTTTGTCTGCACTCTGCCACTCACTCAGCCCTACATTGGATGACACAAAACACCTCACGCTCCTCTCCTACGGTGGAGTTGTAGCCCACACTGGGTACCTTGCGGTCCCAGTGTGCAAGAGGGAACCCAATGATGAAGCATGTCACCCTAGGGTGAGTGAGGGTTCTCGTCTTAAACACATGAGTGCGTTTGTCCCTTCCTCCTCCCTAGCTTTTTGATTTAGTTGCTCTGAGACACCATTCGGTTACCTTTTGTGAGTGTAGACCATTGTGAATAGGCCAGAGAAAGTCTAGGTAAGTAACACACAAGGCATGATTATTGGTAGCACAAGCCGGATTTGATAGCTATCTCATCCAATAAAATTGTACACCACGGTGTTTGGTATTTATCGGATGCAAAAAAAAAAAAGATCGCATATTGTGGGCTCTTGTGAAAATACATGTGGCTTTTGGTGCTTATCGCACTAAAATCTGGATATATGGTTAATACCGACCAGATTTCCTTGTTTGAACTGTGGTAAAAGGTGAGGTCTTTACCATACATGATAATTACCAAGTCAGGTAAATAGCACACAACTCAGACTTCCAGCCCCAAAACAGAAAGGGATTTGCGCAGGGGCCGGAAGACACCGAACCACTTGTTGTCGAAGCCAAAGTTGGGCATGGTTTGTAGCTGCTCTGCACAGTGATTCAAGACCAAATATAGGGAACAATGCACTCAAGGTATTAAGAAGTAGTTCTTCCAGTCATATACTCAAAGTAGATTTGTGGTGGCAGTGACAGGTGGAAGGAACAAATAGCATAATCATGGGTTGAATCAAGGAGAGACTCCATAAAGAAAATACCAGTATAGACCCAAACCATTTCCAATCTTAGTAAAGGACAATCCTAATCAACTAGAATCATCACCTGTGCTTTCCCCCTGGATCCTTTGAAGCACAGAAAAGCCACTAGATCCAGACCTCATTCCAGTTGATACAGAGAGGAACTCAAATTACGAAACACCGCTGCAAACAACTGGAGTGCAAGTGGAGAACGAGCCAAAACAACACTGACGGGAACACCCACATATCTGGCCTCAGGCGTTACCACAAGAAGATCGAGTCCGCCAAATGCTCAGTGCTCGCAGACTGCATTGACACCAGCACCATCAGCAGCTAAGAGATCATCATCATGAAAGATTTCACCTTACCACTGGCCGTTACTAACCACATCACCCCCTCACAAGAACTCTGCAACCAACTCTCGCAGTACTTCTGAAGCAAGACAACCTCCATATATGACAACTTCAACCCTCAACTGGACCCAACAGACTGCATAGCAAGACTCCCTCTCATGTCCAATGAAACAACTACATCCACTTGTCAAGACATCACCACAGAAGAAACTGCCACCACCATGAAGTCCATCTATTCTGGGCCCCATGGGAGCCTTGCCCACGCCACACCTTCACCAGAGGACTTTGACCCATCAGCTCAGCCCTCACCCTGATCCTGCAGGCCTCCATCTCCTCTGCCACCCTCTCAGATACATAGATACACGCCATAGTTCACCTCTTGATGAAAAACCCTTTTGCAGACCCTTCAACGCTCGCTAAATACATACCCATCCCCTTGCTACTGTACCTGGCTAATGTCCTAGAAAAACTGATCAACAAATGCCTCATCAACAATCTGAACCAATAACAACTCTTTGACCCCAAACAGTCTGGCTTCAGATCTAACCACAGCATGGAAACAGCCCTCATTGCCACCAAGGATTACTTCCGCATTATCATGGACAGAGGAGAGATGGCTATCCTTATCCTCCTGACCCTTTCGTCCGCTTTCGACATGGTTTCATAACCCATCCTCATCCAGCGCCTACACCAGATTGGAATCCAAGAACTCATCTTCTGCTGGGTCTGCTCTATCCTGACTGGATGGACCCAGTCAGTCTGCCAGGCCCCATACTCCCCCCGGATGCCCGCAAGCTCATCTGTGGAGTACTGCAAGGATCCTCACTGACCCTGACCTCCTTCAACGCATACATTTTTTTTTTTCCTGCTCCCATGCCACCTTTTTTTTTTAATTATTATTTTATTTTGATTGGTTCTATCAAAGAACAAATATATACACCTTAGAACACATTTAGATCATTTCAAATAATGTCCAATCCATTCAATAAGGCATAATCACGTTTCTTTATTGGTTTCTTTAAAGGCCACAGCCAACGCGTTTCGCTCTGAAAACAGAACTTCTTCAGGGCTGTAATTTAAAAACACATATATGCATATCAACATACCATATTTACAAACAATGATACAGACAATATCTACAACATATGACAAAGCACATATAGACAACGAAACCAATTATGTAAAAACTTAAGCTTCCTCAAGCATATCCTACATAATATGAAACATAACGAAAAATTTATATGACCATACCCAAAACATAATCCCATAAAAATGGGAAGTATCATCACTGGCAGACATATGATTTTTCCCAGTGTAATCCAATCACATAATATTCACATGTTAACGACAAAAATCTTGTCATAGAACGTCTCCCCAAGGTAATGTACAGAAGTACACTGTCATTTATATTTCTTAATTGAAACCATATTCAGAAGATGTACTTTCTAAACATTTGTTCAGGGCCATAAGATACCCACATCCACATGACTATCCAAAATCAATCGAATTAAAAAAAAAAATAAAAAGCACATTTAGAGAGAGCAGAAATAAAGATGAACATACCGAAAGTATTGTTGTACGTCAAGATATTAGCTGGTAAATACGTCAGGTAATATTTATTAGATCAGAATGTTCCTTTAGAGATGGTACTCATAGCTCTGTATCACAAGAAGGCAATATAAGAGGACCAAATTAAAATGAATAATTCCCAACATATTTCAGAAAAACATTATACTTAATTCTAATAGATATTATGGTACTGAGCATACCTGATTAAGATCTCAAAGTTGCTATATTGATTGAAGATGGCGTATTATGCTCATATATTCACCGCAATAAATGTGCGCCAAGTGTATTTTCCTCGAGATGATAAATTGCTTGTTATGACATGATAATCATTCAAATGGTTCCTGTGACGGTATGTTTTAGACACAGTACCAACGAACCTATAAAAATCAAAGCCATATTTAACCACGCATACTCCGTACCAAATGTCAAAAAATGTTTCTCTCTTATACCTGACCAAACTGATACATCTCTTTATGACCCAATATTTACCCCTTGTATACGGTAGCAACTCAAGGAATATATACTTAATAATTTGTTAAGAACTAGTCTCTGGAGGGTAACCTTTTAACACAAAGGTCAATGGAAATCACTCCAACATACACGCATAACAAATGCGGTTGCTATCATCAAATACGATACACGTAAGTAAACGCGATCTATATTTAAACAATAACCCAACGGAGACGGAAAGACGGTACGGTTCATGAATATCACCCTTCACAATATAAAAAGCGAAAGCCCCATGGACTTAAAGAGTGTTTCTAAAGAGATAACACCAGCGCTTCTTAAAATATCACCCTTATCAATTTAGAAAAACAAAAGCCAAATGATCTTCCACAGAGTGTTTCTAAAGGAATAACCCCAGCGCTTCCTAGGAAGACTAAATTAGATGAACCGTTCTCCAACTAAGCAGCGCGCAAACCAGACCGCAAAGACCTGCTGACTGCCAACTAAGCAGCGCGCAAACCGGACCACAAAGAACTGCTAACTGCCAACATAGGCAGAGAGTCTAGTCCCTAGTGCATTACCTTATTCTTAGGCCATTAGGCTTCGGTCATTATCCGACGTTCCAGATTCCCGCCCGTGGTTCGAAACCCAGGGGGCGGGAACCGGTGTTCTAAATACCTAATTACGCATCATCATTGTGCGTGTGCGACGTATAAAGAGTCGCAATATGTTACGAAAGTATGGCGGCCATATTGTAATGTATCAAGAATGGTCCAGGTTGATGTATATAATAATAATAATACGCTACATACAGAGTAAAAGAGTACGATTATAAATACGAGAAAAGAAAGAAAAAAGAAGAAGAGGAAAAGGAAGGTTGGGGGGATTTTGTTAAGGAAGATAAAAAATAATTTTTGAACACAATCCCAATTTGGCTTGATGCAAAAATAACGGACATCGACACACAAATATAAACAAAATAGAAAAAAAGAAAAAAGGTTTGTCTAATGTCGATTTGTAAAAGGGTAACAGATGGCAATCATAAAACCACGAGATGCTAACAATATATGCGCATAAATATGTGGGACCTATCAAAAGGCCAAGTACAGTTGGCTCAAGAGGGGATCATTTCAAAAGTCAAAACGTCAAATCCACAGAAACCAGACGGACTGGTCAATGGCTTAGTACAAAAATATATTAGAATGATCTAGGATCACTTCCACAGTGTTCAGGTAAATGTTCACCCTGTATTCATATTAAATCAATATAAGATATTAACTTCCAGAGAGAAAAACAAAGAAAGAAAAGATGTAGCCATAACACATATTAGGGCCCTAATAGGATGGCACCTGTTGAGAGGAGATAGCCAATCGCTCATATGTTTAAGATCATTTGGCTTTTGTTTTTCTAAATTGATATGGGTGATATTTTAAGAAGCGCTGGTGTTATCTCTTTAGAAACACTCTTTTAAGTCCATGGGGCTTTCGCTTTTTATATTGTGAAGGGTGATATTCATGAACCGTACCGTCTTTCCGTCTCCGTTGGGTTATTGTTTAAATATAGATCGCGTTTACTTACGTGTATCGTATTTGATGATAGCAACCGCATTTGTTATGCGTGTATGTTGGAGTGATTTCCATTGACCTTTTGTGTTAAAAGGTTACCCCTCCAGAGACTAGTTCTTAACAAATTATTAAGTATATATTCCTTGAGTTGCTACCGTATACAAGGGTAAATATTGGGTCATAAAGAGATGTATCAGTTTGGTCAGGTATAAGAGAGAAACATTTTTTTGACATTTGGCACGGAGTATGCGTGGTTAAATATGGCTTTGATTTTTATAGGTTCGTTGGTACTGTGTCTAAAACATATTGTCACAGGAACCATTTGAATGATTATCATGTCATAACAAGCAATTTATCATCTCGAGGAAAATACACTTGACGCACATTTATTGCGGTGAATATATGAGCATAATACGCCATCTTCAATCAATATAGCAACTTTGAGATCTTAATCAGGTATGCTCAGTACCATAATATCTATTAGAATTAAGTATAATGTTTTTTCTGAAATATGTTGGGAATTATTCATTTTAATTTGGTCCTCTTATATTGCCTTCTTGTGATACAGAGCTATGAGTACCATCTCTAAAGGAACATTCTGATCTAATAAATATTGCCTGACGTATTTACCAGCTAATATCTTGACGTACAACAATACTTTCGGTATGTTCATCTTTATTTCTGCTCTTCTAAATGTGCTTTTATTTTTTTTTAAATTCGATTGATTTTGGATAGTCATGTGGATGTGGGTATCTTATGGCCCTGAACAAATGTTTAGAAAGTACATCTTCTGAATATGGTTTCAATTAAGAAATATAAATGACAGTGTACTTCTGTACATTACCTTGGGGAGACGTTCTATGACAAGATTTTTGTCGTTAACATGTGAATATTATGTGATTGGATTACACTGGGAAAAATCATATGTCTGCCAGTAATGATACTTCCCATTTTTATGGGATTATGTTTTGGGTATGGTCATATAAGTTTTTCGTTATGTTTCATATTATGTAGGATATGCTTGAGGAAGCTTAAGTTTTTTTTACATAATTGGTTTCGTTGTCTATATGTGCTTTGTCATATGTTGTAGATATTGTCTGTATCATTGTTTGTAAATATGGTATGTTGATATGCATATATGTGTTTTTAAATTACAGCCCTGAAGAAGTTCTGTTTTCAGAACGAACGCGTTGGCTGTGGCCTTTAAAGAAACCAATAAAGAAACGTGATTATGCCTTATTGAATGGATTGGACATTATTTGAAATGATCTAAATGGATCATATTTTGGACATTTGGTGCAACTTTGATTTCAAAAAAGTTTTATTTACCTTGGTGTCAAGGGTGGTGCTCTTGGACAGAGGGCATTATCAAAGTTAGCACATAGATTTTGGTGACGGTACATATAAGTCTGGTGACTTCCAGTGGGTGGTGCCTTCTGTAGACAATTGGTCCACTGTCCAAATGTTGTATCGACACCTTCGAACACAGTTGCATTATAGAAAGGCGTATCAATACAACAGTTCACAACAGTACAAAAGAGCATTACTTCTCGAAAGCATAAATTAGGCATTCAGGGAGTTCCAATAATACAGTTGCATCTTTGGTTAGTATAGCATCCCACGTGGCTTTATCATGTCATTCTACAGACCGGTGCCCCATGTTAGGTCTACTCCTTACTCATTGACCTCGCTGGTATGGTCCAATCTCCTCCCGCAAACCCCTCACCTGACTAAGTTCCTGCCTCCTGTGACAATGCCGCATTGGCTGTAGTCTGCGGATCTGAGACAGCATCATCAGATCTACTTAAGAGTTGTGTTTGGTATGGCCCCCAGTAATTCCTGGGACGGCTTCTGGGAGGGAGCAGTTCGCTATACGTGTCAGACTGCGTATTGCAGTACAGCATGTCCTCGTGCCATTCTTTAATTCGTGGAAGTGGGCCTCTCATCCAGCGAAGCGCCACCCGGCGCTTAGCCAGTAAGAGTCCGATAGCCAGCAATGGATGTGCCTGCTTATCGACAGAGAGATCCCACCCAAGAAGCGCCATCTTGGGGTCTGGTTCCAAATCTGCGCGGATAATGGTTTCCAACTCCTGGAACACCTTACCCCAGTATGCATAAATCCCTGGGCATTGCCAAGCTAAATGCCAGAACCCCGCGCCTTCCACTCCGCAACTGTGGCAGCGGGAATCCTCTGTCAGTCCGTACCGCAACTGACGCTCAGGGGTGCAGAAAGCCCTGTGCAAGAATTTAAAGTGGATAAGTCTGTGTCTCCCATTAAGAGAGACTGATCGGGTACGGGCGCAGCAATACTGCCATTCCTGGTCACTGAGAGGAGCGCCCAGATCACATTGCCAATCCAACCTAACTCTTAGAACTTCGGACTTGCGAGTGTCTTGCAGGCTAGTGTAGAATTCTGTGATTAGCTTAAGAGGTTCCTCAAACTTAATAAGGGTGGTGAGCGTCCCCATAGTTTGCGGCTCCAGTAGATCATCGCCTATAAGGGCGCGCCAAGTGTGTCTAGCTCTAAAAAAAATGGAATAATGCTGTGCCCACCGGCTGCCTGTCTTGTTGTTGGAATGCTTCCCAGGTCGCCAACACGCCACCTCTGAAGAAATCTCCCATTGTATTAATACCTATAGTTTGCAATGCCTGTCTCGCCCCCACATCTTTGCCCAGCGGAAACCACAAACACCACTGGAGGGGCATTTCCGGAGCATATAGGAAGGCACCTGCCTGCCTATAGAACACTGTTTGCCAGGCTTGTGTGGTAACAGCTATGTGATCAGAGATTTGCAGTCTTCGGGGGGGCGGCTGGGTGAGCAGTTGGGGTAGAGAGTGAGGTGCCACTGCGTTTCTTTCCAGGTATAAAAAGGGTGTGTCATGCGGGCCATGTATCCAGTAGTGGGCGAATACACTATTCGCAGCTCTATAATACTGCTCCAAATCAGGAGCACCCAACCCACCTAATTCGTAGGGCAAAGTGAGTGAATCCCACCGTATGCGAGGCTGTTTGCCAGCCCAGGCGAGCCATATCAGCTGTGCACGCCAGCATTTGAATAGGTGTTTCGGCAGAGGAATAGATAGGTTTTGGAATAAACCTTCAATGCATACATGACCTCTCTGGCTAGCATCATCCGCTCCCATGACATTGACGTACTCTCCTTTGCCAATGATACCCATCTCTTGCTCTCCTTCATGGAAAAGTCCCCCAACATCCGATACAAGTTCACTGCCTGCATGACCAAGGTCTCCAACTATATGAAGATCAACTGCCTTAAAAGCAACACAGACAAGTCAGACGTGATCTTAGGGAAGAGCCCACTGCCATAGGACTCCACCTAGTGGCCAGCTAAGCTAGGAGCCACTACCACCCCCACCTCCCATGTCAAGAACTTCAGAATCATCACTGACAGCAAGTTCAACTTGACCGCTCAAGTCAACGGCGTGACAGCATCATGTTCCCTCACCCTGAAGATGCTAAGGAAAATCTCGACCAGCACACACCAAACCATCACTCACACCCTCATCACTAGAAAGTTACACCACGGGAACACGATCTGTTCTGGGCTCAGCAAACAACTCACCAGATGACAACAAACCATTCAAAACTCGGCTGCAAACTCCTCACACACACCTTCAAACCATTACACCGCACTGGCCTGGCCTACCTCAATAGCTGTATCTCCTTCCACAAACCATCCAGACACCTCCGCTTGGCAGGACTAAATCTTGCACACATCCCAAGCATACGCAGGACCAGATCAGGAGGTCGAGTCTTCTCCTACATCGCCCCTAAAGACTAGAATGAACTGCCACTAGACGTCAGAGCTTCCTCTTCAATTCTGAAAGAAGCTGAAGACCTGGCTCTTTGAATAGTAGGTGCGGCTAGTGTCACACCTGCTCTGTGCCAGGCTACCCTTCCTGGTGAAAGTGCGATCTACAAGTAAGCATAACATAACTTTCAGTAACTCAGACAGGGATGCACTCTCCTGTAGAAGAAATGAAATCTGGAGCAAGATTCTAGTAGAGCAAAGTGATGAAAAGGAGCACAGCAAATTTAAACATACTAGTATATTGGCTGAGACTTAGGACGAATGGCCAATTACATTTGTACTCAACCTCACTTTGAGCTAAAAGCTATGGACAATGCTTGTACCATGCCTTGGCTAAAATATGTAAAGTTTTGGTTTTATTCTACTAGATTACATAGTATGCCGTACTCATAAGGATCAGGGAAATTGGTAAAAAAATCAACATATTGGTCGTTTGTTTATGGTAGGTAGAACGGTCAGTCGAGAAGCAGTGGCTTGGCTGAGCAGTTTCTTGCTTTCAAGGATGTGCTGGAGTTTGAGCCCCTGTTGGACAAAATGTAACCTTCAGAGCTTAAACATGAAATTTACAATTGGGATTTCATTGACCAATAGTTTTTGTGGTAAGTGGTCTTCAAGATGAGATATTTGCTCAGCTCTCAAGGCCCCCGCAGAAACTGAGGCGCATTTCCTATTTTTCTGCACAGCACATTGTCACCTTAGGAGAAAATGTATTATTGCTGCCAGTCAGAACTTGGCCATAAGACAATATACAATTGCACTGAGAGTTTTAAAATCTGGCATTAATAAAGTGATAGTCTTTGATCTGTCCAACTTCTTATATTCCACTTGGAGTTTAAGGCACCAAGTGGATAACCAATGGTTTTATAGTATTTTTGTATTCATTTATTTATTGAAAGTAGAGATTGATTTTTATGTTCACAATGTTTTATTGCATTGTATTTACGATATTTCTATGTTTTATGGGGCCTTCCCCCAAAATCAACATTAAAGACATATGTGGAATTAGGTATAGAATTCTGTAGATACACACACACCTGCCTGTCAATATTTTTGTCCTGGATATTTTGACTACAATAGTGAGATTTAATGATATTCAATACTCGATACTCAGGACCCACACCTTCGCGAGTGACACTGTGCAATCACCAGCGTGTTTGGGTACATCCTTCTTTCTGTCTCAACACTTGACAACAACGTTTTATGAGCCGGACACCCCTCAAAGATACCATGAATATAAATCCAGGGGTCTTACTCTCATCTGGGTTCGGGGCAGCCAGGATGGCACTGTGCTTCCTCTTGACTTCCTCAACATTCTCTGCAATTTTATCAATAAAGCCACGAATTTCTTCCACCTGATGGAGAATACAGAGAAAAAAAGATATGTTTGGGTAAATAACCATCCAGATACACCAGCAGTAGGCATATGAGTTCTCTGCACTCACTCAACATCTCAAACCCCTCGAACGTACTTGTTCAAAGAATTCATCCATGAAGCGGTCTCGATCCACACTGACTGCCACCTCATCATCTTCATCACTGTCCTTTGCCTGCAAAGATACAAACCCACAGATAAGAAAACTATCTTCATTCCACTCAGGAAAATAAATTCACATCTAACTGTAATTATCACTAAAGTACACAAACACACAGGTGTCTAAAAAATCCACTTATGGCTTCTAATGCTAGCCACATATGGTGCAGGTCTTCTAGGTCACTGTACTCACACACAGGAAACCAGAGGAGTGTGAGATGTGGCACCATGAGAGAGAGAGAGAGAGAGAGAGAGAGAGAGAGAGAGAGAGAGACAGACATCATTTGTTGATACAGCCCTATAGGATACTGACACTTTGTGACTTAGGAACTGACATGTCACACCCAAGTAGTTTTACTTTCAATGATTTTTGTAAATTTATATTGCTTTAATGAAAAACACAATGCTGTTCAACCACAGCCATTCTGTATGGTCATTATACTTGGGCCTGCACTGTACTCGTTCTTCTGAAGTATTTAGATTTTTTGTATTTGCACTTGTGAGTATTCATAAAAGACTAGTTGAGCGTCAGAGAAAGAAACTGTTACTTACCCTCAAACCATCTGCTCGCAGTGTGTAGCGCTGTAGATTCACACACCATGTATAATCCTGCCATCTAGTTTTGGGAGTAGATGTTTACATGTTAATTTTGTTCAAAGTTGTTTTCAGGTCACAAGACCTGTTGTGAATCCACCCTCAGTCCACAATGCGTCAGGACAAATAATCCACCTCAAATTGTTTTCAGCTCTGGAGGAGACTAGTGTAAGTGGAGTGTGATGTCAAACACAGAGCCGTAAGTACTGTGCATTGGTTACAGAGGTAGTGTTGAGAGTATTTGTGAGTACCGCTGGCTTCCGGGGAGGAGGCTACGTGAATCTACAGCACCACAAGTTACAAACAGATGGTTACAGGGTAAGTAACATATTCCATTTGTAGCATCTGTGGCTGTAGATACACATGATCTGCACATAATATAAAGCAGTTCATCGCCTAAACTGTGGCTAGCGAGTTGATAATGCAGATGTTTGAAATAAGGTTCTCTAATCAATCAGCGCACTAACGCTTGCTGGCGGGCTTGGATGTCCACACATTAGTGTTTGGTGAATGTGTGCAGTGCTGACCATGTAGCGGCATTACAGATGTTCGCTAACAAAGTTTCCTATGAAAGCCATAGTGGCTCTTTCTTAGGTCTGGGATTAGCCAAGGGATTTCAGTTTTTAAATAATTATATATATGTATATATATATTATGCTTACTTAAAAAGCCTTCCATCGAGCTCTGTTCATCCATTTGTCTGTTATTGTGTCATTCACATTTTGCTTCCTCTCAGTACAAAATACAGCATGGGCAATGGCTCAGCCTACTTCAGCCACAGTCTAACTTCACTTTGAGTGACTGCATTTTGCTCATTCACAAGAAGCACATCTGCACACAAGGTAGTTCACTACAGTTTCAGTTTTACTTTATTATTAGTGTACTCTTGCCTTTGTGATAGCAGGAAACTTTCTACCAGCTCATCATGTGAGCACAGGGCAAATTCCAACTTTATCTGTTCCTGCCTCCTTCAAATGCAGTTGTAAATTCCTTTTGGAGTGGCCTTTGTTTATGTGACTGCTGCTGCTTCACAGCATACCAGACTGTGCCCATTTGATACTATTCTTTGTAAAAGTATCCTGTTTTTAAAAATGTGCACAATGAAGTGCATTTATAATTCTAATTCTATAAAACAAAATGTAAAAAAATGAATGTGTCTGTCTGTAACGCAACTGGTGCTCATGTAAAGCACTCTGGTACCTTCAGGTCAAGTTCACGCTATATAAAACTCTGGAAAAAAAAGAATTCACTATGTTGCGATGGTAAGTATTTAAAGTGACGATTAGAGTTCTACTGGTAAACCAATCTAGTCTGTATTTTCTGCCTGTATGGCTTTTCTAGTTTGCTTATAATGTACTTGTATGTTGTGTTTATTTAGACATTTAACTATTATATTACCAATTGAAGATGTCCTGTTTATTCCAATTTGCTGTTCTGTCTATCTATTAATTATTGCAAATCCATCTATCTATTCATCAGTTCGTCTATCTCTCTTTGTCTATCTATATCTTTACCCATCTCTCATTGCCTACCTATCTCTTTGCCCATATCTATCTTTTTGCCAATCTATCTATCTAAAGCTTATCCATGTATGCAACCTTGTCTATCTAGCTATCTATGCAACCATCTCTACCTATGCAACAATATATCTATTATTACAAATCTATCTGTCCGTCTATCTCTCTCACTTTGTATATAGATCTATCTATCTATGCAACCTTTTCTATCTAACTTTCTATCAATGCAACAGTCTATCTATCTATCTATGCAACAGTATCCATTTACACAGGAGCACACCCACACACAAAGTAGTTCCTTTCGGTGACAGGGACTACTAAGGTAATGTGCCTTTTTTGACACCACAAAAATAGTTTTGCCTTTAGCAAATGTTTTTTAAAACTGATGTGGGCCGCCAACTTCCCCAATAATAACGTTTTGCAAAAACCAAGACAGAACAAAACTAGAATTGCCAAAGCCAAAAGGCTGGCCCCAGGGCCAGACTTACTGGCTTTGCCAGTGCTTGTCTAATTGTGGAATTTGCTTAAGGCAACACAAGTAACATGTGCTTGGCCTTCACTTAACAAGTATTATGCATTTCTTAATCCTTCTGGCATGCCAGCCTTAGAAATACGAATCCCTATGTTGGGCTTGGCAATCTTCCCATCTTATGGATGGATTTGGATCTATTCAAAGTAATACGTGAGTATGCACTTAATATCTAATGTTTGTAATCGCCTTTCGTTACAGAGTTTAAATGCAGGAAGAAGAGAGGCAGCTCCGTGGTTAACATGAAATGGAAAACCACCTTTGGTAGAAACTTGGAGTTAGTTCTGAGGTCTCAGAGAAGTGATGACCACTAAGAAGGCCATTCGCCATGACAACAAGAACTGCATGTCACAGGAGTGCACTGGTTCAAAGGGTAGATCCTTAAGCCTAGTGAGGACTCAACTTAAGTTCCAGACAGGCACTGGGGGCATCTTTGGTGGAAAGACTCTCCAGAGCCTTCCATGAAGGTGTTAATGACCGGGATTTTAAACAATGACAATGTTTCCTATTTTGCAGGTAGGTTGCAACCACAGACAGATGTAGCAAGATAGAGGTGTTTGGCAATCCTGCCTTCTGCAGCTGTAACAAGTAGCAGATGATATCATGCACAGACACTTTAAGAGAGCATAGATGTTTGTTAATGAAGCTGTAGACAAAGGTTTTCCAGTTTGCAGCACAGCAGACGCGTATAGTAGGCTTACACGCTTCATGCAGAATTTGCATGCACTCTTCCATGAGTTTGAGGTACCCAAACTCTAGGACCTCAGATGCCAGATCGCTAAATTGAGTTGTCTGGATGCCCGAGCTGACCTGGATACTGAGATAAAAGATCTGGCATCAGTAAAAGCTTCATTTGTGGATGTACTGACATCTCTAGAAGCATGGAGTGCCATGGTTGTCTCACCCAGGTTTGCCCCAAAATGAGGGTCACTGACACACGCCTCACTTTCCTGACCACATACAGGATCAGGGTAGGGGAAAGGCATGGGCAAATATCCCCGGCCATTCATCCATCCATTGCCCATGGCCTGTAGATGTAGGAACCTGGATGTGACGCTTTGGCATTTTGCTTGGGTGGGAGTCCACCACTTTTGAAAGTACTGTTGGAGGACTTGGGAATTCATTTCCTACTCATGGACTTGTTGATGTGTCTTGCTTATCAGGCTCAAAAAGTTATTGTTCTCACCCGGGAAACGATCTGCTAGAAGCAGAATCTCGCTGCGAATGGCCCAGTACAATATATCCTGAGCCAACACAGACACCTAGGAAGAGTGTGTTCCCCCCTGGCCCTGGACGTAGCACATGGCTGTCATGTTGTCAGTCTTTATGAGGACTGCCTTGCCTTGAATTAGTGTGTTGAAAGCTGAGCGCCAGGAGGATTGCCATGAGTTCTAGGTATCTGATGTGGTAACTCAGTTGTTGAGGAGTGCAGGTATCCCTTACAGTCATGTGTTTGAGATGTGCTCCCCAACACGAGTGAAGCATCTGTGGTAATGATCACTTCCAGTATTGGGCAAACAAAAGGCCTGATAATAAACAAGTTTTTGTCCTACCATAAAGGCCTTTGGTCCTTTATCAACACCCGAATCTCCCATGACCCTCCTCCGCCTATCACCATTACCTCACTAGACACTCCTGCAAAGGGAGCATGTGCAATCTGGGGTGCAAGTACTATTGCGATATAAGGTCTCTTCATCCTCAACAGTCTCATCACCATCCTTACAGGGAGGGGATTCCTGCCTGAAAAAGGGGTAGCAGTTTTGGAATGCCATCACCCTCTATTAGTTGGGACAGGTTTCATGTGGCAGTGGTAAATATCGACCCCCCCACCCCCCCAAAAAAGCAGGATCCACTAGGACTGAAAGTGGGATTTTTTCGTATGAATGGTGAACCCAAGTCTGTGGAGCAGAGACATTGCTGTTTGAGTGTGTGCTAGTCATTGCTGTCTGCTGCAGTTCTTGATCAGCCAGTCACCCAGATACGGAAATACATGAATGGTGCTTCTGCGCAGATACACTGCCAGCACTGCTAGGCACTTTGTAAACCCCTTAGTACTGTAGTGACCCGGAAAGTGACCCTGAAAGCTAGTACTTTGTAGTGCTGTCCACTTACCACAAAGTGAAGGTACCAGTGGTGGACTGGATGCCTAGCATGTGAAAATAGGTGCCCTTCAGGTTGAGGGCCGCCATGAAGTTCCTCTTCAGAGCAAAGGGATGATTTAAGGGCCTACGGTCCAGGTTTGGCCATAGGGTGTCATCATTTTTGGAGATTAAAAGGTACAGGAAGTAAGCTAGTTTGCTGAACTTTTGTGGGGACACTAGCTCGATGGCACCTTTGACGAGGACTGCCTGCATCCCTTTCTTCAGCAGGCGCAGAGGGTTGCGTGATCGGGAGGAATTATGGGGGGGGGGGGGTCATTATTTTGAGGCAGAGGCACGCCCTGCTGGAGCGTCCTCTACTCCTACCTCTTCCGTTACCCCTCTATCATCCTTACCAAAAGATTTTGCTGGCTGGGCTGATGGAAGCTTTGTTGCTGCTGGTAACCTTCCCTCTGGTAGTGCAAAGATGCTTTTGTGCCTCCTCTTGCATGAAATTACGAAAGGAGAGTGAGGAGCAGATATCTGCACGACACCCATTATTTTGGCTGTCTCCATGCCCTTCTTCATCTTTTCGAGCTTGCTATCGATCTGCTCCCTGTCAAAGGGAACAATAGAAGCTGCTAAACCTCTGGCTGCAAGCCAGACATTTGCCGCCAAGCATGGTGCCACAAGAGGATTAGGATGATAATCTCCCCGGAGGCAGAGTCTGCAGCATTTCACACACACCTAACTTTTGCAGTGAAACTTCCCCTTCCCTCTGCTGCCAGTTCCTGGCCCCTTTCACATCGAGCCTCATGGAGGTGTTGTATCAGCTCCTCTATTTCCTTCCAATGGTGGTGTTGTATTGGGAGAGCAAGCCAACAGAGTTTGCAAGGACAACAGAGTTAGCAAGGACAACAGTGTTAGCAATCCCCCACTGCGGAGAGGCCCCCACCTTTACACGCTTCCCTGCTGCATCTGGTCATTTACCTTCCTTTTCTGGAGGAGGAGCATCCCCAGTTGCCTAAGCTAAAGCTATTTTTTTTGCCTTTTGGACAATGAGCGAGTCAGGCAGGACATGGCCCCTAATGTACACCAGGTCATCTTGGGATGCCTCAAATTTATTTTTAACTCGGGGATAACAACCCTGGACTTCACTGGGTCCTTAATGTTTCCCGGATCAATCTTGAGCCTTTTTGTAGGATTGGGAGGTCCTGTACACACCACTCAGCTTTGGAGAGGCTTTGATGAGGAAGTCATCCTCCTCCTACACCACATGCATACAACATTGTGGTGCTGTGCAGCCCTCTGTATCACTAAATAGTAAGCAGTAGTGTCATCTGGTGGCAAAGTTTTAAAGGGAATGGGTCCAAGTATGGATTACTCTGGTGGGTTCACGTAGTCCTCACATGGACCTCCCTCCCCAGGTGCTGAAGGCTCATAGTAAAGGGCCTTGAGGTGGAATGGGACTTCCTGGTCGGAGTCAATGTGAACTGACTGAAGCATGGATTGTGAAGTCTGTGGCTGTTGAGGTGTGTGTGGATGTGGCACTGGAGGAGGTGGCTTAGGAATTCTGGGTGCAGGAGATAGTTGTGGTAGACGTATAGCCCTATCCCTAACCCTTTTTGGTGGAGGAAGATGGAGAGTAGAGTCTCAAAGGACTGTTCCTCTTCAAAAGTTATGGGCATATGTAAAAGAAAATGGCGCAGCAGCAAATTTTGCAGCGCCGCGTCATTTCAAAAACACAGGTATGAGCCGTATTTACAATACGGCGCACCCCTGTGTTTTCCCTTGCTCTGGCACTAAAAATAGCTGCCTAGCGCCAACACAGACACCCTTGCGCCATAGTGCTAGGGTGCCTGCATTGCAGGGAATGATTGCTTATGTGCAGGAAGGTGTCCCTTCCACCACCTAAACAATCAATAATGGTGATTTGTTACTTCTAAGTGGGCTGCATACTGCAGCACACAGAGAAGTAGCAAATCGCCAATATTTAGTGATTTAAGGGACACCTTTCTGCACACAATCATTAAAGGCATTTTGCGCTATGTGTGCTGCTGAATGCAGCACACACAGAAAAAGCAAAACGAAGGAGAAATAAAAGTATTTCTCCTTGTTGTGCCAATCTAACACCTGCTTTTGCATGGCGTTCGTTTTTGGCGCTGCCTTAGATTTACAGAACCTTGTAAATCTGGAGCAGCGTCAAAAAGCAATGAGTGTTGCAGTGGAACGGCCACAGCAACACCCATTGCACGCCCCTTTCACGCATAAAACTGTGTAAAAGGGTACCATATTTACAAAGCTGAATTAAGCCACACAAAGTGGCGTTGGTGCAGGGCATTGTGCCACCGGAACATCATAAAAAGTGACATTCCGGTGGCATTATCCCCTTGTAAATATGCCCTTAGTTTCCTCAGTTTGGGGATCTGAAGGTCAAGTGTGGGTGCTCCTGTGAAGTAGGTTTGGTGAGAATCTTCCCTGTGGAAGGGTGAATAAAGATCTTTTTTTTGGTCTGTTGTCCAGGAACTCAGGAGCTAGATTGGGCGCTTGCTTGTGTCCGAGCCCAGAGTTGAGGGTTCTTTCGGAGTCAACCTAGGTGTCGGTCTGGCTAATGGTCTTGGAGTCTACTTCAGCTCTGATGCGGGTTTCTCAGTCCGTTGAGGTGGTGGTGACAGATGGCATGGCTTAGCGCCCTTTGACGATGGTTTGCTTAGAGTCAAGGGTGTCTCTCAAGGTCAAGCAGTAACCGGGGCTGGAGCCAGGGACGGCTTTAGAGCTGGTGGCTCCTGGTGTGACAATCATTTTTGGCGCCCCCACACCCATGACCGCCTCCTCGGATTCTCTCACTACCACCTGGCAAAAGAGTCCCTCATCTCTCCAATCATAAGTTATTGCTAAACACAGCGCCCCCACCTGAGGTCAGCGCCCTCTCCACAGGTCAGCTCCCAGTGCGGCTGCAGCGGTCGCACTGCTTAAGACATCTTCCAGAAAAGATTTAAAGCAAATTCTAAAGCTGCATTTTGTAGTGCTCCCAGCGCCTCTTTTGTCAGTACTGAAGGGTCTTTTTTAACTGAAAAGCCTAACAGGCAATGCAGACAAACTTGTTGTGCTTGGGTTATAGGCACAAGTTACTCACCCTATGTTAATCTGACCAGAGCAATTTTGTGTAGCACCTAGTGCAAAACTGGAAGGGTATTCTCTCTGTAACACCCCCAACACAATCATTCTCTAGTCTAGATGCAACCTAAATTCTTGGTAGTGTCGTCAATGCCTACTGCTCTGCTTACGGTCCAATGAGAACTCCTTGGTGGTGGCATCTCAAAGCTGATCGATGCCGGCTGCAGAGACTTTCAATTGGCATCCGAAGAGATTCACATCGACCTGATGGCTGGCACTAAAATTCCTGGACAACATGCATATTACCTGCATCTTTTCTAGGTTTTCTGATCCTTCTCATGAGAGAGCCCTGCACCTGCTGCGACTGCTACTGGCTGAATTTCAGCTTCTGTTACATGCATCTCTTCCACTGCTGCTTACTTAAAATTTATAAAAAGTGATGATTTGTGGGAGGGGTCAGCATTCTGTCCTCAATAGCTCGTGAGGTGAAGCGCTGTTTGGGTGCTTATTTTTTCTTTAATAAATAAACTTTAGTCTTCAAGTAGGCGTGAAAACTTTGAATTTTCTTTCACAGTAGTCAAAGATGTTCCATCCTTGTTGTTCAACTCTGGCATACTATCCTGAGGTGCAAGCCTACAGCGGGAAACCACACCAAACACCCACCAGGCATTGAAGGACACCCACAGACAATGCCATGAAATGAGGTCTCAAACGTCAGATGTTTTAAGTTTAGTATAGTTTATTTCAAAAACCTGTGCTGTTCATAGTACACCTTGGTCTTACAGAACACTTGAACCACTTACAAAAGGAAACAATTCAATTATGAAATGTGTACAGATTCCGGTATAGTTCAAATTGGATTCATCTCCAATAATACAATCAACTGAGAGAAAATCATAGATTAAAATATCTGCCCTTAACGTTATCATTCAACCCATCGACACAACTGCAAAGCACTCTAGTCACAGGCAAATACTTCAGCCTGGCCTCTCACATACACAGTTTTCCAGAGAGAAACTCATGGCCATTCTAAACAAAGCGAGTTTGCCCTACACGGCCCATGCTTAACCTTTACTGCTTGCAGGGGTAATCTAGTGCCAGCCTGGTGGAGACAGGACCACATCTTGCTTTGTAGTAGAACTAGCCACACAGAGGCAATATATCACCGTCTCTCCAAATCTAGTAATCAACCAAGACTTGTCTACCCTGAGCCTCCCCAACCCTTCTCCCCCTCCCCAGAAAATGTGAACTGACCTGTCATTCCCAAACCCTTCAATACCGGTCATGTCTCTCCCTATAAATGAGTTACTGCAAAATCCCCTGCAAGAACATTACATTTGTAGATTAGGCAGAGCTAATAGTTTTGGCTTCTATTAATTAAAAACTTGTCTGAAGCTTCATTCAATCACGACGATAGGAGCCCCAGGTGGGGTTGCCACATGATTCCATTCAACTTTGCAGTCCAGGGCACGTCTTGAATAAATCATTGTTTTCAGGTATTTCAGTCCAATTGTTTCAATCTACTTTAACCAACACACAAAGATTTTTAGTTAATCCAAAACTATTATTGCCGTCCCCTATTCTGATTGGTGGACCGCAAGGATCAACTCTTTCCCCAACTCTTTTTAACCTCTACATGGAACCTCTGGCTGAGAGACTACGACACGCCAACATCTTGTTTCATATGTATGCTGACGACACACTGATTACATTAAAGTCTCGTCACTGGAGGAGATCAAGTCAATTAATGAAGCGCTAAAGATGACCATTCAATGGCTAACAAGTAATCAGCTTAAACTAAACTAAACGAGCAAAAACTGAATTCTTATTAATTCCCCCCCCCAAAATCTCTTCTGAAATAGATGAATGGACCACACTGACCACCGCACTTCACTGCACCCCGATCTTAGTGGACTCAGCCAAATCACTAGGAATCAAGTTGGACAAGAACCTGAACTTGCGAAGCCACATCAACTTGTTGGCTAAAAACGCCCGGTACCACCCGAGTTGTCTTAGAAAACTGAAATCATTCCTAGAAACGTCAGACCTCAAAATGGCGGTTCAGACGTTGGTCATCGTGAGGATCAAAGAAGGATGTTCAACTTTATCTGGCCTGCCCAAGAGCTCAACAGCTCCGCTAAAAGCCTGTCTCAACGCAGCCGCAAGACTCATAAGTGGATCTAGAAAATTTGATCACATCTCTCCGCACTTAAAAGCTCTGAACTGGCTACCATACGAAGCCAGAGTACAACTCAAACTGGCCTGTATCACACAAGGCGCTACACTCAAAAACACCGGCATACCTTGCCCAGAAAGTGATGATCTCCGGAGGAGGCAGGTACTCCTGAGGCGCAAAAGATCTTGTGCTGAAACCGCCGCGCTTCCAGAAGAAGAAAACATACAACAGAGCTTTCTCAGGTGCCGCACACAGAATCTGGAACTTGCTACTGCCAAACATTAGAAGAATACCATTCCATTCAAAATTCAAGAAGGAGGCTAAGATCTTCCTAATGGGGAAATTCCTACCATAACTCTTTTTTTTTTTTGATAACCAATTTTATTGATTTTGTGAGAGACCAACAAGAGATAACAATACCAGCTGTTTGTACAATTATTAGTGCAAGGCAAAGACGAGAGATTGTTACAACAGCATACATAGGCTGACAGGCAAGGAGAAGACAGCGTCGCACCCATCCCAATCCTCGGTTGTTCATTGAAAATATCAGTCTTCTACCACCCCGACCCATTTGCCCCACATTCTACTAAACTTCTTCGGGCATCCTCTGGCCTCATGCAGGGGCCGTTCCTGTGCAGCGCACCAATCCACCCCCCTGCGCCAACGCGCCATGGTGGGAGCAGTTGAGTTCAGCCAGTTGGCAGCAATGTCCCTTTTGGCCACCATCATTGCCGTGTTCAGAAAGAGTTTTTCAGCTCTGGAACCATCCATCCCCTCGGTGATACCCAGAAGCACATTCATTGGGTTAAGGGGAACCTCCCAGCCCAGGACCTCAGTGAGTTCCCCTGTTACTGACTCCCAGTAGCGCGTGATTGCGGAGCAAAGCCATACCATGTGATAAAAGTCAGCTTGTGGGTGGTTGCAGCGGGGACAGGATGCATCGGGTCGAAGCCCAGCGCGGTGGAGACGCAGCGGCATGAGATAGGCAGTGTGAAGATAGTATACTTGAACTAGGCGAAGCCTTGCTGAGGCTGTGACTGTTTTGGGAGCCATCAATGCGTCCCTCCAATCGGCGTCATCCAGGGACCCAAGCCAACCCTCCCATCTGTCCCCGAGTTGGGATAGTGTGTTGGGGGTGTTATTTGTAAGGGAGCGATAGATACGGGAGATCCCTCCCTTCCCCAGGTTACCGGTCATGACCTGGGCTTCGGGCGGGCTATATTCGGCCAGGGAGGTGCCCTCTGAGATATGAGAGTGGAGGGCATGGCGTATCTGCAGGTAACAGTAAAACTGGGAAGCACGGAGGGAGTACCGGGTCTGCAAATCTTGAAAGGTGCGTATGTGGTTCCTACCCCAGACATCCCGCAGTTGTGAAATTCCAATGAGATCCCATGCTCTAAAACCAGAGAGGTTGGCGACCTCCCGGAGCCATGTGCGGCACCACAATGGGGTATATTGGGTCAATTTATCCGACCAGTGGGTGTGATGCAGAGAAGCCCGCCAGGCCAGAAGCCCCCGTGCGTGACCTCAGGCAGAGTTCGGGAAATGGTGCTCCCATACAGCATCCCCTGAATGTTTGACAAACCCAGGGTGTGTAGCTCCAAGCGGTATGCCGGGTCAGACCAGCCACCATTAAACCAATCGTGCACGGTGAGGAGCCAGGTCGCTAAATAATAAAGGTATAGATTCGTCATCCCCAGACCGCCATCAAAGGGTGGGATCCGGCACTGGGCGAGGGCCAGCCTGGGCCTCCGACCTCCCCACAAGAACTTGGTGGCCACGCTGTCCATCTCCCGGAACCACGACCGCGAGAAGGAGAGGTGCATATTCTGAAGCATGTAAAGGAATCTGGGCAGAATCATCATTTTAAATAGAGCTATTCTGCCCATAGGGTTCAATGGCAGCGCTTGCCATTTGAGGAGGTCAGCACAAACCTGTTTCACTAGCGGGGTTACATTGAGTGACCAAGCGAGGTCGGGGAGGAGGGCAACCCAGATCCCCAGGTATTTGAAGGACTGTCGCTGAAGAGGTATCGACGACTGCCAATCAAAGCACTCTCTCGAGAGGTGAAGGGAGACCTGAACGGATTTGGCAGAGTTCAATCGAAGGCCAGAGGTTCGTTCGAAAAGACTCAGGGCCCGGAGGCATCGAGGTCCCGACCGAGCTGGATCTGCTAAGAATAGCAGAACGTCGTCAGCGTAGAGGGCGATCTTATCTTCTTCTAAGCCGCGCCATCTCCTTCCCGTGAGGAGCTGGTCAGATAGGACAAGACAGGCAAAGGGCTCCATTGCCAATGCGAAGAGAAGGGGCGAGAGGGGGCATCCTTGCCTCGTGCCTCTCCTGATGGGAAAGGGGCGTGACAGAGCTCCATTGACTAGTACCTGGGCCCGTGGTTTACAATATAGCGTCTTGACCAGGCTGCGGAAGGGGGCTCCAAAACCCATTTCCTTCAATACCGCCTCTAGGTATCGCCAATCCACTGAATCGGATGCTTTCTCGAAATCCACGAGAAGAGATAAGTAGGGGGTCAGCTGTTGTCGATTCGCTAGAGCGAGGTGGAGACGTCTAGGGCAGTGTCTGGTTCCCCGGGAGGGCATAAATCCGCATTGGTCGGGGTGGACCAGTTTGGCCAGGTACGGTCGAATGCGGTTGGCTAGGACAGAGGCGAATATTTTGAGCTCCGAATTAATGAGGGAGATGGGGCGGTAGTCAGGGCAATGCTTCGAGGGAGGCTGAGAATTAGGGATCACCACGATGGTGGCCATGTCCGTCTCGGGACGGAATGAGCCGTGGTCAGTCGCTTCCTGATACACCTCTAGAAGGTGGGGAACCAGCGTGTCCCGGTAGGACGCATAGAACTCCTGCGGGAGTCCGTCTGGCCCTGGTGTCTTACCCGCGGCCATGCGTGATATGGCGTCGTTGATCTCCTCTGGGGTGACAGGGAGGTCCAGCGCCTCCGCCTCAGATTCGCTGAGTCGCGGAAGGGGAAACCGTTCGCGCTGGAGGAGTTCCGGGAGTGAGAGATTGGGAGGCAGTGCAGAGTAGAGAGTAGCGTAATATGTGGCGAAGCATTGGGCCACCGCAACGGGGGCTCGCTGGATAGCCCCATCCGAGTCGATCACCTCAGGGATGATACGGTTGGCCAAAGGGTAAGTGGCCAGACGGTGAAGGAGCTTCCCATTTTTATCTCCCCACCCATACACTCGCGCTACGGAAGACCTCCACAGCAACTTGGTGGCCTCCAGGGAGGTCTGCTTAATCTCGTCCCTCAGAAACGCTAGTCTCCTATCCTGGGCTTCAGTTCTCTCCTCCGGGGGTTGAGCCTCAATTAGGACAGCCTGGGCCTCCAGGAGCGGGAGTCGGGAGTCCTGCGTCGCACGCCTAAGTTTGAGTTGGCCTTGGGTAAAGCCCCGGATGGTGGCCTTACCGGCCTCCCATAGTGTGCCAGGAGAGGAAACCGATCCCGGATTAGTGGTAAAGTAATGGCAAAGCTCGTCTCCCACTTGGTCCCTGAATTCCTTGTCCTGGAGAAACCAGGCGTTTAACCGCCAGATCGGGCGTGAAGATTCAGGGAGGTTGCCCATCCGCATCGCCACTGGGGAGTGGTCCGATAAACCTCTGGGGAGGATGGTGATAGCCTGAATTGCTCGACAGTCCAGGGCCGGCAGGAAAACATAATCTAGTCGTGCATGCGTGTGGTGGGAAGCCGATGTGTGGGTGTAGAATCGAGTTGTCTGGTGCCAGAGTCTCCAAGCATCCCCGAGACCTAGAGTAGCAGCCCAGTTCGACAGGAGGCTAGATTGAGCGATTCTGGAGGTGGAAGGGGCCTTAGCAGTGTCAAGGTCGGGGTCCATAACGGCGTTGAAATCTCCCCCAATGATGGTCATCCCCGGGGGCAGGGCAGCAACCAGTGTGCCGAGTCGCTGAAGTGTGGAGATCAGTAGGGAGGGGAGGTGGGGAGTATACAGCGAGCAGGTTCAGAGGCCGGTCCCCAAGGCTCCCCTCCAAGATGACAAAGCAGCCCTTAGGATCATGGGTTGCCCTACGCACCACGAATGGAAGGGCACGGCGCACCAGGACAGCCACCCCTCTCGATCCCCGATTAAAGCCGGAGTGCCAGACTCCGCCATAACCATATCGTGCCAGGAAAGGGCAATGATTGCCTACCAGGTGGGTCTCTTGGAGCAGCAGTATGTCTATAGTGTGACGCTGGGCATATCGCCGGACCGCTTTGCGCTTGACCTTATCCAGCAGGCCATTAACATTCCAGGACATTATGTGAAGCGACGCCGTCCCGGTATAGTTGTCATGGGAAAGCGGGCAAAGGATCGGACACCCAGCGTGAGTGGCAGGTGTGGGCGAAGTGGTGCACTTGCGCGAGGTAGTGGGTGCAATTCTAGAATGCTGGGTTTTGCGCGCTCGTTTTGTAGCTGGAAAGGAATGCTGGTACAATAAACAAATGAAACAACCAAAACAAACCGGGACAACAGTCCCCCCCCCCCCAACCCCCTTCCCACTCCCTATACTTCAGGAACTGAAGCATCTGTCGCCCTAACGGTGGAGAACTAAGAGAGAACCAAACTAGAACGCTTGGGAATGGGGAATCGTGGAGGACCCCTCCTCATAGTAGGATGTTCGTGGCTGTGTCCATCGGGAGATAGAATTAGTAGTAAGCTGAAGTGCAGCACCCGGCCGCGGAGCTGGTTGCAGCCGGAAGATACAGATGGGCTCAAGCAGGTCCTGTGAGAAGTGTCGGGCTGCGAGAGAGATCCGTGTCAGGTAGGTCCAACAGTGATGGGCGAGGCGAGGCGCCCCCAGGGTCTGAGCGGCCCGAGGAACCAGACCGCCGCACGGCAAGGAGATCTCCGGAGAGCGCCCCGGGCGCCAGCTGACGAGAGGGGCCCAATGGTGAGTCTGAACGGGCTCGCCTCTGGCCTCGCCGCCTGCGTGAGCGGTTGCGCTGCGGCCGGGGTGCAGGGATGTCTCGGCAGGTACCTCCAGCACTGTTTGTGGGTGACGGATTCCGGGCGTTGAGCCTTAAGGGGTGCTCCTCTGTCACCCATGCCCATGCCTCCCCAGGGGTGTCAAAGAAGAGGGTTCTGTTTTGAAACACAACTCGTAGGCGGGCCGGGAAGAGGAGCCTGTATTGTATGTTGAGAGCGCGCATCTTCTGCTTGACTTCCCCAAACGAGCGGCGCTGGCCCTGGACCTCACGAGTATAGTCGGGAAAGATCATGATCGTCTGGCCTTCATACCTGAGGTGTTGCTGCTTACGGGCTTCGACCAGTACAGAGTCTCGATCCTTAAAGTTAAGGATCCGCATGATGATCGGTCTGTGGGGCGCTCCCGGTGGCGGTTTGGGCGCTAGTGAGCGGTGCACCCGCTTGATCGCAAACCATGGGGAGAGGGAGCCCTCGGGCATCCATGAGCGCAACCAGCGCTCCACGAAGTCTGTCACCCGGCCTTGCTCTGCACCTTCCGGAAATCCCACCAAGCGAAGGTTGTTGCGACGGGATCCTCAGCCCGTCGGTGAAGCTCCTGGGTGTGAGACTGGAGGCGAGCGACCTGACCTTTAAGTTGCTGGACCTCGTCCTACACGGTGGATATACGGGATTCGGTTTCTTTAATCTGGGCTGTGGCATTGCGAAGATCTTGCCGGCTAAGAGTCGCATCGACCCGGACTTCAGCAATCTTGCCCTCCACCGAAGATTGCGAGGCATGGATAGCCTGGAGGATAGTGGACAGGTCCGCAGTGGAGGGGGCGTCTTTGTCCGCAGTCCCCCCAGTCGCCCCAAAGTCTGTGGTAGTGAACCGGTCCATTTTAGTCTGGGTGGCGGGGGTTTTTGATGCTCTGTCTCTACCCATGGTCGCTGCCCAGCAAGGCAGGAGGTCTAAACGTTCCTCTGGTGATCGGGCGGGAAGAAGGAAGAACAGAGGAGGAGGATGAAGAGGGAGGGGGGGAGGGCCCGGGCCGCTCCGTGCCTCGCCGCCCGACCGACGGCCGATGCTCTCCCCCAGCAGGCCCACCCGTGTCCTCGGGTGAGAATTCAAGCGTGTGGGGTCTCACAGGTGGGCCGGGATCAACGTCAGGCCCGGGGCACAAGGGCTGGCTCAAGAGAAGGAACAGGGCACAGCCCCCAGGATGCGCAGGGAGTGGGCAAGCCGGGGGGTGGGAAACGAGAAGACTCCTCACGCCCTGCCACCCGATGCGGTGGCCGAAACTCCCCCAGGAGGGCTCCGTCCACCCCCGGCTGCCGGGTCCACAGCGGCCCACAAGGAAGGAAGCGGTCCCCCAGTTCGTCACCGCTGTTCGAGTCAACAGCTGTGTGCCCTCCGCATACTGCTGGTGCGCCGGGGGGGGGGGGTGGGAGGAGGGGTGGGTGCCACAGGGCCGCTTCACTCAGCCTCCACTGATCCAGAACCACTGCTGCCAGCCAGAGGGGCGCGGAGAACCCCGCACACCCGGGACCTCAGGACGCAATGGGGGGGGGGGGTGTATGAATACGGACCCTCGCCGCCCGATCTGACGGCCGAACTCCCACCACCCAGGGTCAAGGCCAAGCACGGCAGCAGGCCGGGGCTAGCGGACACCCTAGCTCCTCACCTCCTCAGCCCGCTGTTAGGGCAATGCGGCAGTCCTTCACAAGGCCTCGCAGCCACTCCCGGCGCTCAGTCTCCCCCCGGGAGGGGGACCCGCGTCTGGGGCGGGGCCTCTGTAGCACCGGTCCGGGCCCCTGTGTGATGTCGTGGGGGGAAGGGTCACACACCCCCTCCGCTGCTGTCCGACTGACAGCCGAGCACACCTCAGACGCTGCGGCACCCGGCTGGTGCACGAGCCCGGTCTCCCGAGCCGCCAGCCGCAGGCCCAGATTTCAGGCCCAGCACCCGGCCAGAAACCTGTGCGGGCTCCACCAGGTCAGGGCACCAGAGGAGCGCCGGGGAAAAGGCACCTCTCCTCTCCGCCGCCCGATCGACGGCCGATTGCGCGCCTCAGCACACCAGCACCTCAGGGTCCGCCTCAGGATGTGCGGCGGGCAGGGCCTCCCTAGGCCGCCCTCAGGCCAGCCAGGCACGGTCTGTCGCTAAGGGGGGGCGGCACCACAGACTCTAGCCGGGGTGGCGCCAACAGCCCTCCGGGGTCCTCTCCTCCCCGCACCACACTGAGCAGCCCCAGAGCTCAGGGCCTTAGGGTGAACCGGGAGATCGCCGCGACGGGGCCGCCATCTTGGGGTCGCCACGAGGCAGGACTCCCCAGCAAGGACTGCCTGTGGTGCTTGGATGCCACCCATACCACCTCCGGGAAGTGCTCCGGGGTCCAGGACAGCCAGGCAGTCGGGTTTCAGGGTAAGCACTCTCCGATGGTGGCGGACTAAGGAGCGGATGACGGAGGGGTCCGGAGCACTTCTAAAGTGCGACCGCCATCTTGACGCTCCTGGCCACGCCCCCTACCATAACTCTTTACAAAGAATCAACTAATTCATCTGTTGATCGAATCACTTTTCCGTTCGCTACAGATTTATAATCAGAGTGCCTCCTGAATGACTTCCTGAACCGATTCGTATTGGGATCTACACAGTCTTTTTCCTGGGTCCCCTATCTCGTTAAGCTACTAAGACGAGCGCTCAGCGAAACTTTGAACTCCGAATCTTTTGATGGTAAAAGATAACTTGTAATTTGACGTATTCGGTCAGTCTCAGATATTATTGTAAGTACTGAGAACTTTTACTGTCCACTGTTTTATATTATCTTCAT
The DNA here is from genome assembly GCA_963921515.1 of Calotriton arnoldi. Classification (NCBI taxonomy): domain Eukaryota; kingdom Metazoa; phylum Chordata; class Amphibia; order Caudata; family Salamandridae; genus Calotriton; species Calotriton arnoldi. The sequence continues at coordinate 1,901,937 of CAWUFW010000130.1, forward strand.
GCGTAAGTTTATGTTGCTTGCTATTGGTCGCATTCGGGACCGCTATATCTCTGTTAAGCGCTCTGACACCCTAACGGGTCACGTTCGCGCTATATAAAACACTAAATAAATAAATAAATACAAACACCCCACGACCGCTCCCACACCTCTCTCCACCCTACATAAGTACCTTCTAGCAACTGAAAAAGATAGGCCTTCAATCCATAACACAACCACTGTCCACCCACTTGTACTTGGCAATGAAGTTTCCTTCTTCACTGTTAGACCTGGCATCATTGGCGTGGGTCTCCCTTCCTCTGTTCGCTTCTGACCTTTTATGTTGGCTGGATTTAGATGCTCTGGGCGCGGTGCCACTGCAATCAGTGACACAGCGCGAATGCTCCCTGTGTAAAGATAACTGTATGAATTGGGATAACCATAATTGGCTCATTTGGTTTACCTGTCAGCCCCTAGTATCAGTGCACTGTGTGTGCCCAGGGCTGGTAGACCAAATACTGCTGGTGGGCCTGCAGCGCTGATTTGCGCTACCCACCGAAGCAGCTTTCAAAGTATGTCTGTGTAGCATGTTCTAATATCGAGTTACCCTCCATTTCCCTGGTTACTATTGTGAGGCTATCTGTTCTCATAGGCCAGAATGGGCAGGCTGAGCATTACATGCCCTAATCCTACCTGCCCCCAGGAACCTGATAGGAACGTCGAATTTGATCTGTTTAAGCTCAGAACATTGAGATACATCTTTTAGTAAGGATTATTAGCGTAGCCCGTGTTCGAAAATGCCTCTACTAGAAACGAGGTATTTTCTGGCCTAAGCTTTCCGATAGGCTTTGCTAGCGTGTGTATTGGCCGTCTGGTTTTGGAGCAGCAGGGCCAGCTGGGTCAGACCTGGCTGGAGAGAGAGATCGGCATTTAGAGTAGGGTGAGGGGTGACTCTTTGATCTGAGCAGGGCCGTGCCTGGCAAGGTGAATGATGGCTCCACCTCCCACTGGGCGTCTGATAGCAGACCCCCAGATTCTCAAAGGGCAGGATGTCGCCTCGTAAACCAAGTGCTCCCCGACCCCACCGAACTGGTTCTGGCTGGATGCAGTGATTTGTGACTGCAGAGAACAAAGACTTTTTAGGTATAAAACGCTGCGCTGAAACCTTTTTCAAGTGTGTTCCTTCTGGATGTCAAGACGAAACTCTGTCCGAACGGACCGAGGAAAGGACTTTGAAACTTTCACAAAGCTTGCTGAAGAAACTACCCGAGGGCCTGAACTGAGAGCGCCTCCTGCTGAAGTCTCAGGGACATTAGACTTCACTCCGTCAGCCGCCTGAATTCCTGTGCTAGGGATTCTACTTGCAGGTGAGGCCTCCGTCGAGTAATCCGGAACCTCTAATTCTACTGTGAGGAACGCGGACTGGTAACCCTGGTTAACTCTGTGTGTGGGCCGCCGCAGCTAAGAGAGAGCTGCCGCCGCTGAGCGCCCGCCTTAATTTGAATCTTCTGAACCTTTGCGGAACCTGTGTGGGCCGCCGCAGCTAAGAGAGAGCTGCCGCCGCTGAGTGCCCACCTTAATTTGAATCTTCAGAACCTTCGCTGAAACTGTGTGGGCCGCCGCAGCTGAGAGCTGCCGCCGCTGAGCGCCCGCCTTAGGTTTGAATCTTTTGGAACCTTCGCTAACACTGTGTGGGCCGCCGCAGCTAAGAGAGAGCTGTTGCCGCCGAGTGCCCGCACTAGTGTCAGCTGTGCATCATCGTGATTTGTCCTGTGGGCCGCCGCAGCTGGGAGAGAGCTGTTGCCGCTGAGGGCCCGCCCTTGTGTCAACTTTGCATCATCGTGATTTGTCCTGTGAGCCGCCGCAGCTAAGAGAGAGCTGCTGCCGCTGAGTGCTCGCACCTTCGCTAACTTTGCATCATTGGGATTTGTCCTGTGGGCCGCCGCAGCTAAGAGAGCTGCTGCCGCTGAGTGCCCGCATCTTTGCCAACTTTGCATCACCGTGAATCGTCCCGTGGGCCGCTGCAGCTAGGAGACAGCTGCTGCCGCTGTGAGCCCACCACGGAGCTGCACGACGAGAGTCATCGCCACCACCAGCCCGGGCCGCCGCAGCCGTGCGCTGCTGCCGCTGGGAGCCCGAGTACCCGAATCATTGTGAGTGCACGTTACGGACCACTGCAGTCGAGAACTGTGGTCGCTGGGAGTCCGCCTGTCACCGTCTCCGCTTCTTCGAGAAGCTACGTACTGTGTCCCCGTCCAACGGCAGGTATCTGGTGCGCAACGGGTCGCGTAGACCCAGGCCTTGAACTCAGTCAGTGCCCCGTTCTGGTGAATACGTTATTGCCTTTTTAAAGTCCCTACTGATTTACGTGCATTGTGACTAGTTAAAACGCTTTTGAGAGTCTCGTACTAAACCTTAGATAAAGATACTATTTTTCTATACCTCCTTGAGTTGTGTCCTTTTGTGATGTCGTTACTGCCTTATTGTGCATGGTCATAAATGCTTCACACACTGCCTCTGAGATAGGCCTAACTGCTCGTGCTACGTTACCACAGGGTTGAGCAGGGGTTATCAAAGGGGGTAGCCCACTTGCCCTGACTTAGGAAGAAGGGTCCCTATTTGGGCATTGGCGCCAGCCATGGCCAACTAGAGACCCCCATTTCTAACATTCACCAAAACTATTATCTTGTTGAAATCACGGAATATCCATCAGTACTGCTACACTTGGAACCATTAGGAGATGGAAAGGTGAGGGGCGTGTATGCAAACATACACTGTAAGAACCAGACATTGCATCACCTCGCTCTGACCCCAGCTCTTCGATGACCCTCCGAGGTTTCAATCAGACTTTGAGCGACTGGAGTCACCCAAGGAAATCTCCAAGCGGCCCCTGGCATTCTATGATTTCTGTACCCAGAAACAGTGCTTTAAATGGGAAAAAAATAGTGCAGGTACTCATTTAAATGGGGCGAGTGGGCGGGGTTAGGGGCGGGACTAAGAGCAAGACATGCTGATACTTATGGACTTCAGTACTAGTTGCAGCACATACCAAAACACATGAGAAATACGTTTCTATAAACAAAACAGGTTAACTCCTAACACAAAACGAAAGCCAAACGCTGTGATGTTTTAACATTTCCTTGTTTTATAATATTTAAAGTTTCCATACTGTTATTTGCTGTTGCTTGGCACAATACTATATATTCTCGGGTGCGCACACACACACACACACAGAAAGAAACAAGCAGACGTGCACACACAAAGCATTCCTCACATTTCCTTTCATATACCTCCCAAGAGTGTCTCGAATCTTCCCCCCCCCCCCCCCCTTCTCTCACTTTTTTACTCTCACAAAAACCGCCCACAGGCAAACAGACAAACATAAGCAGACACTCACGCAAAAGAATCAGGAAAGATTAAAGCCATTTTAACCTCGTTACCTTCTTTGGCTTTCTTAATTGCGCTGTCACCTGCCTGCCTGGAACCTGTGTTTGCAACACAGCATGATGGTGAACACCAGACGTTATGCAATGAGCCCACGCTGAATAGTTCAGCGGGGGCTCAGCTGCCGAGTCACGGCTACAGAAGTACCTTGGCTGTCAGACAGGTCACCAGCACTAGCAGCCAATGCGCCTACCGTTTATGAGTACCGATACTCTCCTTGGCAGCAGAGAAGTGCCGGTACTCAGAGTGATAAAAAAAAGAAGTGCCGGTACTCAGTACCTGTGAGTACCGGCCCATTTAAAGCACTGCCCAGAAACCCCAACGAGAGTAAAACATAACTGAAGGGCTCGGGTGGCACAATTAGGGCAAACCGACAGCAAAAGCCGGATATGGTCAAACCGGGCAACCAGGGGTGGATGGACCCATACCACGTGCCACACCCAAGGCCATCCTAGGTTTCCAGCCAACAGCACGTTTCATTCAGAGCCTTGGAGCCTGCGATCTTAAACATCGTCATTCCAGGGGCGGCTGAGACGAGGAAACAGGACGTATTTATCCTCGGAGGGCAGAATGGGGCACAGGCCTCGCGCTCTTGACTATATTCTGGCTTCGGTTACAAGAAGGCATGCAGCCATTCACATGCAGGGTATCAGTGTGCTGTCAGAACACTGAATCCGGGCTTCACCATCTGTGTAGAGCGGCGAAGGCTCTTTTCTGCCAAAGCAGGAAGCGCGGGGCCTCACACAACGCAGTGTACAGGAATCTCTCCTCGTCATGGTCCGTCGCTGCTACCAGTCTTCGCCACCTCCAGGGGCAGGGCCACTCGATGCCAAAACTACACCAATTTGTAAAGCCAAAAGGTTTCGCTATTTTAAAAGTGAAAGTAAATCTTTAATGAGCCTTTGTGTGTTCAGGTGTGTAGGTGAATGTGATAATGAATCAACGGTTTGGTGGATAAGTGCATAGATAAAGGAGTAAAAGGCTGGACGGATAATAAAGGGGCGTTAATGTATGAAAGCTTGAATATGCAAGAGTACTGATTAGGCCTGGGCAGAATTTCCATCACGCCAGAGTAATCGACGTGATTTTGGAAATTACGCGTTAGGCTTTGATGCGGAATTACCGATAATTTCGCGATTATTCCTGCTCGTGTAAATAAGAATAATTTGAAGGGGGGAGGGGACGGAGGATCCTACCGCGAGAGCACATTTAGCGACTCGTGTTCTGCTGCATTTCGCGCCGTTTCTTAGCACAGAATGCCTCCTTGCTGCAGCTTCCTGCTTGCTGGAGCACCCAGACCTTCGTTTTATTTCCATAAGTAGCCCTTGGCTCACCCTGTCCAGCAGTGCCATCTTAGAGATTTTTGGGGGCCTGGGCAAGAAATATTTTGGGGGCCGTCTACAGAACAACTTGGTAACCCTTAGATGTTCTGTTAATTAAAATTCTGAATTATATGCTAACCATTCAGAGGTACAAGCATCTGCTGGTTTAAGAAAGCTTGAACAACACAACATTTCATGAAGAATTCAGTACCTAACAAACCTCTTCCTCTCATTCTGAGAAAGACAGGGTAAGGGTGACTTGGTGGATATTTAAATTACTATTGCATAACAATAAATGAAGACGTATGCCTACAGCACTTCAAACTGTTGCTTTAATCGATGAATATTCATAATCCCAAATAACCCTCCCTTCACAACTGGCATTCCTGCAGCACATTTAAAATCAAAGAACTGCTCAAATGATTTACACCATTTCATTGGGTGAAATCATTCTATTCTCCCACCTTGTCCCTTCTCTCCTCTTTCAACATGTACACTGCTTTAGAGATAATGACCTCTGACTCTATTAAGGAAGAGCAATAGAAGGGGTGGGAGACTGTAGAAAGGTGGAAATTTAAAGAGAAGGGTGTAGTGAGAAGGGTGAAGTTGGGAGAGAATGGAGGTAGAGAAAGGGTTGAGGTAAAGAGATTGATAAAATAGGGAGAGGTGTAAGGTAAAGGGAGAAAGCTGCGGTGGTCAGAAAGAAAGATACAGAGAGAGAGGCAGAGAGAGAGAGAGAGAGAGAGAGAGAGAGAAACAGATATGTTGGGAAAGATAGGCTGAGATAAGGCAAGAGATAGGGAACATTAAATGTAGAGAAAGGAGTGGGTACACCGAGAGCTGAGGTGGAGGGATTGAGGGGTAAGGTAGACAGAGAGATAAGTTACAGATGTATAGGTAAAGTTGTGAGAGAATTGTAGAAAGATGCAACGTAGAGAAAGTGGTGAGACAGAAAAAGGGGCGAAATGATGAGTAGAATTGAAACAGATCAGGTGAAGAGAGAAAGGTATACGTTTTAAAAAGGCATAAAGAGAGAAGGTATAGAGAGAAAAGTGATGAAGGAGCGAGACAGAGGTGCAGTAGAGAAAGAAAGGTAAAATTGAGAAAGAGTTCGAGATGGGGTGACAGTTACGAGATACACTGAGGTGGAGATAGACAGATGAGATAAAGAGAGATGAAGTTGAGAAGGTAAGTTGGAATAGAGAAGAAGGTGCAAAGAAGTGTGTGGTATAGACAGAGGTAAGATGGAGAGAGTGGCGAAACAGACACAGATGTAGAGGTAGGCTCTGAGAGTGGGAAAGTGATGTCAGGTTGTGAGAGAGCAGAGATGTGAGGTGGTGAGAGGTGCATTGAGAGAAGTGAAGTAGACATATTGAGGGCGAGGGAGAGAGATGGAATAGAGACACACTGGGTAAGTACATAGAGATGTAGAGCTCAGTTGAGAGAGATAAAGCAAGATGGGCAAAGCAGAAGAGGGATGCGCAGTAAGAAGGGAGAGATTGAAAGATAATATTTTAATTCAAGTCAACCAAATGCATGAGAGCGTGAGGGCAGGGTTAGGCATGTTGGGCATACTGAGCTGTTTTAATTAAAAAAAGCATCCATCATTTATGTACATCAGTTCCCAGGGGGTCTCCTGGAAGGAGGGGCCCCTAAGCAATTGCCACTTTGTCTATGCCTTAAAATGACTGTTTTGACCAGATATCAGCCAAGTCAGAAATCATTTGCCTACACACCTAGCACCGAGGTCAGCTCACACAGTAGTGCTCTTTGCTTCCATTCAATTGCCATTTATTCTCACACATAAAATATCTTAATGATGCCAGTGGACATGGTAAAATCCGTGGGCAGTGCGATTTTTTCTATTCACAACCTTTAGTTTGAATTAACAACCATCAGTCAGAAATATTTTGTGAAAAGAGTTTTAAATCGCACACTGGCCAATTGCTCTCAAGCTTCACTTTGCATTGTATTTTCGATACTGGAAAGGAGCTCCATTCCCATTCATCACTGAACTCAGTGGCGACTGCTACCTAACGGCAGTTGGGGGGAGGGGGAGGTCGCGGGAGGGGTGGAAGGGAATTATACATTTTTTTTTAAATCACTTATCTGCAGGCCAGTCTCTTTGGTCGACACCAGGGGCAGGAAGCACACAGGCTCCCCTAACCAATCACAACTCTGCGTTACAGCAGCGTTGTGATTGGTCTGAGCACTATGGTTCAGCACTCCGAGAGAGACTGGGAGGCTGGGCATGTTCTCCACCCAGGCTCTACAATACAGCCTGGTGGAGAACATGCAAAGTGCGCATGACTGTTTGGCTGGCACAAGACAGCTTGCCAAACCATCATGCGCACTTAAGAGCGTGCTCACCGCTCCTCCCCCTGCCCCTCTGGGTTAGCCCAGCCCGCACCTAACCAGCTGATCTACGACGGAAAAATACCATGATAATAACAATGCTTTATTATCAATTTATTTTTCCTTTTTGACCTGCTCACAGAGCAGTGGGACGACGCTCCTCCGCGTTAGCAGTGGAGCCGCCCCTGACTGAACTATGCTCCTATGGGCTAACACAAAATATGAAAGACACTTCAAACAATGGCTAAAGGGAGTTGATCCAAAGCCCACTCTTTGCATTTGTGTGTGCTGATAACAAAGAACTCTGTCAAACAGCAAACGCAGTTTGTAGGCAGACCTAACAATTCCAATAGATTTGGAATACATTTCATTTTTGTAAATTGTAATCGCATTTCCTTGACAGCCACATTTTAAAATGCCCACGAAGAAACAGGGTAAGCAGACTGCCATTGTTTCAGTTAGGACGCAATCGAATAGCAGATTGTAGTATTAAAAGAAAAGAACACGTGGAAGTTATGGGTCAAAGACCTAGTAACTGCATTTAACTAACATTCAAGAACTAGGATAGCTCCTTTAGTCAAAAGGGTCAGATTTGTGTGCTCCATCGTGTGTCTGGCATCTAGCACCAGCATTTCAGTGTTTTAACTATCTTGTCTACGTGACTCTCCCAGATGCAAATTGGTATAAACGGAATTCAAGAAATTCCAGAGGCTCATATGACAAGCCCTGTAATTCTTTCAGTCACTTATTTGTTCCACATAATGAGCCATCCCATTCAAACATCTCAAATTAAAGCCATCTATAGTCACTGTGTGTATTGACTGACAGACACCTAGGCCTCTATTCAAGTTTTTTACACTATTCAACCGAACTCCTTCCTATTTTTTAAATTACAGTGGAAATAAAGTAGAAAGCAGTGTTGCCAGATTTTGAGACCTGTCCCAAGCCGAAAGTTGTCCATGTTCAAGCCAAGCCCAAATTCAGCCTAACGCAGACCAGTATCAGCCCAAAAACAGCCCAAAGTTGCAACCCTCAAATTATGCAAAAACAGGCTTCAGGAAACATTCTAAGCGTAATTTTAATTTCTATTCAATATGTGTACAATGGGAGCATGTTCATTGGGCACCTATGCACTTCTGCAATTATATCCAAATTCTATCAATAACTACTGATTTTGAACATCAGTCCCCACTAAGACCTTCCAACTGGCACTTCAATCACCACAAATCTAAACCTGAACCTAGCATTGATGAATATCTTTACAAAAGCAGACTATAGCCCATCAGTACATTTATTGGACCAGCAGGGATTAACACCACAAAACAATACACGTGCAATGAAACCCCCCTAGGGTTAAAGCAATTCCAGCATGACTTGTTTGGCAAGCTGTAAGGGTCTTCACAGTACGGCAAGGGGCCCACTACTACTCGTTAGAATGTAAGTAGGCTGGTAAAGAGACAGTCACTTACTCTGACCACTCCCATGCCCTTCACTCCAAAGCCTTTCAGCATGACCACTTACTCTGGCACTAAATGTTATATGGGACCTATGCTGTTGCCTTTGTTTTGCAGCAAATACTAGACTGAGGTTGGTGTCTTGGCAAGAAGCAGCTTCTGGAACAGATCGGAAAAAGACCCCTTTCCCAAAACCTTCAGTGGAACCCTCCTCTAACATCTCAACACTAATGCTCCCACAAGTCTAACAGCATCATCGCTCAACTTGTCCCATTGTATTCCCCTTCATCCTAAGCGCTGTCCTGCTTACCTGCGTAATCTCATCAAGTTGTGCAGCTCCTTTACACTGGTCGACCACCCAGGGCTTCCAGTGGGGCAGATCCTACAACTCTTTGAATTATGTCCTCAAATGGTCATTTGTTCAGATATTTGAAATCATGTATGGGGAATAAAGGTTTATGAAAACATGCACATGACAGAGTACACTGCACTCAGAGAAAGGGCGCATGCTGAAGATTGAGGGGAGGGCATTCAAAGAACATGAGTGGGGGGGAATTCAAAGCAAAATGAGGGGGGCAATCGAAAAGAATTATATTCAATGCACTACACACCAGAAAAGCTCTAAAATTAATATTACTAACAAATGCAGATGCCATGTACAAACATCTTTACTAAATGGGTAAACAAGAAATATATAGGTAGTCCATGGTCATAGAGCATCCAGGCAGCTATGGACCAGGTTTGTTGCTTGATGCTTTTATTCATGAAAGAAGGAACCTTAGCGTTACGTGACAAACTCTTTCCCTACATCACTGTTCGCCTGCCCTTCCATGCAGTAGTTAAATCAGCAAGCAGCATGTGTATTTAGCATGGAATACTCCAATGGCAAAAACGTACACTTGGAAGCAGAATCAAAATAACTTTCTCTACACCACAGGGACTTGTTAACACATACAAATTGAAATAGAAGGTACCATGGTTCTCATATACCAACTGGATTGAATTTGGGAAAGCAGTTTTGTTTAACTCATTGCATCTAATTTGCACAAATATCCTAGCATCACTTCTGTCTCTAAGCCAGCCATTTATCATTCTACATTCCAAACCGCAGAGTCCTTCATTTCTTCTCCTATTACCTCTTAGTTCTATGAAGTATTCTTTGGGCAATAAGAGCATCACACGGTCAACCCACGCTGCTCAACATACTGCGTTCTTCCTACTCTCCATTGGCATACGGAGGCAGCCCAAGAGTAGCTTTAGAGGTATATAAAGCAAAACATGATCTAACATGCGGCACCTTACTTCTCTCCTATTCCCTCCTTCGATACCTCCTGCCCCATCAACAGTTCTTTGAAGTCCCATCAACAGCATACTGTCTAAACCAGTGTCACGTCTTTCTCCCACCTTTCCTCAAGTTTTTCTTTTCTCCTACTGCCTCTGCAGCACTCTGAAGTTTCATCCGGGGCGCACACATTTCACAAATAACCTATAGCATAACAACAAGAAAGAATAATTCACACAGCAACACAGTCTCCATCAAATTATAATCTACAGAGTTCAACGTATCGTTCTCTTCAAATGGGCACAATTGTTAAAGGGCATCACACGTTTCAGAAAGTTTTTTCCAGCGATTTGTATTTTCCAGTTGTTGTATCCGAGTAGCAGCGCTTGCCTTAACTGGTATCAAAGCATGGCCTGTCGCAGCTGTGGCTAGGAGGTAGTGCTAGATGGGCCCCGCTAGGGGCTGCCTGCGCTGGAGTGTGATGGGGTGGCATTATTTTGCGGTGGTGCACGGGCTGCTACATTTAGAAATATGCTGCACAGGTGTGCTTAGGGCAGGCTGAACAGCACAAAAGGAGCACTGAAGCAGCAAACAATGCATGACACGATTTTGAAAACTACTTGGCTTCAACGGAAAATGACCTTTACAACGCAGTCAAAACACTGCGATACACTTACATCGCTGTTTTTACAATGCAAGTCGTTACAACGACTTACGCTGGATGGCGCTCTAGACTAAGGAATAGTGTGATTTACTATTCCAACACCTTCCCTACTGTTACGTAGGCTGGAGTTGGAATAGTAAATCACACTATTCCTAAGTCCAGCGCCCTCCAACGCAAGTCGTTGTAACGACTTGCGTTGTAAAAGCAGCGATGTAATGTACCGCGATCTAAATGATCGCGCTGTATCATCATACATCCGGCTTCAACTTATGCTAATGTGGAAGATAGACATTGTTTAGTCTACCCATTTACGCAGGAATAGTACCCCTGACAACAAGCACTTTAAGACAGTGTTTTCAATAGGAAGGTATTGTCCGGTCCCTGCACTGCTTTAATTTGAAAGAGAGTATACCTTTACTGCTCAGCGCTGGTGCAATACTTTTAATTGGAGAGTACCAGTACTAGTAGTAACAAGTATTATGGTATAGTGAGTACAAGCACTGCAGCATTTCCATTTAAAGGGAGGCTTAAATAGACCCAGTGAATTTATTTTGGATAGGAGTGCAGCTTAAATATAAATGGCCTCAAGATGCCCCGGAGCAGTACTAAAAAAAATGCATCCACCTCCACTAACACCCATTTCACCAAACCATACCAAACAAAGCAACCGATTCACCACCCTCTCCGAGGCTTCGATGCAGCAAAGTAGGTGCTTATGAGCACCGTGCAGACATACATCATTCCTAGGATTTCCAGCTTTCCGAAAGAAAAATACTGGCCATTTGTTGTTGCTTTAAGTGTCTGCCAAGGTGCGGGCATGATAATAAATAGGACTTTAAATAAAATAAAATATTTATGTGTAATATAAATTTTCTGCTTTTGTTTCCTTTAATTATTAGTCAGGGATGATTAACCCAGCTCCAGAACACATTTAAAAGTATTGTATTGTATCGGGCACTTGTAAAGCGCACTGTCGCCCAAAGGGTATCCTGGCGCTATTGAACATGTGCTCAGGTCAGCCGTGGATGGACAGAACGGCCCTGAGTAGACTGATCGAGGCGAGCCAATAAAATTCATTATCTTGGAAAGAGCCAGGTTTTGACCCTCTTCCTAAATGGCATCAGATCCTCTAACTGTCTGATATTGGTGAGAAGTATATTCCAGAGCTTTGCTGCCGCAATGCTAAAAGCTCTCCCACCTGATGTTATCTTTCTGAATTTGGGCACCTTAACCAAATTGGCCGAAGATGAGCGTAAACTCCGGGTGGGGACATACCATGCAAATTTGTACTGCATGGGTTTGGGTCCAACACCATGCAGAGCTTTGAACACTAAGCAGAGAGATTTCAACTTTATCCTTTCTGACACTGGAAGCCAGTGTAGCTCTGCCAGCGCTTGTGATGCGGATGACTGTCTTGGTCTTGCTAAGGCCAGTTTGGCCGCCATTGTCTGGACCCTCTGCAGTCTCTCAATTAGGTACTTTGGAGACTCTAGCAGCAGTGCGTTACAGTAGTCAAGTCTACTCAAAATAACGCTTCTAACTACCAGTGCTCTGGCCTGTGATGGTAGCATTGGTAGGATCTTTCGGAGCGCCCTGATGAGAGCAAAACAGCAACCAGCAGTTTTGTTGATCTGGGCTTCAAGGCTTAGTTTATCATCGAATATAACTCCTAAATTACGCACCGTCTCTGAAGATCTTAGAGGAATATCGGTCGGTATAGGCCAGAAGTCATCTGGTAGCGGACGAGGAACTTTACCTGCTGCGCAGCACAAGATCTCTGTCTTGTCTGCATTAAATTGAAGAGAGTTTTCTCTCAGCCAGCCAGAGGCATCCTTCATGCAGGTGTGGAAATCTTTTAATGAGGTGAAATGGTCTCCCTCCAATGACAAGATGAGTTGCGTGTCATCGGCATAATTATTAAGGCTAACGTTATGAGCTTTAATGTGAGCCAGCAATGGTCTCAGATATATGTTGAATAGTATTGGGCTGATAGCAAATCCCTGAGGAACACCGTATAGGTTGTTAGTGAACTCAGATTGAAACGGTGAGAGAGCCACTGCCTGTCGCCTCTTGGATAGGTATGATTGGAACCATTTCCATGCTGAACCCACTATCCCTTCGTCCTTGAGCTTAAATAGAAAGTGCTTTCTATTTATATTTGCTGTTTGAAGTATGTACAGATAAGAGGTAAAAATACCGGCTATAGGGGATTTTTCTTACTTTTGTACCGCGAGACATCAATATACTGGCGGTGTCATAGAAAACCAGCCAGGTGGCAGCACTAATCACTCCCCGCCTTTGCCTGCAGCTCTGTGGTGTTTTGGAAGACATGTGCCACAGAGGGCTGAGGCATATGCTAGCACGGGCAGCAGCACGGACATCGCACCTGTTATATACAGCAGTCAGCTCCAACCTTCATCCGCAGCTCCAGATATGTTGCCATTGTTGTGCCACCGAACTTCAGAGGCTGAGCACAGCCCTTTGTCACCTTTCCTCTCAGGCGGGCCTTTAAGCACGACCAGCAAAATATGAGCGAAGGAGGGGAGACTTTTCTTTCAGGCTTGGTGACAGAGTTGCTGCCAAGCGTGAATCGCGATTCTCCTCTAGAGAACCAGTCTCCAAACTCACTGGAAGACTGGACACACGCTTGGCATGAGTAGGTACCGCAGTTTTCTTCAAGCAGGGCAGTCCTTTGAAGCGCATTCGTCGCTGATATAGACTGACGGCCCTGCAAACATACACCACTGGGGAGCGGTGTGAATAACAATCAAAGTAGTTACATTAATGTGCTCCTGTCATCGTGCCTTAATGTAACTACTTGTGTCATTGTGTGAGCGTGACAGACAGCAATGTCAAAGCTGGGGTGAGGGCTGGCCTGGGGGAGGGACAAGATTAGAGTAGGCAAACAGAATGAGGAGAACAGCCACAGCTGTGCCCACTTTCAATGAAATGCAACCGCAAAGACCGATAGTGATGCACCGCCCAAAAAACAGTCACCCGCCACATCTTTATTCCCCCCGCACAAATGGGAAAAATGTCACCCATTTGTGTGGGAAATAACCCAGTCGGGCAACACTGGTAGAAAGCTATTGACCTTCCCTGCCCGACAGTCTCTTCTTACCGCTCAGGAAAGCGAAATGCGCATCTTAGCAGGAAGCAGGGTCCCAGTGGCGGTGCGACCATAGGGGCGCTGGGGCATTGCCCCACTAATGCCACATGGCTCCATTCACGCGCGCCTAAATTCGTGCAACTTCTTCCAGTGGCAGTTAATAATAACTCCGAGTCTCGCGCAGCGTTCGCGCGACGTGCGGAAATGCATGCACTGGACACGCCAGAGGCTGCGAGGCAATCGGACGGTGATGAAGGCTGAAGGGGGCGGGTGGGGCTGCGGCAGCACTTGAGTGACTGACAGACACAGACTCACTGTAACTAACAGCGCGGCAGTGGTGAGCATGTTCGGTTTTGGGCAAGTCATTTTTACGACCAGCCCCGAACATGCGCACTGCCCACTACTACTACTCTTCGAGTCTTCCCATTAGGAGAGCGAGGGACCCGAGGGTTGCTTCATGCAGCAGCCCCCGGTCTCCTAATGGGCGGGGAGTATCCCTGCTCTAGCCAATCCTGGCGCTGCTAATGCAGCGTCTGGATTGGCTGAGAGGGGTTGCCATCTACTCCGAAGACGTTGAAGGCAGGCGCCAACGCGGGAGTCGGGACCCCGGCCCAGGAGCAGCAGAGGCGGCGTGGACCCGGTAAGTTTTCTTTTATTAATATACTTATACTTTATTTTTAAACCGTCCCCCCCCTCGAGACCCCCGCGAGTATTGTGACTCCGAGCCGCGACTGGTAGCTCACTGATTTCTACCATGCCTCCATATACAACATGCACACACGGCGTGTGTGTATGTTGTAAATGGACGCTTGGTAGAAAAGAAACGCAGTGCATTTCATGATTTCACTTACTAAGTAAATGAAATCATGAAATGCGAGGTATTTTGTTTCTAAGATGCCTCCATAGAAATAACTCAGATTTCGTGCATCACTGTCAGCTGTGCACCTGTTGACTAGAGTTTACTATGCACGTAAGATAGCGCATCCTGCGTCATACAGCCAGTAACAACAACAGTGAGGCATAAGGTCACGTTCTGCAAACCACTCAATGCTCGCAGGAGAAGATTTGCAAAGCCCTGGTTTTTTTTCCAGCCAGAAAATGAGTTTACAAATCAAATAAAAAGTTAAACGAAAGCGTAGCTATGGGAATGTATTTATTGTAGTTTTGTTCGGGACGAACCCGCGTCAATGGCCCGTCACAGTGCTGTACAGACATTAAGAGAGCAGAATAAAAAGAACATAGAAGTTTGTGTGCCTATTAACACAGCTATTTAACGACGCCCTCTTAAAATCTGCCGCTCGTTTCCTTGTTTGGTAGTCAGTTATCAAGTATGTAAAATGTGAGGCCATGAGTATGGGAGGTGCCAGTGCCCGGGTATGGTCCAGTGTAAAAGGGGTGCCTGTGTGCGAAAGGCATGCAGCACACCCGCCGTGAGGAGTGCCGGAATGCGGCTGTGAAGGGCGGGCTAAATACTGCTTTAAACTCCTCAGACTACGAGATGAAAGTGTTTTTTTTTTTTCCACCCTCCTGCTCTGCGAAGATGTAATGCGCAATGTAACATCTTTTGAAGCAGATTGGCTCTCGGTTCCTTTAGCGTGTAATAACACTGCCCTCTGTCAAATTTTATAGAATGAACATTGTGAAAATACTGCTTTTTGTTGAGATAAGTAGCACATGGTGTGGTAGATGTGCGACCAGTCCATGAAAACATCCAGGACAAATAGCTCTATTATATATCATCTTGAAGGTGGATAAACGATAATTGTATGTCTCTTTACCAGATATATTAAATATTTCAAGTAATCGAACACAATCCCTGTAGACCAGTCAAAGATGGATTCTCATAGATCCAGTTTGTAGTATTTGTTATTTAATGGCATTTAATGAATTTCTATAGATACATTTCCATCTGAATACAGTTGCATCATGACAGCGTGCAATGGTGTCGAATGGTCTGCTTCACTTGGTATTTTTAGCCACTAGATATGGTATTCTTTAGAAGTGGAGCTGTGGCATTTGCTCCCTTGTGAAATGGATCCAAATATCCGAGTCAGGCCCAAAGCGAGAGATATGTGCTTACTGTGTAACATGTGCACTGCTTACAGTGGCCAGTCCTTTGATGTATGGCATTAAAACTGGCCCTGTGTACATGCCCCTAAGTTAACACTGATGCCAAAAACATGGATTGACTTGCAAACAATGAATGTTAAAAACGTCGAGGGAATGCATTTTAGCGATTTAGTTCCTCTCTTATTTTACATGTTTACTTAATCTTGCATTCCCCACGAGTTAGCTATTTTATAATGTTATTGTTTATCTGTATTTTTTTCTGTGCATACTTTGAGGCTTGAGCCATGCCAGGTGTTTATGAGGGGCTTTGATTGAGCACGCAGGTGCTAAGGCTAAAGCCAAACAAAGTGCCTGTCAGTGAATTGGCCACTCTGCAGAGCACACAGAACAATGTTTGTGTATTCCATTTGCAACAAATTCTGTGGAAATGTGTATGAAGGGGGTACACTGATGTCAAAATATTTGCAAGGCAAAAGTAAGAGAAATTAAGGTGCTTATATTTGAGGGAGTGCAGTGCATGTTGGGGGCGGGGAAGTGACAGATGTGAGGAAGGGCATTCGGGGAAGAGTGAAAAGAGGATGCTGAAGAGGAAAGAGAGGGGGTTGAAGATGTGCAGATGGACAAGATATGCAGAGAAAAAGAGGATACATATCTAACAAAGCACACATAATTGAAAGGCCAAAACACCTTCCACAGGCCTCAATGCTATTTAATTCACAGACTCACTATTTCAGAAGTTCAGAATTTAAACATTTTCAATATTAATTATTTATAAGAAATCATTGTTGTTACTCATTTATCTTAAACAGCTAACACCCAGTGACAAAGCCAATCATACTGACAGGCTTTAGGCGTATGTCAGTTGCTGTGCCATTTATCTGGATAAAATTACATCTCAGAGAGAAACCAAAATACCGGTCTGATGGCACACTATGGGAATCACAGAAATGTATTCGGCATGTTCCTTTATAGGGAGCACCCACTTTTTTCATCTCACTTAAAGACCTGTCCGCACATATTTCTATATGACTGGTTACAGCCAGCAGCTGTGGGTGCTTCCTGAAGTCTGGTTAGAGCATATTTTTCCAAAGTTAATGCTGCATGCAGTGCAAGACACTGGGCAAGCATACATTTTAAAGGGCTAAAGTTGTCATGCAGAACAATTTACATATTACAGTAACTGTTGAACAAATTAATGCAAGAAGATAGGGGGCAGTTTTTAATGTGTTTAATATTTCAAGACTATACGTTCCCACTGCTTAATAAGCCTTGCTTTATCGCTGCATTCATTTGCTTTAAAATGCACCATTTGCCAATCTTTTTTAAATTTCTTTCTCTGGAGAGGGACTCTCCCTAGACCCCAGGTTTGTCCATTGAACTTGTTCACATCACTAACTAGTGTTTTCTATTGGAAAGGGTAGAGCCAAAGCAGTCTTGCTTAGTACCCTAGCCCTCTTCAGAAGTCAGACTTGCTTGGCAACCCAGAAATTCTCTGAAATGTATGAGTTTTCTTTTATGAATGCCTAGAAGAACTGAATTTTTAGTCCATTTATCACAGAAATAGTGCTGAAAATTGCACCAAAAAGATGCCAACTTTTAAAAAATTTCTTCACGGGGGGAGAACCCCCCCGAACTCCCTTATTGCCGTCGGGCTCGTTCGCATACGTTGATTTGTTCGGCATACGCCTCACCAGTTTCCAATTCCACCAGCCGCCACTGGCTACAGTACATTAATGGGGGTCTTACCTTAAGGCAGCTGGCCTGCCAATGTTGCCGCCGGCGATCCTCTCCCTGGGGCCATACTATAGAACACCATTGGCAACTTCTCCCTTCTCCTTTACACTCCAAGAATCTTTCTGGAAGGATTCTGCGATCTAAATTAGCCCAATCCAAGATGGCGACCATACTATAGAGTTTTTCTCATAGGGATTCTCAAACCATCATGGCTGCACTATTTCTGTAGGTAATTTCCTGTTTAAGAGTATAAAAGGAGTAATTTCCTTTTCCTCCTTGTGTCACAGCACTTCTTAGTTCCTGTTGGTGTGTTTCCTGCTGGCATTTTTCAGATACCACTCTGCCAGTATGCGCCCGTGCCTTAGGACCTGTATAGAAAAGTTTGATCCAGTCACTATCCTGCTGGTGTTTTTCCTCACTCTAGCCTGCACCAGGATTCTGTCTCCTAGTCATGTGGTTCCAGCTGAGTCTTTGCAGTATTTCACAGCCTCCTGGGTTTTTTCTTCTTAGGTCTAGTCATCATGGAGCCTCGCTACAACTTTGGAGATTTTTTGCCTCTGGGCTTTTTCCTCCTTTGTGGCTCCTCTGGGAAGCACGATCTGTTTAGGTGCTATCAAGTGTCGGCAGCATTGTGGCTACTGGAAGGGGTCACCCTTATCTTTGACAAACCAAGACAATCAAGAACTTGGCTCCAAGATCCTTCCACCATCCACGGTCAACAGTTTTAAATTTTCCTTTTGAGAGACCTGACATGACCCCGGGGAAAAATATACTGCTTATCTCTGTAGATTACATTTTACAATAACGGGCTTATCTTTGAGTGGTGTACACTGAATGACAAAAATATTTGAAATCACTTATTCTGGTCAGCTTTTTCACAATGACAACAATTTTCGTCCTTCTCGCTTAAAATGTCAGAACATTTATCTTTCCTATCATAGATGCCTTTCTGCTGAATAGGAAAAGGAAGGCAATCTAAATGTAATAGCTCCAGCCTTCAATAAGACAGTAATATAAATTAGAATAGAACATGTTGCGTCATTTTGTAAAACTGCCAGTAAATTCCAACCATGTTCAGTTCTTGAAACTTCAGAAAACTTAATTTTTAGGGACGCATTGGATTTTCCCTGGTCAGCACAGTAAAGTACAATTTATGATTGAACAGAGAAAGCACCCATCTGCAGACCCTCCTGCAAACGTCAATGGGGTCTAATTAAAGTAGTTGAACTTGGCGAATAAAAGCAACCCAGCACACACTGAGACACACTACAAATGGCAACAACAAGGAAGATCGTGCACTAGGACCGTGACTGACACCTTATTTTTAAGAGATTTATCAACTGTAAGTAAGCAGTCTTGATTTGCTTAATTGTAATGTATCCGGGATTAGGAAACATCTCTGATAAATAATAAAAATATCTTGTGAAGCATTAGCAATGCCTCACATAGAGCACCATAGGTTCTGACCTTCTCATCTTCTAGCGGTAGATCTACGGCAGCGGAGTTGAAAGAAATTTACCTTAGTATCGACTGTACATTTACGGTGGTCACTGACACTGAAGAAGAAAAAAGGTACAGAGGGCCAGGTTAGTCTCATCACTAGTGAAGACTATCAGTGCAAGACTGAACATGTAAGTTTGCGCCTAGATTTAAGGCATCAGAGATGCAGCACATATGTTAAACAACAAACCTCGACGGTGAAGAAAAAACAGAAGCACAGAAGAAGGCAATCTTGACATATCTGAAACAGAGATTGGGAAATGAAAACAAGATCTGACAACTGTGAAGAATGAGACTATAATCAGGGGAAGAAGTAAAACATCCCAAAGCGGACTGTGGGAGATCACATTTCCCTGTGCTCAGTCTCAAGAAGTTGTTTTTTATTTTTTGCATTTAATGGCTGAACTTGTGTTTTATGCTTAGCCCTCTTTTAGAAATGTCACAAAAGTGGACCTACTAACCGCGAAAAGGATCCTCACAAGACTTAACTTGTAATTATGTGTCAGGAAGCAGTTACCAACATCCCATCTCTGTTAAATATGGTGCATACATACATTTGTTTACTAAAATTCTCCTAATTCTGTTTTTGAACTTATCAAATGCAAACACCTAAATGCAAATTTTATAAGTTTACATGTTACCTTTTTTAGTTGCAAATTGGCTCTCTTTAAAAATTCCAAGCAGTACAGACTTAATTTACCTTTACACCGTGAAGAACATTAGCTTCAAGATTAGAGGGAATATGCTCACACCACTGCCATAATTGGTTCAGCATGGGACTAAGGGGCTCATTATGATGGCGGAAGGACCGCCACCATACAGAAAATTCCCACCGCCAAATTAGGATGGCGGTGGGAATCACAATGGTTCCGCGGCGGACGGAAAGTCTGTCCGCCATGGTTCCGCAAGGCGGTCCTTTTCCGGCCGCCTTGCGGAACCCGGAACCAGGTCAACATTGCGGCGGTGCCGTGCAGGCACCGCCATAGGGATTACGGTATCCCTTTCCACCTGTCTTCTTGCGGCGGATATCCTGCCGCAAAAAGACAGGTGGAGACTGGCTTTGGGGGCCCGTTGCGGGCCCCCTCTGTGTGGGGGGAGGGGTGCACTGGGGGGGTACCCATGGTACCCCCTGCAGTTCCATGCACCGAGTGGCAGGCACCGCGTGGTGCCTGCCACGTGGTGCAGGGAAATGCGGTGCATGCACCTTTATCATTGCGGACGGTGCTGCAGCCAGCAGCACCGCCCGCAATGATAAAGGCCCAGGATGCGCCCGGCAGTATGGCGGGCACCTCCTAATAGCAGTGGTGGGACCGCCCCATGTCTGGCGGGCGGTCCCAAACACCGCTATGGTGGCGGGCGGACCAAGTCCACCTGCCATCATAATGAGCCCCTAAGTTCGTATACTTATTTTGTTTTTTATTGGGATGCACAATGTTACAATAATGGGTTTTCCAGCATGCTACATGAACCTCCTGAGGTGACCAGGGTGGTATTGGTAGTAGGTGAGATGGAGAGAACTGGCAGGAAACTCTTTAAGCCCAGGAACACAGCCTTTAACTCAAACACATTTATGGGAAAGAATTTATCAGATCTATCCCATAAAATACCAACAGATCCTGGCAGCCTCCACTTCCCAAGTGAGAGGAGGCTGTTGCGATTCACATCTGCGGGCACAGCAGGTGGAAAGAGCACCACGTCAATAGGTTTGAAGCTTAGATCACAAACTCAGAGGTGGTACCAAAGACTGGAACATGCTGTCCAACCACCGATTGCAGTGATCTGCCAGGCTGAGATACAGTTACCTCATTCAAGTTGTCTGCAGTTCCATAAGCCTCCATAATGAAGATTGTCACTAGGAAAAGAGTCTTTTTAATAAAGTATATTCCGTCTTGTGGAGGGACCTATACACAGAATGACCCATGTGAAATGGATGTTTCTCAATGGTATATTTCGAGAGGTTCACCACGAACCCAAGATTATAGTGGTTCAAGATCTTAAGTCAAACTGTACATAGCCAAATCCCTGGAGGATATTATCAAAGGGAAGCCATCCCAGTGAGGATAGCATAGGATTTTCTGAAGCACCAAAATGGCTATTAAATAGCTTGTATTTTGTGAACACTCAGAGGGCTGTCTGTACTGTGGCCAAAGGCCATTCTACTGGACTGGTAGTACTGGTCACATATGACAACAGGTGTCCCACAAGTTCACAAAGAATAACTAGTGGCTGTACTAAATGGCTGCCAATGCTGGGGACAGGCATAGTAGCAACAGTACCTGATCTAGATTGACACTAGCTTGTAAACAACCCCTTTTATATACACCAGAAACTAGTGTAAATAGTATATATGTCCTTTCTGTTGGTTGGGGATTGATCTATGGTATGCAAAAAGACCTCCACCAAATGTTCTTGAGAGACAAACTCAGGCAAACGCGTGCCTTGCTGGTTGTAATAGTGGAAGCTGTAGAACATAACAGTTTCTGATCACTGACAGGAGTGGAGAATCCTGGGAGATCTAGGTTCAGTGATGGTAGTGAAGGGTAAGCCCACTTTAATGGTTTTAGTCACCCACAATGGGGCAGCAGAGAATGACAGGTTTCATCATCATCATCGTCATTTGTAGAGCACATGGTTACACCAAATGGTGTGTCCCCGCGCTGAAACAAGACAAACGGGAGGCGAGCGGAACTCGGCAAGGGTGGACGGATTAAGAGGGGGACCTGAAAAGCCATGTTTTCAAATCTTTGCGGAAGGCTTGTTCAGTAGAGCAAGCCTTCAGGGAGAACGGAAGACAATTCCATGTTTTTGCAGCTAGGTAGCTGAACGAGCGAGCGCCCATTCTAGCCCTGCAGATTCTGGGGACTCTTGCCCGCAGGGGTTCCACATGATCGCAAAGTACGAGAAGGTGTAATGAGAGCTCTCAGGTAGCTGGGTCCCTTGTTCCACCAAGTTTTGTGGCAGTAACATTGCCTTAAAAATAACTCTTTTCCACTGGAAGCCAATGTAAATTGGCCAGAGCTTTTGAGGCAGACGATCTCTTGGGAAGCCCTAAGACCAGACGAGCTGCAGCGTTCTGAATACGCTGGAGTCTCATCAGGCTTCCTTTGTTGGCGCCTAAATAAAGGACATTCCCGTAGTCCAAGTGTGCTGTGACCAGAGCGTGAACAATGGTCTTTCTGGCAGGTATCGGCAGGAGATCAATCAATTTCCTTAGCATTTTAAGAATGCCAAAGCACTTACCAGCAACTACTCTGATCTGATGATCGAAGGGGAGATTTGAATCAAACCAAATCCCAAGATTTTTTGTTGTATTTTTGGGCGTCGTGACTTGATCTAATGCATTGGGCTACCATGCGGATGACCATATAGATGGGGTCTTTCCTACCACCAGTACCTTGGTCTAATTGCTATTTAGCTTGAGGCAATGATTGGTCATCCATGTTGCTAGTTCTTCCAAGCAGGCAGAGAAGCGGGCGGCCGTGGCTTCAGAGTCTTGAGAGAGTGTGACTATAAGTTGCGTGTCATCCACATATGACACTATAGTCACCTTGTGACATTCCACGATCTCTGCGAGTGGGCCCATATAGAGATTGAATAAGGTTGGGCTTAAAATGGAGCTCTGAGGCACGCCTTGTGCTAGAGGCACGCTTTCCGAAAGGAAAGGTTTTTGGGAAACCTGGAAACTCTGTTCGTGTAGGTATGAGCATATCCAGCAGAGTGCTGGGCCTGCAATCCCGCAGCTGCTGAGTCTTTGAGCAAGGAGATAGTGAGAAACCAAGTCAAAGGCCGCACTTAAGTCCAGAAGGCCTAGTGCGGCCGTCTGACCTGTGTCCGTGCATTGCCTTAGAGTTTCAGTGGCTAACAAGAGAGCTGATTCGGTCGAGTAGGATGGCCTGAAACCCAATTGGGTTGAATGATAAAGATCATTTGTGATGATAAAATCAGTAAGTTGATTGTTAACCACCTTCTCGGCTAGTTTGCCAATTGTCAGGAGTAATGAGATTGGACGTAAATTATCAAGAGCCATAGGATCACTAGAAGGCTTTTTTTGTAAGGCCATGACAGTGGCTTGTTTCCATTTTAATGGAACTTCACCAGAATTAAAAGAAAGGGCAAGTAGTTGTTGTAAAGATGCAATAATCACGTTAAATCCTTGTATTAAGGCCTTGGGTGGGGCCGGATCGAGGGTGAGCCTGATTTAATACTTCAAGCCAATTTTTCCAAGCTGGCGGTGTCGGGGACTGTAAATTCTTTAAGGCTGCAGATGTTGGCAGAGTCCATTGGTAAAGCCTCAAGACTCAAAGGTATTCTAGCCTCCGGGGGAAATGATTCATAGATTTTGGCCAATTTTGATGCGAAATAGTTCGCAATCAAGTTGCAGTTCTCTGCAGACACAGTGGGGGGGGTTCTCTGGTGCGATCCAAGTATGGCAGTGACTTTAAATGGAGTAGAGTTCCTTCGAGGAATTATTGGCCGTTTCTATTTTGCTCGTGTAGAAATCACATCTGGTTTTTTAGGTCTCGCCTGAGCCAGCGCTTAGCGCTGCTCTGGCTGAGACATTTAGTAAGTGGGTTTTTGAAGTGCTACCAGAGAGGCTTTTGCTGGCCTCCAGCTTGCGTTCACGATGGCATGCACGCGCGCAGCTGCCATCTGGGTGTTCTCTAATGGCTCCTCTGCGCACACTACCCCCTCCCTTCTCAGAGGCGCCATCTGGCTTTCCTCTTGCTCGGACAAGCGCTTTAATGCCCCCTCCCCCACCACAGATCACGTCACCATTGCATCTGCATTTGCCTGTGTTTTGTCAGCAGACGAGGAGTTTTTACATTGCTCATTTTCTTTCTTTGCATCAGAGAAGCGCAATGGTGCAAAAGGCAATGTATCTTTTGAATTAAAGGAACAGATCACGTCACCACTGCATCTGCATTTGCCTGTGTTTCGTCAGCAGACGAGGAGTTTTTACATTGCTCATTTTCTTTCTTTGCATCAGAGAAGCGCAATGGTGCAAAAGGCAATGTATCTTTTGAATTAAAGGAACAGATCACGTCACCATTGCATCTGCATTTGCCTGTGTTTTGTCAGCAGACGAGGAGTTTTTACATTGCTCATTTTCTTTCTTTGCATTAGAGAAGCGCAATGGTGCAAAAGGCAATGTATCTTTTGAATTAAAGGAAGCCGAAGCAGAGTCTACACATGTTCCTGTTTTACAGACACTGTGCGCACTACCCCCTCCCTTCTCAGAGGCGCCATCTGGCTTTCCTCTCGTTCGGACAAGCGCTTTAATGCCCCCTCCCCCACCACACATCACGTCACCACTGCATCTGCCTGTGTTTTGTCAGCAGACGAGGAGGCCACCACGGACGCTTACAGCAAAGAGTTAAACAGTCAACAAGCCAATACAATGGGCTAGGTTTGTCTCTGCTTAAATGCATTCATTTTAAAGTCTCGCTAAGTACATAGTCTGTCAAACATCTTCCCCTTCTCGCTCAGCTTTGCACATGCTTGTCGCTGTGCAGAAGGCAGCATAATGCATATCTATCTGTGCCTAGAGTGTAATTATCTACACAGCGGGATGTACAGATTAAATTCAAAACTCGTCTAAGCATCACTCAGCACCACCACAGCATCACTCTGCACCACCACAGCATCACTCAGCACCACCACAAAATCACTAAGAACCACCTCAACACCACTAAACACCACCTCAGCATCACCAAGCACCACCACAACACAACTAAACACCACCTCACCATCAATAAGCACCACCACCACAGCATCACAAAGTACCACAACAGCATCACTAAGCACCACCACAACACCACTCAGCACCACCACAGCATCACCAAGCACAACCTCAACACCACTAAACACCACCTCAGCATCACTAAGCACCACAACATCACTAAAGCACCACCACAGCATCACCCAGCACCACCTCAACACAGCCTCAGCATCACTAAGCACCACAACACAACTCAGCACCACCACAGCATCACTCAGCACCACCACAGAATCACTCAGCACCACCACAGAATCACTCAGCACCACCACAGAATCACTCAGCACCACCACAGAATCACTCAGCACCACCACAGAATCACTCAGCACCACCACAGCACCACTAAACACCACCTCAGCATCACCAAGCACCACCACCACAGCATCACTAAGTACCACAACAGCATCACTAAGCACCACCACAGCACCACTCAGCACCACCACAGCACCACTCAGCACCACCACAGCACCACGAAACACGACCTCAGCATCACTAAGCACCACCACCACAGCACCACTAAGTACCACAACAGCATCACTAAGCACCACCACAACACCACCACTCAGCACCACCACAGCATCACTAAGCACCACCTCAACACCACCTCAAGCATTAGCATAGCCAATAGGTCTCGCCTTTGGGGCCTTATAAGTGTTTAACCATGCAACAGTTAATGTTGTTGCACCAAGGATATTATGCTGCATAACTAAATACTTATAAGGTCCCAAAAGCGAGACCTATTGGCTATGCCAATGCTTGTCTAATTAGAGCATGATATTTTTTGAGTTCTTCTTCGTAGGTGTATCTACTGACCGGATTGTAGTCTTTTCTCCATATCCGCTCCAGGCGTTTGCATGCTTTTTTTACTGCTTGAAGTTGGTCTGTGAACCAGGGGGCCGATTGCTTAGCTCTCGGGTTTGGGTTCCATGATGAACATGGTACAGCTTCCTCCACTGCTGACCTAATCCATTCTTCAATTTGGCAGTTAGCCGTGTTAACATTATTGTCTAGCTGGGGAAGGTCACGGCTCAGGGCCGTAACGAAGGTTGTGGAATTCATTGAATTCCATTTCCTGCTTCTGGGCCCTCGGTCCTTTAAGTTGTTTGGAGGTATCCTTAAACCTGTGATGCTAAAAGGCACCGCATAATGGTCCGACCAAAGGGTTACTTGAGGCTCCTTGAATCTTAGATCGGGAAAATTAGCAAAGATCGGATCCAGAGTATGGCCCAATTGATGTGTCGGGTCATGCACTCTTTGGGTCATATTAACTGTCTCCAATTCGTTGCTAAGTGATATCGCATCGAGGGCCGGATTAGCCCCGAAATGCATATTGAGGTTCCCTAAGACTAATAGTTTAGTGCGTCGTAAAGCTGGTTGAGTAATCTTATTTGCTAGGCTCGCTATAAAATGTGAGGTAGGACCTGGTGGGCGGTAAATTAAGAATCCTGTGATAGCAGCGTTTCCTGCCAAGGTTAGTACAAAAGAGACGGCTTCACAGTCGTCGATATTGGCTTCCTTGATAGAGCATTTCAACGATAATTTATAGGCAATGGCTATACCGCCGCCTCTTTTTAAGATGCGATCCTGTCTTAAAATTCCGTAGCCTGCCGGAAGCACGTCTAGTATATCGAGGGCAGAGGTGTCACGTTTCCGTAAAAAAGAGGGCATCAGGTAGTTGCTCCTCAATAAGTTTTGCTAGTTCTTACTTATGTTTGCTTAGCAATCTACAATGGAGTAGGATGAAATGAAATACATTTTGTTTAAGCGGGGACCACTTGGGAAGTTGAAATTTAAACTTACAATGTGGACACTCCGCTTGGGGAGGTTCCACAGTTAGATCCCTCATTAGGTCCCTTGAACAGCTAGGTGTTGTCTCGGGTCTTACGCTTCTAAGAAGTTCAAGGGGGCAAATAATCCTAGGTTGGGTCATGAAACCGGCAGGGGTTCTGGCCTCTGGCCGGACGCGGATGGACGCAGACGGGCTTGCCTTTGGCGCGCCAGCAGCACACCCAATGCGCGTGTCCACGCCACGTGCATGCAAAAGTAGCCGCCTCCTGTCTCCAGGGGCGTGGTCCAGTCACACCAGTCCAACGAGAGAAGGTCGGGCGGAGAGAACCCGCACCACGCCTTCCTCTCGAGGCAGGAACAGGTAAGGACGGGGGGGAAGAGTAGAAACAGAGCCAGGCAACTCCGGCACTAAGTGCTTTCAAGAAAAGTAAAATAAAAGGGAGCCACGCACCCCCCAGCAAAGAATGCTACAAGGAAAGGAAAGTTTAAAATCACAGTGAACCACACAATAGAACACTCGACTCAGAGTGGTGCTCACACTCGGGGGAGAGTGGGATTTGACTAAAGAACGCTCCGCTCTTACCGGAAGTCTCGATTCCTAGGAATTCACTGGAACTTCCTGGCCCCTGTTCAGACTACCTTGGATTTCCACTTGAAATGCTCCCTCCTGGTTTCAGAGTTCCAGGTCACTGGCTGGAGGTTTGTAGCAAAAAGTAAGTCTGGCCAGTTTTGAACTGTGACAGAACCCTGCTCATTGAGGCATGAACCAGATTCTTCCCACCAAACGATCTCCCTGTTTAAGTCTGCCGACTTTCAGTTTATGCTCACATGGAAAAGTCATTGTTCCTGAACCGTGTATTGCACTCTATGCGGTCCCTGGACATTACCAGCTTTTGCTCAGCTGTACTCTTCCTGGAAGCATCTGAGCAGCAAGGGGCACATCAGTGAAATTTGTGCCTTGTGCACATTGAAGTGATCCTGTTTCAGTGAAATAGCACATATTCACTGATATCCTTTCCATAACTCTCAGACATTTGGACTCCCTGTCTATAAGGAGGATCAAGATTTTCTTCTACCGGCACCGGACATTACTACCACAGACTGAGGGCCTGATTTAGTTGTTGGCGGATCAGGTCCTTCCATCCCTTTTTCGACGGTCATCCTGCTCACTGACTTGGTGGTCCACTCACCCGATATAGATGTTGGCAGGTCCACGGACAAAAGACCGCCAGAGTTCCGCCACCTCCACCAGGAATCTTCATCCGTGTCGACTGTGCCACAGGCAGAAGCGGCTGGCGGCGAGAATTCAGCCAAGAGTCCCACCAAGCTGATTACGATGTGCCTTTCCGTCAAGGCAACTGTGGCGGGAATCCCTGCTACCTTGTGTTGGAGGAATCGAAGGTAATGAGGTAAAAACGTACATTTTGTCCTCCTTAACGCTTCCGTCTTGTACCCTATCATCCAGGTCCCTCCTGTGCTGCTCTGACTCCACCACTCCTTTGTCGCTGAGATCTTAGGTCAGCTACTTGTACCATTGCCCTACTATGTATCATGTGTTGACAATTGCTTTAGTCTCTTGTATTTTTGCATTGTTCTTACATGCAATATTTTTCTTAGGTGTAATGCAGTACTGTTCATTTTCCTACTTATCAAGGTAAATTGAACACACCTGTATTGACACTTAAAAAAACAAATATTTTTTGTTGTGATGTTTGGGGGGGGTTGTGCTAGTGGTGCCTGTGGGTGGGTATTCAATAGTGTGTGTATGTTGTGTGAGTGGCATGCAATATGTAACACAAAGGGAAATGACACATTGCCTGCATATGTTTTTCATGCAATACATATGTGTATTGACAAATTAATAAGTTGTACTTGCGAGTCTCCACTCCACCAGGAACTCATTCCGTCAGCAAACCGCCACTAGGATACCGCCAGCACAACGGTAACATCAAAATTGGCTTGGCGCAAACCTGACAGCGATTGAATACTGTTTGCCAGCAGAGAAGAACGCCGCCGTGGCAGTTTACGGTCTCTTGCTGCAATAGCTAAATACAGTCTGTGGACCGCTGTCAGCTTGACAGAGTACTTGGAACCACCACCGTGGCGGGACGACAGGAGTCCTGCCAAGATCTAAATCAGGCCGTGAGTTTGAGAATCCCCAGAGAAGACTGTCATCCTTGCGAGCCCAGTCTTTATTGTCGAGAGGTTTTGAAATAGCAAAATATTCATTTGAGGCCCGATGTACAAAGACCCATTGGCAATCCAGGATGTGCAAGTTGCACACCACCTGTTTTGCATAGGGTATGTAATTTGCGATGACCACCTGTGAATGGACATTCACAGGGGTCACATTACGACATGTCTAATGAATTAGACTGTGAATGTGGCCTGCAAGAGACAACACCCCACCATCCTTGCATTTGCTTTCTCAAGCACTTTATTAAAAAACAAAAATCTTACAGTTGAGAGAAAAAAGGGGAGGTCATGCAGTGCCCCGGACCAATGCCAGCTCCCTAACCACACTTCCTCCCAAGGCTGCCCACACAATTCCTAAAGGGGAGGCTGTGCCACAGTGAAAGCTTACCATCTGCAAATCAGACACCACCCCCCCTAAGGAGGTAATCCATCTAGGAGGGGCGCTGCTACGAGCGAAACATGGAGCACGCACTCTTGTGAGGCTCCCATCGTAGCCAATGACTCCTGCAATTTCTACGCCTATCTGGACCCTCTGCTGTCGCCACTATGCCGCATTGGGAGAGCGCCCTACCAGGTGCCTGATGGAGCACAACTGGGCCGCGGATGCCAAACACCAAGGCTGCCGTGGCCCTCAGCACCCTACGAGATGCCTAATGGGGAGCATCTGGGCCATGGATGCCAAACACCAAGGCCGCTTTGGCCCTTGGCGCACGCAGCCCATAGCTCTTTGGCCTGTTCCTGGGATTGCAACCGTGCCGGAAGCACAAAGGTGCACTATCTCCTTGCCCACCTAACGTGGGCCCCGCTCTGTGATGGAGAAATGACCAACCAGTCCCCTCACGAGCGACTCCTAAGGCGCGGGTGGGGGGACTACCAGCAGTGCCGCAGCAGCCCAAAGCTGGAGCTCCCCCCTGAGCATTACAGACCTCGCACTTCCCAGCGTTGAAGACTGGAGCAAGCCAGGAGCGTGGTGGGAGCTCCTGCTCCTCTCCCCGGTACAGGAGACATCAAAGCCAGTGCTTGCCTAGAGGACGCACATTTCAAAGTCTTGAGGCCCAGAACATGGCGATCAGTGGGTGAGTTTACACCGCCACTCCCCTGTGGGACTTCCTGCATTTACTGGCTGCCACCTCTAGAAGATACCACTGCCTCCTTCAGAGCCTCGGCCCCCTGGGATGCATGCTGTGAAGGTGTCCCCACTCACTATCATTGGGGACACGAGGCTCGAGGAGCCCTACCACTTCCACACTCCCTCGGGGAGCATAATTTCTTCTTCCACCATTTTACCACTGGGACCCTCCTCTATTGCAATGCTGAGACACTCGCATTGCCTCCTGGACATTGTGGTCAGGACACTGGCCTACCTCATCTGGCTCCCCTGGCCTGCCCTTTTGAAAAGACCATGCTTACTGTCTCCTTGACTGCTCTTGCTGCCATACTGAAGTGTGGGAAAGGGCAAGCTGGTCCTCTTTTTCCCAGTCACCCAGATCTGGGTTCACCACCATGAGCTGGACTTCCAATTTCTACCTCCCGATAGCAGCACCTCCTGGACAACTCCTGGCATCCACCCTGCTGTTGATAACCATGGCGAGTCCTCCCTTACTTCTGCCACCATCCCTTTAAATGGACAGCACCATTATGGGGCGCACGAGGCAACCCAAAACTGATGCCCATTCAGCTGTGGACACACCGTGGGCCTCATCAGGGACTCCTGCGGCAGCAGACACTGCTACAGGTGCCTACAAGCTTGATTAAATCCAACTCGCCAAGACGACCACCAGAACCTCCCTGGAGTCCAAGATCGATTCCATCACTACAGATGTTAATCTTCTCCGGGACAATCAGCGTAAATTGTCAGACAGCATCTTCCAAACCGAAAAAACTTTACAACAGGTACCACCTCAGATCCAAGACTTACATCAACAAGTGCTGGATTTACTGGATCAGGTTCACTTTCCAGAGGATAGGGTGGAGGACTCAAAAGGGTGCTCGTGGTGCAACAATATCCGTGTGATGGGCATGATGGAGGGGTGGAAGGACCAGACACAGTCAACTTCATGGAGAACTGGTTCAAAAACTTTGTTCTGGCCCCTGAACTGCCCCATTTTTCTCCATTAAATGCTCCCACTGGGCTCCTACTAGGCGCCCGCCTTGGGATACTCTCCGCAGCCCTTAGTTGTCCCCATCCCCCATTACAGGGACCGCAATGCCATCCTTCGGGCAGTGCGTCAACAGAAAGCCCTGAAGAAGAACAATCATTGAATAATGCTATTGTTAAAGAAAAGATGATCATGGCAGAGAAAACGAATTGTCAAAGTATACAAAATTTGTAAAAAGAAACAAATCAATGTACATTTCAGTGCTTAACTTGTGTACACTGCCTAAAAATTATGAAAGGATCGTATATAAATTATCCCTACCACAGAGACAAATATGCCTTTAAAGTAATGGTACTTGTGATCTGTGTCTCCATGTCTGTTACATAAATTGCCCATGGAGACTGGGTTTTTTTGAAGAAGAAAAAACACAGGACAAGTGAAGTTAAGTGGACAGAACATAAGACAATTATTAAACTTAAAATATGAAATCACCAGCATCGAGCCAGTTCATGAAATATGTACATGAATGATCATCATGCAGTCTGATTGGAATTGATTGATTGCGTTAAAAACTGGTTAGAGAAAGATTATGAAAAATCTCTATCACAAAGGCAAACATTTTGAATTTAAAAAAAACCTGGAACATTATAGTCGAAAGGGAAAAATGATTTTTTAACAACGAAAGTGCTTTTTTATTAAAAAACAGGTTTAGTGAAGGAGGCACAAGGGGGATGGCAGACAACGCGGATTCAAATTACAAAGGGAAGGAACCGGACTCACCTAAACATTTATCAAATACATGTTGAGGTGTGTATACTGACTCATGAAAATATACTGACGCAAGTCTTTTATTGCGATTTTGAATTTTCTTTTTTTGCAGAAAACTGAAAATTGAATGAAATCTTCTGTTGAAGCACGAGGAATGTGTGAAAAGCGCTGACTTGTTTTGGAAATATTAATTCAAGGAAGAAAAGTTAAAATTAGTAAATGAATGTTCTTGAAAAATTTGTAAGAGTATAATAGATGGATAATCCTAAAAATGGGTTTCGGACAGACAAAGGGAAATCAGAATCTCAGCAAACAGGCAAAAGCCGTGCATGTGTCAGACAGAATGGACACACATTAAAATGTTTGGGGCACAGGCACAGCAACTCAGTCCTGTTATCAGAGATGGGTGGACTGGTTATCCAGAAACCTGTCCCAGTGCTCTGCTAGACGAAACTTCTAGGCACTCTATCATGGGAAAGGCTTTAAGTTACAAAAGCTTCTGAAACCCCCGGCAATCACAGACTGCTGGTCTAAGTAAAGATACTGAATTTTTTTGGATGATGTCACACTTTCCAGTGCCAAACTGCGCCCAGAACGGTCTTTATAAATGGTATCAATCTTGAAGGAATCAGCGAGGGCTTTGGGAAGTTCACCATAAACCTATGACCGAGAAGTTCAGAGAACCTAAGCCAGATTCAATTCAGCCAGCTCTATGAGGCACTAGGTGGAAAACGAGGTAAGGGTAGCAAAGACGCATGCAGATAGACTCCTACCAAAGCCAGTAGGTTAATGAATAAGATCAGAGCCGCCATGAGACCTATAGGGAGCACACTGTCTTTCACACTGGCAGGTGGGAATGTCTGTCCTGATAGTCTATGGAGAACAGCCAGTCTAAGGTCTGAACTGTAACTAACACCAGCATCAATCAGCCTCTTGAGCTTCTGCATTACTGGTTCACAATATATTGGTTCAGACTTGTGAGACCCATGCCAAATCAGTGGCAGGGAGATGTTTTGGACTGTTGCGGGGCCTCAAACCCATACTTGGTCTCTTTGACTCCAAGACTCGTCAACTGATCATCCAATCTTCTGTCCTTGCCAGACTAGATTACTGAAATGTGCTTCTCCTGGGAGCCAACAAATCTGCTGTTAAAAGGCTGCAGCGTGTTCAGAATGCTGCTGCTCGCGCAATCTTTACCCTCCCTAAACACTGTCATATTGCCAGACTCCTCTGTCGCCTTCACTGGCTCCCCCTCAAACAGAGAGTGCGCTTCAAAACGCTGTGCATCACCCACAGAATCCTGGGGGGTATCGGCCCTAGAATCTTGAGTGATTTATGCTCCTACTATGCTCCCACACGCGTGCTGCGCTCGGCAGATTTGCACCTGGCCAGAGTTCCTCGGATACAGAGCAGGCGGGCGTTCCTTTAGGGTGTTGGCTCCCGCCCTCTGGAACTCCCTCCCTATCCACATCCGCAACACCCCTGATCACCTTACCTTCAGAAGGCTGGTGAAGACCTGGCTATTCACCCAATGTTAATCTCCCCTCTGGTCTGTCGTCTCACTCGGTGTTAATCTTATGGCTGGGACGCCCCGTTGCTGGGGCAGCCATGCGCTCTACAAATACCTTAAGATAACATAACTTGGGGGGCATTTACCCCTTTCTTTTATACTAAGTTATAGTAAGAATTTATAATTTATAATGACTGGCTTGGTTATTAAAATGTGAATCTGTACCTGCCCTCAATGCCGAAACAGAAGACACTGGGAAGTGATGGCTCCCAATTGAATATTATGAGATCCTGACATCCCAGCTAATAGAGAGACTACTGGTAACCATAAAGGAGGCCAGATAATTGGGAATTCTCATATCCACCATGTGGGCAGGCATGATATGCAGGATGCTTAAATCAGGGGGAGATTCTATGGCTCGATCGTCCTATAATCCATTGACTATGGTTACTTTGAGCACTAAGTTACTATGCAAAATCCTGGATAATAGGCTTTGGCAGGTGGAGGGTAGCCTTGAACATGATCAGTGCAGCTTCATACCCGGTTGTAACAAGACTATGAAGATCCGCAGACGGATGCACTCTGTGGCTGATAAAGTCAAAGCGCTTTCACTGGTCGCAGTTGTCCTAGAGAAAGCTTTTGATACACTAAATTAGGATTATTAGATGCAAATGCCATTCATGTTATCATAATATTACTGTTGCTGGCAATTGCATTTCGCCGGCAGATGTGGTCTCTTCACAATGTATATTTCTCTGACTCCTTACTACAATAAAAAAAAAATTGCAACAGCAAAAAGAAAAAAGAAAAATTTGGATTATTTAATGGAGATCTTGTGGCATATGGGTTTTGGTCAAGTTTTCTGTAGCTGTGTGCAATTACTCTATGCTACCCCTACGGCAAGGATCAGTAACGGTAGAACAAGTTCAGAAAGTTGGAGCATTGAGCGTGGTACTAGGCAAGGGTGGCCGCTCTCGCCTTAGCCCTAGATCTTGAGACCCGGGCAGCTAAAATCAGGACAGATTTAGGGAACTAGGGGTTGGGGGGAATAGAGTTGGAGACACTACTCATATGATCTCTCCATATGCAGATGATGCTCTGATTTATTTGAAAATGTCCAGGGAATAAGTCTCGAAACTGCTCGCGTATTAGGAGACTTTTGGCACAGTGGTGGCCCTTACAGCAACAGCTGATTGGCAGCAGCAGAAAGCCCCACCCCAGTCCCAACGCTCGGCGTTTTGAAAAATAAAATGGTAATAAATGAACTTTATTACCATTTAATTTTTCCATCTCTGGGGGCAATTTAGTTAGTGGGACGAAGCTCATCCGCCTTGACGGAGGAACCACCCTTGCTTACAATATGAGGACAGTGTTAAAGGGCCTACAGTCATCGATTCATTTTTTAGAACACTTTGCCCCAATCTATTATGGAAAGAATTGCAATAGCGTAAAAATGGTGTTCTTACCGCAATGCTTGTACATTAGACAAAATTCCCTGTGCCCCTTGACGCCTGCCACTTCTAAGAAATTGAACCACCTGCTTGTTTCCCTAGTATGGGTGGGGAAACAGAGTAGGGTAGCACTGGACATGTTAACGTTGGACCAGGTCGAGGGAGGGTTGTGTCTTCCAGACATAGAACTTAATTACTGTGTAGCATATATTTAGCATGCAGCTAAATTAGTTGCCCTGCAAGGTAACTGGAAGAGGCAGTTACTCAGATGAACATATGGGGATACTTCATCGTTGGAATTACTTATGAGAGGGGAAAGGGTACTTGTCAGGGAATTATCCCTATGTTATATGTCAGACCGGCTGAGTTTGGGAACGAACAGTTGTGAGACTCCTGAAGAAACCGCCATTTACATAGGAACTGGATATTTAGGTCCTCCAGACGATTCAACATATTGCTGTGGACATGAAAGTGTTGCACTGGAGGGGGGCTCTCATACATTGAAGGATCTGTAACTTGGGGAGGATTTTATTACCGTTCAAGACAAGAAACTACTTATGGGTTGGGCCCTGGCCAGTTCACTAAATTAGCTACCACCACAAGAGAAATATGGAGAGAGTTTCCCAATGCCCCCCCTCTTCTAGTATCCCTGAGGCTACATTGCAATTAGGAACAAAGTGTCATCTTGATGTCCAGAGCACTAAAGACGGACAAGCCTGTATTGAAGAGTCGACAAGTGTGGGAAGCAGACATAGGCAAGCAACTAATGGACAGAGACAGTGATGACGTGCTCTATTAAAAGGCGTCTCGTGTAATTCAAGATTTAAGTTGCTACATTTTATCTCCACCGCACGTACTTAACCCCGGTCAAACTGAACAGAATACATTCACAGCTCGGCTACATGTCCCAGGTGCAGAATAGATGGTGTCACCTTCTTGCACCTCACATGGACTTGTGCAGAGGTGGCAGTTTTCTGGAGAGAGGTGGTTGGGAGACTGTAGGGTGATGCATGTTCACTTGCTGCTCTCTCGATGGTGTTGCCCGGCCTGGTCTATTGTTACATTTAAAAAAAAATCTAAATAGGTTATTAAATATTTTATAATTAAATAATTCTGTCATATTTGTATTTATATTTTTAATATTAATTCATATTCACTTATATGTTTAACTATTTTAAATAATTTAATTTAATGTACCATTATTTCCTGAGGGGTTTTATTTTAAGACCCTACCTCCGTTATTTTCAATGGGAGGGTGTTGCAGTACCTGTGGTTGGCCTTGTATAGTGCTGGATTTACTACAGAAGTGTAGGTTACAACAAAATTGCATGTTGTAAATACTGAAAAGTAGTAAACTTACTTAAAAGAGTAAACTTACACAAAAGTGCAGTTTGTGAATCAGGACCACTATGTGTTAACTGGATTGGTTGGTTTGCACTGTAGGTATAACTAGTGTTGCTCCTTTGCATTTGGGATAACTAGCACAAGAAGTTGTATGGCCATACATAGAGAAGCCAAGAGATGTCTGGGGAGGAGGGTAGCATGCCACAGTGCAACTCATCATCATATTTTGGGATGCATATAATCGTGGAATGGGATTGAGAGGAAAGGAGTAGGGGAATGGGGGAAAGAGATGAAAAGGGAATAGAGGGAGGGTCAAGGAGTAGGAGCTCAGGGTGGATATTTCCACTGTTTTGGAGAAGAGTTTTATCTGTTATCTTTCAATGACCGAAGTGTACTTGCTAAGCCAAGCCCTTTACCCATCAGCAGTACTGGACAACGTTAGAAGCTGTTAAGATTCTAACAGGGAACATAACTGGTCTGAATTTCCCAGTTAATTACCACATGGTATGGAGAGTGGTGAGGGAGATTCTCCTTGACGTAGTCTGCCTCCAGTAGACACACTTGAAATCTACTGATACTCATTTAATTAAACACAAGCTTTAACCCACTCAGTATTATGCAGGGACAAAAACCAAGGGGTGGGGGGCAATGACTGAGATACACAAATATTTTCACTTTGTGGAAATAAAGGTGGTCAGAGACTCTGGCGGGTCGTTACATATACTTAGAAAGTCGGCACCAGGGAGTTGCCTTTAATATCCTTAATGTTTATATCCCCAACCATGGTCAGGAACAAAACGTACTTAATCTTTTGACTAAGATCAAAGATTGGGGCCCAGATGGTCTCCATTGGGTTGGTGATTTAACCTTTCACCAGATGCCACATGATAGGTATGTATAAGGAACAATGTCTCAGACATTGAAACATGAACTGAAGGATTTAGGACTTGTAGATATATGGAGAGTCAAATATCCAGACAAAAAATAATTTACTTTCTTCTTTCATGTACACAGGTCCCATTCAAGGATTGACTTGATGTGTGGAGATGGATGTCACCGGCTCAATTACACCTGGTGTAATAGCACAGTATGACCATGCTAAGTTAGTGTGGGAGGGAGAGTGACAAAGGAACGTACACAGAGGCACTACATGGACCTATAATACATCCCTACTCAAAGATCAGTTAAGTACACAGGCACTGTGGGATACAATAATACAATACTTCTAAGAATGACACAGATGACGTCTCCTCTAACACACTCTGGAATGCCTTTAAGGCGGTCTTCAGGGGTGGATGTATAGTAGAGAGCTAAACAACTCCAACAAATTTTTCGGTCAGTTCTGACCTCCATGCAGGTGATCATTAATCATTTCAATATCAGATGGATGAGCCATTGAGTCTCCGGTATTAAGAGGCATTATGTGCTGTGACGGGGGCCGCGGGGCCACTTAAGTAAGAGGTGATTGATTTTTTAAATCAATATTCATTGTAATCTTCGAACTTAATCCTACGCAAAGTGTTCCTCTGCTAGAGTTAACTTCCTTTGTTTTACCAGTATCTTTGGCCTTAAAAACTGAAAAAAGGGGAAGACCATTATATTATTTTTCCATGGCAAGCCTAATGACCTTTGTTATCCTTTTTCGATTATTAGCTTTCCTAAGCATTTTTTCTCTTCTGTTTTTCTTGGTAAAACCTAACAGCTCATTAGTGGGAGCTGTCTAAAGAGAAGGTGAATTACCAACTACAGCTGCCTGCTTCTCTGGATTATCTTTGGGAGACATATGATGTATTATACCTACAACTGTAATCTCTAGAGGGATTATCATTTATTTTGTAGAATCTGCCATTTCTAATTGAGGAAATAAAAGATCTGTCTGTCTACCACTACTATTAAAGAGAATGTGCCCCCAGATGTTCTGCCTCTAAGTAATCCACCACACTTTGTAGCACCAATGGTATATTTGTTAATTTATGCAAGATCGGCGAACATCTACATTGCAGTGTGTCATTTGTGTGATCTGCCTGAGCACTCAGACAAGAATTTAATTTCGAACAAAGCAAACACAAGGAGATGATGGACAGAGCGCTGAAACTTTTCAGACACTCACCCCCAGTCACAGATCTGGGTTGAAGCCATCATCATTCTTTAGCTCACTTCGCCACCCCAGTTCAGACACAGCTATATGCAAATCAGTCTTGACCCTGTGCCTCATGGGAACAGTCCAGCCCGAACTGCCAAGCCATGTCTTCCCTGGACCGGAAACAAGCATCCTGGGACCGTTTTCGGGCTAACAGCCCTCATCAGCCAGGCTAGCTTGAATCCAGTGGCAAAGTGAGCAAGGGACCCACGTCCGGGCATACCCTGCCAACTTAGGGCGAGCAAAGCAAACACAAGCAGATGATGGACGGAGAGCTGAAACCTTTCAGACAGATGATGGATTCAACCCAGATCTGTGACTGGGGGGGGGGGGTGGTCTGAAAAGTTTCAGCGCTCCATCCATTATCTCCTTGTGTTTGCTTTAAGAATTTAATTTCAGCAAATAATTTTCTATTGAATTAAGCAGCTAGTGTAGCAGTTCAATTTGCAATCTAAGCTTTTGCGCTTGATTTGACAGAGCAAAGATCATAACATTAAAAGCAGCATTTACTTATTACAAAGTAAACGCATTATCCAATGAGTTGCAGAATGGCACTGAATGTGGCACAAATTATGGACATAGTTGGTGAAACTCGGATGGGGGGTTCAGTATAACTGCACAGACTGAGATTGACCTTTTCTGACAGAGGGAGGGTATATTCACAATTTTCCAACCTTAGTATGTTATATCAGGGTGAATGAGGAACAACATCAGAAGCATTGAAGTTCTCATTCATTACTTGCTGCCTTTCCTTGTTTCCTTATCCGGAACTTCAAATCAAAGATGATTTAGGGTGAGGACAGTTCTAATATTGGGCTCATTTAGGTAGCAATGCCAATACAGCAGGCTGCTTGCTGTTACTTGTCTGTGATTGTAGAGTATCGGAGTCATGAGCAGGTTGCATCAGGGCAGCCAATTGACAAGTTGTTTTTATCCACCTCAGGATTCGCTGGGATGCATGTGTAAGAGAGCCCATTTTTAAGAGCGGACACTCTGAAATAGGGAGAGAGAAAGATCACCTGCCCGATAACTTGGGGCTTGGGGTGCAGAGCGTTGCCCACCAAAGGGACAAGCAGAATAGCTGTGACTACCACTGCTAGGGCCGATGGGTCGCCTAATTGCAAGGCAAGTGTTTCAAAACTGTTTCAAAGCATTCAATAACACTGGTACAGTACAGTCCACATATCAATACAAACTGTTGTTTCAGATTTAGTCTAAACAAGTAATCAAGGCCATAAAGAATCTTTGTACCCTAAGCGAACATTCTAGACCGCCATCCAGCCATTGAACCTTTGGTTGTTCTATGGCAGGAAACATCATCTTAAGGAGGACCAGTTGCTGATGTTGTCTGGATTAGAGATATTGATAGGGCAAGGGAGAGACAGTTGGCAAATCCTGACTTGTGTACAATGCCAGTAGGTGCAGTACCCATGTTCAGATGGACTAATATTGAAAATTAAAGCTCATCTTCTGGCAAAATCAAGCAGCTCAGAACAATGGCCTACCCACTATATTGCTTGCATACTTTTGAATGTATTTCCCTAAAATATGATTAACTACCAAGACCAAAAGAGAACTTGCTTGCAGAACGTGAAGAACAGTCGTGAGAAGCCACCCTATTCACTGAAGACATAATGAGGGGGCTGCTGAGTAAAGACTAATGGAGCAGGAACCTGAAGGTAGAAAGAGAAAGGTGTGGCTGGGCTTGTTTTCTAGGGTACTACCCTACTGCTGGCTGGAGTCTCACCAAGACACATACAATGTACCAGACCACTTCACCGAGAAGCTAGAATCTGAATTGCCCTTGTCTGGCAAGATATTTTATATTGTTTGGTCATACCGCCTAATATTAAGATACTTGAAATGCTAGGCTTAGTCTCTGGCCTTAGTTCTCTTGTTGTAGCTCTTCTCAAAGCATAAAATTCAAATCCAAATTCCACCAAGCTCCTTCAAGTGATCCACTTTTGGTGTCTTAGTTGTACTACAAAATTCTATCACTCAATCAATTCTTATTAAAATAACTTCTTTTTTAGTCGTTTTGGTGGGCATTTGCTATCAAAAAGGTTTCACAATGACTTGTTGGTTTCACACCTGCAGATTCTTTAGGTATGGTCCGGTGCAGCATTAATTTCCTTACATGCCATTTAGAATGTCATACGTCTTATTAAATGGACGGGGGGTCAGGGGTTTAGGATCGTTACTACTAATTACCTGGGTAATTTTCGTTACAAGTTCACAGTGCCATATTGTTTAGCATACACGTGCGTAAAGAACCGATTTTCCAGTGGGGTAGTGCTCACACTTTTCTGTGCTCTGGTAAAATTGTCATGGTTGGGTAATTCAGTGGATTAAAGTAGCGACTCCACAGACTTGTGTTTGACTTCATGGTCAGAGGTTCAAAACATGGAGGATACACTCATCCGTCCAAGGGTGATAAAAAGAGTACCATTAAGTTATGTAAACATCCATTATTGGTCAACAGCATCAAGAAACCCACAAACACGCTTTACGTATCGGTACATTTTATCTAGGTATGTAAAGCTCTCTTCTGTCCTAATGGCTAGATCAGTTTGATCTAAATATAATTAATACATTAAAAATTATACCATTCAAAGATAATTCCAGAAAACTGGAGGTGAATGGCTCAGGAGGAGAGAGAGGAGGTACCGATTCCTGAATGTAGAATGGGGATCCTGCCGGAAGCTGAGGAACAAAACCTTCTGGACTGGTGAGGAGCTTGAAACTGAAAGCCTTTCAGGAGAGAAGTTGAGTAGCTCTAGTGAAGTTAGGCACCTGACGTTTATGTGATTGAGAAAATGTGATAGAAAATTTGAAGCTTGACAAGCTCTCACTACTCTCCTGGGCCCAGTGCTCTTCCCAGTGGGGTACAATTCCCTGGGGAGCCCCATTGCTGTGATGGACTAGGCTTGGCAAGGAGCCTCCTTTGCTACCTTAGAGATTGTATAATACACTATCAGTAGAAAATGTGTAACATATAGGGTACACCATCAGACTGTAGAAGGGTTTTTAGTTATTAGAAAATAATGCCTAATTTAGATGTGGATATGTTGGCATGACTAGCCCCTAAACACCTTGCATTGACATCCATTCATGTTTACAGAGAGAAATGTGCACTTTTATTTTAAGTGAACAAGCCTTTCATTTCAGAAAATAAGCAAAATAGAAGCTTTCTTCAAGGTCATGTTTTTTAGCAAAACATAGTTTTATTAATTTGTATTCCATTTTTAGGATGTCCGTGTCTTTGTTACTTTCAAGGTCCCTTGCTCAAGTCTTTTCTAGGGACCATCCATAAGTTGAATAGTCTATTGTATCTGTGTATTATATAAACATCATGTCATTTTATTCATTTCCTATGCACACCTTATTCAATACTAGAGGTAAAGTCAGTGCTTCTAGATGTATCTAATGAATTAGACTTATAAGTGAGATACATTATTAGTACAACCCTATTGTGTCATCTCACAGCACTGAATGTGTGGCTTTTCTATCTAAAATGGTATGAAAGGTGATGTTTTTGGGATATGTGCCAGACTTTTACTTACTTGCTTAGAGCAGATTATGCCAGTCTGTCTATTGATTTATATGTAAGACTTTCTTGGGCTTTCTGTCGAGGCAGACTCCATGTCAGTCCTCTGGTTTCTGGGTGCTGACTTGCTTTAGAGGTGACAAATGCAAAAAGAACAATTGATGGACAGAATGCAGAACAATGTCATACATTCACCCAGTACATAGATCTGGGCCTAAATCCATTGTTTTTTTGCTCCCAATGCCATTCCTGTTTGAACCCAGCCATATGCAAATCAGTCTTGACCCTGCGCCCAATGGGAACAGTCCAGCCCGAACTGCCAGGCCAGGTCCTCCCTGGCCTGGAAACAAGCATCCTAGGACCGGTTTCAGGGTTTCACCCCTTATCAGCCAGGATAGCTTGACTCCAGTGGCATGGAGAGCACAGGAACCACGTCTGGGCATACCCGTCCCACTCGGGGTGACAAATGCAAAAAGAACAATTGATGGACAGAATGCAGAACAATGTCATTTTATTGACTGGGGGTGAATGTTTGATTTGCTCTGCATTCTGTCCATCATCTGTGTGTCTTTTGCTTTCTCGCCCTAAGTGCACCGGGTATGCCCAGACGTGGGTCCCGGGCTCACTCTGCCACTGGTTTCAAGCTAGCCTGGCTGATGAGAGGTGATGCCCCGAAACCGGTCACAGGATGCTTGTTTCCGGTCCAGGGAGGACCTGTCTTGGCAGTTCGGGCTGGACTGTTCCCATGAGGACCAGGGTCAAGACTGATTTGCATATGGCTGGCTCCAAACAGGGGTGGTGTGGTGAGCAAAATAAAGATGGATTTAATCCAGATCTATTGACTGGGGGGAATGTTTGATTTGCTCTGCATTGTGTCCATCATCAGTGTGTCTTTTGCTCGCTTTAGAGGTAGACCTTAAGTTTATCCTGTTGCATTATTTTCACTTACTGTTGAGAGATTTATTGTTGATTCCCTAACTAATTACATTTTTGCCTTCCTGGATGATCTTAATTTTGAAAAAAACCTATAAGGTTTAACTTGGAATTCTGACTGTAGTACGTTTATTTGATTTGACTTGGACTGCATCTCAACCATCTTAGTTGAAGAAGATTCTTAAAAAGGCTACAAACCCCATAGCAGGGCAACCAGGAGTAACCCTCTAGCTTAGTTTCTAGAGAGATCTTGCCCCATAGCAATAGAC
This sequence comes from Calotriton arnoldi, assembly GCA_963921515.1. NCBI lineage: Eukaryota > Metazoa > Chordata > Amphibia > Caudata > Salamandridae > Calotriton > Calotriton arnoldi. The sequence goes on from CAWUFW010000130.1 coordinate 1,944,668, forward strand.
AGTTAGCCTTTGTAGTCTCTCGCTATCTCACACTAACGATCTCTACCCCCTCTGTGTTGCACTTGCCATCGTGTGATTCTCCCCCATGTTGCTTTCTCATTCCCTTCACCCCACATTGCTTTCTTGCTCATGTGGTTCTTCCTTGAGTGCTGCTGCTCCCTCCCACCTGCTTGCTCCCCATTTCTGCCCCCATCCCCAACTGTTGTCCTTTTTTTTTTTTTTGCGGAGGACTAGCACCAAATTGCTGCCAGCTCCTCCAGCTTAGAAGTGCTAGGTTTTTCTAGTTGAGGACGACCAGGGCTCTGCTGAATGAGCACTGAATATGGTGGTGCTACAATGGTTTGGATAATAGATATCCCTTTCTCAGCAACAGGGGAGGGGAGGGCCCTTTTGTCCGTGTGCTTGATGGTCTTTACTGCTTGGTAAGATAAATCGGCTGAGTGCTTGATGTTTCCCTGATTGACAGAGTATGAGAGAGTCTGCGGTTGGATCTTGGTGAGCTGACATGTCACTAGATGGGCATTCTTCGAGGGAAGGCCTCGCCTGTGCAAGGTTTCCACAGCCTTAGTGAATTCAAGCACAAGCCTGCTCTACACCGCGGTCATTGAGTTCCTTAGGAGGTGCCTGCATTCACTAGCCCACATGGATGAGAACTAACCTGGACCATCGACTGTGGCTGAGGAGCAGAAGGAGTCCAGTGACAGGTGTCCAATGTGCTTCGGAGCTACGGTTCTAGGCCAAAGCTTGACATGCAGTGATAGGCTGTTAAACTTTCTAGTGCCTATATAGGCAGGCAGTGAGTCATGACAACCTGTGTAATCCAAGGATACGCGAGAGGTACAAAAAAACTCACTGGTGTTCACAAGCACTTCTTAGAACCCACACAACTCTTTCCAACTTCCCTGAGGTGGCCCCTGCTTCCAGCCTGGTTAGGGGTAACTGGTCCTTGAATGTTTTTAGAGAGATTGCCTCAAAACCCCAACCACATCACCGTATGGGGGGGGTCACTTTACCTATTTACATTTGCATGTCACAAGGGCCACTAAGGAGTAATTGTTATGCGTGAGCCCCTATGTTTGAAATAGAGGGAGAGTTTGTTACTTGTGTGATCTGTGGCCGAATCCAGAGAGTTTGAAAGTCTGTTCTTCCTTCAAATATGTGGATGTTGTCCACATGTAAAGAGCTAGACAGATAAATACAGCTATGAAAATAAAAACAGAAGTCTGAAAGTCATGTTATACTTTAAAACCGCACTATGGGAAAGATCATTGTGCAAATTCCAAAGTAGACAGGGAGGATAGAACCCAAGCATAAACAATGCAATTTAAATGACAAAATACAAGCTTTCTACAAAATACTCTGTTTCAATAGATGATATAGGCAGATCAGGACAACGTAAAGTTTACCGGAAGGGATTGATGATTGGTGCAAATTGACGGTTATTTTAGTTGTTTTGAGGAACCAGACTGCAGTCGTCAGAGTATGATGGTAGTTCTTATTAGTAGGAAATAGGAGAAAGGCAAACGTAATGCTCTCAGAGAGGCCATTGCCTGGCACCAGGGTAGCCATGAGGAAAGAAACGTATTCATCCAACACACTGAGGGGAGAGGAGAGTTCGCTTCTTCCTGAATATAAAACAGGGTTGTGGATTTTCAAAATAAGCAGCCCCAGCCTTGAGAGAATTGAGCCCACTAAAGCTATAAGAACGAGAAGCTGTACGGTCATTAACGTGCCAGGGCAAGAATACGGACTTGAAGCTGTACGGTCATTAACGTGCCAGGGCAAGAACACGGACTTGAAGCTGTACGGTCATTAACGTGCCAGGGCAAGAATACGGACTTGAAGCTGTACGGTCATTAACGTGCCAGGGCAAGAATACGGACTTGAAGCTGTACGGTCATTAACGTGCCAGGGCAAGAATACTGACTTGAAGCTGTACGGTCATTAACGTGCCAGGGCAAGAATACGGACTTGAAGCTGTACGGTCATTAACGTGCCAGGGCAAGAACACTGACTTTCCACAGCTTTGCAGCATGCCTGCAACTCCCAGCATTTTCTCTATGGAAACTAGTGTAAAGAATTGATCCATAGGGAAACCCAAGACGTCATAGCACACTCCCTACTGTAACTCAGCTGGATTTTCCAAACAAGACAGGAGGACACATACTGAGAAGAAGGGAAATCACACATTTATCTAAATTAAAGGCATTCTACAAGGGAGCTGGAAAATAAAGGAATTAGACAACCGAAAGCACTACAGGGTGTAGTCCATATTTTGGTTCAGATAGTAAGTGACCACAAGCTTGTTATCAGGACAAGGACAGACTGGGAAGGCAATGAATAATATTTTGATACATCCCTAAATTGCACTGAGCAAGTAAACATAGCAAGCGAACCCAGCCCTCTCCAGGAGGGAATTGGGAGATTATTAACCTCCCCCGTGTGCCCAAGAAAGGTTTAGAGAAAATGAGGTCAAACACATGTGTCACATATACTAGGGCTATAGCAATCAATAGAGTTTACAGGCAGTTCTCAAGGAGAAATTATAAGATGGCAGTACCCAAGCGTGAAAAGGACCATGGCCAGGTTAATATCGCCTCAGCATGTGTAGATCTATAAATAAGCCAGATTCTACAGTGTCCAGCCAAGTAACCCAAATTCCTAAAGAACTTAGGGCCAGATGTACAAACAAGAGTAATGCCCTTTTGCGTTCACAAACAGTGCGTCCACAAAAAAGGCCTTGTACATCTAGCCCTTGCTTGTGGTACTATGCTGTGCCATGCCTGGATTCAAAAAGGGTTTTGCCAGGAAATGGGCACTCACCGCGTTATGGTCGCTATCGTTTCTAGAGACTACCTCCATATCTATTAGGCTTGGCTAAAGTGAGTTGTCCACAAGAATGTAGTCAATGCTACTGGTGTACGAGCCTTGCTTAAAAGTTGGATGCTGGGGCAATCAGACTCAATAAAACCATTTACAACCATCAGGGTATGGGCTGCTAACAGATCAGCAATTTGGCTGGCGACTCTGGAGTGCTTAGCCGCTTGGTTTGTAACACTAGCAGACAGTGCCCTGGGAACGTGTGTTTGATCCATCAAGTTTGCGGGGATAAGTCAAAGGGTAACTTAGCATTACAATCTTCTGCGATGATTTTAAGATGCCTATAATGTATAGTCAATCATGCCGGAGAATTAGGCCATCGTGTCCGATTGGTGATTTTCCGGGACAGCAAATATAGACATTTATGATAGCAATATGCATGGTGCTTGTTTGAATGACTATGCCTAGTAGATCTCTGGAAACCAGTGTAATCTTCCTTGTTTAAGGAACGAGGTCATCCTAAGCCAGATCAGCAAACCGCTTGAAGCTGTTCCCGCTGGAGATGGTACTGCATCTATAGCAAATGTAATGTACCCTGATCTAAACACCGGTTCTTATGCCCCTATCTCCTGGAGAAGTATGATATGGTGTTGGTCAATGAAAGTACCCCAGTCGGGATCCGCTAACTTGGCTCTAATCCCCGCTACATTCAAACACAGGAATTTTAAGGAACTAATCTGATGCAAGTTCGTCCCTACCTGGGGGTTCTGTGGGTTGGTGTTCTTCCTCCCATGGATCATTTCTTGATTAGAGGGAGTAGTTGATGTTCCCCCGCAAACATTAGATGCAAACTCTAACAGCGGGGACCTAGCTAGCAGTGAATTTAGCTGCGAGTCAAGGTTAGTGGCTTCAAGCTGTTTAGCTAGTATTCAGTCATTGTCCAACAGGTTTCCCCCGACAATGGCTGGAGGAGATGGCAACAGATTACTAGTTGGGGGATTCAGGCTGTGAGTTTCAAGTTTTATTGATGTTACAGAGCTCCAAAAAGGTCCACATAAAATATACACATATATTTAATCAGACACAGACTAATTCTTAACACATTCAAATACCTAAAAGTGCATTATGAAACAGTACATACTTGCGTAAAAAGTTTACAATCTGTACAAATTTGAAAAGCATTTAATAAAGGTTTCTGTAACTCTGTAACAGAATATTTCATTAGAAGGATTATAAAGTGCTTCTGCATTTCCAAGGCGGTTCGCATAGACGACTACAGGCAAATTGGCCTCAGCCAATTTTGCTGTTGTAATTGAAGTGGGGACAGACAAAGGGGACACAATTTAAGTCTTTAGGTTACTTTCAGCAGCGGATCCGTACCATTTTGCCATAAGGGGAATAAAGACTGCAGACCTAATCACAACCATGTGGTAAGTTTCATTTTACATAAGTTTGTGGTCTGTTCACTACGATTGAATCTTTAATATTTAGAATCCCCCCTTTTAAGGCACACCTCCCTATTTAGGCGGAAACTTGACACTTGCGTGGCCTGTTTTAGACTAGCTTTCAGTTGCAACACAGTGTGAAAACTGTGTTAAGATCTAGTAGAAGGTGATCTACAGCATATAGGAAATTCCTGTAGACAAGTGACTTTTTATTTTTATCTACCAGAATTTATTTCTTCATGAGAAACCTTAACCTGTTCCATGCGTCAGACGGCCAGGAGCCGTCCGACGCTACGGTGCTCGTGTGCGGACGGCTCCTGGCCGTCCGTGCGTATGGCACTGGAAATCCATCTGGTGCGGGCACCAGAGGGATTTCCTTTAGTCCAAAACAGCCTCGGGGCTGGGGAAGAGCTTCCCCAGCTCCGAGGCTGTTCGGATTCTTTCAGTGAAATGACAATTAGCGCACATGGCGCGCTGACGTCATTTCACTGAAACCAAAACTGAAATGAGCCAATCGGCTCGTTTCAGTTTCACTGCCTATGTGCTCATGGGGCTATCTCAGCCCCCGAGCACGTAGGCAGATGGGAGAGGTATTGTTAGAAAGGGGAGAATCTGCCCTTTCCAATCGAGCCCCTCCCTGGTGGATCCCTGCTTGGGTATCGCTGTAGGAGGGATCCCTGCTTGGGTATCGCTGTAGGAGGGCAATCCCCAAGCAGGGATCCACCACTAGACACCAGGGAGGCGGGAACGGACCCTTGGGCAAGGGCCTTTGCTCCCCCCAAAATATTTTGGCCATATTCAGTCTTTCTGCCCTCCCCCCCGATCTGGCCCCCTGGGGGGCAGAAAGCACACTAGGCACCGGGGACTTTTTTTTAAATGTAAATGTAGGGGTGGGGCTGCCCAAAATGAACATGCCTATGCACCCACCCTCCCCAAACTGGACAGTCTTTCTGCCCCCCCCTGGGGGCAGATGGGGATATTACCCCAATCTGCCCCCCCCAGGTGGGGCAGAAAGCCCACTAGACACCAGGGATTTTTATTTTTTTCATATAAAAGAAGGGTGGGGGCTGCCCACAATGGGCAAGACCATGCCCCCACCCAAATCTAATTGCAAACCGTCTTTCTGCAATAGCCCCCGATCTGCGTCCCCGGGGGGACAGAAAGCACACTAGGCACCAGGGACTGGTTTTTTTTTTATATGTAGGGGCTGCCAAGAATGGGCATTTCAATGCCCCCACCCCCAAAACAAATTGCCACAGTCTTTCCAACCCCTCCCCCCCCCGGGAGGCACATGGGGGCAATTGCCCCTTATCTGCCCCCCCCCGGGGGGCAGAAAGCCAATTAGGCACCAGGGATTGTCTTTATTGTATGTAGTGGTGGGGGGCTGCCCAAAATGGGCATGCCAATGCTCCCACAACCAAAAAGATTTGCCACAATCTTTCTGCCTCCCTTAGGAGGCAGATGGGGGCAATAGCCCCTGATCTGCCGTCTCCCCAGGGGTGGGGCAGAAAGCCCACTAGGAAACAGGGATTATGTTATTTTTTTTATATGTAGGGGTGGAGGCTGTCCAAAATGGGCATGCCAATGCACCCACCCCCCAAAAAAATTAGCCACATACTTTCTGCTCCCCTCCCCCCCCGGAAGCAGAAAGCTAACTAGGCGCCAGGGATTTTATTTTATTTTTATACGTAGGGGTAGGCGCTGCCCCGAATGGGCATGCCAAAGCTCCAACCCCCCAAACACAAATGGAATTGTCTTTCTGCCCCCCCTGGCAGGCAGATGGGGGTTAGGTGTTTAGTAGGGTGCCTAGAGCTTTTGGTCCTGGTGTCACTGCACCTGCTGCACCATTGAAATCAAGTCCTTTATAACTGCAAGGTTGCAATAGTGACTGTCTGTTTAGTAGTCAAATATATCAAACCAAATAAGACGGCCAAGCTATATAGCTATCTGACACAGAAGTGTCTGGCACCTTAAAAGTTTATCTAGAAAACCCTCACACACCAACCTGGTTGGTGTCATGCTTCATCATCGGGTCCCAGCTGAGTAGTTGAATGCTACTCCGCTGTGCTGCAACACCTGATTACAGTGGAGCGGGTTGTAATGTTAGTGCATGTGATGAAGTGAATGTGAAACTAAAAGTACCTCTGGGATTCTACCTGTTAATAATTTTTATTCCCAGTGATCCAGGGTATATTAAAAACAAGAGAGTGGATAATTTACTGAGTGTGATGCTTATATCTCAATATTATCCGTTGATGGTCAACATGTTTCAGCCCGCTTAGGAAATTGCTGGGGCTTTCTTCAGGACCTCTCATATAAAGTGCTTGGTGAGTGAAGTGAAAAAAGTGAGTGGTAAAAATGAACCACGTGTTAAAGCATTATTAGTACTCGCGCTAAGGAGTACTGTACATGCTAAGAGGACTAACCATACTCAGGGTCCTCACAATGGGCTAGTACCTATAAAGGAAGAAGACATATAGTGATCACACCATCAGGTATCAATCGAAAAAGGCGTTTATTTTGTGCCTTATTTAATCAGTATTGCTTATAGTGAAACGGTGCCAGTGAGCGAAATGTGTGACTATACGTGGTAGTCACCTTAACGGCGGTTTTTATTAAACCGAGTGGGGCCGGCTAAATTGTGCCGTGTTTTTATAATAGTATTTTATACAGTGACTCAAGTAAAAGAGTAATTAGCAATTTGATAATTACACTAATAGTATAACTGGCTCAAGTAAAGTCACTGTATAAAATACTATTATAAAACACGGCACAATTTAGCCGGCCCACTCGGTTTAATAAAAGCCTTTTCGATTGATACCTGATGGTGTGATCACTATATTATACACAAACATGTTATATTGGATGCATGATTTGTGTTTGAAAGTGACTGCACGTATATCTGACACTGCGTGCTGTAGTTACAAAATTATAGTGCACCATCAATACGGTGAAGGCATAATCTCCAGTTTTATGATTTTACGTGTTAAATGTTCGTATTGTGTTGTGTTACGTCTTCTTCCTTTATAGGTACTAGCCCATTGTGAGGACCCTGAGTATGGTTAGTCCTCTTAGCATGTACAGTACTCCTTAGCGCGAGTACTAATAATGCTTTAACACGTGGTTCATTTTACCACTCACTTTTTCACTTCACTCACCAAGCACTTTATATGAGAGGTCCTGAAGAAAGCCCCAGCAATTTCCTAAGCGGGCTGAAACATGTTGACCATCAACGGATAATATTGAGATATAAGCATCACACTCAGTAAATTATCCACTCTCTTGTTTTTAATATACCCTGGATCACTGGGAATAAAATAATTAACAGGTAGAATCCCAGAGGTATTTTAGTTTCACATTCACTTCATCACATGCACTAACATTACAACCCGCTCCACTGTAATCAGGTGTTGCAGCACAGCTGAGTAGCATTCGGCTACTCAGCTGGGACCCGATGATGAAGCATGACACCAACCAGGTTGGTGTGTGAGGGTTTCTAGATAAACTTTTAGGTGCCAGACACTTCTGTGTCAGATAGCTATATAGCTTGGCCGTCTTATTTGGTTTGATATTTCATTAAGGGACAAGGACGGCCACCAACCAGTCCTAGCTCTCTCTTTTGTTTTTTGTAGTAGTCAAATATAGCAATATTATGTATTTAGAAAAATTCTGACAACTTTTGAGCTCGGTGCTACTGCACCTGCTGCACCACTCAAATGATGACCCTGTTGTCTGTAAGGTAACTGCACTTGTGACTGCCTGTTTAGTAGTAAAGTATATCATAGTTCTTGTATATTAACTTTATTTTTAACGTGCAATGTTTATTACAACATTTAGAATTTGATCATAATGACCAAATAGATTAAGTTGAAAAAAATCTATCCTATAATGCCTACAAAGAGCAAGGAAAGGTACTGAGGTATGAATAGGAAATGCCACAAAAATTCTAAGGCTAAACCATCTGCTTTACACAACTAAGTAATAAAAAACTAGCATTTCAGCATACTGTTAGAAGCTGTCTGCCTTTTCCATGGGAAGAGATCTTATCTCGACAGTGAATGGGGCTTAAACATTGTGAACAGCTTTAGTAGAGGTATCGTAAATGTGTGCAGCTAGGGGAAGTTAAACACAAAAGCTATTCAATACAGTATTTTGGCATTGGGACATGACTAGAGCTCACTTTTAAGATATATTAAATACAAGAGATATCCCAAGCGCTGTGCAGGTGAAACCTAAAAAGGGACCACAAACACTTCAATTTTGCTGACGCTGGGCTTCCCACATATACCAGTTGTAAAAGGGCCAGCTGAACTAATCGATTAGCTAGAGCGCCTGTCCGGGTGAGTACTGAGGCTAGTGGAGTAGCTTCCTCTAACACAATTAACAGCTACAGCACTGATTCCAATTAATTATCTTAATTGTGACAGTACTGGTGCACACTAGATGATGTCTATTAGACTCTCCTGCAAAATTAGATAACAGACCTGCCAACTCACAGGGTGCCAATGTGTGTCATACAATTTCATCTCCCTTCACAGGTCACCCGGTAAGGAGCCAAATCACACTGTGGCAGGGAAAACAAGCAGAACACTAATAACCTTAGCATTGCCCCGCGGTGTTAAGCTGACCCAGAAACCGCACCTCCTTGTACATCCTCTGGACAGGCGTGGCCAGAGGCTTAATGATAAAAGGGGCTAAGACCGCACGAGGTCTTTAGCCGGTAGCCTACCTATGTGTGTGTCTCTCAGTTATTGTTGTGCGCTGTGACATGGCTTCTAGTTCACCCACACACACAGGGCCCGTCACAATGGTGATGAGATTGGGCCTCTTTGACCCCACCAGCTACACCCTGCTGATTTGGCTACGGATTGTCACAGTCGACGCTGCACACCGCCAGCCTCACCTGCTGCTGACTGCCAGCGTGTGCATCCCATGGAGCCATCCGTCCCAGTTACATCGGCGGCGTTCTCGCTGCACGGGAAACTCCTCAGCTTACCGACGCCCTGCCAGCTCTGCCTACCTCGGGTGAGTCACCACCCTTGCGGCCGTCATAGGCCCTGCATTCAGCCCTGCCTGCTGCGACTAATCAATACTGACCTCCTCACGCTCAGCCGAGCATTTCACCCAGCACCAGGGGATCTGACTGCATGTCCCGCTTCTAACTGGGCCGAGGGCCCTCTTATATGATACCTACCAACAAGCATTGGCAGCTACAAGAACCTTCACCGGCACGACTCCACTTTGGGTATGACAACAAGTACTGGTCAATACAAGGTATTCCTTCTCTTCTCCTGCTGAGCTGTGCCATCCACCCGTGAATCTTCTCTCCAGTTCACCCCTAATCTGCGCTCACAAGACTCCGCAGCCGTGGCTGACGATGCCAACAATGCAGTGCCCCCCTCCTGCCCAGGCTGCACTTCAACACACGCTTGTCAGCGCGCTACCTCCCTTCAGCGAACTTGCAGACCCAGCCACTGCCTCGCCGGAAGACCTGGATCAGAAGTCTGGACAACTACTTTGTCGCGACTCGTGAGACTGACTGTTCTGTGAAGAGATCCCTCCTACTCCACTATGCGGGGGAGGAAATCTACAAGCTGAGCACCTGCCTAAGACGGGTGCTGCAAACGACAGACGCAGCGGTTAGAGCACTCAATACGCATTTTGACCCACAACTTAACCCCGGACTACGAACGCTTCAAGTTCCACCAACGTGAAGGGGAGTACATGGACACACTCTACGCGTGCCTGCAGGAACTAGCTAGTACATGCACAGCAGACGGCCAACCAAAGGAAGTAATGGCGCAAATTATAGAAGGCTGCAGGAACAAAATATTAAGGGTACTCATCATACGACAGCACAACATCACTATGGATGACATCCTCATCCTGGCCTGGACCCACGACCTATCCACCACCAGGGCCACGGAAATGGACAGCCATCACACAGCAGCCAGAAAGGAGCACATCAATCAATCATTCATTCAGTACTTGTTGAGCAGGGCTACTCACCCGTGAGGTTCTCAAGGCGCTGAGGGAGTGGGAAGGAGGGTTGCAGGTCCGACTAGGTGCTGTGGTTTATTCGCAGAGCCAGGCCATGAGATCCTTTCTGAATTGTGTCAGAGACAGGGAGAACCTGAGGTGGAGAGGCATGGAGCTCCAGGATTTGACAGCAAGGTAGGAGAAGGATCTTCCTTCAGACCTGGTCATCAGTGAGGATAGAACGTACAAATGCGGTTCATGCACGAGGCAGGGTGACCAAGCCCAGACAATCAGCACCTCCTCTGTCTGGGTCCTACTGTGGGTATTGCGGGCAAGAAGGACACCCCCTCGACGAATGCCCAGCACAAGGACTGACATGCTCGAAGTGTGGCACCCTAAATCACTTCACCACTGCAAGCAGAGGTGGGCCAAGAGGCAGAGGCGCACAAGGTAGGCGAATACCATCGAAATCAGTAAGGCAACTGTCCCTGGAAGACCTGGAATCTAAAGGCGCCTCCAAGATATCACCTGGTCACCGATACCAATTAGAAGACTCATCTCCAGACGAGGAGGAGGAAGCATTCCTCATCTCCTTCACAAACAAAACAGACGACCACAACCCATATGCATAGTTGAGATCTCAGGATCCAGCATCAAGTCCTTAATCGGTACTGGGGCTTCTGAAAACGTAATGGGGATCCAGCAGTACTGGTGCCTCCAGCCACGACCACCACTGTCTCTGACAAATACCAAAATCTTTACGTACGGTGGACAGATACCACTACCCTTAAAAGGGCGGATGACCATACACATAAAAGCAGAGGGCCAAGAGATCACGACCACCTTCCAGGTCATCGACAAGGAAGCAGACACCCTTGTTGGAAGCCATGCCGTGGAGGACCTGGGTCTAGTGGCCTTTGCATACACAGTGAAGGCCTACCAGACAGAGGAGATCCTAAGTCAATTCCCAGATCTATTCACAGGACTTGGGTGCCTCAAAGCTCCTCCAATAAAACTACACATCGACAAGTCCATCAAGCCGATAGCCTTCCAGCTCCGGCGTGTACCGTTTCACCTAAAAGCAAGAACTCAACAAACTTGAAAAACAAGGAGTGATTGAAAAGGTTTCTGGTCCGACGCCTTGGCTGTCTTCCATGATGATCGCCGAGAAGCTGAAGCAACCAGGCAAGATACGACTATGCATAGACATGAAACTCCCCAATCAAACCATCAAATACAAGAGGCACATAACGCTGATGGATGGCATCATTGCAGACCTAAATGGCTCAAGGGGGTTTTCCAAGCTGGACCTCAATGCTGGGTACCACCAACTGATGCTGGCGGAGGAGAGTCGCTATATGACTACATTCTCAACACACCTAGGGCTACGCCGATACTCCGGTCGGTCAGCTACAAGGCGGACCGACCGGAACGAGTGGGCCTCCCACCAATGAGGCAACCTACGCACAAGCTTACCAGCACTTTGATCCCAGGGCAAGAGTGCTGCCATCGCACCATCACGTAGCTCCTCTCCGAGATCAGAAGCAGTCGGGAGACTGATGAGCCGCCGTACTGAGAGACGTCTCTCCCGCATCGCTGTAAGTCACAGGGCCTGACTGGACTGAGTGGCTAGGTCCTCCCTGCAAGCTGCGATTACCGAGCTGAGGTCCACGGGATAATTGTTGTCCACAGCTCTTCAAACTATCCTGTACACTTACCTCTGGAGGCCTGTCGCATTGACTGACTACCTGCTGCACTGCTGGAAATGCGGGCCAACTACACCCTGTGAGGAGTGAGATGCCCGCTTGTCCAGGCTGGGCGGTGGCTGGGGCGCATCGCCACTGGTCTGTAGAACACATACCAGCCCTATCGCCTTCCGGCAACTGCACAAATGGACGAGGCTCTGCAGACTGACGCAGTGCAATTCATCTAATGGTAATGGCCGTGGTACCGGAGGTTAGTGCGGCATGGAAGTGTGAGTGACGCAGGGGGCCAAATAGCTACCCCTGAGGGTCAAGGAAATCGCAGGCCTCCGCAATCTACAATACCTGAAGGGGAGGCCCCGCATTGGGAGTTACATAGCTTACTAGCGTCCTGGTGAAGAAATCTGGCAGGGTCGCAGGGGCCCGCGCGAAACAAACACCCTTCCCACCGCTAAAGAAACCATCAGGCGCCTTGTCTCAGAATTATACACGATTCTCTCACAAGCTCCGCCTGACTTAGATAACCCAACACAAAAGAGATGGGAGAGGGAGATAGGCAGGCAATTCACTACCAAGGAGTGGGAAGCTATTTACTACCGAGCCAGGCACACAGCATCTAAAGTAGACAGTATAGAAATGACAACAAAAATTGCCACATACTGGTATCTAACGCCCATACGCTCCACAGAGAGAACCCTGAGAAAAGAGATAGTTGTTGGAGAGGCTGCAACAACCCTGGGAAATTGCTTCATATCCTCTGGGAATGCCCTAAATTAGCACAGTTCTGGGCAGACACCTTGACAGACAACGATACACATTTGGACACCCAACTGCCCAGGTTTCCTGCATATGTTGTGTTGGGCCTTCCTAATCCACAAACTTTCCCGCTTAAATCTAGAAGAGGCTGACACATAGCATTAGGGGCAGCACATCAATCCATTTTGGCACACTTGGTCCCTACAAGACTGAATTGGCTGCACCGCTTATTGCATCTCTTTGGTATGGAAAGGCTATCTCTCACACTTACACAACAGGGCGATTCCAATAGCGAAATCTGGAAGCCATTCATTGCATTATTGTCACAAGAGTTCACAGAACTAACCTGCCCAAGATATCTAAGACTTTTAAGACTGACCACACCGACTCTGCACAACACTGCCTCCCAGTTTACGCGAGACAAACGATTGGACCTTTCTGGATAATTTGTTAGCACTGGCACCCTAGGGAAGGGTAAGGGTGGGAAGGGGAGGGGGGCATTTCTATCTCTAGTTTGCCTTGCTTGTTTTGTTTTTACTCTTTCCTTTCTATTACAAAAATGTTGTGTTGATCGAGACTGAATGTTGACGCGCCTACAGCTGCTGTGATTATTGCCCTTAACTCTGACAGCAACAATAAAATAAATTTAAACATAAATTCCCCATAGTCAAAGTGGTGGAGTCAACAGCCTTCACGAATGTTGCTCCGGTGCTGGAAAAGACCTTTGCCCTGTTTGGCCTCATACAGGAAATAAAAATGGACAACGGGCTGCTGTTCTAGGGGGTGGAATTCAAGGACCTGCTCACAACCTTAAGCATAAAGCACTGCCGCACCACTCAGCAGTGGCCACAAGCCAACGGCGAGGTGGATCGCTTTATGCGCACGTTGAACAAAGCCCTCAAGATCGCCGTCACAGAAGGCTCCAACCCTGAGCTCACCCTGCACCAATTCCTGCAGGAGTACTGAGGAACACTTCACTGCACCACGCAGCGGTCCCCCTGGTCCTTGATGTTGAATGGACACAGGCGGGACACCATCCCAGTCTCCCACCTATGGGTGCCAATCTTGTATGAACCAGCAGGTGCTCAGGCCAGGTGCACCCGGACCAATGAGCATGTGAGCCTGAAGAGATATGCTAAATCCCGACAATTCCTACCAGGGGACCTCGTGCTAATAATGGACCTAAAGCCAGGATGGAAGTTTCGGACACTTTTTGAACCAGGTACATGGGCAATTACCCGAATGACTGGCACCATGGTCACCGCCAGAAGAGGCCAAGAGACCGTCATGAGGAACGTGTCATGGTTCTGGAAGGCCAGCCAGCAGGTCCCCTAATCAGAGGATGAGGAGATCGCTTGGGAGGACCCGAGCCAGCAATCTGACCCCAGAGAAGTTCCCTCAACCTACCCCACTACAGGAACACTGAGCACAAGGGAAAGCGCCGAAACTGACCCCCAGCGCGAGCTAAAGTCTGAAGGCGGGGACAGCCGCTCCCAACATCTGCGCTACAACCCGAGGCCAATTCCACCACCAAGCTAAAGACTCAGAGACTTTGCCTGTCAAGCTGAGCACAAAGGTAGATGCAAAATTAGGGAAGGATGTAATGATCTTAGCACCGCCCTGTAGTGCTAAGCTGACCATGAAACCACACTTTGTACATCCTCTGGCCAGGCGTGGCCAGAGGCTATATAATAAAGAGGCTAAGACCACACGTGGTCTTTAGCCCATAGCCTACCTATGTGTGTGTGTCCGTTATTGGTGCGCACTGCGACACGGCCTTAGTACATCCAAACACAGGACCAGTCTCAAAAACCACTGTAAACAGTGGATTTCCAGCTCGTTTTCGGAGACTGTAAGCAGCTGATGTCCATAAAAAGGTGTGAAAACACCCCAGGGCATTGGTGACAGCCTTGAAGACCCTTTGGTTTTTATTTTTTTGGGAGGCATGGGGGGGGCTTGTTGAGGGGCAGAGTGCCTCTTAGTTAGCTCTCGGCACTAGGCCTTGCCCCCTCCAAGGCCCTGCCCCCTCCTCAAACGGTAAAAATATTTAGTAAATTGGCAGGTATGAGCTAATTTCCCAAGACAATACGCAAAGACACAAATATAACATTTGTAACAGCAGAAGTTTAAGGCTGGAAAACAAAGGAGACACGGAAATTACAAGTTTAGCCAGCACGTAATTGTAGCAAACAGTTTAATGCAACCAAGAGCAAAGCACGGCTTGCACTCAGTCCGTCCGGCCCTCGCTTTTTATAAGTCCTGCAGTGATGGAATGGACCACTTGTCCTCAGGGCTGGGTTAAGCCACCGGCTCAAGCGCTTAACAGTACCTTGAGGCAAGGCCCGGGAAGGTGTAAATGTAGCCCAGTACACAAATATAGAATAGCTTCTTTCCCCGGCTTAAAGCTTGTTAGTCCATTAGGAGTGCTTCGACCCTGCCTTTCATCTTGCAGTTGATATGAGGCGCGTATCCATCGCAGTGATAGTACAGCGAATAGGGAACAACTAGTGCAAAGTTCCACCTATCCAGTGATCTCCTTGCAATATGAACGCCCGGTCCAGTCGCTCGGCCTGCCTTCAATACAAGCCGCATAGGGAGTTGCAAAAATAGAGACCCATTAATAGGGTTACATAGAGAAGCTTATCAGGCATCCACGAACCTTACCAAAATTGCACAGCGCCTTCGAAGGCAGGCTCAAAGGGGGTGAGCCTGCTCTGGGTCTTCCTGGCAAGGACAGGCAAGGAAGGGCCCAGCCGCATGTCCTGCATGGTGGGACGGGAGAACGCGCTTTGAAGCGCTCGCTGCTGATGCAGGTGGAGGTGATGACGATTACAGGGACCGCCTCCTGCGGCCCTGTAGCCAGGTGGATGTTGTAGTTTCCCCCACAACACTGCCGCACTGAGTCCCCCACTGAATCCAGAAGACCCGCGCGGCGGAACTGGAGAAGGGGCTTTGTAGCCTAGCTGCTGATGCAGGTGGTGGAGATGATTACAAGGACCACCTCCTGGGGCCCTCCAAAAGCAAGGTGGATGTTGCAGTTTCCCCCACAACACTGCCGCACTGAGTCCCCCACTGAATCCAGAAGACCCACGTGGCGGAACGGGAGAAGGGGCTTGGTAGCCTAGCTGCTGATGCAGGTGGTGGAGATGATTACAAGGACCACCTCCTGGGGCCCTCCAAAAGCAAGGTGGATGTTGTAGTTTCCCCCACAACACTGCCGCACTGAGTCCCCCACTGAATCCAGAAGACCCGCGCGGCGGAACGGGAGAAGGGGCTTTGTAGCCTAGCTGCTGATGCAGGTGGTGGAGAGGATTACAAGGACCACCTCCTGGGGCCCTCCAAAAGCAAAGTGGGTGTTGCAGTTTCCCCCACAAAACTGCCGCACTGAGTCCCGCACTGAATTTTCATTGCAACAAAGAAATTACAAAATAGATTAATAATGAATGTCTTTTGGGCAGTAAAGTATAGCTTCGCAGGACAGATAGTCTCAGCTTGTTAACCACATAGCTGCAGCACACCGAAAAACATGCGCTGTGTGCAAGACAGATACTGTTATATATAATAATAAAAAAAACGGGGTGTCGGCCTCTCTTACTTACATAGAAACCCAACACCGAAACTCCAGAGTGACTGTGCCCGTTGATGCATGTGGAAAGCATTATCAGTGTTTATTACTGATTATTTAAGGATAAAATTAAGAGTGTATTACCTAAAGTTATTCCGCAAACTTGGTTATAATAAACTGTGTGCCCTACGGTCACTCAACTGCAATTAATTTGCGCCATCCTGGAGTATAACAGAAAGATTATTTTGAATGTAATTGAAGGATAAATCCACTCTTCATTATTTTAACAATTCCCAATTTGGCTGAGCATTTTGTAGAGGGCGCTGCTACCCATACCAGGTGTCCTGATGCTGATATGCAGTAAATTTATGAACAGTGATGCCAAGGAGACTGGCAGGCACGGACCTCAAAGCATGAGAGAAGAAGTATCTATAAAACATGGCATGTGGGACGAAGAGCAAAATCAGCACAGCCGCAATGACCAAAGGCTTTGGATATACATATTTTGTTCACTGGTAGCCAGTGCAAGTTGAGTAAGATATGGGAAATGGGATCATATTTGCGGTGCCGCAGTAACAGCAATAGGGTTCTGTATGGGGTGAAGAAGTCTGTGAAGTTGTGTTTTAGGCTGACCAAGGAAGACAGAGTTGCAATCAAGTCTTGATAGAATGGATGCTTGTTATGGTCTTCCATCAATCTTTGGGATTAAGCTGAAGGGCCTTCCTTAGGAATTTTAAAGGGAAAAACCCAGGAAGAAACTATTTGAGATGTATGGTCCCCAAAAGTAAAATTAGGTTTGAAACCGATGCTAAGATTTTTTGGATAAAGAGAGGGACATGGTAAAGGACAAAAATGTGGGACACTAATCAGAATTTCAGAAAGAAGAGTCATGGAAAATACTCTGGTATTGAAAGAGTGAAGTGAAAAAATCTTCCTTCATCCATTTTGCCACTTTGAGAATTCATTCTTTGAGTCTAGAGTGGAGGTCAGGGATATCTCACTCAAGCCGGACAAATGAGCTGCACATCATCAGGATAAGAGAAAAAAATATAAACAAAAGTGCAAATGATTTCCACTAAAAGTGAGACATAAATTAAAAGGTGTAGGGCTCACTACTGAGTACTGTGGAATACTGCACTGGAGACGCATAGAATACTTTTCCATTTGAAATGAAAAGGAGGGATGGTGACTAACTCAGATCTATTTGAGAGGAAGGATTGGAACCAGTCAAGGGCATGTCATCCAACACCGGCCTTCATAAGGCAGTCGAGCAAAATTCAGTGGGAGAGCGTGTTAAAAGCAGCCGACAGGTCTACTTAAATAAATATAGCTGATTTTCCTGAATCAAGGCAAAGTCAAATCTCATAAGACTCATCAGAACTGACTCAGTACTAAAGCCAGGACAGAAGCCAGATTTATCACAGTAGTATAATTTACTTACAATTCAAGGATTTTAATGGGGTCAAAAGTAAAGAGACGGGCTTCAAATTAGTAGTAGATGTGCTCTCTCCCTAATACATGGTACAATTGGGTTATACCCAATTGGACTATTTGATTTACTTATAAGTCCCTAGTCAAGTGCACTAAATGTGCCCAGGGCTCATAAATTAAATTCTACTAGTGGACCTGCAGCACTTATTGTGCCACCCACTTAAGTAGCACTTTAAACATGTCTCAGGCCTGCCATTGCAGAGCCTGTGTGTGCAGTTTAAACTGCCATGTCGACCTGGGAAAATAAACTTTTTGCCAGGCCCACACCTTCCTTTTTAATATATATTAGCCACCCCTAGGGTAGGCCCTTAACAGCCCAGAGGACAGGCTGCAATGTATTTAAATAGTTGGACATGTACTTTTAAGTTTTACATGTCCTGGTAGTGAAAAACACTTAAATCTGTTTTTCACTACTGCCAGGCCTACCTCTCCAATATGATAACAATGGGATTAGCTTATTACATTTTAGAACTGTAATTCCCAAATGAGAAGAAAGAACTGGGTCATGTTTAGTGTTCCTGGAATCACAATTTACAATCCTACCTTGCCTTAGCCATTTGGTCACATGACCGGGTGTGGTGGACAGCTGGGCTTTGTGTATTCCTCCAACACAGCCACACGCAGTGAGGCTAAGGTGTGATTGAATGAGCCATCACTAGCAGGATGGGAGGGAGGAGCTGGACCCAGCCTCACTTACACCTGAATAGGCTGTGTCCTATCTCCACGCAAAGGGCTGCATACACCCTGCAGTTATTTGGGAGCCAAGGCAGGGCATCTGTGCACTTCAAAGGCATGCCTCTAGAAAAGGCATGCCTCTAGAAGCTCCTCCCCACGTCAAAGGCACAACTGTGTATAAAAGAAGGACCTCAGACACCACCACTTCAGTACACTTCTGGACCTGTGGATACTTTGCCAGTAAGAATGACTGCTGTGTTGCTAAAGGACTGCCACTCTGAGGGACTGCTGCCCTGAAGGAACTGCTGCCCTGCTGTGATGCCTGCTGCCCTCTTGCCTGAGTGAGGATTGGACCTGCATCTCTTGAACCCAGAGTGACTCCAAGGGCTAGTTGGCTGGCCTCGGGGACATAACAGGCTTCCAACAACTTTGCACCTGCACATGGACTCGGCAGGGTTGACTCACAGATGGCAAAGTGGTGCCACCCCAGTCCTCGACCCTTGGAAGTGGGCCTAAGGTGCTTGCCAGTGGAACCAACGCATTTCCTCTGCTGAGGAGTGGGCGCATCCTTGAGCAGAACTGATGCATCGCCACTGCTACGGGAATTGGACCTGTCGCAAAGACCTGCATCGCCGCCACAGTCTTCCCAACCGAAGCATCGCCCCATGGCGTGGCGCATCCACAGCCCATGCCTTTGCATCCCTCATCAACAGCAGCTCAGACGACGGACACCACATCACAGCTCCTCAGAACCAACAGATCACCTGCTGCGTGCCGCATCACCAACGTTGGACTTCGCATCACAAGTCCCATCAACGGAGTCATTGGCGACGACGCAACAGGCAATCGCACTGCAGACTTATCACATCTCCAAAACGACGCAACGCTTCAGCTGCACGGCGCATCTTTGACACGGATCTACACAATGCTCCGCAACCAGGATTTAGGATAGTGCACAATGAGGTCTATTTGCAAGTCTCTTGACGATGGTGGAGCTATCCTCCCCTCTTTTCTCTTAGAATATTCTGAAACCTGCCCCTTTACAAGGCCAATGAGCATAAAAAGGTGTGGCGGTGCCTTCACATGGGTTTTCTGTTCCTTTGCATTTGCGTAAGACTGGGAAGTTTCCAAAGAGCAGGACAGGTCTACCCTCACAATGATTTTTCCACTATCCAACACTTGCGTAAGCTTAGGGACCCACCAAGGTTCTTGTGTGCCCAGGGACAAACTGGTTTTGCTCCCTCAGCTTTCAGAAAAGCAAGAAAGTTAATAATCTGGGGGAGGGGTGGTCAAGTCCATAGTGGGCTTGCTCCAGTGCAATCTAGGCAGTGCTGGAGAGCATCTGCTTAACCCAAAGTGATCCTGGGGAGAACAAGAATTAGAAGGGGCATTCATTCTTTTTATTTTAAAATAAAATAAAAAAAACGTTTTCACTCCCTTTACTTTCATGTTTTTATTTTTGTCTTTTTCATCCTAGGTTAAACACCACATTAAAAAAATTGCGTAAATAGTGTTTGGACATCTGTTCTTGTTATAAACTACTGTTCTTTTTTCTAGGAAATTGCATTTTCCATCATTCTGGGATGTCCCAAGTGTCGGTTATGCTCACTTTACCCCACATGCACAACATATTTCTTCTCCAGCATAGCTCTCAGACCTCACAAAACAGTGAATGGAGCAAAATGGTCAATAGCCTATCAGCTTCCATGTCAATTCATCACAAAGTTAATAGGTCAGGCTTGTGTTATGTGTATGAATGTTGTGTACTGGCCATATATTATTGTGTGGCATGTTTGGATGTACAACACAAAAACACAGATAGAGGCACTCGATTACACACAGAAAGTACCCAGATATAAATATGCAAAAGCAGACACATTCAAGTATGGAGAGTGTTCATTTTGCAGAGATTACTTTTGTTGTGCACAGGGTCTCATTCTCTTCTGCAGGACTGCCAGTCAGGGTCGTTTTATTGTTTAGTGGTAGGAAATGAGGAGGGTCGTGAAATGGGCACTTTCATTCTAGAAAGATGTGTTCTCTCGGTGGGCCCTCCATGTAACTATCATCTTATATGCAACTGGCTTACTCCCTCGTCGGCTCCAGTCATTGTCATGGCAGCTCCCCCCTGGATACAAGATTGCAAGACAGAGCAGGAAAACAGACTGAGAGGCAGAATCGCTATCATCTTCAAAGAATCCATTCAATGCCTCTACCACCTGGGAAAGCACCACCAGCATCATGAAACACTTGTGCTCCAAACTCAGCACTGCCAACTACACCCTGAGTAGCATTCTCGTCAACCTTCCTCCCCGACCACTTGCCAAGTTTGGCAGCACTCTCAGACTTCGTTGCCCCCGATCCTCGACTCCAGTGCCTTTCTCCTGCTCGATGACCTCAACTACACCTGGAGGACCTCACAGATGCTAACACAACCAAAATCCTTGAGGACTTTCCAACCTCTGGCTCAGCCAATGAGTAGAAGGCCCTACACACGCTGCCAGCCATCTACTTGGACCCCATCTTCAGCAGCTTCAGCAATATCACAGTAGATGAGCTCACACCGATCACCTGGTGCTACCACACCATCACCTTCAGCATATACAATACACCACAAGCATCTACGAAAACTTCGAGCTCCAAATGAACCCTTCCACCCTCGCAGCCCTTCTGCCCATCTCTACCAACACTAAAAGGACCATCCTGACCAACGGGACCACCAACACCACTCGAGAAACTGCAACAACAATGAATTTCATACACTCCAGAGCACCTATTGGCCCCTACCCTCATCACGTTTTCATCCAATGACTGGACCCCATCAGCACAGCCCTCACCCTGATTCTGAACGACTCAATCATCACAACCACCAACCCAGATGCCTGGAAGCATGCCTCAGTACTCTGTCTCCTCAAAAAAAACGTAGTACAGTCAAAGACACTAGCCACTACCGGACTATCTCCCTAGTACCCTACCCGGTGAAAGTCAAGGAACAGAAGATAAACAAATGCCTAGGCATCCACCTCCATGACACGACTCAATTCAGACTCGGGCTCAACCACAGTAGAGAGACCGCTCTCATCACACCACAGATGGCATCTGAATGATTATGGACAGAGGTGACACCATGGTCCTCATCCTATTGGATCTTTCAACACCATCCCACATTGCACCCGTATCCACTGACAGCACAAAGCTGCCACCCAAAGTCCCGTACTTAGCTGGAGTTGCGCTTTCCTGACAGGCTGCAGCCAGTCTGTTAGCCTGGCCCCCTTAATTTTGGACACCTTTAACCTCATTTGAAGACTTCCACAAGAATCCTCACTAAGTCCACTCTGTTCAAGCTTATATGACTCCACCCACCAGAATCATCCAAGCCCACGAAATCAACATCATATCCTACGCTGATGACACCCAGGCCATACTCTCACTCTTCGACAAGATGCCAAACACTGCATGATCGAGCTGCTACCTGGATGAAAACCAACTGCCACAAGCTCAACACAGACAAGATGAAAGTAGTAATCTTCAGCAAAGACACCTCTCTCTGGGCCTCCACCTGGCGGCCTGCCGACGTCAAACTCATACTTCCGGGTAAACCATACAAGGGACCTCGGAAAAGTAACCAATCACAACCAAATTAAGTCTCCGTCTCTTGCTTCCATACACTCTTCAAATGGCTCCCCACCAACACTCGCAGAACTGTCACCCAAGCCCTCATCACTACCAAGCTGGACTATAGGAACACATTAAGCTGGACTATAGGAACACATTAAGCTAGATTCAACTCTCAACTGAGCAGAAGGCTCCACACCATACGAAACTCTACGGAAAGGCTCAACCTCCCACTCCACACTCAATCACCCTGCACCTCAAAGACTCAGACACAGACTCCCAATCCACAAACGAGCACTCTTCAAACTCCTCACACGCACATACAATCTTGCACAACATTGGCCCCCAGCACCTCAACAACCACATAACCTTCCACAAACCTACCAGACATCTCCGCTCAGCCGATCTCCAACTTGCACACACCGGCTGCATGCGCATAGCCAGATCTGGCAGCCGTGCATTTTCCTACCTCGCTCCTAAAGCCTGGAACGACTTGGCCCTGCACATGAGAGCCGCCTTCTCAGTTCTTGAATTCTGCAAGAAACTGAAGACCTGGCTCTTCATCTAGCCCCACCCCTTGTTCGGCCCATAGAGCTCCTGTTTCAGCCCCAAGATACCCTTCCAGGTGAGAAGGTTGCTATGAAAATACGCATGACATAACATAACAAATAAAAAAAAAAAGTCTGCTTGTTAGGACTGATTTAGCTGTCTGTTAGCTAGACTTTTAGTTTCCAATATGACTATGTTGTCTATCTCAGTTGTCCCCTCTTGATTCAATGTATGTCTTGCTTATTCTTGTGTTTTTCCTGCACAGGAGCATTTAGATTTCACAGTGTTCTGCATGATTGCTTTGAATTCTTTCGCTGCTGATGTTACTTGCTTTATGGTAACCACTTTTTGCTTCTCCATTAAGTACTCCATGGGTGTGTGTGTTTCCCTGCTTTCCCCTCAGTGTATTGATTTCCCCTTTTCTTTGTCCCCAAACTCATTGCTAGACCTCACATCCTTGATGTGGTATTCCCCCAGATCTTTCGTCTTTACTCCCTTATTTTTTAATGAACTTGTTTTGTTGGCTTTAGGACTCTGTGCACTTTTCCCTTGCTGATCAGAGGCAAAGTGCTCTCCCCCTTAAACATGGTGAAATTGGTATACATCCAATTGGCACATTTAATTTACGTACATATCCATGGTAAATATTTCTACCTGCACGTAGGGCCTGTATATTATACACCCAATTGGCACATGTAATTTACTTATATGTCCCTCGTAAATGGTTCTACCTGTATGCAGGGCCTGTAAATTAAATGCTGCAAGTGGGCTGCAGAACTCATTGTGCCACCCACTAACATAGTACTGTACAACATGTCCCAGGCCTGCCACTGCAGCCTGTAGTGCAGTTTTAAACTGGCATTTTGACCTGGAAAAATAAATCTTTCGCATTGTCTAATCTTTCTTTTTAAATACTTATAAGTCACCCGTAGAGCACGCCCTACAGGCTGATGGCGCAGAGTGCATGGAATTTCAAAAGTAGGACATGTGCACTTAAGTTTTACATGATCTAGCAATGAAAAACTCCCAAAGTCATTTCTCACTGTAGCAAGGCAATCTCCCACAGACTAACAATGGGTTACATTATTACACTTAAGTGATAACTTCAGTTCAGGAACAGATAGAGAAATACTTCTTCCACTCATTTGAATTGTAATTTAAAATCCTCTTTAATGGTAAATCCAGATCTTAAGTTACTATTCTGAAAATGCTCCAAATTGGGAAGGCGTAGTGAACAAAAGAACAATGGAATTAACCCAGATCTCTTGACTGGGGGTGAATGTTTGATTCATTCAGCATTCCGTCCATCATTTGTTGCCGCAGCACTTTTTGAAAGTTGACATTTCTCTGCCTAAACCAAATGTGCCTTTCTGTCAGTGTCCAGGGTCTCATGACTGAAATGGCTCTCCTGTGGAGTGTTGTGTATTCCTTCGAGAGAGGGAACAAAAGGGCCCTGGCTGTGGGGGAAGGGTGCTCCTCTCCTGAGCAGGATGGTTTGGGTGATTTTACTCTGCCCTTCCTGAACTTCAAAGAGTAGCCTGAGGGCTGTGTCCACCCCTTTCCTGACTTTTGAGGTTGCCTGCTTTGTCACTGGCAAATGCAGCAGCCACCTGGACCCGCATGCTCTGTGTTACCCTAGACAGTTTGGAGCCAAAACCAGGGTAAGGGGCAGAACTGACTCAAACCAGTTGGCCGGGGGATTGGAAAGTGAGGCACCGAGTATAAAAGTGACACCCTCAGAACCGCTCATAGGAACACTCCTAGACCTGTGGAAGATTCAGAAGAAGGACTGTTCTGCTGTCTGAAGAAGGAAGACTGGGCCTGCTTGCCTTGAACCCAGGATCCCCATAAGTGACTCCAAGGGTCAGTTGGCTGACCTCCTGTTTGAAATAATGGGACACAAAGCTTCTAGAGGCCTTCTGTGGAACTGCTCAGCTAACCAGCACCACCGGGTACTAGCCAGAACACTGCTGCTGTCCTCTGCTGAAGTGAGTCTTGATCCCGAATAGGTGCCCTGCCCAGGCTCATTAGAGTATACTCCGCCTTCTTTAAATCAGAGCTATTGGTGAAAATTCAGAAATTTGAGGCTCTTCGCGAGTGGGTTCCTTGCATCAACAACAATCGCCGCATTTCCTGCCAATGTGAAGTTCCTATGGTGACCTGCTATTTGTTCCAAACAGCGATCACCAGAGTCGCCCGCCAACGCAAAGCTCCAGCGGTGATCTGCTCCTCAAGTCGACAACGATCTCCTTGTGGCCCATGCCAACCAGAAGTGCCAGCTGAGTCTTCTCGTGAGGACTTGGACTTTGAGAAGGTAAACTGTTCACCGGGATGAATCTGATCCCCGTACCTGACCCACAATCCATCGTGGTCGGCCTGAACTTGTAACTTTACAAGGTCAATCGCATCCAGACAACGGTGACTGGCACTTTGTGGTTTTTGGTGCGATTTTCACCTGAAACTTTAAAAATTCATAACTCTGGTTCTACTGATTGGATCTTTTGTTGCTTTGGTGTCAGTTTCTTTATTAAAATGTACTTTATTTTTCTAAATTGGTTTGGGATTTTCTTGTGTTGTGTTTTTCACTGTCTTACTGTTTGATTTCTGCATAACTACTTTACACATTGCCTCTAAGTTAAGCCTGACAGCTTCTGTGCCAGGCTATCAGTGGGGTAAACACAGGTTTATTTAGTGACTTTTTGTGGTTCCCCTGATAAGGATTGTGTTTATAATTTGAGTGGGGCTCTCACACATCTCAACTAATAACTCAATTTATTACATGCGTTCTTAGTGTTGCTTCCTCCGCACCTCCCCCTGCTCATCCTCGCTCTCCGTGTTGCTTCTTACCAACTTCCCCAGTTTCTGTTACTTTTACTCTCCTCCCCATTCCTCTAATTTTTTTTAAAACAAAGTCTCCTACCTCACCCCTTCCAATTTGTTGCTCCCTACCCTTCCCAGCTGGTTGCCCATTCCCTCACTGTTCTCCAATGTTCGTTTTTTTCCCACCCACCGTGCTATCGCCGCTCATCCTTCCTAAGATGGGTTTTTACCCATTTCAAGATGGTTGTCAGAGTGCAAACGTGCAGACATATGTGTGGAACACTAGGTAATGTGTTGGTATTATTTGAACATACTCACTCAAGGATGGCCTCCACAGATGCGCGCCACCATTGAATGGGCTAGTTCAGATAGTACACACCCATTCAAAGATGGCTGAAGGTGGCCACCGTGATTTCTTTTTTGTGTTCCGTCACCACAGCGGTTATCTTTGAATGGTTTTGTGTAAATGTTACAAATGCATTTAAAGATGGCAGTCAAGTATGCACGTGCATCCATGGTGGCAATCTTTGAACAAATGTGTAACGTTTGAAAACGTGCATCCATAGAGGCTACTTAACACAAAAGCATTATAAAAACATGTTTTCAAAGTTAAGAGGTTTCAAAGCCAACAGATCTCACTGCTGAGACTTATTGGATTTACCAAAACTTGGTAGACAAAGGTTTCCTTGTCACTTCTGTACAGGAGCATCTTTGTATGCATCAGGCTGCTCCTAACTGAACTCCTCCCCCAGCTCACCAAATCTCATACACAGACACAGCCGCTCTCTCGCATATAATCCGCAACTGGATTAACTAAACACAGCTACACATATTTACAAACAAGCACACACGATCACACTTCATTCACACATGTACAATCACATAAATATTCACATACACTTTATAATGGGTGCAAGGACAGTGCTGTTTGGTTTCAGTATTGTTCTTTGGAGACTCAAACTGGAAATCCATCTAAAGTGTATTGCTCTCTCTCTCTCCGATGGTCCCTGAGCGGTATAATGGATATAAACACCTGGTGAGATAATAGAAAGTATGTGGAAAATAAGTATGACATTGTTCTTTCACGTTTAAGCACACAAAATTTCAACATAGCAACTTTTTAGCAGTACTATGGAAGTAAGATGACAGTTCTGGGCCATATGATAATGAACCCTTTGGCCTGATGACTTTGATTTATCAAGCAGGCAAGAGTATTGCAAAGATCTCCTAAAATAGTGCATCTGACAGGTCTTTGAAGGATTATTTAAACAGTTCATAATCTGGACTAGAACAGCCAGAAGGACAATCAATAACCCCCCATAAGCAGGCATGTGCATGGTTCTTAATAAAAATAAAAAATACAAAGAACAAAGGCAGACTGAAGCAGAAATATAGGCTGGAGGCGAGTGACAACAAAAAATGAGGTCCAGGTTTACAAATAAATCACACAATGCAGTGCAGCAAGTGAAGTTGATGCACTGCTTTGTGTAAACGGGACGCAGCAGAACACAGCCATATCTACAAAGATGTGATGCTGTTCTGCTCTCTCTCTCTGCATTGGCACACTTTATTCTGTCATGGGTCAACACAGATACCCTTGCACCATAGTGCAAAGGTGTCTGAGTTGTGGTCAGTATAGTTTTTGTGCAGGAAATCGTCTCTTCGTGCACGATAACTATGCTGAAAGACAGTTTCCTCCTTGCAGAATGCAGCACACACACAAAAAGGAAAAAACAAGGAGAAATACAAATATTTCTCCTGGTAACGACTGCCTCAGGGAGGTGCAGGAGTTTGGTGCAAATCAATGGCCACAAGTCTTTCTAAATATCACTGTCCATTGGTGCTTGCACGGGTACGTCCGTGCACCACCCACAGAAAGCCTCCTGGATGCAAAGTTACGCAAGGCAGCGCATTGTGCTGCCTTGAGTTACACTGGGTTACCCCAATGCAAATCTTGTCCAGCAGTATGCCTTATGACATTGCTGAAGTCAAAACTCAATTGCAAAAAATTATTACAGTTGATCAGCTACATAATTTCGTTATTACAGGCAAATAGAGTTACTTCTCGAATGTAAAAACAAAATTAGAGACAGACTACACGGATTGTAGGCTCCCATGTATTATATATAAACATGTAGAGATATACACCCGTTATTATTGTTACAGTAAGGAAAGCCGAGAGTTATGGCACATCACAGATAAGCTTGTTCTGTCTTGGTTTTACTGTCAGTAACACTGTAGGCCACTGGTTCTTAACATTTTGACTTTTGTGCCCCCACCCTCACTTTATTATTACTGGAACCCGGGGACTCTCCCACTGAATGATTATTGGAACCTGGGGACCCCAATTGAGTCATTAAGGGAAGCCAACGATCCCCGGCCTAAGCATTTTAGATGATTTAATAAGCAAAATAATACACAATAAATACAGACACAAGAATTCATCAAACAAATGATGAAATATTTAATTTGTTTCACAAGCAAATATAAAACAATTTAATGGTAAGATAGGGGCTTTTCTCAATTTTGTGGAGGACACTCATCATCCATGCTATATTCTCTTGATGCACTTGCTCTGCTCCCACGAATCAGTCTGAGGATTTTAACCTAACTTTTAGCCTTTAATTTCAAATTCTGTCATATATACAGGGCATTTTCAGATTCTCAATTTTACATTTTGCTTCTTTATTTATATACACTTTACTAATCTGTTAATAATACTTAATTTTCTGAGCAGTCGCGGACTCCCTGAGTAGGCTTCGCGGACCACTGCTGAAGGTGACACTTGAAAGAAAACACTGGTAATGGGAGGGAAGAGTGGAAAAAAGACTAATCTTTCTTCGGTCTACCGTGGGCGCCATAGTACCATCAAGAGAGTAACCTTACGTGTTGGAAATTCTGACGGGACTGAAACATATTTTCCGTTTATTTTAAACTCCTCAGAACTCCCATAGGCTCGACTGTTTACATTCAGACCCAGGCCCAGAGGAAGTGACGCAGAGTGCGTCGAATGGCCGACGGTCTCTGTGGAGAATGCTTAGTTACACCCTAGTAATGTTACCACAGTGGGACTCCTTCGTAGAAGCTGCCGAAAATACTAGAGACCGGTGCAGGGAGATGTTTCCAAGAGTCTGTGGGGCAGATAAGAATACAAACTTAACAGTGAATATCTAATGGCCATGCAGATCATGGACTGATGTGAGCGCAAACATCAGGCCATTTCTAGCTTCAAATAGTTCCTAATGGTTTTAACAGGCCTGCTTAAATCCGCACCCCCATTTTGGACGACTCAACACAGTGGCCTTTTTTAGATCAGTGCAACGAATAATGAAATATCTCCAACACAGTACCTGGCCTGACTGAACTTAAACCACATGAGGTGCTTAGAGAATCCAGAAGCACGCAGGATTCCAATAGCGAATATGTCACCTCAAGTGACAATTGATAATTACTTTTTAATAATCTATTTGTTGTGTTTTAATAACGGAAAGGGTGTGGTGAGGCCACGGAAACCACAAACAAAGGCCAACTTAGAGACTACGTCCAAAATAATGAAATAACTGGAGGTGCAAACATCAGCAGACTATGGCAATATATACAGTAATGCATATTATGTGCAATGGTTTTCTGGTACAGTGTGGGCAACAACTCTGTGTTAAGAAGGTGTAAATAATGTTTACAATCTATGCATCGGTTAAATGAATTATAGAAAACATACTAAGCCCTACAACACATATAGTGCATAAGTGAATTTTAAGAAACGTCGTGAGGTGAAAGGAGAGTGATAACCTCATAAAATGAGGCATTTTTGTCGAATTACTCTCCCCCCCCCCAAAGGCTCAAACAGCTAAGAGAAAAAGCTGGAGTTAAAGTAAGCAGGGCTATGGGGAATGCATGGGTGTAGGGATGTTAGTGATTTAGAGAGTGGGCGGTCAGTAAGCCATCAGGGTGCACTGTCAAAAACTGAAAACCAGCAATCGATTCAGGCCATCATACCTTTGAAAAATCTCCCAACATCGCAGATTCTGTTAAACATCGGATGGGATCCGTCCTGACAACAGAGGTTCTTCCTAAGCACAGTTTAGGAGTATGTCTCCCAATATGGCAAGGGCTTCATGGGACTGCCACCTTTCGCAGAAATAAATACTGTTCCTTTGGTTTGGTTTTGTTATTGTGGAAGGGACAACTTCTCGTGGGTGAAAAATAATGTGTGACTAATTCTCAGTATTCTTTGTACCATGGCAATTATCCCTGTGTTTGCTTTGATAATCAGAAATTATGTGGACAGCTCTCAAATACCCTTTCAGTGATTTTGTACAAGTGTTTGCATTTTAGGTGAATATTGTAAAAGATTTTTTTTTAAAACAAGATGTCACTGCTTTTCAATTTTTTTTCCTGACATGAGAAAAATACAGACCAGGTAGGTAAAAAAGCAGCCAGGTATACTAGCGTTAAATTTGTATTGCGTTGAGTTGTGCTGTATTGAATTTGTATTGCACTTCATAGCCCTGACAGTGCATGGAAGCACTTTTGGTTGACGAAAGCACGTTCTGTTGACGGTTTTGGACCATGAATGAGTGAGACTTATGTGGGATGAATCTGAACTTTGATTGGTTGTCTCGGGAGCATACAAAAAGCCATGATACACCTATTGCCCGGCAGTGGTTTGCCAGTGTCTCCTTCAATGGCATTGATAGCAGGGGCAGCATACAGTGTGAATCTCTTCATAGGTGGCTAGCGATGCAGCGGGGATGGGTGGGGGCTGGCTGTCTCTTTGGACAGCCTGGCTCCTAGCCAACATAGACTAGAGCGCTCTCTCCTCCAACAAAGGAGACGAGGCTCGGGGTCTCTCTACTGATACCAAGTGCTCTGCCACAGGGGGCTTGAAACGAGGCATTCACTACAGTCGCTTGCTATTCTTGGGCCCACAAATTGGATTTGCCTTTTACGCAGCATGTATGCTCCAAGGCTGTTTAATTCTAGCTGGGTCGGCGCCAGCAGATAATATGAGCTTAAGAGAATTATGTGAGACTAACAGTATAATCAGCTTGTAACAGCTAAACCGAGCACAGCCATTAATGCAATTAAGAATGGGATGGATGGGTTCGACGTCAGATGTGTGGGGTCACTACATTTCTTCTGTATGTCCTACCCGGTGAATGCAAAGGTGGAAACAGCAGGCAGATGACCAATATGATGACTGATTATGTTGACGAAAGTTCAAATAGTCATTATAATAGTATCAACTGATGAAAAAAATACGGACCCGCTATTTAATCCCAGGTTAGAAGAGGCCTTTTTAAAAAAAAAAAAAAAAGCTTCATATATCTCTGGAAATGTTAAGGGAAATGTAGTATAATTTTTAAAAAAAAAGAGGGATCTGGCAAAGGAAAAATATGAAAACCATGTTTATGTAGGTTTTAATATCTGGTTTACAGCTTAGCGGTCTGCCAGAGCTCATGCAGCAAGCGTTGGCAAAACCAATAGGTCTTGCGATTTTTAAAGAGCGCCTGCTCTTGAACGGGCGCAGCTGTCGCTTTCCAGATGCAGGCTGCTGTACCTTAAACTGTTCTAAAGGTCACCAGAGTAAGACACAAGCCTGTTGCATGAGGCTGCAGGACCGGAGGACATTACTGGAGGTCCCGCGAGTCAGATACCAGTCTTCGCCTTACCAGGCAGCAGTATGTTAAGCCGTTAATAGAGGTCCCATGACCTTCTACCACTGATTATAGAACGGGTGTGGATTCAATATATAGGTGCATATTAACTTTCACAAGCCTGATTTTCTTTCCTTGCTTTCCAGGGCCTACATAAATATGGCAGCTTTTGAGTGCATCTCCTGTATGTCTGAAAAGAGTCACCCTGACTCTACTAGGCAGTACCAATGACTTGTATGTTCATGGTAAGCGCGTTGGATTATGGAGCAATTTTTAGCTGTGTTCTCCTATGTGCAAAGCAGCAACAACCAGTGTAAGCACAAGAGCAGTGATGAAGGGACTGGTCTTAATATCCAGGCCAATGGAAAGAGGAGGGGTGGAGTGACTTGCTGACTCTAGGACTGAAGGAGAGATGGGAGCAAGACCAGCAGGAGAGACCGCTATGAGAGACCATCCTATGGACTCTGATGCACAGCTAAAAGTCCTAAGTCACACGAAGAATACTAGTAACTACACATTTACAACAGAGAGCAAAACCGAATCATGAAAAAATGTAAACAAGCACGTAGAGACAGGGGCTTTGTGCACGTATAGGCATTTGAGTGACCGCAGTTGTGCTAGCTCCTTATGAAGTAGTTCCATTGATGCTCCTACCACATTTGATGGCCTGTGGCACACATGCAGCCAACCCTTTCACCCCGACGCAAGCCGCAGATTCCTCACCGCCACTGTGGCACTGGTTGGCCTGACACACACATGCTGCACACAGCATAAGCTTCTTTGGCATTCTTTTGATTGGAGGACTTGTATGCTTTCACTGCTCACATTCAGGAACTATTTTCTTTTGCTTTTAGCACTCCTCTGGAGTGCATGTTTTCTTGCTCTCACTCCCTCCCATTCGTGCTTCTTCACCCTTCACATCCCTGACCCCCCCCATCGCGCTCTGTGCTGGTCCCCCAGCCCGCCCGTTACTGCCCCTCCCTGTCCTGTTATGCTTCTATACCCTTCGCCCGCTGTGCACTGCTGCTGGTACCATGCATTTCTTTTGTTCGGATTCTGGAGCTCTCTCTCAGTGCCACGGGCGCGGAGCATTACTGTTTTCTTTTGGTTCTGAAGGCTTCCCTCGCGGGGCCACCAAGGCCGCGTATTTCTTTGTCCGCCAGGATCGTGCCTACTTTTTAGGTCTGGGCAAGAGACAGCTTTAGCTGTGTCTCCAGGCTCATGCAATGAATGATATACACTATTCATTATGTACATACAGAGAGGGTTTTATTCCGCCCCCTTGAGCCATTGTTCAATTAGAAATGCCAATGACACATTGAACCCTCCCATAAGCAGTGTACATAGAGTTGGGCATGGGTCAACCCCTTTTAGCTATTGCGTTATTGAGAGTGTCAGTCAATCAATTGAAAGATCTGTATTCTGATATTAAATGATCCATAAAAGATATAAAGGGTACATTTCACGTAAAAAGTTATCATAAAATCATTATAAATCCTCGCTAAAAAATAGATAGTGGGTCACATTTTTGGATCCGCCCATAGAGCAGCAATTTGATAATCAGATTGTCAGTAAAACTGAGAGGTGGCATTGAACCCTTTCACAGTTAAGTTTGTATAAAGAGCAAGAGAGGCAGCCCCCCCACACCCCACCCCCTGCAGGTATAACAGCTTCCTTCACGCTACGCTCCATTAAGCTGTGCGGAATGGACCCGATGCAAGGGCACCTGGAAGGGGTTTAGATTTTGTTATGCACTCTGTAGTCAATGAGTTGTCACGCCGGTAATGCTACTGCGGCTAAATTCGTTGCCCTGAGGGCACACGATGCCGAGCCATGCCTTTTGCACCTGGGGTTGCCACCTGGCACCACCGGTATGTCCGGCCGGTATAAAAATAAGGAAGACCACCTAAAGCCGTGTTTTTAGCACTTATCTGTACATACTTCAAACAGCAAATATAAATAGAAAGCACTTTTAAATGTGTTCTAGTGAGTTAACGATCTCGGACTAATGATGAAAGTAAAGAAAGGCGAAAAGTAATCTTACAAATAAATACATGCGCTTTTGTTTAAAAACCTTTTAGTATCCTCTCCGGGCTTTCAAAAACTCTTAAAACAAACAAATGGCCGGTGTTTTCTCTTGGAAAGGTGGAAACCCTATTTGCAGCACAATGTAAATGTTGTTGCCAATGTTTTTCAGTAGATCCTGAAAGAGATAGTAAATGTCAACTGAATTGTTTTGTTTTAAAGACTATTTATCATTTTAGAAAACAATCATGACCGACATCAAACCGTTAACTGAATCAGCAGTGAGGCGGAGTCAACACAGTGGCAGCTATAATACCTGAGGCAAAGTACAGAAGCGACAGGGCGTTGCATCTGGTATGGTCTTTCAGTAGGGGGCCATAAGTCTCATCCATGTATGGGGTGTAGCATGGGGCCTCGCTGTATATTTTCAAATGTATGTGTGGATTCGCCTGCAAGCCCCCGCCCAATGATCCCTCCCACAGTACATCCCCTTTCACACAGACTCCTCGTCCTCTCTTGCTACCTCTCACACTCCTTCCAGCTACATACACGCACCTCAGGCAACGGGCCCCGATGGTCCATCTTGCCCTGCTGGCAAAGGGGAATCATCCCATCCGGGGGCAGTCAGTTGGTTCACCATCTCCTCCCATCGATCTAGATCTCGCTCAGCATTTTCATCTGTTCTAACTATGCGTAGTCGCTTTTCTTCCGCCAAGGCCCATTCTTGCAGATCCTTCCTCCACCTAGTTATCTGCGGTGGTGCAGGTGCCGTCCATTGGATCGCGATACACTGTCTAGCCAGCAGTATACCCAAAGAGACCAAGCGGTTACAAATTTTCATGTCAGTCCTCACTTTATGAAGGTCTGCCTGCAGTAGGTTGACATCCAGGCCAATGGTGTCCACGACAAACCGAGTGGGCAATGTCGAGGCTAGACCTCCAGTTTGGCGGCTGTAATTTTTATCAGCACCCGCACCACTGCATGCCAAAACCCTCCTAGCACAGGGCATGTCCAGGTCATATGTAGAAAAGCCGCCAGGCTAACATTGCATCTCATACATCACCCGAGGGTGCTCAGGGAACAGTCTATGTAGTCTCTGCGGTGTGAGGTATGTGCAGTGCAAGAATGGAATTGTGTCAATTTAAATCTGGTGTTACTCGCCACTTCCTTTACCTGTACACTGGCTCTGTCCCAATCCTGGTCCATCAGAGGGTCCGCTAAATCGCCATCCCATAGCTGTCGCGCCCACATTAGGTCATTGCGGCGATCCAGTTTCAGTGCCGCATAGGAGGCTTAATATCATACCCCTAGTAGAGCTGTTGTCCAAAACGAGCCTCAGCAACTGGGTCTCCGGAGGCTCTACCGGAAAGTTTGGTTCATAGCCCTCGTATTCTTCTGGATATTTTCGCATATTGCAAAAATTGTCCTGGGCCAGGGATAAACAGTTCCCACGCTTCTACAAAAGAGATAAAAACATCTCCCTGATACAAATCCCCCAGCGACTGGCATACCCCATCAATCCACTGGCTCACTGTGTGCATCCGCTAAAGCGGACCCAGCCACCATAAAGTTAGCGTCTTGGCATAGGTTTGGCGTTGGAGGACTCTGCACGTCGCTGCCTCTCATTCGGTCACCACCTACCGCACAATGTGTGGGCATCCTGAGGAGTCCTGAAGACCCCGCATAAGTTGCAGGGGGTGATTCGGCCCATCAACAATCCCGTCCAGTAGGCATTTCTCCCAGTTTGGGCATTCCTCACACTGTAGCGCCAAGTATTGTAGGTGACCTGCCAAGTAGTAGAGGAACACATCAGGAACCCACAGACCGCCTTTATCTAGGTCTTGCTTCAGGACATCTAGTTTCACTCTACTCCTCTTCCCTGGCCACACAAGCAATATAAGTAGGCTGTTAAGGGTTACAAAGGTGGAGCGGAGAAGGGCACAAAAAGTATTTTGTTACACATACAAGCATCACAGGAGGAGGACCATTTTGCTCAGGGCCACCAGTCCCATAACAGAGCGCGGCAGGGTGTTACAGAAAGCCATCGATGATTCTAGTCCCACTATCACCTTCCCCATATTATATTTGTATTGCCGTTCTGGCGTGTGAGCCACCTGAAGCCCCAGGTATCGGAACGCATGCACCTCCCAAGGTGCTCCTACCTCGGGTAGGTCTACCTGGTCCACTCCCTCTAGCTCTGCCAGAGGATATACCAAGTTTTCTTTGTTTGTTTACCCAGAGGCTGGACATGGCACCAAATGTTGCCATCACCTGCAAAAGTAGGGAGACCGCTGTCCTGGGCTGTCGTAAATGTACAAGGGTGTCATCTGCATACAGAGATATGATGTGTTCTGTTACTTATTCTTATGCCCTATTTGTCCATACAGGTCCTGAGATATATTGCCAGTGGCTCCACTGCCGGGGCAAATAGCAATGGGGATAGTGGGCAACCCTGCCTGGTGCCCTTAGTTATCTCTATAGAACCGAAGACTATGTTCCCTGTTCGCACTCTAGCAAACTGCGCTCCGGTCAGTAGTAGCACCCAGCGCATGAACCATGGGCCGAAACCCATACTACGCAGGACCTCCCACAGATGCACCCAGCTCAGGGAGTCAAATGCTTTTTCGATATCTAGGGCCATTGGAGCCCACTCCATTCCTTTCCCATTGATCGAGTGCAGAATATGAGACAGACGACGTAAATTCATATGCATGTCTCAACCTGGGATGAACCCACATTGGTCTTCGTGCACCAAATGCGCCACCACCCTTTGCAGCCTGTTAGCTACAGCTATAGAGAGGATGTTGGTGTCAACATTTATCATTGATAATGGGCGATATGACCCCTGGTCGTCAGGGTCCTTGTCTGGTTTTGGGATCATAACTATCAGTGCTTCCTGCATGGACAGGGGGAGAGGGCCCATGTGAAATGCCTCTCGGAGGATCTCCAGCAGTTTAGGGATTAGTTCTGCCTTGTATTATATTTACCACTCCATTGGGAGACCATCAGGTCCCTGGGCTCTGCACCTGGGCATGTTCCCCAGGACCTTCTCCAATTCCTACCCCTGTGCTCCCGTTAATCTAGGGCCATCCACTCCGGGCACCCATCTTGCTTGGTCGACAGGCCTACTCATGCCGGGAATGGGGACCTACCCCCTCAGTCATCTCTGGGGCATCCGCTGAGCTACACCCTGGATCACCGGCACCAGCAGGCAACAGTGTCAGACTTTGAAAAAACAGTCCTCTCTCACAAAGCTTAGTGTCTAATATTGATTACAGAGTTTACTGCCCTACCGGCATATCCACTACATTTTCCCCAAAGGGTTTGGCTGGTGCACGTCAGGTCTTCCAGTAGCTCGTCCTTCGTTTGTTTCCACAAAGCAAGTGGACTTGGAATACAGTTAGCGTTTTCTTTCCCTGTTAACGATGGATTTGTTTCTGCTGGAAACCACGGGCCATAGATTTAAAGCTTTGCATACATCTGTTGTTATAATGCTGCTATGCTATACTGTATTCTAAGACAGGATGAATGACGATTGCTTGAAAGAATTTAGCCTACAGAACACACTGATTATTTGCAAAGGGCAGCACGAAAACTTAATTGCTTGCAGGTATAATCAACTTTGATTTGCTTTGCGTGCTTTCATACTTTATAATAATTATTGCCATTTCATATGTGATGACACATTTGTTATAAAAAGAAGGAAGTCAAGGTAAAATGACAAAAAGTAGCATTCTTAATAGTTTTTAGGTCGAAGCCTACCAGACAGCTCAGCTGTCTGGTTGCAAAAAGGATTCTTGAGGGCATTCTGAAAGTTTCCCTCGCAATTAATTCCACCCATTGCTCACGATATGGTTTGTAACTTACATTTTCTGGCTTTCTATTTGCTGGCTTTATTTGTTTTAGGCTGTCCAGCATGTCTTTGTTCCTCCAGTGGAGCAAAGCTTGGTCACCATCATTCCTGGTCTTCTTCCAAGAGTCTTCCCTTTCTGTAAACAGGCCTTTAAATGTAGTTCTTATCAACAGAAGTCAAATGTCAGGCTCGGTCTTCTGAGGGAGTTTGATGTTTATTTCTCTTTATCGGACTTCAAAGTGAGAGGATTTATGTGACTATCTTGCAGGCACTGGGAAAGAAAAGGTTTTTTTCTAGCATTTAAATGTCTGTAAATGAGCTGTGCAAATATTTCAGAATATATCAGAATTAGGAAAGCACAAATGACGTACTTTTTTGTAATTTTGAAGTGTGGTGGAAACAAATATCTTAATACGATCAAAACAAAATCAGTCCACTAGGTTATGCCATTTCCACATATCGTTTGTGTGCTGTATAGTTTTATCAGTAAAACTGTATGTGCAAATGTAATGGTCATTTGAATTCGAAAATGTGTTGTCTGTAATGGCAGTGTGCTACCACACCATGCATACTTCACACTATGCCACTTTCTACTCTACACCACCCCACAACACAGTACTTCACTCTATGCCACTCTACAACACTCCATGACGCTCCACTCCACCACACAACTCCACTCCATGCCACTTCACTCCAGGCCACTCTACGGCACTCCACAATGCTCCACTTCACCACACTCTACTTCACTATATGCCGCTTCACTCTAGACAATTTTAATCCACTCTACACCACTCCCTGCCACTCTACTTTATGACACTCCACGACAACCTATGCCTCTCTACAACACTCCATGCCACTTTACTCCACTCATTGCCTCTCCACTCTACGCCACTAACTTTTAGCCATGCTGAACAGTAGCCGCACTAGTGTACAACATGGCTAAAACACATTGGCAAAGCCAATATCTCTTGCATAGGCGAGACCTAGTGGCTTTGCCAATGCTTGTTACATTAGCAGGCATGTCTAAAGACATCCTCCAAGTACACTTTGCAAAGGTTTGTGCTAAATACTGGTTTGAAAGTGTTCTATTAAAACACATACTAAATACAAATACATTTTGGGGATTATTGCAGTAATTACTCCTCTGTGCTATGCCATCCATAACTTCTGAAGTGGTAGGACTGAAACAAGAACCAATGCTTAAAATAAACAAACATGTTTGCTATTAATGTCATGACAAAACAAAAAGACCTCAGTAGGAAAACAGTATAAAATGTCAGTCACACAGTCACAGCTCCTCCACTAGATGAGTGCATAGCTCATCAAAGGGTATTTTCAGCATCTGCTTTTTAACCTGGCACTTCTGTCCTTACTTTCAGGTTTATTACCTGAACTGAACAGATGTTCATAGGCATCTGGGCACAGTCTGAATAGGCTGTCACACCATGCACGTTGCACATAAGTAGTATAAGTAAGAAATGCAGCAGTGCCAGAACAGAGGGACTTAATTTCCATTGGCTCACTGTCTCTTTCAATAAGCAGCATAGCTCGAATAAGGTTCCCATCTGTTCCACGCGGTGAAGTAGATTGCAAAGCGCCGTCACTTTTGAACCTAGCACATGTAAATGGCATTTCATTTCAAGGGTCCTACTCATTTAACATCAGAAGTAATGACTAATCTAGGACTGTAGACAAAGGTGACTTAGTGAGCTTGTTTTTATTAATTTTGTTTGTTGCCTTTTATTAGTTTCTATTCCCCCGAGGTTACAGAGAAAATGTGTGATGTTTTAGAAAGCTGCCCATAGTCATCTGTCCCTTTAATCTATGTACTTTAGCCCCAATTTCCCTACCTGTGTTTTGTGAATTCATTAACTTTCACAAGGTGTGCACTCTGCAGGATTGTCCTTAACAGTGGGTCATATAATAATGTTTTTATTGGTTAACCATCTACTGCTCCAGCTGAGCATCTCAAGCATACAACATGGTTGATTGTTTTACGGTTGCTCCTTTGCCACTCCTAGGTGGACACCTCAGGCATACACCTTGGCTGGTTATATGATGCCCGTTCCTATAGGTTGCTCCTCTGTAGCTAATCGATGCCCTCTTTAGGCCTTCACTATGGATTGCTTCTCTGCCGTTCCATGGTGAACCTACCAGAATACACATTACGTCTGGTTGTATAATGCCCACACTTATGTGCTCCTCCCTACTGTTCTGGGTAGACTCTTCAGACAATATACCATGGATGGTGTATTTATTTATTATTATTTTTTTACAGAGTTTTATATAGCGCGAACTTGACCCGAATCGGGTATCAGAGCGCTTTACATAGCACCAGTTGCATTACATGAGGACACATTCATTTTTGTTAGGCACGGGGAGATTACGTGATTTGCCCAGAATCACAGGATGTTCAGCGTCATTGCAGAGACTCGAACCCAGTTCCCTAGATTCGAGGTCGACCGCCCTAGCCGTTAGGCCAACTCCTCTCCCCGTATAACGCCCATATTAATGTGCTCCTCCCTACCGTTCTGGGTGGACTCTTCAGACAATAAACCATGGAGGGTTGTATAAAGCCCATACTTATGTGCTCCTCTCTATTGTTCTGGGCGGACTTGCCAGACAATATATACCATGGATGGTTGTATAACGCCCACACTTATGTGCTCCTCCCTACTGTTCAGGGTGGACTCTTCAGACAATATACCATGGATGGTTGTATAATGCCCTTTCCTAAGAGATGCTCCTCTGTCACTTCTGTTTCAGTTCCACTCCACATGCTCACTCCACATGCTATAATCAACTGAAGGTGTCGCCTACCGCGGGTACCACCCGTCTCCTTTGCCCACTTCCTATGCTCCTTACTCAATGTGGTGTAAATTGTGTGAAACACATTACTTGAAGATGTCAGGTATCTGCTGGAATGATCATCTATTCTCACACTTTTCTCCTACACAATCAACATATATGTACCTATGTGCAGCTTACACAAAGGCGTTGTCTAATTTTCCATCACCTCCAGGCGGTGGTCGACTCACTTTGAATTCTTTAGCCTGGATCACAGGAGGAAGGTTTGCTTCAACCTTTAGAAGTCGGGATCATGGAATGTGTCTTATCTGGGCACAAGCACTTCAGTTCTGACGAGGCAGAAGACATCATTCATCTGCTAAGACATGCTTGGCATCTCAGTATGCCATCCAGGTTTTTCTTCCAGTCATGCAGCTGTTAAGGTGGTTGCTGCAGCCTGGTGTAAGGTAATTAAAGCTCCATGGGTGTATGGCTGGGAGTGGCAGGTGCCACAGAGTGCTGCTTTCAAAGGTTTAGGAGTTGCAGACAAAGCAGCTCCCCTCCGATCACAGCTCCCCTCATTTAACTATTCATTTTAGTATTTTTTTAAACTGATGAAAGTGCTGGTGGTGTTTAATAAGAGGAAGCAAAGTATTTGGCGGGCCCCAGATGAACACCGTATACTTTTTTAGCATCCCTCAACAGCATATTAAATACTGAAAAGGGAATACATTGCGTTTAATCAATGCTACTCATTAGCACTGCTACTATGTCAGGCCGGTTTAAATGATCAGACTTCAATTACAAAAAGTCATGCACAAGACCGATTGACTTTGCCAATGCTCGTTTTCCTTTTTTTGCAGGTACTGATACCCTATGTGCCACCCTATCGGTAACCAAAAACTGCAGCACTGACCTGGCTCAGTGCCTTGCAAGGCACTTTTGATATCTGGGATTTATTGAACGGTATTTGCCCCTGATCAACTCCTAGAAGCAGTGTGTGTGTGAAGAGCGCAGCTCTGCCCTTTCAACCAGCAGCCGAGGCCAGTGTTGCTGCAGTGAATCCTACAGTAGAGCTACATTAGCATGGGGGCAGTCCAGTAACTGTAACCGAGGCAGGCAGTCCCCTGTGTCACGACACTCAGTGCGTAGCTCGGCTATACTTGGTCTCTGTGTGAAGGGACTGGGAGTCTCCCCATGCCTGGCCCTGCAGCCTACAATGGAGATTTGTAAAACAAACCGAGTTTACTGGAAAGTGTGTTTAAAAAGTGCTCCCCATGCCTGGCCCTGCAGCCTACCATAGAGCTTCAGCTGGCCCTGCAGCCTACCAGGGAGCTTCAGCTGGCCCTGCAGCCTACCACGGAGCTTCAGCTGGCCCTGCAGCCTACCACGGAGCTTCAGCTGGCCCTGCAGCCTACCACAGAGCTTCAGCTGGCCCTGCAGCCTACCACAGAGCTTCAGCTGGCCCTGCAGCCTACCATAGAGCTTCAGCTGGCCCTGCAGCCTACCAGGGAGCTTCAGCTGGCCCTGCAGCCTACCATGGAGCTTCAGCTGGCCCTGCAGCCTACCATAGAGCTTCAGCTGGCCCTGCAGCCTACCAGGGAGCTTCAGCTGGCCCTGCAGCCTACCAGGGAGCTTCAGCTGGCCCTGCAGCCTACCATGGAGCTTCAGCTGGCCCTGCAGCCTACCACGGAGCTTCAGCTGGCCCTGCAGCCTACCACGGAGCTTCAGCTGGCCCTGCAGCCTACCACGGAGCTTCAGCTGGCCCTGCAGCCTACCATAGAGCTTCAGCTGGCCCTGCAGCCTACCATAGAGCTTCAGCTGGCCCTGCAGCCTACCATAGAGCTTCAGCTGGCCCTGCAGCCTACCATGGAGCTTCAGCTGGCCCTGCAGCCTACCATGGAGCTTCAGCTGGCCCTGCAGCCTACCATGGAGCTTCAGCTGGCCCTGCAGCCTACCATGGAGCTTCAGCTGGCCCTGCAGCCTACCATGGAGCTTCAGCTGGCCCTGCAGCCTACCATAGAGCTTCAGCTGGCCCTGCAGCCTACCATGGAGCTTCAGCTGGCCCTGCAGCCTACCATGGAGCTTCAGC
Source organism: Calotriton arnoldi (assembly GCA_963921515.1). NCBI lineage: Eukaryota > Metazoa > Chordata > Amphibia > Caudata > Salamandridae > Calotriton > Calotriton arnoldi. The sequence continues at coordinate 1,986,497 of CAWUFW010000130.1, forward strand.
TGGCCCTGCAGCCTACCATGGAGCTTCAGCTGGCCCTGCAGCCTACCATGGAGCTGTATAGAGCAAACAGGGTTCACAGGAAAGTGTGTTTAAAAAGTGCAATCACTGTTTTTTTCCAAGGAAGCGATAATCTCACAAGTAAAATGCAGCCGTGGTAAATTTACGAATGTTGAGAAAACGTCTATGGTAAAGCTTCTGTTGACTATGTATATTGATATGCAATGTGTGTGTGCCTAGGCATGTGCACGCACACACATGTAACAGTTGTATAAGATTGTGTAATAGGATAAAGTGTCTGCCACAGAATATAAAGAATACTGAATAGCCATCCGCTACGACAAAGGAGAAAGGGTTATTTAATTACTGGAATAGAAAGTTTTTTAGTGTTAACCAGTTGCGTTAGGGAAGGGGTCTCAAACTTTTATACAGTGAGAGCTACTTCTACTCAAGGAAATTGCTTCTGAGCTAATAGCATAGCATACTTCACCGTAAAATAGTGACCATGGTCCACATGTGCGTAGCTTTTTTTCGGTCGCAAACGGACGATTCACTTAAAAAATGAAACAAACGTTTAATTTCCCTTTTTTGAAACACATCATGTTTTCCTTTAAAGAAAACGGGCTGCAGTGAAAAAAAATTCTTTGCTTTATTGAAAAGGAAACGTAGACATGGTGGTTTGCTATCCCCAGCAGGCCGCCATCCCTGTGTTTTTTAGCAATTCCGAATGGGTCGCAAATTGCGACCTCTCATGAATATTAATGAGGTAGGTTATTTGCGACCCACTGGGAATCGCAAATAGCGTTAAACACACTGTTGTACATAGCTGTTTGCGATTTCCTAATAGCGAATCGCAAAAATTCGCTATTCGGAAATCGCAAATCTAAAGCTACGTACATGTGGCCCCTGATCTGTTAACATTACACTAGTGACCGACCACCTTAAGCAGGATTATTGGTAATGACCACCCAATCATTTCAGGGCACCAACATCTTTAAATGTAACCTTTGTCATCTTCAGATAGTCAGCTTTCTGAAAATACACATTTTAATCTCAAAAAACAGTTTTTGTTTTTGGCAAACAAACTCCATTTTCCAGATGAAAAACAATTTCTGGAAAAATATCACTTTTGCTTTCAAAAGATCAGTTTTCATTCTTGGGAGGCGCACAGTCCCCAAACATAAGCTTGTCATTTTCAAGAATTCACATGCACATATGCCTCACAAGGTTAGATTCTGCTTCAAATGACCAGGCATTGCAATCAAAGGCCATGGATGCTCACCATAACTGCTTGGAAGCCTGTGGTATGCCAATCATGCTCACCATCATACAATACCCCCACTGTGCCAATGCTGGACAACAGAATGGCTAAAATGCCCACAATATGCCAGTCATAGACAGTATTATGCGCAGGGTGGTTGCCATTGTGTCAGGGATGGCTTAAATTTAGGCCAGTCATACTCTTAATAGATCAAGGATGGCTGCCATTATGCCACAGCTAGACCAAGATTGCCTAAAATAGATCAAGGATGACTACTATTATGCCATTACTACTATTTTTCCTTGAACAAATACATTTGTGCCAGAGATGATCACCTTATGATGGGGTCAGTATATACTTTTAGGGGGTCCTTAACACCAGGCATAGCTTCCAGGTATCAATAACATTTGTTTGTATAGAGGAGGGGACACAATGACAGACAGACACAGTCTTGAGGCTCTTAATTGTCTAGGCCCTTGACCCAGACTGGGTACTGCTCTAGCTACCTTTAATATACATATATCCTCTGAACGGGGTACTGGGTGTGGCTTTACCTCAGAGTTATTGCTAGGGTGCTCATGAGATACCAGTAGCTCCCACACTACTCATTAGAGATCCCAGCATAAAAGTTGTGGGTGCTAGGATTTTGCTACAGAAAAGATTGTGAAGTGACTACAGTATTGATATCTAAGGACAGAAACTGAATGTGAAAGAATAACACATTTTCTTAAATCTAATCCATCTAAGACTTGAAATCCTTCCAATCTTTGGTACCTTCAATCTTTGAGGATCATACCTCTGGCCTTTGTCCCTAGGTGCTTTCCCAAACGGGACTTCCTCCGTGAACAATTTGGGGATCATTATTGCTTCCAAGTGAAATTTGGATAAACAAATTGACTCTGTAACCAGATCTTGTTTTCTCTATATCCACATCTTATAATGTATTATGCCCATCATTTCATTTTTACAAATGATCAAGGTAGCTAATGTCTTTATCCAAGCTCATCTGGATTATTGTAACCAAGCTTCATTTGGTCTGCCCCGATATTCCTTCAATAGACTCCAAAAGATTCAAAGCATGGCAGTCAGTCATATTCAACCTGAAGAAATGCTAATCTGTAACCATATACCAAAAACAGTTTGAATGGCTTCCGGTGCGAAAACACATCTTTTTTAAGTCAGCATGTATTATATTCAAGATCTGTCAGGGCACTGCCCCCAAATTTCTAACAAAGTTAAACAAAATGTCCCTTACAAAACCTTTCTATCTATCCAGAAAAACAATTCTGAGACCCCTCGCTTTACGTATTTAAAGTGGGGTGGTGAGGCCTTTCGACTACAGAGTTCAATTTTGTGGATTCAAATCCCACCATAAATCTAACTTTTAGGAAAGCCTTAAAGAGATGGCTTTTCTGGTGGTAAGCCTAACCTAGAATCTTAAAATCAAACACAGATGAATTAGCACCAAGAGTGAAAGTTGCACTATATAAGAAACCATAAATAAAATTATTAATATTGTTTATTTATTTTAAGTCTGGGAAAAGAAAGTAGATATGTGGGCCAGGGCAGATGAGAGGGTGCTCCAGGGGGAGGATGCCCGAGGCGTTCGTCATCACCCTTTAGCAGACCTATGGAAGGAAGTGCTGAGAGCATGGGATAATAGGCAAGAAGGGCTATCGGGCGAAAGTGGAGTGGAAACAGAGTGTAGAAAGTGCCTACTGAAACCGTGCAGGTAAAACGAGGGACATGACAGATAGAGGCGCTGATCGAGTGGTGGTTTCCCCCCTCCTTTTTCTTTTCCACTGTACATTGTAGAACCCCCCCCCATGGGACAACGTAGACCCCACCCCTCTGAGATGACATCTCATTCATTTAACTGAAGTGTGAGAACCCATCGGACGACGCATAGTTACACGGTTTCCCAGAGTTTGGGACTCATAGAATTTGTATTGTCAGTTTAATATGTCTATGTGATGCAATAATCTTTGTGACTCCCCGGGGAACACACTGATGGGGAGGAAGGGGAGCGATTATCCAAGAAATGGTGGTAATAACAGCAACACTATTTATATCATGTATTTGATGGCATATGGTTCTGAAATGCGACTGTATGATTGCTGTTATGAAGCAAGCTGACTCCAGTTTGATGTATGCCCTCCCCTTCTGTAGACCTATTGCAATATAATCGAAAATACTAATATAGACATTTTTTTTTTAATAAATAAGGGTGAGGGCAGTAAGAATGGGTAGGCTAAGTGATGTCCATGTAAGTCTCTGCCAAGTCCCTCACACTACAAGGCTGCTGGGTTCCAGGGGTGCTGCATACCTCCATTGTCTATGAGGCACGTCAGTGAAACGGTCACCGTCAGCCCTTCCATTGCCAGTACCGTTCAGAAAGCCTTGACGTTCCTAGACAAAAGAATGAAGTCCCTCTGTATCCCTGTCTGATCCAAGCATCACTCATGCTGTTGTGCTGTCTACCTTCTCTTGTGTTACTCTCCAGAGTCCATTACCATTCCAGGAACATTAACTGATGTGCAATCTACTCAAGCTCTATAAGTGCCTTTGGAAAAAAAACAGGTAAGGTCCTGCCCACAAATGTATAAAAGTTGAAGACAATTGTCTTGGCATTGAAGTATGTAGTACTAGTGCTCTGATCCAAGATGCTGATGGCCCACACAGACAATGCAACAATGACTTTCTACATCAGCAGACTACAGGGCACCCATTCCCCACTGCCCTACTAGAGGGAAAAACATCCTTTACACCTCAGGCAAAAACGCGACCTGCCTTTACTCTGCAGTCACTACCCTGACTGCGACGTTACTACGCGTTCCTTTACGACGCAACTCGTTACGACTTGCTTTAGGGGGCGTGTTGTTGGATTTTAAGCGCAACACCTTCCCTACTGATACACTGACTGGAGTTGGAATAGTAATTTATACTATTTCAAATTCCAGCGCACCCCTAAGGCAAGTCGTTGTAACGACTTGTGTGGTAACGTCACAGTCGGGGTAGTGACTGCGGAGTAACTGCATGCATGGGAAATGCATGCAGGGTTCCATCATACATCTCTACTAGAGATCTATGGACACTCATCAGTTGATGCAACACCTGTAGAATTTACATTTGATTTGCCAGGTTAAATTTGTTCTGAAGCCACTTTTCTTTCTGATGGAATGAAGTACCAGGAAGTGAACCTCAATACCTCATAGACTGAAGGAAAGGCGAAGGAAATATTACTGCAATGGAATACATTCAGGTCTCTCAGGCTCCTTATTCCCAGAGTCCTGATGATGATCCCATGTTTCATAACGGGATTGGAACACAACATAAAGCGCAAGCCCTCTCATTTTTTGTATTTTAATCAAACGGGCCATGCTCTTGATTTCATGATACATGCACTGATCACTTTATTCACTCATGTGTATCCCAGTAAAGAAAGCATTGAGCACGTTTGCCACTGCCATCTGTTATTGATTATAATTTGTATGTTTTCATTAAATGACAAATGGTTATAAATATCGTTGTATGTGTATACTAGGGTCCACGGTTTCTGAAATTATTTGATTATCCCAGTTCCCTAGTGATTCTGAGGTTCGCTTTGTTCTTGAAAACAGTTAAGACGCAATCTACTGATTGCAAGGGCTCATTTGATCTTTAGACATATCCAGTGAGTTTTTCCTTTTTCCCCTTAGCTTGATACAATAATATGTTTGATTTTACTTCAGCATATTTAGAGGATTACATAAAAAAAATCCTCGAAGGCCCATCTTTAATTTACAGATGATGTGGAAAGCATGTCCCCTCTCTCCACCAGTCTTCCCAAACAATTGGAGAAATGTCACAAAATATACACCCAAATGCAGCTCATGAAAAAATAATGACTGCGTACCTTAAGGCAAACATTATTTCCATGGGCTTGCAAGGCAAAACCATACCGAGGGTTTTCACGGAGGACAAAGTACAAACCAGGATTTAGCAACACAGTGACAACTTGGTCAAGATACTGGATGGTCATGGGCATTGACACAGCTCTCGAACATTCTAAAAAACTACTTGAAGAGTTTGCAGAGCTTGAAAAACAAATCAGAGAGTCTGATGTGATCTCTGATGCCAGAGCAGCTCTTGATAATGTAGAGAAAACCATCTGAGAATTCAATTGATTTGAACAAGAGAAGAAAGCAAACAAAGAAAGACTTCACAATTATAAAGGAGGACGAACTTACCCCAACTTGACAGATAATTATTACACCAATAGAAATTACTTCAATCCCAATTTCAGGCACCCGTGGGGCCACTTTAATCAACAAGAAAAATGTGTCACCTTTTCTGAAACCTCGGAGGACTACAGCGACAGCACTGAATCCAGGGAAGGGACAAATGGCACCTCCATACGAAGGGGACAATGACAATGTTTACAAACAGGCCAACCACAACCCTTAGGCAGAGGGAGAGAGAAGGGACAGAGATGGTTTAGCAGTGCACCAGGGGACAGACAAGCATATCACAAGTACTATCAATTGGGACCAGCAGAGGAATAATGAACTCCCAAAACATTCTGATTTTCAACCTCTCCTCTCCTCTGTTATCATTCTCTGAAACTACGTTACTGAGCAAGGGCCTGCCCTTCATCACCACTAGAACCAATTTCCTTGAGTTAGACTGAATTCTTGAGATTCTTGTGTAAAATGGGGCTTAAAGCCTTCTTTGAAGGCAGACCCTGCACATCCAGGTCACAGATCCCTGGGCTAAGACCACCATCCACTTTCGCCTCCGCCCTACTGACAACATTCTCACCAAAGTCATCTCCTTTGAGAAATGAGTTCTGAGAGAAATCTATCCTCCAACACAAGTGGATTTTCACTTCATACAAAAGCTCCAATTAAGAACGTTAAGCTTTATACAGACTTAAAGAAGACACGTCGGTGATAAGATCAACTGACAAGGGGGTGGGGGGGGGAGGGTAGTGTTGCAGGATGTCAATAATAACAAATCTGAAACACATCGACAACCGTCCAACCCTGAGCATCATGTCAAACTCTACAAGATCGACTAGAGAAGTCCAAGCAGAAATTCAGAAACTAACCACCGATGCACGTGATGCTGGCTGCTGGAGGAAAAATGAATTAACATACTTTAACGTAAAAAACCCAGTCTTGTGCACTCTGCAGAAAATTCATAAGCACTCAGACACTCCACCAGGTAGACAGACTGTTTCAAGATGGGGCTCCATTCTAGAACAGATTGGACAGCAAGTCGACTTCTTTATTAAACCTTTCTCCCCTCCGACTGAATGTTACATCAGAGACAGTATGACTTCATAAATAATTTTGGACACCGATTTCAACCAGTCTGAATGCATACTTGCCACACTCAACATTGAGGCACTGTACACTAACATTCCATAGGCTGAGGTATTAATGTCATCTCCAATACCCTGAACACCAGATCCAGACCTCAACAAATGCCTATCTCATTCATAATCGCTCTCTCGAATCTGGCATTAACTCAGAACTTTTTCCCGTTTTGACAAATACTTTTTTCTCCAAATCAAAGGGACATCAATGGGAGCAGTTTTTTCTCCTAAATTTGCAATTCTGTAAGTGGACAATAAAGAATCGACTATCATTTTAGCGCCCACAAATCTCATCAGGAGCTATATATTATTTTGGAAAAAATACACTGACAACATTTTCTTGATCGGACAGAGGGCCCACTTTCTCCTCACTCAATTTCAGAACTGACTTAGCCAGAACTGTAACAATCTTAAATTCACGACGCATGCTGACAAGGGGAAAGTGGTTGAAAATGGTTCACTCTTCACTACTCTGTTCTGCAAACCAACGGAAAAGAACACCCACCTGACATATTCTAGTTACCACCTTCGTTCACCCAAGGACTAACTACTGTATAGCCACTTCTTGAGGATCAGGGCAAATGCAAATTAAAGACAGACTTATTCAGAGGCAGAAATATTAAGTATTAAACTAGATTCAAGAGGCTCTGTCAAAAGCCTGGTCAAACGCTCAATGAAAAGAGTGCGGTGCTGTCCTAGGAGTACCTGGTTGACATTGAAACAAAAAGAACAATCAGAGAGAATTGTAATGCGAGACAACTTAGCTGTGTAAATATCTCGCTGCCGCCTCCAGGTTGTAGGCACAGAGCTTTGTATTTATCCTTTTCTTGTTTCTTAACAATAAACAATAAAACAGAACCGATCCCAAACCGGCTTCTAATTTCATCACTAAATGTATAAAAAAGCACTGAAAAATTGTTGAAAGCTCGAAACTTTGGAATCTCGTATGTTTGGGTTTAACAAAGGAAAACATTTGAGAAAATCTTCTTCTTGCAGCCATCCCAACCCACTTTGACCCACCACTGGGGGGGGGATCTCCTTTGGTCGCTGTACATCACAAGCATGGCAGCTAAAGTGCTCATTCACCATTGACCAAAACATTGATCCTAGGAGCCAAAAAAATCCCCCTCAAGAATGTCTCGAATTGCAATACCAGCAACGTGGTATACACTCTATTATGTTGTTGCCAATTACTGTATATCTAACAAATAAAAAAAAAAATTGCATCGCCCAACACAGGAGCCATCTCCAATTGATTGAACATTTCATTGAACATGGTCATTCAGAAGACGACATTAGATGGAAGGTCATATCTGTCATATACACACCTGAATGAGGAAGCAACATTGAACAACTTCTCAACAATGAAGAACTAAAATGGATTCTGAGATTGGAGACAATGAGATCTGGACTCACTCACTCGATTGTACCGCACTGATTTAGAGACAGTACTCCACTTCTTACTGAACCCCAAGAATAAGTTGCTTGTAATTAAGCCTGTATATAATAGTATGAATCTGGTTGCCACATTTTAATGTATATGCTTAGTTAGGCTTCACATTTTCATATCCTTTCTTCTCAATGTTTTGCCTCCAGGGTAGGCATATCACACTCCTTGGTCTTTCTCCAAAATAGTTTGCCACCTCTCCTTCACTGAGTGCAGGGCCACTCCGACTTCTTTTTTTTGTTTGATAGACTATGGTTCCTTTCCCAATTTTAATATCACACCTGCAAACGAGGGTTTCATTTTCTCTGTTCTGTGCTCCTCTTGCCTCCCTGCTCGGTCTCTTGCTCAGTTCCAAGATGGTTGCCTATTCACAGACGGCCTCTCTTCTTACATTTAGCTCAGTCTCACATTGACCCCATGTCACTTGACTGAGTGTGCGAACTTCTGGACCTGCACTCGCTCTTATGAACTCACCGGAGGCTCTTCCAATAGCCTATCTCGGCTAACCTGCGAGCCGGTATAATTTAGTTTGGTCCTATTGGATGCTGCACCATTCTCTACACCAGCTGTCCATAGCCACCTTAGATTCGCTGCAAAGCATCAAACCAGCTGTAGCTGCCTCCTATTGCAGCAGACTCGCAGCATACCAAGGACCGGCCACATCCAACTGCCCCATTTTTCAGGTAATCTCTTCCTCAAGTGGGTTCTTGCACATCCCGCTTTAGCCCCTATATGTACTACAGCATATTTTTTAATACTTTTCTGACAGGTACAGTTACTTGCTTCCATAATTGTGTTCCCCAGCAGCCAGGATTTTCGACTATTTTGCCTTCCCATCCAACTGACTAGGTGAGCCCTATTTTACACAATTCTCTGCTTCAATTTCATCTTGCATCTTGAGTTCTCTCTAACATCTCTTCTTTCATAATTTTTGTAGTGTTTGTATCTCTACCTGTAAGTGATTTGGAAACACACGTATACAATTGTTACACAATTGTTTTTTATATATTTTTATTCTCTTTTTATGTTCTCTTTCAGCTTTCTTGGGCTTCTTTTTCCCCATAGTCCTGATGATGATCCCATATTGACATTCAGCACGGAACCTTTAATATTTTGTATTTTAATCAAACAGCCCATGTTCTTGCTTTCATGATACACACATGGATCACTCTACTCACACGTGTGCGTTGCATTAAAGAGAGTACCACGTACATTTGTCACTGGCACCCATTCTTGAATATAATTTGTACATTTTCGTTAAATGACAAATAGTTATACATATCGTTGTATGTGTATATCATGGACCACCATTTCTGAACTTCTTTGATTACACCAGGTCCCTAGAGATTCTTGGATTCCCTGTATTCTCGAAAACAAACTGCCCTTTTCCTTTGTCATACTGCATCCAATTAGGCGTCACAAGAGCATGGCTTGGTAATAATTGACCAGATGCTAACCCCAAGTCTCACTCCCTAGGGAGCATCATGCATAGGGCCTGTCCTATTCTCACTCTCTTGCCCTGCCAAATAAAGTCAGAGCAATAGCTATGGAGTTTCACAATTCTCCTTTGGAAATACTGTGGGATCGCCTGGAAGGTATAAAGAATCTTTGTCAGCTTGAATCACCACTCTTTCCACTAAAATAAAACAGATGTTTCAAAGTAGCCAGGCCCACTTTGAATGTTCTTAGAAGAGTTGCTGCTTTAGTGTCTCATATTTCCACTAGACGAGGAAACCACCAATATCCTACGTAGCAAACTTGGTGAGATGACTAACAGAAGGGAGAAGATTCCACCAATGACTTCTATACCTCTGAATCCACAGTCAAGTAAGACCCTCAGGATTGCATAGGTCAATCTTGAAACCCGAAATGCATTGGGAGCTTTTGGTGCCTGGTACCCAGCAAGATCATAACTGAGAAATAATACTCTAAGGCTTATTTGGATATTCCACCTTCCAAGAACCCCAAGTACTTCCTCATCACCAAGGGATTAAAGATATGAATTCTTCTCCCCTCCTACTTACGTTCATCAGTTATAGGCCCTTTTTCGTATTGTCCCCGACCTACCCAACATGGATCAAGCCCGCTTGATCAGAATGTACCGGAGTGCGTTTAACTCCTGGCATCTTTTTTGGGATACTTTTTATTGCAGTTTTTTCACAGTAAAGAAAGAAAATTGTAGCAACCACACGTCACACTACTTATTCTAGGGATGGACAATCGAAACCTGGTTAATCTACGGAATATCCTTTGTATAAGGATGCAAGACCATGGCAATTTAGGATTGATTGCACTCCTATACACCCCTCTACTTCAGATTTTGTCCTTAATGAGAGAACCTCAAAAAAATTGCACTGGTTGATCCTTAGGTATTTTTATCAGAACAAATACCAAGTACTAGATCCCACTTCATAACCACATATCAGAAAACGATATCCATAAGCGCTCCTTCAATTAGAGACCTCCTCCGTTCAGACAAGAAAACAATTAGATCTGGATGAGGGGCAGACCCGTTGATGAAGCATGCCCACATTGGTGGGTGATGGTCTCACATCTTTAGAAAAGGGATATCCCTCAGATTAGCCAGGTTTCCATCTTCCATCCCTAAAATAGGTGGGCTCACGATAACTTGCAGATTATCAGTACTTTCATTGGGAGGAAATGTAGCAGACCTTCATTCAAATTCCTCTCACTCTTCTCTCTTATTACAGACTACATCAACTGAGTCAGTTCCTTAACCAGCATATATGTGTATTATTTCACAATCCGGTCCCGCTAGTAGGGGTGACATCTCGCCCTCCCAATGTCATTGTGATGCATCATGTCCAATATATGGCCTTTGGTCAGATCTGTAATGGGCTTTCCATATACCCCATAATTGTCACTTTTTTGACAGCCCCTGCTGTCATAGAGCCCTTTTTCAGCTTCTATGATCCATTTCACTATACAAACTTTTCTGCATCAGAGAGACTTGGTTCTCCCACTCCTTTGGTAAACTGCATTTAGCGAGCAGAAACCCCATGAAACCGAGTTTAAGCCTATGCCTTCGGAGAGCAAAATCATTGGGTAGATCAAGGATAATGAACTACTGCTCTGGTGTCTAGTGCCAGTGATAATTGCTCTACTATTTTGTGCAAACCTTGACAATCCTGAATTCCCAGATTGTGTGCAAGAAAATGCCTGTGTCCTCTAACAGTTCAGGCATTTGTCATTGATGTCAAACTCATTCTATGGTTTAACGTTTTCAAAAATTATTTTCAGTTATACACATGCCATCACCTACAACCCATTGGCCGGCAAGGGACATTGTTAACAGCATTCATCAACAATAAGGAAAGAGACTTCTCCTTCTAACTCCCTCTCACTCCTCTCTCCTCTTCAAACGACAAAATTTGTGTAATTAGTTAAGGGTCTGTAGGAGAGCTGGCTATATTTGGTGATGGTTGATGTATAGCAAAACCAAAGGGGATGATGGACGGAGTGTTGAACATTGCAAGCACTCACCCCCAGTCAACTGATCTGGGTTTAATCCATCATCATTCTTTAGCTCACTCCGCCACCCCAGTTCAAACATGGCCATATGCAAATCAGTCTAACCCTGTGCCTCATGGGAACAGTCCAGCCCGAACTGCCAAGCCATGTCTTCCCTGGACCGGAAACAAGCATCCTGGGACCAGTTTCTGGCTTACAGCCGTCATCAGCCAGGCTATCTTGAATCCAGTGGCAAAGTGAGCAAGGGACCCACGTCTGGGCATACCCTGCCAACTTAGGGCGAACATAGCAAAACCAAAGGGGATGATGGACGGAGTGTTGACCATTGCAAGCACTCACCCCCAGTCAACTGATCTGCTAGTTGCTGTATATTCAAGACCAATGTTATACCATAGAAGAGACCTAGTGTGATGTGCTGCGAGGGTCTTCTAGAATACGTCGTATTGCTTTAAGATATTGCAGAAAAGTAAGTTATCTATATTGCAGGACAGAATCACAACTACTGGGATCCAATTTACCTCATAGGATTTGAAATTGCAATCAATGGAGAGTGTGATTTTTTTCAGTGTGATTTTTTCCATGGCAAGGGAGTCCCAAAATGTAGTCAATCAATTCCTCAGTATGGGCACTGCATGCTACCCCCAACATGACAAGATCAATTGCATGGCAATAACAATGGTGATAGTAAGTTGTTTACCTCTCATTAATCTATGGGGGAGAACCTGGAAAGGGCAGACCTAGGAGAATCACTTCCAGATACCTTGGTATCTGCACTGCAAAAGCAAAGGTCTAGTTCTTTAAGAATGTCTTCCCAGTACCTATGTACCTTGGAAAACTTCTGTAGCAGGTGAATCACCTTTTCTGGGTTTCTAAATTTAGCTCCCATTTTTTAAGTCATCCTCTAACTTTACTCAGACTGTATCACCCACGTTTACATTCAGCTTTTTGACACATTGCCTCTCACCATATCTTCTCCTTCATTCTTCCTGCAACTTTCCTGCATTCTTCCCCACATACTCAGATATACATTTGTGATAAGAATTTTTCTCCATTACCACAGACATTCATTTTGACGTCAGTTCTGAAGACTCTTTGGGACCTCTCAAAGAAAGGAGAACCTTTGGTAGATGAATGAGGTGTGCTGCAATAAGCAGTTAACACGTCACACGTGCATCTCTGTATATTCAATCTATTCCTCAAAGTGAACTGCACACAATCACCAACTAATCATTTGAATCTTCCCAGGTAGCACTCTTGTATACTATACCATAGTTCTAAAGAAATGTTTTCAGCGCATCTCAAATGAATTACACACCATTATCAGATATTAGTTCCTTTGGTGGACCTTCTCTTGTAAATAATTTTTATAGCAGGTGCACTACTGTTGAAGTGGCTTTCCACATGAAGTCTACCTTAATCCACTTTAAAAAGTAGTCTACTGCAACGAGAACATAATTATTCTCGCTTAATCCTTCAAAAAATCCTAAACAAAGTAATCCCTAATTTCACCCAAGACTGGTTGGGTAATTCAAAATTCACCATAGCTTGAATCCTGCTCACTAACCGTTTACCATGCAATCTACATGGAGGGCATCACTCAACTTTTATCTCAACATCTCTGTTCATACTTGACCACCAAACTGTTTCTTTCAAATCTCTTTTACAGTTCCTCATGCCCAAATGTCCCCTGTGAACTCACCCCACCAATCGTTTAATCTTTTTCTCAAAACACTAGGTGGTAACAGTTTATCAACTTTAAATATCAATTTGCCTTCAACAGACAATTTTGGACTTATCTTCACAAAGCTTTGCAATTCTTTCAATAAATTATTTTCACTTGGCCATCCCAACACGATGAACTCTCGCCATTTTTTTTTGTTTGAATTTGTTTATTGAGTCTTAACATTTCAGGTACAATTAAACAGAGCTTCTTATTTAGAATTTCATGCATATATATACTTGCACAGTTTCGGCTAGCAGTTTTGTACTGACATTTGACTTTATACATAGTTGTTACATATGCGTATTACATTCCTGATGTTACATGCCTATTGATTCAGTCTGTATTGATCATATGCTTCCCGTGGTACACCTGTGAACATGTGCCCCTGGTTTGGGAGTTATGTCTGCCTTCGCTATTGAGGGTCGTAATGTAATGTCCCGGTGATAGGGTTACGCTTTCTATCAATTGGTATCGAGGCCATAACTGCCAGGTTGCATCCCTGACTCATAACTTTGGTATTTAACTAGGGTGATAACGAGGTGGTTAGCGGGGGGTGTGCAGGCGGGGGGGTTCACTTTTGATAGTTTGTGACCATCTGGTGGTTCTTGGCTGTGTGTGTAGGGAGATGTGGCCGTTACACCTGCGTTATCTTGGGGTTGTGGTAGTGGTGCTAACTGTGTGATGCTCTCACTGATGTGTTCGGGCCGACTCGTTGTGCCTGTCTGCCGACTTCAGCTAGATAGTGGATGCTGTCTGGGGTGGGGATGTCACGGATGGCTCTTCCCGTGTGGTTTGTTGGTTGAATTGATGTAACAGTTGTGCCCATTCCATGGATATGTGGTGCTTACGTGTTCCTTTCACCTCCTCGGCTCGTAGCACTTCCTCCTCCGCTGCACCCCATTTCCTAACCGCACCCACCCAGGCCTCCATTGGGGGTCCCTCCGGGGCTCGCCAGTACATGGCTATTCTGCTCTTTGCCAGTAGCAGAGAAAGGGACATGAACCGGATCTGTACCTTTTGAACTCTCTCGCCATTTGTAAAGAATCATCTATTTCCAATAATCTTTCCTAAGTGATACGATTCTCACAACTATCTGCAGCATTTGCTACAAAACATTCTACATCTTCTACATTGTTCACATCACTATGAGCACTGTCCTGCAGGGATAAATGAGACATGCAGTCTATCCCCTTGTTCTTACTGCCTGGTATGGACTCAATCGCAACATTTTATTCAAACATGTGCTCAACCTTAAGATCCTAGCAGTCGCCTTAGAAGAATGCAAAATATCAACCTTTCAAAATATCCATCACAGGTTTGTGATCTGAGGGAAGCAGGGTCTTCTTACCCCAAACATATTTCCTAAATCTGTTCACCTACCAAACACAAGCCAATAGCTCCTTTTCGATCACTGAATACATTTTCCTAGATCTCCGAGTGTCCTAGAAGCAAATTGCGATGGTAACGTCACAACTTTCTTTTCGTTGTTTGCGACTTCAGCTCCAATGCCCTTATACTGACATCTGCAGTAATGCAGACCTCTAGAACAGAATCAAATCTACATAGTATGGGTGCTGCACGTAACTCTTTCTTGAACTTAGCAAATGGTTGCTCTTGTTCATCATTCCAAACTACTCTTCTTTCTGATGTTCTCTGGTGACAAAACATGACCCAAATATTCCATTCTGGAGCAGTGTTCTCAATGTCAATTCCACTTTATCATTATGTTCCATTATCCCTAGCAAAGATAGGGATGTCATCTTGGAACACATGTATCCTTTGTGTACTATTAAACATTTTTGCCAATAAAAGGCCAACGGTCAACCTACTCAATTGGTACAAACCATCCGGCATTGTAAACACAGGTAGGTGTCTCGATCTTCGGCTGGTGTTATCCAATGACATGTTCATATCAAATCTAATTTTGTAAATATCTTGGCATCCTGCATTGATGCAATCATCTCTTCTATTCTAGGTAATGGGTGACCACTGACCCTTATTTCCTTATTTAAACTTATGTTGATACACACACTCAAATCATTTGACCTTTCCCACCCCCCCCACTGTTTTGTGACCACTTTCAGGAACACTCAAAGAGATGATTCCAAACGTTTATTTAACTTTGTCTGCACACATTTTCTCAAAATATTTGGATAATATCCACCCCCCACTTAACACTAACTCAACACCTAACACTCCTCAACTTATGTTTCGCTGATGGCTTTCTTCATTTTAATGACTTGAGCACATCTCCCAACTCCTTCATACTCTCACAAAGTTTCACCAAGATCTTCTACACTTTTGTATTAAAATGTATGATCCCCACTTCCTTAACTATCTCATTCTGACACATACTGGTGTTATTTATTTCTACAGTAATGTGCTGTTATTTATCTTGCAGTTTTAACGTATCCAGCATTCCTTGGTGAAGTAATCCCAAAATATCCTGTGCCTTCTGAGTGACATAAATGTCTGCCCAAAAATATGCGTCCAACTAACATTTGTTTGATAAAGGCTATAGGTATAACTTCTGACAGTGCAAATTGCGGTCTTATCCACGCTCTATACATTGTACAGCATGATAGGTAAGATAAAGCTTCAATGAGGTCTACGCAGATGGGGGAAGCCAAACAGAAACTAGTCCCAGATCCTATGAAGGTGGATGAGAGTAATCTCTGTAATAGGTGTGGCTCTTACAGGCATATTGCTAAATTCAATATTTTGTCCAGCTATACATAAATCCTGTAGCAGATGTGAGAAAATGGGTCATTTCGTTAGAATGTGCAAGAGCAACAGAAAGAAACCAAGTGTGTTTGCAGCAAGCGAGGAGAATAGTATGACCAAAAGAATTCATAATTTGGTTCTTTTTCTAGGCGTTTAAAGGATGGTAGCGAACCTAAATAAGAATGTGTTTGGTATATTAAAGCGAACATAGTGGTGTATGGAATTATTCTTAATTTACTAGTAGATTCTGGTGCCAAATTATCTATTGTTTTAGTACGATTGATTTCCTTCACTTCTCCCTGAGGTGACTGTATACTGTTAGCAATGTCAACTGCTTTCTGTAGGAAATCTATTTACTTGATAACAGGCTTTCTTTAATTTTCTTTGTCAAAACACTACCGCCAGCTGATGATCTCTTATCAATGATTCTGCCAACAGACCAAATTCACACTGTGACTCAAGACCCCTGATAGTTGCTACATATGTATCCAAACCTTCTCCTGCAAATTGTTGTCTGTAAAATAACTTTTGTTTCCTGCAAACCAAGCTTTGTTGTGTCACAAATTGATTTTCTTGAAGGGGAAGTGCTTTCTCAATTTTTTAAACAACTTGCTTTTCTGCTGGTATGATTTCTTGAAGGTGGCCAAATACTTTCTGACTTTTCATGCCGAAGCAATGTTTATTGATGAAACTCTTCCTGCTTTCCATTAAACAATGTCTATCCATAGCTCCTAGACATATATTGAAAGCATGGTACCACACCTTCCATTGCATCGGAGGTTCTCCTCAAATTTGTAAAAATGGTGGTGGAAATTACATAGCCTCCATATTTACTATGGATAAAATATAAACCTGTGCACTCAAAGTAACAATAGACGCTCAATCACCAGTGTTAAAGTTCACCTTTATTTGCCTCTCCCTGCCTCCATTATCATGCATGAAACCACAGTTTACAATATGAGATGCTAAACAATCCCTTTTCTCCACTTGCCTGGAAGTACTACAAGATGTCCTCTTCCATTGTACAAACGCAATCCTGTGGAAAGTAATAGGTTTCAGATGCGCGCGCATATGCAGTTCATGACGTAGGAGGCGGATGAGAGGAGACGGAAGAGAGTTGCGGGACCTTAGTCGACAGCTCGAGGCCGACGTGGGGCAAAGCCGCATATTTCCCAGATAGTGCTAAACTACACATTCTATCGTGCATGACGGAGTCACCCGCGAGATTTAAACTGATGCAAGTGGCGGACCCCCGGCCTTAAATCATAGAAGTACGTGAAGCTAAATTGTGTTCCCCATTCGAAGTGACTACGCCGCATTTTTCCAGATATCCAAGGACATTGATGGATTATCCATCATCGTTGTATAGTGAAAGCTCTAACGTCATCCCAGTTTGACAGCAGTACCCGTGGGACACGTTGGTAATAAATCCAAAACCGTTTGACTTTCATTTATGCGGCATCTATCCTGACGTAGTGGAACAATATAATCATAGTTCCCCAGTACGTGTACTTATTGTCCCATTCATACTGCATCAGCACATTTCTAACATTAGAGGACTCTCTTCTAATTTAAAGAAGGTCTGTTCCTTTACATGGCTACCTGATGAAGGCATAACTCCGAAACGCGCATAGACACGAATTTCGTCAGCCATGACAGTTATAAATGTTTAATTATGACAATGTATTCCTATACTGAATTGTAGTTATTCATATATACAGTACATGTTTTATCTGAAAACAATATGCCATTCATTCTCTTTATTCTTGTACCATTTAAATCAATTGTGCATAAACAGTCGCAGTATAAATGAACGAATGAGTGTGCCTGCGTAGCAAAAGAGCAACAATGGACTAGCACTTTGTTCAATAGCTACTCAGTCTTATCAATTACATTGTACCATGTACTTTTAGAATATTCTCTGTTCCTTATTTCCCTTATTGAAAAAAATATTCTTATATAAAAAATAAAAAAACATTGTGATCTAAACAAAACATATATTTTTGATATTTACTTGGTTGATTATATATTTTGTTTTGTGAATTTATAGGTCCACTCCATGTTATTTTGCATTTCCTAAATGTTTTCTTCACTTGAAAGTAATAGGTTGCCAACAATTTTCTTCTTGAAATGGTCGGCACATCAAAGGAAGTAGCTTAACTTCCAGCTTGTGAAGCAGTAGAGTGAGGTCGTGTAGGTGTCACTTTGTCTTACTTGCCTCACTTTGTTTTTGCTCTGTTCACACAATGTGGACCTTGATCCACCTCTGTTTACAGAAGACCAATGGCAGGTGTCATTACATTTCCTTTTCCTTCAGCATACCTCTTTGGCACACTCCTTGTCATTCAAACACAGACTAAGGGCCTGATTTAGATCTTGGGGATGGGATAATCAGTCAGAAAAGTTTACTGATATCCCGTCCGCGGTATTACAAGTACCATAGGATATAATGCACTTGTAATATGGCAAAACGGGATATCCGTCACGCTTGTGATGGAGTATCCCATCCACCAAGATCTAAATCAGGTCCTAAGTATTGTAGGGCCCCTCCTCCTCCACATGACCAATACCAGCAATACAAAAATATCCTAAGAGCAACCTCAATGACTGGGCTTGGTGAGTCATGTTGCAATAAGAACTCACAGCGTACAGGACTAAAAGTAAGTAGATTTACTGTACTGAACTCACAGCAGCAACCTGCACCAGCCACCATCTCCAACATCTGCCTCTTCAGAGTCTTGGGGTTACTTATAACCCTTCCCACACGAAACATAATATGGAACACCCATTCACAACACTCACGGTACACTGACATGTGACAAAACTCACTAATGCAAGATGAGATAACACATGCTCACACACACCACAAGACTAACTAAAATGGTGACAACACCTAACTTCTTTGAGGCGTTTGATCACTGTCAAGATTTCCTCCTTAGTAATTTTAGTTTTTAAGGACTCCTGCTCTTCCTTTCAATGTCGTGGTAGAGATAGACTCACCTAGGTCCACTAGAATAGAATGCTAAAAATTCTTTCCTAAATTATTGTGCCTCTCTACTTCCTACTATAAACCAAGCCATCTGAGCCCCTTAACTCCATTATAAAAATGATTACTTGCTATGCTCAGAGTAAGTTAGATCAGAGTTTACCAGGGTTGCTCCCTCCCTCAAAAAGACATTTGTCTAACCTTGCCATGAGGTCATTTGCCCCATCAGTTTTCAGGGTTCTAATTTGCCCTCTCAGGGTTGTCACACCCTCACATTTGCTGCGACTGAGTATTTTAGGAGCCCTTTCAGCCTACAATACATCCTCCCTCAGCCTAGATAAAACAAATTGCATTATCATTAGGGGGATTGCGTTAGCATTCAACTGTCCCCTTATCACCACTTTACTTTCAGAGTGTTCTGTGATATGTCACGAACTATCCTGCATTCTCGTTTTCTAACTACAACTGACCCAGTCCAGATATAGCTGTTGTGCCTCCGACTCCGTTATGTTTCGTGTCCATCGTGCTATTCATTTATCAAATACAGGTATTCCCAAGGTTGCCCTTAGCATTCCTAGGATTACCAGTAACCTGTTCATTTTTCCTCTTTGAAGGATGACACTCGTTGGTAGGTGGTGCTAACTTTCTGAAACTGCTTACCTCCCTCTGCTCTGCTATTATTTTGTCTCTTTTCAAAGTTTTGCTTTGTCGGTTCCTCCTGATCTTCAGCCAGATCGAGCTTTAAGTAGGCAGGTTAATGTCGGGACAGGGCCCAACAAATAATTCCTGTCAGGCCATACTTCTCCAAACCCAATATCTCACATGCTTCTGAGAGTGCCTTTGTGGACCACAACTGATCTGGCTAAGATAATATGATCCAGAAACGGTGACCCCCCCCAGCTAAATTTCACTCTTGACACCTTTAGAAAGTCAGTCATTGGGATGAATGACTGTCCATGCTACTGAAGAATGACTGAATCAAAGTCAAAGATAGATCTGGATAGACTGAATAGTTGCATCATTGAAGGAGACCCAACTACTGCTGTGACCACCAGCCATAGTGTGTTCCTTATCTTCAAAGTGATGAATGAAGGCTAAGATGTCAGGCATAGCTGACACCAATCAGGTGTTTTAGATAAATGTTTACATCTTTCCCCTCGGCTTCTGGTGGGCCACTTTGATGCGGATATTGTTCTGGCGCGAGTGGTTCTCCAGATCCTCTGGCTTATTTTTTAAGACTATGGGCCTTATTTAGAGTTTGGTGGATGGGTTACTCCATCACAAATGAGACTGATATCCTGACAACCGAATTACAAGTGCATTATATCTAATGGCACTTGTAATACCACAGACAAGATATCCGTTACATTTGTGACGGAGTAACCTGTCTGCCAAAGTCTATATCGGGTCCTATATTTTGTTCTTTTGAAATGAGAAGATTAGACCCAAATTCCTCTTGATCAAACAATCTCTCATCCGTAATTTCTTCAAGATCAGGAACCGTGTTGCCCAACTTTGGAATGTCATTATTCACAGCGTTCAGACTTTGCTTGAGTTTGTCCCTTACTTAGCCAATCTCTGCTTAGATGTCTGCGAAAAATTACTACATAAACATTTGGTCACTGTTTCTGAATCATCATAGTAGGGCTCATCTGGCTTCTGTTCTTTATTCTGTTCTGGTTTGTGGAATGTCTCTTCCTTCTTTGGGGCATTCCCCTGTTGTACCATGCTTTGATATTCGAGTCCTTCTTCCCTTTTGAGTCTGCCATAGCCACCATGTAGGGCTCTTATGGACGTTGCAGTATAACAGTAGAGGTCACAATATGTTGATGACACTTTTTGATGGAGGAAGCAATGCCATGTCTCTAGGTCCCATCTCCTCTGCCTCACCTTGCTGTGCCTTTTATGTAGACTCCAAGCTAGGCATTGCATCTTGAGACTGGGTTAATCTGCAGGTGTTGTATCACCCCTTCTTTGTGGGTCTTCTTACCCAGTGATGATGTTTCACCACACAGATTCGTGGAAAACTAAAGTTGCAGTAGAAAAAACCTACGTCAAGAAGTCCACTTTAATTTGAGGTCTTCAGGCTTCTTTTCAGGGTAATGCGGACATACTCTTCCCCATGTTGATTATAATGATGAGCACCTGCCCTGCCACCAATAGCCTTGGAAATTCACCCGTCCTTCTGTTCTTATCAGTTACCAGATCAGACACGCTAACAATTCAAAGAATGTGTCGAAAGACCATAAACCACATAAATGAGTGTGTACACAAGACTGGTGTGATTAACCTGTGCAAAAATTGCACTTAATCATGACAGGAAGGTGGATTATTGGTTTATTGCCACACCAAGCACTCACCTGTCTCGCACCAACAGCATCCTCCACACCACTCTCTCACCCTTACATAGGCCAGCAACCACCCGCACAACACTTCGCACACGCATGCGTGCTCCTTAGCATCCGCTAACTTACCAAACATGCCACAGAGATCTGGGACTATGCCCTAGACCTGGTGTGCCTCACAGAAACCTGGCTGAACCCGGCATCAGCCCAGACATTGCTACAGCCATTCCCATCAGATACAAAATCACCAGGCAGGTCCGACAGCACAAGCCAGGGGCTGAGTCACCATTATCTTCAAGTACTGCACATCAGCTGTTCCACCTCCATGGACACATCCACCTGCAACATGGAATGCCTCAAGTTCAAAGTGAACATCACAGCCAACTTCACCTGAGCGGACCCTCATATACAGACAACCAGGACCATGCATCAACTTCGCCAGCGTCATCACAGACTATCATATTCCTAATCATCAACTCCAGCATAGTCATTCTCCTCAATATCCTGAACTTCCACCTGGAAGATAGTGCCAACCTGAACTGAACTGGAACAACATCCAAGAGGAAAACTAAACACCCACTCTCTTAACACACCAGCCCAAGCACATCAGCATGCTGCCAGAAGCTTCAACAGCTGGATCACTACCTGCATCAACACCCTGGCCCCAATTAAGTGCAGCAAAGCAACAAAATTAAGACCGCAAGCCAGCTGGTACACAGGATGACGAAGCACAACTGCAAACAACTGGAGCAGAGATGAAGAATGAGCCAAGACATTGTGAACAAAAACCTTCAAATCCGCCCTGAGGAGGTACCGCCAACAAATTCATAAGACCAACTGTCAGCGCCAGCACCAACAGCAGTAAACACAAACAGAAGTAAAAACAAACAGCAGTAAAGAGATCTTCACCATCCTGAAAGGTTTCACCTCACCAGCGAGTGCCTCCAACAGCATCACTCCATCACAGGACCTCTGCAACAAGCTCTCCGAATTCTTCTGCATCAAAATAACCTACATATACAGTAATTTCGACCCTCAACCTGACCCCACAATTGGACTACCTGTCTTGACCAAAGAGGTGATATTGACCACATGGCCTGCCATCACTATGGTCAAGACTGTCTTCACCATGAGGTCCACCCACTCAGGGGCCCCATTGGACTCCTTCCCCTATCACTTCTTCCCCAGAGGATTCCAACCCATCAGCGAAGCACTCACACCGATCCTCAATGCCTCCATCTTTTCAGGTACCTTCTTGGACACTTGTAAACATGCCACAGTCCTCCCACTACTCAAGAAACACTCCAGGGACCCATATAAACTCAAAAACATCGTAGAAATCCTTGGGTCTGGGGTAGCCAAGCAAACAGACAGAGACACTCAAGAAATCACACAGGGAAGCCTGTGGGATAATCCCTTTCAGGACGTAATCCCTCACCCACCGAAGGTGGCATGCTTCATCATCTGGGATTCTCCTCCTGGCGGGAATCCCTAGTCCCGCCAAGGGCTGCAACTCCCTCTCTGAGAGGAAGGAGCTCAGGGATGTTTTGTATATCTACTCTAATTAGGATGTACTAAATCCAACAGATGAGGGGCAAGAACGGGTTATGGTGAGGGCGCAGTGCAACAAAAATATAACTGTGTAAGTAGTCATTTAAACTAACGAGAACATAAATGTTGCCTTTATTAGCTTGTTCTCGCTGCCAGGGTTAAAAACAGTGCACCTGCAGTATGGATTTAAAACTGCATGTGTCGGACGAAAAACAGGCCTACATGTTTCACCCAGAGAGACCCAAACAGTATCACAGCTTTCATCAGGACCTAAGAGGATGCTGCTGCACAGAAGAAATGTGAATGGTGATAAACCGATATTATTAATACTGAAATACAAAACCAGTAATCCTGCTGTTTTCAGTTCTAGGTTTACTGATCGTACCTGTTAGAGAAAGATACAAAAACATAGAAAAACCAATAGATAAGTGGCTCTGAACATGTTTGCAAGTAAATTATGATAATTATGTGGGATGCTATTTTCACCACATATACAATGCGACTAGCATGTGTAATTGATGCAAAATTTGCTTACCCGCAGTGTACGGATAAGAAACCACAGCTCAGGGAAGGGGGCACCGCTTTGAAAAGAAGGTGGATGTGAAAGTGTCAAAACATAACCCAAAATTGAATTGACACTACTCCTTACAAGCAAAGTTTATTGAGGAATAAACCGAACACGGAAAAACCCAGTACACGGAAGAACTTGTTCGGTCAAAGGTATATAGAGACAGCTAATACCCTCAATTGAACTTATGGTACCTATATGGTGATGGCGACCAAATCAGACTGCAAGACAAGTTATGAAACAGTCAGCCCATCCACGTCCTCTGTATTCATAGCAGGACAATAAGTGTGTTGCAGTAATGTTGCCTGCTACTCATTATGAGGCCATAGTGTTAACTAGTCTTCTGTATTGATAAAAGACCAAAATGTGTGTGGCAGTAGTGTTCCCTGCTCCACGTTAAAAGGCCATAGCATTATTTGTCAAATTACTTGATTTTATTGAGTGACAAGACCACTACGAATAGTATGGGTGTGGCAATGCAATGCCCAAAGGACCTCCGTGTAGACCAGCTTAAAATAAAGTGCTAAGTCACGGAGTACTGCGCTCTTACAAATGTCCCAGAGTTGAAGTGATTTACTGCTATTGAAACACTATGACCACTGGAAAAAAAAATGGAGCCTCCAATTAAGGGGAGTGCAGCAAGTGCTAACTAACGCTAGCGCACCGTCGATGGTTAATGGCTTACACATATCTAATATTGATCTTACCCAACCGGGCAAACAACTTTAACTGGAATACCCATAGTCAACAAATCTATGTACAAAACCTACTCCTAGACATGCTCCCAGGACAGCAAGGTTTGTATGCAAGCACACTAGGAAAAACACAATCACCGTGTTATCCGGCTCCCCACTCACCTCTCCGTCGGTACGCCTGGCAGTATGTAAGCTGAAACCAGAGGTGGAGGTGAAAACCAGCCAGCCCTCGTTAAATATCGGGCCGGAAATGTGGATTATGGGAGCGTGGCGTCACTCCGTGAGTGCACGCCGGAACGGGATGTAGGGAGTTGTAGTTCCTACACCTCGAAAGCGGGCTCGACCGCGCATGCCCAAGTAAAAGGGGACGGTCTTTAGTTATTTCTCAACTTGCCCGAAATTTTTATTGTGCATTTGCCGGTTCTCACAAACAACCTGTGTTCATTCAGAATACATATATCTCTACGGGATGAAGATCATACACCTCAAAAGCAGGCTCGGCCGTGCATGTCCAAGTAAAAAGGGGACGGTCTTTGGTAGTTTCTCCACAAGGCCAAAATCTTTATTGTGCATTTACTGGTTCTCACGAACAACCCGTGTTCATTAAGAATAGGCATATAAAAGCACATCATAATTGTAAATGTCAAGATATGACGTCATTGTTTATCCAGCCCCCCATGTAAAAAGCAGCAAAAGCCTTAATTCACATGCACGTATTTGCATATTGTCTGTGTGTGAGCTACTCCAATCAATCAGGGAATTGTAAGCGTGCTACTCACCCGTGAGGGTCTCAATGCGCTGAGGGGTGGGGGGGGGGTCTGCAGATCTGTTTAGCCGAAGAGCCAGGTCTTGAGGGTCTTCCTGAAGGTGTTCAGGGAGGGGGCGCGTCTGATGTCTGCCGGTAGCTCTTTCCAGGTCTTGGCTGCAATGTGAGAGAAGGATCTTCCGCCTGCTCTGGCTCTGTGGTTGCGCGGGGTTTCGGACAGTGCGAGGTTGGAAGATCGGAGGTTTCTTTTGGGTACGTGGAAGTTTATTCTGTCGTTGAGGTATTTGGGTCCGTTGTTGTGTAGGCATGAGTGAGGATTTTGAAAGGGACTCCTTTCTCCACGGGGAGCCAGTGGAGACTTCGTAGGTGTTGGCTGATGTGTTCGTGTCGGGGGATGCCGAGGACGAGTCTGGCGGCGGTGTTTTGTACTGTCTGGAGTTTGCGGAGTAGGGACTTGTTGATGCCGGCGTAGAGTGCGTTTCCATAGTCCAGTCTGCTAGTGATGAGTGCGTGGGTGACTGTCTTCCTTGACTCAGGGGGGATCCACTTGAAGGTCTTGCGGAGGATGCGGAGGGTGTTGAAGCAGCTGGAGGCGACGGCGTTGACCTGTCGGTTCATGGAGAGTGATGAGTCGAGTACGATGCCGAGGTTCTTGGCGTGGTCTGAGGGGGTAGGTGGGCTTCCGAGGGCGATCGGCCACCAGGTGCTGTCCCATGCAGAAGGGGTGGTACCGAGGACGAGGACTTCTGTCTTCTCGGCGTTGAGCTTCAGGCAGCTGTTGGTCATCCAGACTGCAACGTCTTGCATTCCTTTCTGGAAGTTGAGTTTGGCAGTGGTGGGGTCTTTGGTGAGGGAGAGGATGAGCTGGGTGTCGTCGGCGTAGGATACGATGTTGAGGCCGTGTTGTCGGACGATGGCTGCGAGGGGGGCCATGTAAATGTTGAAGAGGGTGGGGCTCAGTGATGAACCCTGTGGGACTCCGCAGGTGATTTTCGTGGGATCTGAGAGGAAGGGTGGGAGTCTGATCCTTTGGCTGCTTCCGGTGAGGAATGATCGGATCCAGTCCAGGGCTGTTCCTTGTATGCCTGCGTCGTGTAGTCGGACGACTAGTGTGCGATGGGAGACGGTGTCGAAGGCCGCTGATAGGTCGAGTAGGATGACGGCTGCGGAGTGGCCTTGGTCCAGGAGGGTGCGGATGTCGTCTGTGGCGGCGAGTAGGGCGGCCTCTGTGCTGTGGTTGCTTCGGAATCCGGATTGGGACGGGTCGAGGACGGCGTTCTCTTCAATGAATCGTGTCAGTTGTCTACAAAATGTTACAAGGTGTCACAAAATGCACTATATGTCACTATGTGGGGTTTAACAAAATTAGAACCTCAATATTGGTTCCATATGTGTCACGTGGTATAGGTGTCTTACTGAAAAACTCTTTGTATATAGAACCTGGATGTGGTTCACTAGGGTGTGACTCCATCATACATTAAGCTGGTAAAGGGGACCTAAATTACTATCTGAGACTGGTCAGGGATCTATATGCTGATGCTTGCAGAGCATATATCTGTAGTGATCTGATAATGGTTAGTCTCAGATTTGTCCAGTGCCCATATATTCCCCGTCTCAGAACCTCGTAGTGTGCATAAAATGTCTGATACCCACAACATCTGCCTCTGGTTTACAAAAATCTAGGGCATGAGTTATAGTGCTATCCACGGGATGTCATCGTTCAGACCTATGCTGTTGCTCTGTAGTCTGTGAACCCATCTTTGCTCACGTCTAAACAAATACTTGGAAATGTCTGTTACATGGGGAGGGATATAGAGTTGTTCCAGAACAGTCCAGCTCAAATCATCTGGTGAATGGTTCCTATCGAGAAAATGGTTTGTGAACTTGGTTGATTGTTTTCTGCAGCGAATGGTGCTCTTGTGCTCCATAATTCTCCTCTTGATCTTGCGTGTAGTCATGCCCACGTACCGCAGTCCACATGGGCAGGAGATTAAGTAGATAAGCTTGTCACTATTGCAGTTTGTGTGACAACAAAGTACCCATGGTCTGTTAGAACCGATGTCGATCGTGACAGTATGTTTGGTTTGAGGACATGCTGCACATGATGCACAAAGGTAGTGTCCTTTGATGGCTGGTATACCCCATAGTGTCTCTTGGATTGGGGATTTTCTCGCTCTTGGACAAGTAGGGGAATCGAAGTGTTCCCAATGTTCAAGATTTTTCAGTTTCTCAGAATACTCTTCTTTATTTTGTTGGAGAAACCACAGAAGGTATTAACACGTGATTCTGGATGAATCCTCTTTGGGTGTGGCGATCTCGATCAGCGCCTCTCTATTATTGGCCGCCCTCTTCTTGGATCTCCTGCAGAAACTGGCCGGGTAGTGTCTGTCTTTAAGTTGGGAGGACAGGGTCCTAGCATGTTCTTCAAATCTGTCCTTCGAGGAACAGTTCCTCCTGATCCGTAGAAATTGCTTGTAAGGCAGGTTGTCCCGAAGGGACTTGGGGTGGTAGCTGTTGTATGAAAGTAAGGAATTTCTGGCCATTGGTTTCCTGAAGAAGCTCTGTACCCAGGCCATCACCCTCTGGGAAAATACGGATGTCAAGGAACGGTAAACTGATGTTACTGTATTCATAAGTGAAATTCAAAAACTCATTCCTGGTATTGAGTCACTGATGGAATTCAATGATGGTGTCCGGTGTACCACGCCATATGACGTCGTCAATGTAACGTTTCCATACCAGAATATGCATCCTGTATGGATTCCTTTCTGCCAGAATGTGTTCTTGCTCAAATAGATGTACGTACAGATTCGCCAAGCTGGGAGCGAAAACACTGCCCATGGATGTTCCTGATGTCTGTAGATATAGTCCATCTTTGAATTTGAAGAAGTTCTCTTTCATGGCAAGTCGTGCACATGCCATGATGAAATGTACCGGGGAGATCGTGTCATGACTCTATTGTTGAGTAAAGTTTGTATCGCTGACAATGTTTCATCCTGGGGAATACAAGTGTAAAGCGACTCAACATCAAAGGAGACAAGATAGTCTCTGGTGGCATCAAACGAAGTCTCCGAAAGAAGTCTGAGGATGTCTTT
Organism: Calotriton arnoldi; assembly: GCA_963921515.1. NCBI lineage: Eukaryota > Metazoa > Chordata > Amphibia > Caudata > Salamandridae > Calotriton > Calotriton arnoldi. Next base: position 2,014,506 of record CAWUFW010000130.1, read on the forward strand.
CATATCTTGGAGGTACGTTGGCATCTCAATGACCAATGGGTGGAGAAAATAATCCACGAAGGTGGAAAGGGGCTCGAGTAGAGACCTTATACCCGAAATGATGGGTCTGCCAGGAGGTGGTCTTTGCTCCTTATGTATCTTAGGTAATATATAAAAGTACGGAGTGACCGGATGAGATGTAATGAGAAAAGATGCCTCGGCTAGTAATCCAACCATTTTCTTTGGCCTCGTCAACTAGCCTCTTGATTTCCAATGAAAGTCTCTTCGTAGGATCCATTTTGAGTGGTCTGTAGAAACGCCTGTTTTCCAGCTGTCGTAAACATTCATTCCGGTAGGAGGACGCATTCATGATCTGTCCCACCGGAAGAGGGCGGCCAATAATAATAGAGAGGCGCTGATCGAGATCGCCACACCCAAAGAGGATTCATCCAGAATCACGTGTTAATACCTTGTGTAGTTTCTCCAACAAAATAAAGAAGAGTATTCTGAGAAACTGAAAAATCTTGAACATTGGGACCACTTCGATTCCCCAACTGCTGTTCGCTTTTAAGAGAAGCAACAACATTAAAGATCAGCTCGTTCATACTGGTCCAAGAGAGAAAATTCCCGAACCAAGAGACACTATGGGGTTTACCAGCCATCAAAGGACACTACCCTTGTGCATCATGTGCAGCATGTCCTCAAACCAAACATACTGTGATGATCGACATTGGTTCTAACAGACCATGGGTACTTTCTCGTCACACGAACTGCAATAGTGATAAGCTTATCTACTTGATCTCCTGCCCGTGTGGACTGCGGTACGTGGGCATGACTACACGCAAGATTAAGACGAGAATTATGGAACACAAGAGCACCATTCACTGCAGAAAACAATCAACCAAGATCACGAACCATTTTCTCGATAGAAACCATTCACCAGATGATTTGAGCTGGACTGTTCTGGAACAACCCTATATCCCTCCCCATGTAACAGACATTTCCAAGTATTTGTTTAGACGTGAGCAAAGATGGGTTCACAGACGTGAGCACAGACTACAGAGTGACAGCATAGTTCTGAACAATGACATCCCGTGGACAGCACTATGATAACTCATGCCCTAGATTTTTGTAAACCAGAGGCAGATGTTGTGGGTATCAGACATTTTATGCACACTACGAGGTTCTGAAACAGGGAACATATGGGCACTGGACAACTCGGAGACTAACCATTATCAGATCACTACAGATATATTCTCTGCAAGCATCAGCATATAGATCCCTGACCAGTCTCAGATAGTAATTTAGGTCCCCTTTACCACCTTAATGTATGATGGAGTCACACACTAGTGATCCACATCCAGGTTCTATTTACGAAGAGTTTTTCAGTAAGACACCTATACCACGTTGCACATATGGAACCAATATTGAGGTTCTAATTTGTTAAACACCACATAGTGACATATAGTGCATTTTGTGACACCTTGTAACCTTTTGTAGACAACGGAGTAGCTCACACAGACAATACGCCAATACGTGCATGTGAATTAAGGCTTTTGCAGCTTTTTACATGTGGGGCTGGATAAACAATGACGTCATATCTTGACATTTACAATTATGATGTGCTTTTATACGCCTATTCTTAATGAACAAGAGTTGTTCGTGAGAACCAGTAAATGCACAATAAAGATTTCGGCCTTGCGGAGAAACTACCAAAGACCGTCCCCTTTTTACTTCTTGGGCATGCGCGGCCGAGCCCGCTTTTGAGGTGTATGAACTTCATCCCGTAGAGATGTATGAATTCTGAATGAACACAGGTTGTTCGTGAGAACCGGCAAATGCACAATAAAGATTTCGGGCAAGTTGAGAAATAACTAAAGACCGTCCCCTTTTACTTGGGCATGCGCGGTCGAGCCTGCTTTCGAGGTGTAGGAACTACAACTCCCTACATCCCGACCCGACGTGCACTCACGGAGTGACGTCACGCTCCCATAATCCGCATTTCCGGCCCGATATTTAACGAGGGCTGGCTGGCTGGCTGGCTTTCACCCCCACTTCCGGCTTAAGTACTGCCAGGGGTACCGACGGAGAGGTGAGTGGGGAGCCGGATAACGCGGTGATTGTGTTTTTCCTAGTGTGCATGCATACAAACCTTGCTGTCCTGGGAGCATGTCTAGGAGTAGGTTTTGTACATAGATTTGTTGACTATGGGTATTCCAGTTAAAGTGGTTTGCCCGGTTGGGTATGATCAATATTAGATATGTGTAAGCCATTATCCATCGACGGTGCACTAGCGTTAGTTAGTGCTTGCCGCACTCCCCTTAATTGGAGGCTCCTTTTTTCCAGTGGTGATCGAGTTTCAATAGCAGTAAATCACCTAAACTCTGGGACATTTGTAAGAGCGCAGTACTCCGTGACTTAGCATTTTATTTTAAGCTGGTCTACACGGAGGTCCTTTGGGCATTGCATTGCCACACCGGTACTATTCGTAGTGGTCTTGTTACTCAATAAAATCGAGTAATTTGGCAAATAATGCTATGGCCTTTTAACGTGGAGCAGGGAACACTACTGCCACACACATTTTGGTCTTTTATCAATACAGAAGACTAGTTAACACTATGGCCTCATAATGAGTAGCAGGCAACATTACTGCAACACACTTATTGTCCTGCTATGACTACAGAGGACGTGGATGGGCCGACTGTTTCATAACTTGTCTTGCAGTCTGATTTGGTCGCCATCACCATATAGGTACCATAAGTTCAATTGAGGGTATTAGCTGTCTCTGGGTACTGGGTTTTTCTGAGTTCTGTTTATTACTCAATAAACTTTGTTTGTAAGGAGTAGTGTTAATTCAATTTTGGGTTATGTTTTGACACTTTCACATCCACCTTCTTTTCAGAGCGGTGCCCCCTTCCCTGAGCTGTCGCCAGGTAGAGGTGAGGCTTCTTATCCGTACACTACGGGTAAGCGAATTTTACATCAATTACACAAGCTAGTCGCATTGTATATGTGGTGAAAATACCATCCCACATAATTATCATAATTTACTTGCAAACATGTTCAGAGCCACTTATCTATTGGTTTTTCTATGTTTTTGTATCTTTCTCTAACAGGTACGATCAGTAAACCTAGAACTGAAAACAGCAGGATTACTGGTTTTGTATTTCAGTATTAATAATATCGGTTTATCACCATTCACATTTCTTTTGTGCAGCAGCATCTTCTTAGGTCCTGACGAAAGCCGTGATACCGTTTGGGTCTCTCTGGCTGAAACATGTAGACCTGTTTTTCGTCCGACACATGCAGTTTTAAATCCATACTGCAGGTGCACTGTTTTTAACTCTGGCAGCGAGAACAAGCTAATAAAGGCAATATTTTTGTTCTTGTTAGTTAGTTTTAATATCACTACTTACACAGTTATATTTTTGTTGCACTGCGCCCTCACCATAACCCGTTCTTGCCCCTCTCATCTGTTGGATTTAGTACATCCTAATTAGAGTAGGTATACAAAACATCCCTGAGCTCCTTCCTCTAAGAGAAGGGACTAGGGATTCCCGCCAGGAGGAGAATCCCAGATGATGAAGCATCCCACCTTCGGTGGGTGAGGGATTACGTTCTGAAAGGGATTATCCCACAGGCTTCCCCGTGTGATTTTTTGAGTGTCTGTCTGTTTGCTTCGCTACCCCAGACCCAAGGATTTCTACGTTGTTTTTGAGTAATTAATTGGGGATGTAATTCTTGCGGGTCTTTAAACTTTCCCTTGGACCCCCCTCTAACCTTTTTTGTGAAACACATATAAACTTGCCACCTATAGACTGATGTCCTTTCTGTTGTACCCGGCCAAAGTCTTAGAGAAAATCATCCACAGACGCCTCACCGACCACCTCAGCAGGTTTAGGAGAGGATGTTGATGTCATGTGAGCAGATGAAATGAAATGAAATGATGATGTTGGCTAGAGGCCTCAAGTATGCATTGAGATGATCGGGCTGAGGGATGATCCTTGTCGAACCCTGCAGATGTTTATGGGATTTATAAAGCGTATGGCTGCCCAGGGGCTTCCCAGCGCTACTGAGAGGAGGCAGGGAGTAGAGAAAGAGACATTAAGGAAACAGCCACGTCTTTAGTTTTTTCCTGAAACTCCTTTCTTCTCTGGTCAGTCTCAGTTCTGTGGTCATTGAGTTCCAGAGCTTTGGGGCAACGTATGAAAAGGATCTCCCGCCCCATCTTGATCTCTTTATCCTTAGAGTGTTCATAAGGAAGTCAGATGAAGACCTGAGAGATCTATTGGGGACATATGGGGTGACAACTGTCTTTAAGAGGGCTGGACCCCTGTCAAACATGGCTCTATGAGCTAGGCATAGGGCTTTGAACCTGACCCTGGAATGAATGGGTAACCAGTGCAGTTTTTATAGCGAGGATGTCACTGACTCCCGTCTAGGGATCTTCAGGAGCAACGTGGCTGCGGCGTTCTGGACAACCTGTAGCCTGTTTACCACATATTTAAGGGACCCCAGATGCAAGGAGATGCCGTAGTCCAGTCTTGGGACCACTAGGGCCTGGACCACCGTTCTCCGTGCCTTTTATGGGATGAGGTCTATGATCTTGCGGATCATGCACAATATGCCGTAACAGATTGCTGAAAGTTTTGTAGCTTGAGTTTCCATAGAAAGGTTGTGGTCTAACCACATCTCCAGGTTTTTTATCAATGGCTTCGGAGCAAGGAGGGCACCCAGTCCTCTGGCCAGCTTATCCTAGCCCATGGCCCTGGGCAGTTGCCCAGGAACATCAGGTCCATTTTGTCGCCATTCAGTTTTAGATTGGAGTTGGTCATCCATTTAGCTATCTTTTCCAGGCATGGTACCAGCTGAAGCTGATTAGAGTTCTTCTCCTCAGACACTGAGACTACCAATTGTGTGTCATCAGCGTAGGACACAATGGATAGTCCAAACTCCTGCACAATTTGTGCTAGAGGGGTCAAGTAAATGTTGAACAAGGTCGGGCTGAGCGCCGAGCCTTGAGGTACTCCATAGGGAGCCAGGAATGTGTCTGAAAAGTTGGCCGATTCCATACATTGGAACGATCTGTCGCTTGGGAAAGAGGCAAGCCATTGTTTGGCTTTCTCCTGGATACCGGTTTCGCCTAGTCTTTGTATTAGTATGTTATGATCCACTGTATCGAAAGCTGCACTTAAATCGAGGAGAAGAATGGCGACGGATCTTTCTTGGTCCAGTATCATTTTCAGCTTAACGGTTATTATTAGGAGGGCCGACTCTGTGCGATGTCCTGGGCGGAAACCTATTTGTGTCTGGTGCAAGATGCTATTCTCCTCCAGGACCTGTGAGATGATATTACTGATGTGTTTTTCTACTACTTTACCCAAGATGGGTTCTCTTAAGCAAAGGCTTCAGGGTGGCATTTTTCCACCTCTTAGGGACTATCCCAGTGCTCAGCGATGGCGAGAGAAGGTCTGCCATCGTGGAGAGGATGGAATCCCCGCCCTGAAGTAAGATGTGGGGGGCCGGGAAGGGGGGGGGGGGCAGGATCAAGTGGAGAGCCAGACTTAATGCTCAGCAGCAGTCTTGTGTGTGCTTTGCTGATTCCCAATACCGATGGTGGAAGCTGGCTAGGTTGGTCTAAGCTAGAAGGTTGGCTTTTCCTATTCGAGGTGACTTGCCTCACTTCGGGGCCATCCGTAGGGCGCGTTTGCAGTGAGTTAATTATATTTTCTACTTTGTTTTTGAAAAAAGTGGCTAGCTCATTGCATCTCTCCTTGGAGAAATGAAGCGTGTGAGCACCTTGTTCGGTCGTAGTGAGCAACTTCACAATTTAAAAAAGTTCTTTGGGGGAGCTGGAGGCCATGTTTATCTCTCCTCATAAAACTTTGCCTGCGCTAGCTTAATGTCATCATGATATTGTCTGATGGCTCTTTTATATATCAGCTTAAGGTCTGGGGCAAAAGTTTTCCTCCAGTTCCTTTCGAGTTTCTTGCAATTCTTTTTTTGAGTTGCTAGATGGCTATTGAACCAAGCGGCTCTTTTGGGGTCGAGTTGAGCTGTCTTTCTGGGTTTCTGAAAGCATTTGTCTACAGAATGATTAATCCAGTCTAGCCACTGTTTGTGTGCCTCGTTAGGGTCTCTGGTTAGAGAGGGGGTAGTGGACTCAAGACATTTGATCCAATTTACTGGTGCAACCCTGGGCCATTTCTTGCCTGGATTCGTGTTACCCACCGAAGGCGTTTGTGTGAGCGGTTTCGCATACAGAAAAGGGATGTAAAAATGGTCAGACCATGGAACTTGGAATGGAGTGAGGACCTGTATTCTGGGGTCATTAGAAAAAATGGGGTCAAGGATATGCCCTTTTTTGTGTGGTTGAGCCCACAAGCTGGGGAAGTTGCAGGGCCTCCAAATCTGATAGAAGTCTGTTTGCGGATGAATTGTTGGTATCGTCAAGGTGAATGTTAAAGTCACCAAGCGCTGTAATGGCTCCTTTCCCTACAATAAGGGTAGCAAGGAGGTCGGGAAAAGCCTCTAGGAATGTCATACACGACCCGGGGGGCCTGTAGACAAGAATTCCGGAGAAGGAGGAAGTGGGGGCAAGTGCAATTCTAAATTGCATAGCATTGCAGTTGATTAGTCTCATTGGTGTGGTGGAACAGCGAAACTGTACTTTGTGAATGATGGCCACCCCTCCTCCTAACTTTCCCACCCGGTCCGCTCTGCTGATGCCATATCCCCGGGGGAGGGTCATGATAATATATGGCGCTGAGCATTCTTTAAGCCAGGTTTCTGTGATAAACAGAATGTCAAAAGCTTCTTCCTCTAGAAGCAGCCCAATTTCTATTTTGTGCCTCGGAGGGATCTACAGCCCCATTTTACAGTGGGCATTGTCTTGAGTGCCTTGTATGCCTCCATGGTTAGGCGGGCTCCCGTCTGTAGTAAAGTTGCAATGTTGACACGACACTCTACTTCCTAAGTGATTGATCAACTCTAGTGTACGCAGAGTGGGGACAGGGCAGGCCTGAGTTGCCATAGTTCATCAGCAGTGTACTTTATATGGCTTGCGGGTCTATTGGGGTTCGGGCAGGGTTCCTGGCCCCTGGCCACGGACAGGCACAGACGGGCTTGCCTTTGGCGTGCCTTTGGCGCGGCCCGCTGCGAGTCCGCGCTGCAGCAGCCATTAATAGGTGAGCCTGAGCAGCTGTAATGCTAACCTGGCAACTCTGTGACCTGTAGGAGGAGCGGTCCTCTCTATGGTCAAGTGGAGTGGTGCGCTCCTCTCTATGGAAGAGTGAGTGACCCCACAGGAAAATCAGGTTTAAATAATTCAGAGAACTTTAAAATGAAAGGAAGCGGCGATTAAAAGTGAGGCAGTCAAATTTAACAACAGTACATATGCAATATAGGTAAGAGTGCAAGATGCAGGAGATGCGTAATAATACCTCCCCAGAGAGTACTGACACCAGGAGTGCCCCCTCTCAGCTGCGCGTCCGCGCTGCTGCTACCATTAATTGGTGAGCCTGAGCAGCTGGAACGCTAACCTGGACAACTCGGTGACCTGTAGGAGGAGCGGTCCTCTCTATGGTCCAGTGGAGTGGTGCGCTCCTCTCTATGGTAAAGTGAGTGACCCCACGGGAAAATCAGGTTTAAACAATTCAGAGAACTTTAAAATGAAAGGAAGCGGCGATTAAAAGTGAGGCAGTCAAATTCAACAGTACATGTGCAATATAGGTAAGAGTGCAAGTTGCAGGAGATGAGTAATAATACCTCCACAGAGAGTACTGACACCAGGAGTGCCCCCTCTCCAGATGATCTCGCAGGTGTTCGAAGTGTATGATGCCAGGCTAACTGACTGAGTCCTTTCAGTCAGGAAGGAGCAGATCAGAGTGCGTTTCTTTGGATTTCGATATTGTGTAGGCATTGGAAGAGGATGGGGTGGAAACCATGTCAACCGTTGCATAGAGGTCCAGGAGGGGAGGGCTGCCATGTCTCCTCCGCCAAGAGTCACGCGAATGTAATCCATGGCGGCGATGAGGGCAATTTCCGTGGTCTGGTTGCGTGTGAAACCAGACTGAGTGGTGTCGATGAGTTGGTGGTTGTGAGGTATTCAATGAGGTGTCTGTTGATGATTTTCTCTAAGACCTTGGCCGGGAATGGTAGCAGGTAGTTCAGTCCTTAGTTGCCAAGTGTTGAAGGGTCTGTGGCGGGTTTCTTCAACAAGGGGAGGACAGTTGCATGTTTCCAAGAATCTGGGAAAGTCACAGAATAGGTGGAGGCATTCAGAATGGGTGTGAGCATGGCACTGATTGTTTGCAGTCCTCTATACACACCTCCATACACAGCACCTTCAAGCTCAACTAGACCCCACAGACCGTGGTACTGAGCTCTCCGTTTCGACCAAAAAGGTGACCATGACCCGCTATTACCTTGGATGAGACTGCCTCGATCATGAAGTCTAGCTACTCCGGGGCCCCATTTGACCCCTGCCCCTATAACTCCTTCACCAGAGGATTCCAAACCATGAGATAAGCACTCACACAAGGAACACATCTACACTTGCCAACTACAGACCAATCTCCTTACTGCCATATCCAGCCAAAGTCTTAGAGAAACTGATCCACAGACACCTCACCCACCACCTCCTCGACCAGACACAATCCAGTTTCTGACCAAACCACAGTGGAGGAACAGCCCTCACCGCCATCACATATGACATCCACATGAACCTGGACAGAGGAGATACAGCGGCCCTTAACCTCCTGGACTTCTCCGCAGCATTAAACACAGTCTCCCACCTCATCCTTATCCAATGCCTACACAAGATTGGAATCCAAGGACCCGCTCTGTGCTGGATTTGCTTCTTCCCGGCTGTCAGAACACAAGCAGTCAGCCTTGCTCCTTACTCTTCGGACACCCCGCAACCTCATCTGTAGAGTTATGCAAGGTTCGTCCCTCAGCCCAACCCTCTTCAATGCATACATGATTTCACTGGACAGTGACATCCGTACCCATGATACCAATGTCTTCTCATATGCCAGTGACATGCAACTCATACTCTCCATTTCAGATAAGACTCCCAACACAAGGAACAAGTTCACGGCCAGCATGTACGAAATCAGCAACTGGATGAAGTCTAACTGTCTCAAACTCCAAACTCCAGGTGATCTTCATCAAGAACACTTTGCCATGGGACTCCACCTGGTGGCCGCCAATCTAAGACCTACATCCACCCCCAGCACCCACGCCAGGAACCTCTGGACCATCATAAATAGCAAACTGGACATGATCACCTAAGTCAACGCCATGACAGCATCCTCCTTCCTCATCCTGAAGATGCCGAGGAACATCTTCAAATGGTTCCGAGCAACACCCACAAGACCGTCACACATACCCTCGTCACTAGCATGCTGGACTACTGAAATACTCTCGTTTCACAAATCTTCCAGATACCTCAGCTGGCACTGGCATAAATGGGGTTCGCCACAGCTGCATGTTTGGTGGTTCAGATCAATTTGTGGTAGTGTATCAAGGTGGGTTTGAAAGTGCTCTAGTCTGTATTGTCCGGACTCATTCTCCATTTGCACTCCAGTTGTTTGATGTGGCGCTTCATCAGTCTGAGTTCCTCCATGTATCAAGTGGCCTGGGGTCTAGGTCTTGTTGTATTGCTGTGTTAGAAAGGGGCCATGGAGTCCGCGCAGGAGGTGATCAAATTGTTGAAATTCTTGATGGCTTTGGGGAGACTGTTGCTCTGTTCAGACCAGTGGGTGTTGAGAGCGGTGTTCCAGTCCTGATCAGTGATGCTGCTCCAGTTTCGCCAGGCTGTTCTGGCAATGGTGCGTGTACATTGGACTGGGTCAGGGATGCTGAAATTGATAAGGCATGGTCGGCCAGGAGATTGGGGTGGGCTCTTTGACTTGGATGTTTCCAAAGGAGGTGAAAAGAGGGTCTAGGAGGTGTCTCTGGGCAGGTCCCTTCACTCGTTGGATGAAGTCCAGGCTTCCAAGATCTTTGATGAGTGTTTTTGAGTTGGGCTCAGCATAGTCTTCCAGATGGAAGTTCAGGTCTCCAAGTAGGATGCAATTGCTAGGGTCGAGGCAGAGTGGTGCAATGAAGTCCGTGATGGTGTCGGTGAAGTTGGTTCGCTGCCCAGGTGGTCTGTAGATGAGAGTGCCACTCAAGGTGAAGTTGGCTGTGACATGTGGTTTGAACAACAAGTGTTCGAAGTTGGAGGATGGGCATGTCCATGGAGGTAGTGCAGCTGATGGCGTTCTTCTGGATGAAGGTGATTCTGCGTCTGGGCTAGTGAAGTCTAACCTGGCTGGCAATCTTTATGGCTGTGGCAATGTCGGATGCCGATGTGGGGTTTAACCAAATGATTACTATCCTGAGCAAAGAGAGTTCATAATAGTTAGAAAGAGTCCACACAGTTTTACTTCACAGAAGTCTTCTTTGGTCTTTGTTTATTTCAAGATTTGCTCACAAGTAGTGGGATGTCAGTGGATACTTCCACGTAGACGAAACACGTGTTGGCTAGGAGTTCTTTTGCTGTTGGCCGGAGCCATTGGCTATGTGCCGTTATGCTGGTGGCCTGAAGAAACTACTTGTGAGCAAAGCTTGAAATAAACAAAACCAAAAGAAGACTTCTGTGAAGAAAAACTGTGTGGACTCGTTCTAACTATTATGAACTCTCTTTGCTCAGGATATTAATAATTTGGTTAATTTCATATGTGGACATTTGTTTACACAGTTGGCAACGTAGGGTGGTCGTTACCCAAAATCCTTGAAGCATTCTTATTTGACTGTATGAATTTCACACAAGTTCGCGCATACCATACCCTTCCACCCGTTTTTTGTATCTGATGTGGGGTTTAGCCAGGTTTATGTGAGGAAAAGTAGGTCCTAGGCATTGTCATGCAGCAGGTCCCAGATCTCTTTGGGTTGTTTGGTGAGTGAGCATGTGAGAGGAGCATGCATGTATGTATGCGAGTGTGGAATGTTGTGTGGGTGGTTGCAGGACTGTGCGAGTGTGGGGTGTTGGGAGCTGTTACAGATGCGGTGAGTGTTTGGTCATGTTGACAGCAGTGATAAGTTGGATCGTCAGATTTTTCACATGCCTCGCCACAGCTAGCCTTAACAGTTCACACTCCTTTCCAGGTCCCAAGGCATCAGGAACTGCTAGATAGGCCCACTAGAATCTAGGGGTGAGCAATGTCAAAGCCTCAAAAATAACATATGCTCAGGCTTCAGCTAACAGCTTGAGTGTTTGGCGCCATCTACCATGACCAAAAGGTGAGTGAGACCCCCTTTTACTTCTCACCTCTATGTGAATCACACCCACATGCTCTCCTGGCCTCGGTGCTCTACTGACTGTCCCCACTAGGGGTTGAGCAATTTTGATGCCCGTGCTGTTCTTGCTCAGCAATCTTCCACAGTGCATTTCAGGCTGCCACACTCCCGCCAGACAACACTTGCATCTTGTTACACCCAGAGCAGATTGCACAGATGCAGGTTTTCTGACTACTTTGTCTTGCTGCTCGACAGGCTGTTTCCATCTTCTCTTCTTTGCCACCTCCACCATACCGCATCATCCTTGTTACACTTGGCTTCAGCTCATGCAATTGGCATCATCTTGCCGTCTTCATATGAATTTAATTCCCTTGCCATTAAACTATTATTCTGCCTTCACCCAGGGTTTACTTCAACCCTGGGAAACAGGTTTATGGACCCCACTTGCACCACATCTGCATTAAATTGTACTTTAAATCTGAGCCAATCAGTTACTTTTTCCATGGTGGGCACAGAGATCCCCTTTATGCTTATTTAGAAGATTGATGCATGCTTTTTTCTTAGGTTATGGTATATTGGATTTAAGGATTTGGCGGTCACTATGTTTTTTCCATTTTCCAAGTACTTCACAGGCTCTAGATGCAAGTGTGTTTTACCATCACAGAGTGAATCCATGACTATGTCCTAAAAATCCCAATGAAGAGACATGGTCCCGACCCATTGATGATGCCCATATGGAAACAACTATTCATGGCCCTAGATGGAGTGCTTCCCATATATTTATTGATATGGAACGTTATTTGGCTTCAGGATTCCAGAAGAGATATTACTCCATATCGTCACAGGAGGAGTATTTTGCAAACGATTCAATGTTTTTCTAAGTTTGAAGGTTATAACAGAATATACCAGTGGCAGAATTAATTTGAAAGATTAAGAAGCATTTATAGCAGCTTCTAGTCTCTTGATTGTCCCGTACTTGAACTCGATTATCCAAAAGACCTAAAGGAAAAAGAGACAAACCTTTTCCTTGCCTGCAGCTGCTGTAATCACAGCAGCTAATCCGGAGGATTCCCACTCATCACGAAGAGTCCTCTTTTGTACCACAGTATTTGTCATCTATAATTTTTTAAATCAACATCTCTTAGTGCTCACATTTCCATGAGGAAAAGATTGTTTCAATATGAGCGGCTCTATAGCCAACTCTGAGGTAGTATGTCTAAAAATAATTCAGAGGCAAAAGGCTAAGAGAGCAGTACAAGACTAGATGTCGGTCAAGATAACAACAGTATTAAACAAGCGGACCAGTGTCATTCTTATCAGCCACAGGCAATGTCACACAACCCTACATAGATTGTGCTGCTAGAATTGAAAAATAATTTCCTGTTGGCATAATATTGATGTACGCATTAAATACTACAGCACTGAACATTAGTAAAAAAAATATGGCTGAGGTAATGGAGAAGGAGGCGGGGGTATAGAAGGAATGAATGAATACCCAGGAGAGCCTAGATCATCTTGGAACCCAGAAGAGTGGCACAGAAAGGTACTGCAATAATTCAAATTCCAGCCTTGATTCTGACTCATACACAAAACCATAATACATTCACTCTGATGAATACACTAAAAATAAAGCAGACATATACTGGTGTTGAGTGTCCGCAATCTCACTTTTAGTGCCTTTCCTTTCTATATTGTCGGTCATTGACCACTTTCTTTTTATGCTGCAAAGAATAAAAAACATCCTTGTGGGTATCATTCTTAGCTTTGGATATTTCCTTGGGTAACTGGTAACATTAGTGCTGATATTCTTTGACAGATGGTGTGAGACTCATTCTCCACCATTTGGGATTTAGCACAATGCTTATTGGCCGCAGGTATGGGCAGGCAGTCCACACATCAGTACTGAAAAAGGTGAGACAGAAGCAATGCCACAACCAGCCCAGATTCCATCTCACCTAAATGCAAAAGGTGGAATCCTTTCACAAAACTGATAGCCTTCTGGGGTACGAGCAACCTTTGACCTCAAGAGAAGTCTTGGCATTGGCTGCATTTCCACACAGAAAGTACACCAACTCGCTCAATGTAATTTCTCCAAACAAGACACACAAGTCTTGAGAATCAGCCACAGAAAAGAAAGTGCTACACAGTGTCCAATATGGCATGTGCAGAAGATGGAGACAAATGTGTATCCTTTTTTAATAAACCAATAAATTAAGATCCGATGTATACGTTATTTCATTGGATTTATAAGAACAATGGTCAAGTGTGGCCTAAAAAGGTCCAATAGCAAGAGTGGTGACCCAGAGAGGGGCACTATATTTTTCAAAAAATGAATTTAATTCAATAGGGAGCAAGAAAAAGAGTCTGTAAAGGGTCATATAGGTCACAGAATGACAGATATTTATTCGCATAAATTTCAATTTTTAGGGTGCTCACACAGTAAGTGAAAGAAAGCGTGACGTGAAATAGTGATAGTGAACTTTTTTTTAAAAGACATCGCATTGACAACAATATAGTTGAAGTCCCTAAATGATTTATACAGGTTACAAGGAGGTCATGTTGTAGAATGGTCGACGGCGTTTCGAACCCAATTATTGGGGTTCATCTTCAGGACAATGGTGAGCTAGTTAGTGATCGTACTAATTGATCGTAGTCACTGGCGGTAAGTAAAAGGACGGAAAAACTTGGTCCGAAGCAAATTGGGTTTAAGGAAATTAACCCATGATTAGCTGGGTGGTTCCCAGGGACAGTGAATCATCACGGGAGTCAAGGGCTCCCCGTAGGCAGTGTGTTTTAAAAGCCAGATTAAATAGTCATGTGAGATCAAGCAGACTAAAGCAGTGCAGCTGGGTAGTACATGAAGCCACCAGGGCAGTATCAATTTATTTTGTTGGGCGACAGGGCAATGAATGGGTGCCTGAAGCCGTGCAGTCGGAGACGTCCTGCTGCTGCTGTTGCTGGCTAATGAATGCCTTCATTCATTGTCGCTGGCCTATCGGGCTCTTCAGGGAAGATGCCCTAGCTATCTTAGACAAAGACTTGGCCGGTATAAGCAAGATCGCGCCCTGCGGTCAAATTCTCAGAACTTGCTCATCGCTCCTCGCTTTGTGAAAGCTCGTCTGGGCGGTAGGGCGCTCTCAGTTAGAACGGCTAAATTGTGGAATGCCCTACCAGGGTTTCTCCGCCAAGCTGACACTGAGACTAGTTTTAGAAAAGCGCTGAAGACATGGCTTTTCAGCAATTAATCAGGCCTGACTTCTGAGCCTAAACTTTGTGCACGCGTTGCTTGCTGCTTAGCGCCGGGACACCTCTGTTTGAGGTAGCTGTTCGCGCTATATAAATTTCAGTATTATTATTATTATTATTATTTAGGGAGTTCAACTATATTGTTGTCAATGCGATGTCTTTTTTAAAAAGTTCACTATCACTATTTCACGTCATGCTTTCTTTCACTTACTGTGTGAACACCCTAAAAATTGAAATTTATGCGAATAAATATCTGTCATTCTGTGACCTATATGACCTTTTACAGACTCTTTTTCTTGTTCCCTATTGAATTAAATTCATTTTTTGAAAAATATAGTGCCCCTCTCTGGGTCACCACTCTTGCTATTGGACCTTTTTAGGCCACACTTGAACCATTGTTCTTATAAATCCAGTACCACCCCAGGTTCATATATCGGGGTACCCTTGTTTCCCAAAAACCTTATGTTATTTCATTAGCATTTCAGGTTCTGAGTCTTTAATGCACGTTCATACAAAAAAAGGTTAAGGTTCTATAATAAAATAGCTTTAAGAAAAAACAGCTTACTTCATAAGTCACCAGCACCTAAATAATACTAATATTCTCCTCATCTCCCACCCCTCCTCCAATCCAATACCTTCATACATAATGTCAAACATAGGGCCTTATTTAGTGATGGGTTGTAGAGGACAATCCTCCAATTCCAGTAGGAAATGTTAAATCCTAAAGAGAGTCCGCCAGTGCAATTTCCTACATCTTAGAGATAGTATGAGCTTTTCTCTAGTGATTGGGAGTATATTGCATTACCACTCAAGTCAAAATCAGGCCTATTGCCTTTTCACTAGTCCTCATCATAAAGGATAAACAATTACACAAATCAACATCATGCTCATTTGGCCAAGGTATCATCATGCGTGTCCAAACAGCCCTCAAATATTTTGCTATTTGTTTAGTTACATTTTGAAACTGTTCACCTAGAATAAACCATGTACTTGTCTGAATACTTTTAGTTTCCAGATACCTAAAACCAAGTCAAAAGTATAATAAATGTGGTAGACTATCAGTGACACTATATGTCAAGGGCAGGTCTTCTAAATGACATACGATAAGTCTTACTAGAATGCAGAAAGGGCCTGCTGTTTCCCATAGTTCCCCCCAGGTTCAATCTGAATAAAGACCGATAGTGAACGTAGAAATTAGACTAAGGAAAGCTTCAGTTTCGGAGGAGGAAAACAACCTAAAGGATTCAGGCAGACAATGGCTCATTAAACTCTATTTATTAGACTCACCATGTTTCCATGAATCATCTAAATTTTGATTGGGGTATTTGTTCTGATTCAGTACTCCGATTTACACTAGTTAGGTGTTTATTTGATAATGGACTTGTAAACAATTGGGCTATCAGTTGCGACAGATGTGAATCTTCCATAAGTAATACATTCACAATTGTCTTTGTACTTGGAACCAACTACCCTCTTCTTGCACTTGACTCTCTCAGGGTAGCCAACCATAGCAGCTCAAGGTCTACTCAGAGGAGGTGGTGTGGGCTAGTTACCTCAATTCGATGGTACACAAATCATTGTCCAGTGCTTTTTGTTTTAAAAAGTAAAAGTACTTTTATTACCCACACACTACTAAATACTGAGATCTAGAATACAAATATATGCATTCAGGTAGATGGGAATACTTTTGGTGAAACCCTCATATCAAATTACACTCCTATTGGGTCCTGAACCACAATACCCCCCAATCATACTAGATTCAACATCACAATATAAAGTGGTGTCGTTATCGATAAAGTAGGCCTACTGGTTTTCTAAGGGTGACACCACATTAGTAAATAAGAGCACGTAACATTGCAACCCTATCTACTGTCAATGGGATCAATATTTAGCCTTCTTTATAATGATACACTTTGCATTGCCAACATAAACATTTTAATTACGCATTTAAAATCATATGTGCCTCTAAGTCTTTCTTTCACTATAATCAAACTCCCTCTACAATCACAGGACCCACCAGACTGGACCAATGCACTCCACAGCCTGAAAGCAAAGGTTACAGCTCTACAAGTACTTGAAATGAAGGTGAAACTCTGTCAGCGATTCAATCCTCTGGGAGAGGTAGGGTTCATTTTTAAAACCTTCCTGTGGGGGCTGCCGCACACCCTGCAGACCCCAACAACATACCTGGAGAAAGTTGCTGCTTCCACCGCCCCTCCTTGAGGGCACCACAAGCAATTGAGCCCATGCAGGGGCTTAATGGGCGCTCCATGCCAGATCTATGAATATTAAAACAGCGGCTTTGCTGCAGGTGTTGTTCTTTGTTCACGCAGCCCGATGCCACGTTTCTTCTGGCTTTCTTTTTTGTTATTTGTGTGTGCTCTGAACAAGGCACCCATAGGCTTGAGGGCACATCAGGGACCGTGGGGGAGGATAGCATCATTCTTCTCTGCTTCTGCCTTTTCTCTTCGATCCTGGCTGTGGTGGGAACAATGCAGATTTGCCTGCCTGTGCTCCTCGTGGGCAGGCAAGAGCCTGGTGGGGCCTGCGCCCCCAGACATTGTAACGCGGGTGGGCAGCTCAACCGGCCAGATAGCACAATTGCCTTGGGGGATGGGTTCTCCAGGGCAGTTTTCCTTACACCAGACTGCAGAGGATGGGGTCCCCGGGGCGGAAGTTGGCTCAGGAAGGGGGCCCCACTCATGCTACCTCACCATGAGAACTAGAAAGGTTACTGTTGCACCAAACCCTCCAGAGGATTTTGTCCCAAGAACTTTCATTGGAATTGGGCTCCTGTTATGCTCAAATTTTAAAGTTTCTTTTTCTCATTTGTTGCTGCTAGCAGTCAGAATAAAAGAAATGCATATTTCTTTGTCTCTCTGTACCTTTATTATAGTTATGACATTCTTTTAGTGCCTTGAGTAAACCATCCATTTTGACATCTCAATTTTTTAGAATGTCCTGAAAAGACTTGTGCAATATACTCAAAGATCAATTACAAACCAGTTGAAAAAGGTAGTTGCTAGAAGATATACATGTTTTACATCTAAGTTCCCATTTTAAGGCTGCATGATAATTCTTAATGAGGTCTCGATCAATGTTGATGTTATTGATTTTTCGTCATGGCAGATGGGACTGGAACAAGTCTAAAGTAGGGGCGCATGCAGGAAAATCACTGAAAACAGGCATTTATTTTATGTTCCTATGAAATTAGGATATTTCCACCTTTAACTCGACCTTGAATACTTTGTAGGATTACTTTAGACGAAACGTTATTATGAATATCGACCAGGCTTCTCAGCCTGTGTGATTTAGGATACTCAAATGTGCTTGTTTAAATAAAGGAACTCCTCCTCCTTGAGTGTGCCATCATTGTCAAGTTTGTGAGCAAACTTTCTTATTTAACAGATTGCCCTGGTCATGTCTTTTTCTGTGAAGCAGTTTAATTCCTACTGCCCTGTAGGATCAGTTGTTCTGCACTAGCTGCACTTAACTGATCGGTCTATATTTGCCAAATAGATACTTGAGGTTCTCAATCCACTTGACTGTACAAAGCTGGCTGGAATACTGAAAACTTTATAACTGTACTTCCTTATCTTTTACTTTTGGTTTGTTAAATGGAAAACAAGATAATTTCCTGTAACCATTGCTTTCAACAAAAAGCCCCACAATCTGAGCCATTCAATGCAGCTCGCTCTGTTAAGGTCTGGAGCAAAGTATCCTATTGATTCTGTACATTGGTGACTGTGTCAGTAGTAAGAGGTCAAATTAAACCAGAGAGGGAGGGGTGAAACATTCTGCTTGATTTTATGGACACAGAAGTAGTAGAACTCTAGTCATGCTACTAGAAAAAAAAGTTCATTAGACCAAATTACACCCAAGAACTCCGAACTTTATAGTGAAATGAACTATCCTACTGGCCCAGAAAAAAACAACTGAACTACACTATCAAATGGACAAAATGTAACCAGAAGGGAACCGGGTACATTTTGGAACCACTAGAACTGAAATAATACTACTCGTTCCAACATGCCAAGCAGAACAAACCTGGAAAAAAGCCTCGAAAAGAGGACAAGAAAAGATCACACTCTACAGCCTACAGCCTTACCTGGAGATACAGGAGAGCCATACTCCCCATCTGACTTATGGGATAAAAGTACAGGGTTCTACAATCTAGTTGTTCAGTGATGTGCTTTTAATGATCACAATCCAGGCCATGGCAAATACGTTCTGTATGAGAGTGAAGTCCTAGGACAGAGCCTCATTCTTCCTCGGACACTGAAGATCCAGTAGGGAGCCATATTCCCCTTACCAATGCAAGGATGCAGGAAACACATTCTGTACACTTCCCTCCAATCCTGGGCATCAATGGAATGAGAAACAACCTCCATAAAATGTTGGGAATTCCTTAGTAAGCCATACTCTGTATCTGAACCTGGGATATAGGACAGTAATACTGATCATCAGACCATCTGATCCAACAACGATATTCCCCTCGTGATACCTTAGTTCAAGATGGGCCATTTTTTTCAAACCAGCCAAAGGGATCCAATATTGAGTCATTGTATATGATACCGTTCCTAACACTTAAGACACTGACACGCACAGCTATTCCATCCATCCAAAAGCAGCAAATATGCACACAAGCTTTGGCCTACAAAACAATTATTGTACGATAAGAGCAGTTTGAACAGCATGATAAACTGTGAGTCATACAATACACAAAACCCCACTTAAATTTTATAAATTTTGTGTTGTATATTTAAGCCCAAATAGCATTAGAGCCTATTAAATAAAGCAACAACCGTAGCTTAGTCCGTGTGAATCAGGGGGTGTGAATCTCAAATTTCCCAACTAACAAGCAGTGGGCCACAGGGTGAATGTGTGAGGTGACCAAGTGGACCATGTGGACCTCTGCGGTTGGTTAGGGTTTCGCGGACAGGTATTCTATTGAAACGGTGATCGAGTACCCTGTCCATCAAACTCAAGGTCTGCTCGCCTGATTTTGAGTAGATAAGAGAAAATAATGAGGAGAAATAAAGTTATTTCTCCTCGTTATGCCAGGCACAAGTAAGTGCACCATTTCGGAGCAAATCCGTCTACAACTCTTTGTAAATATGGATTTGCATCAAAATTCATGGGTGGATGCACGGAACGCCCATGCACCACCAATAGAATGCCTAGTTGACGCAAAATAACACAAACCAGCGCAATGTGTTGTGTTACTTTTTCTTAGAAATCCACGCAAATTGACATTTATGTGACTTTGTAAATACCAAAACAAATTTTGCATCGGGTTGGGACTAAAAAGTGATGAAACCCAGGCACAAAATCTTCATAATTCTAGGCCTGTGTAAATATAGGTTTGCATCAAAATCCATGGTGGATGCATGGGAATGCCCACTTGACTTAATTAACACAAAGTAACGCAAGGCAGCACAAGGCGCTGCTTTATTTTTTCTTACAAAGACACGCAAATTGACATTTGTGTGCCTTTGTAAATATAAAAAACGATTTTGCGCCGGAGATGCATTAAAAAAGCGATCCAACCTCGATGCAAAATCTTTGTAAATCAGGGCCTAAATATATTTAAGTTCCTGATTCAAAAAAGTTAAAACCTGTTAGTGAGATCAAAATGACAAGAAAAACCGACAAACATAACAGACCCCCACCTCAGAGCCCCCAGACCCAACTACCAAGCTAATAATGTATTTACCGGGGTGTCAGACCCCAAACACCCTCTCTGAAGCTATGCCCAAGGTGGTAAATACTGCAGACATGCAAGCACAACCACCAAAGGCATTCTTGTCACAAATACAGAAGCACACACTCGAAATCAGAAAAACAGTTTGTGATTCTGAGAAATGTAGAAACTGGAACCCGCGCACACGGTCCTCACACCCAAACACTGAAGAGCAGCATCACAATACAAGTGAAGCCAGCCAAACGTGATCTGGGTCACTGCCTCATTTTCCACTCATTAGCACAGATCCCGCAGGCTCAGGAAGCGACTCGGAGAGCCCTACTGAGGCCGGTGCTCTCGACAGCTTTCTCAGCCCGTGCAGGCAGAACGCGGAGGCGCGGCTCTCAGCCAGGCTTTGCTAATATTGTCCTCAAGCAAAAGGTTGCACTTCGCTGGCACAAACTTGCACCTATTTAGAACCTTGCCTTTTAATTAAAAAAAATGGAGACAGGCTCCACACCTTCATCCATGTGTTACCCGCCTTTCACCTCGTTTCACCAACCGACCGTATATTCCTACCAGTGGTGCTGTTATGGTGTCACAGGCTTTGATGCAAGCGAACCTCTCAACCCATGGTTGAGTTCTAAAGAACAGTCATATTTGGAATTATGTTGGTCACTCACACCCCTGGGCCACAGGACCACTGCACTAATGAGAGTTACGCCTATGCCTCTTCCCACCATTCTTGTTTGCCCTTTCATAGTACCCCTTTGTTGCTCGTGGGTGTGTTATATCTCTCACTCCTCTTGCCGCCCTCACACACTTAGGAGCAGCAACCCAACACAAGATAAGAGCAACACTCTAGTCATGCACACAACACCAATACATATCCTAAATAGGCCACACTACAATTTAACACTGTTTCAATCAAGAACTACTCCATGGTGCAGCATGTTACCTGTCTGCTAATGCGCTTCGGCGTGGTTCAGGGGTATGAAGCACTATATCAGAGAAATTCCAATACAACACACCTCCTAAAGTCATTCTCTTTTAACACGCTCATAGGATCTTGAACCCATTTTACATAAGTCTTTCTTCTAGCTCTTCTTATGTGGGAAGCTACAGCAACTTGTCCGCTATACTATGCCCCCCATACCTCTCTTCAATGGCAATCTAATCCCTGCCCAGTTACTCCCCATTCCATCTGCTTCCACCACGGTCTTTTAAAAAAAATGTTATTAAGCATTTTAGTGACATTAACACATTAGAACAAACACACCACTCTTTTTTAATTTTCCTGATCGCTTTCTGGATTTTTTTTTGCTCCCAATTACTATTCTAACAAATTGATTTCTGTTAAATCATCATTTAAAACATTTGAATCAAATTTGTTGCAAGTCGAACAACATGGCAAAACCCGGTTTGGTGACTCAATGGACTAATGCATGCTTTCCTAGAGACTTATGTTTGATCTCATGTCACAGGTTTGAAGCTCAACAGGTCACCAAAGCCTTTCATCCTCCTGATGCAATAAAATATCTTCCGTTCAAATAGATAGCAATAGACATCTGTTATTCAACGCCAAGATGCCCACGGCTAACCGTGCACTTCAAAGATACACATGTGATTCAAATTATTTATTGCATACCTTCTCAGCACAGGTTTGTATTCAATTGGTCTTAAATTTAACAAATAAGAGACAAACACTAGAAAGACAAACTGGCAAGACCATGCATTAAAATGAGTCAACAATGCTCATGCAGTACAAAATACTAGGTCTTACTCCCATGCCCGAAGGTGAAAACAGCTAACTGAAGACAGATAATTCAACACCACGTGTTCAGGCACGACCAGAACCTCACATAAGAGAAAGAACCATTCCAGTCCACGTTTTTATAATGAATATCATTACTCCATCTCTGTCCTCATCATCACAGTCATAACTGATTGAGGCATTTCCACCTCCAACAGATCTTTTAACATGTTTATGGGATCTTGAACTCATTTTACTTAAGTCTTTCCTCTATCTCCATGCAAATTGAGTAGAAGAATGTCCCTCCCCAATCTCACCTCCAATATCTTTTCTATCCTCTTCAGGCCTACACACAGGCATGCCATTATTTTGTTCAAATATATTGTTTATGTAATTAACGCATCTGTGTACTTACAGTAGAAGATGTGATAGCTCTCGCTCTTACAATTACATTCTGGACGCTGACGCACTCCCCACTCGTGCTGGGATGGGGTAGGGAGCTTTGGCAGTGCCAGTGATCTGAGCCGTTTAAGAACCACGAGTCTTGTTTCAGCCCACAGTAGTGCAATTATGCATGACCGGTTCGGCGAGGTATGAAGGTTGCAGGTATATGCTGGCCAATTCTTGAAGGCTGTAACGATTCCTGAGAAACTTCTCCTATTAAAGAGACACTGCATGTAGGGCGTCCAGGTGTACGACTATTTCAAGTCGGCTGTTCTCGGGTTCACAGATGCTGCTTGTAGCACGTCAACTCAACTTTGCCCATTATGGAAGGTGGAAAGGCTCCTTTCAAAACAACACTCTATAGAGCATGTGCAGGAGTAGGTGGATCTACAGACATTGAGAGCAGCCTTGATCAAAAAGGTGGTTGAATCTGCTCTCTTGGAGCCTCAAGCAAAGAAACTGAGGGAGGATGAAGATAATAATCAAGAGGCTGATCAAAGAGGGAAGTATGTCCAAGGCAGACAACTTTGTGACCTCCTAAACATATCAGGAAAGTGCTTGTCTTTGAGGAAAAATCTTAACAGGAAGAGGGGTTTCAAGCTCAATATAGTCCAGGGTGATGATCTATCCTAACATGACGTGATGCAGCAGATTTTACTAAGCAAATGGATGGATACAGACAAGGCATCCATTCCATTCCTCGTTTCCTTTCAAAAAGATATTGCCTGAAAGACTTTAATACTAATTTTCCACAAACCCCTAAAGCAGTGTGTAGTATCTTCATGTTGTGTTATTATGTTTTATGTTATCTTGTTCCTAGCTGCTCAGCCAGTGTGAGTGTTCTGTGTGGAATGTTGGTGTGTGGGCCATGAGTGGAATGCTTGGTTGGCACAAGCCACAAATTTCGAGTATGTTCTACCCACACGAAGTACAGTTTCCTGACCTTTATGTCAGATGTTCCGATCCTCATTTGGAAGAATGGGCGTTTTTGTTTTTACCTTTCTTAAGTCCCTCATGTTCTTGGTGAGACGCAGGACTTTGACAAGTTCTCTTTCAGCTGAAGGTACTGTTGCATTATTCCGTTTTGACTATTTTGTCACATGTTCTTCAAGCAACACGCGTTGCCATGGTGACATTACGAAGGTGGTGTTTTTCTTCTTCAAGTCTTCCTGCGAGTAGTCCCGTGTGGTCGTTCAGTCATGGTGACACCTATGAGGTTTAGTCACACATCATGTATATTTAGCGTCCCTAAAGTGGATTACTTGCCAAGAGTTCCCCTCAACATACTCCACAACCTTGGTTATATGACTATGTGCTATGCGGTGCATTTACGGGAGAGGAATCGCTCACCGGTATGTCATATGGGGTCATCCAAGTTTTTCTTAAGGGCATCACCAAATAATTTGACTATAATGTTGTATGTAAAGATAGAAGAGTTGCAACATTTAGACTGTATGTTGATTTATGTGTCCCTTACGATGGGAATGGGAATGGGTTTTAGTCCCATATCCTCACTGTACGCAATTGTATCTTTACAAGAGGGGTGGGTTAAGGGTTTTGTTTCCCTTTCACGTCTGTTTCCAGTTCACGCAGGAATGGGTTTTGTCCCATTTCCTTACTGTAAGCCATGGTACCCTTACATGAGGGTTGGCTTTAGGGTTTTTTTTTCCTTTCATTCTAGGAATGGGTTTTAGTCCCATGTCCTCACTGTACGCAATGGTACCCTTACACGAGGGTTGTACTTGCTACAAGGTTTTTGTTCCTTGTGTGCGTAAGCCACCATGTGCTGCACGTTCGTGTTGTGGTAGTGGGTGTTTTCACTACTTTTCTTTTGGGTTTTGGTCCCTTATTTAGGGGCAGGAATTTGGGCCTTAGTCCCTTTTTCCACATTTTTACATGGTCTTTCTCCTTACATGGGGAGTATTCATATTGTGTTGGTAAATTTCTTTGTTTTATTTTTTTTCTCTTTTCTCTTTATTAAAGGAGGAGGATGGGTATTTTGTATGTATCTTTTCTCCTTGTGTGGTTCTTTTCCCTCTTGTGATGTGGTTTCTACTATTCATCCCTGGGTTATGGACCATTTACTTCTGTGTACATTGTTGTTTATAGTTTTTTAAGTTTCGTTTCATTATTCTTCTATTTTATAGGAAGGAGATAATGTAGTATCTTCATGTTGTGTTATTATGTTCTATGTTATCTTGTTCCTAGCTGCTCAGCCAGTGTGAGTTTTCTGTGTGGAATGTTGGTGTGTGGGCCATGAGTGGAATGCTTGAGTGACTGGTATGAGTGGGGACAGTTGGTGGAAGGGCTGAGCAGCTAGCAGGCAGCTCCTGGTGGGGCTGATCTACTGAACTTCACTACCTGCTCTACAGACTTTAACTACCTGCTGTACACGATTTAAGCTACATGTTATCTACTTGAATAAATCTACTCTAACTACATCCTACCAGCGTGGACTACGTTACTACACAGTGCTTCCCAAATTGTTTAGAACCACAACCCACTTTCTAGAATGACAAACACTTGCAACCCACCTAACTTTAATGGACATGACACAGGTGATATTTTAATGCAGCTTAAGCACCATGTGGCAAGGACACTGCCATTATCAGACAGCACATTTTCAATTGAAATAACCACTAAATTTGCACAGACGTACAGTTTAACTGATAACAATATACTACACATAAATGATAGTGTGTGGAAATCGAATTTCTGTGAATATTTATCATTTCTGCATCACCAAGTAAAGAGTCTCGATTTGTTTTAATCCTATTAAAATGTTTGCTTTCATCACACTTCAGAATTACAAACAAATATGCTTAATTTTCATTTTCCTAACTACTGAATGTGTACAGTTCATTTACAGGTGTTTCAATTGTGATGTCTGTTACAAAAATGACATCCTGCAGTCTTTCCTTTCACAGTCTCTGTACCCCAGCAAGATTGTCACATAATTAACTTTACTTTTTTTCTGTAACTGCAAACAGAGAAGTTTGTAAACTCCAAACCCCATGTTAAAAAACACGGGCAGCAATTTGTCAGAAGACATAGCCTGCCATTTGACCTATGCATTTGAAGCGCAATAAATGTGACAAGATAAATACAGAATTTAAAGGATTTTTATTACCCACCAGTGGAAAACGCTGCCCTAAAGTGAACACTGTTCTGGCTTTGATGCCTCCATTTCCTCTCGGACGTCAGAAGACACAACCTTACCGGACATGGAAGATTAAAAAGGTGGAGGCGACTCAACAGATCGTTTGCGGCATCTACGTTGCTCTCAGAGCAATACCACTCGCTCTGCACATGCCACACAAGTTCTCCTTAAGGGTTTCCAACAGCTCTATGATTGTCTTCATAAGAATGGAGATCCTACCACCATTTTGGCTGAAATGGGGCTCCTTTTCTGATGTTTCATTTGATGGCCTTTGGGCAGCATCATCTTCAGTTGAGGCAGGCAGCTGTTGCAGGGAGACGTTTCCTGTGGACCAAGTCCTGGAAGCTCGACTCATCTCAAAGATCTCGAATTCAGAAATTGCTGTTTAAGGGTCTAAGGTAGTTTGGTGAGGAATTAGCTAACATGGTTCAAAAAGCAGCTGACAAGAAAAAAAAATCTCAATCCGTTTTAAGTTGTTCTCCAGAAAAGAATCCTTTCTCTCAAAGCAACAAACTCAGAGGGCACAAGATAAACATTGCTTTTGTGGCAGGGCCAGGAATTTGGGGTACTGCGTTCACTAGTAAAACCTGCCCAGTCACCTCTGTCCCGCCACTCCCCTTCCCCGAGATCAAAGACAGTCACAGAAGGGACTATGCTGGAGTCGGTGCTAAGTTCAAACTGTGCTCATCGATGGATGGAGTGCATTTCGGACACTTGGGTTCTCAACATCATCAAGCAGGGGTATTCCATTTCGTTTTCTCACAAGCCTCAAAAGCACTAGTTTGTTCCTACATACTTATCAAAAGAGGAGTTTGGAAGACAATCTATGTTTCTGGGGTCTTGTCCCAGAACATCGTTGAGGAACAGGACTTTATTATATTTTCTTTTTAGTGCAGAAAGCAGACGACAGATACTGGCCAGTAGTGGACGTAAAGGCATTAAACAAGTTTGTCCTAGGTTGAAAAGGTCTGTAGGATTTCCATCCAGTCCATTATACTACTAATATCGGAAGGAGATTTCCGAATGACTCTTGACCTACAGGATGACTATCCCTATTCATCCAAACAGTCAGGTTTTCCTTCGTTTCGCTATGGAGTACCAACATCTGAATTTTCAGGCTTTCCCTTCGGGCTTGCACATCTCCCAGAGTTTTTACAGAGGTACTGGCGCCTGTTGCGCACCTTCAATAAAGAGGTCTGCCAATATTTCCATATCTTGACGACTGGCTGTTTTCTGCTTCTTCTCATTTAAAGGCCAGGAGGATGTCAAGAAAGTGACCGAAGTGTTGCAGAAATTAGGCTACATAAGAAATCGTCGCAGCTTAAACCCATACGGATCAAGACTTTTATTGGCGAATTCAATATGGAGTTGGGTCGAGTCTTTCTGCCTCACAGCAGGATTGTAACAATTCAGAACAACCTCGCTTTTCTGCTCAGTCAACATTCACTCTCGGCCACGGGGTGGTTGAAAGTCCAGGAACTGAAGGCACCAGCTACGGCAATCGTCCCCTGACACGCTGCCATCTCAAGCCCCTGGTAAATCACTTGCTTCCCCACTGGTCACCAAGTTCCCAGCGGGTCAATCAGCAGGTTCTGTTGACCCCACAGATATATCAGGAATTACAATGGTGGTTAGTGGAAGACAACTTGTCGAGAGGGGTCCCACTTCATCTGCCTCTCCTGAGGCAGCTTACCATGGATGCAAGTCTATGGGGTCGGGGAGCACTGCTAGAGGACCTAGAGATAAAAGGCCTGTGGTCGGAGAAAGAGAAGTTACACTCCTCAAATTGGAGGGAGTTAGCAGCATCGTGGAATGTACTGAAGGATTCCGGTCACCAGTTGAAAGATTCCAATCGTGCTATCAGGATGGACAATCAGGTGACAAAAGCCTATTTGAACCCACAAGGTGGGGCTAAGAACACCAGTCTCACCCTACTAGCAACCCAGATATTCTCTTCGGGAGAGTGTCACCTTCCCGCAATAACAGCAGTCTACATACAGGGATGATTGAATTTCAGGGCAGACAGTCTGATCAGGAAACTTCCATCCTTGGTGATGCATCAGCCGTCTGTCCAGGAATGAAATGAAATATTTATATAGCGCTACAAATACCCAAGGGTGTTTAGGTGCTGCTTCAGACTAGTGGATTTAAAAAGGTTACATTGGACTCACCATTTAAAAAAACAAGTTTTCAGCCCTTTCCAAAATGTAAGCAGATTGGTTTCTTTTTTCAGTATTGTTGGCAAGGAATTCCAGAGTTTAGTAGTGGTATGGGTGAAGCTATTGCCTCCCCATTTTACTTTACGCACTCTGGGAATTATCAGATTTCCACAGTCCGAAGACTTAAGTGGTCTGGCGGGGATGTATGGTTTAAAATGTTGTGACAATTGTAACGGACCAAGACCATGCAGAGCTTTATGGTTTAACTCTTTTTTATTGACAGTTGCAAAAAGTGAAAAGCATGTCATCAGAGCCACGCAGGGCCCGACTGTGATAGAGACAACTCAATTGTATTGCAAAAGAACACGGACATCCCCCCCTCCCAGAGAGTAAAGGAGGAAAGGAAATAAGAAAAGAACCACCCCCTCCCATCCCTGGTCCAGGCTTGTGACAAAGCGTGAGCGCAGGCAGCTTGTCTGATCTGAAGGGCTATCTGGCTACAAAGTGGGGTCAGGTGCGTTGATACGCAAGAGGCGTAAATACCGTGGACAGGTCAACTCTCGAAAGTCTTGGGCCAGTAAAGTAAGAAAGGGTTGCCACAGCTCGCTGAAGGAAGAGCCCTTCCCCGCCAGTGTGAGGGAAATCTTTTCCATTCCCAGTACGTGCCATAAACGTTGGTACCAGCCTGTGTGGGTAGGGATCTGAGGAGACCGCCAATGGATTAATATGTTCTGGACTGCTGAGCCTAGAGCGATGGCTATTTGCTTCCCTCTCCGGGCCTTAAGGGGATATGTGAGTGGGTTGGGTACCCCCAGTAGAACATATGCGGGAAATCTAGGAACTTCAGTGTCGAGATGTTTGTCTACTTCATCCAGGACATGTGTCCAATAGGACCGGAGGCGAGTACAGTCCCATAGTAAATGGACCAAGGTACCCCTCCCGCCGCACCCACGCCAACAATCCGGGCTTAGTGTCGCGTCGACCTGGTGGAGTACCAATGGTACACCAATTTAGTAAAAGTTTCTGTGAGTCCGACGTGTGTTGCTGTGTGACGTGCCCTGTAACAGGCTCCCTCCCACTCCTCGGGATTAAGATCGCGCCCAAGCTCCCTCTCCCATCGGGCCCACCCCGCGTGGTACATATGCGAGTATTTAGATTGAAGAAACTTATAAAGATCTGAGATCAGTTTTTGGTCCGAGGACCTCGTGACCAGCCAGCGTTCATATGGCGTAAGGCGTCTAGCCGCCTGTGAGCGGTTAGTAGGGTGTAGAGCCCAGTGGCGTACCTGAAGGTAACACATGCGTTCTGATTCCGGAAGGCCAAGGTCCTCCCGTATCTGCGTGAAGGCGATAAACTCGCCATCGGCGAATAATGGACCCAGCGCCCAGCAGCCTGACTCCCGCCACCGATGGAAGGATCGTTGGTCCAACCCCGGACTGAACTCAGGGTTATCCAGGATTGACGTGAGAGGTGATGGAAAGGACGTGAGTTCATGACTTAAGTTCGTCTGATCCCATGTCGTGAGTATCGTACGGGTCACTTGTGAGGCGTATAAGTTGGGAGGGCGATGAGCTTTCGCGAGGAAGGGAACCTTCCTAAGTGATGTACCCGCTACAGCACGGTCCTGGAAAAGCCAGTTTTTTTCAGACTCGGCCCGACTCCATTCCACCAGATAGCGTAACTGTGCGGCCTTGTAATAGAGGGCGAGGACGGGAACCCCCAGACCCCCCCTCATTCGGCGGGAGAAAGCTGACCGCACGTTTCATTCTTGGCTTGCGGCCCTGCCAAATGAAGGCAGAGAGATCTGATTGCACCTTTTGGAGCCAACCCGTAGGGGGGGACAAAGGCAGCGTTTGGAATACGTAAAGGATCTTGGGAAGAATGGTCATTTTTATAGCGGCGAGCCGCCCCAGCCAGGAAATCTGATGGTGTTTCCATCGCCGAAGCTCGGCCTGAATCAGAGTATGGAGGCGGGAGAAGTTGGCCAGTCTCATGCCCTGCAAGGTAGGAGCCAAGTATATTCCCAGGTATGGGACAGGGTCGTCCGACCACGATAGCGGGAAACGAGCCTGCAGGTCCGCTTTCTCGTGGGGTGGCAAGGAGAGGTTCATCGCCGTCGACTTAGAGAGGTTGACTTTAAACCCGGACGCACCTCCAAAAACATCCAGTTCGTCCAAGAAGGCTCCTAGAGCTCCTTCCGGATTCGTTAATGTGATGAGGACGTCGTCCGCATACAAGCTAATAGTATGAGTGTCCCCCCGAAGCGTATACCCGTGATTTGCGCATGTCGCCGAACCCTCTGTGCCATAGGCTCCATATAAAGAGCGAAAAGTAAGGGCGAGAGGGGGCAACCTTGCCGCGTTCCCTATGAATGGGGAAGGGAGCAGAAGTGTGCCCATTGACTCTCACGGTCGCTGTGGGGGAGCGGTAGCAGTTAAAAATGTGTGTCCGCATCTTATCCCCAAATCCCATATGGCTCAACACCTGTTCAAGGTACGGCCAATGGACTCGGTCAAAGGCCTTTTCGGCATCGATCGTGAGCAGCATGCATTTCCCCGGGATGCGGGAAGCTTTTTCGATGAGATGCGCTACTCTTTTCATGTTATCACTCGTCTGCCGCTGTGGTATAAACCCAGCCTGGTCGGGGTCCACCAGCCCTTGCATATAGGGGCCCAGGCGGCTCGCCAGAATGGAGGTATATAGCTTCAAGTCTAAGTTCAAGAGCGATATGGGCCGGTACGAACCGCAAACGGATCTGTCCTTCCCAGATTTAGGGAGGACGACTATTGCCGCCTCCAGCATGGAAGAGGGTATTGCTCCCGTCGTCGCAAATGAGTTAAAAAGCCGGGTCAGTATGGGAGTGAGGGCAGCGCCGAACTGCTTGTAAAAGGCCGCAGTGTAGCCATCGGGGCCCGAGGATTTGCCCAGTTTCAGGCGGGCTATGGCAGAGATTACTTCCTCCGGCCTAATCTCCCGTTCGATGTGCGTCGCCTGCTCCGGCGTCAAAGTCGGAAGGTCCGCTCCGGCCAGGTAAGAGACAATGTCAGCCTCCGCCAGGGGCTGGTCGTCGTACAGGTGAGCGTAATATGTGCGGAAGGCATCTGCGATAGCCGCATCTTCGGTAGATAGTACTCCGGCGTTCTCTGATCTCCTGAATACCCCTACGTAACCGCGCTTCGCGGAGTTTATGCGCGAGGAGGCGACCGCACTTATCCCCCCCTACATAGAAAGAATGTCGCAGTCGCAAAGCGGCATATTCAGCCCTGTCCTGATCCAAAGCTGACAACTGCTTCCGTGCAAGCGATAACTGACGCCACACACGAGGAGCCCCGGTCCGCTGGTGCATCTGCTCCAGCTCCCGAACCTGTTGCGACAGCTCCCCCCTCTTGGCCCTGCGGTCCGCATTGTCTGCAGACGAGATGGCAATGACCTCCCCCCCTGATGACCGCTTTAAGGGCCTCCCACCGTGTCGAGAGCGATGTGTCCGGAGTGTCGTTATGTGCGAGGTAATCCACTATAGCACGCTGCAATTGAGTAACCGTATCTGGCCTATGTAAGAGAGCATCCCGGAATCGCCACTGTCCAGGTGGGCGGCTGACCTGGGGGAGATCCAGTGAAATTTCCACCAGGCTATGATCGGAGAGGGAGGCAGCCAGGATGTCAGTATCGAGGGTGGCCGCACAGATGGCCCTGGTACCAAGGAAATAATCCAATCTCGCGTAGGTCTTGTGTGCGTGGGAGTAATATGAAAAAGCCCGGGATTGAGGGTGATGGGGTCTCCAAATGTCTGTGAGATCAAGGCCGCGTAGCCATTGGGACCCTGTGTGAGACAGTGCGCCTACCTGACTTGTGCGTTGGGTGGACCTATCTAAGTCATTATTAAACACTAAATTAAGATCACCCCCCATCAGTATGTGGCGTTCTTGTGTTGCTGTGGCGTCGGTGAGGGCGGTCTGTAGAAAGCGTTCCTGCCCCTCGTTGGGGGCATAAACCGATCCCACCACCACAGTGTGACCCCCAATAGAAAAGTGATAAGTGAGGAGCCTGCCTTTGATCTCAGCCCCCTTCTGTATCGCCTTCCCCCTAAATGCCCTAGAAACCAGGATAGCCACCCCGGCCGTCTTGGTGGTCGTGGAAGAGAAGAATTGGATCGGGAATGCGCGTGACTTGAGACGGTGACAGTCCCTTGAGAGAAGATGTGTCTCCTGCAGGAGACAAATGTCCGCACGGGTATTCTCTAAGTAGGATAGCAGAGCCCTACGTTTGACTGGATTATTGAGTCCCCTGACAGTGAAAGTGAGAACCTTAATTGGGGATGAAATCATTTGCCCATGTCTTGAGCCCCGCAGTTAGCCTGTACTGTTGCATTACCTGCACTTCGATGGAGTCTTGCCAGGGAGAGCAGTACCTCGATCCCTGGACCAGGGCCCCCCAGAGTCAGAACGCAGCCGAGAGCGAGACACCTAGAAAGAAGAAAGAGAAAGACCCTAAGAAAGAGGAAGAAGAAAAAAGAAAACCCCAGGCGCAACTGGCGCCAAAAAAGGACAAAAAATGTATCCAGTCTATCAATAGTCCGTCATCCCAGGATGAATCGGGAATAAGGAAAAGTCTTTGGGGTGCAATGGTGGCCAACGTAGATTCCCTCCCATCCCCCCCGCCCACCAAATATCTGCAAAAAGTGAAACAGAACGGCCATGGTCCATCACTCAGAGGCCTCGTTGGTCTGAGCCCCCGGCATCGCCGCTATAGCAGCCTGTTGCTCCCTCTTGACCTCCTGCGGGTCGGGTTTCCTGATGCGGCGTCGGCCGCGCTGCTGCCTCCACTTCGGGCGATTGTCAGAGGCACTCTGGTCCGGGCGTTCCACGGGGTCGTGGTCCGCGGGCGGAGAGATCCCCAGGAGCTTGCATGCTTCAGTGAAGGAACGGAGTTGGAAGAGCTTCCCTTCATGTCGGAATACTAAGCGGAACGGATGCCCCCATGAGTAAGAAATGTTTTTTGTCGCAGGGCCTCGGTGATAGGTCGAAATAGCCGGCGTTTCTGAAGCGTGATTGCTGCGAGGTCCTGAAAGAGCGCCAATGGTTGATCACGGAAAGTAATCGGTTGCATCGATCGGGCTTGGCGAAGAATGTCCTCCTTAGTACGATAATCTTGTACGCAGACCAGGATGTCTGCCGGGGGTGCCGAAGGCGCCCTGGGAGGGCCCACTCTGTGTGCTCTGTCCAACTTAAGATCGGAGTCGGGCGCTCTACCCAGGATGAAGTTGAAAAGCTCCTGCACATATTTAAAAATGTCTCCCGCCTCTGCATCAGTGCGTACCCCTCTGATGCGGATGTTATGGCGGCGTGAACGGTTCTCTAGGTCCTCCAAATGGGACTGGACGTCCACTTGTTGCTCGTGGATTCTCACCACCTCCTGTCTCAAGGCCTCCAACTCCGTATTGCGGGTGTCGCCCTTGGTCTCTAGGGACGCCACTCTTTCCCCTATTTCGTCCACATCTTTACGGACATCTTTGATCTCTGCCGTTAGGTCGCGCTTCATAACTTGGAGGTCGTCCCGAAGGGACGCGAACAGAGAGTCCAGGTAGGCCCACGTCACGGGCATGTCTGTCGTGTCGGCCATCCGCCCCGCTAGGCCATCGCTGTCGGTCTCCGCCGGACCCTCGCTCCTGGCCCGTGCGAAGAGATCCTTGAGGGACCTCTCCTTCGGGGTTTGTTTGTCCTTCTTGCCCCGAGTGGATGTCATGCTCACCCGATCCCGGCGAGAGGGCCCCAAGGCCCGGCCGCTCCCCGACAAGGAAGGCCCCCCGTCGCTGCCCCGCTCAAGCAGCGGATCCCGTCTCCGTCACCAGCCTGCGTTCCCCCCCATGCGGCCCGACCGGCGGGTTGTGCGGCCTCCCCCGGTGCAAGTCCCACCCGTACAGCAGGTTCAGGGCTGCCAGAAGAACGGCCGGTGGTGTAGTGTGCAGGGGAGACCCTCATAGCACCGGAGAGGAGCCGCCGGTGGCGCCCGGGGGCTCCCAGTCAGGAAGCGGAGATGAGGAGGAACAGGCCCCCAGGGAGCTCGGGGCACTCCTCGCCAGTGAGCCCGGGCGTGCAGTCCAGTCCAACCCGCCGGCAGGGGATCCGCACCAGGGCCCGCGCTCAGGGCCGGGCAGGGACACCGGGACACGCGAGAGCAGTCCGCCGGCATAGCCGGAGTCACCAAAGCGCGGCTCCCGCGCGGGGGCCACCACAGATGAGGGCACACAAAGGACTCACCGCTGCTGCCTCTCGATCCACACAGGCCGGGATCCACCGGGCCGCCACCACCGCCGTCCGCGATGCCGCCAGGCGCCTCAGAATTCCACCTTCTGCTGGGCCTCTGCCTCGATCGTTCGGTTGCCCAGCCATCAACTAAGTGCGCGGGCCAACCGCCGCGCGCCTCAGATCGCCAGCCGAAGGCCGAGCTGCCCTCCGATAGCTGGGCCCCAGGCCAACGCCGCTGCGATCGGGCCCCAAGTGCGCACCCGCTGTCCCGGCCGCAGCAGCGGCCACGGCGTTGTCAAAGACAGCAGCAGTCCCCCGCTGCAGTCCGCGAGGCCCGTCTGTCCACCGGGAGCCGAAATGCCCCCCGAGCCCACACTCTCAGTGCCGCCGGTCGCCTCCGCGATCCCGGCCGTCGTTCCTCCTGTCGCCCTCCAGGCCGCGATGAGGCCTCGGCAGCATGCAGGCCACTGGCTCTTGGTCGCCACCCGACCCTCGGTGCTGGGGTCGGGGGGGGGGCCCCGGGGACAGCCGCCGATCCGCGGCGCCACACTCCGCGGGCGTCCACCTGTGCGCTCTCCCCCCGGGCTCCGGCCTCGCAGTCCGCGCCGCAGCGCAACACCCTCCGGCGATAGGCCCGGCACCCAGACAGGGGCGCTGCCACCGGGACCGCCGAAGCTTCGCAGGTCCCCAAAACCAGGTCCGCTAGGCTCTGTGCGACTTTAGAAGCCTCGGGTCTGCACCTCAGCACAGTGCAGGGACCCGGGCCGGTGCTGAAAATCGGCGAGCGGAGGAGAGAAGGCTAAGCACGTCTTAGCTCTCCGCCATCTTGGCCACGCCCCCCATGCAGAGCTTTAAAGGCTATGCATAAGGCTTTAAACTGAATGCACTTCACGATTGGCAGCCAGTGCAATTGTGTAAGAGCCTTAGAAGCTGAATCAAAGCGTGAGAGCCTTAA
Source organism: Calotriton arnoldi (assembly GCA_963921515.1). Taxonomy (NCBI): domain Eukaryota; kingdom Metazoa; phylum Chordata; class Amphibia; order Caudata; family Salamandridae; genus Calotriton; species Calotriton arnoldi. The sequence continues at coordinate 2,049,416 of CAWUFW010000130.1, forward strand.
CAGGACTCTGGCTGCTGCATTCGGTGCTGTCTGGACCTTACAAATGCTGTGCTTGCTCGTACTGGTGAATAGTGCATTATAGTAGTCAAGCCTGGATGCAATAAGTGCAGTGACCACTGATTTCCTCAGCTCGAAAGGGATAAAAGGAAGCACCTTCTTCAGGACTTTAAGAATGAAAAAACAGGTGAATGTTGTGTGATTAATCTGGGTTTCAAATGATAAATTAGTTTCAAAGAAAACACCAAGATTTTTCACTTTATTTGAGGGGACCGGTAAAAGACCCATTTGAGAGGGCCACCAACTGTCTGTCCAGACTGAAGATGAATTCCCAAAGAGAAAGACTTCAGTCTTAGATGAATTTGGTTTAAGACAGTTGTCTTGCATCCATATTCCTATATGGCCCATACAGTCCTGAAATTGGGCTGCAGTTGCAGCAGGTGCACTGTTGATTGACACAATAATCTGCGTGTCATCCGCATACGACACCAGAGTGAAGCCATAACTTTGAACTAATTTGGCTAAGGGAGGGACATACTGATTAAATAGGGTAGCCCGGAGGGACTCCACAAGGAAGAAAAAAGGGAGGGGAAACAAAATCTCCAAGTGCCACCACTTGGGACCGATCTTACAAAAAAGAGCTTAACAGGGAGAGCGATTTGTCTCTGATCCAAAGCGATGATAAACGGTCCACCAGCACATCGTGGTTGACTGTGTCAAAAGCTGCTGACAGATCTAATAGGATCAGGGCTGCACTCCCCCGCCGTCTAGAGTTTGTCTAAGATCTTCCGTGGCCGTAATCAGGGCCAGTTCGGTGCTGTGATGGGCCGGAAATCCATATTGCGATGGATCAAGGATGCCAATTTCAGTGATAAAGGTGGATAATTCTTGATTGATGATCTTTTCAATTATTTTTGCAGGGAACGGCAATCGTGAGATTGGCCTGTAGTTCAGGGGGTCGTTAGTATCTAAGTTGGATTTCTTTAAAAGTGGTAATGTAGATGCTTTTTTCCATTGGATGGGGAAGTGTTCTGAAGTAAGCATAAGATTAAAAATAGGCAGAAGGGATGTTGCTACGATCTCTGGGGATAAGTGAAGAATTCTCGGCAGACATGGGTCCATGGGGTATTCTGACTGGACTATTGAGATTATTTTTATAATATGATCTAGAGTTAAAATAGGAAATGATTAAAGCGTCGGCGTTGTCGGACTTCCAAATGTGGAAAGTAAAGGAGATCTGTGATTAGAATGAGGAGAAGACTTTAACCCAACTGCAATGGCTGGCTTACTGGTTGGCTGGCCACAATCTATTTGAGATAGGTTATTCGCCCGAACGCTTACAGGCTGGGACTTTGCAATCCTTATTATGCCCTGGAGCAAGTCGGGTGAGAGACCCTCCATTGCTTTTACATATTGCACTCCATTATCGGAAACTGGCGATGAAATGTGCACGTACACCTGCACCGTACACCCCAAATGTTCCTCTGTGCGGCTTACCTACGTTACGAGGCACGTTGTCGGCCACTAGCTTACGTGGCTGGGTGGAGTCTGGGGTTTGAACTGTTGGGGAATTATTCTTAGATGGAAACTTAATGCCTCATGAAGAATTTGTGCAGACCTATTCGGCCCCTCCGACACTGTTTTTAACACATGCTGCGGTTATACATTATGTGCGTCGGTACTGGTCAGTGGATCAGAAAGAGCCCCCGACTTTTGGATTGTTACAGACATTGCACATAATGGGGCATGGTAGTCACCTGGTTCGGTGGCAGTATCGAGGCCTATGGCCCCATTTAGGAATTTTTGTTAACTCTTTGTCAAAGATGGGAAGTAGAAGTATCTAGAGAATTCACTGACAGGCAATGGGTGCAGATCCTTGAATATCCCAGGCACGCTTCCCGAAATGCCCGGCTAAAAACTATACAGACGTTTGTATTGCATAGTGCCTATCTCACACCTCTGGTACTACAGCGCATGTACCCTAATTCCTCATCGGAATGTCCCAGGTGTCATAGTCTGGAGGCCGATTTTATGCACATGTTTTGGACCTGCCTCTCACTTGTAGAATTTTGGACGGAGGTTCTACAGGGTCTTGCAGTCTTTCGGAACGCCCTTCATGGAACACCCCTGAGGCCTGCCTCCTAGGGCTCTCTCCTCTTCCCAAGAAGGCAAAAGTATTACGCCGCTTTACGAGTCTCATCTTAATGTTGGCCAAGAGGCTTATCACACAGCGATGGAAATCACATAGGGCACCGCGCAAAGGGCAGTGGAGGGAGGAAGTTCTAAAATGGACCACGGCTGAGAGGGAAGCCTTGCACCGTGAAGAATACAGAGGATTGAGGAAAAAACCTATATCTTTAGAATGGGCTCACTCGATAGAACACTTCAAAATACAAAATGTAGATGCCACCGATGGCTGATGTAATACTGTAATCGCGACCTGCCCTCCCTCCTCCCCTTCCCCTGCCCCCTCCCTTGTCTTCCCCCACCCCCTTATCTCTCCCCCCTCACGCACCCCGTCTCCCTCCCTTCTCCTCCTCTCTTCCCGCCCCCCGAACTTGATGCTCATGCCATGACCTACCCCCGATGGGAATTGAAACAGACACTCAGTTTTTAGTAGCACAGTTCTTTATTGTTGTTCCTTTTTCACTTTCGACACAGATTGGATGCTTAATAATGTGATAAAAGACAGTACAGTCGGATTTGTGATCAATATAACGATTATATATGTATGTTACATATTTGAATTTATTAGTACCACTCAATGTCACTCATTTCTACGATCTATGTATTTCAATTAATACCTTGAGGATGTACATTCGCAATTCCAGGATGTGTCAAACCACCCGCCATTACCTATGATATACTCTATGACAACTAATTTATTGCATACCCGAATGTAATGTAATTTACATCAAAACTACAAACCTTAATAAAATCTGTGTTAATAAAAAAAAAAAAGGAATGAGGAGAAGACTGGATCAGACGATCATCCTGGGGCAGAAAGGCATCATAGACCGGTTTAACTTTTTGCTGAAAGGAGAAGGCTAAGGCGTCACAGAATTGATGACTTGCTACGTGATCTTGGGGATCCGGAAGCTTCGAAAGTTTTTTAAATAGTAGAGAATAAACTTTCGAACAGCCGTTGGCTGCTTCAATCTTTTTTTTTTTTTTTTTTTAGTAAGATGTCTTTTCCTTCAAGATTAAATTTGTATAAACTTGAATGGCTAATCCATCCATGGCTAATAATACAATTGGATGGGTGTACGGTTTGGAACAATGTGGATAAATATGTTTTTTTAGTAGACAATTCAATGCTTCCGGCATTTTGCATGGAGACATGGAGCCATCAAGCCTGGGCGTTCGATGATCTCTAAATTTGGTGACCCAAGGGGATTCTGTATGCCTTACCACCGATTTCCCTCCCCCTGAAGGTGCTTCAGAAGATTTGGGAGGAGCACCTTTTTGGTCCGACAACCTTCGTTCTCTTTCCTTATGTTTCTGTCCAGAGGAGAATATGTTGACTTATCAATTCAGTCATCCCCTCTTCAGTTCCCTCTTCTGGCTTTAATCCAACTTCATATGCATGTATAGAAAACCACACACATACCCTCCCTTAAGCACTACTTCAGGTACTGGAAGGAGTCTCCACTTTTAATCAATATTAATCAATATTATCGTAGTTTCATTCCATCCATCTTAATACCTAAAAGTTTCAGTTTTCATGACCCATTCATTTTATTAGTGTTTCATTCCCACAGTGTGACCAACTTTCTTGCTACTTTGATGCCACGTACGGATGCCCGACATACTCGCCCCAGGACACCAATATAAAGAGAAGAATTATAATTTAAAAAAATACCATAGGTGTCATCTTCCAGGTTGAAGTTAATCATGCTGGATAATACGGGTGACAGAAGCGATGGTCCTAAGTAGAAGGAATGTGATATAGGCTACCATAACGCGATATAGAGAGAACGTCTGTCAGTTTTTAATGTACATTGGCAATTGTACCAAAGGAGGTTTCTTTTAGAAACGGACAGTTGTATTGCAGACAACCTTTCTGTATGCGAGATTCTTTCTACACAATCTTTGGTCCTGAAGAAGGTGGCGTTGCCACTGAAACGTGCGTAGACCAAGCCTGCCCCTGAGAAGTGGCTCTGGAGAGACAATTTCATCATCTAGGACTGTTTGTAGACATCTACAAATACAGATCTCTCGAATACAACTTGTTACCTACAAGAGGGCTGAATCTCTAGTGATGTGTATTTATAGTACGTTTGCAGTTCGAATGTGTGCATGTGTAGTATTGTTGTAATTTGGCAGCATTTAAGTTAAGCATTAACTGAAGACAGCCTGTATTTAGAGGCTAAATTGTCCGCTTTGTGGAATCCATTTTGTATTTCTGTCAGCCATTTTGGCTGCCATGTGCTACCATGTGCTCGCCATGTGCTCTGTCCTACCTTCCTGTCAACTGCTCTTGAAATCTGCCTAGAGACAAGTTATATTTAGTTCCTCTTGCTTTGCACATGCTCAGTTGAGCTTGCAGCTGTTCCGAGTTTATAAATGTCAGGATGTGTCTGCTAAAAGTAGAAACTGTTAGCTCCACCCACTTGTCGACTGTGCATTCTCTGTATGACCTTATATGTACCTAAAACCAGCATTTGTGTTAGTACCGCCTTCATTTGAGCCCCTGTGTGGGTATAAAAGGACCAGGATCCTGCCATTCAGGGTGCTACTTCATGCATTACTGAAGGGTGATGTGTGAATGTTAGCTCCACCTCATGAGGTTTAATAAACTCTGTCTTTTATATTTCAGTTTCTGTGCCAACTTCTTCCTAAGTGTCTGAGGACTCTGTGCAGAGAAGGAGAACCCCTAAGCACTGGTAGGCCTTGCTGAGGCTCACTACAACAAATTGGCGCTTCCAACGTGGGACTCATCAACGACTCGGATGCCCGAAGGACTGGTCGCGACGAAGGATTGGAATCTCGCTTTTGGACGCGATCGCTGCCTGAGGAGACACCAGAGTCTTGGCACCCACGGCGTTTTTCCTTTCTTTCTGATCTGACCATCCCGGCGGCGCCGGTCCTTGACTGAGATCTCTTCTGTTGATTCGCCGTGCAGTGACCATTTGGTCGATTTGAGAACTTGGCAGTTGGAACCTGGACACCATTTGATTGGTAAGAGCCGTTTTGCGGCACTTGCTGTTGGTTTGATGCCTTTGATTGGTAAGGTAGTTTTAGTAACACTTACTGTGGCTTTGTTTGTATAATTGGCCAATTTTGGAATCTGTTTTGTAATTATATATGTATTGCAATACATATAGGCAGGTAATGAGGAGAATTTTCTCTATTTAAAATTGTTTGAACAGCGCAACGTACGAAAAGTACCTTAAGCGCTACTTTGATTATAATACTGCATATTTTGCACTATTTTTTGGCATGCCTGTTTTCAGCACACTTCGTAGGATGTGTTGCTTTTGTAGTGGTACCAATTTGAGACTTGACGAAGCACAACCAGCCTCCCGGAGGGGACGCCTAATAGGGATATGTATATTAAGTATGGTATTTCTTCTATAATGTACTGCACGTTATGGAACAAATATACTAGTAAAGATCCTGAGTTGCGTTGGCCTATGTATGGGTCATTTGATTTGCGAAAAATTCAGTATGTGGAACAATGTATGTTTAAACGAAAGACTAGGCAAGATATGTTTGATTGTGTGCGAATGTGGGAGAAAGAAGTGCGTGAGCGAATGAAGCGTGAACAAGCCTTGATTGATAAAGAACAGCGAAAGACCATTTATGCGAAAGCATTAGAGTTAAAAAACAAGGAGATGAGCGAAATTAAAGAGAGGGAAGATAGGGAACGCCATTTACAGGTAACTGGCCAATATGCTGTTAGGCAGCCCCTTTATCCTATCCTTAATAAACCGCAAGATGATTTCCTGTTATTAGATCGTTCTCCACCTCCGTATATTTTTTCTTCTGCTCCTCATGAGTCAGATGAGGACTCTTTTTCAGACCAGGACAAAGCTCGAGAAACTCGTTCCATGTTATCTGCTGAGCGTGCATCTGACATTAGATCTACTGCGCGTAAAGCCGTTCGTAGTACTACCACTGCCTCTGAACTTTTAGATAGTATAAAAGGATGGCAGGAAAGGGAGCAAATATATTTTACCGATACATTTGCTGCAGAGGTTATTGAACAATTTAGGAAGTATTCGGTAGAAGTGGAGCCCAATGATGTAGCAGCTGATTGTAAACAATTACGTGACGGTCTTTTTGTCTTCTCCCAGGTGGCTGACACGATCAGACGCTTGGTTAAACTGCGTGTTGAAGCAGCCCGTTTGCGAGAGGAGAAAAAGGCAGCAGAAACAGCTGCACTAGCATCTCAGATCAGCATGGCACAAACTTCTACTCCTGAAACAGATAAGAATGCTGTAATTCATGTGAAACCCATGCGGGAAGCCGCGCCTTTATATGTTCCTCCTAAAGGAACGGGTACAGAGGATGATAAGACTTCTCTTAATGCGAAAGGGTACTTTATTTATAATTGGGTTTACACTCCTTGGAATAGAGCAGATGTTATGGCCCTTAAAAATGCATTGCCTGACCCGCGAAAGAATCCAGCAGCCTTTTATGAGGAAGTTGAGGGTGCAATCAGCTCTTGTACTATGACTCTGTCTGATATTGATTTGTTCTTTGGATTAATATTACCGCCTGATATGTGGAGAACTGTGCGTAAAATAGATGATAATGCGACATTTGGAGCATTGTGGAAAGATTTAGAGCGGTTAGATGAAGATAGAGAACCTGCACAGAAACCGTGTCAGTTAATTTTAAATCTTCCGGCAGCTATATTAGTTAAGTTAAAGACGATCATTCCCCCTAAAAAGATAGATTGGACAGTGCTAGCGTCTTGCAAGCAAAAGGTAGATGAATCAGTTTCTGACTTCTTCACACGCTTTGAAGAAGCATTTCACGATTTTAGTGGCCAGTCATTGACAGATGACACGGGTAGGCATCTGTTTGTCGATAAATATGTCGCAAACCTTTTGCCAGGAATAGCTAGTCGCTTAAAGGCCAGTGAGAGTTCATGGACTACATCTTCTCCGGTTTCTCTTTTAACTATGGCCCAGTATTATGAGCGGCAAGAATTAGAAGCCAAAGGTAATGAGGACAAAAAGTCTAAAGAGTTGAAAACAAAGGTTATGTTGGCTCAAGCTTATGGTCCGCCTTCTAGAGATAATGATAGAGGTGGACGTGGATCTTATGGTTCGTCCTTTCCTTCCTCTGCCCGTTCGAATTTGTCTGTTGATCAGTGTGCGTACTGCAAAAAATTTGGACATTGGCTTTCTGATTGTCCAGTGCTGCGTGCTCAGCAGAATCTACGTGGTCGGGGACAAATGAGAAATCGTTCAGGATATCAAGGGCCTAGAGGAAGCGCGAATGATCGTGCTCGGTTTGATGCTAATACACGTGGGCAGAATGGGTTTAACACTTTTGATAGAAGGAACCAATATCAAATGTCTGACTATGCGCCCTCTGATTTTCAAGATTCTGCTTATGCATAGGATTGCCTAGGACGGGGTAAGGAATCAATTGAAGTTCCAGTAGATCAGAGGGGTCCCTATGTTACAGCACATGTTTTGGGTTCTACTGATCAGTTTCTGGTTGATACAGGAGCTACTCGTAGCGCCTTGTCTAAACAATTGGTTCCAAGGGCTCCCCTGTCTGGCTTAACCATTACATCGATAGGTTTCGATGGAACACCTTCCCTTAGCCCATTGTCACAACCACTTGCATTTGATATTGATAAGTTTACTGCTCCATGTCCGTTTTTGCTTTCTCCAAACACACCAGACAATATTGTGGGTCTTGATATGCTTAAATATTTTAGGGCTACGATACGGTGTTCTCCGGAAGGAGTACGGGTTATTTTGAATGACAACTACCCTATGATTGAGAGATCTTGTATTGTTAAAGAGGACATTGCACTAGCCTCACTCTCTAGTACTTTGTGGGCTACTTCGGATACTGATGTAGGGCAAATGGTTATTCCACCAGTACATATTAGTGTCAAGGAGGGCGCTTTATTGCCAAGACTGCCTCAGTATAAAATTTCTCGAGAAGGAGAAGAAGCACTCACACGTATTGTACATGACTTAATTAAGGTGGGGGTTGTGGAAGAAGTTCCTTACAATATTTGCAATAGTCCGATTCTTCCCATTTTGAAAAAAGATACTGACACTAGGATTTATAGATTTATTATCGATTTGAGAGAAGTCAACAAGATTGTAGTACCACAGTACCCTGTAGTCTCTGACATAACGACATTGCTTACCCTGGTCCCTCCAACAGCAACTACATTTTCTGTAATTGATCTGAAGAACGCTTTCTTCTCGATTCCTATTCATCCTGATAGCCGATATTTGTTCGGTTTCACTTTGAATAATAGATCATACAGATTTTGTAGAGTTCCTCAAGGCTATACTGAGAGTCCTAGTATTTACAGTCAAGCATTGAAGAGACAGCTTGATTCCTTTACCTTGCCTAAAGGAGTGGCTCTCATACAATATGTCGATGACATCTTGTTGGCAGCCGATACACCTGAGCAGTGTGAGAAATGCACTTTGTCTTTGCTTTCTTTTCTTGCTACACACCACCATAAAGTATCACGAAAGAAATTGCAATATTGTAGACCGAAGGTGACCTATTTAGGACACCTTCTGTCTAAGGAGGGCCGTGCACTGACACCAGATCGCATTCAAGCAATTTTAGACACCCCAGTACCTTCCACGCAGAAAGATGTCCGTGCATTCATTGGTCTGACTTCGTTTTGCAGGCATTGGATATTGGGTTTTTCACACATTGTTAAACCCTTGCTAGCACTTTTGACTAAGAACACACCGATCCCCCTTCCATGGACAGATGAATGTCAAAATGCTTTTTGTCAGTTGAGACAAGCTCTTTGCTCTGCACCAGTGTTAGGCACACCAGATTACACGAAGGCTTTTACACTCTATGTACATGAGAAAGAAGGATGTGCATTGTCAGTTTTAGTACAGATACACGGGGACAAACAGCGCCCTTGTGCATACCTTTCTGCAGTTCTTGACCCTGTTGCTCGTGCATTGCCTGGGTGTTTCCGTTCAGTTGCAGCGACGGCTGTGTCCATACGTCAGAGTGAAGGGATAGTTTTGTCACACAAACTGTTGGTGCTAGTACCCCATGCAGTAGATGCCCTTTGAATCAGACTAAGACTCAGCACTTAACTAGTGCTCGTTTGACAGGATACGAATTGACACTGCTAGCACCTCATATTACCTTGAAAAGATGTGCGACACTGAACCCCGCCACTTTGTTGCCATATCCTGCGACTCAGTCTCAGCCAAAGGAGCCTCACGATTGTATATTCCTTACTGAGGAACAGACAAAGGGTCGCATCGATGTGCAAGATACGCCCCTTCCAGATGTAGATGGGGAACTGTGGGTTGATGGGTCCTGTTTGAAGTTACCAGATGGCACGACTTCAGCTGCTTATGCAATTACCACGCTTGAGACAGTAGTGGAAACAGCTCGCATACCTCAGAAGTCGGCTCAAGCAGCTGAACTAATAGCTTTGACACGAGCATGTGAGCTTAGCACTGACTTGTGTGTGAACATTTACTCGGATAGCCGCTATGCTTTTGGAGTGGTTCATGATTTTGGCCTACTCTGGAAGGAAAGAGGCTTTCTTACATCCCATGGGATGCAGATAATGCACGGAGAGTTAGTGCATAATCTCTTGACTGCACTTACATACCCAAAGAAAGTTGCTATTATGAAATGTAGCGCACACAAGAAAGTGACTGACAAAATAGGACAAGGCAATGCCTTTGCAGACCGCGTAGCCCGTGAGACTGCGATGCAGCGAAGCACTACACCCATGTACGTAGTGAAATCACAAGCTGAGCGTTGGCATGATGCTAGAGAGGAAGTATTGGATATACAGAGATCTGCTTCTGTGGAAGAGCTTGAGCAATGGTCTAAAGAAGGAATATTAGATGATGAGGGTTGTTGGCGTAACAAAGAAATGAATAAGTGGAAATTGCCTGCGGCCTATTTACAACCTATGGTTCAAATGGCACATGGGCTGGCACATGTTGGAGCTCTAGCAATAACTACATTGCTTACACAAGTTTGGGAGCATCCTGAAATTGCTAGCACAGCCAAAAGGGTAGTACAGTCCTGTTTGATCTGTTGGCAGTATAATCCTGGAAAAGGGACACGAACTCCTACAGGAGGGTTTGCTACACCAACCGCACCTTTTGAAGTTTTGCAGATGGATTACATCCAACTCGAACGCTGCAATAATTTGAAATATGTCCTAGTGGTGGTATGTGCCTTTAGCAAATGGATAGAGGCATACCCTACGAAGGATAATACTGCTCTCACCACAGCAAAGGTGCTTCTAAAGGAGTTTTTCCCTAGATACGGTGTTTGTAAACTTTTGTGGAGTGACAATGGACCTCATTTTATTGGGCAAGTTGTTGAGCATGTCCTGAAAGGATTAGGGATCAAACAGAAATTCCATACAGTTTTCCACCCGCAATCAGCAGGATTGGTGGAAAGGTATAACGCTACTCTAAAAACAAAGTTGGCGAAAATACTGGCTTCCACGTCTCTAAAGTGGCCAGATGCCCTACCTTTGGCATTGTTGTCCATAAGATCGGTGCCACATTCACGATCAGGTCTTACCCCTATGAGGTGGTGTTTGGGAGACCAATGAACATTTGGGGAATTCCTAAGCCACGCCCCATACATGATGTTCCTTGTGTTCTGATGAATGATTATTTGGCACAGTTAACTGACAGTTTGATTTCTATTCATCAACAGGTTCGAGAAGCTCTTCCTGACAGATCTACAGGTGAGGCCCACGAACTCCGTCCTGGTGACCATGTAATGGTCAAGGTCTTTGACAGATCGAACAGCTTGGAGCCAAGGTGGCGAGGACCAGAGCAGGTGCTCCTTGCGACAAGAACAGCAGTTCGAGTGACAAACAGAAAGAATTGGATCCACAGCACACACTGCAAACGCGTGTCGCCTGCCTTGGTGGAACCGGCTGTGTTGACCGACCATCGAGAGATTCTGGAGACGGAGAAAGGCCAAGCTATCTCACCTGACGAATCTGCGGAAGTCTTCCCGGACCACACGATCACTGGAGTATCCAGATATCAATTAAGACCGAGGAAAGGATCTGCAGTTTTGAAAAAGACTGGTTGAGCTACCACCCTGGGTTAGTGAAACGGAGAGCCATTGTGGCAAGGGGAGGGGGATCAGCCCTGTATTAGTGTAGTGACACCCACTTTGGCCCATGGTGAAGAAATCAGCGGCTGCCCAGGGAGAAGAGCTCCAACGACTGTTTTCAACAAGTTTTCAGAAAGATCAATCATTACTGCTGCTAAAATGAAAAAACAAATCATTTGTGCTGTAGGGTTTGTTGTTGCTATGGTGGCTATGGCAGCAATTACATGGTACATCGAGAAGGTGGCTCCTGTTCGACAGCTTTTTGTTGCCACTACGCCAGTACCCGTGGAACACCACTACTTTACTCTTCCTTACCATGAGCAAAAGCATCGACAATCCTACCTGAACAATACTTTTATCCAGATGTTGCACCATACTCACAATGCTACGAATACTACCAACTGTTGGGTGTGTGGGATGATACCTGCACATCAAAAGAAAGGAGGAACACCTTTTATTCCTCTTCCATTTTCTCACAATGGTTCTTGTCAAGCTTGGTATGCGCTTTTGTTTGCATATGGAAAGCCTTCAGTAGGTGGGATTATTTTTCAACTTAATAAAGTGTGTTATCAAAATAAAGAAGGTTATCCACAAGCCAAAGGGACTAAATGGGAATGGGAAGAGTATCAACCGGACAATATTTCAACACCATATGTTTTCACAAATGTGAGAATAATAAAGAACATTGGACCTTTTGTGATTTCTGTGACAAAAGCTAAAGCAGATTTGTGTATTTGTAGTGTTGGAAGAATTCCAGTGGGGAGGAGCGAGTGTACTGTAATCCTGACCATTGAAGGTGCCAATAAGAGCACTTTCACAGCCTCGCATAATACGTATTTTGTGTGTGGAAATAACGGATATTATCAATTACCTGTTGGGTGGTCAGGAATCTGCTATGTATCTTTTCTGTTGCCCCCTGTGTTTCTGGCACCTGCATTGTATCACCGTGATTTTAAACTGTACAATGACATTTCCAAAAACAGAAATAAGAGGACAATAAGTATGGATGAAGTTGATCAAACCGACACTACCCTACAATATGTTGATTTCAACTTGGGCTTATTTTTCTTTGTGGGTGCTGCATTAAACAGCAGGAAAATCCGACGACTGACTCGTGTTGTGGAAGCTGTTACTAATCAGACAGCTATGGCACTTGGGAACATTACAGAGGAAATACAGATTGCAAGGATTGTAGCACTCCAGAATAGGATGGTGCTAGACGTGATTTTGGCTGATCGAGGTGGTGCATGTCGCATCATCGGTAGCAGCTGTTGTGTATTCATACCAGATCACTCACCTTCAGTATATGACGCAATATCAAACTGCATAAGATTGCTGCAGAAATTCATCCAGAGACTGGAACTTGGACTTTTGCTGGATGGTTTTGGACTCTTGTTTCTGCTTGGGGCTGGAAGCTACTGACTATCCTATGTGTAATAATTACAATATTCTTTACATGCTGCGTATGTATCCAATGTGGTCCAATGCTTTGCTCCATTTGCATCTCTGCTTGTATACCTGCCAGAGGGAACATTGCTGAAACAAAGGCCCAACAAATGTTGAATAAAGAGGTGGCCGAAATAATGTTAATAGATGTACGGGATGAATATCTAGATTACCCCAGATAAACGAATGTCTTCAGCCAATGCTGAAAGGGTCGTCTGTTGTAATTTGGCAGCATTTAAGTTAAGCATTAACTGAAGACAGCCTGTATTTAGAGGCTAAATTGTCCGCTTTGTGGAATCCATTTTGTATTTCTGTCAGCCATTTTGGCTGCCATGTGCTACCATGTGCTCGCCATGTGCTCTGTCCTACCTTCCTGTCAACTGCTCTTGAAATCTGCCTAGAGACAAGTTATATTTAGTTCCTCTTGCTTTGCACATGCTCAGTTGAGCTTGCAGCTGTTCCGAGTTTATAAATGTCAGGATGTGTCTGCTAAAAGTAGAAACTGTTAGCTCCACCCACTTGTCGACTGTGCATTCTCTGTATGACCTTATATGTACCTAAAACCAGCATTTGTGTTAGTACCGCCTTCATTTGAGCCCCTGTGTGGGTATAAAAGGACCAGGATCCTGCCATTCAGGGTGCTACTTCATGCATTACTGAAGGGTGATGTGTGAATGTTAGCTCCACCTCATGAGGTTTAATAAACTCTGTCTTTTATATTTCAGTTTCTGTGCCAACTTCTTCCTAAGTGTCTGAGGACTCTGTGCAGAGAAGGGAGAACCCCTAAGCACTGGTAGGCCTTGCTGAGGCTCACTACAACAGTATGAATGAATGAATTATAGGTTGCTGCTGGTTTAAGTATCTTGATATTCTTAACAAATTCAATTGTAATAAGCTATGAATCTTGACTCAATTGTCTGAAGAGATGTGCATTGTTTTGTATTTATGATTGTTTGTGATTTTTTCTATTTAATGTGTGTATTAAATGATAAAATAATGAAATGTGAATTGAAAACATTTATCTATTTGCACAAAGAAAATAAGTTATAAATATAATAAAATGTAAAAAAAATATATACGGTTTGTCTTAAACTTTGAGGTGCTGTATAATATAGATGGGTTACTGACACAGTGAACCTGTACAGGTCATGATAAAAGTAATATAGGTCAGGTAAGAGGTCTTCAGTGTTAGCAACTTCCAGGAGTGTAACCACTTCATTCCTTAATTTCCATCATTTACAGATGGCTTTGCAATCCCATGCTCCCCAGATCGCCAATGCATTTGAGGTCTGGGTGTTCCTTTATCAGGGGGAAACTGTACCTGAAGTAATGCTTAAGGGGATGTGTGCGCTTTTCTATACGTGCATTTGGTGTTTGACTTTGCATCATCCATGAGAGGAGGGTGATACCCACGAGCACACTAACCAGTGGAATTTTAAGTAACTATATGTAAATTGGAGTACATTGATGCGTGCGCAGATTTTTTTCTAATTTAATCCAACTTCACCATCCCAAGTTGGGATTGGAATTTGATAGGGTAGGGTTACAACGTTTAGACTGTTCAAAGGAAGCTGCCTGGAATGTCCAATCTACCAGAAGGCCGTCTACCTTGTTATCCCATATAAAATTAAATAAAAAAACAAAGCTTCCTGGTTATTCAGGTTGCTGCTTGACCACCAGTGTCTTGGTTTTGATATGTGAGCCACAATAAATCAATTGGAGAAATATTCCCTCTGGAGTGACATACTTTCTACCAAGGAGATTGGAATGACCCTTTTCTTCTTATAAGATAACACCTACAAAATTTCAAAGACGGTGCATGTTAACAGATCTTGATCCTCTATATTTGGATCCATTGAAGATCCTCGAGTTTCTCAGAAATGATTTTATGGATGGGTTATGTCTTCTACTCTGTATGGCCAGTGGCCGGCTATTAAGGCTCTTAAAATAGGTTTTAAAAAAAAGTGCAGATATTTGTACATTTGTCGTTAGACTCTTAAAGAGTTATAAGTTGAAGGGACAGTGGAAAGTCCAACCCCAACCTGGGATTTGTCCATAGCTTTGAAAGGGTTACAACCAGCCCCCTTTGAACCTTTAGAGGATGCTGATCTTAGATATTGGTCTTCAAAAACAGCCTTTTTGACTGCCAATACCTTTGCAAGAGGACTGGGGAATTGGGTGCTTTGGCCATTTCCTATCCATATTTTTGGTTCTTCCTGGATAGAGCAGGCCTAAAATTGGACCCAAGTTTGTTCCAAAATTAAATTCCCTTTACCACCTCACCCAGGAGATAATTTTCCAGCCCAAGCCTCGAAAAAAACATAAAAATGTTACCAGACCTGCAGGTCTAGTAACTTGAATAATCTACTTGACCCAGCTGCAATGCGCTTGATCTATAAACTGGTCTCAAACTGTGCAATTCTAAGCAAATATTTTATTTCACTGAGCTAAAACTCTTTTGTTTGATTTAATAGACTAAACGTTTACTCCATGTATAATAAGAATCTGGACCACATGTAGGGTACACATGACACCTGAATTCTCTCATAGTTCACCAATTGCTTTGTCATCAGGGTGGGGGCAGAAATCTCTCAGTTCATGTTTAAAAAGTCTCACTTTTACTAAATATATTACTAAAGCATGATGTTGTTGAACACTGCCATTTACAAACAGCACATTTTCCATTGACAGGACACAAACTTTCCCACTAACATGCAGATTTATTGATTAAACTATATAGCGTACAAACAATGTGTGGGAACTAGGTTCCAGCAAATACTCATCTTTTGCGTATAACCAAGTAAAGTGTTTTGATCCTATTAACATCGGTTTCCATTACATTTCTGAATGGCAAAACATGTGTTTTCCTAACTACTGAAATATATTTTAAAATATCTGTGCAGTTCTTTTACAAGCTAATTAAATGTTGTGTAAGAAAAAAAACCTGACATCCTACAGCCATTTCATTGCACACTCCCTGTACCCCAGCCTAATTGTCAGACAGTTCATTTTACAAAATCCTCTAGCTTTGCAGTCTGAGAAATAAAAGCAAACATGATGCTACCAGGGTGAAAGTGAGGGATGTCTGTCAAAGCCTCCAAACCACAAACATAAGTAAGGGGAGAGGCGGAAAAGCGTAGGTAAATATCCATGTCCAGTTCAGCCATAGTGCATTAGCGCTGGACTGTGGGTGTGGAAACCTGGAGGCAAAATCTATAAGTGGGAAATCCCATCTGTGGGATTAGCGGAGGAGGACTGGTGGGTGGAGTTCCCAGTCATGGACTTGTTGCTGCATCCTGCTGAGGAGGTCGGCAAAATCAATGTCCATCTCGAGAAGGTACTTCTCCAACAAAGGAATTTTGTGGCAGAGAGCACACCGCCTAATGCTCTGGGGTAACTGCGAGAGTTGTGAAGAGCGTGTGCCCCCCTTTTTCTGAAGATAGTACACGGCTGACGTATTGTTTGTCTGAACAAGAACCACCTTGCCTATCAGGTGAGGCAGAAAAGCCTTCAACGACAAGTGAACTGCTAGTAATTCCTGGTAGTTGATGTTGAGACCCTGGTGTTTGGATTCCCACTGTCCCTGGATGGTCAGATACTGTAAGTGTTTGTAAGGGAGGTGTGCATTGTAACAGTGCTCTGTGGAACTGGGTTGAGGAAAAGCTGTCCCTGCAACAAGTTGTTGGTGTTCCACCACTGCAGAGAGCGACAGGTGAGACAGCCAATCAACACTAGATTGTCCCAATGACACTCCGCCTGAAACCACTGTTGCGCTAAGCATTCTTGCAACAGACGCATGTGTAACCTTGCATAGGGTACTATGGCAATGCAAAAAGCCATCATGCCTAAAAAGCGCATGACTGTTCTGACCGTGACATGTTGATCTGGTAAGAAAAGAGGGAGCAGTACCTCAAAAGACTGTGTCCTGGCAGGGTTCAGATAGGCCATGCCTACCTCTGAATTGAGAATAGCCATTTGGTAGGGTTGGATCTGGAGAGTATGGAGATGGGATTTTCTGGCATTGATGGTAAAACTTAATTGATTGTGACCTGTGTGTGTCTGAGGTTTTGCTGGTGGGTGACCCTCTTAATCAGCCAGTCATCCAGATAAGGAAAACGTGGATACCCTGTCTGCGCAGGAGTGCGGCCACTACAGCGAGGTACTTGGTGAATACCTGGGGTGCGGTGGTGACCCCGAAGAGAAGCAGCTTGAATTGGTAATGTTTTCCATTGACCACAAACCTGAGATATCGGCATGGGGCTGGATGTCCTGGTAAGTGGAAATAGACATGCTTCAGGTCGAGAGGTGATGAAGTTGCCTTGCTGGAGAGCGACCATATAAGTGGTATGAAAGGATGTATTTGTTTATGGGTAGGAGGTCCAGAATGGGTCTGAGGGACCAGTCTATTTTTTGGGTATTATGAAGTACAGCGAGTACAATCCTTTGCCCTGCTGATGGCTGGGAACAGGTTCTATAGCCTCTTAGAGGAGAAGTCATTTGACCTTCTCCCCGAGAAGAGTTTGGTGCTGTGGGGAGAGTCTGTGTTTGCAACGTGGAATGGTGGGAAGCGTGGAAGTGAGCTCCAACAATTACCATGTTGGATAATATCATTGGTCTGAGGTGACGGTTTGCCATGTGGGAAAGAAGCCTTGTAGGCGCACCCCGACCAGAATTGTATGGTCTTGGGGGAGAAGAGGCACATCAGGGTTTGGTGGTGTTTGCAGCTCCTTTTGAGGAGCCAGCTTTACCTCGGTCTCCAGAGTTGTTGCCCCTAAAGGACACTCTAAAATATCCCCTGGCAGAGGGTTGCTGTCCCTGGGTGTGTTGGTAGGATGTGGAGGCCTCTGGGGAAGCGGTCTTGGAGCCTTTACGATAAAGTGTGTGATGAAAGGAGCCACGGCAAACCGGTCTCTGAAGTGCAGCCATCACTTTTGCTGTCTCCGTATCTTTCCTGATCTTTTCTAAAGTTTGGTCCATTTGTGGACCAAAGAGATGCTGTCCATTAAAAGACATTGTTTAATAGGTTCTGCTGAACTTCCGGTTTAAAGCCATAGATATGGAGCAAGGCATGTCTGTGTAAAAGGAGACTAGAGTTGACCACCTTAAGCATGGGGAGGTATTGAGTAGTGCAGTGAGTGGAGGAGAGGGTTTCAAAAAGGAAATTCTCTATTAGGGGTTCTGTATGGAGGTCCACCTTATGAAATATGGCGTCCCTACCATTCAGTTCTTGGTAGTAGATGGAATCGTCCGGTGGGGAGGGGATCGGGGCAGGATAAAGGTCAGGGGCAGTGTCTACCAGTGGGTCTACGTCATAGGAGTCCCATGGATCACTCTGCGGGAGGGGGTCAAATGTGTCACACCATGTCCACTTGTGTCATAGTGTGGAGATCCCCGAGGTGTGATGTCAAGGGGGTCCCATGGAAATAAAGGTGGGGAAAGTGAGGGCTGAGAAAGAATGTGAGGGGATGGTTGGGCAAGGGGTAAAGGGCTAGTAGCTTGATCTGCCTTCTTGCGTTGCTTTGGGGGAATATGAATCTCTAACACTTCCTTAAAGTACAGCTGGTGTTTCGAGGGTGGAGCAACTGTAGACGCCGAAGGGCAGGTAAAGATCCAGGCCGTATGGGAGGGGATAACCAGGTGCTTCTGCCTTGCATCGATCTCCTCCTGTAGTCTGTGGAGAATCGGCTCGACTGCGCCCCCGCCGATGTCAGTCTTACTGGTCGATGCCAAAGTCTTCAGTTCCAAGGGAGGTTTTGATGTTGGAGCTGAAGTTCGAGTTGGTGCCGAGGCAGATGTGGTTGGCACTGAAGGTTGGCTCGGAGCCGGTGTTGGAGTAGCTGGCGCTGAGGTGCCTGGTCTCGAAGGTTTCTTCGGCGCCGGGCAGACCGTCCAAAGTGATTTGTCAGTGCCGACCATGGACAAAAGGCAGTGGCGTCCGAAGGCCTGTCTCTGGTGCTCTAGAGTGGCTATGTGCCCTTTGGCAGTGGGCTGCTCAGATTGCGAGCATTTGGGCGAGGGGGAGGGTGTGCTGTATTCACAGGCTGCTGGGTTAGCAGAAGTTCCTCAATCTCCAGTTCAGAGCCAGAGCTTTCCTTGGGGGAGAAAGCCGACGGTTGTTGATGGAGTTCCCCCTTGATGTCCTCTGGACCAACCAAGTCTGGGGTGTCGTTACCACTCCTGCGCGACATCTCGAGCGGACGTGCCCGAGAGTCTTTTTGGAGCGAAAGGAGAGGCAGCCGTCGCACGTGGCTTCGTTTGTGCTCAGGCGCAAACTGCACACTTGATGGAGGTTAGTCCGAGAATATTTCATGTGACAGTGAGGACAATACCGGAATGGTGTCAGTTTCATCACCGTCGAGGCATGGTGGGGAGGAGCAACCGAGAGATGTAAGTAGGCCCCAAAGGCGAGGCCCATGAGGGGCCGCAATCGACCCGAACCGCGCTTGAATGAAATAACCAAATGTCTATCTGAGGAAGTGAGAAAGGAATATGCAATTGAAATACAATACTGATGGAGGGAAGGAACCTGTGTGAACTGAAAAAGAGCACTGCAATGGTGTTGACCCGGAGAACAGGAACAGTCCGAACCCAACAGCGGAAAGAAAACAATCTAACAATGGAGCCAATGACCGTGTGCGTTACCAGCAAGAGAAGTCAAAACACCTCGTGACTGGAAAGACTTCTTCGAAGAAAAACAACTTGCACACATCCAGGCCCACCACTAGATGGCAGGAGTATGCACATCATGTGTATCTACAGCCACACATGCCTTGAACACTTGGTTCACATCCACATCTTCGGACATTCTAGGCGTCCTTCTTCCCACAAGCAACAGTATCCATTGTGTGGACCACCCACATAAGAAGGGATGATGCCTCACTGTCATCCATAGGTCCTCCGAGTCCTGCAACCTAGGCAAGTAGGTAATGTGCAACTTCTTGGAGCTACTGACATGCCATTTCCCTATCTTTGCAACTCAGACTGCCACCTTCCATCTCATCCACAGGCCTCCTGGACAGAACAATGACTTTATTGATGAGTTCACAGATTTCCTTATCACCATGTCCAGTTGACATGACCACACCACCCTCTTAGGTGACCTCAACCTCCCAGACAAAGCAAGCTAAAATATATATATATTTTTTTTAAACACAAGAGACACCCTCTTCAACCTTATTGATGCACTCAACATGATATATGATATATGGTATAATGGGGGTATTTATAAAGCACACTGCCACTCAAGACTGAGCATCCTGCAACTAACTCAGAAACACAAGTAGTTAACTGGCAACTACAAATAAGGGTGTAATATTAAGGGCCCAAGACAAAGGAAGTGCACATTGAAATCAGTTGGTCAGACACTTGCAGGAATCATCAGATAATGAGAAAAGCCAAGTTTTAAGATGTTTCCTACATTCCATTTCCTAGTCTATAAATCTAAATGGAACATGGAGCGGATTTTAGATTTTGGAGCTAAGGATACAGAGAAAGATTTGCCTCCCTTTGAATTCATCTAAGGACAGGAACAAATTAAGGTAAAAAGATCTTAAGGTTCTAGAAGACTTGTAATGTTTAAAATGATCGGAAAGATATATAGGGCACAAACGGTGGAAGGCATTGAAGTTCAAGGTCAGTGTCATGAAAAGATTCAGATTATGGATCGGAAGCCAATGCAATGCAGCTTCCCGAGTCCCTGAGAAACTGAAGCATTACATAAAAGTTTCAGAACTAGCCTGACTGCAGCATTTTGGACCACTTGAAGTTTGTGTAATAATTATTTAGTATTACCTAAATACAAGCTGTTGCAGTAGTTCATTCTAGAAGTAACAAGTGCTAGGACTACTGTTTTCCTTGCTGTCAGAGGAATGTATTAAAAAACATTATATTGTGATTTGATGTAGGAAAAGCAAGTGCCAGAGATAGATATGACTTGAGAATGAAAAAAAGATTAAGCAATCGAATTTGATACCTAGATTAAGAGGCAATTTAGCTGGAGGGGTAGGAGGGCGGAGATTGTCAGGCCACCCCAACTGAGGAGAAAATAAATTATCCTGACCAAACAAAAGTATCTTAGTCTTGTCAGTATTACATTTAAGGGAATCAAGTTCCATCCAGCGACGATACTGAGGAAACAGTTTTTAAAACTGAGCTTCGAGCCAAAAAGGTACTTGTCTAATGACGGCATTAGAGAAAGACGCAATACCAAAAGAGTCGATGAGAGTTATTAAAGGAGATAGACATTGAAAAGGGCGGAGCCCTTTGCAACCCCATAACTCAGGGTTTTTTCTTTTGAGGAGAACTGACAAATAGACAAAACATGCCTCCTGTTTTTAAGAAATGACAGGAACCAAGACAGGGCCTGTCTGCAAATGCCTCTAAGTCGTGAAGAAACACTGAACGAGATAGTGTTGAAAGCTGCAGACAGATCTAAAAGGATCAACACTGCGTTCAGACCTTTATACAACGTGAGTTCTAGCAATGCCGTCTCAGTGGAATGCCGAGGCCTAAACCCTGATTTAGGTGGGTGAAAACTGTCAACATTTTCAGGAAAATCCATTAGCGGGTCATTGAACAAATTATTCCAGCATCTTTGCTGAGGCGGGAAGAAGAGAGATGGGTCTAAAATTGGCCAGGAGTTTTGGATAGGCAGTAGGGTTTTTTTAAATAATGGTTTGATCACAGCCAGTTTCAATGACTCTGCCATCAGGGCAGAGGAGAGGGAAACATTCAGAATATTATTAATAACAGGATTGATAACTTCAATAGCTTTAAGGACCCTGTGAGGACTGCGGTCTAAAGGGGAGCCCTGATTTGCCTAGCAGAAGGGCTTGCTTGCTCTGACTGAGATGAGAGAGATGTGCTGAAAAACAGCCAAAACAGACTTAGGTGGCAGAGAGTTTTTTCCTGGACGAGAGGGGATAGAAGTCCTATCAAGACTATCATTAAAACTCACCTGGGTGTTTGGAATTTTTTATTCAAAGTAATTAGAAGGATCGTCACATAGAGTTTGAGTAGGCAGGAGATCGCCTTCAGAGGTTTTCAGATGAAGAAAGTAATTTCAAACATTTTCTTTGGATCAATGTTTGCAAATTCAAACTGAGCGGTGAAAAGCAATTTCATTGCCTCTTTGATAAGAATATGGTACTTTTCCAGAGCAGCTCTATAAATACGTTTGTTATCTAAGCTGTATTAAGATCTCCATTGTCTTTCAAACTGTTTACAAATAAGCTTCACTTTAGCCAGGGATGCTGTGAACCAAGTGCTGAATTAAGTGAGCGGATCCGGCCGGGTCTAATGGGTGGGGGCAAATCGGTCTATGGCATCCTGGATCCAACAGTTATATAACTCAAGGTCCTTAGACAACTCTCCTGTAGGAAAAGGAGGAGATTGTGCCAGGTGACAGTACAGACTTTTGCCGGAAATGCTGCTTCATTTCCGAATAAGCACATTACTTGAGCCTATGGGGCTATTGCCTTATGGATAGTAACCTACTCCTATATTAAAGGGAATATATGCATGGATCGACCACACTTGAACCTCAGGAGTAACAGGAGAAAGCATAGGATGATTAGTAAATATTAAATCCAGTGGGTGGCCAGCTATTTGAGATGGACCAGTCACACAGAGAACTATAGTACAGCCAGTTATCAATAAGGATCCTACTATCCAAGTTGAGGGGGGTCATCTACATGACAGTTGAAGTCACCTATCATTGTAAAATTGAAAAAATGAAGCACATAAGGAGTCAATGTGTCTTCAAAAGAGTTCAGGAAACTAGAACAGGAACCAGGTGGATGGTAAATTAGGACTCCTGCAATTGAGCTTGAATGGTTGAGTTTGAAAAAGAAGCTGAGGCTCTCAGCATCTTTAAGACTGTCAACCATAAACGTTGTGTACTGAAAATGCTCGTGAAAAATAATAGCTAATCCCCCCTCTAGTGAGCCTGATCTATCATAGCGAATGATGAAATAGCCTGATATGAGGGCAGCTGAGAAATCTGGGTTAGACCAACTCTTAAGCCACGACTGAGTGATAAATAGGAAGTCATAAAGGCAATCGGAGGAGGTCGAAAATTTGATGGCTATGTTTAGGGAGTGAGTGCACATTAATGAGTCCAGCATGAAAACTATTTACAGATGGAGATAGTTCTAGAAATATGATCAACCGTCTGGCTCCTAGGGGCTAAATCTTTGTGCTATAAATTTCCCATTATTCCAAAAAAGCAGGCTTACATTTCAAGCAGGAGATTGGACCAGCCACCTTGAGTGAATTGAAAACAACATCACAGTGGGCTGGTTTACTGCTGATCTCATCCCTGAACGGACCGAAAGGATGTAAATTGCAAGGATTTGGTACAGCATGTCCCACAACCAACATACTCCAAAGGCCAAATCCTTGATCTTGTCTTCTCAACATTACCAACAATCCAATTAAAAGCACCCATACCCTTGGACTGGATTGACCACTCTGCCATCCCTATCTCCCTGCTCAGCATACTACCAACATTACATGAATATCCTCTCCCCAACTACAACACCAAAGTGCAAGCCAAAGTCTTCAGCACCCTAGTATTCTAAAGATTTTGCAGACAATGAATGATTGGTTGATTCGCAGAAAGAAAATAAAATAAAACAGAACTATAGAGGAACTCTTGACACTGAAGACACTCCACTCAACATGCAGACAGCTCATCACATCAGTCAAAGAATATTACTATACCATTACTATCAATGAAGCAACCAACGGAAGCAGATCACTGCATCAGCACCCTGCCAGACCCACCTATTTCTCACTCCACAGAAAACTGTAATGCCATCAAACTCTTCCTTCCGTGAAAAAATACAGAAAATCTGACACCTGATCGACAACACCAAGCCTGCTCCATCTTTCACACCACCCGATCCCACAATATTCAACCTTCAAAGCCCTATCTCTCCCAGATCTGGTTGACATACTCAAGTCACTTCTTATGAGGAGGATGTCTTACCATTGCCCTTCATCAAAGCACTCTGTGGATGCTCTCTTACCCCTGGTTACGACTGCTGATGCTTCCCTCACTCATGGCATCTTCTCAGAATCTCTCAAGACTGGCCAGATACTCCCACTCCTAAAGAAACCTACATTATAGCCTGATGATCTTGCCAACTACCGGCCCATCACTCACCTACCATTCATTTGCAAAATCAGTATAAACGCAGTCTATGTTCAATTCCAAGGTCACATCAGTGCTAACCAGCACCTGCACAGCTAAAGGTCTGGCTTGAGAGCATGCAGAATTTGAGGTTATTAATTTTTCCAATGCATGATCTTGAGCCTGACCTTACTTTGAAATGGAAGAAAGAATTTACCAGTTCCTCTATTAGTATCATGCAGATTTTGATTGAGAATGCGGACAGAAAAGTGGTTACGTTTAAGACTGAGATCTTAGAGAAGGAAATCTATGCTATGAATCAGGAAGACCCTACTAAGAAGAACTATGACATTCTTAAATAAAGTGCTAGATCAATATCAGGAGGATATTAAACTAAGAAAGGCAAGGAAGCTTAGAAGAAATGAAAATGATTATAAAGCTGGCCGAATTTTCAATTTTGCTAAAACATTTGGTCAAAACAAAAAGGATATACCATCTACAGAGATGCAGGAAAAGGGGACCCCTAGTGATTCAGCTTCTAGCATACTGTCTAGTAGTGAGGGGAGAAACTGTCAGATCCTGGTGAAGGATCCTCCAATCAGAGAATGAATAACAGTTATTTTTTAGTAGAACTGGAAAAGAAACAGAGAGGAGGTTGGGCAAGAGTGACACTGGAGAACTGAAAAAACCAAGGAGGGGACAGAGGGAGGTGAAAATGTAATAAAAAAAAAAAAAAGAAGAAAGGTTTGCAAACAAGATCTTGGACATGTAAAAAATAGGTAATTTGACAAGTACAGATCTAATTATGGATATTAATGTGATCAATTTATCTAGCAAAAACTTGACTAACAATGAGATCTCTGTTTGAAAGAATGGACTGGGATTTTGTCTAAAGGTAAAATGTGATATAAAAATATTTAAAATTGACATGTTTCAATTTATATGAAAACTGAAATTACACAAATTTGACTTGAGTGTCAAGGCTCTGGTTATTTGTGAAAACATGGGAGAAATCAGTGATCTTTCTATTCAAGATATTTATGACACAAAAACATGGTTAAACCAAAGGGGATGATGGACGGAGTGTTGAACATTGCAAGCACTCACCCCCAGTCAACTGATCTGGGTTTAATCCATCATCATTCTTTAGCTCACTCCGCCACCCCAGCAATTAGTGAGGATGATAAAAGTCAAGATAATAGTTTTGATTTAATAAAGGAATTAGATATTCATGGAGATATGTTGGAAGACAGTGGTCTTAAAGTGAAATCTAAATTTACTCCTTAAATACTTAGTGGTAATAACATTGATATTTTTACCAATTGGTTATACGAGATCTTGATAAATGGGTTGAGGATCAACATAACGGGCACCAGGCTTATGGTAGATTTAACTTAACTATTGAGCAGAGGAAAGAATTGGATAAATTGAAAAAGGATCAAGATATAGTCAAAAGAGAAACGATTAAAGGAGGAAATGTAGTAATCATGAACAGATGTGAATATGAGGAAGAATTGTTGGGTCAATTGAGTGATTAGGGAAAACATCAGAAATTGAGTAATAATCCAGTAAATTCTATTGCTAAAAGTATTAATGCGGGGCGTGGCTAAGATGGCGGCAGAGTAGCAGCCTTCCTGCAGAACTCCGCCGACCGAGGCTAAGAAACAGTAATTCCTGCGACCATCCTGGGCTGTTTGGTCCCGCGGGGGAGACCGCTGCGGTGAGACTCGCAGGAGGCACATGGCGAGCTGGCCGCTAGCCACGCAACAGCAGACGATGCCCGCTAGCAGAGAAGGCCTCCTGAGCGGCTGCCCCCTGGCCTCGGAGGCAAGGCGCCGACCAGAGAAATCCCAGAACTGAGGTCCCGGAAGACGTGCAGCAGACCGATCTGGAGAGCAGCAGACGCCGATAGAACCACTGCGGTGTCCCGCAAGCATAGCCAAGCCATCCGGGCTGCAGAAGCGCGGTTGGAGGCAAGGCCTCGGTTTTCAGCTGGGGCCGGAGGCTTTGCCGAGGGGCCCATCCCGGACCGTAGCCGAGCACTCTGGGGGCAAATGCATACCCACTTAAGGTCCCGCAGAGAGGGCGTGGACAGAGCCCTAGAGTGGAAAAGAAGATGGTGCCTCGTTGGGGACCAGACTCGACGCTGCAGTGGTCCCAGGCAGGCATAGAGGAGGAGCCTCATATCATGAAGACGGCCTTTATTTGCTCCTGAGAACCCGGGCCCAGTGACTGGAGGCAGGATAAAGTGAGGAGCAACTAAGGGGTCAGAGCCCACACCAGGACATATAGTAAGAAAGGGCGCAGCGCTAGGGCACACCGTGCTGACTTTGTGGGACTGAGTGCCAAAGGCCACAGAGGCCTACTGAAAGTGGGCGCACCATATCGGCCTATACACGGCCTACGGCCGTCTCGAGGTCCCAAGATCATTTGCCTGGGCCCTGCAGACTTATACCTTCCTGAGATGGCATCCCACTGCGCAAAGAAGGAGACTTGCATCAAAGAACTCCTGCAAAAGCCGGGGTGCACAAAAGCAGATAGGAATACCCCCCTTTACCACCCATGCAGGAGAGAGATACGGACCTCACCGGACATGAGACGGAGGAGCCGGTCACTCGCCAATTTCTAGAGCACCTATTTGGCACATTGCAGGAAGAATTTGCAGGGCTACGACGGGAGACTGTTGCCGACATAAAACAGGTCACAGCCGACATCACTGAACTGGGCGAACGCGTGGACTCCCTGGAGAGGGCCGAGAGGAGGAACTCAATGATCAAGCATGGGAACTGCTGGACATGCGGGATCGCAACGAAGACCTTTGTCTGCGCCTAAACGACCTTGAAAACAGGTCCCGATGTCATGTCCTTTAGGTTAGTCCTATCATGTATACCCCTTTTAACATACATTGTCCCATCCACACGACAATAACGATTCTGAAACAGGTGACCTTTTACCTAGTAGCTTGCTCCTGTCTCTTTGTCACCAGGCTCTCGGTATTCTATCATAATCCCTGTACCTGACATACATAACCATGTCCTCATGCACGGTATAATTATTGTGTACAAGGGTCACCACTTTTTTCATCCTTGGCCAACAGCCAGCTGTGCATGATTGCATTTGTTTGGAAAAACATTTATGATTGTTTTCAAAACAATTGTGACTGTTTTCAAGACATATCGATTCTAGAAGAAACCCTGGAGTGACCACTAAGTATATAAGACCCTTATTTCCCCCTGCAAATTAGAGGAGAATTCCTTCCAAGCTGACACGGGGTCCTGCATGCTGAATCTTTGACACGCAGCGTTCTGACGTCCCTTGCGGGGTGTCATCTTCGAAGCAGAGACAGGGTCCTTCGTTCTCAACCATCAGGTGAGGGTGCTGGTTCTTCACTAGGGGTTTCTTGGCTGCACACATACATATAGCTACACGCATATACATGATACACATACAGATCTAGGCTAGGTACATTTAAGCAAGTTACTTAGGGCGCGCATTTTAGTAATATGCAAGAGCTACTGTTTTTATCTGAGCTACGTATGTTCATCTTATTAGCACTATGGTAGAAATGTATCTACTATTTACTATATTGGAACTAGCAATCTCTTTTGTATGCTTCTGTCTCCTGATTGCTGCAGCAAATATGTTTTACACAAGACTGATGCTGGACCAATAAATATTTATTGAAATGTCCTCATCGCCATCCTGTGTATTTTCTGAGAATAAGTGAGCACGAGTGACTGAGCGAAAAGTACTGTACTGTCTTCCACAATCCCCGAGGAATCAGGGTTGTCATGTTCAGTGGTTGCCAGAGACTACCTACGCCACTGTAAGATACAGAGGGGTGGTAGTGGCACTGTAGAGCTAGCTGGTCTAACGGCTGACATATCCTGTAGGGGTGTCCGGAAGCGGTTGGGACACAAAGCCTTCAGTTTATGTCATCCAAAACTCCTAGGAACTTCACGCTCCAATATTCTCATCAAGGGGGTGCCACTTCAGGCAGATGCCGGGAAACTGGAAGACTTTGTGACGCAGCTCTTCCGACATGTCGCCCCAACACTGGGCAACAAGGAGATCGCCCTCAACCGCACCCATCGAGCCGGACGTCCCGCAACAGGCCTGGGTCAGCCGCAAGATATACTCACCTGCCTTCACTCCTACAGGCAAAAAGAAATCATTATAGCTGCAACTCAGGATATGGCAGTTGTCTCATTTGAGGGCCTAAACCAAGACTTCTCCCCCTCACACTCCAGAGACGCAGAACTCTGAAGCCAACCACCGCCTATCTTCGAGATAGAGGCATCCTCTATCGATAGGGACCGGCCAACCGGAGAAGCACTGATATCGCAGACACCGAAACAGAGAAGGCGACGCCGTATGGGGAAGGACACACATTCACGGTCCTCTTAAATAGAAAGCCAAAAGGCACGAGATGCCCTCATTAGAAAGCTGCAAGACCGCGACAACAATGGAGAGCCCTCAAAGGAGTGACCACAAAGGCAAGATAGACTGACCACACAGTTTCTGCCTGCCAGCCGTTGGCAGACACCGGGATGGCTCAGGAGATCGGCCACCACGAGCAGAGCCCACTCTACACCATTAGTCTTTGACTATGGAGGTGCCCCGTCGCCTGCCTCATGGACCTTTACACTACGGTGACATTATTACCCATTTTCTGGCTGTTTCTCGGTTGTTGATTTCTCTACCACCACTTTACTCTTCCCTTATCTCTTGCGCCTCTTAGACGCACTCCTTTTCCAGATAGAGGTTGTGGGCTTACAGGGTCTACCCGGGGTATGCGATATCTAGTCGCACTACTAAAACTATGGTGGGGAGCTAGGGGGGTGCCCGGAAGTCCTCTTTTCGTGGACTAGTCCCCCGACCTGCCCTGTAGGCTGGGGCTGCCTGGATACTGCGTGACACTACACACATGAGAAGACTGCTGAAGCCACTTAAGGGTCCTACCCCTCCTAACACATTCCACAGTTGGGGACCTCACATGGACTGGATTGGGTGCCCATTTCCTTTTGTCTCCCTGGTGTCTGAGGATTCCCTTTCTTGGTGTGGGGTGTGAGGGGGTGGCTTCCCGATTCCATTGGGGGGAGGGTCCAGATCACAGCATTCTTACAACCATCTCTATCCCAATGGTTCCCCTTAGGGTCTTGCTTTTGAGCCTCAATGCACGAGGCCTTAACTCACCTGTAAAGCGGCACGCACTCCTTACTCTGCTTAAGGATTCCCGCTGTGACACATGCTTCTTACAGGAAACTCACATAATGCGTGCTGACTGGAAACGCCTCCTGTGGAGATGGTTCGATTGCCAATATTTTTCTTCCATGTCAGGGAAAAGGGCTGGGGTGGCTGTCCTATTTGCAACACACTTCCCCGGAAGGATGCTAAGCACCCAGGCAGAGATACCTGGGAGAATACTGGTGCTGCGAGTGGCGATGGGGGGGGGGGGGAGGGGGAGGGACGAGACGACACCTATACACTTGCATCCCTATATGGCCCAAACGACCATCAGGAGACATTCCTCAGGGAAGCCCTGAGCACCATTCTGGAATCCCCAGACGAGAACCTTATAGTGGGGGAGACCTCAACATAGTGAGCAATTCTCAACTAGACAGATCCATACAAAGGGTGGGCCAGTCTGGGGCACTCTCGGATTCCAGGAGACAGTGGCTGACTGAGGTAGGACTGGTAGATGTCTGGCGACAACGCAACCCCACTGCTCTGGAATACACGTTCTTCACAGCAGGGCATCAGACCTAGGCCTGTATAGCTCTCTTCCTGACATCCTCGCGCGCCACACTAGTGACACTAGATGCCAAAATAGGGACAGCTGCACTCTCGGACCATTCTCCTATTACTCTGACCCTGCGGTTGACTGGGGACCACAACCGTCAGAGGATGTGGTGACTAAACCACAAACTGCTCACATATGACTCGAATATCAAAGAGGTACAAAGGGCCATACAAAATTATTTAGAAACCAATGATGATGGCCTTACCCCTGTCCCCCTGCTGTGGGACACTTTGAAAGCAGTGATCCGGGGTCAGTTTATCGCAATAGCAGCCAGGCTGAACAGGGACAGGAGGGACAAACGGGAACAGCTGGAAGGCCAGATCAGGGAACAGGAAGGGGTACACCGGCGCACGGGCTTGGTCCAATCTCGCCGTAAACTTACCACAGCACGAAAACTATTGAAAGCATTGAACTTTGACCAGAAAGAGTACTCGCTTCTATGCACTAAACAGCGCTATTATGAGGGGGGGGGGGGAGGGTGAACAAGGCCGGGTAACTCTTGGCACATCAAACCCGAACCTAAATAACTAATCGTCGTATCGCAGAGATCAAAGGCTCTCAAGGAGAGAAAATACAAACAGATGACCTCAATAGCTGGCGAATTTCAACAGTTTTATACTGTCCTCTACTCCGCCGACCCTCTGGATGAGGAAGCGGCAGTGGCCTACTTGGCCCAGGCACCAGTTACCTCCCTACTGGGCCTAGAAGCTGATAAAATTAATGCAGACATTCACCCGGATGAGGTGACGCGGGCCATTTGGGGACTCGCTTCGGGTAAAGCACCCAGGGAAGATGTCTCTTTATCTGATTTCTATCAAATTTTCGCACCTAGCCTAGTCCCACTGCTTACGCGGCTTTTCAACTCGTTCAGCGACACCAGAGCCATTGCCCCTTCCATGCGCATGGCTACAGTTGTGGTCATACCTAAGCAAGGTAAGGATCCGACGCAATGCGCCTCATATTGCCCCATCTCCCTGCTAAATGTCGACTTCATAATATTCACTAGCATCTTGGCTGCCCACCTGGCGCCCTACATGCAGGGTCTGGTGGACCTGGATCAGTCTGGTTTTATACCGGAACGTAGCTGCAGTGATGGGACCAGGCGTATATGTCACCTTCTCGATAAGACCTAGCGCTCCCAAACACCGGCTTTACTTTTATAGATGGACACCGAGAAGGCATTTGATCAGGCCCACTGGCCCTACCTGCGACTAGTGTTGGCCAGGTTCGACTTGGGTGCGAGGATTTTGAACTGGGTGTCTTGCACCTACAATGAACCCGGAGGCAAGGATCAGAGTGAATGACATTCACACCCACCCCTTTAAGATACGGAGAGGTACCAGACAGGGGTGTCCGCTGTCGCTCTTGTTATTTGCTTTATATATGGAGCCCTTTGCGGAATGTATCCGCCAGCATGGCGCAATCACCGGGATTTATATGGGGGACAGGGAACACAAGATCTCTCTCTATGCTGACGATGTCGTACTCTTCCTCACTCAGCCGTTCACCTACCTCCTCCCCCATACAGGAGATTGAAGAATTTGGCTTAGTATCCGGCTTCAAAATTAATATTCAAAAACACTAGCTCTCAGCTTAACTATCCCGAAAACCGAGCAGGGGTGCTTAATGGCAGAGTTTTCCTTTTTGTGGGCTCCAGATGGCGTCACTTATCTGGATTTACAGATATTCCCTACGATTGAATGGACGAGCCGTGAGAACTATCCTGCCCTCTTGATCAATATTCGAACGGAACTCCAAACCTGGAGGAGACGCACGATGTCCTGGCTGGGCATACTGGTCGCAATCAAAATGACTTTACTCCCCTCAATCTTGCATGTGATGCAGACCCTACCGTTACAGCCTCCCCCTCAGGGATTTGCTAAACTACGGCACTTGCTAGTGGACTTAGTCTGGGGCGGAAAGAGGGCCCGGATGGCGCGCCTCCAGACATACTTGAAACAGGAAGATGGAGGGCAGGGGGTACCGCGCCTAGAGTGATATTACCAGGCAGCCCAGCTGCGCTATATGGTCGAATGATATAGGCTTACATCAGAGAAACACTAGTGCTTCATCGACTACGTGATTGCTGGCATCCATGTGTGGAATGTACCCTGGCTACCGAAACAACATCGCCAACCGGGGTCTACATTTCACCGGTTCTGAGAGCTCCTATGACAGTTTGGGACAAAGTAAAAGAACCCCGTGGTCTGTCCACCCCTACGTCCCACCTTACCCCCTTTATAGGCCACCCGGAGTTTTCTCCGGCTAAGGCAGAAAACAGCTACATCAAATGGCAGGACTTTCCCAAACTCTCCTCCGACTATGGCTTGCCTAGAGAAGCCTATTGGCAATACCTGGCCTTGCGGCACTGGGTCACGCAGCCACATATCTGCCCGCATGCAAGCCACCCACTAACAAAATTTGAGAAATAGTTTACAACCCGACAATCAGACAAGCGCTTGCTTTCAGATATATACTCCTTTCTTCTTACACCCACACAGCAAGTTAAATCCCCTGCGCAGCATAGATGGGAGTCTGAGTGCGAACGTGAATTCTCCCCCAAAGAATTGCACGACACAATATACAGAGCTAGGGCCTCCTCCTGCAGCACCGCTGGGAAAGAAATGTTTCTCAAAACAGCACATTACTGGTATTATACTCCTGATAGGGTTGCACACTGGAAGCCTGGAGGGGATGCTCACTGTTGGCGCCGGTGAGGCCAGGTGGGCACTCTTTCACACATGTTGTGGCACTGCCCGAAGATACAACCCTTCTGGGACTCAACATTATCCAACATAAATGCCACTTATAACACATATATACCTAGATTCCCTAGCTACATACTCCTGGGACTCCCCAATGCCTTAAATTACCCTCACGGGTCGTGCCGGGGAAGGGCCATTACCTTGGCACTGGGTGCTGCCAAGCAAGTGTTGCTCTCTAAATGGGGAACAGATGGGGTCCCAACTAGGTTGGAATGGTCACACAAGCTATGGAAAGTGGTCGGCATGGAGAAACTAACAGCAAGCATTACGCATAAACTCCCCCCGCTTTGACAAAACATGGGGCCCCACTATAGAATTTGTCAACTGAAATCACTGAACTCACATGCCCGAGAGACTTACGGGTACCTTGACTCACCGGGTACCCCCCATGACAGACAGACACACCTCACCGAGATAAATTTAAATGCAGGGATGACGTTTCGCTCTCCGAATTATTTGCTACCATTAGCTTTTGAGATTCTTCTCTTATCTTCCCTCCTCTCCACCCACTACTACTCTTTACCCTGCCCTCTTCTGACTTTTCCTATAATGATTCTCCCCACCGGCCACTGGATGTAGGTGGCGGCTAATGTTTAATTTGCAAATCTCAATAAAAAGATTTAAACCATAAAAGTATTAATGCAAGATTACAATTTTGCTTAGATAAACAACTTCTGAGGATGAATCTGTATACTTGAAAGTTGTTTAGCCTGGTTATCGATGTATAGATACTTTACCAAAGATATATAAACAGGCCTGTTCCCTCTTGGATGACCAATCATCTCGGAGATTGGGGGCCCTACAGATCATCTATCAAAATAGGATATTTTTCTGAGGCAGTATGTTGTCAATCCACACATCAAGGATACCAAACATATTCCTAGTATCATTCGAGATGTTGAGTGGGAACAGGGTATGGTATTGGTTACCTTTGATGTTATTTCACTATATACAAATATTGAGCACAAATGTTGTATTGATGCAATAGACTTATTTGAGAAAAAGATCAGAAAATTTCTATGAACATACATTGATGCTTTTGGAGAGGATTAATTTAATCCTAAAAAATGTTTGTTAAAAAAAGACTGGTACGCGCAATAGTGTGGGACAGATATGGGTTCCTGCTTTGCACCATTTATGCCTGTTTGTTCATGGGGTGGTATGAGGAATCATATGTCTGGGGACCTGGTGGAAAAGAATGGAGTGAGGTCATCGATAAAACATTTCCAATAAGGAATACCATTTGTTTTATATGGACTGGCACAATTGATCAACTAATGAAGTTCTCAGTGTATTTGAATGACAACCCGAATTACTTAAGATTTACTTTGAATTATGATGTTGAAAGGATCTATTTTTTAAATGTGGAACTTTACATCAAGGGCAACAGACCGAAAGTAAATTATATAGGAAGCCTACACCTTGCAATGCTGGTCACCACACAAGTAGTGCACACCCGAAGTCACAGTTGAGAGCCATAACATATGGTGAGATTGTTAGGGCTAGAAGAAACGGTAGTGAAGAAAAGGAGTTTGTGCACTTTATTAAAGATATGGAAAGTAGATTTAAAAGAAGGGGATATAATGGAAATATTAATGAAGCATCACAAAGAATATTGCATGTTACCAGGGAGAAAACACTGCAAGAGCGGAGAAGGGAATCAACTAAGAAGAATACCTTAATTCGAATAATCACCTATTATGGGTCCGATACAGGCAGATTGAGCCATATCTTGTTTAAGCATTTGGATATACTTACTGCTGATTCCATTACTACCAGATGAGATACTAGAAAAACTAGTGTTAGGTTTAGCCCGAGCTACCGGAGTGAAAAGGTTCAAGATAACCGGTTTAAGTAGGCAAGTAAGAGTTTCTTTAAATGTGGAACTGTGGTGTTTGCAGATATATTGAAACCTATTTTTTTTTATCATCAGCCTAACACTGCAACTACCAACAACATTCACACAAACTGTGCCACAAAACTTGTGTTATATGTAATTATTTGTAAATGTGACAAGACATACATAGGCAGTACAATTAGACCACTAAGAGAACAAATCTTTGAGCACATTAGAGCAATAAAGCTTAAGTACAATCACTATCCACTCGCTTTGAACCTTTATTTTTCTTTTTTTCTTTTTCCGAGACGGCCAAGCAAGTAATGTGCACTTGGAGTGTGCAAACCACTCTTCCCCCTGTGCCACCAGCCCCGCCCCACCCCGCCCTAACCTGTGAAAAATAAAACAACAATAACTGCATTATCATCATTTTATTTTTCCTGATCAAAGAGCAGTGGAGCGACGCTCCTCCTCCTTAGCGGAGGACCCGCCCTTTGGTGATTAACTATTTAGCAATAGCCTAAGGTACCTATGGTATTTATGTATAATTGATTGGTATTGCTATAAGTATCTGGATTAAGAAGAATTTATGCAAGAGATCACCTCTTTTGTATAATTTTGCCTTCTCACATCCATCAGGGGTCAATTATATAATTTAAATTTGTCCAGATGATAATGGCGTAGATGTTGATTTCCCATCATGTACATTAATATTTGGTATAATTATTTGTGTTTTCTGTCCAAAGATGGCACTGAACCAGAATGCTGTCAGCTCACATAGGTGTTTCTAATGGGAAGTTCTTTCTTTAAATTGGTAGTATTTTTTAAGACGTACCAAATGTAAAATACAGTTATTACTTTAAATTGGTGAATATACCAGACGACATTGGCCAGTGTTAAGGTTGTTCTGTGGTTATTTTGGTTTTGATTTAGCAATAAGCTGATGTGCTGCCTTAACGAGAATAAATACATTGCAATTATACCCTTCTGCTCAATAATGGCGCTCATTCAGGACGCCGGCAAACACATTAATCTGTATACAGACTCATCGTGGGCAGTCCTCTCTTTATTTCTAGTTTACAGCGACTTTAAAGTAGGCGCTTATACAGAACACCAAACAGGCACACACGAGATTCAGGAGATATGCACATGGACAGATGAAGTAAGTGTAATGGGCGCTCTGGCTATTTACTTGTGTGAGATCTGAGTAGGCATTTACTGAGGTAGATTATTTTTGAATGTTTTTTAATATACTTTCAGCTATACCCCTTTCCTATGGTTAACTCGTATTTGATTCGTAGTCATAATCTGTTGTGACTCTTGAGAGGATACACTGAGGTACTTACAGGACATAGCGTGGTTGGTCATTGATGGATGGTAGGATCAACTCTACTACGTCATACACTTTAATCTATTAAAGTTATTAGTTGACACAGCTTTTACACTCTTGGTATTTGGGAGAGGAATATGAACTATAAGGAAATACCAGCGAGATCCATAACAGTCTTTTTGGGTGATGGTTGTGAATTATTTTTGTATAAGGATATCTGGTTTTATTATATTCGTTTTTGTGTTTTCTAGCCCTGAGGAAGTTGTGGCAAAAGGAGCCTGACAAAACACGTGTTGGCTAGAGGAAACTAAAGAAAATTAAAGACTGACCTTTGAATAATACATATAAGAGTTCTTGTGAGATCTTTGACTTGCTCACCTGGAACTAATATTTGATATTGGGTATTGGCCATATTTGAAGGGTGTTGGTGTCTACCCCTCAGCTCGGTTGGAACACGAAAAGGAAGCAGAGTTCAAGGACTACTGGAAGAATGCTGTTGGGGTGTTTTGCGCCGACATTGAACTCTGGCTACCCTTTAACTATTTGAACTAGAATTGTGTTATGGAAAGTAAATACAGTGTGCTTGATTATCACTTCCATAGCACAAGATTAAAAACCAGATGAAGTTTTGGGGATAATGGACCCTTTTTTGCCTAATTTTTTGGCAGGTTTCTGCCTAAAAATCTAACAAGTCATGGTCAGGGGCATTCAACAGGGCAAACTAGACGGCAATGATGTAATAAATACATTCTTTGTCATCATTTCTTAGGTGAAGAACAGAGGATAGGGAACATACAGCTACATTATTGGTATGGATTATAATTCTGTCCTGTGTTTAGTAACCTAAGGGAGAACAAATGAACACATAAAAATATAGGTCATAAACTCAGTGTTTGAGATTGTCATTCTAGGCTCTATGTATAGAGCTATCTGCAGAGTGGTACTATTGCCAAAGTTATAGTACATGCCCCTTCCCAAAACTTTAGCCAACACACACACACACACACAAGGAAAAAGTCAAGCAACAAGTCATGATGTCAGTCTATGACTGCGAGTACAAATACTGAGGGCAAGCTACCCATTTATCAACTGCATGCAGGAAAGCATACTGAGGATACACATTGTATCTAACGGAAAAAACATAAACAGTCGATGTTATCAGTCTCATTCTTATTGTTTGAAGCATTTCCCATGTGCATGGTCATATACTAATGGGTGCCTAAACCAGTGCCTTCCAATGCCAGCCTCAACCCAGTTCACCTGCATCTCCCTGCCAGCCTGAACAGTGCAGAATGGCTCTAGAGGCAGGATTTTAAAAGAAATAAAGAACACGGCAGTGTCTAAAAGAAAGAGCAGCGGCGCCTCAATGGGTGGGGACATCCCTCCTGTTAGCACAAGAGTGCAAGGAGGTTTAGGGAAATATTAACTGAACATTTGCACTGGTAGGAAAGACAGCAGTTGAGCCATCAAAGTCCACTCATCGCAGGAGATGAAATGTGAAAACAAGCATTGGTAAACATGAGGGCGTCTGAACTGTTGAGGGCATTGCATCACTCTAGTGTACGCGAGTGTGCCTCGTAAAATTGAAAAGTGTAGAGTTCCTAGTATTATAGGGGTACATTTATTTTAGAAATATATATTTAAATTAAGTTCAAGTGTTTGTTAAGAAGTGTTATATTAAATATATTTTTAGTTAAATAAATGTTCACACTTCACTTTGATTTTGTGTTGCTTCT
This sequence comes from Calotriton arnoldi, assembly GCA_963921515.1. NCBI lineage: Eukaryota > Metazoa > Chordata > Amphibia > Caudata > Salamandridae > Calotriton > Calotriton arnoldi. The sequence continues at coordinate 2,086,756 of CAWUFW010000130.1, forward strand.
CTCATGCAGAATAACGTTCTATGTTTTCCACAGGCAGGTTTGGTAGTGACCAGAATTGTTTTTAGTGGGTTGCACCTGTTAATTGTTGATTAAGCTTTTTTTACTTGTTAATCATTACAGCTTTGAATCGGATTGGTTAAAATATTTTTGATAAAATGTTAGTATGTGTAATTATGTGTATGTTACTTTTTGATTAATATATGGTCTTAAGTCCACTTTAAGTGTACTAAAATGTTTACATTTTGAAGTTATCCATTTATTTCTTTTATTGTTAGTCAACATTTCCATTGACAATATTTATATTGTTGATATTTTACTGAATTACAATGTATTATTTGGAAAACTATACTTTCATTTTCTATATTTCTGTAGTCGGTAGTTTTAACGATTTGTTTTTAATATACCTGTTTTGCAGATACTATGGTGTTTTACATAGTGTGCAGTACAAATCAATATATTAAAGTTGTTGATATTTAGTCAATAATATTTTGGAATCAGAATATTTTTGTGTTTCATATTGCAACATACAACTCTAAAGGGCTTAACTAGCCCCTGTGCTTGTCAATGGGATTTAATATTGGACCAGCTCCCATTTCTGAGTGTTAGGTGAGTATCTCTGAATCTAAAGGCTACAGCCACGATTTGCCCAGGTGAAGGCAAGTGAAACACTAAGGGCACCCACTGCAGTTGTTTGTAACACCAGTAGCAGCTGTTGTAACACCAATAGCACAAGTGAACCTTTAGGAAAAAACAGTGACTAGTTTCAATCAGCAATATCACTAGGACCATAAGGACTAGAAAAATGTTTGACATTTATAAGCCAACATCCTCCAGCCAGTGCAAGTGAACCACACACTGGGAGGTGTGAAGGCCAGCTGCCTCCTTATCCCTCTGGAGCTGAAGAGGGGATAGAAACACCCTACGTGCAAGGGATGGGTCGAAGACAGAGTAGGCTCGATGAAAAACAATCCCACAGCTTCCCACTCTAAATGATATTGTTGCTTCCTTTGTGCAACAGGTCTGTGGTGACTTTGTGACTCCTTAATAGGCTCAGTTCGTCAGCTGTCATCTGACAAGTCCTACAGTCATCTGCCCCTTGTGCCGGTCTTCCTGTGGATCAGGTCACTCCTACCTGGCAAGTGCAATCAGACGGGCATTTTTTTCCTTCTCTTCCCTTCAGCGCAATGAGGCGACTCAGCAGGCTTTCCAGACTTTTCACCAGTCTGGAGGGAGCAGAGTATCTACTCCTGTTCTAGTGTGTTCTTCTTACCCTAGTGTGGACTCATTTGCAGTGCCAAAAATAACAAAGTAGAAGCAAGTACTGGGTGAGGGATCAAGAGCTTGTACAACTCAGGTGGTAGAAGCAGGACACCAGTGCCTAACAAAATGTCTAAAACATTAACAAGTTTAAAGGCCCATTCAGATATTGATCAGTTTGTGCGAACTTCTGAGACAGATTAGTTACAACTGGTACAACTGGCCTCAGCCTTTGGCCCACATCTACTCCCTCTGGCAAGGAAGATCAACACAACATAGGGGATAGGTTGGTTTCACTTAGGGTAGGGGAAGTCTTGACAAAGGGAATGGGTCGGAAACCATCCTCACCCATCAGGTACACAAACAGACTTGGTTTGAGGTCTAAAGCAACAGCACTTGTACAAAAATAAAAAGCAAAGTTTCTTGCTGCATGTTCAAATCTCATTTATTAATTGTTAAAAGAAACTGGCAAACACGTTTCACAACTTCAAGGTCGTTTCATGAGGGCCGAAACATTAGCTTCTAAAATAAAATTGTCGGAACAGACAATAAACACAACCAGATACACACTTCTGACAACTCATTTTATTTTAGATGTTTCTGGGATAGGGACAAAACGAATATGCATTCAGACTAGGGTATCTTAGATATACATCACCAGCTCAAACAATCAGGAGACTATTATTTTGTGCAGCACATACATGATGCGAAAATGGACCCCATCATTCTCTAGTCCATTTGTGAAAACACATCTCATACAGATAATGATATGCATCCATCAAACATGGCACACTGGGTGTAAAAAAGCCTTATGAAGAGTGGGCATGGAGGAATGTTTTCAGCTGGCATCTGAAAATGGATAGTTAACTCAGGGTTCCTTAAGTCAGAGGTAAGCTATTCCAAGCTCTGGTTGTGATAAGTGCAAGGGAGTGCCAACCCAGTCTTGATTTTCTGAAGGTGGGCACTATCACTTGGCTCGCAAATTAAGATCTAAGCGGTCAGGCTGGCGAATACCATGCAAATAGTGCCTCCCTATATGAGGTATGGGTATTACCGTAGATGGTCTTGTGGCAAAGACAGTGTTTTGAACAAACATTTCTTATGCCCAGGAGTCAGTGAAGTTTCTTGAGTTCATTTGTTAGAGGCATTTTTCTTCAGTCCCTAAACGAGTCTGGCCACTGTATTTTGTAAAACCTGCACTTTGTGTATGATACCAACAGGGAGTTGCAATAGTCTATTCTTGCAAGCACCAAGGCTTGACTCAGATCCTTACTTGCAGATGTAAGGATCATCAGAAAAATAATTATTGTACTAGCTAGCAGACAGAAGCCGGTCAGGCAAAGACTACCGATCTGTTTAGTAAAAGACAGATCGGAATCAACCAGAATTTCCGTATTACGTGCATGAGGAACTGGTGCTGATGCCTCACCCGGTTCTTCAGGCCAGTTATGCTTGGGTCCAAAAATTACTAATTCCATATTATTAGAATTTAGCACAGAGGAATTTGTGTTCCACCATTCTGAGACTTTGTGTAAGGAATGTTTCAAGTTTGCTGCAATCTCATTTGGATTTTCAACCTAATAATAAGTTGAAGTATCATCTACGCAGGTGTGAAAAGAGATACCAAAGGGCTCTATCAGACCAGCCAAAGGAGCCATCTACGATTCGAAGAGCGTTGGGCTCATAACTGAGCCCAGAGGGAGCGGAGTTACAATAGGCTTAGGAGAAGATCTAATTTGTCCCAGGGCCACAGTCTGTGTTCAACCATACAGGAAAGACTTGAATCAAGACAAGACTGCTCTAGAAATCCCAATTGCTTCCAGGCGCTGGAATAAGAAGGAGTGAGAGGTGGAAGAACGGATGTCAGCACGCTTAAATGGCGCCAATATCGGTACCATGTCGTCACTTCCTGCGCAGACGCCGACGCTGATGCATGTGGAGCCGATCGACGCCACCTACCGGCGCACCGGGGTACTGCTAACAAAAAAATCTTCCGGATCCAATCTGACCCCAGAGGAAATTCAAAGGTAAGGAATCTGCGGCTAGAAGTCTCTATTAGATCCTGTGTGCACTAGAATTAAGCTGCCACCACTGCTAATCAGCGCATAGCCTGGAATGGGAGGATGGTAGCCAATGTCAATCAGAAAAGGGAGAAATTTAAGATTTTCCATTGAAATCAGAGAATGCTCATGTTTACTAAAAGCAAAACAGGGCACCTCCAGTGGGCTTGCATGACTATCAAAATTGTTGGAAGTAATAGACACAGGTCTGCATAGAAAATGTGAAGTGTAGGACAGCACATTTTTCCTAGGCCAGGGCAGCTGCAACGACGGGCTGGTATGCTTGTTGTTCAGACACTGCTTGTTGTGCATGCAGTGCTGTGGGGGTATGTTGCCTTGTCATTGGCTGGTATGCATCCACTTATGTCCTGCTGTGTTTGCTATGTGTTCTTTTTTTGGCTGTGCATCTGTTGGAGAAGGATTTACCATCTGCCAGGCCAAGACTACTCCCGACCCCACACCCCCCCCAAATTTTGAAATGACCGCTAAACTGCCAGTAATTTCCAAAGGATTAGCAGACTCTGCTCCAATGGATACTCTGTCTTCTTGCTAGAATCAGGTCATGTGCTGATAAAAAAAAGAACGATTCTAAGGGAGAATGCCACACTTTACGCAATTTATAAAAAGAATTAGAGTGTGAAAGCAGGTCAATAGAGGTGTCTATTGTCGTATCACCAACTGCAAAGTGCAAGCTTTGAACAGTTAGTCATTCAGGTAAAGGCAAACACTCCCCAATGACTCATTGGACTGGACTAGGCATTTGGTTAAGACCATCAGTGCAGATTCCAACAGTGGCTTCAATGGTATCGCGGTGTTTTTTATGCTGATCTTTATAAACAATCTCTGTTCTGTTCAAGAAGGACTCTTTCCTTTGTCTAATTTATGTGCTCGTTGGCTTAGGCTGCAGCTGAAAGGGATTCCTCTTCCTGGAATCCCCCTCATAAAGCCTGTCCAGAACCTGTCTCCGTTGCGGGGGGACCCAAAGTTTCATTTAAAAAAAAAATATATATATATATAGACGTGGAATTTACGCCTGAATGTAACCGTCTTGCAGATACATTAAATTAAGACACTGTGTTATCAACTGTGTGGCAGGGTCTGGAGCGCTTACCAGGAAAAACATCCAGAGAAACGTGCTGGGAACTGTGACAGAACGCTGCAATCCAGAGTGAGAAAAAAAAGATATTTAAAGATATAAATGAAATGATAAAGCGCAGACATACTTCTCAGTTATAAAAACCATACAGATGGAGGAGAGCTTTCCGCGGCCCCAGAGGTTAGTTGGCATACTCCATTTCCTTTGAGGCTTTCTTTAAGAATAACTTCAAATACAACCCATGGCCTTCTCGTGCAAATGTTGGGAGTCTGGGGAGATTACTTGCCGAGCAGTGGTTCTCTTACACTGACTACACCATTAGAAGCCTTCAAAGAAATAAAAGCTACGTCTCTCCAAACCGCTGAGTGGTCCAGCACCCCAATGCCATGCGAGCTGAAGTGTTCGCCTTCCTGGTGCCCTGGGCCACCTCGCGTCTTCAGATGCAGCCCATGGCCCCTGTGTGTGGGGGGCGGGGCGGCGCACCGGCCCGCTGCCCGTCTAATGATTCCCAGGCTCAGATGGGATTTGCTACCTTCAGCCTGAAATAACGTATTTACGAAGCGGATCACATATGTACAGATTAAAGTGTTTTCGTCGCATCTGTTAAGCCTCCTAGACCATCCCGAAATCCCAGGAACATGCAAGAATGCATTCTGCTTCAGGGGTCAAAAAGGTCGCAGACGCTGGAGTGAAAGCACGCGGAAAGAGGCGTTCAAGAGTGCGGGACCAGAGTGCAGCGCTGTCCTCGTGCCGCCCTAGGAGGACTAGTGCTTTTCTATGGAGAACTCTGGCGCTCTAATGCACCTCACGGTACACAGCACGGGGACCCGCCCCGGCCTCCACTCCTGTCGGCCCTTTTGGAATGCACCCACCGGCACTGTGCCCCGGCCCTTTGCAGCTAAAATAAAAGCAAGAGGCGCAAAGCGGAAACAAGCAATAGCCGGGCTTTAAGTGGGCCGGGTCTCAGACCCTGTAGTAATTAAAAACGGCTAGTAAAACGGGGCCCTATAGGGCCCGGTAATCATTCCTTTAACTTCTACAGGCAAACACTATCGATTTCTGAACAATGAATGTAAAAACCGTTAACGTAATTGTCAGCGATGAAGTTCTTGTTTATATTTCACATGTTGACCTTGCATTCTCCGAGTGTGTTGGCTGTGGCCTGGATGTTGTGCTTCTGTATTTCTTTTCCTGTAGTCTATTACTCGTGGATGGGGCATACTTTGAACTGAGTGTGCTGGCTGTGGCCTGGATGTTGTGCTTCTGTAGTCTATTACTCGTGGATGGGGCATACTTTGAACTGAGTGTGTTGGCTGTGGCCTGGATGTTGTGCTTCTGTAGTCCATTACTCGTGGATGGGGCATACTTTGAACTGAGTGTGTTGGCTGTGGCCTGGATGTTGTGCTTCTGTATTTCTTTTCCTGTAGTCTATTACTCGTGGATGGGGCATACTTTGAACTGAGTGTGCTGGCTGTGGCCTGGATGTTGTGCTTCTGTATTTCTTTTCCTGTAGTCTATTACTCTTGTATGGTGCATACTTTGAACTGAGTCGTCTTGGGTGTTTATAGCGGGCCACGATTGAGAGTTCTGGGTTTGAGATTGAAGGCAGTGCGAGTTTCTCACCCTGCCTCTCGGTGGGTCAAAAATGTTCAAAACACATGGTCTACCAATCCTTGGCCTGTCTGCAGGGCGCACAGAGCAGTGGTCACTTATTCCAGTGGCAACTGTGATTCTGTGAGACCGTGCGAAGGAGGTACAGAGTTGTCAAAATATCGACGAAACAAAAGCGTTGGGTATTTGGGGGTTTGGAAAGTGAAGCAGATGGGTGGAAGTGCATTCAGGAGAGAGTGGAAAGACGTTGCTAAATATTTATTTATGCGTTTTTATATAGCGCAGACTTTACCCGAAGGTGTCAGAGCGCTTCACAATAGGAACAGTAACATTACATGAGGAGAAGGTTACAAGTGAGCATAATACAAAAGCAAGCGTTACATTACATGAGGAAAAAGTGACAATTGTGCAAATAACAAAAACAAAAAAAAATACAAAAAGAGGTATACGTTACAAGAGGAAAAAGTGACAGGTGTGCATGATACATAAGATACAAAATACAAATAGAGGTATAATACTGCAATAAGTGGCACTCAGAACACACTGGGAAGGCACTTCTATAGGCATGGAGTACAGAATTTCCTAAAGTGGAAGAACTTCCTTGAGGGAGTAGAGAGGGCGTGAATTAAACAGGAGACTTAAAATGAAGGGTACACAAACATAAAATCCAACACATCACGCAAGGGTGAGGAATGTACAGGAAAAAGTGCAAATTTACAATGAAGAGCGAACTTCCTAGAGGGGCCTGAGAATGAAAGTATTAGTTCTGAAAGTGTCTTTGGAAGAGAAGAGATTTGAGGTCAGCTTTGAAGATCCGGGTAGAGGAAGTGGCACGGAGCAATGGGGGAAGCGAGTTCCAGATTCTCACCGCATTGCCCGAGAAGGATTGCGCCATCGATCTTTCCCTTTTGAAGACGGGGGGGGCTCAAGCAGAAGCTTTTCCGCATTGCGAGAGCCACCGGACAGTTTCAATTTATTCGCCAGGTAACGAGGGGAGGACGTGTGTAAGGCTGTGTTAGAAATGGGATCTCTAGTTGGCAAGGGCTTGCACCTTTGTCCAAGTAGGGACCCTTCTTCCTAGTCAGGGTATGGGTGTTACACTCGTGAAGTAACCCTTGCTCACCCTCGTGGTAGCTTGGCACGAGCAGTCAGGCTTAATTCAGAGGCAGTGTGTAAAGCATTTGCACATAACCAACAGTAATACAGTGTAAGCACTACAAACGGACACCACACCAGTTTAGAAAAATAACCAATATTTTATATACTCAAGACAAGACCAATTACGACAAAAATCCACAATACTATACTTTAAAAACGAATACTTGATAAGGTAACTTCTTCTTTGCAGGAATAGTTCAAAAACAAAGTTCGTACGAGTCGGTAGCTCCGTCAGAGTCTACCGCGATGCTGAAAACCACAGAGTCTAACAGTTCCAGCCGACCGCGTCGATACGGGCCAGCAGAGTCGTGAACAGACTCGGTCACAGTACCTTTCTCGTTGTGGCTGGTACGGAGTGTACGAGCCGGTCGGCGTTCGTCACGGTTGCGGTGCAAGACGGAGCGATGCAAGGTGCGGTGTCCCTCGATGCGGTGCAGGCAGCGGCTCGATGAGCGTCGTGCAGACGGAGTCGGTGAGTCCAAGGCGTGCGATGCAGGGTGAGACGATGCTCGATGCGGTGCTGACAGGTTGCGATGCAGGCGACCAAGCCGGAGTGCGGGAGCTGGCGTCGGACAGTGGTGCGAGTCGGAGCGGTGCGTCGCAAACGTGCGAGCGGTGCCCCAAATGCGATGCGGTCACGACTCTTGAGCCAGTTACAGCGTCCGCGTCGGTCGGGTCCGGCTGGTTCAGTGAAGCGATGCGAACTGCGGTGCCCACAGGTCACGGTGCAAGCAGCGGCTCGGTGTTGGCGGCGTCGGACGTCGCCCACGGTGAGACAAGGTTTGCGATGCGAAGCGGGGGGGATGCGGTGCAAACAGGTCACCGGTCAGGGATGGATTCGGTTGACGGAGTCGGTTGCAGTTCCCTTCCTCTGTGGCAACTGAAACAGCGTTCCAGAAGCGGTACCCAGAGGCTTGTGAAGTCTTTGTAGTCCCTGAGACTTCTTAACAGGAGGCCAGCTCGGTTCCAGGCCCTTGGAGATACTCAGCACAAGTTTGTAGAAAGTTCAGTCCTTTCACTGCCCAAGGCAGAAGCAGCAGCTGCAGGCCAACCCAACAAAGCAACAACACAGCAAAGGGGCAGTACTCCTCCTGGCAGCTCTTCCAGCTCTTAGTCTTGGCAGATTCCTTGATTCCAGCGAGATCTAAATTCATGGGGTCAGGGCCCCAATATTTATATCCCAAATTCCTTTGTTCTCTGAAGGCAGAGAGGCCTTTGCCTAGTCCAAACCAGTTCTGGAGCACTTTGTTGACAAGTCTCCGTCCCTTCTTTCAGTGAGTAGGCCAGGGACATCAGACGCACCACAGGAGGTGGAGCCAGCATTGTGGAGGGAAGGCACTGTCCTATTCAGGGCCCAGGTGCAACTCCTCCCACCCATCTACATGTAGATCTTGCTATTCAGCCCTGTGCTGACTCACCCTGTCTCCTGGCATCCCCCAGCCCCTGTCACTCACACTCCAGACAAGGAATACACAACCTCGCAGAGGCAGGCTTGGATGGTTAGACAAGAAAATACCCACTTTCTAAAAGTGGTATTTTCAAACACAGAATGTTAAAACCAACTTCACTAAAAGATGCATTTTATCATTCTGAGTCCAGGCATACTAAACTCGAATTTCTACCATGTTCCCGGGGTCAGTTAGGATTATAAGCTGTAATAATCAAAACTGCCCGTTCTGGCCTAGGGGGAACAGGTAGCCTGGCAATAGTGAAAAACGAACTAGGCTGTAATTCACTATCAGGACATGCCACACACACCAGGGCATGTCCTACCTTTCGCATACAACGCACCCTGCCCACCGGGGTACCTTGGGCCTACCTTAGGGGTGACTAACATGTAGAAAAGGGAAGGTTTAGGGACTTGCAAGTGTGTGCACTTGCCAAGTCGACATGGCAGCCCCAGGCTGCGCACAGGCTCTGCAATGGCAGGCCTGAGTTACACTTTACGGGCTGTTTGCGTGGGTGGGACAATCCAGTGCTGCAGCCCACCAACAGCATTTGGTCTATAGGCCCTGGCACTCGCAGTGCACTTTACAAGGGACTGACACATAAACCAAATAGGCCAATCATGGAAACGCCAATCCATAACACATTTTATACAGGAGCATTTGCACTTTCCCACTGGACAGCAGTGAGGAAAGTGCGCAGAATCATTACACCAGCAAAAACAGAGTCAAAACCGGGAGGTCAGAAAGCAAAAAGTCAGGGGAAACACGCCAAAAGATGCCAAGTCTAACACATGTCCCCTCCAGCTGAAAGTAGGGAGAACTACCCAACCCCATTGGAGTTCTCTTCACTAAGGCGGAAGAACCTGGACAGACCATCTGCGTTGGCGTGTTCTGTACCAGGACGGTGTTCCACCGTAAAGTCCATTCCCTGTAGGGAGATGGACCACCTCAGCAGTTTTGGATTCTCACCCCTCATTTGCATCAACCATCTGAGGGGCCTGTGGTCTGTCTGAACCCGGAAGTGAGTCCCAAACAGGTATGGTCTCAACTTCTTCAGCGCCCAGACCACAGCAAAAGCTTCCCTTTCTATGGCACTCCACCTCTGTTCCCTGGGAAGTAGTCTCCTGCTAAGGAAAACTACAGGCTGATCCAGGCCCTCTTCGTTCAGTTGTGAGAGCACCGCTCCCACACCATGCTCTGAAGCGTCAGTCTGCACGACAAATTCCTTGGAGAAGTCAGGTGCCTTGAGCACGGGCACCGTGCACATGGCTGCCTTCAGGGCATCAAAAGCTTTCTGGCAGGACTCAGTCCAGATCACTTTCCTGGGCTGCCTCTTAGAGGTCAGCTCTGTTAAGGGGGCAACGATGGTGCCATAGCCCTTAACAAATCTCCTATAGTAGCCGGTGAGACCTAAGAAGGCTCTCACCTCTGTCTGGGTCTTGGGGGCTCCCAAGCCAGAATGGTGTCAATCTTGGGTTGTAGGGGCGCCACCTGGCCGCTCCTACCTGGTGTCCCAAGTACACCACAGAACCCTGCCCGATCTGGCACTTACTGGCCTTGATCGTGAGGCCTGCACCTTGCAGAGCCCTCAACACTTTCTCAAGGTGCTGTAAATGTTCTTCCCAGCTGGAACTGAACACAGCAATGTCATCCAGGTAGGCGGCACTGAAATCCTCCAGCCCAGCCAACACCTGATTGACCAACCTCTGAAAGGTGGCAGGGGCATTCTTCAACCCAAAGGGCATCACCCGGAATTGGTAATGACCTTCTGGGGTTGAGAATGCTGATCTCTCCTTGGCCCCATCGGTTAAGGCAATCTGCCAGTACCCAGACGTCAAATCAAACGTGCTGAGGAACCGGGCAGCTCCCAACCGATCAATGAGCTCATCAGCTCTGGGGATGGGGTGCGCATCAGTCCTGGTGACGGCATTGAGCCCACGGTAGCCCACACAAAACCGGAGTTCTGGAGTGGCACCGGGCGCAGCAGCCTTTGGGACCAAGACCACTGGGCTGGCCCAAGGACTGTGGGAGGGCTCAATCACCCCTAACGCCAACATCTTAGAGACCTCCTCCTTGATGCTGGCTCTGACCCGGTCAGTCAACCTGTAAATCTTGTGCTTCACAGGAGGGCTGTCACCAGTGTCCACGTCATGGGTACACCAGTGAGTAACACCGGGGTCAGAGAGAACAGTGGGGCGAACTGTCCCAACAACTGGTGACAGTCCCCCTGCTGCTCCTGAGTCAGAGTAGGGGAGAGGATCACACCTTCTACTGACCCATCATGCTCCTTGGTAGACAGGAGGTCAGGAAGAGGCTCACTCTCCTCTTCCACCCCATCATCTGTCGCCAAGAGCATACTCACTTCGGACCTCTCGAAGTGGGGCTTGAGGCGGTTCACGTGAAGGACCCTCAAAGGGTTCCTTGGAGCTTGCAAATCCACCAGGTAGGTGACGTCACTTTTGCGCGCCTTTACCTCATATGGCCCAGTCCACTTGTCCTGCAAGGCACAAGGTGCCACTGGGGCCATGACCCACACTTTTTGCCCAGGTTGAAATTCGACCAGAGTGGCATTCTGGTCATACGATCTCTTCATTTCTTCCTGGCTTGCTTCTAGGTTCGCCTGAGCGAGTTTCCTGAAGCGGGCAGTTTGGTTTCTAAAGGCCAGCATGTAGCTAAATACATCCTGGGGAGTTTTCCTGGGAGCTGCCTCCCAGCCTTCCTTTACCAAACTCAGAGGTCCTCTGACAGGGTGGCCATACAGGAGCTCAAAGGGACTGTACCCAAGAGACTTCTGAGGCACCTCCCTGTATGCAAAGAGTAGGCATGGCAAGAGGACGTCCCACTTACGCCTCATGGGTTCTGTTAGACCCTTGATCATGCCTTTCAAGGTCTGGTTGAATCTCTCCACCAGACCGTTTCCTTGTGGGTGGTAAGGAGTGGTGAACTTGTAGGTTACACCACACTCCTTCCACAGGGATGTCATATACTTGGATATGAAATTGGTCCCCCTATCAGAAACCACCTATCTGGGGAATCCCACACGGGAAAAGATCCCCATTAACGCCCGGCCCACCACTGGCGCCGTTGTTGTCCTGAGAGGGATTGCCTCCGGGTACCGGGTGGCATGGTCCACCAAGACCAGGATGTTTCTGTTGCCCATGGCTGTCTTGGGATCCAGTGGCCCCACAATATCCATCCCTACCCTTTCAAAGGGTGTACCAACAACAGGAAAAGGTTGGAGAGGAGCTTTGACCTTCCTCCCACTCTTACCACTTGCCTGGCAAGTTTGGCAAGACCTACAGTGTGCATCTGACGGCCTTCGCATTTGGGGCCAAAGAAGTGGGTGACAAGCCTGTCAAAGGTCTTGTCCTGCCCCAAATGTCCTGCCAAAGGCACGTCATGAGCCAGACCCAGTAGGAAGGTCCTGAAGCGCTGGAGTACCACCAGCACACGGGCTGACCCAGGCTCAGCAACCTTAGGCTCACTGTATAGGAGACCACTCTCCCAGTAGATCAGATGTGACCCGGACTGATTACCAGCTGCCTGGTCTGCAGCCTGCCGCCGCAGACCCTCCAGAGGAGGGCACTCGTTCTGCTCCCTGCAGAACTCCTCCCTGGTGGGACCCCCTTCTTGCTGCCAATGGGTCAGCTCAGAGATGTCTCCCAGTTCGGCTACCTGCTCCCCTGTAGGCACCGGGGCGAGCCCCTCGAGGTCCGCCTCCTCCCGGTCCGTGGGAACTTCGGGGGCCGGTTTCCCGCGCCCCCTGCCCTTTCTCTTGGCAGGGACTTGGGCCACTGTTCCAGGCTCCAAGTCCTCTTGATCACCCTTTCTGGCTGCCATTGACCGAGTAGACACGCATGCCCACTCTGGCAACCCAAGCATCTCCAAGTGAGACCTGAGCTCAACCTCCTTCCATAAGGACTGCTCCAGGTCGTTTCCTAGCAGACAATCTACAGGCATGGTAGGGCTCACAACCACCCTCAAGGGACCTGAGACCCCCCCCCCTCCCCATTCAAAGGGAACCTGCGCCACCATACATTGGCGCTCTGAGTTGTCTACAGCAACTACTTGGGTGGAATGCTCCGGGGACTACTTGCTTCTCAGACACCAGGTGACACCGGACTGAGGTCACACTGGCTCCAGTGTCTGAGAGCCTCTACCCTGTTCCCATAGATGGTCACCCAGGTGCTATATTTCTTTGTGTTAGGGGCACCTGGTTTCCTGGGACCATCTCACTGTCCCCTAGTGAGACAAGGGTCATTTCTGCGGGATCCCCACCCTCCTGTGGGCACCCCTCCTCCCCAAGCGCTACACTAGCCAACACTTTGGACTGTCCACCGGTGGGTGGCTGTGTCCCCTTTGGGCACTTGGGGTCCCCTTACAGTGACCCACCTGGTCACATGCATAACACTTGCGGGGGCCGGTCTCAACAGGCTTCCCTGTAGAGACCCCTTTCTTCTTATCACCGGGGGGCTGGGAACCTTTACCCTGGGTACTAGTTTGGGGCCCTTTAGAGAACTCCTGTGCTTTACCCTTGTCCCCCCCACCTTTCTGCTGGGGACCCTGCCCACCTTTGGCTGAGTCTCCCCAAACGCTTTCTTGTGGACCCTGGTACTCACCCAGCGGTCCGCTTCCATAGCAAGCTTCCTGGGGTCAGTTAGCTTACTATCAACTAGGTGCTGGCGCAGATCTGCAAAACATAGACTAGACAAGTGCTCCCATGCAATCAAGTTGTAGAGCCCCTGAAAATCTGTTACACTACTGCCCTTTACCCAGCCATCCAGAGACCTGCAGAACACATCCACACATTCCAACCAAGTGTTGGCATCAGACTTCTTACTGGACCTGAACTGATCCCTGTACTTTTCAGGAGTAAGAACATACTTAGTGAGAAGGGCATCCTTCATGTCAGCATAGGTGAGGTGATACCCCTTACCCAAAGCTATCAGAGCATCCCTTGCTTCTTCAGGGAAAGGTGGCCACAATCCTGCTCCCCAATTCTCCTCAGGGACCCCATTCATGTGTATGGCTGCCTCATAACCCTGAAACCATCTTTGTAGGTCATCCCCCTTCTTGAACTCCTTGCCTACATTCTTGGGAATGTGCACAATCCTGTCTGCCTTTCTGGACGAATTGCTGCCACCATCTGAGCCTGACTTACTCCTAAGTTCTAGCTCCTTCAGTTCTCTCTCATGCTCCAAGAGCATCTTCCTCTCCTCTATGGCCAATCTCTTCTCCTCCCGCTCACTCTCCAGCCTGAGCTTCTGCAGCTCAAACTGCCTTGCCTCCCGTCTGTCCTCCAGCTCCTCTGGGGACAGACTGCTGCTGCCTGACCTGGCGGGTTCCCCCTACCCAAAAGCATATCCACCCTGGAAATAGGCTCCTCCACCTCCTCACTGAGATTACCAGGCTGCCCACTGGCATGTCTGGCTGCTACCCAGGCCCTCAGCGCCTTCTGTAGCTCCTCCTTCCTTGTGAGGCCTTTAATTTGGACTTTCAGGTTTTTACAAATTGCTCGTAGTTCCTTTACGGCGTAGGTTTCCAACCTATCCTCCTCAAAGATAATTTCCAGAGATGCAACGGATGATGCAGCTGTGTCAGGCATGACAAAAGTAGTGAGTTGAAAAGTGGCAAGATCAAAAATAGGCCAAAAGAAAAAGAACCAGTATGTGGTACGTAATGGTCTGCGATATGGTAGTAGTGCACACCAATCACTGTAAGTCAAGTGCAAACACAACTCCTATCCTCACCGCTGACAACCAATGTTAGAAATGGGATCTCTAGTTGGCAAGGGCTTGCACCCTTGTCCAAGTAGGGACCCTTCTTCCTAGTCAGGGTAAGGGTGTTACACTCGTGAAGTAACCCCTGCTCACCCTCGTGGTAGCTTGGCACGAGCAGTCAGGCTTAATTCAGAGGCAGTGTGTAAAGCATTTGCACATAACCAACAGTAATACAGTGTAAGCACTACAAACGGACACCACACCAGTTTAGAAAAATAACCAATATTTTATATACTCAAGACAAGACCAATTACGACAAAAATCCACAATACTATACTTTAAAAACGAATACTTGATAAGGTAACTTCTTCTTTGCAGGAATAGTTCAAAAACAAAGTTCGTACGAGTCGGTAGCTCCGTCCGAGTCTACCGCGATGCTGAAAACCACAGAGTCTAACAGTTCCAGCCGACCGCGTCGATACGGGCCAGCAGAGTCGTGAACAGACTCGGTCACAGTACCTTTCTCGTTGTGGCTGGTACGGAGTGTTCGAGCCGGTCGGCGTTCGTCGCGGTTGCGGTGCAAGACGGAGCGATGCAAGGTGCGGTGTCCCTCGATGCGGTGCAGGCAGCGGCTCGATGAGCGTCGTGCAGACGGAGTCGGTGAGTCCAAGGCGTGCGATGCAGGGTGAGACGATGCTCGATGCAGTGCTGACAGGTTGCGATGCAGGCGACCAAGCCGGAGTGCGGCAGCTGGCGTCGGACAGTGTTGCGAGTCGGAGCGGTGCGTCGCAAACGTGCGAGCAGTGCCCCAAATGCGATGCGGTCACGACTCTTGAGCCAGTTGCAGCGTCCGCGTCGGTCAGGTCCGACTGGTTCAGTGAAGCGATGCGAACTGCGGTGCCCACAGGTCACGGTGCACGCAGCGGCTCGGTGTTGGCAGCGTCGGACGTCGCCCACGGTGAGACCAGGGTTGCGATGCGAAGCGGGGCGATGCGGTCTGCGGTGCAAACAGGTCACCGGTCAGGGATGGATTCGGTTGACGGAGTCGGTTGCAGTTCCCTTCCTCTGTGGCAACTGAAACAGCGTTCCAGAAGCGGTACCCAGAGGCTTGTGAAGTCTTTGTAGTCCCTGAGACTTCTTAACAGGAGGCCAGCTCGGTTCCAGGCCCTTGGAGATACTCAGCACAAGTTTGTAGAAAGTTCAGTCCTTTCACTGCCCAAGGCAGAAGCAGCAGCTGCAGGCCAACCCAACAAAGCAACAACACAGCAAAGGGGCAGTACTCCTCCTGGCAGCTCTTCCAGCTTTTCGTCTTGGCAGGTTCCTTGATTCCAGCGAGATCTAAATTCATGGGGTCAGGGCCCCAATATTTATATCCCAAATTCCTTTGTTCTCTGAAGGCAGAGAGGCCTTTGCCTAGTCCAAACCAGTTCTGGAGCACTTTGTTGACAAGTCTCCGTCCCTTCTTTCAATGAGTAGGCCAGGGACATCAGACGCACCACAGGAGGTGGAGCCAGCATTGTGGAGGGAAGGCACTGTCCTATTCAGGGCCCAGGTGCAACTCCTCCCACCCATCTACATGTAGATCTCGCTATTCAGCCCTGTGCTGACTCACCCTGTCTCCTGGCATCCCCCAGCCCCTGTCACTCACACTCCAGACAAGGAATACACAACCTCGCAGAGGCAGGCTTGGATGGTTAGACAAGAAAATACCCACTTTCTAAAAGTGGTATTTTCAAACACAGAATGTTAAAACCAACTTCACTAAAAGATGCATTTTATCATTCTG
This sequence comes from Calotriton arnoldi, assembly GCA_963921515.1. Taxonomy (NCBI): domain Eukaryota; kingdom Metazoa; phylum Chordata; class Amphibia; order Caudata; family Salamandridae; genus Calotriton; species Calotriton arnoldi. The sequence goes on from CAWUFW010000130.1 coordinate 2,102,892, forward strand.
AGTCCAGGCATACTAAACTCGAATTTCTACCATGTTCCCGGGGTCAGTTAGGATTATAAGCTGTAATAATCAAAACTGCCCATTCTGGCCTAGGGGAACAGGTAGCCTTGCAATAGTGAAAAACGAACTAGGCTGTAATTCACTATCAGGACATGCCACACACACCAGGGCATGTCCTACCTTTCGCATACAACGCACCCTGCCCACCGGGGTACCTTGGGCCTACCTTAGGGGTGACTAACATGTAGAAAAGGGAAGGTTTAGGGACTTGCAAGTGTGTGCACTTGCCAAGTCGACATGGCAGCCCCAGGCTGCGCACAGGCTCTGCAATGGCAGGCCCGAGTTACACTTTACGGGCTGTTTGCGTCGGTGGCACAATCGAGTGCTGCAGCCCACCAACAGCATTTGGTCTATAGGCCCTGGCACTCGCAGTGCACTTAACAAGGGACTGACACATAAACCAAATAGGCCAATCATGGAAACGCCAATCCATAACACATTTTATACAGGAGCACTTGCACTTTCCCACTGGACAGCAGTGAGGAAAGTGCGCAGAATCATTACACCAGCAAAAACAGAGTCAAAACCGGGAGGTCAGAAAGCAAAAAGTCAGGGGAAACACGCCAAAAGATGCAAGTCTAACAGGCTGTGTGTGTGATGCAGGCAGTTTTGTAAATAGATCTTGCCTCGATCGGAAGCCATCGAAGAGAGGACAGGATAGGAGTGACGTGGTCGCTTCGTTTAGACCCTGAAATGAAGCGAGCTGCTGAATGGAGGATGGATTTGAGAGGGGAGAGGTGGGATTTGGGTAGGCCCGTCAGAAGAGAATTGCAATAATCCAGTCTTGAGAGAACCAGAGATTGTACCAAGGTTTTTAAGTCTTTCTCCGGGAAGAACCGACGGATCCCCCATAGAAGGCGCAACTGGTAACGTGCGTTTTTATCAATAGAGTTGATGTGGGAGATTAGGTTGAGTCTTTTGTCAAGAATGACACCTAGGGATTTAGCGCGGTCGACAATGATGGGTTTGCTGTTGAGTAGGTTCAGCTGATCCATCCAAGATTGAACAGGAGGAGGTGAGAGAGAGGTAGAGAGGAGGAGGAATTCAGTTTTGGCGGGATTAAGAATGAGTTGGTGAGCTAACATCCAGTTGTGAATAGAGTTGAGAGTAGAGTTGAGTAGTGAGAGATCGTGTGCGGAAGACACCTTAAGGTAGATTTGAGTGTCGTCCGCATATAGATGGTAATGGATCCCAGATTTGCTTAGAAGGTTCCCTAATGGTTCCAGGTAGAGATTAAACAAAGTGGGTGCCAGGATAGAACCTTGAGGGACGCCTTGACCTACAGCCAATGGAGATGAAAGACTGTTCGCTATCTTGATCATTTGGGATCTGTCCGAGAGGAAAGAGGCAAACCATTTGAGCACTGTGCCATCCAATCCCATTCTCCGATGAAGAGTGTTGAGGAGGGTGCTATGATTAACAGTGTCAAAGGCTGCAGAGAGGTCTAAAAGAATCAGAAGACACGATTCCCCAGAGTCGAGTATGCGCAGCGCATCATCAATCACTTGCAGCAGGGCTGTTTCAGTGCTGCAATTTTGAATGAAGCCAGACTGGAAGACGTCGAGGAGATTATTGTCCGTGATATGTAGGGAAAGTTGTTTCGCAACACATTTTTCTGTGATTTTCGAAAGAAAAGGGGAGGTTGGCGATAGGGCGGAAGTTGTTGAGGTCGTTCGCATCGGCAGAGGTTTTTTTTTTTAGAAGAGGGGTGACCTGTCCTGATTTGAGGGCAACCGGGAGGGAGCCTTGACTGAGGAAGAGATTGACTAGCCTGGTCCAGTAAGAGAGGGTATAGGTGTAGAAATCAATGGCGATGTCGCTAGGGATGGGGTCAGAAGAATGGTTGGAGGGTTTAGTTTCGAGGATGCATTTGAGGAGGTCATCTTCCAAGATGACGTCAAAGTGCTGCCAGGTAACTAAGGATTTCCGCTCCTCAATGGGGGTGGGGTGGGCGACCTGATCCACCAGAGCTTTGACCTTTTCATCAAAGAATATAGCGAAATCTGCCGCTTTCTTTGTGGAATCCTCAGGCTTAATGGTTAGGTGAGAACAGTTTGGGTTTTTGATGAGGTCAAAAAGTTTTTTGGGTCGGTTTTTGGCTGAGTCAAGGAGGGATCTGAAATGTGATGCTTTTTCAAGGAAGATGTGGTTGTGGTATTTGGATCTTGCTGAACGTAAAAGAGAGAGATTGGAGGTGGAAGGAGATTTTCTCCAATTTTTATCCAGGATTCTAATGTTTTTCCTTTCATCGTAATATGAAACAGATGAGCAGTGGTGGCTACCATTTAAAACAAGCATTGGCATAGCCAATAGGTCTCACCTTTGGGACCTTATAAGTTTTTAGCCATGCAACAGTTGATGTTGTTGCACCAAGGATATTGTGCTGCATAACTAAATACTTATAAGGTCCCAAAAGCGAGACCTATTGGCTATGCCAATGCTTAGCAAGCAACGTGGTTAGTGAAGGCATGACTACTATTTTATATCATGATTACCTTGGCGAAAGGGTTTGGCCAACTTCTAGTAAAGTAAACTCGTGTTACTGACCTCTGTTTTTTAAGCACACTTACCCCGTCAGTTTTTTTTCAGAAAGAAAAAACGCATGTGCAAGAAAGAAAAACACAGAAAGAAAACCCCTTCTGGAAAATTGTGCACACAAAAAAAAAACCATAAAGAGCAAATTCCACCGCTCGCAAATGTTGCCTGTTCGACCCACACACCCCACAAAACTAAGCAAATGCAGTGATGGTAAAGAACGACAGGCTCCACAGAGTAAAGGGTGCTAAAGGAGACACTCGTCTCTCTGGCAGAGGCCACTCCCACTGAAATATTGCAACCAACGTTCAGTATAGAATGGACAGAATTTGTCAAGCACAAGACACGAGGGTTGGTAGAATGTTATGTGAGGGTGCTTGGGTGACGCCAGCTGTATTAATTATCTGCCAATAGCCAACCCAGTGATGCTGAGAATGGCAGCATAGGTAACATCAGTGAAGAGTTTGATGAAGCAGTTTTGGTAAATTAAGAAAGTCTATGATACTACGGACACAATCCACCCCCCCCCCCTCCCAGGTGGACCCTGTCCAGTGATTTCTGAATGCTTTCTGTAATACTTCCGTTTTTTGCCTTTATCATCTCCCTGTGTTCATTCTCCACTCTGCACTGCAGCCCAGCTGAACTCACACTAGCGCCCTGAAGTAGCAGATTGTCGCAGACTGCACTTAATATTGAACTGGAATAACACCACAGACCGTGCTTGGTGTAGACCCTCGTGTCTACAATAACTGTGCTTTCACAAATAGGAAAACATGCGAAGCACGCCAAAGACTCGGAAATGCCACACGATTATGTCCCCAGGTCCCCAAGGATACCAGGTTGCACCTTTCTATTAGGCCTTAGTCAAAGAAGTGGCCGGAACTAAGGGACTGATGCATCAAAGGGGTTTTCCCATTTTGTTTCTCTGGGCAAACGCCTTAGGACATATGGGCCTAAGAAAGGTACAGGAGCCAAGGAGATCGTATAGACCAAGCAGAGAGGAAAGACAGCAGAAAGATGATGGAGGCTGGGACACGCATTGGGGAAAGCAGTAAGGTACACTGAGAGGTACAGGGCCAGAAGTGTGGTGCAGGGTTAGAATGTAGGCGCAGGGACCTCACGGGCTCTAAGTTCTGAAAGAGTCCACAGTGGCAACAGTGTGATGGTACCGAGGCCTGGTGCTACAGAGAACCAACATGGGTCCAGAAGCCTGCCAAACTGTGCAGGGACTGAGGGCGGAGCCCGATAAAAACGTTATCGCCTGCTTACAGTGACCACTGTAAAAGATAGAATGACTGAGGGCAGGAGCCTGGGCAGGCCGAGCTGATGCTGTGAGTAGAGGCCGGGCATTGTTTCTATGACTGGTGGCAGTGCCCAGGACACATTGCACAGGGGACCGACGCTGGAGATCAGACAGACTGTGGAAAGCACAGAATAGACTGGACAGGTCCCCAGGGAGGATGGCAGAGCCCTTCCGGAGCTCCCTGGGCGCAGGCTCCTCCCGCCCCCGCTCATAGGTCTAGCCCTCCATCTATGCTCAGTGTTGTCTCTTCTTATAGCGTTCAGCCCAACAACTCCAATATCCAGCACCCTGCTCCCTCCCGACCCCTGCGCTCCACCAGTTCTGACCAGCTTCCTACCCCCACAGCCCACGAGCCCCCAAATCGGTCTCCGCCTGCAGGCTGTCATATGCACCTCTCCAGTTACCCTCCTTGTCACCGTGGGGGCGGAGTGTAGACATCAGAGCCAGCTCTCACAAAAGGAAAACGGGAAAGATATTATTGATCCTCCACCAGAACTGCCGGGGAAGGAGAGAAGAGCCCAGCATCCCTCCCAAACCTACAAATGAAAGAGCCCGCCCATGGCAGCTCTAGCAGACGGTACTCTGGCACATACCAAGGTAACGGAGTGCTGGGGATGGAGAGAGTGGCGGAGTCCGAGGGAGAGCAGGCTATGTTGAGGGGGTGAGTACACATTAGGGAATGGCCCGGGCACCCTTCCTTCTCCCTATCCCCCACCACACAGCAAAGATCGATACAGCTCTGAGCTGTCAGCGCAATGTGCAGGAATAAAGATACCAGATTATTGATACAGGCCTCATAAGAGGCCATGAAAAGGTCACCTGCTGAGAGGTCGGGAGATACCAAACTAGGAAATTCCACGGGTGCCTTTAATGTGCAAGGAAGAAACACCTGGCACAAAACCACTGACCTCAGCACTCACCCCTCGTAAAACAGACCAGAGTGTAGAACCCGGACCGGAGGTGGAAAGAGGGGATGGCAGTGGGAAGAAACAGGGGTCAGAGGAAGAACCAAAACCAGAAAGAAATAGGGGAGGAAACGGACAAAAATAACGGCACATCGAAGAAGAAAAATAACCTGATGTAAACACACAGCGTAATGACAGCATCACAATGTCACAACTATACTCTGCAGGGACAACAGGTACGAAACACAGAGACCAGTCTCAGCAGAATCCAATGCACACTGCCAGGTACAGATCGGAGGAAGCAGGTACTGACGACACACAGCAGGGCCCAGGCATAGAAAGGAGTCGGTGGGTTCTGGTGAAACACTGCAGGAGTTCGGATCACGGGAGCACCAGCATATACAGCATGTAGGCCTTCCATGTGCACTATACGGGCTTAAAAGCACTTACGTAAGCACTGCACATACAGTGCACAGGTAGAGGCCACCCTCGCCTAGTGGTACTACATGCACTCCGCAGGGGCCAGGCCACACAGCATCATTGGTATGCACCGAGTATACGCTGCAGGGACACAGAACAGAGTTCACCCAGTCACTGCATTTACACTGGAGGTGTGCAGTCGAGCTGCTGCTGGTACCGGGTACAACATCAGGAGGGCTCCCAGTCCGAGCTCTGCTTCACTTCCTGGTGTCCGCCCAACGAGTGTTTACATCACTGCATATCCCGACACGTCAACAAGCAGCTGTTTGCCAAGGTGTGCGGGCTGTAAACATTCCACTGGCCATTAAAGTAAGGCAGGAATGCAGCCGAGGCGGAGGAAATGCCACCGCAAACAGGTGCCTGGCGCACACGGGGGACAACGTGTGACCGTGCACCTGTGGGATGGCCTGCCTCTCCCCTTCCCGAACCACAGACTGGCACTACAAGTGGAGACCAGGCTCGGTCCCTAGGTGTAGAGCTTAACACAGGGCAGAGACGGGGCTGGGGCAGAAGTGTCGAGGTAGAGTCTAGGCATGGAATAGGAAGGTTTGAGTAGGTGGAGAACCGAGCACCATGGGGGAATTCAGAAGGTTCTGGACTGTATCTGTGTTGGGTACTGCCGGTACCATTGTAGTACAAGGGCCACAAGTTTATTAATTTATTTAAATGTTTTAATAGGGCACAATTCAGTCCCGTAGCAGCATGGTAAGAACAGTCACATTTTCTTATACAAGATGTTAACTAACAGAAACAAGCCCGGGAGTGGTGCGCGCGCTTGTGTCCGCCGCTGCAGGTGAAAAGCCAGCGCGACCAGCGCTGACCACCATCGCGCCATCTGTTTCCAATTAACGCGAACACGATAATTGGAAACAGATGGCATTAATGCTCGCTCCCGAGCACCCTAGGCCAGGGAACAAAGAAGGCGGGACCAATTGCGTGCTATCTTTTTAAGAAAGACGCATGCACAGGCCAATTGCGGGTTAATAAAAAAAAAAAAAAAAGCACACGCACGAGCGTGTGTTCTGAGTTCAAAAGCCCTTACTAAATGCCTCGCAGAGCAGCGCTTGCGCGCTGGCTCAGGCAAGACCTAAAAATATGGTGGGGCGCGATCGTGCCAAACTCACCATATATGCTGCACTTCTCCCCAGCGTTCCACTAGCAGGAATGGAAGGACTTCCTTCCTGCTAAGTGTAACACAAATCCAACCAATCCTGGAGCTGCTCTCATCAGCATGAGAGCAGCTCCAGGATTTGTGGGAGCAGGCTAACTTAACGCTCATTTTGAGGCTGGGGGCCTGTCAAACAGCTGGCACTGGCAGTTTATTTAAATTTAAAAGTTGAGGTATCAACCTAGCCTTAACAAACATTGACCCAGAAAGAGAAAATAATTAGTTCACCATTAGGTACATTTAGAAAACTTTTGCCTACACCAAACTATACACTAATAACCTTTTCTTTCCTTCCATAAATGATCTGAGCTCCAAATGTGGCTTCTAGGACAGTGGTTACTGGGCAGGATGCACGCTGGGATTTTGTCACTTGCTACTGATGGGCTGGTAACAGATGCAACAACACTATAATCGGTTTATCAGGTTACTACTTTGTACACATGACTCTCCAAAGGTAGCCAAGTCAAGCAGTCAAAATGTGTTCCTGCACTTCGCTGAAGGCCTGGAACTCAGACAAAATGTCAATGTAACTACATGCTGTCCAGTCGAAGCGACATAAGTAAAGAATAAGGCTTCCATTTCATGCAGGAAACGCAAGGCAGTTAAAATATTAAGCCACTAAACACATCTAAAGGTCCTAACACTTTCCGGCAGCGGAGGCAAGATATTGTGTTTAAACAATCTTGCAGCACTAAATAGTTAAGACGGTGATAAGCAAATAACTGAAATCTATGACAACGCTATGCTATGGGGTAAGTATGTGATTTCTGGGTTATCCCCGGAAATCTTTACCCACAATTATTTTACCATGGCTCTATATTTACAGTCCTGGTAAATATAATTGAAAGTGCCAGACAGAATGTTGCAATGTATCAATATTCTTGTGATAAGTCTTTCTTTGGTCCTACTTACTTAGTACTCCAGGGTGCAATGGGGGCTATCATGGGGGTGGGGAATGTCTAAATGTGACACAAAGTGCAAAAACCATCACCCCAAAAAGAATATGGATTTCCATCCATGGTAAAAATTATAGTTTAAGAAGGGTCAAATGGCTGGTGCCACATCAAAATTGTAGTGTCCAGTTAATGGGGCTAGCAGAGCTTCAATGGCCATTAACAAAGGGGAAGTGGACATAGGACACGAGAGACCAGTTACTCCTTCAACTGTTACTAGAAATGTGGAAGAACCCACTTTGGATCACGGTTAACATTTTCTGTTGATGAGAAAACTTATGGAACCTGGACACCAACTGGATCTATCAGCTGTAGCAATCAAGGAACTTTGATTTATTATTAGGGTCCAGTCAGGTCTTTACACCGTCTCTGGAGGCAAGAGGTGTAGAGAGATGGTTCAAACAGTTCTGGGAATAGGTTAATTAGGCTCAGCCAGCAGACAACTACCCAAACTCCGACGAAGCCATGGTTAGGTTGGAGCAGGTCAGGGCGATATAGACCTATCACAGCTGTAGTCCCGGAATGTATCCTGTGGATGTTGAACTCTATTTCAATCTACATGTGTTCAATTCTGGCCAGTTGAGCTGATCTTTGTAAATCCTCAGCGTCTCACGTGCCTTAGATGGTCTCCATGCAGGTTTCTTTGCCTCTCCACGCAACAGGCATTACAGCTTCTACTTCTTCCAGGGCATATCAGTGTAGCGGGGCTTCCTTCAAACTCCCAGCCTTAGGAAAAATGCAAATTCCAGAGTCTTCTTCTAGTTGGAAGTCCCTCTGTGCTTATTCACCAGGGCCTCTCCAGGCATCCAGAAAAATAAAACCAAATAAACCATAGTGACTTAAAGGGGCCAGTCTTTAGCTAAAACTGAGGTTCCTGCAGAAAGCTAGGGCCAATCAAACTTGGGTGCTAGGATTTAAAACGAGTAAACAAAAGAACATTTTTTGTGGGCTTTCTTTGAAACCTTTCACAAAGTAGAAAGAATTTCATGGGAAGCAGCGCAGCATTCCGAGTGAGGATTTAGTAATTACCAGATATTTCTCAACATAGAACAGGAAGAACAAGAACATAGAACAACAAGCATTTGCAATGCAATAGGTCTCGCATTATTAAAGTTTGAGCTATTGGTGTTGCATTTGCAAGAGTTTGAGCTATTGCCATTGTAAACGACAATGCCTTTTATTTATGTGTTTCGAAAAGCTGTATGCGGTGCATAAACACGCCCTTTGTGCTTATAGTCCTTGCTTACGAAAAGGAAGGCTGGCAGTAAAAGAGGCATAGTTACTGCCAGCGTTGCTTCTCGTAAGCAACGACTGCAAGTACAAAGTGCCTGTTTACGCACCGCTTGCAGGTTTTTAAAATACAGAAATAAAAGGCATTGGTATTTACAATGCCAATAGCTCAAACTCGCAAATGCGACACCTATTGCATAGCAAATGCTCGTTTTCTTATTGCGTAGTAGAACCACTCTTTGTGGAAAACAACAATTATGCCATGCCAGATAGTCTTACAGGCATTCCCAGATATACAAACCTACAATAAGTTTCCTATATTGAGGTTTTGGAATGTTCCGTTTTTTAAAGCACAATAAAGATGGGGGCTGTTGGTGGGGGTTGAGAGGTAACTCCCACCTTTAACTTGTGAGGGCCTGAGCCTTGTGAGGTAGCCTGTCTGCTTTGTTTCACTGTTCTACCAAGGTTTTAGGAACTGTAAGATTCCTATCAACAACAGCAAGTGATGGATGATCTGTGGCTCAAAACCTAATCCCAAGTAGTAATTGTAATAATTCATTATTATTTAGACCGGACTAAATATTGATAATGAATCATTACAATTACTGCTTGAGATTCCGCTTTGGTTTGCCCACAGATGAGTGCAAACATCCTTTTTGTGTGAATATTAATCCAAAATGAGGGATGAATGCTAGCCACTAAAAAACAAAAGTGTCTGTCCATCCCCTATTTCCCCTTGCTATTTTTCCAGATGTGGTCTGGATGAGATGCCCACAGATTTGCCCGAGCAGCCGGGAGTGCACATCTGTTTGGTGGGAAGGGATAGCAAAAGATGGTGAGGGCGAGGAAGGAAGTAGGGGGAAAAGTAAGAGTAAAAAGGATAGAGAAGGTTGGGAAGGGATAGCAAAAGATGGTGAGGGGGAAGGAAGGAAGTAGGGGGCACATTGGCGTTGAAAATAACAATGCCTTTTATTTTTGTTTTAAAAAGATAAATAAAAGGCATTGTCATTTACAATGCCAATAGCTTAAACTTGTGTAAGTGCGAGACCTATTGCATTGCAAATGCTTGTTGCTTTGTGGCCATCCAGCTAATTCCCACCAACAGACCTCCAGTCAGTATGCGTATACCATGAAGAACAAAAAAAACACACATCTCCATTTGTGTGCACACTCTACTGTAATTACCCGCAAATCAAACTACCACATCTAAATGCGTAATGTAAAACGGACGATCCAGTACAAATACATTAAGCGTAAGCGCAATAGTGTCACTATTTATTTAATTTATGTTTACCTTTTTATAAAGAGCATTTCTATCAAGAAGGGGTGCTGTATACATCAACAACAAATTTCTATGCAGGCCATCCCTTACAAGGAAACAACAGCTGTAGCATTAAAGCATAAACTTTTAAACAGCAGGGAAATCGATGTCTTCCTCAACATATTGCATAGCACAGGAAAATGAGAGAGAGTGAAGAATAGGGAAGAGAGGGGCTAGGAGGCTAGATGGTACGGCTGCCAGAGAAGGAAGAAGGAGGGGTGGTAGCTTGCCAAAATGCAGCACTTGAGAGGGCAGCAGAAGGATGGTCAGTGGGGAAGAGAGAAGAGCAGATTGGGAGCAGCAATATACAAACTGGACAAGGAGAAAGAGGAGGTGTGGGAGGACAATGGCAGTAATAGAAATGAGGCAGCCTGATGAAAGGGAACAGAGAAGGGGAAAAGGAAAGGAGGCTGACGCAAAGGGGTGCAGAGGGTAATTCAGCTAGAGTAATGTGCTTCAAACATTTTGTGGCATGGCACTAAAGTCTCAAGCGCCTCAAGGCAACTGGAAGGAAATTCCAGACGGAGGGGCTGCCCCAGAAAAAGGTAGTGCTGCTGCTTCATGAGATTTTGTTGTTGTTGTAGGTTGTATAAGCTTCTCAGCCGTTTGCTGGCACAAGAGATTTTGAGAGATGTGAAAACGACTCCAGTTGTTGCACGTTATAGTGCCTTTAAAGTAATGCAAGACAGCTCGAACTTAACATCGGATTGAGAACCCTTACAACTAGAGATATGTGGTTAGACCTCTTGTGCCTAAGATGAACTAGGCCGCCAAGTAAATTCTGATGTAATTGAGATTAAAGAGCACATTTGATTGCATGCCAAGATGGCAGCCCCACAATCAATTCTAGCTAAAACCAGGGCCTGTACTACAGCGTAGAAGTCAGTTTGTTGGATAAATGGTTGTTTTTTGTGTGTTTTTTTATTTTTGCAGTATGTTCAATTTGTGAATACATGGAAAAATGTGGTTAAAGCAACATACCAGGCAATTTTACTTCATTGGGCAATAAAAGGAAGACGCTGTCAATATATAGATCTGACAGCCCTTCTTGTTAAGTATTTCAGTGGTCTGCAGGTAAGATTAAACTCTTGAGTTAAACTTAAAAGCTTGAAAAGGTGTGAGGACATTGATTTATGCCAGGTCTATGTTTTAGAGCATTGATAACACAAATTGAATAGAAATTAAAATTGATCTGTGCATCATACATATCGGTGTATTGTAACACCTGCCTCCTATAACAACATTCTGAGTGCCTCCATACAGAAATTGAACAACATAGACACTAGAACAGACTCCTTAGGAACACCACTCATGACGGGGGTAGGCTTGAGGGGGACGCTACCAAAATTGACAAGATGCATTTGGTTTGCCAGGAAGGAGAACTAGCTCAGGACTTCCCTCATAATGTATGAGAGGGTCTGAAGGACTGGAAGAGCCTATGGTGATCAACGTTATCGAACGCCATTGACAAATCAAGAAGGATGAAGAGACTGGCATCACCATTGTCTAAAATGCTAATGTATGTCATATAGATTTTTTTTTGATTAATTTGATTATTGCACGATTAAAATCATTACAAAAATTGCACTTCATGATAAGAAATCTCAGCAATAAAAATGTTTCAATACAAATTAATAATACATTACTAAATTCTGTAAAAAACTCCCACAATATTTTAAAATCAACTATTTAAATCAAAGGTCCATAGGGGGTCATATAGGAGTTTAGTGATGCAGTTTCCGTGCTGCAGCTTCTGTATATGCCTGATTAGGAGGTGCTAATAAGTTATATTTTGTGAGAGTAGCAAGTGTATTAGCCACACATTCCAAATACTTTGCTCAGCTTTGGTAGATTCCACAGCGGCCGATGGTTAGCTGCCAACAGATACTTTATCAGGGGCTCACTTGACCGGTCTTTAGTGAATCCAGAAATATACCTTCTTTTAGAGAGGCATTTATAAGTTGGCACCACAAACAATAAAATAGTTCAAGATAATGTTTAACCATGGAGACTGGCATAATATCTTAGTGATAGAAAGCTGTATTTAGTTATTTTTATTGTTTTGGGAAGTTTTACCTCAAAGAGAGGTGCAAGAATTGACCTGCACTTTGGAATACAGTGGGATCGGATGAGTTTCCTGTTGTGATAGGTCTGTTGTGTTGTTATTGAAATACTCCATGTATTGGGCTTTCACAGAAATCACTTCAAGCCTTCACTTCGTCGTAGCTTATTTTAAAGTTTATAAATAAATGTAATTTTTACTCTACGCATACATATAGGTTTTAGTATACTGACAATGCAGTTAACATTCTTGTTCCACTGTTCATATATATGCATTCAGGCTTGTGTTTTTTTTTTTTTTTAAACAACTGTTATTGTGCATGTTTGACACTATAAGCCCTCGTTACTGTGCAGAGAATAGCTACTGTGCACAGAGCTGTTACTGTACAGAAACCTGTGCTCTTTTCTACCATCTACTCACATACACAATTTTAATTACCTTTGACAATTGCATTACTGTACACACAGTAGTTATCCTGTATAAACTGGCTGTCGGGCTGTTGTGTCTATACACTGTGGCTCCCACCCATGAGAGATGTTCACACGAGAGTGCTGGAAGCCAAAGTTCTCCTTGGCAGTGTGACATACCTCACCCTGCCGTCACATGGGCTCCACAGCTGTTTTTATGGGTGAAAGGTTGTTGTGCTGGGCATTGGCATTTTTGCAATGCACAAATATTTACATTTAAGAAAGAAAGACTTTAGGTGCGACATTATTACTCATTAAAGGTGGCAAGAAAGAATTTTATGGAAAGCACGTAGCACTTTCATCCATCTTGTGCAAACTCCCCTCGTATACAAAGAACATGTACAGCATACACAGCAGCAGTACAACACAAACATACAACAGCAGAAATGATTCTTTGCCCACAGAAATGATACAGCATAGGCAACAGTGGTGTAGTATCTGACAAGTAGAATGTGTACGGCATGGGGATTAGAAGTGAAAGCTTCTCTTAAACACACACACATGAAGCAACAATGCAGACTTTCCTTGCACACACTTAACATATGCAGAATTGGCAAAAGCAGCATTAGAGTCTCTCACACACAGAACAAAGGCAGGCATCGAAGCACTACTGTCACAGAGTATTTCAGCTGCATAGAAACCAAAAGTGCAAGATGTTCTCAAACAAAAGACAAAAAAAAAAAAAAAAAAAGGCTAAAAGCAGTGCAAGTTCCTTTGCGCAAAGAAGAGAAACAACACAGACATCAGTCCAAGCTTCCACCACACACACACACACACACATATATATGCACTTACATCACAAGCCCAATAGTGAAAGCTTCCCTCACACACAAAGAGGGGATACAACAGTGCACTCTTTATTCACACATACAAATCAGGTACAGCAATAGTCACACTTATACAAAACAGACATAGCCTGGGAAGCAGCTGCATCCATTTTCCTGTGAAACACAACAAAGGCACCGGGAGTACAAGCTTCACTCACACACAGACACAAGTGCAACCTACAGAGCTCCAGAGCAAGCTTGCACCACAAAACGGGAACAGCAAGGGCAAGAGAAATGCAATCTGCCCTTAAACAAATGCAACTAACAGTGCATAAGCTGCAGCTGTCCCGGCTTCCTCTCACACACAGACGGGACAGAGCATGTGAAGCAGTGGTGCAAGCTTCACTTGCTAATACAGGTGCACATCATTTCAGTTAGCATTAGCCCAAGTCGGGCTTTAAGTGGGCCGGGTCTCACCGGTGCTGAGCACTAGCAGTTTTTTAAAGGGGGCCTCAAAACGGGTCTCTATTGGGCTCTGTTTTGTGCCCTGGCACAGGCGGTCCGTTTTTTCCAGACTGCAGTGACAACAGGCACATCGATGGGCGGTGCTCACACTGCTCACTTCTCACTAGTGGAGAAGTTACGGCATGACGTCATGCCAGGTGAGCGTTATAGGTGAAGGGAAATTCTTTAAAGAAAGTCATTTTCTCTTTGGATTTTTCTTCTCTTTTTGAAAGTCAGGAGCAGCTACATTGTCGTTGTGTCACCAGGGCTTTAAGTGGAAGTTTTTTCAATATTATATACAAGCCTTAGTTGCTGCTTATTTATCTTATGCAACTAACAACCATTGACAAAGCCAATAGTCCTGATTTATTGTAGGTATGATGTTACTTGTTGTATCATATATCTGGATTCAATGACAGAAACAGCAAAATACAAGTCTGGCGGCACACTATGCTAAGCACAGACTTTTTAGTTTACCTATTTTTAAGTCACGCCCTTAATTACATTGGCCACGCCCCTATGAGAGGCCCCTATGAGAGACCCCCCCAGTTTTTTCACCCCACTTAAAGCCCTGCCCAAGGTTCACTTGGACAGACAGAATATGTACAGCACACTCAACAACAGTACAAACTCGCCTCACACGCGGAACAAATGTATTGCACCCAGAAGCAGTGAAACTTCCCACGCACACATGACAGTGGCACTGTGGCAGCCGTTGCACCAGATTATTCCAAAACACAGACAAGCTTCCCTCACGCACAACAGACTAGCGAGGGCAACAGAAGAGAAACAGAAGCAATGTTAGCATCAGTCATGGGGTAAGCGCAGGATGGATAGCCGCACAGCACAAGAACAGAGCAGCTATTTTAACTCCATATATATTAAGTTCCTGCGGTGCGTAGAGTTTTGTTAATTGTTAAGTTTTGTCATCTGTAGACTCAACACATTTTCAAGGGAAACCCCAGTTAGCCCTGCCTGGCTCAATTCCTCTGTGGCTTGTCTTTGCTTTCTGCTACAGCCAGCAGCCACTTCCGAAACCAACTTGGCTGCCGCTTTCCTGCTGCAGCGCTTGCAACAACAGTCTCCCGCTCGACGTTTTCCGTGGGAATGGATTTGGGGTGGGGGAGGGCCACTGTCTAACTCCCAGGCTCACCTCTCCTCAGGTGTTCTTCCGAATGAGGTCCAAGTTTGCGCCTGCGCTGCCCGGCGGCACTAGCTCTCCCAAAACAAGCCGAGTTTTTTGAGTGAGCAAAACATTTGATCAGCACTAATGGAGCTATCAAATTCAGCACCAGTAAAAATGATGAAGTGGAGTTATTTATATTCTAAGGAAGGAACTGCTGGGCAGAGAGCCTTCAGACTCTTTTGTAAACTTATGCTTCAGTTTTGCCGCCTTTCTTTTCTAAATTGTACAATACAGTTTTATAACTTTAAACAGCATATAAACAGCAGAACTCCTCATAGTCCAAAAGACAATCCACCCAGGCAGGAATCCACCATAACTTAAGAAAAAAATTAATTAATTTATTAATCAATAAAGTGCAGGGCGCAACTGGAAAAGGGTGCAAATTGTGTGCTGCTGACACATTTCAGCTCCCCCCACCCCCCGTCTTTTTCATACTGTTTACAGATGTGAAGCGTTCAACTTTATATGCTGTTTCATACTTAAGCATGAAAAAGTACTTGGATACCCAATGCGTCATCTTGTTCCAGTCCTACTTAGCGATTCACGATATGGTCGATGAATCCTACCAGGCGCAACCAGCAGCATGAAGGGGGAGAGGATGTGGTCTGACGGCTAGATTGCCGACTTTGGAGCTGGGAAACCAAGGCTCGAGACTCGGGGTCGCGCCCACATCCTGTGATTCTGGGCAAATCACTTAATCTCCCCGTGCCTACCAAAACATGAATGTGTCCTTGTGTAACGTAACCGGTGCTCGTGTAAAGCGCTTCCATACCTTCGGGTCGAGTTCGCGCTATATAAATCTGCATTTAAAAAAAAAAAAAGATGGCCTCTTTAACCGACCGGCTCCCAGACCAGGCTATTTTTTCCTTGACACATTATACATAGTGAGAAATAGGGTGGAGCGGAATATTTATGATAGATGTGCAGCCTCAGCCAACTCCTGAAGTCTTTTCTTTAACAGGTGCCGTTTAGAAAGATAAACAAGGAGGAGGCAGGGGAAAATCACTGCCCAGAGAGAAACAATGATGCCTGGGATATTCAAGCGCCCTGTGATTAGACACACTCAGGTTACTTTTATGAAACGCTCACCCAGCCCTTCAGCTTCTGAAGCACCATAGATCAACATGCTTTACAGCTGGAAAAACAAGTGGTGCGCGCGCACCACAGAGGAGCGGGGGGCCAGGGAGCGCGGCAGCGAGGCGAACGCGCGCTGCTGCGCGTTCTGGCCACCGTCGGGAAAGGGAGGAGCGAAGGCGGGACATGCGCCCGCCTTTGCCCAATAGCGTGCCGTTTTTTTTTAAAAAACGCACGCTACAGCCAATGAGGGCTTCTGAAAACAGAACCACACGCACGAGCGTGTGGGTCGTTTTCAGAAGCCCTTTCTAGAGGGCTCGCGCTGCGCGAGCAGTGCTGCGCACTGCAACGCTAGGCGCGAGACCTAAAAAGGAAAGCCACCTCTGCAACAGGATGTGGATTGGTACTCACAGAGGTAAAAAGGTGCAAGCCATCTACACCAGGGCACAAGTCCTAAAAAAAAAAAAAAGAAGTGGGGGGACTAACCTAGTTAATCAGTAAGCAAGTGACATCACAGCGCGTGACATCGCGGCGCGTTAGGCGCGTAACATCGCGGCGCGTGACATCACAGGAAGTGGCATCACAAGAAGTGGCATCACAAGAAGTGGCATCACAAGAAGTGACATCACAAGAAGTGACATCAGATCTTAAGCCCTCACATATATGTTTAGCAGGTCTATCATGAGTACATTTGAGCACATTTCGAATATACTTGCAAACCCTCCTGATTTAGGCAGAAGATTCACACTTTTGTCGACTACACATAAAACAATGTTGCCTTTTGGCAGCGTAAAGCTTCCTCTAGCCATAGTGCTTTAAAAGAAAAAATTGTGATATTTAAATTATTACGCCTCCTCAGGGGTAGTAAGCACTATATAAATGCTATTTATTTTGTGCAAATACTGTGTAAGACCAACACATCTGACATTCTTACAGGCATGCATATCTTGTAAACAGGGACTGAACAAAGTGAAAAGCTGCCTCTTTAAAGTAAGTGTGAAGTGCTAACAAGGTGTGAGCCTTTGTTTCCCCTCCGCTTCATTTGCATCATATGTGAGGCTCCTGACTGCTCCCAGCCAGGAGACTCGAACAAAAGGAGGCCCGATGACCCCTCAAATTCGGCCTTTGCTATGGGCCCAGCAGGGGTCTGAAATAAGAGAGCCCCCTCCCCGCCTGCACGTTGTTGCAGATAGAAAGCAGATAACGTGCAGGCGCTGCGGAGTGTGTCCCGGTGTTTGGAAATTACACCGGGACAAATGCAGCATCTTTGTCAGTGGGGCCCAACTTCTTGGCAGGGTGGACGGCGTCCACCCTGTGAAAAAAGTGGGTGGACGCCGTCCACCCTGTGAAAAAAGTGGGTGGACGCCGTCCACCCGCGTGTACCCCAGACTCGAGCCCTGATCTACACACAGATTTGGGACACCTACCTAGGTGTTCAATTCAGTTTAGAGTGTTCTTTAGTGTTCAGGAAGGACTGGCGGATGAATGTATATTGCAGACAGAAATCAGAAAGAGGTGGTACTGCTATGGAGTTTGATGTGTGGCCCTAGGGCCAAGGAAGTAGAAATCAGAATCGCTTTATCTATATCAAAGAGCTACCATCTATCTCCGCATACAATATGCCATTTGCACAAAGTCTCAACTAAACAAAACACAACGCTCCAAACACTAACATTGATAGGGGGACGTTAGGCACCCCAGTTGTGGGGCACTGAACGGTTTCACTGTCAACAGACTTTACTCGCAAGTATAATAAATAGCCCTCTGCTAGAATGCAAGCTGTAACAAATGGTCAGTGTCTCACAACCTACTCCAAAGGACTGTTGTCGCCTTTCCCTATGCCTGGCCAGCACAGCCCTGTGAACTGCTAGTCGAGCAAGGAGCAGCCTTGGTGAACTTGCAGATTATTAAGAAACATGGGGAATAAAACTCAGGACAGACTAGTAAAAATGAAATAGGGGTAGGATGGCACCGGTTTTCTTGCATGTGAGGCTTTCGTCCTTACCATGTTTGGTCGTGCACATTGCAACTGGATACATGCTCGTTAATTGTACACCAGTGAGGAATTTCTGTATTTGGTTTCTGCTCAACAGTTAAGAATTACATGGACTGTATAAGGGCTGTGTGCCCTAGAATACCCAACTGTTGTACAGATATCTAGTTGTAGAAGTGTCGAGTGAGGTGTGTGTGTGTTTATTTGTGGGTGGGTGGGTAGGTGGATGTGTGTGTGTGGGGGGGGTGGATGTGTGTGGGGGTGGGTGTTGGGGATCTCCATCTGCCAAATCGATATGCATACATATGTTTATCATTTCGGCACTTATTGGATTCATGGACAGGTGCATATTTGCAAATATCTCACAAATTGATTCAGCCTGTGTAGAACAGTGGAACATTTATTGGACTGCCTGTGTGAAGCCGACATCATTGCTTTTTAAATGTCATACGGATATGCATTTCTTTTGAAAGTCTTGAAGTACTCTGGAAATAAAGTGCACGCCCAAGTGTCTGAACATCGTGTGGTTGATGACTCCGGGCCAAATTACGATCTTGGCGGGATGGGATACGCCATCAGAAATTTGACAGATATCCCATCCGCTGTATTACGATACCATTATATCCTATGTATCACATTATATCGCGTAATAGGTTGGTGCAAACTAATTAGTGACCCACTTTTCAGGAGTAGATCAGAGGATCTTCCATTACCATCCAAATCTTAATCAAGTCCAAATCTGAGTCCATTATCTGTTTTGATAGCCAATTATCCTTTAAGCATGGCAATGCAAATAAATATTAAAAGCATAAATCACACTAGACGATGTTTCAGAAGCTATTAGGCAGTTTAAAACACACATGCCTCCCAAAAGCTTCCTGGACGAATTTTTCAAGGCCTATTTCCACCTACTCACCAAGGGCCACATGATCCCTCCGCTGTCCTTCTGAATCCAAATAACTGAATAACCTATCCACCACTCAAATTACTTTCATATTTCAATATACTAACTCAACACTAATCCTTTATGGGTTCCGGAGAAGCGTGCTACTCGCCGAAAAAGCGCTTCAACGCCTCGTCAGGGGTAGTAAGCACTATTTAATAATGCAATTACAATACAATGTATCAAGCAATATTGCGTTTTCAAACAGGCCATGTTTCAAACCCTATTTTGCAATTCGCTAACCTGTTACTGAATCGCAAAGTGGGTTTGCGATTCGGTATTTGGAAGGGGCGTGTTTAGGGCATTCCTTCCAAATGCCGAATCGTAACTGTATGAATGAATGTTTTGTGACAGTGAATGCTGTCGCAAAACATTTGCATTTTACCACCAACTTCAAGTTGGTGGTAATCCATTCGCAAACGGGAAAGGGCCCCCAGGGGACCCCTTCCCCTTTGTGAATGTATGCAAAAACTTTTTTTAAGAGCAGGCAGTGGTCCCAAGGACCACTGCCTGCTCTTAAAAAAATGAAAGGAAAACTTTTTCTTTTTGTAAAGTAGCCCGTTTTCCTTTAAGGTAAATAGGCTGCTTTACAAAAAAAAAAAAAAAAAGATTGCTTTATTGAAAAGCAATCACAAACATGGTGTTCTGGTGACCTCAGCAGGCCACCATCCCTGTGATTTTTGCGATTCCTAATGGGTCGCAAATTGCAACCTACCTTGTTAATATTCCTGAGGTGGGTCATTTGCGACCTACTGGGAATCAAAGAAAGTGTTCAACACACTTTCATTCATGCTGTTTTGCAATTTCCTAATGGCGAATCGCAAGGATTCGCAATTAGGGAATCGCAAAACGGTTTCTTAATACATCTGGCCTCAAATCCCTAAACAGAGCCCTAGGTGAAGCTACCATTATACCAAAACCCGCCCGCCCAATGAATGTGCCTCCTAAAGCTCGATCTCTCTCATTAACAGCAAGCAGAATCCTCACAAAATTCTGGCTAGCCGCCTTATGACGGTAATTCAAATACTGGTCAAACCCAATCAAAGTAACTTTATGGTGCATAGAACCACAAGGCACAACATAAGGAGGGTAAGCAATGCTGTGTCACACTTCCACAGGTTGGAAAAAGCTTTTGATAGGCTTTAAGGAGAGTACCATTTTTCTCTTCTAGCCCACCTAAACTTTGGTGAAAATTTCCAGGCATATGGTAGACTTCTCTGCATTAATAGGACAGCCAGAATGCGGTCAATGGCACCCTATGTCCCCCTATTCAAATAAGCAGGGGCACAAGCTGGCGATGCCCCCTCTACTCTCAGCTTTTTGTCCTGGCCATAAAACCTCTGGCAGATATGCTTAATCAGGATGCAATATTTGAGGGCTTCTGCTGGACCCCGGAGTTGGAGGACATGATCTTACTATACGTGTATGGCTTCCTTCTCTTCTGATCATGCCCAACCATCTCGAGCCCCAAGGTGAAACAGGTTTTACATGAGTTTGGTGCTCACTCTGGGTTGCGGGTGAACTGGGATAAATGTTATGTCTTTACCCTAAATGATGTACAAGATGCAAAGAGGTGGGCTTCCCAATCCTCGGTCCAAATACTTCAACACTCCTTCAAATGCCTTGGCACACATCTCACTCACCTCCATGGTAGCCTTCTCCAGCAACAGGACGCGTATGCTGGACAGCTTAAGTAGAGATCTGGATCGCTAGATTCCACTCCCCTTCAATCCTGTGTAGAGTTGTAATTATGAAGAGGGTAGTGCTGCCCTGAAGGATCTATATACTTCAAAACTCCCCTGTTGCTCTTCCACAGTCATTTGCACTAAACAGCCACTTTACGCTCCTTTCTCTTGCACAACAATACCCCCACGTGGGTCTATGCTAAAAATTTATAAATCCACCTATGATGGTAGCCTGGTAAGGATTGCACTCTCACTTATTATCGGGATGCTCACCTGGTCATGCATAAATGGATGGCTCTTCGACACCAACAGGGATCCTGCATACAAAACTGAACTCTGGGCTACACACAGTGCACTACATACATGTGGGTTATCTCACAAGATTTCCCCCCTGCCACTATGGTGGCTTACAAGGCGAGGTCCAATACGGTGAAGCAAAAACAATGGCATGGACGTCTCACAAGTGAAACTCCTCTACGGTAAGGGCGCTCTACTTCCTGAAGTCGTCTCATTATTGAGCTTCAAAGGATGGAACAAATGGGGCATCTCGATGTTGGGAGATGGCCTTACAAACACTCCTCTAAAATCCTTTGCAGATCTCCAAACAGATGTTGGCCTATTTCAGGCACAATTTTTTTACAATTACAACATGCATTGCTGCCTTACACTGAGCACCTACAATATATCTCTGACTTCTATCAGCTCACAGTGGAAGAGTTGGGACACAAACATACCATCTCCAGTGATTACAAATCAACAGTCATCAACACACCAGCCACATTCAGTAAACTTAGAGAAGCATGGGAAAGAGACTTGGGTCCCTTGGAGGATGTGGAGTAGACAGAGGCACTGGCTGGACCCACAGACATTGTAATAACCATCTGATTCAGACTTATGTAATTCAAATACCTACATCATATATACTATACAAGGGAAAAACTGTAGCACTTCGGCATGACATTTCATCCGCTGTCTTAGATGCCACACTAAAGCTGGCAATCTGCTGCACACAATTTGGTATTAAAGAGTTCTCCTGAAGATTTGAGAGGCTGTCAAAACAACTTGTAAATAGTGATGGGTTCCCATATTTCGCTCGACCCACGCATTGCCATTTTAAATACACTCGATGACGTAGGCCTTTCCCAGAGATCAGAAACTGTTCTTTGGCATGGCCTTGATTATCACCAAATGTGATATCGCTCAGCGCCGGTGCTCTTCGAGCTTACCAAACATCACAAGATGGATGCATGGTGTGGACGAATCCTGAGTGCTTGGGAGGCCTATTTATGAGGCCTACAAAACTACGAGAAAGTGTGAGGGGCATGGGCACAATACCGTGTGGTAACAGACAGTGTTTTATTCTGCAGTCGAATTTGGGACATTGAGTGATTTACACATGTGCCACTATCTTGCTTACTTTGTTGAAACTAGACATGATGCTTCTTATGGACTGGAGAGACCTTCAATGTTGTTGTTTGTACAGTTTACATCTCTCACATTATTTCATACATTGTGTTTTCGGAGCCAACCAATGTAATGTCTTCTGATATTTTTGTAGCTTCCTACTTTGCTCTTTCAAACAAAAATAAAAATACATTTATAAAAATAAAAAAAAAGCATGAAAACACTGCACAGCATCTTTACTTGAGGTTTGTTTAAACACTTTTCTCTTTAATAAAGATGAAACCTGAATATTCTGTTTTAAATCAGGGCTCAATGTTAGCTCAACATTGCAGAAAGCAGCATCAAAGCACTTTACTTCGACAGAAAAATTTATTTAATCCAATACCCCGGGATGGCATAACTGGATCATTCATAATATCCTGTGTTTAGCTATTGCTATTGGATAAAAATCAGAGTACTTAAAACCATTAACTTGAAGTAAGTCGGCGGGGTCCCGAGGTGACGCAATCTAATGCTATGGGGTGACAGAGTGCTCACAGGAGTCTGGCTGTGGTGGAGGAATAGAAATTCAGGCCTGCTGTGCTCTCCCTAGCTTGAGTGTGGTGATGTATTGGTACAATAAAAAAAAGATGGAGTCGCAGGTGGTGGTGCACCTGGCAAAGTTGTCTCTCTAAGTGAGACGTAGTGGTGGCTCGAGGAGCCTAAGCAGTCCTGTGTGCCGAGCTTACAAGACCACAGTGCCTGAAGGTGCTGTGGTACGACTGGAGCCCCTGCGAGTTCTGACAGGGCACAGGATGGGCTCATGGGTAGGGAGCAATCCAGAAAGGTTTTCCTCGATTGCTGCTGGATGGCACCCACAATACTGGCAGTAGAAAGAAGATGGAAGGGGTTGAGAGCAGGCTGTAAGTACTAGAGGGGTGTGCTGATGAAGGTGATGTGAGGTTTTACATTGTGAAATCCTTTGAGAATTAAGCTAGGGAGGTGTAGTGAATCTAGAAAAGCAGACAGACATTGGACAGTCTGTGCCGGGGCACCCACATTATAGTTAAAGCAGAGGGGATCCGCAGAGAGAGAGAGGGAGAGAGCAACAATCAGAATCTTGGAGATACTGCCTGAGCTTCCTCCACCTTCCCCGATGGCTGGAAGCACGCCAAGATCAATCCCCTGCTGAAGAAGCCATCCTCAGACCCGACGACCTCAAGAACTGCAGACCAATCTCACTCCTCCCCTTCCCAGCCAAGGTCATAGAAAAGGCCATCAACGCCCAACTCTCCGAGTTCATCGAAGTGAACCACGTCCTGGACACCTCCCAATCCGGCTTCCGAAGCAACCACAGCACAGAGACTGCACTCCTCACCGCCACAGATGACATCCGCTCACTCCTTGACCGGGCAAGACTGCAGCCCTCATCCTACTAGACCTCTCGGCTGCCTTCGACACCGTCTCCCACCACACCCTAACCACAAGACTCCACAACGCCGGCATCCGCAACAAAGCTTTGGACTGGATCCACTCCTTCCTCACCAACCGGACCCAGTGAGTCAGACTACCACCGTTCCTCTCAGAACCCACGGAGATCAACTGTGGAGTACCCAGGGTTCCTCCCTGAGCCCCACCCTCTTCAACATCTATATGGCCCCCCTCGCAGCCATCGTCAGAAGCCACGGACTCAACATAGTCTCCTATGCCAACGATACCCAGCTGATCCTCTCCCTCAGCAATGAACCCACAACCGCCAGGACCAACTTCCACAGTGGAATGAAGACTGTTGCTACCTGGATGAAAGACAGCTGCCTCAAGCTGAACTCGGACAAGACCGAAGTACTCATACTGGGGCCCACCCCTTCAGCCTGTGACGACGCCTGGTGGCTAGCCGCTCTGGGATCTCCCCCCAACCCAACGGACCACGCACGCAACCTTGGATTCAAACTGGACTTATCACTCACTATGAACTGCCAAATCAACACAGTGTCCTCAGCCTGCTTCCATATGCTCCGCCTGCTTCGAAAGACTGTCACCCACGCACTCATCACCAGCAGACCCTATTACGGCAACGCACTCTACGCCGGCGTCACTCAGAAACAGCTCAAGAAACCAGTGGTGGCTGGCATTTAACAGCGGGGAGGGGTGGAGGGAGTGAAAATAAAAATACACTTACCTGTCTGCTGCCACCGCCGTCTCCTTCATCTCAGTCCTCTTCTTCACCCGCTTCCAAGGCAGGAAGCACCCGGATCCCAGCCTCCCGATAGCCAATCACAACATTGCAATGCAGCGTTGTGATTGGTCTGAGCGTCGCGGATCAGCAGTCAGCCAGAGAATGGGAAGTTGGGCATGTTCTCCATGCAGGCTGTAATGCAGCCAGCATGGAGAACATACAAAGTGCGCATGACGGTTTGTCCTGCCCGAGAAGGCCGGCCAAAGCGTCATGAGCACTAGGAGTGGGCAAACCACTCCTCACTTGCCCTGCTCGGTGAGCAGAGCAGACCCCCCCCAGCTGAGCAAGGACGTAAAAATAAAATGATAACAACAATAATTTATTATCATTTTATTTTTACCTTTTTGAACTTCTCAGTGGGGCGATGCTTCTCCGCCTTAGCGGAGGAGCTGCCACTGCAAGAAACTACAGAACGTCCAAAACGCCGCAGCCAGACTGGTACTAGACATCCCCCGCTGCAGGCCCATCACGCAACGCCTCCGACAACTCCACTGGCTCCCAGTCAACAAGACAGTCACTTTCAAGCTCCTCACTCAAGCCTACAAAGCTCTACAGGACGAAGGACCAGCATACCTGAACCACCGCCTCATATTCCACATACTCAACAGATAACTCCGATCCTCCCAACTAGCCCTCGCCACCGTCACCAGGATCCACAAGACCAGAACCGGAGGAAGGTAATTCTCATAACTTGCCGCCAAGACCTGGAACACCCTGCCCCTTCACCTCAGGCAATACACGTTGCTGACCCACTTCAGGAAGGACCTCAAGACCTGGCTCTTCGAATGATCCTCCACCCAGTCCGACCAGTAGCCCCACTTCCCCAGCGCCTTGAGACCCTCATGAGTGAGTAGGTGTGCTTTACAAGTCTCTGGTTGATTGATGGATCTTCTTGCTTTGCAACAGGATTCCGGTTAGGACATAGTGTGAAGGATTTCTGACAATACCTGACAGCTCAGAGGCTGAGAGCTACAGTGTTGGTGGCTGCCAGGTCTATTAAACGGAGGGCATATTTCAATGGCTACTTTCCAAAAGACAGTAGTGAACTAGGAAGAGAAAATATTATTCCCCAATCGGAGTCTACCTACCTTGACCAGGAAGAGGGCACTAAAGTGCATTTGAGGGGAGTTGACAAATTAATAGGTGCATCAGTGGGGCATGCTGTTGAATAGCTAGGGAAAAGAGGTTTGCTTTCCCAGATGGTTTCAGTATGAGCTGATTTTTATTAGCTGGCTTGTCAGCGCAGCTGTAGCACATAATCATGTGAGCATCACTAGAAAGGGGCTATGGCTCTGCCTACATGTTGGAAGCCAGGAGTACACATTTCAATTGGGTAGAAGTTGTGCGCTTCCACAAAAAAAGTGCTTGCTCTCCACACAGCTGTGATCATTTTGTTTATTTATCCAGCTGCCTGAGGTTGAACTTTCAGGGGCACACACATGACATTGTAATGCTAATAAAGTGTCTTAGATAACTAGATAATTTATGGTGTTTTTTCTGGCAGCAGCACAGATGGGAGTAGGGCAGTCATTTCCCTACATGGATTTTTAGGTTTGGCTTGTCTGTGCATTCATAACCCAGACGTTTCTTTCTTGTATTTGGTGGTGTGGGGATTACTCAGAGGCCAGTTTATGTAATCGGGGTGTTGATTTAAGTCCTTGGTGTGGCAGGCCGTTTGACACCTTCTCTATGGTGGGGCCTAATAGAGAGTTTGAGCACAGTGGTTATTGCCTCTGCTTTCCCTTTCATTCACAAGCTTCCTTGGGAGATGGATAAGAGGCCATGGAAATATATTAATGCCCATTTATAACGGATTGTGCTACAGCTGTGTTCTTTATTTCCCTCTGCAAGGAAGTGTCTATCTGCCATTTTGGGAACTTTACTATTGCGATGGTATACTTTGGTATATTACAGACTGTCTGAACTGCGTGTGCAATAAACGCATTTAAAAACATTAATTAAAGGCATGATGTCATAACAGGAAACACATTTTTTCCATTTTTCACAAGATTTAAATCATTCCATTAAACTACAGATTCAGACCGAAGAGAAAAATAAATTATTTTTGCACCCAACATAAAAATACATAACAACCACATATATAAATATTTGATTCACAATTGTAATTGTGCTTAATGATCCTTTAATGTTGCTGAAGTGTTCTGGTGACAATATAAGCCAGTAAGTTGAAGGCAAAGTAGTTTGTAGACATAAAAGAAACCATCAAAACAAAATAAACTGTAGTTCAAGGGGTGTACATCGTAACGTCTGCATTCCGTCTTAGTGAAAAGTCTTGAAATGTATTGCACTTATCCATTTCAGAGGCTCATGACCACTCTTCCCGTCCATAAGAAAACTGAAATCATATCGGAATTCAATAATGCCTTTTTGTGTAAATGCATGCACACACTCGTGAAGAACTACCTAATAGGGCAAGGGGTAGTGGCCTAGTGTCAAACAAGATGGCCGCAAAATAGAGGAGCATGGCTAGGCCTCAAAGCCCTAACATCCGCCAAGAATCCGGTGACAAACAATTGGTGTGATGAGAAGCTAACATGATTGGACTATAGATTCAGATTTGGATGAACTATGTAATGTAATGTAAAACTGTTGTACATAGAAAAAGTCCATTGGCCAAGTGTATAAACAAGATAGCTTTATTCACGCTTAGTTCCAGGTTAAGTACAAGATAAGAAAAGACAAGCCCCACCAGGAGCAGCCTCCCTGCCGCTCAGCCTGCCTGCCATCAACTGCCACTCCACACACCAGCCAGGCACTCTAACATTCCATGAGGTCATCAGGCATTCTGACACTCACACTAGCTGAGCAGCAGAGAAGTCACGGCCAGGGAAAAGAGAGACACAATCCAAATATAACATATCCCCCTTCCTTAGGGAAACAAAATGCAGAAGTAAAGGACACAAACAACAATATGTACAATGCATTCTGAAAGAAAAGCATTTACATTACAAAAGAAATCATATACAGTACACTCTCAAAAATAAAGACATTGATATGAAGCCCATCCCCCTCCTTTGGGAAAAACACACAAGACCGCCCAGAGCGGTGGAACAGAACTGGGGCACACACCGGCCCATAACCAACACGTAACAGGGTACACAGCACCCTGTGGAACAGCACTGGGACACTCACCGCCCCACAGACCAGAACTGGGGCACTCACCACCCCACAGCCTCAACACAACAGGGTACTCACCACCCTTGAAAACCAGAACTGGGGCACTCACCACCCCACGACCTCAACGTAATAGGGTACTACCCACCCTAGACACAAGAACTGGGGCACACGCCACCCCACAACCTACACGTAACAGGGCACACACCACCCTAAAGAACATAACTGGGCTGGGGAACTTACCATCCCACAAACTAACAGTAGTAGTGCACTCACCACCCCCGCACTGGGGCACTCACCACCCCACAAATTAACAGAAGTATGGCACTCACCACACACAACTTCACATAATAGGTCACTCACCACCCCAAAATAAACAACACTGGGGCACTCACCACCTCACCAACTCACCACCGTAGGGCACTCTCCACCCCAAAATAAACTGCACTCGGGCCCTAACCACCCCACAAAATAAACAGCACTGGTGCACTCACCACCCCACAAACTCACCCCCGTAGGGCACCGTAGGACACTCACCACCCCACAAACTATCAAATCACCTCCGAACAGGATACACCACCCCCATGACCTCCCCAAAAATGGGTACACAGTGCAGAATAAACTGAGACAGACCTGATGCACAAACTACGACCTTAAACCCACACACA
Organism: Calotriton arnoldi; assembly: GCA_963921515.1. Lineage (NCBI taxonomy): Eukaryota > Metazoa > Chordata > Amphibia > Caudata > Salamandridae > Calotriton > Calotriton arnoldi. Next base: position 2,130,950 of record CAWUFW010000130.1, read on the forward strand.
CAAAATGCTGTTTCCAAATGTGTTACTCCCGCAACTACTTGGTGAACCAGAACTAAACACTCACCAGAGCTGCACGTGGAACAAAGGTCATCAGGCATTCTGACACTCACACTAGGGGCAAACCAGAAAGGATGAAAAGTAAGGAAAACACAGTACTATGGGTTTGCAAGTTAACATCCAAAAATGCAGGAAAGCACAGGAGAAAAATGGCAATATGCAAGAATGTCGACAAAAGGCAAAGCAATCGATAAAAACGACAAAGCCTTTAAACTGCACTGGGGCCCTAACCACCCCACAAAATAAACAGCACTGGTGCACTCACCACCCCACAAACTCACCCCCGTAGGGCACCGTAGGACACTCACCACCTCACAAACTATCAAATCACCTCAGGACAGGATACACCACCCCCATGACCTCCCCAAAAAATGGGTACACAGTGCAGAATAAACTGATACAGACCTTATGCACAAACTACGACCTTAAACCCACACACACAAAACGAGACATGCATTATAGTGATTAGCAATATAATTCAAGGAAAGTCCCGAGCTCCGGTGAGCGGTCTCTCACCCGAGGTCTCCAACTAAAGAGACATCTCTGTCCAAAAGCTGCCAGTAGCTGTATTATTCCGAAAAGGTTGCAGAACACCAGAGGAAAGTTAACGTTAAAGATGGTTTCACCGAGTTGCTTACTGGACACTCACCAGCATATGAAGGAAGAAGCATTTAGTGTCCCAAGTTGCAGCTAAAGTCACTTCAAACATTTGCACAGTGCACCTCGCTGTTTCCAAATGTGTTACTCCCGCAACTACTTGGTGAACCAGAACTAAACACTCACCAGAGCTGCACAGGGAACAAAGGTCATCAGGCATTCTGACACTCACACTGGGGGCAAACCAGAAAGGATGAAAAGTAAGGAAAACACAGTACTATGGGTTTGCAAGTTAACATCCAAAAAATGAAGGAAAGCACAGGACAAAATGGCAATGTGCATGAATGGGAAAAGAGAGACAAGCCAAATATAACAAAAACACACTTATAAAGCGCACTATCACCCCACGGGTATCCTGGCGCTGAGATTACCTTAAGTTCCACTACGTACATAAGCAACCATACCAGACGGATTTGTTCAGAGCAATGGCTGGGCTTCATTATACCCTAGGGAAAAGCCATGTTTTGAGCTTTTTTCTGAAATGCAGAAGATCCTCTGTGTGTCTGAGATCGACCGGGAGTTCATTCCACAGCCGCGCAGCTGCAGAGCTAAATGCTCTGCCTCCAATCCTGGTTTTTCTAAATCTAGATATGCTCACCAGTTTGGCTGTTGATGAGCGAAGGCTTCTGGGTGGAGTATACCAAGTAAATTTGCTCTACAGTGGTCTAGGTCCCATTCCATGTACTGCCTTGAAGACTATGCAAAGAATACAGTTTAAATCACTTTGCATTATCGGCAGCCAGTGGAGATCTTTAAGGGACAAAGATGCAGATGACCTACGCTGTCTCTTTAGAGCTAACTTGGCAGCTATTGTCTGGATTCTTTGAAGCTTCTTTATCAAAGAATTCGAGGCGCCCAGTAACAGAGCATTACAATAGTCTAGCCGACTCAGGATAACACTTCTCACCACCAGCGCTCTGGCTGAAGTCGGTAACATAGGAAGTATTTTCCGTAGTGCTCTGATCAGAGAAAAACAGGTTCCAACGGTTTTATTCACTTGAGAGTCTAGCGGTAGGCTATCATCAAACATCACCCCCAGATTACGCACTGTCTTATATGGAATTAGTGGTTTTTCTGTTGGGGTTGGCCAGAAGTTGGCCGGGAGTGGACGAGGGATTTTATTTGCTGTACAATACAGGATTTCTGTCTTATCTCCATTGAACTGTAAGGAGTGGTCCTTAAGCCAGCTTGCAGTTCTTTGCATACACTCATGGAATCTGTCAAGTGATACTGCTTGATTCCCTTCCAATGAGAAAACAAGTTGTGTATCATCTGCATAGTTCGCCAATTCAATTCCATAGGATTTGATGATAGGGATAAGTGGGTGCAGATATATATTGAATAGAATCGGGCTGATCGCAGATCCCCGAGGGACACCATGCTGGATGAGACTATTTGGATAGAAAGGGAGGTATAGCCACAGCCTGTTGTCTACCCGACAGGTACGATTGAAACCAATTCAGTGCCATTCCCTCTATTCCGACATCCATAAGTCTATTTAGAAGGATGTTATGATTAACCGTATTGAATGCGGCTGACATATCTAGTAACACTAGTATAACTGATTGACCTGTGTCTGCTCGCATTCTGAGATCATCTAGGACTGTTACTAAGGCGGTTTCTGTTCCGTGGGCTGGGCGAAACCCAAATTGTACGTCATCTAGCTTATGATTATCTTCTAGAAATTGAGAGAGGGTTTTGCTGACTAACCGCTCTAGAATTTTTACCGGGTAGGGCAGCAGGGAAATGGGTCTATAGTTGGATGGGCATAGGGGATCAAGCGTTGTTTTCTTCAATAGAGGGGTCACCATTGCCTGTTTCCAACAACCTGGTACTACTCCATTGCTCAATGATTGGCAACAGATTTGACAGAGCTGATGAAATAGCTGTTCCTTAAATTCTCTCCACACCCTATGTGGGAGAGGATCCGTTGGTGACCCGGAGGAAACACTCGAAGCCAGTTTATTAAAATCTTCCTCCGTGGGAACCTGGAAGTGATCCAGAATTGCCGGCTTGTCTTAGTCTACTCCCTCCTCCTGCTTCATTGGCGTCATCGGTTCAGATGATCCGATTCCACCATCGGTCTCATTCTCCTGGTTTAATTCCAGACTACCAATAATTTTAGTGATTTTCTCTTCGAAATAGACAGCTAGGTCATCACATAGGTCTTGGGTTGCAGTGACCTTGTTTTTTATACAGTCAGGTTTGGAGAGGTCATTCACTATTTTAAATATAGTTCTGGCACGATTAGACGCCTTCAGAATAGTTTTTGCATAGTACTCGGCTTTTGCCTTTGCAATTATTCCTTTATAAATGCCCAATGCTACTTTTAAGGCTATTTTATCCTCTTCCTCATAGAGTTTCCTCCACTTTCGTTCTGCTTGTTTACAGCCTTTCTTTAGTATTTTTAACTCCTCATTATACCAGGGGGCTGAAGGTTCATACCTATTTTTTAGATTTTTCACTGGGGTCAGTTGGTCGAGAGTGGTTTATCTGATCACAGAAACTGAGATAGTTTTCCTCTACTGATTTACTAGCATCAAAGGAGTTCTTCTCTGTAAATACCGGGGAGTATTTTGTTTTCAACAGTTTGTTCCAGGTGAAACACTTTCAATGACGAAGTGCCCCTCCTCTCACTACACCTCGCTCCAGGGCTGCAAGAACGAGTGCTGATCGCGGGCCGAGGGCCCTAGTGGTGGAGCAGAGATGGTGGTAATGTGATGGTAGAAAAGAACTGCTGGACCGGGAATAACCACGGCACAGAACACCAGTTGGGCCCTTGCACAGGTGAGAACTACCGCTGACCGGGAGGCGCAGCCGACCTTAGAGGGAGAGCAGCTAACCCACCCCCCGTGGGCAGCAGACAGAGGGCACATCAGTAACAGGACGCGAAAGCGGGACAAGGAAAGGCCAGTGAGTGGGCCAGGAAGTTTGGGTTTAAAGTGCCCAATCAAGAAGGAGGGGCGTGGTCACAACCAAGGCCTAAAAGGCGACTGGGACAAGCAGTCCACAGCTTTGTCGCCGGAAGTAATTGATGGAGGTCGCCGTCGCCTGGGATGCCAGCACAGGAAGAACAGAAAAAGTTCACCCCTGGAGACGATCTAACGGGCAGAAGGCCGGCGTGCTGTGCAACGAGCCAGGGTCACACTGGGCATCCTACCAAAAGAAGCCTGACGTTCGAAGGTGGCGACCAACAAAAGAATCAGGAAGACACATGCTTGAATGAACTCAGATGAAGATGGCAGCAGACTTCACCTGGAGCAACACAGCGGTGTTTATGGGGGCAGCTCAGCCAGGGCGCAGGAAGAGTGGATCAGGAGCTCCTGTCTTGCCTTAAGATGCTGTAACATGCCAAGCAGAGTTAGTCAGGTGAGGGTAAGACCTGGTGGGGTACAGGATTTTAGCAGGAGGCTCCAGGGTTTCGCCCCCCCTCCCCTCCCCCGGCGAAACTACTATGCCGCCTCAACACGGCCTAGAGTGGTTACCTCGGCGCCCCTGCCCCGTTTGCTAAGTGAAAGAATCGGTGTCGTTTTGTGATAAAAGCAGGCTTTCTAAAGCCACTATCTTCAGTCTACACCTGCCCTAGACAGCCAATTGGGGTTCCATGTATTTGTGAGCAGGCGTCAGTTGCACGCTCCCACGTTGGTGCACAGGCCCTGCTTGTGCTCTTCAGTGGTCGCAACACTTTGCCATATAAAGCACGGTAATTTTGCCATATAGAAAGAGAGTTATTCTTCGGTGCTTGTAGGCAGGCGTCTGTTGCATGCTTCCAAGTTGTAGCACGATCCCTGCTTGTGTCCGTCAGGGGTCGCAACACTTTGCCATATAAAAAGCAAGTTATTCTTATGTGTTTGTGGGCAGGCGTCTGTTGCATACTCCTACGTTGGTGCTCAGTACCGGTTTGTGTTTATTCACTGATGGGATCGGTGCAGCTCAGCCTTTCAGCCTTCAGGGGCTCTGCGCGCTGCCATTTACAGCAAGTTATAGTTCGGGGTGTTGTGAGCAGGTGTCTGTTGCAAGCTCCCACTTTGGTGCGCAGGAACGCTTGTGATTGTCCACTCATGGTGTCAATGCAGCTCAGCCTTTCATCCGTCAGGGGTTGCTACACCGCCGTATAAACAAGCTATTGTACTGGTGTGTTTGTGGGAAGGTGTCTGTAGCACAGACTGGGGCAGAGGCTCTGCTCGTGTTGGTCCGCTCATGGCGACAGGGCAGCTCAGCCGTTTACCCTTCAGTGTCACTGCACTCTGCCATATAAGACAGATTAGGAAATGGAGAACACCGGATATATATATACGTTCAGTTGTCTTAAGGAACGAATGTAAAATGCAGTGTTCGTCGTTGGTTTCTCTTATGTCTTATAATCAGATCGGTAGCACGGGTTATAACACACGCCAACTGCGGGTTCAGGCCTCGTCTCAATTAAATAGTACGCGTGCAAAACGCTCCAAATTCCATGTTACAACCGTGCACGCTATAAGTAATCTAAAATCAGGCATCCCCCACATCCCGGTAGGAAAAGCGTACACATAGTGGAGAAACCCTCAGGGACCAGCGTGCATGTGGGGGGGGGGGCTTTGTGGACAATGTGGGAACTCCCTAAGGGGCCAGTGCGCATGTGGTGGTGTCCTTACAGACACCAAACTAGCGTATACCAGTATCTGGGTTCCCAGATCCAAGCGGTAATTCTTTACACCTGTGTAGCTGTCAGAACACCGGTGATTATTGTTCTTCCTGGAGGGAGGCCTGAGTTTTGTTGGTTTTGTTTAGCTCAATGCAGGCAGTGCAGACGGTTAATATCCCCGCCGCAAAGGAGATGGCACTCGGGCCGGGGAAGCACGGTCGGTTGGGTGAGGGGCTGCAACCAACCTTACTGGGGGCAGTAATGAAAGCGGGCGGCAGGAAAGGTGCCGGTAGGTTAGCATGGTTTGAAGTGACCAATCGGGAGGCATGGGGGGCAAGGGCCTTCAAGCGAAAAATTGTCGGGGGTCCCCTGGGTGCGCCATAAGGACAAAAGGGCGTTAAGGGCCCTCCTTCAAGAGTCATGTGCCTTCCCCTCTGGTAGTTTCCCCAGAGATTATACAGACCTCCGGAACATTGCAAGGTTACTAGAGATACAGGTTCTACTAGCCGTGGGGGGAGGTGTCAGTGGTCGGTACACCACCTCCAGCGTGGCGGGGAGTCACAAGGTTTAACAAGAAATAATCTTCACATAAGGACGTAATGGGGTAATTGCCCGAACAGGGTCCTTGGGATGCCTTACGGCAGGGATACTTGAGGGCAGACAAAAGGCTAAGAAATGGTCAGTGGTGGGCAGACTGCACTTGCAGCCCAGGCATGGCCATGGGGCCACAAACACCAGATATTCGGTAGCAAGTTGTAGCCTCGAAGCCGCGACCCGCTGTACCAAGCAAGTGACAGAAGTAGAGCTGTCATGACAGTTGGCGAGTAATTTATGACAACCTTGAAGAGACATCATAATGTGAAAGGCAGCGAGTCTTCTAAGACCCTCAATGCTGCCCGGTGCAGGGTTCCACCTCTAATTCACTTTGGGTTCGCTATCAAAATAATGAGGCAAGCGCTGGAAACTGGAAGACAAGAAAGGTTTATTTCTCATGAAGAGATCACGTCAACTGCAGACACCGGGATGTCTGAGGGAGGTGTTCTGCTGATAACTCCTTTGGCTCTTCCTTTTATACAGGTTTGACACAATGCATTGGTTTCATCAACATGGTTACACAAGCTTGGGGTCCCCGCCCGGGCAGGTTGTCACACAAGCCCAACAGTAATTCTCTTCCCACCCAGGTCAAACAGACAATCTTATCTTGCAGCTGGACCTTGCTTCAGGGTCTAAAACATGTGAGACCGGCCAGATCTAAGAGTCCGTTCTGTTGATAAAAACAGGTCCCATTGTTGGTAACAACAAGTCTTGCTGTTTGCAGTGCAATAAATCATGTTGCAAGATTCTTTTGGTGTTTGGAACCTGTTTGTGTAACTAGGTGCAGTGAGGGGTAGAGTGTCCAAAGGTTTGCCTGAAAACAGAGATGAGAGGAAAAACGAGTTTGTGGCAGCAAGTGGCGCGGAGGTTTGTTGCGGCAAATAGAGTTTATAGCCCCCAGCACACGTACCAGGTCGGTCAGAGGGTCAGAGGGATGCTAGTAAGGGCAGGGTGAAACAAAGGTGACCAACAGAGTACAAAATGGCTGTGATAGATTAAAATGACTGCAACTTATGTGCACATAGAATTCCACCAGACAAGATGGCGCAGGTAATGTTCACGATTGTCGTTTTGCTTTTAACAGTGGCCCCTTTGAACATAACTAGCCAGCTTGTCAGTCTATTTCGATCTCCATAATGTCCTGTATCTCTTGATCATACATTACTCTCGTTTTTGTTAGCTGAGTGTCCATAGTCTTAGGGTGCAAGGTAGTTATGCAAAGAGAACACAAAGGTGGTATACAGTGTATACCCAAACAACAACCACATATTGTCAATACTGGGACCAAGAGAATCATTGATATTTTCCAACCCCACTCCTTCAAGATGCCCCAAAGCCAACTTCCAATTGTCCAAGTCTCTGATCCTTGATGAATTTCTGAAGATCGTCTATGGAGATGTTCGATTGCTTCATAGACAGAAGGTGAATTATCAGGAATGTATACACAGCAGCTGGCACCAATGATGCGGCATGCTCCTCCACGGTCCGCCAGTACCACGTCCAGGACCATGCGATTTTGCAGGGTAACCAGACGGATCGCTTGGAGCTCAGCAGTGTTGTTGGTGAGGATGCCAGCAGTGACGTTCAGGGCGGTCTCTACCGCTTGGGACAGATGTCTGATGGCTCGGCTGTTTGCCATCGGACCCCATAGCGGGACGAGCCCTTTTGCTGCGTCGAGGAACTGTGATGAGGCAGAGTCTGCTTGATCAATGTCTTTAGAACGCTTTTCTCGATGATGCTCTGCAGGGGCTGTGTAGGTTGGTGGCAAAACAAAGGCGATGTAGCACGTGCCCCCAGTTTCTTGGGAGCCAGGTGTAGGCTTTGGTTCCACAAACAAAGTACATATTGGGTGATGCAACAAGCGCTGGGGGGTTGGCAGTGTTCAAAGTCCTTACAATGCTACAGGTGCTGTGACCCACATTCTTAGTCCCACGGCCTTCAATGCATACAAGGCTAGAGACGTTCACCACAGATAGGGCCACAGTCAGTGTTGCCATTAAGATATAATGGGGTAACCCACAAAAGTCAATGTACCTGGGTACTAATTGATATAGAAAAACAATGGTCCTAGACTTATGTTAAATCTTAGTTGTCTGAAGCAATCATAGACAGCATAGGGTACATATACAGTTTAATTCAATAATGTACCATTAACTTATTTAAAACACATTCAAATATATCCTCAAAATCCAAAAAGAAATCCAAAAAGGCACACACAATTGTTTTTTATGTGACTCGTATTTTATTCGGTCACTTTTCATACCATTTTATCATATTCAATGTTCAAAACAGAGGAGTGGTTGCTCCAAGGGAAAAAGTGAAGAAAGAAAGTGCTCGTGAAGTAAGATAGAATATATAAGAGGGAGATCCAATCAAGAAAAACAATGATTCATCATTATTTACATTACAATCTCATTAGTAAAACTGGTCGTGATTCATGATTGCATGCTCGAGCAGACCAGCTGGATTCCCCCGGGCCATGCTAAGATGATGTATTAAGACGCTGTGGGCGATTTTCTCACCCATTAATTGAAGGTAAACTGCTGTTACCAAGCCGCAATTCTATTGCGGACTTTTATATCTATACCCAGGGGCGGCACTTTAACTGTGCATCACCCATGATCAGTTGCTCCCCGCATCCCCTCATCCCTCCTTTCTGTCTTGAGGAAGACCCGCTTGCAGAGGATATAAACTGCCCTCATTGCACTAGGGTCGAAACGTCGACACTCTCCCCTACTCGGGGCCTGTACCTGTTATTATCCCAGCCCTACTTGCTTACAGACAAACGTTGTTTGCGCATTTTTTGAGAAATAACAAAATGAATAACCATGAACTAACTAATGGACAGGCCTCAATGTAGAACTGGTGCAATCATGAATCACGACCAGTTTTACTAATGAGATTGTAATGTAAATAATGATGAATCATTGTTTTTCTTGATTGGATCTCCCTCTTATATATTCTATCTTACTTCACGAGCACTTTCTTTCTTCACTTTTTCCCTTGGAGCAACCACTCCTGTTTTGAACATTGAATATGATAAAATGGTATGAAAAGTGACCGAATAAAATACGAGTCACATAAAAAACAATTGTGTGTGCCTTTTTTGGATTTCTTTTTGGATTTTGAGGATATTTGAATGTGTTTTAAATAAGTTAATGGTACAGTCAGTGTTGCAGCAGTTCTTTTCTTCAGGTAGGAAAATGTGGCTCTGTTAGGATTATTGAACACTTGCATTTCCACTCGTTCTTTGGAGGGGACATTAATCTGGAATGTCGCATTGAAGGTGTGAGGGCAGAAGGGGGCGGCTGTCCTTCCTGTTTTGTTTCGCCAGAACTCGTTGTAGAACTGGGCGATTGTTCCGTCGGAAGTGGCATTGTCTTTGTAACTTTCTTGTAGGAGCATCATCCAGGCAAGGCAAGATCTGTGAATAGAAAAGGGCGAAGGGATGAAAGGGATGGAATGTTCAGTGGCATGTGGTAACAGCCCACAGACCCAACAGTTGGTAGCATTGGTGGCAAGATTGTGCTGGTGCAACATCTGCACGAAAGAATTATTCCAGAATTCTTTGCGTCGTTCTCGGCGATGTGGCGGTAGTGATACCAGGTAGTGTTCTTTCTTGGTGGTTGGTTGCATGGTGGGTGACAATGTTCTGTATGCAGGTGCATTCTCTTCAATGATCCAGAGTGCGACCATTAGCAGGAGACAGGTGAGAAATGCGGCTACAAGTGCAATTGTCTTTGTGAAGTGCAGGTTAGCAGTCTTGGTGTCTTTGCGGTGGTTTTGCAGGTGTTAAGTTTCTTCCATCATCTTCGAGGAGCTCAACAACTGTTAGGACCACAGACTTTTGTCTGGCGCTTTCCTGGTAGCGTTGTTTGACTGTGCTACTGATCTGAGACCTTGACTTAGTTAGTGGCCTGGTCGTTGGAGCTCCCTCCTTTCGTCGATCTTAGGTTGTACCCTTTCCTGGATGGCACCGTGGGGTCAGGAAATTCTGATAGTTCGAGGGTGTCTTCTTGTGGGTAGCAACTCCGAGCTGGTCGGTCTCTCGCGAGTACTTCCTCTTGCACCTCCACCCCTTCACAGGTTGCCAGGGTTGGAGGGACTCGTTTGCAATGATGAGCGTGCAGCCAGTTTCGTTTTCCTTCCACTCGGAGGGCAGTTCGGGTGGTGATCAGGACTTGCCAGGGGCCCGTCCACCTAGGCTCCAGATTCTTCGTTCTTTGGAAGTTGCGAATCAATACATGGTCGCCTGGCTTTATTTCATGTCCCGGGCCCCTGGATACGTCAGGCAAGGCTTGCTGCACCTGTTGGTGGATAATTGTTAGCTCGTTTGTCAATTTATGCAAGTAATCCGACATTAATATGTTCGGGACATCGTTAATGGAGGTGGGTCTTGGTGCCGCCCAAATGCTCATAGGCCTGCCGAAGACCACCTCGTACGGGGTCAGTCGGTGTTTGGTTGGGGTGGAGTGCATCGATAACAATGCCAATGGGAGGGCGTCGGGCCATTTCAACCCGGTCGTGGCAACTATTTTGGCTAGTTTTAGTTTCAACGTTGCATTGTGTCTCTCTACCAGGCCCGCTGATTGGGGGTGGAAGACGGCATGGAACTTTTGTTTTACCCCCAACCCTCTCAGTATGTTCTGTATCACCTCGGCTACGAAGTGGGGGCCGTTGTCGCTCCATAAAATTCTGCAAAGGCCGTATCAGGGGAAGAATTCTTTCAGTAATACTTTTGCAGTGGCTAAGGCGGTATTGTCGCGGGTGGGATATGCCTCCACCCATTTGCTAAAAGCGCACACAACCACCAGGACATAATTTAGACCAAGGCATCTCTCTAGTTGAATGTAATCCATTTGAAGGATTTCAAAGGGGTGGTCAGGGACTCCAAACCCTCCCCGTGGTACTACTGTCCCCTTCCCTGGGTTGTGTTGTAGGCAGACTATACATTGTTGTACTAGGTGTTTTGCAGATTCTGCTATCTTGACGTTATGCCATACTCTGGTGATTAGTTCAATCATGGGGGTGGAGCCTATGTGTGCTGGTAAATGTGTCATGGTCAATATGGGGATGAGGTAGGCATTGGGTAACAGCCATTTATTTCCGTCTTTAGTTCTCCAGCAATCTTCCTCGTCTTTTAGTCCCACCTTTTCCCACTCGGTCAATTCGTCTTGTGTGCCTGTAGTCTGTATGTCCCTTACAGTGGTCCTAGCGTCAGTCCATCGTTCAGCTTGTGACCTGGTCACAAACATTCGTGTCGTAGTTCTGTCTCCTGCTGTGGCTCGGGCAGTAACGTCTGCTAGTGCATTTCCCTGTCCAATGAGATCAGTCACTTTCCTATGTGCTTGGCATTTTATCACTGCTAACTTCTTGGGGAGGAGGACTGCTTGCGTCAAGGCGGAGACTAAATCTCCATGCAGGATGGGTGTACCGTGTGAAGTCAGGAACCCTCTTTCTTTCCATAAGATCCCAAAATGGTGAGCCACCCCGAAGGCATATTGGCTGTCGGTGTATATGTTAACTGTTGTGTCAGTCGCTAAGATACATGCTCGTGTGAGGGCAATGAGTTCTGCAGCCTGGGCTGAACGTTGGGGAATACGGGCCATGGTCGAATGTGTTCACTCTTCCTGGCCTTTCCTCGCTTGCTTCACTCGCGTACCCTCTCCCACGTCCTCTTCCTCTCTGTCCACTTGCTATTTCCCTCGCCCCTCTGCCCCTACCAGCTCCTAACAAAGCCGGGCATTGGGTTTTCCAGTGTCCATATTCTTTGCAAAATGCACATTGATCCTGTCCTAGGTCTTGGCGTCCTACATATGATGTCGATGAATTGTTTCTAGGTGGCTGTACTCTAGGGGTATTCTGCTGGTATCCTCCCCTATATTGCTCCCTTCCTGTATTCGCCCCCTGGAGTTGTGCTACCAGTACCCTTTCCTTCAAGTCCTTCTTTTTCCTTTCTGTAGCCCTGTCATTTTCGTTTCTCTGATGCTCATAGTACTGGGCCATTTGGAGAATGGCCGCCGGTTTAGATGCTGCCAAACTACTTTCGCTGGCTTGTAATTTCTGGGATACATCTGGCAGTAGTCCTTTGACATTGTTCTGCACAAATAAGTGGTGTCCGGTTGCGGTGGACATGTCTTGTCCACTGTAATCGGAGAACACCGTTTCAAATCTGGAGAAATACTCTGAGACATCCTCTTGTGGTTTCTGGCGGCACGCGGTTACTATGGACCAGTCTAACTTTTTCTCTGGGATCACGGTTTTCACTTTCTGCACTATTTTGTCAGGGAGGTCCAATATTGCTTTAACCGGTTTTTGACCAGGGTTCCGCTGTGTATCTAGTGTGTTGAGTTGTTCCCAGGTATGACCAAGCAGTTCGGTATGGTCAATTTTACTAATCTGTTTCCACACATCTGCTGGCAAACATAACCCGAAGAACAAGTCTATGTCGGCAAGTGTCATTATTGTTGATCCCAGAGCGGTACCTAGCTCGGTGTAAAAGGCGGTGGGGTTCTTTCGTAAATCCGGTAAAGATTTACGGAACGTCAAAATGTCCTGTCTGTCCCATGGTGGATACACCCAATTGTAGACCACCCTTCCTCTAGCGTCTTGATGGTTCATATCGTCATGAGTCCCTTGTCCTCTAGGAGGTACCCAATAAGGGGCAGCTTCTTTTATCGGCATCATGCTATCTGGTTTTTCCACCGGGGTCCTGCTATCTTGGATGTCCTGTCCTTATCTATCCGTCCTTGTTCCACGAGGTGACGGAATACCTCCAGTGTGGATGAAAAGAGTTCTGTAACATCGTTGTCGCCTTCATCTCCGGTGTCTACCTTCCTATAGAGAGCCACTAGCCGCTCGGGCCCTACATCTTGGTACTTCTCTTCATATGCAGTAAGAGTGTGGTAACAGAGACATTCAATAAAGTATTGTTTGCGGTTTTCAACATAGGAGTTGCATATGTCAGTTACATACTCTTCTGTCTCCTTCCTATCTATGAGGGATTTAACTATTTTATCAATGCCTGCTTGCTCATTTTTACTTAATCGCGGGACCCTGGGCGCTCCTTTTTCTTTTGATCCTACCTCTACTACTGTATCCTTTGAGGAATTTGGTGTGGGTGACTCAGTGGGAGCAGAGGCGGTGGAGACTGAGGCGATCGTGCCATCTCCGGCTATACTTTGGTGGTCCTGGCGTTGTACTACGGGATGAGTAGGGGCGTAAGGGGGTGGCATGTATATGATTGGGGGACCCAACAATAAATCATCATCTACCCTTTGTTTTGCTGGTAACTTGGGGTAAAGAGTCGAGGGCATTGACCTGATATTTTTGATTCCTGTTCCTTTTTATCGATTTCCTTTTCTTTTAGTTTTTCTTCTAATCTTTTACAGGCTTGGTAAGCTGATTTTCGCGTTTCTTTATCTTGTCTAGCTTCGTCCCTTTTCTTTCTTTGAGCTGCCTCTTTTCGCCATAAACCAAAACTGTCAAACATGGCTGGTCTAGTTTTCTTTTTGTGGAGAGCTAATTCTAACGTTTCTATTTTAGCGGGATCGAAAGATCCCGTCAGTGGCCACTGATTTACCCGGTCCTTCCTAGTGTATTTATGCCATAGTTTGCTATAAGCTACGGTGGCTAATCCATACTTTACGTACATGTCCTTGTTAGGGGTGCCTTCTGGCGGTGCCGGCTGACTGACCTCTAACGAATGGTCTAGTCCAAAACAATTACAATCAAACAATCTAGAGAAAACAGGCATGACGTATTTATCGGTCAAAAATGAATATCTCAATCAATTTGGACAAAAAGTCTGCACTACCTGTCCTTCGCTTCCTGCAAAGAGAGTGAATATTCCTATTCTTCGTAGTTTGCAAGCAGGGAAATGTCGCAAATAACTCAATATCAAAAAAGGAATACTAGTATTTCAATCAAACTATTCAATCAATCAATTTAAGTCGTTTTTTCACGACCTTACCCGGACCGTATGGACGGTTCTTAGTCTTCCCCTTCCAGCGCCTGGTTGTCCTCTCACTCCAACAATCAATGCGGCGTTCCTCTAAGGTCCCAGTCAGGACCGCAGGTCACTCGAGAGAGGTCCGTTCGGAACCGGTGAAGTTCAGTCGATCGGCAGCCAGACAAAGGTCTTCTCAGGCAGGTATACCCCAATCGTTTAGTCGTTCACGCCGTCGTTAGGACCTCTCTACCGGACCCACGCGTCGCTGATGGGCCCCCACGTTTGGGCGCCAATTTGTGAAAGGCAGCGAGTCTTCTAAGACCCTCAATGCTGCCCGGTGCAGGGTTCCACCTCTAATTCACTTTGGGTTCGCTATCAAAATAATGAGGCAAGCGCTGGAAACTGAAAGACAAGAAAAAGGTTTATTTCTCATGAGGAGATCACGTCAACTGCAGACACCGGGATGTCTGAGGGAGGTGTTCTGCTGATAACTCCTTTGGCTCTTCCTTTTATACAGGTTTGACACAATGCATTGGTTTCATCAACATGGTTACACAAGCTTAGGGTCCCCGCCCCGGGCAGGTTGTCACACAAGCCCAACAGTAATTCTCTTCCCACCCAGGTCAAACAGACAATCTTATCTTGCAGCTGGACCTTGCTTCAGGGTCTAAAACATGAGAGACCGGCCAGATCTAAGAGTCCGTTCTGTTGATAAAAACAGGTCCCATTGTTGGTAACAACAAGTCTTGCTGTTTGCAGTGCAATAAATCATGTTGCAAGAGTCTTTTTGGTGTTTGGAACCGGTTTGTGTAACTAGGTGCAGTGAGGGGTAGAGTGTCCAAAGGTTTGCCTGAAAACAGAGATGAGAGGAAAAACGAGTTTGTGGCAGCAAGTGGCGCTGAGGTTTGTTGCAGCAAATAGAGTTTATAGCCCCCAGCACATGTACCAGGTCGGTCAGAGGGATGCTAGTAAGGGCAGGGTGAAACAAAGGTGACCAACAGAGTACAAAATGGCTGTGATAGATTAAAATGACTGCAACTTATGTGCACATAGAATTCCACCAGACAAGATGGCGCAGGTAATGTTCACGATTGTCGTTTTGCTTTTAACAATAACTGGGATGATGATGCATGGTAGGATAAGGCAAGTTATGATTGTTAATATGCAATAGACTATAGGATGCACACTGTATAACCTGTTATGAAAATGCCTTATGTTGTGGTCCAAGATAAGCCAGAAATGAGCATGTTGATGACCAATGCCATCATGGCAAGTGTGTACCAACCTATAATGTGAATAAACTGCGGCCGTTCTAACACCACAAAAAGATCTTGGTGTAAATAATTGATGGGAAAGAAGGAACGGCGGGAGGGCCCGTTTGTTGCTCGCACAGCTGGGGGGCGGCGGGGTTAGGCCTGAGGTGGCTTTGAGGGGGTTGGTGATTGCAATCCAAGGAGAGGTGGTGGTTGTTTGGGGGGGGTGTGTGTGGGAGGGGAAGGGAGGGCGGGGAGCTGTAGAGCTCCCCGAGGGGAGGAGCTGAGGTGTTTTCTCAAAGATGAGCGTATGAAAATACAGATGAATGAGGGGCAGATAAAGTTAGTGAGTGATTTAAAAAAGTGTCTCTCTGGTTCCACTGAATTTTTATTAGGTGGTCACAGGGACACAGTTCCTGTGGTGGCCAGTATATTTACTTTATCACATATGCAGAGCGACTATCTAATCAAGGCCCTGATGAATGCCTCCGGATCTCTATAGGGGACCAATGAATGGCAGAAACATGTTGACCATGATCTAGGGATATATTGGTTTAATCCCTAGCCCTCTTGCTTTTTAATCGTGTCCCCATCGGGGAGTCGTAGCTCACACCACGGTGTGAGGAGGGAACCCATATGATGAAGCATGTCACCTAACGGTGAGTGAGGGATCCTGTCCTGAAGGAAATTTCTCCTTCTATCTCTTCCATAAACATTACACTACCTCTATCTTCTTATTCTCTTTTCCACGTATAGCCAGGTGTACTTTGTGTGATAAGAATTGTTTTTTGGAGGGATCAGTACCCTCTGGCTTTCTCAGATCCCCTCTGATCCTTAGTGTGTTTATGACTGTGCCTTCCATACCATAACTGGCGAATTTCAGGTCTTTTTAGAGGTGGTGTTTGCTGAACCCTGACTAACCTTTAACTGTGCTTTTTGCATGAAGATTTCTAGGACATTTTATGATAGTGTATTCACCTGCCATGTACCCAGTCTGTGTGGTGTATGGCCATTGGCCAGTTCCTGCACCTTTCCCCTGCAGGTGGACAACCTCTGCTGTGCATGGTCCTTGGGTGTGTTGAGCATGGCTGACCTCCTGCCAGCCCCTTCATACCAGCCCTTGCTTCCTACCAGGCCCTTCACCCACCCAAAGTCAAAGCAGTCCATACACATTGTTGGTATGAGTGTTCTAGATGGAGGTTGTTACTCACAAGGCTGTGAAGGAGCTACTCTACTAATTCACTGCCAAGGTTGCACTAAAGAAGCATACTCTCCAGAAAATAGGATGTGTGGTGGATACAAGATCAGTTCAAACACTGCTAGAAGATTATCAATAATCATCAGACATTCATGGCATAATGTAAATACTAATGCTCCAAATGTGGTGATTTACACCAAATCATGCATGATGCCTGCCTGAGGATGTATCATAGTTCTCATAAAACGACATAGTACGAAATGGTATTTATGGTTGGCTTTTTCTCAAAATATAACCTTTACATCTTCCTTTTCTTCTAGTTCCACTTTTAATAGTTAAGATTTTTTTTTACTCAGGTATGTGGGTTCCCATGCATATTATCTGTCTCCTAGGACAGATTCGTTTTCTGGTTCAGCCCATAGAATTCTTTGATAGATCCTTCTAAGGCGTCACTTGATGATTAAGTAGTCTGCTGACTGTTTAGATGCACAGACAGAAAAGGGCCGACAATGCTGGCATTTTGTGTGATAACATCTTTAAATTTGGAGAAGTTCAATATTGCTAGCTATAAACATTACCATCTGTAAGCGCACTCGGGGATGCATGTCCAGTGACGGAAAAGAACAAGTATTTCTGACCAGCTCTGCAGTCAAGAATGCAGAAAATGTAGTGTAAACCTCCTCCTATGGTGTAAAAAAGTTACTTCACACTTGTGACAGTATGAACAAGTTACACTATGGGCAAAGACCCTCAGACCACAACAAACTGGTGATGTGCATCCCTTGGGCCAACTTAAGACTGGGGATGTAGGGCATTCTCTGTGGCTGGGTGATGGTTGTGGAATTCTCTTCCTCTGGAGCTCAGGGCTAATACCTCCTTAAACATGCTTTAGAACAGGGCTGAAAACCTATCTATTTAAGCTAAAACCATGACAAGACCAGTGCCGAGACCCGATACAGGTAGAGTGTGTTTATTCATTTTGGTGATGATTTATCATGATGGGTAAAATCAGGCAATATTATTGCACAGTAGTAGGGTTATCTCCCTCTCCCATTGCACAACATCAAGTACAAGCTTTATTGAGGGACTCGTTCTCTACAGAAGAATTTAGATGTGTGTCTGGAGACCAGCTGTTGGAACTGGCACGTTCTGGTTGGCGGAGGCGAGGCCCTAGCCAGGCAGAACCTACCACTCCCGTCAGGGGTGCAGATTACACGCACTGTATACCCTGCGCTCACCCTTGGGTAGCTTAGCACTGAGCAGTCAGGCTTATCATAGAGGCAATGTGTAAAGCATTGGCAAAGCACTATCACACAATAAATACACTGAGCATCACAAAAGAGACCTCACACGTGGTGTATGTAAATAAAGTTTGCATTTAACACACATTAACTGACAACATGAACATCATGTATTTCTGGGCATAAATCACATTCGGAAATATCACTAGCAGTGCTAAGCCCAAACCGTGTTAAACAGATATCAGTAATATGCACACAAGGGAAAGATCCTATTTTACAAGCACCCTTATGCGGTGCGAATGTTGTCAGAACAAGACCCACCCTGGCAATTATTATAATTCAATACCACACAGTTACAAGGTGCACCCCAGATCATAACGCTTATCAGAAATGTGTACACACAGATAATTACAACACTTTTAAACAGCACATGGGCCAATGCCGCATGGGTAAAAACCAATGTCAAATGTAGTATTCTTTTGGCAAGGAATCAAAGTGTAAAGCAATACCACTGTGCGGTGTAATTAATCACAGGCAGTCACTCCCACACACTCACTCACTCAGCACCAATACGTTGTGACATGGATATCAGGCAGGTCCGTATGGAGAGAGTGCGCGCACACACACTAATGCGGTGCAACTGATAACCGTCAGGTCAGTTGATAATGCACTTGCAGACCCCCGGCTCCAAGCCCTCCAGCTAACCCCGACTACCCTACACCCACATCCTGGAGATAAAGAAAACCTTCCCCCGGTTACGAAGTCGGTCGTGGCCGGAGTCACACTTAGTCAGGGTCCCAGGGAAGAAGATGGGGGTAGGCAGCAGGACTAACTAGGTGGCAGTTGACAAATGGGGGTTTGGCCACTTCTCAGGAAGTTCACCCACTGTATGCTGTGCAGAAGCAGGCTGAGGGCAACAGTCGTTCAATCAAAGGATTCCACACTGTGCCTTCAGGCACCAGCCCAGTTATGTGAAGCACGGGGGGCCATGCAGTCTCTTGACTTGCTTATGATAGCTCTTGGAAGTGTTATTTAGCCTAGTCAATAACTCTCACCACCCAGGCCCAATCCTGGCAATACTACCTGGCAACACAAAGTCGTCGGGTCGGGTGAGGAGAGGGCTGTTGGCCCGTGGCACTGAGGGCACGAAAAGGAGCAATCGATTAATGGGGGATGAAGCAGGGGAGCCTTTCGAAAGAGGGCGGCACCCCATCAGACACGTCGATCAAAGAAGTGCCCAGGCAATCCGGGCACCCCAGAACACAAATCCGTTCCTCGCAACTTCCTGGAAATGAGGCACAAAGGCACAACGTCTGGTGCACATCGGTACGAGTCCCACTAGACGGTCACACACAATGAGGAGTCACAAAGAGCAACTCCCTTGAAATGAGGCACGACGTCTGGTGCGTGTGGGTATGAGTTGCATCAGACAATTCTGGTCACCCACAAGGAGGAGTTGCAAATTCCGTACCTCCCTGGAAATGAGGCACAACGTCTGGTGCACGTTGATCTGAGTCGCACCAGCCAATTCCGGTCTCTCACACAGGCGTAAGTTCAGCAGTGCTCCACAAGGTAGAATGAGGCACTACTACGGATACGCCCTCATCTACGAGGGTCGCAACCTGTGAATCTGACACCGCACGCAATGAGCATGCAGTCAACATGTCGCATGGGAAAGATGCGGCACCATTGACGAAGCAGGCCACGTGGGGTCCCGCAACTGGTGTATCCGCTCACCACCAAGATGCTTATGCGTGTTGAGGCCACACTCCTGAGATGCAGGCAGTACTTTTGGGGCTCCGCACCAGGCAATCCGATCTCCAGGCACAATACTTAGTTCCATGCTCACACTGCGCTACTATCTGGGATCCAGCCGATCACGTGGGCACTTAAGAGGGCACCGCTCTCCGGGTGTCACAGGTAGATGATGAGGGTGGTTCAGAGGATTTCCTTTTGAACCACAGATGTCTCCCCTAAATTTCAGTCCTGTCTGCCATAGGGCCATAGAATACAGATCTTAATCTTTAGTGGGGCCATGATCTGGTTCCAGAAGGCCAAGTGTCAAAACCTCGTCCTCCAATCTATCCAGCCATTCCCTCAAATGGCAGAGGTCTGTCGTTTCAGTGGCATGCCCAATGTTTATAGCGGTCTCCGGGGAATGCACAGATGTGCTCCCCTAGCCTCCAGTATGGACTAGAGTCAAATTAAAAGGCACACAAAGAGTTTAGAGCAGAGAAATACCCGCTTTCTAGCAGTGGCATTTCTAGGCTATTAATGGCAAACCCCTCTTTACCACAGGAGAGGGTTTGTTATTGTGAGTCCATTGATAAGAAACATTATGAGGCTGTTCCACTGTAAGTCACTATTGCAGCTTGAAGTAATCTCTGCCATTCCTCCATGTGAATCTATGGGAAGAGCAAACCTTATAGGTAGTGAAAACACACATGGGTATTCTTCACTACCTGGGCAGGGAACACACATTTGTACCTGCCCTGCCTTTCACCTACCACTGGCTTCACTCCTTAAGACTTACCCCAAGGGTGCCCTACTGGTAGTGAAAGGTTCACTCAGGATTGGCCAGTGGTTTAGAAAGGCCAACCTGAGCATAATGGCAATTGCGTGCGTACAGGCCTGTAATGGCAGGCTTGAGGCATGTTTAAAGACATCCGGTATGCATCACTTCCTAACGTGTCTAGGAAGGGCGTGCGCACTTTCATACTGCATTTACAGAGGGAAAGTGCCCAGAGCCCCAAGGCCACTAAAAGAGAATGTTCAAAACCCAAGTGTTGTCCCATGGAAAAAGCTGTCCTTCTAGGTAGGGAAAACCCACATGGGGGTTCTTCACTACCTGGGGCAGGGAACACCCATGTGTATCTGACCTGGCTTTCTCCTACCACTTGCTCTACCCCTCAAGGCTTACACTAGGAGTGCTCTAGGTGTAGTGGAAGGCCTACTCAGGGTTGGCTAATGAGTTGGACATGCCAACCTGAGCATAGGAATAACTGCGCACCCACAGGCCTGCAATGGCAGGCTTGATACATGTTTGGAAGGCTATTCTGGTGGGTAGCACAAGCAGTGCTGCGCCTCACCATTAGCCAGTGCAGTACCTGCCTGGGTATGTGGTGTACCTTTTTTACAGGGCTCTCACAGGTACAACACCTAAACCAATCAAGTAAGCACCATTTCCTAGCATGGATAGGAAGGCTGCACGCGCTTTCACATTGTATTACAGTGGGAAAGCGTCCAGGGTCCCAAGGACAACAGCAAAAACCAAGAGGAGAAAAAGCTAAAAGTATTAGGGAAATCCCCTAAGAAGGGCCATGTCGAACACCAGCTCATGTGTTTGTGTGTGCCCTGTGGACAACTCCCTGTTAGCACTTCAGATGGTGCCAGAGTTAGCATCCTCACAGAGGAAGGGTCATCATTGCTGGTTTACAGTAAGAAGTTGTGTTTTGCATGAGATGAGCCTGGTGTGACCGGCAGCCTCTGCTGGGGACTCACCGAATGTGTTATTGCACAAGAGTGGCAGTGTATGTTTGAAGAGAAGATGTTTTAGTAGATTTAGAGGCAGGTGATATTTAACTGTTGAAAGGCCACTAAGCAGGTTTGCTCTTTATTGCAGGGCTTTGGCCCAGGACCCTCAAGTACAAGGTGGGTGCTAGTCAGGTGAAAGATAGGCACACATACATCATGGACGCCTATAGTAGCTTTGTAAAGGAAGTCATCTAAACAGAGTACGTGGAAAGCATATTGATTCCGGAAAGACATGTTCCAGACTCCGATTTGGCCACACTGACCTCTGTGAATCATCCAGTCGTGAGATCATCTGCCCTTCACGTTGCTGAAGTGTGAAGCTTATTGCTTCAAAATGAGTAGATGTAGAAAGAATCCCAGTAGAGCCTGCGAGAACTCCGTCTGTTTTATATCAGCAGTCATTACACTCTACTCTGCAGGTTAATCTGTCAAAATGAGAGAGATCTGGCACAGAATGCCAAGAAGGCCAGCACATGCTCTGCATTCTCAATAGGAAGAGGTTGAGCAAAACAATTCTCTGTGCTCGATAACAGGAAGTGCAGGATATGGGACTTCTGGCTCATTTGAATTAAAAGGTTAATGACATCATGGGACAAGGTGTTAAGCTACACGCGAGGGGGAGAGAACGAGCGCTGATAGACAGCAGCTTTTTCAAGGTGTTCGGTGTTTATTTCTGCTGTGGAGGCTAGCTTTGCTAATGCTGTGTTTGACCCAATGACCACAGGTGGGAATCCTTGTGGGTCTATTCAGCTTGACATGCTGTTATCTACAAATAAACATGTTAATGTTTTGTGCCAAATGTAACTGAGCATTGGCCCAAGAAATCCACCATTTTGAATCATTTTCCGAATGGGAAATGCCAGACAGCAAATTATTGATCTACCTTGCTAAGCTTCTGCAAAGAAATACTCATCAGCATAATCACAACCACTTTAAAAGAAGAGTATCATATTGTCTAGGTAGAAGTAGATCACTAGCATGTCCCTATGGAAGGGATTGGGTGGCTGATGGGTAACAGAATTTCAAATGATCGACAGGAGATGGGTCAGAACAGGTATAGAAGATTCCACATGTCCAACCAGAAGAGCTATGACAGCTTTTAAGGGTTTAAGTTACCTCAAAAGATTGCAAAAATACTCCGGAGAAGCAGCTGCATGGATGAAAACCTCAAACAGCCCTGTGGCTCCTCTGAGTATAGAGAAACAGAAATAAATGGCATGCTTCAAAGGGTTGAACAACCAAGTGAATGAATCCCAAGCCCATAGAGTATGGGGTGCATGCAAGCATCATGGATGGACTTGGTGACTAGCACATTTGATTATATGGTTTTGTAGGAACTGTCAATGTTAAGTTTTTGCACCTAGCCTGGGATATACGAGAGTAGACGGTTGTAAAAGTAAATATGTATATGGTATTTCTATTGCGCAAACTAGCCAAAAAGCAGCGGAGCACTGTACATGGTCATAGGTAAGCATAAAGTCAATAAGTAAGAGGAGAGGAAGCGGAGTTATGGACAGATAATGCCTTGTGATGTAGTGTTCTTTAAAATGGGGAGTCTTCAACTCTTTCCTAATTTGGAGTAGGGTTTGAGTGGTCCCGATGGATATGAGAAAGTGTATGGATATATATGTGCACCAATAGTAGCTAATATCCATGATACAATCATCCCATATAGCAATCGTTTTTCATCACTAGCTGACTTATCAGAAACACCTATGGCCCTGGGTACCTTAGTCAGGAAGGGAGAGCCAGTGACTGTCACAATTCCTCTCACAGACAAGGCCGTTACCTCAGCACAAATTATGGAGCTGAGATCAGAGGTTGATGTCCTCAAGTCCTTGATAGTGAACCTTACCAATATGGTTAAACAGCTGATACCAGCCAAGGAGGGGACAACTTGGAGCACCAAGATGTGTCCAGAAAACCTACAAGAAAACCCATGGAGCACTTAGCAAAAAGGTGTCAGTTAACAGCTTCCCGGTGTCTACTGAGGGATAAAGGGTAAACTACAGCAGTAAACCAGTATAGGAGGGCAGAGTCAGGGCGTTACCAGGGGCACAAGCCACACGCGAGGGCCAGGTGCCGCTGAACATTTCACCGCAGAACCCATGTGCTTAAGAGTCATTAGATGATTTGTCTCCGCTCTTAATTCGACAGAGTACCAATAGTATTATCAACAATAAAAACATCTCAGGACCCCGCAAGATTTATATGGTAAATGTCTCAAAACTAACATCACATACAAGGTATGAAGGGGAAGACTCAGTAAAAAATAAAGCCATCCACTGGATACAGTTTGTACAGGGTGCAGGTCTCATTACGGACGACATCATAAGGGCTAAAAGGTACACCTCAACCAACCCTTCAACAGATTGTATAGAACTTACTATGGCCGATGGGTGCTTGGTTGATAGTTTGGTGGCACTTGATGCCCGTACTAGTTCTCCCCCATGGATCTGGTTTTCAGTTTAAGTATCACCCCACAGGCATTAGTATGGCTCACACTGTTCGGGATTCTCCCTTAATGGGCGGGCTGAAATTTATTGACTGGACAACTGACTTTGATTCTACATTTCTTCCCTCTCAATGTGCATCCATAGATTTACAAGTAGACCCTTATTTACATGAGTCGCCCTTTGCTGACAACACTTTGGGCCAGGAATTGGTGGTTGCACCTCTTCTAATGTGTGGGTCACTGCCTGTCAGTCCAATCAATCAATCAGGGGTTTGTTAAAGCGCGACTACTCACCCGTAAGGGTCTCAAGGCGGGAGGGGGGGTGCAGGTTCCATCCATCAAGGAGGGGGTCTGTCGAAGAGCCAGGTTTTGAGGTTTCTTGCGAAGATGGGGAGCGATGTCTGTCTGAGGTGGAGCGGAAGGGCGTTCCATGCTTTGGCCGCGAGGAAGGAGAAGGAGCGGCCTCCCGATCTGGTCTTTCTGGTGCGGGGGACCACGGCATAGGAGAGCTGGGCTGATCGTAGGGTCCTTTGGGGTGCGTGGAATTTGAGTCGGCTGTTCAGGTATGCTGGTCCGGTGCCGTGGAGGGCCTTGTGTGCGTGGGTGAGCATCTTGAAGGTGATTCTCGCCTCGACAGGGAGCCAGTGGAGTGTGCGCAGGTGCTGGGAGATGTGGCAGTGTTTTGGCAGGTTGAGGACCAGTCTTGCGGCGGCGTTCTGGATGTTCTGTAGTCTGCTGGTGAGGTTTTTGTTTATTCCGGCGTAGAGTGCGTTGCCGTAGTAGTCTGCTGGTGACCAGGGCGTGAGTGACGGTCTTTCGGTGTTCGAGGGGGATCCATTTGAAGGTCTTACGAAGGAGGCGGAGGGTGTGGAAGCAGGAAGACGAGACAGAGTTGAATGGTCTGGAGAGAGGCTTCTGGCCCTTGCGAGAAAACATACGAGCCAGATAGGAGTTCTTCCACTGCTTTGCTTGCTGAAACTTCAATTCCAACTCCAACGGTGTGTTATTCCGACACAGCGCCAAGAGACCGGTTGGTGGACGTGCGCTTTATAAATCCCCCGTAACATAACATTAAAAAGGACTCAGTTAGTCTCCTGGAATGTAGCGGGGATTCGGTATAAGTTCTCTCTCCCTTATTGGAATTACTTTATTTGTAATTTTGACTTCTGTCTATTCCAGGAGACCTGGTGCATGGAATCAATCCACACCTGTGTTATTGTGTCCCTGACATCACGAAACCTATAGAGTGGTCATAAGGAGGACTATAGATCTGGGCAAAGATCTCACTAAAGTGCTCTATTAGCATACTGCCTATAGCTAGCCAGGACATTCTATGAATTAGAGTGAAAAGTAGCTCAAATGTCCCAGTGGATATCTATAAAATCTATGTGAGAGGTACCAGGGGAGGAATATGGTCACCCAGTTTACAAACCCTTGAGGTCCATTTGGATAATAGGCCACCCTGCCACCACTTAATTGTAGCGTGTGATTTCAATATCTCTTTTGAGCCTCTGGATAGGGACGATGCCGGTCTTGCCACCGAGGAAGATGAAATGTGGGCTATATTGCCTGGTTGGACATAGCCCCAGTCAAGAAGTGGTAGCAGGTAGTGCTCCAATTAAAGGCCCTTACTTTAACATATGGGCTAAGGGCTACCAATGGCAGAACCAAAGGCGACAGGCATGGGGCCACCACGCATCATAGATAAAATTGCGCAAGGTGAATTGATTACATATTAGTTGACCTTATATTGTGGCACACTGTTGTGGATATGGAAGTCAGGGAGATATTAGAAAGTGACCACAATTCACTGTGTCATACTCTATGTTCACTGTGTGAAAATTAGCCGTGTGGTACATGACCATACTGCCAAATGCAGGAGGTTATCCTTACCAACAATAGGCGTCACCTTAAGTGGCACCATATAGCTCTCCAAACTGATGCCCTCTCCCAGATAACCCTAGATTTAAAAGTAGCCATACCCAAGTTAGATGCTATGCAATCTGTAGATGGGGAACGGAATGAGGCTACTAGTATCCACTCACACTTCTTCGAGTACATTATGCAGTACAACTCAGTTCTTGCAAAAAACTTGAAAAAGAAGACATACAACCCCCATAAATGGTTTGACAAGAAATCTAGGCAGGCCAGGATCGAACTGACCTAGGCTATAAAGCAAAAGGACCCGGGTCCTATTAGCATGCGGAGGAAAATTTATAACTTCACCCAAAATAGGGCAAAGTGAGATTGGGATGAACAAAGATGGTGAGACCTTAAAGATGCTTGTGAAGGGAAGGATTCCTACAAGTTTTGGGCTTTGGTCAGTGGAGGGGGAAAACAGCTGCTTTACATCCAGATAATTCTATCCCCTTTTCCTTTTGGGTCAAACATTTTAAATCCCTGATGACTCGCAGAAACAGGCTTTGGAATTCCTGCCTGCAATTGTCCCTATGGGGCACCCAGATTTGCTTGATCTGGGTGAGATCTGTACCTCCCTAGATGCCACAGTCTGCAGAAAAGCCCCAGGCCCGGATGGCATTCCGGGCGATCTATTTAAATTTAACAAAGAGAATTGGGCATAATACATCCTAGCATTAGCTAACAAGATATGGGGGTGTGCCTGCCCCAGACTCATGGAAAAGTGCAGAGGTGGTTCCAGTCTTTAAAAAAAAAATGGGGGACAGGAACTCACCACCAACTATAGGCCAATCCGTCTCATTGACGCGATACAGAAAGTATTTTGCTGTGCAGTTCTGGCTAAGTTGCAGGACTGGATTGATGAAAAGATATTTTTAACACCTTATCAGGCAGGCTTTAGGGCCAAAACTAGCACCATAGACTGGTTTTTGGTTTTATGCTTCTAAATTGGAAAACTGTCTTATACGGCAAGGGCAGCTTTTATGTTGTGTTTGTTGATTTAAGATCTGCTTTCGACCTGGTCCTGCGACAAACTGTGGCATCTGCTATATAATATGGGTATGCCATTAGAAATCCTTTCCATAATCAATCGCCTGCACGAGGGCAACTTTGCAACAATCCGGTGGGGGGAGCACGGGAAGAAATCTGATCCAATTATAATCAACATAGGCGTTGGCGTCTGGCAGGGCTGTGTACTTACCCCCACACTGTTTTCACTGTACCTGAATGAGATAGTGCACTTTCTTTCCATCTACCCGGCTGATGCTCCATCTATTGGAAAGTCTAAAATATCTACACTTCTCTTCGCGGACTATATTTACTGGTGGCCAAAACACCTGGTGGTCTCCAGCTTTTTCTAAATAGAGTCAAAGAGTTTCGCAAAATCTGGGGGCTAGACACAGGAGTGTGGAATTTAATAAATTATCTACTTGTCCATGAAGCAGGTTGCTTCATAAATCTACTTGCCCTGTAAAAAAATCCACTTGTCCCTTTCGTGCCATGTAGTGCAGTGACAAATTATGGCAGCAATCTCATTATATAACAGCTCTGATATAGCCCCTCTGATTATGCAAGGGCTTGTACCATAGTAGGGTTGGAATACTAGCAATTCCCTTATTTTGCCACCTTTCCGTAGATCTACATACTGGGGCTGAAGTTAGTGGTATGCAATAGTTCCAGGATTGGAATGCCCTTTTGAGTCTGTGCAAACCTACTAACTTGCATGTTTTAAGTGTTTTCACCAGCTCTTCTCTAATTTTTTTCTCATACTGAGAAAGGTTGGAAATTTACTCCTGACAATGGCAGACATAAAACTTTTTCTAGGGTCGGGAAAAAAGTGGTTGAAGAGAAAAGTAAACTTGCAAACGTTCAACAGATTTTCGCATGAGCAAATCTACACTTGCATGTTTGCTCATGCTAAAATGCGGGTTCACAAATATTTTCTAGGACTATGATTTTTTTTTTTAACCTACTTCTGTAAATTCTTGTGAATTTATGAAAGCCGTAAATCTGCATTATACCATAGGTACACTTTTAAGATTTCTTTAATAATTGGGCCCATAATGAGGTCTGGCGTTAACCAAAACCTTTTGTGTTTATTAAAATTCTCTCTCTATCTTTTGGGTGGCTTCACTATGAGTGACAGCATTCTGCTCTTTCACAAGGAGCAAATTGGCACACAAAGCAGTTGTGTTCAGTGCCAGGAACTAATGTGGCAATGTGTGCTTTTTGAGACCAAATTGATTTTTTGCTTTTTGCCAATGCTTATTATAATAGTAAGGGCTCGGCAGCTCCTGCGCCAATAAGGTTTTACAAAACCCATGCCAAAACAAGACACGCATTGACAAAACCAAAAGGCGGACTACCAATTTCAGACCTACTTACTTTGCCAATGCTTGTTTATTTTTATGTTTCCCATAATCTTTTTGAAACTGGTTACACCGATTTTCCATTGGAATATTTTTGGGAAATACTAGCATGCATCAACATATTTTATAAATAATGCTGCAAAGAAATGGTACTTTTGTGAACATTTTATTTTGAAAGCAAAGAATCATCCATCTTGCTTTTAAGCTTCTGCAAATATTTGCATCTAATCAGAGAGCATTCTGGGAGCATTATACATAGCCTGATACTACTAAACGTTTAAAAATTGTGTACACATGTTTATACTGGAACCGCTCAGTAGTGCAGTCCGAACTTACCACATTTCCTTAGAACCCTCACCCTAATAATAAAGGCTTTGCATTAATGAACCATAAATACAAGTTACATGTAATTGTGTGATATTTGTTTTTAAAAATGGAAAATAAAGTTAAAAAAAAACATAAATACAAGTTCAATGCATAAACATATGAACACAAATAGTACCTTAACTGCAGACAATGCCCTTCTCTGATCCATAATGTGGTACTGTAAACTGGCAGCCAAACAGTTACAAAAGTAGAGAGGTGAGGCAGAGGTCCTCCCGACAGTTACGTAGTGGAGTATATCGAAGAAAATCTGCCCTTAGGGAATTAGATAGGATACAGCAAGAATTCGTTGTAATCCCTTGTCTAGAAAAAAGACTTTTCTAGAGACCCCTCACCCACCAGGGTTGCCCCTAGGTGGCATGCTTCATCATTGGGGTTCCTCTCAATCCTCTACGGATTGAGGCGTGCTGCGACTTGCGAATTACGTAGGAGCACTTTTTATTGTAGACTATGTGTAGTGCAGTGATGTGGAGTGGAAAGGGAAAGAAAATTTAAAAATACCCAACTAGTTGGCCACTCTTTTATTCCCGCCCATAGTTGGTATGGTCAAAAATCAGAGGGTCGTTTACTGAGAAGAAACTTGACCTTAATGAGTCTGGTTGTCTCAGTAATGTGTTTTTGTCAACATGTTTCGAGCTGTTCCCCTAATAGCTCTTCATCAGGACTCCACGGGGTCCAGCTCCGTGTGTACCACTCCTAGTGAATCCTGTAATTTATTTATTTATTTAAAAGGTTTTATATAGCGCTGGCTGGACCCGAGGGTATCAGAGCGCTTTACATGGGTATTAATTGCAATATAACAAAATTACAATGAGGTAGTATTCAAAACCAATACAAACAGTAAAGAACAGCTCAAATTCTACACTATCTAATTACATAAATTGCAATGGGCTCCAGCAAGTCCTGAGAGATTAGGTTGGCGTGGGAGGGAAAGGAAGGAGAAGAGGGAGGTAGGGTATAGGAATGGAGAGAGGCTGAGGAGGGGGAGGTTAAGGCCATACCATACCACTTACATGGGTATTAGTTGCAATGTAATAGAATTACAATGAGGTAGTACTCAAAACCAATACAGACAGTAAGAAACAGCTCACATTTTACACGATCTAATTGTATATATTGCAATGGGCTACAGCAAGTCCTGAGAGATTAGGTTAGCGTGGGAGGGAAATGATGGAGAAGAGGGGGTAGGGTATAGGAATGGAGAGAGGCTGAGGAGGGGGGCGGTTAAGGCAAAACCAAGTGGGACGAAGCAGGTCCTATGGGAAAGGTTAGTGGGAGAAGTTAGTGGGCGAAGGAAGATGTGAGAGGGGAGGGAGAGAGGGAGTCAGGGATCAAAAAAAAGGGGGGGGAGGACCTTAAACAGTAGGAGGTCGGGGTGGGATGAGTGCCCGGGGACGGATTAAGGACCCCAGTATTTGTTGAGAAGGAGGAGTTTCAGGTCTTTTTTGAAGCTGACGTAAGAGGGGTTACAACGAAGTTCTTTGGGGAGGGAGTTCCAGATGTTAGGCGCATTTCCGGTAAAGGAGCGCGATTGTGTGGATTTCTTGTTTAACAGAGGAGGGACAAGAGCGAGAGTGTTGGAGCTCCTCAATGCTCTGGAGCAGCCAGCTTTGTGAAGTTTATCTGAGAGGTACTGCGGGGAGCGTTGGTGCAGGGCTTTGTGCGTAATGCAAGCTGTCTTGTAGGAAGTTCTTCCTTCGACGGGAAGCCAATTGAGGGCTTTAAGGGCAGGGGAGATGTGATCGAACCGTTTGAGGTCGGTTATGAGCCTAGCAGCCAGGTTCAGAACAGATTTGATTGGGGCTAGGTGGACTTTAGGGGTTCCAGAGAGGATGGCGTTACCATAGTCAATTTTCGACAAGACCAGTGATTGGACGACTAATTTAAAGTCATCTGCAGGAATGAAGGGTTTTATTTTCTTCAGGTGATGAAGAGTGAAGAGAGCGCTTTTGGCCGAATTTTTTATGTGGGGAATAAGAGTAAGGTTCTGGTCAATGTTAAATCCGAGGGATTTAACTGAGTTTGATATAGTGAGAGAGCAGTTGAGTGCGGTTAGGTCAGAGATCCAGGATAGAATGGGGAGCGAGTTGTTCTTAGGGGAGAAAAGAATGATTTCAGTCTTTTTTGGATTGAGTTTGAGGTGGTTGTAGTGGAACCAGGATTGAATCTTATTCAAGGCATCATTGAGGTGAAGAATGTCCGAGCGGGATTGATTCTTATAGTAAAGTTGGGTGTCATCTGCGTATAGGTGGTAATTGATTCCCGCTTGCTTAAGGATAAGGGTGAGGGGTTCCATGAAGAGGTTGAATAGAGAGGGGGAAGAGTATAGAGCCCTGGGGGACCCCTAGGGAGACGGGCATAGGTTTGGAAAGGCAGTCGCGAATTTTAATTTGCTGGGTTCTATGTTGGAAAAAGGAGGTGAACCATTTGAGGACTGAACCGTTGAGGCAAAAACTATCTTTAAGTGTGTTAAGTAGAGTAGAGTGGTTAACAGTGTCGAAAGCAGCGGAGAGATCAAGGAGAATGAGAAGGGAGGACTCTCCTTTGTCGAGTGAGTGATTGATGTCATCAATTATATTTAGCATGGCCGTTTCCGTACTACAGCCCTTTCTGAAGCCTGATTGGAAAGAGTCTAAAAGATTGAATGAATCAATGTGTCTATCTAGTTGGAGCAGGGCGGATTTTTCAAGGGCTTTTGAGAGAAGAGGAAGGTTAGAGATAGGACGAAGGTTATTTAGGTCATTAGGGTCACCAGCAGGATTTTTGAGGATGGGAGGGATTTGTCCCAGTTGGAGGGAAGCAGGGACACAACCGGAGGTAAAGGATGAGTTGATGATAGAGGTCCAATAGGGGGCAATGATATGTTTTAGATCTTGGACAAGGTTGGAAGGGAGAGGGTCTTTGGTGTGAGATGACGGTTTAAGTCTGGTAATGACGTTAAGAACATCAAGTTCAGTGACTGGATGGAAGTTGTGCCAAGAAGCATTTTTTTGCTCGAGTATGGTGGGGATGGGTTCAAGAATAGGGACGATAGGAGGAAGCGATGAGGAGTCATGAAGAGGCGTTGAGAGTGAAGGAGAATTGGAGGAAATGTCCAGGGAGGGAAGTTGGCTAAGAGGGAGGGGAGTTAAGGCGAAGGATTGATCAATTTTGGAGATTTTTTCTGAGAAGTAGTTGGCAATTTCTTCGCATCTCTCGTTGGTGACAATCACCTTGGGGGGTGCAGAGGAGGTTTGGTTTTTAACAATGCTGAATAGTTCCCTAGGTCTGTTTTTGGCCCGGTCGAGTTGGGAGCGGAAGGAGGATGTCTTAGCATTGAGGATGTGCTTTTTATAATTGGCCCTAGCGGATCTGAGGAGTGAGAGATTAGAGGGGGAAGGGTTTTGCCTCCATATGCGTTCAGTCGATCTAAGTACGCGTCTCTCATTGTTGAGATCTGCATTGAACCAGGATTTGGAGGAGGAGTTTTTCTGAAGTTTTAGTCTGGCTGGGACAATTTGGTCAAGTACCTCAACGATGGATTTATTAAAGTGTTCGGTGAGGTCATTAGCATTTTGGGAGAGAGGAGAGAGTCGAAGTTGTGCTTTGGTCTCCAGTTCGCCTGGGGGAATAAGATGAAGATTCCTAGTCAATTTCATCTGTTTGATGGTTTTGGGTGGAGGGGGTAGTACAGTTAGTGATTGTGAAAAGGATGAGGATGAGGTGTAATAAGGACAAACCATGCACACCTAATGCGCACTGTATACATACGGTTCTAGTGATTAATCCGTGTCTGTAATTAGAAAGCAAAAAGATATATTAAAAACAGTGACCTGTCCGCCGTGCTGGCAGGTCGCATTAGCATGATTGTGCATGTAACTATCAAAATATCGCACCCGTATATTGTGGGTGCTCATATGGTCTATCCTATGTGCTCAAATAGTGTCATGAACATGCCACACACTAATGGGTGACACCACTCGTAAAATAGCACTCGTGAAACAAGACACCACGTAACAGTACAACATAAAACATAGAAAAGATAATCCATGTGACGTACTTCTGTAGATGCTATATTATTGCATCATGGTCAAAGCCAGGGGTAGTGGGGCTTGTAGTCACACTTTAAATGAGGGAGGGGGAAAAAAGGTCTATATATCATGTACTCTTGTTGCTGATTAACAGGTGGGGAGCGTACTACATCTGTAGGAAAAAAAGAAGCCCCCCCGCCAGTTACTTCGTCAAAGCCGCCTCTGGTACAGTACCTACTTCTATCCCTGGAGACCGCATACTAACTGCTGCATGAGCCGTTTCGTTTATAAAGCCCTTTCCTAACCATGCGGCGGGAAAAAAACGCCCTGTAATTCTGCTTCGAAGTACTAGACAGTTCGGTTAGTTTAAAATGGACGCTGTTGCCGGAGTGGTGGCAGCGCCATGTTGGGAGAATTTCTATCCTGAAAAACATTAAGTTACTGGAAATGTATAAGGAAAGGAGTTGATATTAAAATGTTTCACGTAATGCAGAATGGAATCAAGCGATATGCATACAAAAACATTGGGAATTACACAGGTATAGTATTTCGCCGTTTCCCTGCCCAGAAAACAAGTCCTACTCGGGGGTGGTTAGATGCAATGGCTACTACCCAAGTGTGATATTACTTCAACCAGGCTACTCGCTTATAATGTAGTGCGGATGCTTCCCATGTTTGATAGTTTTATTCTTATTAGTGCATGCATGTACCCGTGGACACAGCGGTCAGTATTTTACGATACATATTTCAAACTAATGGCTGCTTCGTGGGTTCTTTTCAACCGCTGAGATGTCCCATTATCGGACAGATGTTATCTGAAGGATCTCTCAATGATGCATTCCTGGTGAATAGTAACGCACTCTTATCACGCTCACATGTACCATTGTTAGACAGATGTATATTAGAATCTCTCAATGATACATTCCCGGGTTATCCCGTATTACTACTCATGTGTAAGCAGGGGGCCACTGTTTTAAAGTGTCTAGTCTTTATAACACAATATTTTGGTGTGGGACTCCTTCATAGTTATTGTTAGATGGGTCTCCAACTATTATGTCCTTGTGTGATCGTGTACTCTAAAAAAACCCGGGGTGTTATACTTAGTTGTAGAGACTCCTAAAGATGTCTCCACTAGTCTCAATGTTGTGCATTTTCAACATAAGAGGCCCCACGGGATATTGTCATTAAGTCCCACGGTGTCAGTGTGGAGTTTGTACACCCACCGCTGTTCTTTTTCCAGAAGTCTGTGTTCCAGATTATCACTATAACACAGGTGTTCAAGGACAACCCGCTTCAAAACATTGGGTGTGTGTTTCTGTTCCTTGTAATGTGAGGACATTTTGTGGTGATGCGCTTACACTGGACGTTACTGCGGTGTTCGCACACTCTGGTGCTTACTTTTCTCAGGGTCATACCCACATAATGTAGGTTGCAGGGGCAATTGATGAGATTATACCACTCCCGCTGTGTTACAGTTTGTTAGCTTTCGCAACTCCCAATTCATTCCATTATTGAAGGACACATTTTTGGTGGCGGTGGTAAGATGGGAAACACTGCAAACTGGCCGAAGGGGAGATTATCATTTAGATGCCTGGGGTGAAAGCTGTCGAATAGTAATAAGCAGTTCTTTGCAGTGGGTTTCTCATGTGTTGTTGTTGTTAGGGTGCCTTCAGCTGCGATAATGTTGAGGTCCAGGAACACCAGTTTAGATCTGTTCATAGTATGAGTAAATTTAAGGAACGTGTCCTGGAGATTCAGCCAGGTTATGAACTCAGATGAGACAGCTTTCACCCCAGGCATCTAAAAGACTATCTCCCCTGTGGCCAGTTCCTTGGGCTAAGGAGGAACTGCACAGAGGTCAATGATTTCAGAAAACAAGCCAAGAAACTGACAAATGTAAATGTCCAGTCCAGTATTTGTAAAGCGCGAACAATTACCCGAAGGTGTCAAGGCGCAGGGGCCGTCGGGAAGATTAAGCGAGCTATTGCCCAGAGTCACATGCTGCTGGGCTGATCTGCCGCAGGCACCGGGGATCGAACCGTGAGCCCCCAGGTTCCGGAGTCAATTGCCCTGGTCGCTGCGCCACACCTCTTCCTTCCTTGCCAAACAAACGTCTGGCATGGAACTACCCAAAAAAGTTGGTGTGTAAAGCAAAGAAACGAGCAGTGAATAATCACAGAGATTCTCTGCTGGAAACATACCAAAAACAGAACACTGTTGAAGACAAGAGACCAATCTGTATAACTACCTTTAACATAGC
The DNA here is from genome assembly GCA_963921515.1 of Calotriton arnoldi. NCBI lineage: Eukaryota > Metazoa > Chordata > Amphibia > Caudata > Salamandridae > Calotriton > Calotriton arnoldi. Next base: position 2,165,454 of record CAWUFW010000130.1, read on the forward strand.
CTCTGATCGAGTCACCAAAATCATTGGAAAACATTGGCGTATTTTGAACAATGGGCAACTTAACATCCCAAAACCAATGTTCTCCCACAGAAGGGGAGGAATTTGAGAGACATTTTGGTACATACACGCCCGAAATCAGGAACCAACAGAGAAAGGAACCAAACTATGCTAGGTACACCACCTACGGGTCATTATCCCTGCGGGAATTGCAGTGTTTGCCATCTTACTACCGCCACCAAAAATGTGTCCTTCAATTATGGAATGAATTGGGAGTTGCGAAAGCTAACAAACTGTAACATAGCAGGAGTGGTATATCTCATCACTTGCCCCTGCAACCTACATTATGTGGGTATGACCACGAGAAAAGTAAGCACCAGAGTGTGTCCGGTGTCAGCGCATCACCACAAAAATGTCCTCACATTACAAGGAACAGAAACACACACCCAATGATTTGAAGTGGGTTAATCCTTCAACACCTGTGTTACAGTGATAATCTGGAACACAGACTTCTGGAAAAAGAACAGCGGTGGATGTACAAACTCCACACTGACACTGTGGGACTTAATGACAATATCCCGTGGGGCCTCTTACGTTGAAAATGCACAACATTGAGACTAGTGGAGACATCTTTAGGAGTCTCTACAACTAACTATAACACCCTGGATTTTTTAAAGTACACGATCACACGAGGACATAATAGTTCGAGACCCATCTAACAATAACTATGAAGGAGTCCCACACCAAAATATTGTGTTATAAAGACTAGACACTTTAAAACAGTGGCCCCCTGCTTACACACGAGTAGTAATTCTGGATAACACCGGGACTGTATCATTGAGAGATTCTAATATACATCCGTCTAACAATGGTACATCCGAGCATGATAAAAGTGCGTTACTATTCACCGGGAATGCATCATTGAGAGATCCTTCAGATAACATCTGTCCGATAATGGGACATCTCAGCAGTTGAAAAGAACCCACGAAGCAGCCATTAGTTTGAAATATGTATCGTAAAATACTGACCGCTGTGTCCACGGGTACATGCATGCACTAATGAGAATAAAACTATCAAACATGGGAAGCATCCGCTCTACAATATAAGCGAGTAGCCTGGTTGAAGTAATATCACACTTAGGTAGTAGCCATTGCATCTAACCACCCCCAAGTAGGACTTGTTTTCTGGGCAGGGAAACGGCGAAATACTATACCTGTGTAATTCCCAATGTTTTTGTATGCATACCACTTGATTCCATTCTGCATTACGTGAAACATTTTAATATCAACTCCTTTCCAGTAACTTAATGTTTGTCAGGATGGGAATTCTCCCAACATGGCGCTGCCACTACTCCGGCAACGGCGGCCACTTTGAACTAACCGAGCGGTCTATTACTTCGAAGCAGAATGACAGGGCGTTTTTTTCCCGCCGCATGGTTAGGAAAGGGCTTTATAAACGGAAACGGCTCATGCACCAGTTAGTATGCGGTCTCTAGGGAGAGAAGGAGGTTACTGTACCAGAGGCGGCTTTGATGAAGTAAGTGGCGGGGGCCTTCTTTTTTCCTACAGATGTAGTACGCTCCCCACCTGTTAATCAGCAACAAGAGTACATGATATATAGACCTTTTTTCCCCCTCCCTCATTTAAAGTGTGACTACAAGCCCCACTACCCCTGGCTTTGACCATGATGCAATAATATAGCATCTACAGAAGTACATCACATGGATTATCTTTTCTATGTTTTATGTTGTACTGTCACGTGGTGTCTTGTTTCACGAGTGCTATTTTACGAGTGGTGTCACCCATTACAGTGTGTGGCATGTTCATGACACACTATTTGAGCACATAGGATAGACCATATGAGCACCCACAATATACGGGTGCGATATTTTGATAGTTGCAGCACAATCAAGCTAATGCGACCTGCCAGCACGGCGGACAGGTCACTGTTTTTAATATATCTTTTTGCTTTCTAATTACAGACACAGATTAATCACTAGAACCGTATGTATACAGTGCGCATTAGGTGTGCATGGTTTGTGTCCTTATTACAAGATTCACTAGGAGTGGTACACACGGGGCTGGACCCCGTGGAGCCCTGATGAAGAGCTATTAAGGGAACAGCTCAAAACATGTTGACAAAAACACATTACTGAGACAACCAGACTCATTAAGGTCAGGTTTCTTCTCAGTAAACGACCCCTGATTTTTAACCATACCAACTAGGGGCGGGAATAAAAGTGGCCAAGTAGTTAGGTATTTTTTAAATTTACTTTCCCTTTCCACTCCACATCACTGCACTACACATAGTCTACAATAAAAAGTGATCCTACGTAATTCGCAAGTCGCAGCACGCCTCAATCCATAGAGGATTAAGAGGAACCCCTATGATAAAGCATGCCACCTAGGGGCAACCCTGGTGGGTGAGGGGTCTTTAGAAAAAAAGTATTTTTTCTAGACAAGGGATTACAACGAATTCTTGCTGTATCCTATCTAATCCCCTATGGGCAGGTTTTCTTCGATATACTCTATTTTTGTCTAACCAAGGACAAAATACACATGAAAACCTGTTGTCCTTGACCCCAAACAATCTGTCCTGGGTGTCGGGCTATAGGAATTCCACACCCCTGAGACATAACCAAGTACATGTCAATAAACCCACACAAGTCATAAGGGGAAGCTTTTTCTAGGGGGGAGAGGCCCTTGAGAGATTGGATACTTTTGAGTACCTTGGAATCAAACTGGCAGCACAAATTACATGGCAACCTCACATAGATAAAATGGTTATAAAGCACAGGCAAATTGTTGGTGCCCTGGTGAAAAAGCACAGAGCATGCACCAGCAAGCCGGTAGTGGCTACACTCCAAATTTAGGATTAAAGGCTGTAGGGACGGCCTTATATGGGGCTGAACTTTGGGGCTTCACAAGTATTTCAGAGATGTCTAGGACTGAACACAAGTTTTTAAGAAACCTGGTACAACTGCCGTCCAGTAACCCACTTCACCCCCTTAAACTTGACATGGGGAGAAAATCCATTGAGGACAAAGATAGGATCCACCCATTATTACACTGGAGGAGACTGATATCCACCCAAGAGCTAGCCCCCTACGCTGAAGCATTTTAAAGGTCAAAACTGAATCCGGCCATGCGGGAGCAAGCCCATTGTAAATCAGCCCCCAGTTTAACCGAAAAAGCAGATGTCTCGCGGTCATATACAGGAGTACAAAACTGGTTTACAAAGAACCTGTATGACCTAATCCCCCTAAAAACGAATTTAAAAATACCACCTAAAAAAACAAAAAAACCTCAAGGTTCTCACAAGAATTGCGGCAACTAAAAAAAGAATGTATAAAACATGAAAGGAAATGGAGAGTTAAATATGATGGCATGAGTAAACAGATCTACAAAGCAAATGATCTTGCAGAGAGAAATTAAGCAATCTGCTAACTCTTCAAAAGAAATCTATAATATAGTGAACATCTTTCTTAATCATAACACACATGAAACCGGACTTATGGCATCAACAGAATGATGTTAATCTCTAGATAATCACTTGCTCGGGAAAGTGAAAGATATCTATGGTACCCTATCAGGCCCACCAGACTATAGGGATAAAATAAATAACAGGCCAAGAGACAGCAACATTGAAACACCACTCACTACTTTCCGGCAACTGACCATAGAGGACGTCACGGCCATGGCCACTTCAATTAAATCAGGATCTCCACTTGACCCAGCTCCAATTGGCATCCTACTGAAGGGGGGGCACCACAATGCTTACTGCTTTGATGGATTTCTTTAATCTTTCCTTGAAGAGCTGCAGTGTTCCGGTGGAATGGAAACATGCCATCATCCGACCACTATTAAAGATACCCAACCTATATCCTGAGACAAAAGGGAATTATAGACCCATTTCCCTTCTGCCTGGTGTTAGCAAAATGCTAGAGAAATTGATCAACAGGTACATCATTGATCACCTGGAAACTAACAACATTCTTCACGCTACCTAGACAGGTTTCCACGTGGGCTGTAGGACAGAGACAGCTCTTCTAAGGGCCACAGAGGATCTGAAAGTGGTCCTGGACCAGGGTGGATCAGTGGCACAGATCCTTCTGGACCCGAGTGCCGCTTTCAATACAGTCTCCTATCCTACTCTTCTTCGCCAATAGGGAAAAGTTTGTATTACAGGGAAGGCCCTGAAGTGGTTGGCCTAATTTCTGTTTAAACGCAGCTTCCAGGTCATCGAGGGGCCGTTCCCCATCATCCAGCCATCAGCTGTACTGTGGTGTCCTGCAGGGCTCGTCCTTGAGACCTACCCTTTTTAACATTTATGTCCACCCCCTATCAGATATCACATGTTCCTTCGGTTTCAAGAAGGTATCTTGTGCAGACGATACCCAGCTGATTGTTACGCTGTCAGCAAATATGGACACTGTTTCCATAGGACTCAACAGCTGCCTAGCAAATGTGTCTGAGTGGATGGCAGCCAGCTGGTTGAAATTGAATGGTGAAAAAAAACGAGGTTCTGGTCTTAGGAAATTACCCAACGCTCTGGGATCCGATCATCTGGCCATATCCCTTAGGAGAGCGCCCATCCCCTAAGTCAGAAGTAAAAAGCCTAGGGAATACCTGGACCACCAACTAACTATGGCCTCCCAAGCAAAAAAGGTGGCTGGCAGCTGTTTCGGCCTTTTGAGAGCCCTGAGAAGGTTCTTGAAATGGCTCCCAGTAGAATCAAGTAAAATTGTGATTCAAGGTTGAATCCTGTCCCGCCTTGATTATGGCAACTTGCTGTACTTGAGCTGCCCAAAATCAGTAATAAACTCCATATTACTCTAAATGCTGCAGCCTGGATACTGTTAGGTATGCAGAAAACACAGGCAGGTGGCACTGAGCTCAAAACACTTCACTGGCTGCCCATAAGCTGCAGAGTACAATTTAAGGCACTATGGGCCAGATGTACGACCATTCACTTTTGGGAGTTGCAAATTGCGTCGAATTGCGACTCGCAATTTGCGACTCGCAAAAGTGAATGTACAACAGTGTCTCAGACACTGTTTGCGATTCACAATGGGGTCACAAATTGCATGCCTCATTAATATTCATGAGGCAAGCGCAATTTGCGACCCCATTGGGAATGGCTAGCACTCCCAGGGATGGTGGCCTGCTGGGGTCAGCAGACCACCATGTCTGTGACTGCTTTTTAAATAAAGCAGTTTTTTTTTTTTTTTTTTTTTTTTTTTTTTTTAATACAGCCCATTTTCCTTAAAGGAAAACTAGATGCATTTAAAAAAGAAAAATATTACTTTTCAGTTTCATGTTTTTAGGGCAGGCAGTGGTCCCTGGGACCACTGCCTGCTCTTAAAAAATATTTTCGCAAACACTCACAACGGGCAAGGGGTCCCCTGGGGACCCCTTCCCGTTTGCGAGTGATTTATCACCTACCTGAATTAGGTGGTAAACTGCGAGTGTTTTGCGGCCGCAAATGCGGTTGCAAAACAATCATACATTGCATTGAGACTCGCTATTAGGAAGTGACGCCCTTGGCACGCCCCATCCTAATAGCGAGCAAAAGACACACAATTGATGGACCGAATGCAGAACAAATCAAAACATTCACCCCCAGTCAAGAGATCTGGGTTAAATTTATCATTCTTTTGCTCACCATGCCACCCCAGTTTAGACCTGGCCATATGTAAATCAGTCTTGACCCTGTGCCTCATGGGAACAGTCCAGCCCGAACTGCCAAGCCAGGTCCTCCCTGGACCGGAAACAAGCATCCTAGGACCAGTTTCGGGGTTTCACCCCTCATCAGCCAGGATAGCTTGATTCCAGTGGCACCGTGAGCACAGGACCCACGTCTGGGCATACCTGGCGCACTTAGGGCGAGAAAGCAAAAGACACAATTGATGGACGGAATGCAGAACAAATCAAAACATTCACCCCCAGAGCCATGTGACTGGGGGTGAATGTTTGCATTGTCCAGCATTCCGTTCATCAATTGTTTCTTTTGCATATGTCGCCCTAAGTGGGAAGGGTATGCCCAGACGTGGGTCCCGTGCTCACTACACCACTGGATTCAAGCTAGCCTGGCTGCCCTGAAACCGGTCCCAGGATACTTGTTTCCGGCCCAGGGAGGACCTGGCTTGGCAGTTCAGGCTGGACTGTTCCCACAAGGAACAGGGTCAAGACTGATTTGCATATGGCTGGGTCCAAACTGGGGTGGTGTGGTGAGCAGAAGAATGATGAATTAAACCCAGATCCTTGTGACTGGGGGTGAATGTTTGCATTGTCCAGTATTCCGTCCATCAATTGTTTCTTTTGCACCTTCCTAATAGCGAGTCACAAACCATATCGTGCAAGTCGGTAAAAGGTTACTGACTCGCAAAATATGGTTTGTACATGGGGCAGAAAAATTGTGGTCGCAAATGGGCCGAATTCCTGTTTGCAACCGCAAAAAACGGTCGTACATCTGCCCCCAAGCATCTTACATCGGGCAAAGCATAACACAGGCCCATTTGTCCTGCAGCAAATGGCCACCCCCCTCATGCCAACAAGAACCTGCGATCAAACAACTGTGAACTGCTTTTTTGCCCCATAATCAAGAGAGCTAGAAGTGGGGGAAGGTCTTTTGCCTACCTCACGCCCAGGCTTTGGAACTCTCTGCCCATCAGCCTCAGAATGGAGGACAATTTTGTGAGGTTCAGAAAAAAACTTAAGAGAACTTTTCCCTTAATTCTGTCCTACTCTTTTTAACTCACTCACTCCTCTCAGGCCGACAACGCTTGGAAGCCCGATTTCGGGCAGCCATGCGCTTTACATGTTCTGGAGAAGAATAGAATAGTCAATATCAACAGCTTTCATGAAATATCATGGTTTAGCAATGTCAAGAAGCTGCTAACTTCTCTGAGACTGCAAGCTGCATGGAACACTACTCTCCCGGAACTTATCCCCTCGAAGGCGCAACTGAAGAAATGTCACTGGCCATGGGTAGTGCAGACTGAGGCAGAATCCCCCTCAAGAGGGTCCCTGACAAATGTGTTCTTAGATTTTAAGTCTATTAGTGCACTTGGGCCATACTTGGATTTTATCACAGCCCCTTTGGACAGATAATTGTACATTCAGTTTAGATATGGCTCTCTTCCCCTAAAAACATTATCGGCAAAATGGGCAACGAACAGTGCCTCATCCACTCTTTGCCCCGGTTGCAATTCTGCAAATGAAACGGTAGCACGTGTCTTATTTGCTTGTCACGCATACTCTAGTCCTCGTTCAAGGTGGATTAAGCCACGGGCTTTCAGACCCATCTACACGCCTGTATTCGCTGATTTCTCCATAGGTCAGTCCACATCCACCAGCTTTTCCCTGCAACGTCCCGCCCCCTGTGTGCTGCTCCCCATACAGTTCTTCCAATACACCTTAATCCCGGCACGCATCATTCTTGGCCATGTCAATTTCAGAACAAACTCAGCTCTACGATTGGCTCCTCGGGAGCTGAGCAATCCTAGAAGTGAGAGAGATCTGGGACAGGATGCTAGGAACGTATACTTCTTGCTGGCGCTATTTCACACAACCCTTCCCAGCCATAAACTTTGCAAAAGCACCTCAGTACCGGCGTTCAGCACCACCTACTTTTCAATGATCTGTCACAACTTATGAAGCCTACCCTCTACCCTCCACAGCCACTACAAACCGAGACCACGTCACACTGCTCCGCCAGTGAACCTCGACCGTGACTTGCGGCAACAAACGAACTTCCGCCGCTTGGGCCCACAATGTAGCGCCGATATTTTAAAAACACCCGGAAAGTACCTTTAACAGTGACCTACGCCTCAATCACCCCAGCCCACACACTTTGATAGTCATAAAACATGAACAGAACTTTGAAAACTGGCTTCAATCCTGTCATAGCAACAACCAATCCCGTCATGCAGACGTGAAGCCAGCTCGCCCTGTAATAATCATCATCTGCGGCACCATAGTGCCTAACTCCGCCTCCACGCTGATGAGGCACGAAGTTCTGGCATGAATCCATTCGAGGTGAACATACACACAGCAGCGTCACCCCAGCACCACGCACTCAGCAGTGACATCCCACAACACGTAATAAACAGGCAAGTACACACACACGGCCCAATCACGCAAGTGCACACAGATATGACATCTCGCCACACACACACCCCTCTACACACAATATTGACAGACATCCCACCACACACATGCAGGTAAATGCACAAACCAGCACACACAGCAGCGACATCCCACCACACAACTAGCCACACTGCAGTGGCCTTCCACAACACAAAGAAATCGCATCTCGCCAGGCCACACACACACTACACTAGAAATATTCCTCACACACAAACACAAGCAGGCAAATACACACACAAACCGACGCACACAATCAGCACATTGGCTAGGAGTGTGCCACAATCAGCACATTGGCCCCGAAGTGTCATCGTTGCACCTACACATACAGCAGTGATGTTCCACCGTACATTACGTAGAATGTGCATACACATGGCCCACTAATAGCAGAAGAATCCTTAGTGCTTTAAATGGGCCGGTACTGTCCGGTACGGAGTACCGGCACTCTTATTTTGAGAGTACACATTAAGGAGGCTCGTCGGAGACGCTTCTCAACAACTGAAGGATGTTATCACATGCTGGCCGCTTCTTGCATATCACACAGGCGCCGCGCCGCACGTACAACCATTTCTATGTGGAATAGATCACATGACACCTGCTAAACTGAATATGCCGTTTGATCCCCGGCACAACAGTGGGGGGAGGGGGGTCTCAGGAAAAGGCGTTCCAATCTCTCAGCTATAGCACACCATGACTGCCTTCTATTCTACACCACATCAACTGCCAAGCACTTCAGTCAGTTTGGGGGGGGATCAAAGCATCTGGGGTGCCCCGCGTCCCCGGAGGGGCAGCCCCCCTGCTGTGTAAGGGAGGAGGCGGGGCCCGTACAAGCAGCAACGCCTGCCCCGAAGCAATCTATTTCCATTCCTGAAACGAAGGTAAGAATTACCGAGCTGCTCTGCTCAAAGAAGCCATCTGATGCGGCTATTTTTAGCCTTATCAAACAGACACAACTGCTGTTAAGTCTGCAGAGAGCCTGACACCAACTGAACAAACATCCACAGGGGCAGGGGCGGCTCCGTCCTTACAAAAAGAGGTGTGTGCTGTCGCTTCAGAGCCTCTCGGCACGGCAGGTGCACAGCCCGACAGGCACGCTGCCATGGATTCTCCCAGCGCAGCGAAGCTCATCCCTGGCGCTTACGAACCCTGGCGCAGAGACCCAGGCGTGCTTCACGTGATGCAGGTGAATTCATAGAAAAAGGGAGGGGGGGAAAAAACATGTTGGAGGAAACCAAATAATGGAAAATCAGTTTTAAGGAAAGACGATTTTAAGGAAATATACAAAATAATCGAAAATTAAAGGAAACATTTTAAAAGAAAGATAGTTTTAAAGAAAAATATAAAATTATATTAACATTGGGTGGAGTTTAGGGGTAGTGAGGAGTTTTGGGGTTCAAGGTAGTGTGATGTTTAGTATTGAGGAGGGTTTTTTTAGGGGTCAGGGATGGGCGGAGTGAGGGTGCAGAAAGGGGTTTTAGGGTTGAGGGATGGGAGGAGTTTAGGGGTGGTGTGGTTTTTTTTGCTATCACGAATTGATGGACTTTAGGGGTGTTGAGGGCTTTTTAGGGTTCAAGGATGGGAAGAGTTTAGGGCTGGTGATGGGTTTTAAGGTTCAGTGATGGGTAGTTTGAGAGTGTTGAGGGTTTTAAGGGTTCAGGGAAGGGTGAAGTTTAGGGGGTAGAAAGGGCTTTTAGGGATCAGGCGTGGTGGAGTTTAGGGGTGTGGAGGGTTTTTTAGGGGCCTGAAATGCTTGGTGTTTAGGGGCTATGAGGGGTTTTAAGGGATCTGACAGAAGTTGTTTAGGGGTGGTGAGGAGTTTAGGGGTTGGGATGTGTGGAGTTTATCGGTCACGGATTGGTGTAATTCCAGCGTGGTGAGGGATTTTTGAGGGATCAGGGATGGGAGGAGTTAGGGGTTTTAGGGTTCAGGGATGGGTGGAGTTTAGGGGTAAGGGGTGTTTGGAGTTTTGGCCTAGTGAGGGGGGCTTTAGGGGGCAAGGATGGACAATCCATAGGGGCTGCGAGGGGGTGATGATGTTTGGGGTGCTGAGGGATAGGAACTACTTGTTTGATACTGTAAACAATATAAATCAGAAATAATGTCCCTTGAAATGAAGCACTGAAATAAATACATCTGAGAAAAAGGTCTCTGGAAGTAAGACCTGTAACCATTACATTTACACTGTCAAAAATAAGCATGCAAAAGCCAATTTGGGAAGAAGAAGAAAAAAAACTCGTTCTATTAGTCGAATTCTATGAAATGGAAAATGTCATTGATCTTGCAAACTTCCATTAATCAGTTTAGGTGAAATGGTTTCCCAGTAATGGTATTCCATGAAATTGCTTTTCTATGAAATTGCATACAGCCTGTGCCTTTATCTGCTGGAAGACTGCTATCAACGCAAGCCAGCCCTTTTCCTTTCTTAGAAGGTACAGCGACTGGGCTAAACCTTTCCCTTACATCCCGGATGTAATGCAGACTTGCTAAGAGAGAACTGTGTTAACACATGGAGCGATGCTGTCTGAACAGAGACTGTACAAGACGACCTTAAACGCCGATTCCCCGTGCCTGGAATCCACACCAGCAGCTCAGCGTAATCATTTGTAACTGGACTGTTGAATATTTCCAGTTTACGGGAGGGCAGCGGGGGCCTTACCAGATAGCGTGTATGGCCTCAAATTAGGCACTGCCATTGAGAGTAGAAACCCCCCCCCCCCCACGATCACCATTTCTGCCCCTACTGACCTATACTACTGCCATTCATCTGGGGTCACGCTTAAAGGACAGATGGATCATGGGAAAGACGAAGAGATAGTAACGGGGAAAGAGTGAAAATGGTGAAAAGTGTGGCCATAGACAGAGTGACAAACAGTAGTGGCATCTAGACTTGGTGGCAGAGAGGAAGACGCGTTGATGGAGAGAGTATAGGATGATACAAAGGAAAAATTACAGGAATAAATGCATACACAGTAAGAAAAAGGGACAGAAAATGGAGTGACTGAACAAAATAAAGTGACACATTGAAGGGGACTGACAGGGATAATGAGAGAGGACGACAAAGAAAGGGAGATAGTAGCAGGGAGGAAAGACGAGTGGTAGGGTGAGAAAGAGGGCACGGGAGAGTGGGTAATGGAGACGAAAAAGAATACAGTGACAGAATGAATAACTGAACGGGGAATGATGACAGATAGTGGCAGTGTGATAGCGACAGAGAAGAGAAAGTGGCGGGGGATAGCACACTGCATGTACTCACGCCTGTCACTCAGCGTTAGGTTTGTCACTGCTTCCAACACTCTCGCTAGGCCCTGTTTAATCTGCAGCTGCTCCACTGGAGGGCAAGGTCTGGATCACCCGTTCAGCACTATCCAGGGCCCTCTGCCTCCCCCTGTGCAGCATTGCTGTTTAAATAGTGTCAAATAATCCCCCGATCTCTCAAAAAGTTACACGTTGACATTCGGGCGCTGAATGGCGGTATTTAGCTCATTATAACAAATGTTAGCCACAAAACACCAAGCAATACCATGCTTGGAAGCAATCTTAACCAGGATGAATCCAAGATAAAAAGAAACTGTAAATAGTATTGCAATGGACAGAACAGACGTTTAGGCAAATCTTTGTGTAACTTAAATAAAAAAAAAAAAATTAACATTAAATTTAAGATACCGTAGCTTTCATTCAATGCATGGGCTAAAATGAGCGAAGGTGTGGGATGGAGAAGATACATTCAGAAAGCTCTGTATTAAACATTAAAGAGAGCGGATTTCCAGAGCAGTTTCATTTTCAGTAAATCATCCATTGCACCCACCTTGAAACAGGACCACCTCTGAGCTCGCACTGGGTGGCTGTCCTAACCAACACAAGTATAGGCCTTGTTTAATAGTAAATGGCGCTTTGGTAAGAGGTATATACAGTTACAGCCTGCATAAAACAGCGCGACCTCCACAGGAAGGGGGGGGGGGGGTAAAACCTCTACAAAAACAGCAACTGTAAAACATTTATCTACTAACAGTTATCCCAAATAACTCCGCCCCACAGAAGATTTTCTAACCTCAGAATTTCACCATTGCCTGTGGTGGGTTCAGATTACCACAGACTACGCCCACAGCGCTAGAGTGTTAAACTAAAAGGCGGACCGTCATGGTAAAATAACCCCCCCTCTCCCATCCCCCTCCCCCCACAATTCTGGGGATAAACGCCCTGTCTTTGTGAGAGCCTCTTAGAAGTAGAAAGATGTAACAATTAAAAAAAAAAAAAAAAAAAAAAATACTTAAAAAGCCCAAGAGTGAGACAATCCGACCCACTGCTACTCTAGAAATATTTTCTTTAAGAATCCTGGAATGCCTGGCTGCCGGGAGTAGAGCTGGATGGGGTGGTACAAACATTTTGAAACAGGCGTGCTTGCACAATCATTCTTTCCCCGGGGGATACTCACCTAGAAGGGAGTGCTCCATAAGCATGGTCTTTTCTGATATGCTTCCCCTACAAGAACGTTTTAGAATACTATAAAGTGACAATCTCCACTGGAAGATGGCTACATCAATAAGAGAAACACTAACCAGGCTTTAAATTCGACCTCTGACTCTTGGCTTAGGTCAAAGTACATTTCGTGCAATACATCTCAACCCAAATATATGACTAACAAATTACAAAGATCCATGGTGACCCTGGCTTGCGAAGGGTGTGGAAGGTCTTTGTTGTTGGAGAAACTAACAGAGGTTCTTGAAGAAGCCTAAAACAATTAAATAAGGGACAAGGACATTTGTGACTGGTGTGCAGTCCTTTGAGATAGAAACCAAGTGGTACTAGCTATACAAGCCCTCATTAATTGAGGGTTCTTAACTCATGTTGGAATTCCCAAGGTGTGTCTTTACATAGAGTGTTTTGGTGTTATAGAATAGGATAGATTGCCAATGTATAGGCCTCATGTCCACACTCCAAGTACCCATAGGTATTTTGTCGTTTTCTCCCACACATAGATAAATGTGTTCCAGCCCCTCTAACAGGCTAATATGCTCCAAAAGCGGAAGGGAGAGTCGCTGATGTCCAGGGCGAGTTGGGCTTAGAAGGTGGGCTCGAACTCCATGACTAGACTTATATGTAGCTACGTTTATCAGTTTTTGAGGATATTGTTGACTTTTTATTTATTTAATTTGACCAATAATATGATCATTTACATCTTAAAACATTTCATACACTCAGAACATAAAAATATTTAAAATTGTACATTACAATACATCGTAAAAATTATGTTTAAAAACAAACTGTCACAACAACTCGGGTTATTAAAAATATTGCCTTAAGTCAGCATTCTACGTTATAAGTTTAAAAGCAAAACTTGTTTCCAAGTTCCTGAGCAAGTATATATTAGAAACATTACATGGTTCTAATCTCTAGCAGCAAAGTGGTAAGCCCACGGCCAAGTGATGTACAATTTTATATCAAATTCTCAAGAGCATTTTTATTCATTTTTGATCTCTTCCACCAAGCAAAGAGGAGAAATCTCGAGATTGTAAACACTAACCACCTAGTGATATCGGACTTAAAAATACGTAGAGCATCACTGGGACGTTTGAAGGATAATAAACGACAAGCTGGAATAATCCAAGTTCTCCGGGAGTCAGTATAAGAGGGACAGAAGAAGAAAAAGTGATTAAGGGTCTCGGGAGAAGAATGACACGAAGAGCACACAGATGATAGATACATTTTCCCAGGTACTTCGTCTAAAATTTAACGGGAGAGCTCCGTATCTAAATTGAATATACAGAGCTCTTGCCTGGGAGGGTTCAATATCATCCATGAACATTTCGAGTCCATACCATCCTTTTATGTTTAAAAAACTAGGAGGTCAAAGTGCCATGTGCATAACCTTCGATAGTTTGTGTGTCCATATACTCCCAAAACCCTTTTTTTGAAAAGAGGAACCATTGTTTTTGTTATGGACCCCGGGTCCTCCCACAAACGCCCCAGCCCTAGTTTAGAAAGCCAATCCTTGTTGACTTTTTTCCAACAGGCTTGGTGCTCCACTCCAGCAACACAATGCCATTGTTGATGATAAAGGCTCTTCTCCGCTAAAGGGATTTATGCCCTTGGAAGAATTAGGTCCACCTTTTTACCGAAATGAGTGTAGATACTGAAAAGCATGTTGTGTCTTCTGTCTTGAGCAGGGATGTGGAATATTATAAAGTATCTACTGGTTCAAATAGCGAGATTCACCAGAAATCTGTGTGCTGTAAAAAAAAACATGTGTCTCATTTGGTGCAATGCAGTGAATTGACTAATTATGGCAGTGCTGTCTTTGTATCAGAGAGTCGATAAGCCCCACTTGTATTATGGCATTGTTTGGATTCTCACAAGGCTCCGATTATGCCACCTCTCTGATTATTCCAGACTGACTATATGAAGGCTTTATTTATATCAACTATCTGAATATTTGCACTCACTGCATACACAAAGGTCCTGTTTATGTACAGGTTCCATTCATGCCAGCTTTTTCATCACACTAAGGCTTTGAATATGCCAACACGTTCTTTGTGCAATTATAGTGATTATAGTAGGGTTCTGGATACGTCAGTGGTCCGATTATGTTCTTGCTCTCTTTCTTACCTTGTTTTTAGAGGAAGCATCCTTTGAATGTCAAAGGATTGGCAATTCAGTTTTAGAACTAGATGAACCCTGCAAAGTTTTCCCACACATGTGATTTATGCATCGGATAGATCTCAGAATATACAAGTTATCTCAAGAAGAGAAAAGAAAGCGCCGGGACCAAGTTGCTATTGTTCAATTGACAAGGAACACTGCACCACACAAGTTGCAGTGTGTAAAACACTGGAGCTCGCAAACTTGTGACAGGGATGTAATCCTGCTATGAGAACAACATAACTCAGTGTTGTACTGTCAGAGTTTAGTAACATTTACACAAAAGAAGTGGCGGCTGACACAATGAAGAGGTGGTGGACGGGTGGGAGTGGGTAGCGCGCGGGGAGTTAATACTAAAACTTTTTTTTAAAACACTTACCTGGAGCTGCGGCCGCCTCCCGCGTCGCACCTCCGTGTTCTCTTCCTGGTCCCAGGCTCTGGGCATACACTGCGGCAGGCTCCCTGTGCAACCCCAGCGCTGCTCTCATGCTATGAGTGCAGAGCAGGGATTGGTCTGAGCGGTCTGAAAAGACGCTCTGCTCAGATGAGGGAGTCTGTGGGGTTTCTCCAGCCGGACTGATCAATGCATCCGGGCTGGAGAAACCTAAGTGCGCATGAGTGTTTGGCTGGCCTCAGACAGCCCGTCAAATACACATCCCAACTTACGGAGTGCACATAGCACTCCTCCTCCCCCTCCCTGAACGCGGTGGCTTAGAGCCGGCAAACAAAAAATGAAACGATTTATGTAATCGTTTTATTTTTCACCTGCTGGCTTGGAGCCAGTGGGACGATGCTCCTCCGCCATTGTGGAGGAGGCGCCCCTGCACAAAAGTCGCTTGAGGATTCTCACAGAGTTTTTGCCCAAGCTTATCATAGTCAGCAGTGTAGCAAGGATGCCACGGGCTCTGGTGCAAGCAAGAAAAATGGTCCTTTAACGGCTGCAGAGGTAGTAAAATACAGCAATTATCAGGGTTCAATGTGCCCGTCAGGGCTCTGGGGCCCTAGTGCCAGTGCACCTCCTGCAGCAATGGTACCTATGCCCCTGATCACAGTGGAGAAGTCCTAATGAGAGCAAAGAAGAGCTGAAAAACAAGAATAATATATGGGCAGCCATGATAAACCAGCACTATCCATTGTAAGTGCAGCCTTGGGACGCTAAGGTTACAGCACCATGTATAGTCATTGAAGAGAGCTCATCATACTGGGAGTACAAAGACTGAGCTGAAGACTAGAGTCTATGGCCCACTGCCAGAGCTAAGCAACATTGACACAATCTAATGGTTGGAAATCACATAGAGCCACAAAACCCATCGCCATGGAGTAAATATAGCTTCAGTGCAAAAACAAGGGGGTCCAATTCACAAAGCCATTTGTGCTTGTAAATATATTTGTGCCAGTGGCTTGACATAAAATTGATAAGCTTTAAGAAAAAGGTGTGCTTTTACAAATTCATTTACTCCTACATAATATCACCCATGTCAACGTAATATTACGTCTGGAGTGACTCAAACACAAGGGTTGAGGAATGGCTCAGGGTCAGACTGATTTGCATATGGCCATGTCTGAACTGGGGTGGTGGAGTGAGCTAAAGAATGATGATGGATTAAACCCAGATCAGTTGACTGGGGGTGAGTGTTTGATTGGCTCAAACGTCTCCGTCCATCATCCCCTTTTGTATCGCTTTGTTCGCCCTAAGTTGGCGGGGGTATGCCCAGACGTGGGTCCCTTGCTCACTTTGCCACTGGATTCAAGCAAGCCTGGCTGATGACGGCTGGAATGCCAGAAACCGGTCCTAGGATGCTTGTTTCCGGTCCAGGGAAGACATGGCTTGGCAGTTCGGGCTGTACTGTTCCCATGAGGCACAGGGTCAGACTGATTTGCATATGGCCATGTCTGAACTGGGGTGGTGGAGTGAGCTAAAGAATGATGATGGATTAAACCCAGATCAGTTGACTGGGGGTGAGTGTTTGATTGGCTCAAACGCTCCGTCCATCATCCCCTTTTGTATCGCTTTGTTCGCCCTAAGTTGGCGGGGGTATGCCCAGACGTGGGTCCCTTGCTCACTTTGCCACTGGATTCAAGCAAGCCTGGCTGATGACGGCTGGAATGCCAGAAACCGGTCCTAGGATGCTTGTTTCCGGTCCAGGGAAGACATGGCTTGGCAGTTCGGGCTGTACTGTTCCCATGAGGCACAGGGTCAGACTGATTTGCATATGGCCATGTCTGAACTGGGGTGGTGGAGTGAGCTAAAGAATGATGATGGATTAAACCCAGATCAGTTGACTGGGGGTGAGTGTTTGATTGGCTCAAACGTTCCGTCCATCATCCCCTTTGTATCGCTTTGTTCGCCCTAAGTTGGCGGGGTATGCCCAGACGTGGGTCCCTTGCTCACTTTGCCACTGGATTCAAGCAAGCCTGGCTGATGACGGCTGGAATGCCAGAAACCGGTCCTAGGATGCTTGTTTCCGGTCCAGGGAAGACATGGCTTGGCAGTTCGGGCTGTACTGTTCCCATGAGGCACAGGGTCAGACTGATTTGCATATGGCCATGTCTGAACTGGGGTGGTGGAGTGAGCTAAAGAATGATGATGGATTAAACCCAGATCAGTTGACTGGGGGTGAGTGTTTGATTGGCTCAAACGTTCCGTCCATCACCCCCCCCTTTTGTATCGCTTTGTTCGCCCTAAGTTGGCGGGGGTATGCCCAGACGTGGGTCCCTTGCTCACTTTGCCACTGGATTCAAGCAAGCCTGGCTGATGACGGCTGGAATGCCAGAAACCGGTCCTAGGATGCTTGTTTCCGGTCCAGGGAAGACATGGCTTGGCAGTTCGGGCTGTACTGTTCCCATGAGGCACAGGGTCAGACTGATTTGCATATGGCCATGTCTGAACTGGGGTGGTGGAGTGAGCTAAAGAATGATGATGGATTAAACCCAGATCAGTTGACTGGGGGCGAGTGTTTGATTGGCTCAAACGTTCCGTCCATCATCCCCTTTTGTATCGCTTTGTTCGCCCTAAGTTGGCGGGGTATGCCCAGACGTGGGTCCCTTGCTCACTTTGCCACTGGATTCAAGCAAGCCTGGCTGATGACGGCTGGAATGCCAGAAACCGGTCCTAGGATGCTTGTTTCCGGTCCAGGGAAGACATGGCTTGGCAGTTCGGGCTGTACTGTTCCCATGAGGCACAGGGTCAGACTGATTTGCATATGGCCATGTCTGAACTGGGGTGGTGGAGTGAGCTAAAGAATGATGATGGATTAAACCCAGATCAGTTGACTGGGGTGAGTGTTTGATTGGCTCAAACGTTCCGTCCATCATCCCCTTTTGTATCGCTTTGTTCGCCCTAAGTTGGCGGGGGTATGCCCAGACGTGGGTCCCTTGCTCACTTTGCCACTGGATTCAAGCAAGCCTGGCTGATGACGGCTGGAATGCCAGAAACCGGTCCTAGGATGCTTGTTTCCGGTCCAGGGAAGACATGGCTTGGCAGTTCGGGCTGTACTGTTCCCATGAGGCACAGGGTCAGACTGATTTGCATATGGCCATGTCTGAACTGGGGTGGTGGAGTGAGCTAAAGAATGATGATGGATTAAACCCAGATCAGTTGACTGGGGGTGAGTGTTTGATTGGCTCAAACGTTCCGTCCATCATCCCCTTTTGTATCGCTTTGTTCGCCCTAAGTTGGCGGGGTATGCCCAGACGTGGGTCCCTTGCTCACTTTGCCACTGGATTCAAGCAAGCCTGGCTGATGACGGCTGGAATGCCAGAAACCGGTCCTAGGATGCTTGTTTCCGGTCCAGGGAAGACATGGCTTGGCAGTTCGGGCTGTACTGTTCCCATGAGGCACAGGGTCAGACTGATTTGCATATGGCCATGTCTGAACTGGGGTGGTGGAGTGAGCTAAAGAATGATGATGGATTAAACCCAGATCAGTTGACTGGGGGTGAGTGTTTGATTGGCTCAAACGTTCCGGTCCATCATCCCCTTTGTATCGCTTTGTTCGCCCTAAGTTGGCGGGGTATGCCCAGACGTGGGTCCCTTGCTCACTTTGCCACTGGATTCAAGCAAGCCTGGCTGATGACGGCTGGAATGCCAGAAACCGGTCCTAGGATGCTTGTTTCCGGTCCAGGGAAGACATGGCTTGGCAGTTCGGGCTGTACTGTTCCCATGAGGCACAGGGTCAGACTGATTTGCATATGGCCATGTCTGAACTGGGGTGGTGGAGTGAGCTAAAGAATGATGATGGATTAAACCCAGATCAGTTGACTGGGGGTGAGTGTTTGATTGGCTCAAACGTTCCGTCCATCATCCCCTTTTGTATCGCTTTGTTCGCCCTAAGTTGGCGGGGGTATGCCCAGACGTGGGTCCCTTGCTCACTTTGCCACTGGATTCAAGCAAGCCTGGCTGATGACGGCTGGAATGCCAGAAACCGGTCCTAGGATGCTTGTTTCCGGTCCAGGGAAGACATGGCTTGGCAGTTCGGGCTGTACTGTTCCCATGAGGCACAGGGTCAGACTGATTTGCATATGGCCATGTCTGAACTGGGGTGGTGGAGTGAGCTAAAGAATGATGATGGATTAAACCCAGATCAGTTGACTGGGGTGAGTGTTTGATTGGCTCAAACGTTCCGTCCATCATCCCCCTTTTGTATCGCTTTGTTCGCCCTAAGTTGGCGGGGGTATGCCCAGACGTGGGTCCCTTGCTCACTTTGCCACTGGATTCAAGCAAGCCTGGCTGATGACGGCTGGAATGCCAGAAACCGGTCCTAGGATGCTTGTTTCCGGTCCAGGGAAGACATGGCTTGGCAGTTCGGGCTGTACTGTTCCCATGAGGCACAGGGTCAGACTGATTTGCATATGGCCATGTCTGAACTGGGGTGGTGGAGTGAGCTAAAGAATGATGATGGATTAAACCCAGATCAGTTGACTGGGGGTGAGTGTTTGATTGGCTCAAACGTTCCGTCCATCATCCCCTTTGTATCGCTTTGTTCGCCCTAAGTTGGCGGGGTATGCCCAGACGTGGGTCCCTTGCTCACTTTGCCACTGGATTCAAGCAAGCCTGGCTGATGACGGCTGGAATGCCAGAAACCGGTCCTAGGATGCTTGTTTCCGGTCCAGGGAAGACATGGCTTGGCAGTTCGGGCTGTACTGTTCCCATGAGGCACAGGGTCAGACTGATTTGCATATGGCCATGTCTGAACTGGGGTGGTGGAGTGAGCTAAAGAATGATGATGGATTAAACCCAGATCAGTTGACTGGGGGTGAGTGTTTGATTGGCTCAAACGTTCCGTCCATCATCCCCTTTTGTATCGCTTTGTTCGCCCTAAGTTGGCGGGGTATGCCCAGACGTGGGTCCCTTGCTCACTTTGCCACTGGATTCAAGCAAGCCTGGCTGATGACGGCTGGAATGCCAGAAACCGGTCCTAGGATGCTTGTTTCCGGTCCAGGGAAGACATGGCTTGGCAGTTCGGGCTGTACTGTTCCCATGAGGCACAGGGTCAGACTGATTTGCATATGGCCATGTCTGAACTGGGGTGGTGGAGTGAGCTAAAGAATGATGATGGATTAAACCCAGATCAGTTGACTGGGGGTGAGTGTTTGATTGGCTCAAACGTTCCGTCCATCATCCCCTTTTGTATCGCTTTGTTCGCCCTAAGTTGGCGGGGGTATGCCCAGACGTGGGTCCCTTGCTCACTTTGCCACTGGATTCAAGCAAGCCTGGCTGATGACGGCTGGAATGCCAGAAACCGGTCCTAGGATGCTTGTTTCCGGTCCAGGGAAGACATGGCTTGGCAGTTCGGGCTGTACTGTTCCCATGAGGCACAGGGTCAGACTGATTTGCATATGGCCATGTCTGAACTGGGGTGGTGGAGTGAGCTAAAGAATGATGATGGATTAAACCCAGATCAGTTGACTGGGGGTGAGTGTTTGATTGGCTCAAACGTTCCGTCCATCATCCCCTTTGTATCGCTTTGTTCGCCCTAAGTTGGCGGGGGTATGCCCAGACGTGGGTCCCTTGCTCACTTTGCCACTGGATTCAAGCAAGCCTGGCTGATGACGGCTGGAATGCCAGAAACCGGTCCTAGGATGCTTGTTTCCGGTCCAGGGAAGACATGGCTTGGCAGTTCGGGCTGTACTGTTCCCATGAGGCACAGGGTCAGACTGATTTGCATATGGCCATGTCTGAACTGGGGTGGTGGAGTGAGCTAAAGAATGATGATGGATTAAACCCAGATCAGTTGACTGGGGGTGAGTGTTTGATTGGCTCAAACGTTCCGTCCATCATCCCCCCTTTTGTATCGCCTTGGTCCAGGCATGCTTAGCCTTGACAGTTTGTGAAAGTCCACAAACATCAATTTGAGGCAACATATTCCCATTCAAGAAATGATCAGAGATTTACTTCAAGCAAAGACTGGAGTAAATGCCTTTTCAGGCTGGGAAAGAGAATGGATCGCCCCCAAACTTTGTAAAGGAGTAGGGAAGGGGGTGCCTTCACAGGGAAAAGCATTTTCCCTGTGGAAAGGAAAAATTGGAGGATTACTCTTTTATCTCCACAAACACATCAAGTATTTGCATATAATCAAGCAGCATTCTGGGAGAATTGGCAATAGCCCAAAACTGGTAACATTTACAAATGTGTACATGTTTTTATTTTGGAAAGACTGTTGGCAATGTCAACAGATTGCAGCTTACTGTACTACCACATAGCACTCGCCCTAACAGTAAATGCATTGCATTAATGAAATCTACATACAACTTGGAACAACCTATATGTTTGAATGCATGTCATGCCATAGTATCAAAATATTCCTCTTTCTTCCAACTATGAAACTGAGCCCATAACCTTACAGGAGGGAGGAACAAACAGAAATGAACACGTTTTGCCCTTAACCCCAAACAATCTGTCCAGGGCACTGGGCTAAATGTATTCCAAACCACAAAATTAAGCCTAAAATCTGAATCCATGAGCGCCTTTTTAAAGGCAATGTCCTTCTTTACAATAATGTCCCAGGGAAAATAATTGTATTTGATGGAGTTGGAAAAATACCTTTAATTACATTCAAAAGGGAAATTAGTCAACGTTTTAGGTTACACAAAGATTTCACTACCTTCACGAATTTCACCCAACAGTAGTAACAGGTTTTAACAGAATAACATGGTTGAAAGTCAAGGTGGAATCCAGGGTTTGTTTGTTTGGATTAACACCGAGGTGAGCACAGATCGAGCTTTGCTACTGGAGAAGAGGTAGATTGCAATGCTATGGAAAAGTAATATTTCCCAACCTACAAACAAATGGACAGCTGGGTCCGTTAAGTGGACCGAGGTTGAGGCAACAATGGTCACTCAGTTGAGCATCACCCTCATGTGTTACATTTATTTTGAAGATAACTAAATATGACATTAGGCCACCTTGACAATGCCGCATAGTGTGAGCCTGCGGAGGGCATCCGAGTAGTAAACCCAGTGGAAACCTGGGAAATATAAGTGTCAATGTGGAGGGGACAGCAGTTTGCGCAAAAGTGGGGATCGATCCTGCCAGTGTGACGTTTCACTGTAAAAGAACCCCATGAACTTGGAATGAGTACAGGATTTAATGGTTCGATCTTTGCGAAGGGGGAAAAAAGCAGGAAATGTAGTCATTTGAAGAATATTGCGACTGTCCTTGGCCTGTCCTGGTGCTAATAATTTTGAAATGCACTAACCCATTCGGTACCTTTGTTTTAATTGACCACGTGAACGTGTATATTATGAACAATGATATATGAACATCACTGTGTTTAATGAATGTTACAAGCACATATGTTGCTTATATATCAAAAAAACAAAGAAATTATTTTAAAAGTAACTGAATTTTCATACATGTAGATATGATTTGTCCTATTTATCGGCCATTTAGGAATATAAAGTGGTGCAAATGATGATTACAGCAAAGTGATAGGTAAACTAGTCCCATTTTAGAAAAAAGTGAAGTTACATTACATTCATATTGATGCAGTGCAAATGCTACCCTTAGCCGTGCATCCAGGTGCTAAAAGCAGGCAAGCAAGCACAAATCTTTCAAATTGCCAACACGTTTCAACCATTTTGAAACTTTTAAGAAGCCTTCATTAGGACCAGAAAAGACCACAGTTCTGTAGATTTGTATGGTTGCTGTTTGTGGAAAGGCTTTGTATGAGAAATCTGCTGTGAATTAGGATTACTCTGTGTGCTGTTGCAGTTAGGACTATGGTACACATCAATATACTTACACCACAAACTGCTTTAAGGCAAATTAGGGGAGATAATTATTTGCCAAAGTATGATGAGGCAGTCTTCGAATGGATAGATTCCATAGCTCTATCTGCCAGACGGGAACAATTTCATAGCATGACTGCCATGTGGAGCTCTCTTCTGACAACCACACAAGTGTGCAAGATGGCTGTAGTGTTTTCTGATGTTAGTAAGTAGCTCTTTCTAGGATTGCAGCTCATCAGCTTCACATCCAGAAATGCTTCTATGAATTAACTACAAGAAGGAACTGTGGCTGAGGGTGAACATTTCTTCTACAGGGAGAACACTCTATAAAAACAGGTGTTAGCAGACTAGCAGACACCCACAAACGGTTACAACCTCCTACAACAATGAGTCTATATAAACAGTAATGAATGTATGCTTATTGTATATGTAATATAGCTAAACGTCACAACCAACGTTTCATTTCTTTCTCATGGATGCAATGAATGTTCACTGATAGTGGTTTGTCCATTCATTTGTTGTGCTTGCTTGCTCGCTCCTTTTAGTATTCATAAACCAGAAATAATTAGTACATATTAAGCCTACACATCAAAACATACTGCCCATTTTGGGAAGAACATGAAGGCAGTGAAATTAACTCTTTTTAAACACAACGTATTGAGCATTTGAAACGTAATGAAACATTTCAAGTTCTGCTGAATGCTAATTTTTCCATGCCCAGATATACGATTACTTCCTGGGCCCTCGGTACTACAGGGGCCTGCCAATGCTTGTTACAAAGATGTAAGTGCTAATCAGGAGGTCATGTGGCATCCTTGCTAATGATACCGTGTTTAAGCTCCCAACGGCATAGCGGATCTGCTGTCAAAAATCATTTTTAGTTGCGTGAGAGCTAGGTTTACAAACTCGGTGGGGCCGAGGACATATGAGGCTGTCTACCAACTACTGATTCCTTGCACAGCCTGCTCCGATACTGTGGCCCAAGTGGCTACCACCATAAGGGAATGGCCATGCACTCCCAGACCCCTGACAAATGCTAACCAACGAGTTCTCTTTATTCCATTGCAGGAAATCCTGCTGTCCGTGTCATTCTACCTATATTTTCACTGATGTACGAACTATGTAAAACTCAAACCCACACGAGAGGTTTTGGATACAAGCAGACATACAAATTCTATATAGCTAACCGTCTAAACGTCATAAGAAACAGAATGAAATAGTCTGTACTACATGAAATAGCAATGTGACAAATGAAGTATGCATTGCATTGCACAGGTGGGCCAAAAATGCATTTATTACACTAGTACTTTTTTCGACCTTGTGACAGTGTGACCGGCTGTGGCGTAGACGATGAGCCCCAGCGAACATTAACAGAGATCAATAGTCACTTCAAACGGGGAAATGCTTATTACATTCCACTGACAATCCATGAAACAAAATAACAAGAACATGTGTGCTGCAGCTCTTTATTCTCCAAACAATGGTCTTACATCTAAATATGGAAACCTAAAGACGTGGCCAGGGTAGTGATGGAGAGTAGTGAGAAGCAATGATGTGTTCCATTCATGAATCTTACAGCGAATCAGGCTCTTCGGAACAGTCATTAGCGATGTGCATGCTTTGTACTACACAGTAATATTCATGCTTGAGTGCCAGGAATGGGCCTAGAGAAGCGTGAGGCCCTTCAGCGAGCAGTGATGTGAGACAAGAGCACTGATGCATGCATCTCAGATCCATCATCCTGGATGGAAAGCCTGCTTATCAGCCTCTCAGTGAACCGGACTGGGACTGTTCTTATACAGCAGTCATTTCCTCCTCACCTCTGTACTTCTGTTTAGCTCATTCTAACCCCCTCTTTACCAAACTCCTTCTGTTCTTGTCTATACCTTCATTCTCCATCTTGTTTCATATATCAGTTATTTCCTCTTCACCTCTGTACATCTGTTTCACTCATTCTTACACCCTCTCTACCACTCTTTCTGTTCTCGTCTGTACTTTCATTCTCCATCTTGTTTTATATATCCGTCATTTTCTCCTTACCTCTATACTTCTTTTTACCTCATTCTTACCCCTTTGCCAAACTCCTTCTTCTGTTCTCGTCTATACCATCATTCTCCCTCTTGTTTCATATATCAGTCATTTTCTCTTCACCTCTATACTTCTGTTTCGCTCATTCTTACCCCTTTACCAAACTCCTTCTTCTGTTCTCGTCTATACCTTCATTCTCCATCTTGTTTCATATATCAGTTATTTCCTCTTCACCTCTGTACTTCTGTTTCGCTCATTCTTACACCCTCTCTAACACTCTTTCTGTTCTCGTCTGTACTTTCATTCTCCATCTTGTTTTATATATCCGTCATTTTCTCCTTACCTCTATACTTCTTTTTACCTCATTCTTACCCCTTTGTCAAACTCCTTCTTCTGTTCTCGTCTATACCTTCATTCTCACTCTTGTTTCATATATCAGTCATTTTCTCTTCACCTCTATACTTCTGTTTCGCTCATTCTTACCCCTTTACCAAACTCCTTCTTCTGTTCTCGTCTATAGCTTCATTCTCCCGCTTGTTTTATATATCAGTCATTTTCTCTTCACCTCTATACTTCTGTTTCGCTCATTCTTGCCCCCTCTCTACTTCACTCCTTCTGTTCTCGTCTGTTCCGTAATTCTCTCGCCCAAGTTCCCTCTTTTTGCCCGCTCCAATCACGTCTCTCATTTAATACCTCATTACTTAAGCTCTTCACCATCTCTTCCTTTTTTGTTCCCGCTATTACTCTTTCGAGCTCTCATTCCTTTAACACGTCCCTTCCAGTACTGTTTTCTGTCCCTGTGTATATTGTGCTCCCCTCTTTTCCACAGCATTGCCCTTGCTCCTCTATCTTGCTCATCCTTTCATTCCCTCATTCTAGCCCACTCTCTCAGTCTTCCTCTTTTTTGCCTCCTCCTTGTTCCACCCATCTCGTTCCCCCTCTCCAGCTTTTATTTTTTCAGTTTGCCTTCCTTTACCTTTCCTGTTCTTGCATCTCTTTTCCTCTGCACTCTCTTGGCCACGCCGGAACAGCTCATATCTTTACCCTTCTTGTGCAGTTTAAGGCAGTCTGATAGATCGGATGGCAGAAAAGCTGCACTCTTGACCTCCCCACTCTTAATTTCCGGCATGGCGCTAGTTAATGGGTTTATGAGGGTGATCAGTGAGAGCTAGCGAGGCTACATGAAGTGACTTCAGGAGCGTGTAACTATCAAAGAACCCTCGCTGCGCCCATATGAAGTGACGTTTAACAGAAGACCGGGATTTCGGCCTTGACAGCTTGGAATCTGTAAGGGTTATTGAGGGAGTCAGACAAACACGGGATAGGGTCGAGGCAGGGCCTTTGCGTTGCCTCAATGTGAACGAATGCAGTTTTATGTGAAGCTCATAACGGAACGTGAACTAAAGGGACATACAATGGTGAGCTATACAGCATTTGATTTGACGGGCTGTGAAGCTGCGGCTTTAACCAAGGTTTATTGTTTAACTCTGCACTTTAACTCCTAGACATCATCTTTCCCCCGAGGGAATCACGAATGCTAATCCACAGCCTTATCGTTCAGTGCTCCTTTAAAACAATATTTCGGGAAAAAAAAAACCGTTGCAAATTCTGAATCCGTAAAAAAAAAAAAAAAAAAAAAAAAAAAAGGCACACCCTTTATTCCGCTCACAACTGAGTTATGCACGACACACTGCAATTGTAAAATTATAGATCATAATATTTTCCCAAAAAGTCCCCAGTCATTTATAGGAATGAGTTTTTGTACAGCACTTACTATTACAGTGTTACACTTTTGTTGCAACAAATGTTCATCCAAAATGTACAAAAGGGAATGCCAGAAACCGGTCCTAGGATGCTTGTTTCCGGTCCAGGGAAGACATGGCTTGGCAGTTCGGGCTGGACTGTTCCCATGAGGCACAGGGTCAGACTGATTTGCATATGGCCATGTCTGAACTGGGGTGGTGGAGTGAGCTAAAGAATGATGATGGATTAAACCCAGATCAGTTGACTGGGGGTGAGTGTTTGATTGGCTCAAACGTTCCGTCCATCATCGCCTTTTGTATCGCATCCAAAATGTACAACATTTTATAAGGTTAATTTTTGCACCTGGCTCTTTCAGGTCTTTCACTTGCTAATATTATAGGAAAAAGTGTTTCTTTGTCTGGTGGCTATTATCTTCGATCTTCAACATGTTTTCTCAAGCATTCTCG
Source organism: Calotriton arnoldi (assembly GCA_963921515.1). NCBI lineage: Eukaryota > Metazoa > Chordata > Amphibia > Caudata > Salamandridae > Calotriton > Calotriton arnoldi. The sequence goes on from CAWUFW010000130.1 coordinate 2,192,700, forward strand.
GTAGATTGCATTTTGATAACCAAAATAACTCCCTTTTTTCATAAAAGTGGTAATCTAGAAAAAAATCGGCAATTTACTATACGGACGTATGACTCGCTCAAATGGGTAAGTAATGTGCTCAGCAAAATGGACGCTATTCCAAGAGCTGTTGCTGGCCAAGTATGTGTGGACGGTGTGTCTGGTATGTTGCTGCTGTCTGCAATTGCCGAACAGGAATTTTCGTGCTGACCACAGTGAGAATTCCGTCGAAAAGGATAGTAGGTACTGTCACCAGTGCAAACACTGTCAGGAGGGAAACGCCTGTTGCTGTCCGCAGTGCTGAAGCTGAATATGTAATCTGCTTCGCGGAAGCTGTATTCGCTGTCCTCGGTCCTGACACTGTAAATGTTGAAGAGCGCGCAGAGTGCTGTTATTAGTGCTGGACAGGCTCGTCTAAACTATCATTGTGTTTGAATGCTGGGCGGGGCGCACTGCTGGACAGAGGTGCTCCTGCTGCGTGTGTTCTCAGCAGGAAGGGAGTGTCGCCAGCGCTGTTACTGGCTGGATACGGGACTGTCCCCTCAGAGCTGCTGCCTAGCTGAAAGTGACACTAATGCGACCTGAACATGGTTATCGGCTGGGCGTTAGGCGCTGGTGAGGTGGTAATGTGGCGAGTGAAGAAAGTTAAGTGCAGTGCTTGTTTTGACGGTCTTTGGATGAAGTACTCTACAAAACCTTAAATGCTGCCTTTGGTTCTGATGTATTTTGCAGAGCGAAAACTGTTCCTCTTACACCAGGGTTTGGGTGCAGTATTCACCGGAGTAATTACTAGTGTGTTGGATTCGGTACTGCTGTAACTTAACTTTAATTGGTGCCATTGCAGTCTGGATGTTTGGCAGTGAGCGGACGCTATCTGGCTGGGGGGTACTGGTTGCTGGGCATGGGTGCCCTTGCAGTCTGGATACTTGGCAGCGTACGGGTGCTATTTGGCTGGAGGTGCTGGTTGCTGTGCACTGGTGCCCTTGCAGTCTGGATGCTTGGGAGAGAGCAGACGCTATCTGGATGGGAGTCCTCGTTTATGTGTATGGGCGTCCTTGCAGCCTGGATGCTTGGCAGTGGGCAGGCGAAATCTGGTTGAGGGAGCGGGGGAGGTGGTTGCTGTGCCTGGGTGCCCTGGCAGCCTGGATGCTTGGCAATGTACGGGCCCTATCTGGATGGAAGTGCTCGCTTATGTGTATGGGCGCCCTTGCAGCCTGGCAGTGAGCAGGCGCTATCTGGATGGGGGTGTTCGTTGCTGTGCATGGGTGACCTAGCAGTCTGGATAGTTCACTTCACAGTGAACATGCGCCATCTGGCTGGGGTGCTGGTTGCTGTGCCCGAGTTCCCTTGCTGTCTGGATGCTTGGCAGTGTACGGGCGCGGTCTCTCTCTCTCTCTCTCTGGGGGTGCTGTTTGCTGCACATGGGTGCCTTTGCAGCCTGGATGCATGGCAGTGTACGAGCCCTATCTGGCTTGGGGTGCTGGTTGCTGTATCTGGGTGCACACGTTGTCTGGATGCTTGGCAGAGAGCAGGCGCTACCTGGCCGCGGGTGTTAATTGCTGTGCGTGGGTGCCCTTGCTATCTAAATGCTTGGCAGTGAGGAGGCGCTACCTGGATGGGAGTGCTGATTGATGTACATTGATGTCCTTACAGTCTGGATGATTTACAGTGAGCGGGCATTATATGGCTGGGGGTGTTGGCTGCTGTGCCTAGGTGCCCTTGCTGTCTGGATGCTTGGCACTGTACGGTCGCTACCCGGCTGGGGTGCGGATTTCTGTGCCCGACGTTAAGTGCTGTCCAAGGTACTGGAACTGTCTCACTGTGGATGTTTGCTGTCCTTGGCGCTGATGAGGGCTAGATGAGTTTATGAGCAGGGTATTAGTAAACTGCTGCTAACTCAGAGTGAATGCTGATCAGGTTGGCAGGTGCTGCTGTGCTGTCGTGTGATGTTACCCCGATGTGGTCGAGACCCACGTGGGCTGCCATTTATGTCTGCTTGGCGCTGCGGTGGTGCAGGGGCTCCACTAAGCGCTGCTCTAGGACTGGACGCCAGGGCTTCATGTTTGCTGTAGTTGACGAGACTTCCTTGAAATATGCCCTCTATAAGAGCACCATTGGATACCGTTCTTACCCCCGCTACTTTCCCACCCAATCCCCTTCTCTGCGGTTCTGGTAGTTGGGACTCTCTAGGGCGTAACCCTAGCCCAAAGGGGTCACAAGGGAGCTGTGCACGTGGGGGGGGGGGGGGGAGGGAGCTGTGCACGTGCGGGGGGAGCAGTGCATGAGCTGGAAGCACCCTTGCGCTTTACCCTTGTGCTCGGGGCACTCTTGGGCGCCCAAGACAAACCCCGACACCCGAGGCACAGTTGAGTGCTGCGCAACCCTAGTACCGGAGGTTCACCAGTGAGCTGCTCTGGTAGCGGCAGCTCTCGTGGGCGGTACCGTCACACTGGAGGCTCGCCTGGCTATTATCCGGGAAATAGGCGGCTAAATTGGGCGCTCAACAACCCTTCATCCTCACACTGCCAACACAGGGAGACACTCACCGTCCGCAGTTCGTGGGTCCGGTCTTTCATGTTTCCGGTGACAAGTCCGGAACGTCTCTGTCCGGCTCGTTATTTGAGTGAAATGCGCGCCCGTTATTACTCCTTTAACGGGCGTATTCCGTCCCGTAATCACTGCGAGTAGGACCGCAGCTTGTGGCACCAAGGTGCTCACGGCCAATGAGATAGGGAGAGACATATTTCGTTCCGAGTACGAAAGTGTGGTGATCTTGAATTGGCCAGAAGAACTCTTGTTTGTATTGATTGGTTGCATGAGGTCTTATCAGTTGCTCATTTGTTCTAGGCCTCACAGAATGCTGCTTGGCTTGGGATTGGCTGGAAATACGCTTATCTGTTGTTTATTGGCTGTGCTGTTTGCAGCACACGCACGTGCCACCAAGTACAGTAGGCGGGTTCTCGTGACAGGAGGTTCGGAGACGCTGATTCTTTGGGCGGTAACTCTGTTTCCCCCCCCCCAGTATGTGAGCTGAGTCTGTGCATTGCCAGATAGGGATTGCCTGATGGGAGTTTCAAGCGAACAGAATCTGGTGCAGGAATCAATATGCATGTTTATACAAACAAATGGAACCCCTATCTCCTATACTAAGCTGACAGACTTATTTGCGTTTCTGCAGAAGAGTTCTTTGGTTTCTCGTGTGCTCTGCCAGGGGTTCCTTTAGTTGCATGTTGCCTTACTGCTCTTAAACATTATGTTAATTTCACTGTATTGACGTACTTTTATTCAGATTTTTAATTACACACAGTGATGTTCTTTATTTAGGGACGGTTCTAAAAAGAAATGCGTAGTAATACACGAATTGCGGAAAAATAGAATTAAATAGGAACATTACAGTGAAATATGTAAAGGACATGAACATGGAGTAGTGGACCTAGAGCACGTAGAAGATGTCTAGGTGTAATGAGACTGGCAAAGCAGAGGTGAAGCTTGGCGAGGGCTGGCTGAGAGCTTGTGAGGGCCAGCTAAGGGTCTGTGATAGCAAGTCGAGAGTGTTTGAGACTTCTAAAACCCACTCAGGCACCAGTAGTGGGTCTTCAACAGGCACTGAAGCTAGAGGAGTGGGCTTTAGAGCAGGCTGGAGGTGTCTGGGGATCAGCAGAGGGCAGGCTAGGGGTTTTCTTGGCTAGGGGTTTACGGACGACTATCTAATGTCTGAGGTCGGCAGAGAGTGTTTGATGAATAGGTAAGGATGTTTCAGGGTTGAGGGTATGTAGGAAATCTGAAAGTAGGTTGTATTTCTGAGGTCCACCTGAGGGATGATGAGGTAGATGTAATGACGCCAGAGGACTTTAGTATGAGCACAACATTTTTATTAGACTTATCTCTACGAGCATCTCCACAGAAGGAATTTACAACTATTACTTTTTTTTTTTTCTGCAAAGTTTTATATAGCGCTGGCTAGACCCGTAGGTATCAGAGCGCTTTACATGAGGATCAGCAAGTTAAAGATTACATAATTACTTCAGTTACAGATTAAAAAAATCAAAATATCTTTATTCGATTCAGACAAAGTGAATCATAAAAGAGTACATGCACTTAAAATTTCTTAAAACAAATACATACATATAAAATTCATTGGTATCAAAGAATGAAATAGTGCAGTTCACATTTCAGCCAAGAGATCATAAATCAACACTTTGCTACTATTGTTTTCCTTCTTGCTTGGGTCGCCCTAAGAAATCTTGCAAGTACCACACACGTGTACAGACTGGGGAGCAATTGTAAGTATAAAAAGGCAGGCCTGCATTGTTTAAAATTTAGTGATTTCAATAAAGGTACAATAAAAAAACTTCTCAGATCCTTATAGAATTTACCAAAAGTCCGATGTGCATGGTTGATTGGTTTGATACATTATCACATGGGCAACGTTGTAAATCTTTTGACCAATCATTAGGGTTTGGGAAACTTATCAAGCGGTGGAAGATGTTTAGTCTAAAACGAGTTAAAACAAATCGATGTTGTGCATTAAGAACATTAAAAGGTATGGTTGCATGGAGAAAGTAGTCAGGACCGTTTGGTTGTGTTTCACAGTTGTTTTGCCCAATTCCACGCATAATCGCAGATCCGCCAGATGGTTTAGAGACTCTATTTTTAATCCTTTCCTCGAGATGTTTAACAGGGATTCTGGATGCTCATAGAATTCCAAACGGCCCATATCTGTCAAAGAATTCTTAATAAACTTTAGCCAGGGGATCTTTAGGGCCATTTCAGAGTCATAGCAGTCCTTGACTATGGCACGATTCAAGGCCAAATGTTCCGAGGTCCATATTTTGTGCCATAGCAAGAGTGGTTGAGTCCTTACCACGTCTATTAGGTAATTAGTCCCCAGCTCTGCGTGACATACATAGTTTGAGCAACTCGAGGGAAGTGCTAAAAGATTTAAAAAAAACATATTTTCCACCGTCTGTAATGGTTCAACGTTAGCATAACCCCAGATGTCCGAGCCATACATTGCAATAGATCTACACTTTGCATTGTAGATAGATAGCATTTCTTTAAGTTGTATGTTCCCCAATTTCCTAGCAAAATTGCGAAGTGCTGCAATCGATCTTAAAAATTGCAATCTTCTGGATTCAATTGCACTTTTCCATGTACATTCGCTATCAAATAAAATACCCAAATAAGAAAATGTTCGCGTTTGGGGTAAAATTTCCTTACCTAAATGTATATTCCGGCATTTCGTCCCCCCACCCATTTTCATAACAAATGTCTTGTTTGTGTTAATTTGTAGCCCTAGATTTTCCATGAACAGGGTAAATTTTTCAAGAAGACGTTGCAGAGCTACAGGAGTGCGTGCCATAAGAACGGCATCGTCCGCGTAAAGTAACACCGGAATTGGTCGCTGTTTTACTTGCGGCATATCCGCACATGAACTAGCCAGAGTGTTACCCAGATCGTTTATGTAAAGATTGAATAGAAAAGGGGCAAGCACACACCCCTGACGAATCCCTTTTTCTATTCTGAATGGGCGGGTACAGTCTCCTTTAATGCCAAACCGTACCCTAGCATGGCTGTTCGAGTACAGTTGTCTTAAGAGGGCAATAATTGCACCGTCAATACCCATTGTGCTCATCACTGACCATAATTTCTCATGGATAACACAGTCAAAAGCTGACGACAAGTCAACGAATACCGTGTACAGATTACTGTCTTTAATGCGTATATTAAACCAAAACGAAGACAGAGCACAAACCAATAGTAAAGACTGACCACAAACAGTCAGTAGTGTTTTTTAATAGAAAAAGAATATAATATACACCGAAACAATCAAATTAGCAAGAGCATAAAAGTGCTTACTCATATTTTACAATGTTGCCACGTAGTTGTCATAAGATAATAGCCGACACGTTTTTCGTCGCAGATCGACTTTCTCAAGGCTTAACATTTTTTAATCATATAGTCCTGAAATCCAACAGGAAAGAGGGCTCAAACAACGTACTTCAAAATATAGTAAATTTGCCGCTTGTCCATAAATACCGAGACCTCTACAAAGTATCGGGTAGGTCAAAAGGTCGCAAAAGGCCGTCTTTATTTCTTCAAAATTGACGCAACAGTCGCACACATCTGTATCTGTTCTTAGTGCTCCCTCTTCATTCGTTAAAACCTACATGCGTGAAAGGTCCATCTCCCGTAACAAGTTAGTGCGTATATACTTGCCCAGTAACAAGTTCAAGTTAATCGCTTGCTCATTAGTGCCAATGCCCTGGCGGAATCCATATTGTAAATCAGAGATCCTGTTGTTGCTGTCAGCCCAGCTTCTTAACCTAACTAAAATTATCCGACCCACCACCTTTACTAATGAGTCGAGTAAGGAGATCGGTCTGTAATGCGATGGGCAGTTACGGTCACCTTTTTTGAATATGGGTACAATTTGAGACTCTGCCCAAGTCAAAGGTAGCCCCGTACATTGGTAAGATCTAAAAACGTTAGTAAGAAGGGGAGCCCAGAGATCGGTATTAGCTTTGAATAAATCGATTGGAACACCATCTGGCCCAGGAGCTTTGTTTCCCCTACTAGATCTAATAGCAAGTGAAACTTCTTCCAAAGTAAAGTTTAGAGCGGCCCAGTCAGGTGTGGGGGCAGACACCTGTATGGCAGCCTCGTCACTTAATATCGGAAGACAAGGTGCCACTAGTTGCATTAGATGAATAAAGGGCAGAGAAGTGTGTTACCCACTCTTCCTCGGTTACAGCAATCTCAATTTTAGGTGTATCATAGTTCATGAGGAAAGGGGAGTTGACCACACGCCAAAATGCTGTGCTATCGTTACAACTGCTAGCCTCGTGCAATTTCTCCCACATATCCCCTTTTAATGTTTTCTTACGTTTTTTTAAAATGAGCCTATATTCCCGCCTCCAGTAATGAATCTCCTCCGTGTTTCTAGGGTGTTTCTTCAGTGCTCCTATAAGTTTTTTATGGGTCTTGCCACATGCGTGGTCGAACCATCCCTTCCTGTGTTCTGAACCTGCCTTCTGCCGTGATGATAACCCTGCCTTAATGGCGCCAGTTATTTGTTCGAAGAATTTTGTAATATCGATAGCCTCCTTTGTGTTATCCAGACATACATTAAAAGCGCTTTTATGTTTCTGGATTAAGTTCTCTAAAAGACAGTAGGATTGACCATCGACCAGCGTAGGCCAAATCTGTTGTTACAAGTGAGCTCTAAATTCTCCGCAGCATAGGTACGGCAAGAATCTCTCCGCTCATTTACTGATCCTAGATTTAACGAAAGGCTCTGGGGATAGTGATCACTTAGGGCACAATCATGTAAGGTAAAATTGTCTATGTAAGATGAGTAGCGGTTTGAGAAGAGCAAAAAGTCAATAACACTTTTGCCCATAGTGCCGTCAAAGGTACAATGCACCTCAGTTGGAAATCTACCAAGCTCATTACAGTAACCTAGATCATATTTAAAAATGAGCTCGTTGAGCTTCCTACCATACTCAGAGTGTGCAAAGATTCCAAGTATAGACATAAGAGAAAGATAGAGGGAAGGAAACATAACGGGGAGGCGAGGAAAACAATGTCAGATGTCCGGCTGGGTAGGTGACGGCCGAGGGGGTGAACCAGGGCCAAACTCCTCTATAGCTGCATAGGACAGCTCCACCGGGCATCGGTCAAGGTTGTTCGGACTCCGCGGTGAGAACAGACAGTCGAAAAACATGCTATTACACGATAACATAAGTTATTTTCGCGTTACGTAGCAAAGACAAAACGTCTTATGTGGAATGGAAGGTAGAGGGGGAAAGGTAAACAGGGGAAAAAGGAATGCAGATAGCATCAGGCAGACCAGAGGGGGGAAGGGACTTCAGGGGACACAAGCAGTCAAAGTGAAAGATAGACAAGACCGTGAAGCACCGTTAAAAACAATGTCCGATGTCCGGCTGGGTAGGTGACGGCCGAGGGGGTGAACCATGGCCAGACTCCTCTATAGCTGCATAGGATAGCTCCACCGGGTAACGGCCAATGGTACTCGAGTTCAGCGGTAATTACAAACAGATTCGGGTTTTCGCCCATGGGGCGTCATCATAGTTCAATCGAAGGCATCGGTCCTGGTGTAATTGGGAAACACCCTCCGCTTCGTCCTCCCACTAGCCTAAGTCTGTAGATTGTGGGACAACCCATCGTTCTTGCCTTCAGGCCTCTAGTCTCTAGATCTAGGATCAAGGTCAGTACGTGGGGGAGCCCCACCGCGTCTCCAGGCTGAAAGCGCCCGAGCCAGAAGTAGTCCGTGTGTCCAGGTCAGCCACTGAGCTATTGCGCCCTCAGGAGTTCCACACTTGGGCACCACACCATTTATGCCGCTTTTTTCTGTGGCATAAGGGCTGTGTTGTAGGCCTTCCTCTCTTGGGCGGGCAGCCCCCCTCCGCTTTGCGGCCCCTTTGTGTAGGCTGATGCTGAGTAGTGGCTGTCAGGCATGAGCCGAGTCAATGGTGGTCTTGCCAAGTTCAGCCTGAGGCGGCCATTTTAGGGTCAGGCGGGTGGTATAGCTTTGTTTGTGGCAGCGCGATGTGCATCAGCCTTTTCACCTTGCACTTATGGATGAGATGCTTCAGATCTATGGCTTTCTATGTCTGTCCCCCAGACTAGTAGCTAGTGTATTTAATTGTTCCCCTATCGTGAGCGAGACCTCCGCCTGGATGCCATCTTGAGGTCTGGCGCCACTTCCAGCCTTCCACCCAGCTTAGGACTCATATGCTCCCGGTGCGGTGTTGCTTAGTGCAGGGAGTCCGCTCCGCCTCATTTACCGGGCCCCTCTCACCTCCTTAGCGCGTTGAGTCAGGCGAGGCGCCACAACGTCGTGAAGCTCTGCTCTGGGGCCGCGCGCCCCCTCAGCCGCGTGTGCACTGCATCGCAGGGGGGAGCCTCTCGGCGGAGTCACCACTATCCTCGTACCGGACCCGCTGCTCGGATTCCTTCCCCTCCGCCTTGTCTCCGGTCTCGCAGTGGCGGCTGAGACTTAGATGCACTCCGGGTGCCTCGCTGGAAGGATCGGCCGCGCCATCTTGGGCTTGCGCTCCGCTCCGCATCCTGTCATGGATCAGCTCACGCTTCCTTTCTGTCCAGCACTGTTTTCAGCATAATGCTGTACAAGTAGGCAGCCAAAAAACTAACTGAAGCGGTACCAAGGCGCATAGCTAGCGAGCCCTGCAGCCGGAGAGCCGCGAAAGCTGATTGCTGCGCGGTCTAATCCTGAAGACTGAGGCATAAAGACACTGACAGCTCCTGGCGAGCAGAGTGCTCCACTCTATTGTACTCACTGCGGATCAGACATGCAGTGTATTGTGTCTCCGGTTGTGTTTCCTTCAGCACACACCTCAACGCTGTAGCGATCGCCGATATTGTGGCTCAGCACGGTGTCTCAATAAAGTTATATGCTTCGCCATTTTCTTTCGCAGTATACTCGGCGCCGTGTGTAACCAATGCGGGTCATAAAAGTACTTAACATGTCAACGTTCTAAGAACAGCGCATGAGGTCTTTACGTGCACTAACACACAAGTTAGTGAGCAGGGATAGAGAAACACCACAAGGAGCAAGGCAGACAATCGTATCAAGGTTGGCTTTTTGTGATAAATAAAGTAACACAATATTACAACTCAGATATTACTTCTTCTCCTTCTCTTAGAAGAAGTTAGTCAAGCAAATAACTGCAGGGCATACCAACATTACCTGAGGAACGCTCCTTCAACTCAGATTGGCAATTCATATGACCATCAGAACAAGGAACAGAGACTTTACATGGTGAGGCAGCATTGAGGGAAAATGGTACAGTGGAATCAATATTGGAAAAAGTGGCAGCATTACTTGCTGTCTTGAATGTAGGTACATTGTTGTCAATTTTGGTGACCCATGCAGATGGTGCTTGGCGTGAAGACACACACACAGCACAAGACGCATTCCACCAACAAATATTTTCAAACTTTAAGTAGAACCGATGGTTTTAATTCCTCTCATAGCTTTAACAAATTTGTCACCACCAATCTTGTTATATGGGCGTTTGATTCTCACTATGTCCCCAACACTTATGTTGGCTTTGGCAACCACCTCCCTCTGCTCCTAATAATGCTTAATTTGTTTAGTTTCAACCATATTCCTTACCCTTTCCTTAACATTATGCGGTCCAAGTAGAAGTGTTCTACATTTCCTTTTGAACCAAAACTCTGCCTCTAAGCAACTCATACAGTGTTTTGCCTGTAGTATTATGACAAGTGGTACAATACACCCATAGACGGGTTCTCAAAGCATTTTTGACAGCCAAGATAGGAATGGGTGATATGAGGGCAGTGGCGCTCAGAAATGCATACACTTGAAGTATCAAACCGAGTTTATATGTTTATAAATGGTCTTTATATGCAGTGCTTAAAGAGGGGGAAGTCATTCACCTCACTCCCCAATGAACAATGATCATGCAAATCTCTAGCACACACTGGTTGAAGTAAATAAATTACATTAAGCAGTCAATAATTGCACATTAAACCATATGTTTTTTCCCGTGATTTTATTTCTTTTCGTTATTCTTTTCATCTCTTTTGGGTTCTTTTTTATGTTTCTGCAGCCAACACTTGTTTCGCCCTATCGGAGATCACCCAAGACTTCTTCAGAGCTACAAAACAATAACAGTTGATGGATAAATGTATGATTGCGGAAAAGGAAGTATTCAAATCTAGAGGCTGCCCCAAGAAATGGGATAAACAATGGGGCAAATGGAACGCATACCAGGGGGAGATATGTATCTCTTCCATTGTGGAGATGGAGATGGGGGATCAACATGGGAATGGTCATGAGTGAACAAAATACCGGAGGGGACTAATGTGTAAAATTGTAAATGTTTTAAAAAGATGTGTAGAGATGACAATAATATTGTAATAACTGCATCTGTGGAACTTGCTGAAATTAATAAAAACATCTTAAAAAAAAAAAAACAACAGTTCACCCTCAACATGAAGTCGATAACCCACATATTTAACACAGCATTGTAGTTCAATATAAGGCAAGTTCATGCATGGTTGCATAGAATGGTGGGTGTGTGTCAGCACTATTCACCCATGGTGAAAACCCCAAATGAAGTCAGCCTATCAATTCAGAAAATTGAAGTGTAGACATAAATTGTCCATCCATTCCGACTCATAGGTGGTGTGGTGTCCCTTCACGTGCAAATAGATCATCACCAAATGGTGTGACAAAACTCACAAGTGCAATCTCAATCTTTACTCTCAGTAGGGTGGGTTGATATCGTGGTCTCAAGTACCTGTGTTCAGTTATTTGTAGACCAAATCAAATCCAAAGTATGTAATAATTCCACTTGGTTGAACGTGCCTGTGTATTGGCATGTGGGTATCCTGATTTTTTTTTTTTTAGACCAGATTGAGTACATAAAAAAACGTGTAAACAATTGTCACAAGCTAAAACACACCAGGGTGGTCAATAACAATCTCACAAATTCAATCATAATGGTGTGGAATATCAATCTATGGTGTTAGCACTCACCGCAACAGAGTTTTGAGTATTCCCCCTTGTCCTTCCCTTAGTCAAGCCAATCTGAAAATCCCCAGATTCCTTGTGAGATTCCTCTCTCCAGATATACTTAGCGTAACCTGTTAGTTATAACAACAACAGAATCCAATCAATGACAAAACCACCAAACCGGAGAGTCTAGCATGGCCAGTAAAGCGTACCATGCTTACCTGCAAGGCGCATCGTATATGCGTGGAAGGCAGGTATTATAACCACCATATCGAAGCTGATACGGCCAAATCCCTGCATCAGTAAAATACAATGTATAAATCCTCGTATTAGTATGCACACAATCTGTAAGTAAATGAAAGTATACACCATTAGCCCTAATTGAATACCACACAATCCCTACAGGAGTCAAAGAGGTGTCTAACCCTAATTCCACTTGCAATTATATGTATGCATATAATCAAATGCAAAAGCACGATGGTTGAATTATTCATTCTGTTCACCATTCTTGTAATGCTGGTAACATTGTTTTGCTCCATTCTATTAATCAGTGCAGCACACAGATTTTACACAAGAATCCAATTGCTTCAAACAATGTTTGAAATGTCAATTTGACTATTTCTTGTATCCCACTTTGAGCATGCCTGAGTTATTAACGAAAGGATAGAATCTGTTTCCATGATTTCCCTGGGGAGTCAGGTTTGTCATATTCTGAGGTTGCTCAAACCATCCGGTACCTCGCAGGCTTTATGGGTCCAGATGGTGCACTGTGATCTAGCCAGAACTAAGGTCAGCATATCCTGATGGTGTGCATGGACTCAGTCCTGCATAGTTTTGATGTTTATGTTATTCAAACGAACAGTTTTACTGAAATAGTATGTACCGTACAATGGCAGATATGGTTTTCCGTATAAGTGGGATCTGAGCAAGTTGGAGTCTGGATGAGCCGAGGTGTCTGGAAGGTTTGTGAATTCAGATGCGATTGTTGAGGTATGCTGGGCCAGTGTTATGTAGTGCCTTGAATGTGTGAGTGAGGGGTTTGAATTGTGCTCGTTTGTGAATGGAGAGCCAGTAGAGCTACTTCAGGTGTGGTGTGGTGCGAGTGCCTCTGGCTTGTGTCTACCTGGATACCCTTTATCATCAGATGGGGCTTATAAGTATATTTTGGTGGCAGTGGATTCCTGCTCTTGATTCATATGGGTATGGCCACAGCGGTCAGCTGACACCCACACTGTTATAAAGGATCTGCAAGTATTTATGGGGACAAATGCAGTAGGCACACTACATTCTGACCAGGGTCCGGCGTTTAGCACTAAGGCTTACAAAGAGGCCATGGGAAGTTTGAGTGTGACCCTGCGTTATTCCTCCCAATACTATCCTGAGGGAAACGCTGTTGTGGAGAGGAAAAATCGTGACTTAAATCAGTCTTTAACAGCGAGGGTACTAGTCTCAGGTCGCAGTTGGGCCTATCATCTTTATGGGGTCCAGAGGGCATTGAACAATCTGCCTAGAAAATCCCTGGGTGGTCGGACTCCCCATGAGATCCTGGTTGAGGTAAAGATGCGGGTCCCAGACTTCGACAGTCCCAGCACAGTGGCAGCGGAAACACCATTTGATTTAAATGAATGTCTGGCTATTTTACAGGAACTGAACAGTTTACGGGACAGACAAAGCAACGTCCAAGTGAAACGCACCACCTCTGGTGAAGTGATGGAAGTACCGGCAAGGTCTGGCTGGATCCCGAAGATTGGGGATCTGGTCAGGGAGAGAATTGTGGACAAGAAAGAATTTGAGCCCTCATGAAAGCTCCTGTACCTGTCCAGGCTGTTGAAGGTACCAGAACTGTACTTCTTCCTCCTCTTGCCGGTCACAAAGACAAGAGATTTTTCTCCATTGATCTGATCAAACCACATTATGTGGCTGATTTTCAACAGTAAGCCACGTGGGCTCCTGTGTAGTTACCTGCCTTCTCTTGCTACGATACAGGAAGTTCTGATGGAAGCTTTAATAACTGGTGAAGCATCGTCTCTCCAGCATCAGTTAACAGTAAGCAACAACAAAGTATCCCTTATACCTGTTACTGCAACAACAACAACAAATGTACAATCAACTAGTACAGAAACACAGATTTCTATTCGGAATCCTGACAAGAATGCTGTCTACCACAGATCAAACCATCTCCCAGTTCTACCAAACCTGCTGGGCTGCCAAAAATAGATCGGACTGCCTCTGGTTACTTCATCGACTTTGATGGCTTCTCATTGGATTCATCTGATCCACCACCGCCGCCACCTCTACTGTTTCGGCTGAGACTGCGTGTTTTCTATCTTTTTGGGTGAAAAAGACATACTTTGTTTCTCCGTGGTTACACTTTTGGATTACAATTGGGTTACTTATTCTGGTTGGTCCTTTTGATTGGTTTGGTGACAGTCTTTTTCCTGCTTCTAAATGGACACTATCTCGCAGAATGCTCCGTAGTACAACTGGTGAACTTTGTTCTCAAACCACATTAGCCATCACACCGAGAACTAAGACACCTATCCCTGGTGAACATTTCAGCAGTTCCAGTTCCTGATGGGATTGTTTGGGATAGGGTATCGTATGATGTGTATGGCCCCACTGAACTTTTACAAATTGCATATTTGTTTAAACTTTCTCTGGATTACTTTGTCACCCCTTGCACTTTCTCTGATGATTGGAATGTAGATACAGTACATGAAATGCTAGAAGATCTTGGGCATTCTACTGTTTTTTCGTCTGATGACCTGTACGAAGGTACATCTAATTACGATTAAATGTTTTATTTCCAACTTTACTTTCATCATTTTCTGCATAAAGCAAGTACTCCATGTGCTTTTTTTAAAATTACATACAATGGGAACATTGCCCTACACCATCATGGGGTAGTTTAAATACATTTGCGCAGAAATTTGCTTATTTTTCTAGTTATGATACATCTGACCCAGCCTCTTATTATTATAGGCTTGCACCTTCACCTGCAAAGAAAAATATGCTGACAAACAACAAGCTGATATATTCTGCTTCCTTTTCCTCCCGGCTGTCCACATAAGGTTTATTTTGGAGGGCACTATTGATGTAAAATCAGTTTGGGGGACAAGCAATTGGTAAGTTCAGGAGAACTAGGCTTTGTTTAGAGTTGCCTTATACCACAACAAATGATTTTCCTGAACAAAACTGTGTAACAAACTTCATGTCTTGGTATAGCTAAGATAAAGGATTTGAACACACCACGCATTTCCACATTTGCACGTTTTGAAAACTGGCAGCGGTTTACAAAATATAAGAAGGAAACATTAGACATAATGCTACGCAATGGCACATGCAGTTCAACAGGCACCAATTGGAGGTGATGGTTATTGTGGCCGTTAGATACTAATGGATGTCAAGCATGGTTCCTGGGTAACACAGAGGGCTTTAAAATCAGCAGGTCTGACCAGCGTTACGTGCAGACAGAACACTCCGGGGCGGTGGCAACTTACAGTGTTGGTAAGTTGTGCCTTTATTGGCTAAAAACCTCAACATTGTCCCAGGTGAAACAACACTTGTCCCTCTTTCTGGTGACCTGGAACTACAGAACTTCTTGTTAGGTCCTCGAAAACCACGTCAAAAACACTTCTTGTATGCAATATACAATGAAATTTGGAAGGTTTCTCAGCAGGAACCAGCTGAAAGACTGCGCTAAATTGACAGTGCTATTTTAGAAAAGACTCTAGCAGTAGGTGACAATGGAATGACAACATTATCCTCTAGAATGTACTCCCTGAGCAACATAGTGTCGTCAGCAATAGACATTATATAGCATGACATGTCTGCTTTACAGCATGGGCAATCACAAACTAGATCCATCTAGCTACTGAGTCAGACGCTTCAGGCACTTCGTTCTGGTTGCGTACCATGGCGACATATTAATGCCACAAGCTTGTTTTCAGCATACCAACTAATAAAATAGCAAATACTCATGGCACGCAATGATGCAACATACACTATGTTGCACATAGAGAAATTAGAGAGGATACCGTTCACTGAAACACCCTCCGCGGATTGGATAAACCACAGATTCATTACCCTACAGAATTAAACATTTTATTTTCAATACTGCTTAGAACACCATCAAGTAGGCAGATATGAAGCATTAGGGGAAACGTATGTACATGAGTATTGGGAATTACCTTTCAAATTCCGTTGTGGGAATAAGGACACTTAAGTCTTTCTCAGTGGCTCCGGCTGCGAAATGTTTTGTCTACCTCTCGGAATACAAACAATAGGATATTCTGTTTGGTGGGAACTTTTTATTCATCCTGCTTTAACATCCTAAATTGTTTTACATTTGTTTTTTTAAGCTGCTTTTATACTTTTAAATGTCTTTCTGTATACTTTGGCCATTGAACTGTAGAATTGCCTTTTTTTTAAATGGTTTTTATAAAAAAAATTCTGATTCTTTTTTACATACATGCTGTAGCATTACTCTCCATAGCTTTCTTATTATTAGATGGCATTTAGTCGACTTATGTCCGAGGACTGGGTGTCACGTGGCTCAGTTAGGGCCAGCAAATACACTGCCATTTTAACATGTACATGTTTCTTAAGTTGCCTTCTCTTTCACACGATGACTTAGGCCT
The DNA here is from genome assembly GCA_963921515.1 of Calotriton arnoldi. Lineage (NCBI taxonomy): Eukaryota > Metazoa > Chordata > Amphibia > Caudata > Salamandridae > Calotriton > Calotriton arnoldi. The sequence goes on from CAWUFW010000130.1 coordinate 2,208,885, forward strand.
GGGCGTGAAATTCTGCTCCACTCGTGGAGTTTTTCTCACTCTGCGCTCCGTAGCGCAGTTTTTTCCTCGCTCTGCAAGCAAGGAAAATCTTACTCCAGACCACCTCCCAGCGAGGTTTCTCAAAGCGGGCGGTCACAGAGGGCCGCTACAACTCGCGTTGAGCAACCTTTCATTCGTGTTGAGGAAGCAGGTGCTCGAGTAGAACATCTACTCGAGTGGCAGAAAGAAGCAGCACCCTCTTGCGCTGCGCATGGTGCCGTTCATGCTAATTTTCCAGCACGAGACAAACACCGGCGCTAAAAATTAGCACGAACGGCACAACCAAACGCACTCTGCCGCTTTCATAACTCCACGTAGCGCGGCAGAGTTTTTGGTCACTTTGCGCGACAGTACAGGTTTAGTTTTTACGAAACCCCAATGCTTACAAAACCACTTTGTTAGTACACTATCACAATACCGTGAACATTTCGTACAAGGCCTCGACACACAGTGTGCAAATGTTGTTATTTGTCATTTCGTCCATGAGGCGACGTTGCTATCAAAGGGTCAATAAACAATATCAGCTCAGCTGAAGCATTGGAAGCAGGATGTAATTGTTATAAACACAAACCCACGTCTGTGCTAAAATTAGAGGACTCTGCAGTCATTGCGCGGTCGTCGCTGTGTAGTGTTTCAGCTCAGCTGGTTCCTGTTTATCCATCTGTGAGGAGGGATGTCCAGCTTGTGACCAAGACGGAGACCTACATACCTTGCCTTCAGTTAATGGGGAGTTAGATCATCCAACAGGGGATTCTTGGCAGAGCACACACACCCTAGACAACCAGGTTAGGAAACGCATCGTAGGAGTATATTATACTCGGTTCATATATGCCAGCATATATACACTGTTTTAGCACGATGGTGGAATTGTCATTCTCTTCATTGTCCTTGTACTACTTATCACTTTTATCTGCTTCTGTCTATTGCATATCGCAGCACATATATTTTATACAAGAATCACAATGGTTTAATAAATATTGAAAATGCCCCTTTGTGTATTTCTTGTATATCTCTCCGAGAGCCTATGAGTGACTGAGCGAAAGGGTTCCAGGGGCCAGATGTACGACGAGATTTAGCATGCGCAAACGGGTTTGCGACCCGTTTGCGCATGCTAAATCTGATAGGGCCATGTACAAACACTATTTTGCGACTCTCAAATAATTTGCGACTCGCAAAATAGTGTTTTGCGACTCGCTATTAGGAAGGGGCGTTCCCTTCCTAATAGCGACTCACAAGCCATGTACGAATATTTTGCGACCGCAATTGCGGTTGCAAAACACTTGCAATTTACCGCCCTCTTCAAGAGGGTGGTAATGCAGTCGCAAATGGGAAGGGGAAGGGGTCCCCACTACCTGCCCATAAAAAATTAAACAAAAACGTTTCATTTAAAAAAAAAAAAAATGCAGCCCGTTTTCCTCAAAGGAAAACGGGCTGCATTTAAAAAAAAAAATGCTTTATTTAAAAGCAGTCCCAGACATGGAGATCTGCTGAGCCCAGCAGGCTCCCATCCCTGGGAGGGCCAGCCATTCCCAATGGGGTCGCAAATTGTGAGTGCCTCATTAATATTCATAAGGCTCGCATTTTGCGACCCCATTGGGAATCGCAGTCAGTGTCTCTGACACTGTTGTACATTGTAAATTGCGACTTGCAATTTGCGACTCGCAATCGAGCACAAATTGCGACTCGCAATTTACACTGGTCGTACATCTGGCCCTGGATCTGTTACCACGATTCCTTAGGAGATCAGGGTTGTCGTGTTCTGAGGTTGCCCAAACCATTTGTTACCCTTCTAGGTTTAGGGGGACTTATGGTGGCACTGTGAGTTAGATAGTCTTTAGGACAACATATCCTGAGGGGCTGCATAGAATCAGTCTGGCACCAATCCCAACGTTTATGTTGCACAACATACGCGCAGTTCCTACTGAAAAGTGGACACCATACAACAGTCTCTTTTCTCGCATTTGCGGCAGGTCTTCCCAAAGGCAGGACAATTTTTGTAAGAACCCAGGTGACTGCTAGAACCATAGCAGTATCATTCATTGTGATTGGCATCGTCCTACCTGGAGCTAGGTACAACAGTTTTGTTCCCGGTTCTAAAATTGTCCCATTTGGGTGGTACATTGGCCCTCACAAGATTCACGTTGATGGCAGTGGTGTACCTAGGGGAAGGCCGCGGGGGCGGTCCATCCCAGGTGACACTGTTTTTGTGGGCGGCGGAGGTGAGCAAGTAGTGTCTGTCGACTACCACCATCCCCCTGCCCGAGAACAAGTCGTCTGTCGGCTGCCAGACCCCCCCCGCGGAACAAGTCATCCATCGCCACCCCCCCCTCTCTTACCTGCACTGGGCGGCAAACTTAGGGTCCGCCCCGGGTGGCAGTAGGTCTAGCTACGCCGCTGGTTTGTGGAATTCTCCTCTGGATTTTGTGAGCATTCTAACCCTCTTAGCAGAGCTTCAATACTCTTGATAGTGCTAATGACTTTTTCAAGACTCAGGTTTTTGTGGCTTTCTAACCTCTTTTGTGCCTTAGTGCAAGAAGTGCGCATGACTATCTGATCGTGAATCATTTCATCCACATTACTAAATGCACATATTGACACCAACATGTGCAACGTGGCTACATGCGCCTTAATAGGCTCTCCTGGGGCCTTGTATCAGTAGAAACATTTATGATGTTCCATTATGATGCTACGGGTAATGTCAAAATATTCCTCCATCCTTTTCTTAGCCTCAGCATACTGGTCCCAAACAGTTTCGACATGAGGCTTTACTATGGGTGCTACATTGTCAAAGAATTGTTTTACTTCTGCACCTAGACAAAAAGTAGGGCTTGTTTACGCTCTACACTGTACTCTGTACATTCAGTCGCCACCAGATGCTCCTCAAAACATCTATTCCACTGACTCCATCGTTCTCTGGGTGGTTCTGGTAATTCTAGAAAGGTTGCTAGCATTCATAACACCAGCCATGGTAGGTAGATAGTGCTTTGATCCAGCAGAGATGAGGACACACTATACTTTTACAATATATATATTTGGCAAAATTTCCATAACTAGTATGACAGTAGGTTCAGCTCATGTTTTGAAAGTTTTGGGATGATTCGTCAAGTGGTGACAGAGAAAAAGGGGGGTCCCAAAACGCGTTTTGCCCATGCAATTTTCAATAGGGATTTTAGACACGACTGCTGCACGGACTTACACCAAATTTGGCAGAAAGATAGCTTTTGGTCCAGAAAGTGACCTTTTTGTGAATTGGTGTGAATCCATTCCGCAATCTTTTAGATATTAGTGAAATCCAAATTTGTATATATAGGGGCATGAAGGCTTTGCAAGCCCTTCCGATCTCGTGCAGAGATCTGTTCGCTGCCAACACTTCAATCAGGAAGTGTTGACAGCCATCTTGGGGCTCGGCTTCAACCGAGTCCCAAAAAGAAAAACATTAAAAAAAGAGAAGGGGGCAGGTTAGGATTACCCTGACCCCCTAAGCCTCTTGGAGGGGTCCCACAGGGCCCCACCTGTGGCAAAAAAGCTTTTTAAAAAAATTTCACAGTAGAGGTCACGCTGAATCCGCGGCTCCTGCTGAAAAAGAAAAAAAAGAACTGTGGGCTCCCTCGCTTCTGTAATGTTTAGCCTGGGGGTGGGCCAGGCCCCGGGGAGTGAGGAATTATTAAAAGGAGGGGGGCACACAATGCCCTCCTCCTAAGGCTTAAAACAAACCTGGGGACTGCCACCTCTCCAGAGCACTGCTTTTAATGTATGCAGGGATGTCCACGCAGCACCCCCGCACCCTCGTGACTGCCATCTTCCCAGGGCAAATCTCTATAAGTAAATGTATGTGGAGGGGGCCAATGCGGCCCCCGCTGTCCGGGGCACCGCCACCTCCCCGGGGCACTTGAAAATATGTATGCGGGTAGGCCCCGGGGACTGCTACATCCCCGGGGCACCGCTTTTAATGTATGTGGGGTGCCCACGCAGCATCCCCGTGTCCTGGGGACCGCCACCTACCCAGGGTAAATCTCTTTAAATAAATGCAGATGGGGCCCGCATGGCACCCCCACTGCCCCTGGGACCGCCATCTCCCAGGAGCACCTAAAATATGTATGTGCCCACGCCCTGGGGACTGCCACCTCCCCGGGGCAAATGACGCCAAAGTTATGTGGGGGGGTTTGGGGGGGGAGTCCTGCGCGGCCCCCTGCAGCCTCGGGTACCGCCACCTACCTGGGACTAAACATAAAATGAATGCCGGGAGCCCGTGCGGCCAACCCGCAGCCTCGGGGATCGCCTCCTCCCCGGGGCAATTAATTCAAATTAAGGGGGTCTGCGCAGCCCCCCGCCCGCAGCACTGGGGACCACCGCCTAACTACTACAATGGAGGAGGCACTGTGGACCATGGATGGCCCTGGGGAGCGCCACCCCTCAGGGCCGGCTCCTGCTACCTCCTGAGGTGCCAAGCCGCAGGAGGTAGCTGTTTGCTTTTGCATGGTGGGAACCGACAGCTCCCACCAAGCAAAAGCAAACATAACTCCGCTTTCTGCAAGCTGGAGCTGTCAAATAGCTCCAGCCCCAGAGTGCACTGCGGCCAATCCTGATGTTGCTTTCATGCTGCTGAAAGCAGCATCAGGATTGGCCTGAGCACCGATGATTTGCTCTCCCACACAGACTGGGAGCCTGTGCCTGCTCTCTCCAACTCAGCAATGCAGCTGGGGTTGGAGGTGGGCTTCACTGTGCATGTGGGTTTGACCGGCCTGAGACAGCCGGCCAAACCAACATGCGCACTGAAGACAGTGCCCAACACTCCCCTTCCAGCCTGTCACCCCCCTGGCCCCACCCCCAAGCCTTGGTTCAGAGAGAAAAATAAAACAATAACAAACAAGAGTTTATCATCGTTTTATTTTTCATTTTTTCGGCTGCAAAATGACGCTCACCGCTCCCACAGAACACAGATTGGACTTACCATTTCACCAATGCAGAGTCATGTATATTTTTATAGCCAACTATGACTTGGTGTGACTTATCCCAGCTTGGAAGTGTGACTAAACATCTATGCATTACTTCCTTGAACCATCCCTGAGTTGGCCTTTCTGAAATGTTGCACTACTATTGTTACAAAAACTGTAATATTTTACAAACCATATTGAAAGCTATAGATAACTGTTATCACAACATGTTATTTACAGGGCTTGCAAATGCATCAGCAGCTCCCAGCTCCCTGCATGGTTTTAGGTGTATCCTGGAGCCACGTGCTATGTGTACTACCATTCCCGCCTCAATGGCCATGGTCACCAATGTGCTTTTACCGCTGCTGCATTCTCCAGATGCCTCTCTTTCCCCTGTATCAAGGCCTTGACTAATTTAGGCTTTTAAGCATGCCTTTCTGCAACCTATGACTGGTCTTCCAGACCATACCCTTTCTAATCCACCAAGAACTACACACTCCTACCCTGATGTCTGGCATCAGTGCTTCATTGGACCTTATATTCTTTGTGTTCTTACACTGGAAGAGGCTTGTCAGGAATGCACGGAGACTGCTTGGATACAAAAAAACATGGAATAGCAGATGCCCCTTGAGGTGTGAAGGTAAGACAAAGCATACTGTAACAAAATTAATGAGTTGTTCCACTTTGTATGGGCCTATATATTTAGTTTTTAGCTAGGTGGAGAATCCTAACAATTTCAGGTTGGTAGTTGACAACAAAAACAGCTTGTCCATGGATGAAAATAAATTATTTTCTACAGTGATGGTCAGAGAATCTTGTGGGTTCTTCTTTAGACTTTTGCATCAAGGAAGTAATTTTCTTATATCCATCTTCAAGAGATTGCATTATATAAATGGTGTCTGCAACATGAAAAGGCAAAAGCAATGATACAGAGAACATACATGGGTTGTATACATAAGACCCAACGATGGGAGGTATTCTGAAAGCTGAATGAGTAGTGTTAATATATGTGTATTCGACCAGTAGTAGTAGATCAACCCAATTCTGGTTCTGTAGTGTACAAAAACAACTGCGATATTGCTCAACTGTCTGATTGCTTATTTTCGATTGTCCATCAGTCTGTTGTTAATAAGAAGATAAATAACAAAATTGATGTCTCAGCAGCCTGTGGAGCTCTATCCAAAGCCTAGACAGGAATTGGGTTCCTCCATCGGATAGTTGGACATAGTTTGTTTGGTTTTCCATGTGCATGGAAGATGTGATGGACAATTGACTCAGCAAAGGTTTTGGCTGTAGAGCAAAGGAACAAAAATAGGCCATTTTAGTGTAGAGATGTACCACAGTTCAGATGGTGGTCTATCTGCGATGGTCTGTGACAAAACCCATTGTTAAAGCATGCCATGGATGAGGTGTTAGCAGTGGATGAAGCACCCCTTGAGGTCTTTGAGTCATCAGTTTGGACTGTGCACAAACCATACAACCGGGGGTGTAGATTAGTCAGAGAGATTCATGGGGGTTGACTCTTAAAAAAACAGTGGGCTGCTGGGTGGAGGGGTGAGATGACCAAGGTTTGAGATGGACTGTTTTCATGAGGAACAGGGTCACCACTGATTTGCATTAGGTGGGTCTCTGTCTACAGTGCTACAGTGGACGAGCACAATGGTTTTGAATGCTACCCCAAGCAATTGTCATTGGTTAGACTATTTGCAAGCATTCATCCCATCACCTTTTGTGTGTTTGATTGCCAGTAGAATGCCTGGAAACTTAAGACTGGCACAGCTTTCCAAGCCTACTTCTGCCAATGTTTGTGAATTCCCAAATGTAAAGTAGATAATCACCAAGATCCCGATCCACAAAATGAACCATTTAATACCTCTTAGTGAAATGAGAAAAACAGACATAACAGACCAGAGTCAGGGGCCCCATACCCCTCTACCAAAGCAAGAATTCATTTAAGGGGTGTCACACCCTAAATACCCCTGCTGCAACTGTGCCCCTGCCCATCCCACCTGAGTCTGGTAGTTCTGCTTGGGAAGCCATCATTGCGGTCACGTACAACACAAGGACCCGGAGTCCCTGCCCTGGGATCACTTGTTTTAAATATATTTTCACTGCACACACACTTCGTTTCTGCTACAAGAAGCCTTAGGGGTAGAGTTGTCAGATTGGTACATGTGGGCAAGGCTCTATGTTGTTAGTCCTCTCCTTTTACAAATCATTTTATTAAGTGACTGACAGACTGATGTACTAAGCCATAGTCGCAAAACAAGGGGGGTACTCAGGCAAATGAATAGGACGAGCTGAGGCAGGGCCGAGTAAAGGGTCTGGCTTGGCTCTAAGAGTCTCTGCACAAGCCATGAGAATGTTTGACATGTATTACGTGCAACAAACATAATGTAAAAATATGATAGTCTCTTCAAAATTCAAAACGTTGTATTTCTTTAACATGCGAAAATGTTTTACCTTAGCACATTAGATGATATCACTGCATAGACAGACATTTTATTAAATATTTTAGAAACATCCTTGGCTTGCCCGCCAATGACAATGCCATTAATGACCTAGGAGGCAAGTCAATAGTCATGTAAACCCTAAACGTGGCCTGGATTCTTCTTTTTTTTTTTTTTTTTTTTTAAACCTTTTTATTAAACAGTTGTTCAGCATATCAACATAGGTTTATGCATAAGATATCATATCAAGTAAGGGCAGGATAAAAGCACGTTTGGTAGTTGGCAGAAAAAATCAGTTGATCGAGTAAGGCACAATTCCACAATGTGAACATAGCACAGTACACAGTTACAATACAATGTAGCATCAATTAAAGACCGTCTCCTTGACTTCTATACGCACCCATAAGCCCCATTTTTTCTCCCACTTTTGAGGGCACCCTCTGTTTCAGCAGATCACTGTTTCAGCTTGCTGGCACCAATTAAGGTCAATCTCCCATTCTGCCACTGTTGACAGGACGCTAACTCCCCACATCCTAGCTATGTTGCATTTTGCCACCCCTGACGCAAGCATCAGCCTCATTTTGGGATATTTGGGCCGTGTCTCTTCCCCCATTACCCACAGGATGTGCCAACTCGCCTTCATTGGGTCGGTCAGTTCTGTAACTCTGACCATGATTGGCGTTGTATCCTTCCAATATGACTGTATTTTGGGACAGGCCCATAGAATATGAAAGAAGGTTCCCACTTCCCGGCACCCCCTTGCACATAGGTCTGAGTCGCAGCGTCCCAATCGGTGCATAAGCGTTCTAGAAGAGTAAGACCTGTGCAGTATCCTAAGTTGTATTAGTTGAAAACGTGCACATATGGCTATTTTGCGGGGGCACTGTATCTCTTCCTCCCAATCATCATCCTCCAGAAGCCCCACCTCCCCCTCCCAGGCTTCTCTCAGGGGTCCCAACGGGGCCAGGGTATTGTTCACTAGTTTATGAGTGATATGGCCCTCTCTGTAATAGGGTCTAGCAGCAGCCGGTCCTCAAGAGGCGAGTTGTCCTGCAGCTGCTCTCCCTCCACTTTGAGTCTCCTCATTGCATGTCCCAGCTGTAAGTATCTGAACCTCTCACTGTCCGTCAGTTGGTACTCTCCCTGAAGGCCTTCAAACGTGAATAGCTCCTGGCCTCTCCATATGTCTCCAAAATGTTCCATACCTAAAACTTACCATTTATGAAACCCTATCAAACTCACCATCTCACGAAGCAAATCACTGTCCCTGATTGGGGTCCTTCCTGTCAACCTGCCCTCCCAGCCCAGAAGGCATGCAGCCACATGCCAGGCCAGAATCACTGTTCACGTGTGTAACGGTAATTGTCGTTCGGTCCCCCTGCGGTATAGTGCGGCTGGATAGTTGCGAGCCCCCGTTGCAAGCCTGTCGATCCGGTATGCGGGTTCATTCCTATCTGCAAAAACCAAGTCATTGATTGTTATCAATTGGGCTGCTAAGTAATACTTCCTGACATTTGGAACCGCAAGCCCCCCTCGAACACCCTGCGCTAGAGCTTATGCAACGCTATTCGCATGTTACCACCATCTCAAAGAAGTTTTCGCATTTCACTGTCGATCCTCCGGAAGAACTCCAGTGGTATTGTATATGGCGCATTCTGCAGGATGCATAGCAGACACGGGAAGGCCATCATCTTTAAGAGAACGGCCATACCCATCAATGATACCAGGAGATTCCTCCATTGGACCACATCGTTCCGTAATCTCTCAAGGTGAGGCAGCAGGTTCAGAGCCATGAAATCTCCTGCTCGCCCGGTTATCTGGAAACCTAGATATTTGAACTCGTTCCGCACGGCCTAAGCTGAGCAGTCAGCCATAAGTGGCAAGACATCTCCAGTCAAAGGGAAGATGAGGGACTTATCTCAATTAATTTGATAGCCAGAATAGCTACCAAATAACCAGAATATATGCAATAGTCTGTGAATTGTCTGGCGGGGTCGCTGTGCATATACTAGAATATCATCGGCGAATAGGGAGAAGCGCTCTTCCCAGTCCCTCTGGCCCACTATGCCCTGAATCAATGGAGCGGGACAGATCCACGCTGCAAGAGGCTCAAGAGCCAGTGGGAATATCATCGGGGATAGAGGACATCCCTGCCTCGTGTCTCTGCCGAGGGTGAACGAATGAGACATCACTCTATTGAACCGCAATCTCGCCATAGGTTTCTGGTAGAGGAGCGGGATCCAGGCGCAGAATTTAGGGTCAAAGCCCAATCTGGCTAACGCGGCGAAAAGGTACGGCCATTTGACACTATCAAATGCCATATGGGCATCTAACGAGAGCAGTACGGCAGTTCCTTGCTGCCTGGCAGCTGTCGAGTGCATTACTCCGTAGAGTCGTCTGAGATTCAGCTGTGGCCTTGATTCTTATTACAGATAGATATTTCTTATTAAAGAAAAAGGCGAGTCTTTGAAATAAAATATTTGCCTTGGATCACACGATTAGAACAAGCAGAGAAGTCACTATTGATTCAGGTTATCTGGTTTCACATTTTGAAATTCAGGCAGCAGATGGGTATTTGTCTCCCTCTCTCTTTCGTTTACATCAAAGGTCACTGTTTTATCTTTTATTCTTGGCTCACACCGAGAAAAACCATTACAGAGATAGCAGACCCGAGTCAGGGTTCCCAGACCCAACTAACAGGCCAAGAATGCATTTATTTGGGGGGGTGTAACACTCCAAAAACACCCCCCTGAAACTACACCCCTGTATCTAACTGTTCACATAGTTCTTTATATCTCATGTCGGAGTTTCCCACCTTACGTATCAACTGATTCTCTCATGGGTCAATGGTATATCAAAGTGGCCAGCACTGTATCAACCATTGCACCATTCCAGAAATTCTTGTGTTTCTACTATAGGGACTTATACCCAGTGCTCATAAAAGTAAATCCCATCATGGACTCAAGGACTATATGGGAAACATCACTGTTCAGAAAACCTGGGCCATCAATATTCGGAGAGACTTCAGAAGGATTGTTTCAACTTCTTGACCAGGGCTCTGTATAACGGCTAAGAACTTATTACGTTAAATGAATAAGATTCTTTCTATGTCATCTTACTTCTTTTTTTTTCCCTTTGGATCCTTTGGCAAGCCATCAGCTTTGGTGTTCTGTGAGCCTGATTGGAAGGTGACAATGAAGTAAAAGTGAAAAAATAATCCAATCCAATTGGTTTGTCACTAGTTGCAGGCCCAGGCTTTCTAAAAGAATCTAAGATGAAAGAACAGTGATAGGATGTCGTGCATTCTCTACATAATGACTCAATTACGTAAATGTCTCTTTGATTGCTAGGAATTCTTTTTCAAAGATCACATAGTTCTTCTCAGATGTGTTTAATTGTCATAACAGAAAAGCAATGGGATGTAGCAGGTGTGTTTTGAAAACTGCTGTAATGGCTATTGGAGGCATCCACTTCACGATGAGTCTAATGCATTAGCATGGGGGATGTAATAAAGTGTTCTTCCACAGTTTGAAATGTTGACAATGGTCCAGAAGTAGGGTTGTTTCTTTTAAAGGAGTTGAGTCAATGGAAGGATCAAACGTGAATAATTGGCTATCAATTGCCTATAACAATTGTTGAAAACTAAAAAAGTTGTAATAATTTTATGGTTTATAGAGGTGATAATTCAGAACAGCTCATACTTTTGTAGCATCCTTCTCAGGCTCCTTGGGAGACAGAATGTACCCCAAAATGTAACTCTCTGCTGGTGGAACTCGCACTTTGAGTGTTCGGCATACAGTTTATGATGTTTTCACCTTTCTAAGATCAAATTGTTATGGGTTACATAGAGTTCCAAATAAGAGCAAAATAATTAAACTATCGTCTAAATATACTATAGTAGCCTTATCCAAGAAGTTGTCAAACACATCCTTTTATAAAATGGTGGAAGGATACAGGGGCATGTCATATCCCGAAGGGATTGACCAGGTACTCCTAGGGCCTGATTTGGAGTTTGGCAGCGAGGGTATGCAGTGGTGACGGAGTACCCTCTCCACCAAACGGAAGTTATGCCCACCTCATTTAGAGTTGGAATGAACCTAAGTATGTCAGCAATGAAGACCTACGCCGTCGCCATCACTGACATATTCCTCCAATGGCCCAAAGGAGTAAGAGCTGTTGGAAGTTTGCCCATGTTGCCTCTTGCCCCATTTAGAGTGGGTGGATCAGTGGCCAGATTTTTCTTTCACACACCACCATCCAAAACGTGGTGATAAGTGAAAGTAAAAACATTTTAATGGCTCCCATGCCATGGGAGAAAACACCCATTGCAAGAGGTTTATTGTATTTTTTATTTTCAAAAAGAAAATCAACTTTAGTATTTTGCTTTTGAAAATAAAAAAAAATATTGAAAGTGTGCCGATGGCACCGCCATGTTGACGGAGCCGCATGGTATAATTTCAATGCATTGACAGGAACTGCCATAAGCCACCTACCTGGATCCCAGGTGATTCCAGTGGGGTGGCGATGCTAGTTCCCGAATCGCCTCGAGACTTGCCCTCGGTGTACAGAAGGAGACACAGCTCTGGTGGCAAATCCCAGGGGGAAGAGGGTTGGGATGGAGAGAGCACGTGGAGTCAAAAGATACTTTGGCTCGTCTACTCAACTGCAACACTGCATTAGGCATTCACACCAGTCTGATTAATAATACCAGCCAATATGTTATCTATAAACAAACAAGTAATAAAGCTTTGGTCTAGTATTAGCTATATCTTTTAAGGTATCACCTCACGAAAGCTATTTATATCTCGACCATCCTTTAGTTTTGTTGTTAGTTATTTTTTGATAGTCCATAGAGGTTCCTACTTCAAAGTTTCAAAACTGTAGTGAGTATGATTCCAGCATCAAACCCACAAGCTAATTTGGACAGGGTTAGCTTTACCCAAGTCCTTTCTGGCAGGGCCCTGCCAAGAGAAAGTACAAGTTGAGCAAAAACACTGGTTACCTTGTCTGCAAGCACAATGTTGCGACTGAGCTCAGTGCATAGCGAAATCAGGTCTGTTAATGCGTCTCTCCTTGTCTTCTTGTTTTTCCATCCAGGTGCGAAACTGACGTGGGACGTCCTGTGCAGTGAGGTTGATGTGAAAGGAACAAGGGAGCTGGCAAGACCGAGTCCTGGAAGCCAGGAAAAAGGTAAGTGGCAGGCGAAGAGGCTAAGCGAAGTAGAGGAATGTGGACGGTCTTTAAATAAGACTACTTTAGAACATTCATAAAGGTCACATTGTAATTGTTTGTAAAAATGAATAGGTGCAGATAATTAACTTGATGAGGCTGCCTTCTAGAAGGTGCTTTAGAATGTTCACAAAGGTCACGTTCTAATTGCTTACAGCAAGGAACCGGTGCAATGATTAATTTGATGAGGCTGTCTTCTAGAAGGTGTTTTAGAATGTTCACAAAGGTCACATTCTAATTGCTTATAGCAAGGATCATGTGCATATGATTAATTTGCTGAGGCAGTCTTCTAGAAGTTTTTTTTTTTTTAACCAGATTTTATTGAGTTTTTGGAAGCAATCAAAACCTACAGTACAATCGCCCCGCAGTACAGTACCAGGGTACAGCTTGTTATAATGAGCAATTCAATCCGGCAATGTTAATCTGAACAGATACAATTAACAATCACTCTCTTTGCACCCCCCCATTTGTCAATACATTACATTTTCTCATAAAATCCAGGGTTGCGCATTAGGAAAGAAGGATGATCAGTTATAATAAAAGTCTCGGGTGAGGGGGTGATCCGACCACCGGGCGATCCAGGTCTGTGTCCCGTAATGGGGAATATGTTCTACCATCAGGCCCTCAATTGTAACATATACAGTTCATCTGGGTGATTCTGTCAGAGAAGTCACTGGTGAAGCCAGCTCCGGGTTGGCCGGGCTGTCCACTAATACATTCCAGGCTCTGGCTCCCTCTATGCCTCTCTTACCCCTCTGCGCCTCCCTCAGGAGTACCCGCCCCTCACAGCTCACCCACTTCACCATCTCATTCTTCCAGGTTAACAATCTCGGACCCCTGGTTGCCTTCCAATTACGTGCTATTTCCCGCTTTGCTATAATGTAGCCTAGATCCTGGAATCTTCCCGTTATCTTTGATTTTGTAGGGTGGGGACAGCAATTGAGGAGACAGTGACTCGGGGTTCGTGGGATCTCCTTCTCAATACTCTCCTCTATTGTAAATATAACTCCCTCCCAGAAAGCGTGTATCGTGGGGCATGACCAAAACATGTGTAGGAGGTGGGCTCCTGTGTCTCCACATCAGGAGCATGCTGGGTTAGGGATGTGAAAATACCTGCCTATGCGCTCAGGCGTCAGATATGCCCTATGGATTATGTAGTAGTTAATAAGTTTAAAGCGTGCATTTCTAGAGACTTATGGTATAAAATCTTGTCCCAATCTTTCAGGTCAATAGATGTGTCCAGGTCTTCCTCCCAATTAGCCCTCAGGACCTCCAGAGGTAGCCGTTGGTCTGCTCTAAGTGCCCCATACAAACAGGAAATCGTTTGCCCGACTCCCGCTGAAAGCGCCATATACTGACAACTCTGGGATGTTGCGGGTTTGATGGATCCCGTTCCCCAGTGCTCCTTAATCACCGTTGTGAGTGCTCTGTGAAGCAGGAAGTGACCACATGGTAGGTCAAATTCAGTACTGAAGTCCTCAAACGGGAGCAACTCCTAGTCCCTATACAGATCACCCACCTTTGTTACTCCTACCGCAGCCCACTGGGTCAAGCCTCTCCCGCTCCCCCCCATGAGGCAGTACTTGTAAGAAGTCAATAGGCAATTCTGTCGTGTAAGGAGTCCGGACATGCAACCTCTGTAGCCCCACTTTGTCACAATCCGAAACTCAAGCGAGTCATCCATATTAGACAGCTTTACAAGGAGGAGGCACAAAGGGGTCAGGGGTCCGATCCGGGTGTCGCCGAAGTGCAACACCACTGATCAACCACTGCAACTGGCACTGGATATAGTCAAACTCAAAATTTGGGACCACCAACCTCCCCATGTCCATCGTATGTTGTAAAGTGGTTAATGCTATTCTTCGTTGACCTGATCCCCAAATTAACTCAGTGCTCAGGGTCCTCAGCTCTCTAAACCTTGATCCTGGGATCTGCACTGGGACTGTAGAACAAAAAATAAAGGAGTCGCGGCAGTGCCACCATCTTCAAAAGGGCTATCCTCCCAATCACTGATAACGGAAGCGTTCCCCAAAACTTCATGGAGGATCTCAACGATCCAATTGTGCAACCAATGTTGCCCTCCAACAGATCGTCCTTGTATATGTTAACCCCCCCGTGGGTCAAACAGTTGGGCTCCCATTGCATCATAGGTGCACTTATTGGTAGGTCTTCACGTTATGGTCATCTATGCTGGTTGCTTGATGCTTATTCTTGTCGATTTTCTGGATGTTTCCATGGCGCCTGAAACCTGACCTTTCATATGCATGGTAAAACATTTGTAAAAGCTATTAAGCCTTTTCAAACAATCCGGAGAACACCAGCTGTGGCTACCAACAGCATGTAATATGGTCAAAAGTCCAGGTACAAGACGTTTGGTCATTCATAAGTGTTGGGAGAAATTATATCAGTCATGCTGGTATGTTGTGATAGTCGAGAGGTGAGCTGTGACAGGAATCCTGACACACAGGGATTCCTGCCAGTGTAAGAGATGTCAGCTGGAGCACTGCACATCTCTAAATCCAGAGCACAGTCCATCAAGGCGTCTGAGTATTTTACTCTGTTGCCCTGACGGAGTAAATAACGTACTCCACAATCTAAATCTGCACCATATTGTCCAAAACAAGTGAGGAAAACTGCAGTCTAAACATCCCTTGGTGCTATTCAGACTAGATTGTAGGCCCTTTATGTTTAGCTTGCTGTGTATTGTGTCGACTTAGCTTGATCAAGTAAGACTTGTATTAATGGTAACGCATATCATATTTTAATAGTCATTACGTTCAGCTAGCAATAATCAATACAAAGTCTTAACTCAGTATACTTTTTGGGGATGAAGAAGATAGGAGCACCTGCTGTGGATGAGGAATACCAGATGAACAGTTTGTCCAAATTGTTCCTGTATATATTTCTGATTTTCCTTTTCAGTGAGAGTGTTTCTTCTCCCATAGGAAACAGAAGTACTTGGAACAAGATTTGTTTTACAGATTATACCCCGTCGGGAGAGAATGTGTCTGCTTTCTTGCCATCAGATTCATTAAGGTGTTAGGAACACTCAGACGGAATATCACATTTCCATGCAGCGTGACCCTCCTCGTCACATTAAAAACAGAGGTTGATATTTCTTCTGTGCTCTTTTTCTTGAGGTGTGAGTGGGCCTCCGACACTTCCAAGTTGCATTGGCTCTACTGCTCTTGGTAATGACCATGTCAGGATACAGGCTAGATAAAAGACATACTTGAGCTGGATCTGTTGGAGAACGGGTTGATGGTAGTTGAGACTGAAGCACGAAACCTCAACCTATTAGTTACTCACATCTTCCCCCTTCCTGTATTAAGAGTTATTTTCAGATCAAGATAGGTTAGTCCTGTCCCTGGCTATGTGTTCCGTGGTTGATTTTCTGATTCGCGCTTTGGGTCACATCCATTTTGCACCCTTGCACTGTTTATTATTTTTTCCCTTTATGATTCCCTTTAGTCCCTTTGTCGCCTTGTAATGAGTTGTGTTGCCTCATTTCTTATAGAGTCTTACCTGGTGAGCCCGAGTTCTGTACCAGATTCCAGGTTGGCTTCCGGCTTGTCAAACCACCATCCGCTGGTGAAACGGATAACCATTGTTTTAAGTGTTATTTGTTTGTTGCTGCTCAGCTAGTATAATTATACTTACAATATGCCCTCTGTCTTCCAGTTGGTCAGATCTACTGTTTATCGTAACATCCAGGCAGAATGGTACCATCAATTGAAACAGACAAAAGCTCAGAAAGTGGGCTCCAGTCTGGACTTTCTCTCACTCCTTTCCCTGTTTCTCCCATGATTTCTGTGTCAGTTGCCATGCTCTATCTTGTTACTTTATTATCCAGTTAATTAAAACCGTAACATACAAACATCATAATAATACTTGATAAAATGTAAGGATTAAAATATAAGGAATAATAAAAGATTGTATACACATTTATAAGTCTGGCAATTAAAAATAAATATCAAATCCAAAAAGCAGCATTTCAAATTAATGGCAATATATCACAATTGGCCGTATGGTCCAGAAGAGAAGTGTATAGTATAAAAGAAAATAGCAAAAGTGTCACAATGCTTATTACTGAAGATGTAACTTTCATCAACGTTCATTTATGCAATAAGAATAAAGCTTGTCAGTTTCTTAATGCTGGGCATTATGCAGTGCAGTTAAAATAATGTTAACAAACTTCCCAGCTCTTGCTAGAACTTGGGCTGAGTTATTGCTGAAGCACAAATCGGATGCTTCCCTGCAATGTCTCAGAAACTTTTCCCGATAAACTGGGACCAGTAGGCGTCGGCGATCATTGGCAAGATGAGGTCAACAACATAGCAGATGTAACCAGGACTCATGTGGATAATTGCAGAGCCTACATGTTAGCTGACCATTCCTCCGAGCCCACAGCGGGTTAAAGTCATGAATTGGAAGGGCTAACAGCCTCATATAAATGATTTTATTGCAAGTCTGCGATTGAAGAGAATATTTAAAATATGGTTGAGATTTCCCCTTAATGTACGAGTCATTCAAAGCTGCAAGGAGTGGTTTTTTGGGAAGCCGAGCAACATCTCTCTCGAATGACACTAGAGTAATTTGGCTTTTTATCGTTTTTTTCCACATTGACAGGGAAATAATTGGATTAGAAAAGTTGATGATTTCGATCTTCAATGTGGAAATGGCCAAATGCAGCTGTCTGTACCAAGGAGAGAGTTCATCCGTGAACACTGATTGCAATTGCTCTATCTTGTTCATTATCAGAGATATTCAGGGATGGCAGGGGCTTTCAGCAGGTCCACAATAGCAAAACCTAACAGTTTGCCAGGCATCTAAATAGACTCATCTGAGAGTCCTATTCATATGATGGCCCAAGCTATTACTAAGAGCCACAAAGAGTTTGAGGTTGCTCGCCAGGAACAAGGTATTTTACTTAATTGATTTAATCCAATAAAACCTATTTTAAGTAACGTTACACCAGCCTTGTTTTTATAATGACAACTCCAGAGTAAGTGCCTCTACACCAGTACAAGGTAAGAAAAGTAATTTCAGAGTGAGGCATAATCCATGAGCCACTCCTAATTTGGCCTAAACCCCTCCAGACAAATTCGGAGAAGATCCTCATAAGTTTAAATATTTTCTGGCTCACGGTCATTTGCAATTTTTAGCAACTTTTCAGTGGATTAATGATGAGTCCACCAAGATTACCTTTGTATTCACATACCTTACTAAAGAAACTTTGATGTGGGATATGCCATTTACTTTGTATCTGAAAACCCAATTTTTCAGCTGGACTCAATTCTTGGTGCACTCCACTGCTCTTTTGGAAAGAGCCACACTATCCAAATAGCTCACACTGGTCTACTAACTCCAAAACAATAAAGCAGAGGCTTCAGCAAAAGCTATTGGTAGAATGATAAGAAAGCCTGGCCACCACTTTTCCAATCACATCGATAAAGTCTTCGGTCACTTGTCGTGCGACTAAAACACAATACTGCCTTTGTGTGTTCAAACTTAGTTTTATTTATTTTCATAAAGTTTTAAGGGATTTAACCATTTTGACAATCCACGCTTCTTTTCTTTCCTCCTTCAGGTTTGTCTGAGGAAAAATGGCTCTCCGGTGCCCTCGATAGAAGGAGAAAAAACACAAATAAGTTCTTTCATTTGACTTCTTTGTTTCTCTTTATAGTTAGTACTTTGTGAATAGGTCTCTGATCGGATTTTTCTCTTCACCTGTGTGCGGTTAATAAGTAGTGCTCTTCTTTTTATGTGCCCAGATAGGTTCTGTGTTCCCGGGTCGCACCAAAGCAAATAAAATACTCCAAAACGAACACTAAGAATGGTTCTCTCCCACCCTTCGTGAGTCTAGACGCACCTGTTGACGGCTCGAGAAGAGATGGAGGAGCAGCAAGACCCCGGAAAACCACTCAGCCTTCAAGGCCGCTATCACCGCACACCACCACCTCATCATAAAAACGAAGAGAGTGGCCCTACAGGAAAGAATTAACACCAACGCACACAATAGTAAAGAACTTTTCGCCCTGGTCAAAGAATTCGCAAGACCCAGCATAGAGACGAGAGGCATCCCCCCTCCCAAGACCACTGCAACAACCTCAGCATCTACTTCCACTGCAAGCTCAGGGAGATATACGACAGCTTGGACAACCCTGACACCCAAGACCCTCCCACTCCACCTGCAACCACCGCACCCAATGACACCAGCCCTCAACGGACTGTACTCAGCTGGACTCCCCTCACCACAGACGACAACCCTCTAGATCATGAAGATCATCCAGTCTGTGGCACCCTCAGTCTCCTGCTCCATCACATCTTCGACAGAGCCGGCACCATCATCGCCTCCAAACTCTGCCGCACCATCAACTGCTCCATCAATTCAGCCTCCTTCCCGGAAGACTGGAAGCACACATAGATCAACCCCTTGCTGAAGAAGCCCTCTGCAGACCCTACGGACCTCAGGAATTTCAGACCCATCCCTCTCTTCTCCTCTCCTTCCCTTCCCAGCCAAGGTCATTGAGGAAGCCATCAACGCCCAACTCTCCGAGTTCATCGAAGCAAACCACATCCTGGACCTCTCCCTATCCGGCTTCCAATGAAACCACAGCACTGAGACAGCCCTCCTCGCCGCCACAGATGACATCCGCGCCCTCCTCGACCAAGGCTAAACTTCAGCCTTCATCCTTCTGGACCTCTTGGCCACCTTCAACACCGTCTCTCACTCTATGTACTAGCCTCCACGACGCCAGCATCCACGACAAAGCCCTGGAATGGATCTGCTCCCTCGTCACCGGCCGAACACAGAGAGACAGGCTACCTCCCTTCCACTCGGAACTCTCAGAGATCAGCTGCGGAGTGCCTCAGGGCTCCTCCCTGAGCCCCACTCTTTTCAACATCTACATGGCCCCACTCGCAGCCATCGCCTGGGACCACGGACTCAACATAGTCTCCTATGCCGATGACACCCAGCTGATTCTCTCCCTCACCAATGAATCCAGAGTCTCCAAGAACAGCTTCCACGATGGAATGAAGGCTGTTGCCACCTGGATGAATAAGAGCTGCCTCAAGCTTAACTCGGAGAAGACCGTAGTCCTCATCATGGGTTCCACCCCCTCTGCCTGGGATGACTCCTGGATGGCCTGCAGCACTTGGACCCCCCCCCACACCCATAGACCACGCGCAAAACCATGGCATCATCCTGGGCTCCTCGCTCACCATGAACCGCCAGATCAATGCTGTCTCATCATCCTGCTTCCACACACTACGTCTGCTCCGAAAGATCTTCAAGTGGATCCACACTGAGTCCAGAAAGAAGGTCACCCAAGCACTTTTCAGCAGCAGATTAGACTACGGCAATGCACTCTACGCCGGCATCACCCAGAAACTCATCACAAAACTACAGAACATCCAGAACGCCTCTGCCAGACTCATCTCAACATCCCCTGCCGCAGTCACATCACCAGCCACCTGAAAGACCTTCACTGGCTCCCAGTCAACAGAAGAATCACCTTCAAGCTCCTCACACACGCCTTTTTAAGCCCTACAGGGCTTGTATACCTCAACCATCACCTTGAATTCCACGCACCCACCAGAGACCTCCGCTCCACCCAACTGGCCCTGGTTACCATCCCACATATCTGCAAGACCACAGCTGGAGAAAGATCCTTCTCCTACAGTGCAGCAAAGACTTGGAACACCCTACCGCCTCAGGCAATCACCATCTCTGCCCCTGTTCTGGTAGGACCTCAAGACCGGGCTCTTCGTTTGAACCACAGCACCTTCGACTGACCAGCTGTCCCCTCCTCCCCCCAGCGCCTTGAGACCCTTTCGGGTGAGTAGTTGCACTTTACAAGCCACCTGATTCATACTCAAATGAGCCTTTCTATCTGTGAGGCTTTAAATCAACAAAACCAAGTATCTGGATGCATGGTGCTCTTTAATAACGACCAGGAGAGTGCTCCGAAGTGTAGGAGTTCCCTACCCTCCCGACACGCCGTGGTTGCTGCTCATTATGAATTAAGGAGCTCTTCCCGATACTATAATCTCTAGTCCACTCCCGCTTCAATGGGTAGCAACCTCTCTCCACCTCCTGACTTCCCCCACTTCCTGAACTGGATCATCTCTATCCTTCAGCGGGGTCTCTCGATTCGTCAGCTGGGCTTGCTCCTTTCCTGACGCTCTTCTCCACCGACGGCGGGTGTCCACTCGAGAAAGATGGTTCCTCCCTCTTTCTGAGTCCGCAGTCCTCACTGTCATCACTTCTTCTTATGTCTGCCTCCTCCTCTGCCTGACATTGCCCCTTCATTATGTCGGTGTCCAGGCTGAA
Source organism: Calotriton arnoldi (assembly GCA_963921515.1). Taxonomy (NCBI): domain Eukaryota; kingdom Metazoa; phylum Chordata; class Amphibia; order Caudata; family Salamandridae; genus Calotriton; species Calotriton arnoldi. The sequence continues at coordinate 2,229,875 of CAWUFW010000130.1, forward strand.
GTCCTGCAAGGGAATTATGGGCTTTTGTCTTTTAGCGATATTTACGGCGGAGATTGCAGACCAGAGCGGGGCATCAGGTAAGTAATCGCCATCATCATGGCCCTCCTTGTGACATCTTCTTAGCAAAAGAAGTAATCCAAATTGTCTATGGTTCTGCACTCTGGGATTTGGACAAGAGCGTTAATCTCTTAGGCCTCTTTGAGAGAAAATTTTGGAAAACAACCCTTAATTTACCAAACCGATTCCCTACTGCTATCCTAGAATCAGATGTGGGTTGCACTTCTATAGAAACAAATTCCAAATGGCCCCCATGATATACGGTCTAAAAAAAAAAATAATAATAGCAAAACAACTTGGTTAACTGGGCCTGGGATGAGCACTAAATAGCAAATCCACGTTTGCTACCCTTTGGCTTAAAGAAAGCAAGAAACTCAACTTGATATTGCCCAAAGCACCAAATAATCTTCAAATGACTTCAAAGAGGCAAATAAATTCCTCAATTTCTAAGCGCTTTGCGCACCTGCCAAAAGTGCAAAGAATGAAAGCACTTGACAGTCTTTCATATATGGACTTAAGAGATATGTTTGATCCCTCGCCAAGTGTACAGCAATATTTAACCCTGCGGACACATTATAGAGAAAGTAGGTTTTTGCACTTGCAAGAGGTGGCTGCCTCCTACTAAACAGAACTCTGAATAAGAGGATTGCTGAAATGCCTGCAAATAGTTTCTGCTGTGCAATGGAAGATGTGAATAATTTTTTTATAAGACTGCTCCTTGTAGTGTTCCGTTAGAAAGAGTACTGTTGCAAAGCTGCTTCACCCCTTCGCTGCTAGGTCTTTTCGCCCCCTGTGCTAAGCCTTCTTTTTGCTATTTGGGGTAATTCGCGCTTTGGCCCCTGTAACTTTTTGTCTACATAAGGTATCCACGCCAAATTTGTGTTCTTTTCTTCCAACATATTGAGGATTCTAAAAGGTACCCAGGGTTTGTGAATTCCTCTAGAGGGAACCGAGAAATTGGCCAAAATACAGCTTTTTTTAAAAACAAAATGGGGAAAAAAGTGCTGCAGAAGAAAGCATCTATTTTTTTTCCCTGCAAATGGTATCAACAAAGGGTTTGGGGTGCTAAAATCACCATCTTCCCAGCTTTTAGGAACAGGCAGACCTTTGTCAGAAAACCAAAATTTTCTACACAGTTTTGCCATTTTACTGGGACATAGCCAATTTTTCCTATTTCCTATCAGTTAGTGGTAGTAATGGGTGTGAAAGCAATAAGGGATCCCGGAAACCTATACATTTCTGAAAAGTAGACAAAATTCTGAATTCAGCAAAGGGTCATTTGTGTAGATCCTTCAAGGTTTTTCTATAGAAACTAACAATTGAATAAAAAATATTGAAATTGAGTTGAAAGAAACAGCCATTTGTGCCAACGTTTTCACCTGTAACTTCTTCTAAGTTGAAAGCAATATACTGTTAGGCCTGCTGGGCCCTTCTGGTTGCGGGTATATATAGGAATTGTAGGTTCACCAAGAACCCGAGGTACCAAGAGCCAATTACTGAGCTGCGTCTTGCAATGGTTTTTCATTGTGTACCGGGTATATAGCAATTCATTTGGTAAAATATAAAGAGTGAAAAATAGGTACCAAGGAAACCTATATATTTCTGAAATTGGAACAAAATATAGGGTTTAGAAGCAGTGGTTATTTGCACATCTCCAGAATTGTGGGAATTTTTTTACACATTGTCTTACATTTGGAAGGCAGAAATGCAAAGAAAGTCAATTGGTAATAACACTTGTTCTACTATTCTGTATTTTTTTTACAAAGTTTGAGGTTTACAAGGGATTCTGAGTAACTGAACCTGGTGAGAGGCACACAGATCACCCCATCCTGGATTACCCTGGGTGTCTAATTTTAAAAAATGTACAGGTTTGCTAGGTTTCCCTAGGTGCGGGCTATGCTAGGGCCCAAAATCCATAGCTAGGCTCATTGCAAACAAAAGGTCTGTGCCTAGTGGGCTTTCTGCCGCCCTGGGCGTGGGGGGGGGGGCACATTGGGGGCTATTGCCCCGATATGCCACCAAGGGGTGCAAAAGACTGGCCATTTTTCTTGGGGGGGTGGAGGCATTGGTCTTCCCATTCTGGGCAGCCCCCACCCCTACGTATAAAAAACCCAGCATAATCCATGGTGCCTAGGGGGCTGTCTGCCCCGCCCCCCTCCCCTCCGGGAGCAGATCAGGTGCTATTGTGCCCATCTGCCTCCGGGGGAGGCAGAAAGACTATGGCAAGTTTTTTTGTGGGGTGGGGACATTGGCATGCCCATTCTGGGCAGCCCCCACTCCTATGTGTAATCAGGGGGGGGGCAAATAAGTGGCTATTGGCCCCATCTGCCTCCCGTGGGGGGTGCAGAAAGGCTGAGGCAATTTTTTGGGGGGGTGGGAACATACATTGACATGCTCGTTCTGGGCAGCCCCCACTCCTATGTATAAAAAAAAAAATCCCTGGTGCCTAGTGGGTTTTTGCCCCCCCCCCCCACCCGGGGCAGATCAGGGGCTGTTTACCTCTTGGGGGGTCAGAAAGAGTGTGGTATTTTTTTGCACTGGCATGCCCATTCTGGGCATCCCCCACCCCTACGTATAAAACAAAATAATCCCTGGTGCCTAGTGGCTTTCTGCCACCCCATGGGGCAGATCAGTGCTATTGCCCCCATCTGCCTCCTTGGAGGGGGGCACAAAGACTGTGGTATTTTTTGGGGGGTGTGGGGACATTGGCATGCCCATTCTGGGTAGGCCCCACCCCTGAACTTTGAAAAAAATCCCTGGTGCCTTGTGGGCTTTCTACCCGGGGGGGGAAGGGGTCAGATAAGGGGCTATTGCCTCCATCTGCTTCCTGGGGACAGAAAGACTGTGGCAATTCTTTTTGGGGTGGGGCAGCCCCCACCCCTACGTATTAAAAAACAAACAAATCCCTAGTGGGCTTTCTGCCCCCCCTCCTCCCCATCTGGGGCAGATCAGGGGCTATTGCCCCCATATGCCTCCTGGGTGGGGCAGAAAGACTTTGGCATTTTTTTTGGGGGGGGGGGTTGAGGGCATTGGCATGCCCATTCAGGGCAGCCCCCACCCCTGAACTATAAAAAATGAATTCCTGGTCTACTACCCCGATCTGCCACCCGGGAGGGGGGGGGAAGACTGAATATACCTATTCTGAAATGGGGGAGCAAAGGCCCTTGCCCAAGAGGCTTCTTCCCCCTCCCTGGTGTCTAGTGGGAGGATCCCTGCGTGGGGATCGCCTACTGCGGTGATCCACAAGCAGGGATCCACTAGGGAGGAATACCATTGGAAAGGAGAGATTCTCCCCTTTCCAGTGATACCTCTTCCGTGTGTTTCGGTGCTTGGGGGGCTGAGATAGCCCCATGAGCACCGAAAGTGTAAAACTGAAACTAAGTTTGTTTAATTTTCACTGTAATGACGTCAGCGCGCTATGCGCTCAATCGTCATTACTTTGAAAACAAAAAATGCCTCGGGAGGTTCTTCCCCACCTCCCGAGGCAAAAAAAAAGGAAATCCCTCTGCTTTTACAGCAGAGGGATTTTGTGCCGGTGTGCACATGACGGAATGGTTCCGTCATGAGCACACGAGTACTGGTGCTCATGACAGAACCATTCCATCATGAGCACCAAAGGGGTCAACAGACCTCGAAAAATCTACTCGCCCACTCGCAATTGCAGTAAAATTTTATCAGGTGGAGCCATTTTTAGCACCTAATAGTCCCATCTGGCAAGTAAACTTAGGCTGGAGAGGAACAGGTGTTCTGTTCATTCTGAAAGTAAATGAGCAATAAAGATGCCATTAAATCTTGTTTTTATCTTGACACATTTGCTGTCTGTTCAAGGAAAGAGGTCAAATGTCAGTTTGTCTTTTAACTAATTGCTGCTTGAATGAGCATTCATTTTTAGGTCTCGCCTAGCGACGCAGCGCATGCGCTGCTCGCTTGCAAGATCTATTGTCGTCGGTTTTCTTTTGGAAGTGGGGTTGGTGACCGCCCTGTCTCCCTTAGGCCCCGCCCACCCGGACTGGACTCGTCGTCTGTTGCTGGTCATGCGCGCTGCGTCTTTTCACTTCTCCCGCGGTGGGCGTGTCGGCACTTGTTCTTCTCTGCGTCCTTCAGCATCGCAGCAAGCTTCCTGGCCTCAGCCTCGGCCTGAGCTCTCTGGCAGCGGTATTGTGCGATCAGCTTGTTCTTCCATTCCGCAGCTGCAGCGCGCGCTAATGTTCGGACGACTGCACATGGCCTCTCCAGCAGGAAGCGCCATTCCGGAGTTATAGAAAATGAAAGAACTCTCAAGTTACCTCAAACCGTAATACTGTGCTGCACGGCCCGAAGAGTAAGACAAGAAGATGGAGTAAACTGCGCCTATCATCAGCCACGAGTCATTTGTCAAAGCATGCAACCCCCACTTCCAGCTACGTGTACAACAGCATGCATCACCTTTACATTCACTTCGCACGTCCTGTCACTCTACTCACCCGAAGGCGGTAGAAAGTTTAACGCTCTCGTTTTCCACCGGAGCCGCGAGAGGAAACTTCATACCCAACTTCAGGGAAAACCCATAAAAATGCCGAGCAGTCAGCGACCCGGGACTACCGAAAACACGTCTTACTGTAGAGGGGTGGCACACACAGTGGTCCCCTGGGCTAAAAATGCTTCAGTTTGTTCTTTATTATACCGTGAAATAAACATGCCATCACGCCGTCATCGAAACATCGGGAAAAATCATGACCCTGCAGTTATCCAGCTCCAACGCAACGACGGAAGAGAGGCCCTCAGGCGCCACCGATGTTCGATGCTAGGCCTCTAGGAAGGCAACCATGTGCGTACCGTCCCATACCGTAGGCCAACAAGGCGGATATTATGTGGTGCCCTGCCCTCGGCTTCTTCAGCCCGGCTCTCCAGCACCCGTACTTGCCCTTCCAGCCCTTGATGTTGTACCTGCAAGTTGCGTGTCAGGAGTTCTAAGTCTGTCAGTGTCCCTTCATTGTCCTGTCTGCCAACTTGCACTGATCAACCTGCAATATGCCAATATCAGCTACCACAGTGTCCTTTTTCCATTCTAAAGCCTCACTGGTGTCTCGGATGGCCTCAAGCGAAGTGGACTGCTCAACGCCCGACACCTGAGAGGGGCTCCGCGACCGCATTCTCTCCTCCGCAGGCAGCTGCTGCTCCCCCAGCATGTCGCCCACAGGCCCTCCACGTTGAGTGCCACCCCATCTCCCCCCCCCCCCCCAAGGGCTCGCACCGGCCATTGTAGCAAGTGTCCGGTCAGGGTATTCGCAGCCCACCAGGTGCCTTCCAGGCAACACAGCCAGGGATGCCCTCACCAAGCCGTAAGATGCCCCAGGCAGTCCCATTGAATAGTTAGTCACAGCCCACTCCTCTCCTCTCAGGGACCCAGCAGGTTTCGCTCGCAGGGTCTGCAGCAGACAAGCATCCGCCTACCTGCGTAGCCAGGGGCCACTGGTGCAGTTGGTATCAAGAGGAGGGCAAGTCCTCCAACTACGGGCCAAGTCTCTAGCTCACAGTGGTTCTGGCGCCAGGCCCAGTATGTCCAGCCTCTACTCCCACCATCCAAGACTCACTGTCCAGGCCTCACCTCAGCCAGCTGTCAGGCTCAAGGCCACAGGTCCTTCAACACCCCAAGGTTCAGCTCAGTCTGCGACGTTGCAAGTGTCTCAACACCTCACGGTGCCCTCACACCGCGCGAGATCCCCCAGGGCCCTTGCCATTCTGCCCCCACCCCCGACTGGATACCGCAGAGCCCCAGCATTCCTCGCCAGGAGTGAAGGTCAATGTCCGGGCAGGAACCTTTTCCCAACCAGTCCAAGCGACACCCAACTTCCTCGCAACAGGGAACCAGGCCCCCAGCCCTGCGGCAACAGCTTGCCTCTCAATCCGTTCCCGGACTCCGGAGCATGCCGCCAGCTCATCCAGTGGGGAGGGAAGGGGCACCGAAACAGCATGGCAACAGCCGGCTACACTCTTGCTCCCAGGTGCGGGGGTCACGCCGTGGGCCTTCTGTTAGGGGCAAGGGCACCAGAGCAGTCCACACGGGCCAGCTCACCTCAGTCCTCTGGGCCCAGGCAGATGCAGCAGGGCCCCCAAGGCAGTACTTCTAGAGTCGGGCCCCGCAAATAGCAGGTCACAACCCTCAAAGCACGGGAGCCAACATCTTGTACTGTGACCAAAACCAACTGTCATCTCCCAAAAATGGGCCACACAATGTTCTCCGGCCCTTCAGCAGGGTTCAGGGGGGTTACATGGGGGCAGCGGGGAGCTCAAGATGACAACAGATGGCGATGTGGCACCAGTAGCACCGCAACCTACATCTGTAGCCCTCTGCGAGGGGTGGGGCCAGGAAGAAACTCCGGTTGTGGGGGTGAGAGGGTACAAAGAGTAGAATGTAAATGCCTCCGACTGCCCCTCTGCGAGTTGGTCAGTGGTATTTGCTTATTTTAAAGGTGGGTTATATGATAGTATTTCTTCCCTCTCTGCTCTGTACAGGATATGAGTGGTGTTTAGGTTATGAGGGGTGAATGTGCACTTTTTCACCCTTTCCCTCTGCTCTAGTGGTTACTGGTGGTTGGATTATGGAGTATGAATTGACACTCCCTCCCCGTGTACCTTGTGTTGGGGGAATCAGCGGTGGTTAAATTATGTAAACTGTGAAAAGATACTATCTTCACCTCTTTACTCTGTGCTGAAACTCAGAATTGTTTAGGTCCTGAGTAAGGCATGTTTCAGGCAGGGTTGAAGGGACGCATGATAACTGTTTTTATTTTTTATTTTTTGCCTTTCAGTGCTGGGGGTCAGTTGTTTTGTGATATGTAGGTGAGATGGCCATGTTTCTTCGCCATTACTCTATATTTGGATCAGTGGCTGGATGGGTGAAGGGAGTTGCTACTTTCTACTGTTGCTCTATGCTGGGGTCTGCAGGTCCTGGAGAGCGCACTCCCTGCAGCTAGTTTGTTCTGGGGATCTGTGGTCCTTAGGTTTAAAGGGTCAAGAGGCACTGTTATTTGCTTCTGTCCTGTGCTGGGGATTGGTGTTGTTTAGCTTTAGGCTACAAGTGGCTAGGAGCGCGTGCCTCTTGCTTCTACGTCCCTGATGACGTAGTTGAGAGACTGATGGTGGTATTAGGCCGTAAAGGGAGACGTTCTACTACTACTTCCGGTCTCCCTCCGTGACAGGACTCCGAGGGGTCATCGCCTCAGGCTCGTCCTGCCCGTGTTGACACTTGAGGTATGCAGGTTGTGAAATGTGAGAGGGCTGTGTTATTTGCGTCACCATCTCCGTGTCGGCGATGCGTTCTGTGCTATGCAAGTTTTGTGAAGCATTGCGAAGGAGCACACTGGCTATGACAGACCTCCTGTAGAAATTAGGTTGTCCTCACGGTAGTAAAAGTAAAGGGTTTATTGAGGACAACAGCACGAAGGTACAGCACCAACTGTACAGCAGGATACCCAGCTCTGGAATGAGTGATTCATGAGAAGACATGCATCACTACATTCCATGACATAGCTCAGGATTCCTTGCATCACTAAGATTACAACACATCCCTCTTTCAATAGGGAAAGAACAATTATCAAGGAAAACAGAATGAGAACATTTGCAGAATAGAAAACCAAGAGTTGAAGAAGTCCTGCAAATAAAACATGGCATAAAAGAAACATTACATAAATAAAAGTCAAAGTCAAACCCTCTCAACTACACCAAAGATCCTGCAAAGGAAACATAGTATATAAAAAACACAGCATCAATATAGGATATAATCCTTGTACTTCGCCGGCAGATTTCTACACCTTCCAGAGGAAGCATCAGTTTTCCTGCTGCAAGTATCCTCCCGCACGTAGCTATAACCTTTAGACATACTGCTCCCATATGGCACACGTACACTTGAGGGTTTTCCAGTATATCTCACCAGCCTCGACATGCTCCACATGCAACCTGTGTCAACCTTCACAACATTCTTATTGATGGCAACAATCGTAAATGGACCAATGAAACCAGACTTCCCTTTTGAAGTATGTTTTGGGTTTTTCACCATAACCCTGTCACCAAGGCACCACTTCTTGCTCTTCACACACATCCTGGAGTCATAATTCAATTTGTATTTTTGCTGATACTCAGAAATTCTAGAACGCCTTCCTTCAACAGACATACCCTCATCAATATATGCAGGCAACCATGACGGGTTCAACTTTGAAACAGCCTTCCTTCCCCTTAAGGCCTCAAAAGGAGACTTTTGTGTGACTACATTAGGAGTAGTCCGGTGCGCCCACCACGTATCTCTCAAGACACTGTTGAAGGACAACCTTGACTCAAGAGCACGCTGAGCACAACCTTTGACAACCCGGTTCATCCTTTCAGTCAAACCATTGGCCTGCGGTGTGTATAAGGCCGTTTTCTGATGAATTATGTTGTGATCCTTAATAAACTTCCCCATTTCATGAGACACAAATTGTACCCCATTGTCCGTAACCAAAAATTTAGGCACGCCCTCAGAAGCAAATACATCTCTCAGGAAATCAATAACAGTTCTTGTGTTCACAGTGGGGACACACTTGGTGACCACCCACTAACAAAATAACAAAACGTTCGTAGGAGGGCAAAAGTTCAAAAGGACCTACAATGTCTAAACCCAATTTTGACCACACAACATCAGGAACCTCTACAGGAGATAAAGGCGCATTATTGGGAATGCGAGACTTATCGTTGGAGGCACACAAGACACAATCTTTAACTACATTTTCAGTCATGTGATCCATACCCGGCCACCAGTATCTCTCTCTCACCCTAGCTTTGGTGAGACTTCTTCCCAAGTGACCTTCATGAGCTATGTTAATTATTTTGTCTCTGAATCCAACCAGCGGAATCACTCTGTCACCTCATTAGATTGCCACAATAAAACGACAACTCATCTCTCACAGCCCAATATGCTTTCATTTCCTGGTCTAAAACTTTATAGTCAGGCCACCCCTGACTCGTCCACATCCTGAGAGAAGAAAGAATCTTGTCTTCCTTTACACCATCCAACCACTCACCACTGGATAGAGCCGGCTCGGCAACCCAACATACTCTCTCAGTTTCAGCATCACTCTGTGTGCACTCAACAGGCAACCGAGAGAGACAATCGGCAGACTTGTTGCTAGAGCCAGGTATATACTGTACACGGAAATTATATTCCTGGAGACCTTCACTCCAACGTCTGAGTCTAGGTGTGATATGTTCACTGTGACGGCACGAAAAGATTTGAACTAAGGGGCGATGATCTGTGCGAACCAAAAATGGAATACCCCAAAGATAAAACTTAAAGTGTTGCACAGACCAAAACACACTCAAAGCCTCTCTTTCAATGCCCGAGTAATTGACTTCTGCGTCTCTGAGAGCCCTCGAGGCAAAAGCGACTGCTCTCTCCTCCCCATCCACAACTTGAGAGAGTACCGCCCCTAACCCCTTGAGGCTGGCATCAGTAGTCAATATGGTTTTGCGATTGACATCAAAATGTCCTAAAGTAGGCATCCTCCCAATTTCAGACTTGATGTTATCAAACGCTCTTTGGCAGTCTTCAGACCATAGGAAATGCGTACCCTTTTTCAGCAAACTCCTGATGGGCTCAGTCACAGTAGCGAATCCTTGCACAAACTTGGAATAGAACTCTGCTAGTCCTAAGAATGACCTCACCTGTTCCTTATCCTCAGGCGTGGGAGCCTTTACAATACTCTCTGCAAGTTCTAACTTGGGTTGAATCCCTTCTCCTGAGATCACATGTCCCAAATATGTAACAGATTCTACCCCAATACGACATTTTTGTTTTTTAACAGTAAGTCCCCTCTCCTTCAACCTCACCAAAACACCTGTTAATGTCTCACCATGCTCTGCCTCACTCTTACCATAGACCAAGATGTCATCTTGGAAGAACATGATGTTGGGTATTCCATCCAAAACCATCTTCATGACCCTCTGGAAACATGCCGCTGCCGATGCCAACCCGAAAGGCATCCTGAGGAAGCGGTAAGCTCCCAGAGGTGTCACAAAGGATGTAAGATGTCTTGAGTCCTTGTGTAACAAAATTTGGTGGTAGGCTGATGACAAGTCTAGCACACTGAAAATCCGGGCTCCTTTGAGCATGCTAAGGGACTCTGAAATATTGGGCAGGGGTTGCCGATCTACCCAAATCCATTCGTTCAAACCCCTCAAGTCTACACACATCCTGACACTGGCACCACCATCCTTGGGGGTTAGAACAATGGGGGCCAACCATTCTGAGGCTTCTATCTCTTCAATAACTCTCAAACTCAACAGTCTTTTGAGCTCAGCCTCCAAAGGTCCCATCATCATATTAGGTACTTTTCTCACTTTATGCACACAGGGTACAGCTTTTTCCTTGAACGATTTTGTGCTCAAACCCCTTAAGGCAACCCAAGGTATCCGCAAAGACTTCAGGAAACCGTTCAAAGTATTCATTGCTCTGATCTCCACAGTCCACCAACATGACTTGATCTCTGGGATCCCTTGCGCTCGGATTAAGCATGATCCCCAAGTCACGCTGGTGCCTCCATCCTAACAAATTGTCTCCTCTCTCAGCTACGTAGACTTTTCCCACAGTACGTCTATTCTTAAACTGAATACAGGCTTCAACGTACCCAAGGACATTGATTTTTGCACCACCATAACTGACAGGATTTATGTCAGGCGGTGACAGTGTCATACTGTCCAACCCCACAACCTCATCCCATTACCTGTTCCCGACCATGGTGAAAGGTGAACCAGAGTCAGCCAGCACAACAAAGTCATGATCATCTACTGAAATGTTGCACTCCGGCATTGTTATTTTCCCTGCGTCCACCTCACCATCTTTATCACTGACACTTAGGAGTACAGTACGCACAATCTCAGTTCCTTTTTCTGGGTTCCGAGTCTTGGTAGATGACTTGCAAACTCTAGCATAATGTCCTTTGACACCACATTTGTTGCATACTGACTCTCTAGCATAGCAATGAGGATAGTTGGAGAAATGTGAGAAACTACCGCACCTAAAACACTTAGGCTTAGGAAACTCCCCTGGAGTTTTGTCGCTGGCATTGCTACTGCCATTAAAAGAACGACCTTCACGGTCTATCTTGGTTGCTGTTCCTTTGAGAGAACCACGCACGCGTGCATCTCTCTCCAAAGCCTTTTGCCTTTCACCAGGAGAAACTTTGGCTACATTATCACTAGCCTCTAAAGCGTCATAATCCACTAGGGCATGAACATCACTTTCTCCTTCTTTTTTATCCTCTCTGTTTTTCCTCATTTCCTTCACCCAGGTAGAGGTATTTTCCATTCCTTCTACGATGGAAACAGCTTCCACCAACGACGGGTTCTTTGATAAAAGTTTCTCCTGAACTCGGGTGCTGTTGGTGCACCTCACCAATTGATCCCTGACTAGGGAGTCAGAAAGTTCACCAAATTCACAAGTGCGTGCTAAAGTCTTAAGGGAGGCAACATAACCTCCCACCCGCTCAGCCGGACCTTGGAAAAAAATGTGTGCCTTTCTAAAACATTAATGCGGGGACCAAAATATTTCTCCAACATAGTCATAGACATCTCATAAACATCAGCTGGTTCTCCGTCGCCATTACCAACAGGAATGAGGTCCATACTATCGTAAATATTCCTTACTTCTACGCCTAAATTGTGTAGAAGAATAGCTTGTTTTCTGAATGCTGAGAATTTCTCTCCACCAATTGCTACAATGTAAGAGTCAAATAAATTTCTCCATCTCTTCCAGGGAAGGATATGTTCTCCCTTCTCTGATAGGAAAGCTGGGGGTTGGGACATACTTGGTGTGGCAGCCATGGTGATACTAGACGAATCGATGAGTCAAGGAGAAACACAAAAATAGAAACCCACTGAAAATCCAATCTGTGCCAACAGTTTAAAAAAAAATAAAAATAATTCAATAGTTCTAACCACTATAGAAAAATCGTTGGCAAAATGAAACAGAAATAAAACAAAATCACTGCTGTACTCGATGTATATATATAATACAAGTCTTAAGTAACATTGCCCACTCTCACCGTACATTAAAACTTGCGTGGCGATCAAATCTGAAGTAGGCAGTCCATTACAACCAGATGAGCCTAAGGCGTTGAAATGCGGTGAAATGCAGCGTGCATTAACTTTAAAAATGCACTTAGAAGTCCGTTTGTTCAGCAATGCAGTGTGCGCTTCAGTTAGCGTTCTAGCCTCGCATATAACTTGATCCAAAATGGCCGCACGCCGCGTAGTCACAGCGTGAATGCGTGGTGGAGTGCGGCATGCGTTTCAGGGTGCGTTCCAGCAAGGAATTGTGACGCTAGTGGAAAATGGAGCCGAAGCGCGAGACACCGCTTGCGATGTGGCAGTTGGGGAGAAGTGCCTTGCGTATCCCAAGGAACAGCCTCTTTGAGTGTCCAAATGCGGTCGGATGAAGGTAGGAAAAGAACTGCAAAGGTATTTACAGTTCTCACTCACGTTTTTTTTTCCGACGGGATAAAATCACAGCCAGTCGAGTTGGCACAGTCCTTGAAAACGGTAGAGTAGGCAGACAGGGGAGTCGGTGCTGAGGATGCCTGTCCCCAATCAGGCAAAAGTTACTCGTCGCCAGTGTAGAAATTAGGTTGTCCTCACGGTAGTAGAAGTAAAGGGTTTATTGAGGACAACAGCACGAAGGTACAGCACCAACTGTACAGCAGGATACCCAGCTCTGGAAAGAGTGATTCATGAGAAGACATGCATCACTACATTCCATGACATAGCCAGGATTCATTGCATCACTAAGATTACAACACCCCCCATCCATAGCTGCCAAGGTTTCAGATTGCTATGTGTGACATTTTCTTAATTTCAGTGAAATTTGGAGTGACATTTTAACGACTATGAGTGACACTTTCTCGCTACCATAATCAAGCCGAGGGAAACATATAGGGGGAGGGCAGGCAGCTCAGAATGAAGCAAATTTTAGCCGCCATATCAAGTTAGCAACTACTATACGCCGGACTCTGATATTATATATATTTTTGTTATTATTCAAACAAACAAAAAAGCTTCTTGTGCCTAAATTTAAATAATATTTTAAACCCAAATAATTCATGAAAACAAACATTTTGCTTTCACATCTGCATGTTATATTATAAAAATACATTCAAGCATATTAAAACAGTATTTCTGTCCCTCCTAACACATTCCATAACATACGGGCAGCAGTGCTATTTCTAAGCTTCCCTTTGACGTCGGGGAGGCACAAAGACAGGGATGCACCACAATTGGCCCCCAAAGGTCCATACCCTCTGCCCCCACCGAATACCACAACCCCAACCCGGCTTACCTAAATGCACCGACACTGATCCTCGAGGCGGCGGGCCGAACCCATGTCAGGCAAAGTAGATAAAGGAAAGGGCTGCGCTGGTAAAATTAATACAGCTGAGTGAGCTACACGGCGGCGGCCCGGGCCGGTCAGAGCTGCCTGCAACAGCGCTGTGAGCAATACTATCATAGAATTTGTGGCGCTGACCGCAAAACAGCCAGTCTAGAGCAGCGCGCCTTCCTTAAACTGAACTCCCCGCTCCAGCAACAAGATGTGACGTCCTCCGCAGCGTCGGGCATCTGATTGGGCCCGGTTGTTGCTCAGTAGTTAGCAGTCATTGGTGTGACTCACTGAGAGACACAGACTCTGCAACTCAGAGTCACTCCCGCCCGCCCGCTTCTTCTCAAAGTCAGTCAGAGTCGAGCCTCACTAGTTACTTCCTGTTCCGCGGCGGGAATCATTAAGAGCCAGCACACTGCAGCCTGCAGGTTTTGCAACATTGTAGCAAGCTAGCAGCATATTTCAATTTGGGCACGCATGCTGAGGCACGGGCTCTCAGCGCAGCAGGGACCGCCGGATTCATGTCAATTACTCTGTCGCCTGCGGGGAGCGAGAGCAGTGTCTCAGCAGAGCAGCAGCTCCCCCCTTCCGCGCGCACACAGGTCAGAGGCACACCGTGACCAGCCCGGCAGCGCCAGCGCGCTGCCCGCGGCACCTGCATTATACCTAGCGGGCCAGTTTCAGCGCGTCAGAGTAGAGTGGGCAAAATGCGTGACAATGCATTTCAGTGCGGTGATGCGGACCACCACACTGAAATGCGTTAGCGTCACGCCTGCTGCGTGACACTTGGCAGGACTGCCCATCCCCAACCCTGGGGGGCGTAGGGTGCATATTCACCACCCGTGGTTCTGTTCTCACGCAGCACTGCCCCTTTCCAACCTCTGGAACGGGAATTTTCACCCACGGCCCCCTACAAACCCACCCCGAGCCCTCCTCACACTTCATAAATAATCTTCACCTCGTTAGGGCGCTTTACGTTTACCCTCCCGCCGCCCTAATGCATTTAAACCCTTGTTTTGCTGCTGCAGATGTAGGACACGGTATGAGTGTTTATATCGGTGTGTCCTGTCAGTTTTACAGTACAGAAATTGAAGTGCCTTTGATGTGCTTCGCTGCTGAAAGAAGTTACAAGGGCATTGCCTCTTGGAGCACCGCCCACAGCATAAAAGCAGGATTTTTGCCATATGGTATGGGGAGTATGGGAACACATTAGCCTACGAAAGATTGCCTCCTCTCCACATTTTACGATCATTGTTTTTTGCTTTATCAAGACAACTCAGGAGCCTGTCAAAATGCAGTTACAATTTAAAATACTTTACAGCATCACTGACTCTTTAAATGAATCCCTTCTTAATTCACAAGGCAGCCTTGGGCATTAATCCGCACTGTCTCGTGTCAATCACTGCTTGCAGTAGGCTATAAATTGCTAAATTGAGATAACAACAACCTTCCTGTGTGTTCCTCCGTGTGTTTGAATTTGTCTCGGTATGAGTTTTTTCCCTTAAAGTGCCTATCTGTGTGTCTTTGTAAGTTTGTGGCTTTGTGCGTCAGTGTGTGTGTGTCTCTTTGGGTGCCTGCTTTTGTGTGAAAGTGCTTCTGTGGGTAGATTTGGAAGTGTCTTTGTAGATTAGTCTGTGTGCATGTGTCTGCCTGTGTATGCCTATGTGTGTTTGTAGGCGCACCAAATTGTAAACTTGGTATGACCGGTTTCCTGTTTGTAATCTGTAGACAGTATCTCAAATGGCACATGTGGTTACGCTGTTAATTTAGACATATTCGTTTATGAAATTATGTGAGCAGAGTGATAGAGTTAAAGACATGTTCCCATATTTAAGTAAAGCCCCCCCTCTTTGCTAACACTGAGACTCCATGTAATGTTACACATGTTCTGCTGTGTCTAGCTGTGGCTGTTTTATTACCAGAATGGTATGTTTTTCTAATGTCGAAAAAATAAAAGAGGGTAAGCAGGGAATATATACAAGGGGTGTAACAAAAAGCATAGGAGACACAATCTGATCATTACTTTTGTTCTATCCATTTTATTAGTTTATCAAACCCCGGCAGAACTTGAAAGATGACCAATAGTTCAAGAAGTTGTCGAGTATATTTGTAGGACACCGTTACATCTTACTTGAAGGAAACTGGTTACTCGTAATAAAGTTACATCTCCTTGTAGATATATAGATGTAGCCTCTGCTCTCGTAGCCTGTGATGGAAGGATAGACCTGAACATGTTCACATTTTCAGCTCATGAATAAAGTTCTTACAGGCTTGGACGCAACCTACTAACTCGACTAAAAGACACTAACCCTTTTCTACCCCGTTCCCTCGCGCCCCTCCATTTCTGAAGGCAGGCTAAACATCAGATTTAACAACCTTCACCTCAGGGAGAGCTAGAGCACAATCGCTGACCTGCTCAGCAGAAGTAGAGGTTTCCATGCCACAGCTGCAGTGCAGGTTCTGTCAACATGTGCCCCAAAGAGCATGCAAACAAGGTCTACTCTTTCCCAAAATCTGTCTCCGAAGGGATGATTTAATAATTCTGTACTTTTGAAAGTAGTGGAGGTACTGATCCTAACAAAAAGCAGAGAAAACAAGCATTTGCAATACAATAGGTCTCGCATTTGCGAGAGTTTAGCTATTAACATTGTAAATGATAATGCCTTTTATTTATGTTTTAAAAACCAACACATAAATAAAAGGCATTGTCATTTACAATGCCAAGAGCTCAAACTGTTCCAAATGCGAGACCTATTGCATTGCAAATGCTTGTTCTCTCTCTTACTAGAGTTGGAGGGTTTTGTCAAGTGAGCTGTCTGAAGGAGTCAGTTATTTTTCTCTACCATATAACATTTAAATAAATTACATGTAAATTAATATTACAAATATTTCAAAATATATCAGGAATTACAAAAGTGCATGTGTAGATGTGTGATGCAAACAAAAAGTTAAATAGGAGCAAAACAAACCAGAACACTTTACTTGGTGATGTGCAAATGACACATTTGCAGAAACTATTTCCAAACATTATTGTTTGTACACTATATAGTTTTATCAGTAAAGCCGCATGTCGGTGGGAAAGTTTGCGGTCATTTCAATGTAAAATCTGCTGATTACAAATGAGTGTGCTACCACTTCATGCTTTAGTTATGTCTTTATTAAAAGTAATAGTTTTTAAACATGATTTGAGAAACATTCCTGCCCCCGCCCTGATGAAAATGCTGTTAATGAACTATGATGCAAGTCGGGGGTCATGTGTATCCTTTATGTGGCTAGATATGTATTAAATATGGAAAAAAGTTTAGTCTATTAATTCAAACAAAAGAGTTTTTTGTACAGCAGACATGCTGTACTCGCACATTTGAAGGTGCTTTCATATGTGATAATGAAATAAATGGCTGCTCAATGAATTAAATTATTTGCTCATAAACATCATTTGAAACAGTTTATGGGTCAACAGCATTACAAATAGGTTGAGTAGATTTTTTTTAGTCACTAGACCTGCCGGTCTAGTAACATTTTTATGTTTTTTCGAGGTCTGGGTTAAACAACATCTTGATGAGCCCGAAGAGCTCAGGACCAAGCTAGCTCCCTCTCTGCTGCTGTCAGCTCGCACTACAAGCTCCTGCACACTGCACCATATTATTGGCTGTTTCCCTCCCTCTCCAACAGTCGTTTTTCCTTCCTCTCCAGCGCGTTTTTCCTCCCCATTGTACCATATTATTGGCTGTTTCCTTCCTGCTCTAACACTAGTTATCCCTCCTGCTCTAACACTAATTTTCCCTCCCGCTCTAACGTTTGTTTTTCCTCCCCACTGTACCATATTATTGGCTGTTTCCCTCCCGCTTTAACACTAATTTTCCCTCCCGCTCTAACACGCGTTTTTCCTCCCGCTCTAACACGCGTTTTTCCTCCCGCTCTAACACGCGTTTTTCCTCCCGCTCTAACACGCGTTTTTCCTCCCGCTCTTACACGCGTTTTTCCTCCCGCTCTTACAATCGTTTTTCCTCCCGCTCTTACAATCGTTTTTCCTCCCGCTCTTACAATCGTTTTTCCTCCCGCTCTTACAATCGTTTTTCCTCCCGCTCTTACAATCGTTTTTCCTCCCGCTCTTACAATCGTTTTTCCTCCAGCTCTAACACTCGTTTTTCTCCTGCTTGAACACTTGTTTTTCCTCCCCACGGTACCAAAATATTGGCTGTTTCCCTCCCTCTCTAACATTCATTTTTCCTCCCGCTCTAACACTTGTTTATCCTCCCCTATAATGCTTGTTTTTCCTCCCCACTCTACCATATTATTGGCTGTTTCCTTCCTGCTCTAACACGCATTTTCCCTCCTGCTCTAACACTAGTTTGTCCTTCACACTATACCCTATTACTTGACTGTTTCCTCCACTCATTTGTCCCCATGTGGGCGCCCCGCAAAGGGCCTAGAAACGGCACAACGCCTGGGAGCAGGGGACACTAGCCTGGATGGGCCCCCATCCCCGATCCTTCCACATACCGGCCATTGCAGTGCAATCCTCAGGGAAACAGAGCTGTGGAGAGTCGCAATGAGCTCAGCAGTTGCAGTCTACCTGTGACGCATAGACGACTGGATTGGAGCTGGGGGGGAGGGACGTTTGGAGCACCATCGCATGGAGAGGTAAGGGCAGCCTGGGTGTGATCCCCAGAGGCCCGGGGCCGTGCCGGGCCATCCCACTGGCTTCTCCCTTTATTGCATGTCCCCTCCCCCACTTCAAACTTGCCTGCTGTCCTTACGTCCTGCCTGCTGTACCCTCCGGCTGGGCCCGGCTGCACCTGCTGGCCGGCGCTGTGGGGGAGCTGTATGTGGCCACACTGGCCCGGCTGGGGTGGTGAGAGAGTAGCCGGGCCTTGCAAGAAATTCCGGGGCCTCACCCCGCTACCCGCCGTAGTTGAAGGGGAATGCACATTGGGGCCTGTGTGGCCTCCCGAGAGCCTGAGCGACCATTTGGGCAACTTTTGCCATGGTGAGGAGCCTGCCGTTGGGGAGTAAGCCACTTAGGCACACTTAGCTGGAATGGCCCGCAAGGACCCTAAACAGCGCCGGCAACCATTTGATACAGTTAAAAACCAAGGTGTAGCACAGAACTGAGAGATGGCTGATGAGGCGGTGCCGGGCGCTCTGGGAGGGGGGCCCCCCCCCTCGGACACAGAAGTATTGATGGCAGAACTACGATCGGGCTTCAAGGCGCTGGATGGCAGGTTCGATGCCCTGGATAAAAGGCTGGACATACTGGGGGAGTGCACAGACCGGCATGATGCCCGTCATGACGGCCTTCATACGGTGGAAGGTAGAATATCGGACCTTGAAGATGGTGCGGCCCAGACAGCTAGGAAACTGGACAGAATGGAGAAAGTCATGAAAAAGATAGCCATGAAGAACGAGGACTTGGAGGCGAGGAGCAGACGGAACAACGTGCGCATAATAGATGTTCCCGAGTCCACGAATACTGGGCGTTTGGACCAATTCGTCGAGCGTCAGCTGACCGACCTGTTTGCGGGGGAACACTTCATGACTACGTTTGTTGTTGAGCGTGCACACCGGTCACTCGGACCGCGCCCCAACCCTGTATGCCCTTCCAGGCCTATTCTTGCTAGACTATTGAACTTCAGAGACTGGGACACCGTTTTAAGACTGGCACGGGAAAAAGGTCCATTAACCTGGCAGTGCTCCAAGCTATCCATTTTCATGGACTTTACGTTGCTTGTTTAGCAGGCCCGGTGTAAATACACTGGGGTGAAGGCCTCACTACGAAATGTAGGCCTTATATATGGCATGTTTTACCCAGCCCGCCTAAAAGTCGATGTAAATGATAGGTTACGCATCTTTCTGCAGGCAATTCTCTGAGAAAACAAAAACCTCCGGGGGATGTCCCCTGGGAAGTCACCGCCAGGCATCCACTCTAGTGCTAGTGTGGACCTTTTCCCGTCTGGTTGAACTTGGGACTATAACTCTCACTACATGTTTCTATCCTTGGCGTTCCTTAAAAATGCAACCCCACTGCCTTTTCTCTGTTACTTCTTAGGTGTTGGGGGATAACTACGGGATGCAGCAATGTGACACTTATTCTAATCCAATTTCTACATGATGCAGGGGTTCGCTGTGGCGTTGCCACCCCCTTGTGATGTTCACATGTACGCCATTTTGCAGCCTTTCTTGGCTTATGGGAGTTTTGAAGTTGGGAGAACTGTTCTGTGGGGGATGTACTTGGCAGACAGCTGCCAGGTATGGGAGGGGGGGAGTGGGACGGGAGTTGTAGGAATTGCTGTTCTAAGATTTTTTTTTTGTTTCTCATTCTCGTTGTCACTGATCATTGCTGTTTTGATTGCACGCTACAATGTATAAGACCACACTCAATGGCACACCAAGTTGACGTTCGACCATATGTAAATGTCACGTTCATGACCTGGAACATGAGGGAGCTAAACAACTCGTGTAAGTGCAGACAGGTGCTGCAATACATCCGGCGATACGAGGTTGATAATTGTGTTTTTTACAGGACACGCACTTGGCACCCACAAGCACGCCTATGTTTGCCACCACTTGGGGATCACATCGCTTTTTCTACAATTACAGCTCTTACTCACGAGAGGTTTCCATACTGATACGCAAGACCCTACCCTTCAAACACACATCCACACTCACTGAGAGTGAAGGGAGGTATTTACTGGTCATAGGCCACCTAGCGGGACATAGTGTCCTCCTTGTCAACGTGTGCTCCCTGAATGTAGACAACCCCATCTTTTAGCAGCGCCTGCAGTCACAAATGGATCTAGTCGATCCAGACCACATTCTTTTTAGGGGCAACCTTAACATTTTGATGGACCCAAAACTAGACAGTACTGCCATGACCCCCATCAACAAGCCACGTTCACATAAGATATTACGTGTTCTTTGCGAAGCATATGCACTGCTAGATGTCTGGTGATAACTGCACCCCCAGGAAGCTGTTTACACTCATCACTCATCTCAACAAGATACTTAGATGTGGCTAGACTACTGGCTCTTGTAAGGCACTCTTATTCCATGGGTCCTAGACATGGGACACCTTCCCCGCACGCTGTCGGATCACTCACCAGTTAGCCTGAATGTGCGTGTTCCGAGAGCGGGAGGGATCGAGCGGCAATGGCGCTTTCCCAATATGACGCTGCATGACGCTGTATTTCGGATGGAGCTACGCAGGGCACTCATTGAATACTTGGATCATAACAAGGGGTCAGACTCGTCGCAGGCCACCCTAAGGGAAGCCTTCAAGGCATACACCAGACGGGTCTGTATCTCTAAACAAGCGGAAATACTAAGAGAATTGCGGCGCACATTATCCCGGTTAGAAAATGACTTGTCGGCTCTAGATCGCGTGCAGCCCAGGGGCAGTACCCCGGACTACTTGAACAAGTGAGCGGCCCTACTGGCCGATTATCAGGAAGCAGCGGAGAGGGAGGCACATTTTTTGGGGAAGGATGCCAAAGCCTGTAGATATGGAGAGGGGGTGAGGCCGTGGCACACTCTGCTGCGGCCGCCGCAGGGTCTGTCATATTTAACTGGGCTATGGAGCCTGGATGGCACGTACGTGGTGGACCCACTTGGCATACAACAAGAGCTGCTGACATACTACACTGGTTTATACACCTCCAGATGACAAATGACCTAGGTGCCATCTCCGCCTACTTAGAAGAGGTAACAATGGTTTGGCTCACAACTGCACAGAAGCAGTTTCTGATTGAGCCTTTACCCACTGAATAAATCATATAAGCTATCGTTGCTATGGATGGAACCAAAGCGCCCGGCCTAGACGGCCTCTCAGGTGCTTTTTACAAGGCATATAAGCACCTCCTCGCCCCACACTTACTGGAGGTCTATGCGGAGGCGTTAGTGATGGGAACTCTCCCTCCCACGTTCAGAGAAGCAGTCATAATTCTACTCTTGAAGCCTGGAAAAGACCCACTGCAGTGCGGCTCCTACAGGCCGTTATCGCTATTGAACTTTGACAATAAAATATTGGCCAAATTGTTAGCCACTCGCCTGGCGCTCTTTATGGAACCAATAATTTCCCCCACACAGGCTGGTTTCATTCCGCATAGATCCACTGCGCTGAACCTACGAACATTTTTCGCCATCCTCCACTGAATAGCCCCCACAGTTCTGGCACTCAGATTGCTTATCACGGACAGTAATGGAGACCGTCTCATATCTAGATTGTACCGTACATGCTTAGCACTTACACCATCACACGATACCAGGGTGAGAACTGCATGGGAAGCAGATCTGGGGCATCCACTTACTGATAAGGTCTGGTTAGAATGCTGTACTCCAACCAAGTTGGTGTCTTGTAACCACCGACATAAATTCGTTACACTATAAGTTCCTGTGGAGAGCCTATACCACTCCAGCGCTGATGACCCATGCAGACCCTGCTCAGTTTTCTCACTGCCTTAAATGTCACACACATGCAGCGGACTTTGCGTACATGGCCTGGACCTGCAATAGGATTACTTCCTACTGGAACAGCATATTCGTGGAACTGGCAAAATGACTAATTTGCAACTAGCACTTTCCCCACTGATGGCATTGCTAGGCCATGTCATTAGCATTCCTAAAAAATTGCGTAGGTTTGTGGCGATGGCACTGCTTCTTGCGAAGTGGGAGGTTGCCTTGCTCTGGGGCAGTAAACGAGGGCCTACAGTGGAGAACTGGATCAAGAGTATGATATACTGTGACACTACAAGCGAAATGTTTGCAGAATTACAACCACCCCCCCACCCCCACGTCCAGACCTAAGGATATATGGCAGCCCCTGAGGGATTACTTGAGGGAGCTGGATACCTCAGCCGCCAACCAGAGATCAGGCATGCCACCAGCGTCCCAGTGAATAGGGCACAGCGCAATGAGAACACTGGGCATACACAAGCAGCTAAATAGAACCCAATGGGTACCAAACCTGCGCTGAGCTATAACACAGAGCCTTACGCACTAGCCACACTCTGACTCAACTGGATCATTTTGTATATACATGCGAATAATGTGATCTCGTATAAGAACAATGGTTTTTTTCTTTTCCTTACACCAATGTACTATGAACAGAAATGTATGTACGACACCGAGAATCTTAAGCATAAATAAAGTTAAAAGAAAATAAATAAATAAAGAACAACCTCTCACGCGCCCCTGCATGTCACCCCTGAGCTGGGACAACTCCTCTCCTCAACACCCGATCGCTCCACAAACACTCAACCGAGATCTGGGACACCATCACCTCCCTCACCCTGGCGTTGTCTTCCTCACTGAGACTTGGTTGAACCCAACATCCACACCCGACATCGCCACACCCAACGGATACAATATCGTACACCAGGACCGCATCAACAAACATGGAGGTGGAATAGCCATCCTCTACAAAGAATCCCTCCACTACACAGCCGCTACCGATGACACCTCCTCCATCATAGCACACCTTAACTTCCAACTCAATATAGACATCAAGACCACCATATGAGGCACCCTCGCCTACAGACCACCAGGACCATGTCCTGCCTTTTGCGAAGCCATCCCCGACTTTATCTACACACTGGCCACCAACTTCAAGAACTTCAACTTGTCACCGATCCCACTTACTTTGACGGGCACACGCTCTACCCCATCTTTACAGCCAGCAACAGAATCAGACACAGCCATGTCACCAAACTCACATGGTCAGACCACTCAATTGTCTACTTCTCCTTCACAGCTGCCACCCCCACTAAACAGCCCAGCCCCTCCCACAGGACCTGGAACAAGGTACCCAAAAACCAATGGACCAACAACCTCAGTGCCTCCACTCCGTACACCACTTGCAACCTCGATGAGACTGCCAAAAGCGTCAACGCATGGATCACCAACTGTGCCAACAAAATCACCTGTCAAACTCACCAAACCAGGCAGACCCACCAAGCACACCGGATGGTACACCCTGGAATGAAAAGTCACCAAACGCACCTGCAAGCGTCTGAAAAGGATTTGGCGCTCTAGCAAAGAGCCAAACGACCAAGCCACCTTCAAGCTGGCACTCAAGAACTACCACCAGCATCTGAAAAATGCGAAGAGGGACACCCTGGCCGCCTGCCTTGAAGCCAGCTCCAATCAAAGCAAAGAACTCTTCATCATCATCAAAGAGTTCTCCAACCCCTCAGCAACTGAGAACACAGTCTGCCCTTCCCAAGATCTCTGCAACTCCATAGCAGACGTCTTTCACAGCAAGATCTCCTCCAACTATGATCACTACAACCTCCAACCGCCCAACGCCAGCATCCAAAGCCTCCTCAACCTCACAAACTCCCACCCAAACCACAGGATTGCAACATGGGACCAACTCACCATGCAGGCCACCCCTGCCATCATGAGCTCTATCCACTCAGGAGCACCCAGGGACCCCTGCCCCGACCACACGTTCAACTTGGGGAACATTAATAGCAGCAAAGAGCTCACCACCATCCTCAACACCTCCATCACTTCTGCCACTTTTCCAGAGGGTGGGTTTCTTGAGTCAAGCCACTCCTCAAGAAACCCACCACAGTGCCAAAGGACCTCCAGAACTGCCAACCCATCTCCCTGCTCCTGTTCCCTGCCAAAGTCCTATAAAAAGCCATCAACCGCCAACCACCTAGAGAGCAACTACCTCCCGGACCCATTCCCAATCTGGGTTTGGTTTGAACCACAGCACAGAAACTGCCCTAATCACAGCCACCGACGACGTCGGGACTCTTCTAGACCTGGGAGAAACTGCCACCCTGATCCTCCTCGACCTCTCGGCAGCCTTTGATGGCGTATCCCACTACACCTTCCTAAAAAGTCTCCATCAGATGGGCATTCAAGAAAACGCCCTCAAGTGGATCGCATCTTTACCGTAAGAACCCAGAGCGTCTGCCTTCCACCCTACATCTGACTCCAAAAACATCATTTGCTGTATCCTCCGAGGGTCCTCCCTCAGCCCCACCCTGTTCAACATCTATAGGACCCCTCTGGCCAACATGGTCATGACTCATGGGCACAACCTCTTATCCGATGCCCAGCTCCTCTTCTCTCTAGCCGCAGACCCAAAGTCGCCTACTGGATGCAAAACAACTGCCTCAATCTCAACACCGACAAACTGAGGTACTCCTCTTTGGAAGCAACACATCCCCATTGACGACTCCTAGTGGCCGGAAGGAAAGGGATGCTCACCCACTTCCACAGAACATACTAGGAACCTCAGCATCATACTGGACAACAAACTCGCCATGAAAAAAAACACCAGATCAATGCAGTATCTTCGGCCTGCTTCCTCACTCTCCGCATGCTCTGGAAAGTCTTCAAGTTACTCTCAGCCAGCACCGAGTGATGAATTGCTACTGGTCATTCCTAGCCTTGGCCCAGAGATATTAGGGAACCACCAAAGACTTGGTCAGTCGAAGAATAAGAACAACGTACAACAACAGGAATTTGCTTTTACTGTGAAAAAGTGAGGCATTTGGTAATAGCTTGTCCCCAGGTGCAGGGATACGACCCCTATGGCCCCCCCCCCCTTGAATTACAGACAAAGAACGGGCTCACAAATTACTGAAGTGTGTGTAATAGACAGAGCCTATTACTTTCTGAAAATTATGATTAGCCAAACATTGTCCTTGCTCTTGTTGACTCCAGATCATGCGGATGATTTATGAATAGTTTCTAGCAGTCTGACAGATTCCTATAAATAAAAAAATTGGAAAGAAGGAATTTCAAGGAATTGGGTGGACTGTTCTCATGTTCAGAGCCCTATGCTTCGTGGCTCTTCCTTTACTATGGGCTACTCAGATTGGGCAGGAACTGGTGATTCAGTTAGATTTAATAGACACTCCATCTTTTTCCATCATATTTGGCACCATATGGCTGAGGAACTATAATCCTCTAGTTGATTGGAATACCCCAGAGATAACCCTTAATTCATCTTACTGAGAGGCTCAATGTTTCCCAAAATTGGCTATAGAAAAGATCCAGTCTTTACTTGCTTTTCTCTGCAACCAGTTTCCTCAGAGGCCTCTCTGTTGGAAAAAGAAGTGATTCCACCACAGTGCTATGAATTTGGAATGTATTCAGCAAAAAATAATCTAACTCACTTCCTCCACATCAAGACTGTGACTGTTGGGTTCACCTTTTATCAGGAACACCAATTCCAATTTACCATTTCACAGTGAACAAGGATGAAGTTCTTCAACAGTATTTACAGGAGAACTTGGAAAAAGGCTCCATTTTACTCTTTGCCCTCTCCAGCAGGGGTGCCGATCTTCTTTGTGACAAAGGTGGAAAGTGAATATTTAATATTTAGCAATCATAGAGAGCTGAAAGCAATTACCATACGAAACCGGTATTTTCTCTTTCTTGTATTCATACTTTTTGCCAAGTAAATCTGCCAAAATATTCTCAGGTTAGGTGTTAGAGGAGCATATAACTTAGTATAGATTGTTGAGAGGAATGAATGGAAAAACATTTAAAATAAGGTGTGGGCATTTTGAATATTTGGTTACGCCATTTGACCTCTGCAATGCCCCTGCACTCTTCAAGCATTTTGTAAATAATATATTCAGAGACATTGTGGATGTGTACATAATGGTACCTTGATGACATTCAGATTTATCCATTTACTCTGGAAGAACACCGATGTCGAGTACGAGCAATACTACCATGTTCAAGGAAGTATTTCCTATATGCCAAAGATGCAGAGTGCCTCTTTGAACTTCCAGTCACCTCCTTTCCTGGCTTTGAACTCTCTAGACAGAGGACTGGAATGGATTCTGCAAAAGTTAAGGTAGTTTTAGAATGCCCTTCTCCATGAAGTGTTAAGGAAGTACGAAGATTCATTGGTTTTGCTGATATTTAGTGGCAATTTATGTAGAATTGTTTTACCATTATCTGTCCCATTGCACAATGAACTAAATAAGGGGTGGCTTTAACTTAGGGATAAGAACAGTAGCAAGCCTTTAACAAACCCAAAGGAGCCTTCACATCTGCACCAGCCATCCTAATAATTTACTGCCCTTCATAGTAGAAACTGATGCCTGTTCTTTTGCCATTGGGGCAGTATTGCCACAAAGAGATCCTGAAATAAGTAGCTGCATTCCTGTGACATTTTATTCATGAAGATTGACTGACCCTGAGAAGAACTGCACTGTTTATTGCTGACAATTCCTGGCAATCAAAGAGGCATTTTCATATCGGAGACATCATCTTGAAGGAGCTTGAAATTAGATTACTGTATTGATAGGTCACAAACACATACTATATGTCACAAAAATGAAATGTGCTAATTCTAGAGCTGCCCAATGGACTCCTCTTTTCTCGCTTCAACTGTGTCATTATGTACCGACAAGTGAGTCATCATGGAAAATCTGATGCTCTATCTCGACAGAAAGATGCAGAACTAGAAAAAGAGATGAATATATTAGCCCTTTCTGCCACATGCACTAATGACATCAGTGACTTCTTTAGTTAAGTGCAAAAAGAAGTTCCAGTAATAGATAGTAATTATTTCAATAAATTTTATTTTAGCATTAACAATTTCCTGTATCTACACAGCAGAGCCATGCATTCAAAATGTCTAATGTGGCACCATGACTCTCCAGCAGATGGCCACATTGGTCAGAAAAGAATGATCAAACTTGTTTCAAAAGAGATTTGGTGACCTGGACTAAGGACCACTATCAGGGACTGTGTGAACAGGTGTGCTATTTGGGCCAAAGCATTACACAGGCCTGCAGTGGGAGTCCTTGTGCCTCTGCCCACACACCACCTTCCCAGGAACATTAGCTCTATGGACTTTATTGTCAAGTTACTGTCATCACAGGAGTATGCAACAATATTGGCAGTAGTAATTACTTTACTAAGATGGGAAATTTGATTAAATAGGAAAACTATCATCCTCACTGGAACTAGAAGGAGTCTTCAGCATTCACATCTTTCATCTGCATGGTCTGCTTGAAGTCATTATCACAGACAGAGGACCACAGTTCACATCACCTTTTTGGACTGACTTGTTGAAAAGAATTGTTACCAAGAACTTCAAATGTATGAGTTACCATCCACAGACCAATAGTCAGATTGAACAGTTAAACCAATCAGTTGAACAATACCTGCATTGTTTTCTTATAGACTATCCTTGTGCTGGGTATCCATGGATTGCATTAAAGGAATTTGCCCACTGCAATTCCTTGCATTCCCATCTGTCGAGGTCAGTTTTTTTTGTTTATATGAGTTTCATCCCTAGAGAGTGTCCCTCTCATTAGTCTGGTCTGCAACCACTCTTCTATGAAATTCCTGAACATTCCAGGTTCACACTCCAAGTTTATTCCTCGATTTGTGGGCTTATTCACCATCACCAGCAAAGTTAGAAACTCTGCTGCACTACTAGCACTCCTGTCTCATTGGCATATTTACCCAGTTTTCTGTGTGTCTTGAGTCAAACCCGTTGTAGGAAAATGCAGCTAGCAGCCCTACTCCAGTTCTGATTGATGGGTCACCTGAGTATGAAGTAGAGGAAATAATAGATTCTTGTGTCTTCCGATGTCAGTTACAATATGATGTATCGGAAAGATCATGGGAATCAGCAGACTTCATCCATGCACCAGAATTATTGAAGAAGTTCCATAGACAGCACCCATTCATAGTCGAACCCCACAGTGTCACCTGGTGGTTTGGGCAGAGGAAGTGAAGGAGTGTTTTAGGGAGGGGATCTGTCAGGATTCAGGCTAAAACACAGACTCACGGGGACTGAAGTTGCTGGAAAACAAGTGAATGGAAGCTGGGATGGAAACGCTAGACTGCTACCTAGTAGTGACACACATGTAGTCACTTGGTGAGTTGCGATCATTTCTGGGTCAAGAGCGGTAGAGTCCTAATTAGACCTGTTGGGAGCGTATTCCTGTGCCTGACATGAAGTTGCATGGGTTCATTGGCTTTCCAATTCTTGCTTTAGGTTGCACCCATTTTACATCCTCTCACTATTGTTTTTCCAATTCTAGTGATACATTCTATCCTGTTTGTCTGCACAAACATTCAGGAACGATATAGGCTTTCTGCAGGTACTCAATACCAAAACCTAACAGACCTCCCCCCATCTCTTCTGAGTTCCTCTATCGGTAAGAAAGAAAATTGCTTCTATTCAGGCTTCCTATCCACTAATAACTGCTCTAATTGCAGTATCGAGGTGATAAGGGGACTAATGTCATCTTTGGAAGAAACCACCAGACACAGAGTCTTTTGGTTCCTCTTTAAGACCTCCATAGAACAATGTTATTTGACCATCATTTACCCATTTAGTCATTGCCATGTGATTCTTCATGTGTTCTTGATTTCAGATTCATTAATTCATTGGGATTATATTGTAGAACATCATTTCAAACGTAGTCTTAAATTACACTTATTAAACTCAAAAGCATTTCTTAAATGCATGGCTACACGATGGGCTTCCCAGTGCTAAAAGGTCTGCCAGACTCCTAGGGAATCATGATTATACAAACAAGTATGTTTTAATCTGTTTCCTGAAACTTAGAAAATTGTCATTCTGCCTGAGCACTAGAGTAAGGGAATTCCATAATTTGGGAACCAAGTGTGCACAAGCGCCTCTCACTCCTGGCCTTATTTGCCTTTGGGACGACCAGCAAATTTAGGTTCCTGGGTCTTAAATCTCTTGTGGGACAGTAGGGGTGAATCAAATGATGTAGATTTTGCGCCCCCTTCCTATACAGAGCACGGTGAGCCAGGCACAAAGCTTTCAACTGAGGGGCAGGTTTACAAGCCCCTTGCAACACTTTTTTTGTGACACAGCGCCGGCGTAAACAATGCTCCACGTTGCAGCCCATTTACAACGTGATGCATCTAGGGAGATGCGTCACCTTGTAAAGCCCTGCGTCACATTATACCTGCGTCAGGTATAATGTATACAAGGTGGGCGTTCCCACGCGGGAAAGCCTCGAGGAGGTGACGCAATCTACAAGATTTCACTGCGCCACTTAGGGATGCCACTGCGTCAAAACCCTACGTAAGGAGTGACGCAGTGTATTAGGAATAGGCCTCCCCATGCATTGCTGGAGTTGCGTTGTGCTTGCAACACGACTCCAGCAATGCGTGACTTTTGCGCCGACAGATGCGTCAGAATTTCTGATGCATCTGTCAATCCTTGCACCATGGTGCGCCGTATTGTAAATACTACGCATCCACTGTAGCGCAAGGGTTTCGCACGCAGCGACAGGGAAACTGATGCATCTATACAGATGTGTAGGTTTCTTGTAAATAAGCCCCTGAATCCTTTTTTTATCTGTTGCCAATGTAACTAGGTTAATGCAGGTGAAGCTCTCTGATGCCTTGGGATTCCCAAGAGAAGCCAGACAGCAGTATTTTGTATCACTTGGAGTTTCTTAATCACAGATTTCAGGCAACCTAAATATAGGGCGTTTCCATAGTCCAACCATGATAGTATCAACCCCTGAACAACCACTCTTTGTACAGGGCTTAAGAACCAGCTCAGCAGCTTCCTGAGGGTTCTCAGAAAACCAAAGCAGGTTGATGAAGGTTTTCTAGCTAACCGAAACCACTCTCAAGATGCTTGCTTCTGGTCCAGGGAGGACCTGGCCTGGCAGTTCGGGCTGGACTGTTCCCACGAGGCACAGGGTCAAGACTGATTTGCATATGGCTGAGTCCAAACGTAAGATGTTTCAGCATTTTGGATGACTGGACCACTTCGCTCCCTGTGTTATCGGAGATCTCAGAGCGATGTCTTTTGGCCAGTAGTGGTGTCCCACAAGCCCTCCTGTTTGAGGTGATGCCGCCGCAACGCTTCCGTGTGCTATAGGTCTTGGGTCTTGCCCCTGCTGTCAGTGCCTTATGTTGACTCGCCTGACCACTCTTATCGGCCTGTGGAGGGGGCCGTCTTCAATCCAGGCCCAGGCCTGCTCCTGGAACTGAAAGAAGATAGACTTGCCGTTATAGAGGACCTTAAGTTTTGCCGGGAACAATAGCATATACTGTAGCTGAAGAGCTCTCAGCCTCGTTTTCACAGTCAAACCTCCCAGGAATAGTTGGAGAACACCATTATCTTAGAGTTGTCATGCCAGATCTCTCCCACAGTATGTCTCTAACATGGAGGTTCAGAAATCGGGCGATCACCGGCCACGATGGTGACACTGGGGGAGGTCTGACAGTCAGCGCCCTGTGGTCACATTCTATAACAAAGCAGGGTGAGAACTGGTCTAGCGATAGGGTGTCTCTCAGCCATCCCTTCAGAAATGTACCCATGTTGGTTCCTTCGACTCCATTCGGAAAGTCCACAAAGCGCAAGTTATACATTTGTGCGTGGTTTTCTGCATCATCTATTCTCCAGACCACTTCCTTCATAGTGGTGCTGAGTTCCACCATCTCCCTTCGGAGGCCCCGGGTTGTATCTTCCACCTCAGAAATCCTGTTTTCGGCAGTTGTTACCCTCTCCGAGAACTTCCAAAGGTCTTGTCTATGCAGGGTGATCTCGAATCGTACCTCCCCAATTCGTTCCTCCTGAGCCTCTTGGGATGACTGGATCGTCAGCATGAGTGCTGTGTTGTCTGGCATGGGAGACACACATTCTTCAGACTCCCCCTGCGGCGCCAGCATCCTCGTATATCGGTCCATTTTCCCCTGTCTGGGGGTTTTTGGGCTCCTTGTCCTTAGCCATGTCATCTGCGGTGGAAGGCCAGGTGGTAGTGGCGGGGGCTCCCAGTGCAGTGTCCTACTTTAGGGAGGAAGTAATGCACAAGGTGAGGGTCCCCGGCAGCCGTGCATTTTTGATCCCCAAGGGGGCGGGCGTTCTCTATGGCACTCAAGCAGATGGGCAGCCCCTGGCAAGCAAGAAGAGGGTCCTGGTATCCCCAGGTATGCCTCTGCAGGAGTAATCACTTGCACAATGAGTCGCACAATCAGGAGGGCCTCTCCTTCCTCCCGCACCGTCACCTCCCCAGGCTATTCTCCGGTCGTACCTGTGCTGTGGCTCCCTGTACAGGTCAAGGATCCGCAGTCCCTCTCTTAAGAACCCTGCACCCCAAGGGCCAGGTAAGTAGCGCCCAGCAACACCACTGGCAATTGAGAGGACCAGGAGTGTGTGAGTTGATTATAGCTGTTTGTCATGTTGTCTTCAGGGTGGTGAGAACTAAAGGCCAGACAAATCTTCCCGCATGCGCACCTCCCGGCGTGGGTGGGGGAGGCGTTCTGGCTCCCTCAACACTATCAGCAGGCCCCGGCAGGGCACAGACGCACTGCACAGGAGCCCCAGGAAGGTGGCGAAAGGGCGCTTCTGTGCATGCAGGCGAGGCTTACTCAGTGTCCCCCCCCCCCAGCACCTGCAACACAGTGGGCCAACAGGCCCCATGAGTGGGGGGCAGAGGGGAGGGGTTCGCCACAAGAGGAGAGATGTGGGCGACAGACAGAGCCCCTCCAAACAAGGAGGGCCAGCAGCTCTCTCAGGCCTTAGCAGCTGCCACCAATGTTCCGGGGCAGGCCGCAAGGCCCACATGTCGGGAGCCTCTGGCAGGTCCCACAGGCAGCCTCAAGCCCACACGATCAAGCCGCTCACATCAGGTTCACTTCGGCAGAACGTCCTCCAACGGCTCGCCTCCCTGGCAATGGCGCTTCAGGTGGTTGGAGGCAGCAGAGCAGCCACAGCCGATGACCACCCAAAAAGAGAGTGGGGGAGGCCCAGTGCTGGCTCCCATCCCCCTCCAGATCCGTGCAGCCTCTCTGTCAGCACCAGTCCCAATACCAGTGCTGCCAGTTGCGTGTGGGGCGACAACACCGATCAGTCTCCAGCCGGTATATTCTCCGTCTTGCCAAAGGAAATGTTCTCATTAGTCCGAAAATACCAAATATGTGTAGATTTTCCTAGGGAATGTATTCTACACAATGAATTATGTAATGTTAGAGCAGATCAGTAAATTATGGCAGAATCGCTGTTTATGATGCTCTGTTCACTGTATGACATATATCAAACTCAAGAATATATGAAAAGTTAAAAAGTATATGTTTTCCAATTTAGTGCAACCTAATACATATACTGATGCAAGCCAGATCTACCTTGCCCTAACTGGCTGCCCAATGTAACAGTCATAAATGTCAGGATTTTAGGAGTTTTCCCATAACATGGTAATTCCCTCAATTAGGAACATATGCTTGCCAAATATGACCCCAGCTTTGTTCCTCTTGTCTCTTGAGCATGGGGGTACCAGACAGTTATGGGTTTTCTATGGTTTCCAGTTTCCCACGATACGCGAAAGCAAGGTATGCAAATTTAGTTTTGCTTGCATTCACTATTTGCCCGTGGAAGCATTTTTTTGGGCCATCCTGTACATGTGTGGTTCAATATATGTTATGAATGGTTCGCTATTTCAGGCGGTTTGCGGTGGATGTCATCTCCTTTTTCAGTTTTATACGAACCACATGTACCAAAGTGAACTTGAACCTCCCAATCTGCCTCCATCCAGCGGATTGTATCTGTGAAAGCAAATTTCTTTTAGAGCAAATTTAGCTTTTTTGCCGAAATGTTTTTCTTACCCTAAGTAGCAGCCACAAGAGACAACTGTGCATGTGCCAGACTATATAACACACTCAAGTAACATCTCTCAGATGTTGTGTCTATACTGAGCAGCGTTGGGGGCCATTTTGAGCGAGGGTACTATATAAGCACTCTCCTTGGTCATCATCTGCACACAATGAGATTCGCTGCTGCAGCTATCTGGTTGATATCTACTTTAATTTAGCTGTGGTTGACCACGACCTGCCATTGATATCAATTTTCCGTTCTGTATCTTTGACATTTGCCATTCAGATGTGCCATTCTGGTATTTCTTTTTTGACTTGCAATTGTAATTTCTTTTGGACCATTGCTCAGATCTCATTTTGGGCAGAGAACTGTGCTCATTCTGGAAATTGCCATATGGTTAAGACTTTTGCTGGAGTTTATCTTCTACTTTGCTTGAACTACTTTTGAACAGTCTCCTAATTCTGAAATTTGTGTACCAGAGACTACTTTTCCTTCAGTTACATCTTCTTTACCACTTGTCTTACGTTCGCATTTATTCCTATGTTGTGTTTTCTTTCATTTTTTAAATTTGTCATTGGAACCTTGATGTTGGCTTCTTTTCTGTCTTAGATTTACCAATTAATTTGGTGGGCAGCGGTGGTTTCCTGCGGTCGTTCGTTCAGACAACGTTCTGGGTCTCTTAGCTTAGGAACTTAATTTATGCCATACTGAAACTTGGTCTTAAATGCGTCTCCAATAACTTTCGTAGCCACATTTTATTAATCAAAATTATCTTCAGCTACGGACTGAACAGTTGTTTGGTCAACACTTCCAGTAATGAAGCATTGCCACTTCTTATAGCAATCAAATATCCCTTACCTCAAGTGGGTAATTCATGAAGCTCCCTTTCTACGGCTGTCACCGGGTGGGTGGGCAGAGTCTCCTAATGCAGGCATCTTTGTGGAGGAAGTACTGCCTTGGCCAAAACTGGATCTGCATGTTCAATTCAAACTCTATAACCATACATAACTACAACTCACATTCTTTTTAACTTCTTGCACACAAACATTCCACAAACATACCTCCACAAAACAACTGTAGCATTGTCCAAACACAGGACTATTGAGAGTCCTCCACCTCAGTGAAGTTCCGAACATGCATCTGGAGATCGTGACTTACTGCTGGCATGGGTCTCCTCAACTAAAATACATTCAACGATTTGCTCGATTTGGCATGGAGAGCGAACACAGAAAGGCGTAATAATAGTTGTTTCCCAAAAAGAATGTATGATAACAAATCATCTTAGAACAAAGAATGTGCAGGAAAATAAGGTACTCAAATGTAAAAGTTTAATCCAGTTCACAAGGGGTAGGGTTTACGTCACCACCTCCACCATTATCCCCTCCTCCGTTATCTCCACCTCCATTGTCCCCACCCCCTCCGTTGTCTCCACCTCCCCCATTGTCCCCACCCCCTCCATTGTCTCCTCCTCCCCCATTGTCCCCACCGCCATTGTCCCCTCCTCCATTATCGCCTCCTCCATTATCTCCACCTCCTCCATTACCATTGTCGTCACATATAAGTACTGGTTTGATCAGAATCTCACTAGATTTACAGTTTCCAGGGCATACACCTTGCCAGTGAATCTTATTCTTCGTATTTAGATTTGCAAAACGACAGTTGTCATACCACCAGCCTCCCCCACCAACTGATGCACAATTCTCCTGGGAGCGGTCATTATCCTGATCATAAGCTGAGAATTTCATGTTGTCATGTGCTGCATGGGCGACGTCAGTGGTCAGAGCATCGGGGGCACTGCCTGAGTATTTGCCTAAACGTAGGCGGTAGCACCCAGATTCCCCCTCCAGGCGGAATAGATCATAATCAGCAATTTGTTCCACTCCATAGGCATCGCGTAACAGGAAGCGAACCATATAAAACTTCTGTTTTGTGATAAGGTGTATATGTTCGTTTCCCAGCCAGTGGTCCCCCAGAAGGTCACCAAACCCTCTCTTGTAGCTTGACCAGTTATTATTCCAAGTGATTTTTGTATTGTAACTGTTCTTTTGTACCACAGTCCAGCCGCCACCTCCTCCTTTCATGTCACAGTGCACCACCAAATTCCGGTTGATCTCAGGCTGAACAATGTAAAGTCCACTTGGCTGACCTTTTGATAAGCCGGCACAATCACCAGGAAATCCAGCTGTCAGAAAACAGACAAAAGTTTGGCTTAGAGAAAGTGTGTGCCACCTTGCAACTTCTTTTATTTCGCATCTACCAGTCTTTTTGGCAGTGCAATACTTCGGAAGTGGAATAAAACTTCTTTCAATTTTTAGTACCTTAGAGATTAGGGGTTCTATTAAAGCTAGATTTTCTTTCTGTTCCATAACTTAGTATGTGAATGCTGCTACACGAAACCTTTTTCTGTTTCCTGGACTTAGCAGTGGCATGTGTATGAATCTGTTCCCTTCAGGTGAATATTGTTTGTCAATATGTTATGCAAGTATGTAATTCAAGGGTTGCCAGATTAATTCAAGGGGTGCCAAGAGAGAAGATTTTGTCATGTTGAATGAGAGGGAGGATCAAAGGTGTGCAATCAAAAGAGATTAGGGTAACAACATTAAGGTCCGAGTTGACTCTTTTTTTGATCTCCTTTAAAAGACAATCGATCAATGTGTTTCCCAACTTTACAACAGCTTTATCTGATTGAGACTTCTAGCCACAGATTCCTTACCTTAGAATTATCCCCAGGAGTCAGACTGGATCCAGAAAGTTTTTCGGGAGGAGTACCCCTGCACACTGGTAGGTGGCGTCGTTGGGCTCTGCGTCATCCGCGCCAGAAGTGACATGTGCGGTGCCTATATAGGTGCCACCCCAGCTAGTTTCAGTTTTTTTTTTCTGTGCCAGTCAGAGCAGATCCAGAGAACAACTTCTCCTGTCACTTTTTGACAGACCTTTTTCAACTTTTTGTTAAAGATTTTTTGAGACATTGGGCCTGATTTAGATCTTGGTGGATGGGTTACTCCGTTGCAACGGTGACAGATATCCCGTCCACCAAAATATAAATCCAATTATATCCTATAGGATTTATATTTCGGTGGACATGATCTCCGTCACTGTTGTCACGGAGTTACCCGTCCGCCATGACCTAAATCAGGCCCATTGTCTCCTGGTGTGGCAGGAATGTCTGCGAGAAAGGCTGGTTTTAAGCTCTGTGGCACCTGTTACTGGCAGATGTTGGTGACAGACCCACATCTCGTCTGCCTCTGGACTCTCGAGCACAACCACGACTCCAAGGCCTGCGATTAGTCGCGGAGCCATCGTCAAAGTTGTTCAGGTAAGTCATACAAAAAGAAGAAAAACAAGAAGCCGAAGAGGTCTTCGACTTCACCTCCTCTGTCAAAGTCATCCGTTGAGATGCGGGAACGTCAGCATTCAAGGCCTGACTCCGTGGTTGAGCCTGTGATTGGGCCATCTCCACGCCTCCCTGAGTTTCCTGGAGTCAGAGCAAACCCTGGCCAACTCAGTGAGCTTTATGAGGCCATGCATCTCATACTTGGGTGGCCCATTCCCGCTGGCGCCCCTTGGGACATGCGGGGGTGGGAGGGGTTCCTACTGGTTTTCTGGCAGTAGGTTCCACCCAGCGCCAGTCGGGCCTGTTGGATCCATGGATGGATCCGGACCAACGCTGGTAGAGCCACCTCAACCTTCCCCGGCGCTGGTCTCACTGCCGACATCCCTGGCGCCACCCCCATTCTTATCCCTGACACCGACAAGAGCCGGATGGGCATCATCCGATGTCGACTCCGGCACTGACTGGAGGCATTCCATCCAGGCCAGAGCTGGAGCGCTATACTTAGGGGCTAGGACTTGGGGAATATTGGGAGGAGCCACTGGACCCTTATGGACACCAGCCCCTTGGCCCCAATGAGGGCAACAGGTGTGAGACTGGACACCTCCTCAGATACTGGCTTGATCTCTCTCCTACTGTGGCTACGGAGGAGGGAGCCCTCATTTGCAGTGGTGGTGAGGAGGGTGGGTGAGGTCCTGGACATTTAGCTTCCCTCCATGACTGTCAACGAATGTCTTGACGGAGGTGCTTCAGGCATGAGTCACCCCTTCAGAACCACTTCTCCCTTTCAATGAAACCCTCACGGACGTCCTGCTCAGGGCCTGGTCCAAGCCCTGCACAGGGGCTTCTGTGAATAGGACAATTGCCCACTTCCACCATCCTGCCCCAGGGGACCTCAGCTTCCTCCCCCAACACCTCACCTCGGAGAGCTTGGTGGTTTAAGTCTCCACTTCCAAACGTAATCCTGGCGCATTCTCGACCACTCCCCCCGACAGGGAATCTACGAG
The DNA here is from genome assembly GCA_963921515.1 of Calotriton arnoldi. Taxonomy (NCBI): domain Eukaryota; kingdom Metazoa; phylum Chordata; class Amphibia; order Caudata; family Salamandridae; genus Calotriton; species Calotriton arnoldi. Next base: position 2,267,224 of record CAWUFW010000130.1, read on the forward strand.
GCCGGATACCTTAGGAAATAAGATGTTTCCTTTCACCAGCCTGTCACTGTGGTTGGTGAACACCGCATGCTGTTTAAGCCGATACTGCCACTCACTCTGGAACTTGGTTGCGCAGGTGCTGCCTTTGGTCTCGGAGGAGGCCCAAGCCATACTCTCCCAAGCTATCGCTGATGGGAGGGACGCAGCTAAGTTCGTTATGCATTGTGGGCTAGATATAACCGACTCACTGGGCAGAGCAGTTTCTTCATCGGCGGCACTTAGTTGCCACGCTTGGTTGAGAACCACTGGCTTTTCAGGAGATGTCTAGGCCTCGCCCATGGACAGGCCCTTGATGGCTCCTGTCTCTTCGGAGACAAGGCGGACTCAGTGCTACAGCACTCCAAGGTCAGCAGAGCTACTGTCAGGTCATTGGGCCTTTCCATGGCCCCTCGCAAACCCCAGTCCACCTTTTGCTCCTTTCGTGGCCACAGAAGGGGCTTTCAGCCACGTCTCTACGTGCTCAGCCACCACGGCACGCAAGCTTTCCAGCCCCTGAGTATGTGGTGCATGCAGACCCCGTGGGTCAGGTAGCCAGAGGTCGGGCCGCAGCTTCCAAGCGTCTTTAGTTTGCCCACTGACCATCATGGGCTCACAGTGAAAGGCAGGATACATCATCATCTGTACCACTGGAGGTCAATAACATCCTACCGCTGGGTTCTCCAGATTGTCCAAAGGGGTATTCCCTCCCCTTCATTACTAACTCTCCACCCATGCCACTCACTTGCGGCAGGTTGACGGACCATATCTCCTTGCTTTTCCAGAAAGTGGTGTCTCTTTGACCAAGGGAGCCATAGAGAGGGTGCGGTCATCAGAAGTAGGTTGTGGCTGCTGTTCCCGCTACTTTCTGGTGCCCAATAAGGATGGAGGCCTTCGTCCTATCCTAGACCTGTGCCCTCTTAATTTCTTCTTGAAAAAGGAGAAATTCAAAATGCTCACACTCGCTCAAGTCCTGTCTGCCCTGGACCCAGGAGACTGGATTGTAGCATTGTCTTGCAGGATGCATGCTTCTACATCCACGTCCTGCCTGCCCACTGACGTTACCTGCAGTTCAAAGTAGGCCACAAGCACTTTCAGTTCACCTTGCTCCCCTTTGGCCTTACCAGCGCTCATCGGGTGTTCACCAAGATGATAGCAGTGGTTGCCGCTCATCTGTGGGGATCAAGGGTGCAGTCTTCCCCTAAATTGACTACTAGCTGTTAAAGGTGGGCTCGTCCAAGGCAGTCTTCTCCCACCTCCAGACTACAGCGGACCTCTTGCACTCGCTGGGGTTCACTTTCAACATGCCGAAGTCACACCTGACTCCCTCTCAGATGTTCCCTTTTATCAGAGCTGTTCTGGACACAGTTCAGTTTCGGACATATCCTCCCGAGTGGCAAGACCAGGATATTCAGGATATGATACCGATGTTTCAGCCTCTATCCTGGGTTTCGGTGAGACTGACTTTGAGAATGCTGGGCCTCATGGCCTCCTGAGTGCTGCTGGTGACACATGCCTGCTGGCATATGCCGGATCTGCAGTGGGACCAGACATTTCAGTGGGCGCAGCATCAAGGGAATCTCTAGGACATGGGTCAGATCTCGGAGGGCAATGCGGAAGATCTGCAGTGGTGGTTAATGAACCATGATTGGGTTAGCAGCAGACCCCTCTTTCTTCCCCAACAAGATATGACAGTAGTGATGGATGCGTCGCTCCTGGGCTGGGGCAGCCATCTGAGAGAGGTGGAGATCAGAGGACATCAACCTGCTGGAGCTCGATGCGATCCAAATGGCATTGAAAGACTTTCTACCCTCCATCAAGGGAAGGATAGTGCAGGTGTTCATGGACAACACCACCGCCATGTGGTCCTGCAACGAACAGGACAGGGTGGGGTCATGGACCCTTTGTCAAGAGGCCCTGCATCTATGGACATGGCTGAAACGTTAGTGCATTTCCCTGGTGGTTCAACACCTGGCAGGATCTCTGGACACCAGAGCGGACAAAGTGACCCGTAGATGCCTAGTGGATTATGAATAGCGTCTCCATCCGGGGGTGGTGCAAGGTCTCTTCCAGCAGCGTGGAGAACCTTGGACAGATCTGTTTTCCACCGCCGAGAATATGCAATGTCAGCAGTTCTGTTTGTTGGAGTTTCAAAGGCGGCTGTCGCTCAGTGACACTTTTCATCTTGAGTGAAGCTCAGGCCTCCTGTACGCCTTTTTGCCCATACCACTCCTGCCCAGAGTTCTAAAGAAGATCAGGAACAACTAGGCCCAAGTCATCCTTGTGGCTCCAGACTGGGCGCAGAGAGTCTGGTATCCCAAGCAGTTGAGCATGGCCCGTCTGTTCTCCAATCAGTTTGCCTCTTTGGGAGGATCTTCTGTCACAGAAGCAGGGAAGGGTTCTCCACGCAAACCTGTCAATGCTCCGCCTTCATGCGTGGTGATTGAGCTGCGACATTTGACAGCTTTCGACCTTCCGCTCCAAGTCTGTAATGTCATTTTGGCAGCCAGGCGTCCTTCCACCAAGAAGGTATATGCCTGCCATTGGTGCACATTTGTGGCATGGTTTGCAGAAAAATAGGTTGATCCCCTTTCTGTGACCCTTTCTCAGGTCCTTCTGTTTATTCTTTCTCTTGTCCATCAGGGCTCTCCTGTGGGCACTTTAAAAGGCTATCTTTCTGTCATCTCAGCATTTCTGCGGTTGCCAGATCAGCCAACTCTTTTCAAGTCCCATATTGTACAAAGGTTTCTGAAAGGTCTCCAGCACTCGTTCCCACCTTCACCCTTTATTATGCCTCAGTTGGACCTAAATGTAGTCTTAACTTTTCGAATGTGCACTCCTTTTGAGGTGCTACACAATTGTCCTATCAGGCTCCTTATTAGCAAGACGACCTTTCTAGTGGCAATAACATCTGCCCGGAGGGTAGTGAGCTCCAGGCTTTGACATCTAAGCCGCCGTACCTCAACATCTTCCCAGACAAGTTGATCCTTCGCACTAGAGCTTCCTTCCCACTGAAGGTGGTCACTCCCTTTCATGTAGGCCAGTCCATCACCCGCCTACCTTTTATACTACACCTCTTCCCTCTAAGGAAGAGGAGAGACTACACCGGCTAGACCCAAAAGAGGGTTGTCATTCTACCTTGACTGCACAAAAGAGTTCAGTGTGGATGACCACTCTTCGTGGGGTATATCGGAGCCCAGGAAGTGAAGGTGGTACAGAGATGGCCCATCTCCTGATGGAATGTGCTCTGTATCAAAATCTGAAACTCATTGGCCAAGAAGCCACCCCCTGAGGGTTTGCACGCTCATTCTACCAGAGTCAAGGCTACGACCACTGCGTTAGCACACAGAGTTCAGGTCCTGGGTATCTGCCAGGCAGTAACGTGAGCATCTCTGCACACGTTTACTAAGCACTACTACCTTGACTGTCGGGTCCGTAGAAATGGGCATTTTGCCTGCTTGGTCCTGCAGGACTTTTTAGTGTGAAATTGTTTCACATACCCTCCTCCGGGGAGGTATTGCTTGGGTATCTATTCTTAGGTAAGGAATCTGCGGCTAGAAGTCTCACTCAGATGAACAAGTTACTTACCTTCGGTAACGCCTTATCTGGTAGAGACTCTATCTAGCCACAGATTCCTTACCGACCCACCCATCCTCCCCACTCTGCAGTTAGATTTATAGACTTAGGACTTTTCCCCTTTCAGGGCCCTAGTTTTACACACCAGTGGTTAGTACTCTTCGTGGCTCCACACTTCTGATGGGGAAAGTTGCAGAAAGTAACTGACATCAGCCCACGAGGGTGGTGCCTATATAGGCACAGCGCACGTCACTTCTGGCATGGACGCCGCCGTCGATGACGCGTGGAGCCGAACAATGCCACCTACAGGTGCGCTTGGGTACTCTTCTCCCAAAAAATTCCGGATCTAGTCTGACGCCTGTGAATAATTCTAAGTTAAGGATTCTGCGGCTAGATAGAGTCTCTACCAGATAAGGCATTACAGAAGGTAAGTTACTTGTTCTTTAGGGACATACGTTCATTGGGCAACATCAGTCTAGAAAACAAAATAGGCATATATAAATTCAACAATAAAACCCATATATAGATTGTTGCATCTGTACTGAGGTGTGAATCAGTTGAGCCTGGTATAATTGGCAATATCGGCTGAATTCTAATTTTTGAATGCCTGCCAAGAGCTGCTATATTTGTTTTTGACATGGGTATGTTCGAGTCATTTCAGTCAGTTATAGGATTTTGGTTCAGCATGTAAAGAGTTTGTGAGGAGGCACTAATGGGACTTTCCCGTGGTGCTGACATTTTTCTTTGGGAGGATGCTGGGCAGAGATTTCTTCAGAAGGTGAAACCGTAATCTCGGGAACCCAAAGTCAGGATGGGCCAGCACTTGAGTCATTGAAATGCACATTGTCCAGGTATTTCCTGGTCCCTTGCAATCTCTGTAAACAGGGATAGGGTTGAAGAAGACAAGGAGCCATTGAAATCCTAGATTGAATTTACAGACTGGAGGCTACCATTACGCAGAACATCTTTTAATGCCACTCTGCTTCTGGGGGGGTGGTCGCACGGAGAGGGTGTGGGTGGGTGTGGGGGGTTAATTTGAATTAAAAAAACAAAAAAACTTACCTTCGGCTCCAGTCCTGTTTCGCGTCTCCTTCTCTCTCTTCTCCGAGTCCCAGGAAGCAGGCAGCCTCCCTCTCCTCCCCTTAGGCAATCACAACGCTGCAATGGCAGCGTTGTTATTGGCTGGGACACCGACCGCACAGGCATCTATGGGGAGGCCGTTTTCTCCATACAGGCTGCAGGCTGCATGCAGCCTACATGGAGAAAACGGGAGAGTCCGTATGACTGGTTTGGTCGGCCCTGTGGCCGACCAAACAGTCAGCGCCCACAACAGTGGGCAAGCCACTCCTCCCCTGCAGCAGGACCGCACACCCGCCCGCCCCCAACCAAACCCTTCTTACTGCTTTCTCGCAATGGGAGAAGCAGAAACATAAAATGATATTCATAATACCATTTTATGTTTCTGCTTCTTGCACTGCGAGAAAGCAGTGGGGTGATGCTCCTCTGCCCACATGGAGGAGCCGCCCCTGTTTGGAGTATGAAAAGAGAGAGGCTGCACGTGGTCTCCCATAAACAGAACACAAATTGAGGCAGGCTTTGGAGAAGGGGGCTGAAGGGCGGGGGCACCATGGAAAAGTGGGGGCAGCGTGGAAAAGTGGGATCAGCTTGGATGAAGGGAGGGCCAGCGTGCTTGAAGAGGAGGCTAGCATGAATGAAGAGAGTTAGGAGGGGGGTGAATATGTAGATGGAAGCAACAGTTGATTGGTGATCATATGGAGGAAGGGATAAATGGATGTACGAAGAGCAAGGGGGCGGTCAGTGACTTAGTTAGGTGTGGAGACTGCAATTATAACATAAGTATAATATAACATAGCATATGAGAATACTTGTTTCTGAAGTTTGTGATATATGAGCCATGTTGCTGTTATGCATGTCGTTTTTAATTTTCCCTCATCTGAAACTGGTGGCTTCTAAAAATTTAGATATGTACCTCATTTCTTTTCCTTCTTAGCTATGAGCTTCTGGCTCTAAGGTAATAAGTTAGTCTGGTTCCCTGAAATGTCAAACACAGTAGAAAGCTCTAAAAGCAAGCATTTGCAATGCAAAAGTTCTCGCATTTGTTAATGTTAGAGCTGTTGGCGATAAAAATTACAATATTTTTTACTTTTGTTTTTTTATACCAATGGCAATAGCGCTATGCAAATATAATTACTCAACTGCAAATAAACAAAAGCAAAAAACAATGTCCTTTTCAACGCCAACAGCTCTAACTTTAACAAATGTGAGACTTATTGCATTGCAAATGCTTGTTGATTTACTTTGTTGGATTTGGTCTCAAGCAAACTTGAAGGAACCACTGTATGTTCTGTCTGTTTGAGCACCCAGCAATCTTGAGCCAGTGCCCTGTACCCTGAGTTTGACCAATGACTGTAGTGCCCGTGACAGCAAGAAGAATGGCTATTTCCTTCTCTGCCCCCCGGGTATGATCATGTAACGCCCATGCCCTTTTTCTGTGGCAGCTTTCACATCAATCAAAAATCTGTTTTTGTTTTGCCTGCACTCAATATTGACTTGAACTTTGGCGTATCTGCCCTCCTAAACAGATAAATGCCATCGATATAGCTTGTGTCACTTTTGACTTACAAATATGCCAGATGTGGATAAGTTATAATGTCAGACACGGAGACATATTGCTGAAATCTAAGATGATCTCTCTTGAAATAACTAAAGCCGGCCCTCCCCACGGTTTGCATGATGAGGAATATCTTGAAGGTGCCCTGGCAGGAATTCCCTAAAGCCCAAAGGCCTCCACCAAGGCATCCAGCCGCGATCCGGCAGGTAACAGCGGTGGGGCCGGGTAAGGGGGGATTTCGAGGGATGATGCTGAGGGAAAATTAAATAAATAATTAATTGTCCTTCGGCATCGTCCCTCGAAATCCCCCTTTACCCGGCCCCACCGCTGTTACCTGCACGGACCGCAGCTGCTAGCATCAACTGGTGCTCCTACCTGTGCTCAAGGAGGATCCTGATCCTTGCCAATCAGAACCATCATATTGAGACAGGAAAACAATAGGTTTGGAGGGCTGGCTGCATTTTTAGGACTCTTGTACAGGAATGGATGGCCCTCCAGCTGGACGTTTTCAGGTTATGGGGTAGAGCAGAAATTGTGCCAGTGGGGGTCTTGTCTGTCAGTGGTGGTGGGCGCAAAAGAAGGGTAATAAAGGAGTGCTGAGAAGGATCAGGTAGAAGGCATTTTGGTCACTAATGCTGCCACCATAGCAATGTTCGGATAGGAAAAATGGGCCAGTGATGGTGAGGGGGTGATGTACATTCCAGGATCATCTTCCCTGCCTGAAACAGGCCAGCTGTTTTGATTTATATTGACCTGAGACAGCTTATGTCTGAGTTCAAATGTATTCCACTCCATTTGATAGGAAATATAATGTATGAACAGTCAATATTAAGAACATTACAATTTGTGTCAGGGTATATTCTGCAAACATGGATCCGATGGCGGGGAAGAAGAGAATAATTAGAAAGTAGAAGGTATCGTGCCCGCTGCTGCACAGAGAGTAGTGCGGGGAGGGACACCACTCCTCTGCTTGAGAGCAAGGCCAAGTAGAAAAGAAAAATGAACATTATATGAGATGACGAGTGCTGTGGTTAGATGCTGAGTGTGCATAGTAGTGTGACTATTGGTATGTAATAGTGTGTCATTTTTTGTAGGGTGATTTGAGACTTTTAGAATAGTGTGCTGTTTGCATAATTATGTAGTGGTGTTGTAGACTGGCGTGGTAATTGTATAGTGATGTGACAGTAGCAGTGATTTGAAATGATTTTTGTAGATAGTTTGACATTGGCGAGTACAACCGTAGTTGCTTTAGTGTAATATTTGTTGTAGTCTTTTGTCAGTTGCTGTAGAGTGTTTTGATGATTGTTGTTGAGTTGTGTGGCAGCTCAGCATGTTGCAATTAGTGTTGTAGAGTGGTGTGATGTTTACAGGTGAGTGGTGTAGCAGTTATCCAGTAGCAGTTATCCTAGAGAAGTCTAACAGATGTCGGAGAACTTTATAACATTGTTGTCATTATTATTTTCGAGCAATGTTGCAATTACAGGCCTAAGCCGTGATTCCTGAAATAGGTCAGACAGTTGACATAGACTGTTGTAACAGCATTATAGAATGTTGTAATAATTGTGGTAGAGCTGTGTTGTGATGGCTGTTAATGGTGCAACAGTTGCTGTAGTGGGGTTGGGAAGTTGCCATATAGTGTTGTGACACTGTGTAGAGTGTTGTGATTGTTGTAGAGCTATATGCCAGTTACTGAGTTGTATAATCGCTGCCTTAGGGGGTCTGACACGTGTGGTGATGTGACATTGTTGTAGAGTATTATAATGATTCTTGTAGAGCTCTGGGGCAATTGTTGAGTGCTATAACATTTGCAGTGACTTTTGTGGAGTGGTGTTATGGTTGTTGGTCAGTGGTGCAACAGTTGGAGTACAGAAATCAAACAGTTGTCGAGTGTCGTGAAGTACTGTGATGAATCAGTTATACTGTGTAATATAGAAGTGCATTGTTGCTTTATCAGTTGTGTTTTGGTGTTACCCCATACTGTTTCTAAGTTCAGCCTGTCAAATCCAAGCAAATATATAGGCCATCCATGCTCTTAAAGACTAGACAGCTACTTTACTAGAGCCCCTTTAAACCTACCCATAACAGTAGTGTCAGTAAGATCATATGATGGGTGCCCATGGTCTGGCTAACCCAATCTGAGAGGAGAGATTTCTTTGTGGTGTTCTGGTCCAGGAGAGAGCTCTTATCGTGTTTCTGTCGAGGTGGGAGGAGTGGCATCCTAGTAGTAAGATGGCGATATAAGGAATGAGCAAAAACAGGTTTCTGTGTGCAGTAGAATCAAAGTCTGAGTCTTGGATGGGGAATATATAAAGGTACAGACCTACAGTTCAGAAGGGAAGCTTTTATAGGATTTATAGATGTTTTACTGGTTTGAGAGGATGTTCTACTTCTCAGGCTTCTGTGGCAGATAAATCTGTGTGTTTAGGACATCCAGCTGTGGGGACTGGGATGGTAATACACATTATGGAATCTGTAATTGCAGACAATTGGTTTCTTTAGTGATAAAGTGTATGGAGGAATGCTCAGAACCACTGGGGATGGTTTGCGTGTTGGGCTCTTCAGGTGTAAACGTGTTTGGAGGGTGTAGATGTGTTGGGTGTAGCTGGACTAGACTCGGAAGTTGGTTGACAGAGTGGCGCTGCATCTAGGGGCCGCGGTGGTTATCAGGAGCGCTGTTCTTCGTCATTGACAGTATTTCGGTCCATGTCAGTATAAGAGTAGGTTGCTCCAGATTATGGTCAAGACTACATTCATTTATGCTGCCATTTTGCTGTTTTATTTGCCGAGAGGCTGTGGTTGATGAAGGTGAGCTAGAGGAACTGGGGTCAGTAGGAATGGCGTTTATGGTATGAGTGTTAATGTCAATTATAATAGAATCCAGGCTGGGACTGATATTTGTCACTGATTAAGATTTCTGAGATGGCCATCATCCTTTGGTGTTTGTAGTATTTGAGGGTTGTTTTGGATAAGCGAGCGGGGAATAGGACATCTAAGATGATGCTGCATGACTCTGGCGCCTGATGTGTAATGAAACTCTCATTGTCTTTAGGTTTCGTGGCCAAAATAGGATCACTTGAAATAATGTATAGGCTGTTGATCTTAAGAAACAGATTTAGTGTGGGGCAGCTGCTAATGCAGTATTAAACAGTCACATTAGGGGTAAAGGATGCGCATCACAATTGTTTGATATGTGGTACAACATTGCCATTAGTGTGGCTTATCATTGGTTGGCTGCTGATATATAGAAATCTGAGTGTTATGTTGAAGGAGTGTGTGCTGGTGTTCAGCAGTAGTGCTGTGATGTGACTTGTTTTTTGCTGTGAATGCTTCATTCCCATTCAAGGGCGTCATTATGAGTTAGCTGGACTTTGCAGCGGAGATACCAGGCGGCCAGAATTTAATTTATCGGCTGGTATTTCTGCGGAAAAGTCCATCTAGTAAGTGTTTTTTCCTGAAATGGGGAACAACTGGTCCCATCCGGATTGACCGGTTGTTTTACTTGCTTGTTTATCAACCTCTTGGCAAAATAAAAAATGCATACATTTTCCACCCTCTCTGGGCAGACAGAAAGTGTATGAGGGACTGCCTATAGGGGTTTGGGGCAGGGTGGGGGCACAGTACTTCAAAGCATGCTTTTGCCTGTCCATGGGGGTGAAGTAACACAACTGGTAATGAGGACCCAAGTGTCAGTGAGTAATGATAGCTCTGATCACCCCCTTTTCCTTACCTTTCTGCATGTTTGTCATAAGACTAAGAGGACCTGAGTAGATCTGTCTGAGTACTCACCATGCCCAGCACTGGATTTTGGGTAGTTCAGAATCTCGTTCACGTTTATCCCGTTCAGCAAGTGGCTGTTCTCGACAGCCAGCGAGACGGACCGCCCTTTCCTGCGTAGCTGTGTGCCACTGACACACACTGAGGTCAGAAGAAGCGCACAGAGGCCGCACATCCCTTTCCAAGGCCCTGCGGGGACGAAAAGGAAAGAGAAACATAACACGCTTGTTTCCAGGAGGGAATGTGCAGATGGGGAATGAGTCCGAGGACACAGAAGACGGGGAGACGTACAGACTGAAGGAGAGGAGAGGAATGAATATAAGGAGAAGGGTAGATGCGAGTGATGGAGCAGGGAAGATTCCTGTCCACCCACAAGCTCGCATCACCAGCACAGAATGATTCCCACGAGCGACTGCCGCCCCAGGAGCTGACACAGCAGTGATGCATTCGCACTTACAAACCAAACCCACTGTGGCAGCCGCAGGCCTGGAGCAAGTGCGGATTAATCATCATTGACGACAAAATAAAATACACAGTGGGGAGAGATTCTAAGCCACCCACCACCTATGGCAGCAGGGAGGGATTCCCTCCTCATCTCCGACAAGCCACGTCTGTAGCAGGGGCGGATTTCCACCCCCCACCTACCTCAAGCTAAAATCTTCACAAAGGGGGATTCCACACACCTACTGCCTGAGACACCTAACATAAAGGACACGACACAACCGCATCTACCCACTCAGCAGCTAAGACAAGCTCATTTATGTAGCTGGGATTCACGCCCACCTGCAGCATCCTGCCCACTATATCACATACATATTAACATTTAGCGCACCGGGATGCTTTGCCCTTCATATAGTCGGCATTATAGGGACATGTAGAGCAGAGTGGTCTCTGCAACAAGCTCTCATCTTCAGCACACAGATGCCACCTGTCTGTCACTCAGCCACGGATTCACTTCTGACATGATCACAGCTACAGGAGAGATATATTCTCACCTTTCTCCATTATGTACATGGCAGCATGCACACAGAATGGTTTCTACTCACTAAGGGCCAGATGTACAAAGCTATTTTGCGGTTGCAAACGGGCCAATTCGCAGAATCACACCGTTTGTGACCGCAAAAAAAGCATTTAACAATGTACAAAAGGCAAATAGCGATTCGGTAACTTGTTATCAATTCGCAATTTGCATTTGCTACCAAATACCAATTCGGTATTTGGAAGGGGCGTTCATTCCAAATACCAAAACAGAATGCTATGTATTAATGTTATGCGACCAAACTCTGGTCACAAAACACTAATATTTTACCACCAGTTTAAAACTGGTGGTAACCCATTCACAAAGGGGAAGGGGTGTCCCTTCAGGACCCCTTCCCCCTTCGATAATGTTAAAAAATGAAACTGCAAAGTTTCATTTTTCTTTTTAAATGCTTCCCGTATTCCTGTAAGGAAAACGGGCTGCATTTAAAAAAAAATTGCTTTATTCAAAAGCAATCACTGACATGGTGGTCTGCTGAGCTCAGCAGGCCACCATCCCTGTAATGACTGCGTTTTCTAATGGGTTGCAAATTGCGACCTACCTCATTAATATTCATGAAGTAGGTCTATTTGCGACCCACTAGGAATCACTAATGAAAATCAAAAGAGTTTCATACATTAGGAATGCCGATTTCCTAATTGCGGTTCAGAGATAATCACAGTTAGGAAATCGGTATTCCTAATATTTGTACATCTGGCCCTAAATCCCCTATACAGGCGTTCATCTACATCACAATGACAGCATCCTCTACCTAGCCTCAGTCACATGAGGACTTGCAGAAGAGAACGGTTTCTACCCACTGAATTCCCTGCAGCACTCTCACACTTGTAGGAGAGAGTTAGTCTCACATACCTACCTTCAGTCACACAGGAACATACATAACGGAATTGTTTCTACAGACTGCACCACCCCAACATGGATACATGTACAGCAGAGAGAAATTTTCACCTACAGTCAGTGGCATGGAAACGTACAGAACTCAAAGATTTCCACCCACTGAATCATATACTGCTAAGAGACGTCCTCAGCAATACATTCTATGGCAGGTTGTGCAGAGAGTAGTAATAAGTCAAGGTAAAAAGCCCAAACAGACACGGGTTTTAATACATCTCACTGGAATTGCTGAGATTGTATGCTTAGAGGGTATAACCAATAAGCTTTCGAAGTCCCAATGAATTATTTGTCGGAACAGACTGATGTACCAAACAAAAAGAGATTTCCACTCCCCATCAAAAATTAACTTCAAGCCAAAATACACATCCGAAAGATTATCCACCCAGCACTTTATTGAACTAAGTTTAAAAGTAGGGTGAAAATGTCACTTACACTCCTAATGTCTAAGCTACCACTGAGAGATCCCAACCAGCTACTTTTGTTTTGAATTCCCACATCTTCTGATTCTTCTCTGTCAACTTTTCCTCTTCTGCTGGCCCCCTCTGGATTCCACAACTCATGAGCCCTCTGTGCTCTCTTCCCTACACTGACCCTTTCTGCTCTGGATTCCACATCTCATGAGTCCTCTATGCCCTCTTCCCTACGCTGACCCTTTCTGCTCTGGGTTCCACATCTCATTAGCCCTCTATGCCCTCTTCCCTACGCTGACCCTTTCTGCTTTGGGTTCCACATCTCATGAGCCCTCTGTGCCCTCTTCCCTGCTTTGACCCCTTCTGCTCTGGATTCCACATCTCATGAGTCCTCTGTGCCTTTTTCCCTACGCTGACCCTTTCTGCTCTGGATGCCACATCTCATTAGCCCTCAGTGCCCTCTTCCCTACGCTGACCCTTTCTGCTCTGGATTCCACATTTCATTAGCCCTTGGCGCCCTCTTCCCTACGCTGACCCCATTCTGCTCTGGATTCCAAATCTCATGAGCCCTCTGTGCCCTTTTACCTATGCTTACACCTTCTGCTCTGGATTCCACATCTCATAAGCCCTCTGTGCCCTCTTCCCTACGCTGACCCTTTCTGCTCTGGATTCCACATCTCATGAGCCCTCTGTGCCCTCTTCCCTACGCTGACCCTTTCTGCTCTCGATTCCACATCTCATGAGCCCACTGTGCCCTCTTCCCTACGCTGACCTTTTCTGCTCTGGATTCCCCATCTCATGAGCCTTCTGTGCCCTCTTACCTACAATTACCCTTTCTGCTCTGGATTCCACATCTCATGAGCGATCTGTGCCCTCTCCATACGCTGACCCTTTCTGCTCTGGATTCCACATCTCATGAGCCCTCTGTGCCCTCTTCCCTACACTGACCCTTTCTGCTCTGGATTCCACATCTCATGAGCCCTCTGTGCCCTCCCCATACGCTGACCCTTTCTGCTCTGGATTCCACATCTCATGAGCCCTCTGTGCCCTTTTACCTACGCTTACCCTTTCTTCTCTGGATTCCACATCTCATGAGCCCTCTGTGTCCTCTCGCTATGCTGACCCTTTCTGCTCTGGATTCCACATCTCATGAACCCTCTATGCCCTCTTCCCTACGCTGACCCTTTTTGCTCTGGATTCCACATCTCATGAGCCCTCTGTGCCCTCTTCCCTACGCTGACCCTTTTTGCTCTGGATTCCACATCTCATGAGCCCTCTGTGTCCTCTCGCTATGCTGACCCTTTCTGCTCTGGATTCCACATCTCATGAGCCCTCTATGCCCTCTTCCCTATGCTGACCCTTTCTGCTCTGGGTTCCACATCTCATTAGCCTTCTATGCCCTCTTCCCTATGCTGACCCTTTCTGCTTTGGGTTCCACATCTCATGAGCCCTCTGTGCCCTCCTTCCTGCACTGACCCCTTCTGCTCTGGAGTCCACATCTCATGAGCCATCTGTGCCCTCTCCATACGCTGACCCTTTCTGCTCTGGATGCCACATCTCATGAGCCCTCTGTGCCCTCTTACCTACGCTGACCCTTTCTGCTCTGGATTCCACACCTCATGAGCCCTTTGTGCCCTCTCCCTACGCTGACCCTTTCTTCTCTGGATTCCACATCTCATGAACCCTCTGTGCCCTCTCCCTATGCTGACCCTTTCTGCTCTGGATTCCAAATCACATTAGCCCTCTGTGCCCTCTCCATACGCTGACCTTTTCTGCTCTGGATTCCACATCCTTTGAGCACTCTGTGCCCTCCTCCCTAATCTGACCATTTCTGCTCTGGATTCCACATCTCATTAGCCCTATGTGCCCTCCTCCCTATTCTGACCATTTCTGCTCTGGATTCCACATCTCATGAGCTCTCTGTGCCCTCTCCCTACGCTGACCCTTTGTGCTCTGGATTCCACATGTCCCCTTCCTCCCTCGCTGCACTGGATTCAAACGTCTCTTGACCCCTTACTGTCCCCGTCCTCCCTCGCTGCTCTGGATTCACACGACTCGACCCCTCACTGTCCCCGTCCTCCGTCGCTGCTCTGGGTTCACAGTCTCTTGACCCCTCATTGTCCCCGTCCTCCCTCACTGCTCTAGATTCACATTCTCTTGACCCCTCACTGTCCCCGTCCTGCCTCGCTGCTCTGGATTCACACGTCTCCTGCCCCCTCACTGTCCCTGCCCTCCCTCGCTGCTCTGGATTCACACGTCTCTTGACCCCTCACTGTCCCCATCCTCCCTCGCTGCTCTTGATTTACACGTCTCTTAATCCCTTACTTCCCCGTCCTCCCTCGCTGCTCTGGGTTCACACGCCTCTTGACCCCTCACTGTCCCTGCCCTCCCTCGCTGCTCTGGATTCACACAACTCGACCACTCACTGTCCCCGTCCTCCGTCGTTGCTCTGGGTTCACAGTCTCTTGACCCCTCTTTGTCAAGTCAAAGTCAAAGTCAAAGAAAAACTTTATTTCGGCTGTACAGCCATAAAAGCACAGGTAAATATGACATTACATAAATACCATTAAATTTTTACAAACAACAATTAGGGACAAGGGGTAATTTATACAAAATATCAATAAATGGATGTGGAAAAAATATACTACATATTTATTATGTGGTTGGCTATCACCCCTACTACCCGACCCCCTAAAATTGGCGACCATATGTATTAAGTATACCCAGGATTTCCTACATTAAACAATTAAAAGGATTTAAAACAGTTCATATTTTAAAAAAATCTTTTTTAAAGTAAAACATTAAATTTACTCGACCATTAAAAAAAAAAAATTCAAAGCATTTCCCTAGATGAGGATATGTACAAATATAATAAAATAGCATTTCTAATGGAAATACACAATTAAATTATTGCCCAACTCTTTCCCCTTTATGATGCCTCTGCGTATGCACCACATCGCAAATAGAAATTTCGAGGTAGCGACTACAAATAGTGGATGTGTCTCATATTTAAGTAGCCTAAAAACCTCAATGTAATTTTAAGCCCCAGATTTCTACAAAGTTGGAGGACCCACTTAGATCTAGACCTCTTATAGGCAGGACAGAAAAACATAACATGAAGTTCTGTTTCTTCAGATAAAGTGCACCCAGGACAATCTAATTTGGTTGCTCCCTTCCATTTGTTTGTAAATGCACGGAGCGGGAGCGGGCCATGCCTAAATTGTAAAAACAATTTCTTTGCCATGAGTGGTTGGATGCTGTCCAGGGTCAATTCCAATTTGTACTGTTGCTTGGCATCCAGAAACCTAGATGTCAGGCAGCATGAGTTTGTATTCTGGGTCAATAGGGCGAGTTTATGTTCTTTAAAAGCTAGAGATAAGGATTTTTTGGGGATAGAGGGGCAGGTCTCTTCGGGGGTTAGCCACATATTTGCCCTCCCCATTGAATAACATGTACTCCTAATGTATGTCAGCCAAGGTAGATTTCCTGCTCCCAGTATGGACATAACATCCCTCAATTCCTCCCTATAGTTAGCTAGCTCAGGCGTGCTCCACAAGCGACGCCAGAATAGTAGAGGACGAGAGGCAATTAAATCAGCAATAGGTCCAATACCCAGATCCATCCTAAGTGGAATTAAGGAGTACTTTTGGAAGACCCAACAACTGCCTAATAAAAGTATTCTCTGTAAGAGATAAAATGTTAGATGGGCAATATCCCCAGAGTTCAGCTCCATATAATGAAGCTCCCCTTGCTTGGGTTTTATAGATTTCTGCTGGAGGGCCAACCACTTTTGAGTACAGTTTTTGTGAACTTTCAAGATGCCACCTATTGACTGTATTAGTTTTAAGTTGGCTTTCTTTATTTGGGTCCCCCAATCCATCTTATCGTTAAGTGTAATACCCAAATAATCAAAAGTAGACACTCTCTCTAGGGGCCTACCCTCCATTTGGGGGTGCGGGCAATTAGTAGTGTTGGCATGAAAGACCATATATTTAGTTTTCTGGATATTAATCTCCAGATTCCTCTTCCTGCAAAAGGCGCTAAACTCTTCCAGTACACGCTGCATACCCATTGGTGATTTAGACAGGAGCAGTGTGTCATCCGCAAACATTAATGCTGGTATTTTGCGGTTCGCTAACCTTGGTGAGTCTATGTTCTTCACTGACAGGAGCGTTTCAATTAGACCATTTAGAAAAAGGGAAAAGAGGGTTGGCGCTAGAACGCATCCCTGCCTCACCCCTTTCTCTACAGGGAAAGGAGCTGTCAGTTCTCCTTTCTTACCATATCTTACCCTCGCATAGGTGCCTTCATGTAGGCGCTTCAGCAACTGACAGAGGTAAACTGGGGCTCCCATATCATAAAGTAAACCCCATAGCTGATCGCGCTGCACCATATCAAATGCAGACTTAAGATCCACAAAGGTTAGATAAAGGCTACCACCCTCCAGTTACAGTTTTCCAATGGATCAATTGCAATCTGAAAATCTGATCGATGGTCGAGGTTTTCGACCTAAATCCTGCTTGTAAAGGAGTTAAAACATTCATCTCATCCATCCATGATTGCAATCGACCCAAGAGGACACGGGCAAATATCTTTTGGGTAACATCAATAAGGCTTATTGGCCGATAGTTTGCCGGGTTATGCAGTGAGCCTTTTTTAAAAATAGGAATAATTTCCGCACCAGCCCAGGTCAAAGGGAGTGCCATACCTTGAAGGATGGCATTAAATAAAATCTGCAAATAGGGTGCCCACACTACTTGTTCATTTCTAAACAGGTCACCAGGTATTCTATCCAGCCCTGGTGCCTTGTTAGGTAACAATTTGCCCAGCGCCAGAGTGACTTCTGCCAGTGTACAGAGTGGTGGACCCTTATTTAGAGGGATTTGATCTATATCTATTGCCCTATATACTACAACTTCATCTAAAGGCCTTGAATATAAAACTTTAAAATGGGATCTCCAAGCTTCTTCCCCCAGGTTTGGTTCAATAGCAGAGCTACCTTCGGAATTGCCAGTCTTGACTAGGTTCCAAAAGCCTCTCATGTCTCTAGTATCTAAAGCTTTCTTAATTGCTTCCCATTTTTCAGTCTCCCATGCTGCTTTGGCTTCAGCTAGGGTATTTTTATAATGTAGCCTGGTTACTTTAATACATGTGATGTCCTTCTTCTTAATCCCGAGTAGCAATGCGCGTTTGGCTTCCCTACACGCTTTAGTATACCAGGGATGTTTAGGTTTAGGGTCAAAGTTGTTGTTATTTTCACTATTATAAAAAAACTCAGCCAACTTTACAAACATATCCTGGTGATTCCTACTTAGCAACAACAAAAATTCATCGCCTTGATTATTTTCAGACACACCAAAAGCAGTCTCTAAAAAGGGAATGGTTTGTGTGTACAGAGAGGCCATTTTTTCAGTGGATGAAACAAAGGTTCCCCAGCGTACTCTTCTACCTCCTTCTATTGCAATTAAGTTTGGGACAGATTGAGTTGGCGGGCCCCGTCCATCATTAGGTTGGGAATAGGCTATCACTAACACCAAAGGATTGTGGTCACTTTCACATCGAGGTTGGACCATAAAGTCCTTAATTCTAAACCAGATCTCGACATCTACCAAGATGTAGTCAATTGTAGAAGCATGTCCCAATTTATTAAAAGTAGGGTTTCCCGGACTGTCAGAGGGGAATCGACCATTACATGCCCTAAGTGAATGGCTGAGAGTGAGTGTATTCATTTGAAGAACAAGGGGGGTCCACCCCCTTATTGGGTAGATATTACATTCCGGAATTGCCCAGACAGAATCTTCCTCACTTGTAATGGTAGTACTTATGCCATTAAGAGGTTCAAAGTGACAATTAAAATCCCCTCCAATTATTACATGTACAGACTCGGGTAAAGTGGAAAGGAAAGAAGCCAGACGGTCTAGGGTCTGTGAAGTTTGCCCCATCCTCACTGGACGAGAATAAATATTAATAACAGCCAACTTAAATGTGTCGTCAAAGGAAAGGAGGATACACAAAATATCCAGGGAATCAGTGTCTATCGACTTGATAGTACAACCCAAATGTACGGCAACCCAAATACAAAGGCCCCCTGAGGGTCTCCCCCTAGGCCCCTGGAGAGCTGGAATAAAATATGCAACATATCCTACTCTATACAGTGGTAAGGTAGACCATGTTTCCTGAAAAAGACATAGTTCATGTCATGTGTATCGATATATTCTCCCCAGTCGGGGAGGTCCATTTTAGAGATAAGACCTGCTATGTTCCAGGATAAAATCTTAGTATTCTGCGGGTCTTTTACTATATCAATCTGTATGTGCAGGGGTCCCACCTCCTGATGAGACACTTGACGGGGAATCCCCTCCCGACCCAATGTGGTACCATGAGGCTCCCCTGATGTGTTAATAGGGGCACCAAAACTGCTGGGTGCCACTATAACCTCACAAGTTTTCCTAAGAGGGTGGCCCACAGACTCAGATCTTTCACAGTTTTGATGCTCAACTGGCTGAATAGGTGTACCTTCTATTTGTTTAACTGTAGGATCCAGTCAATCGACTAGATCTAGGTTACTATATCTATTGCTAACTGGAATGTTAAAAGGCGAGATGATTTCCAGGCCCCGACCCGTGTTTAGTAAATTTCCAGTCTGTGCTCTCATTTCCCACTTTTTGTATACGCTTCCCATCTTTTCTAACAAGGGACTGGGTGGGTAAAAATAGCCCAAAGGGAGTGTCTGGATGCCACTGTTCTCCCTAGACAATCCCCAATTGAGAATGTACTGGACCACCCTAGTGTCCGCAAAATTAATCAAAACACAATCCCCCGGAATTTCTTTCCGCCTCTGTCCCAACCAGCTAACCCTCCGAGCGAATAAAATTTCACTCTGTATTGAGGGTGGAAGAGGTCTATATTTGTTTAGCCAAAAAATAATTTTATTTTTCAATTCAGGATAAAACTCCCCACTACCTAATTCCTATTCTGGTACTCCAGCTAAAATAACAACATAGGGAGTAGAAGCTGGAGGTAGGTCTATACATGGCGGAGAAGGGATTGTTGCCCTTAGGTTAGATTGGCGAGTATTCCCTTTATCTCCTTTGCAATTGCTAGATAAATTTTGTTCCACTGGAGGGCCTAAGATTGTTAACGTGTTCCTAGAGCCATGGGCAATATCCCCCGCTTGTGCTGCCCCGTGTTGGAAAACAATTGGATCTACAACTTGTTTAGTGGCGGGGATAGGACCATTTGGGGGATTTGATACGGGTAAAGCAGTAGAGACAATTGGGACCACATGTTTGCGTTGATGAGCGGTGGCTTGTTCCAAAGATTTATTGGTTTCGAAAGTATTCAGAACTATATCTATTTTACTCCCCCAAGTGTCTACCATCGAGGACAGCTTCTCTATATGTCTCGTTACAACTTCTAGCTCAGATTTTATAAGCTTTTCAAAGTAGATTTTGAGCTCTTTAGCCAAGTTTGACGCCCATATCGGAGGCTCCATTGGCTCTGTATTGTTTACGCCAGCTACATGGCCCTCTGTCTGTTGTTTTGGTACTACCCTCGGTGTACGGTTTGCTTGCTTCCCCCCCTTGTGAGCTTTTTGTTTCCGCTGGCCACCCTTCCTATTTGCCCCCCCCCAAATTAATTTTACTTAAATATTCGGGAATTGCATTTTCTTGAACAGACATTAAGTCAGGAGTAATTGAGAGATTTACTGTTTGGGGAGAATCAAAAACTCCTGTTTCCAGGGTTGGTGTAATTTTTGGAATCATTGGTGTTAGGGAGAGACGTCTCTCGGTACGTTCTATCTCACTGGCAACAGCCCCAATTGCCTGGCATAACATTTTATCGATAGCTGTAGGTTTCACAATGGGGGTTCGCACAGAGGCCTTCTGTCTAGTGTTTGGCCTTATAGATGGAGGAGCACTCTCCCCCATACTTGTATAATAACTGAGCTTCCTCGATATAGGGAAAGTACAGATAAAATTATTATTCAATTAGGTAGAGCAGACAAACTCCCTACAATACTTCGAATGCTATAATCCCAGACTTCACTCTTTAAGACCCCCAAACACTCTCCCAAATTCAACAAATATTGCCAAATGTCCAGTCATTCAACGTGGCGACTCACACAACACGAGTTTTCAAGGAGGTGGCCCAGCCCAGCCTCAGACGGGCCCGGGCTGCGTCCCGCGCGCGTCCCGCGCCGCGGTGGGAGAGGCAGCGCTATAAGCGCGATGACAAGCGCCTCCCCCTCACGGCAGCACCTGTGGCAGCGGCAAAGGGTTCCGGGACCTGTAGTCCCCTTCCGCGATGTTGGACCCCTCGCGGGAAGGGCTGGCGCAGGGAATGTTGGACCTGGGACTCCTGTCCCACCAGGACGTACAGAGCGGACAGCAAGGAGGATGGATCAGCCGAAAGCAAGTAAGAACTCCCCTCTTTGTCCCCGTCCTCCCTCGCTGCTCTAGACTGGCAGTCTCTTGACCCCTCACTGTCCCCTGTCCTCCCTCGCTGCTCTGGATTCACATGCCTCTGGACCCCTCACTGTCCCCGTCCTCCCTCGCTGCTCTGGGTTCACACGCCTCTTGATCCCTCACTGTCCCCGTCCTCCCTCGCTGCTCTGGATTCACAGTCTCTTGACCCCTCACTGTCCCCGTCCTCCCTCGCTGCTCTAGATTCACACGTCTCTGGACCCCTCACTGTCCCTGCCCTCCCTCGCTGCTCTGGATTCACACGTCTCTTGACCCCTCACTGTCCCCATCCTCCCTCGCTGCTCTGGGTTCACAGTCTCTAGACCCCTCACTGTCCCTGTCCTCCCTCGCTGCTCTAGACTCGCAGTCTCTTGACCCCTCACTGTCCCCGTCCTCCCTCGCTGCTCTGGATTCACCCGACTCGACCCCTCACTGTCCCCATCCTCCCTCGCTGCTCGGGGTTCACAGTCTCTTGACCCCTCACTGTCCCTGTCCTCCCTCGCTGCTCTAGACTCGCAGTCTCTTGACCCCTCACTGTCCCCGTCCTCCCTCGCTGCTCTGGATTCACCCGACTCGACCCCTCACTGTCCCCGTCCTCCCTCGCTGCTCTGGATTCACCCGACTCGACCCCTCACTGTCCCCAGCCTCCCTCGCGGCTCTGGGTTCACACGACTCGACCCCTCACTGTCCCCAGCCTCCCTCGCGGCTCTGGGTTCACACGACTCGACCCCTCACTGTCCCCGTCCTCCCTCGCTGCTCTGGATTCACACATCTATTAACCCTTCTGAATCCTGCTGCCGGATTTTGCATCTCTTGACCTCTCTTCCCCCCCACCACCACACTAACCCTCCTTTCTGTTCTGGATTTACACATCTCCTGACCTCTCTCGCCCCCCCCCACCCCCAATGCTGACCTTTCTTGCTTTGAATTCCCAACTCTCTTGCGTTTTCTGTGCCACCCCTGACCCTTCCTTTTCTCTGCTGAAGCTTCTTGCTCTGGATTCACACTGCTCGTGCTCTCCCTCCCCTACTGGTCTTTTTTAATTCGGGTTCTTTTGTCCCCTCTGTAAACCTCGTTCTCCTCCCTTCTCTGCCCCCCCTCCTTCTCCCCTTTCATGCATTGATGCTCCTTTAGCCACTCTCTGCCATCTCAACCTGCATATCACGGACTAGTGCTTTCTTATTTTTGTATTTTCATTTTAATTCCCCGAGAAGGACGATCTCAGCTCCTGCTCTGTCCCCGGGTTCCTCTCATGCAGGCTGAGGGCTCCCGTAGAACTTACCCATGCTGGTTGTGATCCTGGGGCTCCCGGTTTGCATCCCCCCTGGCAGCTTCTCCTCTCTTTTATGCATGTGGCTGTGGGGTGGCCCTGCTCCACCAGGTGTAAATGCCCCATCCATGCGACAGCTGGCACAGGGATAACGCAAGCCTGGGGCCCGCCCTGAGATGAGCGGGGGAACAGAGATAAGGTGTGTGTAAGGAAAAGGTGTGGAGTTCCTCAGCACAGCTGCAGGGCTGGATACTGGCCCAGCCCACACAGCTCCATCTGCTGAAGCACGAGAGAGGGGTGACTCCTTTTATCAGAGACAAGTAATGGCCAGGCACGGTTTAACAACATCAAACCAGGGCCTGTTCATGGGTCATACCAAACCCTGGCACTTTAAACTGTTTCAAGGTGGATCTAAAACATTCCTTCATTCAGCAATCATCCTGACACAATGTACTGAAACCAAGCCGGGAGAAAACCCCTTCCATTTATATTCACGAGCACCTGGTACTTTAATCTGAATTAAAAAAGGCGGCAGCATCTCAATCGACGTTCAAGCAATACGCTTGCTCCCTTCTTGGAGACAAACCAGGGCCTGAAAATTGTTGGACTTAAAAAAAAGGCAAACAACCAACTCCCAAGCAGTGACTTGGGGGGGAGAGGGGGCCTTTTTTTGGAAAGAAGCAAGGGCACCGTTCCTCGATTGAGCTCTACCATGATCTGCAACAGATTCAGGACAGACCTCGGCACCTGGGAATCAACCTTTAACCTTTCCCTAGACCCCACAGGAGGGTCAGACCACTCTGTATGGATCCATTGTCACTAAATGGCTATTTGTCAGTATAGTTCCATTTCTACGGACGCATTAATGTGGCTTCACATGTGCACGTGTCTCAACGCGCTTTCACATCTGCACGTCAGTTTAGCTGCACGTGTACAGATGTCAGTGAGGCTCGACATTTGCTCGTGCCTCACTGTGATTACCCATCTGCATTGTTCAGTGCTCATCTTAAAGTCCTTAATCACTGCTCCTTTAACTGAGGTGTTGGTTTTCACAACTATGCTGGCTCCCCGCACTATTCTTTAAACTGCGTGTGACTGTGGTATTGGCATGACACACTCACATGTGCACACACCAAGGGTGTAGCCAACTTTGTATGTAACATGCCTTGGTGCTGTTGGGTGCATCCGTGACCCAGATGCCTAGTTGGCATAATTAGTACGAATAGGGTGAAATGTAGTAACAAACTTCATATGCTCAGAAAGCACAACTTTGTTACAGACACCTTCAGCTATCCCTCAAAGAAGCCCCAGCCATCCTTCTGAGAGCTTCAACATGTCTTCATCACCTGTAGCAGGTCATCAGAGACCCTTTGTCTGCAAGAAATCACCAGCGACCGTCTCTGAAAGACTCTCACAACACGCTCAAAGGGCCTCAGCAGGGCTTCAGACTGTTCTGCTGGTCCTTAAAGACTGCCAGCCACTCCTCCGAGACCCTCAGTCTACTGTCAGACACGGATAACTAGCCCACTTGAACCCTCAACCCACCCTCAGATGCCATTACCTGCTCTTCAGACGTACCCTACTGGTGATTAAACATTCCCAGTGTGTCATCATGGACCCTCGTCCCACCTTCATACACAACCTGCCGACCATAGTGTCCTTCAGTCACCCTGAGCTGGCCCTTAAACAGCCCAACGGCAGCTTTCAGAGACCCATAGCTAGCCATCAACAGCTCTCATTCAACCCTCAAATGGCCTTCGATGCCCCAGCTGATACATAAACCCCCACAATCTGTCCTCAGGAAATCCCAGGTCACCTACCCAAACAGTTGGCCCTCAGAGGCCTTCTGGCAGCCTTAGGACCAGGGCCACTGGTAGACTTTGTGGGGCAAAATGTACTTGTGGGCTTCATGTCCTAACTCACTTCTGGACTTTTGTGAACCTGCTGTCCATCAACCACATTGCCCTTGCAGATACCAAAGATTAATAGATAGGACAGATTCACCACTAAAAGTACCCACTGATTCTGCCCATCACAAGCCCAGTCTGTTTCTCTTAAATTGGTACTGGCTATGTGGCAGTATCAGTTATAATCCATGTCTGTGCCTCTGAAATGGTACTGCAGAGAGGTCAGCGTTTTATGTAAATTCTGTCTCTCTATTTTTTTATTATTACCCTTTGCCTTTCTATTCCTCACATAGTTATTCTTACTCAATTGCATAGAGTTATGTTAGTGGCTTTTATACAATCATGAATAATCAATGCTTCGTCTATTAGTTTCACTTTTCCTTTTATACATTTTGGCCTACAAGTCCCAGTACGCTTAGCACTTCTGACTGAAAATATGTCACTTTGTGGATGTCACCCTCATGTCATGGGGTATGCAGACTCCTACGCATTTACAGATAGTACAAAACTGCCACTCATGATCTTTGAAGGGAAGCCTGGGATTGAATGGGCCACGGTTTTGAAAAAACAGGCAGCCTTATATTTATGTGTTCATAGTATAAAGACTATGCATTGCTGGTGAAAAAAGTTCTTATCTCGAATTTGACACCAGTGAAATCACATTTACACATAATTTCTGTAGAGACTTATAGCAGCAGATTCCTCACCTTTTTGAATATTCCCCAGGCGTCAGACTGGATCTGGAAACTTTTTCAGCAGTACCTGCACACTGGTAGGTGGTGAGGTGCGGCTATGCACAAATGCCGTTCCGCTACAGAAGTGACGTACAGAGCCTATATAGGCGCCGCTCCCACATGCTGTCAGTTCCTTTCTTTCGGCACTTCCTGACGCAGATCCGAAGCTTTCCCTTGTCTCTCAGAGACTGTTCACCTCAATATTTTCTATGAAATTCTAACAGTGTGCCATGGGTGTCTACCCCTAAAACGAAACGTTTTAAGCTGTGCAGGGACTGTCCCAGGCAAATGTCTGTGACAAATCCTCATCAGGTGTGCTTGTGGTGTCTGGGGTCGAGGCATGACTTCAAGGCCTGCAGTGACTGCAAATTGATGTATCCGAAGGCCATTCAGGACCGCGAGGCAAAACTTTATATCGCCAAGCATAAGAAGACTCCTTGCCGAGACCACTCTAATTTGCAGTCCGAGTCCAAATTTCAGTCCCGTTCCCGCTTCAGAAGTCTCTGAAGCTGCCTCTTGTGCTGTGGTCCATGCCTGTCCTTGAGACCTTAATGCTTGGACAATGAATATAATGTGGGTGAGGAGTTTGCTCAGCCCTTTCACGATTCCAAATGTTATGACTTGCAGGAGGCTAGTGGTCTCGATACCTCCCCTGAAAGGGGGCTCTTCTCACCCCTTGGCCGAGCCACAGAGGAGTCCTCTTTCTACACCATGGTAATGCGGAGGATGGCTGAAGTCCTTGACCTCCAGCTCCCTACCGCAGAGGTCAAGACTAACGCATTGACGGAAGTTCGACAGCCAGGGCAAACATCTTCCGAGCCCTTCGTGCCATTTAACTAGGCCTTAACAGACACCTTATTGAGGGTATGGGCCAAACCCTGCTCTGGACCACAGGTCAGCCGCCAGATTGTGCGATTCCATTGCCCTGGGCCATCAAGCTCTCCTATCTCAGCACCCCCCTAAAAGTTTGGTGTTGCAAGCATCCACAAATAAGACCAATCCCAACACCTTTCCAACTACTCCCCTTGACAAAGAGTTGAAACGTGTTGAATCCTTTGGCAAACTAGTCTTTTTATCTACCAGCTTGCCTCTCAGGTCTGTGAACGCCAGCTGCCTGGTGAGGTGCTATTCCCACACCTTTTGGGTCTCAGTTCAAGTCCTCCCAGATGTCCCTGAAGATCTCCGACCTGTCCTTGCCAAAGACATTCAGGACTGCTGGGATGCTGCCAAGTTCATGATTCGTTGTAGCTGGGCACCACTGATTCCATTGAGTGGGCCATTGGCACCAGTGTTGTCATTTGCCACCACGCCTGGCTGCAGTCCAACGGATTTTCAGGAGGTGTCCAGTCGTCCCTCATAGGCATGCCATTCAATGGGACTCACCTGTTTATGGACAAGGACGACTCTGCTCTCAAGCGGTACAAGGAAAGCAGGGTTATTGCACACTACTTGGGCATATCTGCCCCACCTTGCCAGCCATATCAGCCCTACAGCTCCTTTCCAGTTTTGGCAGAGGTACCACATACCGCCAGCCAATCCAACCTCAGCATTTCGCCCAGCAGGTTCGCGGTCAAATCAAATCAAAATCAAATACCATTTTCGTAAGCGCCTGGTTACACCAACGGTGTGTCCCCACGTTAGGATCATGGCCACAGAGGAGTAGCAGTTTATTCAGAAAGAAGTGGACACTGAAAGGAAGCAATAACCGGGATTTAGGACGCAAATAGCCAGGTTTTCAGCTGTTTGCGGAAGGTGTGTTCTACGCAATCCGATCTCCGTTTTATGGGCTGTGTATTCCATGTTTTAGCTGCAAGATAGCTAAATGACTGCGCTCCCATTCTGGCCTTTTGAATTTTAGGAATCTTGACCAGAAGGGTTCCTCTTGATCTTAGATTCCGAGTGGGAGTATAGGCAGTTAGCAAGGGTCGAAGATAGCTAGGGCTCTTATTCCACCAAATTCTGTGGCAGAAGCACATCGCCTTGAAGATGATTCTCTTCTATACTGGCCGCCAGTGAAGGGAGGTCAACGCCTTAGAGGCAGAGGATCTTCTGGGAAAATTGAGAACTAAACGCACCGCTGCATTCTGAATGCGGTGAAGTTTCGTAAGAGTGCCTTTGGATGCTCCTAGTACAGAATATTGCCGTAATCCATTTGTGATGCGACCAAGGAATGGACGATAGTCTTCCTGGCTGTTATAGGTAAGAGATCAATGAGTTTCCTTAGAACTTTAAGCGTTCCAAAGCACTTGCCAGCGACTCTCCTAATTTGGTTATCGAAAGATAGTTTCGAGTCAAACCATACCCCTAGATTTTTGGCCTCTGTTTTGGGGGTCGGGGTTTGCCACAGGGATTTAGGCCACCACGCTGAGGACCTAATAGAGGGCGCTTTCCCAACTAATAGTACCTCCGTTTTATTGCCGTTAAGTTTAAGGCAGTGGTTGGACATCCAAGATGCTAGCTTTTCTAGACATCTGGAAAAGCGGTGGGACGTCGCCTTAGTGTCCTGAGAAAGGGTAACAATTAGCTGGGTGTTGTCAGCATAAGACACAATTGTCACATTGCGTCTTTCCACAATGTCTGCCAGGGGACCAATATATAGATTGAACAAAGTAGGGCTCAAGATAGAGCCATGTGGAATCCCTTGCATTAAGGGCATACTTTCTGATAGGAAGGGATTCTGGGAGGCCTAGAAGCTCCGCTCGTGAAGAAAGGAGTGTAGCCATCGCAAGGCACGACCTCCAACACCACATTGATTTAGCCTCTGAAGGAGTAATTTGTGTTGTACGGTGTCGAAAGCCACACTTAAGTCTAGTAAAACTAGTGTGGCAGTTTGTCCGGCATCCTCACACTTTCTCAGAGTTTCAGTAGCTAGTAGGAGAGCAGATTCCATGGAGTAGGATCCTCTGAAGCCAGACTGGGTTGGATGGTAAAGTTCGTTCGTGGTGATGTATGTGGCTAGTTGTCTATTCACCACTTTCTCAGATATTTTGGCAAATAGAGGTAGTAGTGAGATAGGACGTAGGTTTTTCAATGCCGTATGGTCTGCAGAAGGTTTCTTCTGGATTGGGAGGACTATCGCCCGCTTCCACAAGCATAACTTGAATATACATAAAACGAACAAGATAGGAGTGCATCACAATTAGGGTAGGATGGATACGGTACATGGAGAAGAGCATTCAATACATAAATGAGCATAGCAGGCGAGTCCAGCAAATCAAAGGTGCACAATAATCTAGTAGTCAATCAGGGGGCAGTCAATAAGCAATGGGGCCAGGGCCGTTTAAGGCAAGAACTTAGTCATTAGGATTTTTTTTACATCCTTTTTGAAGGAAGCAGTGGAAGAAATTCGTCGGACTTCAGGTGCAAGAGAGTTCCAAATCTTTGGGGCAGCACCTGAGAAGGCTCTGTGACTCGTTCTCGTTTTGTGGAAGAACTGTGGCTTCTTGACTGTCTGCAACCTCCAGTTAGTTCTAATTTTTGAGCCAGATAAATGGGAGTCTTGAGATGTATGGCTTTGTGTGTCATGCAGGCTATCTTTAACTGTATTCTTGCTTCATATGGCAGCCAGTTTAGGGATTTGAGGGCTGGGGAGATGTGAATGTTTCTTTTTGTACCCGTGATCAGTCTAGCTGCAACGTTAATGGAGGCTCTTAGTGGGGCCAAGTTATATTTGGGAAGTCCACAGAGCGTGGAGCTACGATAGTCTAGCCAAGGCAATCCAGAGCTTGTACTGCCACCTTGAAGTCCTCCTGTGGAAGGAATGGTTTGAGGTTCCTTAGTAAGTTCATCTGGTGTTTAGCACCCTTGCTTACATTTCTAATATGAATCTGCGTGTTCAAGTGCTTATCTAGTGTGATACCGAGGGATTTCATGGAATCGATAATGTGGGGAGTGCAGTTGAAGGCTGTAAGGTATTTCAGCCAGTGGTCGATCTTGGGGTTGTGATTAGGCAGAGCAATGAGAAGGAATTCAGTTTTGGAGGTGTTGAGCATGAGGTAGTTATCAGTTAGCCAGTTTTGAGTATTCATAAGGGTGGAGTTGAGTGAGATGAAGTATTCAGGGGAAGTGATTTTCAGATAAAGTTAAGTGTCATCTGCATACATATGGATGAGAATGTTCGTGGTGTTCAGATCATTTGCCAATGGTTCCAGGAATAAATTGAAGAGTATCAGTGATAGTGCAGACCCCTGTGGAACCCACATAGAAACTGAGGAGGGCTGGAAAAGGGATTGATTCACCTTGACTTTTTGTGATCTATAGTGGAGGAAGGAAGTAAACCATTGTAATACCAGTCCTGAAAAGCCCATTCTGTGTTCTAGGATGGATAAGAGATTGTTGTGGCTAACCGTGTCAAAAGCCGAAGATAGGTCAAGGAGAATCAGGAGGCATGATTCGTTTTGGTCTAGCATTTTAAAAATGTCATCAGTAATGTGAGTGAGAGCAGATTCCGTGCTGTGTCCTCTCCAAAATCCTGATTGATGTTGGTCCAGAAGTTGGAAATGCTCCATGTGTGCACAAAGTTGCATCTGCACGCATTTTTCAAGCACTTTAGCCAGCATGGGGATGGTGGAGATAGGCCGGAAGTTATTGAGTTCAGAGCTGTCTGCGTTAGGTTTTTTTAGGATGGGGGAGATCTGCGCTACTTTTTGGCAGTCGGGGATCGTGCCTTGTAACAGCGAGGCGTTGAAAATCTTTGTCCATAGGGGGAGGATGGTCTCCTTGATATCTTTGAAGATGGGCGGTGGTAGCGGGTCCATGTAATGATTAGAAGGGTTGATCACCAGCAGACTGTTGTAAATATCTCTTTCGCTGAGGA
The DNA here is from genome assembly GCA_963921515.1 of Calotriton arnoldi. Taxonomy (NCBI): domain Eukaryota; kingdom Metazoa; phylum Chordata; class Amphibia; order Caudata; family Salamandridae; genus Calotriton; species Calotriton arnoldi. The sequence continues at coordinate 2,296,756 of CAWUFW010000130.1, forward strand.
GAGTAAAGGAGTTCCAAGAGGCTCTGTTCTTGGTGCTAACTCTGGCGGGAATGAGCCGCTCATGGTGAGCTGGAGGCGCAGCCCTCCCGGGGGGGTGGGAGAAAAGCTCTATTTGCTTCAAGGTCAAGACTGATGCTTTTTGTTTTCTCTGTGAAGAAGGCAGCCAATTCGTTGCATGATGGAAGGCCATCGCCAAGGTCAGAGCTGTTGTGTGTCTTGCCCGATTGTTGTTTAATAATTCCAAACAGTTTCTTGGTGCGGTTTCTGGCTTGATTGAGTTGGGATCTGAAGAAGTCAGCCTTTGCATTCTTGATTTTTCTGTTGTAAGTGTTCCTGACAGATCTAAGGTGAATTAGATGTTCAGTGGAGGGTACTGATCTCCAGGATCTTTCCTCTACCCTTAGGTTGCGGCGTTCCGAGTTTAGGTTGTCATTGAACCAGAGTTTGGAGATTTTGGAGGAGGCACTTTTTTGCTGTCGAGGGGCTATTTCGTCCAGGATACTAGAGATGGTGGAATTATAGAAATCCGTGAGGACATGAACATCAGTCATGTCCCATTGGGGAGTCAAGGCCTTTCTACAGCATGTTGCTAGATCCTTAGAGTTAATATTCCTATGGCTCCTCTTCCATTGCTTTGTTTTCTTGGGTTGGACCCTCTTCGGGGACACCTCCTTGTTAATTAGGAAGAAGATGCAGTGATGGTCAGACCAATCGCAAGGGATAATGGAATCTATAGAGATGGTTTTTCCTTTGGAAATGATGAGCTCCAGAGTTTCACCTCTGTTATGTGTTGGGCTCTCACAGTATTGTGTCAGCTCATGTTCCGTTAGGAAGGATTTTAGGCAATTTACTGCTTGATCGATTGGGTTAGACCAGTGTAGGTTAAAATCTCCCAGGAAGATTTGGGAAACTAGGGTGTCATCATTGGAGGAGATGATTTCCATTAATTGTTCAGTGAAGGAGAGATTGTCTACAGGGGGGTGATTGACCTTCAGTGAGTACCTATGCATCAACATCTCAAGCAATCACTGCCCTGTTTGCAAATTACACACATTCTGAGCAGAGGAATCAGATTGTGAGACCGAGAGTGTATTTCGGTGTATACAAGCTAATCCTCCGCCCTGTTTTATAGGTCTGTCCAATCGAATTATGTCGTGGCTAGGTGGGACTAGAGGTTCAAGGATAGTGGTGGACGAGCAGTTTAGCCAGGTTTCCGTGAGGATGATGATATCAAGCTCATTGTGTAGAATGAGGTCAAAGATATTGGATGCGTGTTTACTCGCTGATCTGCAGTTGAGTATTACGCATTTCAATTGGAGAGGTGTGTGGGTGGTCGGAGTCTGAATGATATCCACTCGCTTGAGGTTGTCATTGTTTATAGCTCTGAGGTTGTGGGAGGGTTCCCTGTTCGGGTTGGCATGGATGGCTTGGATTAAACCCAGAGGGTCAGGTTCGGGACTGCAAATTCCTTAAGACCGTACACTATAACCGGTTCTTCCAGGAGGGTGTTAAGATTGATGTGGCTACTCGCTTCTAAAGGGAAGGTATCATAAATGGTAGCTACTTTGGACAAGAAGAACTATGCAATCTTATTGCAGTTCTCAACCGATGATGGTGCGGGTGATGTAGTACGATCTAGCAAAGATAGTGGTTTAAGAATAGAGAACAATTCCTTCGATGAATTATTGGCAGTTTCTATTTTTTTTCCGCATATAAGTTGCATCTGGTTTTCCTAATAAGCGAGTGGTACTTTTTAAGTTCCAATTCATATTTATTTTTGCTGATAGGGCAGTATTCTTTCCTCTGAATGCGTTCCAGATGTTTGCAAGCTTTTTTGGCTAGTCTCAGCTCATCGTTGAACCACGGAGCGGAGTTCTGTGCCCTGGGATTTTTGTTTCCCATAGGCCATGGCGCAGCTTCATCCAGGGCTTTCGATATCCAACTCTCAATCTGAGAGTTGGCTAGAGTGACATTTTCTATTAACTTGGGGGTACTGCGTAGGAGAGATCTGGCAAATATTTCAGGATTGAGCATGCTCCACTTTCTTCTTCTAGTCATCTGGTTAGGCAAATTATTAGGAGAAGTGCGGGGAACCACCACGTAGAAAGGGATCACATAATGATGTGACCAGTGGACTATTAGTGGTGACGCAACTTCAATGGTTTGAAAGTTGGAGAATATGGGGTCTAGGGTATGGGCTAGTTGATGGGTCGGAGTGAGCACTCTTTGAGTCAAATTCATGATGTCCAACTCCCTGCATAGAGTTAGTGCTTCGGGATTGAACTCATTATCAAAGTGAAGATTCAAATCACCTAAGATTATCAGGTTTTTCTGTCGTAGAGCCGGTTGGACAATATTCTCAGCCAGACTCGAGATGCATTGAGTTGCGGGGCCTGGTGGGCGATAAATCAGCATGCTGATCAGTTACTGCTGTGGTGCCCATTAGCCCTGCAGCCAACTTCAATGGGCCTTCTAGTCCGCTAACCACTTTGCAGCCTCACCCATGAAACCCCTTTAGCATACACTTAATGGAACACGGGCACCCGTTGGGAGTCAGGATCTGACGATTCTTGCCAGATTGGCAGGCCATAGCATAACAGGTGGGTCTTGTAAATTGTTCCGAAGGGCTATGCCCCCCCTTCCTTTCCACACTGCCGCACCTTCCACTGTCTCCCCAACAACTGACAGAGGACCATCTCTCAGTTTTGCGGCAGGAAGTGCAGGCCCTTTTGGCAAAAAGGGCTATTGAGACGGTGTCTGTGCCAGAAGTAGTACGAAGTTGTTATTCCTGCTGCTTTCTGATGGCCAAGAAGGACTGAGGTCATTGACCTATTTTAGTCCTGTGCCCTCTCAATTTCTTCTTTCACAAGGAGAAATCCAAAATACTCACCCTGGCCCAGGCCATGGCTGCCCTCGTCCTTTGATACTGGATGGTGGTGATGGACCAGCAGGACGCCTATTTCTATGTTCCCGTCCTGCCAGAGCATCGTCGCTACCTACGGTTTGTGGTGGGAAAGGAGTATTTTGAGTTCACTGTGCTCCCCATTGGTCTTACCAGCCCCCCTCAGGTGTTCCAAAAAGTAATGGTGGTGGTGGCAGCACATCTTTGGATATCTGGGGTGACAGTATTCCCATACCTCGAAGACTGGCTGTTGAAGGCGGACTTGCCCCATGCAGTTGTATACCATCTCCAGACTACGGTGAACCTCCTATTATCTTTAGGGTTCATTATAAATGTGCTGAAGTCACACCTCACGCCTTCCTAGACACTCCCCTTCATCAGAGCCATTCTGGACATGCTCTGGTTTTGTGCCTTTCCTCCGGGAGTGAGAGTCTAGGATATTTAGACTATTATCCAGATCTTTCAGCCTTGGTCCTGGATCTCAGTGAGGTACACTCTGATGCTGCTTGGACTGATAGCCTCCTGCATCCTGCTGGTCGAGCATGCCAGGTGGCATATGCAGGCTCTGTAGTGGGATCTGAAGTCCCAATGGGCCCAATATCAATGGGACTTCTTTGACCACGTCCAGATTTCGGAGGAGACTGTGAAAGATGTGCAGTGGTGGCTACTGGGCCGTGCTTGTTATGTTATGGTATGTTAATTTGGATTTATAGCGCGCTTAATACCGGAAGGTCTCTAAGCGCTATACGAGGAATGTCGTCAGACCCAGGCGAGTGAAATCAGTAAGCCCAAGCTTCTGTAAAGAGAAACGTTTTCAGCTTTTTTCTGAAAGGAAGAAGACTTCTTTCTGCGCAGAGCTGACTAGGCAGTTTATTCCAAAGAGTGGGTAGGATAACGGAGAAGGATCGACCTCCCTTGGTAGCATAATTGAAGCGTGGGCAATTTAGTAGGTCCATCGAGGATGATCTTAGCGAGCGGCATGGGGCGTATTTCTCAATGCGTTGCTTAATGTAGGCGGGAGCTTGTCCATAAATAGCTTTGTGCACAATACAGAGGCCCTTGAATTTGGTCCTCTGTTTTAAGGGCAACCAGTGGAGGCTTTGCAGAAGGGGGGACGCCCGTGTGTGTCTGGGAACTTTAAAAATAAGCCTTGCCGCGTCGTTCATGACTATCTGTAGTCTGCCAACTAGAGAGTCTGGCAGTCAGATGTAGAGCGAGTTGCCATAGTCGAGGCGGGACAGGATCATGGCAGTCACTACTGTTCTCATGGTCGAGAAGGAGAGAATCGGGGAGAGTTTCCTAAGAAGCCTGAGTAGGCCCACACAGGTACCAAACACAGTGGAAACTTAATTAGCCAAGGAAAGCTTGGCATCTACTCTAATTCCCAAGCTTTTTACCACAGGGACTGGAGCAGGAGCAGCGCCCAACTCCTGCGGCCAATAGAGGGAATTACATGGGTTATCGGCATCGGTCATGGCCAGAACCTCAGTTTTGTCTGGGTTAATCTTAAGTGCGTTGGCTGACATCCAGTTGACCGTGAAGCGTAGAACATCTTTCACCCGAGAATATGCTTGGGGGGTCTTCTCAATTTGCAGAATAATTTGGGTGTTGTCTGCATAATTGAAGACTTGGCACTCCATGGCTGAGAGGGTATTGATTAAAGGACTAAGATAGATGTTAAATAGGAAGGGTGACAGGCCGACCCTTGTGGGACACCGCAAGGAACGGGCCCCCTCTCTGACACCCAGTCCCCTATCTGAATTCTTTGGGAACGGTTCGTCAGAAATGAGGTGATTCATTGTATGGCAGGTCCCCGGATCCCAATTGCTCTAAGTCTTTCTAGGAGGAGGACATGGTTGACCGTGTCGAACGCTGCCGACAGGTCAAGGAGGATTAGGACACAGGGCTTGGGTCAGCGACAGACCCCTCTCCCTTCCCCAGCCAGAGCTGACAGTAGTGACTGATGCGTCACTTCTGGGCTGGTGCGCCGCCTGGGCGAGGTGGAGATCAGAGGCCTCTGGTCTCCAGCGGAGTCCCTGCTCCATATCAGCCATCTAGAGCTGAAGGCCAGTCTCTTGGCGCTGAAAGCCTTCCTAGTGTCCATCAAGTGGAGGCTGGTTCAGGGGTTCATAAACAACCCCACTGCCATCTGGTACAGCAACAAACAGAGCGGGGTGAGGTCACGGACCCTGTAACAGGAGGCCTTGCACCTCTGGAAGTGGATGGACCGCCACTGAATTTGCCTGGTCATGAACCACCTGCAGGATGATTGAATGCCGGGGTGGACAAACTAAGCCACCAGTGCCTCGTGGAGCACGAGTGGCAGTAACACCCAGAAGTGGTGCAAGGTCTCCTCCACGAATACGGAGCCTCTTGGTTTGATCTGTTTGCTACAGCCAAGAACACGCAATGTCAGCACTTCTGTGCGATGGCGCTTCCAAGGCGTCACTCGCTCAGAGACGTGTTCTGCCTCGAGTGGAACTCGGGTCTCCTGTATGTCTTTCCAGCTCCTTCCCCATTTTCTAAAGAAGATGAGGACAGACCGGGCCCAAGTGATCCTAGTGGCTCTAGACTGGGCACGAAAAGCATGGAATCCAGAGGTCCTGGGTTGGAGCATATGTCCTCCAATCAGGCTGCCTGTCTGGAACCACCTACTGTCACTGCAAAGAGCAGGGTTCTCCACCTGAGCCTTCGCAATCTCCACCTTCATGCATGGAGACTGAGCGGTGACAGCTGAACACCTTTGATCTCCCTCCAGAGGTGGTTGATGTCATCTTGGCAGTCAGGAGACCCTCAAGTAAAACTGTATACACCTGTTAGGACAAATTTATGGTTTGGTGCAGCACTAGCCAGGATGACCCCAGAAGGTGTGGGGTTCAGTATCTACGCCGAGGCGGTCGCTACCGGCAATGAGATTTACCCTTGCGGTCCGCGGAGACAAAGGAAGCGGAATGGTGTTCAGCAGACCGCCAACACAGCTATCATTGCGGTCGCCGGTAGCAGGCTGCTGTGGATCGGATGTAAGAGTTCCGCCATCGTCGGACCGTCTCGGCGTGGTTGCGGTCGGGCCTGCAGTGCAGAAGGCGCCGGAGGAGGCCGTCAGGGCCACTTGCAGGAAAGTATGGGCTCTCGGGCACGGAGCTGGGCACAGCTTGGGTCATTGGGCCGAGAGGATCCCTCGAGGTCGTGGAGGCCGTCCGGCTAGTGTACTATCTTCTGGCAGGGAAGATTCATGTCGGCACAAGTGCCAGTCCTCCACCACTGCGGTCAGGGAGTTCTTTTGTAGTGGTGAGTCGTGTCGACACCAGTGTCGGTCCTCACTGCTGCGGTTCTTGTACCGGCGGACGCTGAGGACTAGAGCCTCTAGTCCGAAGGGAAGGTCTTGGCACTTTTGTGAAGACTGAAAGGTCTCTGGGGTTTCTTGGAGGCCTTGCTGGGTTTCTGGAAGAACAGCAGGCCCAGTGGTCGAACCGGTGGCAGGTGGCGAGCGTTTTGTCGAGTTTTTCCTGCAGCAGATCAGTTCTTGGTCCTTCAGCAGTCGTCTTCTAACTTCTTCTTCTTATCGTTGAATCTGAGGGTCAGGTCTGTGGGAGCCACCTAAATACTAAATTTGGGAGGCATTTTTAGGGGAGTAGCAGGTAGGGCCAATGGGCACCTTACCTGGGGTGACTACACCCCCTTGTATGCCACCCTCCTGTGGGAGGGGGCATAGACCTAACCCTGATTGGAGGGGTCCCCCAATCTTCAAGATTGCGGGGACTGTAAGTTGTGCTTCCCCCCGCTTCCCCCACCTTAGGGGTGGGGTTGGCAGAGGTGGGCACACATCCTATCTTTTTTAATTTCCCCACCGGTTTTCCCACACAAAGGGGTGGTGTAAACCAGGGGCTGACATCTGCTGCTAGCAGCAGAGGCTGGAGGTTGCCTTATAAAGGTGGCAGGCCTTTGAAGCTTCCCCTATTAGAGCACTGGCCCATCCTGGAGGAGGAGGCATGACATCTCTGCCCAGGATGTGCATTGTTTCTGGTCCCCGAGAGCAGGGGCTCTCTACCCAGGTGTCCAGAAACATAACTAGTGGTGGCTGGCTGCCTACAGCTGGTCAGAGACTGCACCAGGGTTGGTAGGGATTCAGGGGGCACCTCTGAGATGTCCTTTGGGTACATGGTACAATAAATCCCACACTGGCATCAGTATGGATTTATTGAAAGGAGTGGTTTGATACCAAACACTCGTGTATTCAGTGAAACCATCATGATGCTGTGGCACTCGAGTTGTTGAGTTCCCAGCCCAAGTACTCTCTATGGCTTCACTGGCACTTACAACATTAGGAAATGGTGCCCAATATTGTAGGGGCATATCTGTCAATGCAGATATGCCCTCACCAGTAGTATAGTGCACCCTGCCTTAGCGCTGTGAGGTCTGCTAGAGGGATGGCTTATCTATGATGTCAGGCAGTACTAGCTGGCATGGCACTGAGGTAGGGTGCCATGTTGACTTCTTCGTTTTCTCCCTCACAGGGTCTTGCAGGCTGCAAGGGCAGTGGCATGGTCCCAGTGAGGGGGGTCCCAAGGGATGCTCTCCAGCTCCCAGGCCCTAGGAACCCAGGGTACCATTTACTAGGGACTTACAACGGGCAGAAGTACCAATTGGGGGTTTGTTTTAGGGAAGGAGCACTGGCACAAGGGACCTGGTTGGCAGGGACACTATGCACTACATTTGAAACCACGTCAAAACCAGACAAAAAGTGGGGGACTAGCCATGCAAAAGAGGCACTTTCACACAGGTGTTCATATAGCTTTCCAAAAAATTGTTGAAGTTGTTAAGAAGGGTGTCGGCCTTGTACTTGGAGTTAATAGCATGAGAGATAAATTCAAGTTTTAGGTTGTCTATGAAGACGTTTTTGAAGGATCTCAAGGTTTGGTCTTCTCTTTTGCTTTTACCTTGATCTATTGATAGGCATTAAGCATGGAGATAGGGATGGCAAAGTGTCGGTCCAGTACATGGGTATGGGTGGTTTGTATTGGATTGCTGGTAATGTCACCAACAATCCAGTATGTTACCAGTATGTAACACTGACTTCATAATTTCACAATAGGTGGATTGCTTAATAGCTTGCATTGGAACAGTCATATTTAATATTTCAATATGCCTCATACAATATTTTCTATCTAGATCTGTACTTCCTAATTTTGTGTTTTCTCTTCATGGTCTGTATGTAGACCAGTATCTGTACCCATTGTTGACATGTCCATTTCCCTTGCTGCATGTGTAAGACATTTAAAGCTAAACTTTATTATGGCAAACCAAAAATTGCTGTTTTACTATAATTGTTTGTGGTCATGAAATGCGTATTGTGTTTGTAAACTAGGGGCCAGATGTACGACCACCCAATTTGCGAGTCGCAAATTGCAGCGCAATTGCGAGTCGCAATTTGCGAGTCGCAAATTGGGATGTACAACAGTGTCCAAGACACTGTTAGCGATTCCCAATGGGGTTGCAAAATGCGAGGCTCATGAATATTAATGAGCCACTGCAATTTGCGACCCCATTAGAAATAGCTGCAGCCCTCCCCAGGGATGGTGGCCTGCTGGGCTCAGCAGACACCCATGTCTGGGACTGCTTTTCAATAAAGCATTTTTTTTTTTTTTTATGCAGCCCGTTTTCCTTAAGGGAAAACGGGATGCATTTTTTTTAAAAAAATGAAACGTTTTCGTTTCATTTTTTAAGGGCAGGTAGTGGTCCCTGGGACCACTGCCTGCCCTCAAAAAATATTTTCAGAGCCAGTCACAAAGGGGAAGGGGTCCCCTGGGGACCCCTTCCCATTTGCGACTCCATCACCACCCTCTTGAAGAGGGTGGTAATTTGCGAGTGTTTTGCGACCGCAATTGCGGTTGCAAAACATTGGTACATGGCTTTGCGGTCGCTATTAGGAAGGGAACGCCCCTTCCTAATAGCGAGCCGCAAAACCTATTTAGCGAGTCGCAAATAAATTGCAACTCGCTAAATAGGCTTTGTACATGGCCCATGAGGTTTTTGCATGCGCAAACGGGTCGCAAACCCGTTTGCGCATGCAAAAACGAGTCGTACATCTGGCCCTACATGATTAACAAACATTTAACTCTGATGTGATGTATGAGTTGTGTTTATTTATTAATGTATTTAGTCAAAATGAAAAAAGTTGACAATAAGTTTAGACCCAGTAAGAATATTAGAAAATACGTTGACGTGTATGTTGGATGAGAAATAACAATGAACCAACAGTTGTTTAGAGTCCTTTTCTAGAATTCCCTTTTTGCGCCTCTTGTTGGTAGGTTCTTTGGAGCTGTCCTCAACTAGACTAGATGAATTACCCCTCCTAAGGGACACTGAATGGCAACAGCTGGCTCCATGGGCAGCAATGTCCCACTTTCGATGGCGCTGCCAGCTGTAGATGTTTCTGGAACCAAGCTGGCAGCAGATAGTACTTGACCACAAAAGGCAGCAGCTAAATCACACTGCTACAGTCAGTGTTATAAAGAAATCTTGCACCACCCCTGAATGTAAATAAGGACACTAAGGTGACACTCCAGGAGATCATTTTGGGCCCTCAGGAGATTCTTCTGGACCCTATAGAGGCCAATTATCCGACCCTCCTGCCAAGTAGCAACACCCATCGGTTCTCTACTCATGATGTTCACAATGATAACCACAACCTGTACCTCCCTCCCCGCAGCAGGTCCTGCCCCAAGCCTGCCCAAACCACCCTGTGAGCTTGACTTGGTGGCCACAGGGGGTCTGTGGGGACACTGACGTAAGTCATGGGGTCACACGCTCTGCTGGATGTAGTTGATCTTATGTCCTCAGGGAGATGGTCAGGCCAAGGGTGCTGGCCACACAAACCTGATGAGCCAGCATGTCTTCAAGATCATCCTCGTCCGCAGTGTTGTATCCTCCAGCAGATTGGACAATGCAGTTGAGGCTGATGATTGTTATCTTGCTATGTCACCTGAAGATAATATTAAAAATATATAATGGCTTTTTGAAAATGATAGTTGTTACTATATAAAATGCTATGGTATTATTTTCCCTTTGTTGATGTTTATAATGTCAGACTGCTCATTACTAATTTTCCTCGCCCTACTGATGGAATTGAGGGGCCTGATTTACCTTTTAGCTCCTATACCTAAAGAATATTGAGAGGCCTATTGATACAGAGTGAAGTGAAGAGATTTGAGGCTCCACAGGGCGGTGCTGGCCTGGTGGGCCTCAGCCATGCAACCTAGGGTTGTTTGGCTCTCGTGTCCTAGGGTCCATCGTAGTAAGCATTAGCAACACTATGACAAGTACAACCCTTTCAGGCCCCTGACTGTCAGTATTCGTAATGGGGATCAATTCTAGGCTTTTCAAGGATGTTAGTGTGGGCATATAGGTCACTCAGATCGCAACACACAGACTACAATGCAGTACAAAAATTGAATTTCACAATGATTGTCTAAAAAAATAGTTTTTATTTTAAAATTAAAAAACACACTAACTACACACAATTTGTCATAGACAATATGCAGGTGTGATGTGAAACATCTAGGTTTGCTCATCCCCTGTGACTCAACCCGCCCATATTTGTAGAGTTGGGTCTATTAGTAAGATACATAGTACAGGTACGGCATTACCCCTCAGTTCTTTCTTAGTATCTCCAACTGTATGTTTCCTACAGATTGTCAAACCGTCCCTGTCCATGAGCAGGCAATGGTGTCCCATCCACTTACAATCTGTTGTTAGCAGAGGTATGTTATGACACAATGAGGCAGCAGTACCACTTTGGTCAGCAGACACAGGCCACTTTGCAGTGCTCTTGAGTGACATATTTACATCACTCTGTTCCCATAAAGTAGATGGAACAATGGAAAACTGAGCAGTACTTCACTTTTCAAGGTCCAAACTACTCACTATTATGGGTGGGGATAATGAGTGTCATGGTAGTGTTAGTTGACAAGAAGAATCAGCGGGAGTGGTGCAGCGCAGCGGCCATAGCGGCTGACTCAAGAGCACGGGGCTCACGGTTCGATCCCCTGCGGCAGCTCAGCTCAGCATCATGTGACTAAGGGCAATAGTTCACTTAATCTCCCTGATGGCCCCCAGCGCCTTAAGGGGTGATATGTTCACTCTTTACAAATAGGAATTATAATGTCATTGTGACACCATTTATCCATTCCTTGACCTTACTTTTACATATCATTAGAATTATGTGTGTTAGTTTAATATAAAATAAACTAGTGAAAATAAACTCCCGAAATTCAGTAAGATGTTAAATCAAAACCCTGAACTGGAACAGTTTGGTCGCAGTGACTTGGATTTATCTGGTCAGCCTTGTACTAGTGCATATTTTTCATAGTGCACTTGAGTCGCTCCTGAGAGTTAGTATGTGCTATGTGAATATGAGAAGAGTGCAAGGCCGCTAATTTCCCTAATCTACTTTGCCATAATGAGCACTACAAAACTATTCATTGGCAGTACATTAGGTAATTTGTATGTGTTATATTGATTCATACATGTCTGTTTTATCCAGTCATGGAAGCAAACGTGTGGATTTTTCTCTGGACACAGAAAGCAATGTGCAGTGCTTTACTTATTAATACAAAAAAACAGGCTGTGCGTAGACTGTGATGATGGCCCCCTGAGTCTCCCATATCTCACAAATATTCATTGAGCTTGTGCTGAAAGGTGGCCCTCTGAAGGATTGGAGCTCCTTGGTGCAGTGTGGTTTAAACCTGCACCATAGGGGCCTGCTTTATGCCCCAGCCTTTTGGTCCCAGTCCAGGACACGTAGAAGCAGTCACCCAAGGGTGCGCAAGGAAGCAATTCCTTTTTGTTTAGTTACCCTCACACACCCTAGTGGTGTCATGCTTCATCATCGGGTCACCCCAACGCCTATAAGTTGGGGTGGGCTCCATCCACAGTGTTGGGAAGCTCTTTGGAAAGTGAAGACCAGGGGATTATAGATAAAAATCCTCCGACAGGCCCCGGTTTCCTTTATTATTGGGTCTGTCAGGGATATTAAAAATAATTAAAAGAAATGGGTCAATGGGAGTGATAATGGTCCTATGACCCTATTGCCAACATGTTTCAGTCCTGGGATGGCCGTAAGGTCCTGGACTTTCTTCAGGGCAGAGGTCGTCCTCCCTGGGAACAACAGTGAAAGGGGAGTCCCTATCCTGTGAACGAAAAAAAGGGCAGAGTAGCTGCTCCTTTTGTATAAATAACAGATGATTAATCTGTTATACGCAGTCCTTCATCTCCATTTTGCGGAGAAAAACTGTGTCACAGGGGCCCGCTAAGCGTGATGGAATAGCCCTGTAGTCACACTTTCTTCAAGGGTCCTATCCCGCCTGTGTACCTACTTGGTCCGAGTCCCCGGCTTTCGCAAACCGGGGACTCGGACCAAGTAGGTACACAGGCGGGATAGGACCCTTGAAGAAAGCTACTCTGCCCTTTTTTTCGTTCACAGGATAGGGACTCCCCTTTCACTGTTGTTCCCAGGGAGGACGACCTCTGCCCTGAAGAAAGTCCAGGACCTTTACGGCCATCCCAGGACTGAAACATGTTGGCAATAGGGTCATAGGACCATTATCACTCCCATTGACCCATTTCTTTTAATTATTTTTAATATCCCTGACAGACCCAATAATAAAGGAAACCGGGGCCTGTCGGAGGATTTTTATCTATAATCCCCCTGGTCTTCACTTTCCAAAGAGCTTCCCAACACTGTGGTTGAGCCCACCCCAACTTATAGGCGTTGGGGTGACCCGATGATGAAGCATGACACCACTAGGGTGTGTGAGGGTAACTAAACAAAAAGGAATTGCTTCCTTGCGCACCCTTGGGTGTCTGCAGTTCTAGATCTTCACATAGACACCTCCCTATCGTATTTAGGTAACACAGTTTTTATGTTAACCATCAGTTAATCTATAGGAGTATTTTTTGTGATAAAATATCTTGACTTGGGAGGTTATACTCCAGTATGGAATCCTCTCAACCCTCTGGGCATTAGGGGTCACTTCCCCATAGCCCTATGTTTATACACACGTAGAAGCAGTGCCAGCCTAGTCAGAGCAATTGTAAGGAGCTACTGGCTGGGGATGTCTTTGTAAGCTGCTCCACTGCCCCGGAAATATGGGCCATGTTTGGCAGGCAGTAGCACTGTCTGTGTACCTTGTACCAGTGGGCCTGGGTATATCAGTGGGCAGAGGTTTTCCTGGTCATGGACACCTGCTGAGGCTCAGGGCACCAGGTGAGACCCAGGGGAAGCTACTTGTAGGGGTTCTGCTTATTTCTTGCTTTTATGCCGCAACTTTCTAAGAAATAATTTTGAAGTGGATCGCATCCTTCCTTATGGGACGCACACAGAGCATCCGACTGCCTCCCTTCACCTCCGCACCCAAATACATCATATGCTGCGTACTACAAAGATCATCCCTCAGCCCCACCCTGTTCAACATCTACATGACCCCCCCCTCACAGACATCGTCAGATCCCACTGACTCAACATAATCTCCTACACAGACGACACTCAACTGATCCTCTCCCTCACCGAGGACCCCACCAACACCAAAACCAACTAATGCAACGCCATGACTATCGTAGCCAATTGGATGAGAGACAACTGCCTCCAACTCAACTCCGACAAAACTGAAGTACTGATCTTCGGGAAGAACACCTCCGCATGGGACCACAGCTGGTGGCCTGCAGAACTTGGACCCACACCAACCGACCAGGCACGCAGCCTCGACAAGCCAACTGACTTTGAAACGACAAATTAACGCAGTCGTCTCCTCCTGCTTCTACACACTTCGCATGCTCTGCAGAATCCTCATATGGATCTCAACCAACACCAGAAAGACCGCCACTCAGGCCCTCGTCACCAGCCGCCTCGACTACGGCAACACCCTCTACGCCAGCATCTCCATCCAGCTCTTCATAACCATACAGAGCGCTGCAGCCAGACTCATCCTGGACCTCCCCAAATGAACTCACATCGCCCCCACCTGAAAGCCCTCCACTGGCTCCCTATTCAGAAAAGATGCCAGTTCAAAATCCTCACGCACGCCTACAAAGCCCTCCACGACCTAGGTCCAGCCTACCTCAACCATTGACTAAACTTCCACCAACTCGCCAGATGCCTAAGCTCCTCTTCACTCGCCCTTGCACACGCCCCCTGCATCCGCCGCACCAGCAGCGGCAGCCGCTCCTTCTACTACATCGCAGCTGAATTAATTAACAGGAGGCCATATGCTTTGTGTGACAGCTTCAGTCAGTCTTGTTTTTTTTTAGTTCTTAGCACTGTTCATGCAAGGATTTGTGAGGCCATTCGATGTTAAAAGTGAAACAAAAAATCCAAATTTGAGAATGCAGATGCGGTTGACTAAAAAGCTATGAAGATTGTTTAAAGATGTGTTTTCTGGAGAACATTTAGAGGTTTACTATAAACTTAATGATTAACCTCTGGGGCCTGACCATAGACATACACAGGAAAAAACAGACCAATTATATCTGGTTGAAACTGCAGAACCACAGGCAGAAAAGCAGATAAATAGGAAATGAGAAAATAAAAGGCACAAACAACTAGTTACATGAGCTTGAGTTCATTCATAGCCCACCACCCATAGGTACTGCTTTGGTATCTATTCTATAGGTGAGGAGTATGCGGCTACAAGTCTCTATCAGAAGAACAAGTTACTTACATTCAGTAACACTCTTATCTGGTAGAGACTCTAGCCACAGATTCATCACAGACCCACCCATCGTCCCCATTCTGTGATTGGACTCTACCCATTAATAAGATCCCAAGTCTAGGAATCCGCACAGTGGTTTATCAATGTGCTTTTGGGGCTCCACATCTGGAGACACTGACAGTCTCGAATGTAACTGATGTCAGCACGCAGAAGTGATGCCTATATAGGCCGGCATGTCACTTTCGGAGTGGAACAGCATCAGTACGGAGCCACAAGGTGCTACCTTCCAGCATGCAGAGGTACTACTGAAAAGTTTCCGGATCGAGTCTGACGCCTGGGGAATAATCTAAAGGTGAGGAATCTGAGGCTAGATATAGTCTGTGCCAGAAAGAGAGTTACCGAAGGTAAGTAACTTTTTCAACAGTTCTCTCTTAACCACAGATGAAGATGAGCCCGGACCCATGATATTGGCTGGACCTCTCAGATATCTTTGACACAGTCGCCCATCCCACACTTATACGCACCCTGGAATCTTGCATGGGACTCAGCGACAATGTCCTTCATTGGTTCACCTCTTACCTTTCTTACCAACACCAGTCTGTTCTCATGGGCATATCCAGATTACAAAAGATCCCTATCAACTGCAGAGTCCCCCAGGACTCCATACTGTCTCCCGTCATCTTCAACCTATACATGGAGCAACTTGGTGCTCTACTCACAGATAACCACACCAAGATTCACCAATATGCAGATGATACACAACTCTACTTGAAAGTCTTATCCGCTTCAGACATCCAACGCCTCAAACACTGCTTGCACATTATCAAAACCTGGATATCAAGCGCCTACCTGAAAACATCGCTAACGTAACAGACATCCTGCACACCTTATTACAAGTGCCATATGATATAATGTGCTTGTAATACAGTGGACAGGATATCTGTCACATTTGTTTTTAAAAACGATACATTTCCAATTCCATGTTTATTCAGCTTTTTTGTCTTGATTCCCTCTGTGTAGGTCCTCCCCAATCAAAAGTAGATGATCTGGTGGGCATTGCGAGGAGAGTGCTCCAATGGCATCGCAGCATCCATTGCCACAAACGTTGGGAGGACCTTCGGTGGTGGACCCACTTAATACATTAAATCAACTGGGAAGGACCTCCTTGCAGAAAAGGTGGGTGTGGTGATCGGTGATCCCTGTGATGCTGTGCATTATGAATGTATATGCATATGTATGCCTAGGCTACCTACCCGTACTTGGATAGGGAGGGGAATGCCATTCAGCAGCAAGATTGGGCTACCTTACATCACCATAAGATATATTGATGTTGCTTCTAAGCCTTGTTTACAGTTTTTCAGTTAGAATACTGTGGCACAATGTTACAGATATGCTGTTGTCCAAATCATAAGTGCCATAGGATATAATAGACTTGTATTTCAGCAGGTGGTATAACCGCCACATTAGCCAGTCATCCTGACACCAACCAGTAAGCAAGCCCTATCTGTCTCCACAATGGTTTATGTGTCAATACTAACAATGCTTTACCGACTATTCCTGTAACTGTGCATGTTAACATGTTTTGAAATTAGTAAGCGTACTAACACAGGCCAAGGCTACCTGACAAGTATGATTTAAAAAGAATAACATTTATTTTTATATATTTTTGACGATGTGATTTACCATTCCAAACATGAATGTTATCCACCTACTGCATTGTAAGCAACATAGGCAATAATGCACTTGTAACATGGCACTTGGGATATTTGTCATATTACTGACAGAATATACTGTCCAACAAACTTGAAACTAGGCTGTTCATCAAGTTTTAATGCTCACATTCCTGCGGAGCTGGTAAGAATTAGTGGTCATTCTCAGATCTCTCATAAATATGATGCATTGGCAAACCCATGCTATTCAAAGTACTCCATGACATGAATAGTATTCGTTTACCAGTACTCGGGCGGTGCTTGTGGTGGACATGCAGGTCCTGGGCACGTGTGTGAGCCAAGGATTTCCACAAGTCCAGTTAGTCCTTCACACACTCAGGTTTTGTTTGAAGTGAGGTCCATACAGTACATGAAGTGTGATAACAGATAGCTACAAATGTAGGAGTATACACCGTTGCAGGGAACATTACTGTCACCAAAATGAAAACAAAAGGTAACATCAAGTGGTATAAAGTGTATGGTGCTTGTGATATGTTAGACCAATTTTATGTCACATTCGTCAAACTCTACAGATGAGGTAGTACCTGATTTAGAGTCTGGCAGAGGATTACTCCATCACAAATTTGATGGATATCCTTTCTACCTCATTACAAGTGTCATGGAATAAAATGCCAATGGGATATCCGTCATGTTTGTGATGGAGTAACCCTCCAACAAACTCTAAATCATGCCCATAGTGTTTTTGAGACATATACAATTATACATACTTCGTAAATGTTAGCTTGGCTTTAAATTTGTACAGTAACAGATATTAGGTATGATTTAGAGTTCTGTGGATGGGTACTCTGTCACAAACATGATGGATATCCTGTTGCCTTATTACAAGTTCCATAGGATATAATGTGTTTGTGACGGAGTAACCCACCCGCCAAACTCTAAATCACTCAATCATGTTTATTTCACTCTGTAATGTGTAACTGATGTGTGCATATGTCTGCTTTCAGCTTCCTCTGGAGCAAGCGAGGGAGACGCTAGCCACACTTTGAAGGGCCATCAGGAGATCCAGCGGGAGTCGGAAGGTAGATCAACACTGAGGGTGAGAGGGCTGGCAGAGAATACTATTTAAAGGTATGCTGTTCCTCTTGTAGTGGTGCCTAGAAAATGATAGTCAGTAGACCAACCTGCGTCGTTTGTAATGACCAGCTTGGTCGTGTCTGACGTGAGAAGGAGAGTGGAGGAATTCCTTCTTTCGGAGCTAGGGTCCTCACACACCCAGCAAGCTAGGTGTCATGCTTCATCATATGGACCTGCTCCTCGTTGGGTCGGCGCTGCAATACCCAACGGGCACCCGTAAAGGGGCTCTTTAACGGAGATCTTTTGTTCCTTGCCGTATGATGAAGTGGGGGTGTGTGGCCTGTAATGTGTAGATATAGTGGAAAGGTGAATTAAAAGAAGTAAGATAGTCCAAATAAAAACTTCAGGCTGGCTATCCACCTCAATAAAACAGAGTGGCAGCTTGTCTGACACAAGGGTTCAGTTAAAGCTATGCTCATCTCTCCAGGTCAACATGTTTCATGCCTAATGGTCAGTTTGATCCGTGGCAATTCTTCAGGACCTAATCAGTGAATCTATCTACACCTCGTGGTGGGGCTTCTTGCTACCTACCACGTGTGAACACTACGGGTAAAATTCTCTGTAATGTTGTTCAGTAACCTAAAGAAAGGGATATAGAAATGGAAACACAACTGTAACACCGGTATTCGGGCCACACAGTATCCCTCACTCTCTCTCCAATCACCTCCTTTAATTTAATGCAATCATTAAAGTGGGTTTAAAAATCTAGGCACGTGATGTGAGTGAAAAGGGGCATATCTTTGATACCCAATTAAAACAATATGCAAACAATCAAAGGTCTGTCCCTCCCATGGGGGCTTCACTCAAGGGAAAAGTGAGTCACTCATAAACAATGAGCATGTAGCTAGTGAGGGTAGAATGCTCCATTCATAGTGACTAATTGGTGACATTGGAACCAGTTGTTGCACAACTCACCTCCCTAGATTGAAAGTGTCACCTCAGTCGGTGCACGGCGGATCAAGAAGACACCTGGAGCATGGTGTCCTGTAAAACATGTGAGGTAAGGAAGGTGAAAAGGTCACGAGTCGTTAGGTGGTGGTTCAAATCCCATTCCTGCTCACATCGCCTGCCCTTATGTGGATAAAACAGGGAGCACGGACATTCATCAACGGCTCCCAATAGTACCCAATGGTCACCCCTGTGGGAGGATCTCAAAGGAGCATGGATGGTGTACCAATCGTTGCATCGTCCGGCACTCTCAAAATTGAGTTGCTCCTAACAACCGACCAGGATCAATGTCCCAGCCACACTCCTCCTAGTCCGCCCGCCAGCGTGTAGTCAGGTTAATCGGAGTAGCGGTATACTAAATTTCGTGTTCACCTGCTCGACCACAAACAGAGCGTGTCCGGTCAGGTAAGATCTCGAGCCCTTCCCAAGTGGACTGTTCGTACTCACCCTTCCGTTGGGCACTTATGCTGGACCTCAATAAAAAGCCCCACAGTCCCCTCTATTGTTGACAGGGCTGGCAGAGAAGCCACTTCTCCGTCAGTCCCTGTCCTCGGACTCTGACCAGACCCTCATGGTGGCCACTGAATTATCACAGGCCACATCTGCTCCTGTGGCTGCCTCAACCACTAATACCAGGACCACCCTCACTCCTGGCCCCCCGGTACCAAGCCAGGACCCAGTCCATAAACAGACTGGGGACTCCTTTGCCTCGGGCACCACTCTCTCTCCCCCCTCTCCCATCCCGAAAGCACTGTTGTCAGAGTATGCATTGCAGGTTCTGAAGAACCTATCTTTGAGCAGACCAAATTGCTGCATGTCAGTCAGAAACTGGCTCAAGTGATTGACATCCTGGATGACATGCTCTCTGACTGGCTCTGGTAGTGACTCCTCCCACACCAGTGCTTCCCCCACACCTGCCTGTATTTCTCCTTCAGACCCCATTCCAATGCCCTGATCCCATTCCAACACCTAACCGGTATCAAAACCACCCCCAATTTCCCCTGCTGGCGCAATTCCTTCACCTCCCTCCACTATTCCATCTGACCCTAAATCACCCTATATCCCGCAAACTCCAATGCCCATAACTCTTGCCAAGCCCTTAAACATTCCTCCTCAGAAACCCCAGGCCTTGAAACCCCCTACGAAAATCCTTAAATCCCCACCCTGCCCCAAAAAGTAGGTGCCCAGAATAACATTTGCTGCAGGAGGATAGAGAGACCCCTGTGGGGGACATTGTAGCAAGTGCTAAGAGGCAAGTACTAAGCCTGGAG
The DNA here is from genome assembly GCA_963921515.1 of Calotriton arnoldi. Lineage (NCBI taxonomy): Eukaryota > Metazoa > Chordata > Amphibia > Caudata > Salamandridae > Calotriton > Calotriton arnoldi. The sequence goes on from CAWUFW010000130.1 coordinate 2,316,386, forward strand.
GCAAGAGTTAAAAAACTGTGATCGGCCACTATTTTTCCCAACCTGCACTGGACTTTTATGTTTTTTGGACTATTGATTTACACTAAGGATGAAGATTTTTGTTGTCCTTTATTACTTGTATTTCAAAAAATATTATGATTGAAACTTTTGTGTCTGTTTTCTAGTTATAGACATTGGTGATTGTTGAAAATGTTATGTTTGCCATATGGGAGTGCATATTATAATATTTTGTTTATGCTAACCATTGACTTCAATTTACAAGTCTTGTAATGTCCTAAGTATAGCATTGAGGGAGATGTAGTTCATTCTGTTTACCAAGCGTTATAGGTGTTCCTTGGAGTGGTGGAGTGAGAATTAGTGTGTGTGGCATGTAGTGGTATTGTGTGTGACTACATTTTACATTAATCTTTTTTTGTAAATCTGTTTATTGTGTTTTTGTTTTATAACAAATTGTCAAACATCAAACTCAACAATGAGCCTTTGTTGTTGCGGCATACCCAACATTCGTATCATCACAATTGTCTCTTTAACTGTTGAGAGTTCAATATCACGGTCGGATTCATGCCATGTCCTGGGACCCAGTCAATGACTTGCTCCACTGGTTTTCTTCTATGTCTTATGCCTATGTGGATGCATCCCCATGCCTGCCTGCCTCTGTGTTTGTACCTGCACAATACAATCATTCAATCATTGTCCACCCCTTGCATGGTCCCCACAGCTTGGTAAACTTAAGCGGACACTCCTGGCTGTGTATATTAGTTCTTCAGCCTTAGAGATATGATGCAATAAGATGAGCAGGCCCTGCGCTAGCTGCCACAACAAAAGCCAGTTGCCCTATCTGGCTTATACATTTAGACAACAGTTAAGAGCTAATGGGGAATCCTGCTGGGTTGAATTACCTTATGCGATGAGTTTCCAAAGAGACCATGCCAAGTAAACCTTATTCACACAAACAGTCTGTTCGGTTGCATCATGACTCTACATCTTATCGTTTGTTTGACCTGATATATTGTTTGAGTATATCTACCTCCTCACTCGGAGATACCTCTAGAAAGGGGATGCTTCTCAGCGGGTTGCTAAGAAACACCCAAACAGGTTGAAGTGATATCTATTGGTTCTAAAAATGAAAAGCTTCTATAGGAATCATCCTTGCAGCTCGAACTACATCTGTAAAAATGTATGAAACATAAAAAAATTCAATAAAATATAAGAGTAAGCCAATACTCTCTCTAGGTATTGAAGCGTCTATCTTCTCAAAGTAGACAGTAATACCGTAAATAAAAGTTTGCGAGTGAAATCATTCCAACAAGTAGATAACAGGATCAAACCCTCGGTCCTTGTCTTGCTAATGTGTTCCCTATCTACAGAGAGCTAATGGGGATTCCTGCTTGTGTTACGATAACTGGGTTGAATTACCTTTCTCATGGGATGAGTTTCCAAATACACCATGCCAAGCAAACCTAAATCTGATAGAGACTTCTAGCCACAGATTTCTTACCTTTGAATTTTCCCAGGCGTCAAACTGGATCTGGAAGATTTTTCGTGAGCAGCACCCCTGTACCACAGTAGGCGGTGTTGGTCAGCTCTGCGCGGCATCGTCTGCATCATCCATATTGGAAGTGACGTCCGCGTCACCTTTTTAGGCGCAACCTTGGCGCACTGAATTCAGCTCTTTTCTTTCCGCGCCAGCCATTGCTGATCCGAGAGAAGAGCTATCCCTCTGTCAGTTTTTGTCAGGATTCTTGTGACATTTTGTCAACATTTTTTGAGGTTTTTCCCTCAACTTCCTCCTAGTGTGTTGAGGATGTAATCAAGAAAAACAGGTTTGAAACCCTGTCGCGCCTGTCACCACACCATGTCTGTGACAGATCCACTCCTCCTTCGTTTGTGGTGTCTGGAGTGCGACCATGGCTCCAAGTTGTGCTCGGATTGCCAGGTCATGGCGCCGAAGGCTTTGAGGTAACGGTCCCTGAAGGTGCTAGCGTCCCAGTGTGCAACTCCGCAGAAGTCTCGTTGAGAGGAAGGTCCTGGGACTGTTCCAGGAGTTTAAAGTCTTCTTCATCCCACTCGAAATTGTCAGGGCATTTAGGCAGGATGTAAATAAAACACAAGAAGTTGAAGTGCACTTCGACTTCTCCTCATCCATCGGCTGACGCGATGAAGGAACACTGGCGTTTGTTCATGGTTCCTAGGAACCTGTGCCTGACCCACTCAAAGAGTTTTATGAGGCCATGCATCTCATATTTGACCGGCCCGACCCCTTTGGAGCTCCTTCGGGCCTTGTATGGTTGGAGGGGGCCCTAACTGGTTGCGCGCCAGCAGCTCCGACTCGGATGGATCCAGTAATGGATCCGTACTAGAGCCGGTTGTGCCACTCCAACCTTCCGCGGCCGTGATGCCGATGCTTCCGGCACCGCCAGCCCCATTGTGATACCTGAATCCGCAACGGAGCCACACCAACCGCCACCGATTCTGACGCCATGTTCAATGTTAGAGCCTGAGCCCTATTCCTAAGGGCTAGGCCTCGAGGAGGAATGGGAAAGGTCACTGGACCCTTTAGATTACCAGCCTAATGATCAGGATATGGACTGGTGTGAGGAACTGTGTGATGCCAGTGAACTGGATACGTCTCCAGATACCGGCATGCTTTCTTCCCCTACCATGGGACACGCAGTGGTGGTGCAGAGGGCGGCTGAGGTCCTCGACCTTCAGTTGCCCTCAGTGGCAGTCAAGACATCTTGACACAGGTGCTGCAACCGGGAGTCTCCTCCTCTCAACCTCTACTCCCGTTCAAAGAAGCCCTCACCGACGTCCTTCTGGAGACCTTGCCCAAACCCAGCACAGGGGCTCCTGTGAATAAGACGATTGCCTGTTGCCACCGCCCGCTCCAGGGGACCCACATTTCCACACCCAACACCCTACCCCGGAGATCTTGTTGGTCCAAGCTTCCACTTCCCATGATGGGTTTCCTGCCGCTCCCCCAGACAGGATTCCAAGAGGCTGGACAGCATGGGAAAGAAAATGTTTTCTTTTGCCAGCCTTGCATTGTGGTCAGTAAACACTGCATGCTTATTGAGCCGTTACTCCCACATGCTGTGGGAAACGGTTGCGCATGTGCTGCCACAGGTCTTGGAGGAGGCCCGGGCCATTCTCTCTCAGACGGGAGAGATGCAGTGAAGTTCACTATATACTGTGGATTGGACACGACCAACTCGCTGGGCAGTGCAGTTTCGTCAACAGTGGCCCTCAGACGCCATGCCTGGCTGAGAACATCTGGCTTTTCGGGGGATGTCCAGGCTTCCTTCTAGGGACATGCCCTTCGGTGGCACTCATCTCTTTGGAGACAAAGGCAGACTCGGCGCTGGAGCACTTTAAGAACTCGTAGGCTACGGCCAAGTTTTTGGGCCTCTTGGCTGCCCCACATTATCCCCAGTCTGCCTTTTGGTCCTTTCGTGGCCAAGGAAGGTGCTTTCAACCTTGCCAACCCTATCCCAGCCACAGAGCCACGCAAGCTTTCCAGCCTCTGCATGGACAAGGGCACGGTTCCTACCGACCTCATGGGTCGGGTAGCCAGCGATCTGGTCCAACCACCCCTCCCGGCAGCTGCAGCCTCCAAACCTTCCTAATCTTGCCAATTTAGATCATGGACATCCAGTTGGTGGCAGGATCTGTCATCACCTCCACCACTGGCAGTCCCTAACATCAGACAGGTGGTTTTTGCAGGTCGTTCGAAGGGGCTACTCTCTCCCCACCAAGACTAGTCTCCCTCCATGTCACCATCTCATGACTGGTTGATGGAGGATCAGTTGTCCCAGCTCCGCAAGGAAGTCATGGCTCTCTTGGCCAAGGGAGCCATATAGAGGGTTCCAGTGCCAGAAGTGGTCCGGGACCAAGATTTTCTTCATGGGGTGTAGTCCCAACAGCGCCCCCAAAAGCTAGAAGCCTCCGCACTAATGAAGGCACCATTTCAGTTCTAAAATGAAGCTGTCCTCGGTGGTGGAGCAGGGTGTGGTCTGAGTTAGAGGGGGATACTCGGGCGAGGGAATCATAAATCTGCACTCCGGCTCTAGATGAACGTAGGGCACCGGGTGCGCTCACTTCTATACTAAGCATAGGGACTAAACGGTACTCCAACTTTGTAGGCTCCATCCAGGGAAAACAGGTGACCCCGACCTCGGACATCATGAGGCGACATCAACGGGAGAAAATGGAGCCACAGAAACAGCCCGCGACCCTCTCCCCCATATGACTAGTGAAGCAATAGATTACGCAAGATTAAGGGAAACACCCAAGTTTAAAAAATAACACCCAAACCTAGCCTAAAGAGAAGGTTCCAGATATGAAGCCGGGGTCAGATCAGCCAAAATCAGGTACAAGGGAGAGCCACGCCACATTATACACCACATGCCGGGAACGAAGAGGTGCACATGCACCAAAACGTGCTCACGAGGCAGACATTAGCAACTCCTGCGGCGATAGGCCCCATCTTCTCACGTGTTCCACTCTCCTGTAGCGATAACTCTGGGCATAACACACGCACCTGAGGGTAGCATCCACAGATGTAGCCCCCATCCGAGAAAATAATTATTGGAAGGGGTTGCACAGCAAACGGACCCTTAGCCTCCAGGCAAAGTGTCTTTGTCAAAAATTAGCACCACCTTAGGACTCCGACTAAAAGCCACAATTCCATCCCTCATATGTCCATGAGAACACCCCCAAAGCATTTTTGTGCCAATCTAGTCATTCAGTAAGGATGGGGGGGGGAGGCTCAACGCCATATAAAATTTTTGACCCATCTAAATAGCTAATATTCACCCTTACTCCCCGTACGTACAAAAATATACACAACAGGGGGTCACCTTCCGGTGCCCCTCTAGATTGCGACTAGAGGAGTGGAAATCACACCTCTAGGGTAAAAATACAGGTACTCCAAAAACCATTAATTACAGTGCATGTGATGTGTTTAAGTTAACAATCAATAAAGTTTTTTCAAAACCAGGTAATGAAGAAGTGCACCAACGCCACGTGTTGCCAACTTTCACTAAGCAAGAAACAGAAAAGGGACAATTTCCACATTTTCGCCAATGAAAGGAGGAAAAGCCTGCAGCCTGATTAACACTCGAGTGGGGGCACCATTCCTTCATGTAGTTGAGCCCTTCGATAGCAATGACATCTGTGAACTAAACTTTCAACACATTTTCCAATTGGGCAGAAGAAACACAGCCACCAGACGAGCACAGACGGCTCCGAAGGGAATACAACCACGAACTACCAGATCACGACAAAAGCTATGTTTCTTTCTGTGCATATATACAATCTATCTGCTATGGGTAATCCCACACTTACTTAAAATTGAGGATCTGCCGAACCGAAAGGGAGGCTGTAATGGGAAAATGCAGCACCTGTGGGGGACCTTTTGCACTTCACCTATAATTACACTAAGCTGAACACTAGCATCCCACGCGCCATAAGTAGTGCCCTCTTATGTAACAGTTGGTACCAATACAGGACCTCAGTCGGCTCCCAAGCATCAGCCAAGTCATGTTATGTCTGTTCGCTGATCCCACATGTGATAGGCGCACACAGACTTTACCTGTTCCAAGAGGTAGCCGCCAAAAAAGCAAAGTGCCTTATTCACCTATAATTTTGTAGAATAAGGGCAAAGATCCAACCTAATAAGATAGAACCTCACAGGGTAGTTGTAAACCTGACCCAGTACGACATGAACCCAACAGTGTTCTATCTCGTCAGTGAACCCAATGATATCTAAACCGAGCTGGACAGGATGTACAGAAATGGCACCATAGGGGAGGATACTGTTTGGCCTAGAGACTTCCCAGAGAAGAGATTCCTGGAAGTAGCAAAACCCCCAACTCAATGCACAAACATGTCCGCTCATGCATCCATTTGTGGACCGAGGGTGGCTCTTAGCTTATCTAGGGCAGTCTTCTTTAACAACAAGTGGTACCCCGCCATGGAGTTCCTGTGTAGGGCTGACCAGCTCGGGGATAAAATGGGGAATGAGTCGCATTGGGAGGTTCCAACGATAGCATGGTTAACCTAAGGGAGGAAATCTGGGACACCGAGGTGGGTGGATACATTTGGCTAGAGGGGCTAGAGTTTCTGATTGTACAGAAACTTACCCTGTATTCCTTATGTTTCAGAGGAAAAGTAATGCTTCCAATGGGCACGAATGCCAACTGTGGCATAATATTGCAAATTTTGGATATGCAGTGGGCCACCTCCACACTTATGGATTTTTACTGGCAGTGCGGCTAACACGCCTACACCCAACTGGTTCCCAGTTGGAGGGGACTCTGCTCCCTGGTGACCGTGCACACCTGACCCTAGTCATTCCCGGAGAAGAACTATAAGAGTTGTACCAGCACCCGTTAAAGAAAAAGACCACCTTCCTGCACCAAGATTGCGAGAAGAGAGCGGACTATTTTGGCTGGGCTCAGTTCAAGGGCATCCCAGAAGAGTTTAGACTGTTCACAGAGGAACAGCTAGGGGGGGTGGGAGGAGGGGTCGATACCCTTCTTCACCCTACAGACAAAAGCGAATGCCAGCTGGTTGCAAATAACCAAGTGGGAAATCCTCAAGATGAACAGCACTGAGCTCGGCCTTAATTTGATCAAGGAAGAAATGCAAGCCATCCATCTCATGGTAATGCAGCATCAGTATGTGTTGGACTTAATGACCGGGATAAAGGGAGAAGTCTGTGCCAAGATCGGCGCGGCCTGCTGCACTTTCATCCCAAGGAATGACATGGACAATGGAACTTTAAACTTGCCATCCAAGCACTGTATAATCTACAGCAAAGCATGCTGGAAAAAGGAGGTGCCCCTGAGCAGGAGTGGTTTTCGAATTGGTTCTCCTGGCTCCCACAATGGATCTCCAGTTTGTGCAAATCAATGTTGCCAGTTGTTATTGTGTTCCTGTTGGTTTGCGGGGGTACAGTTTAGGATCACCAGCTGTAAAAATGCAGTCCTCAAGTTAGGTAGAATGCAAATAACTAGAAAGGTTGTCGTTGTGAAATGCGAGCATAGGGATCAGCAGGAAATTAATAAAGTAATGGTACAGACGTACAAGTTAGATCGTGTAGTTGAAGAATCAACTAGAGGGGGAAATGTTAATATAGATATTGATGCGGATGTCGACAAAAATGAACTATCGTCCTTATTATAGATCCCACATCCTGAATTCCACATCTACCTAGACACGCCAGTATGTAGTCAGGCAGGCCCTGCAACCTAGGTCCTGGATCACTAATTGATAGGTCACAGGTGGAAGGGTGCATAGCTGGCAGGCGAACACATGGGCAGGAAACTCTTGATCACTCCCACAGATAGGCACAGCCACATCATAATGGTCAGGGGAGAATGACCCCAATAAAGCACACATGTCTCGAGGGGGTACACACGCTTCGAAAAACACCATAAAGTCAGATACCACATGAGTTAGGAACACGTAGCCAATCAGGACCTAGTGCACGTAGTGATCCTGCGCTCCCCACGCCGGACATCTGGACACATTCACCACTGGCAACACTGTGTCTACGCATGGTTGAGACCCACCTGTAGTAACGTTTGACCATTTATTTATGACTCTAAGGCAGCAACCAACATTCCTCACCTTATATGGGATGCCGGATGCATTTATGGCTTGATGAGAAAATGTATAAAAACCTAACACGAACCCAGTGTTAATTTAGACAGTCCTCAGATCTTGCTCTTGTAACTGTTCTCCTGGCCGAATTGTTTAATTAAACAAAACAGTTCTTGTTTTGCCAAACGCCTCTTGTCTTCTGTTTTTACTAAGGTATTCAAACCCGGGCAACATTTTGGTGAGCCAGCCAGGAGGATTGGGACCTCGTACCCAACTGTAGCAGAAGGAAGGTGGCCCCGCCTGGACAGATTCACATTGCGCATCACCAAAGGTGGGAATACACCGCAATTGATTGGAAGTTCTGCTGAATCTGCGGGGCAGAGGTCTGTCATGAAGCAGCCGTCACAGAGGGTAAGAGACCACAAACTAACCTGAAAAATTGTCTTTAATAACATTTGGCGTATTTCAAACTAGGGAGAAGGTAAAAAGATAACCTGAGCGCACTGCCAGGGTCTGGCATATTACCTGTTTTATATGCTCCAACTGTATAAGCCGTAAGGCGGCCTCGGAGGCGATCCCGCAGAAGTCACCTTTTTTCGATTGCATGCTAGGAAAGGGGACTATTTAATGTATAGCCCTCTATGGCTCCCAGGATGCTATTTTTGATACAGCTATCCGGTAGGGGCGAAGTTGACACCACAGTCTCATCGTTTTTTAGTCGGGAAGGATTTCTCAGTGATACTGGTTTCTTAACACTGTCGTTGTAAGAAAAGAGCAAGAGGTGTTGGTTGCTTGGACTGCTGGACGTGACAGAGATGGTACGCTTGACCCCTGGGTGTGACACACTGTGTGATTCTGACTTTAGGGAAACAAATTTGGACCTGGGAAATTAGGCGTAAATTGTGTGTGGCCAAGAGGGGCCTATGGTTCCAGAGGTATTCCTTTTTTCCACATCTATTACTACCACCTTTGTCCTGGAGCAGATATTGGCAAACAATGCTTTTATGGCTTGATGAGAAAATGTATAAAAACCTAACACAAATCCAATATAAATTGAGACAGTCCTCAGACTTCATGCCTGTGACTGTTCTCCCAGTCAAATTGTTTAATTAAACTAAACTGTTCCTGTTTTGCCTCTTGTCTTCTGTTTTTACTAAGGTATTCGAACCTGAGCAACACACTCCTGCCTAGAGTTCTTAAGAAGATCAGGAATGACCGGGCCCAAGTAATCCCTGTGGCTCCGGACTGAGCATGGAAAGTCTGGTATCCCGAGCTTCTGAACATGAGTGTTGATTGTCCGATCAGGCTGCCCATTTCTAGAGGATCTTCTGTCGCAGCAACAGTGAAGGGTCCTCCACTCAAAACTCTCCACTCTCCACCTTCTTGCGTGGAGCTTGAGCGGCAGCAGTTGACAGCTTCTGACCTTCCTCCCAATGTCTGTAACATTATTCTTGCAGTCAGGAGTCCCTCCACCAAGACGGTATATGGTTGCCATTGGAAAAAAAATGTGGCATGGTGTTCATCCAAACAAATTGATCCCCTTTCTACGGCACTGTTATTCATTCTTTCCCTTGCCCAGCAGGGCTCTGCTCTGGGAACTCTCAAGGGCTATCTGCTATTTATCCCTTCTTGCGGCTGCTAGACCAACCCTCCCTTTTCAAGTCCCCTATTGTAAATAGGTTTTTGAAGGGTCTTGTACATTTGTTTCCCTCTTTCCCTTTCATTATGCCTCAGTGGGACCTTAACTTGGTTCTCACATTCTTCGATGTGTGCTCCTTTCAAGCCTTTGCACAATTGTCCCCTTAGGCTGCTCACCATCAACACAACCTTTCTTGTGGCGATTACATCGGCCCAGAGGGTGAGTGAGCTGCAGTCTTTATCTTCCAAGCCTCCATTCTTCTCAGTTTACCTGGACAAACTGATGCTTTGCACTAGGACCTCTTTCTTGCCGAAAGTGGAAACACCATTTCATGTGGGCCAATCTGTCACCTTGCCCACTTTCTACGCTCCTCCACATCACTCTAAGGAAGAGGAGTGATCCGCCGTCTGGACCCAAAAAGAGCGTTGTCGTTCTACCTTGACCGCACATGTGAGTTCCATGTGGACGACCAACTCTTCGTGGGGTATGTTGTTGGGAGGAAAGGTCGGGCGGTGCAGAAATGGGCCATCTGTCGATGGGTCATTCTCTGCATCAAGATCTGCTATGCACTAGCCAAGAAGCAGCCTCCAGAAGGCTTATGGGCTCATTTCACCAGAGTTAAAGTTGCAACCACTGAGTAAGCATGTGGAGACCCAGTCCTGGACGTCTGCCAGGCAGCAAATTGGGCTGTTCTGCATTACTGCCTGGACAATTAGGCAGCAGAGATGGGCATTTCGCCCGTTCGTTCCTGCAGGACTTCCTAGTTTAAATTTGTCCGCAGACCCTCCACCGGGGATGGCATTGCTTGGGTATCTATTCAGAGGCAAGGAAACTGCGGCTAGCAGTCTCTATCAAATGAACATGTTACTTACCTTCGGTAATGCCTTATCTGGTAGAGACTATATCTAGCCGCAGATTCCTTACCGACTTATCCGTCCTCCCCGCTCTGCGGACAGATCTCTAGGGTCAGGGCTGATCCCTTTTAGGGCTCTAGTTTGGACACACCAGTGTCAGTGCTCTTCGTGGCTCTGTGCATCTGGCATGGAAAGTCATGAAGAGTAACTGACTTCAGTGTGCCGAGGTCGATCAGACAACGCCTTGCGGAGCAGAATGGCGCCACCTACTGGTGTGCAGGGGTACTGCTCACGAAAAATCTTCCGGATCCAGTCTGATGCCTGGGGAAATTCAAAGGTATGGAATCTGTGGCTAGATTTAGTCTCTACCAGATAAGGTGATACCGAAAGTAAGTAACTTATTCTTCACGCAAAAGGTCTGATTGAATGAATCATGACCAGAAAAGACCCGCGCTCTGTATCTTATCATTTATTTGACCTGATATATTGTTTAGGTATATCTCCCTGCTCACTATAAAATATTTCTAGAAAAGGAATGCTGCTAGGCGGGTTACTAAGGAACACCTAGAACAGGTTAAAGTGATCACTATAGGACCGCAGGTTCGCTCCTGCTACCTACTTGTTGAAATTATTTAACTTCCAAACTTTTATTTACGATAATACTGTCTAATTTGAGAAGATAGACGCTTTAGTACCTAGTGAGAGTATTGGCTCACCCTTATATTTTATTGAATCTTGTATGTTTCATAAATTTTTACCGATGTAGTTCGCGCTGCAAGGACGATTCCTATTAAAGCTTCCTGTTTGGGTGTTTCTTAACAAACCGCTTAGCAGCATCCCATTTCTACAGTTGTGTCCGAGTGAGTAGGTAGATATACTTAAACAATAAGATGTAGAGCGCAGGCCCCTTTCTGGTCATGAACCAATCAAACAGCCCGTTTGTGTGAATAAGGTTTACTTATCCTAGTCTCTTTGGAAACTCATTGCATAAGCTAATTCAACCCAGATATCATCACACGAGCAGGAATCCCCATTAACTCTCTGTACATGGGGAACACAGGCGCACGACAAGGACCGCAGGTTTGATCCTACTATCTACCTGTTGAAAGGGTTTCCCTTCCAAACTTGTATTTTCAATATTACTGGCTTATTTGAGAAGATAGACGCTCTAGTACCTAGTGAGAGTATTGGCTCACTCTTATATTTTATTTAATTTTGTATTCTTTATACATTTAACCGATTCAGTTTGAGCTGCTAGGACGATTCCTAGTGAAGTTTCCGCCTCTACCCTGATTAGAACTAAGAATCACTCTTAATCCATGCTCACCTCTTCTTACCTAGATTGAGGTAAGCCCTACAAATTGTATCATTCTTGTGGGAATTCTTTACAACACATATCTTGAGTCTAGTATTTAAATAGAACTTTTTGTGTTTTATTGATACAGAGTACCTGGGAAACCACATTGAGTTCTACATACAATCAATGTATCCACACACAATTTATTAATTGATGTTTATTGAGAAACCTTTTTGTATGATACACTACAGACACTCACTAGGTGAGTGAAATCACCAATAGATTATATTCAGTGATTTTTATGACAGTGTTGTGTCCATTGGGTTTCCACCGTTCCAGTGTTCATTTTTATTAGGAATTTAATGAAATTCAAGAAATGGCCAAGATTATTGTGATTTATATTTTGTCTGAAAGTGTTTTGGGCAAAGGGGCTGTGATATATTTTATTGTCTTCAAGAAATGATTTTCACCATTAACATGAATAAATGATGTACAGTTATAATTATATTAACTGTTTATTTAAACTCAAATGAATTCAATTCTATAATGTTTATTATTTATTTTCGGCCCTGAAGAAGCAGCGTAGTCTGCTGCGAAACACGTGTTGGCTGAAAGTTATCAAGTTGGCTCTACACAATAGAGTGATACTAAAATATCTTTATGTTGTAACCATGCTTATTTGCTACCAGAATGAATGTATAATTTAATGACAAGAATATATAGTTTATACATAAGAGTTCTATATTTCAAATAAAATTAGTGAACCTTACTGATGTACTTTGGATTATTCTATGTGCCCAAAAAATATTGTTACTATTATTCTCCGGCCTGCTGGCACCAATCCATACCATCCACCCATCGTCGTATTGTCAGAACTGCTGCCCTCCCCCAATGGCATATGATGTTTCTTCTGGCAATCATCAGTGCCGTGTTGCACAGTAGGAGGGTTTAGCAATCAAGGGTTCAATCCCCCCAAATACCCAACATTATTAATTGGGGGATAAGTTTTATAGTTTCACCCACCACCAATGTCAGTTTGCTTTGTATCTCCTGCCAGAAGCCTTAAACCTCTGGGCATTCCCAGACTGTGTGTGAAAGCGTACTGGGGAGACCACAACCCCTCAGGCATCTATATATTGAGACTCTCTCCACGGCGTACAGCCTGGTCCCGGTAAAATAGGTATTATGGAACAGCTTCAACTGTACCAATCGGAAGCCACACAAATTACAACCTCACTGGGGTATCTGCAAGCCGCCCCACAGTTGTCATCATCCAGTCTACCCAGATCCCTCTTCCATTTCTCTCTTAAGCTAGCTAGCTGGGACTGACTATTAGTAAGCAATGTGGCATAGATGTGGGATATGACGTGTTTCGTAGGAGATGTGCCCAGTACCCTGAATTCCATGGGATTATCCTCCTCCACGTCTGGTGCTGGGCCCAGAATCTTTAGCAAATGCGCTCGAAGCTGCAGGTATCTTAAAAACTGACTCTCTTTCATCTGGTATTGCTCTGTAAATGTCATTAACTTCCCTTCTAGCCATTAACCCAGCATGTTCCACTGCCTGTAGCCATCCATCTTCCTCAGTCCCTCCAATGCTGTGAAGTCCCATAATGGTGTTTCTAGAGTCAGTTTACCCCTTCATCCCAGTTTATGTAGCGCTGCCCTCCAGGTCTCCACCACCGTGGCCGTCGGGGCGGGTAATTCCATCAACCTACTTCTATCGTTTAGATACCGTAAGTGGCCCTACGGGTCCATGGCCCGTCTATCCACCATCGGGGACGGTTCACGCTGGGCCATGATTGTCCAGTCAGTAACAATTAACAGTTGTGTTGCCCAGTAATATTGGCGCAGATCTGGCAGAGCGATGGCCCTATCGTAAGGTTTCCAAGTCATTGTGGATAATGCTATCCTTGCCATCCCTCCATCCCACAGTAACAGATGGAATTCCACTTCACCATGTTTTAACAGGCTTTCCGGTACTGCAAAAGGTGAATTCTTCATGATGTAAAGAAATTGGGTAGATATATCATTTTGTAAAGTGCTGCTCTTCCCATCAGTGATATGGGAAGTTTGCGCCAGTGTCCCATGTCCCTTTTGAATTGAATCAATATCCGCCTCAAAGTTAGGTCTGGAACAATTTTGGGTCAGTGGTACCATATATATCCCACGTATATAAATAGCACAGTCTCCCTAGATCAGTGGGGATCCCCACCCCTCTATGGGCCTCCAATCTTTGATTGGATACACCACCGATTTTGTCCAGTTTATGTAGATGTCAGCTAAGTACCTAAATACGGCAATCATTTCCAGGGTCCGTGGAATAGACTTCATTGAATCTGCAAGATATAACAGGATTTCATCAGCATATAGCGAAACAACGTCCTCCCAATCAGTGTCCCTCAGCAAGCATGCCCCGGAGTTGGGCATTTCAGCAGAACCAGTTGGCCAGTGGCTGTCCCTGCTAATGCAAAAAGGGGGGGGGAGAGATAACAGGCATCCCTGTTGGGCGCCCCTCTCGAGAGCACCCTATTAACCTAGACCCATGCTGCCGTCGTTGTCTGGTAGAGTTGCTCTATCCAGGTCAGGAAGGAGGGCCCGAGACCCACCTGCCTGAGTAGCTCCAGGAGGTAGGGCCACTCTAGCGAATCAAATGCTTTCGCAGCGTCTAGTGCCAGAAGCACTGCTGGTTCCTAAAGTTGTTTCCTGTGCACCAGGCATCCAAACAAACTACAGAGGTTATGCCTTGAGCCAGATTGGTCAAGGCCTATCAAATCATCAATCACTCATGTCAGGTGGTTAGCCAAGACCTTAGCCAGTATTTTTGTTTCAATATTCAGTAATAAGATCAGCCTATAAAAGACACAGTCCTCCGCCGGTTCCCAGCTTTATGTATAAGGACTGTGTGCGCCTGGTGAAAATCTTGCGGCAACCTCTTCTTGGCTCTTGAATCATAAATCTAATCCCCAATCGGCTTCACCCCTCGTGACTTCTCACATTTAAAAAATTCAGGATGGAAATCATTGGGGCCCAAGGACTTCCTAGTTTTTTATCTGAGATAAGGCCTCCACTATTTCTCCTTCCTGCAATTCCTTATCTAGGCTTTTCCTGGCGCCTTATCCCAGTGATATCGATCAGGATATCGTTTATTGTCTAGTTCACCATGCTCTCTGCCTTACAAACTGGATATGTACTGTGTACCCAGGTATTGTGCAAAAACACTTGCAGTACTCCTCGCCATCTCCCACAGCACCCACGTATCATCCCTGACTCTGTGCACCCATCTCTGACTCTCCTCCTTCGAAGCCAGCTAGGCAAGCATTTTCCCAGCCTTATTCCCAACTTCATAGAGTCTGCTCTGTTGTACCATATAGAGTGACCTAGCCTCCTGAAAATAGGTGTTTTCATACTCCTCCCTAAACTGGTGTATACAAGAGCAATTCTATGGTTCAGATCCTCAAAACAACGTGTCTCCAGAATCTGGAGTTCGGACTCCAAGTCCGACAGTGTCTTAACCTTTTCCCTCCTTTTAGCCACTACATGGGCGATCAAGTGCCCACTGAAAACAGCATTTGCTCCAAAATTCTACGATCTAATTTCAAATGACTATTTAAGTTGCCTGAATATAACTGAAACAGGTTGGGAGAAAGGATTGGGTGTTTCAGAAGAAAATGTTACTGCCTATCTGAATGACTAAAAAGTGGTCCAAATCTAGGCACAATATATATTCAAGAGTGAATATGAATAAACACCACTTGCTGGAGATGCGGATTATCACAAATCGGGTGTGTGCAAATGCTCATTGCTCTCTGGGGCTGAGACTTTCTGAAAGTAGTTATTTGATTAGATTTTCTTGATACTTAATGAGGCAATTAAACTGGATCTCTCAATGGAATTTTCAATGACGTCTTCATTTCATCCTTTAAATGTCTACAGGGACGAACTGGCTGATCAGAGCTGTTAAGGTAACAAAGAAACTACTGCTCAGAAACTGGAAATTACCATCTAAATTACTCCTTGAGGGTTGGATTATCAACATGGGAGATATGATACATAGGTTAGAGCTGCCGACTGGTGTACTAGGGAATCAGGTTCAAACCCTGGCTTCAGCTCAAAATCCCGTGATTCTAGGCAAGTCACTTAATCTCGTTTGCCTTAAGAAAAAGCAGAACATAATAAAATGTTAATAAGGTTCTGCTTGATTTAAATTACTCAAACTATTTCTTGGAAGACTAGATTTACTTTACATCAGCACCAAGTCAATAAAATGAACAATTGCTGTTAAAAGAATATAACGAAGGAGCAGAAATTAATTCCTGAAGTATGATAGTCTTAGCTCAACCAATCGCCAATGCAACATCTCCCCTTCTCAGACCGCAGTGCATGTTAAATATTCATTAGGCTGTGGCATATTTCAGTCCTGCTTTATGAAAGTCAGACCTAAAGAGCAGTTTAATAGGAGAGTCATAGCGGGCATATTCATCTGCCCCAACACAGACTGCAGCTGACATACAGACACCTGGGTGCTGAGCTGCAGGCCTTACTCCATCGCCTCTTATTATCCAATTCAATAACAAATAACAAGGAGGTGGGACACATTCCCCATTTTCCATTCGGAAGCCAACCTTAACCTTGCGTCAATATCTGAGAAGGCCAAGACCAGCTTCTCACAGTCTTTTGATCCTTCTATACCTGCAAAAATCCATACAGTGAACCTCTCTCAATCTGACCCTTCGAATGAGCAGACCTTTTGAGCATATACCATAAGAACAAGTTACTTACCTTTGATAAGGCTCTTTCTGGTGGACACTCTATATAACAGCAGTTTCCTCACCTTGTGAAGATCCCCACAAGTCAGACTGGATCTGGAAAATTCCAAATAGTGCTCCTGTAGGAGGTGCCATGGGACTCCACATCAACTCCATTCTTCTCTGGAAGTGACAAACGGAGTCGCATATAATTGCCACCCATGCGCGCTAACTTCAGTTGCTTTCTATCTGCACCCTCAGATGCAGGTCCAGAGCTCCGCTTCTTCTTTTTCTACACTTGCGAAGAGAAATTTAATCTTCAAATGTTTCCAGTGATGTCAACCCCTAAGACTACAGGGTTTAAGCCTTTCAGGGGCTGTCGCAAACAGATGATTGTGACAGATCCGCATGAGCAGTGCCTTTGGTGCTTGGGCTCATCACACGTCTCCACGGCCTGTGAAGACTATGAACCGGAAGCCATCTGAGATGGCGAGGCGAAGTTCTATGTGGCAAAGCACCGGGAGGCTCCACACAGGTCTTGCTCCTTGTTGAAACTGAGAGCGCAGACCTGCTCCCAGTCCTGCTCTTGCTCTTAAAGTCTTTCCTGAGGCCGATCTCCCTTGTGGTAGAAGTCTTCCGGTAAGTTTAAGAAGAAACACAAGAAGTCCAAGTGGGACTCGGCCCCCTCCTGCCACTCTTCGGAGAAGGTGCAAGTGCATCACTGTGCCTCTCTGTCTTGTTCCTGTTGCCCGAGTAGCCGGTTCTTCTTTGGTTACGATGCACCCTGAGTTTCCATGCCCATAAATGACCATGCAGCAAGTCGAAGCCTTTCGTGAGGGTATTCTGCTTATCTCGGGCACACTTCCGGTTCTCCCTGTTGCACCTGCTGACCCTTAGAATCCGTAGAACCCTCCAGTCATATTACCATAAGTGGGTCTGCTCGTGGCACTGTCTGGACCCCCAGAACCCACCTCCGGTTCTGTACCGGTGTCGGGCTCTGCACCTAAATCCATATCAGCCCCTCATTCATCGACACTGGACCAGCGCCACCGGTGTCAGAGTAGGACTCCCAAGTCATCACTCTGTCCAACTCCCATCTGGCTTCGGCTCGACCTTGACTGAAGCCACAATCAGATATTGACGTGCCACAATCTATACTGAACCCATCGGAGCCAGATACCATCCCACTACCATGCACATACATTACAACTGCTTTTTGGCTCAGACTCGGATTAGGAGCACTATTTTAAATTTTACGGCTCCATTCTGGCACCTGGCGATATCTAGTAGGTGACGAATCTGTGGTTAGTAGTATCAGTAAGAAACGGGTTGATGAAAAGTTGGAAAGTGGACTAGCTTTAGCGCAGGAGGATATTCAAGTTTCTCTTAAGCCTGCAGACCCTCCTGCTCTATCTACAGTGCCTGGTCAAAATATGTGTACACATCTAAACACTCCTCCTAGCATGTCATTAACAGAATTACCTTCAGATGATGCCATGTGGTGAACCTACTGTTACCTTTGATCTGTCAGGGTATCCTCTTAACAGTATGGTGTCAGAGAATATACCATAAACCAAAATGATGACTCTCTGCAGCTTTATTTCGTTTGTAACACTAAGGCCCTCATGTGGCCAGAGCAGAGAACTTACAGCCTGCACCGGCTAGTCCGCCCTACTTACAGTTTCCTGTTGGTTTGGTAGCGTTCCAATACCAAAACTGTCAATATGGTGCAAATACGTGTGAGGGCCTGGCTGCCATGCCATTACAGCATGGCAAATGGGTCTACAAATAATTTACACACATAATCCCCCGAAGCACCAGTTTGTTTTGGGTAGAGAAAAAAAAGACAATCTGTCTGATGCACTAGGAGTTTTTCCACAAATTGCAGGGAACATTTTATGCTTTAGCTATCTGAGCAGCAAAAAAATCCAACAAGCTTGACATCAGAGGGGCCGGCCTACTTATGCTAAACCATCCAATGCCATGCATGCCGGAAGCACAGCCTGATCATAGTGTTTTCAACAGTAGGGCCTAGAGTTCCCTTACTTCTAATTAAGGCTGGAGAACCGAGCATTGGACAGGTGGGCCATCTGTCGATTTCGGCAGATACTTCCTTATGGCCCAGCTCTAAAGGAGGCGCTAAGTCTCACAAGCATGTGTCTGCTCGAATTTGTTCTTTTCTTCAGTGATGAAAAGTGAAACAAGCATTTTTGAAGCCAATAGGTCTTTCCTATCCAAGAGCTTTGCCAATGTATTTTAGCCATGTTGTAAACCAGCATGGTTGGTGTTCAACATAGCTAGAAGTTAGTGGAGTAGGGGAGAGTAGCATGGAGTGGAGTGTTGTAAAGTGGAGGGTTGTGGAGTGCCGTAGAGTTGAGTGTTTTAGAGCAGAGTTTCATAGAGTGGAGTGAAGTAGAGTAGAGTGGTGTGGTGTAGAGTGCCGTAGAGTGGAGGGGCACAGAATAAAGAGGCATAGAGTGGAATAGAATGTTGTAGCATGAAGTGGCATAGAGCGTCGTAAAGTGGGGTGGAATTAAGTGGATCAGTGTGTCACAGAGTAAAGTAGAGTGGAGAACTGTGCAGTAAAGTGGTGTGGAGTGGCGTAGAGGGAGTTACATAGAGTGGAGTAGAGTGACGTAGCGTCATAGAGTGGTATGGCATAGAGTGGAGTAGAGTATAGGAGGCGTGGAGTAGAATGTCGTAGAGTGGCATAGAGTGGACTAGAGTGTTGTAGAGTGGCACAAAGTGGAATGCTGTGGAGTGGCAAAGAGTGGAGTGTCATGGAGTGGAGTGTCGTAGAGTTGCATGGCATGGCATAAAGTGATGTGGAGTGGAGTGGAGTAGAGTGGCATAGAGTGGAAGGTCATGGAGTGGTGTAACATAGAGTGGAGTTAAGTGCTGTACAGTGGTGTAAAGTGTCGTAGAGTAGCATGTCGTGGAGTGGGGGTTGTGGAGTGGTGTAGACTGGAGAGGAGTGTTGTGGAGTGCCGTAGAGATGAGTGTCTTAGAGAAGAGAGTCATGAAGTAGAGTGGAATAGAGTGGAGTGGTGCAGAGTGACGTAGAGTGGAGCGGCATTGAGTGAAAGGGCACAGAGTGGAATAGTTTTCTGTGACCGGAAATACCCAGGCTGTGACGGACCCTAGATTACATATGCACTGGCCTGTATTACGGCTCAAGACCGCAATTGCGGCTTGCTTTTCATTGGAATTATGTCCACAATGGAACTCCCTTAACCGGAAGCTTGACTCCGGTGCATACTCCCCAGGATTATAACTAAGACCACCATCCCTACAGATCCTATGCCGGTGGCCTTCCGTTCTTCTTGATTCTCAAGACCTTTTGTCACAGCTCCATTCTTCACGTTGGCAATTTAAGCCATATGAAAACAGGCATGTTATTTATAATGTCCTGAGGATGATCCCATTATTCTTTTAAGGGATCGAAACGCCGTCGACACCTTGTACACCATATACACCCTTTGAAAATGTTCTAATTTCTATGTAATGGTGTCTCATGTATATTCTGTTTGTTCTATTAGAAATGTGCTTGAAACAAACAATTTCCTTTGCCTGAACCCCTTACTTTATGTTGTACGTCTTTCTTGCTAAGTTGGATGCAGGCTTGTGTCCCACTTAAACTGTTCCATGTTTATTGTCTGTAAACATTATTTGACTGCATATTAAATATCTGTCTGGCTGGACAGATGTCTACAATATAGTACTGATTGGGACTATATTTATTGATTTATAACTTATTTTCTGTCTGGGGACCACTGTCTTTAGAAATAGTTCAATTACCCAAAGGTCCCTGACCAATTGTATTTGGGTCTCCTTGTTTTTTCATAGCACAGAGTGGAATAGAGCAGTGCAGAGTGGAGTTGCATAGAGCACCATAGAGTGGGGAGGCTTTGAGTGAAGTAGTGGAGTAGTGTGTCACAGAGTAAAGTGGAATGGAGTAGAGTGGAGTGGTGTAGAGTGGAGTAAAGTGGCTTAGAGGGAGTTTCATAGCATGGAGTAGACTGGCATAGCATCGTGGAGTGGCATAGAATGGAGTAGATTGTCATTGACTGGAAGGGCGTGGAGTAGAGTGTCCTTGAGTGGAGTGGCATAGAGTGTAGTAGAGTGGCGAATAGAGTGGATTGCCACGGAGTGGCTTAGAGTGGAGTGGCGTAGAGTGGAATGTCATAGAGTGGAGCAGAGTAGAGCAGAGTAGAGTGGCATGGCGTACAATGGTGAGGAGTGGCATAAAGTAAAGTAGAGTAGAGTGGCATAGAGTGGAGGGTCGTAGAGGGGAGTGACAGAAGGTAGAGTGAAGTGGCGTAGAGTAGGGTAGAGTGGAGTGATGTAGAGTGTTGCAGAGTGATGTACAGTAGCATGGAGTGTACAGTGACATATAGTGTCATAGAGTGGAGTGTCATGGAGCGGAGGGACGAAGACTGGAGGGGCATGGAGTAGAGGGGCGTCGAATAGAGCAATGTGTTGTAGAGTAGAGTGGAATGGCGTAGTGTAGAGTGGAGTGAAGTGGCATAGAGTCTCGTGGAGTGTTGTAGAGTGGGATGGCATAGAGTAGAGTTGAGTAGTAGAGTGAAGTAGAGTCGTAGAATGGAGTGGAGTAGAGTGGCCTAGATTTCAGAGGCATAGAGTGTATTAGAGTGGAGTGGCATAGAGTGGAGTAGAGTGTCGTAGGGTGGAGTGGCGGAGAGTGGAGTAGAGTAGTGTCAGAGTGGAGTGGCATAGAGTGGAGGAGCGTATAGTGGACTTTCGTAGTATAGAGTGGAGTAAAGTGTTGTAGAGTGGAATGGTGTAGCGTAGATTAAAGTAAAGTGTCATAGAGTGGATTGGTGTAGGGTGAAGTAAAGTGGCATGGAGTGTAGTAGAGTGGAGTGGCATACAGTATGGTAGAGTGGTGTGTCACAGAGTGGCATAGAGTGGAGTGGCATAAAGAAGAGTAGAGTCACCTAGAGTGAAGTGGCATAGAGTGGAGGGGCGCAGAGTGTCAGACTAGCGTGGCATAGCGCAAAGTGGCGTTGAATGATGTAGAGTATCATAGAGTGGAGTGGCACAGAGTGGAGTAGTGTGTCATGGGGTGGGATAGCGTGAAGTGTCATAGAGTGGAGTAGAGTAGAGTGGTGTACAGTGCGGTAGAGAGAAGAGGCATAGAGTGGCGTGGCGCAGAGTGGAGTACGCATGGTGTGGTAATTCACTCCCATTACAGACAACACATTTTAAATTGAAATGACCATTACATTTGCACAGACAAACAATTATACTGATAAAACTATACAGTGCACAAACGATAGATAATGTGTGGAAATAGAATCACCTAGTGTATTGATTTGTTGTGATCGTATTAAAGTTTTTGTTTCCAGCACATTTCCGAATTATAATTTTTTTTGCTTCATTTGTACTTTTCTCATTCTGATATATTGTGAAATATGTGCACAGTTTACATGCAGACATTTAAATTTTGTTGTGGACTAGAAAAAATCTTTACTTTCACACCCCCAGACTTTCAGTTAAATCCTCTCACTTTCAAGTCAAAGAAGGAAACGTTACACCAAGTTCACTGGGAAGACGGAGCCTGACATTTGACCTCTGTCTTTGAATGCACAGAAAATGTGTCAAGATCAGAACAAATATTTAAATTATTGTCCGATTAGGTGGTCAGACGGATGGTGTTCTCTTGGACGACGGCAATGCCTCCTCCTAGTCGGTGGGTGCGTATTCAGCGTGCAGACTTTAACAGTATCGGCTGCTGGCTTCTGAACAAAGCTTTGGGCTCCAGCGCTCATTCTTTTACAAATTAAGCGCTGTCATTTGTACGGCGTGAACCTAGGCAAAAAGCAGCGGACCGCTGTACAAGGTCAAGGGAGGGAGAGTGCAGTAGGAAGAACAGAGTGCTGGAGTGCAAGAGTGCAGTGGGAAGGTCAGAGTGCTGGAGTGCAGTGGGAAGAACAAAGTGCTGGAGTGCAGGAGTGCAGTGGGAATAACAGAGTGCTGAGTGCTAGAGTGTAAGAGTGCAGTGGGAAGAACAGAGTGCTGGAGTGTAAGAGTGCAGTGGGAAGAACAGAGTGCTGGAGTGTAAGAGTGCAGTGGGAAGAACAGAGTGCTGGAGTGTAAGAGTGCAGTGGGAAGAACAGTGCTGGAGCATAAGAGTGCAGTGGGATGAACAGAGTGCTGGAGTGTAAGGGTGCAGTGGGAAGAATAAAGTGCTGGAGTGTTAGGGGGCAGTGGGATAAACAGAGTGCTTGAGTATTAGGGGGCAGTGGGATGAACAGAGTGCTGGAGTGTAAGGATGCAGTGGAAAGAACAGAGTGCTGGAGTGTAAGAGTGCAGTGGGAAGGCCAGAGTGTAAGAGTGCAGTGGGAAGACCAAAGTGCTGGAATGTAAGAGTGCAGTGGGAGGAACAGAATGCTGGAGTGTAATAGTGCAGTGGAAAGAACAGAGTGGTGGAGTGTAAGAGTGCAGTGGGAAGACCGGAGTGGTGGAGTGTAAGAGTGCAGTGGGAAGACCGGAGTGCTGGAGTGTAAGAGTGCAGTGGGAAGACCGGAGTGCTGGAGTGTAAGAGTGCAGTGGGAAGAACAGAGTGCTGGAGTGTTAGGGTGCAGTGGGGTGAACAGAGTGCTGGAGTCTAAGGGTGCAGTGGTAAGAACAGAGTGCTGGAGTGTAAGGGTGCAGTGGTAAGAACAGAGTGCTGGAGTGTAAGGGTGCAGTGGGAAGAACAGAGTGCGGGATTGTAAGAGTGCAGTGGGAAGGACAGAGTGCTGGAGTGTAAGGGTGCAGTGGGAAGAACAGAGTGCTGGAGTGCAGTGGGAAGAACAGTGTGCTGGATTGTAAGAGTGCAGTGGGAAGAGCAGAGTGCTGGAGTGTAAGAATGCAGTGGGAAGAACAGAGTGCTGGAGTGTAAGAGTGCAGTGGGAAGAACAGAGTGCTGGAGTGTACGGGTGCAGTGGGAGGAACAGAGTGCTGGAGTGTAAGAATGCAGTGGGAAGACCAGAGTGCTGGAGTGTAAGAATGCAGTGGGAAGACCAGAGTGCTGGAGTGTAATAGTGCAGTGGGGTGAACAGAGTGCTGGAGTGTAAGAGTGCAGTGGGAACAACAGAGGGCTGGAGTGTAAGAGTGCAGTGAGAAGAACAGAGTGCTGGAGTGTAAGAGTACAGTGGGAAGAACAGAGTGCTGGAGTGTAAGAGTGCTGTGTGAAGGACAGAGTGCTGGAGTGTAAGGGTGCAGTGGGAAGAACAGAGTGCTGGATTGTAAGAGTGCAGTGGGAAGAACAGAGTGCTGGAGTGTAAGGTTGCAGTGGGAAGAACAGAGTGCTGGAGTGTAAGGGTGCAGTGGGAAGAACAGAGGGCTGAAGTGTAAGAGTGCAGTGGGAACAACAGAGTGCTGGAGTGTAAGAGTGCAGTGGGAAGAACAGAGTGCTGAAGTGTAACAGTGCAGTGGGAAGAACAGAGTGCTGGAGTGTAAAAGAGTACTTGGGAAGAACAGAGTGCTGGAGTGTAAGAGCGCACTGGGAAGAACAGAGTGCTGGAGTGTAAAAGAGTGCAATGGGAAGAACAGAGTGCTGGAGTGTAAGGGTGCAGTGGGATGAACAGAGTGCTGGAGTGTAAGGGTGCAGTGGGATGAACAGAGTGGGAGTGTAAGAGTGCAGTGGGAAGAACAGAGTGCTGGAGTGTAAGGGTACAGTGGGATGAACAGAGTGGGAGTGTAAGAGTGCAGTGGGAAGAACAGAGTGCTGAAGTGTAACAATGCAGTGGGAAGAACCGAGTGCTGGAGTGTAAAAGAGTACTTGGGAAGAACAGAGTGCTGGAGTGTAAGAGCGCACTGGGAAGAACAGAGTGCTGGAGTGTAAAAGAGTGCAATGGGAAGAACAGAGTGCTGGAGTGTAAGGGTGCAGTGGGATGAACAGAGTGCTGGAGTGTAAGGGTGCAGTGGGATGAACAGAGTGGGAGTGTAAGAGTGCAGTGGGAAGAACAGAGTGCTGGAGTGTAAGGGTGCAGTGGGAAGAACAGAGTGCTGGATTGTAAAAGTGCAGTGGGAAGAACAGAGTGCTGGAGTGTAAGAGTACAGTGGGAAGAACAGAGTGCTGGAGTGTAAGAGTGCTGTGTGAAGGACAGAGTGCTGGAGTGTAAGGGTGCAGTGGGAAGAACAGAGTGCTGGATTGTAAGAGTGCAGTGGGAAGAACAGAGTGCTGGAGTGTAAGGTTGCAGTGGGAAGAACAGAGTGCTGGAGTGTAAGGGTGCAGTGGGAAGAACAGAGGGCTGAAGTGTAAGAGTGCAGTGGGAACAACAGAGTGCTGGAGTGTAAGAGTGCAGTGGGAAGAACAGAGTGCTGAAGTGTAACAGTGCAGTGGGAAGAACAGAGTGCTGGAGTGTAAAGAGTACTTGGGAAGAACAGAGTGCTGGAGTGTAAGAGCGCACTGGGAAGAACAGAGTGCTGGAGTGTAAAAGAGTGCAATGGGAAGAACAGAGTGCTGGAGTGTAAGGGTGCAGTGGGATGAACAGAGTGCTGGAGTGTAAGGGTGCAGTGGGATGAACAGAGTGGGAGTGTAAGAGTGCAGTGGGAAGAACAGAGTGCTGGAGTGTAAGGGTACAGTGGGATGAACAGAGTGGGAGTGTAAGAGTGCAGTGGGAAGAACAGAGTGCTGAAGTGTAACAATGCAGTGGGAAGAACCGAGTGCTGGAGTGTAAAAGAGTACTTGGGAAGAACAGAGTGCTGGAGTGTAAAAGAGTGCAATGGGAAGAACAGAGTGCTGGAGTGTAAAAGAGTGCAATGGGAAGAACAGAGTGCTGGAGTGTAAGGGTGCAGTGGGATGAACAGAGTGCTGGAGTGTAAGGGTGCAGTGGGATGAACAGAGTGGGAGTGTAAGAGTGCAGTGGGAAGAACAGAGTGCTGGAGTGTAAGGGTGCAGTGGGATGAACAGAGTGGGAGTGTAAGAGTACAGTGGGAAGTGCAGAGTGCTGGAGTGTAAGAGTGGAGTGGGAAGTACAGAATGCTGGAGTGTAAGAGTGCAGTGGGAAGTGCAGAGTGCTGGAGTGTAAGTGCGGAGTACAGAGTGCAGTGGGGAGTACAGAGTGCTGGAGTGTACCCTGGATTGGTGATGATCATGAGCACTGTGTGGTTGTAGAAGCATGCAAGCAGGCATACAGTGAAGGGGACGAATGGAACATGCATTCCAATAGTAACACAAGACAGTTATTGCTAGGCTCATTGGCTAAACACAAAGTGGTAGAGAGCAGCAGTGACAATGTAGTTATTTGGTGTTGATGTAGTTATTTGGTTAATTGTTCTGATTTACTGTTTTTTGTTTGTTTGTCCTGGTTTATTCCAGGTTCGGAGTTGTGGACAGGATTGCTATGTAAATTATCGTTTTGTTCACAGTGGTTCCAACAAGGCTCTCAGTTTACTTCCTTGTTATCATGGGTGCACTCGTTCAGTCTGCGGACCAGATAAATTGGTCTCTGGACATTAACACTGCCCCAGTTACTCCTGCTCTTACACTAAACAGCCAGGCGTGTACATGGGCATATCCTGATGCAGACAGAGCATCCATGCACACAAAAAACGCAAACTGACAAGCTGAGCATTTGTTTACTCACTTGAAGTGCTGGCATGTTTTTTAGGTCGAGCCTAGCGGCAGCGCGCATGTACTTCTCGCTCTACGAGACTGCTGTAGTAGAGTATGGGAGAGAAGCCGCGCCCACTCTCTGCCCATATTTTTCTTTGGCTTGTGTTATTGTCTTTCGTAAATGCAGCTTTCGGATTCGTTAATAGGCTTGTTAGTCCCTCCTTAGTACGGACATGTCTCCATTTGTAACCTCCCATGGCTACTGGCCCCTTTACTTTGGTTGTTACATGGGACCTGTTAAGTCTTTAAGCACTATTTACTTTATTGAGTCTCTCTTACTGCAGGCTGGACATGCTCTGCATCAGCTGAAACCGCTTGTGTGTTTTCTAAGCAGCACGGCCGCCCCCATAACATGGCGCCCGCTTTCAATCACTTTAACCCAGCATTATCTCGTGTCTGTTTCAACCCCCCAAGTAAAATGGATTTAGAAATGATTAGTGAATTAAGTCATGTGAATTCCAGGTAGCACATAATCGTGTTCTAATGGGCTGAAGATGACAACAGCACATCTGTGTTACATGTCTTCTGTACCAAAGCCACCTGACTGGTTGTTTTCAAAAGCCTGTTTTATTAACAACAACAACACCACCACTACCACCAATACCACCACCACCACCAATACCAATACCAATACCACCACCACCAATACCACCATCACCACCAATACCACCATCACCACCAATACCACCATCACCACCAATACTACCACCACCAATATCAATACCACCACCAATATCAATACCACCACCAATATCAATACCATCACAAATACCACCGCCACCAATACCACCGCCACCAATACCACCACCACCAATACCACCACCACCAATACCACCACCACCAATAACACCACCACCAATACCACCACCAATATCATTACCACTGCCAATACCACCACCACCAATACCAATACCACCACCACCAGTACCACCACCACCAATACCACCACCACCAATACCACCACCACCAATATCACCACCACCAATATCACCACCACCAATATCACCAATGCCACCACCACCACCAATGCCACCACCAATACCATCACCAATACCATTACCACCACCAGCAATACCACCACCAATACCACCACCACCAATACCACCACCACCACCAATGCCACCACCAATACCACCGCCAATACCAATACCACCACCACCAATACCACCACCAATACCACCGCCAATACCAATACCACCACCACCAATACCACCACCACCAGTACCACCACCAATACCACCACCAATACCACCACCAATACCACCACCAATACCATCACCACCACCAATACCATCACCACCACCAATACCACCATCACCACCAATACCACCATCACCACCAATACCATCACCACCAATACCATCACCACCAATACCACCACCACCAATACCACCACCACCAATACCACCACCACCAATACCACCACCAATACCAGCAATACCACCACCAGCAATACCACCACCAATAACAATAACACCCCCACCAATACCACCTCCACCACCACCAATACCACCTCCACCACCACCAATATCACCAATACCACCACCACCAATATCACCACCACCAATATCACCACCACCAATATCACCACCACCAATACCTCCACCAATACCACCACCACCAATACCACGACAACCAATACCACCACCACCAATACCAATGCCACCACCACCAATACCACCAATACCTGCACTTCGCTGAGAGGAATACCGCGGGCTGCGGAAAGTTCCCCTAGCAGACTACTGGGATCTGATCCATTGCAATTTCATGCCACAGTTAGGCGCTTCTGTTGCGATCCACACCCAAGTACCAGTCCGTACCCCTCCCGCCCCTTCGGTGTCCCATTGTCTCCCACGAGGTAGCTTGGTCGCTCCCCCTTTTTCTGGTCGTAATGACCTTGATCTCTGCTTTTCCCGTCCTTGGCTGTTATGTCTAAATATGTACAATTGGTGAATTTCCATGGGGCTTGGGGGGGGGGAGGATCTTTCTTCTTTTCATATTTCTGTTGGTTGTTCTTTGTTACTTAAAATGACACTGCAGAATATCCATGCATACGGTGAGGCTCCCTCGGCTATGCCACCAATTGCGCTTGCGATTAGTGTATATACTGTTGTATTGTACTCTCTCTTGTATGTGTCAGTAAAAATTGGTTAAAAAAAAGGTAACTTTGTCAGTCTTGACCAAGTAGGGAACGGGTTGTCTGAGCGGACACCAGAGCTTGTGATGGGAAGTGTAACCTCATGGAGCAATGGAATGAATATCTAACCAAGCTTAATGCTGTATTCGTGCCTACTAGATTGAGTGATAAGGTTCCGCCATGATACCCAATGTGGATGCCCTTTGGGCCTGCGCCCTGCTGCAGTTGTGTTATAATTGGTTATCCTGGGCTAAGGGATTAGGGTCAAGTTGCAGGGGAGACGAGCGTAGCTAATTGTTTCCAATTGATCATTGTTTTTCTGTTTATTCTGATGTGTGATTTTGATGATTGCTGTCACCATAAAAGTGTGTACATTTCTCCTTTACTATGTAGAAGCGATGCTGCTCGGGTCATTGGAATCAGCTTAGCTTGAATGATCAAATTGTACTGTCCGGATGTATATGGTATATGCCGCAAGAAAAGTTTATAAAGATATATGACAAAAAAAGTAGGGAAGAGGTTGGATTAACTTTGTGAATAATAAACATTAAAGGCCATGCGATTAGAACCGATTCAGATAACTGTCAATGCCATAAGAAAAAATTATACTGTTATCTGTGCATCTGCAAACTTTCATGTATGCAGTGTGGTGACATCATTAGTTATTAATATTACAATGTCCAATAAACTAATTGGCAGTGATGGAACTCGGTTAACTCCCCAACCCCAGCACATGGCCCACTACCTGGTCAAACCTCTAGCTGACTGCAGGAAATGATAAAATCAAATAGATGACATGTCCAGTCGAAAGTGGGTTGGCGACATGTTTCTATTGCCTGTGCATCTTATCAGAAGAGACGCCTGGAGAGTAAATAGCCTAGGCCTCGATGGCAATGAGCAAAGAGAATCAAGGGCCATAAAAGGCCACGCCCACGCTTATCCAGCATCCTTCTAGAAACATCTTACCACTGGATTTCAGTTAACTTGTTTGTGAATGTGAATGTACGGCACATTGATATCTTAGTGACCTTTGGACCGATTTGACTTAGCTGATGAGCACAATAAACCAACCACATCCGGTGTGTCTGTCTTAACAGACTTCTTTCGGTCCTTGTGACTACAGTCAGGAAATTCTGTCTGGCAAATAAAAAGAAAACACAACAAGATGATGGACCGAGTGCTGAAACTTTTGAACCATTCACCTCCAGTCAAAAGATCTGGGTTTAATCCATAGTTCTTTTGCTCACTATGCCACCCCAGTTTGAACCCAGCCATATGCAAATCAGTCTAGACCCTGCTCCTCATGGGACTGGGAGTAAGTGGTTGAAAAGTGACAGCACTCCGACCATCATTTTGTTGTGTTTGCTATGTTTGTACTAAGTGACCAAGGGTATGGCCATACCTGGGTCTCTTACTTGCTGTGCCACTGGATTCAAGCCAGTGCTTAAATGGTAAAAAATAATTGCAAAGGTTCTCAACAAGAACTCACCCCAGCTTGCACCACCCATTGCCCCTTATAGCGCTGCGATTGACAGTACCACTGCAACTACTAACCATCACACTGCTACAGGTGCGACAATTCAGACTGTTGGTGGCCCCCAAAGCTATAAGAATGGCTTGGAGCAAGTATTAATCGTTTTTAACGGATAATGTGAACTGACCGTCTTTCAAGATACTCCTGCGCCCCAGCTCTTAATCAGCTCTGACAGACGATTTACGGCAGAGCGGAGAGCAGCGTGCGGAGTGCAGAGCAGCGAGCAGCGAGGCGGCGGCCCGCCCGTGAGCGGATCCAGGCGTCTGTAACCCGGCACCCGACACTCCGCACTTGGGGCTGGTCACTGGGCCCTGGCCACTGGGCCCCCGCGACCCTGAGACCTGGTGGGGCACCGGCGGCAGCAGCACCGGTAGACGTCAGTAGCCGACCCAGCATTTCCCGCAAGACGCAGCCGTGCAGCAGCACCAGAGCAACGCTCGGAACCAGGAGCCGGGAGACCGGGCGCGGTTTGTGGCACCTTAGGCGCGCCGCCACTTGCTTGATGGCCTCTGACAGCACTCGCTCTCCTGAGCGCACTAGCTAGCAGCGGGCCAAGCGGAGCCCTTAATCAGGTCAGGGGCAGCCCCAGTCCCTGCACCAGCCCTACTCCCTGCCCGTTAACCAAGTGCCGGCAGTGCAGAGTCACCTGGACGCTGAGATGAGCGCAGAGAAGAGCGCTGAGGAACTGCGGACAGCCGGAGGAGCGCGCAGGCATCAGCATCACTGCCAGCAGTCTAAGCAGGGGGGTCTCGCAAACCTCAGCACAAAACTAACCGTGGACACGATTCGGGGGAACGATCACCCCCCGCACCCACGGCATCTTTCTAGTTTCAGTGCATTCTCAGCGACTGACTACACCACACAAGTCCAGGCCAGACAGCCAAAGCACTATCCTGTACTCTTTTTAGCAAGATGGGACCTAAAAAGAAGGATCGACCATGTACGACCCCTGAAGAAATCGCTAACAGACAATCGCCAACAAAAAGGATCACAAGGAGTACATCTCTATCAGAGAGCCCAAATGAAATCCCACAAGACGCCCCACAAAGGGGTTCGATTAGGCACTTAAAAAAAAAAAATGGCAACCTCAGCACCACCCAGGGTACCATTCAGGGCTGGCAAAAGGATGAACCCCAGGATGCACCACTTTCTGGTTACGATCTGTGCATGTCACAAGAGATCAGCACCAAAAGTACGAGCAGAAAGTTCTCTGACTGCTCGCATACCCTCAAAGGAGGATCACCTCCAAGTCCGGCGAGCCGCAGCGAGCCGGAAATGGCTGATTCTGTTCAAATCAATGGATCACCTTGCGGCCACATTATACCCTCACTTAAAGAAAAGGTGCCCGACTCCACAATTGGCAGGAAACATGAAACGGCTTCGTCTAAAGAGGATCACGTCCCTGTGACAGTGGCTCAAATTCACTGAACCAAATGCCATGATCAAGACATCCAGAACACGGTGAGCACTAAGCCCTTCCTATCAGCCACAAGCCCAGTGTCGCTTCTAGATGACCCGATTCCAGAGTCTCCAGTGGTAGGGGACCTCACAGCCTCGTTCCTCCAAAAACTGGGCCAAAAGATTGAAAGAACCCTAGAGTTAACCCCAAATTTGATGGGGCTATTAGAGCCTCTACGGGACTCTAAAGCAGATCACCTCACTTCTAATGACAGTATAAATGAAGATCTACAGAAATTATCTACGAATGAGATAAACAGCTCCACAAACAGAGCACTACTGTGGCAATCATCAAAGATGGAGGTCCAAATAGACCTCCTGCAATCGATAGCAGCCCGCCTAGTCAATTTAAGCACCAGGGTGGAAGATCTGGAAAACAGGATTGTTCAGAACCTGGTTTCCAACCCTGGGGAATGTTCCTGTTCAATCCTTATTGAAAAATGGGCGTCTCTTCCTGAGGTCCTAGCGGATATAGTTGAAATAGTTAAAGGAAGTAGGGACACGCCGACTTCCAGCACCACTGACGGTAGGGCGACTTCGAACAATTACGATCCGGCTGCGAGCAAGAAAGAAGGAGTCCCGCCAGGCCCGAAGTCAACAGACGGAGCCGATTATAATTTGGCACATAGGATGGAGAGCCCTGCTCATGGGCCCAAAGCAGCTCAAGGTACACAAAGGGCTAACAGCAGGGGAAGCGACGTTCCGGCAACTGATACGGAAGAACCCACTCTTAGCACAACGGACAGGTTTGATCCTCCCCTATCAAGGAGAGCAAAACAAAAGCTGAGGAAACAACTGAAAAAAACAAAAATAAAAGGGAGACAATCGCAGCTATGGAAGACAGACCACTCACCCCCACAAAGTAATGCTAAAAACAGACAGTTCTATCCAATATTTTCAGTCAAAAACTGGGGTAAGAAGGATACCTCATCTGTCCTGTCTCATGGAGACCATCAAGTGCAGACAAATTTACCAAGCCATTCCATTGCGAAGGGCCCAAAGGCACTTGTAAGACCAAGTCCGTCTTCAGGGCATGAATTAACAGCTGGAACACCGCACTGGAAGATATAACCTCCCAGGCATTGACAGCTATTACACCACTGCAGCTGGATGGTTCAACACAACCCCAGTCAAGTTTCAAGAAGCAGACGGGCACAGTGAACAACCAAGGATTGAGAATCAGGTCCCAAGTAAGAAATACCTTGAGTCATCAAGCAAGCTCAAGTTCTGCGTTAAGCCCAGCAGCGCATACATCAAGAACAGGAAAAGTGGTTCCAACCTCAGATTCCCCAACAAATGTCCATGAGGTGGTTCTCACCCCGAGATTTCACATTACGGGACAGCATGATATTCTGAATCGGAGCAACATTCTCCGCCTTTTCAAACATCTTGCCACCCTGGACCAGATACAAACAGGGGACCTGGAATGGGTGAGATTCTTGAGCATCCAGGGGGATACCCATGGCGAATCCACAGTGGTGGGTCTGAAGCAAAAGGAACTACAACAAGCCGTTTTGAGCAAATCACCACAACTCGCTGAGTGGGGCATAGACGTCCAGAATTTGCCACACGCAAAATATCCACACGTCCTAGCATTAAATAGCGGGGGCAAGGGATCCTGGTCAGTCCTGCACGGGACAAATAGTCTAGGGACTCACAGCAGCAGTTGGACGGGCTCCAAGGACCCCATGGGCATTAGGATCTCCTGTCGAAACAACCATCAGGCCATTTATACAAGCCCTCATGCTCCGGACCAAACAGGAACTCCAAGAAGACGGCAGCACTATTCCTAACAGCTGTGGCACCAGGACCGGCAGGGCGGAGGCCAGGGGAGCAATTCCATCCAGCAGCAATTAACCATAATTTCATGGAACATTGCAGCGATCAGCAAAATTACAGAAAATGAAAATATGAAGCAGTTTCTAGAAAATGGAGATATATTGTGCTTCCAAGAGACATGGGCCCTGACCAGTACTTCATTTGCAGGGTATTACGAACACTATGTACCAGCAATAAAAAGGAATCTCTTTCGTCGACCGTCCGGTGGTCTATCAATTTTCATAAAACATGCCAGTAGCCTTGTGGCCACAGATATCAAACCGACCATACCCGGGATACAAGCTTTACAGATTAGAGGCCTGAATCTTAACTCTCATCCGCTCCGCCTTCTGCTAATAAACTGTTATATTAATCCAGTACAGACCACAATGAAAGACTTTATGGATGCGCTGTCACGGAAACTAGACGATCTCTTAAATAAACATAAATTTTATCAGCTAATCTTAGCGGGGGACTTCAATTTGAGGGACCTCGACAAAGCTAAATCCCCTCGGGGGAAGGGCCGGGCAGAACCCCTCTACAATCTCCTCAAAAATCATAAGCTATCTACAACTCATGCACTGAAAGAAGTACGAACGACATCCTGGCAGCCGCAACCAACCTTCCGGGATATCTCGAGAATTGACTATATTATAGTCAGTGAAGCAATCGCAGCCAGACTGAAAGACTTTGAAGTCGAGGATAGGACGGAAAGTGACCATAGGCCATTGAGAGCGGTGATCCAGTTGGAAGTACCGACAGCCACCATCTTTCAAGTCATCGGAGAGTCGAGAGGGAAAGAAAAGCATAAAGTCCTGCGGAGGATAAAATGGTCAGAGAATATAGGCAAGAAGATGCAAGTTTGGTTGCATCAGAAGCAGGAGGCACTTCAACAACGCACCTATCATCTATAAAGGATTGGGAGAATATCGTAGAGGACCTCCAATGGAAGCTGGGAAACCCTCAGCTCCAACGATCCAGTATTAAAGTGCCATTAATAGTAGGAAGCAAACGCCTAACGAAAGACATACTCGAAGGCAAACGAGCCCTCCGCAAGGCCTTAGAAGCAAAAAAAAGAGGGAGTAGATCAACGGAGGGACCATCGGTCACAACACTGAGGTCTGCCTTAAGAAAGAAATTGTGGGAACACAAAAAAGAACACACAGAGAGGGAATGGCTTAAAGTTTTCTCTCTGCTTAAGGAAAAGAACCTTTCTGGGCTTGGAGGCACATCAATCAGCTGAGTAGTCGAGGGGTAACAAGAGAAAACGGAGTAGCGGAGCATGACTGGCTAAATGACGTGAAGCAACTATATTCTCACTCTCCTTCAAATAAAGGTTGCTCAGAAGAAATTATCTGTGAGGAGGGGCAAAGCCTGCCAAACAATCTAAAGTATCAAGAAGTGAACGACACCCCTGACATCACCCTCATTGAACAGCGCGCCCGGGCAGAGGAGCATCACAGGTCGCCAGGCCTGATAAACTCAGATATGGTCATCAAGACCCTCAAGATTATGAGGAATGAAGGAGCCCCAGGGCCTAACAGGATACCTGCACCCGTTTTTAAAATTGCTCCAGACTTTTGGGCAGCAATCCTACCCCCTCTTTATAACCATATCCTCACGACAGCCAAGACACCAGATTCCTGGAGGGGCTCTATACTGGTCCCCATCTTTAAAAAAGGCGATCGTTCGAAGCCATCAAACTACAGGCTCATCGCCCTTCTCGATCTCGAAGCTAAGGCCTATGCTCGCCTCCTTTTGAAGGATCTGGAGTCTTTGGCACAAGAAAAAGGCATCATTCCCTTTTATCAGTCAGACTTCAGGTCACAGTCGTCGACCCTGGACAACATTTTGGCGTTAGCTTATTTATCATCCCAGGCAGTAAAGAAGAAGAGCCCCCCACTGTTCTGCTGTTTCATCGATTACAGCACAGCTTTCGATAAAGTTGATCGCAGAAGGCTATGGTGGAAATTAGACAACTAGGGAATCCCATCTAAACTCCTGAAGGCAATCAGATCCCTATATGAAGATACCTGGGTGCGGGTCAAAACAAGCGCCTGTACAGTGTCTTCTAAAATGGCTACGAACAACGGGCTCAAACAGGGCTGTGTGCTGGCCCCCATCCTTTTAAATTTGTACACTGCGGCCCTGGGGGACGCTCTGAAAGGTGCTAATCTAGTAGCGCCTAGGCTAGTAAGTGTGAGGCTGCTGGTACTACAATATGCTGATGATACAGCAATAATGGACCACACTAAAGTGGGCCTACAAAGAGCCCTAAATGCACTGAATCGCTTCAACAAGGATAACTTCCTGACAGTCAACCAGGGGAAGATCAAGGTAATAATCTTTGGGAGCTACCAACTCAAAAGGAAAGCACAGTGGCTATTGGGAGATCTGCAAATCGGCACAGTGGCTTCATACAACTATCTGGGGGTTTGGCTCTCAGAACGGGCCAAGACGAACATCCATCAGAAACATCTAACCACCAAGGCCAACAATGTTACGCATTTGCTAAAACAACTGAGCCAACATCTGATAAATCCTTCCGCTGGACCAATACTGACTGTCCTAAAAGCGAAACTGCTTCCAGCTATCAGCTACGGCCACCTGGCCTTCACAGGGTCGTTGGAAGCCTTTTTAAACTCAGCCCAAGCCAAAACATACAAATCAGTGCTCCTTATCCCGAGGTCAGCTAGGAAATCAAGGCTGAGATTGGAGCTAGGTCTCGCGAGGCCAGATCTGACGAGTCAAGGGGAGCTTATAAAGTTACACCTAAGGTTCTTGAGGGCTCCAGCTGACTCCTTAAGATACCAACTGAGATCCATTTTCGAGGAGACAGGTTTGGTCTGGCAAATCGGCCTTGGCAGTGCTATCAACATACTGAAGATAGAGGAAGCAAGTCTACAGT
The DNA here is from genome assembly GCA_963921515.1 of Calotriton arnoldi. Taxonomy (NCBI): domain Eukaryota; kingdom Metazoa; phylum Chordata; class Amphibia; order Caudata; family Salamandridae; genus Calotriton; species Calotriton arnoldi. The sequence goes on from CAWUFW010000130.1 coordinate 2,352,014, forward strand.
TACTGGAAATTCCACTTAATGCTTGGAAAAAAGTGATAAACAGACAAGTGTGTGAAACATCTTTTGCTCAAGACACTAAGCCCCTCCGCTCAAGTTCTAACCTTGATCCATTGAATAAATCGTACATGTCAGAAAAAGCCCAACCCTACCTAAGCGAGTCCCTAACAACTGTTGTTCTGGCTATCTCTGAATTACACAAACAGGGCCACCATGTAGCAGCTCTCATAAGTGCCGGTGTTGATAATTAAGTGCTGTTGTCAATAATTAAGTGCCAGTGCCGAGCATCAGAAACCACAGGCTCAAATTAAGCACTGATCACGGTAGCCTGGCTGGTGAGGGGTGATACCCAGAAACCGGTCCCAGGATGCTTGTTTCCGGTCCAAAGAGGACATAGCCTGGCAGTTCGGGCTTGACTGTTCCCATGAGGAGCAGGGTGAAGACTGATTTGAATATGGCTGGGTCCAAACTGGGGTGGCATAGTGAGCAATAGAACGATGGATTAAACCCAGATCCCATGACTGGGGGTGAGTGGTTGAAAGGTTTCAGCACTCCATCCATCATCTTGTTATGTTGGCAAATAAAAAGGCCAGTGTGCAAAAAATCATCTCTCTGCTCCAACTAGGTCCCTCCAATGTATTTTAATCTGTGCTGACACTGCATGTGTCAGCACAATAAACCAGGACCTGTTGGCTTTGCCAGTGCTTGTTTATGTTTACTTAGTTTAGTTCTGGTGCGGGTGGGGGTATGGGCCTACAGGCACTGAATTATGGATGGGCTTTCTGCACCCTGCTTGAGCAAGCGACTTTGGCCTATTATTAATAATAAGCTGGGCTGTTCCCATTTGTTTCACCTTTATGGCAATTTTGTTGCTCCTAGCCCTCCAAGTTTCTTGCCTATTCCCAAACAGTAGGTCATCTGCCACCTAGTGGTGAGACTGAAAACTGCTACGTTTCAATGGGATGCTATTGCTAACCACAAAGGTATGTGACCACATGCCATTTCCCTGCTTGGAGTAAGGTGGTTCACCCTCCCCTCCATGTCACTCCACAGCTGTTTACCAGTCCTGTAACTCACTAAAGCTTTGCCAGTGCCCCTCAACCCTGATATGCAGCATCTCCACCATTTCAACATTGAAACTAAACTCAGCAGTAAGTATACTTGTCATGGTAGTGCACTCCATTTGTATTATCTAAAACTGTGTCGCACACAAAACCCTTTCCTTTCACTTAGATAATTTACAGCAGTCTCCTGCCAGTCAACAAGTGATTGCCATGCGCATCTTTGTTAATGCACCTCCATCCTTCCTTCAACACCGTCTATTACAGTACCGTAATAAGCGTAGTATACAGGGCACAAGTCCTAAAAAAAGAAGTGGGGGGACTAACCTAATTAATCAGTATGCAAGTGACATCACGGCGCGTGACATCACGGCGCGTGACATCACAGCGCGTGACATCACTGGAAGTGGCATCACTGGAAGTGGCATCACAAGAAGTGACATCAGTTCTTAAGCCCTCACATAAATGTTTAGCAGGTCTATCATGAGTACATTTGAGCACATTTCGAGTATACACGCAAACCCTCCTGATTTAGGCAGAAGATTCACACTTTGTAAGCTTCACATAAAACAGTGTTGCCTTTTGTCAGGGTAAAACTTCCTCTAGCCATAGTGCTTTAAAAGAAAAAATAGTGATATTTAAATTATTACAACGCCTCCTCAGGGGTAGTAAGCACTATATAAATGCTATTTATTTTGTGCAAATACTGGGAAAGATCAACACATCTGACTTTCTTACAGTGCATGCATATCTTGTAAACAGGGACTGAACAAAGTGGAAAGCAGCATCTCTCAAGTATGTGTGAAGTGCTAACAAGTGTGAGCTTTTGTTTCCCCTCTGCCACATTTGCATCAGGTGTGAGGCTCCTGACTGCTGCCAGCCAGGAGACTCCAACAAAAGGAGGCCTAATGACCCCTCAAATTCGGCCTTTGTTATGGGCCCAGCAGGAGTCTGAAATAAGAGAGCCCCCTCCCCGCCTGCACGTCGTTGCGTATCGAAAGCAGATAACAACGTGCAGGCGCTGCTGAATGTGTCCCGGTGTTTTAAAATTACACCGGGACGAATTCAGCATCTTTTTTTAGTGGGGCCCAACTTCTAGGCAGGGTGGACGGCCGTCCACCCGCGACCGACTCGTGCCCTGGTAGTATAAGATCTCGTGCTGCACGCGCTCGCACGCTGCCGCCTCTGTCATCCAGCTCGTGCCCGGGCCGCGCACCTTCCCGCACAGCTTGTCGCTTTGCTGCTAGTTTAAAGCAGCCTCTCAGCCCCTGGTGACACTAATGATAGCCCCGGGACCCCCGCACATCGCTGACCTCCTTCCATGAACAATGAGGGGCAGTCGTGGCGGGGCTGCACAGCCGGCTCCTGCGGCAGGGCGGCTCTGAAGGGCTGACAGGAGCATTGTGAGCCCTGGAGTCGGCCCCCGGAGCCGCGGCCTGCTCTGTCATCACGCCCACGGTCTCCGCGGAGGACGCTTCCAACCCGCTGCCGCCCCACCCTCCCGCACAGCCACCACCAGCTGCCAACCGGAGAGTGGCTGAAGGGTGGGGCGAAAGGGATTACCGCAGAGGAGCTGAGGGGGGCGAAGCTGAGGCCCGATCTCTCTTATGCACCCACAGCTTCAGAAGAAGGCGCGCTTACACCCTGCCTCACCGCTGCACTCCTGTGGTGTGTGTGTGTGTGTGTGTGTGTGTGTGTGTCTGTCTCTTGTCCAGGAACAGGACTTGGGACGGAGGGCTGGTTTGCCAGGGTGGGAAGCACTGGCTATACCCCAGCCGGGTTTCACGAGTGTTTGGGCGCTGGGTGTTTTCTGCCTTCATCGTTCTTTAAAGGTACATGGATTTTGTGGGCGAGCCAACACATTATCAGGGCGAGCCAACACATTATCAGGGCGAGCCAACACATTATCAGGGAGAGCCGAGCTAAGGGTCGCCGAGCCTTGAAAATATTTGACACGTAAATCACGCACCAAACATGATGATAGAATATGTATGATACCGTGCCATCAAACTTAAAAAAGAGTTATATTTTAATAAGCAGGAGCGTTTCACTTTAATACATCAGGCTATCTCTCTGCATTAAGAAGTATTTATTAAAGGCGAGAGGTTTTAAGCAATCAGAAAAACATTCCTGCTCCCTCCCTGGTGAAAATGCTCTTAGTAAACTAAGAAGTAAATCAGTGGTCATATGGACTCTACCTGTTGCATAGATTCTTAATATAGATTGATCAATATTATAAGCTATTAAATAAAACACACGAGGGGGTTTTGTACAGCGCACATCCTGAACTCACACATATAAATGTGCTCTCATTTCTGATATTGAACAAAAAGGAGGAAAGGGGAAATAAAATATTTACCTAAGATCACATAATTTGGTCAAGCAGGAAATTCGGAATTGATCACAGATTTACTATTTTCACAGTGTGCAGTCCAACCACTGGATGAGTATTTCTTGCTGACATCAAAGGTTAATTCTTTCTCATTCATTCTTTGAAGATGAGAATAGAGACTGGGCGACAGACAGAATTCACCTTTTTTGGGCAGTTTTACATAGCACAAACCTTGTCCAAGGATATAAGAACACTTCACAGCAGGCACAGACTACTTTACACATGTTTTAACCCAACACAGAGAGATTTGCCAGGATCCACATAATGCTGGGCCGCGGTATGGATTCAAACCTCGTTCCCCACGTCGCATGGTCGCAGCTGTGACAAATAGGCCACTTCATCCCCCATGAAAGCTCGGCTCTTTCTGGGCTCAAGGTTCGAAGAGGATCTTGAACTGAACCAGATCCAGGGTTGAGGTTTCAGTCTCACCCACCTCTACATCTTTTGGCTGACCCTGGGAGGTCACCAGGGTTCATATTAAGGCATGCTGTGCAAAGTAGGGGGAGTTGTTTAATGAATGGAGCCAGGCAACCTGCACAGTGTGTGGTTCAATTCTTCAGCTTTGGAGGCCTTTCTCGCCTCATGATGCAACATTGGTGACTAGCGACGGGGTCCAACGTCCCCGCCCATTGAGAGCGCCGTCTCTCACCAACGCTGACAGCGGAGCGAAAGAGCTGCTGCGCTGTCCAGCTCCAGCACCGCCTGACAGAGGGCCAAGAGCCGCATTGAAGGGAGCGACCCGCAAGATTGAGTGCAGCTGCTACCACATGCGTCATTGCAAGTGTGAATATTATCCAGCGGGTGCTCATGCTACCAGAGCACCACCACTGTGAGGCCTTCTCAGTGAACCCACCCACCCACCGGCAAGGAAAGTGCGGTGGGAGAGAATGGGCGCCAAGTGGACCAATACAGAGTGCAGTGGCAGAGATCAGCTGCCAGGGGGAGCCAGAGTGTTCAAGTGCAGCCCTGACAATCCTAGGCTGCCCCATGGTGCAGATAGTAGCCCCTGCTACCGGAAAATGCCCAGAACAATACACCAGACCCTCGGACCATTGCTACCACATGACCTGTAGGCAACCAAACACTAGTTAACCAAATAGTGACACCCATACTGCGGCACCCTACATTCAATTAGAGTTTGCAGATACCAGTAGCAACTTAAACACCTACACTTCCAATGGCAAATATTTCAACCAACGAGCCACTCATCTTCGTAGGCCTCCATCAGCTTAGGCCTCAAAATGGAGGCTGTAGATCGATTGCCTGGGCATGTATTTTGCGGTGACCAGCATTAATGATGACAGAAAGAGGCCGCTACTACTGCACTGGAAGGGGACATAAATATACAAACTGTCAAAGACCTTCTGTGAAGGAGAGCTACCACTCGTACTCCACGATGGTAGAGGTCCTCAAAGCATACTTTGAACTGCTAGTGAATCCAGATTATGAACACTTCGTTTTCCGCCAGGCAAGGCAGGAAACTGACAAATCCATAAACACATTGTACACTTGCCTGAAAGAGTTGGTGAGCACCTGCTCCTCCAGAGAAGAACCAGAGGAAATCTGGGCCCAAATAATCCAAGAATGTTCATCAGCGAAACTGGTGAGCAGATCCTTCAGAATCCCGTCAAGCCATTTGTGGACATTCGTGTCCTGAGTCAATCCCAAGAATTGTCCCAAACTTTTACGTCGCATATAGAAGCTGTCCTCAATAAACCCATGTTAGAAATTGGGTTATTGGAAGACTGGTGTATGAGCCCTGGTCAAGCAGCAACCACAATCCTAGTCAGATTAAGAGGCAGACAAACCCTAAATTAACCTGTGCTTACCCTCTGGTAGCTTGGCACAGAGCAGTCAAGCTTAACTTTAAAGGCAGTGTGTGAAGTATTTGTGTAACACTTCAAACATTAATACAGTGAAAACACCACACAAGATGATTCCACACTAGTTTAGAAAAACAGCTCAGATTTTAATAAAACAAGACCAAAGACAACAAGAATTCAATTAGAAGGACTGGACATATTGAATTTTAAAGTTTATAGTGAAAAGTAGCTCCAAGGAGCAAAAAAGCGCTATTGGGGATATCTGATCTCGCCGGACCGGGACAAAGTCACAAGTTCAGGCCAACCCCGATGGAGTGCGGGCCGGCTTCAGGGACCTAGTTAGGCCCGCTGAACAAAGTAACTTAAATCCTGGTTGCGGAGCTTTGCGTGGATCCATGTCGAAGATGCGTCATGCAGCAGAGGCAATGCATCAGTTCCGAGATGCAGCCAGGCTGCGATGGGAGGTCGACATTGAGGATTCTGTCAATGGGATGCATCATGCAGCAGAGGCAATGCATCAGTTCCGAGATGCGGCGAGGCTGCGATGTGAGGTTGACGTTGAGGATTCTGTCAATGGGATTTGTGATGCGAAGTCCTGTGTCGAGGATGCAAGGCGTAGCTGAGGTGATGCATCAGTTCCGATGAGCGGTGACACTGCAATGTGGAGGCTCGTTGTCGAGGTTACCCTCGACGGGGGATGCAAGGATCCTGCACCAGGAGAGGCGTCACGCAGTGGCGGTTCTTAAGGCGATGCGTTGGTCCCAAGATGCGGGAGGCTGCAGCGAGGCGAGTCTTTTGAGATAGGTCCAATCCACACAACAGTGGCGATGCTTCCATTCTGATCGGGGATGCGTCGCTCAGCAGAGAAGATGCATCGGTTCCACTGGTAAGCGCCTATGGCCCACATCCAAGGGTTCAGGACTGGGGTGGCGCCACCTGGCAGGGTAGACTCACAGATGGTAGAGTCCAGGTGCAGTTACAAGGTTGGAAGCCAGTTATGTCCCTGAGGTTTCAGATCAGGAGGCCAGCCAACTAGTCCTTGGAGTCACTCTGGGTTCAAGTGATGCAGGTTCAGTCCTTCTCAACTAGGTAAAAGAGCAGCAGGCAGCAGTTCAGCACAGCAAAACAGGAGTCCAGCAGAATGCAGTCCAGCAGAGTGGTAGTTCTTCAGCAACACAGCAGTCCTTCTTCCTGGCAGAGTATCCACAGGTCCAGAAATGTACTGACTTAGTGGTGTCGGAGGTTCAGTACTTATACCCAGTGATGCCTTTGAAGTGCGGGAGACTTCAAAGATATACCTTTAAGTGAACAGAGGTCCTCCTTTTGGATGGAGACACTGTCATTGCCCGATGGTGCTAGTGAAATTACACCATGAGCTGGAAACGTAGAGCTGCCTGGCTGACGTCTAAGTGGGGGGCTTGGTGATTGTGCGGGATCACAGGTGGTGCAGGTCAAAGGCACCGTGGTCAACGCTTGCAGATGACAGGACACTGACTTGCAATGTGATTTGGTTTAAGACGTTTGCACAGACATCTGGGGTGCAGAGGCGGCTGGTCCATAGATGGCGCTGGAGTGCAGTCCCACTAACTTAATCAGACCTACATGGAGAAGTTGCTACCTGTACCTAAGGCAGCAGCAAGGAAAAGAGACAAACTGTCACACCAGTCCCTTCAAGTACTTTTATTTCTATTGTCTGTGTGCTGACAGCGCTAAGGGCACATATCACAGTAGAAGGCAAAGGGTTTCAGTAGAGTTCTGGGGATTGCGCATGTTTGCGAGGCGCTTTACATGTCAGCTCCCTTCAAACATTTGTAAGTCATAGATCTGCTGCACATGCCCAAATCGGCGCAGCATGTCTGAAGAATGAATCCTGCTCGGGCAGTGACGCATTTCAGCCCAGCTCTCCAAACCCCCTATCAGAACACAGATCTGAGCGGGGTGAAGCAGGGTCAGCCACAGTGCTATTCTGCCTTCTGATCAGGTGTTCAACATACCCATTTCCAGTTGGATAAGTGTGCACTTCTCAGCCTGCCAGATGCCTACAGGCAATATCTGTGGAGTTGATGATAAGCAACAAAGGTAAACATAACGAGACGCTTGTTGGCTGTGCCTGAGCATGTTATAACAAGCATTTGTCATGCAATAGGTCTCGCATTTACGAGAGTTTGAGCTATTGGCATTAGCTTAAACTCTCGCAAATGCTAGACCTATTGCATTGCAAATGCTAGTTTTGGAAAAGCGCCCCATGCCGCGCTTTCACGTCCCTTTCTTCAGGCCCGGCTCGTCTAAAGAAAGGGACGTGGCCGCCATTATAGTGAAAGCGCGGCATGGGGTGCTTTCACACCAAAAAAGCATCCGTTTGTCAAGTTGACAAACGAAAGCTTTTTTTGTAAAAGTGCCCCATGCCGCGGTTTCACTATAATGGCGGCCACGTCCCTTTCTTTAGACGAGCCGTGTCTAAAGAAAGGGACGTGGCCGACATTAAAGTGAAAGTGCCGTATGGGGTGCTTATAAACCAAAAACTGAACCAATAGTAAGAAAAAAGTACATGCAGCCGCGTTCGGGTCGCAAACAACAAACTAAAGGCACGCCCACCACTGTATCAGCATGGCGTGCTGTGCTAGGAAAAAACAAATAAAGCGTTGGGGAGAGCGTGTCAAACCATTTAACCAAATAGTGCTCGGAGGCTGTAATTAAAGCCTACCGAGTAACAACACATGTAACAGGGGTGTCCTGATGGGAGGTTACAAAATGAGACAAGGAGGTACTAAGGAGGGACTACTGAGCCTATTGACCAATGAGAAGCCACAGTTTACAAAGGACAATGACACAAGCCAATGAAAAATATGGGTGGAGAGTGTACGGAGCTTCAAGTCCATACCTGAATACAGCATACCTTGCAGAGCATGGCATGCGCTGCCCAGGCTCAACCTAAAAGGATACAGCATGGAAAGAAAAACACACTGCCAAAGTAAGGTATCACCCCACCAGCGGGACACTTGGGTGCACTTCTTTTTAGACGGATGTGCACACGTGATCCTGATATATGCTGTCACTCACACTTTGACAGAGCCAACAGCTGAAGTGGGCTGTCCCAATACTGTGTGCTGTATAGGCTACAGTTGGTGAGTGAAAAATGTGAATGATGTGCAATGGACAAATGAATGAACAGGGCTGATCCAGAGCCCCTCGATGTAAGTATATATGTATGTACTTTTCATTTATGTTTTTTTATTACGCAAGGCCAGCCAAACAGCTAAAGCAGCCCCTAGGCAAAACCTAAAAAAAAGTTTTACTTTTTTAAAAAAGATTTAGTTTGAGCCTATCAGACAACGCAAGCTGTCTGGTTGGAAAAGACTTGTTGTCAGCTTGCCAGATCACACATTGGGCTTAAAGACTGCTTATTGCTCTTCATTAGTTGACATTAATGTCTACCAGTAAGACATCCTCATAACGTGTGCCCGGGACTCTGTTCACATTAATGTCACTCTCGTTTGCTCGTTTCTTATTTGATGGCTTGCCTTGTCCATATTGTGTCTATGCCTCCACTGAAGCATAGGCTCTTTGATTGCATCCTCCCACTACTCACTTTTAGGGAACTACTTTTTTTTTAAGCACTCCACAAGAGTGCATGTGTTTTCCAGCTGCCTATCGTGTGGGTTCTCACCACATCCCCTGTTGCTCTCTCTCTCATATCCAAATGCTTCTCTCCCAGTCCCCCACCCTGTGCTTCTCTCTCTCTTATCCAAGTGTTTCTTTCCCCCCCGACCCTCCCTTCCGTGTTGCGCTCTTCCTCAGTCACAGCATCCTCTCCGAGTAGTACTTCCCCACCATCTGTGTGCTTCTTTCCCCTCGACTCCTCCGTAACTCGGCCCTCCATGCTTTACCCACAACACCCGCTTTACTGATTTAACTGGCGTACACCATCTTCGCTCAGTGGATAAAAAAGAAATGCAAATGGCACCTGCATCATTTCACTGGCACGTGCATGTGTTCTAACACATGCACGCAACAGTGAAATACGTTGGTGCTGTACAGCACCACCAAAAGCAACTGGTAAAGCTAACCAGTCCCAAAGGTGACACCTATCAGCTTTGCCAATGCTCGCTTTTCATCTGCTGCTAATCTTTTAATTTGGAGCCAGTCTACATGAGCACTATTCCAACACACACCTTAATATGTCGGCACTTCTATTCTTGTGTCCATCATTACTCATTCTCCTTCCAACTGAATTCACTTGGGTGGAACTTACCTAGAAGGAAATGCTTTAAGAACATAACAATTTCGCATTGGGTTATCCCAAGTTGTCATATCCGCACATTGCTGGTCCACAGATTACACTTCAGTAACTAAATATTCAAATCTGCGTGTACGCTGTGTCAAGTAATTATATCATACAAACAACTTGTGGAGAGAATAAGAATATTAATATCCTGTTCTCAAATGGTACTGTATACTGCACTTCTGCTTTCTCCAGGTTAACATTTTGAAGCATTAATGAATGAACCCATACAGCGCTTAATATAGCTGTAACCAACTTTCAGCTCCAGCAGACCAAGAACATAGCCACCACCCTAGAGCCAGATAAACATGGACACACCAAAGACAGGTGCAATACAAACATTTTTATTTAGATCCTCTAAAAAGCTTGATACTAGCCAGGTGGGAAATATAGAGGCAAAACATTTCATAATCAATGTCCTTTTATTGCCCCCCAGCACTTTGAGACCCTTAGGGGTGATTAGTTCGTGGCTAGTGTGGACTCCAAACTTGGCATGGACATGCACCTTAAATTACAATTGCAGGAAAAGGGAAGCGGATACCAGAGGGTTTTCGTGTGTTTATTGGCCTGCAACTACAACCGCACCTGCTGACAGGTGCATGTGTCACAGAAAGCAATGCGTGTTTTTGGAAAAGAAAAGCATTTCATCGTTACCCGACCCACCTAACCGGGGTTATTTCCGTAAAAGAGTAACTCAATAACAGATGCCACTCCCAGTCTTCGGTAATATGAAGGCGACATCTGGCTCTCACGCGAACACCGGCAGTGAGGTATTTTTGTGGGCGGGCATCATTGCTCGGGTGTGTAAGGCTTCCACATCTGTCTCTTTGAAAGCCAGATTGTTCGAGGTTCATTTACTACAATATCTAAACGTGTATTACTCCGGTCCTCTTTTATACACCACATAATATAAACTGAATTATTTTGCGGCACTTGGGCCTTCATGGTTCCTCAGTGGAACCCATTTTAACAACCTTGGAGTAACGAGCTATTGAGCTGAACTATCCAAGGATTCAAATAAGGCCTTCTGGGTTAGCAGCTGATGTGTTAGAAAATACCACATTTTACTTTGATTGTAACTTTGGACCTACGGTTTGCAGAGGATATCTGTAACAAACTAATCTAAATGGTATGTTCCACAGGAAGCAAATATGGGACCTGCGTGTCACGTGCAATGCTTTTCAGCAAGCAACTTCCCCTTCTAAGCAAGCTCGTGACCGCAGATTACTGGCAAATCTCCCTAGAAAATGCACCCGAGACATCTTGCAAGTATATGCTCTAAACAAACCCCTGGTCTATTTTAAACAAAAGTGTATTGTACCCAATTAAGTCCGCCAGAAATACTCGATTAGCTTTCTCCTCGTCGCCATTTTCTTTGGTACTGGAGTTTGCAACAAACGGGATAGGAAACCCTACACACTGGGAAATGAAACGCAGCCTTCCCTTCACTCTTCTGCTACTCACGGCCCTGCTCCTCATCATACTCCGAGCTCTGTGAGCCAGACCCTTGTGACTCCATCACTTACCCATTCCCACAGTCTGTGGGTTCCTGGTAGAGCACGAGCACCATTTTTCCATTTCCAGGAACGAGTCAACAGAACATTCCAGAGTGCAGTGTTCGCAGGCACGAGAGAAATGCTCAGTGATAAACTATGCCGTTAGTCCCTTGAGAAAAATGGCAGAAAACGTTGGAGAAGGTGGCCCCAGGAAAAAATAATCCAAGCCTACACACATAACTACAACTCTCGGTTCGGGTCTCCTGACTGGTCAAACCTTTCGGAATCCAAAATGAGAAACTAGACCTTTCCACAAAGAATACACCCATACCTTCCAGTAAAGTCAGCATACCCCCAGAACTCACTGAAAACAGAAAACAAGCGCGTAATAGACACCAAAAGGCCATGGGAGGAGCATTGCTCCTCCCATTGCCTATTGGTGTCTATTATGCGCACCAAGCGCGTAATAGACACCAATAGGCCATGGGCGGAGCAATGCGCCCGCCTTTGGCCAATTGCGTGCAGTCTTTTATAAAAAGACGCACGAAAAGGCCAATGGGGTAGCACAAAAGGAATCGCACACGCACGAGCGTGTGCGATTCCTAGGTCAGTGCTGAATCCCCGTTTTTCACCTACTAAATGTTTCGGCTGCACAGTGCAACGCTAGGCGCGAGACCTAAAAACCGTTCGCTGTAACTGCTGTAGATCCCTTTACATGTCTCACTCACCCTCAAATCATGTTTTTTGTCTGTTGCCATGCACCAATAACTACTTGTGGGACATACGCTGACTTTCAAAGCAGAAGACCTCGATTTTAATCCCAGCACCCCTACTTGCCTGAATTGTGTGATACCAGGCAAATTCTCTGCTTCCAATTCGATGTCTGCTAACTGTTATGAACACTGAGTGGCGGTTTAGTTTGCACTGACAAGAAGCATTAGTTCTAGTACAATTTAATATATTTTTTATGCAGCATTTGTATTCAAGATATTTACAAATAAAGATGTCCACAAAATCCAAAAGTATATGCCCTTTCCAAGCAGACTTGTCTTCACTTCAGTGGCGTAGCTTCCCTACTCCTCATGCCACCGCCACACCAACCCTTCTCACCTTTTCAACAAGAAACTGAAAACATTTTTCATTTGTCAGTGCAGTTAAATCCACAGATTAATTTGCCAGTGCAATGTACTCCTTGGTATTTACACCTGCCAAAAACCCTAAATTAAATAATATAAAACAATAAATATTAAAAAGCAAAATTCAAGCTTGGATAAAATATTCAAAGATAGAGTTTCTTTAAGATTAGTATAGACATCTGAGCCAAAGTCCCTAGATTTACGCGCTTTTAGATCACTTGTTTCAAGTCAGGTACAGGAAAGGGCAGAGATACCATGCAAATGGCAAATTGTGCACTATATAAATGGCAACAACGTCATTACTACAAATATAAACACGCATTGGCATAGCCGATAGGTCTCGCTTTTGGGACCTTATAAGTATTTAGTTATATAGCACAATATCCTTGGTGCAACAACATCAACTGTTGCATGGCTAAAAACTTATAAGGTCCCAAAGGCGAGACCTATTGGCTATGCCAATGCTTGTTATAAGGTTCTGTTGGACTTCAAAGGAGAGGGTTTCAGGTAAAGCACAAGAGGAAACTGTACATTGTGCTCAGCAACTCAGCGGAAACAAAAGGGAGGGTGGTAAACATGTCTAAACATCTCACCAAAAGAGACTGCCTCATACACTAAGACGTCCCTTAGGATGGAAGACGGCTAGTGTCTTTAAAGTGTATGTGGTCTGGGCATTAAATCTACCAGCCCTAGCTGACTTGTGTCAATGAACAAATTATTCAAAGTCTAAACACAACTTTCCCTTACTATCATTCTCAGAGGACGATGGTTTCCTTTTGGGTTCTGCTATGAAGAACTGTGGTCAGATTGACAGAGAAGAGGAGTTAAAAGTAAAGGAAAAAAATGCTATGATGCCGCTGCCACTGGCCATGTCATACCTCTTTTTTTCTTATGGCAGATGGAGGTGGACAATACAGGAGGGAGGCTGGGACTGAACGCACAACTGGAGGGAGGTAGAGTAAAAAAAGCACTAAGACGCATCCAGATTTTGTTTCTTCTTAAAGAAGGGGATATGTGGGTGGCACAGGCCACGTAGGGTGGGAGTGGAAGCGGGAAAGAAACATGGACAATGGGAGAGTGGTGGGTGGGAAATAGTACCTGAATCCGAATACAAGTAGTGGTCGGACACTAATTAAAATGAATCAATCTGTGCTTGGTCCGTGCTCCACACAGGGAATAGGAAGTGACGCCAGACCAGCGCTGAGCAATTAGGAATCAGCAAATAAGACTGACAAAGAAAGGCAACAAATGATAAGCAATGGGCGGGCTCCAAGCCCTTCACTGTAAGCAATTTCCCTTGCAGCAACAGTGCATGTGCGCTGTCAGGTGAGACCTCAAAACTGGCTACCTTACCCATTCACGCACATGATCTTGAAACTGCAGAGCTCTATCCATTGTAACAGAGGATTAGCTGTGTACAATAAGCAGTGACCTCCCCCTCTCCGAGTTGCTGCAAAGTACATTTGGGATATGTCTATATATGTAAATATAATATCAAACCTTAGTTCTCAATATGCATGCACACACTTCTCATGTAAGGTTTTTGGGACTAGAAACGGAGGTTAGAGGATAACAATGAGTTACATCTGCACACAACTAACGCTTTTTTAAGTGTAATTCATGTACTCTGAAGTCCTTATGTAATATTCTATTGTAAAGCGCTCTGACACCTTCGGGTAAAGTTTGCGCTATATAAAAAACGCATAAATAAATACATTTGCTCGCAGTGCTTTAACTTCTGGAGTGAAGTAAACCCGCGTCCTCAGCCGTCCATAACGCGGGTGGGGTTAACTAGCAGTGGAGTTCTCTTCTCATATTAAATGGGGGAGGTGTGGGGTCTTCAAAAATTTTATTATTTTTATTGACCTTCAAAGAACTCCGAGTGTCCAACAGTAAGTAGGGTCTCTTGCATTCAGCTGCCAAGGAGCTGAGCAGCTCTTTGGACACAAACAGAACCACTCTGTCAGCAACACGATATCAAATGAATAACAGGCCAACGCTACATACATCCCCTGCTTGCCATACCCTACAACCCTCTTCTCTCACCTGCAAACGCCACAGCAACAACCAGTGTTGGACGATCGTTGCTGCTGCCGAGGACGCAGAGCGAGGGCGGGATGTTCATAATGGAGAGAAGACTAAGGAAGCCTCCTTTACATAGCGGCCATATTTGAGAGGGACCTCGTCCAACTAACAAGCACAGAGCTTCCACGTTTTCCCACATTCTGAACTCAATGGTTAGCCAGTCTACTAGAGTCCGGTTAACTTTAACACAGTACAGACATTTGCTTAAGTATGCCTTTTCAAAGAATATACTACGTGCAAGGTAAATTGTTCAGTATTGCCGCATTCTCGTACATAAAATTACCACGTCTATTTTTTTGCTGTTTTACATGACTCATGGTCACATTTTTAGGCACAGGGTGGGGGGTAAAGCGATTTTTTCAGAACCACTGGATTTTGAGCCAATCCTAGCACTCCACTTCCAAAGTGGGCAGCTGTTATGTTCAAATAGCGTCGCATCCTCTGGGATATTAGTGTAATAAATAAGCCATACCAATTTAATGAACCAACCGTTTAAGCACAGCTGTTTTCTTCATTACCGCTGTCACTTTCACTTTGAAAGATTCTAGACACCCATTACTCGAACGAGTAAACGCTCTCTGTATAAAGAATCTTTACACTGCGTGGCGGCCATCTTAGTGTCAGGCGAAACACTTTGCAGCTTCTTTTGTCTGGGAAGGTCTTGAAGCCTGTTTCCATAGTACAAATTCCATTACACAAGCCAATACAAACCAAAGCTGCTTTAATGTACACTTGCTGCGAAAGCTTAGATATTAACCAAATTACAAATAACACGTAAAAACATCAAACTATAAGCCGTGCGCACTGCTGTGTTTTTATAGTTTTATATAGCGCAAACTCGACCCGATGAAATTTGAGCGATTCACATGAGCATCACTTACATCATTTTTGCTTTATTTTTTGAGGCAAAGAAAGATTAAGGAAGTAGTTCAGAATCAGATGTTGTTGATATGAAGTCGAGACTCGGACCTGCTTCCCCAACTACACAACTCTGACTTTAACGTTACATCCACTTCCGATGCTATGGTTGTAAAGTATAAGTCAACAAGGAATGCCAGGAATGCAGCTGGCATCCGGCCGCGCTGCTGCTCGCTCCCGAGCTCCCTAGGCCAGGGGAGTTAACGTTTAAGAGAGAAGGCGGGACATGCACCCGCCTTTGGCCAATTGCGGGCTTTCAATTTTTGAAAGCCACACGCAATGGCCAATCACTTCAGCTTTTCAGCAAACTCGTGCGTGTGGCTTTTTTTAGCAAAAGCACGAGTTTGCTGAAAAGCTGAAGTGATTCCAAGAGGTCATTTTCTAGAGCAGCGCATGCGCGCTGCGCTAGGCTCGACCTAATGAGGGAAGATGTTGAGGTGCTAGTTCTTGGTAAAACAAGTTGCTCTAACATAAGTATTTGCAGATCATAACTTGCACTCCCTGGAGGCCTCTCATGTTTTTGTTACCGTCTTCAAGGATAATGGACCTTGGAAAGATGAAAGGCTGAGTAGATAAGGCCGGGTACACAGGATTGTCATGCTGTTGCAATATTCCACTGTGCTACTAGACCTGCTTGTACTCTAAATAAATATAATGTGTACTCTAAAGAAAAAAACTGCAATTCCACATGAAACCTTTTAAAAACATCCTCTCACTATTGCAATACCCTTTTACAATTTGCTTGGGCTTCAGTTTTTCTAAAAGGCACACAACGGCTACACTACTGGGCCAGAGAGTTTTAACAACTCGAAAAGTCCTCCCCGGGCTGCACAGTTAGTGCAAATCCTGGTTTACTAACTCGAAAAGTTAACCTAGGGCTGCACTGCTAGTGTAAAGAATGTTTTACAAATTCAAAAATATTTCCAGTCCCAGATTTTTTTCAAAGCTTCTAGGAGGAAGAACCGCCTGAGTCCCCTTCAGAGCATTGGGAATGTTCACTTCGCTCACTAACTTGAATCTAAGGCATCGCCCACCACTTTCCAAGTTCACCAGCCACCACTGCTGGAATGGTGCCGATAGAGAGGCCAATCTAGGGAGATAATGTCTCTGGTGGCACATGGTTTGGCTGACACTATGAGGTCCCCAGGGTTTGTATTAAGGTTTGCTGAGTGAGGTAGGGGGAGTTGTTTAATGAATAAAGGACCCATGCAACCTGCATGGTGTGGTGTCCATTCTTCAGCGCAAGTGATTCTTTTGGGGCCAGATGCTTTCATTGGTTTTTGGCTGTATATAACTTCATAGTCTGGTGCCCCTCTGTGAAGGTCAGCACCCAATAAACAGGAAGGCCAGGTTTACTTCCAAGTAAGTTTATTGGAACAAGTATTGTATGTCTTTCAGTTACAGGAGCCAGGGCCAAACTGTTGTTGTGTGAAATCTGGTAACATAAGTTCTATGTTCCAGATTCCACCCAACCAGCCCGGCCAGTATTCAACACATTTACCTCTGTTAACAATGTAAATTTATTACAACCTTTACAACCATCTTTGCCACAATATAAACATGATGGTAAACATAACCATATACATTTACAAAAACATTTACAACAATCGTTGCTGCAATGAACCGATCCTGAGTCTAAGTACTACTCTATATGGTAGTCCTTGTACCACACTGGCTTGTGTCTACTTCTCACTTCCTTACCCCATGCACTTTTCTTCATCCTCTAGTCCAACCGTATCTACCCTGACAGGTGATCTCCCTCCTCCACTTATTGTTAACTCTCACTCCTCTTGATTCCTCATCAACTTCTGGCCATAACCATCGCGGAACTCTCACTACTTTGCTCATGTTCCACACATTGCCATCAGATAATTCTACCACTTGACTACCGACTCTAACTATCTTCATTGGCAACTAATATTTTTGACTCACCAGACTTCAGCACCCTTCCTTTTCTTACACGCACCCACTCATTCACCGTCAAAGGCTGCACATGATCATCATGGTGATCCAGTACCTCTTGCTTTTCCACTTTTATTTTAGCTTTATCACATAACTCCATCATCCACATTTGATTCAAGTGGCACACTCCCTTACTGCCTCTCATTTTTTCAAATGGTGACAGGTCTCCATCAATCCTGGGTGTGTTTCTATAACTCCATATCAACTCCTTAACAGCTTGCTGACAATTCTTTCCATTGACAATGGCCAGTTGTAACTCTTCCTTTAGTACTCTTATCCATCTCTCCACAATTCCGTTACTCTGGGGATAATACACGGATGAGCACTTATGCTCCATCCCATGACTCTCAAGGAATACCTTCATCTCATTGGATGTCAATTGTACACCATTGTCCGTAATCAACATTTTTGGAAATCCTTCTTTCTCAAAGATTTAATTTAAGAATTGAATAACATATCTCAAAGTAACCTGTGACGCAAACTTGACTTCTGGCCATTGCGACAATTGATCAATCAAGACTATGGCATATGTAGGATTCGTACTAATACACATTAGTTAGCAATATTGAGAGACACACATTCCCATACTCTCAACGGTCTAGAAACCGGTTCTCTTTCATATTTTACAACCTTTTGGGATTTGTCACTAATGGCAGATTCAACACAGGATCTCACACTTCTTTCGACACACCCATCAACAGCTGGCCACTAAAATTCTCCTCTAATTCTTCTTTTCATGCTGCTTTGTGCGCCATGTCCAATACAGTCTGTCTGAGACTCTCTGGCACAACTAGTTGCTCTCCACGCATAAGAATATTATCTTGTTCAGACAATTCTTGCGCCACAAAGAAGTAAGGTAACAGACATTCCTCTAAATCTTTTTTCCTTGGCCAAGATGATTTAATGTACGTCAATATCTTTTGAACATCTTCATCACTCTCACACCCAGCTGTCCATTGGTTTTCTTTAATGCATCCCTTGGATACCTCACATATTGACACTACTTTTTCTAACTCATTCTCCTCTATTTCAACATCATCCCCCGCTACCGGAAATCTTGATAAACAGTCTGCCAAAATGTTTTTTCACTCCTGGAATGTATTCAACTTTAAAATGAAAATCTTGTAATCTGTATTGCCATCTGGCAATCCTGGGTGTCGCCTTACTGCAACCTTTTGTGATGATCCGATCTAACTTTGAACATTGTACCATAGACATATTTTCTAAAGTAGTCAATTCCCCACCAACACGCATGAGTTTCTTTTTCCAATGTTGAATATTTGTCATCTGCACCCCTAAGCGGTCTTGATGCAAAGGCAATTGTAACTAACTTCCCTTTCTGACTTTGCATCAAAACTGCTCCAATACCAACATTACTGGCATCAGACACAATGACTGACTCACATGTGGTGTCAAAGGTTGCCAAAGCAGGGGCTGATGATATTCCTTCTTTTAACAATTTATACTCTTTTGTACAATTTTCATACCACACAAATGATTGGTTTTTCGTCATCAAATTCCTCATATGAACGTTTTTGTCTGAAAATAGTGGAATAAATTTGGCATAGTATTCAGCCAGCCCTAAAAATGATCTTAGCTGGTCTTTATTTTGAGGTTCTGGTGCTTCTTCTCTCGCTTTCACCAGATTGCGTTTGGACACATCTCCATTTTTGATAATATAGGACATTTTGTAATTCGTTAAATAGCTTATGCATGATCCTTTGAAATACAGAGGATGCCGATATGAGTCCAAATGGCATTCTCTTATATCTATAAGCTCCTTCTGATGTTATGTCTGGGTTAAATAAGACGACAAATCCCAGCATTCTAATAAAAAATGAATTGGCCTTGCTAGCATGGACCTGGGAATCTTGAATGTCATGTGAGTGGCAGTGAAAAAAAAGAGCATTACTCTGATCTCTCATACACAATACCATAACATTCCCCATTTAGGTCACACTGCAATGCATCTCTCTTTCAACTAAGTACTTCCTCAGACAAGAGAATTTTGAAAGCCATATGAAGATAAAAATAAAATTGAACTAACATACCTCAGTTTTAGTCCCCATGAACCATACAGAGACGCATGCACCTCAATAAGCCTACAGACTGCTAAATCAAAATGCCTTAGACTTGGGGAGAGAGTTTAAATGGGATCCATGTATAGCATATTCAGTTAATTGCCAAAGCAGCTTAGCACCCTCATCTGGGTATTCATAATTCAAGACTCTTATGTTAAAGGCAATGTGCAATGTACAGATATCAGCTATTACTTTCAAGTAACTCTCCACATTTTCTGTTTAAACACAGAATCCATCCTGTGTATCATGGTGCCTATTTAGAAGTAGATTTGATGTAATCTAGGACATGTAGGCTACCCCCAGAAGCACCAAACATTTGGCCCGCAGTGGCCCACCCGAATGTATTCTTGGACTATCCAGTTAAAAATTCCTGGAGTCAGTCCTGCTGGTACGGTTGCAAGCCGAGTGTGAAGCATTGGAGGGCCAAGGCCAAGACAACTAAACGGATAAACGTGTGGCAAAGGGGCCCTGTGGCACTCGTTAGATGTTCAAGGCGAGGGAATGAGCACCGCTGGCTACTTCTGTGGTCGGTGGCCAATAAATTGTGTGGTCTGTGCGTTGCAACATATGTGGCGTACATAGCTCTAGAAAAAGTTTGTTCCAAGGACTAACTCTAACTTCTTTTAAAGAGTCCAGGATATCATTTGTTGCAGAGTAAATGCATAGACAAAGGAAAAAGAGTTGTAAAGCAGGAGATCACTCTGCATAGGTCAATGGAGCACCACCATTTGATAATTGAGGTCCTCCCCCGTTGAAAAATAAAAACTATCTTCTGACAAATCCTTTCCAGTTTTGGGAGAGAAGTTATGAAACTGGCTTCTGGGCTCTGTTTTTTAGGACAAATCACCATCAGAAGTTCTTAACGTAGATGCAGGCCTGTTTTCTTTGTGCACTTCCCACTTGCTGTCCGATCTTGCTGAATTACTTAGTACCAGCAACCTCAATTAAAAACCTTAGACAAAATAGGTAGTTGGTTAATTGTAAATGGAAAAACTGGACTTGCTGTTTTTGTTGTGCAATAGTAAGCACAAAAAGTCACAGTTGGAATGCGTCAATTAAGGTCATTTGTAATCAAACTGGGCTCCATTCTAGTTCATTGTTCTTCACTCATCTGTGCTATTATAGATAGGGACTCGACCAGTTGGCCTGCGGTTACTTTTGTTCCTGTTAAGACTGAAAGTAGCCTGACAGTTCAGGCTGAGCTGTTTCTGTTTGTGCGAGACCAGATATGATTTTCATGCGGTTCGTCTCTGTCTATAATGGCACAGTGAGAAAAACAGTGATAGAGTGAAATGTGGCCCAGAGTAATTACCAATGGCTGAAGTTAATTGAAGCATTCTGTTCATCGCTCAGTCAGATGCCCTACGTGTGAGAGGTACTTTCGGACTTGGGTCCCATCACCCCAATGACTCAAACTGCACCTCACTGATGAGGCCTAACAACTGGTCTAGTGTTGCTTTTATTTCTGTTTATAGGGGTTGTAGCATAGGAGTTCAGGATGGACTTTCTGTAGGTGCAGAACCAAAGCTAATTTGAATAAGATTGTTGTAGGAAAGTGCCCCTTTTCGCATGGTTACCCCCCACTTTTTGCCTGACATCTGATGCAACCTGACTTGATGTGCCCTGGGTCCCTGCCAACCAGGTTCCCCGGGCCTGTGTTCTTTCCCAAAACTGTACCTTTGTACCCACAATTGGCACCTCCCTGACCACAGGTAAGCCCCTTGTAAAAGTTATCATGGGTACCAAGGGCACTGTGACCAGGGAAGGCCTCTGAGGACTGCAGCACCTATTGTGCCACCCTTAGAGGCCCTGTACCTTAACACCCACACACTGCTACTGCAGGTTGCATGTTTTGGTGCAGAGAAAAGTGAAGAGTCGACATGGCACACACCCCTGTGTCCTATGCCTGCAGCTCACTGCCTGTGGCCTAGGTAAGTCACCCCTGTAGCAGGCTGCACTAGCCCTCAGGTGAGGGCACAGTGGCATGAGTCCTGTGCCCCTACAGTGTCTGAGTCCAATCTTAGACACTGTAAGTGTAGTAAAGCCATAGAGAGTATATGGTCTGGGAGTTGGTCATTACAAACTCCACAGCTCCATAATGGCTTTACTAAAAACTGGGAAGTGTGGTAGCAAACTTCTCAGCACATTAAACCTCCACTGATGCCAGTGTAGGATTAAATGTAAAATGCACTCAGATGGCATTTAGAGATACCCTCTGAAAAAACGACCAGCCCTGGTGTGGTTCCTGAATGGCTGCCCACCATTTGCCACCACCAGACAGGTTTCTGGACCCCTGGGTAGAGAGCCTACACTCTCTGGATCCAGAAACAAAGCCCATCCTGGGCAGAGGTGTTGGGTCCATGAAGGGGAAGCTTCAAAGGCCTGCCACCTTTGGGAGCTTTCCCTGCCTTTTACTGCCTCCAGCAACTGGCTCCCACCGGTTCTGCCCCCCACTTTGGGTGGGAGAATTGGTGGGAAACCCAAGCTAGGAAGAGAGGTCTGCCCACCTTTGCCAACCCCACCCCTCAGGTGGGGGAGGCGAGGTGAAGCACACATCTCAGTCCCCTCCATCTTGGAGACGAGGGGACTCAGCCAATTAGGGAGAGGATCATGTCCCCTCCCACTGGAGGGTGGCATAATAGGGGGTGTACCGACCCCAAGGAAGGGGCCCATTGGTCCCGACCTGCACAACCCTTTAAACACCTCTAAATCTAGTATTTAGGGTCAACCCTGAACCTTGCCTCCTCAGATTCGAGGATAAGAAAGAATAAGGACTGAAGAGCCGTGCTGACCCAGGAAGGAGAAGTGGGCACCAGCTGCTATGACCCAACCCTACCGGCCTGTCCCGTCTACGACCTGCCCACAGCAAGAACCCCAGTGAGTCCAGCAGCCAGCCACGTCCCTAGAGCCCTGAGGACCTGCCCTGCAACCATCTTAGAGACTCTGTCTCCTGTGAGCACTGGATTTGCTCAAAGACTCACCCCAGAATCCGGATTCCGGCGACTCTGCAATTCCGCACCACTTTGCACCTGACGCCCACAGACCGAGTTTGAGTGGCCCAATATCACAAGGAGGTATCCCCAGTGATCCCAACCTGGGATCTGGCGATCTCCGACCTCCCTACAGCCTCTAGACGACGCCTGCAGCCTCAACCTTTGTAATCCCCCCGACTGTGACCAGAGCTGGTAAGAAGAACCAGACGCCAAAAGACACCCCTGCACCTGACGCCCCACGGCTTTGGGTGGCCCAACCGACGGTGTCCAGACATCTCCCAAGAACCCAACTTACCTCTCCAGCTGGTGGTCGCGTTCAGGAAGTCTCCCAGCCTGAGCCTGCAGCAACTTTTCCGAACCGAAGGTCTCCATTGAGAAGCAGAGGGTCCCCAACGTCTTCTGGGCACCCTGCACCCGGCCGCCCCAGTGCCGCTGGTGGTGTAGCTCCTGTGCTGGTTGTTGGCCCCTGCAGTGCTGGCCTTAACCCCAGGAGCTTTGCTCCCACACCCGAGTGGCCTGCTCGTAAACAGCCCCTAACCGAAGGTCCCCCTAGCCCCATTGGCTAACATTGGGCTCCTGCACTCTGCACCCGGCCGCCCCAGTGCCGCTGGTGGTGCAACTCGAGTGCCCATATAGACCTTGGGGAACCTTGGTCCGAACCCCCAAAACTCCCACTCGTAAGTCATGTACTCGAGGAGACGGCGTGAGGGTCTGGATAAAGCTTAAGAGATTTGAACGTGATTTGACGCATATACTGAAGAGGGAGCGTCATGATATTGGATCCTGCCTTTTAATTTTCCCCACGCCGGTGGTCCGTGTGGGTTGGAATTATCACCACATGATAATAAGTCTAATTGAAGACAGTGAAGCCTTGAAAAAGTCGCATGTGTATATAACTGAGGCGACGAAACGTGTTGGCTGTCGATCTGTCTCACAAAACTGCATATGAAGATTCCACCAACAAGAATAAAAGAATGAAGACACTACTATGATCTGTTTATATTTGTGTGCTGAACATACTATTGCTACTGCTGTCATTTTCTATGGAAATTTAATTTTCACGTGTGCTAGGGAGTTGAACTTACCTGAAAAACCGCTTACACTTTTTCTCCCATAGGAACCCATGTTATGAGATTTAGGGCCTAAAATGTTCTAAGTGTTGAACTGATGTTTGCATGGAGAAAATATCACTGAACTGCAAAGTCTAAAAAGTTTTACTTACAGTGTATTGTAAGATCCTTAGATGTGGTATCTATGAATACCACCCCAGTACTCAATGTCATCTAAAATTACTGTGTAATTCAAACTGCTTTTTAAAGTGATTCCAACCTGTAATAATTGCAAATCCATCCTCAATTGCATTTCTGTGTAAAGGGTTCCAATTGAAAGTATATTTTACCTACCTGTACCAAGTCCTGCTTGGTTCTAGAAAGGAAATACAAGTATAGCTTTTTTATACTTGCCCAATTGGTCTGGATTCTGTCTCTGAGTGTGTGTAATCAGTCCTTGAGTGGTTGAATACAATAAATGCTTAACACCCCCTCTGGATAAGCCTAACTGCTCGCCCACACTACCACAAAGAGAGCTGTTAGTACTTACCTAATTTAGCCTCTGCTATACCTCTGGGGACTCCCTGGACTCTGTGCACACTATACCTTACTTTGGTATAGTATTCACAGAGCCAGCTTCCTACAATTGTTCCTAATCTGGAGAGGCAAAATGAGCAAAACAAATCATGGAGAGAGGTACTTCTCAGAATATTTAACTGTGGTGAAGATAAATTCAAGTATCCCATCCATCACATTTTGCTTTTTTCCTCTCCTTTGATGTATATATCACTAATGTATAAGTATGGGTACTGGATAGAGTAAAACAAAGTCTCTCAATTGACAACCCGCTGAACAGTCCACAAAATCAGGTTAACAGCAGACAAATTTTATCTGCAAAGCTTGCTGCTTTATATCTTCCCAGGACCTCAGTGTGCCCATTGCTTTGTAGCAGGGATTGCAGGTTGATTGATGATTAGGGTGAGACTCTGGTATGCTGTCCTCCTGATGATAACTTGCTCCCAGCGAGGGATAATTGCCCTGATTTTAAGAAAAGAACAGAAAGATGAGTGCCAGGTTAGTTATTGCAAGGTTTCTTGTCATCTACTATAAAAGATAATGTTACAGAGAGTGCGACTAGCTGGGGCCTAATGAATCCGCAGACACTTGGAAGGAATGGTATGACATAGCACAGTGCACTCAGTTGCATCCTATTCTACATAGTTGAGAATGTTGTTTCTATAAAATGTATGTTTTTTGTTGTTCTCATTCACCTCCAGGTATTTCTCAAGAGATCTTTTCCTGAAACTGCCCTTATCTCTGATCTCTGTCTGGAAAAACTCCTTCCTGGATTGGCACCGATTCCCTGATGTACCATGGCCTTTCAGCCAGGTATCAAAGAGCCATGGTGGCTATTAGGCGTACTCACGGGATGACTCATCTACGGCACTAAGGATGGTGAGTTGGGAGAGGAAAGACTTCTCCTCTCCCAAGAAAAAGGAGTATAGAGAAACCATCAAGGTATATAAGACTGAGATTAGAAAGGCTCAAGCCCATTACTTTGAAGAGAAAATTTCCCTGGCGGCAAACTCCCCGCGAAACGTTTCGCATTGCTAAAAAACTTTTAAAAGCCCCCGCCCCCCCTGCTACTCCCGAAGCAACCCTCCATCGTTGCAATGAGCTTGCAGAGTTTTTTTTCAATAAAATTCAAACCATTTGCAGCACCTTTCCCATGATTGATTCTGACACAGACCTGTCTCGTGAGGATTTTACTGTTCAGAGCCATGATCATGTGTTAGAAGTATTTCCTCCATTAAACGAGGAAAAGTTCCATCCCATCTCTGCACTTGTCAGGAGTGGTTCACCCACCGACCCGGCCCCCCCTAAAATTTTGAAGTCAGCGGTGGATTCAGTTGGCCCTGTTATGCTGGACCTGATCAACTCCTCGCTCTTTTTTGGGGTGGTGCCCCCCTCGTGGAAGAACGCAATGGTTAAAACTCTATTGAAAAAGCCATGCTTAGATCCCAGTTGTCTCAGCAACTTTCGGCCCATCTCCCTTCTTCCATGGGTCAGTAAAGTTGCAGAAAAATACGTTAACTCGGTGCTCTCTAGGCATTTGGAGGATGGCAACCTCCTCCACTCGTCTCAAACGGGCTTCCGCCCACGCCAAGGAACTGAGACTGCGTTGTTAGCTGTCGTCGAAGAAACTAGAAAGATTCTCGACGCGGGAGGATCGGTGGCCATGATACTTTTAGATCTCAGCGCGGCCTTTGATACGGTGAACCACCGCATCTTGATCCAACGACTCCACAAACTGGGTGTGTCCGGAGCTGCCCTGAAATGATTGAGCTCCTTTTTAGAGGATAGATCCTTTCAAATCTTTGAGGGCGAAGCCATCTCAAACCCCCGGCCCCTCCATTGTAGAGTACCGCAGGGCTCGTCCTTGAGCCCCTCCCTTTTTAATGCTTATATGGTCCCCTTAGCCGACAGTGTCCTCCCCTTCGGAGTGCAAATCGTCACTTATGCTGACGATACTCAACTGGTGATCTCACTGAACCATGCAGATAGAGCCTCTTCCCGTCTGTTGCCCTGCCTCGAAGAAGTCACCAGATGGATGACACTGTCTCATCTTAAATTGAATGGCGACAAAACGGAGCTCATGCTCCTGGGCAATAATTCCCCCACTGAAATAGATTCCATCTGGCCAGCATGTATGGGCCCAAAGCCCATCCCAAAAAAGGAAATAAAGAGCCTAGGCTTCTGGCTAGATGATGAGCTCAGTTTTAAAACACAAGCCAGAACAGTTGTTGCCACCTGCTTTGGCATGTTAAGATTACTTCGCAAGGTGCTACCGTTTCTCCCTTTTCAAGCAAAAAAATTGATGGTTCAGGCCCTTGTACTGTCTCGACTGGACCATGGAAATGCCCTATACCTGGCTGCTCCTAGCTCGGTCCTGGCGAAACTCCAAGTCGTACAGAATTGTGCCGCCAGGATCCTTGTAGGGCTCTCAGGCCATCAATCGGCCAGACCCGCCTTAAAGGCCCTCCATTGGCTCCCGATCAGGGAAAGGGTCCACTTCAAAGCCCTGTGCATTTCCCACAAGGTGCTGAGAGGGAAGGGACCAGCCATTATTTCTTCTCTGGTCCATCCTTACCGAGCTAACAGGCGGCTTCGTTCGGATGACCTCCACTTAGTCTCAGTTCCTAGAATCCGGAGGGCCAGAAGTGGTGGCCGACTGTTTTCATATAATGTGGCTAAACTCTGGAACGCCCTCCCATTGCAGCTTCGTAGGGAACCCAGTCATAATATTTTTAGGAAGGGTCTGAAGACCTGGATTTTTTCCATCTAACCCTGTTGCAGTTCAATTTAGTGCCCGTCAGCGCTGGGATGCCTCCGGGTAACCACGCGCTTTAGAAATGCTACCTCATTCATTCACTGGTAGGCTAACCCCAGCCCCTCCAGATCTTATCAATCTAGCCAATTAATTAGTGGCATCCAAAACATTTGTCTTCTGCTTTCCACATCTTTTGTATCTAAATTCAAGTTGTAGATAAGCGACCCCTTCCAGTCTGTGTATAAGGGTGGGAGAATGTATGTTTTTGAAGGGGCGTCCAGTTGGCAGGCGAGCTTCCTCCTTGTTTGAATGATACCAGTAAACCTTCTTACCTCCATCGTCTCTTGCTGTTTTGCGGGGGAACATTTCTTTGCCAACAAGCAGAACCTTCCAAGAAGGAGAGCACTCATGTTCCAGGGGTCAGCAGCTCTAGTATCATGCTTCTGTTTTGGAGTCTTCTCTTATTCCGCTAAGTGTGGTGTGTCGAGGGCAAGGCAGGTGGCCGACGCCACACTCTACATCTGCCATAGTATGGCAAAAATTACCTGCAAGTACTGTTTTTCTGATAAACTTGTACTGTGGGGGCTGACACATGCACTGTTGGGTTCACGCAACCTGACTGGAGTGTGTGAAATCATTGCGCTACCCCACGTGATTGGCCGTGTTGCCTACATACCCAACACCATCCTTCAATCGGTATCAAGCATTATCAAGATAGTAACATCACTCAACCAAGCCCAATCCAACCGTTGCCTAGCAACATTACAAGTTTTCACACCCCTGTATCTCTGAGCACGTTTGGAAATTAATGCGCTGAAGCACAAACACTTGTTCTACACAGAGGAAAAACAGAAAACAAAGAGACTACGGAATTTTTATTTGTGGAATTATTAATTTGCAGCCTTATTTGGCAGAGGTACAATCAGTTACTTTCATATGTTCATCTACATGGCAGGTATAATGGCATCATTACAGTTTTGCAACTCTCCAGGAGAGCCTATAATTAAATGGGAGGACTAGAAAAAGGCTTTGAAGCATATGTAGAAGCTTTCAGAGGAGACATTCACAGCTGCTCACAAACTGGCAATGCTTAAATATTGTATAGGGGTTGCAGGTCAACATATTCTCAAACATCTTCTACCTGTTCTTGAAGTCAACGATAAAGAAGTGGACCGCGATGATTACGAGGTGGTTATGAAGAAAGTAGACTTGAACTACAGAAGAAAGAAAAATGAAGTGGTGGAAAAATGTACGTTTCTCAAGAAATAACTTTGTGGGGGCTTTGCGAGTGTTAGCATCTACTTACAGATATAAAAGTTTCCTTGATGACATGTTATGTGATCAATTGGTGCACAAAGTGACCAGCAAAAAAACAAACACAGAAGATCTAACGTTGTAGAAAGCAATCAACATTGTGAAGAGAGTGGAGAACCGAGATGAAATATTGAGGGTGATGGCATCTGACGATGTGGTTAAGGTTGCAACAGTAAATGGAACAGTACAAGGAACTGTCTCTAGAGCGGTGAATGGAGGGACAAAGGAAATATTTACTAGCCACAACAAATACTTAGCATCAGTGGCAAGATGACCCATCAATGTGTTAACTGTCCTGTGATAGGTCAGACTTGTAGACCTATGTCAGTAAGCCTGTAGTTTTGTGGGGATATGTTGTGGGATCAATACATTTTCCAGATATTAGCATAACATCAAAGGAGTATATAACTAAGGAAGGTTCTTCTTTGCTGGGATGGCCACAACAAAAGGGTTTGTTCATCTGGTTTGATCTTAACCATCTGGATCAAGTTTTGGGAGCACATATCACAATGAATATGTTAAATTGTGATGGTTTGGAGGAAAAGTTTCAAATGTTTTCAAAAGGAAGTTGGGGTTGCTTAAAGGCTTTATGCATAAGATAGTATTGAAGGAAGGTTCAGCACTCAAAGCTCATAAAGCAAGGTGTGTACCTTTGGTGATAAGGGAACTCTTGTGTAGGAATTTACAGGAGTTGGGTGAGGAAGGTGTCATCAAGGAAACTGAGGCATCTGAATGGTTAACTCCTGTGGTGTTAGCCAAGAAAGCAAACCGTGAATTATGTTTGTGCATGGACCTTTGTGACCTGAATAGAGCTATTTGGGAAGACAGGCATCCCCTGCCAAACATTAGTGATATGTTGACAACAATCAAGGCAGCTAGGATCTTTTCTACCTTGGATTTGTCATCAGCATATCATCAGATTTCTTTGCATTCTGATTCTAGACCACTCACATGTTTCATCATCCAAGAAGATGCATACAGGTTCATGCGCATGCTTTTTAGGTCGAGCCTCGAGTAGCGCGCAAGCTCTGCTCTGCGAGACTTTATGTAAGGGGCTTTTCAAAGCTTACCACACGCTCGTGCACAATGGCCTTTTCCCTGTGGTTACCCGCACGTTTCAGGCACGATGCACGAGCGTGTGGTCAGCTCAGCACGTTGCCGCGCTCACTCGCCCCCGCTCCTCTCTGATCCGGCATGGGTCAGCAGCCTTCTAACCACGTTCTCGTGTAGCAACCATCCCTTCCCCTCTGCATTGAAGACGTTCTCCTGACTGAGTTTCTGTTTTCCCGGCATTTACTATGCTACGCCACAGTTACAGTGCTGTTTCCACATCTTCTGTCTGGAAGGCGCTCTTTCTTTTCCCTGTCTCGCTGGTCACCTCCTTCCTCCCGTCCGCCAGGTTTGCCGCCAGCCACTCGCAGCCTGTGTTCCGGGTCCCTCCCTCCGCAGCACCGCCTGAAGCCCCCGGCGCCCCTCTCCCTCCCTGCCCGGCCCTTCGCTGCCTCTTGCTGCTCCCCGCGCCGCTACTGGGCCGCCTGCCCCTGCGCTCCTGCTGCCTCTTGCCACTGCGGGGAGCAGCCCCCGCCATGCCCGGCCCCGCCGCCGGGAGCAGGGCCCAGGTCTACGCCGAGGTGAACAGCCTGAGGAGCCGCGACTACTGGGATTACGAGGCGCACGTTCCGAGCTGGGGGTGAGATTCCAGCCCACATAGGCCCTCCGCGGCCATGGATATTGCTCTGTGTTATCGGCGGTTTATAGTGGCCGCTTCTCCCATTAGCTACTGTCAGTACTTGACGCATGTCGAATAACTAGAGATGTTTAAGCAAGTCGGGACGCCGAATATCTCAAAATGGTCCCATAGTAGGTCAGGGTGCAGCGATGGTTTTTGAGAGGACGTTGTATCGTGCTATCAATACGATTCTGCCATCTGTTGAGGTTTTGCACAGGGAAAAGGATTTTTTTTTGATCGGGTTGCTTTGTTTGCCTAATGAGGGGGCAATATTTAGATCCCAAGCTCCTCCCAAGACTCCTGTCACCCACATCCCCAGGTAATGAAAGTGATCTCCGGTTACCTTAAGTGGGAAACAAGCAAAGTCTCCTTTCTTTGCAAGAGACAATGGGACGGATTCACAAAGGTAGATTTGGTCGTGAACACAAGTTTATGAACAAAACCATCTTACTTGACAGGAATTCACAAACAGACTCCTGGCAGTTCTTAGCACAACAGCTTTACATAATATATATGTATTCATCCACCGTATATTCACTTCGCATTTTCTCTCACTGACGTACTCTTTCCATCACTGCTGTTATTCAGTGCTTCCATCATCCACTCGCTCACAGTGACACTAGCTCTCTGGTACGCACATTCACTCTTGTACAGTCACTTATCATTCATTCTGGTACTTATTTACTTCTGCTCACTACTTCATGTATGTGCTCATTCACTGCTGCATGCACTTACACATTCTCTCACTGTTGCACTAGCTGACTGAGATGCTCACTTTATGCTGCCCTCATTCACTTCCATACTCCTACCTATTTATTCCTGTACTAGCTCGTTCCCTTCTGCTCTCATTCACCCCCACACGGTCACACATTCACTCCACCTCACCTATTAATTGCTGTACGCATTCTTTACACACCATACACCTGTCATTTCCTTCCACAATCATTCACCCTGTGCACTCATGCTTTCCCTGCTGCACTCATTAACGCCTGCACACTCATTAATCCCTGCATTTATTCACTCATGCAGACTAGCACATTCGTCCCGGTACTTACTCAGTGTTTCATTCACTTCTGCATGGCTCTTGGGGATGCCTTATGTCCTGTCGCCCTGGGTGCAGCCCACCATGGCTTTTCCAATTCCTGCCTGCCCTACAACAACTTCTTCCTTTTCATGAAACCAAAAGGTGCCCTTGCCCCCGCCATCCTAGGCAGAAGGAAACATTTACTTTATATTTGCCAAGCAGACCTAGAGAGGAGCACCCATCTGCTCCAAGGCCCTGACTTTCCTCCTCGCTGCTCCACTTTCAAGCCTTTCATTCTTGCCACTGCTTTTGTTTCTCCTGCCTCATTCTCACCCTTCACGCATTTTGGTCTTTTCTCGTTAATTTCTCTTTCCTTCCTCATTTCTTTTTCATTCTGTCCTTTCTCCAGCTTTCTTCATCTTTCCTTAATTCCTCATTCAGTCACATCTCCCATTTCCTTCCTTCTTTGGCTTTGTTTTCAATCTTTTCTGGCACTTTTCTTGTTTCAGTTGCCATTCCATCCTTTTCCCCCTTATTTCTATATTTTACTACTAAACAGGGACTCACAAATGGAGTTATCTTGCAGGCTCTAGGGGTATGATATGAATGGTGCAGCAGGTGCAGTGGCACTGGGCCCAAAAGATATCAGAACTCCTCTAAACACATAATATTGCTATACATCAATGAATTCTATTATTTCCCTCTTTCATTTAATTTTTCAAAATGTTGCTATTAGTTACCCTCACTATACTACTAGTAACAGCACAATATATTGCCTTTTTGTACATAAACAAGTCATAACACTTTAACAAACTTTCTGTAACTTATATTGTACAACTACTCAGCAAGCTACAACTTACAACAACAAGCATTGGCATAGCCAATAGGTCTCGCCTTTGGGACCTTATAAGTGTTTAACCATGCAACAGTTAATGTTGTTGCACCAAGGATATTGTGCTGCATAACTAAATAATTATAAGGTCCCAAAAGCGAGACCTATTGGCTATGCCAATGCTTGTTGGGCTAGCATCAGCCTCAGCTGTTTTTTTCAAAGGGCAATGCATCACCTTTTCTGGGGTATGTCCAAAGTGACTTATTTACAGGATGGCATTCTGGTTTGTGGAGAGAGCAAAGAGATCCACAACAAGGTTTCAGAAACTGTGTTAAACATTTTGCAAAAGAGTGGATTGACTTTCAGATTAGACAAATGCAAGATTGGCAGTTAGGGAATGAATAGCTAGAGCAATGGTTAGATGAAAACGGGATGTCACTCAAAATAAAGCTGTCAAGTCAATTGAGGTAGATCCATCCCCTCTTTTGTAAAGGTCAACTTCAGTAATTTCTAGGCCTGACAGAGTTTTTCTCATGTTTAATCCCATTGTTTGCAAACAAGACAAAAACATGCATACATTGATACTGAAAAATGCCAAATTTCAGTGGTGCACTAAAGATGAAATTGAATCTGTTCAACTAAAGAAGGAAATTGCCACTGCTCCAGCATTGAAACCATTTGATATACATGAAAAGAACATTGTTACCTCTGATGCCAGTAACATAGACATAGGAGCTTTGCTAATGCAGTACAGAGATCGAAAAGACGTCTCCATAGCATATGCATCTAGGCCTTTAAGAGATGCTGAAGTAACTTACTACACCAGTGAGAGAAGTGCGGGCATGTTGATGGGGATTGAACCACTGCAGGAGGGTTATCTGGGGCACTGAATTCAAAATACGAACAGACCATTGTCAACTGGTGGATGTTTTCACCACTTAGAGGACGAGTAGAACATCTGCCAGAATTTCAAGTTGGGTGTTGAGAATGATGGAGTTCAATTACAGAATGGAATATGTGCCAGGCAAGAAGAATATCTTGGCTGATTGCTTATCAAGGTTGCCCATAAAGGAGGATAGTGACTGTGAAGTGTATGGGGATGATTTGGTAGCGGCCAGTGTCTACGAGGCCACTGCTGGACGTATATCTCATGATGAATGCATGCAAGCAGTGAAGAAGTATGTTGTTTTGCAAGAATCCAAACAATGTTTCCACTGAATGGCCAAGAAAGGGTGCAGTTTCTTATTTTGCTGAATCCTATCAATTATGGAGTTGACAGCAGTAGGTGAGGTGATATTGAGGGGTGAGCTTTTGGTTGTCCCAAAGGCTTTGAGAAATTGTATTTTAAATCTGTCACATGAGGATCACATTAGCAAGAATGCCACTAAATGCAGAACCAGAGCATAATATTGGTGGCCTTGATCATGATATGGAGAGGAGTATAGGAGATTGCTTACCGTGTGCCTGGAGTGACAGGTCTCAAAAAACGGTGGACTATCCACCGGTAGAAAGCAATAAAATGGATGCGCCGAGGAAAAAACTTGGTTTGGACATATCAGGGCCATACAATGTGTTATGTACTTGTCCTAAGTAGGCTGTGGTAAAGATAGATTACCATTCAAGATGGCCAGAGGTTAAGTTCACCAACCATGTAGCTACAAATTATGTAATCAAGTTTCTTGAGGAGTTGTGGGAGAGCAAAGGTATTACAGAAG
This sequence comes from Calotriton arnoldi, assembly GCA_963921515.1. NCBI lineage: Eukaryota > Metazoa > Chordata > Amphibia > Caudata > Salamandridae > Calotriton > Calotriton arnoldi. Next base: position 2,385,234 of record CAWUFW010000130.1, read on the forward strand.
TCACTGTGACAGAAAATGGGGTAACATAACATAACGTGTATTTGTAAAGCGCACGTTCACCCGGAGGCATCTTGGCGCTGAATAACAGATGTTCTGAGGGATTAATGAAGATGATTGGTGTTGAGTTTGTTAGATCATCAGGGGAATGGACTAGTTGAGAGATGGAACAGGAGTTTAAAGAAAGGTTTACAGTTGCCTTCGTGTCATGAAAATCGGTGGAGGTAAGCTGTTGGAAAATTGCTATGGGAATACCGAAAGACACTCCAGAGTGTCACTGGTAGAATACCCTTTGAGTTCATGAGAGGTAGAAAACCAAGACTGTTGTTATCCAACGGCGTGGAGAAGATTAGGTTGTGGGGTAAAATTAGTGAGGATCTGAGAGTACCAGAATGGAGAACCTTTGTGCGGGTGATTGTCCAAATTCTCCAAACCACTACAAGTAAAGAAGGGTAACCCATACACTGTCTCTTTGAGTGATGGAAATGTGTGAAATCATAAAAAGTGGTTAAAATTCTGATTTGTCTCACAGAGGCCGAAAGAGGCCAATCAGGTTTGCAATCTATGTGGTGATGATTCCAAGTTCTCAGCCATAATGGCAGAAATGCATCAGTCGAGCTCCCAGGTGGCTGGATGAGTATACAAAGTAATTGTAAAGCTGTTGTTAACACAATAATTGTTTCACATTGTTTCCTATAAGTCCTATTGTTCATGAACAGCTAATAGTGACTCAACATTGTTATTATGTTATGTGAAACTAATTAGAAAAATGTGTTTTTGGTGTTATTGTTAAGCCGGAAGATTTATTGCATCACATTCTACATAGTTGAGAATGTTGTTTAATCATTCTCGTTCTATAGAATGTATGTTTTTGAAGGGTCTGTCCAGTTGACTGGTGAGCTCCCCCTTTGTTTGAATGATAACAATACATCTTCCTACCTCCATCGTCTCGTTGTTTTGTGGAGGAACTTTTCACACACCTTTGGTTAAGAGAACACAGGATTTAGGTCAGACCAAATGAAGAAAGTATGCATGGAACAAGCTCACGAGTTAATATAGCCACCTGTGAGGAGGAAAAGTTTAGTGCAACAGTGCTGTAAATTATGTTCGAGCCTATCATGTTGGCCCAAGTACTGGGTTCTCATCTTTTCCAATAGTTTGGCCATATTAGTTGCCAAAGTATAGGCAAGTGTAGAAAAGTTAGTGTCTCTGAGATATGAACTGTATCCCAGAAAGGTTGTGTAATCTAAGGCTATCAGCAGTTGCTGAATACACTGAAATATGTAAGGGATGAGAAGTTCAAATTGGTCCCCAGTTTACAAAGAAGGTATAGCCAGTGTCTACCAGGGGTGGGGGGTAGAGTGGTTCAAATGTTGTAGAAGCCCCAGTGAATCAGTGAGTAATGTTTCAGTGTGTGCTGGCAGCTATTCAGGAGACAGAAAACTGAGATGCATAATAGAAGCAAGGAGGTACCATCCTGCAGGGGTCGGAGACTGAACATGGTCATAAACACTGGGGCCTCATTTATGAGGTGTTGACGTAGAGCAGCGCCGCAAGGAATCTTGCAGCGCTGCCCTACATCAAAACAAAAGTTCAGGAATGCGCCGGATCTATGTGATATGGCGCATTCCTGTCCTTTTCCCCAGCGCCGGCGCACAATGGGCTGCCATGCGCCAATGCAGGCACCCTTGCACCATGGTGCAAGGGTGCCTGCGTTGTGGGGCTGATTGATTTTGTGCAGGAAGGGACACCTTCCTGCACAAAATCAATCACAAGAGGCGATTTCCTTTTTCTATTAGTGCTGCAGAATGCGGCACACATAGAAAAAAGAAAGCACGAGGAGAAATAAAAACATTTCTCCTCGTTGGGCCTCCTTAAGGCCAGCCCTGGGGTGGCGTTAGGTTCTGACGTATTCCCAGGTTTACAATTTCTCGTAAATCTGGGAATGTGTCAGGTTCCATGGGTGTTGCGTGGGAACACCCACAGCAACACCCATGGAACGCCCCTTTCATGCAGTTTTCTGCGTGAAAGGGGCACATATTTATAAGGCCATGAAAAGCCACGTAAAGTTATAAATATGCCATGGCATATTGCACCTCAGGAAGGTAAAAAAAGGTGGCTTTCCGGCTGCGCAAAAGTGCCGGTAGGGTCTCATAAGTGAGGCCTGGAGTGTCAGAGCAAATGACGTGCTGAAGCTGTTCCATCCAAGAATGGCCATTGGAGTCTGATGTTAGTGTCAGGGACTAGGTAACAACTTGGAAGATCTCTGAGAAAGACTGTGAATGTCACCTACCATAACTGAGTTATTTGGTTGTAGGATCATCTCTGACCCATTCCTGGCGGTAGGGGGAAGCAGTAATCTTCAGCAGTAGGCATTTGCTGAGAAGTTGCATGGCAGCGAGTGCTGATGGCACACAACTCAGCGGGCATCAGAAACTGGTAATGAGAGGTCATGGGTGAATGGAAAAGTGCACCTTCGTTCCAGATGTACTTCCACGGGCACGACTAAGGTAATTTGGATTGCTGTAGATGATGGACACTAGTTAAGCCTTATAGACACAGCAGAAGAAGCTCCCTTTGGATATTCACTTCAGGTGCACCAGTAGAAGTAAGAGTACCCTTAAAAGGTGGGTCTGCATATAAGTTCCTCTCTTTAGGGACAGCTGTCATCAGAATTATTCAGGACAAGGGAAAAGCAGACGTTTCAATCCATTTCGGGTTTGAGCATGACAAACCTTCGCTCCATCCTACTTTCCAGAAGATTTCTTTTAGATCAGCAAGCTGTATCACTACATGGGCCCTAACTGCGAGTGGTCTGGATATTCCCCAACCACAGAGTTACAGATACAGTAGGCATCAGTGACTCTTGAGAAAATATAGGCCCTTAGAAATAAGGAATTACCAGGGGCTTCAGTAATTCTGTGTCTGATTCCCCTGTAATTCTTCATTTCCCCCCAGATTTTCACACAGAGATTTCAACTGCTTTCAGTTCTGTGGAAACACTCCAGGTCCCATAATTCTGATTGGCTGATTATTACTGTTATTGACCCCTTTGGAAGTAAGAGGCCACTTGTAATGAGGGCCAAAGTTTGTTGATCTTCCTCTGTTCTGGAAGAACATCTGGCCCAAGAGTCTAATTCGGATCAAAAAAGTAGTTCCTTCATCTCTGTTCATCTACACCTCTCAGTGAAGCCCACCATCTTCCAGGCCCTCCATGACTCTTGAACTGTAGCCCAGCCAAGTCGCTCTTCTGCAGATGAAGTTTGGAGTGGTACTGGAATGCATGCTTCCTTCTTCCGTATAGTTATGACTAATGGAATTATGTGTGGCAGTGGTGTTTTCCGAATTATCGTGGATTTACCGGGTTTGCCACATAATCTACAAACTGTTTGCTTAATTTTCAAATTGCCACAAAGTTTCTAGCTCCAACCTATTGATCCAGCGCTAACAATAAAAATTATTCTCCTATATGCTTCGGTCATCCAGGTGCAACTATTCCTCCAACACACAAACTATATCCATATGACGGTGGGGCCCATAACACCGCACATACATTTACTTACTCATTTATTCCCTGGATTTCCTCCGTCCTTAACCTAGGAGAAAAACGATTCGCTGGAAGGAGACGGGATACCTCTTTAACATGACATAATGTTTCTCATTTGCTTTTAAGGTATTCCGCTCATTGGTCAATGGACCAACTAGTAGGAATCAGTTGATGGTGATTAAGACCAGCTGAATCACAATATACTCTTTATCAATTTACCTTAATCATTGAGCTAAAGAATCACTGAGTCATTTGTTTAAAGAATAATAAAGTTTATATAAAGTTTTGATGCAAGAAATGAGGTTAAGCTTATTATTCAGATTATTACATTTATCATCAATATAAGAATAAATTGAAATTGCAATGCATATCTATTAGACGGAAAAATAAGGTTAACATAGTAAGAACACTAAAGATCAATCTATCTGTCTTGGAAAAATCTAATAGTTCTAAATGAAAAATCTATCAGGAAAAATTCTCCTAAAACCAGCATCGTATACTCAACTGGAAAATAAAAATAGCAGCAGCAGCATCAGCTCGTCAGCATCAGCAACCGCAACTTCACCCATCTACAGCATCTAACTTTTCCAGCATCTGCTCTCCAGCAACTAACCCCTCCCACCAAGAGTAGGTCTTCTTATACCCTAATTCTAGCTTACTGAATAAAATGTTACATCTTCATGGCGTGATTCTTTCTCATTGGTCCACTCAGGCCCATATACATTTTAATCAAACTTCCTGGTCTTAACCAGTTCCTTGTGGAATGTCCATGCTTGCATCGTTTCCCACAGTTCATGACATTGCTCATCCGCTTCGATCAGTCCAATTTGTATCTTTTTCTGCTACTTTTTAGATTTAACAGTTCCGTCCATTTATTCAGTTTGACTTCTCACGCTTCTTGCTGATCATCTTGGCACACATCTGCTCAGAAAGGTCACAATAGCCTTGACCATACTTCCATCTTAGCCTCTCAGCACAAGCACGTGATCATCCTTTCCCCCAGCCTCTCTCCTTTACCACATGGTTTCCTGCTCATGCGTACTCTAGCAAATGGTGGCCATTTTATATCGCTGCTCGACAGGCCTAAGCGCACTATTTTCAAAGATAAACAAAATATTGTTAAAACAAAGAAATATAAACCCTTTCGTTTCCCTCCCGTCTTTCTACGTACCCCAATTAGGTATTACCTAGCAAAAAGCAATATATAAAGCCGTCCCTTACTTACCATCGCTTTATTTCGCAACCACACGTTTTATTTAAAAAGCACAGATCATGCGTTTATTATTTAATTAGTACGCAAGTATTATGTTATGTTAGACACGTAAACAATTATAAGTTGATTATTTTGCACACGGAATAGCGTGTTACCTTTAACCCTTCACATGTAACATACATTGTTGGTTATTTACTTAAACGAACATGTTTATTAATTATTTTACGAAAATTATTAGGAGGTTAAAATTTTTTCATTTACCCTGCTCCATCACTATCAAAAGATACTAAAAATGCAACACCTGGTGCTGCTCAGTGGCAGACCATTTGCAGAGGATAACGAGTCTCTTTTCAGGTGCACAGAGGAGGTGAAACATTTTCTCATATAGTATTATTTTGTGTTAAAATGGCAAAATAGCAAAATAATACTGTCACAGAATGTGCCACATCGTTTGACATCAGATGCCTTTTGTAACCACATAATTAGTCAACCTTGCGGCATTATTTGTTCTTCCATTGTCAACTAATTCCAGCGGCCGTGAATATGGTGGACAGACAACTCTGCCGCTCTCAGCCTGTGCCTTGGTGTGGAGGAACGAACGCAGAGTCCATGGCAAAGTCAGCAGCCCCTACAACTCTGACTTTCCTAAAGCCAGGGTTAAGATGATGGTCTGATCTGCTCGCTTCCTAGTTCTGTCTTCTGAAATCCTGGTTTCTCTTTAATCGATCAAATTTCTCATGTATAGCATGTTACTGCACTCCTTGGAAACTAGCTTAAAAAGTAAGGTCCTATGCAGGGCTGTTTTCATTTACTACAGTATTGGAAATTTGTTGCGCTGTAGATAACAGATGATATAATATGATATAGTTACTCAACTCAGAGCATCTCATGTATTTCTGAACCTTGGGAGGTTGAAATGCTGAGTGAGTCATGCTCCAATGTTAATATAACGCATGTGTCTGTCTGTCTTAGACACAATCGCCCCGACCAGGCCGGTTACTTCTACCAGATGGAAACCCTCTGCCTCCTGGCTTTCCACGGAACTAAGAACAGAGAAGAGCCTCTGTAAGAAATTAGAACAGTCCTGGAGAAAGTCCTATGACCCGGCAGCTAAATGCCTCTACAAAGAGGACTTAAAAAGATTTCATAGGCTAAAGTGCAGCAGGATGAGGGAATATTTTACAGATCAAATCAACATCTCAGATAATTCAGCCAAAGAAATCTTTAAAATTGTCAAAAGTTTTACCAATCCTACAGCTTTGGATAGTACGTTTGTGCCCTTCCCTACTCTTAGCTTGGGCTTGTCAGATTACTTCGAGGAAAAGATCCAAAAGATATATGCCGCTTTCCCCTAAATGCGCATCCCTCCTCCCACTTGCCATTTCTATCTCCAGACGCTCCTGGCACCTTGTCAGAATTCCGCTTGTTGTCTTCTGAGGAGTCACTCAAGGAGCTTTCCAAGTGCAAGTCGGGCTCTCCTTGAGATCCTTGCCCTGCACGGTTCTTCAGATTACTGGTCCCTTGGCTAAATCCATTTCTGAACCAGATTTGGAACTCCTCCCTGAAATCTGGTATTTACCCAGGCACCTAAAAACAAGCATTCTTGCTGCCTTTATTAAAGAAACCAGAGGCCGACCCAGCGGAGCTCAAGAACTTTAGACCTATTTCCCTCCTGCCAGCACCGGCGACAATTCTGGAGAAGGCAGTCCAGAAGCAGCTGGCAGAATTCCTAGAAACTAATGGCCACTTACATGACTCTCAATCGGGTTTCAGAGCTGGGTACAGCACGGAGACTGCGCTTCTTGACGTCTCTGAAACAGTACGTGAGTCTGTGGACCAGGGCGCCTCTGCGATGCTGGTTCTACTTGACCTGTCCGCAGCTTTTGATACTGTCGCCCACCCGATTTAGCTCAGGAGATTGAGACAAGTGGGTGTGCAGGTAATAGCCTTGTCCTGGCTTCAGTCGTTCCTGGAGAGTCGCTTGCTGCAGGTGTTTTTGCGTCCTTATGTCTCCTCTCAGAAACCCCTTGTTTGTGGGGTGCCCCAGGGATCGGTGTTAAGCCCACTGCTATTCAATGCCTACCTTGCCCCACTGGCTGCTCTTGTTGAGACATGGGGTGTGAGGGTAGTCTCCTATGCTGATGATACTCAGCTGGTGTTCTCCTTTCAGGAACACTCGGAGGTGGCCTTTCACAACTTTAAGAAATGCCTGAAAAACATTGTCGTGTAGTTTGTGGCCTCATGGTCTGCCTTGCTAAGTTGGCTTGGGCCTGGCTGCCATGATGCCTTTTTGCGCACGTTACTTTGTGCCTTTGTTTTTCCAGCCTCTGCTTGTGCCCGGCTATTTTGGAACTGTCTGCCTTTTCACCTTTCTTCCTGTTCCCTTTGGGTTTCGTCTGCACATCATGTACAAGGTCGAAAAACAATGTCCCTTGTTCTTGCTGATCTGGTCAGCCCCTCGCACTTAGACATAACACTGAATGCAGCTGCACTGGAGAAATTCGTGTGCTTTTAATATTGTGATTTTCACTGTTAGAGACACTTGGAGAAAAACCTTTCCAGAGAGAAGAGCTGTGCTTGTCTGATGATGTAAACCTTGCATCTAGATATTGAGGTATGAGGGTCTGCCCGACAAAGCCCGGAGGTCTTCTATTTTTATAATAAACTAGTTAATAGCACGGGGAGGGTGGTATGGTCATTTAGCCCAATATCCACTGCTTTATGAAATGCTTTCCCCGTTTGTATTCTATGGAATTGTAACCATGCTTATTATTTTATCATTATGCATTATGCTGATAGTACTGGCACGTGTACTGTATCTTAGAGCACGATAGTTGAAATAAACATTTTAAACTATACAGTGTCTCTTATTACGCACGTTGTGGACATGTATGAGTGAGTTATGAAAGGGTGTCCTTGCTCCCGCGAGTCCTGAGAGAGAGAGACCGTGTTCTGGGTTGTCTAATCATTGGTAGCTGCGCTGCTAATGAGACGCTAAAGCTAGTCGGATTGGGATTGTGGGTGCTAAGGTGCATGGTTGGTTCACCACTATGCTCCGAGGTCCTATTATCCTGTGCATAGCTCTGTATATGTGCAGAATCCCGACAACATGGCTCCACCAACGAAGTGGGCTGCTTATCTGCGAGACGCTTGAGTAGTGCTTGTGCTTATCCACAACACCCTTCGCATACGTTTCCGGAGGCGTGTGTGAGGGCGATACCTCCTATATTGACGTTTTTATAGGTTCTTTCAAGCTTGAAGTTGTTAAAAGGTGTTTAAATACAACCCTATTTGTGCTGCCTCATACTAGGTTGTCGAAATTTTTTAGCCTTAAATGGCTGTCCAAATTGCGGCACATAGCCTCGCAGCGCTCCGGGCTCATTTGACAGCATATGGAGTGCCAGACGCGGGTGTCGATCTGATCTTTGTGGTACAAGCGGATCCTGCTTACCACTTGAGGTGTTTTACTCTTGGGTCACCTTCCCGGCGGTGGATGGGACTGATAATGTGTTCCATGAATATACAGCCACCGCTCTTCCTATAATTTATAGGCCTTATCGGAATCTTGAAGTACCGCTCACAGCATGGCAACACCGTGTTTGGTTTAATGGCGCCCTCCCCCAACCGGTTACCCCGATTCGTTTAGGCCCCCTCTCAATCGACGGGGCCACTTGGCCAGTTTTGGCCGGGTATACCCCACATCCGCGTTATGACGCTAGCAGTTGCTGAACTGCGTGAATTGCATACGTCTTTGATACGTGTGCATAGAGCTTTAGTACAGTGTGTTACAGGCAACATCCAGGGAGCCCCGCCTGGAGTTGCGGCACATCCAGCTGGACCAGGCGGCGTAACCATAAGTCCCGTCATGGTTAATTCGGTGATGGGCAAGCACCCACAAAATAAGGACGATTTGCCTTATTGGCTTGCAGAGAAATTTGACCAGCTGGTGGCAGTTTTTCCAAATACTTCTCCTGTGGAAAAACACAGGATTTTGACGATTAGTTTGCCAAAAGACTTAATTCCCGAGTTGGCAGAATGCAACAACTGGGGTAAGGTATTCGCAGCAGTGTATGCGAAGTGTTTCGGCACTCCTTCCATGACAGTTCTCCCCTCTGTAATTAAACGAGTGCAGGCTGAGCATGGCCCTGAGGCGGCTGTGGAATTAGGGATGAGACTGGTGGGAGTGTTCGATGTAGTAGCTGATTTGATCCTTGCGAATGTCAAGGGCGATGCAGTTAACTTTCAAGTAGCTAATGCTTTGGCTTTGGTCCCAGAACCGGACAAGCCGCGCGAATTACCGAAAATTATTGCACAGGCTTATAAAACCATTGGCCGCAATAGCCTGGGAGTTAAGCCTTTTGCTAAAACGCAAACACAATCGCAACCACAACCAAAAACTCAATCTGAGAAAGATGAGAAACCGTTCTTTACTAAAAAGAGCTGGAGGTTGAAAAAACAGGATAAGCAACAGAAGAAGCCAGGGTCGCGAGGCGCTTCCCCGGTTTCCGTCTCTTCTGAACGCACTTATGATTTGCGCGATAGAGCGAGAATTAAATCTCCAGAGAGATTTCAGGTCCCTGATCCGCGTTCTCCTCGTTCTTCACAGGCACCGTCGGCCTCCCAGACAGGTGGAGGAGATCGCCAGGATAGAGGCAGGGGTTGAGAGGCTCCACAGGGACGAGACCAACCTCGACAAAAAGCACGAGGGAAACCAGAAGAATTTCCACGTTCTCGCCCACAGTTTCAGAAGAAGAAAGTTGCAGCTGTAACAGCGAGGTATGCCACAAACGGTGAGAACGAGACTCCTGAATTGGACGTGGGCAGTGACGCTCCTAGACAGTGCCGCGGAAGTTACCATAGTGCGGGAGGCACTATGTCCTCATGTGGAGGCGACAGCAGACACCAGAGTGGCACCCCCTGACAGACTATTTAATATTGTCCTTCAAATTGAAGGTGACATACAGCGTGTTATTAAAGGGATTTTTTGGGAGAATCTGACCTCTTCTTACGACATTTTGTTGGCAGAGGCGGATTGGCCGCCCCCATTCGTACTTGCTGCGCGTAGAGGGGAGGAGGTAATCCTTCCGAGCTTTTCTCGTCATGTCCCCAAGGACAAAGCGGAGGCTCTCGCAGCTGAGTGGGCTGTGTCCCTGGCTCCGGCGTTATACCGCAACCACGTGGGCTGGGATGAAGACTCTCCCCCATGATATTCCTTTGCGGTCGCTGCCACAGCCACAACACCAATATCCCATCAAGCGGGAAGCTAAAGGTCCCGTTTCCGAAATTCTGACACAGTTATAATATAAAGGAGTAATTGAAACATGCGTGTCACCCATGAATAATCCCCTTTTCGCGGTTTCTAAACCCGATGGATCGTACCGCCTAGTTTTGGATTACCGACATTTGAACTCTCATTTTTGGACCTATGCGGTGCAGAATACCCACAGTTCTGCGCTTGTAGACAGTCTCGTTGGTAAAAAAATTTAAAACGACACTTGAATTATCCAATGGATTTTACACGCACAACTTGTCCCCGGAGTGCAGCCAATGGAGCGCTTTCACTTCCGGTGGTAAACATTTCAAATTCCGGCGTTTACCCATGGGCTACAAGAACAGTCCGGGTGTATTCGCCGCCCGTGTTGTCTCTTTGTTGGACAGCATAGACCCAGATACGTGTTCGTACGTTGACGATATCTATCTGACAGACGACGAATTATGGCCGCATCTTTCCCGAGTGGACCGCATTATTCTTGAATTTGCGGTCTTAGGATATAAATTTAATGTTGCCAAATCTCACATTGCTGAATTTACCGTTTTGTTTTTGGGCTATGAGCTCAATAATGAAGGTAAGGGCTTAGCTCCCCATTTCCTGGAGAAATGCGCACTTTTGTGCCCTCCAACCACTCTGAAGAAGCTTCAGTCTTTACTGGGTTTTCTGAACTTCGGGCGTACTTACATTCCCGAATATGCCCAGCGTATCAAGCCTCTTTATGCCTTGATACAACCTAACTTTTCGAAGTCATTCTGGCTTCCCGAGCATTCCTCTATACTGCAATCTTTGCAGTCTGATCTACTTGAATCTAAATTCTTGTTGACTCGTGACAACCACACAAACCTGGTGATTAGAATCGTTCCAGGGGCAGTGGGTTTCACGTACTTAATCTTTAACGAAGGTGACACAGTACCGATTGCATACAAGTCACATCTTTACACTTCTGCAGAAATGCGCTTTTCCTCTGTGGAGAAAGTTTTGACTGCAGTGCAAATGGCGATTCTAAAGGAACGCGCACTGGAACAGGGAAAACGCATTTTGGTGGTAACACCATATCCTGCCCTTGAGGCAGAGATGAAAGCAAGTGTACCGAACTCTAAGGCTTTGCACCCCCGTTGGATACAATGGGCAACATCTTTGACGTCCCCGGATGTCACTTTTATCTTTGATTCCTCTCTTCAGACACAGGAGTTCTTACAGTATGAATTCGTTCATCCTCCTCCTCTGTCTCTGCTACCGCTTGAGGAGTACGACTGTATTATCTATACCGATGGTTCGGCACAACCGGCCATGGGTTCCAAGCATGCTTATTCAGCAGCATGTGCTATTGTTGCAGGTACTATGGTGAACGGAGAGTTCAAACAGACTGTGGTGCACACTCAGACACTAGGAGACAGTACTGCACAATTGGCCGAGCTGCGCGCTTTGGTGCTCGCACTTGAGTTCGCTAATCCAGACGTGACAACTCTTATTGTGTGCGATTCTTACTACTGTGTTCAGTCTTTCAACGACAATCTCTTCTTTTGGTCGCAAAACGACTATAGAGATGCAAAAGGCAGCACAATTAAGCATAAAATGCTTTGGGTTCGAGTGGCAGATTTGAAACAACGTCTGCCTCTCACACAGGTGATTCACACTCTTGGCCACCAGCGTGTGGGCGCATACGCTGTCGGTAACGGTTTGGCAGACGAAGCTGCCAAATCAGCAGTAGCCACGTGCTCAGTAGCTACAGTTACAAGATCCATGACTAAAATCGATAATTATATTTTGGCAGCTATTGCTGAGACAAAGGAAGGTGCTAATTACCCACGGGGTTTCCCTTCCAAATACTCTTATCAATTAGGTCCCGAACAGGCTCCTTACGTAAGAATTCCAGACGTTGGTGATCGACTGATTCCCAACGCGGACCGCAGACTTTCCTTGATAACAGCCGCACACGAAGGCATGGCTTCGGCCCATGCTGGTGTGTCTGCGACGGTTTCCATCTTGCAGCAGCGTTACTGGTGGCGTGGTTTATATAAACAGACTCGTACTTATGTGCTTTCTTGTGACGTTTGTCAGCAAATTAAGCCTTCCACGGTTACACGGCCACCACAGACACCGCTCTGCATTTCAAACAGACCTTTTGGGTGTGTTTACCTGGATCACTGCGGTCCATTTTCTTCTGACACTGCATATAAGTACATCTTGGTTGCAGTGGATTCGTGCACACGTTTCATCTGGGTTTGGCCACAACGGAGTGCTGACGCTCGAAATGTCATAAGGGATTTGCGTGTCTTTGTGGGAATTTTTGCCTGTGGCACCTTCCATTCTGACCAAGGTCCGGCGTTCGCCTCTAAGGCGTACAAGGACGCAATGGGGTCACTGGGGGTGCGGGTGAAATTTTCGTCTCCATATCGGCCTGAGGGCAATTCGATTGTTGAACGAATGAACCGTGACTTAAAGCAATCGTTGACAGCTAGAGTCTTAGGTACTGGCAGGAACTGGCTGGCCCACTTGTATACCGTACAACGTGCACTTAATAATCTCCCTAGAAGACCTCTGGGTGGGCGGACCCCATACGAAATGCTCTTTGGCATACGAATGTTTGTGCCCGACCTTGATGGTCTAGACATGGCGCCGCAATCCGCAATCTTTGATGTAGATAACCATTCTACTATGTTACAGGACTTACAAGAAGCCCGAGACAAACTTGCAATCGAACATTTACCTTCAGCCATAGACGCTGCGCTGCAGATTCCGGTTGCCGGCTGGCTTCCGACAGTTGGAGACCTGGTCCGTGAGAAGGTGGAAAACAAAAAAGAATTTGGCCCCTCTTATCGTGCACCGGTTCCAGTCCTTGGCTTGAAGGGTACTCGTACAGTCATCTTACCACCGCTTCCTGGTCGCAAGGAGAACAGATACATCTCAGTGGAAAATGTCAAGCTACAACATCTGGCCGATCCTGAATAGTGTAACCCCAGCGGTCTCTTGTCCAGTCATTTCCAGGACAAATGTTTGTGGCCCTCCAGCCCGAACGGTCACTGATGTTGCCATTGAGATGGTAGATTTGCCTGATCGCCTGCTCGACTACCCGGATTCCCCCTGCAATGAGGAGACCGAGTATACCTACCCCGCAACCGAGTCGGTGGCTCACCTACCAACAACGCCACTGAGCCCAACCCGTTATTCCTTTGACTCGGATTCCACCTCAGCACTTATCCCGTCCAGGTTCAGTATTTTTGTATCCTGGTTCAGAGACAATTTTTTGATCCCACCATGGACATACATCTGGTTGGTGCTATTCCTGATATTTCTGTTCATGTCCATTGGCTTTGTGACAGTTTTTTTCTTACTCATCAATGGTCATTATTTACCAGAACGCTCTGCTGTGAACTGTGTCGCTGGAACTTTGGCTCCGCATTCTTCATCTCACATCATGAAGCGTGACCACACTTTTGTGAACATTTCAGCTCTCCCAGTCGCTGATGGCATCGTATGGGATGCGGTAAATTTCCAAATTCATGGACCAACCGAAATTATTAATGTACCAAATGTCCTCCGTGTTTCAATGGGTGATGTCGTTAAAAGTAATATTCATTCTGATGATTGGGATGTGCATGCAGTTGAATCGTTTTTTACTGATTTGAAATATTATGCTGCCTTTAATGCTGAAGATTTGTACATGAATTCTGCGAGTTATGCCAATTTATATTGTTACCAGCATTGGGGCAACCACTTTCTCCATAAACCCAGTACACTTCGGGGTCCTTTTAATTACACCCAATGGGAACATTGTCCGACCCCTTTGCCAGGTAGCTCCCAGACTCTTAGAAATAAGTTTACTTATTTTACAGACTTTGATAGATCGAACCCTGGGTCCTATTATTTTAAATTAAACACTTCGTCCACTCAGAAAATTATGTTGACCCACACCAATTTGCTGTATTCGGGTTCCTTTTTGAACGCCTTAGCTGTGGGTGGGTATGAACATTGGCGGGACACCATTGACTTAAAATCTATTTGGGGCTCCAAAGCATGGCAGGTACAAGGCACAGAAGCCTTGCACCGTGCTTGCCTCATCCCTGCCCAGATTTTATTTTTAAATCAAACCATCTATCAAACAACGTGTTGGGGTTTGGCTACTTCCAAACAATTAAATGCACCTTCCATTCCTGTATTGTCTTCCACTCCCAACGAGAGCTTGCATTTCAATATTTCCCTTGCAAATTTGCAAGCTTTGTTTCAGAACAATTCGTTTAATGTCTCTACGTTTGTTCAGTCGCCCTGGTTGGCTTGGCCCATTGCATCTAATGCCTGCCAATTGCGTTTTCATGACACGGATCCTGGTTACAAACAGGATCGACCAGATCCTAGGTTTTCTGACTCTCGTACTGTTACAACATATTCTGTTGGTAAATTGTGTAAACAGTGGTTGCAGCACTCTTCCTTAGATTCTGTTAAACAACATTTATCCCTCCTATCAGGCAACATTGATCTGTCCGATTTTGTTCTGGGGCCTCGTGGTCCTCGACCTAAGAGATTCATTTATGAAACTTATAATGAACTCTGGAAGCTTTCACAAATTGAAGCTGCTTCCCGTCTTCGGGAAATAGATCAAGCAAATTTAGAAAAGGTGCTTCCTGTTGTTGACAATAGTATTAATACCCTGTCTTCCCGCATTTACACATTAGAGAATATTGTTTCCTCTGTTGTTGATATTGTACAAGATGATGTTTCTGTGTTATATCATGGTCAAAATCAATTGCGTTCAGTAATGCAGTTTGCATGGACTTTGCAAACACTTAAAATGGGTAAAGTTCCTTGGCACTTTTTGAACACCTCTGCCTTATTCTTGCCTTTTAATTTAACTGAGACACAGCAGTTCATGTCCATGAAAGATGCAACATACACTCTATTACATATCGAAAGAATAGAGCCCTTAGCATTCTCTGTGGCGGAATTGGATTCTGCAGTGTGGTTAGTACACGAGGTTATCGCATTGCCTTTTTCTTTATTTGAATTCAGTTCCTGCATGAAACACTTTCCTGTGGGCCGTTTTCAACCCTTGGGCAGTGCCTTCCTGCATGAACTTTGGTCCCTGCCTTTCATGTATAAATGCCTTAGGGACGGTAAGGAGGTTTTTCTCACAGGGGAGTCATGCGATTCTACTGTGGGTCATTCCCTTATTTGCAAAAACATTAAATTGCACGGAGCTTGTAATGTTTCGGCTCCGAATCTTGCTTGTGTTTTGAAGGGCATTCCTGCTCCTGCTATATCTCCTGCTTTCACTGTGCTTGTAAATGGTAGCTATCTCCTTCTGAATAATCAGGACTGCTGTGGCATGATAACCGGCATACCCTATATTGTAACAGTTTCCCACAGGGTTGTCTGCTGCAAAAATGTGCTTTTTCCTCCCCCAGCACGGCATCATAGATAGTTCCATTTGGCCTTCCATTCTGACTTTGAAGGCGGATTTCAATAAATTGAGCAGAATAAAGGCGCTATTATTGAACCAGGAGGTTATGCTCACATCCGCCCGGGAGACTTTCATTCTCCAGGTGGCGAGTACCCACAGTGAAATACAGGCCCTTTTGAACACAAACCTCGCACAGCATTTCGGTGAACTGATTCACCGTGTTTTCAATGCATCACGCACCGAAGGTCTTGTGCACTTTTTTAAAGTTGTGGGCTCTGGCCTTGTTACCTCCTTTCAAACTATCTTTGGTGTAATACCAGCTTTTATTCATTCCATTTTTTCCAGCGTCTTTGGCGGCTTTCCGTTGATTCTCGCCTTGGCGGCTGGTATATTGCTTTTGGTCTGTTTGCTACGCAATGGCTGCACTTCCCGGGGGCCTCCTCGACCATGGTCGTCTCAGGATGCTCCGTGAACGCATCCTCGCCGGCTTCGGCGTCCTGCCATTGGCGACACTGAGTGTGTCCTATAAACTTTCTTTTCGCTTTGCGTATTTCACTTGCGTGCAACCTGTGATGTCTTGCATCCGATGTCCTTTCTCATGGTCCTTGGATTATTGCCTCTCCAATACGTCTCTGTCTCACCCGGATTTTGTCCAGTTGGTGGGTCCCTTAGAGGCCCATGAATGGGACTGTTCCGGTACTGGCTACATGGCGCGCGCAGCTGCACTTGGAATTTTGGCACAATGGGATGTCTGGGCGGCTGCTCAGACTCTCCTACAACAAAGTTATATTGAGTATCACGCAAGTTGTCCCGCAATGCTGTTCGCTGCTCCCTCTTGCGGGGAACATGAATGCAGTTTTGATTTATAGGACTGGATGGCGTCACTTTTTTCAAACGATTCCAACGATGTCCTCTTGGAAGGTGTGGCGTTTTTCTGCACTTACACTCTACTGGATTAGGGGGCCTCCGCTTTCAGCATCCTGCCTCCCTGGAAATTTTTTTTATTCTGCATTTTTACTTTTTTTTTTCCCTTCTCCCATTAATTGTCCTTCGTTGGGGACTGTTTCATCACAGACGCTGCCGTTCTGCTCCATCTATTTGACCTCTGTCTTCGTCCTATGTCTTCACCAATGGACTGACCAGGGGAGGGTGTCGTGTGGTTTGTGGCCTCATGGTCTGCCTTGCTAAGTTGGCTTGGGCCTGGCTGCCATGATGCCTTTGTGCGCACGTTACTTTGTGCCTTTGTTTTTCCAGCCTCTGCTTGTGCCCGGCTATTTTGGAACTGTCTGCCTTTTCACCTTTCTTCCTGTTCCCTTTGGGTGTCGTCTGCACATCATGTACAAGGTCGAAAAACAATGTCCTTGTTCTTGCTGATCTGGTCAGCCCTCGCACTTAGACATAACACTGAATGCAGCTGCACTGGAGAAATTTGTGTGCTTTTAATATTGTGATTTTCACTGTTAGAGACACTTGGAGAAAAACCTTTCCAGAGAGAAGAGCTGTGCTTGTCTGATGATGTAAACCTTGCATCTAGATATTGAGGTATGAGGGTCTGCCCGACAAAGCCCGGAGGTCTTCTATTTTTATAATAAACTAGTTAATTGCACGGGGAGGGTGGTATGGTCATTTAGCCCAATATCCACTGCTTTATGAAATGCTTTCCCCATTTGTATTCTATGGAATTGTAACCATGCTTATTATTTTATCATTATGCATTATGCTGATAGTACTGGCACGTGTACTGTATCTTAGAGCACAATAGTTGAAATAAACATTTTAAACTATACAGTGTCTCTTATTACGCACGTTGTGGACATGTATGAGTGAGTTATGAAAGGGTGTCCTTGCTCCCGCGAGTCCTGAGAGAGAGAGACCGTGTTCTGGGTTGTCTAATCATTGGTAGCTGCGCTGCTAATGAGTCGCTAAAGCTAGTCGGATTGGGATTGTGGGTGCTAAGGTGCATGGTTGGTTCACCACTATGCTCCGAGGTCCTATTATCCTGTGCATAGCTCTGTATATGTGCAGAATCCCTACAACAACATCTCAGTCTGGATGAATGAGAATTGTTTAAAGCTCAATGCGAGAAGACAGAAGTCTTGTTTTTCAGTCAGGCATCGCCTCCACCGTCTAGTCTGTGGTGGCCCACAGAGCTGAATCCTCCACCTACTCCGGTGGATTCAGCCAGAAATCTGGGAATTAAACTGGATAAGGACCTCTCTTTCAAGACTCAGGTACACCACGTTTCTTCCTTGTGTTTCTGGAAATTAAGAGCTATCAGGAAATGTTTACATTTCCTGCCGGAGGACTGCAGGAGGACCACGGCCCATGCTTTGGTGACCTCGCAGCTGGACTATGCCAACAGTCTGTATCTGGGGCTACCAGCATATCTTGTCCGCAGGCTGCAGATAATTCAGAACGCTGCAGCTAGACTGATCCGGCAGGTGCCCCTTCGACATCACATTACCCCTCATTTGTGACAACTCCACTGGCTCCCTGTCATCAGGAGGACTGAGTTTAAGTCACTAACTTTGGCCACTAGAGACCAGGGCCTCGGCTATCTCAAGCAGAGATTGCAAATAAATCACCAGGATTGGGCCCTGAGATCAATCAATCAATCATACATTTGTAGAGCGCACTACTCACCCGTGAGGGTCTCAAGGCGCTGAGGGGGGGGAAGGAGGGGGGGCCTGCTACTGCTCGAACAACCAGGTCTTGAGAAGTCTCCTGAAGGTCAGCAGGTCCTGGGTCTGTCGCAGATCAAACCACTGGCGACTGCTGAGGGTTCCACGCTTTCTTAAAGCCAGGAAAGGTGGCAGATCCTTCGCGTTTAATACAGCAAAGCTTTGGAATGCTATGCCTGTCCACCTCTGCATGCTGGAATCAGAACAGGCTTTTAGGAAAGCGCTAAAAACCTGGGTTTTTAATCAGTCTTAAAGACCCGCCCAACCCCCCTCACTAATTCTGCTTCTAGCGCCGGGACAACTCAGCAGAGGTAGCTGAGCGCTCTATAAGCTACATTTATTTATTATTATGTGAGCGGTTCTTCACTTGTGCGTCTCGAGAGCATGGAAAGCTGAATGGGCTGCACTGATTGTCAAACCTGTTACTTGCAGGGTACACATACACAGGTTCCCACCCTGTATCCTTGCACTCTTTTCACCATTCTTCACAGGGCAGGAAGTCATAGAAGCTAGTCAATTTCCCTTCTCCTGCTGCTTCTTTTTTTAGTCTGTCTTGACAGGTCAGCTGTTTTCTAGACGTTTTCTATCTAATACACAGAGACTGGCCTTTGGCTCAGTCTCCTTCAGCTTTTGCCTTTTGTGTGTCAGCCCTCTTCAGCTGTTGCTTAGATCCATTCAGTCATATCTTGCCCCCAGAGGAGTATTTTTGTCTCACAGTAATCCTATTGGCTATTTGGTACAGCATTCTGTCTCCTCTTCATTGCAATGCACGAGGGACTATTTTTCATCTGAAAGGTGCCATCAAGCAGCATACTTTTTGTCAGATTTGGTTCCCTTCTTTCACACATGCATTCTCCACGTAAACCATTTTTTACATTTTTATTTCACTGCAGCCGGCATTTTTCTCATTTCATAGAACTGAAGGGGGTGCCTGACTCTATCATGGCTGTCAAAAGCGAAAATCTTAAGAAACATCAGAAGGCCATCTTGCAGTCTGGCCGTCCAGACCTGGTGGTTCTGCAGCTGTGCCTTTTCATCCTCTACCATTGGGTTTGTCACTTCACTTTTGAGTGCCTGGCAGCTCTCATACCATGCTGGTGCTACCCCATGCCTCCATTTTCCGACTGCTCTGCTGTCACGTGTTCCTGATTTCTCTCCGCTCATCTGCTCTACTTATTTTTTCCCTTCTATTTCCTCTCTTCCTTTCCTTTCTCCTCTCTGTCTCTTTCTTTGGACCCCCGTCCAAAAGAGAGGGGTTCCTCAGCCCCTCTCTTTTCCCTGTCTACTTCTCATTTGTTCCTTCTCCCAGTGTCCTCTGATGACACCCGTTCTATGCTATACTGCCACCCCGCCCTCTATCGTTTTCTTTTTATTGCTCCCTGTCTCCTTTTTCTGCCCCATTTCTTGCTCGTGCTCCCCTTTCTGAGTTTGCTCTTGTCTTCTCTCTGTGTCCACTCTGCTGGGATCTCGCAGGCAGATGATGATTGTTCTACACTCTCTGGGGCATATGTACTAGCCCCTATCGCCACCACAACGTCACTAGTGATTTTGTGGTGGCGATAGGGGCTGCGCCTTATGTACAAGGCAGCGTTAAGCCACTTCACGTGGCTTAACTCTGCCTTGTACATAAGGCACCCTCTCACGCTATGGTTAGCGTGAAAGGGGTGGGCAGTGGGTGTTTGTTCCACCACAACACCAATTCATTTTGACACTGCCCCCTATGTAGAAGGGTGGCATACATAGGAGTCAGCGCCAAAATTAAGACCAGGTAAAAACTGGTCTTAAGATGGCAAAACGAGAAACGCATGATTTCTCCTCGTTTTTGCTTTTTCCATGTGTGCTGCCTTGTGCAGCACACATGGAAAAAGCAAAATGCCATTGTTTGTTTATGTACAAGAAGGTGTCCCTTCCTGTACATAAACAAACTTTTTAAAAAATGCACACATGAAAGTGACAGAATGGCATTTTAGGATTGTTTATGTGCAGGAAGGGACACCTTCCTACACATAAACAATCCTCCCCTGCACGCAGACACCCTTGCATTCTGGTGCAAGGGTGCCTGCGTTGGCGCTAAGTTGCTAAACTTAGCGCCATCGCAGGGGGAAACGCAGGACTGCACCACATTCTTGTAAATATGGTGCAGCCCTCCCTTTCAGAAGTGGCGGAGAGAGGCGTTAAGCCAGGAAGGCTAACGCCTCACTCCGCCACTTCATTGTAAATATCCCCCTCTGTCTCTTTTCATTCCCTCCCTCGCTTTTCCTATGATGTGTCTTTTCATTCTTCTCCATATTCCCCTACAGCCTCTTTTCATTATTCTCCTGATCCCTCGCTGTCTCTTACAATCCTTTTCCCTTGTTTTCTCTCACTTCTCTTTTCATTCTTTTTCCTTGTAATCATATTTTCTCACCCTGAAGGAGGGCACCAGAATGTGATAAATTACCCAATGTATAAAAGAACGTACGAGAAAAGAAAAGAAAAATGAAGAGAAAGAAAGAGAAAAAGAAATAATGTAAAATAGATAAAAGTACAGGTAAATAATCCTCACAGTAGAAGGTATCAGAAATAGTAATAGCCGTAGACAGGCAGCAAACATTAATGGGGACGAAAAGTAAGAGTGTGCCTGTCACTCTTGTAAAATAAACAATGAGTAAATAAAGTACAAGGTGTACCTGTCACCGAAAGGAAGCAGGCTGTAGAGCATACGATTGTAAAATAAACAATGAGTAAATAAAGTACAAGGTGTGCCTGTCACCGAAAGGAAGCAGGCTGTAGATCATACGATATAACAGTCAAGGTGTGCCTGTCACCGAAAATGTAGAAGGAACGAAGATATGCTCATTAGCGTGATGGGGAAATACGGGAGAGCATACAATGAGGTGTGCTCATTGCCGTGTGTGGAGATGCTGAAAACGAGCGTCCTGTTGTATAATTCTCTTGAGCAACACACTTGAGCCTTCGGGTGAAACAGACGCGGTAATGCTTTCAAGGGAAGAAGACAAAACCCGCTCCAAAATGGCCACCGGCGTAACGACGCATAGCGTGGCCAACGTGAGAAGCGGAGGCAGCGTTGAAGCGCATGAACAGTAGTGGCCAGGCAACGGTGAGAAATGAGGAAACAAGTGTCACAGCCAGTATCCAGGCAGCGCATCAGCAGAAGTGGCCAGGCAACAGTTGTTGTCAAACGTCACAATAGTATAGAGAGAAAAATCCTTTGGACTGGATTACTAGTGACAGTAGAACTGGGAGTTTTAACCCTGACAATATCATACAACACACACTCAAATACTATCACTACAGATATACCTTTGGGAAAACTGATCATACATCTGAAAAACAATCTAAACAATATACCACATATTTGGAAAAATATCAAAATCTTTTATTAAAAAAATCTCATAGATCATAAAAAACCACAGCAGCATAGATCATAAAATTACAGTGCACAACATATCTAAATGAGCTTACACAAACTCCTAATTATAATTCATACACATATGCATCAAAGAACACATTTTATTTAAAAAAAAGCCTTAAAAAGACATATGAGAGTACATAGAAATAGACAAAAATAATATGTCATTGAAAATCCAACCATCCGTGATTACACAATTTCTAGGGCTGGAGCCCGGTATATCTCACTTCATTAAATACTCAAAGGCCCAGACCGTGACACAGATTAAGTTGTATTCAAAGGGGCGTCGACGCGTTTCGATGGCTAGTAGATGATACCATCTTTATCAAGACAAGCAGATTCCGGCTCTCAAAAGATTAAAAAGCAACAATGCTGTAGTCAAAACACACCTGCATAATAAAAACACATGGCTTAATACCTTGAAATATATACATATATATATATGTAAAAATATATATCATCAATCACTGTAATCCTCACATTAACCTACTAATGTAATGTTAAAAGAGAGAATTCTTAAACATCAAATAGTGGTTAACCAGAAAATATGGTCATCTTCCCAAATCTTTTAAACAAACAATCACATTCATTCTTCTCACTAACTGCTCCCACAGTTTCATACTTACATAATATTTACCAAATTGGGACCGACTGCATTACATATTAATTGCAATGTTATTGAACCTTCAAAAGCAGGGCTTACCTATACTCAATGAGGAAGGCCACTTTAATTTCCAGACACTATTATGGTCATGGGAGGATCAAAATAAATCCTTCTGTCGTCCAAAATGAAGAAGTATATATATATCTATGGGGAGAATTAGAATCGTGTTATAGGCGACCCTCCGTCCTCCTTATTATTTGGTCCCCATTATTCCATTTCGGAGAGCTATATCTTTCTCACCTGGATTATTAATGTTGACTAGCCGACTCGTTTTTCGTACCACCAGGAAGTAATGGTTCAGAAATGAACTATATCTCTCATCAATTCCTTAGTCACTGTAAAAGTAAATATAAACTAGGTTAATCCCCATTCCTCTAACTAGGGCTACTCATGGATTCACATGGAGCCATTATATTAAATTTGTATTCAAAATACCTGATCAGAGATTGACGGGAGTCAAGGATTTAAATTTTATGTCCTTAGTACTTATTTTCGTAATTTCATCTGGCTTCCACGTACCCTTTTATAATTAGGATCTAGACAAGAGAAGTGTAAATTTATATGTAATTATACACCAATATCATTCCGAAATAATTATCTCTGTCATTGTAATTTCAGCAGCATTACATTTTCATAAAGGCAGCAAACATTAATGGGGACGAAAAGTAAGAGTGTGCCTGTCACTCTTGTAAAATAAACAATGAGTAAATAAAGTACAAGGTGTACCTGTCACCGAAAGGAAGCAGGCTGTAGAGCATACGATTGTAAAATAAACAATGAGTAAATAAAGTACAAGGTGTGCCTGTCACCGAAAGGAAGCAGGCTGTAGATCATACGATATAACAGTCAAGGTGTGCCTGTCACCGAAAATGTAGAAGGAACGAAGATATGCTCATTAGCGTGATGGGGAAATACGGGAGAGCATACAATGAGGTGTGCTCATTGCCGTGTGTGGAGATGCTGAAAACGAGCGTCCTGTTGTATAATTCTCTTGAGCAACACACTTGAGCCTTCGGGTGAAACAGACGCGGTAATGCTTTCAAGGGAAGAAGACAAAACCCGCTCCAAAATGGCCACCGGCGTAACGACGCATAGCGTGGCCAACGTGAGAAGCGGAGGCAGCGTTGAAGCGCATGAACAGTAGTGGCCAGGCAACGGTGAGAAATGAGGAAACAAGTGTCACAGCCAGTATCCAGGCAGCGCATCAGCAGAAGTGGCCAGGCAACAGTTGTTGTCAAACGTCACAGCCAGTATCCAGGCAACGCCCCAGCAGTAGTAGCCAGGCAACAGCTGTTGTCGAAGGAAACTGAAGGTAGCCGTTGGTCCGCAGAAATCCGCCAAACAGGATGAAAAGACGCTGGAAAGACACCAAATGAGCCAGAAATCCGCGGTTTGCAGCCTTAAGAGAAGGAAGAATGCAGGCAGCACGCAGAGAGGCTCTAACAGACGGAGAAGTGAAGAACAGGAAAATAGGTCCGGAAGACGTCGCAGCACCTGTGCCTCAGAGGAAGATGTAGCAAGCGAAGTCTTCAGCCGGTC
Source organism: Calotriton arnoldi (assembly GCA_963921515.1). NCBI lineage: Eukaryota > Metazoa > Chordata > Amphibia > Caudata > Salamandridae > Calotriton > Calotriton arnoldi. The sequence goes on from CAWUFW010000130.1 coordinate 2,408,957, forward strand.
GTCGCCAATTTGTAAAGATGAGGCTCCAAGTGGTAAGTAAAAATACAAGATTTATTTGAAGTGAGGCACAGTACAACCATAACCAAGCAATGCTAAATCAGTAACTGACAACTCAAGAGCTCTGGAACCTGGAACGTAAATTGTACAACGCAGGTACAGAGTTCCATGTTCCAGGCAAGGGAGGAGCGGGGAAACAGGGAAGGGGAAAGAGGATGCAACACATTTCCTCGTGGACAACAGTTTAATTGCAGATCATCTATGTAATGTTACATGGATAATATTTTTTAAGAATTGGTTGATGGTAAGGGCTTAAGGATAAAGGGTTGAAGGTAATGGGTTAAGGATAATGGGTTAGATGTAACAGTAAGGGTTATGGAATTAAATTGTGTAAAGGTAAGGGTAAAGGGATTTGTATAATGGGTTTAGGGTTTGGGGTAGGGCTAAGGGGTAAAGGGGTAAACAGATACAGGGATTTGGGAGAAGGATAATAGGGTAAGTGTAGGGGGTGAGGAAATAAGGGCAAGAGGTTTAGGGCGTAAAGGTAAGAGTAGGGAGTAAGTGGATAAGACATTAAAGGTAAGATGGTAAGGGTTTTGGGTAAAAGAGATGGGGCTATGGGTTACGAATGTAAAGGTACGGAATAAGGTTAAGGTAAAGGATATGGGTATGTTTACAAGGTTAATGGTAAGCGGGTTAAGAGTGTAAATGTGAGCAATTAAAGTTACCTCAAGGATAAGGGGCTAAAGATAAGGGGTAGGGGATTAAGGATAAAGGTGCAAAGAAGTAAGTGGTTAATGTGTTAGAGATATTGGGTAAGTGTGTGGAGAATAAATAAGGGGTAGTGAGTATTGAATTATGGCAAGGAGGTTAAGGGTTTTAGAAGGGTAATAAAGGAAAAACGTTTGGTAAGGGAAAAGTCCCAAGGTAACTATGCAAAGGATGAGATGGTGACGATGGTCTCGTAAAAAAGGGCTTACCAGCGGAATGACGAGGAAATGGTACATGATGAAAAAGCTGCAAGAAATGGCAGACAAGGAAACAACAAGTAAGCAAACATTCAATAAGTTTATTTTGTAATGATGCTTTCCATTCCATCCTGCTGAACCTCAATAAAAACATTATTTAAAAAAAAGCAAAAAAGCAAGTAAACAAACATCATGTATCTAAAAATGCTCCATAATGCTATCATGTGTTATCATGTTCTCCTAGGAGAGGTGTCCAAAAACCTATGGAGAGGATGAGTCTTGCATGGCACACCTCAAAAGTATTGGAATATTTCAGGATATTAATTTACGTTTGAAAATTGTGCAGTAAAACACACAACGTGGCCCCATTTTTCAAATTTTTCTTGTGAAGGAGTACATCTGCTGTGAGTTCCACATCTGGAAGGCCTTTAGATGTGATTGAAACCTTGATGTACAGCCTCTCTCGCTGACTGTGAGTCTCACATCTTGATCCATGGTCTCAATAGTTTGCTGTTAGTTTTACTTCTAGGAGTGCAATGGCACTGTGAGTCCTAATGAAGCACAGCTTCACTCTTTAGGTGTATGTCCCATATCTTAGGGCGCAGTCTCATTGCGTTCATATCTTACGCCGGAAGCAACATTTCACTCATTGTGTGGGTGTTTCACTTCAAGAAGCACGTCATTCATTGAGTGAGTCTTGGAGCCCTATCTCAATTATTAGGTGTGAGTCTCACTTCATTAAATGTTGTGTCAGTCATCGCAAGTCTCCCTTCTCGAATCACAGCTTAACTCTGGGTGTGAGTGCCACAACTTGGTGTGCACAGCTTCGCTTAAGGTGCAAACCTTTTGCCGTGCAGCAAAATCAAACTCATTGGGTGCGTGTTTCACTTTGAGCAAGCCATCACTCACTGAGAGCGAAGCTTATGTCTTGGATTTGAGCTCCACGTCTCAGTGCTCACTCCCTCGCGCTGTGTCTAAAACCTCGCAGTTTGGAGCACCTTCTCACTCCCGGGTGTGAAGTTTATTTCTTGGAGTACAGTGTTACTCACACAGTGTGAATGTTATGTATTGGAGTTGAGTCTCAATTATTAGGTCTGGATCCCTCCTTTTTTATCTCACTCACGTGATGTGCATACCAAGACTAGGTGCACAGCCTCACTCCTTTGGTGGGAGTCAGTCACCTTTGAGTACAGTCTCACTAAATGCGTGTCTCACACTTCTTAGAGCTGTTCTTCGCCATTCGTATTGGTCTTGTTGAGTTTAACATAGTCATGTACCAGGGACTTTGGTCCAAGACCCCTTAAATCTCATACTTATGGACTCTTGCCATGAACTTTCTGCTGAGGACTTGTGTAGGGCGTGGGAGGCCCTAATATTACCAGTGGATTGGGAAGATGTCACTCACCTGAAGACCAGGGGTAAGATTTCAAAAGTAAACATCTGCTTCGGGTGATGAATGTGAAAGGCGCATAACCAAGTTTTGCTAACTGTCTCATCATAATGCAGTTTTTTGTGGTCACACCTAACCCACCTGCCATACCCAATATGTTGTCTACTCTTCACCAAACATTCTCCGTCTATGACCTGTGGCTAGGTGCGCAACAGTAGCTGTGCCCTTGTGCAGGCACAACATTCAGAAATAAAATATACAAATACACTGAATTTAACACCTATAAAAAACGTTCAACACATTGGTGTGGCCCTATCTTTTTGTGGTACTGACACGGACAGGGCTTCCTGGCCTCTTATTGCTCTAGATCTAGTTGTTGTATATACTATGGATGGCCAGTGTTCGTACCTGGTAGGGTGTATTCAACTGGATGACATATTTTCAGGGGCACCAGTGATCACCACCCATCATATGTCTGGAAACTTTAAAATATCGAGGAATCCAAATTTATTTCATCGGGGAAAAGTTGAAGGGTGGCAATCTAGATAGATGTGTGTCTGGAAGTCGATTGTGGACCATATTCTGGACAATGCTACTGCTGTCCCCCTTGGGCAGAGTGTCAATCATTAAAACAATTGTGTTACTTATACTCTTTTATTTTTTACAGCACACCAGTTTGTCCACCCCGTGCTCTTACTACCAAAATCTAAGGCCTATCTTGTCAGAGCTGATCAGCCCTCAGCATAAGTGATGTCTCACTCTCTCCATGGAAAAGGTAATGCACCCAATACATGCCTGGGGAATGTGGTCCCCACCTTTGAAATATACACAACTTGGCACTACAGATGATATTTATAGCATGATGGCTGGCTGTGGACACAGACCCTGAGCCACTAGACCTGCTAAATGACCCGCTAAATGACCTGCTAAACATCGTTGGAAACCCTGAGTTATTACATGTACTTTATGCCAAAAGCGGACAATATCTGTATAGGCTCATTCTTTACCAACAGTCTGCTCTTGTTGCCGCAACTGAACAAATAAGCTGGGATCAGTTGCATCATACACCCCGTCCCTGTTGGTGATACCCCAGCTACTTTTAGTGGCCAAACAACACTCTCTGAAAAATGTGTCACTGAAGGACATGCGTATATTTATATATCCATGCACACTCAGCTGACTTTACCTCAAGCAGTGGTGATGCACGTAGTGAAAAAAACTATTTTGCCTTCCTGCTGCCGCAAAAAACCCACTATTTTCTTCACCACCACTTCAACCCAGCACAACTCTTTAAACTGATGCCAGGCAAAGATATTGCCAGTCAGTAGCGTGTCTTCAGTACAGTGGTCATAGAGGAACGAAGCATGTATATGTATATATACACATATACATACCCAGTTACTAAACTTCATAATGCGAGACCTGAAACCCTGTATCTAATCTCGGCTCCCCCCTTCACCAAATTGTGTGATCTTAGACGTTTTATTTCTCATGTTCCTCTTTTCTAGCTTTGTTCAATATAGGCATGTCTGCCATGGTGGGGAAGAGAATCAGTCTCTCCTAATTCATTCTTTAAAACTTAAAAAGTGTTCACAACGCACTTGACATAATCTATTGTACTAAACTGGAAACTTATACACTAAAACTATTATTTTCTTTTTTCAAAACTGTTATTCCATTCACACAGCTCTCCATGTTCTGCTAACTGTATACAGATATATACATATATTTTAATTTCCTGTTCGTTTGTACCCACAGGAAACTATTGCATTGTGTCTTTCTGGTCTGGCTCAACGCCCAGACTCTGCGGCCAGCGTTAATATAACGGCAGCCCAAGAGAAATCCTTTAACCCTTCAATACCTTGTAATATCCAGACACGTGTTGTCTTTAATTGTACGTAAAATATAGCTCATTTCAAAATAATATGGAGTTTTTGTAAAGTGCGCGTTCACTCAGAATGGTATTTTGACGCTAAACAGCAGATCCTTATTGTTCCGTCAACTCAATGGTACTCATTTCATCCACCTCAGAATGATGAAGGGTTGATCAGACCCCGCATCTATTCACTTCAGAATGATAAAATGCTAAGTAGACCTGGTAGCATCTGAACTTATGACCATGAAGTCAAACACAGGCTCAAGCACGTTCTCTGTGTGTCATGCATGTTGTGTAAACGCCGTATATTCTAGTCTTTTCTCCTAAAGTCCTATAATAATTGTATTGGACCTATTTTTTTAATCATATTATTGTTGTATATAGCTGAATTAATCTGTGTATTTGTATCAAAGGTAAAATAGCTCTACTTTCCTATGGAAGTTGGTGGTGTGGCCTTCATTAATTTGTTTCTACACTTTCTAATGTCCAGGCAATAACTGACCTTTAACCTTCTTTGGGTAGCAGTACATTTTCTTTGAGAAGGACAGGGCTGTTAACATACCATTAGATGAAATGCAATTTCAGTCTTTTCTATTCACTGGGAGCCACAAAACATTTTCCATCAGACAAGTACAAGTGGTGTCTCATTTGGTGCTTGCAAATTATTCTCCTAATTTGTCCAGTTTCAGAGGTGGACCCCAATGTGCGCTACCTCTCCCTCCTTTCTCATGGTACCGTACTCCTGTTTCTTGGCACTTCATCTTCTCTACTCCCCCATTAGTCCTGCACTTGTTAGCCAATGGAAGCATCTTATTTATTTTAAGGGTGAATTTGTTGAGATGTGAATTTCGGGGACTTTACATCTCTTTCATAAACTTCTTTTTACTTTATCATTTATTAAAAAATGGGTGTAGTTAGTGTGCATTCCATTCCATCAATTTGTCTCCTTGTCTCCTCTTTTCTCTCTAATAATTACCATCTGGTCCGAGATGTATGTTGCTCTTAGTCCAATGTCACCAACTTCCTTGGCCACGAGACACAATTTCAAAATCTTTGCTACTAGCTAACTCCAACTGTGTGTGTTCTGTAGCTGTACTTCCTGGATCTGTTCTTGTACTTGGGCTACCTGCCCGTGCCTGAAGAGGTGGCACTTGTCACTGCCTGGGCTGTTGAATTGGACGCAGGTAGGAGTAAATTATCTGGGTCTTAATTGCCTTGTGTTGCGGCTGTATGTGGGGTGCAACACCTTGCATGTTGCCTACTAAGGCACATCATGGTACTTGTAGTGTAACTGCATCTATATGTCTGTTTTTCATGATCGTTATCAATCATTACGTGTGTGAGCCTTCCCAGTGCTCATCAACAATGTAAACCGAGTGGTAGCCCTTTGGCTCCGTTCCAATGTTCTCCTCTTAAGTACTTCCTTCCACTCGTGAGCCTATTTTTGTAATGGCTAATTTTTATTAACAAGAATTGTAGGCCTGTGTTTCCAGTTAAACGTAACAATGTATTTCAAAGCATTTATAACCTACCCTCATGACATGGAGCAGGGTGTGTTTTTGTGTGCTTTAGCTAATCAGAGAGTTTAACTACTTATGGGAACGTAAATGTAAATGTAATATTAACTGTGATACTGCGCCACTTTATTTATTTATTTAATTTCGTTTTTCTCTTTTTTTTTTTTAATTGGTATTCTAACTAGCAGGGTCTCATCGCCATCGAATGATGATGAGACTTCAGGCCAAAGCAGATCAGGGCGATTGGTGTCTGGGGGTGGTGGCTGAGGGAGGTAAGTCTGTGAGAGATAAAAGGGAGAGGCGTAGTTCCGTCGTGGGTGTGAAGGTGACCCCTAGGATGCCCCAGGCAACAGAGAGGATGCCACTCTAATGTGGTGTGAGGGTAATAATGCGATCGAAGGTGGCGTGGTAGACTGCAGTGGCTGTGCCACGCACTGAATGAATAAGAAGGCTACGAATATGCGGGGGAGCAAGGGAGGGGGTTTAAGGGAGCTGACAGGAGGAACGAAGATATGGCTCCACCCCCACTTTGGCTACCAATTGGCCTGGACAAATGGGAGGCAAAAAAAATGTAAGAGACAGAAAAAGAGGCGCAATGTGTGGGCGATGGGGGTGCGGGCACGGAGCTACCTGGCGGGGCCGCTGAAGGTAAAGGTGACGGTTATGGAAGCAGCCCAGATAACAACTACTTAGCGGAGTTGCCGCTATGAGGCAGAAAGAGTGGGGGGCAACTCAGACAACAGAAATAACTGGCAGTCCTGGGACTCGGCTAGTGATCGTAGAGTCTGCAGGACAGCATCAGAAAGGGCGGTGGCGGGGCTGCAGGGCAGACAAATGGTCAAGAAACTGAAGCACAAGCAACTGAAACAATGGACAACAGATAAACAAGCATTAAATAAACGAAATGCATTTCCAAAAAATAACACTAGTGATCACAATGCAATATTCGGTGAAGAGCAGTCTGTGAGGACAGAGAAAGGAGGGGCTGCTGCGAAGGGGAGAGGTGCACATCCTCGTTCTGCGAGCGCACTGAGCAGGAGAAGGCGGAGGGAAGATCCGGAGGGCCCAGATGGGCCGAGAGAGCTAGTTCCTCATTTCGGAGTGGCGCAGTTAAAAAACAAGAGATGCGCCTGTCAGAAATAGATATGAATATGAAAGATAAGAATAAGAAAACACCCAAGCCATGCAGAATTGAATCGTAAGAAAAGGAGAAGGAGACGGCAGAAAGGGAGAAAAAAAGAAGGTGTGAAAAGCACCGAAAAGAAACCTAAAAAAACAAAGGCTCATTTAAAAGAGCACCCTATCAAGAAACACACATGAGAGACCAAATGGGGAGGGGTAGGGGAGGGGGCGAAGAGCCACGGATCAAACAGGAAACACAATAAACAACAAATTACGTAGAGGACAACCGACAAACCGAAATATAATGATATCAAAACCACTGAAAAACGCAACCACCGTCAATATGACGCAGAGAAGACGCGCAGGACTAAAAACCAGTAACAAGACAAAGACCACACCTTAAATAGCACAATGCAGGAGGACCCCACCCTGGAGTCAGCAACAAAAATTTAGACACGTGTGCCACCTGCGCACAGTGCCAAGGACGCAAAAGCCCTGTGTCAGAATTTAGACAGCATGGACAGTATCAAGGATTTCCAAACCTGTTGCAGAATTCGGCCAGCCACGTGCTGGCGCAGGACTCAAACCTGTGAGGGGCTTTAGGCACCGTTAAGCGGCGCCAAGGACTTCCAACCTCTATAGAATTTTTAGATAGCCATGCGTCCAGGACTCAAACCTCAACCTATGTATGCATCACCACTTCATCAAATAAAGAACGTCAACTTAAAACACAATCAAAACATACCCATAGTACACATGACGGCAGAAAGCACCACAAACCAATACAGAGAAATGCCAAGAGAAAGCAAGCAGGAGGAAACCAAGACGAAGCTTATAACAGCATAACGATAAGCGCTGGAAAACCCCCTTGAGGCGTGACCAACCACACAGAGGGAAGAGGGCGGTGGTCGTGGCACGACAGAAACTACAGGGGACCAGGGAGGGGCACGGCGACACCCCGGAGGGCTCAATCCACCGGACCACACACACCAGAGACCGGAGGAAAGGCAGGGGAAAAAAGTGTCCCTGACTTACCCGGCTGGTGGAGGGGAGAGGCGGGGAGAGGCCATGGGCAGCCGCAGGTGTGTCCCAGGTCCGCACTGCAGAGGAACCGTCCGCACGAGACCTTCGCGGTCGTCAGCTGATGGAGGGTAAATGGAGAGACACTGCAGTGGTCACACATGGCTTACCAGCTCACGAGAGCAAGACCTGCGCTCTGCTCGTTCTCTTGAAAGGAAGGAACAACGATGTCAAATACAGTAGCACTTTATTAAGCAATTCAAAACCACAGGAAACAGTTCAATTTAAATGTTGCCCATCAACACATGAGCAGGATGAAAAAATAAATGCATCGACAATGTTATAAAGCAAATGTTCAAACGAAGCAGAAATGTATATCTATCTATCATTCTATGAGCAGCTGCCCAAGGGGCAACCCTGAATTTAAAGGTGATGAATAGGATAGTGCTTAGAAGGCAAATCTTTTCTTAAGAAAGCAACACCATTCAAGACTACCCAGTTTAAGCTAAGTTAAATGCAATGGCTTGGGCTTTGATGAGCTAAATTAGAGGGGCTGACAAAGCCAAAAGGCAGAATAATCAGATAGGCCGACAAAGCCAAAAGGCTGGCAATCAAAGAAGAGCATTACCACCTCAGAATAGGCTTCTAGGCCCTAGAGAAGAGATCAGTCGACTGGGAACTCAAGTGCTGAGCACTATAGGAGGAGTTCAGGGCCTGGACCTGGGTGAAGACCTTTTATATGGAAAAAGGCAGAACTTCTACCCACGTCTGACGTGGGTTCTTGACCGCACGCTTACTGTAACTTCGGAAAGTTTTGAGAGAACAGAGAAGTGGTTACTTAACTAAAAATATTGCAAACATTGCTTGTGAAAGACCAAGATGTACCAGCCGAACCTTGCCTACGTGTTGTCTGAGCTATTCTTGCAGCTGTGGAAAATTTCCGTGGTTAGCCGGGGTGCCTCGCACTGCTGTACATGACAGAAATAAGTTTTTAAGATCAATGGGGCCTGGTAGATTTTATTTATTGAAAATGACAAAAGGGATAGTGAGCTTGGGCTTATGTGTGTATGTATCTAAAGAGGTGTGAACTGTTATGGAACCTACTAAATGTTTGAGATAAAATGGTCACGTTAACACACTTCTTAAGTTCTGACTGGTGGGGCCTATATGTGGGTTTCATCTGCCTGAGCAGAGCAGGATTCTGCATGGGGGATTTTTATATGGTAAAACGGGACCCTGCTTCAAAGTCAAAGAAGGTTCTGTTCCTGTGAAACAAAAATTAAGAGGAGTTCCCATTAGCATTAGGACTGAGTTAAAGAACATGTTGGATGAGATGGTTGAGAGTGGCATTATTGAGGAAATTGAGTCCTCTGAGTGGGTTTCTCCCATCGTTTTAGCCCAAAAATCCAATAAGAGTATTAGGTTATGTGTTGATTTGAGGGCGTTGAATGCTAATTTGGTTGCTGATTGCCACCCTCTTCCAAATATTAACGAGAGGGTATGCATGTTGGATGCTGCCTGCATTTTTTCCACCCTTGACCTTCGGTCGGCCTACCACCAAATTGAACTCACTGAGGATTCCAAACACTATACTGCTTTTATCACACCCCATGGCCTTTTTCAATTCAAGAGGATGCCTTTTGGCCTTGCCTCGGCCGCATCTGTGTTTCAGAGGGCCATGTACCACATTTTTAAAGATGTCAGCAATTTTGTTAAATGCTTCCAGGATGATATCCTAATTTTCTCCAAAAATGAGGAAGACCACTTCCATTATGTAAAGGAAGTTTGCCTTAGGTTAGGTAAGTGTGGTTTGACACTTAAAGCTGGCAAGTGTACATTTTTATGTAAATCGGTGGAGTATCTAGGCCATACGCTCTCCGGTGATGGTGTAGTGCCCAAGAAATCTTTGGTCGATGCCATCATCAATGCACCCGCTCCTGACAATAAAGAGAAACTCCTCTCTTTTGCGGGCCTGTGTGAATACTATAGTAAATTCATACAGAACTTTGCCACCAAGATGGAGCCCCTCAGAGAGTTGACCAGAAAGTCTACTGAGTTTATCTGGTCAGATAAACAAGAGACAGCTTTCAGGCAGATCAAAAACGAGATTGTTAATGCTCCCACCCTGAAGTCCTTCTGCCTTAATAAGAGATGCGTTATCACTGTGGATGCTAGTCTTTATGGGCTTGGAGGAGTTCTTAGCCAGTGTTCGGGAAAGGAAGAGTGGTGTGTGGCTTTTGCTTCTAGGACCCTTTCTGTTACTGAGAGGAGATATGCTGTGATTGAGAGAGAGTTGTTGGCATGCATCTGGGCCATCGAACACTTTCGCAACTATGTGTGGGGAAACAGATTTACGCTCAGAACCGATCATAAGCCCCTTGTTGGCATATTATCTCCAGGGGGAGGATGGAACTCTACTGCCCGTATAGCCCGCCTCACATCCAGACTACAGGAATACGAATTTGAAGTTGTGTATGTCCCCGGCAGAAGCAATGTCACGGCTGATTTTCTTTCTAGGTTGCCATGTTCCGATGAGTGTGTTTCCTGTGATGAACAAGAAATGGACATTGTTGCTACTGTCAAGGATTTTGTATCTCAGGAGTTCTTGTGCTTGTCTGAGACTGAGTGGATGACAGAGATGAATAATGATGTTGTGTGTCAACGGATCATTGAATGCATAAAAAAATGGCTGGCCCAAAGAAAGATCTGCTACTGCTGATATTGCTCCTTTTTGTCGTGTCTCTGGTGAGATTGAAGACCTTGGTGGTTTGCTTTTCAAAGGTGGAAAGATCATCCCTCCTGTCTCTATGCAACAAAATGCTTATGGGAAAATAACATGACAGTAAAAAGAAGGCAACGAAATGGCATGTTCCCACATTTTTTTAGATTATGCACCAAGATGTGTGAATCACACCAAATGGACGAGGAAGTGCCCCAGGAATTACTTAAACTAGTAGTGTGACTGAGCTTCAATGAGCAAGACCAACCCCCACAGTTGAGACTGCTCCATTGTGTGAAGCTAGCACCTAGTTTGAGGGATTCAAGGCTGGCTTTAGCGCTGTTGGCACCCGATGCAGCAATATTTTTTGGCGTCCTACTGTGACCTCCTACTTCACAGATTCCCTCACTATCACCCTCCGACAATGCTCCTCATCTCTCCATAGTCCCTCTCTCCCATACATTTAATTAGTTTTATAGCACAACTCACCTTGTACCAGTGTTGGGTTTGAGAGCACTTTACATCACATAAACATTATACAGAGACAATGAACCATACACATGTAAATCAGTCTATGGTAAATGCCACATAAGACAAAGAGGATTACAAGGTGTAGGAATCACGTCATCCATACTAGTAGGCAGTATATATTAAGAGTGTCTGGTCTGGAGCAGTACACACTCAGGATTTTAAACGTACCACAGTGGATGGGGTTGGGTTTACCAATAAGAATGCATTTGTACCCAAATGAACCCTTTTTGGCAAGAGTAGGATAATGATGGACTGGGGAAAAAACATAACTTTCTAACCTATTCCATGCAGTTTGCATGCAGCTCTTATATGACAGTTCATAGGTCACAGCGCTATATTAGGATTATAATTTATGAAATGCAAGTAACAAATGGATCTCTGTGACAAAAACAGTAACCCACTAACCTAAAATGCAGTTCTGCGATCTACATGGTACATGTTCTTTGCAGCAGGCTTATTAACCCTTAGTGCTACTTTATGATGGGTCAAAATTTCCACTAGACATCACTCCGATCTCTCTCTTCAGCAGGGACATCAATATCCATGGTTATCTAAACATTTTTATTGTTGTCTGATAACTGATGGATACACAAGGAACTCTGCAGCAGGAGCTTTTAAATCCATAATTTATCTCCAAAAACAAGCACCCTCCTCCCCCACCGAGCTCAGCACCATGTCCGGCTGCACCATTCGCACGGCCCTGAAGCAGGCCCTGGAGAGACTGTACCAAAGTTTTAGACTTAGACCAAATGGGTGACACTGTGGTCCATGAAGTCATGTTCACACCCAGCGAGTGAAACCTTGCTTCTAGGTGTAACACATCCACCTAATGAGTCTGTACCTGTTCCACTCTGCTGTCAATCAGTTGTACCAGCACCCACCTGGGCCCATATTATGTAATGGGCACACTGTCTCTGTTTGTGCCACAGCACACCTTTAAGAAGGTGTGGTGCGCCAGGCACAAATAAGAACAGTGTGCCCTTGTACAATCAATATGCTGCCCCCAGCGCAGCTGCAAACCCACGGGAGCACAGCATATTCAGCCCTTGTGCTTTTCTCAGTGCAGTTGGCAGCTGCCAGCAATATGCAATTGAAAGAGGAGACACACCTCCCACTGCAGGCAGTTGCAGTGAATGGCTGCAGCGGGATGTCTTGGGGAGTCCATGCAACCATCTTTGCCCCCTCCACAGGGCTTCCCTCAGGAGGTGCACTTTCTGTTCAGCTCCTAAGGGCCTATTTGCTTCTGCGCCCGTGTCTGTAATAGAGCGAGGGCACAGAGGCAAAGTGACTTCCTAATTTTTATGTGTCGCTCCCCCATGAAATGAGGTAACGTCCTCTCACAATAGCGCTGGTGCTACATGTGCCCAGTGCTATCAGTATTACAGAAGGGGCCGCACATTCATCTGCTGCCCCCTCTGTAATACCATAGTGCCCCAGAAGTGCAAAAAGCAGGCACACATGCCCATTGCACCCCTGTGGCACTATCCATAAGACAGCCTCTGGTGCGTGTTCCCCTCTGTTGTGTGCTTTTTTTGCTATGTGCTCACTTGTCTTTGTCTGCATCATAAGCTCTTCTGGCGGCCCCTGCAGGAACCTCAGGCAAGTGTCTGCTTCTGGATGCAAGAATCGGAACACTGGAATCGGATTCAGTGGGACAAGAAACTTAGCAGACAATATTAATTTTGCTATGAATTTGAACAGAGGAGCTCAAAGACTAGCAAACAGATGATAAATATGAGGATTCACGCCTTAACTGCTAAGGCTTTTTACCCCAGTGCTGAGCCCTTTTTGGCTATTTGGGATACTTTTCACGGAGGCCTCCATAACATTTTTCCATATTAGGTATCCACACCAAATGTAATCCCTTTTTCCCAACGTCATGGGGATTCTAAAAGTACCCAGGGTATCTGAATTTCCCTGGAGGGGACTAAGAAAATAGTAAAAATATAGCTAAATGTTGACTATTTTGGGAACAATAGAAAAAAACGATCTGCAAAAAGTGTCAGGTTTTTTTTTTTTTTAAATGGCATCAACAAAAGGTTGCTATGCTAAAGTCTCCTTCTTAAAGGCTTTTAGGAACATGCAAATCTCAATCAAAAATCATATTTTTTTTACCACAGTTTTAGCAGTTTTCGAAGAGGCAGCCAATTTTTCCTATTTTTTGTGCTTTAATCCTACTTCCAGTTTGTAGGGAAAACCGGTCTGATGCCCATGGGTGATCCAGGAAAGCTATAAATGTCTGAAAAGCAGACACAATTCTGAATTCAGCAATGAGTCATATGTGTAGATCCCTCAAGGTTTTTCCAAAGCAACTGTAGTAAGTTCCCTAAGGGCCTACTTTGGTTCTCCCTTATTTTAGCCTAACTGCACGTTGTAGGCCGCTTTGCTTTGCACAGCCACACATAGCACATTTATTTTTGTGCCGTGATATTATTTTAGAATTATGCTGTACATATTATTATTCAGTTCTTCTTGGGTTTCAGTCTGAACATTTCGTACAAGGTCGAACAACATAGTGCCCTGTTTTCCTGTGCTCTGTAAAGCAACATCTCCTAACGTTTAGACACAACACAGATGCATAGCTGCTGTTTTCCAACACAGCACTTCTTATCATATAAACCAAGATATGCCCATTGGAAAACAGAGAAGAGGTTTCTAGCAGAGGGGAAAGGCCTTAGAACGGCCACACCAGCATTGTGCAACCTGAGATGCGGACCACCTAACTACAAATGCCAGGTATAGGGTCCGATGCTAAACCCAGAGATCACTGATATATCGCTGTGCTCACGTAGTGAGGGTAGGGTTAAGAAGATCTATCATTTACCATGTTAGGGCTTTTGATTGTATAGAGATGTCTCGTAATGCTGATTACTTTGCTCAGTTGTATATGTTTTCTTATCGCAGCACAATTACTTCATAATAGAGCATGATAGTTTCAATAAATATGGTAAACTTTCCTCGGGCCTTTCTTTTTTTTATTATTGACATGCATGAGTGAGAAAGGAAAGGTGACGATCTGTTAGCACGGTTCCCCTGGAGACTAGAGAGTTGTGTTCTAGGTTGCCAATTGACCTGTTTCTCTGGAAAGGTTAGGAAGATAGGTAAGGCACTTTAAGCTAGTTGGATTTGGGCCCACAGGTACTGATGTGGTATAGTGACTCAGTCCCTACATTCTGACGTCCTGTGATCACAGGCACAGTTCTGTTTCCAAACAGAATCCCTGCAACAAAACTAACTTGAAAAAAAGAAATATTGAAAATGAGTAGGAAAAATAGGCTATTTGTGACAGCGTTTTCATCTCTAACATTTTGTCACAATGGCCGATATACAAATATAATAAACCATTACATCCGCTAGACCTTTCTGGTTGCAGGGATATATAGGGTGTGCATGTTGTCTGAGAACCCAGAGCAAGCAACTGAGTTGCACCTTACAATGGTTTTTCATTGTGTACATAGTATAGAGCAATTCAAACGGAAAGAAATATAGAGCGAAGAATGGGTATCAAGGAAACCTATGCATTTCTAAAAATGGACACCAGATGTGGACTGTAGGAGCAGTGGTTGTTTGTACATCTCTGAATAGGTGGGTGCCCATACCAGCATGTGATTCAGAGGTCATTTCTCAAAATGGCTTCTTTCTTGCACACTGGCTGACATTTAGAAGGCACAAATGAAGAGAAATCCAATTGCTAATAATACATGTTCTACTAATCTATATTCCCCATTGTCTTCAGATGAAAATGGTACCTCTCTGGTGTGTTTAGCCCTAGTGCTACCAACAGGAATTGGCCCAAAACACAACATGGACACAACACATTTTTCCACTGAAAACTGACCCTTTATTTGTAATGTCGGTAGTTGTGAATTTTGGACCTTAACTCAGTTGGCACCTAGGGAAATCTAGCACACCTGCACATTTTCTAAAACTAGACATCTAGAGCAATCCATGGTTCTGTGACTTGCATGGCTTTCGCTAGGTTTTCTTACCCAGAAGCCTTAGCAAATCTCAAACTTTCACTAAAACCACACATTTTCCTCACATTATTGTGAGGAAATCTTCAGGCATCTGTGGAGAGCCACCAATGTCCTACAATCCACCATTTCCCCAATCTCCCGATAAAAATGTTACCTCACTTGTGTGGGTAGGCCTCGTGCCTGTGACAGGAAATGGCCCAAAACGCAACATGGACACATCCCATTTTTCCAATGAAAACCAATCCTTTTTTTGCAATGTGGGTAGCTGTGGATTTTGGGCCCTAACTCAGCTGGTACCGAGGCAACCTAGCCAACCTGTACATTTGTGAAAACTAGACACCTAGAGTAATCCAGGGTGGGGTGACTTGTATGGCTCTCACCAGCTTTTCCTACCCAGAAGCCCTTGTAAAACTCAAACTTTCACTAAAAACACATTTTCCTCATATTTCTGTGATGGAAAGTTCCAAAATCTGTGGGGAGCCCCAAATTTCCTACAACCTTGCAATCCCTAACTCTTCCAATACAAATGGCACCTTACTTGTGTGGGCAGGTCTAGTGCCCTAAACAGGAAACGGCCCAAAATGCAACATGGACAGATCACATTTTTCCACTGAAAATGTGCCCTTTTTTGCAATATCAGTAGCTGTGGTTTTTGGGTCCTAGTTCAGCTGAAACCTAGGGAAACCTGTAAATTTTTAAAAACTAGACATCTAGGGAAATCGTGGCTTAACACTGCCTTGTAAATAAGGCGAAGCTCCTATCGCCACCACAACGTCACTGAAAGTGTCATTGTGGTGGCGATAGGGGCTTGTAAATATGCCCCAAAGTCCTTATTAGTGCCCACATTACTCAGAGGACTGATGTTAGGTCTGGAATTGGCATCAGGAGTTTGGGGAAGTGGTACCCCATGTTTGAGGGAGAGTCTGCGCTCTGTCAGGTCAATCTCACCAGCCACAAGCCCGATGGCTCTTTCTAGCATACTTTCAATGGAGACTGAGGGCAGCGCTTTCGCAATGCCTCTACCAGCGCTACGTTTCCCCATAGTTTCTATTTCTCACCTTTAACACAGCCTGAATTTCTTTATGGAGTCCAGGGTCTTGTACTGCTCACTCCCTCAGATCAAAGAACCAAGAGGGGGGCCTGGCCTTGTCCGGAGGAAGACGGGTACAGATGGGCCCGCCCTTGGCCCGGGCTAAGCCCATGCACGTCACACGCCAGCAGGAGTGCAGGCAAACAGTGGCAAAGTCCTCGCTCTCCCTGCGCCAGCGGGGGCGCGGCGTCCTTTGATGGGCAGTTGTGGTGTTGGGTGGTATGGGGCTTGTGGTCCTCCCCCAGCGGTGCCTAGAGCTGTGGCGCAGCTTCCTCCCCAGCAGTGATGCAGGCAAACAGTGGCAAAGTCCTCGCTCTCTACACTTTTCTCACATTTTTATGAGGATAACTTTCGGAATCTGCAGGACAGCCACAAATTTTCTACCACCCAGCACTCCCCCAAGCCTCCAGTTAAAAATGGTACCTCACTTTGGTAGGTCTAGTGCCCGTAACAGGACACAGCCAAAAAATCAACACAGACAAATCACATTTTTCAACTGAAAACGAACCCTTTTTTTGCATTCAAAGCTGAATCAAAAAACATATTTTTGCCCATTTTTGGCGTTTTTCAAAGACGTAGCCCATTTTTCCTTTTTTTGTGCTTTCATCCTACTACCAGTTTGGAGTGGAAACTGGTATGAATAGATTTCTGAAAAGTAAACAAAACTCTGAATTCAGCAAGGGGGCAGGAAGACTGGTTGGGTGTTCCTTTTGGGATGAGGGTGTGGCCAGTACCAGAGTACAATGCCCGTACCCCTTTCTTCTGCCCTAAATGCAAACCCCCTGTATCTAGTGGCCTTTCTTCCACCTGGGGGCAGATTTGGGGCAACCACTGCTAATGGGACAATCCTCCTATTTGCGCCCCAGAAAGCAGAAAGACACTATTGCCCCTTCTGGGGTGGGGGTATGGCTCTATGCCAAGGTAGGCCGCCTCCTCCTTTTGTTTGTTTTGATATTGTGCTTTCCCTGGTGCCTAGTGAGCTATCTGCCCCCCTGAGAAAAATAGGGGGCAAACCCCCTGTCTGCCCCTGTGGGGGCAGAAACACTGGTTGGGCATCCCTTTTGGGGTGGGAGGTTGGTCAATGCCAGAGTGCAACACCCACATCCCTTTCATTTGTCCCAAATGCAAAATCCCTGGTGTCTAGTGGGCTTTCTACCCGCGAAGGGAGCAGATGGAGTAATCACCTCCATCTACCCCCCTAGGGGGACAGAAAGACTGTTGCACCCTCTTTCGGGATGGGGGCATGACCAGGCCAATGGTAGGCAGCCCCACCCCTATGTTTTATTCCTATATTTCCCTGGTGTCTAGTGTACAGTCTGCCCGCCCGCGGGAGGAAAATTGAGGTACACTCCCAATCGGCTCCCCAGGGGTGCCAGAAAGACTGTTTCACATCTTTCTGGGGTGGGGGCATGGCCATGCCCATGGTGGGCAGCCCCCACCCCTATGTTATTTTGTAACAAAATTTCCCTGGTATCTAGTAGGCTTTATGCCCCTCCTGGGGGTGGGGTGTAGCAGATTGGAAGTAATCACCCCAGGGGGGAAGAAAGACTTACATTTTTGGGGGTTGGTTGGGGGGAGAATGAGCCTTTGCCTTGTGCTTCCCCATATCTCTGGGGTTTAGTGGGTGGATCCCTGCTTGGGGATCGCTCTCCTGTGGCAATCCCCAAGCAGGGATCCACTGGGTAGAGATACCTTTGGAAAGGGGAGACGTTCTCCTTTCCAATGATACCTCCCCACCTTCATCAGTGCTTGTGGGGTTGAGATATGCCCCCGAGCACTAATGCAGTGAAAGTAAAACAAGCCCATTGGCTCGTTTCACTTTACCAGTAAGGGAAACATCCGAAAAAACGACTACGGAACAACAAGTTCCGGAGTCACGCAAGCCAAACGACGACTTGCACGAACAACGACCTAGCCTTAACCACGCATGTGCGTGGTTAAGGCTAAGTCGGTCTAGAGTTAGGGATGGGCGGGGAGAGAGGAGCATCGGACAGGAACAGGACAGGTAAGAGGGGTTTGGAGTAGTTTTTAGGGGGTGGGAAGGGTGCAGGGTAGTTTTTAGGGGGTGGGGGTTCGGGGTAGTTTTTAGGGGGTGGGAGGGGTTCAGGGTAGTTTGTGGGGGTTCGGGGTAGTTTTTAGGGGGTGGGAGGGTTATGGGATAGTTTTTAGGGGGTGGGAGGGTTTGGGGTAGTTTTAAGGGGTTCGGGTTAGTTTTTAGGGGGTGGGGGTACGGGCTAATTTTTAGGGGGTGTGGGGGTTCGGGGTAGTTTTTAGGAGGTGGGGGTATGGGATAGTTATTAGGGGGTGGGGGTTTGGGATAGTTATTAGGGGGTTGAGAAGTGTATTTAGGGCTCAGGGGGAGAGGGAGGGTGGTCAAAAGATTAGCCACGAATGGCCGTTTACCATGCATGCCTTTACCACGAAAATTGGTGGTAAAGCAATGCGTGGTAAAACAAATCGTGCTTACGACGTGGTCGTTGTAGAGACCGCGTTGTTAAGGTAGTCGTTGTTGAGGAACTCGTTGTTCCAACATACAACCTACCAGTAATGACATCAGCATTCCCTGTGCGCTAATCGTCATTACAGAAAAGGTAAGAGGGTCCTTTATACCCCTTCCCAGTGTTGGCCAGTGGCCGAAAAATGCAATGGGAAGGAAGTGCGTAAGTCGGCCATTGGCCGACCCCCACACTTAAGGGGTTAAACGATTAGCCGAGACAGAAGTGTGGTGTGCATAGCGCAAGAGCAAACCCATGGCTCTGGGGAAGAGGTGAACATGGAAGCTGTAGAGATAAGGCTGGTTACATAAACCACAAATACTAGTGCTGCTGGGAGGTAGCAATGCATCTTGATTAGTGAGGACTAGCAGGTGGGAAGAAAACAAGGCAAGGATAGCAAACAGGCGGTGCAAGGGTTTATGGAAGCTAGAACTAAGGGAAAGGGAGCTAGTAGGGGTGCAAGGATCGTTGGCTTGGAAGCAGGGGAGCTAGAGCTGGGGAGCCGGGCGAAGAGCAGAGGTAGAACCAACAAGCAGGCATGAGGAACATGAACGCAATTGATCAGAAAACTATGGGATGCATGTGCCTAGGGCAGCTAGAGATTGGCAACACTGTGGCTAAGTGACAAATGACCTAAGCTCTGTGCTGCTAAAAAAGACCCTAAGGTTTAGGCCAGGGTAGGGATCTAGAGTTCATGGGCTTAAGGCTGTTATTGAGACACATGTGTACATGAGTAGACAAAATGTGTTGCTTGTAAATTTGTTTTTTTAAAGTAATAGGCCATCTGTCACTCGCAGCAAAGAACCGTTGCCCATGTAAAATATGAGCTGCATATTGGACATAGTGACAGAGAAAAGTACACATTATAAATTTGTTAACCAAGATAATTTGTAATTTATTTTTAAAATGTTTTTATTTTGAACGATTTCCTATTTCAATTTTCCTTTTAAGTATAAAAGAGATATATGGGATTTATAATGGGTCAACACAGCATTAGATCTGTTTGTGTGTATGAGAGTGTGTGCAGGATGTGGGGAAGTGGGACTGGGAGAGAGCGCACTTGGGCCTTTTCAACTAGGGCATCAAAAGCCCTGCCCAGGCCTTTTCTTGAATTCTGGATTGCTGAAGGCCACCCTGTCCCCAAGTGAAGATTGTGTGCACTGAGCAGCTGACATTATTGAGCGCCTGTCAACTGTGATTTGTAAGAGGTCTCCTGTTCCGCAGGGAAACCAGGTTAACTCTCCAAGTTCCACAGATTAAACTGCACTACAGGCTGACGGCACGTGGAGGTTTCCCACGGACATTTCAAGGCATGGGCAAAGTGGACAATTGCCCAGGCCCCCAATTTGTAGGCCTGACTTGACAGCACAGCTGTTGCCAGATCTTATTTTATCAACCTAAAACAAGCATTCAGTACTACTACAGAGAGGGCTTTTTGGATTCGCTCACATATTGGTGGGCAGGAGAATTTGTTTTGATTGGAGAGAACTTCCACAGAAAAAGTGCTTAACCCTCAACACAGCTCCACACCGCTGACTTATTGATTGTAAAAACCATAGGTTAAGTCAATAGGCATTTAAGTGTTGATTGTTATTACTCTGTATTAGACTTGGCATCTTTTGGCGTGTTTCCCCTGACTTTTTGCTTTCTGACCTCCTGGTTTTGACTCTGTTTTTGCTGGTGTAATGATTCTGCGCACTTTCCTCACTGCTGTCCAGTGGGAAAGTGCAAGTGCTCCTGTATAAAATGTGTTATGGATTGGTGTTTCCATGATTGGCCTATTTGATTTATGTGTCAGTCCCTTGTAAAGTGCACTGAGAGTGCCAGGGCCTATAGATCAAATGCTGTTGGTGGGCTGCAGCACTGGATTGTGCCACCCACCCAAACAGCCCGTAAAGTGTAACTCTGGCCTGCCATTGCAGAGCCTGTGTGCAGCCTGGGGCTGCCATGTCGACTTGGCAAGTGCACACACTTGCAAGTCCCTAAACCTTCCCTTTTCTACATGTTAGTCACCCCTAAGGTAGGCCCAAGGTACCCCTGTGGGCAGGGTGCATTGTATGTGAAAGGTAGGACATGCCCTGGTGTGTGTGGCATGTCCTGATAGTGAATTACAGCCTATTTCGTTTTTCACTATTGCAAGGCTACCTGTTCCCCATAGGCCAGAATGGGCAGTTTTGATTATTACAGCTTATAATCCTAACTGACCCAGGGAACATGGTAGAAATTCGAATTTAGTATGCCTGGACTCAGAATGATAAAATGCATCTTTTAGTGAAGTTGGTTTTAACATTCTGTGTTTGAAAATACCACTTTTAGAAAGTGGGTATTTTCTTGTCTAACCATCCAAGCCTGCCTCTGCTAGGTTGTGTATTCCTTGTCTGGAGTGTGAGTGACAGGGGCTGGGGGATGCCAGGAGACAGGGTGAGTCAGCACAGGGCTGAATAGCAAGATCTACATGTAGATGGGTGGGAGGAGATGCACCTGGGACCTGAATAGGGCTGGGCCTTCCCTCCACAATGCTGGCTCCACCTCCTGTGGTGCGTCTGATGTCCCTGGCCTGCACTGTGAAAGGAAAGAAGGAGACTTGTCAACAAAGTGTTCCAGGACTGACCAGAACTGGTTTGGACCAGGCAAAGGCCCCTCTGCCTCCAGAGGACAAAGAGAAATTGAGGATAAAAAGGGGGACCCAAACCCCAGAACTTTAGATCTTGCTGGAATCAAGGAACCTGCCAAGAAGAAGAGCTGGAGAGCTGCTAGGAGGAGTACTGCCCCTTTGCTGAGTTATTGCCTTGTTGGGTTGGCCTGCAGTTGCTGCTTCTGTCTTGGACAGTGAAAGGACTGGACTGAACTTTCTACTACTTGTGCTGAGAATCTCCAAGGGCCTGAAACCGAGCTGGCCTCCTGTTAAGAAGTCTCAGGGACCGCTTCTGGAACCGCTGTTTCAGTTGCCACAGAGGAAGGGAACTGCAATCGACTCCGTCAACCGACTCCATCGCTGGCCCGGTGTCCTGTTTGCACCGCAGACCGCACCGTCCGCATCTCGCACCGCAACCCTGGTCTCACCGACGACGACGTCCGACGCCATCGCCACCGAGCCGCTGCTTGCACCGTGACCTGTGGGCACCGCAGTTCGCATCGCATCGCTTCACTGTGCCAGCCGGACCAGACCAACGCTGTCGCTGCAACTGGCTCAACAATCGTGGCCGCATCGCAGTTGGGGCACCGCTCGCACGCTTCGCGACGCACCGCTCCGACTCGCACCGCTGTCCGACGCCAGCTCCCGCACTCCGGCTTGGTCGCCTGCATCGCAACCTGCCAGCACCGCATTGAGCACCGTCTCACCCTGCCCCGCACGCCTTGGACTCACCGACTCCGTCTGCACGATTGTCACCGAGCCGCTGCCTGCACCGCATCGAGAGGACACCGCGCCCTGCACCGCTTCCATCTTGCACCGCAACCGCGACGTACGCGACCGGCTCGCACACTCCGTGCCCGCCACAACGAGAAAAGGTACTGTGACCGAGTCTGTTCATGACTCTGCTGGCCCGTATCAACGCGGTCGGCTGGAACTGTTAGATTCTGTCGTTTTCAGCATCGCGGTAGACTCGGACGGAGCTACCGACTCGTACGAACTTTGTTTTTGAAATATTCCTGCAAAGAAGAAGTTATCTTGCAACGTAATCATTTTTAAAGTACTGTACTGTGGATTTTTATCGTATTTGGTCTTGTTTTAAAGTATATAAAAATATTGGATATTTTTCTAAACTGGTGTGGTGTCAGTTTGTAGTGCTTACACGGTGTTACTGTTGGTTTTGTGCAAATGCTTTACACACTGCCTCTAAGATAAGCCTGACTGCTCGTGCCAAGCTACCCAGGGGGTGAGCAGGGGTTATTTTAGGAGTGTAACTCCCTTATCCTGACTAGGAAGAAGGGTCCCTACTTGGACAGAGGTGCAAGCCCTTGCCAACTAGAGACCCCCATTTCTAACATTGGTGTCAGCGGTGAGGATAGGACTTGTGTTTGCACTTGACTTACAGTGATTGGTGTGCACTACTACCATATCGCAGACCATTACGTACCACTTACAGGTTCTTTTTGGCCTATTTTTGATCTTGCCAGTTTGAGCTTGCTACTTCAACATGCCTGAATCTATAGTATCATCAATTGCATCAGTAGAAATTGCCTTTGAGGAGGATCGATTGGAAGCCTACAATGTCAAGGAGTTAAAATCGATTTGCAAGAACCTGAAAGTCCAGGTCAGAGGTCTCACCAGGAAGGATGAGCTACAAAAGGCACTGAGGGCCTGGGTAGCAGCCAGAGGTGCCAGTGGGCAATCTGGTGATCTCAATGGAGAGGTGGAGGAGCCTGTTCCTAGGGTGGATGTGCTTTTGGGAGGGGGGGAACCCTCCAGGCCAAGCAGCAGTAGTTTGTCCCCAGAGGAGCTGGAGGACAGGTGGGAAGTAAGGAGGTTTGAATTGGAGAAACTCAGAATAGAAAGTGAGAGGGAAGAGAAAAGAATAGCCATGGAGGAAAGGAAAATGATACTAGATCATGAGAGAATGATCAAGGAGCTGGAGCTAAAGAGTAGATCCGGTTCAGATGGTGGCAGCAATTCTTCAGCACACACAGACAGGATTGTACACATCCCCAAGAATGTAGGTAAAGAGTACAAAAAGGGTGATGACATACAAAGGTGGTTTCAAGGGTACGAGTCGTCTATTCATATGAATGGGGTCCCTGAAAGGAACTGGGGAGCGGGGTTTTGGCCTCTCTTTCCAGAGGAAGCTAGGGATACTCTGATAGCTTTGGGTAAGGGGCAGGACCTCACCTATGCTGACATGAAAGACGCTCTCCTCACTAGGTATGGGCTCACTCCTGAGAAGTACAGGGATCAGTTCAGGTCCAGTAAAAGTCTGAGGCCAACACTTGGTTGGAATGTGTGGATATGTTCTGTAGGTCGCTGGATGGTTGGGTGAAGGGCAGAAATGTAACAGATTTTCAGGGGCTCTACAATTTGATTGCATGGGAGCACTTGTCTAGTCTATGTTTTGCAGATCTGCGCCAGCACCTAGTTGATAGTAAGCTAACTGACCCCAGGAAGCTTGCTATGGAGGCGGACTGCTGGGTGAGTACCAGGGTCCACAAGAAAGCGTTTGGGGGAGACTCAGACAAAGGTGGGCAGGGTCCCCAGCAGAAAGGTGGGGGGGACAAGGGTAAAGCACAGGAGTTCTCTAAAGGGCCCCAAACTAGAACCCAGGGTAAAGGTTCCCAGCCCCCCGGTGATAAGAAGAAA
The DNA here is from genome assembly GCA_963921515.1 of Calotriton arnoldi. Taxonomy (NCBI): domain Eukaryota; kingdom Metazoa; phylum Chordata; class Amphibia; order Caudata; family Salamandridae; genus Calotriton; species Calotriton arnoldi. Next base: position 2,432,952 of record CAWUFW010000130.1, read on the forward strand.
GGGGTCTCTATAGGGAAGCCTGTTGAGACCGGCCCCCGCAAGTGTTATGCATGTGACCAGGTAGGTCACTTTAAGGGGGACCCCAAGTGCCCAAAGGGGACACAGCCACCCACCGGTGGACAGTCCAAAGTGTTGGCTAGTGTAGCGCTTGGGGAGGAGTGGTGCCCACAGGAGGGTGGAGATCCCGCAGAAATGACCCTTGTCTCACTAGGGGACAGTGAGATGGTCCCAGGAAACCAGGTGCCCCCTAACACAAAGAAATATAGCACCTGGGTGACCATTAATGGGAACAGGGTAGAGGCTCTCAGAGATACTGGAGCCAGTGTGACCTCAGTCCGGTGTCACCTGGTCTCTGAGAAGCAGGTAGTCCCAGGGGCATTCCACCAAGTAGTTGCTGTAGACAACTCTGAGCGCCAGTGTATGGTGGCGCAGGTTCCCTTTGAATGGGGGGTCTCAGGTCCCTTGAGGGTGGTTGTGAGCCCCACCATGCCTGTAGATTGTCTGCTAGGTAACGACCTGGAGCAGTCCTTATGGAAGGATGTCGAGCTCAGGTCTCACTTGGAGATGCTTGGGTTGCCAGAGTGGGCATGCGTGTCTACTCGGTCAATGGCAGCCAGAAAGGGTGATCAAGAGGACTTGGAGCCTGGAACAGTGGCCCAAGTCCCTGCCAAGAGGAAGGGCAGGGGCGCGGGAAACCGGCCCCCGAAGTTCCCACGGACCGGGAGGAGGCGGACCTCGAGGGGATGCCCCGGTGCCTACAGGGGAGCAGGTAGCCGAACTGGGAGACATCTCTGAGCTGACCCATTGGCAGCAAGAAGGGGGTCTCACCAGGGAGGAGTTCTGCAGGGAGCAGAACGAGTGCCCTACTCTGGAGGGTCTGCGGCGGCAGGCTGCAGACCAGGCAGCTGGTAATCAGTCCGGGTCACATCTGATCTACTGGGAGAATGGTCTCCTACACAGTGAGCCTAAGGTTGCTGAGCCTGGGTCAGCCCATGTGCTGGTGGTACCCCAGCGCTTCAGGACCTTCCTACTGGGTCTGGCTCATGATGTGCCTTTGGCAGGACATTTGGGGCAGGACAAGACCTTTGACAGGCTTGTCACCAACTTCTTTTGGCCCCAAATGCGAAGGCAGTCAGATGCACACTGTAGGTCTTGCCAAACTTGCCAGGCAAGTGGTAAGAGTGGGAGGAAGGTCAAAGCTCCTCTCCAACCTTTTCCTGTTGTTGGAACACCCTTTGAAAGGGTAGGGATGGATATTGTGGGGCCACTGGATCCCAAGACAGCCATGGGCAACAGGTACATCCTGGTCTTGGTGGACCATGCCACCCGGTACCCGGAGGCAATCCCTCTCAGGACAACGACGGCGCCAGTGGTGGGCCGGGTGTTAATGGGGATCTTTTCCCGTGTGGGATTCCCCAGAGAGGTGGTTTCTGATAGGGGGACCAATTTCATATCCAAGTATATGACATCCCTGTGGAAGGAGTGTGGTGTAACCTACAAGTTCACCACTCCTTACCACCCACAAGGAAACGGTCTGGTGGAGAGATTCAACCAGACCTTGAAAGGCATGATCAAGGGTCAAACAGAACCCATGAGGCGTAAGTGGGACGTCCTCTTGCCATGCCTACTCTTTGCATACAGGGAGGTGCCTCAGAAGTCTCTTGGGTACAGCCCCTTTGAGCTCCTGTATGGCCACCCTGTCAGAGGACCTCTGAGTTTGGTAAAGGAAGGCTGTGAGGCAGCTCCCAGGAAAACTCCCAGGATGTGTTTAGCTACATGCTGGCCTTTAGAAACCAAACTGCCCGCTTCAGGAAACTCGCTCAGGCGAACCTAGAAGCAAGCCAGGAAGAAATGAAGAGATGGTATGACCAGAATGCCACTCTGGTCGAATTTCAACCTGGGCAAAAGTGTGGGTCATGGCCCCAGTGGAACCTTGTGCCTTGCAGGACAAGTGGACTGGGCCATATGAGGTGGTGGAGCGCAAAAGTGACGTCACCTACCTGGTGTATTTGCAGGCTCCAAGGAACCCTTTGAGGGTCCTTCACGTGAACCGCCTCAAGCCCCACTTCGAGAGGTCCGAAGTGAGTATGCTCTTGGCGACAGATGATGGGGTGGAAGAGGAGAGTGAGCCTCTCCCTGACCTCCTGTCTACCAAGGAGCATGATGGGTCAGTAGAGGGTGTGATCCTCTCCCCTATTCTGACTCAGGAGCAGCAGGGGGACTGTCACCAGTTGTTGGGACAGTTCGCCCCACTGTTCTCTCTGACCCCTGTGTTACTCACTGGTGTACCCATGACATGGACACTGGTGACAGCCCTCCTGTGAAGCACAAGATTTACAGGTTGACTGACCGGGTCAGGGCCAGCATCAAGGAGGAGGTCTCTAAGATGTTGGCGTTAGGGGTGATTGAGCCCTCCAACAGTCCTTGGGCCAGCCCAGTGGTCTTGGTCCCAAAGGCTGCTGCACCCGGTGCCACTCCAGAACTGCGGTTTTGTGTGGACTACCGTGGGCTCAATGCCGTCACCAGGACTGACGCGCACCCCATCCCCAGAGCTGATGAGCTCATTGATCGGTTGGGAGCTGCCCGGTTCCTCAGCACGTTTGATTTGACGTCTGGGTACTGGCAGATTGCCTTAACCGATGGGGCCAAGGAGAGATCAGCATTCTCAACCCCAGAAGGTCATTACCAATTCCGGGTGATGCCCTTTGGGTTGAAGAATGCCCCTGCCACCTTTCAGAGGTTGGTCAATCAGGTGTTGGCTGGGCTGGAGGATTTCAGTGCCGCCTACCTAGATGACATTGCTGTGTTCAGTTCCAGCTGGGAAGAACATTTACAGCACCTTGAGAAAGTGTTGAGGGCTCTGCAAGGTGCAGGCCTCACGATCAAGGCCAGTAAGTGCCAGATCGGGCAGGGTTCTGTGGTGTACTTGGGACACCAGGTAGGAAGCGGCCAGGTGGCGCCCCTACAACCCAAGATTGACACCATTCTGGCTTGGGAGCCCCCAAGACCCAGACAGAGGTGAGAGCCTTCTTAGGTCTCACCGGCTACTATAGGAGATTTGTTAAGGGCTATGGCACCATCGTTGCCCCCTTAACAGAGCTGACTTCGAAGAAGCAGCCCAGGAAGGTAATCTGGACTGAGTCCTGCCAGAAAGCTTTTGATGCCCTGAAGGCAGCCATGTGCACAGCGCCCGTGCTCAAGGCACCTGACTTCTCCAAAGAATTTGTCGTGCAGACTGACGCTTCAGAGCATGGTGTGGGAGCGGTGCTCTCACAACTGAACGAAGAGGGCCTAGACCAGCCTGTAGTCTTCCTTAGCAGGAGACTACTCCCCAGGGAACAGAGGTGGAGTGCCATAGAAAGGGAAGCTTTTGCTGTGGTCTGGGCACTGAAGAAGCTGAGACCATACCTGTTTGGGACTCACTTCCGGGTTCAGACAGACCACAGGCCCCTCAGATGGTTGATGCAAATAAGGGGTGAGAATCCAAAAATGATGGGGTGGTCCATCTCCCTACAGGGAATGGACTTTACGGTGGAACACCGTCCTGGTACAGAACACGCCAACGCAGATGGTCTGTCCAGGTTCTTCCGCCTTAGTGAAGAGAACTCCAATGGGGTTGGGTAGTTCTCCCTACTTTCAGCTGGAGGGGACATGTATTAGACTTGGCATCTTTTGGCGTGTTTCCCCTGACTTTTTGCTTTCTGACCTCCTGGTTTTGACTCTGTTTTTGCTGGTGTAATGATTCTGCGCACTTTCCTCACTGCTGTCCAGTGGGAAAGTGCAAGTGCTCCTGTATAAAATGTGTTATGGATTGGTGTTTCCATGATTGGCCTATTTGATTTATGTGTCAGTCCCTTGTAAAGTGCACTGAGAGTGCCAGGGCCTATAGATCAAATGCTGTTGGTGGGCTGCAGCACTGTATTGTGCCACCCACGCAAACAGCCCGTAAAGTGTAACTTTGGCCTGCCATTGCAGAGCCTGTGTGCAGCCTGGGGCTGCCATGTCGACTTGGCAAGTGCACACACTTGCAAGTCCCTAAACCTTCCCTTTTCTACATGTTAGTCACCCCTAAGGTAGGCCCAAGGTACCCCTGTGGGCAGGGTGCATTGTATGTGAAAGGTGCCCTGGTTTGTGTGGCATGTCCTGATAGTGAATTACAGCCTATTTCGTTTTTCACTATTGCAAGGCTACCTGTTCCCCATAGGCCAGAATGGGCAGTTTTGATTATTACAGCTTATAATCCTAACTGACCCAGGGAACATGGTAGAAATTCGAGTTTACTATGCCTGGACGCAGAATGATAAAATGCATCTTTTAGTGAAGTTGGTTTTAACATTCTGTGTTTGAAAATACCACTTTTAGAAAGTGGGTATTTTCTTGTCTAACCATCCAAGCCTGCCTCTGCTAGGTTGTGTATTCCTTGTCTGGAGTGTGAGTGACAGGGGCTGGGGGATGCCAGGAGACAGGGTGAGTCAGCACAGGGCTGAATAGCAAGATCTACATGTAGATGGGTGGGAGGAGATGCACCTGGGACCTGAATAGGGCTGGGCCTTCCCTCCACAATGCTGGCACCACCTCCTGTGGTGCGTCTGATGTCCCTGGCCTGCACTGTGAAAGGAAAGAAGGAGACTTGTCAACAAAGTGCTCCAGGACTGACCAGAACTGGTTTGGACCAGGCAAAGGCCCCTCTGCCTCCATAGGACAAAGAGAAATTGAGGATAAAAAGGGGGACCCAAACCCCAGAACTTTAGATCTCGCTGGAATCAAGGAACCTGCCAAGAAGAAGAGCTGGAGAGCTGCTAGGAGGAGTACTGCCCCTTTGCTGAGTTATTGCCTTGTTGGGTTGGCCTGCAGTTGCTGCTTCTGTCTTGGACAGTGAAAGGACTGGACTGAACTTTCTACTACTTGTGCTGAGAATCTCCAAGGGCCTGAAACCGAGCTGGCCTCCTGTTAAGAAGTCTCAGGGACTGCAAAGACTTCACAACCCTCTGGGTACCGCTTCTGGAACCGCTGTTTCAGTTGCCACAGAGGAAGGGAACCGCAACCGACTCCGTCAACCGACTCCATCGCTGGCCCGGTGTCCTGTTTGCACCGCAGACCTCACCGTCCGCATCTCGCACCGCAACCCTGGTCTCACCGACGACGTCCGACGCCATCGCCACCGAGCCGCTGCTTGCACCGTGACCTGTGGGCACCGCAGTTCGCATCGCATCGCTTCACTGTGCCAGCCGGACCAGACCGACGCTGTTGCTGCAACTGGCTCAACAATCGTGGCCGCATCGCAGTTGGGGCACCGCTCGCACGCTTCGCGACGCACCGCTCCGACTCGCACCGCTGTCCGACGCCAGCTCCCGCACTCTGGCTTGGTCGCCTGCATCGCAACCTGCCAGCACCGCATCGAGCACCGTCTCACCCTGCCCTGCACGCCTTGGACTCACCGACTCCGTCTGCACGATTGTCACCGAGCCGCTGCCTGCACCGCATCGAGAGGACACCGCGCCCTGCACCGCTTCCATCTTGCACCGCAACCTCGACGTACGCCGACCGGCTCGCACACTCCGTGCCCGCCACAACGAGAAAAGGTACTGTGACCGAGTCTGTTCACGACTCTGCTGGCCCGTATCGACGCGGTCGGCTGGAACTGTTAGATTCTGTGGTTTTCAGCATCGCGGTAGACTCGGACGGAGCTACCGACTCGTACGAACCTTGTTTTTGAAATATTCCTGCAAAAAAAAAGTTCTCTTGCAACGTAATCATTTTTAAAGTACTGTACTGTGGATTTTTATCGTATTTGGTCTTGTTTTAAAGTGTATAAAAATATTGGATGTTTTTCTAAACTGGTGTGGTGTCAGTTTGTAGTGCTTACACAGTGTTACTGTTGGTTTTGTGCAAATGCTTTACACACTGCCTCTAAGATAAGCCTGACTGCTCGTGCCAAGCTACCCAGGGGGTGAGCAGGGGTTATTTTAGGAGTGTAACTCCCTTATCCTGACTAGGAAGAAGGGTCCCTACTTGGACAGAGGTGCAAGCCCTTGCCAACTAGAGACCCCCATTTCTAACACTCTGTATTAAAGCCTACAGATAGGGATTTCTTACATACAGTCTCACAGATTACCATTGTTGGCAAGGGTTTCGGTGTTGGTTACCCTCTCTGACAAACCGTGGATATAGAAAATTTGCACTGTGAGAAACCTTGTAAAGCCCTTTTAGAAGAGATAGTATTTTACTTTGCCAACTGTAATTGTGTATACATTTGTAATTTTATGACCATATGCCAGATGGTGCTTGTGGGAATGTTTAAGCTCAGTACAGACTGAGGGCCTCAGTTATGAGGCCCTACTGGCACTTTTGTCCCGCTGGAACGTCACTTTTTTGACGTTCCGGTGGCGCAATGTGCCACTGCATATTTATAAGGCCACGTAAAGCCACTTTACATGTCTTTTCATGGCCTTATAAATATGTGCCCCTTTCTCACAGAAAACTGCGTGAAAGGGGCGGTCCATGGGTGTTGCTGTGGGTGTTCCCATGCAACACCCCAATGGAACCTGACACGTTCCTAGATTTAGGAGAAATCGTAAACCTGGGAATGCATCAGAACCTAAGCCACCCAGGGGTGGCATTAGGGAGGCGCAATGAGGAGAAATGCTTTAATTTCTCCTCGTGCTTTCCATTTTCTATGTGTGATGCATTCTGCAACACACATAGAAAAAGGAAATCACCAGAATTAATTGATTTTGTGCAGGAACGTGTCCCTTCCTGCACAAAATCAATCAGCCCTGCAACGCAGGCACCCTTGCACCATGGTGCAAGGGTGTCTGCGATGACGCACGGTAGCCCATTGTGTGCCAGCGCTGGGGAAAAGGACAGGAATGCGTCATAACACATAGATACGGCACATTCCTGCCCTTTTGTTGTGATGTAGGGCAGCGCTGCAAGATTCCTTGTGGCGCTGCCCTATGTCAAAACCCCATAAATGAGGCCCTGAGTTGGTTATGGTGATAGCCAGTGATAACATTGATAGGCCTTATCGAATTACAGGGAGCAGTAATGCCAGATACCATGGGTCTGGCCTGTTTATTAAGAAACATTACGTCAAAGGTAGTAGGCCTGGCTTATTTATTATGAAAAGCATTTTTTTTTAAGTCACTAGGCCTCTAACAGTGGATTGTTGTCACATTACGTTACAATTTGTAGACTGGTATTTGGTTACATGTAATCCCACAGATTACTGTGGTAGGCAAGTGTCTTGGTTTAATCACTAACTCTGACAAACCATGGAATTAGAAGATTTGCACGACGTGGTTCTTTTTAGGCCCTATTGAGAAGAGTTGTATATTGTTTTGCCAACTGTAATTCTGTGCATATTTGTAACTGTATAACTGTATGCATGATGGTTGCCAGTTTATGTTCACTTCAGTAGGCCTGTGTTAGTTATATTGTCAGGCCAATGGTAAAGACTATGGGCCTTATACGTTCACTGGGAAAAGTTATGTCAGGTTCCTTAGGAGTGATCTGTTTAAAAAAGGAAAGGTGTGACATAGGAAGTAGGCCTGAGTTACTTACTGTAAAAAGCATATGTAAAATGCAATCAGCATTTTAGTATGAATTGTTACTACACTATGCTCAAGCCTTTAGGCAGGTTTTATGTAGGGGTGTGTGAAATTCACGTAATCTGCTTTCTCATAATTATGGAGAATTTCAGAAAATGTATGCGTAATGAAAATTCATCATTTAACACTATATTTTAGCTCAAAATGTGTCCGTGCATCAATGTTTGACTCAAGGATGCATTTCACAAACAAAAATAGCACAAAACACACATGTGCCTGCGAACAACAGCCACTCAGGTTCTGGTTGTTTGTGTTGTTCCTGCACTCCCATGCTATAATTTTGCCATAAATGGCAGTGTAATTACGTGATGTAGCCTAAGGGGATAATTTCGGGAAATTTGTGTAACAACCGTAATGCGAAATACCTGAAATTACACAAATTACAGCGGTGTAATTTAAATTTTGCCTGGCCCTCCACTTTTGTTGCACAGAATCTCGCAAGTTACCGTAGCAAAGGTTTTGTTCACGCACCTGAACAAACCATCGGAATAAAAGATTTGTTCTATGATAATTCCTATTAAGCTCTATTAGGAGGGTTTCTATATTGTAACAACTTTAATTTTGTACATATTTGCAATTTTACTATGGTAGACCTGATGGATGATTTGTGGCAAAACGAACAAACAATACAGTGTGTCTGAGTTGGTTATTGTGCTATGGCAATATTAATGTTTATAGACCTGACTGTTCATAATGAAAGTTATGATAAAGGCAGTAGGCCTGACATATTGATTGTGAATACCATAAGTTAAAGGAAATAAACATTTAAGGGTGGATTGTTATTACTTAGTATAAAAGCCTTCAGATTGATATTTTTTACAGGAAATCTCACTGATTACCTTTGTAGAGAAGGATTTCGGTGCTGGTTACCTCCTCTGGCAAACCTCCGGGGTTGAAGCTTTTCACTATAATAATTCTTGGTAGAATCTCTTTGGAATGCCTAAATCCGTATTTGTAAAGCGCGAACTACTCACCCTTACGGGTCTCAAGGCGCTGGGGGCCGTTGTGGAAATTAAGTGAGCTATTGCCCAGAGTCACAGGATGCTGAGCTGAGCTGCCGCCGGAGCCAGGGATCGAACCGTGACCCCTGTGCTCCGAAGTCAGCTGCCCTGGCCGCTGCACCACACCTCTGCCTGACAGGCTTAGCTGCCTGCCAGGATGTTGTAATGAAAAATCATTAAATAATACATTCATATTATATATATATATTAATTTATTTACAAAGAGGGCCTTTGGGTCAGCCTTCTTCTGCCATTAGTCCATCTGAGTGTCATTTACACTCTGCTTCCATCCATGATAGTGTACAGTCCGTGGTCATGGCTCAGTCCACATTAGTCATTGGCTCTCTTGCCCTGTGAATGACTGCATTTTCTGATCACATCCACCTCAAAATGAACGCGCTTAAGTGTCAGGGCTGGGTAGTCAGTCGGTTAGTTTTCAATGTTCTCTTTAGACAGTGCTAACAGGTGAGTAGCTTGCTGCTCATTTCATCTATAGAGCGAGGCACACCACATGACCAATTCCTCTAAACAGGGCGACCTTTATGAAATGCTGTTGTCCGTAGTGTATCATTGTTTTATGTTACCATTCCAAGATGGCCAACACATTGTTTTAAACGTGGCGGCAATGCTTGAACTTTAAAACAACGATATACTATGTACAATACCTCTGCAAAGCAGACACCCACTGTTATAGTTAGTTTAGGTATTGCAAACATATGCCCATCAAATTGGTCCAGCTCTTTCCTGACAGATTAATTCAGAACCAGGATGCAAACATTGGTATATGTTTACACATAGGTGAAATAGTATTGTATTTTGTTTTTTGTTACATGTGATGTACTATGAAATGTTTTGTGGGTTTTAAGTTCCGGCTAAAGGATTGAGAGATTGTTCTCTAACGTGTGTTTGTCCACTATGTATGATTTTATTTTTGATGTATATAAATGACTTGCTAATTTTTTCTGAATATTTAAAAAAAGTAAATGGTGGCCGCGTTAATTGACTTGCGCGCTCACGGAATTTAAAGCCTGTGTGAGTACTAAAGGACTGCCAGCATTGGCATTTATTCTTGTACATCAAGTTTAGATGGCAGCAGCTTTTTTTCTACTTGTATTCTTTTTAATTACCTTTCAAAATATTGTTAAGTGTGGGTATTTTATTGTGGTTTTGTTAGAGGGTGAATGCCAGAGCTTAATTTGAGCCGGTGGTTTCCGGTGCCCAGCACCGGCACTTTATTGTCAACACTGGCTCTTATAACAGCTTGACACATGGTGCCTCTGTTTGTCTAACTTTGTGAGGAGCACAAAAACAGTTGTTTAATAATTAAATATACATTAAAAACACTAATGCCTGCCACCCAAAGCTATTAGAATAGCTTTGGTGGCATGCATTAGTCAATTTCAATGCATATTTAAAGTCTGAATTGTCACACTTGTATGAGTGTGAGGGTTAGGTGTGCTGATACTGCTAGTGGGTGAAATGGGTGGCGCAAGCTGCAGCTGCCTCCTGACAAAGGTCCTGTCATTTATATGTTTGTACAAATTAAGTACTGGTGAATGCAAGAATGAGTCACCTGATCTTGGATCGTATTATGCAGAGCTAGGCCATGAGCTTTCCATGTCCTTCTGCTCGGTCTGCCAGACAACGTTAAAATCTGAGTGAATTCAGTTTGTTTTAGAAGCAAATTCGTTTTTGTTTAGTAGAATGGGTAAGTGTGATGAATGGTAGTCCATTACTGAATCTTTGCAGGGAAGATCGTTCTAATGTTTTGTTGCCTCAATATAGTGTTCCTAAAAATATGCCCAAAGGTTACAACATAGATCTCATTCAGTACAGTTAAATAAGGTAAACCTTTACAAATGACAAGAATTGCAGCACAAATCCTCAACAGATAAGTTACTTATACATTTTTTTTCTACTACATAGGGGAAGATAGAGCACAGCTTATTCATCTCAATGACACTCAAATGTAATACCCTTTTCTCAGAGCAGTGAAACTGTTGCTACTATATTATACTATGGCATATACTATACTGGTCACTGGTACATGTATACTGAATATTAGATGTCAAAAAATAGAGAACAGACTAAAGAAAAGTGTATATTAATGTGTAGTGTTTGTGTACTATTGTTCAAAGGCATTTGGTTTTGTGTGTGTTGGTTAGGCAGCATCTCACATCTCGAGTTTCCACAGAAAGAATCACCCTAAAAGTGGCATTGTCATTTCTTTATATGGTCCAGTGTTCATCATTTCTTTTTCTGTTCTGTTTTTTTATTTACATCTTCCCACACTCCTCTTTTGCCTAGTTATTGATTTTTCTGCACCTTTCTTTTCCTGTCTTCTTTTTCTAATATTTGCTTTTCATTTTTAAGGGCTCGCCTGAGACACTTTTAATTACGAGACATTTTTATAACTTACAAGGGGCTCAGAGGTTGTCCACTGCTTGCCATTGGTTGGCTTCATCGACACTCTTATTTGCTTGCTTCTCTTTGGTCAGTGCGTGTTGGCTTCCTCTTCTTGTGTTTGGCTTTCCCTTGTAACATGGCCAAAGTACCACTTTCATGCCCAGTGTCCTTCCACTACTTGAATTGTGTGGACTACTTTTTTCTTTTTATTGAAGCACTCTGTGCAAGTGCATGTGTTTGTCAGCTCTGTAACTTATTTGAATTTGTGTATGTTTTTAGCCATGTTCTATAGCAGTGCGGCTACTGTGCCGCATGGCTGAATAAAAGAAAATAGCTCTATGATACAATTGCCGAGTCTTTGCCCTTTTCCTTTTCACTTTTAGCCATGATCCACAGAAGCCGTGTTGCTGTACAACATGGCTTAAACATCGACCAAGCTGACAGCTCTTGTCTCGTATGTGAGACCTATTGACTGTGCCAATGCTTATTTTTCTTTGGCTTCTATCTTGTTTTCTTGCATCATTTGTGTTTTCTGTTTCACTTCTTTCCACTACAAACATTTCTATCCATGTCCTCTTCCAACTTTGCTCTTTTCTTCTTGCTTTCATCTTCCTATTTCTTTTCTTCCATCTTCTCCTTTTTTATTTTTAAGTTTTTTTTTTCCTCACTTTCCTTTTTCTATGTCCTTTTATTTAGTCCTTTCCTGTGTTGTTTTCTACCTTAATTTATCTCTTTCCTTCTTTTCTTGCATCTTTTCTCATTTCCATTTTTTCACATTTGTTTGTGTTTTATCTTCTTTTTATCCTCTCTTTCTCTATTTCTTTTGCCTTTACTACTTTCATCTCTATTTCATCTTTTCTTGCATTCTTTCTTCTTTAATTTCTTTCTTTCACTATTGCTTCCTGTCTTTCATCTCTCTTTTTTCACTCTCTCTGTGACTTTTCTGTGCCGTTTCTCTCGCTCTTTTGCCTCTTTGTGCCATTTCTCTCACTCTCTGACTTTTCTGTGCCCTTTTCTCACTCTTTTTGCCTCTCTGCGCAATCTCTCTCACTCTTATCTCACTCTCTCTCTGACTTTTCGGTGCCATTTTCCGTGCTCTTTTTGCCTCTCTGCGCAATCTCTCTCACTCTTTTCTCACTTTCTCTCTGACTTTCTCTGCCATTTCTCTCACTCTTTTTGCCTCTTTGTCGCATTTCTGTGACTTTTCTGTGCCATTTCTCTTGCTCCTTTGCTTCTTTGTACCATTTCTCTCACTCTTTTCTCACTCTCTGTGACTTTTCTGTGTCATTTCCCATGCTCTTTTTGCCTCTTTGTGCCATTTCTCTGACTTTGAGTGCAATTTCTCTTGCTCTTTTTGCCTCTCTGTGCCACTTCTCTCACTCTTTTCCCACTCTCTGTGACTTTTCTGCACCATTTCTTTTGCTCTTCTTGCCTCTGTGCAATGTCTTGTGCTCCTTTTCTGACCTTTACCATCCCTCCAGCTTCTCTCCACCCCTTTCCCGCCCTCTTTGTGCCCCATCCCTTCTCCCCGCTCTTTACCTGCTTCTTCATGTCTCTCTCTTTCACTGCCATTGTGCTACTCCTCAGCTCTGCTCACCACTCACTGCCCCCTGCGCTCCTCCTCCTCCCAGAACCTCCTTAAAGCTGACCTCAGCGCGGACACACCGTTGGAACTCCTAAGGTGCGCCAAAGGCAAGCCATCTGCGCCTGTCCGTGCCTGGACTGCACCCAGCAGTAGAAACCATGTGTCCACCCCCGGCCCACCACTACCCGCCACTCTCCTCTATGCCTTGAACCCTGGACACCCCACCTACCTCAACAGGGGCACCACACTGCACAACACAGAAGGAGCCTTCACCTGGTCCCTCTGTCACTTCAGCTCCACCACTGCACCTGCAACACCAACCAAGAACATATCCACTACACCAACTCCTACACACACTCAAACCCTTACCAACAAACACACCCGCATCCCTCAAACACCAATAGCATACATGTTCCTCGGCACCTGCTTTCTAAGAAAGCACGCCACATAGATCTGGGACCTGCTGGAAGAAGCTACCCCAGACCTCCTCTTCCTCATTAAAACATGCTGACCACAACTTCAACTTCAGACATTGCGACCGCCATCCCCACCGGATATAAGCTCTGCAGGTAAGACTGCCAAAACAGGCCTGGCGGAGGAATGGTCATAGTCTACCAAGACGCCTTTATCTGCACCACCTCAAATGCCGGACAAACTACATGGAGCACCTCAACTTCAAATTACAAATCACAGCAAATTTCCACCCCGGATGGGACGATAGTCTACCGCCCTCCAGGACCCCAACCAACTTTGAAAACAACATCACAGACTTCATCGTCCCCACCTGCCCCCTGTCGTCAATGCCAGTGCTTTCATCCTCCTATGAGACTTCAATTTCCATCTTGAAGGCCAGACTGACCCCCAACTCAGCTGACCTTCTTGACAACCTCAGGAACCTGAGACTAAAACAACTGGTCATGGAGCCCACCCATGGCTCCGGACACATCTTAGACCCCTTCTCACATCATTCATTAACATTGGGATCAACACCAAGGTCTGTCACCTGGACATACCACACCATAGTCAGTTTTACAATCGACATCGATCAACCCAGCACGCCGACACTGGAACAACCTAAAAGAGGTGGACTTATGATCCCCGTACACAAGAACAAACCAGAACCCACAGGCATCCTGGCATGCAACATCAAGAACTTCAACAAGTGAATCACCAACTGCGCCAACACTCTGGGCCCCATGAAATGAAGCAACACAGCAAAAACCAGAACACAAGCCAGCTGGTACAAAGAAGACCTCAAAATAACCAAGCGACACTGCAAACAACTGGAATGGAAATGGTGAACTAGCAAAGGGGTGTGGAAAAAGATGCCTTCCGTGCCACCCAGAGAAGGTACCACCAGCTCATCCGAGAAATCAGGAGGAAGGCCCTAGTCAGAGGAATAAACGCCAGCTCCAACAGCAGCAAAGAAATCTATGCAATCGTCAAAGACTTCATCACACTCACAGCTGTCATCGGAAACATCAACCCATCACAAGATCTGTTCACAAACCTCTTGAACTTCTTTTGCAGCAAAATCACAACTATATATAGAAATTCTCCTGCAACTGGACCCCCGCCAACCCTCTCCAGAAGTTTCCCAGTGAAGATTAAAGTCAACACAATCACCACTTTTGATACCATTATTACAGAGGAAACCACAACCATCATGAAGACCATTTACTCCTGGGCCCTGGCGGACTTCTTCCCCACCACGCCTTTGACAAAGGAGCAATCCCTATCAATGAGGGCCTCACTTCTTCCTTTATCACCTACATCAGTACAGCCACGTTCCCGGAACCATGCAAACACGCAGCCATCAAGGAACCTCTAAAGAAACCCTCAGCTGACCTGACCAAACTCACTAATTTCCGACTGATATGCCTCCTTCCCTACCCAGCCAAAGACCTGGAAAAAGTAATCAACAAGCGCCTCTACAACCACCTCGCCAAACACCAGCTTCTTGACACAACACAATCAACCACAGCATGGATACTGCCCTTGTAGCAGCAAAAGAGGACATCTGGATGATCCTCAATGGTGGCAGGGGGACCGCAGACCTTGTTGTTCTAGACCTATCAGCAATCTTCAACACCATCAATCCAACGACTCCACGAAGCAGGCACCAAGGGACTTGCCCTCAAATGGATCTGCTCCTTCCTGACTGGAAGAACCCAAAATGTCCACATGCCTTCCTATGCCGCTGAAGCACGAAAAATCATTTGCGGAGTCCTGCAGGGCACCTTGCTCAGCCCAACGCTCTTCAGCATCCACATGACCCCGCAGGCCGAAATCATGTGAGCTCACAACATAAACTTCCTCACTTATGCCGACAACAAGCAACTAATACTATCCCTCCTGGACACCAGGAACAAGTTCACAACATACATGACAGAAGTAGCCACCTGGATAAAATCCAATTGCCTCAGATTGAACTCAGACAACACCAAAGTGGTAGTCTTCAGAAAGAGTGCCTCACCATGGGACATCTAGTGGCCCACAGACCTTGGAACCACCCCCCAAACTCTGCTTATAAGCAAGAAACCTCAAAATCATCATAGACAACAAACTAGACATGACCATCCAAGCCAACACAGTGATCTCGGCCTGCTTCAACACACTAAGGATGCTGAAGAAAATCTTCAAGTGGCTACCAGACAACCCCAGGGAAACAATCACCAAAGACCTTTTCACAATCAGACTAGACTATGGAAACACCCTATATGCAGGGATTACCAACCAGCACACAAGAAGACTGCAGACAGTCCAAAACCCAGCAGCCAGACTAATCCTCAACCTCCCACACCGAGCCCACATCACACCACACCTTAGGGTAATCCACTGGCTCCCGATACACAAGCGTGCACACTTTAAACATCTCACCCACACCTACAAAGCTCTCCATTACACTGGCCCTGCCTACCTGAACAGCCGCATTCACTTCCACCAACCTTCCCAACTCTTCCATTCTGCGGGTCTGTCACTAGAAAACACACACCACACCCCTAAAGGATGGAACGACCTCTCACAACACATCAGAGCCTCCTTCTTGACTTTCACAAGAAGATGAAGCCATGACTTTCCGAGTAAGCCCCTAGGGCTGGCCTCACAAACCTGCTACATAGCGCCTGGATACCCTCACTGGGGGTTAGCATGCTATAAAAACACTGATAACATAACATAACTCTGGCTCCATTACCAGCTATTGTAGCTCTATCATGGCATAACATTTTAATTAGGAATACAAGTAGTGTACAGTTCCTAGGGGAAGAAAGGCCTTTTCTAAAAAGTGCCCTCACACACCCCGAAGGATGTCATGCTTCAACATTGGGCCTTGCTCCTCGTCGGGCCGGCGCTGCAATGCCCGACGGGCACCCGCGAAGGGGCTCTTTGGCAGAGATCTTTTGGATGAAGCCGTAGGGTGAGTGCGGGTGTGTGGGCTTGGTAGTGCGGTGAGTTTGTGAGTGAGTCTAAAATAGGCCTAGGGCCGTCCTAACTAAATGTATTTATTCTCAAGGGGCACTAGCCTAATTAAAAGTAATCTGCCCTAATTGGATATAATGTTCCTATAGGGCTAGTGTGGTGCGTAGGGTCGACATGTTTCATGCCAAAGTAGCCCCTAACGGGTCTGGTGGCACTTCATCAGGACCAAAGAAAAATTGGAAAATGGGTAATTCTGGCACTACCGCTTATCTGGTTCAGTGTTTTCAGGCTAGTAACCAGACGCAGTTAGCAGCCCCGGGTTGGGTGATCCCGAGGTAGAAGACCTAGGGGAAATGGGGAGGGAGATAAAGGAAAGGAAACAAAACAAAGAGAACCAAGGTTTTTGTTGAAATTACATGACACGGCGTGCAGTCATTTGTGCTACGAGTGATTGGAATTACAAAACATGAAGTAACAGCGCCAGTGTTGGTTACTATGCTTCATTGAAGTAACCGGAGCTGAAGGGAATCCTAGAAACAATGGTTGTGTAAGTTCCAAACTAGCGTGGACGGAACTATCAAGAATTGTGAGCCAATTCATTATCGGCGTGTGGGTTTACACAGTAACATTGTAAAGTCATGTCCCATGCATCAAACGTTATGTAACATACGCATTTTCGAAAACTTGTAGCAGGCACACTGATTCAGACAACCATGCAATATAATGGTAAGGTATACGTATAAAATTGCAAGTACAATACCTCAGGCAAGTAACAGGCACATCCATTGTGAGCATGGCCTAATTTAGGGCACAGGCGAGTGTGGCTAGACGAAGGGTTCGTCCTCCGCGGTTAAAAACCTTGACATCATACCGATCCCTTAGGGGAGTGTGTGGACTGCACAATGAAGTGGTCTAAGTTAAGGTGCGACCGCGATGAAGGTGGTACACCGAGTCAATGACCAAAGGTTAAGTGAGCACTCACCCCTGGGGATCGGGGCTTCTGCTGACGGGTTTGGCAGAGCACCTCGTTGCTCTGTTTCTAGAGGGGAAATACAATATCAGTAAACAAAAGGAGCTTCTCTTACCAAGGTTGGTAGCGGCGTTACCACACACACAAAAGGACTTCCATACTCACGCAGGGAGGCAGTGCAACTAGCGGCTGTCCTACCCTTGCTTCGGCACCCGTAGTTTTTGCTTCCGGGTCAGCTGTTTTTGACTCAGCGGGGTGAATCAGCAATGCGTGGATGCCTAGAAAGTAAACCTCGGTGGCCATATTGGAGAGGGATTTTATCAAATGGACATTGTGTACCTAGACACGGGTGTAATTGAAAGGTGTGTAACCCATAGAGCCAGGATGTAAGTGGCACGATTGGGACGCTGTGGATGTCACAGGGAGGAGTGTCTAACCATGTGCGTCACGTAACTGGCATCTAGGGAATCAATGCCAGTCGGGCTGTCAACAATAACTTTATTGATTGGCCAGGGACATTGATCACAATAAAGCCGAGTATTTTAATGAGGGCATATGGTTATTGCCCGTTTGAGTGTGGATCGTCGTTGTGGTGGGCATTGAGTAGGTAACTGTGAATATCAATTGAGCCCGTATAGTTTGTGAAATATGATGATTCCCAGTATACCCTGATCACGGAAGGGTATATGGATGTGTTGCTCCCCGAGGGAGTACATGTGGTGGGGAGTGATGGGGCCTCACCTGGGGTCGCATATGAGGCGGCATGAGTAGAGGGAGTAGGTGGTGCCTGTTTGCGGATTTTTTTTTTTTTTAATTATCAGCTTCCTATGAATAACACACAGAATTGGGCCCATAAAGCAGTAGTAATACTTTCGCTTTGACCCAGCTTTCTGGGCTATCGGGCACCGTGGCAGCAGATTTTCCAGCTGCTTTAGTGTGGGGTGCCCTGCTCTGCTGTAACCAGACTGATAGTAATGTTTTGGGTGGATAACCACTGTTTACAGAAATATAGTTTTGATAAATGGTAGGCTTGTGATGTATTGGTAGCTGGCAGGGTTCCATAAGAATTGAGGTTTGATTTTTTCAGTATCAAGTAGATTTCCAAATTTGCATGCATTTTGAAAGATGCCTTATTAAAGAAATGCTTGAGTACTTTTTGAGACAGAGGCTTAATTAAGAATGATGGGAAGTTGTCTTCATATGGTGGATTTGAAGGTGGTAAAGTTGTTAGTTAGGTCTGTATAAAATGGCAGTGTTAAGGAGATCAACTTTCATATATTCCATAGAGGAATGGGGTCAACAACAGTTGCCTATTTTGTGCTCTTTATGCGGTGCGAGATCTGGTCTTACTTTGGTGAATTATTAATAAATGGCTTTTCAGTTGTCAGTTGAGTGTAATATTTTGAGGACCTGGGGCCGGACAGAGGCAATGTTTGATGGCTTTGATGATGGCCTTGTTGGCTGTGAAGATGTAGCATTATGGTTTCCTTATTAGAGGTGGCTTTGTAGATAAGATTTCTGTGTGAGGAGCAGAGAGATTTCAGTCTCATATTTGAGTTTTGTTCTGTTTCCTTTCTTGCTTATCGGTCATTTCTAGCCACTGAGTTTTTTGGGCACACTCTGATGCAGATAGCTTTGGTACTATGAAGCACACCTTAAGGGTTATTTGTGTAAATACTGCTTTCAGGATGAGTTTAACAAAGTTCAGGATGGAACTGCATTGACTTTGAAGTCATTTGTGATTGCTAGGTTGATGAGTTCTTGCTTGAGAGTTTTCCAGTGCAAGTTCATAAAGGACCAGGTCTGTGATTTGGTGGAATTTGATCGTCTGTGATGGGTGAATGGTGTCTAGAGGTTGATGATTAGGATGGCTGTGTGTTTTTTGCCCAAGCCAGTGTCATTTGGACAGCTGCATGGTTGTGAAGATCAGATTGACAATGTTGACTTTGGTCTAGGTTGGTTCAATGAGTTGGTTGACTTCAATGGTGTCAAGAAGGATGAAGAATGCTTCTTTCGAGTCCTGATGGAGGAATTTCCGGATTGTCAGAAATTCTGGAATTAGGTGAAAGATGAACTGCTTATCAGATCAGTGATTTCCTCAGTAAAGGTTTTGCTGGGCTCAGGTCTGGAGATTATTTGGAAGGTCTGGGAATGTGAGCGGGGAAGTGGCTAGTGAGTAGTTATATAGAAGAAATGATCGTAAGTTCTTAGAAAGCATATGGACGGACAATGTGTGGATAACTAAGAGCTCATGGAAAGAAGTCCTTTCTAACACTATGGGGTATATTCTCAAGGACTTATCGCCGAGTTATCGGCACTTTAGCGCAGCAAAAGTGGCGAAAGAATTATCGCCCCATTCTCAAGCTGGTGCAAACTGCCCATATCGCCAGTTTTCCATCGATAGCTGCAGCAAAAAACATCGCCACGGATGAGAGAGACAACTAACGCTAATGATATGCAGAGTAGGCATTCCCGTGCAAAAACACACGAAAACACCACTTCGCGATATTCTCAACGACCAGCCAGATCTGCGATGCAACCCAAAAACAGGCGATAAGGCGCGTTAGCAGCAGAGATTTAACACATGCCTTTTACTGGTGTTAAGCAGGACGACTACCTGCAGTATGAAAGGAAGCCCAGCCCAGAGCCACACCTGAAGACCAACACATGTCATGGAGACACTGATCGTGCAGCTCGGAGACCCGAGAGGGCCACAACACCCACCGCCACCACCCCAGCCCCCTCCCCACCGGACCACCCCTCCCCGCCCCACTACCACGAGGCAGCGCAGAACAGGACAGCGGACGTTCCCAAAACGTACCAGCCTCAGAGACTCAATGCCAGAGGAAGTCATTGCCCACTACAGGCACAAAAGGACAACCATCCTCCGCATCCTGACCCACACTGCCCACAGGCTGACTGTACCAACACAGCGGACAGCCAACATCCCTCCGCAGACAAAGCTGCTGGCTGTGCTGCACCTGTTAGCCCATGGTACCTCCCAAACAACAACTGCCAGAGTCGGAGGAGTCTCACGGCCAGCCCTATCAAACTTCCTCACCCATGTCATGGATGCATGTCCACAATAGCAACGGCGGGCCCCTGTATCCGCACCACACGACAGTTCCAATTCGTAGTGTTCCTGCACAACCAACGCCAGCCGTTGCCAGACGCCACTGTGCCCCAGATCCAATACCGTAGTAACTGAAATGGGGGTGCGCACGGTCATGAAGTCCAGTAGTCAACAGTAGTGTAAAAACAGTCCTTTATTACAATACACCAATAAACAATACGAAAAGCACAGCCAACGCCCAACAGGGAACTTCATCAGGGCAACGTGTGGATTCATGTAACTGCATATGCTGCGGGAACTTCCCAATACCATTCCATACTCCGGAAGTCAGTATCCAGAAACCTGTTGGACAAATGGTGACAATGGTCAAGCGTCCGTATAGTCACAAACCTAATCTGGTACAGTGTATAGCACTTGGACAAACCGGAATGCTCACAGGAAAGACAAATCCTGCACATAAAGACCGTAATAGAAGTACGTGTGGTCGTAACCTTCGTAGGAAAGAAAAGGAAGGTTACGGTCACACTAACTTCTGTTACGGTCTCATGATGCAGGATTACTCATACCTGTAAGCATCACGGTTTGTATCAGCCTGATACCCCTGCACCTTCACTCCCCCCACCCAGCTATGAGGGCGCCGCCGTGACCGGTGGTGCCTACGCGATCCTGTGCGCCTGCTGCACCCCAGCCCTGGTCCCCAGACCAGTACGCCAACCAGCGATGAGTGCCTGCCCCTGCTCACCCAGGCCTCAATGCTCACCTGCCGCCACCGGGGTGTCTCCAAGAGGGCCCACCACGTGCCGGTGCAACCTCCTCAGCCGATCGCTGGATTCCGCGCCACAGGCCCCCAGCTCACCCTGCAGCACCGCGCCGCGGAGTCATGTCTGTGCAGCCTGCTGCCCTCGGCGTACACTACGGTGCAGCTGGGATCACAATTCAAATCGAATCTTGATTGGCAGGACGGCGTATCGAGGCTTACGCATCATCGCAGGCTGCACACCCGCTCAGCTCTGGTGCCTCTAACTCAGTGCACCGCAAGTCATCGCCACGTGGAGGTAGGCCCGTGCAGGCCAAAGTGCCTCGGATGCCACCAACTCTGTGCACCTCAAGTCACCGTCCCAAGGCGGTAGGCCCATGCCTGCCAAAGTGCCTCGGATGCCACCAACTCTGTGCACCTCAAGTCACCGTCCCGTGGCGGTAGGCCCGTGCCGGCCAAAGTGCCTCGGATGCCACCAACTCTGTGCACCTCAAGTCATGGGCCCTTTATGATTGAGTCTCGTGGTGCGGACGCCATCATGTCACCTCCGGCAGTGGGGAATGTGATGTGGTAGGGCCCTAGGCCCTCATGCATAAATAAAGACCACACGGACACACTCAGCTAGATAGTGGAAATGGCCTCGGGCATGTGCGCCCGGCCCCTTTTATTGGCAGGGTCACATGTCCTGTGACGCCTGTGCTGGATGGGTGTGGTGTGGGTGTGAACCAGCCCTCAGGGAGTGGCTGTGGCATGCTGACAACTAGACCTGTGATGAGCAGATCACTACAGGGAAGACCTGGGACATGTAGCGTTGTCGTCCCCCCCTGTAAGCGTAAGCGGAGTGGGCTGGGCTGGCGTATGCCAGTCCAGCGTAGTGTGTGAACGATGACCCCGGCGCTCTGGGCGTGGTTCCGTTCTGGGCTGGACAAGAAGGTAACTAATGCGTGTGTCTCTGATGTGGTGTCGGCGCCACCCGGTCCGCAATCGGTAATGTTGCACCCTGTGACTCAAGTCCCACAACATGTCCCACAACATGTGCAACATGGACGTAAGGGAGAATCACTGACCCTACATTCATCCATACTGCCATACTTGAATGATCATAGACATCACACATCTGTGTGAATTTGATTGTTTAATGCATATTCAGTGGAGTGTTGTAGCTGGAGCAGTACAGGGCCATGCAAACCCCACTTTACATTGTTGGCCCGTGGAGGGCCAGCCAGAGTCCTTCGGGGAATGACAAGTACATCGGAAGAGGACGAGTTCAGTCCGCAGTCTGATAACTGTGTCATTGGTGACCAAACAGAATATGGCAGTCCATGTCGAGGTCCAAGGTGAGTGTCGCAGAGTGCATCGGGGGACAGTGGAAGGTGATGATGCAGAGGGCAGAACCAAGCAGAAACAGGCCATGTGGCGGAGAAGAATGCTACCGCTTCCTTACTACCAGTAAGGCAGATTCATCTGCATCTTTGTCCTCTGATGTCTCATGTGCCTCACATGTGGGTGGTGGTGTTTTCTCTGCAGCACTGTGTGGCACTGACACATCAGGGGCCGGAGGTGGATTGGCTGCCGCACTGTGTGGCACTGACACATCAGGGGCCGGAGGTGGATTGGCTGCCGCACTGTGAGGCACTGTCACATCAGGGGGCGGAGATGTGGATGTCGAAGCAGCAGCAGCATTCATCTGCACCAGGCCTTGTGGCAGCAATGCCATGACGAGGATCTGCAGGGCATGGTAGATCCCAGATACATCACGCAGGTGTGCAGCCGTGGCAGCCATTCTTTCCGCCTGCACCCGCTCCATGTTCTCCATGGTCCTCCGCATGTGTACCAACTCCCGGATGACACCGCTGGAGCCACTCTGACTAGACAGTTGTCCTTGTCTCTGAGTCAGGACTCCAGCGATGTCATCCATGGTTCGTTGGAGAGCATGGAGCGGACTGTGGGTGTCCGTTAAGGACTGTAAGTGGTCCATGATGTGACTTAGACACCCATGTATGGCATCGAGTTTGGCTGCCATGAGGTCGAACCCCACCCGCACCTGATCAGCCATCTTCTCCTGGCACCCTAACACACGGCGTTGGAAGGCCATGTGTTGTTCGTGGGGGTCCTGGGAGACAGCCGTGGTGGTGGGTGCTTCCTGCTGTGTGGTCTGTGCAGGGGATGGGGTTTCTTCGATGCAGCTGGGCTGCCCTGCTCCTGGAGGTGGGGTGCTGAAGCTGTCCATGAGCCGTTGGAGGGCGTCGGTGTCGATGGAGGGGAAGTCCTCTTCATCATCAGTGAAGAGGTGTACCGTCTGCTCTGCAGAAGGTGTTGATTCACCCTCTGCAATGTAAAGGGGAGATGCAGTTTAACATTGTTTTCACATGTATGTTGACGCATTGTACAGGTTTACATACAAACTGCATGGCAATGTACATTGTTTTTTTTTTAAATTTCACATATTTTATTAAAAAAACTTTTACATGAACATCTTGGCGGTTCTGTTACAGGGTTAGCAGAGTTGTTACAGGCCCGTTTTATACTTTGGTATGTAGGGACGTGCAAGTCCCAAATGTTTAGCTAACCCCACCTGGCGGTAGTTAGAGAAGAAGAGGGAGAAGAGAAAGAGAAAGAGAAAGGGTGAGAAGGGGGATAGATACAAGGGAGGGAAAGGAGACAGGAGACAGGCAGCGAGAATTACATTTCTTAAATATTCCCTGTAGCTTCTGTGACATATGACGTCCTGTGGCGTGATTGGCATCCATGTAGGAAGCCTGCTGACGGAACATTATCTTCACGGGGGTTCATAAGAGTCCAGGTACGTGTCCAGCGCATTCCACATTTTCCTGGATGCTGGTTTCCATGGTGAATTCCGGATAGCAATGTTGTCCGCGCCTCTAAGATGTGTGATCCAGTTGAACCAGCCTTTGTAGGTGGTTTTACTAGTGACTTTCCAGTTTGCTAGGACCATTTTCACTGCCGCAGTTAGCAACAGGTCAAGTAGGTCTTTGTCGGGTGCGGTTTTTACGTCTGTGCTCATAAAAGCCATGGTAAGTGTGGAGAATTCTTTAGTTAGTGTACAGTCAAACAGACCGTTTATGAACCCAAATATTTTCTCCCATAATGAGTTGAGTGTTTGGCAATGGAGGATGAGGTGTGCTAGATCCCCGGTTTCTCTGTTGCAATTCCAGCATAGCGCATCATCCCTGATGCCAAGTGAGAATAGCCGGGTCGGGGCCCAGAAGGCCTTGTGAAGCAGCCAAAATTTTGTTTGTGAGAGAACGGGGGATATTTTGTTACGTGAGGGCGAGCTCCATATTGTGGCCCATTCTTGTTCGCTATGTTTGTTGTTCGTTTGTGCGTCCCAGTATGCAACCGTCTTATCATTAAGCTTAGAGGATTTGGGGCGGAGGAGTTTGTAGAGGTGTGAGACCTGGGGGCCGATTCCGATTCCGGTCGGAAAACGTACCGACCGATTCGGAGCCGGAATTAATTCCGACCGACACGTACCGGTGCAGCCCGACCCGCCAAGTACGATGAGAAGCGAGCAAAACCCGACCGACTCGTACGGAACACAAGCCGAAGGACCGAGCCGCGCGGAAAACTGCAATACGGCCGGACAAACACGCGCTTCGAACCGACCGACTCGCACCCGGAACAATACCGAACGAGACGTACCCCTGGACTCCCACCCGCCAAGTACGATGCAAGGCCTGGTAAACACGACTGAGTCGCACGGAGGACAAGCCGTACGACCGACACGCATACAAAACTGCGAGCCGAAGCAACCCAAAACACTGCGACCGACGCGTACGCAGCATAGAAAACAGCACAAACACAGCGTGAACGAAACGGACGAGCCCGTACCAGACAACTGCAGGGTCCGACTCGGTCACAAGAACGTCTCCTACATGCACGAAAAGTACAAAGGGAAAATACACAAAAAAGGCCAAACAAGCAATTACAAAGCCAATAAATACTGGGGGAGGGGCAGGGAACAAAGACACACCCACAACTCCACCCATATAAAGGACACACATCCCTACCATGATCCTTTGCAAATTCAAATTACCTGCCAGCACTCAACAGACAGCAACCACACACCCACAGCTCATCCATCACACAAGCCACACACCATCAGCACCACAACAAATAGAAACCTCACATACACCTAGCAAAACACACACTCACACACCTTCACCTGCACACCAACACACACATCACTCACCATCACCACCCATCACCATGCCCCCAAAGAAGAATCACAAGTTCCTAGATAGTGAATTGGAAGTCCTGGTAGATGAGATCCTCAGGGTAGAGCCACAGCTCTTTGGTACACTGGTCCAACAGACACCCATGTCACAGAAAACAAAGATGTGGGAGAGGATCGTCGACAGGGTGAACGCACAATCACCATGTTTGCGCACAAAGACAGACATCCAGAACAGGTGTTATGACGTGCGCAGGAGGGTCAAGGAGCTGCTGAAGAAGGACTACATCTTGAGCCAATACACCAGCAGTGGCCCTCCTGCCAAGCCAGTATACCTCAGGCCCTGGGAGGAGAAGGTGCGGGCCATCCTACCACCAGTGTGCATCTATGGACTAGAAAACATCCCAGAGCCTGGTGAGTACACAACAAATGTACACAATATTCTGCGACTACACACACACATCACTGTCAAGGGGAGAGTCAAACCATGCACTCTTAGCAAATACACAGCAACCAGAACAGAATCATCCCAAAATGTGTATGTCACTCAGAGAAACACAACACATGCCATCACAAAGTGACATTTAACTGTGTCATCACATGTACAAACACAACTACAACTACAGCTAGGCAGTGGCACAAATATAACTGACAAACACATCCAGACAAGTAGCCACCACTACAACACCAGCACACAGTGAAGCACACTGAAAGAAAGGAAATATGTGTATGCTGGGCAAGTCAGTGTAGCCAATAGCATCATGGGAGTTGTAGGCACAGATATTGCTCACCCCCACAACTGTCCCATCAACACCACCCTGAACCATGCGCACATCACAGGGAGTGAAAAACAACTGACAAGATGGCTGACACTGGGCACTGCTGTGGGGAGCACAAGGCCCTGCTGGCAACTGTGCAACAACCAACAGCAGGACACCACTGACTGACATCCTGAAAGACAACTTGCACTCCCTGCAATGGAAGCACGTTCCATGGTGGGATATCTGGCTGGGTGGGAAGGAGGACTCACAGCCCTGACCATAGTTACCAGCAGCGTTTCTCACACACACCCCTAACACAAACTCCACAAAACTCACCTGGGAGAATGCATTGCCCCACACTCCAATCAAATATCCCACAAAGAACCACAACCCTGGGTCATGCTGAGTGAAGCACAGGGACACACATGGGACCTGTAGCAAAACTAACCCCAGGCAACACTGTCAGCCATCTTGTCAGCACAGGCACACAACCCCACAGGGAAGCAGAGTCAAAGGGAAGGAAGCATGGGCATGCTGGGAAGGGGGGTGGAGGCAATAGCATGATGGGAGTGGTAGTCACAGCTCAACATCCCCCACCCACATGGCCCAGCAAGCTCACACTCAAGCAAGCACACCCCACAGAGAGTGGAAAGCCCCATCAAAGATGTCTGACACTGGTGGTCTATTGTGGGGATCACAAGGCCCTGCTGGGAACTGGCCACCAACCAACAGCAGGACACCACTGTCAGCCATCTTGCCATTGCTCTCACACTCACACACACTGAAGTCCACCCAAAAGCAAGTAAGTATGGGCATGCTGGGAAGTGGGGTGGAGGCAATAGCATGATGGGAGTGGTAGTCACAGATATTTGTCACCCCCACAACTGTCCCATCAACACCACCCTGAACCATGCGCACATCACAGGGAGTGGAAAACAACTGACAAGATGGCTGACACTGGGCACTGCTGTGGGGAGCACAAGGCCCTGCTGGCAACTGTGCAACAACCAACAGCAGGACACCACTGCCAGCCATCTTGCCATTGCTCTCACACTCACACACACTGAAGTCCACCCAAAAGCAAGTAAGTATGGGCATGCTGGGAAGTGGGGTGGAGGCAATAGCATGATGGGAGTGGTAGGCACAGATATTGGTCACCCCCACAACTGTCCCATCAACACCACCCTGAACCATGGGCACATCACAGGGAGTGGAAAACAACTGACAAGATGGCTGACACTGGCTACTGCTGTGGGGAGCACAAGGCCCTGCTGGCAACTGTGCAACAACCAACAGCAGGACACCACTGCCAGCCATCTTGCCATTGCTCTCACACTCACACACACTGAAGTCCACCCAAAAGCAAGTAAGTATGGGCATGCTGGGAAGTGGGGTGGAGGCAATAGCATGATGGGAGTGGTAGTCACAGATATTGGTCACCCCCACAACTGTCCCATCAACACCACCCTGAACCAGGCGCACATCACAGGGAGTGGAAAACAACTGACAAGATGGCTGACACTGGCTACTGCTGTGGGGAGCACAAGGCCCTGCTGGCAACTGTGCAACAACCAACAGCAGGACACCACTGACTGACATCCTGAAAGACAACTTGCACTCCCTGCAATGGAAGCACGGTCCATGGTGGGATATCTGGCTGGGTGGGAAGGAGGAGCGGATGACAACCAAATACAACCAATGCAGACCATGTACACACCCCAACATTCACATAGAAATGCCCAAATAATGCAGGACAATGTGCTACACCAATATCAACCCCTGACTGTGACAACTTAGGACAATGCATTGTACAGGCCCGCATCCAGAGGCACAGTCACAACTGTCAGGTGTGTCAACCATTGATGCCTGCAGAAACATAACATACATTGTGTGTGTCTCCCAAAAACAGGTGATGATGGGGACACAGCAGCAGATGCTGAGGAGTCCTCGTCCCAGGTTCAAGAGGATACGGAGCTCACTGGTGTGGAACAGCCTCTGCCCTCCTCGGATGACGAAGACTTACCTGGCACCTCCGGAGCAAGTCATCATGCAGCACCAGCAGGACCACCAGCTGCACCCCCTGCACCCACCCCTCCAACGACTGTCAACACACATACCACCCCTGCCGACACGGACAGACCAAGGAGCAGCACCACCACCAGCACAGGGACCCTGGACCAACGTGGGGCAATGGACACCACCACCACCACCAACAACCCACAAGGTGGCCCAGGGTCACCTGTGCCTGCCACCTCAGGTACTGCACGTGTCGCCAGGGGTGGTGGGAGGGGTGGGAGACATAGGTCGCTGCTCACAGAGGGGTCTGGACTGCATGATGACCCACAACTGGCACGCATAGCCGATGCGTACCAGTCCAGCACCGGAGAGTTCAGCCAGGTAGTGGGGCTCCTCAGGGACATCAAACAGCAGCAGGCTGCCCATCATGCCCGCTTGGACTCACACATGTCCCGCGTGGAGTCCAAGTGGGACACACTGCAAGAGATGACGGCGGTGCATAGGGACATATTACAATGCCTCCGCCAGATGAGCAGCAACCAGTCAACACCTCCCTGTGTGCCCACAACATCTGCTGCTGAAACAACTGCAACAGGGAGGCAGGATGACTCTGGCAGAGAGTCCCCTGCACCGCAGCAGCCTGCACTTGAGGATCCCCCCCCAAAGAAGAGGGGCCGTCCGAGGAGGGGCAAGTGAGAGGCCGATGGCCATGTGCAACCCCAGGAAGCCAAAACCTGTTCTGGAGAATAACCTTTGTGCGCAAACTGTTCACCCTGTTGACTGCAACACAACTCTCCCACATGACATGGGGAGCTCAAGTTGGACCAATGTCTCTGATTACTGTGGACTTTACTCTGGACATTTCTGCTACCAGGACTTCCAAATTATCTAGGAACTTTGGATCACAATCACAATGTACAGCACCCAACAACCTGTGCACTATACTCACACATGTATGTCAATAAACTCACTTATACACCATACTTGCCTCTGTTGTGATTCCAATGTTGTCTCAGAAGTTGCGATGATGATCGGGGAAATGACACTGTGCATGCTAACTGCTACAGCAAGTACACCGGCATGTGAGTCATGGCGACTTCACACATATGGGGGAGGCACACCACCAGGGCTACACAACACATACACACCATGGACATCTGACTCATCGCCTACACTGGTGTTGCCAGGAAATACGTTGCATTGCACAGACCCAACACCTATTCACAGTCTGTGTTAACTAGCCCACTGGTGCAGTAAGCAAATGTCAGTCAGATGTGTGACCACAGACAACGCACATCACATAGTGAAGCACAGGTTTATTACACATTTGCAACATGTTGAAACCACCACAGATGCAAGGTAATCCCACCTGGCAGCGGGCACATAGTCAACAAGTGTAGAAGGAAGGAAGTCCATGGGTGTGGTGCACATCACCTGTAGGGACACAACAGCTACCACCCGGGAAGTCGAATCACGGTGTTGGGGATCGCAGTTGACCAAACGACTCTGAAAGTACCCTGTGAAGGACAGAAATGACACACAGTCAAAAGTACTGAAGAACAGGACAGAACTGCAATACTCATGCACAATACATGTTACAAGATACCCACCCAGAACCAAGTTTGCATGTCAACACTGTTGGGGAGTACGGACTACCTGCAAGGACACATCGCTACACGCATACAGACATGTAGCCCATGGACACACTCAAACAGCACCAGAGCACCACCAACACATATCATGCAAACTCACATCATTGACATGCCATCTCTGGATACTCACATTCAGCTGAAGAAGTTGGTGATGAGCTGTGTGCGGACATCACCCTCAACATCATCATCATCATCACTGGCATCGTGGTCCAGGCCAGGATCCTCCACAGGTGGCGGACGTTGGTCATCGTCATCCAGGATGAGAGGCAACTCCTTCCGCACTGCCAGGTTGTGGAGCATGCAGCAGACGATGATAATCTTGCACACCTTTGCTGGGGCATATGGGAGGGACCCTCCTGTCTTGTCGAGGCAGCGGAAGCGGCTCTTCAGGAGACCAAATGTCCGCTCAATCACTCTCCTGGTCCGACCATGTGCCTCATTGTAGCGCATCTGGGTTGGTGTCACAGGGTTCCTGAGGGGCGTCAGCAACAACGGCATGTTGGGGTATCCGGAGTCACCTACATACAGACAATTGCACATTAGCAGAGTTGGAAAAGAGGGTGGAACACTACATAGCAGAACACACACAATGGTACAAAGTCAGTACACACCTACAAGCCAGGCACGCTGGTTCCGCATCTGTGCCATCATCCTCGGGATGCGACTACTCCTCATCACGTACGCATCGTGTGCAGAACCAGGGAAACGGGCACACACGTGTGTGATGCTCATATCTGCAAGACAGACCACCAGTGCATTGACCGAGTGGTAGTGTTTTGCGGTTACGGTAGGCCTGCTCTTGGGCCTGTGGTGGTACCAACGCCACATGTGTCCCATCAATGGAGCCAATGACATGCGGCATCCTCCCCAGGGCATAGAAGTCACTCTTCACGCCAGTGAGTCGTTGGAGTCTAGGGAAATAGATGTACTGGTTCAGGTATATCAACATAGCCTCCAAAACATCCCGGAGCACACGGCTGAACATGGTCTGTGACATCCCACCAGCAGTCGCCAGAGTGTGTTGAAAGGTACCAGTGGCAAAGAAGTGTAGGGCTGCCATCACCTTCACCTTGGGGGTCAACGCTGTAGGGTACGGACTGCCAGGTTGCAAATGTGGTGCCAAGCGCACTGCCAAATCCTCAATCAGCTGCCTGGTGAAGCGGTACCGTCGGATGCTGTCCCGTTCCACCATCGTTGCCAGGTCAGGGAATGGTCTATGGACAGCTGGTGCCCTGCAGTGCATAGGGGAAGAAAGCAAGATTGTCAGTCACCCCACATATGTGGCATTGAACACACTCAACATCACATGATACATCATAATGAGGCACAAGTACATGATGCGTGCAGTTCCGTACGGCTATGTATGGCACATACATGGCCAATATCTAACATCACAGTCCAACAAGTGGCATCAAGAAGTCCCAGGTCATGCCATCGGATACCATGAGGCCGTGTCCCAGTACCCATCTCCTGCTGCCAAATAACAAACACACGCCACAGTGACATGTGAGGACTGATGTGCCCCAGGCATCACAGCTCAACGACAGGTAGATTCCCAGGGACCCTGTATTGCCACATGGACACTGGCATGACATGGTGTATCATGTATACACCACAGCAAAACAACCATGAGCCCCACAGGTAGTGGTCCGTGTTGCCTCGGCAGGACAGACATGGACGTCTGTGACACACCCACGCACAACAACAAAGTCCATGCACAAACAACGTGGATGTGGAGACTGCCTCCCATTGTGCACATGAAATCAGAGACATTGTAATCACAACATGCACACAGACTGTGGAGGACCATCAACATTGTGCCAATGGGTCACCCTGGGTTGAACATAACGTCCCACATGGGACTCAGGGGGTATGTGACATGACATACACATACACCACCGTGAACTGTGACCATGCCACATGCACAGATATGAACAGTTGCACATCACAGTGGTCATGTACATGAAACACCAAGGATTCTGTCCCCATAAACACGTGCACAGCCTGGGGGTGGCTGCCCCCAAGTGACACCCACAGAACAACATGTTCACCCCCATACACGGAATAGGTAATGCAGCCTTACATGCCCTAGGATACAGTTTGGACAGGCTGTGGTGTTGTAGGTGTGCCCCTCACTGCCTGGGAAGTATATGTGGCTGTTAGACCTGTCAGCCCTAGGGTGGTCTTGCCCTGTTTTTTTTCCCTTTTGCGCCTCATTTTAGCCACCATATTTTTACTGGACCTAGGTCTCCGGGCGCCTTGCCACTGCTAACCAGTGCTGAGGTGCAGGTGCTCTCTCACTAAAGATGGCTGCCACAGGCCCCTGCTACTGCAGAGGGGCCTCACACGCATACACACTAGTAGCCAGGGTCAGGCTGGGACATAGGGATACAGTATCCATCCCGTCCCCGCCTCTGGGCCACATAGCTAGATAGGCGGAAGGTTCCAGAACCTTCCGGGCTGTGGGAGGAGTTATGTTTTGCCCCTTTAGGAGGGTCACCTGACCTAGGGGTATAAGAGGCTTGGAGGGAAAACTTTTAGTCAGTTAGGTTGGAGCACCACTGATCCTGGGAGAACCTCTGCCGGAGTACAGGCTTTAGGGCCTAGGGGGAGACCTACACTACTGCTGCTGACAGGGCTGAGGCCCTGCTGTGGTAAGATAGCTGAGGAACGCCCACCACCCACTGACCTTGCCCAGTGTGAGGGGACCCAGGGAACCACCTTCAGCGTGCTGGGAGGAACATCAAGCACTCCCAGAACCACCAACTCACTCCCCCTCAGAAGAAGGAACTTCTGACAAGAAACTTTGACAAAGAACTCATAATAAGCCACTTCTGACAAGAAACTCATGACAAGTATCTGAAACCAAGTAACTGGAACCAAGCGACTGCCATCCAGTCACCACAAGCTGAACATTCAACTGGGGACCCCCAGGTAACGCGCGGGACGCTGTGCCCTCAAGAAGCGCAGTGTGTCAAACTGCCTGTTTCCCCCCTACAAGCGCTGGACCCCCACCCGGTGTGTCCTACGGCCAGCGCTGTTCTCCTCTAGCGGTGGGCTATCCAGAAGCCCTGGACCGTCACCCCTTGAAAGTGCTAAGGGCCAACTCTCTGCCCTGCGGGGAGCGCTGCGAGTCAGCTGAGCGCTGCGTGTGGAGAAGCGCTGCCTGAGAAGACGCGCGGCTGCTCCAGATTAAGTCTGCGGCCTCCAGCGCCACGAGGGAAGGAGCGCTACACTCCCCGACCCCTGCTGCGGCCCACCTGTGTTGTGGCGAGAGGAATCACGGCGGCTGCCCCGATCATCGCCGCTGCCCCGGTGCCGTGCTGAGGAAGCGCCACTGCAGCCGGATCATCGCCGCCGCCCGGGAGCTGAGAGGAAGCGAAGGCCGCGCTGGGCCGGAGAAGGAGGCGGGAGGCGTTGCCCGGCAACGCGAGCACCAGCCGCGTCAGGGGCCACGCCCCCAAAGAAGCCGCAACGCCATTGGACCCCGGGACCGGAGCTCAGGGAAGAACCACGCCGGAGGGGCTCCACTGCCAGCGGGAGCCCCCGAGAACCCCACCAGTCCGCAAAGAAGAACGGAGAGCCTGGGAGCGCGGGCCGCCTCCCCCGGTCTGGGCCCCCTGTGCCGATAGAAGCGGGCTGACCGGAGGAGAGGCGCCCGGCCCCATCCAGGCCTGACAGCAGTACCGGGACAGTCAGGTGAGCCCGGGAGGCCTGGGGGGGAGAATCCCTGCTATCACGGAGGCCTTCGGCCGAAGACGCTTCCCCTATGCACTGTCCTGGGTGGAGTGGGCAGTGCAGGAGCTCCCATGAGACCGCGCTGACAGCGCCCCCTTCATATGAAACAGGCCCCGTACACCAGCTGAGCTGGGGCCCTGGAACTCTACCCTCGTGCGAGGAACTGGCGCCGTGGAGGCCACTGTGTTCATGGCCTACATCAAGTCCCTGAATGAGGGGAAGGTGCCCCAGGTTAGGTGATTAATATACAGGAAGTGAAAGTACTTACAGGAGTTGTGCCTAATCCTTATGCCTGCTTTAATCACTGTTTAGGCCTGATGCCTATGCCTAGAAGGAAACGTCTTCGCCCAATGTGAAGGGGATTAATTGAATTAAGTTGAAGTGTTTTATGTTGCAGGTGTACCGGAGTTGCGACGCACCCTACTGAGGGTGGGTGCGCCTAGATTAATGCAGGCCCGGTTTGAAATGTATTGAGATGGCCTTTGTAAGTAATTGAATACTCCTGAAAGTGAATTGCATGTTTAAGCCCATGTGTTATTAATGCACCATGTGATCATTATCAGTGCTACGGTTAGGAAATGATTCCTGCGGCCTCTTAGTGGCCTACAATGTTGATGAGCTATATTGCTTTAGTAAGAATGTGCGCCAGTTGAGTAATGCAATGATTTTCCATGTAGAGCTGAATTAATCTGCCTCATCTGATGCGACCTTGATTTATATAAAAGATCTTGATTTTAAATACACAAGCCTGGTGTGGTGTCATGTTATTGCGTTCGCATTTCTGAGTCAAAGTAAGAGTGTGCTGCACAACTGCCTTACACTTTGCCTTCGCGTGCCTGCCCCGCTTTGCGCCATGCTACCGTGCCGGACTCGGTGACCCCGTTTCCAACATTTGGTGTTCAGCGGTTGGATAAGGACTGGTGCTTGTGCAGCACCCTACAGTGACTCAGTGTGTGCCGCAATTAGACACCTATTGTAATGAGAGTGCTAGGAATTCTATGGTAATTGCCGACTGTGTACATTCCTGTGATAGACCTGTTACCTACAGTTTAGAACCCCTTCCTTAAATTGTCTGGGACCCCACCTAGGAGGATGGAGTTTGAGTTAGCCAACCTAGAAAGGTATACGGTGACACAGCTCAAGGAGTTCTGCCTAGAGAGGGGGTGGCCGTCAAGCGAGGCGCCAGGAAGGAGGTGCTTCAGAAAGCTTTGAGGGCATGGGTAATGGCCCACCCGGAGGGAAGAGGGGATGAGGAGCAGGGGGAGACAGACAACCCAGGAGAACTGGACCTACTGCGCATGGATGTTAGCGAGAATGTGTTGCCAGGAAGACGTTCCAGGGCAGGCAGTAGTGCGTCAGGGGGAAGTTTGTCACCAGAGGAATTGGAGGACAGAAGGGAGCAAAGGCAATTAACATTAGAACTTGCTAGGATGGAAAAAGCCATGGAGGAAAGGAAGCTTGTACATGAGCTTAGCCTGAAGGAGCTAGAGCTCCGGACCTTGCAGATGGAGATGGAAGGCAAAATGAATGGTGTCAGCGTACCTGCTGGGGTTCCACAGGAGCCCAAATTTTATCTACCCAGGGAGGTGATAGCCAGCTTTAGTGTAGGTGATGACATCGATAAGTGGTTGGCGGCGTACGAGGTAGCTTTGGTGGCCCATAGAGTTCCTGAGAGCTACTGGGGGGGAGGTCTCTACAGGTACATACCTCCACCAGTAAGGGACACACTTTTAACCTTGGATAAGGGGGATCAGACCAACTACCCTATCATGAAGGAGGCCCTGCTTAAGAAGTTTGGCCTCACCCCAGAGAAGTACCGCCAAAAGTTCCGCAACAGCCACAAGCTCCACACACAACTGGGTGGATTTTTTTGATTATGCCCGGAAGGCATTGGAGGGTTGGGTGCGTGGCAGCAATGTTGATGATTACAAAGGGCTGTACGACCTGTTCTTGAGAGAGCACCTCTTAGAAAAATGTTTTCCGGAGCTGCGCCAGTACTTGGTGGACCGCAAGCTGACCAATCCGCGGGAGCTTGCAGAGGAGGCAGACACGTGGGTCAGCACTCGGGTGTCCCACAAGGGAGCCGGGCGGACCCCCGAAAGGTGGACAGGGGCTCCCCAGAAGAAAGAGGGGGAGATAAAAAGAGGGAGTTCTTTAAAGGCCCCCAAAATAGACCGCCTGGGAGAGGGGTAGGTTCCCCATCCCAATCTGGATTCCAGAAACCCACTTATCCTGACAGGAGTCAGCAGCCCAGAACTGTCCGGTGCTACGAGTGCGGGGAGGTTGGACATTACAAGGGGGATCCCCAGTGTCGCAAGAGAACCCCAGCCCCCACAGGAGGTAAGAGCCCCGGGGTGGCCAGTGTAGCGCTTGGGGAGGAGTTGTCCCTAGGTAGGGGAGGTGAGTGGACAGGCTTGACCTTAGTTTCCCTGGGGGATAGAGAGATCATCCCACGGGTTCAGGTACCCGCGAACACTGCCAAGTATCGGCAGAGGGTCCTGGTGAACGGGGAGGAGGTGGAGGCTCTGAGGGACACAGGTGCCAGCATGACGATGGTGAGACGTCAGCTGGTGTCCCCAGAGCAGGTGATTCCTGAGGTATTCCACCCGGTTGTTATGGCTGATAATAGCCTGGGTCATTACCCCGTGGCCCAAGTTCCCTTTGAGTGGGGAGGAGTCTCAGGCCTGTTGAAGGTTGCGGTGAGCCCTGCCATGCCAGTTGACTGTCTGCTGGGTAACGACTTGGAACATACTGCCTGGAGGGAGGTAGAGTTCAATGCCCATGCTGAGATGTTGGGATTACCAGGATGGACTTGCGTTGTCACGCGATCCATGGCTGCCCGACAAGGAACTCAGCCCGGGTTGGAGCCTGAAATAATGGCCCAGCCCACTGCTGGACGAGGAGATGTCCAGGAGGAGACACCCGGTGAGATGGATGGGGAGCCCGCGGAGGTGACCCCAGAGTCCGCTGAGGTGGTTGGTTTTCCCGTGGGGGACCTGCCAACCCCTGCAGAGTGGCAGGTGGAAGGAGGGCCTATCCGGGAGGAATTTTGCCGGGCGCAGAAAGAGTGCCCTACGCTTGAAGGCATGCGGCAACAGGCCGAAGCCCAAGCAGCTGGAAACGAGACTGGTAATTACCATGTCTACTGGGAGGATGGTCTCCTCTACAGTGAGCCTAAGGCTCCGGTGCATGGGTCCGCCCGAGCCGTGGTGGTCCCCCAATGCTACCGAGCCTTTCTGCTAGAGTTGGCACACAAAATACCACTAGCAGGACACCTGGGCCAAGACAAGACGTTTGCGCATCTGGTCCCACATTTTTATTGGCCCAGGATGCGCGTCACTTCTGACACTTTTTGCAAGACCTGCACCACTTGCCAGGCGAGTGGCAAGACAGGGACTAAAGTGACGGTCCCTCTAGAACCTCTCCCAGTTGTCGATACCCCTTTTGAGCGGGTAGGGATTGACATTGTCGGCCCGTTGGACCCGCCGACTTCTGCAGGACATAGGTTCATTTTGGTGCTGGTAGACCACGCCACCCGGTACCCAGAGGCAATCCCTCTGAGGACCATCACAGCACCGGTGGTGGCGCGGGCCCTGATGGGGATTTTTACCCGAGTGGGATTCCCCAAGGTCGTGGTGTCAGATAGGGGCACGAATTTCATGTCGGCCTACATGCAGGCCATGTGGAAGGAGTGTGGAGTG
Organism: Calotriton arnoldi; assembly: GCA_963921515.1. NCBI lineage: Eukaryota > Metazoa > Chordata > Amphibia > Caudata > Salamandridae > Calotriton > Calotriton arnoldi. The sequence continues at coordinate 2,469,837 of CAWUFW010000130.1, forward strand.
ACCTACCGGTTCTCCACTCCTTACCACCCCCAGACGAACAGGCTCGTGGAGCGCTTTAACAAAACCTTGAAGGGGATGATCAGGAGCCTACCCGAGGACTTGAGAAGAAAGTGGGACGTCCTCTTACCCTGTCTGCTCTTCTCCTACCGAGAGGTGCCGCAGAAGGGGTCGGTTTCAGCCCCTTTGAGCTGCTCTATGGCCACCCCGTTCGGGGGCCCTCAGTCTTGTCAAGGAGGGGTGGGAGAAGTCTTCCTCGAAGCTTTCCCGTGATGTGGTCAGCTATATGCTGGCATTCCGCAGCCAAGTGGCCAAGCTGTGGAAGGAGGCCTCGGACAACCTAGAGGCTAGTCAGGCCGTCATGAAGAAATGGTATGACCGGAACGCGCGGACGGTAGAGTTAGACGCTGGACAGAAGGTGTGGGTCATGGAGCCAGGAGAGCTTAGCGCCCTCCAGGACCGGTGGACTGGGCCGTTTGAGATCTTGGAAAGGAGAGGCCAGACCACATATGTCGTCGATGTGAAGACCCCACGTCAACCCCACAAGGTGTTCCACGTCAACCGCCTGAAGCCCCACCAAGAGCGTTCAGAACTCACTCTCCTAATGATAACAGATGGAAGTGAGGAGGAGGAGAGTGAGCCTCTTCCAGATCTTCTGGCGGCCCATGAGAAGGATGGTTCGGTAGAGGGAGTGGTCCTCGCCCCATCCTTAACCCCGGAGCAAAAGAGGGACTGCCGCCAGGTCTTGGGGCAGTACGCCTCGTTGTTCTCCCTCACGCCTGGAATCACGCACCTGTGTACCCATGATGTGGACACAGGGGACAGTCCGCCAGTAAAAACAAGTCTTACCGGCTGTCCGATAAGGTCAAGGCTAGTATCCAGGGTGAGGTTACCAAGATGCTAGAACTGGGGGTGATTGAGCCTTCCAGTAGCCCTTGGGCTAGTCCGGTGGTGTTGGTGCCGAAAGCGGCCCCACCGGGCACCACACCAGAACTTCGGTTCTGTGTGGATTACCGTGGACTCAACTCAGTCACCAAGACCGACGCTCACCCGATCCCTCGGGCGGATGAGCTCATTGACCGGCTGGGAGCAGCCCGGTATCTGAGTACCATTGATTTAACGTCAGGCTATTGGCAGATCGCCATGGCGGAAGGAGCAAGGGAGAAGACGGCGTTCTCCACCCCCGAGGGCCACTTTCAATTTCGGGTGATGCCCTTCGGGTTGAAAAATGCTCCAGCCACTTTCCAGCGGTTGGTGAACCAGGTGCTGTCTTGCCTAGAGGCCTTCTCTGCTGCCTACCTGGATGACATAGCTGTCTTCAGTAGCAGCTGGGAGGACCATCTGGAGCATCTCCAGGAGGTGCTACAGGCTTTGCAACGGGCTGGTCTAACCATCAAGGCCAGCAAGTGCCAGATTGGACAGGGATCTGTCGTGTACCTGGGACATCTGGTGGGCAGAGGTAAGGTGCAACCCCTCCAAGCCAAGATTGAGACCATCTTGGCCTGGGAGCCCCCCAAGACCCAAACAGAGGTCCGAGCTTTTCTCGGCCTCACGGGATACTACCGCCGGTTCGTCAAGGGATATGGAACCATCGTGGGCCCATTGACGGAATTGACTTCAAAGAAGCAGCCACGCAGAGTCATCTGGACGGCTGCCTGCCAGGAAGCCTTTGAGACCCTTAAACGTGCCATGTGCACCGCACCGGTGCTCAGGACTCCAGACTTTGGACGGGAATTTATCGTGCCGACAGACGCTTCTGAGCATGGCATAGGAGCTGTGCTCTCGCAGCTGAATGACGATGGCCAAGACCAGCCAGTGGCCTTCATTTCCCGAAGACTACTCCCCGGGAACAGCGGTGGAGTACCATCGAACGAGAAGCCTTTGCCGTGGTTTGGGCTGTAAAGAAGTTGAGGCCATACCTTTTTGGTTGTCACTTCCTGATCCAGACCGACCACAGACCCCTTCGCTGGCTCATGCAGATGAGAGGCGAAAACCCCAAATTGTTGAGGTGGTCCATTTCCCTCCAGGGGATGGACTTTCGGGTGGAACATCGACCCGGTGTAGACCACGCCAACGCTGACGGTCTCTCCCGGTTTTTCCGCCTTCGCGACGAGAACTCCCTAGAGGTTGGGAAGCTCTCCCTCTTTCGGCTGGGGGGACGCGTGTTAGACCTGTCAGCCCTAGGGTGGTCTTGCCCTGTTTTTTTCCCTTTTGCGCCTCATTTTTGCCACCATATTTTTACTGGACCTAGGTCTCCGGGCGCCTTGCCACTGCTAACCAGTGCTGAGGTGCAGGTGCTCTCTCACTAAAGATGGCTGCCACAGGCCCCTGCTACTGCAGAGGGGCCTCACACGCATACACACTAGTAGCCAGGGTCAGGCTGGGACATAGGGATACAGTATCCATCCCGTCCCCGCCTCTGGGCCACATAGCTAGATAGGCGGAAGGTTCCAGAACCTTCCGGGCTGTGGGAGGAGTTATGTTTTGCCGCCTTTAGGAGGGTCACCTGACCTAGGGGTATAAGAGGCTTGGAGGGAAAACTTTTTAGTCAGTTAGGTTGGAGCACCACTGATCCTGGGAGAACCTCTGCCGGAGTACAGGCTTTAGGGCCTAGGGGGAGACCTACACTACTGCTGCTGACAGGGCTGAGGCCCTGCTGTGGTAAGATAGCTGAGGAACGCCCACCACCCACTGACCTTGCCCAGTGTGAGGGGACCCAGGGAACCACCTTCAGCGTGCTGGGAGGAACATCAAGCACTCCCAGAACCACCAACTCACCCCCCCCCCTCAGAAGAAGGAACTTCTGACAAGAAACTTTTGACAAAGAACTCATAATAAGCCACTTCTGACAAGAAACTCATGACAAGTATCTGAAACCAAGTAACTGGAACCAAGCGACTGCCATCCAGTCACCACAAGCTGAACATTCAACTGGGGACCCCCAGATAACGCGCGGGACGCTGTGCCCTCAAGAAGCGCCGTGTGTCAAACTGCCTGTTTCCCCCCTACAAGCGCTGGACCCCCACCCGGTGTGTCCTACGGCCAGCGCTGTTCTCCTCTAGCGGTGGGCTATCCAGAAGCCCTGGACCGTCACCCCTTGAAAGTGCTAAGGGCCAACTCTCTGCCCTGCGGGAGCGCTGCGAGTCAGCTGAGCGCTGCGTGTGGAGAAGCGCTGCCTGAGAAGACGCGCGGCTGCTCCAGATTAAGTCCGCGGCCTCCAGCGCCACGAGGGAAGGAGCGCTACACTCCCCGACCCCTGCTGCGGCCCACCTGTGTTGTGGCGAGAGGAATCACAGCGGCTGCCCCGATCATCGCCGCTGCCCCGGTGCCGTGCTGAGGAAGCGCCACTGCAGCCGGATCATCGCCGCCGCCCGGGAGCTGAGAGGAAGCGAAGGCCGCGCTGGGCCGGAGAAGGAGGCGGGAGGCGTTGCCCGGCAACACGAGCACCTGCCGCGTCAGGGGCCACGCCCCCAAAGAAGCCGCGACGCCATTGGACCCCGGGACCGGAGCCCAGGGAAGAACCACGCCGGAGGGGCTCCACTGCCAGCGGGAGCCCCCGAGAACCCCACCAGTCCGCAAAGAAGAACGGAGAGCCTGGGAGCGCGGGCCGCCTCCCCCGGTCTGGGCCCCCTGTGCCGATAGAAGTGGGCTGACCGGAGGAGAGGCGCCCGGCCCCATCCAGGCCTGACAGCAGTACCGGGACAGTCAGGTGAGCCCGGGAGGCCTGGGGGGGAGAATCCCTGCTATCACGGAGGCCTTCGGCCGAAGACGCTTCCCCTGTGCACTGTCCTGGGTGGAGTGGGCAGGGCAGGAGCTCCCATGAGACCGCGCTGACAGCGCCCCCTTCATATGAAACAGGCCCCGTACACCAGCTGAGCTGGGGCCCTGGAACTCTACCCTCGTGCGAGGAACTGGCGCAATGGAGGCCACTGTGTTCATGGCCTACATCAAGTCCCTGAATGAGGGGAAGGTGCCCCAGGTTAGGTGATTAATATACAGGAAGTGAAAGTACTTACAGGAGTTGTGCCTAATCCTTATGCCTGCTTTAATCACTGTTTAGGCCTGATGCCTATGCCTAGAAGGAAACGTCTTCGCCCAATGTGAAGGGGATTAATTGAATTAAGTTGAAGTGTTTTATGTTGCAGGTGTACCGGAGTTGCGACGCCCCTACTGAGGGTGGGTGCGCCTAGATTAATGCAGGCCCGGTTTGAAATGTATTGAGATGGCCTTTGTAAGTAATTGAATACTCCTGAAAGTGAATTGCATGTTTAAGCCCATGTGTTATTAATGCACCGTGTGATCATTATCAGTGCTACGGTTAGGAAATGATTCCTGCGGCCTCTTAGTGGCCTACAATGTTGATGAGCTATATTGCTTTAGTAAGAATGTGCGCCAGTTGAGTAATGCAATGATTTTCCATGTAGAGCTGAATTAATCTGCCTCATCTGATGCGACCTTGATTTATATAAAAGATCTTGATTTTAAATACACAAGCCTGGTGTGGTGTCATGTTATTGCGTTCGCATTTCTGAGTCAAAGTAAGAGTGTGCTGCACAACTGCCTTACACTTTGCCTTCGCGTGCCTGCCCCGCTTTGCGCCATGCTACCGTGCCGGACTCGGTGACCCCGTTTCCAACAGTGGCTGGCATATGTTCACCTGTGACAGGCATGGTGACATATGCCAGTGACTTGTACAGGGATGCGTTGGACAGCAAGGGACCGATCAGTGCGCACACATTGGCCATTGCATTCAATGGTATGCGTTGTATCCTATGTACGCATTGAACAGCAATGGTCCGATCGGTGTGCCCGGCCGGCCCATTGCATTCAATGTGTGCGGGTACGCGTTGTATCCTATGTACGCGTTGAACAGCAATGGTCCGATCGGTGTGCCCGGCCGGCCCATTGCATTCAATGTGTGCGGGTACGCGTTGTTTCCCATGTACGCGTTGAACAGCAATGGTCCGATCGGTGTGCCCGGCCGGCCCATTGCATTCAATGTGTGCGGGTACGCGTTGTATCCTATGTACGCGTTGAACAGCAATGGTCCGATCGGTGTGCCCGGCCGGCCCATTGCATTCAATGTGTGCGGGTACGCGTTGTTTCCCATGTACGCGTTGAACAGCAATGGTCCAATCGGTGCGCACCCATTGGCTATGGCCTGGCCTGGCAACGGACGCGTTTTCAAAATTTGAACGAGTCTGATGCTGTAAATTCAGTTGGTCACCCACAACAATGTTGCAATTTCATGGGTGTCACGAAGTTGAACATTTGAAGGATGCTGGGGGCGTGTGTAAGTGGTGCAATTCCATGGATTGGCCAGATTCAGATGATGCAAACGACTTGGACCTATCACTTTGGACACATGGGACAGTATCTGCCTCTGCAGCACACATATAATGCTGGCTGTTCCCCTGAGAGCTCACTTGCCTGCACTACATGCTCCAGGACAACATCTGCCACTACACTGCTGCTGTTTCTGCACCCTCTGGACCCTGCAATGGCACTTACTGTGGAGAGAGCCCCAGCCTTCAGCACTGAGGAGAACCAGGCCCTGCTGGATGGCCTCCTTCCACAGTACAGCAAGCTGTATGGGAAAGCAGGGGAGGAGGTGAGTGTTCTGTCCTCTGCCTTTCTAAATGTGCATGTTGTCTGACTAGCAAGGCTAACAGTCTGCACGCCACTGGCTAGCAGGCTCACTGAGTAGTTGTCACCCCCCATAGTGTGTAGTTACATGCACTGGACAGGTATAGTGCAGTGACAGTGCATTTAAACTAGGTTTTACTTCCCATACCATGTAGTAACTGCTGGCATACTGTCCATAGCCATCGTTGCACTGCCTGTGTACATCATGTGCCCCTGTGATTGAGACATGTATATCCAACTGTGTAATGCACGGATATGTTGCATGTGTAGTAATGGCATTCTCACTTTGTTATCCTCACAGGTTGATGCCCACCAGAAGCAGAAGATATGGCTGACCATCGTCCGGGCAGTGAGATCCGTGGGGGTCTACAAGCGCCGGATCCGCAACTGCCAGAAGAGGTGGCAGGACCTTCGGGGCTGGACCCGGAGGATCGCACGGGTCCAGCTGAAGCTGTCGCCTCCTCGCAGGAGGGGCAGACACCGGACCCTGACCCCCACATGCTGAGGATCCTGGCGGTGGTCTTCCCTGATCTGGATGGGCAGCTGAAGGCCAGAGAGCAGCAAGGAGGGGGTGAGTCCATGTCTGCATTGTGAACTATGTCCGCCATGCTATGTGCCCTCATCTGGCCTGGTTAAACTTCCACAGTACATCAGTCTTGTGGTCCAGGACCCATGTCCCTCTATTGTGCACTGCCCACTCCTCATCTGATACCCAGGTGTGGCCCTTACAGTCAGGGTATTGTGTCACTTGGGTACTGTGTCCTTGCAGTTTGCTTGACTCAAGGTGGGGGACAGCATCTGTTTCCCTGACTCTGTGGTGGGCATCATGGGTGGGTCCATTGCTTACACATTGCCTGTGTTCTGACATGTGTTCTGCGTGTGATTTTGATATGTGGCCCAATTGCTGAGCTGATCCACCACATGTGCCTGGGGTATCTGGCACACACCCATGCTGCGGGTGGGAACAATGTTTGTGCCCCAGGAGTGTGTATATAACGTGTGTCACACATACTTAGCCAGCTGCCTACTGTCCAGGGCTCATCCCTCATTCATGTGGGGCAGGACAGTCATGCCTACTCCAGGCCATACAATACACTCTGTACTCCCACTGCCGTGTATCAGCTGACACGTTTTGCTCAGTGATTCGTCCCCTCAGGTGTCTGCCTCTGTGTCAGTGTGCTGTGGCTTCGTTGTCAGGTCTGCTGGGGTGTTCCTCGGTTGGGGCTCCGCATGCCACCGGAGATGTGACCATAGGAGATGATACATGTGTGACAAATAGGTGTTTGATCACCTGACCGTGCAGACTGGGGTATGCGAATATGAGGTTCAGGCAGCTGTTTCCCATACACAGCAGATTGTGATGTGCTCAGGTGCAGAGGGTAGTGTTACAGGTCTCCCATATGTACAATGGGTATAACCTGGACAGATGAGGGTACAGATGATGTGGTGTGTGGGGGATGTACATGTGCACTTGTTCAGCTCCAGGACTTGCATTCCCCATGATCTACTATTGTGACACAGTGCAGAGTGTTGTTGTCTGGCTGCCCTGCCCATGTGACTGGAGACAGTTATGTATGACTTAGCAGGCATGGCTGTGCCATGGCATGTGACTTCCTATTAGTGATCCTGCAGGGGAGTGACATTTGCTACATGCACACCATTGTGGCAATGGCTATCAGGACATGGGTGCATCATGGTGTCTGTCGCTGGTATGCATCACATGCATTTCCTATTTGACTCTGGGCATCCCTTTCATCCGGACACCTGCACTGACTCAGTGGCAAGAGTTGTGATGTGTGCATGTCCACATGCTTCACCGGGTTCTCTGCACTGTCCAAATACTGTGCAGGTGGTGCATGTGTCCACACTGGGGTATTGCCATCCCACAGACACCATACAGATGGGTGCAAGGCCAGGTGGGATGTGAGTGCCATGGTTGACCATCAGACTGACAATTGACTTCTCCTGTTCTGTTTGTGCAGTTTTAGCAATGTTCAACTAAGGATGCCAGGGCTTGCTCTGTAATGTGCTGTACTTACTGTGGTGTGTGCGTTCGGTGCAGGTGACTGATGTCTGTCGGTTTCCCTATTGATTGCAGATACATCCACGGCCACAGGAGGGGACAGCTCCACGGACCAGGAGGAGCCGCAGAGCCAGACTGGGTCAGCAGCCGAGGAGTGGTCGGAGGGACCCAGTGGCACGGAGGGCGAGGGGAGCCACACCGAGGAGTCCTCAGCACCATCCACCTCAGCTGAGGACCAGAGCAACTCGGACGATGACTCCCTTATGGAGGCGGGTGTCAGCAGCCACCACACCCCAGCTAGTGTTGCTGTCCCCGCCACCACCACCACCACCACCACCCTCCTGTTGGCTCCCATTCCCGAGGTCTGTGGAGGCTCCCATGTTCGGGAGCGTGTCTCCTTCGGGCCAGGCACCGCACCCCCTGCACCTGTATCCCCTGCTGCCCTGAGTGAGGAGTCTGTGTACCTCCTCCGCCAGCTCCATGTAGGACAGACAGCGATGCTGAGTGTCCTCCATGCACACACCAGTCTGTTGACTCAGCTGGAGGGAGGGCATCTCATCGGGCATGTCTGACCTACAGAGGGGCAATAGGTCCATGGACTCCTCCCTGACGGCAGCAGTGTCCCTCCTCCAACAGTCCCTCACCCCTCCTGCCTCTGCCCCATCCACACTCCCCAGCACCTTACCCGTCCCAAGCACACACACACTGGCACAGGCACACACCAGCACAGACACATGCAGCACACGGACACACACGCCAGAAACAAGACGCACACGCACGCACCGTCAGGGGACTGCAACCACACTCACAGGGGATGGGGCACAGGCACAAACACACGCATCCACAAGCACTGCGCAGTCCTCAGTTGCCTCTCCCTCCAAAGACCCCTCCCTTGCCTCACCTGCAACCCCATACACACAGCGGCTCTTCCTCTGTGACCTTGGCCTCTCCCCTCCGACCCAGCTGATCCAGCATTCAGGGGGAAGAGGAAGCCCACCCACACGGAGCGGAGTGCCCCTGGCCCCCGGACACCATCCCCCAGGCGCGGACCGACTGAGGCCCCCCCCCGCAAGGCCCCCGGTCCCGGAAGAGCAAGACCCCGCCGCCGCCCTGCAGCTCAGGCACCAAGTCTCCTTCCTCCATCCCTCAGGCCCCCACTCCACAGGTGCCCCACCACACCCTGCCCCAGGTTCCCCCACCCACAGATACACCATCCCCAGAAGGGTCAGGCCTTCTCCCCCTGCCACTTGCTCTTCCGGCCCCACACCCCCCGCTGCGCTTGTCTGTACCACTGATGTGGTGAGGGTGTCCTCCCCTCTGTCCTGCCCACCTTTCCTGATCCCCATTCTCCTCCCCTGGAGGTGGGCACTGCAGTGGAGTCCACTATCACCCTGTCTGACTTGGGCGCTGCAGTGGCGGACCTGTCCACTCCATCTGCAGGGTCCACTGCAGTTGTGCCGGCACCCACAACATCTGAGTCATGCCCCCCAGTTGTGCCGGCACACACCATGTCAGACACCTCCACTGCAGTTGTCAGTGGCTCTCCAGCACCCACCACCCCTTCCCTGCCTCCTCCTGGTGAGCCCTGATCCTGTCCCTGCGGTGCCTGGCCTGCCCCCCGTATGCCCCTCCTAGGGGATTGTCCCCGGTTGTGATCAGTGCAGGCATGCATAGGGTGACATCTGCCACTGTCACCCTGTATAGACTTCCTTGATGGACTGGCCATTGGCCTTTGTTGATACCTTGCAGTTCTTCCAAGTTTTGAACCCACATGCTGAATAAAGCAACTTTCTGTTCTCTAGTGGTTTTGCTTCTGATGTACATGATGTTGATGATGCTAACCGTGCCCTTGCTGCAGTGATGGTGATTTTTGGACTCATGAAAATGAAGTGTTACTGTGCATGAACCCATGTGTTCCAGGGGGACAGTGTCCTATCCTGTGGTGAATCCATGTCGTCCTTAGCAGCATCTGAGGGTGTCATGTATTCAATATTTGGCAATGGGATTTCCTACTTACATTAGCAATGTCACATCTGTGGGTTCCACCCATGCACATCTGTTGTGTTTGCCATTGTTCAATTAGTCTAGTTCCCTGACCGTGTGGCCATCTCCACTGGACATGCAGGTTTGGGCATCAATGGGGAAGGACTCTTCTGTGTTGTCAGTGCAACTTGCTATACATGTGTGTTGGATCTGTGCTGTTGATTTCGTTGACATTCCCATGACCAGGCTGATGTGACGGGAGCCTTCATTTGGTGCTAATTGTTGACTGTGTGACCAAGTGTTCTGCTGACATGATGGAGCCCTACTGATGCGACATATGGCACAGCTTTCCTCACACAGGAGTGGAGTCCCCTCATGGCAGTGTGTACTCCTGTGACATCTCGTGCGCCCAAGGTGTGTGTTGTATGAGCATGTGTGTGTGTTCACTTCCATGTTGCTGTGCATGCTGGGATCCCTAGTGATTTTCCTGTTTGTGATGCTTGCTGAGTTGAGCTATGTTCCCCCAAAGTCTTCTCCCTGGGTTCTCTGTGATGTGGGTGCATGGCACATTACTGGTCATCAGGGTGTCACCCATAGGTGTGTTTGCTGTCAGGGCTGAGTTTGTGGGCAGACGCTGATGTGTCACAGTCCGGATTCCCCTTTGCACTTGTTGTTGACACCTGTCATGTGATTTCTGGTTTGTGTTAGCTTTCATTGGTTGTGACACGTTGTGTGTGTGACTGCTGGCACTCCTCAGGGCTGCAATGATGGTAGTTGTCTATGTGTGTCCTTTGTGGGTGACCTTGGCTTCTTCATAGGTGTGTGACTGTGGCTGGGATCCCATTGGTTGGTGTGGTATTGCCGTCATGTCCATGTACAGCGTAGTGTGCAGTGTGTCAGACATTCAGGAGTCTGGTAGAGTGGCCATGTGTGATGTGTTCCTGCACCTTGGTTCCCACCACCCCCTGGGATTGTCATGGGTGCATGTGCAATGTCACCAGTGCATGTGAGCTTCACTGCTGCACATTGTTGGAGGTCGAGGTGTGTGGTGTTGAGTGTGTGCAGATGAGAGTTGTTGCCCGGCTAGACCCCTGCCTCCATGTTGGCCTTGGCTGACAGGCCGTGCTGGTTGATTTGTGCTTGTGTAGGTGTGATGGTAGTTTGTTGCTCAGGACACATGACTGTGGTTCACAGTGTGAACGACATCTAGCTTTGTCATCACAGTGGGATTGTAATGCAGCCCAGGGTCACCACATTGTGGGTGCCCTGGGTGTGGTGCTGTGGTGTCTGTGTGTCTTGCTGTGTCAGTTGCTGTTCCTACATGCTTGTGTGACATGTGTGATTTGTGCTCCCACTCATCTGACAATGCCTGAATGCCCACATAGGGGATTTGGATCCATGAGTTACCTTTGTGTGGCACTGTATGCACGTCTGTGTAATTTGTATTCAGGCCTCCTCATGTGTTGTGTGTTTGCCTGGGGACACTGGTACCCCCCCCCCTCACCTGTTGTGTTTGATGTGCAGTGTGGGTCTGCCTGTTTGTGTTTGTGCATCTGCACCACTGCATTGGCATATCTTTAGTGTGCCATTGGCTGTATGTTGTTTGGTGTGTTTGCCCTGCTGTCCCTGGGACTCCTAGGTCATCAGTCAGCACAATGATCATTGTGTGTGTCCCCCATTGCTGCCATGGTATGGTATCTGTTCACCTCCCTTCTACAGTCTCCACTGGGTATCTGAATTTGTGTGCCCATTGGTGCAAATATGTGGATCTGCATTCTGATGGTCACTTCTGTCATTGAGTCATTGATGAGTGTTGACAGTATCAGCCCCCATGGGTGATGTTTGTCTGCACATGGCCAAAGGTATGTCTTGTTTGCACTGCACTGTTTGCCTCCCCCATTCTATGTTGCTATGGGACACAAGCACTACTTTGCCACTGATGTGTTTGTTGTTCTGTGACCAGGAATAATCCATGCAGTTTGGCAGTTGCAGCTTATTCTTTGTCAACACATACATTTTGGTCATTGTGATGATGGGGGTTTGGACCCCATTGCCACAATGTTCAATATGTGCTTCAGCTATGGACCCCACACTCACATTTTGGTCACTGTGATGATGGGGGTTTGGACCCCATTGCCACAATGTTCAATATGTGCTTCAGCTATGGACCCCACACTCACATTTTGGTCACTGTGATGATGGGGGTCTGGACCCCACTGCCACAATGTTCAATATGTGCTTCAGCTATGGACCCCACACTCACATTTTGGTCACTGTGATGATGGGGGTCTGGACCCCACTGCCACAATGTTCAATATGTGCTTCAGCTATGGACCCCACACTCACATTTTGGTCACTGTGATGATGGGGGTTTGGACCCCATTGCCACAATGTTCAATATGTGCTTCAGCTATGGACCCCACACTCACATTTTGGTCACTGTGATGATGGGGGTTTGGACCCCATTGCCACAATGTTCAATATGTGCTTCAGCTATGGACCCCACACTCACATTTTGGTCACTGTGATGATGGGGGTTTGGACCCCATTGCCACAATGGTCAATATGTGATTCAGCTATGGACCCCACACTCACATTTTGGTCACTGTGATGATGGGGGTTTGGACCCCATTGCCACAATGGTCAATATGTGCTTCAGCTATGGACCCCACACTCACATTTTGGTCACTGTGATGATGAGGCTTTGGACCCCATTGCCACAATGGTCATGGCCTGCTTGCATTGTGGGTGCCACACACATTTATGTGTGGCACTTGTGATAGGGGGTCACATTGTATGTCCACAGTCCTGTTCAGTGTTGTAGGCATTTGACACAGTCTACACACGCTTGTCATGGTGTTGGGGGGGGGATGTCTTTGTGTTGCATTCTTTCTGCTGGTGTGTGCTTCTTGTGGCATGTATTTGCCATCCTGTGAGTGGGGGTGGTAGTAGTAGGCATCCAGCCCCCCCTGGGTAGAGGTGGTAGTAGTGGTAGGCACCTGGCACCCCTGGGTAGAGGTGGTAGTAGTGGTAGGCACCTGGCACCCCCCTGGGTAGAGGTGACAGTAGTGACAGGCATCCAGCCCCCCCTGGGTAGAGGTGGTAGTAGTGGGAGGCACCTGGCACGCCCTGGGTAGAGGTGGTAGTAGTGGTAGGCACCTGCACCCCCATGGGTAGAGGTGGTAGTAGTGGCAGGCACCTGGCACCCCCTGGGTAGAGGTGGTAGTAGTGAGAGGCATCCAGCCCCCATGGGTAGGGGTGGTAGTAGTGGTAGGCACCTGGCACCCCCTGGGTAGAGGTGGTAGTAGTGACAGGCATCCAGCCCCCCTGGGTAGAGGTGGTAGTAGTGGGAGGCACCTGGCACCCCCTGGGTAGAGGTGGCAGTAGTGGTAGGCACCTTGCACCCCCATGGGTAGAGGTGGTAGTAGTGGTAGGCACCTGGTACCCCCTGGGTAGAGGTGGTAGTAGTGGTAGGCACCTGGCACCCCCCTGGGTAGAGGTGGCAGTAGTGACAGGCATCCAGCCCCCCCTGGGTAGAGGTGGTAGAAGTGGGAGGCACCTGGCACCCCCTGGGTAGAGGTGGTAGTAGTGGTAGGCACCGGGCACCCCCATGGGTAGAGGTGGTAGTAGTGACAGGCACCTGGCACCCCCTGGGTAGAGGTGGTAGTAGTGACAGGCATCCAGCCCCCATGGGTAGGGGTGGTAGTAGTGGTAGGCACCTGGCACCCCCTGGGTAGAGGTGGCAGTAGTGGTAGGCACCTGGCACCCCCCTGGGTAGAGGTGGTAGTAGTGGTAGGCACCTGGCACCCCCTGGGTAGAGGTGGTAGTAGTGGTAGGCACCTGGCACCCCCCTGGGTAGAGGTGGCAGTAGTGACAGGCATCCAGCCCCCCATGGGTAGAGGTGGTAGTAGTGGGAGGCACCTGGCACCCCCTGGGTAGAGGCGGTAGTGGTGGGAGGCACCTGGCACCCCCTGGGTAGAGGTGGTAGTAGTGGTAGGCACCTGGCACCCCCATGGGTAGAGGTGGTAGTAGTGGTAGGCACCTGGCACCCCCTGGGTAGAGGTGGTAGTAGTGGTAGGCACCTGGCACCCCCCTGGGTAGAGGTGGCAGTAGTGACAGGCATCCAGCCCCCCATGGGTAGAGGTGGTAGTAGTGGGAGGCACCTGGCACCCCCTGGGTAGAGGTGGCAGTAGTGGGAGGCACCTGGCACCCCCTGGGTAGAGGTGGTACTAGTGGTAGGCACCTGGCACCCCCTGGGTAGAGGTGGTAGTAGTGGTAGGCACCTGGCACCCCCCTGGGTAGAGGTGGCAGTAGTGACAGGCATCCAGCCCCCCATGGGTAGAGGTGGTAGTAGTGGGAGGCACCTGGCACCCCCTGGGTAGAGGTGGTAGTGGTGGGAGGCACCTGGCACCCCCTGGGTAGAGGTGGTAGTAGTGGTAGGCACCTGGCACCCCCATGGGTAGTGGTGGTAGTAGTGGTAGGCACCTGGCACCCCCATGGGTAGAGGTGGTAGTAGTGGTAGGCACCTGGCACCCCCTGGGTAGAGGTGGTAGTAGTGGTAGGCACCTGGCACCCCCCTGGGTAGAGGTGGCAGTAGTGACAGGCATCCAGCCCCCCATGGGTAGAGGTGGTAGTAGTGGGAGGCACCTGGCACCCCCTGGGTAGAGGTGGTAGTAGTGGGAGGCACCTGGCACCCCCTGGGTAGAGGTGGTAGTAGTGGTAGGCACCTGGCACCCCCATGGGTAGAGGTGGTAGTAGTGGTAGGCACCTGGCACCCCCTGGGTAGAGGTGGTAGTAGTGGTAGGCACCTGGCACCCCCCTGGGTAGAGGTGGCAGTAGTGACAGGCATCCGGGCCCCTATGTGTATATGTGGCATTGGTGATGGGCATCCCGCCCCTATGGTGCTGCTGTTTCTGGAGTAAGTAATTTCTGCATCCCTGTGTGTGTGTGTGATATGTCGGGTACGTGTAGTTTGTGTTTGTGGTTGGTGTCTGACTTACCTTCTGCGCTGTACGCGTCCGTGCCTGTTCCGGTAGTAGATGTAGAATATTGGTAGGATCGGAACGATGGGATTCATTGTTGGTTCGTCTCGTTCGTCTTCGTCGTTGCTTCACCTCGTCCTCGTCGCTGGCGTGTTCGTCTCGTAGCCGTGGATCGTGTTGTGGCGCGAATCGGAGCTTATGTGCGCCTCTCCCGGATGCTTTGACGTGCCGTGCGTAGCGACGGGTTCGGCGCGTAAGGGAAGCGCATCGTACTTGTCCGGCCGGACGGGGCTGCTTTTTGGCTTCCGGGCGACTTGTATCTGCGTTTACGGATCCGGCTCGGTCGGGGATCAGGACCTGTATTGGGTGAGTACGACTCGGTCGGAATCTGCGCTGTTGTGCGCATCGTACTTGTTCGTTCGGATTAATGTGCGGATCGGTCGGGAAACAGGCATTCGCATGGCTTTTTTCCCGACCGAATGGCGTTGGGTGCGTCTCCGACCGAGATCGGAATCGACCCCCTGGTGTCCCAATTTATTAATGTTCTAAACAAACCGGGATATTGATGGTTGTGAGGTGGATAGTTTGGTTCTAGCGAGGGCCGTTCTGATATGTAAGAAGTTATAGAGTTCTATGTCCTCTAGTTTGTATCTTGTTTTCAGGTCTGTGAAAGTAATAGGGTATGTTCCATTATCAAGTTGGTGGGAGAAGTGAATACCCTTCTCAATCCATACCTCGAAGGTAAGGCTTTTCCCTTTGTACAGAAACTTGCTGTTGGCCCATAGTGATTCCATTTTCGATCCTTTTATGCTATTCTCCATTTTCTTATCTACTTTTAGTAGTGCCATTTTTGTGTTCTTGAAAATGGATTTGGCTGTGTGGGGGTATCTATTTGCAGTTAATAGGGCCAGGGGTGTTAGGTTGTTCAGGACGGCCCTCTCTACTTGTAGCCATACCGGCGTATAGTCGGCTGGCGGTGAGATCCAGTAAGAGCCTTGTTTGGCCAGAAAGGCTAGCTGGAATATTCTGAAGTCTGCGAGATTTACCCCTTCTTGGTTTTTATCCAATCTTAGTTTTTTTATGCTTATACGCGCCTTCTTCCCTCGCCATAAGAATTTCGAGATCATGATGTCCGTTTTGCGGTGGAACTCATCTGTTAGGAATAACGGGAGCATGCTGATCAGGTAGTTGATCATTGGGGTGATCATCATTTTAATGGTTTCGATTCTGCCCCACCACGTTATGAATTTTGGGGACCAGGAGTCTAGGAGTTTCTTAATCTTTTCTAGTAGTAGTTTCTCATTCTGATGTAGCGTGTCGATTAAGTCATTGCCAAAGTGTATACTTAGGTATTTGATATAACCGGTTTGCCAGGCTAACCCTGAACCCCCCAGGGTGTCTCTTGTGCAGTGAATGTTTAGTGGCTTGCATTCTGACTTGTCTCTGTTAAGCTTGTAACCTGAAAATCTGGAGTATTCTGCAATCGTCTCCATCAGGGCTTCGATTGATGTCTTAGGTTGTTCGGCTACTATGAGTATGTCATCTGCGTAGGCAGCTAACTTTACTTCAACTCCCTTGATATCGATCCCTCTTATGTTCGTGTTCAGTTTGATATCTTGGATAAGGGGTTCTAGAGCAAGTAGGAATAACGCAGGGGAGAGGGGGCATCCCTGTCTAGTGCCTTGTTGTAGTGTAAACGGATCAGAGAGCGAGTCGTTAACCACGATACGGGCTGACGGTTCCCCGTACAGGGCCATAACCATCCGTATGAACCCTGCCCCTTACTTGAATGTGTGCATGCATCGTTCTAGAAAAGCCCACGAGACTCTGTCGAAAGCCTTTTCCGCGTCTAATGTGATAGCTACCGCCGGTTCAGCTTTCGTGGCCGTGTGTTCTAATATGTGGCAGAGGAGTCGGGTGTTATCGTTAGACATTCTAGTACGTAAGCAACCGACCTGGGAGTTGCTTATGAGTTTTGGAAGAACGGAGTTTAGTCTGGTTGCTAGTATTTTGGCATAAATTTTGCAGTCTACGTTAATAAGGGATATGGGTCTGTAATTTTTTGGTGACATTTGATCTTTCCCCTCCTTAGGGATGACTATAATTATATTTGGCTTCTGACATGGATTTTGATACTGCCCCTCCGACTGCTGACTGGTTGAAAACTTGTTTCATGGTAGTCTTCAGTTGATGTAAGAAGGCCTTGTAGAAAGCGGCCGTAAAGCCGTCCGGCCCCGGGGCTTTATTATCTTTCAGCGATTTAACCGCCATTTCTATTTCGGAACAGTTAAACTCTTGGCCGAGCCTAAGTGAGTCCTCTGCGCTTATTTCTGGTAAGCCTAGTCTATCGAGGTATTTTGTGCACTCCTCTATGTTAAGGTTCTGTTCGTTTTTGTAAAGCTCTTGGTAGAATTCTTGAAAAGTCTTTAGTATATCCTTGTGTCTTGTGTGTGTTTGGTTCTTAGAGTCAGTGATGGATGAGATGGCAGTCTGGTTGCGTTTGTGTTTGAGGTAGGAGGCAAGGAGTTTCCCTGCTTTATTGGCCTCGCAGAGGCAATGTACATTGTGACTGTTTGGGAGGAGCTGCCTATTTGATGCGGGACAGTGGACATTTCGACAACATCACGGATGTGTGTTTGTACTTGTGCATGGGTTTGTTGTGAGATTAGTGATTTGTGGGGAGGGCCCCCTCTGGGCACATAGTCGACGGGGGCCTACTTGCTGTTTCTAGGTGTGCTGCAGTGTGCCTAGGGGATCAGGGACATGATCCAGAGTCATTGTGGGTGTGCACTGTGCTATACTTAATTGTGCATGTGTGACATTGTGCCCATCTCCCCCGTCCCCCCAGTCCCTGGTCGTTACTCACCCTGTTGCTGTTGTGTCAGGTCATGTTGAGCAGTGTCCGGTCCCCCAACTCCTGCCACCTTCTCCACACTGATGACTGTGGACACCATTTCCTCCATCTCGTCCAGCTCCTCCTGTGACGCTGGACTCCCACCTCCAGTCTGCATTGCTGCCTTCTGGTTGTTGCCGAGTTTCTGCTTGGTTTTGCGCGTCACATCATTCCAGCGCCTCTTGACCTCTTCCATTGTCCTCCTCAGCACTCCGATTGCATTCACCTTGGCCACGATGGACTGCCATATTCCATTTTTTGTCACCAATGACACATTGGAGGTGACAAACAGTTGTTGATGGTATTTCATCACCTCCGTTATCAGGATCCTGTTTTCCTGCGGACTGAACCGCGTCTTCCTCTTCTTCCTGTCCTTGCCCTTACCTGACCCCGAGGTCCCGGCCTGGTCCTCCGGGGGGCTTGTGGGGTTCTGCTCGTCCTCTCTTCCTGCTCCTGCTACCTCCATTGTGCTTCGCAGTTGTTTTGTTTTTGTTTGTGTTTTTTTTTCTGCTTTTGTAGTGATTTTTCCCACCTGACGTGTGTGAATTGCAGGCCTGGCGCTGCTTATCGCTGATTTTTGTATCGCGGTTGGGCCCATCGCGACTTTTATCGCGTTCGGGTTTGGATTTTTATCGCCGTCCTGGTAATGATATCGCGGACATTTGACGCATTCTTGGGAGACTATCGCATGTTACCGCCGTGTTGAGAATACGACGTTAACACGGAGTTATTTTCCCGCGATAGACGGCGATATGAAAACGTGCGTTAGCCTTTTTTGGCGATGATTATCGCATGTTCTTGAGAATATCCCCCTATGTCTAAACACTCCCATAGGAGGCCAAAAAATGTTTCTCTAGCCAGGGACCCCAAAATCCTTAAGATGGATCTGACATTTCGAGTTAGTTTATAGCAGGAAATGGTGCTTCTGATACAGTTTCTGTCTCATTCTTCTCTTCTGATATTTGGGGAAAGGAAAATATTGCTGTTGGTGACCAGTGTCAATCAACTTGCAGCAGTGTTTAATTTGAGGCGGTGCTTTCCGGTGCTCGGCACCGGCACTTAATTGTCAACACCAGTGTTTATGACAGTGTTCCTCATGGTGGCTCTGTCTGTTTATAGTTTAGAGATTAGCACAAAAATAGTTGTTTATTAATTCAGTATACATTAACAATGACGAATACCTGCAAACCAAGCCATTCTTATAGCTTTCAGGACGTGGAGTAGTCTGAACTGTCTCACTTGTATGAGTGTGATGGGTAGTAGTTGTGTTGGTACTGTCACTGGCAGCGCTGGCAGGGGCAATGGGTGATGCAAGCTGCAGTGGCCTCCTGACGAGGGCCCTGGCACTTATTTTGTTACAAATTAAACACTGACTTGCACTGCATTTGAGAAGGAGAGACAGTAAATCAACTATGTGTGGATATGTCACCGTAGACAGGCTCTTAAAGTAGGGACGCAGAAACCATTGTCAACACGAGCTCTGGCGTAATAAGACCAATAGTAATTCTGGTGTCGGAGCCAAGAAACAAATGGAGTCCCATTGCCTCTTTTTGAGTACAGGGCAAAAATCGTGGCCAACATCCCTGGGAGATAAGGTTAGCACATCTTATCAGGTAGTTTTATGGCACCTTATTATGAGTTTTTCCCCAGGCAATAGGAAATAACGCATGGAAACCTTTTTTAGTGCACAGTTTTACTGCACAATAGTTCCCTATTGTAGTGTTTTGACTGCACAATTTCCTCCAGGTATATATAACCTGGAGTGAATTGCATTTTCAAAAAAACCCACAAACAAGCACACCTTGTGCGAAATCCATGGTTTAAAATACAAACACTGCTTCCACCAGATTTTAAACTGTGTGGCAATTAGAGTGAGGCCATATATAGGAAGTAGGGAAGTAGTTTCCTTGAAAATAGATCACTCTACATGGTCTGACAAGCTTTCGGGTGAAAACAATATGCAAATTCTGTGTTTATATGTTTTTGATGCATCCCGTTAGTACATAATTTAGCTTGGGAGGAGGTAAAAAAATATAAATAGCCTTTTCCTTATATGAACTGTCTTTATGCATTAATTGTTGTCTTCAGATCTTATATAGTGCTTGTGCGCCTTTAGGACACTACATAGTTGCCCATCACTATTCTCAAGGTGGGCGTTTAATTCATTAATTCCTTAGTGCATCATTGAAGCCCTAATGTGTTCTTTTGTACACCCCACAATGACACTGCTTCTGTCCTCACACCATTCTTTTATTGGAGTTATGTACAGGACTCTCAGATTGTGGTGCTGTAGTGGGTGAACCCACTTTATCTTCGTTGTGTCAATAATTTGTTTTTTAAGATGTCCTGAAATGTTCCTGATGATGGCTTTTCCACATCAGTGACAATCAAAATTATTTTATCCTTTTTTTTTTTTTTTAAACTTCACAGTGAGTACAGCTTCATTAGCATATCAACAGTATACATTGAACTTTAATACCAAAGAAAAAAAGGAAAAGAAAAGAAAAGAGAATATGATTATAGCAACACCTACTTAAACGCTTCTAGCCAGTTGGTAATAGGAGACCACATTTTTAGCCCCCAGGCTCGTTTCCTAGGCCCCCGCATTTTATAAACAGAAGATTCCGTGTTATATAGCGCTAATATCCTTGATCTCCAGTTGATGAAAGTCGGAGCATCAGGACTAATCCACTGAGATGTTATACTTAATCTTAGAACTGCCATGGCAATGAAAAGAAAATTAGTCTCAGCCCTACCACGAAGTTTTCTGTCCTCATCACTTTCTACCCCCAGGATTATTAATTCGGAAGAAAATTTTATAGGGATAGCAAGAATCAAATTCAAAAAATAATTTATGTCCTTCAAAAAAGAGTCCAGCCCCGGACAGGTATAAAACATGTGTAGGGTATCTGCTCCCCAGAGCCCACATCTACTACATGAATTTCCGGGGAGCGAGTCCACTTCGAGATCTTGGCAGGAGTATAATATAAATCAAAAGCGGACATAAAATGCTGCGTTTTCAGGCTCCCAGATATAAGCACACTGTTGGCTAGTTCCAACGATGTCTCCAGATTGGACCCTTTATCCCCTAACTTCCTCTCCCAGTTAGCTTTTTGAAGTGTTAGATCATCAGGGGACTCTGCCAATAGTGCTTGATAAATTGCTCCAATCCGTGATGATCTCCTCAATAATTCTATAAACCCATTGGTACCCACATTGACATTATCTCCTTGCAAACTTGAGCCTAGAAAACTCCGAATCTGTAAAAACTTGAAAAAGTCCTCCTTGGGGAGTCCAAATCTTTTTGTAGAAACGAAAATGAGACTAATTGTCCTTCGCAATATAAATCCCCTAAGACAATGATTCCGGCGTTGCCCCAGCTGAATGTAATTCTATCCTGGAATATAATTGGTAAAAGAGCACTCGCAGAAAAGGGGGTATATGCGTTAATATTAGGTATCCGTAATCTACGACGAATTTTCCTCCAAACTGAGTAAGCCGATTGTACTGTTTTAAATTTTGTCTTCTTATAATAACTTGGTTCCAAAGTTTTAACTAACCTTTGCCTCGCTTCATCTCCTAAAAGCATTTCATATATAGTGGGATCAACAGCTTCTAACCTAGCGGAATTACCAGTCACTAATATTCCCATGTGCTGCAATAATGCAGCCCAGTGATATAGTAAGAAATTTGGCACCCCAAATCCACCCCTTAATCTAGGAAGAGTCATCCACTTGATAGCCCTTCTGGGCCGCCGATAACCCCATAAAAACCTGAAACAGACCCTTTCAATTTTTGTAATACAGAGCGTTGAAAATATCAATGGAATTGTTCGAAAAAAATATAAAAATTTTGGAAAAATTGACATTTTGATTACATTACAACGACCATGTAGTGTTAAATGTAAGTGATCCAGTCTCTCCAAAAACCTACTAACTGTATGGATCACCGGTAAAATATTAAGTTCCGGAATACGTTCCACTGCTGCAGTTAATCTGACCCCCAAATAGATGGCCTCGGTTACCGTTGGCATGTCTTCTGGAGGGGAGCTGTCAGATTGTAAACATTGAGTCTTATCTATGTTTAGTTTATAACCGGATACAGCACCATACTGTTTCGCCAGGTCTTCAACTACTGGAAGAGCTGCCCTTAAGTTGCTTGTAAAGATCGCGATATCGTCGGCATATGCCAATGATTTATAACTAATGTTATTAACCTTAACCGGCTCGATGTTGATTTCCGCTTCCAACTTAGTTAAAAAAGGATCTATGTATAATGAAAATAACAATGGGGAGCAGGGGCACCCCTGCCTTGTCCCTCTGCTAATACTAAATGCTTGCGAAACTTGTCCAGATATACGAATTACAGCTTCCGGTGTTGCATAAAGTACCTGAACAGCTTGAATAAATTCTGTAGTAAATCCCTTCCAGTATAAGACAGACCAAAGGAATCGCCAGGAGACCCTGTCAAACGCTTTCTCTGCGTCTAACAGGATCATCCCGAGCGGTGATCCAGTGGCCTGCGCCCAGTCAAGAAGAGCTATTGCTCTCTTGACATGGTCTGTAGTATCCCGGCCCGGAATAAATCCGTGTTGTCGGATAGACACTAAAGGAGTTATAACTGTGCCCAGCCTAGAGGCAATTATTTTCGAATAAATCTTACTATCCGCCGTAATAAGTGTAATCGGTCTGTAAGATGCCGGATTAAGTTCGGGTTTACCCTTTTCTTAAACACTACAATGATAGTCTTCTGCCATGATTTAGGGGTCTGACCCCGTTGAGCAAGTTGAAATAAAGATAGTAGCATGGGACTCAGCAGTTGCCGAAATGTCCTGAAGAACTCCAGAGGAATTCCGTCTGGCCCAACTGCTTTGCCAGTGGCTAAGGACACTATTGCTTTCTCAACCTCCTCCCTAGTAATTGGGGCGGTGAGAGCCTCATTTTGAACAGGCGTAACTCTCCCCGTATTTAGCTCACTTAAAAATGCCCTGATGTTTCCCGTGGTAGCTTCCCCTTCTGCAGTGTATAACTGATGATAGAAGTTTTGAAATACACTTAGAATTCCCAATGGGGTATCTTGCATCTGATCCGATAAATCTAAAATCTTATTTATTCTATTCGCAGCTGCCCTCTGTTGAATACGTTTGGCCAATAATTTCCCTGTGTTCTCTCCGAATTCGTAAATGTCAGACCTATGCTGTATATATTTAGCAGCAAGCTCTTCCGAAAAATTTTGATGTATTTTAGATTTAATAGCTGCGATAAGATGTTGACACTCTTCTATATTTTGAGCTGCACTAATTTTCCTTACAAGCTCAACTTCTGCAAGCCTTAAATCATTGATCCATCCCTTAATCTTTGCCTTAGCCATCTTTTGATGATACAGAGAAAAGCTGAGAGTCTCCCCCGTAAAGCGGCTTTGAACGCATCCCACACTATTATTTCAGAAGCGGTGCCCTTATTGATATTAAAAAATTCAGTAATCCATTTGGCCATGTGTTTACAGTAGGCTTCGTCTAATAAAAGTTTCCTATCAAATGTCCATTTTGATGGAATTCTGTAAAGCCCACTTAATGATAATTCCATTATTAGCGGATTATGATCTGACAATATTCTGGGATATAATTCAATACTGGCATTTTCAACTATCTGATATGAGCCGAAAAAATAATCCAGCCGAACCAATCTGTTATGAGGTACAGAAAAAAAGGTGAATCCCGGATCCTCAGATTTGTGTCTATGCCATACATCCACTAATCCGTATTCCCTAACTAACCCCTGCAATGCTTTAAAAGTCTTGCTCTTTCGACCTGGGTAAGGAGTATTATCTGCAAGATTAAAGCTATTCTTTAAATGAATATTAAAGTCTCCGCATAGAATCAGCGGAGATGGCCACGCAGCTAATTCAATACTGATATGGTTCAAAACTTCAGGATCATCTAAATTTGGACCATACAGGGAACAGATTGTAAAAGAGCGCCACTGATGTCTGCTTCCAAGATCACCCCACGCCCCAATTGATCCTCTTTCTTACGTTTACAGGTTATAACTCCATGCTTTGCTAAAATTGCTACCCCCCGTGTTGTAGTGCCCTGTCGTGTACACGCCAATAAATCAAAACCAGTATCCCTAAGCCAGTTCCGTTTACTCCACGCTATATGTGTTTCCTGTATACATAAAACCTCTAGTTGCATATGCTTAATCATTTTGGCAAATAAATTCCTTTTTTTGCGATCGTTAAGGCCACATATATTTATAGAACATATACGTAATTTATCACTAACCATGATCCTTATTGAATTCCAATCCCTTTCCTAAGCTAATAGCATGATAAGCACATTTCAAATTGTCTATGAAAACAAAGCAATTCATTATTTCCCGTATTTTCCTATTGAAATGAAGATGTACCCACTTAATGTTCCAATTGACCAATAATTGTGCTACCCACCACCACCCACCCACCCTACCCCTCCCCATGAGTCCCCTCCCTCTACCCCTGGAACCTCCACCCCCCTCCCACACCCCCAACTCTCGAGGCATGGGAACCACCGGTCCCTGGTGATGTTGAGCAAGGACTCCTTACCCCTCCGCCAAGCTAACCCTCCCCCTCCGTATGACATACATTCTATTAAAAAAAAAAAAAAAAAAGGGTCAAGCGGAGGTATTAAGCAAGGAAAAATCAAAAGAAAGAGGAAAAGAAAAAAAAAGAAGGAAGAGAAGATTTTTGGGGAAGTCCATGAGACAGGGAGACAGAGAGAAAGCTAGAGTCACATATCTCATAACTTATAATATCCAGCTTATTCTCCCTTTACCGATAAGATACAGAGTTTAACTATTACAACTATTACAACTGCCTATAATAAAGACAAAAATTCCTTCGCTTGGATCTCAGATTGAAAGAAGTGCGTTTGCCCATGGGAGATCACCTTCAATTTAGCGGGGTTAAGTAAAAAGACCTGTGCTCCCTTTGCCTGAAATGCCGGCATTAATTGCCGCATGAGCCATCTATTTTCGACTGTCACCTGACAGAAGTCAGGCCTCACGAAAAATCACAACCCTTGCCCATCCGCCTCCTATTTGGTCTAGCCAAATCATAAAGGGCTTCTCTAGCCAGAAAATTATTAAGGCAGATGAGAATATCGCGTGGTTGGCTATCAGCCTGTCCTCCAGGCTTCTTGCGAATGTTAAAAGGAAATCGATGAGCCCTCTGGAGCTGTATTTTCCAGTCCCAGTGTTGCAGTTCTGGGAACGCCTCCTCGAAAAGTTCGATCACAAACTGTCGGACATCTGCGCCTTCTTTGCCCTCAGGAACACCAAGTATGCGAAGATTGTTTCTCCTCGATCGATTTTCCATTTCCGTCAGTTTCCATACTGTATCATCCTTTAAAGATTTCAAAGATTCTGTTAGATTTTTCTGCTTGGTTAATTCATCTTCTAGCAAAATTATTTTATCCTTGATCAGTTTTTTCACCTCACTGCCTTGTGTAGCATTTCTATGTAGGATTTCACAATGTCCCAAATTCCACCTAGTTAGTTTCAAGCCCCTATTTTCTTAGCGTTGCCCTTGGAGGCATGGTATTACTTATTAGAGATCCCAGAGACATCTTGTTAAGTTCTTTTTCCCGATCACTAACGTTGTAGGATCTTACGGCCTTATCAAAAAGAAGATTGCAGTATTCCCCAAAAAGCAAGGATACTAGGAGCTTGGTCTGCAATAGAAATTTCGCCTCTCTCACTCTCTGAGCAGCTCGGCCGATCAGTTAAGGCCTGGCTTAAAGCCAGTGGTGTGAAGTTTAAGACTACATTCAGTATAACATAGATAACACATTTGCAATAAAGTTTATTTTGTAGAAGAAGATTTTAATTGCCCCTTTAATATATAGATATATGTTCAACAAAAGTAGGAACCAAACAGTGTTAAAGGGCCCTGTTTACCAGAAGTCATTGGACTTAATTTTCATAGGTGGGCAAGATGACGTCACCATGGACGTAGCTACTGTTCCCAAAGCTACGTAAAAGCTGCCATCAGCAAGACCTTTGTTAAAAGGGTTTGGAAGTTGGCACACACATCAGAGGTTGCAAGGTGAGGTAAGCAGTTTAGGGTTTCCTCCTCTAATTAGCAGTCACTTGTGACTAGGAGCCACTCAAACTCAGCCAGAAAGGAACAAAATGTAGGGGCACTTAAGGGGCAAAAGAAAATGGCAGATATTGGAAAGTTAGGACTGTTGAGAATAGAATACCATTGCATGGTAAACAGATGTATACCCCTGCCCTGAGTAACTTGACTGCCTGTGAATCTGTATCCTGACTTTTTGCTGATTAGCTAACACGTTATTCTAGCATGCGCACAGTGGAGTAACAAAACTTGAGCCCCCCCCCCTGTAAAGTACATAAAGGCCCCCCTCTCACAGACCCATCATCAACCACTTTTGCTGAGGGGGGCCCCCCTGGAGCTCGGGGCCCCTCACACCACTGGGGCTGCATGGATTTATGTTACACCACTGCATGCGTGCTGAGGCCTACCCTGTTCATGATAAGGCCAATGCCCAGAATCTGTTGTGTTACCTAGAGAGGCTCACCAAATGTGCTCTTTTTACTAATGTGGGACTACTGTTCATGTCCTGAGTTGACCTGAAGCAGTGGTGGCAGTGTACCAATTTATGTGGATTAATAGTCCTAAACAAACCTTTTTTCTGTATCTGGCGAAGCACAACCTACTGGCCAAACTCATGTTAAGTTCTACTCAGATGTAACACCCAGACCCTGAAATTCCATGTGTGTGTCAGATGCTTGTATGTATGGCACATATATAGTAGCTAGACTCCATGTGTGATGAAAGTATGATTTCTGGCACCAAGCGATCGAGTTTGGATTGTACCTGGTTTCACTTGGCCCAAGATGGAGGGTGGATACAGCTTTCCCAGAAAGTGGAAGTGTATTTCCTTCATTCCTGAATCTAGAGGGAGGAGACACAGCTGCTGATGTGAAGAAAGATTGAGGAAAGGCTATTCTTAGAAATCTATCAAGGGATTTTGATTAGTTTTTTTCATGAGTACTGCAATTAGGTTAATGGTAGGAAAGAAAGGGTGAGTCAGTAGATTCTGTTGTTAAAGGTTAGGCCATTTTTAGGTAGAGCCTAAACTTTTGTCTTTCCCTGATGGCTGCTTTAGAAAGGCTGATTACAGCCAGGTACAGAATCTTCATACTTGATGGTGCCTCGCCTTTGGATATCCTTAACGGGAGCAAGCCTCATCACTACCTACTATGAGAGCCATCGCTTTGCACAAAAACTGTTTCTGCACCACAGCCAGAAAATGACAGTTGAAAGAGAATGGTCCAAACTGATTCCAGGACCTTAGACCCTGGGTCCAGATGCCCAGGGTCCACTGAGTTGCAAGTTCTTCTTAACCACGGATGGGAGTGCTCTGCAGAGTACTAGAAGAGCTGTTGTGTGACCATGGCTGGTGTCTGCATGAAAGGCTGTCTCCTAGAGGTTAAGGGACTTCATTTGAATTCTGTGTAGCTTCCAGGAAAAGCTGTGGTTCTGTTACTGCCTAAAAGCCTACCTGCCTGCTCAGAGAGCAAGAGAGACTATCCAGGACAACACCAGTGGTAACTCCAGTTGTGAAGAGTCACCCTGTCTCCCTGCATGGTTCCTGTGTCAAAGTGCTTGAAGAAACTAAAAGCCAATAACTGCATGCTGTTTGGCTCCCCAGCAGCACAATCAGAGAGACTTGGGCTGCCGCTGCCCAAAGAGTGGCACAAGAACCATCGTTCCTTTTGAAGCAGAGGACCTGTCCTGTGGCCCAGCGGCAGCAACTGCTGAAGAAGAGCATCTGCTGATCAGGTCTGTTGCACTGTTCATCCCAGTGGCTCATATGATGAATAAGACCACTGCCCATGGTTCCACTCCACTGAAACAGGTGCCGGCGGTGCAAGGCTGACAAGCGCACCATCGATGCTGCACCAAGTTTTGTCCCCTGCAATCAGGGTAACACAGGGCTGGGGA
The DNA here is from genome assembly GCA_963921515.1 of Calotriton arnoldi. Lineage (NCBI taxonomy): Eukaryota > Metazoa > Chordata > Amphibia > Caudata > Salamandridae > Calotriton > Calotriton arnoldi. Next base: position 2,497,369 of record CAWUFW010000130.1, read on the forward strand.
ACAAAATGCTGAGAGATTGTTTCTTAAACTTGTAAATATATGCCTAATTGTTGCCTATGACCACTTATCACTGCTAGGGCTGTAGATGGGTTCTTAGATCCCTGTAGCCCCCTTAATCTGTGTGCTATTTTTGTTTTGCTATGACATTAAAGTACTTCTCTTTTTACAGTGTATTTTGATTAACTGTTTCTGAGTTTCTGCCCCTCATTCAACCTCCCTGAGAAGCCTTTGACTGATCGATCACCCGTGCTGCCCTGAGGTCTCATCTAGAAAGCGTGTTTGCAGAGCTATTGTAGGATGGACCCCAGGAACCAAAGGCAAAGAAAGGAAACGCAGTGCAGAACAGAACTTTGTCATGTCCTAGTCCAGAAGAGCCTGCCTGCTTGCGTATTGCCTTTTGTAACAACGATTTCTAAGGGAAGTTTGTTTTGTAGGGTGGTGACTTGTATGGAAAAAGACATGAACACCCTTCGGAATTCCTCCATGTATACAATATGAATGCCAAGTGTTGCAAAGGAACCTAAAATTGTGAAAAAATAGAAGAGGGACATTTCCCTGATCAGGAAACGAGTTCCCAGCCATGGTGTTTGTGGTGAGTGACATAGGGTAACTTCAAATCACAGCTACTCACATCACCAGGAATAAAACACAAAGATTTAGCTCCTAGAGGCCACAAAGACACCCCATCCCTTTGAGAGAAGGTTGAGTGCCTCACATTTTGCTAAACTCTCTTCGGGTAGCTACATATTGGCAATTATTTTAAATATTATCATTGAGTCGAAACAGCCTAGTTGCTTCAGAAATGTAGTTTTCGTGAGTGTTTGATTAAGGATATATTGACATGGATATCATGAGGAAAAGACAGGGAGATTAATTAGTTTGCCCCGTGGTACCCCAACCATGGTTCGCTACTACAGCTTTTACAGGTCATGAATGCAGCAGCAGGAACAGAGAGTAGTGAAAGGATTACTGCCTTCTACTTGCGAGTCGCAATGGTTTGGTATGGATCATAATTGCAAACCATTAATCAGTTACCAGCACCTCAAAGAGGGTGCTAACTCATTTGCAAACGGGAAACTATCACCTTGGGACACTTTCCCCTTTGTGACTCCACTCTGGCAACCTTGGACGGAGCAGGACTGCTCCTCTGATGTATTCCCTAACGGGAAACTTTTAAAAGCATCACCAGCTTCTCGAAAGTTCCATTTTGGAATGCATACACAGGGATGATGGTTTGCTCTTCCTTGTAGGCCACTATACCTATGTTTATAGCCAGTCACAAGAAGTCATAAATAGCGCCTGCCTCATTAATATTCATTTGTGAAGACATTCTGCATCCCCTGCGACTGGAGATTTTGTGATGCAAACTATTAACACATAGGTTGCATTGCGAAATCAGAGACAGGTCGCAAAAAGTCGGTGTGCACTTTGCGACGTGTCTCTTAGTACATGGGGCCCTCAGAGCCCTATTTATTTTCTGGTTTCACTTTTTGCACTTTCCCTGTTTTGGGGCTACGAGTGGAACAGGAAGGTCAACCCTGTGATGTCAGCTGGGGTCAAAGGATCACTTCTGAGACCACAAGTATATTGATGAATGGCAGCCGGTGGAAAAAGTCAGTATCCAAAATGACAAAAGATGAGCTCAACCTAAGTACCAGGGAACAGGTGGCGGTGCTGTATCTGTACCGAAAAGGGGTTTTCAAAGCATGTATAGCCAATACACAAAGAAAACAAACACGAAAAGGCGCCCTGTGTTCCAAGAAGCGTTTTCGCCCCTAAGGTAATGAAAGCATTTTATGTTTCTAACAGCTGCTGAGTTTGGTGACTCATTACAGATATGGGTAGACTCGGAGAGCTGTCTTTCTGTCAGTCAGTGGAGACGGTCAGCCCACGAGCGATGCACTGATTCACCAATCAACGCTGAGTCACGCGCTGCCCGCCTTCCCCAGCTTGGCGCCGGGTAGGGCGCGTGCGCTCACAGGCGCGCCTCAGCCTCTGAGGGGATGAGTTGCCGCGCTCTAGGACTTTCCTTGCCTGGAAGGAGAGGAGACGGGAACCCTGCATAAGAGGTTGAAGAGATTAGATGTGAAGGGAGATTTCCAATCCAAATATATACTCATTGATGCTGCAGGCAGAAGCTGGTTTTGGAGCTCTTTACGTCGCAAAAAATATTATGTTAAGATTTATGAATGTTACGGTGATCAGACAGATTTTGAGAAGCACAAACCGCACACACACGCAACCTATAGCTGCCAAGGTTTCAGATTGCCATGTGTGACATTTTCATAATTTCAGTGTAATTATGAGTGACATTTCAACGATTATGAGTGACACCTTCTCACGAGCAATATAAATATTAGAAATAACAGCGGAGAGTGAGGCTGAGGCACACATAGGTCACAGCCAGGCTGTATGTTATGATTGAAGACTAGTATAGCAGCTTCAACCTTAATAACCATCCTTAATCCGAGCTGAGCAGTCCGCCCCAGTCGGCGAGCCGCGCTGCTACCTGCCCAGCCCTGCAGCAAGCACCAGAACACACCAGCCGGAGGCAGCCTGTCTCAGAGCTAAAGCCTCTGTTGACAGTGACGCTGCAGATCAGCCTTTAAAGTAAAGTAGTTGCTGTTCGTCCGAGGCCGACAGGCACATTACTGAAGGAAAAGATGAGGGTGAGGGTTCGAGCTGCTTCCGACAGCTCTCGGTAGCCATAAGCACTGCTTCTGTGACTGCAGGTTACCAGATCGATGCTCCTACCTGTGCAGCACTCCTGTCTGCGTGGATGCCTCAATGCTGAGGAGTGCTGCCTACTTGCTCCTGGAAGGCATAATAGTTTGAGGTACAACGCCATTCGGTATACAGAGAAGAGATACCATAATCTAGTTACAGACAAGAGAAAACGGGGACTCAATGACACATTAGCACGGTGACTAGATAACCCCATGTTACCAAGGACACCTTGCTCCTGCTGTAGGTTTTCATTCAACAACGAATATACTTCATTCTGGGAATTGCAGTCCTGGCTCGCTTCATTTAAACCAACAGAAAGGCCCAGGACTAGAGCATTGTGTCCCTGCTTACATGTACATGGAGTCATCTGAATACCTTAGGCATCAAAAGTAACAGGAAAGTTCTGTTACTCAGTAGAGGCCTTAAAACACACCAAGACCCACAGGAGGCAGCAGGCCTGGTGCATGGCAGAGGGTAAGAAAGTGGTATATCATCAGACAATGTTCTTTTAGGGAGAAAAGCAGCTAACACGACCCTAGACAAAGGAGTGTTAAGTGCAGGCAAAGACCCTCCCGCACAAACACATAGCTGTCTGTGCTGCATGTCTCTTGTCATGGAAACTTTTAATTGAGTCTATTTGCACTGTTTAGGAAAGCAGTATTTACATGTGAGTGAAGAATAGCTTAAAGCAGCATTAGTATGAGCAAACTATAAAGACTGATGCAGCTCACTGCTTGTCATATTTATGTGCCCAGCACAGCTTTTTACATTTGCAGTGTACATTACAGATAAAAGCATTATTTTAAACATATTTCTCTGAAGTGTACAATTAATTGAGGAGAACTAATCAAATGTGTACATATCACAGCAATGTGCAGGCTGCCTCACTCAGACAAATTCAAACACGAGCGTTACGGTTACAGCTTCTACTAGTACTTACTGTGGTGTCTTTAAGTTGTCAACTTGTTCTAGCCACGGGCGGCGGTGAGCCCGGGCCAGGGGCGCTCCGCTGAGCCACACACGTCGGCGGGGGTCGTCCGGACGGCGGCCGGCGCCGCACACATCCATGCCATTATAATTCAGTTGTCAACTTGTTCTAGACACGGTCGGCGGTGAGCCTGGCCCAGGGGCGCTCCGCTGAGCCACACACGTCGGCGGGGGTCGTCCGGACAGCGGCCGGCGCTGGACACATCCATGCCATTATAATTCAGTTGTCAACTTGTTCTAGACACGGGCGGCGGTGAGCCTGGCCCAGGGGCGCTCCGCTGAGCCACACACGTCGGCGGGGGTCGTCCGGACAGCGGCCGGCGCTGGACACATCCATGCCATTATAATTGCCTGCAGCAGTGTGCACAGCAGCGCCAAGTCCCCGCGCACACGCAGCGCGCCCGATCATCAGCCACAGGCCTCTCTCATGCCGCGCTGCCATGATGGACATGGTGTGAGTCGAGAGACAGACTCCGACTCAGAGAGTCACTCAGTCTCCCGCCGCCGCTTCTTCTCCAGTCAGAGACGAGCCTCACACTATTTCCACTTCCTGTTAACTAGGACGTGAGGTGATGTGCGCCAGGCGCTGCACAGAGCCAGTTAACACACGACTTTCTCTCTGAGAGGGCACAGGCCCCGGCCGTACCGGTAATTTTATTGGGCAGCCAGGTAAGAGGCACCACCGTGACCAGCCAGGCTGAGGCAGCCGGTGCCAGCGCGCGCCGCGCTGCAGCAGTGCCTGCGTTATACCTTGCGCGCCAGTTTCAGCGCGTCAGAGTAGACTGGGCAAAATGCGTGACAATGCATTTCAGTGCGGTGATGCGAAACACCACACTGAAATGCGTTAGCGTCACGCCTGATGCGTGACACTTGGCAGGACTGGCAAACACAAATCTATCTCTCCCTCTCTCTATATGTGTGTGTATATATATATATATATATATATATATATATATATATATATCTGACAATGACATACACATTTAAAATAGAGAAAAGCGCTGGGGCGCAGGGATGGTTCCATAAAACGGATTTTCAATGTGACCAAGAACGTAAAACTCCCATTCTGGGTTAATGTTAAACAATCTAATGCATTCTGGGAGTTGTAGTGCTGGGTTAATTTCAGTTGACGAGTGTGGAAAACCACTACTGACGAGTTTATGAACAAAAAGCTAAACAATACAGAACCAATGAGAAAGTGTATCCATACACGAGTGCCGAGTATGTGCCCCCCCAACACAATCGACAGGGTCGCAGGTATGGGTCGAACTACTCCACGTCAGGTAGCGAAGATTGGTCCAGTGATTCGGACAACTCCAATCAAGGCGATCCATCAAGCAGAGGAAACACCCGAAGAGGTAGAGGCAATTGGAGAGGCTTTCGAGGCGGCACACAACAAATACCACCTTCACAATGGTGGGCACCTGGTCCCTTCAATTATCCACCCTTTCCACCACATGGGCAACTATTTCCCTACCAGCCTCAACCACAGATGTACCCCAATCAGCCTTTTTTAGGGTTTGGCCGAGGGAGATCTAGAGGCAAAAGGCGACAACAACAGGCCCAGGTACATTGGGCAGACAACCCGCCAGCTCGCTCCACCCGGAGCATGACGGAAGCTCAGGCAGGACCGAGCTCCGAGATGACCTCGTTATCAACTTGAGCAACAGGATCTTGAACACAGATGAACTAGCTCTTCTCAACAAGGGACTTGGCTTTGTACCCTCCTATCGGGGTGATACTTTTGAGATCAAACGAGAACTTGCCCAATTTTTCCGCAAGATCCGTTTGAATTTTTTCTTCAGAGACAAACCACTAGATGTTTCTGAGGATGTGGATACCAATACTGGTCTTAGGAAAAAATCAACATTCAATCCTCTTTCCAGTCAAGTTCCTCCTCAGGTTCTAACTTTTGAAAAAGCCGTGACCTCACAAGTCACCAGTATCTGTGCCAAGAACAACAGGCAATATCAGAACCTAACTAAGAATGAACGACAGGCGATTGCATCTTTGACCGCTGATGATACTATAACGATCAAACCCGCTGATAAGGGGGGAGCTATCGTTGTGATGGATACCTCCTCGTATAGGACAGAATGTCTGAGGCAACTGGAAGACACGCGTTTCTACAGACCATTGAGAGAAGATCCTACTAAGAGATTAGAACATGAGATCAAGGTCCTTGTAGAAGAAGTGCTTTCAAATGACTGGATAACTACCCATGAAGCTACTTTTTTAATCAAAGCTTATCCCATTGTTCCATACTTTTATGCACTTCCTAAGGTGCATAAGAGTCAGAGACCTCCTCCTGGTCGTCCGATTATTTCGGGTTTAGGCTCTCTACTCGAACCTCTTTCCACCTTCGTGGATCATTTTTGAGGCCCCTTGTAGTTGAGATGCCTACCTACTTGAAGGACACTAAAGATATTCTCAGGCTAGTGGATGACCTCAGTTTTGACATTGAAAGTGATTACCTCGTCTCTTTTGACGTGGAATCACTGTATACGTGCATCCCGCAGGATGAAACCCTTTCTGCCATTGAGACTCTCTTGTTGAACAAACCTCCAGACTCGATCACGCCAGTATCCTTCATCATCGATTGTGCCAGATTGGCCATGAAGGAGAACTTTTTTAAGTTTGAAGAACAGCTGTTCCTCCAAGTGTCTGGCACTTCGATGGGGAGCGTTTTCGCTCCCAGTCTGGCTAACCTCTATGTTCACATTTTTGAACAAGAGCACATTTTCAGTACCAACAATCCATACAGAGACCATATACGTGTATGGAAAAGATATATCGATGATGTGCTAGTGGTTTGGAGAGACACATCCACATCCATCATCGATTTCAAGATCTGGTTGAACAATTGTAACGAATATTTGAACTTCACTTGTGAATATAGTAAGACTCATTTGCCCTTTCTGGACGTCATGATCTCTCCTTTGGAAGGTGGCTTGAGTACGGAACTATACAGGAAACCAATGGCTAGGAACTCACTCTTATCATATGGGAGTTTTCATCCTCAAGCCCTACGTGACAATTTGCCATTTGGGCAGTTTTTACGTATCAAGAGGAACTGTTCATCTACTGTGAAGTTTCAAGTACATGCCCAGAATTTATCAGATCAGCTACGAGTTAGACAATATCTTAAAAAACTTGTGAAGAGATCATTAAAACGTGCAGATAATAATAACAGGGCAGCTCTTCTTGAACCTAGCACTCCTAAAGAAACTAATAACAGACTGACATGTGTCCACACTTTCTGTAGTTTTTCCAATAAAATCAAGAAAAGCATACTGTCCAATTGGAAAATCCTTAACATTGGCGATATTCCACTACCACGCCCACTATTTGCGTTTAGATGTAGAACTAATATTAAGGATCGCTTGGTTCACACACGTCATCGCACTAACAGCAGAAATCCCCAAGGCACTCTGTGGGGCTTACCTCCTGTACAGGGCCATTTTCCTTGTGGGTCCTGTGCGGCATGTCCGCACACGACTCATACCACGGAAATTGATATTGGATCATCTAGACCATGGATTTTGACCAGCCACACGAATTGCAACAGTGAAAATCTGGTGTACTTGATCAATTGCCCTTGCTCTCTTCTATAAGTGGGCATGACCACACGTAGAGTGAAAACTCGTATTCTTGAACATAAGAGTACCATAAGGTGCAGAAAGTCCTCGACTAAACTGACCAATCATTTCCTTTCAGCCCAGCACAGTCCACAAGACCTAAAATGGACAGTTTTGGAAAGACCATTTATCCCACCTCATATCACTGACCTTGCAACGTACTTGTTCAGACGAGAACAATGGTGGGTCCATAAACTGCAGACCGACACCGTAGGCCTGAATGACGAGATTCCTGAGGTCTCACTGTAATAGTAATGCCCTTAAACCTTTCATGATACTGGGATATCGGTCCCCCTCTCTTCTTTTTTTATCCTTGATGAGGTTTATCTATTGTACCATGGTAGATTGACACTGTCACCCCTGAACAGACTTTGTGGCTTTGTATCTTTGAGTTTGAGTCTAGTGGTGCCTCACCTTCCATCTAGATACTTTGTGTGACCTGGACACACTCTGCTCTCTACACCTTTGTGGGTACCAGGGGCACACGCATGCCATAGCAAAAGCACTTCTGATGGCACACTACACAGCGAATCGTGTGCATTGATATACATATGCGCGTCTTTAAACAGATGCTTTTACATAGAGGGAAGCACACTAGGGCTTTTTGCGGTATATAGTTATTACTAAAGAGCTGTCGAGTGCTTATTTATTTGTCAACTCAACTATGTGTGATATTTGGGCATGGTTTATTTGGTTTCACATTGAGGGCCTTGCAGCTGTGACAGCATGGGAGCTGTCACTTCTGAGTCTGCGCAGGCGCTATCAGAAGGTGCATTACAGTTTCATTCACACGCATGCGCGTTGCCTTAGGCGCGCGTCTGACTTAGACGCATGCGCGCCTTTATAGCGTGAGACGGGCCGTTATCCCTTTTGTTGTCATTTAGCTACTTAGTGAGGTGCCGTTTTCATTGTTTTATGCTCGCACCATTCATCAAAGAATTTTTTTCGCATAAGACGATCCAGAGGTGAGATTTCTCCGAGGCTTATCTACACTTTTTTCCTAGTGCGCAAGCGCGGAGAAGCACTGGTTGGAGCTGACACATGCGCAGACCATAGTTTGCGATTCATTCGTGTTCACCTGGAGCCAATTACTCGCGCTCGGTGCACTACAAAAGAAGGCGGCATCCGGTTACCGCTCACCTCCGGTCACAGGCTCAATTCGTGCCGGCGTACCGACGGAGAGGTGAGTGTTTCCCTATTGCTTTTCTTGCCTTAATGCTTTTATTGATACCGGTGATCTTAGTTACTTGGTTTCTGGGTCAGCTATAGACTCTCTATGGTGTTTGCTGACTTTGTCCAGATGGCTCTCTTGGTACTGGCTGGCAGGTCCGCTGGTATATATTTATTCTTTTTTTCAACAACAAGCTTGTGTAGTCTGAACCTGCCTTTTGAGTTGGGTTTACTGTAAGGGCTACAAGAACATTCTTTATACATTCTTAAGCCCCTTACCCGTGAGGCTTACATTCTTTCTTAGTCCTCACGTTTGGTGTCACAATGGAGTCCTTTAGCCTCTATTCTGAGTTATGAGGCTTGGCTCATTTGAGATATTTTACTTTTCATGTTTAATGGCATGTGTTCCCTGTGTCTCCCTTGTTTAAATTTGCTCCACTACACGTTTCCATCGGGGATAGTGGTATTGATGTCACACCCTTTGGCTATTGATGGGACATGATATGTTAATGACAAGACACACTGTTTTTTTACAGAGCGGTGCGCCTTTCCTGAGCTGTTGCCAGGTAGAGGTGTGGTTGCTTACCCAACAGTGGCGGGTAAGGCACAATTATTTGTTTTACTTTACAGAACCAGTTATTAACTTGCGCTATATGCTTATATTTACCTGTTTGAATCAATTGTGTTTGGATTCTTCTCTTTGATCATAGGTAATTCTTCCCTATGGAACAGACAGATTGAGAACAGTTTCTGTCCTTGTATCCTTTTTTGTTGTATCACTTACACTTACCCAGCAGCAGCATCACAGGTCCTGACGAAAGCCTCGCCTAAATCTTAGGTTTATGGCTGAAACATGTTGACCATCACTTTCTATCTCACCGTTGCGGTTTAAATCCATACCGCTGGTGCACTGGTTTTTAATCCTGGCAGGGGGCGTATCTCAATAAAGTACAATTTTTACGCTCTTTAGCTAGTTTTAATTACACCACCCTCACCCTTCTTTGTTTCTTTGCGCTGCGCCCTCATTCACACAGCTGTCCTTTCATATGTGGATTTAGAATATCCTATTAGCTATTCAAAACATCCCTGAGCTCCTCCCTCTCAGAGAGAGGGGGTTGTAGCCCCCAGAGGAACTAGGTTTTTCCTCTGGGAGGAGAATCCCATATGATGAAGCATGTCACCTCTGGTGAGTGAGGGATTTCGTCCTGAAAAGGGAAGTGCCCACAGTCAGTTCTGGGGCGCGTAGTCATTGGTTCTGTATTGTTTAGCTTTTTGTTCATAAACTCGTCAGTAGTGGTTTTCCACACTCGTAGACTTGTTTAATAGTCCCAAGGATTTCGTACTGTTAGTGATTAAGTTTTGGGGATTAAATCCGTTGTGGTCTTAAAATTTTCCTGGGACCCTCCGGCTTTGAACCGTTTTTTGTTTGGTAATTAATTTCAGTTCCAACAATATATAGTAAAATATAAATTGTAAACAAAAACAATAGGAATTAGGAACCAGTTTTAGCCATATGTCCATATATCCATAGTCACTGTTCCGATTCATCCTAATTATAATTACTCCCAGATCTAGAACTTATAGTCTGAGACCGCAGATCCCAGAGAGGGAGTACAAAGAAAAAGATATTTATATTCTGCTTCCTTATTTCAGATTCCAAGTGATTATTTGGAGCCTTGTTGAGCTTGTTGAGCTTGTTGAGCTTTGGTGAGTGCCAATTTTGCCTCCTGATCTGAGAAATAAAGCTGCGATCTACCATCCTTAATAATCTTCAATCGAGCTGGCTCTTGCAGATAGACCAAGGCTCCGAGAGCTTTCCAAGAGTCAATAAGTTGTCTCATTCTCCACCTTTTGTCCATTGTTATTTTACATAAATCCGACCTTGCGACAATAGAGAATGACTCAACTATGATTGGTGTAGAGGGTCGAGCTTTGATTGCGATTGCCTGACGTAGCAAAAAATTGCCTATGTTGATGAGTATTGGTCTTGGACGTCGTGGGTTAAGCTGTGCGCCTTGGTTTAAGAATATAGGTAATCTATGAGCTCGTTGAATTTGAGAATCCCAGTCCCAATCTGATAGGTCAGGGAAAGCCTTCTGAAAGATTCGAACTATGAACTCACGTGAGTCTGATCCTTCGCTGCCCTCCGGAATCCCAAATATTCGCAGGTTATTCCGGCGCTGCCGATTCTCAAGGTCCTCGACCTTTAACTGAAGAGCGTTAACTTGTGTATCATGCTCTTGAAGTAGTTTAGTTGAATATGAGACTGCATCCTCATTATCCGATATCCTTTGCTGAAGGTTAGTCATCTCAATTGTAATTGCTGCCATCTTATCAGTTACTGCCACCATAGCCTGCTGTATATTAACATTGTCTGCCCGAAGCTGAGTAAAGTGTTCTTGTGCTTCAGCTCTTTGAGTTAATAATGCTTGCATAATTGATGCTAATGATGGTTCTAGTACTTCTGATGAGCCTGATATATTTGTGGTGGCTAAAGAAGTCGTTGGGCCAGGGGCATCTCTCATAAGATGCATAGTGCCAGTATTAAATAATCCAGTGATATCAGAGTTCTCATTGGCGCTGCTAATCCCAATAGTGTCACCTGATATATCATGCCCCATCTGCTGAGGAAGTGGAAGGTATTGAGTACCGGTAATTGCCAGATTTTCCCCCAAAACCGGGCCAGAGCCAGATAGTCTCGATATAATTGCTTTTACTTCCCCTTTTGAGGTCACCCATTTACGCAGAGGGCTGTGTTCATTCCTAGTTTTGGCTCTTACATGTATTGCAGATGTTGTACTTGCTTGTTTCTGGGTCATATTGCTGTTGCAGTTTGATTCAGAAAGATTTCGACTAAGTTTGCCTTGTTTATTTGTTTTAACATTGCATTTCTTTTTTACCGACTGCGCTGACTGAGCTGGCTGTAATGTTAATGCTAATTGCAAGACATTAGTCTCATTTTCTGAATATATTGATATATCGTTGTTAGTTATTGAGATTGGAGATAAGGATATCTCATCAATAGCAGCATCTGTGGGCAATTCAGCACTTTCCTTGCTCTGCTGAGTTATTAGATCAGCTGTGAGCATCTCAGAGATTTCCCCTTCCCTTTGTGCTTTAAAAATTTCTCTTGTCTCTCCTTCTCCCTGCATTGATTCCAACTCTGAACTTGCCACAGCTGGTGTGTCTTTCTCATATCGAGGAATAGCTTCGTTATTTCTAGTTAACGCATTTTGCCCATTATCAAAGGTAGATTCTGCAGTTATTTCCGCCACTGCTGCCGATTGATCTATTAGCAGTGCGAGTGCCGGCATAGCCACAGGCGAGATTAAACCAGCTAAAACAGCTGACTTAACACCATCCACGCCATCCATAGATATAAAGCTAAGGGAGCCCCCTATAACAGCGCTATGATCGCTAGGATTCAAAGACAGATTTTCGTTTTCATTACCGGTTACTTTCTGCGGTATAAGCGCCAAAGTTCCATTCTCCCTGGCGTCCTCAGACCGCATCTCCAGCGCCTGTGCTGCCTCTCCGAAAGCGTCCATCGCCGCTGCTCCCTTCGGTGATTCCCGCCTTGATTCAGGTGAGCCCTGTAGTCCGTGATGCACCATCTCCAGCACCGCCTCAGCCATAGCGGATCCCGGTGTAGTCATACCGAGCTCTTTGGCTTTTCCGGAATGAAGCAGCTTCATTATCGGTCTTCCCACATGGATGGTTCCTTTTTTATTTTATTTTCGTTCTTCTCAGCACTCGCATTACCTGCGGCAGCAGCCGCTGCAAAAGTGCGCGTTACACGTCCAGTCCGCACGGTATTCAGCTTAGATGGAGCCATAGACAGTGAAGCGGATAGACCGGGGCTGTAGGTCACCAGACAGCACTGACCGTTCTGACCCCTCCGTCGCCGATGCAAACAACTCCGGGTATCGCCAAAAAGGATTAATTGCCAGGATTCAAACCGGAACATTTAAAACGCTGAAAGCCTTTTCTTTTACATGTCGTTTTTTAGCAAGAGTCCTTTGTTTTAGCGTTCGGTAGTCAGCATTGTCGGGAGAGCTCTTTGAACGCTGCCTCTCACGGCGGAATCAATCCGCCATCTTCCTTTTCCTCCTCACAATTATATTTTACTATATATTGTTGGGAGAAACTCACAGTGGCGCTGCCTCCTTAGCTGTCTGTGAACGACAGCAAGATGGTGGGGGTGATTCCTTTTTCAGGATACGGGGTGGGGAGGGGGGTTACTCCTCATAGGTTGAGGAAAGGTTGGGGAGGGCGAAGGGTAGGGCAAGGATTACTGATGATTAAGGGACTCTGTGTCGGCAAACAATGGAGCTGGGGGTGTAAATTAAGGGGTGTACAGACTAAATTAAAATATATGATTAACATTGATATAAACTGCAGAATCCGTAAAGATAAGAATAACTTATTTAAATTGGCTATTCAATCATTTGAAAAGATGCTCTCTTTAAAACTAAATTTAAAAACTTTTTTTTTAGGGAAACTTAATGTGTGCCCGAAATTCTTCAAATACATGCAATGGGGTTAATCAGGTGCATAAGCTGGAATGTGGCTGGGCTAAACTCATTTAGTAAACGGTGCTTGGTGAGGGAGGAGCTAAGGATACATAAACCACATCTGGTGGTCTTAGTAGAGACACATTTAGCATACAAAGATAGGGGTTTGTTTAAACAGCTTGGATTAGAAATGCTTGAATGTACCTCACAGGGTGCAACAATCAGAGGCGTAGCCATCCTTAAAGACAAACATTTTATATGCAAAAAACTTGAAAAAGCCTCTGACCCAGGTGGTAGATGGGTAATTCTACAATTGGAGATTAACAAAAAGAAGCTAGTCCTATGTGCACTATACGGTCCAAACCAAGATGATCCTACTATCTTCGAGAAGCTAATGATGGAGCTTTTGGGTTGGCAGGGGGAAATCATAATCTTAGGGGATTTTAACTGTACCTTAAATTACTCTATGGATTCATCTAATCGGTATGCTTCTCCAAGAATGAATAGAGTTAGAAGATCAATTTTGGAAATGGCCCGACTTCATGGGATGGCTGATGTATGGCGTACATTATACCCAACTAAACCTGGCTTCACGTATTATTCTAGACCTCATCAACATTACTCTAGAATTGATCTAATCCTGGTGAACTGCTCCCTTTTAGGGAGAATAGATATCGAAGTATGCCCGCGAATAACATCTGATCACAACCCTCTATTAATATACTTGCAATTTTCCTTAGAGGACAAGTGTTCTCGTTCTTTTTCATTTCCTAGGCATTTGCTATGCGATCCCGAATATATCTCTCGTACTACAGGGGTTCTTACTGATTATCTACAACACAACATAGGCACTGCTTCTTCTTTTATAATATGGGATACAATGAAAGCTGTGATTCGAGGATCTACACAGCAATATATTTATCAATTGAATAAAGATATTCAAGGGAGGGAGAAAGAGCTATGCAATAATCTAAAAAAATTGGAGCTGCTACATGCTCAAGAGATTATGGCGAATGGGTTAAATAAAGAAGCTATATATTCTGAATTAATAAGTACAAGGGCACTTATGACCCGGCGATTTAAAGAGAAAGTGGCTGCTGCTTATAATAAAAGTCGAATGAATAGATATGAATACGGGGATCAAGTCGGTCGCTTATTGGCTTATCAGGTAGCAGATAAGAAAGCTAAAACCAGGATAGACTCAATTAAAGGCAAAGATGGTATTATATACAATTCGACTAATCTAATTTTGGAGCAATTTTATCAATTCTACTTGGAATTATATGCTCTGTCAGAAAATTATGATTCAGCGGTGGCTGAAGAATATTTACAATCATTGAGGCCCTCTGTTCTTGATCCAGAGGCTATAGAACACCTACAACTTGATATATTAGAAGATGAAATCGCAACTGCTATAGCTGCGCTGCCTTTAGGCAAAGCAGCCGGAGACGATGCCCTACCACTGGAGTTTTATAAAACTTTTAAAACTTTAATTCTCCCACTGTTCCAAGAAGTGATGCACCAGATAGCTGAGTGCAAGCAAGTTCCTGATTCTTGGGATATGATTAATATTGTTTTTTTCTTAAAAAAGGGAAGAGTGCAGATGAATGTGGGTCTTATCGACCAATATCCCTTATAAATGCTGATGCTAAAATATTCTCTAAAGTATTGGCAAATCGTCTGGCATCATATATGCCAGATTTGGTATCTGAACACCAACACGGATTTATTTCAGGCAGGGATACTACCGCACATGTTAACACGGCTATAACTGCATTTGATATCGCTCATAAAACATCGAGTACCATGGGGATGATTCTATTAGATGCTGAGAAAGCATTCGACCGGGTGCTTTGGGATGCATTGTGGCAGATACTACGTAATAATGCAATACCAGATCGGTTTATGAACTGGATTAAGGCACTATATACTAACCCGCAGGCCAAGCTAATATATGCTAATCTGAATTCCAAGATATTCTGCATACAACGTGGTACGAGACAAGGGTGTCCACTTTCTCCTCTACTTTTTGCTCTTTATATCGAGCCTTTCATCGAAACATTGAATCAAAATGTAGATATCACCCCATTCAATAATGGTGCGTATCAACTTAAAGTAGCCGCATATGCGGATGACATCGCGATATTTACATCAGACCCAGCAACTACTGCTGATATAATAAAGGAAGAAGCAAAACATTTTGGGCTTTTCTCGGGCTATAAGCTTAATATAAGTAAAACACAAATAATACATAATCTGCCACCTGATACATCTATTCGTGGAACTTGTACAGAGGCCACATATTTAGGTATCAGGATCACTAAAAATGTGGACCAAATCTGGAAATTAAATTATGGAGCATTGTTACAGACAGTAATTAAACAGTTTAAGAATTGGAATAAGCTACCCATAACTATTATTGGCCGGATTAATATAATTAAAATGATCATTCTACCTAAATTTTTATATCTGTTTCGGGCGATTCCTTTACGGGTTCCCAATTATTTTTTTCATAAATTAGAGGGTGCTATCAGTAGTTTTATTTGGGGCTATAAAAAAGCTCGTCGATCGATAAAACTTCTTAAGTTTCCTTATAAATTTGGGGGTTTGCAACTTCCTGACTTTAAATTGTACTTCTGGGCAGCATTCACAGGACGTATACAAAGCCTTTTAACTGATAAGCTTTCATATTATGGGCTTACTTTAGCTTTAGGTAATGACAATCGTATGTTCTTGTATAGGATCAACGACCCTAATTACTATAAAAGAGTTCGATTTAAGACTATAAGGGACATTGTATGTATTTGGAAGGAAATTCTTTGTTATCTATCGCTTACTTTTGATGACCTTGTTAGACATGAATATTTTCAACTATGGAACAATCCATCTCTTCCAAATATATTTCATGACGGATCTGCTTCTAATTGGGCTAAACATGGTATTGATAGATTGGGACAGCTATATGATCATTCTGGCTTCTCCACTTACTTATCATTACAACAATCTTTTGGTCTCCCACATCAGTCATTTTTTAAGTATTTGCAACTCAGAGACTATTTCTTTAAACAAAAACTAATGCATCTGCCGCACTCTCATATAGTCCTTACTTGTTTTTTAAATCCTGCTCACAAAATTAGAATTAGTACAATGTACGGACATTTGTGGAGTGTTAAAAGTGCTGATCTTAGCGAACTAGCAAATAAATGGAATCAGACTCTGAATATGGATATAGAAACATCTGAAATTACAATGGCTCTAGACAAATTAAATAAATCAGTACATTCTGTAAGTCTAAAGTTACAACAGTTTCGAACTATCTGCATGTTATATTATACTCCAGACAAAATAACAAAATGGCAACTAGTAACACAAGTACCAGGCAGTAGGAGTATGGATAGAACAATCTGTCCTAAATGCGGTCAAAAGGCGGCTGATATCCTTCATATGTTTTATCTATGCCCTAAATTATCAGAGTTCTGGGAAAGAGTCACACAATATATTGGTCAACAGCTGAATCTTGATTTAACTATATCGATCAAAGAAATAATGCTGGGGTATAAGACATGTGATGATCCTTATATGGGAAACTTAATGTCTATTCTATTAGTGGCAGCCCGTCTATGTATAGCTAGAGAGTGGATTAATTCTAATCCACCTTCATTTTTTGATTGGCTGATTCTTATGAAGGATATCTATGAAAAGGAACGAGCATTAGCCAAAACTCGATCTATTCGTTCAATGATAAGATTTAATCGTATTTGGAATTTCCTCGAATGTTAATATGATATGTTTTTTAATGGACTATGGATGGTCTCGGATTGTTTTTGCCTAAGTATTAATTTTTTTTTTTCTTGTCTTATTTGAATGTATAATATTTGTCTGCTTTCCAATTTATTTGTGTACACCTCGTTAAAATAAAAAAAGGGAACAAAAAAAAAAAAAAGGTAATTAATTTCAGTTGATTCAGCTACATCTGAAAACAATGATTTGAAAAAGAAAAGCCCAGAAGAGAGGCACTGCATCCTTGAGGAAACAGAGTCATCTGCTAACCTTATATAGATGACTTAACTAGGATCTACCTGTATGTACACAATTTGACTCTGTGTACTTTACGTTGTGGGATGGGGCTAGAATTATGAGGTCACTGATGGGAAGTAAATTGCCTAATAGTATGGTTCCATTTCTATTCCCTGTTTCTGAGAGCTCCTGCATGTTCCTGTTTTTCTGCTTTTTCTTGTTATAATACAACTAACTGCTCCTTTCTGTGTACCATCCTACTAAAATGAGGATTTTTCTATCTTCAAATAGATGACTGTGTTTGTGAAGAGATAGTAGTGCATGTAGCCCCGATTTTCCCTCTGGGATGACACGCTTCTAGTTCAGTATGTCATGTTGGAGCTAACCAGTACGGAAGCAGGCTCTCATCCTGATCTAAAGTACCTGTGGTATTACATGTTTCCATGCTCTCCCCTCAGCTGGGTACCATATGCCTGTCCATATTCTCACATAGGTGCAGTAGCGACTGGTGTGCGGGTGGAGTGGCAAGGCAGGGGTGGGGGGACGAACGACAGGGAGGTCAGAGGAGGGAAAGTAAACGGACAGCGAAGAAAACAGTTGGAAAAAATAAGGGAAAAATAACTTACCTGCCGCTTGCTGTTTTCTTGCTCTGTGTCCCTGCTGCAGCACAGACTCCGAGACTCCCCTGTGGCCAATCCTGACGCTGCTCTCATGCTTCAAATGATGATGCAGGCCTTCACACTGCAGCCTCGCCGCATCTCGGAACCGATGTGCCGCTTCGACTGCGCAATGCATCTTCGACACAGACTCTCGCAACGTTCCACAAAACCAGAATTTAAGGTACTCTGTTCAGCGGGCCTAACTGGGTCCCTGTAGCCAGCCTGCACTCCATCACGGTCTGCCTGAATTTGTGACTTTGTTTCAGTTCATCGTGACCAGATATCTTCAGTTGGCGCTTTGTGCTTTTGGGTGCTATTTTCTCTAACAGCTTTAAAACTGCATATCTCCGGTTCTTCCTGATAGAATTTTTGTCGTTTTGGTCTTGTTGTATTTAATAAAATTACTCAATTTTTTCAAATCAGCTGTGTAATCATTTTTGTGTGGTGTTTTCACTATATTACTGTTTGAAGTGCTGTACAAATACTTTACACATTGCCTCTAAGTTAAGCTTGACTGCTCTTTGCCAAGCTACCAAAGGGTGGAGCACAGGTTAATTTAGGATTGACTTGTGCCTCACCCTGACAAGGATTGTGGTTGCTGTTTGACCTGAGCTCATACTCCAGTCAACCGACAACCCAATTTCTTACATTTGTCTATATACAGCTGAGGTACTCCCTTCATCTTGTTGAGTATTAATACAATTAACAATCAATATAGAGCCTTAATGCACTTTTACTTACTTATTTTATTGAAAAGATAGTCGTAGTACATGTAGCAATGATTACTGAAGCACTCAAAATAAGTGCCCCCAACACTTAGAGGGCCTAACAGTCTTTCTGCCCCTGGGGAGGCAGATTGGAGTGGCTTGCCCCAAATCTTACTCCTGGAAGGGGAGGAAGACCACTAGATACCAGGGAAATTAACTTTAAAAAAAGTTGTTGAGGCGGCCATGTCATTGGGCCTTATCCCCCACCCCTAAAGGGCTCCACCATCTTTTTGCTCCATGAGGGCAGATTAGGTGCCTACTTCCAATCTGCACTCCCCGGGTGCCAGTCTGTCCCCGGGTGGGCAAAAAGCACACTAGACACAAGGGAAAAAATGTCATATAAAAAGGGTGGTGGTGGTTTGTTTTATTACTGAATGGGTGGCCCGTCCAGGGATAAAACTATGTGCCCACCCATAACAGGCCTAACAGTCTTTCTGCCACCTACGGGATATATTGGGGGGGTGGGAGGGTTTACCCAAAATCTGCCTCCCACAGGGGAGCCCAGTAGACACCATGGAAATTGAGGTGTGGGGATGTCAGCACAGGCATCGGGTCTAACCCCCACTCCAAAAGGGCCCCAGTGTTTCTGCCCACATGGGGACTGATTGGGGGATTTACCTCCAATTTGCCCCCGGGGAACAGAAAGACCACTAGACACTATGGAAATTTGTCACAAAAATGGGTGGGGCAGCCTGTCCATGCATCACGTTGCTCTCCCAATCCATAACACGCCCAACTTCCTTTCTCCCACCCCATAGAGCATACTGTGGGGTGTACCTCCAAGACAGCCCACTAGACACCATGAAAAATCAAAAAGAAAAGGTGTGGGGTCAGCCCACTCAGGCATCGGGTCCTACCCCTGCTTCTAAAGGGCCCCACTGACTTTCTGCCGCAGTGTGGGCAGATTGGGGAGGGCTTACCGCCAACCTGCCTCACGAGGGGCAGGAAGCCAACGAGAGATTAGAAAAAAATTGTAAAAATGGAATGGGGCGGCCATGCCGAGGCACTGTGTTGTACCACCACCCTATAATGGGAACAATAGTCTTCCTGCACCCTAGAGGGCAGATGGGGGGCTTTACCCAAAATCGCCCACGTGACACAAGGGAAAATAACTTAATAAAAAGAAGTGGTGAGGTGGCCCGTCCTTGCATCATGCCTTAATTCCAACCCTAAAAGATCTCACAGTTTTTCTGCCCCCCTTGAGGGCACAAAGCCCACTAGACACCAGGAATTCTTTTTAGAAAAAGAAATATAGGGAGGGCCAGTACTGTCCAGGCATCAGGCATTATCCCACCCCTAAAGACCCAATAGTATTTCTATGTGGGCCTACAGCATGCCCATCTACATGACAAAAGAGAGGGCAATTGGATTATTTTGATATATGGGCTGCAGAGAGGAAATAAATCCCAGTTTCCTCTTATTTGTTATGGTGAATGGCCGCACTATTCGGGCTATGGATCTGCTGGTAGCCAGAGAACCCTACGAGCCCTGTGTATTTCTCAGTGGCGGCCGGCATGACTTGCGGGTGGTGAGGCGGGGGAGAAGAGGGGGCGGGGGGAGGAGTTGGGCGGAAGGGAGGAGTCGGGCGGGGGGAACAATGTTGATGCCATTAAAAAAATTATATATATATATATGCATACTTCTTGTATAACACACTCCCCTCTCCTCCCCCCCCCCCAAAAAAGAAACCATATCTTTCTGTATTTTGGCTATTTTCTCGGTTTCCTCCAGGGGAATCCACAAACCTTGGGTACCTTCAGAATCTCCATCACCGGGGGAGGGGTAGGGTCGGGGGTTTGGCGAGGAGGGGGAGTGACGTGGGAGGAGAAGGACGCATATTTGCCCTGGATACCATTTGCGGGAAAAAAGTTGTGAAGGCTTAGGCATGAAAGGCCCCCTATATCATAAAAGGGCTCATCACTTCAGGTGGGAAGCCTCGGCAGCGAAGGGGTTAAAAATGTTAAATAAACTGTATTTTGTCTTACACCGCTATTTATTATAGTTATAAAATGGCACAGGAATTGAGATGCAAATGTATATTTTTGTGTATAAATAAATGTAGGAGAGAACAAACACTACACTTTATTTTTCAATACAGTAATCACAGATAAAACATAGCTATACATAAGTAACATACAGAACTGCGACAAAAAATAAATGCCATTGACGTTGGAGCCCTCCCTAATTGTATACTCTTCTTTTATTTTGTCAACAGACATGCAAATCCAGATTCTGAAATCAAAGTAACATCCCCATCTTGTGGACGGTACAAGTAATAACAAATGCAGTCATTGTATAAGACATTTCAGTCTTCACATGGAGAGGGTGATAGCAACCCTACTAAATTGTAGATGAAAAATACATCTGCTTTGATACATTGGGCCTCATTCCATGTACTGCACAAGGTGAAAATTGGGCGCAGTCATCTTGACACAGGTTTTTCCCTCTGTGTGCACGGTACAGGATTATTGTCAATAGCTGTCGCTCCAAAGTTTGTGTTTGCGCAGAAACTGTAAGTAATAATCGGGCACAAAAAGAGAACCGATGGAGTATGCAAATAGTCAGAGGCTTATTTACAAGCCCCTTGCGCCGCCAGTGTGTCACTTTTCATGTGATAAAAAGTGACGCACTGGCGTCGCAAGGGGTTTGTAAATAAGCCCCAGTGCTTAATTTCTCAGAAGCTGCTAGCAGCGCTGCAGAAGGTCTTGGTGTTGAATACCATGGATGTGCTGGGGCATATTTATTAAAATTGTGGCGCAGCGCAGCAAGTCCTCTTGCTGCGCTGCCCTGCGTCACAGGGAAGGGGCAGGAATGCACCATATCTAAGGCAGTGGCGGCTGGCAGGGAACAGGGAAGGTGAGGGGTTAAAAAAAAAAAAACACTTACCTTTCCGCCGCCGCCGTCTCTCCATCGTTCCTTCTCTTCCTGGCAAGTCCGGAACCAGGAAGCACTCGGGCTCCCCTAAGCCAATCACAACGCTGCAATGCAGTACTGTGATTGGTCTGAGCACCGTAGTTTGGCACTCAGACGGGGACTGGGGGCCTGGGCATGTTCCCCACCAGGCTGTGTAATGCAGCCTGGTGGGAAACATGCTAAGTGCGCATGATCCTTTGGCCGGGCCAAGACGGCCGGCCAAGCAGTCACGCGCACTCTCAGAGTTTGCACTCACCCCTCCTCCCAGACTCAGACCTCAGCCTCGCCCCGCCCTAACCCAGCCCCGTAGCAAAGAAAAATATAATGTTAATAACCAAGTTAATATCATTTTATTTTTATTTTTTACTGCTTTCAGAGCAGTGGGGCGACGCCCCTGATCTAAGGCATACGGCGCATTCCTTTCCCCCAGTGCTGGCGCCCTTTTAGCAGCCTTGCGCCCACGCAGGCACGCTTGCACCATGGTGCAAGGATGCCTGCTTTGCATGCAGGATTGTTTTTGTGCAGAAAAACATAATTAGAGGCATATTACTCTATCTATGTGTTCTGCAGAATGCAGCACACATAGAGAAAGTAACAAAGAGAAGTAAAGATATTTCTCCTCATTATGCCTCTCCTGGGGAGGTATATTTTTTTGGCGCTTCCCCAAGTTTACCAGGTTTGGTAAATCTGGAAATGCGTCACAAACCATGGGCGTTGCGTTGGAACACCCGCAATGCCCATGGAACGCCTTCCTTGTGCAGAGTAATGCAATGCATCGATTTGCACTAAGTTGCATTCAGGGGTGGCTCCTCCACTGGGGTGGAGGGGCGTCGCCCCACTGCTTTAACGCAGTGCGAGAAGCAGAAACATAAAATGGTAAAACTACCATTTATTGTTTCTGCTTCTCACACTGCGAGAAAGCAGAAGTGCCTGGTTGGGGTGGGCGGGTGGGCGGTCCTGCTCGAGGGCCGGGAGGGGAGTGGCTTGCCCACTGTTGTGGGCCCTGACTGTGTGGTTGGCCCTCTGGGCCGTCCAAACCAGTCATGCGCACTCTCCCTTTTTCTCTATGTAGGCTGCATGCAGCCTACATAGAAAAAATGGCCTCACTTCAGGCGCCCGGTTGGGCGCCGTCCGCTCCAATGACAACACTGCCATTGCAGCGTTGTGATTGGCTTGGGGAGGGGAGGGAGGAAGCCTGCTTCCTGACGCGGGACCCGGCCAGGAGCAGCAGGAGCTGAGGCGGCAGCGCGTGACCCGGGGGAAGGTAAGTTTTTTTAAATTGTAAATAATTACCGTCCCGCCCCCCCCAACCCGCGCCTCCCCCTCTCCCCCGCTCCGCCCATCATGCCAGCCGCGACCGTCCTGCTTCAAGGTGTGAAGTGCCAAAGTCCCCTGTGAAGCTTGCTGGGCCTTGTAGCACTGTATTACGGCCCTCCCGCTCTTTGAAGCTTGCTGGGCCTTCTAGCGCTATACACCTGTCCTCCTGCTTTTAGCTGTGAAGTGCTGCAGGTCCCTGTGAAGCTTGCTGGGCCCTGTAGTGCTGTATAACTGCCCTCCTGCTTCTAGCTGTAAAGTGCCGCAGGCCCCTGTGAAGCTTGCTGGGCCCTATAGCGCTGCATAATTTCCCTCCAGCTCTGTGAAGCTTGCTGGGCCTTGTAGAGCTATATAACTGCCCTCCTGCTTCTAGCTGTGAAGTGCCTCAAGCCCCTGTGAGTGGATGGCACGAGGGCCTGAATCGTGGACGCACGCAGGCTGCATTCGTGAACCCCTTTCCGTGCTTTCCTCTGCCTCAAGACAAGCACACACATTTAACTCGGAGTTTCTCCATACTGCATCCCCTCCCAGCCTTAAGCGGCCGCATCCCTCGGGGCGGATGGCACCTGGTTGTGTCGCTTCTGGGGCCGACTGACAAGGGGACCCCGGCCGGAAGTGTCTGTGGTCTGGCCTCAGTCCTCAGACATCGGCACTTAGAGACCCCAACATCATTTAGACTAGTAGCTGCGCACTGATCACGTCATTATAGTTTATAATCAGTATAAAACTATTCCCGTTATTCTTCACACCTAGTAAATAACATTTCCTGTTTTATAAACAGCTCCCTTTTCCTTCGCCGATGGGTTTGTTCCAACAAAGGTGGTGCTAGATTTGCGGTGAGTATCAACAGAAGTATGCCTCCCAGACCATGGATTTGAGTTTTGTTTGCGAATAAGAATCTACATAAGTCTTCCTATTCGGGTTCAAGTGATGAACTTTTTTCCTTGTGTTAATTTTTCAATAAAGTATGATGCCCCGTACTAAGTTTTCAAACCAACTATTTCAATAAACACTCTCGTGCCGGGGGTTTGCCTGATTTGATCTTTATCTTTTTTCTTTTAGATTTTATATACACATTTTCACATATACATGGGGTATTTACATACTGCACCGTGACAATACAAAATAATTTGTGTGTGACAACATTTAGGACAATGTGTGGCACTGTAACTTACACATATGATATCTTTACACAGGGTGCCATATAGTTGTACAATACATATATACAACATATATTTACAAGTTCTTTGCACCTCAAGACTTTTGAGGATGAATCCAAAGTATGGCCAGGTGTTGGACTAAGCCCTTTTTGGCTAAAGTTCCTTAAACTTTTTGCCTTCCTCCTAGACCTTTTTCTGACATTATGTTGCCGACTTAGATGCTTTGGGCACTTTGCCACTGCTGATCAGTGTCAAAGTGCAAGTGCTCCCTGTATAAAGTGTTATGGTAATTGGTTGTCCATAATTGGTATGTTTGCCTTACTAGTAAAGTCCCTAGTAAAGTGCACTATGTGTGCCAGGGCTGGTAATGCAAATGCTACTAGTGGGCCTGCAGCACTAATTGTGCCACCCACACAAGTAGCCCTAAGACGAGATCTCAGGCCTGCCACTGCAGTGCCTGCGCGCAGTTTGTTAACTGCCTTGTTGTCCTGGCAAGTGCACCCACTTGCCAGGCCTTACCTTCCCTTTTTATGCACATCAGACACCCCTATAGTAGGCCCAAGGTACCCCCGTGGGCAGGGTGCAGTGTATGTGAAAGGTAGGACATGTACTGAGGTGTGTACCATGTCCTGACAGTGAAATACTGCCAAATTCGTTTTTCACTGTTGCAAGGCCATCTCGCCCATAGGACAGAATGAGGAATGCGGAGTCCCATGTTTCCAGCATATCTTCCCATAGGCATAAGATGGAGCGATGGAGTTTAGTGTGCCTGAACTCAGAATTTAATAACACATCTTTTTGTAAAGATGGTTTTTGAATTGTGTGTTTAGAAACCACGCTTTTAGAAGTGGCTGGTTTCTTGTCTTAAACCATCCTGTGTGCCTCTGCCTGGTTGTGTATTGCCTGTCTGGGTTTGGATGTGACAGGGTCTGGGAAGTGTCCTGTCCCCAGGGAGGAGTAGGTGAGACAGCAACAGGCTGGCCTGCGTTTGATGTGGGGGGGAGGAGTAGCCCCTTGGATGTAGCCCCTTGACCTTGCCAGGTAGGTCGCTCCCCCACCACACAGCTCCGCCTGTGCTGTCTGCCCGCTGCTCCTGTAGGTAAGATCGCCCTCCGCTTGTGGCCCCGGTGCCAGTTTTGTCTGCTTGTCTCCCCTTTCCTTTCTGTGCCCCTCGCTGCCCCACTGTTGTTGTGCCCGTGATTTGCCTGCTTTCCCCCCGTTTTTCCTTCTGTGCCCCTCGCTGCCCCACTGTTGTTGTGCCCGTGATTTGCCTGCTTTCCCCCCGTTTTTCCTTCTGTGCCCCTCGCTGCCCCACTGTTGTTGTGCCCGTGATTTGCCTGCTTTCCCCCCGTTTTTCCTTCTGTGCCCCTCGCTGCCCCACTGTTGTTGTGCCCGTGATTTGCCTGCTTTCCCCCCGTTTTTCCTTCTGTGCCCCTCGCTGCCCCACTGTTGTTGTGCCCGTGATTTGCCTGCTTTCCCCCCGTTTTTCCTTCTGTGCCCCCGCTGCCCCACTGTTGTTGTGCCCGTGATTTGCCTGCTTTCCCCCCGTTTTTCCTTCTGTGCCCCTCGCTGCCCCACTGTTGTTGTGCCCGTGATTTGCCTGCTTTCCCCCCCGTTTTTCCTTCTGTGCCCCTCGCTGCCCCACTGTTGTTGTGCCCGTGATTTGCCTGCTTTCCCCCCGTTTTTCCTTCTGTGCCCCTCGCTGCCCCACTGTTGTTGTGCCCGTGATTTGCCTGCTTTCCCCCCGTTTTTCCTTCTGTGCCCCTCGCTGCCCCACTGTTGTTGTGCCCGTGATTTGCCTGCTTTCCCCCCGTTTTTCCTTCTGTGCCCCTCGCTGCCCCACTGTTGTTGTGCCCGTGATTTGCCTGCTTTCCCCCCGTTTTTCCTTCTGTGCCCCTCGCTGCCCCACTGTTGTTGTGCCCGTGATTTGCCTGCTTTCCCCCCGTTTTTCCTTCTGTGCCCCTCGCTGCCCCACTGTTGTTGTGCCCGTGATTTACCTGCTCTCCCCCCGTTTTTCCTTCTGTGCCCCTCGCTGCCTATCGCCATTCCCGCCGCTGCGTCCCTGCGGCCCCGCCCCCTGACTGCCCATTCGCTGCCCCTGCCTCCCGCCTCCCAGCTGCTCCTCCCTCCCACCTCCCCATAAATGGCGGCCGCTGCACGGTGAGGAGAGCGACCCTTGACCTTGCCAGGTAGGTCGCTCCCCCACCACACAGCTCCGCCTGTGCTGTCTGCCCGCTGCTCCTGTAGGTAAGATCGCCCTCCGCTTGTGGCCCCGGTGCCAGTTTTGTCTGCTTGTCTCCCCTTTCCTTTCTGTGCCCCTCGCTGCCCCACTGTTGTTGTGCCCGTGATTTGCCTGCTTTCCCCCCGTTTTTCCTTCTGTGCCCCTCGCTGCCCCACTGTTGTTGTGCCCGTGATTTGCCTGCTTTCCCCCCGTTTTTCCTTCTGTGCCCCTCGCTGCCCCACTGTTGTTGTGCCCGTGATTTGCCTGCTTTCCCCCCGTTTTTCCTTCTGTGCCCCTCGCTGCCCCACTGTTGTTGTGCCCGTGATTTGCCTGCTTTCCCCCCGTTTTTCCTTCTGTGCCCCTCGCTGCCCCACTGTTGTTGTGCCCGTGATTTGCCTGCTTTCCCCCCCGTTTTTCCTTCTGTGCCCCCGCTGCCCCACTGTTGTTGTGCCCGTGATTTGCCTGCTTTCCCCCCGTTTTTCCTTCTGTGCCCCTCGCTGCCCCACTGTTGTTGTGCCCGTGATTTGCCTGCTTTCCCCCCGTTTTTCCTTCTGTGCCCCTCGCTGCCCCACTGTTGTTGTGCCCGTGATTTGCCTGCTTTCCCCCCGTTTTCCTTCTGTGCCCCTCGCTGCCCCACTGTTGTTGTGCCCGTGATTTGCCTGCTTTCCCCCCGTTTTTCCTTCTGTGCCCCTCGCTGCCCCACTGTTGTTGTGCCCGTGATTTACCTGCTCTCCCCCCGTTTTTCCTTCTGTGCCCCTCGCTGCCTATCGCCATTCCCGCCGCTGCGTCCCTGCGGCCCCGCCCCCTGACTGCCCATTCGCTGCCCCTGCCTCCCGCCTCCCAGCTGCTCCTCCCTCCCACCTCCCCATAAATGGCGGCCGCTGCACGGTGAGGAGAGCGACCCTTGACCTTGCCAGGTAGGTCGCTCCCCCACCACACAGCTCCGCCTGTGCTGTCTGCCCGCTGCTCCTGTAGGTAAGATCGCCCTCCGCTTGTGGCCCCGGTGCCAGTTTTGTCTGCTTGTCTCCCCTTTCCTTTCTGTGCCCCTCGCTGCCCCACTGTTGTTGTGCCCGTGATTTGCCTGCTTTCCCCCCGTTTTTCCTTCTGTGCCCCTCGCTGCCCCACTGTTGTTGTGCCCGTGATTTGCCTGCTTTCCCCCCGTTTTTCCTTCTGTGCCCCTCGCTGCCCCACTGTTGTTGTGCCCGTGATTTGCCTGCTTTCCCCCCGTTTTTCCTTCTGTGCCCCTCGCTGCCCCACTGTTGTTGTGCCCGTGATTTGCCTGCTTTCCCCCCGTTTTTCCTTCTGTGCCCCTCGCTGCCCCACTGTTGTTGTGCCCGTGATTTGCCTGCTTTCCCCCCGTTTTTCCTTCTGTGCCCCCGCTGCCCCACTGTTGTTGTGCCCGTGATTTGCCTGCTTTCCCCCCGTTTTTCCTTCTGTGCCCCTCGCTGCCCCACTGTTGTTGTGCCCGTGATTTGCCTGCTTTCCCCCCGTTTTTCCTTCTGTGCCCCTCGCTGCCCCACTGTTGTTGTGCCCGTGATTTGCCTGCTTTCCCCCCGTTTTTCCTTCTGTGCCCCTCGCTGCCCCACTGTTGTTGTGCCCGTGATTTGCCTGCTTTCCCCCCGTTTTTCCTTCTGTGCCCCTCGCTGCCCCACTGTTGTTGTGCCCGTGATTTGCCTGCTTTCCCCCCGTTTTTCCTTCTGTGCCCCTCGCTGCCCCACTGTTGTTGTGCCCGTGATTTGCCTGCTTTCCCCCCGTTTTTCCTTCTGTGCCCCTCGCTGCCCCACTGTTGTTGTGCCCGTGATTTGCCTGCTTTCCCCCCGTTTTTCCTTCTGTGCCCCTCGCTGCCCCACTGTTGTTGTGCCCGTGATTTACCTGCTCTCCCCCCGTTTTTCCTTCTGTGCCCCTCGCTGCCTATCGCCATTCCCGCCGCTGCGTCCCTGCGGCCCCGCCCCCTGACTGCCCATTCGCTGCCCCTGCCTCCCGCCTCCCAGCTGCTCCTCCCTCCCACCTCCCCATAAATGGCGGCCGCTGCACGGCCGCGCAGCGGACGTGCGCAGCGGGCGCGCCGCTGGCGCGCCGAAGGCGCGCCTAAGGCAAGCCCGTCTGCGCCCGTCCGCGACTGGACCGCGCCCAGCGCCAGAACCCCTGGATCCCACCGATGCAACACCACTCGACGGACCTACGACGCCGCCACACTCACCGCACTCAATGCCGGCCGGAACCCTGCCTGCTACCGAGCCTCACCGAGACGCACCCACGGACCCTTCACCTGCCCCCTGACGTGCACCACCTCCGCCAAGTCGAGCAACAGCAGCAACCACCTGAAATGCATCCTGCT
Source organism: Calotriton arnoldi (assembly GCA_963921515.1). NCBI lineage: Eukaryota > Metazoa > Chordata > Amphibia > Caudata > Salamandridae > Calotriton > Calotriton arnoldi. The sequence goes on from CAWUFW010000130.1 coordinate 2,525,794, forward strand.
GAACACCCGCTCCGTCCACAGGCACGCCGTGGAACTCTGGGACCTGCTCGACGCAACAGCACCGGACATCGCCTTCCTCACCGAAACCTGGATGAACGCCTCCTCAGCGCCTGACATCGCCATAGCCATCCCGGATGGATACAAGATCACCCGGAAGGACCGCGTCAACCAGACGGGAGGAGGCATCGCCATCGTACACAAGAACACCATCCGCATCTCGACTAACTCCGATGAGACCTTCACCGCCGCCGAACACCTACACTTCCAGATACACACGGACCCCAAGACCACCCTCCGAGGCACCCTCATCTACAGACCCCCGGGACCACGCACACTATTCAGCGAAGACATCGCAGACTTCATCAGCCCGCACGCCATGCCCTCCGCCGACTACATCCTCCTAGGGGACCTCAACTTTCACCTGGAGAACAACAACGACAGAAACACCACCGCCCTGCTGGACAACCTCGCCAACCTCGGACTCAAGCAACTGGTGAACACGCCCACCCACTACGCCGGCCACACGCTTGACCCCGTCTTCTCGTCCAGCAAGCACATCTCCTTCAGCCACGCCACCGGACTCCACTGGACCGACCACAGCTGCGTCCACTTCAGCTTCAGAAAGACTGCGACCCACCACCACCCGCAACAGGCTCCCCGCCGGAGCTGGAGCAAGATCACCGCCGAGCAGCTCACCGCCTCCCTCAGCCAGAACACACCCACCGACACAACGGACCCAAACGAAGCAGCCAGCAACCTCGCCAAGTGGCTGACCGCCTGCGCCGACGACCTCGCACCACTAAAAAACCCTCCCAGCAGACCCGGAAGCAAGAAAACCCCTTGGTTCACCAACGAACTCAAGGAATCCAAGAAGAACTGCCGCACTCTCGAGAAAACCTGGCGACTCGACCAGACCACAGACAACAGGACCGCCCTCAAGCACGCCACCCGCAAACACCACCAGCTGATCCGTGCCACCAAGAAGTCGGCACTCAAAGAACGACTGGACAACAACGCCCATGACAGCAAGGAACTTTTCAGCATCGTCAAAGAGTTCTCCAACCCCAGCGCCGGAAACAACGACATCACCCCCTCGCAAGACCTCTGCAACTCACTCTCCGCGTTCTTCCACCGCAAGATCACCGACATACACAACAGCTTCAACGCACAAACAACGCACCCTACCGCCGAACCAATGCCCGCCACCACCACCCTCTGCAACTGGACCCCGATCAACACCGAAGACACCACCCGCACGATGAACTCCATCCACTCCGGATCACCAACCGACCCCTGCCCACACCACGTCTTCAACAAAGCCGACGCCACCATCGCACCCCATCTCCGGGACATCATCAACTCCTCCTTCCGCACCGCCACCTTCCCGGAGAGCTGGAAGCACGCCGAGCTTACCGCCCTCCTGAAGAAACCAACGGCGGACCCCACCGACCTCAAGAACTACCGCCCCATCTCGCTCCTTCCGTTTCCGGCCAAAGTCATCGAGAAGACCGTCAACAGACAGCTTGCCGCCTTCCTCGAGACGAATGGATCCCTCGACCCCTCGCAGTCCGGGTTTCGGGCCAACCACAGCACCGAGACCGCCCTTATCGCAGCCACCGACGACATCAGAACCCTAACCGACAACGGGGAAACAGCTGCCCTCATCCTCCTGGACCTCTCCGCGGCGTTCGACACCGTCTGCCACCGCACCCTAGTGAAGCGCCTCAGCAACATCGGAATCCGAGAGAAAGCACTGGAATGGATCATCTCGTTCCTCGCCGGAAGAACCCAGAGAGTCCGCCTCTCCCCGTTCAGATCCGAAGCCACCGAAGTCATCTGCGGCGTTCCACAAGGATCCTCACTCAGCCCGACCCTCTTCAACGTCTACATGAGCCCCCTCGCAGCCATCGCACGCCGACACAACCTCAACATCATCTCCTACGCCGACGACACCCAGCTGATCCTCTCCCTCACCAACGACCCCACTACCGCCAGAGCCAACCTGCACGACGGGATGAGAGACGTCGCCGACTGGATGAGGAACAGCCGCCTTAAACTGAACTCAGACAAGACGGAAGTCCTCATCCTGGGCTCATCACCCTCCGCCTGGGACGACTCCTGGTGGCCCCCGGCCCTGGGCACCGCACCCAAGCCAACGGACCACGCACGCAACCTGGGCTTCATCCTGGACTCCTCCCTATCAATGACCAAACAAGTCAACGCCGTCTCATCTTCATGCTTCAACACCCTGCGCATGCTCCGCAAGATCTTCAGATGGATCCCCACTGAAACCAGGAAGACCGTCACCCAGGCACTCGTCACCAGCCGACTGGACTATGGGAACACCCTCTACGCCGGAACCACAGCCAAACTTCAAAAGAGACTCCAGCGCATCCAGAACGCCTCCGCACGACTCATCCTGGACATCCCCCGACACAGCCACATCACCGTACACCTGAAAGACCTGCACTGGCTCCCCGTCAGCAAGAGAATCACGTTCAGACTCCTCACCCACGCACACAAGGCCCTCCACGACCTGGGCCCAAAGTACCTCAACGACCGCATGTCCTTCTACACGCCCACACGCCAGCTACGATCAACCAGCCACGCCCTCGCCACCGTACCACGCATCCGCAGAACCACCGCCGGAGGAAGATCCTTCTCCTACCTGGCGGCCAAGACCTGGAACTCCCTCCCCACTCACCTTCGGCGAACCCAGGACCATCTCGCCTTCAGGAAGCAGCTCAAGACCTGGCTGTTCGAGCAGTAACTTACCCCCTCCCCCAGCGCCTTGAGACCCTCCCGGGTGAGTAGCGCGCTCTATAAATGCCGTGATTGATTGATTGATTGAAGAGGGCTGTGTTGCTGCCCCAGAGGATGGCTCCACCTCCTGCTGAGCGTCTGGGCCCCAGACCCTGACTATCAAAGGAAGAGGGTGTGCACTGGCAGGAAGACACCCAGGTCTGGTTTGGACCGGGGTCAGAGCCCCCTGAACACAAAGACTTCAAAGGCATTTAGGGGTATAAATGTAAGAGCTGAAACCCCTGAACTCAAGACTGAAATCCATACTGAAAAAGGATTGAAACTACTTCGTGATCAAGAGGAACCTCTGCCAAAGAAGAACAGCTGAAGAGACTGAAGAGAAGGACTGCCCTTGCTGTGTGTTCTGGGGCTGGCCTGCAGTTTGCTGATTTGACTGAGGAGAGGACAAGGGACTTTGCTGTGTGCTGTGTCCCCCTGCTTGAGAGGACTTTGCTGTGTGCTGTGTCCTGAAGTAACTTGTCTCCAAGGGCCCGAGGAGAGCTGGTCCCCTGTTGTGGAAACTCAGAAACATAAAAATTTCCAAGTGTGTCTCAGCGACGCTGTGTGCGTATGCTTTTTGCACGCCTGAGACTGCCGTGTGGTCCGTGGTGCTGTTTACGAGGTGCCCCGTGACCGCATTGCCCCCGCAGCGTGAAACATCATCCACGCTGCTGCATTGCTGTTTGTGGCCCGAGCCGTCATCGTAATTGAGGTTGTGAGTAAAGATCGCCGCCGCCGGCCCGAGTCGCTATGTGCTAAAGGATTTCTTGAAGCTAAGGAAGCTACAAGGTGAAAGGGATCGTGATCGTTGTTCGTCGAAAGGAATCTGGCCAAGATCGTCAACGAAGGAGAAGGCAGCGCCGTAACCCATCCGGCTACAGCGTCGCCTAGCAACAGAGCTGCAACGTGATCGGGATCGCCAAGCAGGACGTCCGACGAGCGGAGAGAGAGAGCGAGGCAGCGCACCCCCCCAGGTAAGGCTTGGACTCCGGTCGGGAGCCGCAAGCGTGTGTGGCCTGGGGAGGTGTGCAGGAGGAGTACAAGAGTGCTCCGAGCTCTCTCCCGCTGCACCGCGTTAGACACGCTGAGTCCCCGAGCGGCCCGTACCTGCCCAGCAGTACTGGGGCCGCCCCTTTAAGCTTGCAACCGTTGTCTCTGTTGTTGGGGCCTTGTAGTGCCCGAGTTGACCGCGCAGATTGGCTAACCGCATTATTCTTGCCTTACGAACTGCCTGATTCTTGCATTACGAACCGCATTATTCTTGCATTACGAACTGCCTGATTCTTGCATTACGAACCGCATTATTCTTGCATTACGAACTGCCTGATTCTTGCATTACGAACCGCATTATTCTTGCATTACGAACTGCCTGATTCTTGAATTACGAACCGCATTATTCTTGCATTACGAACTGCCTGATTTTTGCATTGACTGTCTTATTACTACATTACGAACTGCATTACGACCTGCGTAGCATTGCATTAGGACTGCATTAGAGATCGTGAATTGCTCATTAATACCGCAAGAACCTACAAGGGATTGCTGGCCTAATAACCGGCAAAGCAAAATATTACGAATATGCATATGTTGGATTTCTATCGTTTGGTCTCATCGTATTCCTTTTTATAAAGATACCGCTATTTTTATGAAACCAGTGTGGTGTCCATTTGTGGTGTTATCACTGTGTTACTGGGAGTGTGGTTGCAAATACTTTACACATTGCCTTGGAGATAAGCCTGGCTGCTCGTGCCAAGCTACCAGGGGGTGAGCAGGGGTTATCTAAGCGTGTGTCCCTCCTTACCCTGACTAGAAGCAAGGGTCCCTATTTGTACTAAGGTACCTACCTCAGCCAACTAGAGACCCCCAGTTCTAACATTGGTGGTCAGCGGTTGGGGATTTGAACGTGTATTTGCAACTGACTCACAGTGATTGGTGTACATCACTAGTTTTAGCGCAGACCACAACGCAAAGGAGTCAAGTAGCCAGTGAGGCTGCAGAATTGGAATTCGACATTGAGGCATTGCTTACCTACAAAGTTGATCAATTGAGGCATGTCTGCAGAGCTTTGGGATGTCCCATGAAAAGTAGCGCCAAGAAGGAGGAGCTGCAAACGGCCTTGAGGGCCTGGTGGGAAGCCAAAGAGGCTCAGGAGACAGGTGATGCTGAGGTGGATGAGGATGACCCAGGGAATGGATTTGGTCCACAGGATTTGCCGGTGGGAGGACCAGCCTCAGGGGCTGGTAGTAACCATTCAGGGAGGAGCTTTTCCCCAGAGGAGCTGGAGGAAAACCAAAGGGTCAGAGAGCATGAGTTGGAGGTTTTAAAACTTAAGGCTCAAGCAGAGGAGAAAAAGCTGCTCATTGAAAGTGAAAAGCGAGCAGAGGAGAGCAAGAACGCTCTCGCCTTGGAAGAGAAGAAGATTCTCTTAGCTCATGAGTTAAGCATGAGGGAACTGGACATTAAGGCTAAACAGGTGGAGTCCAGTTCGAATGGTGGCAGCGCACAGCCAGTCCCAGCGGGTAAGGTGTACATTCCCAAAGACTTAGTGCGAGATTACCAAAGGGGTGATGATATTTATGCGTGGTTCACGGCATATGAGATCGCACTGAGGATGAATGAAGTGCCTGAGAAGCATTGGGGGGCGGGCCTATGGAAACACTTTGAGGCTTCTGTGAGGGATGTTTTACCACCCTTAGAGAGGGCGGGAACTCTGACCTACGCCAACATGAAGGAGGCTTTATGCCTCAGGTATGGGCTCACTCCTGAACAGTACAGGCAGAAGTTCAGGAACTTCAAGGAACTGAAATCCAGTCCTTGGGGTGGGGGTGTGGATGAGTACATGCGTGCACTGGATGATTGGGTGATGGTTAGCATGGCGAATGATTTAAAGGGATTGCTCAATTTGGGCCCCAGGGAGCCCCAGCTCAGTAATCATTTTTCAGAGTTGCGCCAACACCTGATAGAGTGCGAGCTCTTTGATTCCCAGGAGCTTGCACCAGAGACAGACCCCTGGTCAAGAGACAGAGGGTCTGAAGAGACACTAAGGGGGAATTCCAGCAGTGACTCAGAGATCTTCCGGTCCCATGGGAGGGAAGAAGGGCAGAGTGGCGCAGTCAGGTCCCAGAGAAGTGGGGGGGGGGGGCGTGCAGGCTAGCACCCTGTCTCAAAGGAGAGGGAGGGAGTGTGAGCGTCGTCCCCGGGGGTCTGCAGCCCCACCCTGAGGCTGGAGGGTTCCTTAGGAGAGCACCCGGTGGGAGGTCTAGAGCCTAATTGCCAGCTGTGCGAGGAAGAACACCTAGCGTCAGGAGGTCGTGGGGCATCTGTAACCAGAGCTCCCGCGGTCCTGAAGTTTGTGGGTGCCATTCCTAAGTGGCAGGCCCAGAAGTCTAGACGAAAGGTTGAGAGGGGGTGTTCCCCAGTAGGAAAACCCGTGGGTCAGGGCCCAGCCAGAAGGGCTGGGTCCCCTAGAAGTCACCAGGGTAACCCCGCCTGGAGTTGGCAAGGGACAAGCACCCCTAGGGGGCCCCGACTGCCAGGAAGTATCAGTGGAGTAGCTTAGTTGGCCCAGGGAGTTGTAACCAAGGGAACCCCCTGGGGTCAGGAAGGCATAGAACAGGAGGGTGTCCCTGCGGTAGCGGGCCCCCGTCCGGGTTCTATCGCCCCAAGCAGGGAAGTCCATCAAGGTAGTTGATTGGCCTACCCTGGCTTTAGGCTGGGAGGGGGTTGTGTTGGACTTGGCCCTTTTTGGCTAAAGTTCCTTAAACTTTTTGCCTTCCTCCTAGACCTTTTTCTGACATTATGTTGCCGACTTAGATGCTTTGGGCACTTTGCCACTGCTGATCAGTGTCAAAGTGCAAGTGCTCCCTGTATAAAGTGTTATGGTAATTGGTTGTCCATAATTGGTATGTTTGCCTTACTAGTAAAGTCCCTAGTAAAGTGCACTATGTGTGTCAGGGCTGGTAATGCAAATGCTACTAGTGGGCCTGCAGCACTAATTGTGCCACCCACACAAGTAGCCCTAAGAAGAGATCTCAGGCCTGCCACTGCAGTGCCTGCACGCAGTTTGTTAACTGCCTTGTTGTTCTGGCAAGTGCACCCACTTGCCAGGCCTTACCTTCCCTTTTTATGCACATCAGACACCCCTATAGTAGGCCCAAGGTACCCCCCTGGGCAGGGTGCAGTGTATGTGAAAGGTAGGACATGTACTGAGGTGTGTACCATGTCCTGACAGTGAAATACTGCCAAATTCGTTTTTCACTGTTGCAAGGCCATCTCGCCCATAGGACAGAATGAGGAATGCTGAGTCCCATGTTTCCAGCATATCTTCCCATAGGCATAAGATGGAGCGATGGAGTTTAGTGTGCCTGAACTCAGAATTTAATAACACATCTTTTTGTAAAGATGGTTTTTGAATTGTGTGTTTAGAAACCACGCTTTTAGAAGTGGCTGGTTTCTTGTCTTAAACCATCCTGTGTGCCTCTGCCTGGTTGTGTATTGCCTGTCTGGATTTGGATGTGACAGGGTCTGGGAAGTGTCCTGACCCCAGGGAGGAGTAGGTGAGACAGCAACATTCTGGCCTGCGTTTGATGTGGGGGGGGAGGAGTAGCCCCCTGGATGTGAAGAGGGCTGTGTTGCTGCCCCCAGAGGATGGCTCCACCTCCTGCTGAGTGTCTGGGCCCCAGACCCTGACTATCAAAGGAAGAGGGTGTGCACTGGCAGGAAGACACCCAGGTCTGGTTTGGACCGGGGTCAGAGCCCTCTGAACACAAAGACTTCAAAGGCATTTAGGGGTATAAATATAAGAGCTGAAACCCCTGAACTCAAGACTGAAATCCATACTGAAAAAGGATTGAAACTACTTCGTGATCAAGAGGAACCTGAACAGCTGAAGAGACTGAAGAGAAGGACTGCCCTTGCTGTGTGTTCTGGGGCTGGCCTGCAGTTTGCTGATTTGACTGAGGAGAGGACAAGGGACTTTGCTGTGTGCTGTGTCCCCCTGCTTGAGAGGACTTTGCTGTGTGCTGTGTCCTGAAGTAACTTGTCTCCAAGGGCCCGAGGAGAGCTGGTCCCCTGTTGTGGAAACTCAGGAACATAAAAGTTTCCAAGTGTGTCTCAGCGACGCTGTGTGCGTGTGCTTTTTGCATGCCTGAGTCTGCCGTGTGGTCCGTGGTGCTGTTTACGAGGTGCCCCGTGACCGCATTGCCCCCGCAGCGTGAAACATCGTCCAGGCTGCTGCATTAATGGTTGTGGCCCGAGCCGTCATCGTAACTGAGGCTGTGAGTAAAGATCGCCGCCGCCGGCCCGAGCCGCAACGTGCTAAAGGATTTCTTGAAGCTAAGGAAGCTACAAGGTGAAAGGGATCGTGATCGTTGTTCGTCGAAAGGAATCTGGCCAAGATCGTCAACGAAGGAGAAGGCAGCGCCGTAACCCATCCAGCTACAGCGTCGCCTAGCAACAGAGCTGCAACGTGATCGGGATCGCCAAGCAGGACGTCCGACGAGCGGAGAGAGAGAGCGAGGCAGCGCACCCCCCCAGGTAAGGCTTGGACTCCGGTGGGGAGCCGCAAGCGTGTGTGGCCTGGGGAGGCGTGCAGGAGGAGTACAGGAGTGCTCCGAGCTCTCTCCCGCTGCACCGCGTTAGACGTGCTGAGTCCCCGAGCGGCCCGTACCTGCCCAGTAGTACCGAGGCCGCCCCTTTAAGCTTGCAACCGTTGTCTCTGTTGTTGGGGCCTAGTAGTGCCCGAGTTGACCGCGCAGATTGGCTAACCGCATTATTCTTGCCTTACGAACTGCCTGATTCTTGCATTACGAACCGCATTATTCTTGCATTACGAACTGCCTGATTCTTGCATTACGAACAGCATTTTCCATGCATTACGAACTGCCTGATTCTTGCATTACGAACCGCATTATTCTTGCATTACGAACTGCCTGATTCTTGCATTACGAACCGCATTATTCTTGCATTACAAACTGCCTGATTTTTGCATTAAGGACTGTCTTATTACTACATTACGAACTGCATTACGAACTGCATAGCATTGCATTAGGACTGCATTAGAGATCGTGAATTGCTCATTAATACCGCAAGAAGCTACAAGGGATTGCTGGCCTAATAACCGGCAAAGCGAAATATTACGAATAGGCATATGTTGGATTTCTATCGTTTGGTCTCATCGTATTCCTTTTTATAAAGATACCGCTATTTTTATGAAACCAGTGTGGTGTCCATTTGTGGTGTTATCACTGTGTTACTGGGAGTGTGATTGCAAATACTTTACACTAGCGCCTTGAGACCCTTACGGGTAAGTAGTCGCGCTTTAACAAACTCCTGATTAATTGATTGACACATTGCCTTGGAGATAAGCCTGGCTGCTCGTGCCAAGCTACCAGGGGGTGAGCAGGGGTTATCTAAGCGTGTGTCCCTCCTTACCCTGACTAGAAGCAAGGGTCCCTATTTGGACTAAGGTACCTACCTCAGCCGACTAGAGACCCCCAGTTCTAACACCAGGCTTCTGTTGATGTGACTTATGTCCTTGTACTATTTGTTATGGGACCTGATTCCCTTAGGTCCTCTCTCTTTTGTTTACATGTTGACACTATTCTATGGCCCTTGGAAAGTCAGAGCTTTTGTTGTTAAGCTGGTTAAGCGTCCTATGTTACGCTTTCCTTGTAGTGCCTCCTGTGCACTGATATTAGCTGTACGTGCTAGCTCTTGGCCTCTGGGTAGGATACGCCGACGCGTTTCGACCTTCTGGGGTGGGCCTGGGTTGTAGTTGTGTGGAAGGTCTTCTTCAGGGCAAATGTTCTTGTGGGACACTCTGGGTGCATTAAAGGACATGTCAGATATTTTTCTTGTCACAAGTGTGGTGTACTTGGGTGTTTCTGTCAACACACTAATGTTGGGACATACCGTATTCCTGCTTATGTAGGATTAGGATCCTTAAGGTGTGTTCTTTTCTTTGCATGGAAGGCTGTCTTCCATGGCAGGTGCTGTAGGCTGTGCGCCTTTTCATGCGGCTTCTGTGACCTAAGGGTTACAGGGGGAGGAAGAGCTTAGCTGTCTTATAGTGCTCTGATATCATGGGTTTGGCTTGTTCCAAAGGCTAACAAATTAGTTACTCAGCTGTATTTGATTCATGCATTTCATCCCTTTTGTGACTAGTGTGCTTGATATGGTGCGCAGTGGGTTATGTGGGGGGTGGTGATCATGCCTCTGAATCCGAGGTGGGTACCACCTTACGGGCTAAGGGTAGCCCTGAATGCTTAGGCCGACCTTCTTCTCTATGGAAGCATTAGCGTGCTGTGGATCATGGTGTCCTATTGTCGGTCCTGGTTGATTGTGGGTTTTGTGGGGTCATGCACTTTATCTACTGGCTGTGCTGTGTGCCCGTGACATAAGTTTAATTCACTTTCAGCGGATGTTAAAGCCTCAATTTCGTAGTTTGGCATTGTTGCCTGTTTTACATGCTCTGTGCATTCTATGCCCAGTGCCCCTTTGATGGTGCCACTCATCATTACTATGAGGGCTAGCAGATTCCCTCATTCTCTAGGAGTGCCCACGCTGCTTGCCTCGTGATCTGTAGTTTTACTCAGTGCCTATGGCCTACCCTTTGCTGTTTGTTCCCCATAACCGGAGTCCTTACTTGGAATTAATCCTCTGTTTGTCCGGACTTGATGCCTAACTTCTCCTTTCCATTCCATGCGTGCTGCTTTCGACGGGCGGTTCTGGAGCGCTTCTCTTATTCATTTGGCTTTACCCCGTGGGCGGAACCGGACGTGAGAGGCCGGTGGGCGTGACTACGCTCCGCCTGATCCGCGCCTGACTTCCGGGTTGTTTGGGTGGCCTGGCTTCCTGTGTGTCTTTGCTTGCCATGACGCTGTGATGCCCTGAGTGCGCTCGGGGCTGGATGTGGCTGACTTATAGTTTTGCGTTGTTTAAACTTCGAGATGAGGAGCCATTTGGTGACGGGGGTGCCATTTCTCTTGATGTGTTGTCTCGCTATCATTGCTTCTCACATGGGGTTATAATTTTATGCTTGGGTAAGTGGTCCCGGAGTTTTTACTTGTGGCGCACTTGTGTTTGGAAACAAATTCCTGGAGTGTGTCTGCTTTTTGTGTGAATCCTCATTGTGAGAGAGGTGTGTGTTGTTCCCTGCTTTCTTGGTTGGCATGTGTGCTGTGACCATTCCTGTTTGGGGCTGACAAGATGTTGATTGTGTGTGGTTAGTGGGACACTGTAACATGGGAGCTCGTACATGTCTCCTGGTTCAGTTCGTATGTTACATGCATAGTGTACTGTGTATGGTGGCGTTGGCTCCTCATATGCAATGCATTATTTCGCTCATCTCGTTGAGTCCATTGTCAGTTGTGCCCAGACGTAGGATAGTTTTTGCTTCGAAGCGCGATAGTATAGAATCAGTGCACCTTCCTTTTACATGTTTTAGCACTGTCCATTTTATGTCTTGTGGCCCATGTCTTTTTTCTTCGCAATGTTGTACCATTGGAGCGTTCTGGACTTTACATTTAATTCTTGATCTATACTGGGTAATCCTCTTTTTTACTGCCTGAGTTGTTTTACCTAGGTATGCAAGCTTGCATGGGCATATTGCACAATATATTACGTTGGGGGTATTGCAATTCGTGAATTCTTCATGTATGATACTTTTGCCTGAGTATTCAAATTTGTCTCCTTCGATGGTACTCGAGCATGAAGTGCAATTTCCACATCAATGGTGTCCTTTAATGGGAGGTAGTGCTAACATGGTCTGTATGGATACCTTTGGTCTCTTTACCTGTGTATTGGCACGTACCAATCTGTCTTTGATATTTTTGTTCCTTTTTAGTGCGAATATTGGTATTTCTCTTAGTTCTTCCAGGCCCTTCACAGTATTCCAATTTCTCCTCACGATTTTTTTGACATCATTGGTAATCCCTGAAAACGTGGTTACACAGACCAGAGGTGTTTCTTTTTTGTGTTCTTTTGGAACCAGTAGCGTCTCTCTCGGAGTGTACCAGGCCCTCTTGAGTGATCTTTTGAGTAGTTTCCGTGTATAGTTCCTTTCAAGCAATTTATTCAGCAGACTAATTGCATTGTTAAAATAATCTTCCTTCTTTGTACAGTTTCTCAAGAACTGGCTGTACGGTAAATTCTCTCTTAAATTCCTTTGGTGGAAGCTTGAAAAATTTAGGAATGTATTTCTGTCTGTTTGGTGTATAGAGTTGTATAAATGCTCCCATCTTCGTGTTTCACAATGACATCTAGGAAATTGATCTCCTCCTTGCTTGAGTTGATTGAAAACTGTATATCTGGGTTTCTGCAGTTAAGCCAGTCATGGAAATCTTGCAGTGTGGTGAGAGCACAACCACAGCACCGCATTAGCATGAGAAGAGACGGCGTCTCTTCCGCCTTTGTCGGGGTTGTTGATTGTGTCACCAGGGCCCTTTGTCGGGGTTGTTGATTGTGCCACCAGGGCCCTTTGTCCCTCTGATGAAAGCCTGTCTCTTCACTGTGCCGGCATTTTACAGCTTCTAGAAACAGCCCTTTGGCATCTTTTGGGAGCCTTGCCGCTCCGAGGTCGTGGGTGCTGACTCGGAGGAGGTGTGGTTCTTGGAGGTCTCAAGAGGCTGCTCTACAGCGGCGCAGATCCTGTTGACAGCTATATGAGCATGGGGGCTCGTAGGCACGCTTCTGTGTCTACTGTGGTCGGTTTAGGCCTCGTTGAGTGCCTCAGGGTAAATATAACAACATTGGTGTTCAGTACACAGAACGGACCCCGACACTTGGGTTTGTCGCTGGGAGTGAAAACAGAACCCACGCTCCAAAATGGATATTTCATAGAGGTTTGCCAGACATTCCATCTCTCGTTTATTATTGTCTGCGCCTCTCCCACGCTGCACATGCCGTTGTCACTCCAAACGTAATAATAGTCTCCCTTCAGTGTCTGCTCAGTGCATCGCATGTCTACCTCGAGTGAGCTCATGCTTAACTTTCCTCAGAGAGCCTCCTCCTTCCCAAGCGTCTACCGAAGCGCCCAGGGTCGAGTCCATACAGCATTTTTGATTGGCGCCATTTCATGTCCTTGATGGTACTTAAGGCAGTGCTTGATAGAAACACGTTTTACCACTGTATGATGAAAGCAAGCTTATGGCGGTAGAAATGTGTGGCAAGAAGGCTTGTGTTCATTTATTGTGTGGCATTTTGTTGTAGTATCAGATATCGGTCTCTTTTTGCCTGCCCATTCATCTGTTTCTCCATGTGCCGACCCACCTATTGTTTTTTCATGTTGCCCAAAAATCAAAAATGTCTCCCACTGCCTGTCGGTCTTTACCAAATCCTTGGTGTGGGCAGGAGGGAGGGTGGTGGTTTGGTGGGGGTCTGTTAGGAGTTGCAATTAATTACTCAATAGCTTTGTGTTCCATTGCGGTTGGTGGTGGCAATGCCTCTTTGTCCTCCTTTCTTTGCCACAAAACTTCGCTAGCTTTCAAAACAAGATAAGCCGCCTAGCATTCCAAAAAGTAGCTAACAGGGCAGCCGTTTAGCCACTTAGCAAGCAATCCTCCGAGTGACTCTGTCACACGAACCACACATGGGGCAGTCACGCACAGGCACAATATGCCCCCTCACATCCTCTATAGCTCATAAAAATTGGTTATTTCTTAAATGATAACTAATTAAATCGTATTGCTTTATTAACCTTCCTGCTTCCTCAAGTTTGCTTGAAAATGAACCATTTGCCCACTCTTTTTAAAAAAAATTCTCGGGGGGGGGGGGAACCCCCCAAACCCTCCATAGGTTGTTCGGGCTCGCTCGCCGTAGTGCAGTACGACAATAATTTTACACCTCACCACTTTCAAATGTCACCAGCCGCCACTGGTTGCATTACTCCATATTTATGAAGCCACACAAAGCCACGCAAAGTGGCTTTGCGCGGCTTCATAAATCTGCCTTAGAGGTTTGTGTTACGCATGTACCACGTTGCATGGTGCAAGCATGACGCAAACCTCTCATAAATATGCCCCTAAGTGTTTATTCCACCTCATGCATGTTTAATCCAACACCAGACACTACCTGCCCCTCGGTCTCACTCCAGCACATTCTTTTTTGTCACTCCATTAACTCTTTGTCACTGTTTTTCCAGCTTTCTCTTTCTCTTCTTTCCCCATTTTATGCTTTTCTCTCTCTTGTGCTGAGTCGAAGACTGATGAGGAAAAAGAAGTGCAGGCACCCAAATACGAGTTCCAGTGAACCCACCTTCAACCACTGCCCAAATTAAGCATTGTAAACAGTGGGCCTTATTTACAAAAATTGGTGTAGGGCAGCGCCGCAAGTCTTTTTGCTGAGCTGCCCTACACCAATTTGAAAGGGCAGGAATGCATTGCATTTATAAGATTTAGGGGCACATGCATCATTCCCGCATTTTGCGATTTCTAAATAGCGAATTTTACCGATTCGCTATTTAGAAATCGCAAAATGCAATGCATGTAGGATTCGCATAAAAAAATGTGATTCCTTAAAATTCCTTAATTGCGACTCGCAAATTGTGAATCGCAATTAAGGAATTGATTCCCATTCATTCCTATGGGCCTAGAGGCCCATAGGAATCAATGGGAATTGCATGCGCAATTTGCGAGTACTCCATAGGTACTCGCAAATTGCGCATGCAATTTCAAGGGTGCAAGGGTTCCAAAAGGATACCCTGTTGCACCCTTGAAATTCCAATTTTTACACATGTTGCGCACACACATGCCCCAAGGGCATGTGTGTGTGTAATATGTGACTTTGGAAAATGCACTTTAGTGCATTTTTCAAAGAAATCGCAAATTACCATCAACTTCAGTTTGATGGTAATTTGCAATACCTAATAGCGAAATCGCAATAATTGTTTTATTTAATGCATTGCATTTAAGGAATCGCAAATTGTGATTCCTTAAATGCAATCGCAATTAAAGTAATCGCAATTTTAGCGATTCCTTAATTTGCGAATTTTGCATTTGGGATGATGCATCCCAAATGCAAAAATTGCGCTCGCAAAGGGGCAGATTCTACGAATCTGCCCCTTTGCGACCGCAAAAAGCAATGATGCATGTGCCCCTTAGTGCATTCCTGTCCTTTCTGCCTGCGCACAATTTGGTGCTTAGAGCCAACTCAGGCACCCTTGCCCTATGGCGCAAGGGTGTCTGCGATGCTGGCAGGATTGTTTTTATGCAGGAAGGAACACCTGCACAAAAACATACCATGGATGTGTTTTCCTCGTTCTATGTGTGCAGCACACATGGAAAGAGTAAAAAAACTAGGAGAAATGAAAACATTTCTCCTCGTTACGCCTGCTCCGGGGGGGCATACGGTTTTTGCGCTGCCCCAAGATTACGTGATGTTGTAAATCTGGGGCAGAGTCAAAATACATGGGTGTTGCCTGGGAACACTCACGGCAATGCCCATGGAACGCCTCCTTGATGCATAGTAAGGCAAAGCAGCATATCTGCATCACCTCATAGATATGATTGAGAGGCCTATGCCACAGGAGCGCAAAAAAAGTGATGGTCTGGCGGCACAGGCCCCCTGTAAATAAGCCCCAGTATTTGCAACTGGGGATTGGCATAGGTCAATAATTTATTAGTTGGAGAAGTAACAAAGAGAAATAAAGCCATTTTCCCTTGTTACTCCTGCTTCAGGGAGGCATAGCTTTTTCACACAATCCCAGGTTTACTCACCTTAGTAAATCTGGGTTTGCTTCAAAATCCATTGGTGGATGCCCATGCTGCACCCATGGAACACCTCCCCGATGCAAAGTAACACAAGTTAGCGCTATGTGCTGCCGTGCAATACTTTGTATCTTACTAAAACATGCAAAGCCACACAAAGTGGCTCAGTAAATGCCAAAATGGATTTCGCGTCAAACTGTGCTATAAAAGTGATGCAACAACTGCACAAAACGTTACTAAATCTGGGCCCCAGTGTCCCTAGGGCACCTCGGCAATTGCCTGCATGCAACCATGTTGAAACTTGGATGCACCTTTTTTATTCATGTACACTGTATTGATTTGATACATGTTAGACATAGGGGTCTCTAGTTGGCAATGGTTTGCACCTTTGTCCAAGTAGGGACTCTTGCTTCTAGTCAGGGTAAGGGAGTTACAGCCTTGGACAACCCCTGCTAACCCCCTTGGTAGCTTGGATTGAGTAGGCAGGCTTATCTCAGGGGCAGTGTGAAAAACATTTGTGCACACATACAGTAACCCAGTGCAAACTCTACAAATGGACACAACACCAGTTTAGAAAAATGGGAAATCTTTATCTAATCCAAACAAGACCAAAATGACAAAAATCCACCATACATACGTCAAGATATCATCAAAAATAGGTTATTCAAAAAAATAAAGCTTGTAGCAACAAATAGCTCCCCCTGGGGCTACTACGACGTCGTGACTGATGAAAATCCCAAACTACGGCGCTGTCGCGTGGTGCGCAGATCGGGCACAGAGTCACACGGACCCCCAAGAACAGTACCTTGGCAAACGATGAAAACAGTGACAGTGCACAGTGCCGGGGAGGTGATGCGTCATTGGCCCAAGGCGGCGTTGGCTCCTTACGACCACAGGGTAGGTGAGGGCTTGGTTCCTCACTGTGAGGCAGGGGAGGTGAGGCGTCGGTTCCTTACAGTTGTCAGGGAGATGAGGGGTCAGTTCCTTACTGTTGCCAGGGAGGTGATGATGTTGGTTCCATATGATGGTGCGGGTCGATGGATTCGGGAGTTCACCCACGTCAGGTATCGGCACCGCGATGATGAAGCACACGTGTCGGTTTAGGTCGGGGCAGCGGTGCGAGTCGGAGCGGTGCGTCATGAGCATCATGAGCGGGGCCCTCGGCTCTGGTGCAGGCAGCGGCCTTGGTGACGGTGTCAGAGTCAATAGGGTGAGGCATCAGCAGGCGTTGGGGCTGCGGCGTAAGTCAGGCGGTGCGTCGTGCTCTTCCCAAGTGGTGCCCACGGCTTCATTGCAGGTGACGGCGTCGCTCGCTGGCGTTGTGTTGCTTTTTCCCCCTGTGCAACTGAAACAGAAGTTACAGGTGCAGGGGGGCAGAGGAAACAAAGTCTTTGTGTCCCTGAGACTTCAGAACAGTAGGCAAGCGCTACACAAAGCCCTTGGAGCTCTTCAAGCAGGATACACAGCACAATTCAGTCTTAGTCCTCTCCTTGGCAGAAGATGCCACTGCAGGACAACTCAGCAAATCATCCACACAGCAATGGGACAGTACTCCTCCTTACAGCTTGTCCAGCTCTTCTCCTTGGCAGAGGTTTGTCTTGAGTCCAGAAGTATTCTGAAATTCTGGGATCTGGGTGTCAATATTTATACCACATTTTCCTTTGTTCTCTGTTGGCAAAAAGTCTCTCAGCTCAGTCCAAACCAGTTCTGTCCTCTCCAGTTCAGCTTCTTGGCACGAGGTGGAGATAGCATTGTGCACACGAGACAGAGCCTATTCAGGTGGAAGGAAAACTCCTCCCACTACTCTAAATATGACCCAGGTCTATTCAGCCCAGCTCTGAGTCATCCAGGAAAGGCAGTGCACACCTCAACCCTCCCAGTGGCTGTCTGCAGTGAATGCATATCCCCAGCCCCTGTCACTCCAAAACCAGACAGTCAATACACAACTCAGCAGAGGCACATAGAATGGCTAAGCAAGAACCTGCCCACTTTCTAAAAGTGGCATTATCAAACCCACAATTTGAAAAACATCTTTACTAAAAGATGTGTTATCAAATTCTGAGTTCAGAGAACCAAAACTCCATCTTTATATCTTGTCCCCATGGGAAGTTATACTTGTAAGATGTTACAAAGTATCTCCCATGCTATCCTATGGGACAGATAGCCTTTTAATAGTGAAAAACGAAATACTCAGTATTCCACTATTAGGACATGTCACACGCCCAGTACATGTCCTACCTTTCACATACACTTCACCCTGCCCAGGGGGGTACCTTTGAGCCTACCTTAGGGGTGACTCACATATAAGAAAAGGGAAGGTTAGGGCCTGGCAAGTGGGGGCACTTGCCAGATCAACATGGCAGTTTAAACTGTGTGCAGACACTGCAGTGACAGGTCTGAGAACCCTTTGAAAGGCTGCTGGTGTGGGTGGCACAATCAGTGCTGCAGGCCCACTAGCAGCATTTGATTTACAGGCCCTGGGCACACACAGTGCACTGTACTAGGGTCTTAGCAGTAAATAAAATAAGGCAATCATGGAAACACTAATCAATAACCACAATTTATACTCGAAGCACTTGCACTTTGCCACTGATTAGCAGCATACAGACCAGCAAAAAGGAATCCAGCACACAGAAAAAATCATAGGAGGCCGATGCAAAAAGACAGGGGAAACCATGCCAAGAATGCCAGGTCTAACACATGTCCCCTCCAGCTGAAAAGTGGGAAGAACTACTCACCCACCTGGGAGTTCTTTTCACTAAGGTGGAAGAACCTGGACAGACCATCAGCATTGGCATGTTCTGTACAAGGGCGGTGTTCCACCGTGAAGTCCATCCCCTGTAGGGAAATGAACCACCTCAACAGTTCCGGGTTCTCACTCCTCATCTGCATCAGCCATCTGCATCACCCATCAGCACAAATCTGCTATTGTGCCGTGCACAATAGCAGATTTCAGGGCATCAAAAGCGGTCTAACATGCATCAGTCCAGATCACTTTCCTGGGCTGCTTCCGGTAAGTCAGCTCTGTCAAGGGGCAATAATGGTGCTATATCCCTTGACAAACCTCCTGTAATAACCAGCGAGACCTAAAAAAGGCTCTCGTCTCTGTCTTGGTCTTGGGGGGCTCCCAAGCCAGAATGGTGTCAATCTTAGGCTGTAGGGGCGCCACCTGGTCGCTTCCTACCTGGTGCCCTAAGTACACCACAGATCCCTGCCCGTCCTGGCACTTACTGGCCTTGATCGTAAGGCCTGCCCTCTGCAGTGCTCTCAACACTTCATAAAGGTGTTGCAGATGTTCTTCCCAAGTGGCACTGAACACTGCTATGTCATCCAGGTAGGCGGTGCTGAAAACCTCCAATCCAGCCAACACATGGCTAACCAACCTCTGAAAGGTGGTAGGGGCATTCTTCAACCCAAAGGGCATCACGCGGAACTGGTAGTGCCGTTCTGGGGTTCAAAATGCAGACCTCTCCTTGGCCCCATTGGTTAAGGCAATCTGCCAGTACCCAGGCGTTAAGTCAACTGTGCTGAGGAACTTGGCAGCTCTTAACCGATCTATGAGCTCATCAGCTATGGGGATGGGGTGTGCGTTAGTCCTGGTGATGGAATTGAGCCCTCGGTAGTCCACACAGAACCGGAGTTCTGGGGTGGCATCAGGAGCGGCCGCAGTTGGGACCAATACCACTGCGTTGAGCCACGGGCTGTTTGAGGGCTCAATCAACCCTAAGCCCAACATCTTTGAAACTTCTTCCTTGATGCTGGCTTTGCCTTTGACCCTGTCAGTCAACCTGTAAATTTTGTGCTTAACAAGAGGACTGTCCCCAGTGTCCACATCATGGACACACCACTGGGTGACACCTGGGGTTAGGGAGAACAGAGTGGCAAACTGCCCCAACAGTTGGTGACAGTCCCTCTGCTGTTCAGGGGTCAGGGCGGGGAAGAGGTTCACACTGGCCCATCATGTTCCTTTGCAGAGAGGAGGTCAGGGAGAGGCTCAGTTTCCTCTTCCATTTCATCATCTGTCGCTAGGAGCATGGTCACTTCAGACCTCTCAAAGTGAGGCTGGAGGCGTTTCACGTGTAGGACTCGCAAAGGGTTCCTGAGAGACTGCAAGCCCACCAGATAGGTGACTTCACTCTTGCGCTCCACCACCTCAAAAAGCCCAGTCCACTTGTCCTGGAGAATACAAGGCTCAACTGGGGCCATGACCCACACTTTCTGGCCAGGCTGAAACTCAATCAGAGTGGCATTCTGATTGTACCAGTGTTTCACCTCCTCCTCGCTTGCTTCTAGATTCGCCAGAGCGAGTTGTCTGAAGCGCTTAGTCTGGTTCCTGAAAGCCAGCATGTAGCTAAATAAATTCTGGGGAGGTTTACTGGGAGCTTTCTCCCAGCCTTCTTTGACCAGACTCAGATGTCCTCTTACAGGATGCCCATACAGGAGTTTAAAGAGACTGAACCCTAAGAACTTCTGTGGTACTTCTCTGTAAGCAAACAGTAGGCATGGTAAGAGGACGTCCCACTTATGCCTCCTAGGTTCTGCAAGACCCTTAGTCATGCCCTTGAGGGTCCGGTTGAATCTCTCAACCAGCCCATTACCTTGGGGGTGGTAAGGAGTGGTTAACTTATAGGTAACACCACACTCCTGCCACAAGTACGTCATATACTTAGATATGACGTTTGTTCCCCGATCGGATACCACTTCTCTGGGGAAACCCACACAGGAAAAGATCCCCATCAACGCCCGGCTCACAACAGGGGCCGTTGTGGTCCTGAGAGGGATAGCCTCAGTGTACTGGGTGGCATGGTCCACCAAGATCAGGATGAACCTGTTGCCCATGGCTGTCTTGGGGTCCAGTGGCCCCACAATGTCAATACCGACCATCTTAAAGGGGGTGCTGACTACAGGAAAGAGTTGGAGAGGAGCCTTACACTTCCTCCCACTCTTACCACTTGCCTGGCAAGTATGGCAAGACCTACAATGAGCATCAGAGTGCCTGTGCATTAGGGGCCAAAAGAAGTGGGTGACAAGCCTTTTAAAGGTCTTGTCCTGCCCCAAATGTCCTGCCAAGGGCAGATCATGAGCCAGACCCAGTA
Source organism: Calotriton arnoldi (assembly GCA_963921515.1). Taxonomy (NCBI): domain Eukaryota; kingdom Metazoa; phylum Chordata; class Amphibia; order Caudata; family Salamandridae; genus Calotriton; species Calotriton arnoldi. Next base: position 2,546,396 of record CAWUFW010000130.1, read on the forward strand.
GTATGGCTCTGAAGCACTTGGGTTCAACCAGCACATGGGCTGACCCAGGCTCAGCAACCTTAGGCTCGCTATACAGGAGACCATTCTCCCAGTAAATCTAATGTGATCCAGACTGATCACCAGCTGCCTGGTTTGCAGCCTGCTGCCTCAAACCAGCAAGAGAAGGGCATTCCTGCTGCTCCTTGCAGAATTCCTCCCTGGAGGGGCCCCCTTCCTGCTGCTAATGGGTCAGCTCAGGCATGTCCCCCCAGTTCGGCCACTTGCTCCCCTGTAGGTTCCAGGGCATCCCCCTCGAGGTCTGCCTCCTCCTGGACCATGGGAACTTCGGGGGCCAGCTTCCCGTGCCTCCTGCCTCTCTTCTTTCTGGCAGGTACCTGGACCACTCTTTCAGGCTCCAGGGACTCTTGATCACCTTTACCGGCTGCCATTGACCGAGAGGTCACACATTCTCACTCAAGCAGACCCACCATCTCCAGATGAGACCTGCGTTCCACTTTCTCCCAAGGAGAACTCTCCAGGTCATTGCCAAGCAGACAGTCACCAGGCATGGCTGGTCTCCCAACTACCCTCAAGGTACCTGAGCCCTCCCCACTCAAAGGGAACCTGTCCCACTCTGCAGAGGCACTCCGAGTTGTCAGATGCTACTACTGGGTGAAGTACATTGGGGATCACCTGCTCTTCAGACACCCACTGACAACTGACTGCTGTCACACTGGCTGTGTCTCTCAAAGCTTCCACCTTATGGCCATTAATGGTCACCCACTGCCCATATTTCTTAGTGTTTGCGGGCAGGCGGGTCCGCTGGATCATCTCACTGTCCTCTAGTGGGACAAGGGTCAATTCAGCTGGCTCCCACCCTTCCTGTGGGTCCACTCCACCCCCAACGCTACACTGGCCAACCCATGGGACAGTGCACCAGTGGGTGCCGATGGAGACTTGGGACACTTAGGGTCCCCAATGAAGTGACCCACCTGATCACAAGCGAAACATTAGCTTGAACCCTTCTCTGCAGGCTTCCCTGTAGAGACCCATGATTTCTTACCACCGGGGTGCTGGGAACCTTTCCTTTGGGAACTATATTGGGGCCCTTTTTAGAACTCCTTTTGTTTACCCTTGTCCCCCCACTCTTCTGATGGGGACCCTGCCCACCCTTGGCTGATTCTCCTACATACCCCTTGTGGACCCTGGTGCTGACCCAGCGGTCCGCCTTCACAGCAAGCTCTCTGGGGTCAGTCAGCTTACTGTCAATTAAATGCTGGCGTAGCTCTGGAAAACTATTAGCAGACAAGTGCTCCCATACCATTAAATCATAGAGCCCCTGAAAATCAGTTACCTAGCTACCTTCACCAAACCATCCAGTGTCCTGCAAAAGGAAGCAACATACTCAACCCAAGTGTGTGATTCGAGTTTCTTACAGGTCCTGAACTTCTGTCTATACAGTTCTGGGGTCAACCCAGACCTTCTGATCAAGGCCTCTTTCATAGGAGTGTAAATCACTTTCTCCTCCTCAGGTAAAGCTAGCAAGGTGTTCCTCCCCTCTGCAGTGAAGCGGCTCCACATCCGCATCACCTCATTAGGAATATGCCCCCTTCCTTCTCCATGCACTGAAGACATGCTGCCACCATTGCAACTGGACTCCACACTCTTGGCTTTTATGTCCAGCTTCTTCAAACTTCTCTCATGCTCTAAGAGCATCCTCTTTTCCTCTATGGCAAGTTTCTGCCTCTCTAGCTCCAATTTCTTTTCCTCCATGTCGCTCTCTTTCCCCAGCCTGAGTTTGGCAATCTACAACTCATGCACTCTGCTTCTTTATCTGTCCAACTCCTCTGGAGACAAACCCTTTGAAGATACAGTGCTGCCCTCACTGGAGAGCACCCTCCCTCCAGGCAGACCAAATAGCTCATTCTGCTGTCCATCTAAATCCTCTGCCTCCACCATAGGTTCCTCAGTATGCCCACTGGCATTCCTTGATTCCATAAACATTAAGTGGTATCAGTTCCTAAGAAAGAAAGAAAAGAGCTCAACAACCCATTAAGGTTATGAGTGAATATATTGGTCTCCAGACAAAGGTTGAGTGTGCGTGAGGTGGAGGTAAGTCTCCTATCTATTCTTGTGCCCTCACACACCCATGTGAGTGTAAAGCATCATCATCGGGCTGTGCTCCTCGTGGGGGTGGCGCTGCAGTCCCTCACGGGCCCCACAAGAGGGCTCTTTAGTGGAGATCTTTTTAGGAGGTACCGCACTTGTGCATGTGGGTGTGTGGGCCAAGTGAGTGGGTGAAAGTGAAGATAAAATTACCTATCGGTACCCCGGCAAGTTTAATGAGGGGTCATCTAGGTAAAATAAAAAATTGTATGGGTTTGGAGACTCTCCTTAAACAAATAAAGGGAGGGACCAGTGTGTTCCCGCTGCTCTCAACCCATAAAAAAGTGTGTAACGTTTAAAAGTGAGTGGTGGTCGACATGTTTCGCGCAGCCAGTGGGTCCCTAATGGATCCCTGTGCGCTTCATCAGGACCGTGAATATGAAGTTGTAAACAGTGGGAATCAGGGAAAGGCACCCTATAATCCCACCATATCTATTATAAGGTCAGGGAAACGTCTCAGCGTGCAAGACACGTATTATTCGTGTTCTCAGTACCCAAACCTAGTGGAGACAAAAGAAGAGAACAAGAGAGAGGAGAAAGATATTTGTAACTGTTCTCAACGTCTTTTTTATCAAACAGCACAAACATTTTTAATAGTGTGGAAAGGTGCCACTAGAATAATGCTCCGTAATTTTACGTGACATTTTACTTAAAACTGTAATGCAATCGCTATGCACTTCGCAGAGAACTGTGCGTACCTAGGCCAGTGTGAATTATTGCCCCAACAGGCAGTGATGTCTCTGTAAGACTCTCAAACACGGGGTGGTACTTGGCATCATAAAAGTAGGGAATACAGAAAGGTCACCGTGGTGATTCGTCATATAATGACTACTGAAAAGTGCAGGTGTTATTACAAAAGGTAGTCTTGTATCAATCACATCCTCCTCTGATCATACAACGTGCATCCTACTCACTTTCAATATCAGGAACAGTGATAACTTGAAAGAGAGTGATTTGGTTAGTATCGGCTATCAGTGCCAAGAGCATGTTCGTTGACTAGCTCGGGCCGTGTTCTTAGTTAAAAAGGAGATGGGAGTTGTGCAAACATATGCGAGCAAAGCTCTTTATGCTGGCAGATTATAATAAAGTACTCGAGTGCAGCTGCGACAAGCTGTGTGCGTGATGTAAATATGTGCCTACACCGATGGTCTCAGTCGCCGCACTAATCACTACTACGAATGAAAATAGGAGAATAGTCATACCCTCCCCAGTATGAAGAAGGACCAAGCCGGCGAGTGGTCAGGCTGCCGAGTGGAAAACTGTGTGTAAAAAATAATAGAGATAAGATGAAAGTAACCGACATTTCAATTTTGTTCCACATTAGTGGCGCGGTAAAGTTACCTTCTATCTGATGTTGGCAGCAGTGGGAACTTACTGTCTCTCTGTGACATTTCTTACCTGTATTTCCTGTTTTAAATTCTGCTGTTTCCACTTCCCCGGTCCGACGCGGCACTAGCCGATTGATCGGAGGGAAGTGGACACGCCCCCGGCTTTGTCTACATCATTTCCGGTAGGGATCTTCGAACACAGTTTTCCCGCGCCCGGCCAGCTATTTAATCATATGCTGGGCCGGACGCGCAGCGGTACAAGAGGTGAGACGCGCTCTCACTTGGAAAACGAGCGCTGCATTATTTGCCTTCTCTTTTAACTTTATCTTTTTAAAAAAAAACGTCTTTTTAAACGTACTCTTAATCAGTTTCTTGATTTTGAGTAGCAGCTCTGCACTGTGACATTTCTTACCTGTATTTCCTGTTTTAAATTCTGCTGTTTCCACTTCCCCGGTCCGACGCGGCACTAGCCGATTGATCGGAGGGAAGTGGACACGCCCCCGGCTTTGTCTACATCATTTCCGGTAGGGATCTTCGAACACAGTTTTCCCGCGCCCGGCCAGCTATTTAATCATATGCTGGGCCGGACGCGCAGCGGGCGCGCCGCTGGCGCTCCGAAGGCGCGCCTAAGGCAAGCCCGTCTGCGCCCGTCCTCGCCAAGACCGCGACTAATGCAGGAAATCTTGCCCAAAGTGGTCATGGATTGGTTTAAACGTCTGCAGTATTAAAAAATCTTAATAAGGGGGGATCAGGCAATTGCCGGGTAGCACCGGAGAAGTTGAAAGGGATCTGTTCATGCCACCATTGCAAAGTAGAAATACCTATAATAACGGGCGAATATAAATCAGCTTCACCCATCAACACTGCCCAAATAAAAGGGGGATTGATAAATGCCCGCTCTATGTGTAAACACAGTCAAGACATCAGAGACTTGATAATAGAACATCAATTAGACTTCCTTTTTATTACTGAGACCTGGCTGAAAGACTGGTGTAACCCTGACATCGCGATAGCCCTACCACCACTATACTCAATCTGCAGAAATGATAGAGAAGACACCAGAGGAGGGGGTTTGGCCATTATTTTTAGAGATACATTTCACTGTATAAACTTTGAAATAGATACGCTTAAGGGAGCAGAAAGTCTTGGATTCTGCATCTCATTAAATGCCTCGGTATCCTTCTCAGGAGGCCTGATCTATCGGCCACCAGGTACTAGCACCACATTCATTGAATCGCTAGGGGACACCTTAAGTCACCTTTTACTTCGATATGCAAATTTCACATTATTAGGTGACTTTAACCTACACCTAGAAGATAAAAAAGAACCAAGCGTAGATAATTTCCTCCAAATAACAGAAATGTTAGGGCTTACTCAGATGGTAGATGCTTCCACACATCGAGCTGGGCATACACTTGACGGGATCTGCTCCAATTTTGCTCGCCTCTCTACCGACCCACCCATCCCTCAAATTTGGTCAGACCACAATTTCGTGCCTTTTACATTAAAGATCCCCTTGACAAATTATCGAGACAAAAAACCAATTAGCATGCAGCCCAAGAGTAACTGGACACAACTAATACATAACCCTAAGCTGGCTACTACTGTACAGGCCTTAATGCCTACTCTGACAGGAAATACTATAGCAGACTCACGTCTCTTCCATAACTGGATGACCACTGTCAGGGATGAACTCATCACACAAGTTAAAATTAGGAAAAATAATGATGGAAATAAAACACCACAGCAAACCCCTTGGTTTACGCCTACTCTCAAACAAATACACCTACAGTGCAAACAACAAGAGAGGAAATGGAGAAGAAGCTATAACGTAGCAGAAAAACAAGCGTATAAAGTAAGCAGAAAATCTTACCATATGCAGATTAAACTAGCCAAAAAGAATACTATACAAATAAAATATTAGAAGCTAATCTAGACCAAAAAATCATTTTTTCAGTCATACAGTCCTATACTAGTCCCAAAATACTGCAAAAAGAAATACCCCCATCCCAAAGATCATGCGATCAAATATCACTCTATTTTGAAGAAAAGATTATGAACATTAAAAAGGACTTCACCTCGGACCCAGACCTGACCAAATATGCCATACCTGAGCACGAACCAGAAGTCACTAAAGACTGCATATGTTCATTCAAACCAGTGTCACTGGACCAAACTCGAGAGGCAATTCTGGCATGTAAATCAGGCTCCCCTTTGGATGGTTGTCCTCCCACAATCCTCCACCGAATCGTAGACACAATCAATCCAGCTATAAATCAGATTGTTAATTCATCTTTAAGAACAGGGATTGTGCCTGAGGACTGGAAATTAGCAATAGTGAAACCCTTAAAAAAGAAACCTAATGTTGATTCAGCAGTACTCTCCAATCTTCGTCCTATCTCCCTGCTCCCCGCCTTAGGCAAAATCACAGAAAAGTTTGTCCATAAAGAACTATCTAACTTTTTTGAGACAACAAACATTCTGCATTCACAACAATCCGGCTTCCGCCCCAAACACTCCACTGAGTCTGCACTCTTGGAAATTACAGAAACTTTAAAAACTATAGCAGACAGAGGAAGGAAGGCGGTGTTGATCCTGCTCGACCTATCGGCCGCGTTTGACACCATATCGCACAGCATCCTTCTTTCTAGACTCAGTTCTAGCGGCATCTTAAATACCGCTCTAGAATGGATAAAAGCCTTCCTCGCTAATCGTAAGCAAGTCGTGTCGCTGGGAACTTTTCTTTCTCTCGAACGGACCATCACAGCGGGGGTGCCTCAAGGGTCCTCACTGAGCCCACTGCTGTTCAACGTTTACATGACCCCTCTTATCTCACTAATCTCATCATATGGGATCGAAGTCACCTCCTACGCAGACGATACCCAGATGATACTATCTCTCGATCGGAACTCTAAGGACCCAGAACGCAACTTTAAAAGATGTTTGACCGAAGTTCTTCAGTGGATGAAGGACAACCACCTTAGGTGCAACACTAGCAAGACCGAGATCCTACCGATAGGGAAAGAAGTCTCATTTGTACCAAGCGATTGGTGGCCAGAGGGAACTCCACTCCCGCCGGAGACTATGAAAGTGGCAAGAAACCTGGGAGTGCAGTTTGATTCCGCACTCACATTCCAACCACATGCAGTGAAGGTAGCAGGGACCTGTTTTAGTATTATAAGATCCCTGAGAAAATTCTTTGACTTAATCCCCCTTGCAGCAAGGAAATCAGTAGCAGTCGCGTTAATTCTCTCGCGTCTTGACTACTGCAACAGCCTCCTAGCAGGAGCCAGCAAAAAAACAGTAAAAAGACTCCAGGTGGTCCAACACGCAGCAGCACGGCTTGTCTTAAGACTTCCACGAAGGTCTTCTGCCTCTGCAGCTCTTAGAACCCTCCACTGGCTCCCACTACATAAGAGAATTCTGTTCAAAATTCTCCTAATCACTTTTAAGGCGTCACGCAAGACAGGACCAAAATACCTTTCATCTCGTTTCACTCCTTATACTACAAACAGAACTCTCAGGTCCTCATCAGCTAACCTGCTTTCACCTCCCAACTTCCGATGCAAAACCAAAGGAGGAAAAACTATAGCAGTGTTAGGCACCAGAGCTTGGAACCTACTACCTCTGCAATTGAGAATGCATAAAACTGAAACCCAGTATAGAAAAGCTCTAAAAACATGGATCTTCGGAGCAACAGACGAATTTTGCCTCTCTCTTATCTAAGACACTCAGAGTGCGATATCTCCTCTGTATCAGCGCCAGGATGCTCCTTTCGGAGTGACAGTTCGCGCTTTACAAATATCGATTTTCATTTCATTTCATTTCATTTCATTTCTCCCTCGTTGCGAAGCCTGTAAACCTGTCTCCCGATCAGGTTCGCCGGTAGCTTCGTCTCAGGAAGACCCCGTAAATATAGCAGGGTTATTTCCTGGTTTGTGAGAAGGAAGTGGGCGTGTCCAATCGCGTCTAGTGCGCGCGTGGTGACGTGTAGTGCCAATAGCGCGCGTGGTCACATGTGAGGTATATGTTGGCGGCCATCTTAAAAGGTCTTAAGAGATAGATGGTGCCATGCTCAAATCGTGAATATTGACTGTTAGAAGTTGGAAGTTCGAGCGTCAGTATTTTAATACGCTATTTAGTCTCTTTTAATCTCTTTGGTGGTAGCGGGTGCAGTCTATCCCCGTCCCAACTGTGTGTTTCCAATCGGCTGACCAAGGGGATCTCCCTTTATGAACGAGTATTGTCGTTTATTATGAAGTGATCGGTGGAATCTTCAAAGGGTCACCCTCATTAGTGATACTCTTCTTCCTTATAAACTAGCTATAAGAGGTGGAAGAGGCTGTGTGTTCCTAACATGGGTAACATTGTTGGGATAAATTTTAAACCCATGTCTATGTTGGTGTCTTCTTTCTTATAAACTAGTTATCAGAGGTGGAAGAGCCTGTGTGTTCCTAAAATGGGTAGTGGTGTTAGGATAAATTTTAAACCCATGTCTATGTTGGTGTCTGTCAGGGTACCGTTTTTGCTTCTTGGAATTCATGAGGTGTGTCACATCAGTTCTGTGTCACTAGCATACTGGTATCCCTGCGTGGAGCCTTCTCATCAAAGCGTCTAGACAGGTATGATATATTGTGAGTGTGTTGTTAGTGTCTACGTTGTGGGTCATTTAAGATACCAGTTCAACCCAGGGAATATCATCGTTAAGGCCAATCACACTGCTATGTAACCTAAAGACCCAGCGTTGTTCCTGTCTAAATAATGCGGATGTAGTCCAATTGGGGTTGGAGTCAATTTTGGTCCATTTCAAACTTTCTGGTGGGTGATTTTTCTCCAGAAAGTGATTCTGTAGTCTCGTTGTGTTTTTTTTGCATCGGATCGTACTCTTATGTTCCCCGATGCGGACCTTCACTGGTCTCATGGTCATTCCCACGTACTTCATTGCGCATGGGCATGTTAGCAAATAAAGGCAATTTCTTGTGTTACAGTTCGTGTGGCGTTTTTGCTGCCAGGGTCTAGTCATACCCAGATCTATCTCTTTGGATGGTGTTGTCTGAGGACAGGCAGTACAGGACCCACACGGGTAATGTCCTACCACTGGAGGTAAGGCCCAAAGAGTTGGTTGTGTCTGGATAGTCTTCTTGGGACGTGTGTGTACCAGAATATCTTTCAAATTCTGTGTACTTTTGAATGCAAATAGAGGTACTGGTCCTGGACTAAAACCTCCTGTCTCTAGTATCTGCCAATGTTTTTTCACAATCTTCTGAATTCTATTGGAATTTGGTGTGTATGTGGTCACACAAGTTAGGGTTTCTGTCTTGGTCTTTTCTCTAGTTTCAAGGAGGGCCTCCCTGTGGTTGTTTTTGGCTCTTTTATGGGCTTGTCTAATGATTCTCTTCGGGTATTGTCTGGCTGTCAAATTTTCAGATATTTTAGCCTGGGTCTCAAATTCATTGAGGGTGTTACAATTCCTCCGGAGACGTAGAAATTGGCCCACTGGGAGATTGTCTCTCAATGCCTTCGGACGATGACTATGATACATGAGGAGGCTATTTCTGTTGGTTGTTTTTTTGTAGTTGGTTGTCAGTAGGGTGCCATCCTGTAAAGAGATGAGAAGGTCCAAAAATGGGATGTTGTCGCGTGACATAGAACCTGTAAATTTCAAGAAAGGGTCCAGTGTGTTGATCCATCCAAAGAAATTCTGACATTCTTCCTCTGACCCCTTCCAAAAAACAATGACGTCATCGATATAGCGACGCCATTGTAGGACGTTGGTCTTATATGGATTAGTCGCTTTTAGAATGTATTCAGCCTCAAAATTGGCCATGTACAGGCACGCCAGACTCGGCGCAAAGGTGCTCCCCATGCTGGTGCCTTGTATTTGGTGGTACAGTTTCTTTTCAGAAGCAAAAACATTTTCTTTTAGAGCTATGGTAGCGCAGTCACAGATGAAAGTGATGGGAGTTTCATAAGGCCACGGGTCGAGATTCCGGAGGGCACTCTCCAGGACCCCAATGGTGGAGTCCTGGGGGATGTTCGTGTATAGTGCCTCCGCGTCCAGGGTGACCAGAAGATTGATGGATCCAGGTTCTTCAAAATTCTCAATGAGATTGAGAACCTCTGTGGTGTCTCTGAGATAAGTTGGGGTCTTGATGACCAGTGGGCAGAGGAAGAAATCACAAAATTTGCTGAGGGGTTCTAGTAGTGATTCTGTTCCGGACACAATTGGACGTCCAGGCGGTGGGTTCAGCCCCTTGTGAATTTTAGGAAGATTGTAGAAGTATGGAATGCGTGGATTGGTCAGAAAAGCTGCTTCGTCACGGGAGATCCAACCTTCCGTCTCCGCTTCAGTTACAAGGCTCTGAATCCTGGTGGACAACCGTTTGGTGGGATCTTCTTCAATCGGTTGGTAGTACCTAGTGTCCGATAATTGACGCAGGCATTCAGCATCGTAAGCCACCACGTCCTGGCTGACGATGGCGCCACCTTTGTCAGCAGGTTTCAAAATGATCGTAGGATCTTCTGTGATGATCTTTAGTAGTCCTCGCTCTTCTCTCGTTAGATTGTCAAATGAGTGATTCTTGGTGATATCTTTTACATCTTTCAGAATGGCTTGTTCAAACGTGAGTCCCTCGTGGGCGTCATCGCAGCAGTTGGTGTGAATTTTGAATACCTGTCACAGGGAGCTCTGGTTTATCTTGAAAAAATGCCTTAAGTCTCACCTTCCGGAAGAACTGATGTAGTTCCTGATGTAGTTTGAAGTCATCCTCCTTAGGTGTAGGGACGAAGCCCAGGCCCTTCTCCAAGAGCCTGTACTCGCCCTCTACTAAAGTTCTGGAAGATAGATTCACCACTAAGGTCTTGTTGTCTTGCTCCTCAGTACCATCTGTTCCTGGTCTTGCCAATGAACGTTCTTGGACCCTCCTCTTCTTTTGCCTCTTCCTTTGCCCCTCCCCCTGTTGTAAAAAGGGGGGTTCGGGAACTGTTGGTATTGGGGCATCTGGGGATGGTGTCCTGGTGGTCCATTCCACATTGGTTGAGGTCCCATCCATGGGCCTTGGTACATTTGTGGTTGGAACGGAAGAGATGGAAAAACTTGGAACAAGGGGGGTGGTTGATGTCTATATCCTCCCCTAGGTCTTTGTTGTCTATTTTCATAACTAGAGTCACTACTAGTTGAATCTGATCTTGCTGAATGGGTGCTGCTGCCTTCATCAGATGTGGTTTCGCTATGTTGAAAGACATAATCGTCCTTTGTATAAGGATAGATTTTCTCTTTATCAAAACGTTTAATATCCTTATGGAGTTGATTTATCTTCTGCTTCGTGAGATATTCTTTGTGATCGTTCATTTCTTCGTTGATTTCCGCCAGGCGTGATTTAAATGCAGAGATGGATATTCCTGTCTTTAGCCCATTCTCTGCTATGGTGATTTGGATGAGAAGCTCATCTGACAGGCGTTTGGCTGTGTTAATGATTAACACAAGCCAATCACGTGTGCACTTCCAGGAAATCTTGGACCACTCGCGGCGGAAGGTTAAATCTTCTAAGAATATTCTGGGAGCTAGTGTTACAAGGAGGCCATTCGAGGCAATATTGGCCCTGAGGTATTCTGTCATGACTGTCCCATGTAGAGCTGTCTTGATCTGAAGTTTCCTAAGTGTTTGTAAAGATTTCCAATCGTCATTCTTACTGCCAGTCGCTGTGCTACCGTCTCCTGATAGTAGAGAGGGGGCCCTTAGAATTTCTGCCACTGTCTCATCGTCAAAACTAAGACCTGGATTGTCCAAACTTTTTGATGCTTGTGTGCCTCTGTGGGGCCTACAATAGTTATGGTAGGTAGTGGCCTAAATGTACAAGAGAAAGTTGTAGTAAAAGAGGAAAATTAGAAAGTAATGTCCCACGGCTAGCCGCCGTTCTAAATATAAACACTATCCAAAGAGAGGGGGAGACTAGGAGCTATTATGAGGTAAAAGGTCCTGTACCAATGCTCCTAAGAAAGTCGTCATAAACATTAAGTGGTATCAGTTCCTAAGAAAGAAAGAAAAGAGCTCAACAACCCATTAAGGTTATGAGTGAATATATTGGTCTCCAGACAAAGGTTGAGTGTGCGTGAGGTGGAGGTAAGTCTCCTATCTATTCTTGTGCCCTCACACACCCTTGTGAGTGTAAAGCATCATCATCGGGCTGTGCTCCTCGTGGGGGTGGCGCTGCAGTCCCTCACGGGCCCCACAAGAGGGCTCTTTAGTGGAGATCTTTTTAGGAGGTACCGCACTTGTGCATGTGGGTGTGTGGGCTAAGTGAGTGGGTGAAAGTGAAAATAAAATTATCGTTACCCCGGCGAGTTTAATGAGTGGTCATCTAGGTAAAATAAAAAATTGTATGGGTTTGGAGACTCTCCTTAAACAAATAAAGGGAGGGACCAGTGTGTTCCCGCTGCTCTCAACCCATAAAAAAGTGTGTAACGTTTAAAAGTGAGTGGTGGTCGACATGTTTCGCGCAGCCAGTGGGTCCCTAATGGATCCCTGTGCGCTTCATCAGGACCGTGAATATGAAGTTGTAAACAGTGGGAATCAGGGAAAGGCACCCTATAATCCCACCATACCTATTATAAGGTCAGGGAAACGTCTCGCCGTGTGAGACACGTATTATTCGTGTTCGCAGTACCCAAACCTAGTGGAGACAAAAGAAGAGAACAAGAGAGAGGAGAAAGATATTTGTAACTGTTCTCAACGTCTTTTTTATTAAACAGCACAAACATTTTTAGGTCTCGCCTAGGCAGCGCGCATGCGCTGCTCTAAGAGATGACCTTTAGAAATCGGTCTGCTCCTTTGCACACTCGTGCTTGTGCTGGCATCCTCCTTGCGGGAGCGAGCAGCGGCGCGCGTCTAATTGAAACCATATGGCTCTCGCGCCGCTGCTGCTCGCTCCCGCAAGGCGGAGGCCAGCACAAGCACGAGTGCTTCAAACAGCTGCTGCTTGTTCTCGCGCAAGGCTGAAGTTAATTCAGGCTGCTGACTGGCACACGCGGGGAGCTGAGAAATACAACCAGGTTTCACAAGACAAGTCAGTACACAAGATTTCACGGAGCGCACACGCACCTGAACAAACTGGGCGTCTAGACAAAAGGAGCTTAAACCGACTGAACACCGGAGGCAAACTTGTTTCTTTTCTTTGTGAGCCACTCTCACTGCAGGCACGACGTGTTTTTTTTTAATTAAAGGAGCATTGGCTTTAATGTGCTTTAAATTTTATTGTATCTAATAATCGGCCTCTTTCTGCTCTCCCATGTGCCCCCTTCGAGATCCTCCTCTCCATCCGCATTCTGCCAATAGTCGTCCTCCACCACCACCACCATGTCCACCACCATGTCCACCACCACCACCACCATGTCCATCACGTCCACCACCACCACCACATCCACCACCTCCACCACCACCACCACGTCCACCACCACCACCACGTCCACCACATCTACCATGACCACGTCCACCACCACCACATCCACCACCACCACGTCCACCACCACGTCCACCACCACCACCACCACGTCCACCACCACGTCCACCACCACCACGTCCACCACCACGTCCACCACCACCACGTCCACCACCATGTCCACCACGTCCACCACCACCACGTCCACCACAACCACCGCCAACCCACTACCACGTCCACCACCACCACGTCCACCACCACCACGTCCACCACCACCACGTCCACCACCACCATATCCACCACGTCCACCACCATGTCCACCACCACCACGTCCACCACCACCACCACCACCATGGCCACCACCACGTCCACCACCACCACATCCACCACCACCATGTCCACCACCACCACCACCATGTCCACCACCACCACGTCCAACACCACCACCACCACGTCCACCACCACCATGTCCACCTCCACCACGTCCACCACCACCAAGTCCACAACCACCACCACCAACACGTCCACCACCACCACGTCCACCACCACCACGTCTACCACCACCACGTCCACCACCACGTCCACCACCACCACCACCACCACCACGTCCACCACAATCACCGCCAACACCACCACCACGTCCACCACCAGCACCACCATGTCCACCACGTCCACCACCACCACATCCACCACCACATCCACCATCACCACATCCACCAACACCACGTCCACTACCACCACGTCCACCACCACCACATCCACCACCACGTCCACCACCATGTCCACCACCATGTCCATCACGACCACGTCCACCACCACCATGTCCACCACCACCACGTCCACCACCACATCCACCACCATGTCCACCAACACCACTTCCACCACCACCACCACGTCCACCACCACCACCACGTCCACCACCACCACGTCCACCAGCACCACGTCCACCACCATGTCCACCACCACCATGTCCACCACCACCATGTCCACCACCACCATGTCCACCACCACCACGTCCACCACCACCACCATCACATCCACCACCATGTCCACCACCACCATGTCCACCACCACTATGTCCTCCACCACCACCATGTCCACCACATCCACCACCACCACCACGGCCACCACCACGTCCACCACCACCACATCCACCACCACGTCCACCACCACCACCACATCCACCACCACCACATCCACCACCACATCCACCACCACATCCACCACCACATCCACCAACACCACGTCCACCACCACCACGTCCACCACCACGTCCACCACCACCACCACATCCACCACCACAACCACGTCCACCACCACCACGTCCACCACCACCACATCCACCACCACCACGTCCACCACCACCACGTCCACCACCACCATGATGTCCACCACCACCACGTCCACCACCACCACCACCACGTCCACCACCACGTCCACCACCACATCCACCACCATGTCCACCACCACGTCCACCACGTCCACCACCACCATGTCCACCACCACCACCACATCCACCACCACCATGTCCTCCACCACCACCACGTCCACCACCACCACGCCCACCACATCCACCACCACCATGTCCACCACCACCACGTCCACCACCACCACATGCACCACCACGTCCACCACCACCATGTCCACCACCACGTCCACCACCACCACCACGTCCACCACCACATCCACCACCACCACGTCCACCACCATCATGTCCACCACCACCACATCCACCACCACCACCACGTCCACCACCGCGTCCACCACCACCGCGTCCACCACCACCACGTCCACCACCATGTCCACCACATCCACCACCACCACGTCCACCACAACCACCGCCAACCCACTACCACATCCACCACCACCACGTCCACCACCACCACCACGTCCACCACCACCACATCCACCACCACGTCCACCACCACCACGTCCACCACCATGTCCACCACCACCACGTCCACCACCATGGCCACCACCACATCCACCACCACCACCATGTCCACCACCACGTCCACCACCACCACCACCACGTCCACCACCACCACGTCCACCACCACCACGTCCACCTCCACCACGTCCACCACCACCAAGTCCACCACCACCACGTCCACCACCACCACCACGTCCACCACCACCACCATGTCCACCACCACCAACACGTCCACCACCACCACGTCTACCACCACCACGTCCACCACCACGTCCACCACCACCACCACGTCCACCACAATCACCGCCAACACCACCACCACGTCCACCACCAGCACCACCATGTCCACCACGTCCCCCACCACCACATCCACCACCACATCCACCAACACCACATCCACCAACACCACGTCCACCACCACCACGTCCACCACCATGTCCACCACCATGTCCATCACGACCACGTCCACCACCACCATGTCCACCACCACCACATCCACCACCATCACCACCACATCCACCACCATGTCCACCACCAACACGTCCACCACCACCACCACGTCCCCCAACACCACGTCCACCACCATGTCCACCACCACCATGTCCACCACCACCACGTCCACCAGCACCATGTCCACCACCACCATGTCCAACACCACCATGTCCACCACCACCATGTCCACCACCACCATGTCCACCACAACCATGTCCACCACCACCATGTCCACCACCACCACGTCCACCACCACCATCACATCCACCACCACATCCACCACCACGTCCACCACCATGTCCTCCACCACCACCATGTCCACCACATCCACCACCACGTCCACCACCACCACCACCACGTCCACCACCACCACATCCACCACCACGTCCACCACCACCACCACATCCACCACCACCACCACATCCACCACCACATCCACCACCACCACATCCACCACCACCACGTCCACCACCATGTCCACCACCACCACCACGTCCACCACCACAACTACGTCCACCACCACCACGTCCACCACCACCACCACGTCCACCACCACCACGTCCACCACCACCATGATGTCCACCACCACCACGTCCACCACCACCACCACCACGTCCACCACCACATCCACCACCACCACCATGTCCACCACAACGTCCACCACCACTACCACGTCCACCACCACCATGTCCACCACCACCACCACATCCACCACCACCATGTCCTCCACCACCACCACCACCACGCCCACCACATCCACCACCACGTCCACCACCACCACATGCACCACCACGTCCACCACCACCATGTCCACCACCATGTCCACCACCACCACGTCCACCAACACATCCACCACCACATCCACCACCACCACGTCCACCACCACCATGTCCACCACCACCACATCCACCACCACCACCACGTCCACCACCACGTCCACCACCACCACATCCACCACCACCACCACTACGTCCTCCACCACGTCCACCACCACCATGTCCACCACCACCATGTCCACCACATTCACCACCACCACCACGTCCACCACCATCACGTCCAACACCACCACCACCACATCCACCACCACCACGGCCACTACCACATCCACCACCACCATGTCCACCACCACGTCCACCACCACGTCCACCACCACCACATCCACCACCACCACGTCCACCAACACCACCACCACGTCCAACACCACCACGTCCACCACATCCACCACCACGTCCACGTCTACCACCACCACATCCACCACCACATCCACCACCACCATGTCCACCACCAACACGTCCACCACCACCACCACGTCCACCACCACCACGTCCACCACCACCACATCCACCACCACCACCACATCCACCACCACCACCACGTCCACCACCACCATGTCCACCACATCCACCACCACCACGTCCACCACCACCACCACGTCCACCACCACCTCCACCACCACGTCCACCACCACCACGTCCACCACCACCACCATGTCCACCACCACCACCACCACCACCACCACCACGTCCACCACCACCAGGTCCACCACCACCACCACATCCACCACCACCACCATGTCCACCACCACCACCACGTCCACCACCACGTCCAGCACCACCACCACCCGTGACAGGTAAAGTGTCACTGGAGGGCAGGGGTAATGTGAGTTTCAACCCTGGCTCTACATGGGACATTTAAGGATGCATTGGGTGCGAGAAGACGTGAATAGGGGCTAGAAGTATTACACCAGACCCAAGATACATTTTGAAGAGGCGCAATGTCACAGGGGCTCCTGTAAAAGCACTCGCAGCATCTCTACCTCACAGTGGCATACCTGCACGAGCCACTCACTCAAAACAAGCATTGGCATAGCCAATAGGTCTCGCCTTTGGGACCTTATAAGTGTTTAGCCATGCAACACTTGATGTTGTTGCACCAAGGTTACTGTGCTGGATAACTAAACACTTATAAGGTCCCAAAGGCGAGACCTATTGGCTATGCCAATGCTTGTTAATAGTGTGGAAAGGTGCCACTAGAATAATGCTCCGTAATTTTACGTGACATTTTACTTAAAACTGTAATGCAATCGCTATGCACTTCGCAGAGAACTGTGTGTACCTAGGCCAGTGTGAATTCTTGCCCCAACAGGCAGTGATGTCTCTGTAAGACTCTCAAACACGGGGTGGTACTTGGCATCATAAAAGTAGGGAATACAGAAAGGTCACCGTGGTGATTCGTCATATAATGACTACTGAAAAGTGCAGGTGTTATTATAAAAGGTAGTCTTGTATCAATCACATCCTCTTCTGATCACACAACGTGCATCCTACTCACTTTCAATATCAGGAACAGTGATAACTTGAAAGAGAGTGATTTGGTTAGTATCGGCTATCAGTGCCAAGAGCGTGTTCGTTGACTAGCTCGGGCCGTGTTCTTAGTTAAAAAGGAGATGGGAGTTGTGCAAACATATGCGAGCAAAGCTCTTTATGCTGGCAGATTATAATAAAGTACTCGAGTGCAGCTGCGACAAGCTGTGTTCGTGATGTAAATATGTGCCTACTCCGATGGTCTCAGTCGCCGCACTAATCACTACTACGAATGAAAATAGGAGAATAGTCATACCCTCCCCAGTATGAAGAAGGACCACGCCGGCGAGTGGTCAGGCTGCCAAGTGGAAAACTGTGTGTAAAAAATAATAGAGAAAAGATGAAAGTAACCGACATTTCAATTTTGCTCCACATTCGTGGCGCGGTAAAGTTACCTTCTATCTGATGTTGGCAGCAGTGGGAACTTACTGTCTCTCCCTCGTTGCGAAGCCTGTAAACCTGTCTCCCGATCAGGTTCGCCGGTAGCTTCGTCTCAGGAAGACCCCGTAAATATAGCAGGGTTATTTCCTGGTTTGTGAGAAGGAAGTGGGCGTGTCCAATCGTGTCTAGTGCGCGAGTGGTGACGTGTAGTGCCAAAAGCGCGCATGGTCACATGTGAGGTATATGTTGGCGGCCATCTTAAAAGGTCTTAAGAGATAGATGGTGCCATGCTCAAATCGTGAATATTGACTGTTAGAAGTTGGAAGTTCGAGCGTCAGTATTTTAATACGCTATTTAGTCTCTTTTAATATCTTTGGTGGTAGCGGGTGCAGTCTATCCCCGTCCAACTGTGTGTTTCCAATCGGCTGACCAAGGGGATCTCCCTTTATGAACGAGTATTGTCGTTTATTATGAAGTGATCAGTGGAATCTTCAGAGGGTCACCCTCATTAGTGATACTCTTCTTCCTTATAAACTAGCTATAAGAGGTGGAAGAGGCTGTGTGTTCCTAACATGGGTAACGTTGTTGGGATAAATTTTAAACCCATGTCTATGTTGGTGTCTTCTTTCTTATAAACTAGTTATCAGAGGTGGAAGAGGCTGTGTGTTCCTAAAATGGGTAGTGGTGTTAGGATAAATTTTAAACCCATGTCTATGTTGGTGTCTGTCAGGGTACCGTTTTTGCTTCTTGGAATTCATGAGGTGTGTCACATCAGTTCTGTGTCACTAGCATCTCACGAAGCAGAAGATAAATCAACTCCAAAAGGATATTAAACGTTTTGATAAAGAGAAAATCTATCCTTATACAAAGGACGATTATGTCTTTCAACATAGCGAAACCACATGTGATGAAGGCAGCAGCACCCATTCAGCAAGATCAGATTCAACTAGTAGTGACTCTAGTTATGAAAATAGACAACAAAGACCTAGGGGAGGATATAGACATCAACCACCCCCCTTGTTCCAAGGTTTTCCATCTCTTCCGTTCCAACCACAAATGTACCAAGGCCCATGGATGGGACCTCAACCAATGTGGAATGGACCACCAGGACACCATCCCCTGATGCCTCAATACCAACAGTTCCCGAACCCCCCTTTTTACAACAGAGGGAGGGGCAAAGGAAGAGGCAAAAGAAGAGGAGGGTCGAAGAACGTTCATTGGCAAGACCAGGAACAGATGGTACTGAGGAGCAAGACAACAAGACCTTAGTGGTGAATCTATCTTCCAGACCTTTAGTAGAGGGCGAGTACAGGCTCTTCGAGAAGGGCCTGGGCTTCGTCCCTACACCTAAGGAGGATGACTTCAAACTACATCAGGAACTACATCAGTTCTTCCGGAAGGTGAGACTTAAGGCATTTTTTCAAGATAAACCAGAGCTCCCTGTGACAGGTACAGGTCTCAAGAAAAAATTGAAATTCACACCAACCGCTGCGATGACGCCCAACGAGGTACTCACGTTTGAACAAGCCATTCTGAAAGATGTAAAAGATATCACCAAGAATCACTCATTTGACAATCTAACGAGAGAAGAGAGAGGACTACTAAAGATCATCACAGAAGATCCTACGATCATTTTGAAACCTGCTGACAAAGGTGGCGCCATCGTCATCCAGGACGTGGTGGCTTACGATGCTGAATGCCTGCGTCAATTATCGGACACTAGGTACTACCAACCGATTATAGAAGATCCCACCAAACGGTTGTCCACCAGGATTCAGAGCCTTGTAACTGAAGTGGAGACGGAAGGTTGGATCTCCCGTGACGAAGCAGCTTTTCTGACCAATGACGATCCACGCATTCCATACTTCTACAATCTTCCTAAAATTCACAAGGGGCTGAACCCACCGCCTGGACGTCCAATTGTGTCCGGAATAGAATCACTACTAGAACCCCTCAGCAAATTTTGTGATTTCTTCCTCTGCCCACTGGTCATCAAGACCCCAACTTATCTCAGAGACACCACAGAGGTTCTCAATCTCATTGAGAATTTTAAAGAACCTGGATACATCAATCTTCTGGTCACCCTGGATGTGGAGGCACTATACACGAACATCCCCCAGGACTCCACCATTGGGGTCCTGGAGAGTGCCCTCCGGAATCTCGACCCATGGCCTTATGAAACTCCCATCACTTTCATCTGTGACTGCGCTACCATAGCTCTAAAAGAATTTTTTTTTTGCTTATGAAAAGAAACTGAACCACCAAATACAAGGCACCAGCATGGGGAGCACCTTTGCGCCGAGTCTGACGTGCCGGTACATGGCCAATTGTGAGGCTGAATACATTCTAAAAGCGACTAATCCATATAAGACCAACGTCCTACTATGGCGTCGCTATATCGATGACGTCATTGTTTTTTGGACGGGGACAGAGGAAGAATGTCAGAATTTCTTTGGGTGGGTCAACACACTGGACCCTTTCTTGAAATTTACAGGTTCTATGTCACGTGACAACATCCCATTTTTTGACCTTCTCATCTCTTTACAGGATGGCACCCTACTGACAACCAACTACAAAAAACCAACCGACAGAAATAGCCTCCTCATGTATCATAGTCATCATTCGAAGGCATTGAGAGACAATCTCCCAGTGGGCTAATTTCTACGTCTCTGGAGAAATTGTAACACCCTCAATGAATTTGAGACCCAGGCTAAAATATTATCTGAAAATTTGACAGCCAGACAATACCCAAAGAGAATCATTAGACAAGCCCATAAAAGAGCCAAAAACAACCACAGGGAGGCCCTCCTTGAAACTAGAGAAAAGACCAAGACAGAAACCCTAACTTGTGTGACCACATACACACCAAATTCCAATAGAATTCAGAAGATTGTGAAAAAACATTGGAAGATACTAGAGACAGGAGGTTTTAGTCCAGGACCAGTACCTCTATTTGCATTCAAAAGTACACAGAATTTGAAAGATATTCTGGTACACACACGTCCCAAGAAGACTATCCAGACACAACCAACTCTTTGGGCCTTACCTCCAGTGGTAGGACATTACCCGTGTGGGTCCTGTACTGCCTGTCCTCAGACAACACCATCCAAATAGATAGATCTGGGTATGACTAGACCCTGGCAGCAAAAACGCCACACGAACTGTAACACAAGAAATTGCGTTTATTTGCTAACATGCCCATGCGCAATGAAGTACGTGGGAATGACCATGAGACCAGTGAAGGTCCGCATCGGGGAACATAAGAGTACGATCCGATGCAAAAAAAACACAACAAGACTACAGAATCACTTTCTGGAGAAAAATCACCCACCAGAAAGTTTGAAATGGACCATAATTGACTCCAACCCCAATTGCACTACATCCGCATTATTTAGACAGGAACAACGCTGGGTCTTTAGGTTACATAGCAATGTGATTGGCCTTAACGATGATATTCCCTGGGTTGAACTGGTATCTTAAACGACCCACAACGTAGACACTAACAATACACTCACAATATATCATACCTGTCTAGCCGCTTTGACGAGAAGACTCCACGCAGGGATACCAGTATGCTAGTGACACAGAACTGATGTGACACACCTTATGAATTCCAAAAAGCAAAAACGGTACCCTGACAGACACCAACATAGACATGGGTTTAAAATTTATCCTAACACCACTACCCATTTTAGGAACACACAGCCTCTTCCACCTCTGATAACTAGTTTATAAGAAAGAAGACACCAACATAGACATGGGTTTAAAATTTATCCCAACAACGTTACCCATGTTAGGAACACACAGCCTCTTCCACCTCTTATAGCTAGTTTATAAGGAAGAAGAGTATCACTAATGAGGGTGACCCTCTGAAGATTCCACCGATCACTTCATAATAAACGACAATACTCGTTCATAAAGGGAGATCCCCTTGGTCAGCCGATTGGAAACACACAGTTGGACGGGGATAGACTGCACCCGCTACCACCAAAGAGATTAAAAGAGACTAAATAGCGTATTAAAATACTGACGCTCGAACTTCCAACTTCTAACAGTCAATATTCACGATTTGAGCATGGCACCATCTATCTCTTAAGACCTTTTAAGATGGCCGCCAACATATACCACACATGTGACCACGCACACTATTGGCACTACACGTCACCACGCGTGCACTAGACGCGATTGGACACGCCCACTTCCTTCTCACAAACCAGGAAATAACCCTGCTATATTTACGGGTCTTCCTGAGACGAAGCTACCGGCGAACCTGATTGGGAGACAGGTTTACAGGCTTCACAACGAGGGAGAGACAGTAAGTTCCCACTGCTGCCAACATCAGATAGAAGGTAACTTTACTGCACCACGAATGTGGAGCAAAATTGAAATGTCGGTTACTTTCATCTTATCTCTATTATTTTTTACACACAGTTTTCCACTCGGCAGCCTGATCACTCGCCTGCGTGGTCCTTCTTCATACTGGGGAGGGTATGACTATTCTCCTATTTTCATTTGTAGTAGTGATTAGTGCGGCGACGGAGACCATCGGTGTAGGCACATATTTACATCACGCACACAGCTTGTCGCAGCTGTACTCGAGTACTTTATTATAATCTGCCAACATAAAGAGCTTTGCTCGCATATGTTTGCACAACTCCCATCTCCTTTTTAACTAAGAACACGGCCCGAGCTAGTCAACGAATACGCTCTTGGCACTGATAGCCGATACTAACCAAATCACTCTCTTTCAAGTTATCTCTGTTCCTGATATTGAAAGTGAGTAGGATGCACGTTGTATGATCAGAGGAGGATGTGATTGATACAAGACTACCTTTTGTAATAACACCTGCACTTTTCAGTAGTCATTATATGACGAATCACCAGGGTGACCTTTCTGTATTCCCTACTTTTATGATGCCAAGTACCACCCCGTGTTTGAGAGTCTTACAGAGACATCACTGCCTGTTGGGGCAAGAATTCACACTGGCCTAGGTACACACAGTTCTCTGCGAAGTGCATAGCGATTGCATTACAGTTTTAAGTAAAATGTCACGAAAAATTACGGAGCATTATTCTAGTGGCACCTTTCCACACTATTAAAAATGTTTGTGCTATTTGATAAAAAAGACGTTGAGAACAGTTACAAATATCTTTCTCCTCTCTCTTGTTCTCTTCTTTTGTCTCCACTAGGTTTGGGTACTGAGATCACGAATAATACGTGTCTCGCACGTTGAGACGTTTCCCGGACCTTATAATAGGTATGGTGGGATTATAGGGTGCCTTTCCCTGATTCCCACTGTTTACAACTTCATATTCATGGTCCTGATGAAGCGCACAGGGATCCATTAGGGACCCACTGGCTGCGTGAAACATGTCGACCACCACTCACATTTAAACGTTACACACTTTTTTATGGGTTGAGAGCAGCGGGAACACACTGGTCCCTCCCTTTATTTGTTTAAGGAGAGTCTCCAAACCCATACAATTTTTTATTTTACCTAGATGACCCCTCATTAAACTCGCCGGTGTACCGATAGGTAATTTTATCTTCACTTTCACCCACTCACTTGGCCCACACACCCACATGCACAAGTGCGGCAACTCCTAAAAAGATCTCCACTAAAGAGCCCTCTTGTGGGGCCCGTGAGGGACTGCAGCGCCACCCCCACGAGGAGCACAGCCCGATGATGATGCTTTACACTCACAAGGGTGTGTGAGGGCACAAGAATAGACAGGAGACTTACCTCCACCTCACACACACTCAACCTTTGTCTGGAGACCAATATATTCACTCATAACCTTAATGGGTTGTTGAGCTCTTTTCTTTCTTTCTTAGGAACTGATACCACTTAATGTTTATGACGACTTTCTTAGGAGCATTGGTACAGGACCTTTTACCTCATAATAGCTCCTAGTCCCCCCCTCTCTTTTGATAGTGTTTATATTCCTTGATTCCAACCAGACCCTCAGTACCTTTTGTTATTCCTACTTTCTAGTGAGGCCTCTCACTGAGATTTTAAATTTCGTGCAGATTGATTTCAATTGTGGCACAGTGTGGAGCTCCTCTCTATCCTTTTCAAAATCAATATCCACAGATGCCATTGATGCTGGTTTATTAAGAAATTGGAAGTTCACAAGTTGTAGAAAAATCCAAAAAGAAAAGTTCACCAAATAGTATGTAATTGCGTAATGGTCTCCACTTTACTAGTAGTGTACACCAATCACTGTATGATAGGCACACATGCAAGTCCTAATCCTCACCACTGACCACCAATGTCTCTAGTTGGCAATGGTTTGCACCTTTGTCCAAGTAGGGACTCTTACTTCTAGGCAGGGAAAGGGAGTTACGCCCTTCGACAACCCTGCTCACCCCCATGGTAGCTTGGCACGAGCAGGCAGCTTATCTCAGAGGCAGTGTGTAAAGCATTTGTGCACACATACAGTAACCCAGTGAAAACACTACAAATGGACACCACACCAGCTTAGAAAAATAGGAAATCTTTATCTAAACCAAACAAGACCAAAATGACAAAAATCCACCATACATATGTCAAGATATCATCAAAAATAAGTAATTCACAAAAATAAAGCTTGTAGCAGCAAATAGCTCCCCCTGGGGCTATTACGATGTCGTGACTGATAAAAATCCCAAAGTACGGCATCGACCACGTGGTGCGTGGAGTCGCACGGACCCCCAAGAACAGTACCTTGGCAAACGATGAAAACAAAGATGGTACATGGCGTTTAGGACGTGATGCGCCGTTGGTGCTGGGCGGCATCGGTTCATTACTACCACAGGTGAGGTGAGGCGTTGGTTGAATACTGCGAGGCGGGGGCGGTGAGGCGTCGGTTCCTTACTGTTGCCGGGGAGGTGATGTCGCGTTGGTTCCTTACGACGGTGCGGGGTCGATGGATTCAGGAGATCACCCATGTCAGGTATCGGCTCCGTGGTGCTGAGGCACCAGCATTGGTGAGGTCGGGGCGGTGCGTCGTGAGCGTTACGAGCGGTGCCCTGGGCTCCGGTGACAGTGTCGATACGGTGCAGTGGTGGCAGGCGTCAGGGCTGAGGCGCAAGTCGGGACGGTGCGTTGTGCACTTCACGAGCAGTGCCCACGGCTGTGTTACAGGTCACGGCGTCGCTCGCCGGTGTCAGTGTTGCTTTTTACCTCTGTGGCAACTGAAACAGCAGTTCCAGGTGCAGGGGGACAGAGGAAACAAAGGGGCAGATCTACAAGAAAGTGCCACAGCGCGGCACTGCAAGCCCTTTGGCTGCGCCACGCTGCAGCACTTTCAAAATACAGGAATGCGAAATATTTACAATAATATGTCGCATTCCTGTGCTCTCCCCTGCGCTGGCGCACAAACAGCTACCATGCCCGGCACCCTTGCACCATGGTGCAAGGATGCCTGCGTCATGGGGAGATTGTTTTTGTGAAGGAAGGGGCACCTTCCTGCACAAAAACAATCACTACAGGCGTTTTCCTCTTTCAATGCGTGCTGTAGAATGCAGCACGCATTGAAAGAGGAAAAAACTAGGAGAAATAAAAAAAATTCTCCTCGTTGCGCCTCGCTATGCCACCCTAGGGTGGTGTAGCATTCTAACGCATTTCCAAGTTTACGATTCCTCGTAAGTCTGGAAATGTGTCAGGTTCCATGGGTGTTGCGTGGGAACACCCACAGCAACACCCATGGAACGCCCCTTTCACGCAAAGTGTTGCGTGTAAAGGGGCCGTATTTACAAGGACAGGAAAAGTCACGCGGGGTGGCTTTTCCTGCCCTTGTAAATATGGGGCAGTGAAATGCGCTGCCGGTGCGTCACGAAAAGTGACGCAATGGTGGCGCATGGGGCTTTTAAATCTGCCCCAAAGTCTTTGTGTCCCTGAGACTTCAGAACAGGAGGCAAGCTCTACCCCAAGCCCTTGGAGATCTTCTTCAAGCAGGATACACGGCACAGTTCAATCTTTGTCCTCTCCTTGGCAGAAGCAGCCACTGCAGTCCAACCCAGCAAAGCATCCACACAGCAATGGGACAGTACTCCTCCTTACAGCTTCTCCAGCTCTTCTCCTTGGCAGAGGTTTCTCTTGAGTCCAGAAGTATTCTGAAATTCTGGGGTCTGTGCCCCAATATTTGGTTCACTGATAGAATATCGATGGTAAAAACATCAATGGTAAAAATATCGAGAAAAAAATATAGATAGTAAAAATATCGACTCCCTATACTTAAACAGGTAAGTACAAAAATATCAAATCAAAAATATCGAAATTAAAAATATAGATTTAAAAATATAAATAAAATAAAATAATATATATTAAAAATATAAAATATTAATATTATCTTTAACAAAATTAATTAAATTTAACATACATTTTAACAAAATATAAAAATTTAACTTAATTAAAAAAAATATAAACACACAAACATAATAATTTATACATATACATATATTTACTATAAAATAATGTATTAACTATTATCTTTATTTAATTTTTAAACTTTTAAATTATATAAAAATAAAATATATACATATATCAATAATTTAAAATTAAAAAAAACATTCTATAATTAATTAAAACATTAAACTATTAAAACAAAATTAAAAAGTACATTTCGCAACACAATAAAGGGAAAATGTTTGATAGGGAAACAATTAAATTTACTATTCCAACTGCAATAAGTGCAACAGTAGGGAAAGTGTTGGATAGCGGAGGGGTAAAAATTACTATTCCTACTCCAAAGAGTGCAACAGTAGGGAAAGTGTTGGATAGTAGAAGAATTAAATTTACTATTCCAACTCCAGTGATTGCAACAGTAGGGAAAGTATTGGATAGCGGAGGGGTAAAAATTACTATTCCCACTCCAGTTAGTGCAACAGTAGGGAAAGTACTGGATAGCGGAGGGGTAAAAATTACTTTTCCCACTCCACTTAGTGCAACAGTAGGGAAAGTACTGGCTAGAGGAGGGGTAAAAATTACTATTCCCACTCCAGTGAGTGCAATAGTAGGGAAAGTATTGGATAGCGAAGGGGTAAAAATTACTATTCCCACTCCAGTTGGTGCAACAGTAGGGAAAGTGCTGGATAGCGGAGGGGTAAAAATTACTATTCCCACTCCAGTGAGTGCAATAGTAGGGAAAGAATTGGATAGCGGAGGGTAAAAATTACTATTCCCACTCCACAAAATTCAATAAAAAAAATGTAATTACTGTAAATAATCAATAAAATTTATATACTTAAATTACTTCCCACACTATTCCCCTATAAACCCACAACCCGCTACGGAACTAAAAACGCAAAATTCAATTAAAAAAAATTATTAACTACTAAAATTTTAACACATATGATAAAAATACAAACAATTCTTATACAAAAAAACAAACATCACACACATATAAAATATATACTAAAATACATAACATTAATAAAAAAATCGATATTTTTAACAACTATATTTTTAAAAACGATATTAAACACTTCGATATTTTTTAAATCGATATTACTTACCTAAAATCGATATTCTTAACCACGAGGATTTTACTGTCGATATTCCTGACCCGCGATATTTTTACCTCAATATTTGTGCAATTCGATATTTTTACCTCGATATTCTTTCTCTGCACCCCAATATTTATACCACATTTCCCTTTGTTCTCTGGTGGCAAAAAGTCTCTCAGCTCAGTCCAAACCAGTTCTGTTCTCTCTGGTCCAGCTTATTGGCAGGAGGTGGGGGGGGGGCTGATTCTTCGAGTAATATGCAGAGTGGAGATGCAGGGGCTCTAAGAAGGGGTGAAAACACAACAAAGCCTCGTTAGCAAGTAAATGGTGTTTTAAGGACCTGTGAAGTACTGGGGTGCGGCTGTGTGTGTGCCCGGGAAGCTGTCGCAGCCCCAGCTGACACACACGACGGGGGGGGGGGGGGGTGCTGAAGCCCTTTGAGCCCAATGGTCTCACCTTTCTGTGCCGTAACCTGGCCTTTTTCATTTGCCGATTCCGCAGGGGAAAAAAACATGCCGGTTTGCGTATGTGAAATGGCAATTTACTCCGGGGACCCATCATCTGGGAATGTCAAGGTGTGGCAGAGAAAAGGGGGATGTGGAGTCACGAGGGGCTGAGCTTGAAAAGCAGAGTCAACAGTTAACGTACACATTTATTTACTGCAAAGAAATTGGCGAAGAGGGCACATGCATGGGCGTAGGAAGTGTGGGGGACGAGGGGGATATATCCCCCCCAGAGTTTGGAGTGCGGGGGACATGGGGGACAAGAGTGGGGGGGATGAGGGGACAAAGGAAATTCCCCTCTCCCTTCTGTGATTAACAAGGCCATTAGCGCGCGAAAGCGCTAAGCATAATGACCCTGCACTTGCCCTGTGACTTGCCTCCAGATACCTGTGATCAGGCTGCACGCTTGACGGGGCTAAAAGGAATTTAACACCCCTGCCCCTCCGATCCCTCCTCCCTTCTGTGTCTGAGCCCGGGCTGCTGCTGCAGCTTGAGCTGCTGTTTCTGGCGTCTTATCTCCGACACACACACGTTTTTCACAGGTCTTCAAAAGAGCATTTACATTCCTTTGGAACTGGTTAAGGAGGTTTTGTTGTTTTGTTGACTGATTCCAGTATCCCATGTGTCCCCACTCTGCCTATTAGCTATTTCTTACTTTTTATTTTATTTTTACTGCCCCAGTGGGGGAA
Organism: Calotriton arnoldi; assembly: GCA_963921515.1. NCBI lineage: Eukaryota > Metazoa > Chordata > Amphibia > Caudata > Salamandridae > Calotriton > Calotriton arnoldi. Next base: position 2,575,157 of record CAWUFW010000130.1, read on the forward strand.
TGCATGTAGTGAAAAGGCATCTCACAAGTGGGGACTACACATTTCCCCATTTGTTTATGTTTACAGAATCTGCAAGAGAACATTTTGTTACGAATATATATTGTTACTTAATTTTCATTTTTGTTGTAATTTAGTCGTTAATGTTGGTTTCCCAGAGCTATGACATACTGCTTTGTTGGAATCTTTTAAACCTGAACAACTATTTTCCTTTGGGAGCATTAACTTTTAAGCGTTGAATGCAATTTTAACTGTTTTACAGATGTACAAGCTTTTGTTGCACTTGCATACTGTGAACATTATTGCGTAGCCTCAAAATCAGTGCTCAGCTGTTAAAGCACCTGTTCTTCCACATGCAAACTGCTGACACATTTTATGCTGGTGTTCAGTGCCTTATAGACAATCCAGTTTAAGGATGGTGGGGCATTCTCTGTGGGATTTACAGCTTGGAGTTCATACCCTGGCCAATGAACCTCTGGCAATACCCCAATAATTTGAAATTCTGTAGGATAACTCATCGGTCTCAAAGTTTGAAATCTAGGGGTGAGAAACTGGACAGATTCAGCAATTATATGAGCTAAAATCTGAATAAATTCTCACATTGTTGAACTCTGTTAAGATTAGTTATTTTTTAACTTCAGTCACACTTTGTTGTTGGCAATTGCTCAGAAGTGAGCACAAGCATGTGTGAGCAGTGTTAAAAAATTCTACAAAACCAGAAAATATTTTGTTCAGCAGGTATAGACATGTGGTACATTCTTCTTTGAAACAGAGTTTGATTACTTTGTTATGTGCAGCACGTTTTATGTGGCTGATATCTGTTTCCAGCAAGGCTTGCATTTTGTAAATTCAAAGTGGAAAACTTTATAGACCAAAGATTTTCCTAGGCTGCAGATGGGCAGTTGTGAACCTGAATCCATGTTTTTGTAGTTTACCACAGTGGTGACCATCTTGCAATTGATGCTTGAACTCCTCTTCAGCTTTGCAGTTGTCTAGTGCAGGGGCTACAGCGTCTGGAGCTGGCACACTCACACCATTCTTCCTCCTCTTACCCTGCACTCACACGAGCACACCGCTCACCTTGAACTCACAGCAACCACAATGCACTCGTCCCTCGCCATGAACTCACGCCGTTCTCCCTCTACTTACCCTTTAGTCACATCAGCACACTGCTCACCCTGCACTCACAGTGATCACACCGCACTCACACCACTCACCATGCACTCACGCTTTTCACCCTGCACTTACACAAGCTCACCCCTCACCCTGCACTCATGTGCCACTTTACTCACCCGTCACTCTCACTGCTCACTTTGCAGTCTCACTCAAGCAAGCACATTTCTCACCATGCATTAATTTCTCTCATTCTGCACTTTCACCTGCACCCAAACTCATAAGTCACATCACTCACCCTACAGTCACTCCTCTCACCCTACTCTCCCACTGTCACATTGCTCACTGTGCATTCACATTGGCACTCCTGTCACTCACACAGCTCACACTTGACTCACATCTTCACACACATCTTCACTCACATGGGCACAACACTCACCCTGCACTCATATCACACAAACAAGCACAGCACTCACCCTGGAGTCACACCATTTACTCTTCACTTCCTCCTTTCACCTTGCACTCACATGGACAAACTCCTCAGCCTGCATTCATACAGACACCCTGTTCATCCTGCCTGCACACAGGGACAACAGTCTGTCGGAACTCATAGGAACACGCCACTAACTCCTCTCACCAGTCACTCTCACAGATCACCCTTCATTCTTGCCATTCACCCTGCACCACACACAGGCACACCACTCATCCTGCATTTACACAGCTCACACCACATTGCACTTGCTCCTCTCACTCTGCATGCACTCCTCTCACTTGGCACTCACATGGGCCCTCCTCTCACGTTGCATTCATGCAGCTCACCCGACACTCACATTAGCACATTTTACACCCTACACTCGCATCACTAATGCTGCATTACCTCACACTATTCACCATCATCCAGCACTTACATGAGCACACCTCTTACTGTGCACATATAAAAATTGCTCAACTCTCATGAATCTACACATTTCTACAAAGACACCCATAAAAATACCTGTTCATTCAGTGGTAATAGAATCATACTTAATTCCATCTGCAACAACGGGGCTGGTGCAAGAAGGGAAAGTGGACTGAGAATGTGGGATGGCGCGAGGAGGGAGACTAGGGCGGAGGCTTTGGGGTATGTTGGTGGATTGAAGAACGTGTGTCAGATTCAGCCATTCCTGGCTTTCCATTCACCACAATGCTTCATCGCGAGACATGTAGTTTTCTTTTACATTGAAATCCATGGTTGCCGAAGAAGTCAAGCATTTCATCGGGTCAGTTGGATGCTGTGATGCTACATGTTAGAATGTGTATTAGTTCATTTCCAATACTGTAATTGCTTGATCCACACATGAACCCAAATATAAGCCCCACACAGCTATTTTAAGGAAGTGCATTTTTCATTCACATCATACTTGTAACAAACATTGACAAGGAAATATATTATTATTTTGAAAAACATATAGAGAATCTGTTTTTATTAAGTTTCACTAAAAGGCAAGGCAGGTAAAGCAGCAGGGCAAGCTTTTCTGACACAATAATAGCAAATTTCCTAATGGAAGTGTGAGTGTCAGTGTGTGTGCGTGTGTGTGTGACAGAGTACAAAGGTACGAATGAGTGCAAGAGATATAGTGAAAATGCGTGTGTATGCTTGTTATGAGTGCAAGTGTGGTGCTGGTCTGGCATACTGGAGGTTAGTCTTGCCTTATGGACAAGGGCACTAACAGCTTATGGATGGGGGTGTTACCTATGGCAATCTGCAGGCCCTGATATGCTTCTGTGAAGACACCATCATTGGCTGTGGGGTCTCGAACAGTCTAACTGAGAAAGCCGCCAACCCAGTCATATCCAGCGGCAGGGACACAGAACGCGCGTCACCACGCCTGGCCGTAGGCCCTGACATGATGCACGTAATTCTTAGCATATGGGGTGGATCCATAGCAAAATGTTGGAACTGATATTTGAGGTCACTTTTGTCATAAGATTTCCTGTAATCATTTCATCGGGGATGTCAATGGCAAAATTCTAACCCGTGTATATCGGGGGGAATTATTAGAGTTACCCATGACTGTGGCTGCGGTATCCATGGTACATTTCTGCCACTGTCATATTGAATGTACTCACCCATGAAAAATGAGGACCTTAGCATAGTGGAAGCTATTTCTGACGTAAGACATTTAAAAAAAAATCTGATTTAATCCTAGGAAAAGCCAGGCTTCCCTGGTGCACCATGAAAGTACTGGAATATTTCATGAATGACCCATAAGGTCTACTGCGTTTTAGAAATTTGATCTAAAAATGTTTTTAAAATTCTCATGGGAGAAGTCTACTCTCCCTTAAATCATCTGCAAGAAATCTGTTAACTTGTTTTGCGTGCTGGAGTTTGGGGTAAGTATCACACCCCACCAATTACATAGATCTTTTTCCTCATATAATGGCTATGATGTTAGCTCTGACCCCATTTTTGGAAATGCTTGTCCTGCCCCATTGCTGGGAGCAGGACTGGCTTTAGGGCGGTGCAACCGGTGCAGCCGCACCTGGCATTGACTTTGGAAGGGGGCACTGTGTTTAAAAATAATTTTTGGTTTAAAAGCGCATGAACTTCCTTGTGAATCAGACAGATTACAGGCAACCATAAAAATGTCAAGATAACTCTGGTGATTAATGTTCCTACTAGTGAGAGTTCGAAATTTTGTCTAGTGGAAGTTTTGGCTCATCATAAAGTAGCCCGGAGGGTTGATGTGCCTGCTGCAAAGAACGTGTACCATGCAGATCACAGAACTGAGTCAACTGAGTAGCACTATAAAAAAGTATACATGATTTTTCCACATTTGGTCTAATTACTTTGTGAATGCAATTAACAATAATGCATACTTGCAAACTGTGACTACATGCCTGCCTTTCTCAATATTTCACTTCAAAACTATCCGATTGCATCCGTTTAACGGGCGTACGGTCTCATGTAATGGGCGATTTCTATAGGGTCACTGGAAAGTCCACAAGGATGTCCCTGTCCCCCCCAGAAATTTTGTGTCTCCTACGCCCCTGGGCACATGCCAGTATATCGTATCTGTTCCAGATCACTAAATGGCGACTAGAGTACTATCTACTGCTCTCTCACCTGTGACCTGCAGCTGATGGTGCCAGTACAATGGGTGGGTGCTGGCAGTATTTATTCAGTGCTGTGCACACCATGTCTGCACTGTGTCTTGCCCCCCTCCCCCCCCACCCCGGCTAAAGCCACGAGTATCAGCATGTAAAAGACAAGTCAAGATGAATCATTTATGGCCTGCTTCTGCTTCAGCTGGATTTTCAGTTCGGTGCGTGTGAGGCTGTGAGCTCTTAACAGTAAGAAGCTATGCACTTTTTAATTACTCTGACGACGTCGCATTGTTTGTTGTTGAGACCTGAAATTTTCAGAACCCAGCCTGCTGTTCCCCCAGCTCATCCATCAGCCCACCCTCAACCGTATTAACCAATGCAAATGACATGCTCCTTGAAAGGCAGGCGTGCACTACTGACCTCACTAACCTGATGCAGTCATCATGCCTGGACCTGGGTGGGCCATCCTCTGAAGACATACCAGGCAGACATGCATCTGAGGAGGAGGACACAGGACAGGTAGGTACATTTATTTGTATTAATGACTAGCCCCATCACACAGGGGAGAAAAATTAAATAGCCATGGCCCTATTAAATAAGTGCCGGTGCTAAACACCCGAAACCGCCGGCACAAATTAAAGCACTGCCTGCAGCCAATAATGACGCTGCTCTCTGGCATGATGCTGGCAGCGCGAAAGCAGCGTTAGGATTGGCTTGAGTGCTGATGATTTGTGCTCCCAGTGAGACTGGGAGCCTGTGCTTGCTGTCACCAACCCGGCAACACAGCTCGGGTTGGAGACAGCTTCAGTGTGCATGTCGGTTTGTCCATCCTGAGACAGCCGGCCAAACCCACATGTGCACTAACAACAGTGCCCTGCTCACCACTACCCCTCCATGATGGCCCCCAATTAGGCGACGCCCCCAAAACTTAGCTATTGAAAGAAAAATAAAACGATAATAAACACGTATATTTTCGTTTTATTTTTAAAGTTTTGAGGCTGGTTTGGGGGCGACGCTCCTCCGCCAAAGCGGAGGAGCTGCCGCTGTTATTGAATGGTTGCAAGTAGTTTCAAAGCTTGTATATCACAATAAAGAGTTCTACCTGTGAATTATTTACACAGCATATCGTCCTACTTTCAGTGCTGGTAAAAAAATGCTTCATAATGACATTGCTGCTCTTAGACCATTAATCATCATACCAGAAAAGCTCACCCTTGCAGGCCTATCCCCTATGCAAGCATCTACCAAGAGATCCTCCTGCAGAACCCTATAATGTAACATTTTAAACTAAAAAAAACACTGCAAATCACCAGTTATAGTTTACAGAACAAACTAGAACAAATGTCCCCACCATGCCCAGTGTTGTCATCATTGATGTCATTTGAGATGTTAGCAGTGCTGTCATCAATGATGTCATTGAACATGTCATGAGTGGTGCAGTCTGTAAAGCAGAGCATGGTAGGGGCACAAGTTCTAGTTAGCTCAGTAAAGTATAATTGGTTCATTTCAGTGGTCTTCTATAGTGTAAAATATCACGTATTAACTGACATTTGAACCTAACTTTAACCGTTGGTTTTTTCAGTCAATTTCTGAAGTTTTTTAAAATTGAAAGTAAGATATTATTACCATACCTAACTATAACATCACTTTAACCTTTGTTTTTTTCAGTCAATTTCTAGGGAAGGTCTTATTACTGTACACAATCCCCTGCTGGCGTAGACAATCCCCAGGTACGCATGGCTTTCGGTCATGCGTGGCCTGGGGGCAGGGCTTGGCCTGTGGCCAGGCCCTGCGTCCAAACTCCTGCGGGCAGCCAATGGACCCCCACACCACGTTTTTCCTGGTCCCTCTGGACTCTAAGGGAGTCCCACAGGATTGCTGTGACCCCCAAATAATCTTTTTTTTAAAGTTTGGTCCAGAGGGTGAAGGGGTGTCCCTCTGGGTCCTCCCCACAAGGCCCAGGATGTCAGGGTATACCTACTCTGATCCTTCATGTCCTATTTAAAAAACATTTTTAGGACACAGGGACCAAGTTCTCGTGGCCTGTAATGGGGGCTATAATATTTCTGTTCATATTGCAGCCAGCTAATCACAACGCTCATTCCCCCAAAAATCTTCAGCCAATCAGACGCTTTAATTTTTTGATTCAAGCCCAACTGTCAATATATTTATACATTTTGAACCTTAATTCCTCAAAAACTACTGCACAGATTTACACTAAGATGCAGCTTTCTGCCAAATTTGGTGTAATTTTGTTGTCTAAAATTATCTGTGGATATTGCACGGTGCAATTGAATTTTGGGACCCCCCCTGTTACTTGCCCAGCTTGAAAGCTCACCCCAAATCTTTACATGAAGTGGCTTAGGTGGATGAACTTCTTTTTTGCAAAGTTTTGTGAAGATTTATAAAACAGTGACAATGTTATTAGCAAAACAAAAAACGATCTTCTGATGGAAAGTCTGACCTAACTATACCTACATAGCAGCGACCGCCACTGTGTAATATAAATATATTCTCTGGAAAAAAAGGCTGAAGTGAAGTTAAGGTTAGCTTTGGTCATAACACTTCAAAGTATGCTTATGAATTAAAACTGAAAAACTCCTGAACTTCGCAAGTTATGATTATGAGCACATTCTATGGTTCGCTCAACAGCTGGTTTGCAGTAAAACATATTGTGTGAAAAAATAAGACAGCAAAAATGTTGCAAAAATGTTGTCTACTGAACAAATTTAATAAATAAAGTTGTGGCTTTAGAAAAAGTAAAACATATTGTACATTATAAGTAGGGCTCCCGGTTTTATGGTATTTATTTACTGGACATGTCCGTCTGTATTTATCCACATTTATAAGATAAATCAATGTCCTTGTATGAAAATATGCACATTTCATTATCTGCCTTGTGGATATCTACTGCTGTTTAAGCCTCTTTACTAAAATTCCTTTTTTGAACCCTCTTACCTATCAATCCACACAGTTATTGGCCTGGCACTCATGGCAAAGTGTATTTAGAGTCACTCAAAAAGCACCCAATTTCCTTTTTTATCCACATTTAAAAATAAATACAGACAAGAAAATCGATGGTTTTCTATCTGTATTTATCTGTAAAAATCAGTAAAAACGGAAGACAGGGAGCCTTAATTATAAGGCAAAGGTAAGTGTACTGGGGGCAGGTGCAAGGAGGCATTCTCCTGTTAAAGTATAGATGAGCATTTACAATGAGTGGGGCGGGGAGCAGTCGATTACCAAGGGGTTTTTAGGATTCATGGAAGGGTAGTTTTAAGGGGTAATAAAGAGCTGTAGGGTTCAGAGATTGGTAGTGTTAAGGGGTAGAAAGGGTTTTTTAGCATTCAGGGAAGGGTAGCAATGGAGAGCAAGAGGTTTTTAACACCAGGGAAGGGTAGTGTTAAACGATAGAAAGGGGTTTCTAGGAGTCAGGAAATGGGAACATTAAGGGGTAATTTAAGGTTTTTAGGGTTTAGGGATGGGTGGTGTAATGGGAGTGTTTTTTAGGATTCAGAGAAGGGTAGCGTTAAGGGTAGGTAAGGGTTTTTAAGATACCAGGAAGGATAGCATTAAAGGGTAGCTAGCAGTTTTAGGGTTCAGGTAAGGGAAGTGTTACGGGGTACTAATGGGTTATTTCTAATGGGTTATTTCAGTACACTTGGATAAATTAAAGGATGCATGTGATAAAAACAACTTTAAAAATTAAACATTTTTGAAATTCTTATAGGTAATAATGAAGGACACAACATTAATACTGCGACAATTTAAACTCGACTTTAATGCAGTCAACATTTTAAAAGTCGAGTTTATTGCATGCAACCCGACAGCCATGCAATCCAAATGTTCAGCCAGTTCAGACAGTGATCAATAAACAGGCCCTCGTGATATGCATTATTGATCCAAATTGAATCAGAAGACAGGACGGTGGAGAGTAAGAACAGCCCCAATCTACTTTATGTCCCCCAGGACAGATTGGGCCAGTTTGTGTGGTCCAGGAAGGCAATGACCTGATTTGCTGGAAATCTCTTGAGGGTTGGGTTTGTATGGGTTGCCTTTGACAGCTGTGCACAACAAACCTCTTAACCCTCCAAAGTCATTTTAAGGCATGAGCAAAGTGGGCAACTGCCCAGGACACCCACCTTCCAAGGGGCCCCTGTTAATGTGATCAGAAAAGTCAGAAGACACACTCTCTCTTTTTTTCTCTCTCTTTCACTGTTAACCTCTGCTTGTCTCTACTTCTAATTCTTTCCCTACCTACTCCACTCTCTATCTCTTTATATACCTCTCTTGCTCTCTTAGCTCACTTACATCTTGCTCTTTCATCTCTTTCCCTGCTGTGTTCATCCCTCTTTACCTTTCCACATCTGTCTGCCCCATTTTAGTATACTCTTACCATCCTGTTTTACCTCTCAAACTCTCCCCTCTCTTTCTACCCCACCTTTCTGTAGTTCAGCACCCTATCTAGTTGTATCTCATATCTCTCTACTTCACCAATCACTAAATTCACACCCGTCTTTACCTCACTTCTCTAGATATCGCTGTCTGCTACTAACAATATGTTACCTCTCTAGTCCACCCTCTCCCTCTTTTCTCGCTGTTCCTCTGCCTCACCACTTTCTTCTGACATCTCTTTCTACATCACTATGGACCTACCAACCTATCTATAATTTGTGTTTCTATCTCACAATCTGTCTACCTCTCTACCCTACATCACTCTACTCTTTCTCATAACATTACCTCCACCCACTCTATGCCTAACGATTTGTCCTCTCACTTTCGCTCAACCCTCCTACTGCATCCCTCTCTCTGTGCCTAGCTGTTTCATCTCCTTGTATTTCTCTTCCATCTATTTTGCCTCTATCTTTATTTCCTCTTGCTTTACCTTAACTCTATATATCTCTCCATTGATACCACTTCTCTCTTTACCTCTGTCACCCTTCTCGCCACCTCACCATTCTGTTGCCTTTCTTTGCCTCATAAGCAAAAAGAACAGATGATGGACGGAATGCTGAACAAATCAAACATTCACCCCCCAGTTACAGATCTAGGTTTGATCCATTATTTTTTTGCTCATCACGTCACCCCAGTATGGATCCGGTTATATGCAAATCAGTCTTGACCCTGCTCCCCATGGGAACAGTCCGGCCCAAACTGCCAGGCAGGTCCTCCCTGGACTGGAAACAAGCATCCTAGGACCGGTTTAGGGGTATCACCCCCTCATCAGCCAAGCTAACCTAAATCCAGTGGCACAGTGAGCACGGGACCCACGATGGATTTAGGCCCAGATCTCTGTACTGGGGTGAATGTTTGACATTGTTCAGCATTCCGTCGATCAGTTGTTCTTTTTGCAATTGTCACCCCGAGTGGGACGGGTATGCCCAGACGTTGGTTCTGTGTTCACCATGCCACTGGAGCCTCACATCTGCCTACCTCCTCACGTAAGCCCACCTCTCTCACAACCTAAACTCTATATTTACCACGCCATTCCTTGCTACCTCACTTCTGCATCGCCTCCCATCCTCTTTCTACCTATGTTCTATTTACCTTACCTCTCTCATTACTTAACTCCTTTGTCTCTACCCTACATCATTTTCTTCGCCTTTCATTATCTTCCCTCTCTCATCTCTCTCTCTATCTCCTTCACTAATTCAACTCGCCCTTCCTACCTCATCTCTATCTCTTAATACATCTTTACCTCACCTATCTCAAACCTCTCGCCTTACTTTGCCAAGCTCTACCTTAGCTTCGTCTCTGTACTTTATCTTTTCTCTCAACTCTATTTTCATCCATTCCTCTCTATCTTCCTTGCAGCCTCACTATTCTCTTTTTACCTTATCTGTCATTGTGTGCTTTATTTGTCTGTCTACCTCCACTCATCTAACTCACCTTTTTCTACCTTACCTCTCTTTATAACTAAACCCTCACTGTAACCCACTCAACCCCTTCTCTATATTTCCATTTCACTATGTCTAGCACTCTCTACCTCTCCGTCTCACTCTAAAACCTTACCTAGCTCTCTAACTCTCTTTTATCTACCACTTTCGCTTTCTTTCTCTCTGTATCTCTTTCTGGCTACCTTACTGTCCTTTTTTGACCTTACATCTCTCCTTACTTCACCTATCTCTCTTCTCCCTCAATTTTACCGTTCTGGCTATACACTTTGTTCTCCTGCTTCCTGTCTCCTCCCATTTCTATTACTCAGCAGAGCGGGAGGTCATTGTCCTGCCACAGACGTATAAACATAGAATTATGAGTGGAAGGATAAGGCAGGGAAAGAGAGCAGAAGAGATAAGTATCAGGTTTCATGTAATGGAATGGTAAAAATCCTCAAAGCAGTGCTTGATTTGGCCAGCTGCAGCAATAATGCCATTGGAGAAAGGGAGTTTATTTGCGATCACAAATGTCTGGCAATTAAGGCTACAATTTTAAACACTCACTAAATGCATATGCCTTACTTTATTATTATGCACGAGTCCTCTAAACGCTTATTAAGTCACCCTTAACATGTATTTCCTACAATGGGGTTAACGGTTTGCTTTGACACTGAGGGCCAGATGTATCAAGCTAAGGGCCAGATGTATCAAGCTAAATTGCGTTCGCAAACGCTGAATTTCAGCGATTGCGATCGCAATTTAGCTGTGTGCTATGTAGGTAGGCAAATACCTACTCGCAAAATAAGGAATCGCAAAATTGCGGTTCCTTAATTTGCGCAAGCATTTAGAGAATCGCAATTTGCGATTCCCTAAATGCTATGCTAGTAGGCATCGCAAATTGCGATATTGCCTTAAGGAATCGCAAATTACCACCAACTTCAAGTTGGTGGTAATTTGCGATTTCCTTTAAAAAAGCACTTTTTTGCTTTTTTCAAAGTGCCATGTGGCACATAGGGCATGTATGTGCGCCACATGTGCACACATGCACATTTCAGGGGTGCAACAGGGTGTCCTTTTGGAACCCTTGCACCCTTGAAATTGCGTGCGCAATTTGCGAGGACCTATTGGGTACTCGCAAATTGCTGTGCATAATACCCATTCATTCCTATGGGCCTCTTGGCCCATAGGAATGAATGGGAAGCCATTCCTTAATTGCGACTAGCAATTTGCAAGTCGCAATTAAGGAATGCGAGGGAATCGCAAAAAATGTGCTATTTTCTAATTACATCTCGTTTTGCGATTCTCAAATAGCGATTCTCTAAAAATCGCTATTTGAGAATCGCAAATACATTCCTTGATACATATGCCCCTTTATTTGATATAAAATATTGTTGTTGGAAGATAAATAAAGTTTTTAGATTCAAATCCCAAAAGAAATGGCTTTATCAAAGCTTGTTTAATCTTACCGTGTCTTGCTGGTGGATGATGGTCAGCTTGTGTGTTTTGCTTTTTAGCAAGCATTACGTCAAAAAAAGTTTAAAATTAGCCAGAAATATCCAATAAATGTAAAGGTTTTCCGAAAATAGTACCCCAAAAATCATTACGATGGACCTGGTTCCTTCTCTCTACACTTGTTATCGATGTGTGTGTGGCGGAAGTTTGGATAAGAATGCAAGAAGTAGTGGTGGCTTTAGTTTTAGGCTGTTTACACACGAAAAACAAAGGCAGCATGAACACCTCTGTAGTTACAGACCATACACTCCATAAGGAAATCCATGTTTTTATTGTTAATAACGCACCCTGCCCAATTTGTACCAAACTTTGTAAAAACGTTGCCCAATGTGGTGCAAATTGAGCAAAAGGTGGAAAAGTATAAGGGGGATGATCCCCAAAGAAGTGTTTTCTGATTTACCATGTAGTTAAGGCTGGCACAACCCTCCACAGAGAAACCCATTTTGCCAATGTTAGTAACTCATCCTGACCAATTTGTCCAAACTTTATGAAAACACAGTAACATGCTTAGAACTCCGTCCTATCAAATGAGGGCGGATTGATCAAAAGGGGCAAAGTTGTAATGGAAGAGGTTTTAAAGCAAGTGTTTTCCTGTTTCAATATGGAAATCCCATAGGCACTATTAGCCATGAAAAAATAAAAGAATGGCTCACTGAGAATACCTGGGGGTATATTTATCGAAGTTCACACACTGCAGGGCAGCGAGCAAAGTTTTTGAGCTGAGTTGCGTGAACGGGAGAGAGCTGAAAGGTGCCATACCAACTGAGATATGGCTCTCCTAATCTCTCTCCTAGCTCTGGCACATTTGTGGCTGCCAGGTGCCAACACAGGTACCCTTGCACCGTGCTGCAAGGGTGCCTGCAATATGGACAGGATTATTTTTGTGCAGGAAGGGATACCTTTCTGCACAACAACAATTCAAAGAGACATATTTCTTTTTCTAGGAGTGATGCAACATGCATCACACCTAGAAAGAGCATGCAGCAAAGAAGAAATAAACATATTTCTCCTCATTACACCTCTCTGTGGTAGGTGTATCAATTTCACCGAATTCCAGCTTTACAAACCTTAGTAAACCTAGAATTGTGTGAAATCCATGGGTGAATTCATGCTAATGCCCATGCTTTACCCATGGAACGACTGTCACTATGAAATGTAACACAGCGAAGCGCAATCTGCTGCATTGCGTTACATTTCTTTACAAAGCCACGCAAGTCCACGCAAATCAGGGCTTGCGTGGCCTTGCAAATCCCAAATAAGCCTTTGCATTGCCCTGCGTTGCATTGCACGACGCAAGAGTGGCGCAAAGGCTCAGAAAATCTGGGCCCTGGTGTCTTTAGTTGGGTTTGTGTGTTCTCGTTCAGCCGTTTCAGAGAATACGTGAAAAACAAATTTCCTATTGAGCATCCTTGTAATACATACACATACGTTTCAATATGTCAAAATTAGAAATTTTTAATTGTAGTATAATCGTTGGATACCGTCTCCATTTCAATGTACTGTTTATAGCCTAGTAACTGCCTGGTGTCTGCATACCCTCTCGACGTTGTTGTGGAGTTGGATGGTGATTTCAGCCTCCACCATCCACCACGTTGCCCCAGGGTAGGGGGAGAAAATATTTTTTTCTATGAGCTTCCCTGTTGTGCGCCGTACCCTCTTAGTTGGAAGTCAAGGAGGATAGTTTGTGCCCCAGCCATCCTCGCCCTCGCATTGGCCGAGGGCAGGGAGAATTGTCCCATATTATCTTTAGACCCTCCTGGTCTAGCCGGAGAGTAACAGAACATCTGCCTGATGGTGCCATCTCTCCCTGATATCCTGGGGGGGTAATTAATGATACCACCTTCAAGCAGCACTTCTGAGGCACATTTCTCCTAGAGACAAGAGCAGGCTATGCCAAGGTTAAGGGTTGTTCTTTCTCTTCTGAAGACGGTCATCCAAGTGGACACCATTGGTTGAGAAGACGTCTTCCTTACCAGAGACACCAAGAGAAAACCCACCTCCGGATTCCATCATCGCCAATCAACACCTCTAAGATAGCTTAGCGGATGGGCGACTTCATTTTGATGGTCATAATATATGCATGCCACCACAAAACATTGAATCTGTTTTCGATTCTTCCACCACAAACACAAAATTACCCACTCACTCTTGACTCACATAAAGGAGAATTATTCAAGAAGACCATTAAAGACATATTTATTTCATAGCAACCTTGTGGAGGGTTAAAAATATTTCCACTAAAATCTATAGGAATTTATATAGTTCGATCTTTGTATACTCTAGTAAATATATTTATGGTAAACATGCAACATTTCATTTTACTGGTACGAAAATAGCAGGAAGAGAATAATTTGAAAAGCATCATCTTCGTTGGCTGAATGAGGCAAGCACATGTTGGCTCTTTCAATGATTCTTTGAATACCTTTATACCCACTGTGTAGCTGCCTCGTTTACTGAAAGCATCTTGGGACATTAGGGTGAAAAAAACCCTCTGCAGCGAGGATTACAGAGTGATTTGTTCTCATTTTTGAAATACTAAACGCCTTAAACTTTCAGAAAACTGTTCATCCACAGAAACCCTTAGGTGCTAATTAAATGTCCCATTTAAAACTGGAAAGTAAAACCCAACCAGCGGGAATACCACTTATAATGTCTTTTACCTCTCAGTGTTAAGGTGCATGTGTAAAAATAAAGTATAATGTTCAACAATATAATATTGTTTTGCACATTTTACCAGTAGCAAGAAGACTAGCCTTTTCCAGGCTATTTTTCTATCGGGAGGATGCAGTGTTACTGTGTCACTGATGTGGCAAAACAAAGCAAAAAAGTGGTTCTACTGAGAAACTCAAAGTCTGCACCAAGAGTTCAAAGGGTTGAAATGAGGTTTACACACACATTGGTCCCACTGGATATAGGGTTTAAATGTGCCTCCCTAGATTTGATTCTGATTCAGAGCTAGAGGCGAATAGTTGAGGTGGTATTTAGACACCCTGCTCCAGTAGTGCACTGTTAGGTGGCGGACTCTCTTGAGTGTGCCTTGGGAGTATACAATGCATCCTCTGTGCAAACACAGTCACTGAATAGCCCTCGGAAACCCTCTCTATGTTAATGTTAATGTTAGTGACATTTATAGAGCGCAACTGCTACCCGAAGGTGTCCTGGCGCTGCCAGCTCACTGGACCCTGCCAGTGAGTTATAGCTCACTGGCAGGGTGGAATCAGTGTTTAATTTGTGCTGGTGGTTTCCGGTGCTCGGCTCCGGCACTTAATTGTCAACACCAGCTCTTATGACAGTCTTCCATGCGGTGGTGCTGTTTATCTAATTTAGAGATCAGCACAACAGTTGTTTATTATTTCAATATACATTAAAAATGGTTAACACATGTCGCCCAAGCAATTCTTATAGCTTTGGGGCCTGGATCAGTCTAAAATGGCATACTTGTAGGAATGTGATGGTCAGAAGTAGTGTTGATACAGTCATTAGTGGTGCTGGCAGGGGAAATGGGTGGTGCAAGATGCAAAGGCCTCCTGACGAGGTACCCGGCACTTATTTATTTACAACTTAAGCACAGGGTGGAATGTTCCACTAGTGGCTAGATAGCAAAATCCCCAAAACGTTGTGGTCGCCGCAGGATGGACGTCCTTGCACCAGTAGCAGCCCTTGGTGGTTCAAAGCGACGCTAAGGTTTCCATGGGAGAACCTAGAAGCGAATCCCTCCAGCGCTTGCTCACACAGAGCCGACACGGCTGGAAGTCACACCGCTTCCACTGCTCGTTAGCAGGATACAGGATACACAACCCATGGTCATTATGGCCCATTGTGAACTGAAGAGACCTGGGAGGCCATCTTCAGCAGACAGTGGCAGAGACAGACATCGGAACTCTAGCCTCCCAACAGCTTGCCTTCCATCTCGGGGATAGTTATCTGGGAGTAGAACATGTGCATAATGGAGACACATTCATCGGAGGGAATGAAATATGGAGGCTTATCAAAGAGCTAAAAAGTGCTGCCTCTCAATCGTACAAAGCATGTCAGGTACTGACTCAGTACTACAGAGCAGGACAGGAACACACTGTGTCAGCGTACTGCAGAGCAGGGAAGGTACTGACTCATAGTACTACAGAGTGGACAGGAACACATTGTCAGCGTACTGCAGGGCAGGGCAGGTACTGACTCATAGTACTACAGAGTGGACAGGAACATACTGTGTCAGCGTACCGCAGAGCAGGAACACACTGTGTAGGCGTACAGAGCAGGGAAGGTACTGACTCATAGTACTACAGAGTGGACAGGAACACACTGTGTCAGCGTACTGCAGAGCAGGGAAGGTACTGACTCATAGTACTACAGAGTGGACAGGAACACACTGTGTCAGAGTACTGCAGAGCAGGGAAGGTACTGACTCATAGTACTACAGAGTGGACAGGAACACACTGTGTCAGCGTACTGCAGAGCAGGGAAGGTACTTACTCATAGTACTACAGAGTGGACAGGAACACACTGTGTCAGCGTACTGCCATGCAGGAAAGGTACTGACTCATAGTACTACAGAGTGGACAGGAACACACTGTGTCAGCGTACTGCAGAGCAGGGAAGGTACTGACTCATAGTACCACAGAGTGGACAGGAACATACTGTGTCAGCGTACTGCCTTGCAGGAAAGGTACTGACTCATAGAACTACAGAGTGGACAGGAACACACTGTGTCAGCGTACTGCAGAGCAGGGAAGGTACTGACTCATAATACTACAGAGTGGACAGGAACACACTGTGTCAGCGTACTGCAGAGCAGGGAAGGTACTGACTCATAGTACTACAGAGTGGACAGGAACACACTGTGTCAGCGTACTGCAGAGCAGGGAAGGTACTGACTCATAGTACTACAGAGTGGACAGGAACACACTGTGTCAGCGTACTGCAGAGCAGGGAAGGTACTGACTCATAGTACTACAGAGTGGACAGGAACACACTGTGTCAGCGTATCACAGAGCAGGGCAGGCACTAACTCTTCCACAGTCCTACAGTCTATGCATGCTCTGACTTACAACACTGCAGAGATAGGCAGACATTGGGGATCACTGACAGAATATCGAACACACAAATATCGTGTGGACAGAATATCGTGTCAAAAATATCGAGCACAAGAATATCGAGTAGGTAAGTGCAAATAGATAGGTATAAATTTACTATTCTTAACTCCAGATCTACGTACCTTGAAGATATATATATCGTCAAAGTACATATATGTGGAGTTATATATAGTAAAACTTTACTTACCCATAAGAAATGACCTTCACGATATTCTTGTCCTCGATATTTTTGACACGATATTCTGTCCCACGATATTTGTGTTTTCGATATTTTGTCCACATACCAGACATTGGTAATCTCCCATCACTGAAGAGGAGTATTGGTACCAACTGTTTCAGTACTGCAGAGAAAGACTGCGCTACATGTCTCACAGCACAACAGAGACAAGCAGGTACTAGCCATCTCACAGTACCACAGAATAGGACTGGTACAGTACAAAAGATCCCACAGTACCCTCTGGGAAGGGCTGATTTTACCTGTCACACAGTCCTGCGGTGAAGGGGTGGGGTGCTGTAATACCTGTGCTATAGTACTGCATTGAAGGGCTGGTACCGACTGACTTGGTATTGCCCAAAAAGGTGTTACTAAGCGGCACATAGTGCTGCACGGCTGTGATGTATCCAGTGGCACCGCAGACAAGGACATGTAATATCTTTCGCACAGTACTGCAAAGATGGTGGTGCACACTGCCCTACTATAGAAGACGCAAGAGAAAAGAGTATGTCCAGAAGGACTAGTTTGCATACTTTAAAAAGAATGCCCTAGACCATCAATTCTAGGGTTCTTATTGCTTTATTTAGCTTATTTTAAATTATTTAGAATAGCAAAGCAAATAAATATTTTTTCATGTCTCAGAAAAGAAACTTTCCATTTACAGAACACCACACTTACAAAAACACATTTATACACAGTATTATATTCCACTTAAAAACGAAAAAATTCAAAAACAAAAATGACAGGTGAAACAAACTTAGACAATCGTGTGAAATAACATTTACATTGAGAGTACAACACCAGTCCTAGTTTTTACATAAGGCACCAAGCGGACGTTAGATTCTTAACTAGACGTTGTTAATAGTCCTGCCTAGGCCAAGAGGCCGGGGGTTATGTCTTCAAACCAATGTTGCCTACACAAAAGGGAAAAATTATTACTACATTCCTTAAGGCACAATATATACACAATCCCCCGAGCTCACAAGAGCCAACGCGTTTCGAATCCACCCAATTCACGGATTCTCCTCAGGACTTTCACACGATTGTCTAAGTTTGTTTCACCTGTCATTTTTGTTTTTGAATTTTTTCGTTTTTAAGTGGAATATAATACTGTGTATAAATGTGTTTTTGTAAGTGTGGTGTTCTGTAAATGGAAGGTTTCTTTTCTGAGACATGAAAAAATATTTATTTGCTTTGCTATTCTAAATAATTTAAAATAAGCTAAATAAAGCAATAGGAACCCTAGAATTGATGGTCTAGGGCATTCTTTTTAAAGTATGCAAACTAGTTCTTCTGGACATACTCTTTTCTCTTGCATTTACAGTGGTCCAGTCCAGGAGGTTTTAGGACCCGAGCCTTCTTTGTTCTCACTACTATAGAAGACGGCAGGGGCAACCTCATAGTAGAGATTTACACCAGGGTGGTGTAGATTCGAAATCGAGGAGAGACGCTTCATAGATGCATATTACAATTTTGGATCTGTGCAGATTGAAAACTGGGAAGAACATTACTAATGTGCAGCAGCACCGGTCAATCACCAAAAGGCACACAAGGGATGATTTCAAACAGAACTAGTAGCAGGTAGTGTGAGACCCTAGGGGTTTCATGATTTTGTGTAGTACACCTCAGATTTGGTACAGGGCTGTGTGTACTTGGTACACTTACTTTGCAGATTTTAGGCACTGGCATTGCTGATTTGAATAAAGGAGTTGTTAATTTTTAATAACATTTATTGTTAAATTATTTTTTTAATTAACAATAGGTGATTTAATTACATTTATTTTAACATTATCTTTTACATTCAAAATTGTATTTACTAGTTTGTAATTAAATAATAAATATGTACCTTTATTATATATTTTTTAACTTTAATCTATGTTTATTTATATTTTGAACTGTTTTAGATCATGTAATTTAATGTAATATTACTTCCTATGGGGTTTTACTTTAAGTGCCTACCACCATTATTTTCTATGGGAGAATGTTGCATTATCAGTGGTTGGCCATGTGTAGTGCTGGACTTACTACATAAGGATAAGTAAGAGTGTAAGTTACTACAAGAGTTCAGTTTGTGAATACTGAAAAGTAGTAAACTTACTCAAAAGTGTAAACATAAACAAAAGTGCAGTTTGTGAATCAGGCCCGAAGTGTTTGCTATAAATGGGAGGGCAGAAGTTATATGAAATGTACGGGAGAATGTCGGTGTATGTATTAATTAATTAATGTAGCGGGTAGTATTGGGAGAGTTGTGATATATGGGAAGTTCCTGTGAATGATGGAGACACCACCATATGTTTTGTATGTGTGTGTTTGTTGTGAGCAGTGGGCACAGGTGAAGTTGAGAAAGGTTTCTTTGATGGAGAGGATATGAAGGCTGTTATGAGTGATGAGGACTGTAAAGTCAGGTGCATGTCACATACTTAGGATGTGTAAGTCAGCGTAAGTGGAAGGGACTAAACAATTCTTTACCTGGGACAAAGAGCAGAAAAAAACCTGAAGTCTTTCCTGAGAGGCGTTTCGCCGTACTGTGTTGAAATGTGCCCCGAAGAACTGCTTCAGGATATTGACGGTCCACAGCAGAAAATGCCTTGACATCAAGGATGAAGTAAATCTCATAGTTGTTTTCAGGGCAGAAAGGTTGTGGACCTTGGGTAATGTTTTTCTCTGAGTCAATTCTGATTATAATTACAATTACAGTCTCTTTTTCACTGAGGTGGCCCCAAAAGGTGATATCACATGCGAAGGATGTCAAGGGAGCAAGGCTTAGAATTTACCCTTTGGGCAGCTAAGTGTGTGATTGAAAAAATGTGGAGGACAGATGATGCTGATGATGTTGCTGCAAAG
This sequence comes from Calotriton arnoldi, assembly GCA_963921515.1. Taxonomy (NCBI): domain Eukaryota; kingdom Metazoa; phylum Chordata; class Amphibia; order Caudata; family Salamandridae; genus Calotriton; species Calotriton arnoldi. Next base: position 2,594,890 of record CAWUFW010000130.1, read on the forward strand.
TCATCCCCTTTTTCCTGCCCCCTAACTTCACCGTCCCCGGGCCTTTCTTAATTTATTCACTGTGCAGCTCATAGTGTTGGGTCTCAATGGTGTTCAGACACTGCATGCGGGGAAGGCATTTGATGAAGACAAGTAACACATGTAATGACCCTTCTCATTTCCAGCTATCTCCTACAGTCATACCGCTTGAAGAAAAGAAACCATACGTAGCACTAAAGCCCAGAAGACCAAGAGTAGTACAGTCTAACTGTAGCAGGAAGTTGATACCACACCAAACAATCTTGTGATGCAGTTTGCTGATAGAAACCATATTAAAAATGCATATTACTGATCAACTTCAACAATAAATACGATAGATCTAAAACAATTATTTTTGCAGGTAACTCAAGTCTTTAAGCCAAAGGCCTGCCACTGAATGCTGCAGGTCCCAAGGTGCACCGTCCATACCAAGAATGAATCAAACCTGGTGCATGGACATGGAGCTTTAAGTGACATAAGGGTAGTAAGTACCCGCATCCTGAAGACTGATAGGGCTGCAAGATGTTTACCTCTTAAAGTTTCACTGGAGATACAACGGATATTCACTGTACATTGTATCTATAAATTAACCAGTGCTGGAGAAAGTATAAGTTCAGACAGGGAAAGCATAGTTTTTGGGTATGGGACAGTCCAGATTCGCAGGCCACAGTTGGATATTTAGAGTGGGACATTGCAGGGTTGACGTAGGTCAGTGTATTTTCAGACAACCACAAATTGAAAATGGAAAGGCCTGAATTTGAGTGTGCTGTTTAGATCGGTAATTTAAAAGATGACTGCATTGTAGACAGTTGTTCTGAACCTTCACAACAATTTAAGCATGTAACACAGGTTCTGGCTGACCGAAACAGTAAGAGTCAACCAGTGGGAACCTCAGTCTCTGGTCTGTGGAATCTCCTCCGCCGGTCGAAACTGCAGGACAGAGAGAGACAGTAAACTGATACATCATAAGCACGTAAGAAAATCAGCATGCGGATTTAAACACACATTTGAATCCATCTCCCATATCATTGGTTATTCGGACCACAAATTTGACTTGGTAAATTGCTTGTAGGTTTTAAACACGCAGGAGAACATGTGAGGATTCCACCAATGGGAGCAGGGCGAAGGCCAAGGACAAAAGGATGAGAGGTTGGGTGTAGACACATACATTGGCAAGTGTTGATTGGAAATAAATCCATAAATATGCCACAAACACTGGAAAAAGTTTTGCAAACATACCAAATACCTGGAGCCCAAGAGTACTAGCGAGCAGTTCTGTCTCAACTATCAAAAGGTTGCTACAGGATTATTCAAAGGAATGTCCCGCACAAGAGGAAATACGTAGAATAATCTCTGGCGTGCCAAGTGGAAATGACTGACATGTTTCGACGCTGCAGACAGCTCTGCTGCTGGTTGAAATGCATTAGCATTTTTCGTATATTATTTTATCATTTTTTGTACAAAAGGCCCAGGATTCCTTTAAATTTCCCTATGAGTCCAGGAAGAAATGGGCACACTTGGGAAGTACTAAATATTACTAGACTTTATTATCCTCTGATGCTTCCAGGGTGGGGAGTGGTTGAACATATAGAGGGTGTGCTGTCATAAGGCGAAGGGTTCCTTGTTGATGTTGGCTGGCTTTGCTGGGTCCGAGTTGATGTTGAGTTGTTAGATGTAAACATGGTTTATTGCTGAGTGAATGTGCTGGAGGACAAGGATGCAGCTAATGCATGTCCTTCTTCATTTGTCTCTGGATCTTCTGCAGCATCTCCTGCATCCGCCGCAGCTGGAAAGGGAAAAAGGGACACAACTGATGCCGCCTGTGCTCAAAGTTGTATAAACCAAGCAAAGCAATGGTCTTCTGAGAAATGAAAAGGCACTCCACATGCCCAAAGCTGAGGAGGGCACTGCAGTCAGGAGATGAGGTGCCTTCTCAGCCTTCTACACCAACCCTAATGAAGTGATCAGCCTGTGCTGTGGGGCTGGATAGAAGTTAGGCCCTAAATTCTTGAAACCAAACACAGTTTCACAGTTTCTAATTGGGAAGAATATGTGGCAGGATTTAGATGAAGGTGAATTTGCCACTGCGCGAGAACATCTCAAGGAGGTCAGCTGCGGTGTGCAAGGGTGTGCAAGTAACCTCTCCCTACTGAGAACCCTCTCAGTAGTGCACTCCATGCGTTCATCACACCAGTATCCTGTGCTCAGACCTCACACAATAAAATATCCTCTCAGCATTGCATTGTGGACAAGTGGTATGAATTTGCATTTTACTTATCTAAGTGATATTTCAACAAGGTTGGATTTCCCTTGCTTGAGCAGTTTTGAGGCACAGAAGCATGCATCACAAATGCATCAGAGGAGTAATTTAAAGTTGGTATTTTGTGCTATCATGACAATTAATGTTCTTGTGCTTATTGTTCGTGATGGAGCAGGGTAAACGAAAATTTTTTAACCTCCTAATATTTATGTTGAATAATTAACACACAGGTTCGTCTTAGTAAATAACCAACCATGTATGTTACATGTAAAGGGTTATGGGTAACACGCTATGTATGTGCAAACTAATTTATTTACAATTGTTAACGTGGATAACATAAGTCTAATAATTGCGTACTAATTAGAATAATAAATGCATGATTTGTGCTTGGAAATAAACTGTGTAGTGGCAAAAAGAAGCGTTGGAAAGTAAGGGATGGCTTTATATGTCGCTTTTGCTAGGTAATACCTAATTGGGGTACGTAGAATGATGGGAGGGAAACGAAAAGGTTTATATTCTTTATTCTTAACTATGTTCTGTTTATCTTTATAATAGAATTATGTTCTGTTGTGCCGCGATATAAAATGGCTGCCATGAACTTGAGTACGCAGGCGCGAGAGGGGTTACGAAAGAGAGAAAGGCCGTGAACAAGAGGGATCATGTGATCATTCCAAAGCCTAGGATGGAAGCGTGGTCAAGGCTGTGATGACCTTATCATATAAACGTGTGCCAAAGAAGGACAGCGAAAAGCGTGAGAAGTCGCAGTGAATAAGTGAATGAACAATGAACTGTTCAACTTAAAAGTATCAGAAAAGGATACAGTTTGAAACCTATGAACGGATGGGTAATGTCATGAACCCGTGAGAAACGACAGAAGTATGAACTTTCCACAAAGAACTGGTTGGAACAAGGATATTCATAATGAGATGTATACTGACCCAAAGTGACCAATTAGAGAGAATCTCGCCCACAAAGATGTAACATTTTCACTTAGTAAGCTAGTATTAGGGTATAAGAAGACCTATTCTTAGAGGGGAGGGGGTTAGCTGCTTTTGATGCTGTTGTTTTCAACGCTGCCGTTTTTATGAACTGATGCTGCGGCTGCTGCTGCTATTTTATATTTTTGATTGAGCATGAGACGCTGCTATTGGAGAACCTTTTTGCTTTAATAGATTTTTCCATTTAAAACTATTAGACTTTCATTCTTAAGATACTAAAGGGGAAAGGAACGAGAAGGCCTGTTTTCCAGGACAGATAGATAGATCTTTTGGGAGTTCTTGCTGTGACAAACTTTATTTTTCCATCTAATAGGTATGCATTGCAATTTCAATTTATTCTTATAATGATGCTAAATGTAATAACCTGAATAATAAATCTGAAACTTATTCATGCTTCTAAAATTTACATAAACTTTATTATCTTTAAAACAATGAGTCAGTGGTTCTTTAGCTCAATGATAAATGTAAATGTTTAAAGGTTTATTGTGATTGAGCTGGTCTTTAATCACCATCAACTGATTCCTACTAGTTGGTCCATCGACCAATGAGCGGAATACCTTAAAGTTAGAAGAAGTATTATGTCGTTTTAAAAAGGTATCCCGGCTCCTTCCAGCAAATCATTAACTGTTTTCTCCTAGGTAAGAACGGATGAAATCCAGGGAATATATGAGAGAGTGAATGTATATGCGGTGTTATGGGCCCCACCGTCATATGGATATAGTTGTGTTTAAGAGGGATATTTGTACCTGGACGTCCAAAGCATATAGGAGAAGAAATTTTATTGATAGCGCTGGATCAGATTTCTTGGTAGCAGAGTTATGGTTACTATAGATTAGTTTGGTGATTATTGATTATTGATTATTTCATGTCTAACATTTTATGTTGAGTCGCGTTATGTTATATGTAAGTCAAAGTTTTAACGCTTCCGGGAAGTAGGAAGTGGAACACGTGTGGCAAGAGAAGTCACATGGAATAGTGCATTGTCTGAGTTCATATTGGTGATAACACAGGTTGTGTTATGATAGGGACATTTTCCGTATAAAAGGTGTATGAGTGAAATAGCAACCGGTTTTCTTGTGAAACTCTGGCCTTAATTCTCAGGAGCAGTGTAGTCTCCACATGTGTTTTATCCCCAGAGAAACGGGTTTACCCCTTGCTTGAAAGAAGGGTAAGGTAGAGGGAAGTGCTACACTTATCGAACGAAACTGTATTCTTGCGAGCTAGAATAAACTGTCACTTTTGTTTAGCGAAATCAGACAATGGAAATGTGTTTTTAATGTTGTAACTAACAAAGAACTGTTGAAAAGTAAATTGCCGATAAATTTTGTAAAGGAGGGGTCAGGAGCAGAACTGACGTAGACAAAAGCCGCGCTGGGATTGGACAGTGAGCTAGTTATACAGAAACCGCTCTGATTGGAGCGCTGGTGTGAGTTGCGCTAGGATTGATCGGATAAACCAGTGACGTAGAAGCTTAGGATTGGAGCGTTGGTGTGAGTCGCGCTGGGATAGGTCCGAATAACGCATAGAGAACAGTGTTGAATCGCGGACTTTTGAGAAGGGAAAGAGATTGTGAATCATGGCTTATTATGAGTATGGTAGAGAGAAAACGTCGTGGATGTCGAAAGTTAAGAACTTTTTTAAGAAAGACAAAAAGGTAGTGACTAGAGAGGGACAAGTAATTCCTTCGCCGAAATCACCAGCTTCGCATATGATGCTGAAATACGGATATCATACCTGCATATGGTTAGAAAATTGGACAAAATATACTAAGAATGATGGAGCATTGGCTTTTCCTGAGAATGGTTCATTTAGTGTAGCTGTACTTCGGAATTTGAGGGAGAAGATGGCGATGCTTGAACCTAAACCTAGACCGACACAGTTTGAAGGTTTAAGTGAATGGGAAGATGAGATGTATGAACGAGAGAGATTCAGAGGATTAAAGAATCATGATTTTGTGCCCGGAAGGTTGTGGGGAGTGAATCATGAGGACAGAATAAAGCGTTGGAGATATGCTAATATGACAGGAGGTTTGTTTCCAGCTTTTACAGTTGAGGAAGAAGCAAAGAGAAAGTGTACAGAGAAAAAGAAACATGTGGTTACTGAAAAGTATGGGTATGGTGGTAGTGAGACGGAAGATGAATTGCTGGAAGATATTTTAAACAGAAACCCACCTCCATACCAACAGAATTCTGCGGTGGTGACACCTAATGCACCGCCAATGGAAACTGGGAGGAATAAAAATCCCGAACGAGGATATGAGATAAATAGGTCACAAGATCAATTGAAAACTCCACAAAATAAGAAGACAGAAAGTGACAATACAACTGAATTAGCAAAAACCACAAGAGAATTAACTGAAAAGATAAGAGAATTAACAATGAATATGGAAGCTGTAACTGTACCAGTAACGATAGGTCCAGTAATACCAGTTTTTGAGAATCAGAAAATTGAAGAGCATTCTTTAGTCATTCCTATGAATTCACACTTGCAAAGAAGGAAAGAAGGGATGGAATTAGACAATGAAGGTGCAAGAAATTTGGTTAGTACATATAGACCAAGCCCACCTACTAATTTGATGGTAAATGAGGATGAGTTTAGGAGAATACCTATGGTAACTGAGTCTGCATCAGAGACACCAGAAAGAAGTAAAAATTGGATAGAATTAAATAGTACGCCTGTAGGTCCGACTCCAGATGAATTGAATGAATGGATGAAAACTCTAAAAACGAAAGAGACAGAATCAAAACCATTAGATGTAATTAGGTTAAAAATAGACATGGAAGAATTGAATGGGGGCAATTGGCACAGAAAAACTGAAATCTTATCAGGATTACGAGATTATGTTCTTATGTAAAAGCATTACATGGAGAGCTAGAAATTTACAAGACAAATTAGAAGAAACAGCAAATGAACTAGGAGTAAAATTTGTAAAAGTGAGAACGTTGCAGAAACCATATAGAGTAGATTTTTGCGAGAAAGATATAGAAAATTTGAACACATCAGGACGATTAACCCAAATAAAAGAATTAATTGTTTTACTGAGGAAATGGGGTGATGTGGATAGATGGAGAAGCAGATGGACTAAAAGGAATGAGAAAGTGACAGACAAAGCGTCTTTGGCTTTTGCGGTGACAGACAAGGAATCAATTGTAAGGGAGTACCCGATGAGAGAAACTCCAGGAGGTAGTTATGTGCATGTCCCATGGTCTAGACAGGATATACTGTCATTTACAAATGACTTCCCAAAATTGAGAGAGAAACCAGTAGAATGGTACAGACAAGTGGAGAGGTTTGTTAAAGTTTCGAAGGTGTTATGGATAGATTTGGATGGATTGTTTGATATAGTAGTACCAGCTGATTTGTGGACAGAATGTAAGATTACTATTGATTGGCCAACTGTAGAATATCCAAGAGATGTTAAAACAGGAGCGCCAGGACCAGAAGTGATGAGGAAATATGACCAAGTAATTACCTTTTTGAAAAATAAGATTCCACCCAAAGAAACGGATTGGGTAAAAATAGACAGAACCACCCAGGAAAGTAAAGAATCAGTACACGCATACTATGAGAGGCTACTGTTAGTTTTTAAACAGTATAGTGGCTATGAGACACTAAGTGAAAAGGATATGAGTCATTTTGTATATAGATTTGTTTATGGGTTGAAACCGGAGATAAGGGAAATGATTAAACAGCATATGATTTGTTGGCAGAATAGCACAGTAGACGAGGTTTTGAGATATGCTAAATATTGTAGTGATGACATTGAGAGTAGACAGCGTAAATTGAAAGAGAAAGCAATGTGGGCACAAGTGAAAGTTGCAGAGAAGCAAGAAGCTCAATTGAGTAATCCAGTTAATGAGGCAGGACAGACTAGATTTAGACCAAATATAGGTAAAGGTAAAGGTCAAATGAGCATAGAAGAGGCAAAGAAAAAGTGGCCATGCCACAACTGCGGAAAGTTAGGACATTGGAGAAACGAGTGTAAATTTCCTCCAAAACTTAATACGGAAAATCAATCATTAAATCCACAGGTGCAGAGTGAGGTAGTTACCCAACAAAGTCAGGTGCCACAACCACCACTTCCCAAGAGTGTTAATCAACAGAAATACAGTGCAGAAACAGGATTCTACGGAGGAGAGCAGGTAACACAATTGCCGCGCGCAGCTCACTTTGCCACTGGATTCAAGCAAGCCTGGCTGATGACGGCTGGAATGCCAGAAACCGGTCCTAGGATGCTTGTTTCCGGTCCAGGGAAGACATGGCTTGGCAGTTCGGGCTGGACTGTTCCCATGAGGCACAGGGTCAGACTGATTTGCATATGGCCATGTCTGAACTGGGGTGGTGGAGTGAGCTAAAGAATGATGATGGATTAAACCCAGATCAGTTGACTGGGGGTGAGTGTTTGATTGGCTCAAACGTTCCGTCCATCATCCCCTTTTGTATCGCTTTGTTCGCCCTAAGTTGGCGGGGGTATGCCCAGACGTGGGTCCCTTGCTCACTTTGCCACTGGATTCAAGCAAGCCTGGCTGATGACGGCTGGAATGCCAGAAACCGGTCCTAGGATGCTTGTTTCCGGTCCAGGGAAGACATGGCTTGGCAGTTCGGGCTGGACTGTTCCCATGAGGCACAGGGTCAGACTGATTTGCATATGGCCATGTCTGAACTGGGGTGGTGGAGTGAGCTAAAGAATGATGATGGATTAAACCCAGATCAGTTGACTGGGGGTGAGTGTTTGATTGGCTCAAACGTTCCGTCCATCATCCCCTTTTGTATCGCTTTGTTCGCCCTAAGTTGGCGGGGGTATGCCCAGACGTGGGTCCCTTGCTCACTTTGCCACTGGATTCAAGCAAGCCTGGCTGATGACGGCTGGAATGCCAGAAACCGGTCCTAGGATGCTTGTTTCCGGTCCAGGGAAGACATGGCTTGGCAGTTCGGGCTGGACTGTTCCCATGAGGCACAGGGTCTGACTGATTTGCATATGGCCATGTCTGAACTGGGGTGGTGGAGTGAGCTAAAGAATGATGATGGATTAAACCCAGATCAGTTGACTGGGGGTGAGTGTTTGATTGGCTCAAACGTTCCGTCCATCATCCCCTTTTGTATCGCTTTGTTCGCCCTAAGTTGGCGGGGGTATGCCCAGACGTGGGTCCCTTGCTCACTTTGCCACTGGATTCAAGCAAGCCTGGCTGATGACGGCTGGAATGCCAGAAACCGGTCCTAGGATGCTTGTTTCCGGTCCAGGGAAGACATGGCTTGGCAGTTCGGGCTGGACTGTTCCCATGAGGCACAGGGTCAGACTGATTTGCATATGGCCATGTCTGAACTGGGGTGGTGGAGTGAGCTAAAGAATGATGATGGATTAAACCCAGATCAGTTGACTGGGGGTGAGTGTTTGATTGGCTCAAACGTTCCATCCATCATCCCCTTTTGTATCGCTTTGTTCGCCCTAAGTTGGCGGGGGTATGCCCAGACGTGGGTCCCTTGCTCACTTTGCCACTGGATTCAAGCAAGCCTGGCTGATGACGGCTGGAATGCCAGAAACCGGTCCTAGGATGCTTGTTTCCGGTCCAGGGAAGACATGGCTTGGCAGTTCGGGCTGGACTGTTCCCATGAGGCACAGGGTCAGACTGATTTGCATATGGCCATGTCTGAACTGGGGTGGTGGAGTGAGCTAAAGAATGATGATGGATTAAACCCAGATCAGTTGACTGGGGGTGAGTGTTTGATTGGCTCAAACGTTCCGTCCATCATCCCCTTTTATATCTCAATACTGGTTACGACAGGATGGTGATGAGTCGGATGAAAGTTTATGACGGTGCGTAGGAGAGGAGGAAGAGTGCGTGCTTGGCGCAACTCTAGAGGTAGATCAAGCAGGTCCATTTGTGGATGGAGAAGTGAATGGTGCAAATGTAACATTGCTTGTGGAGACTGGAGCTACCCGTTCTACTGTTAGGTCAGTGGAAATTCCAAACCTTCCTCTCTCAGGTGAACATATCCAAGTAGTGGGTGTTTCGAATCAGCAAATTAAGGCGCCTCTTACTAAATTAGTGGAGGTAAAGATTGGTCCATTTAGTGAAATGCACCGATTTGTGGTGTGTGATTGCAGTCCTGTGAACCTATTAGGACGCGATCTACTTTGCAAGATGAACTGCACCATCTATTGTACTCCAGATGGAATTGCATTTCAGACCCCAGATGAAGATGTATTGTATAAAATGACAATGGTAAATTTAGAATCAGAAGTGAATGATTTATTTCCCATATTTGATGTAGAGAAAATCCCAATTGAACTGAAAGAAACAGTGAAACAGGAAGTGTGGGACTTTACGGGAGAAGATATAGGGTTAATGAAAGAAGTAGACCCTGTTAAAATTTCTGTTAAAGAAGGAACGAGTTACCCAAATACTCCACAGTATAAATTGACACCAGAAATAATTGAAGGAATAACACCAGTAATAAATAAAATGATTGAACAAGGGATTCTGAGAGAAATAATGAGCAGTCCATGTAATTCACCGATAATGGGACTGAAAAGCCGAATGGAACATATAGAATTGTACAGGATTTGAGAAAGGTAAACAAAATTGTTGTGCCTTGCTGCCCAATAGTACCAAACCCTGCTGTAATTCTATATCAGATTCCACGCGAAGCAGAATGGTACACAGTTATTGATTTGTGCCATGCATTTTTCTCTATTCCATTACATCCAGATAGCCAGCCATTATTTGCGTTCAGGTTCGGAGAGCGTATTTTGGCATGGTGCCGAATTCCTCAGGGGTATACAGAAAGCCCCTCGATCTTTAATCAGATTTTAAAGAAATCATTGGAAGATTTGAAAATGCCAGAAAAGTCAGTGATGGTTCAGTATATTGATGACCTACTGGTGGCATCAAAAACAAAGGAAGCATGTGTTAATGATACAATTGCTTTGCTGAATCATTTAGCAAAAAGAGGACATAAGGTGTTCCCATCAAAATTGCAGTTTTGTCAACAAGAGGTCCAATATCTAGGACATAAGATTTAGAAGGGAGTGCGAAAGGTAACGACTGAAAGAATAAAAATAATGCAAGGAATGAGAGCTCCAATGACACAAAGAGAGGTAAGAATGTTCCTAGGAATGGTTGGATATTGTCGACAATGGATAAGTAGATTTTCATTAATTGCAAAACCATTACAGAGATTGACAAAGAAGGATGTTAAAGATCCTTTTGAAATGAATGATGAGGAAATGAAAGCATTCAGAGAATTAAAAAAGAAACTGTGTGAAGCTCCGGCATTGGGAATGCCTGACTATGAAAAAGATTTTGAGTTGTATTGTAGTGAAAGAGATGGGTGTGCGTTTTCAGTCCTGGTGCAGAGACACGGAAACATGAAAAGACCCATTGCATATTTTTCAGCTATTTTAGACCCAGTAGCGAAAGCGTTACCTGGATGTTTGAAAGCAGTTGCTGCTACTTGTGTAAGTCTGGAGCAGAGTGAAGGCATAGTGATGGGATATCCACTGAGAGTATATGTCCCTCATTCTGTGGAAATTCTTTTGACAAGAACCAAAACTCAATACATGACACATAGTCGGCTGACTAGGTATGAAAAAGTAATTTTGAGTGCAGACAATGTGACCATTGACAGATGCATGAATGTGAATCCTTCAACATCATTGCCAGATGAAGAGAGTGTGATTGAAATGGATGAAGTTGATCATGATTGTCTGAATGTACTTGAATATTGTACAAAGCCGAGACCCGACACACGGGATGAGCCTTTAAAGGAATCAGATTATATTCTGTTCGTGGATGGCTCATGTTTGAGAACGGATGATGGAGTTCTAAGTGCAGCATATGCAGTTTGCACAGTAGCTGCTGTAATGGAAGCATCTTGTTTGAAAGGGATACGTTATGCCCAAGTAGCGGAGTTGGTAGCTCTAATTCAAGCATGCAAGTTGGGAAAGAATGTCCGAATCACAGTTGTCACGGATAGCCAATATGGCTTTGGAGTGGTTCATGATTTTGGGCAGATCTGGTCTCTGAGAGGTTTCTTGACGTCTGCAGGAACACCGATAAGAAATGGTGATTTTGTGAAAAAGTTGCTTGAGGCGATACAGCTGCCTAAACAGATTGCAGTGGTGAAGTGCAATGCACATAAAAATGGGGAACACTACATAACTGTTGGCAATAAGTTTGGTGATGAAATAGCACAGTACTGTGCCAAAAATGTGGTCTCATTGAACCGAAACCAAGAACGAGAGCATATTTCATGTCCTTTGCTTTTTACTAACCCTGTTGAGACATGGGATGAGGTGAGACAATTACAGGAAGCAGCAGATGATGAGGAAAAAGATAACTGGATAAAAGCAGGATGTAGAAAACATGAGGAAAATGATGTTTGGGTTTACAGGGATGAAAGACCAGTTATGCCTGATAGCATGATTTCTGACATGGCACGGATGTACCATGGACAAGCTCATATTGGGAGAGACTCAATGATCAGACTTTTTAGACAAACATGGTATAATCCAAAATTCAGAGCCATAGCTGAGAGTCTTTGTCAAAGATGTCTTATTTGTCAACAGCTAAATCCAGGAAGAAAGACAGTAGTGAGTCTAGGAACAATAGGACGAGAGGGAGGTCCTTTCACGAGAATGCAAATGGATTTTATAGAAATGCCTCCGAGCAATAGACTAAGGTATGTCCTTGTAGTCGTCTGTTTGTTTTCCCGTTGGGTGGAAGCATACCCGACCAGAAGGAATGATGGAATTACGGTAGTGATGGAGCAGAGAAAATAAAAATTTTTAACCCCTAACAAATTTTATTAATAATTAATAAAAAGTTCGTTTAAATGTATTAATCAACACTGTACGTGTGGGAGGAGTAATACGCAAATGTATGTGCTAAATAATCTATTAATGGATGTACGTGTGTCTAATTATAACGTAAAAGTAAATGCGTACTAATTTAAAATAAATGCATGTTTTTGTGCTTCATAGAAATAAACGTGTCGTTGCAAAACAATAGTGATGGTAAGTAAGGAACAGCTTAAATGTTGCTTTCTGCTAGGTAATAACTAATTGGGGCACGTAGATGACGGGAGGGAAACGAAAAGGCTATTTTTCTCTATTTTAATTATGTTTTGTTTATTTCAAATTAGTGCTTCTAAAGTATAACCGAGTGGCGATATAAAATGGCTGCCAGTGGGTGATGTGCGCAAGCGCAAGGGAGACATGTGACACGGGAGAGAAGTCGGAGAAAAACTAACCTCGTGATGTTGCTGAGAGGCTAGGATGCGAGAAATGTTCAAAGCTGATGTGACCTAATTGAACTGATAGTGTGCCGTGGTGATCAGCAGAGACCCGTGGGAAACCAGTTTAAGAGAAAGGACAATGACTGCAGAGTTCTCGAATGTATCGAAAGAAGTTACAAATGTACTGATCGAAGCGGATGGAAACATGTCTTGAACTATGAGAAAGGAAATGATCCAAGGACCATTGGATCCAAGAGAACTTGATTAAAAGAATGAATAAGATGACATGCATGGACCAATGAAAGAAAAGCGTGTTATTAATGTAGCAACAATTAGTTAGCAAAGTTAGAATTAGGGTATAAGAGGGCCTACTCTTAGTGGGAGGGGGTCAGTCGCAGTCACAGTCAGGAGCGGAGTTGGAGAGTCGGTGTTGGTGGCTTCCAGTGCTGGGTGGTCCTGATCGATCCCTTACTGAGCGGGAGATGCTGAAAGACTGTTAGATGAGACGGGTTGCAGGTAGCTGATGCTGACGAGCTGAAGTTTCTGTTGCTGTCTTAATTTTCCAGTTGAGTATGAGCATCAGGTTATTTCTAATTCCCAAACTTAGGTTAGAAATCATTAGGCTAAATTAGGAAGGTAGGCAGGTAATCAGAGTTTTGCTTCATGACGAAAATTTCCTTTCTGCAATAAATTGATTATGCTTAATAAATATTTGAATTAATAATGAATGAATAATTGAATAAAAGTTTAAATTCTTTCTCATGCTTTTAAAATTATATAAAATTTAAGTTCCTTTAAATCAAATGACTCAGTGGTTATTTTCCTAAATGATTGTGACATCAGTAATTGGTTATTGTGATTTAGCTGGTCTTAATCACTATGAACTAATTTTTTACATGAATGATTCATCGACAAAACAATGAGCAGGAATATCTTAGGAAATAACTAAAAGAAAGCGATAAGTTAAGGTAATAAGATATCCCGGCTCCTTCCAGCGGTACATAAATGGTGTTTTCCATTTTGTTCTCATGCTTCTCCTAGGAGTACATAATTTCATAAAGTTGTAAAGGAAATCCAGGTGTGTGCGTGTGTGTGTGATAGGCGATGTTTATGGGCCCCATCGTCATGTGGATGTGAGAAAATATAGTTTGCCCCTGGATGACCTATAAGTGACCTAGGAGGAGAATAGTTTTTATTGTACGCGCTGCATCAGATTTCTTGGTAGCAGAGTTATGGTTTTCTATAGATTAGTTTAGTCATTATTGTTTATTGATTATTGATTATTTTTGATGACTAACACTATATGTTGAGTCGTGTTATGTTATATGTGAGTTTTCACGCTTCTGGGATGTAGGAAGTGGAACACGTGTGGCAAGAGAAGTCACATGGAATTTGGTACATGGTCTGAATTCATTTTGGTAATAACACAGGTTGTGTTATGTTAGGGATTTTCTGTACGAAAAGTGTATAACTGAGATAGCAAATCACGTTTTCTTGTGAAACTTTGGCCTTAATTCTCAGGAGCCTAGTCTCCACATGTGTCTTATCCCCAGAGAAACGAGTAAATTGTTTGCTTGAAAGAAGGGTAAGGTAGAGGGAAGTGCTACTTTATCGGCGAGAGTAAATAATTCTGTGGTAGGGTAGAGGTAAGCGCTGCCTACTGGAAATACAGGATTCTTGTGTAAAAGGACAAAGCTGTCACTTTTGTTTAGCGAATCAGACTATGGAATTGTTTTAATTGTTGTAACTAACGGAGAAAACAGCGAGAAGAAAATTGCCGATAAATTTTGTAAAGGAGGGGTAAAAGAGCAGAAGTGACGTAGAACAGTGCCGCGCTAGGATTGGATAGTGCGCCAGTCACGTGAACCCAGAGCAGGAGTGACGTAGAAAAGTGCTGCGCTAGGATTGGTTGGTTCGCGGACGGAGGGAATTGTTCTGATTGGTACGTTAGTGTGAGTCGCGCTGTAATTGGTTGAAGTTCCGTACACAAAACAGCGTTAGCGTAAAGAGAAAAATAAATAGAAAACATGCCGTATTATGAGTATGAAAGGGAGAGAACGTCATGGACGACAAAATTAAAGAATTTCTTTAAGAAAGACAAAAAGGTCGTGACTAGAGAGGGACAAGTAATTCCTCCGCCGAAATCAGCAGCTTCACATATGATGCTGAAATATGGATATCATACGTGCATATGGTTGGAAAACTGGGCAAAGTATACGAAGAATGATGGTGCTTTAGCTTTCCCTGAGAATGGTTCATTTAGTGTAGCGGTTTTGCGAAATTTGCGAGAAAAGATGACAAATCTAGAACCTAGACCTAGACCGACATAGTTTGAAGCGTTGACGGAATGGGAGGATGAAATGTATGAGCGAGAGAGATTCAGAGGTTTTAGGGATCATGAGTTTATGCCTGGAAGGATGTGGGGAATAAATCATGAAGACAGAATAAAACGATGGAGATGTGCTAACATGACAGGAGGTTTGTTTCCAGCTTTTACAGTTGAGGAAGGGACTAAGAAATAACGGACTGAGAAAAAGAAACATATGGAGAGGGAAAAATATATGCATGAGAGCGAAACGGATGATGAATTGCTGGAAGATATTCTAAATAGAAATCCACCTCCGTATCAGCAGAGTTCTACAGTGGTGACACCAAATGCGCCGCTAATAGAGACTATGCAAAATAAAAGTCCGGAAAAAAGAATTGAAATAAATAGGTCACAAGAACAAATGAGAACTTCACAAAATGAAGGAATAGAAAGTGACAATGCCAGCGAATTAGCAAGGACAACCAAAGAACTAACTGAAAAGATTAGAGAATTAACGAAAAATATGGAAGCAGTTACTGTGCCTGTAACAATAGGTCCAGTGATACCAGTTTTTGAGAATCAGAAAATTGATGAAAGATCTTTGGTGATTCCCATGAGTTCACAATTTCAGAGAGAAAAAGAAAGAATGGAACAAAGTGCAAGTACAAGTAATTTGGCTAGTACTTACAGACCAAGTCCACCTACAAATTTGATGGTGAATGAGTGCAATGGTAGGAAAATGCATATGGTAACAGAATCTGCAACAGAAACCCCTGAAAAGAGTGGTAATTGTGTAGAACTAAATAATACACCCATAGGTCCGACTCCTGATGAGTTAAATGAGTGGATGAAGGCATTTAAAATAAAAGAACCAGAAGAAAAACCATTAGATGTAATTAGGTTAAAAATTGACATGGAAGAATTAATTCTAGGAACGATTGGTACAGAAAAGATAAAAAATTACCAGGATGATGAAATAATGTTTTTGTGCAAAAGTATTACATGGAGAGCAAAGAATTTACATGACAAACTAGAAGAAGTAGCCAGTGAAATTGGAATAGACTTTGCGAAAGTGAAAACGTTGCAGAAACCATATAGAGTAGACTTTTGCGAAAAGGATATTGAAAATTTGAACACGGCAGGAAGGCTGACACAGATAAAAGAGTTAATTGTGTTATTGAGAAAATGGGGTGATGTGGACAGATGGAAGGTTAGATGGACGAAGAAGAATGAGAAAACTACAGACAAAGGTTCATTGGCTTTTATGATAGCTGAAAAGGAACCTGTTGCTAAGGAATACCCTATGAGAGAAACTCCAGGTGGTAGTTACGTGCATGTTCCCTGGACTAGGCAGGACATACTGTCATTTACCAATGACTTTCCGAAGCGGAGAGAGAAACCAGTTGAGTGGTACCGACAAGTGGAGAGATTTGTAAAGGTTTCAAAAGTGTTGTGGATAGATTTAGATGGATTATTTGACATAGTGGTACCAACTGATTTGTGGTCAGAATGTAAGATTACAGTTGACTGGCCAACTACAGAATATCCAAGAGATCTTAAGACAGGAGCTCCAGGTCCTGATGTGATGAAGAAGTATGATAAGGTGATTACCTTTTTGAAGAATAAGATTCCTCCTAAAGAGACAGATTGGGTAAAAATCGATAGAACTACACAAGAAAGTAAGGAGTCTGTACATGCCTATTATGAAAGGTTGTTGTTGGTTTTCAAGCAGTATAGTGGATATGAGGAATTAAGTGAAAAGGATATGAGTCATTTTGTGTACAGATTTGTGTTTGGATTGAAACCAGAGATTAGTGAAATGATTAAACAGCATATGATTAATTGGCAGAATGGCACAGTCGATGATGTGCTGAGGTATGCTAAGTATTGCAGTGATGATATTGAGAGTAGACAGCGTAAATTGAAAGAGAAGGCAATGTGGGCACAGGTGAAGGTGGCAGAAAAACAAGAAGCTCAATTGGACAATAATAATGGAAATGAAACAGGACAGAATAAAATGCGACCTAACATAGGTAAAGGAAAGGGTCAAGTGAGTCTAGAAGAGGCAAAGAAGAAATGGCCATGTCATAATTGCGGAAAATTAGGGCATTGGAGAAACAAGTGTAAATTCCTGCCTAAACCTAATCCGGAAAATCAATCATTAACTCCACAGGTGCAGAATGAGGTAGTTGTTCAACAAAGTCAGGTGCCGCAACCACCACTTCCCAACACTGTTAACCAGCAAAGATACAGTACAGAAACAGGATTCTACGGAGGAGAGCAGGTAACACAGTTGCTGCGAGCAGCTAACATTTCTCAGTATTGGTTGCGTCAGAGTGAGGATGACCCGGATGAAAGATTCTGACGGTGCCCAGGAGAGGGGAAAGAGTGCGTTCTTGGCGCAACTCTAGAGGTAGATCAGTCTGGTCCCTTTGTGGATGGAGAAGTGAATGGAGCAAATGTAACATTCCTTGTCGATACTGGAGCTACCCGTTCTACTGTTAGATCAGTGGAAATTCCAAACCTTCCTCTCTCAGGTGAATACATCCAAGTAGTAGGAGTAGCCAAACAGCAGATTAAAACACCACTTACTGAATTGGTGGAAGTAAAAATTGGTTCTTTTAGCAAAATGCATAAATTTGTAGTGTGCGATTGTAGTCCTGTAAATCTTTTAGGTCGTGACCTCTTGTGCAAGATGAATTGCACAATTTATTGTACGCCAGATGGAATTGGATTTCAGACCTCAGATGAAGATGTCTTGTATAAAGTAACTTTGATGAATCAGGAACCTGAAATGAATGGTTTGTTTCCTGTATTTGATGCAGAAAAACTTCCAGAAGAACTAAAAAGTGCAGTGAAAGAAAGTGTGTGGGATTTTACAGGAGAAGACATTGGATTAATGAAAGAAGTTGATCCCGTAAAAGTAACAGTAAAAGAAGGAACAACTTACCCGAATACGCCACAGTACAAATTAACTCCAGAAATAATTGAAGGAATAACTCCTGTAATAAATAAAATGATTGAACAGGGAATTCTAAAAGAAATAATGAGCAGTCCATGTAATTCACCTATTATGGGACTGAAAAAGCCAAATGGAACATATAGAATAGTACAGGATTTGAGAAAGATCAACAAAATAGTTGTGCCCTGTTGTCCAATAGTGCCAAACCCTGCAGTAATTCTATATCAAATTCCACATGAAGCTGAGTGGTACACTGTGATAGATTTGTGTCACGCATTTTTCTCTATTCCTTTGCATCCAGATAGCCAGCCATTATTTGCGTTCCGGTTCGGAGAGCGTATTTTGGCATGGTGCCGAATTCCTCAGGGGTATACAGAAAGCCCCTCAATCTTTAATCAGATTCTAAAGAAATCTCTGGAAGATTTGAAAATGCCAGAAAAGTCAGTGATGGTGCAGTATATCGATGACCTGTTGGTGGCATCGAAAACAAAAGAAGCATGTGTAAGTGATACAATTGCTTTACTGAACCATCTAGAGAAAAGAGGACATAAAGTGTCTCCTTCAAAATTGCAGTTTTGTCAGAAAGAAGTCCAGTATTTAGGGCATAAAATTGAGAAAGGAGTGCGAAAGATAGCGACAGAAAGAGTAAGAATGATTCAAGGAATGAGAGCACCAATGACGCAAAGAGAGGTAAGAATGTTTCTGGGAATGGTTGGATATTGCCGACAATGGATAAGTGGTTTCTCTTTGATTGCAAAACCATTACAAAAGTTAACCAAGAAAGATGTAAAAGACCCTTTTGAGTTAAACAATGAAGAAATGAAATCTTTCAAAGAATTGAAAAAGAAATTATGTGAGGCACCTGCATTAGGCATGCCTGATTATGAGAAGGATTTTGAGTTGTACTGCAGTGAAAGAGATGGATGTGCGTTTTCAATACTGGTACAAAAACATGGAACAATGAAAAGACCAATTGCTTATTTTTCAGCTGTTTTAGATCCTATAGCAAAAGCATTGCCCGGATGTCTGAAAGCAGTTGCTGCTACTTGTGTAAGTCTGGAACAAAGTGAAGGTATAGTGATGGGGTATCCACTGAGAGTATATGTCCCACATTCAGTAGAAATTCTTTTGACAAGAACAAAAACACAGTACATGACACATAGTCGGCTGACTAAGTACGAAAAAGTCATTTTGAGTGCTGAAAATGTGACCATAGATAGATGCATGAATGTGAATCCTTCAACATCATTGCCAGATGAGGAGAGTATAATTGAACAAGACGAAGTAGATCATGATTGTCTGAACGTGCTGGAATATTGCACGAAACCAAGAGCTGACATAAAAGATGAACCGTTAAAGGAATCTGATTATGTCATGTTTGTGGATGGCTCATGCTTGAGAACGAAAGAAGGAGTTTTAAGCGCAGCTTACGCAGTGTGCACAGTGGCAACTGTGATGGAAGCGTCTTGTCTGAAAGGAATAAGGTCTGCACAAGTTGCGGAACTGATTGCTTTGATTCAAGCATGTAAATTAGGAAGAAATGTACGAGTCACGATTGTGACCGATAGCCAATATGGTTTCGGTATCGTACATGACTTCGGTCAGATTTGGTCACAAAGAGGTTTCTTGACGTCTGCAGGAACACCTATCAGAAATGGAGATTTTGTTAAAAAGCTGCTTGAGGCGATACAGTTGCCTAAACAAATCGCTGTAGTGAAGTGCAAGGCGCATAAGAAAAACGAAGATTACATAGCCGTCGGCAATAATTATGCCGATGAGTTAGCCAAATATTGTGCAGAGAACATGGTGTCCATGAATAAAAATAGAGAAAGGGAGCATATCTCTTCTCCTTTGCTTTTTACTAATACTGTCGAGACATGGGATGAAGTAAGACAGTTACAAGAAACTGCAAGTGATGGGGAAAAAGATTACTGGATAAAAGCAGGATGTAGAAGACAGGAAAATAATGGTGTGTGGGTATACAGAGACGAAAGACCAGTTATGCCTGATAGCATGATTGCAGACATGGCACGGATGTACCATGGACAAGCTCATATTGGGAGAGATGCAATGATCAGACTTTTTAGACAAACCTGGTATAACCCAAAATTCAGAGCCATTGCTGAAAGTCTTTGTCAAAGATGTCTTATTTGTCAGCAGTTTAACCCAGGAAGAAAAACAGTAGTGAGTCTAGGAACAATAGGACGAGAAGGAGGTCCATTCACTAGAATGCAGTTAGACTTTATCGAGATGCCCCCTAGTAACAGACTAAAATATGTTCTAGTGGTCGTCTGTTTGTTCTCTCGTTGGGTGGAGGCATACCCCACTAGAAGGAATGATGGAACAACAGTGGCAAAACTTATGCTGCGAGAGTTCATTCCAAGGTATGGTTTTCCAGTCACGGTTGAGACAGATAGAGGAACACATTTTCAAAATGAGTTGATCCAATTGATTTGCGAAGCATTGAGTATTAAACAAAAACTACATTGTGCTTACAGACCAGAGGCTTCTGGGGTAGTGGAGCAGATTAATGGAACAATTAAGAACAGATTAGGAAAAATGTGTCAAGCTACAGGACTCAAATGGCCAGATGCACTGCCTCTTGTTCTGATGACCATCAGAAGCATCCCTGAAAAGAAAACTGGACTTAGTCCTCATGAGATGATCATGGGACGAGCAATGAGACAAGCACACGTACCTGTCAATAAGTTATTGACTATAACTGATGATCTAGTACTGGATTATTGCAAGGGACTGGCTGATGTGGTGCGTTCTGTGTTTCATCAGGTTGGACCGGATGCGACCACTCTTGAAAGAAAACCAGCCCACGACTTGAATCCAGGAGACTGGGTCCGTATAAAAATCCACAGGAGAAGAAACTGTCTAGTTCCTCGCTGGGACGAACCACGACAGGTAATCCTAGTGACAACGACTGCAGTCAAGTGTGCAGGAGTGAAGAACTGGGTCCATGCCAGCCACACAATCAGAGTTCAAGAACCTACTGATCGACATGTGAGTCAACGTCTGGAAGTGTGGGATAAAAGTTTAACAGCTGGGACAACAAGGATAAGAGAAAGGGTGCCAGAACTTGAAGATCGACCTGAAAGTCGACATCTGGAAACCCCAACTGCAAACACCTCTAGAGAAGAAGAGGAAGAAGAAGAAGAAGAAAGAAATTCAGAAGTTCCAGAATCTGAAGATCGACCTGTAAGTCGACATCTGGAAATATCTGACACAAGTTCAGGATCTGATGATTCAGTTGCAAACTGTGAAGAATTCCGAAGGAGAACTTGGGGGTATAAACCAATTAGAGAAGAAAATGAGCAAGAAAATGATCTAGATGAACAACCAAGTACAAGTTATGGTGGAAATCCTTCAGAAATAATATTAATAGATGAAGTAGGGAAAGAAGTACACAAAAAGTTAGAGAATCGAGAAGAACCCCGAGGAGCAATAGGGACAGATAGAGAAACAGAAGAACAGGGAAATTTAGAAGCAGAAAGGGAGGAAAACACCAAATCGGAAGAACACCGAGGAGGGACAGTAATAAGGGAACACAAGAAGGAGAAGACAGATCCACCAGTAGGAGATGACGAGATCATAAGTTTCAAAATAAGAGACAATAGTGAAACAGTTGAAACAGAAACTGAAGAAAGCGGAGAAGAGGAGAAGGCAAAAACTGAATCAAGAAAAAGAAATTGGAAATCAGAAAGAGAAGAAAAAGAAGGTGAAGCCAAAAGGCCAAGAAAAGGAGATAATTGGCCCAACAGCTATATAAGAAAATTGAGATATAGAATAATAAGAGCAGGAGACGAAAGTGCTGAACAAGTGAATGAAATAACAAGTCAAAAGGGACAAGAAAAACCAAGTGGAAAAAGATTACAAAAGTCCAAAAGAACAAAGAAAGTGAATGCAAAGTATAAGTCACCTGAGTGGCTGTATATCGCACTGACGGATTACAAAGAAGAAGAAAACACTCACGAGAACCAGAGACTAAGAAGTCGAATGGGAAAAGGTGAGATGCAACAAACCTGAAGTGAAGACTTATAGTGCTTCTGCCGGACATGACAATTTTACTGGATGTGACAAATCACCGGATGTGACAACGAAAGAATTCTGGAGAGAATTAAAAGAAAGTACCAAGCAAAGACTTTTTGAAAGCAGAGTGGCATCTAAGTCATTTCTGAGGTGTAGTGACACAATTTTCTGAAACTTAACAAATAGAAAAAGCAAAATGGAAAATACTAGGGATAGAAGAGATAAATGTGAGTTTATAAAAAGATGGTGCAAAATGTGCTGCTTTTGTACAGGGTTATTAATGACCATATGGATAGTTTTAGCAATCACAATTCCTATTAGTTTAGCTGTGATAGAAGCAAAGAATGATACTAAACCAGAAAAAGAAACTAATATTAAAGAACCAGTTATTTTAAGAAGTAGTGCAGAATTACATAAGGACAAGTCAGTAACAGACTTTTCTAAAAATGTTTTTACAAAATTGTTGTACGAATATGTAGAGACAATGGATGTGAGAGATTGTTATGTTTGTATGCAGTTGCCTGCATCAGTGTCAGAAGGTGTGACTTATCATCACCTACCTCTAACTTATGGAATAACATGTAGTGTAATAGCAAGTTTATTTTATAAAACAGGTAGATTAGAATCTTATTATACTGACATAGATAAGATTTTTGCAAACATTCCAGTAGTACCAGAACTTAACAAGGTAAAACCAGCAAAAGTTTTAGGAGAATTCTTTTTAGAACATAGAAAATTAACGTTAGAAGAAATAGTTAGTAACAACCTTACCTGTGAGTTAAAGAAAGAAGAAAAGGTATTTTTAGAAATGGTTGAAGAAAGAAGAATGAAGTTTCAAAAAGAAACAATAAAAGAGGAAGAAACACATCTATGGACGTTTGAGGAAGGAAATCATGAAGGGAAAAAGATAAATGCAGCAATGACATTAGATTGGCCGCAAACAGGAAAGTTGTGTATTAGGAGAAATAAGACAGTCTATGACAATTACTTTGTAGGTTCCAGTATCTGCCATGACAATTATCAAATTCTGGGAGGTTGGGGATTCAAAGGTGGAAAAGATCCAATATTTCCAGGTATCTATTATATTTGTGGGAATAGAGCTTATTACAGGTTACCGGACCATTGGTATGGAACTTGCTATGTAGGCCTGGTCTTTCCAAAAATCTTTCATATGGACAGAGAAGAGAAAGGAACATACAAGATGATTAATAGCTTTACACGTAGAAAGAGGGAAAGTTTTTCAGAAATTGTAGGTGATATTTTTGGAGCATTAATACCAGCAGTGGGAATATCTTTGAATGCATTTAAAATTCGGAAGTTATCCACAGTAGTAGATCGTTTGTCTACAGATACTGCGGGAGGGTTCTTAATGGTAAATACCGAAATGGTTGCCATGAGAGCTATGGTGATGCAAAATCGGCTTGCCCTTGATATTCTTTTGGCAAAAGAGGGTGGAGTCTGTGGAATGTTGAAAGTCCAACATTGTTGCACTTACATTCCTGATAAAGTGAAAATATACAGAAGTATATTACAAATATTACAAATTTGCACAAAGAGCTAGTTCCACTGGAGGTTGAAAGTGTTTTGGGAAAACTTGGTAGAGGGTTTTCTTCAGTAGCAAATTGGTTGACCAGAATGAGTAGACTAATGATAGGGAAAGTTATAATAATAGCAACTGTAGTAATACTGTTAGCCATGGTGTTGAAGATAGTAATAACGTGTATAAAAAGAAAAGTAAGACAAAATAAGATAAAAAGAAATAACAGAATGATGAAAGAGAGAGAGAGAGAAATGGGTGAGATTGAGTTAGAGAAAATGAAAGAAAGTATGTATAAGGAGACAAGAAGACAAGATGAAAGGGAAACAGATGTGTAACTAACAAAAAGCAAAGGATAAAAGACATATACTGCCTGAAAAAGAAGTATAACTTGGGTTTTATGTGGTGATTTAAAAATCACCAAAGGGGGAGTTGATGGAGCAGAGAAAATAAAATTTTTAACCCCTAACAAATTTTATTAATAATTAATAAAAAGTTTGTTTAAATGTATTAATCAACACTGTACGTGTGGGAAGAGTAATACGCAAATGTATGTGCTAAATAATCTATTAATGGATGTCCGTGTGTCTAATTAAAAAGTAAAAGTAAATGCGTGCTAATTTAAAATAAATGCATGTTTTTGTGCTTCATAGAAATAAACGTGTTGTTGCAAAACAATAGTGATGGTAAGTAAGGAACAGCTTAAATGTTGCTTTCTGCTAGGTAATAACTAATTGGGGCACGTAGATGACGGGAGGGAAACGAAAAGGCTATTTTTCTCTATTTTAATTATGTTTTGTTTATTTCAAATTAGTACTTCTAAAGTATAACCGAGTGGCGATATAAAATGGCTGCCAGTGGGTGATGTGCGCAAGCGCAAGGGAGACATGTGACATGGGAGAGAAGTCGGAGAAAAACTAACCTCGTGATGTTGCTGAGAGGCTAGGATGCGAGAAATGGTCAAGGCTGATGTGACCTAATTGAACTGATAGTGTGCCGTGGTGATCAGCAGAGACCCGTGGGAAACCAGTTTAAGAGAAAGGACAATGACTGCAGAGTTCTCGAATGTATCGAAAGAAGTTACAAATGTACTGATCGAAGCGGATGGAAACATGTCTTGAACTATGAGAAAGGAAATGATCCAAGGACCATTGGATCCAAGAGAACTTGATTAAAAGAATGAATAAGATGACATGCATGGACCAATGAAAGAAAAGCGTGTTATTAATGTAGCAACAATTAGTTAGCAAAGTTAGAATTAGGGTATAAGAGGGCCTACTCTTAGTGGGAGGGGGTCAGTCGCAGTCACAGTCAGGAGCGGAGTTGGAGAGTCGTGTTGGTGGCTTCCAGTGCTGGGTGGTCCTGATCGATCCCTTACTGAGCGGGAGATGCTGAAAGACTGTTAGATGAGACGGGTTGCAGGTAGCTGATGCTGACGAGCTGAAGTTTCTGTTGCTGTCTTAATTTTCCAGTTGAGTATGAGAATCAGGTTATTTCTAATTCCCAAACTTAGGTTAGAAATCATTAGGCTAAATTAGGAAGGTAGGCAGGTAATCAGAGTTTTGCTTCATGACGAAAATTTCCTTTCTGCAATAAATTGATTATGCTTAATAAATATTTGAATTAATAATGAATGAATAATTGAATAAAAGTTTAAATTCTTTCTCATGCTTTTAAAATTATATAAAATTTAAGTTCCTTTAAATCAAATGACTCAGTGGTTATTTTCCTAAATGATTGTGACATCAGTAATTGGTTATTGTGATTTAGCTGGTCTTAATCACTATGAACTAATTTTTTACATGAATGATTCATCGACAAAACAATGAGCAGGAATATCTTAGGAAATAACTAAAAGAAAGCGATAAGTTAAGGTAATAAGATATCCCGGCTCCTTCCAGCGGTACATAAATGGTGTTTTCCATTTTGTTCTCATGCTTCTCCTAGGAGTACATAATTTCATAAAGTTGTAAAGGAAATCCAGGTGTGTGCGTGTGTGTGTGATAGGCGATGTTTATGGGCCCCATCGTCATGTGGATGTGAGAAAATATAGTTTGCCCCTGGATGACCTATAAGTGACCTAGGAGGAGAATAGTTTTTATTGTACGCGCTGCATCAGTAGCAAAACTAATGCTGCGAGAATTCATTCCAAGGTATGGTTTTCCAGTAACGATTGAAACAGATAGAGGAACACATTTCCAAAACGAATTCATTCAACTGATTTGTGAAGCACTTAGTATTAAACAGAAACTGCACTGTGCATACAGACCAGAGGCTTCTGGAATAGTAGAGCAAGTGAATGGAACAATTAAGAACAGGCTAGGTAAAATGTGTCAAGCCACAGGACTCAAATGGCCAGATGCCTTGCCATTAGTCTTAATGACAATCAGAAGTATACCGGAAAGAAAGACAGGACTCAGTCCCCACGAAATAATTATGGGACGAGCAATGATACAAGCACATGTACCTGTCAACAAACTACTGACTATAACTGATGATCTGGTGCTGGATTATTGCAAAGGATTGGCTGATGTGGTACGTTCTGTGTTTCATCAGGTTGGACCAGATGCGACCACTCTTGAAAGAAAACCGGCTCACGATTTGAATCCAGGAGATTGGGTCCACATAAAAGTCCACCAAAGAAGAAACTGTTTGGTTCCTCGCTGGGACCAACCACGACAAGTGATCCTGGTAACAACAACTGCAGTCAAATGTGCAGGAGTAAAACACTGGGTGCATGCCAGTCACACCATCAGAGTTCCAGAACATGAAGATCGACATGTGAGTCGACATCTGGAAATATTGGATACCAGTTCAGCATCGGATGCAGAGGAAGAGACGAACAGGGCTCCAGAATCTGAAGATCGACCTGTAAGTCGACATCTGGAAGACCTAACTACAAGTGCAACGACAGGAGGAGTGGAGGAAATAGCAGAAGTTCCAGAATCTGAAGATCGACATGTGAGTCGACATCTGGAAATATCAGACACCAGTTCCGCATCTGATACAGAGCATTCGGATTGTGAAGAAAATCTGAAAAGAAATTGGAAATTTGGTAGTATAAAAGAAGAAACTGAGCAAAAAGACAGTAACAGTGAGCAACCAAGTACAAGTTGTGGTGAAAATCCTTCAGAGATAATATTAATAGACGAAGAAGGGAGAGTTTCAAATAGAAAGATAGAAGAATCGGAAGATCCCCGAGGAGCAATAGGGACAAGTCGGCGAACAAAAGAACAGGGAAATTTAGAAGCAGATAGAGAGGTTGACACAAATTCGGAAGAACCACGAGGAGGGACAGAAGTAGGTGATCGAAGGAAAACACGAGAGAAACCACAAATAGATGAAAGAAATGAAATTATAAAATTTAAGATAAGAGACAATAAAGAAAGGACTGAAACAGAGTCAGAAGAAAGTGGAGAAGAAAGAAACCAGAAACTAGAGTCGAGAAAGAGAACTTGGAGAACAGAAAGAGAAGAAAAAGAAAGTGAACCAAAAAGGCCAAGAAAAGGAGACAATTGGCCCAACGAAGTTAGAAGATTGAGATACAAGATCATAAGGCTAGATGGAAAAAGTGCAGAACAAGTAAATGAAATAACAAGTCAAAAGAACAAGAAAAACAAGGTGGAAAACACTTGCAGAAAACAAAAAGAGTAAAGAAAGCAAATCTGAAGTATAAATGGCCTGAATGGTTACACATTGCGTTGACTGATATCAAAGAAGAAGAGAACACTCACGGAAACCCAGAACAAACTACAACCTAATGGGTGAAGGTGAAGTGCAACAAACTTGAAGAAATTTGAACAAATTCTACCGGATTTGACGAAACACTGGATTTGACAAAGAAAAAGTTCTGAAAAGAATTAAAAGAAAGTACCAAACAAAGACAAAGTGAGAGTGCAGAGTGGCTAAGAGGTCATTTCTGAGGTGTGGTGACACATTTTCCCTGTACATAATATAAAATAGGTTATAGAACAAAATGGAAGATACTAAAGATAGAAAATGTAGATGTGAGTTCTTAAGCAGGTGGTGTAAGATGTGCTTCTTTTGTACAGGATTATTAATGACCGTTTGGGTTATTTTAGCAATCACCATTCCAATTAGCTTAGCTGTAGAAGAAACGTCTAATAACACAGAAGAAGAAAAAAGGAGCTAATGTGCACGAAACAGCTATATTAGAAAATAGTGCAGAATTGCATAAAGACAAATCAATAACAGACTTTTCAAAGAATGTTTTCACTAAATTATTATATGAGTATGTAGGAACAATGGATGTAAGAGATTGTTATGTTTGTATGCAATTGCCTGCGTCTGTTGCAGAAGGTGTGACCTATCATCACCTTCCTTTAACGTATGGAATAACATGTAGTGTTTTAGAAAGTTTATTTTACAAGTCAGGAAGATTAGAATATTATTATACTGATATAGATAAGATTTTTGCAAAGATTCCTATAGTTTCTGAACTAAACAAGGTAAAAGAAGCAAGAACATTTGGTGAATTTTTCATAGAAAATAAAATTCTAACATTAGATGATATAGTTAAAAACAACCTTACCTGTGAGTTAAAGAATGAAGAAAAGGTATTTTTAGAAATGGTCGAGGATAGAAGAGTGAAATTTCAAAGGAAAGTGATAGAAGAGACAAAAACACCTCTTTGGGCGTTTGAGGAAGAAAATCATGACAAGAAAAAGACAAATGCAGCTATGACTCTGGATTGGCCCCAACAGGGAAGGTTGTGCATTAGAAGAAATAGAACAAGATATGACAATTATTTCGTGGGTTCCAGTGATTGCCATGACAATTATAAAATTTTAGGCGGATGGGGATTCAAAGGGGGAAAAGATCCAATATTTCCTGGGATCTATTATATTTGCGGTAACAGAGCTTATTACAGGTTGCCGGACCATTGGTATGGATCATGTTACTTAGGCCAGGTCTTTCCAAAGATTTTTCATGTAGATAGAGCAGAAAAGGGAACACACGAAATGATGAAGACATTTACACGTAGAAAAAGGGAAAGTTTCTCAGAAATAGTAGATGATATTTTTGGAGCATTGATACCATTAATGGGAATATCTTTGAATGCATTTAAAATTCGGAAATTATCCACAGTAGTAGATCGCTTATCTACAGATACTGCTGGAGGGTTCTTGATGGTAAATACCGAAATGGTTGCCATGATGGTGATGCAAAATCGACTTGCCCTTGACATTCTTTTGGCAAAAGAGGGTGGAGTCTGTGGAATGCTGAAAGTCCAACATTGTTGCACTTACATTCCAGATAAAAGTGAAAATATACAAAAGTATATAAAGAATATTACACATTTGCACAACGAACTTGTTCCACTGGAGGTTGAAAATGCATTTGGAAAACTTGGTAAGAGTTTTTCCTCAGTAATAAATTGGTTTACTAGAATGAGTGGATTAATAATAGGGAAAATCACAATAGTAGCAACCATGATAATCATAATAGTTTTAGTACTGAAGCTAATTATTACATGTATAAAGAGAAGAAAAAGACAAAACAAAATAGAAAAAGAAAATAAGATACATAAGGAAAAAGAAAGAGAAATGGGTGAAATAGAGCTAGAAGAAATAAAAGAAAATATGTATAAGAAAACAAAGAGACAAGTTGAAAGGGATACAGTTGTGTAAACTAACAAAAACTAACGGACAAAGAAATATGCTATCTGATAGAATTGTATAACATGGGTTTTTGTGGTGATATTAAAAATCACCAAAGGGGGGAGTTGATGGAGCAGGGTAAACGAAAAAATGTTAACCTCCTAATATTTATGTTGAATAATTAACACACAGGTTCGTCTTAGTAAATAACCAACCATGTATGTTACATGTAAAGGGTTATGGGTAACACGCTATGTATGTGCAAACTAATGTATTTACAATTGTTAACGTGGATAACATAAGTCTAATAATTGCGTACTAATTAGAATAATAAATGCATGATTTGTGCTTGGAAATAAACTGTGTAGTGGCAAAAGAAGCGTTGGAAAGTAAGGGATGGCTTTATATGTCGCTTTTGCTAGGTAATACCTAATTGGGGTACGTAGAATGATGGGAGGGAAACGAAAAGGTTTATATTCATTATTCTTAACTATGTTCTGTTTATCTTTATAATAGTGCGCTTAGGCCTGTTGTGCCGCGATATAAAATGGCTGCCATGAACTAGAGTACGCAGGCGCGAGAGGGGTTACGAAAGAGAGAAAGGCCGTGAACAAGAGGGATCATGTGATCGTTCCAAAGCCTAGGATGGAAGCGTGGTCAAGGCTGTGATGACCTTATCATATAAACGTGTGCCAAAGAAGGACAGCGAAAAGCGTGAGAAGTCGCAGTGAATAAGTGAATGAACAATGAACTGTTCAACTTAAAAGTATCAGAAAAGGATACAGTTTGAAACCTATGAACGGATGGGTAATGTCATGAACCCGTGAGAAACGACAGAAGTATGAACTTTCCACAAAGAACTGGTTGGAACAAGGATATTCATAATGAGATGTATACTGACCCAAAGTGACCAATTAGAGAGAATCTCGCCCACAAAGATGTAACATTTTCACTTAGTAAGCTAGTATTAGGGTATAAGAAGACCTACTCTTAGAGGGGAGGGGGTTAGCTGCTTTTGATGCTGTTGTTTTCAACGCTGCCGTTTTTATGAACTGATGCTGCGGCTGCTGCTGCTATTTTATATTTTTGATTGAGCATAAGACGCTGCTATTGGAGAACCTTTTTGCTTTAATAGATTTTTCCATTTAAAACTATTAGACTTTCATTCTTAAGATACTAAAGGGGAAAGGAACGAGAAGGCCTGTTTTCCAGGACAGATAGATAGATCTTTCGGGAGTTCTTGCTGTGACGAACTTTATTTTTCCATCTAATAGGTATGCATTGCAATTTCAATTTATTCTTATAATGATGCTAAATGTAATAACCTGAATAATAAATCTGAAACTTATTCATGCTTCTAAAATTTACATAAACTTTATTATCTTTAAAACAATGAGTCAGTGGTTCTTTAGCTCAATGATAAATGTAAATGTTTAAAGGTTTATTGTGATTGAGCTGGTCTTAATCACCATCAACTGATTCCTACTAGTTGGTCCATCGACCAATGAGCGGAATACCTTAAAGTTTGAAGAAGTATTATGTCGTTTTAAAAAGGTATCCCGGCTCCTTCCAGCAAATCATTAACTGTTTTCTCCTAGGTAAGAACGGATGAAATCCAGGGAATATATGAGAGAGTGAATGTATATGCGGTGTTATGGGCCCCACTGTCATATGGATATAGTTGTGTTTAAGAGGGATATTTGTACCTGGACGTCCAAAGCATATAGGAGAAGAAATTTTATTGATAGCGCTGGATCATTCGCGATTCATGTACTTGAACAGATGCAATCAGGCATACATTGTATGCATCCTTTCTCCTGTGAATGTGGACTGATCAGGGCAGCGTGTTCGGATTATACTCAAAGTAGAGCTTTGTGCTTAGACGTCACTACATGAGTATCACCAGAACAGTGAATTACAATGAAATCACAATATCTGTTATCCCCAAAGTAGTAAGTACCCTGTCTGCCCTGACTATTCTTGTAAAGTGACACACAGTATGAGGGTACTCACTACAGTGCCTATGGTAGTTCCCCTTAATTGCTTTTATTGAAGGTATTTTGTTTGTAGTGGGTCAGGCCTACAATATACTAATGAGGTCCTTAAATGGCTATTTAAATTGTGAATTGATGTAGCCAAGACCCCCATGGTATTGCAGGATTCGCTTACTATGTCATTGAGGTAGTACTGAAAAATACATAATAATTTTATTGTCAAACACTGAAAGTTGGATACTGCAGGCTGTCCTACAAGCTTTCACATATGTATGTTATTATTGAGAGAAATGTTGCAGGAAGTTCATGCTGTCTGTGCATTTCACAACTGACAGCTGTCAATTGTCACTTGACAAACACAGGATCCAGCTTGCTCAAAAAGCAAAACGTAATGTTCTCATGAGAGTCTAAAAGTAGAACTGTGGTGGTGACAATGACTAATCTTCACAGGAAAACAGATATGATACATGAACCATTATATCAGAAAAAGGTACGCATTTCACACATGTCTTTTTAGGTTATGAGATGTGGGTCTTTCCCTGGAAATTAGTACTGAATTAATTACATTTCAAGAACCTCAAACTATAATAATTGCTTAGGGGTGGCTGGAACGAGTTTTCTATGGGCCACAGCTGGGAGTGGCGTGGAATTCCTTCCAGCGCTCTTGCCTTAGAGGTGCGCACCCCGAATATCGACACCATTATCGATGGGACACAATATCGGAATAAAATATCGGAAACAAAATACTGACAGGAAAGTAAGTATAGCTTTCTACACCTAACTCCACATATATGTACCTTTGTGATAGATATATATATATATATATATATATATCTTTAAATTGCAGAGATGTGGAGTTAGGAATAGTTAGGGCCTCATTACAGCACTTTTGCGCTGCCGGAATGTCACTTTTTTTACCTTCGGGTGCCGTGGCATATTTACAAGGCCACATAAAGCCACTTTATGTGGCTTTTCATGCTCTTGTAAATATGTGCCCCTTTCACGCAGAACACTGCTTGAAAGGGGCGTTCCATGGGTGTTGCTGTGGGTGTTCCCACGCAACACCCATGGAATCGAAAGCATTCCCAGATTTACGAGTAATCATAAACCTGGGAATGCCTCAGAATCTAACGCCACCCCGGAGGTGGCGTTAGGGAGGGGAAATGAGGGGAAATGTTTTCATTTCTCCTCGTATTTTCCTTTTTACTATGTGTGCTGCATTCTGCAGGACACGTAGAAAGAGGAAATCACCTGAAGTGATTGATTTTGTGCAGGAAGGTGTCCCTTCCTGCACAAAATCAATCAGTCCTGCAATGCAGGCACCCTTGCACCACGTTGGCGCATGGCGGCGCATTGTGCACCGGCGCAAGGGAGAAGGACAGGAATGTGCGGTATCTCATGGATATGGCGTATTCTTGCCCTTTTGCTTTGACGTAGCGCAGCGCCGCAAGATTACTTGCAGGGCCGACCCTACCCAAATCCTCTTAAATGAGGCCCTAAATTTATACTTCCCCATCTGCACTTACTTTTCGATTTTTTGTCCCTTGCTATTCTCCTCGTATTTTCTTTTTTACATTTGTGTGCTGCATTCTGCAGGACACGTAGAAAGAGGAAATCACCTGAAGTGATTGATTTTGTGCAGGAAGGTGTCCCTTCCTGCACAAAATCAATCAGACCCGCAATGCAGGCACCCTTGCACCACGTTGGCGCATGGCGGCGCATTGTGCACCGGCGCAGGGGAGAAGGACAGGAATGTGCGGTATCTCATGGATATGGCGTATTCCTGCCCTTTGCTTTGACGTAGCGCAGCGCCGCAAGATTACTTGCAGGGCCGCCCTACCCAAATCCTCTTAAATGAGGCCCTAAATTTATATTTCCCCATCTGCACTTACCTTTCGATATTTTGTCCCTTGCTATTCTAACCGCGATATTTTTGTACAACAATGGGGCATATTATCTAAAAAGTGCGCTAAACATCGCAAAGCGTGTTTAGCGAGCACTTTTTTATCGCCGGCTATCGTCGGAATAATTTGCCATGCTAACGCTGTATTAGCGACATTTAGCGCTATGGCGATAATTATTCCAGCCATAGCGGTGTTTTCCATGAAACATCGCTGGTTTTCCAGCGATGTTTCATGGAAAACGGCGATAACCTTGCTGATACGACCCTGTGGTCGTATCAGCATAATCCACCCCCCATGTTAGATATGGCTAACACCTGCTAATTGCAGGTGTTAAATAAATGGCGATGACCTCGGTTAGCGCGACTTTTCACGTCGCTAACTGGGGCCATGGCCACCTTGCTAATAGGCGATAGGCCTGTTAGCGGGTGTTTCCCAGGTTTGTTCGTCGAGAACACCCACTTTGCATGTCATTAGCGATAAATATCGCTGACATGCAAAGCGGTAAAAACACGGGCGCTAATGCCCGAAAACTGTCTCTAACTGCTGTTAGAGACAGTTTGCTGATAGGGCGATAAGAATATCGCCGCTTTAGCGGCAAAAAGTGCCGCTAAAGCGGCGATAGTGCCCTTGCTAATATGCCCCAATATTCTATAGCAAAAACAACAGTTGATGGACAGAATGCAGAACAATGTCATACATTCACCCCAGTACAGAGATCTGGGCCTAAATCCATCGTTTTTTTGCTCACCATGCCATTCCAGTTTGAACCCAGCCATATGCAAATCAGTCTTGACCCTGTGCCTCATGGGAACAGTCCAGCCCGAACTGCCAAGCCAGGTCCTCCCTGGACTGGAAACAAGCATCCTAGGACCGGTTTCGGGGTTTCACCCCTCTTCAGCCAGGACCGGTCCTAGGATGCTTGTTTCCGGTCCAGGGAGAACCTGGCTTGGCAGTTCGGGCTGGACTGTTCCCATGAGGCACAGGGTCAAGACTGATTTGCATATGGCCAGGTCTAAACTGGGGTGGCATGGTGAGCAAAAGAATGATGGATTTAACCCAGATCTCTTGACTGGGGGTGAATGTTTTGATTTGTTCTGCATTCCGTCCATCAATTGTGTGTCTTTTGCTCCCAATATTCTATAGGTTAGCTTTCTGTAGTACAAACTTGAGAGGAAGGATGAGAATTCCAGAATCGGTGTCTCTGAGCACCACTGGTGCTTACAGACATTGGCATCACTGCGCTGTCGTTCTGCGTGGGAGTAGTTAGCTCAGACTGTTTACTCACACATTGAAGTAAGAGAAGCTGCTGCATTTTGTAGGGAAAAGAGAACACCCTTCTTTTATGTGATGTGTGCCTGAGGACCCTTGTGGGTTGTGTGGAGACTTGCTCCAACTTTTCCTGTCTGAATTGCAGACTGTGGTGCTCCACAGTTGTGGAAGAGACATCCCTGCTTTTGCCACGGGTTGTGGGGGGAGGGGAAAGAGGTGGTGGAGAGGGAGCAAACCTCAGCGCCCCCGCTTTCCAGGGCCCCTCTATGCTGCAGCAATATTTATTTAGAGACTTTTACTTACTAGCAAGCCTGCTCTTTTCATTAATAAAGAGGAACCTTTCTCGGCAGACCACTAGGCTGTGCCAGATGTGTTTTCTCTTTCCATTAAGATTTTTTTTTAAGGGCCAAGACATAAGAAACACCCAGATGTCTCACATTAGGTTTTAGCCTTTGGCCTCGCCCTTGCTTCTGACAAGCCTGACCTTGCCTTCAGGAACTTTAAGAGGTCGCCACTGAGAATAGACTGTAAGTGACCCCCATCTAGGAGCTTGGAGGTGTTGCTATGAGTTTAAGGGTCCTCACTGCCACGAGTGACAATCCCAAAGGAAGAGAGACGTGTCTGATACTTTTACTACTAGAAACATTTCACAAATGTATTATTTTACTGCATTTTACAATGTTTCGTTCTGTGTTGAAAATAATTCTGAATGTCTCTTGAGTATCGATGCTTTTTTCGGCCCAATCAAGAATTATGTTCATAGCACTGGTCACTCGATAATTTGGTAGCTTTTGTTGGACTATACTTTACTTGACCTATGTGATACTTAATCCTAATTTTCCATCGTTTCTTACCCAGAATTTTAGCTTTTACCTTTAATAACTTTTTACTCTCAATTCAGATTTTTTTACATTTTTCTCTTGTTTGGTAATTTTTGTTTGGACAGCCAAGTTCTTCCTTATACTATTACATTCCTCTGGGTTTTTAAAAACTGCACCAGGTGCACTGAGATATAGGGGCTGACATATCTTGGCGGTGTATATTAGCCACCGCAATGGCAACGGAATATACATACCACCAAGATAAAGGTCCTCCCACCTGCTGCTGATGCTACAGTCAGGATAGCCATTTTGTTACTGCTTGTAAATGCCAGGCACACCCCGGCAGTAATGGACAGTAAAATGGTAATAGTGACCCCCATCGCCATGGGAGATGACTCCTATGGTGAAGGGGTGGGGGAATCATTTATTTTTAAAAAGAACATACCGTTTTGGGATTTTCTTTTTGAAAATAAAAAAAGAAAACTAGTTGGTGCAGGCATTGGCAGGAACTGCATTCCTGGCAATGCATTATAAATGACCGCCTGCTAGGCGGTCATTTTTAAATGTGGTGGGCATCCCTCCACCAGGGGGTAATTTACTCAGTCTCCCTGGCAGAACGACGGGCTCTCTGCCCATATATTAATCAGCCCCTTAGTCTGGTAGTTCATGTCAAGTTTAGAAAGGTGAAGTGAGGAAACCACTGTCACCTCTGTGGGTCAAGTGGGCAGTGGCCTGTTCTCCTGCTCACCTTTTAATTGCCCGAGAGATCTCTCCGCAGTGCTCAGTGTTAAAAGCTCACCGAATTAGCAGACTCTCATGTTTGGTCATTACAGATTGCCACCCTTCAGGGCACGCTCTGCACAGTATTCACCAAGAAGCACATTCGGGCAGCCCTTTCTCGCGATGTGACGTAAGCTAAGGAGCACGCTCTGGTCATCCCTGTCCCTCTATGTGACGTCAGCCAAGGAGCACGCTCTGCTCCTCCCTGTCTCTATGTGATGTAAGCCTAGGAGCACGCTCTCTGCTCCTCCCTGTTCCTCTATGTGACGTCAGCCAAGGAGCACGCTCTGCTCCTCCCTGTCTCTATGTGATGTAAGCCTAGGAGCACGCTCTGGTCATCCCTGTCTCTCTCTGTGACGTAAGCCTAGGAGCACGCTCTGGTCATCCCTGTCCCTCTATGTGACGTCAGCCAAGGAGCACGCTCTGCTCATCCCTGTCCATCTATGTGGCGTCAGCCAAGGAGCACGCTCTGTTCATCCCTGTCTCTCTATGTGACGTCAGCCAAGGAGCACACTCTGTTCATCCCTGTCTCTCTATGTGACGTCAGCCAAGGAGCACACTCTGCTCATCTCTGTCTCTCTATGTGACGTCAGCCAAGGAGCACGCTCTGCTCCTCCCTGTCTCTCTATGTGACGTCAGCAAGGAGCACGCTCTGCTCATCAATGTCCCTCTATGTGGCGTCAGCCAAGGAGCACGATCTGGTCATCCGTCTCTCTATGTGACGTCAGCCAAGGAGCACACTCTGCTCATCCCTGTCCCTCTATGTGGCGTCAGCCAAGGAGCACGATCTGCTCATCTCTGTCTCTCTATGTGACGTCAGCCAAGGAGCACACTCTGCTCATCTCTGTCTCTCTATGTGACGTCAGCCAAGGAGCACACTCTGCTCATCTCTGTCTTTCTCTGTGACATCGGCTTCCCATTTGAATATCTTTAAATTATTACGAAAAACATTTAGACATTTTGCTGCTGGTAACGGGTCCTTACACCATGTCCAGTGGCGTATCCAGTGTCATGGACCCTAGTGTATGAAAGGAAATAGGCCTCCTGGCTGCTGTTTGAACTGCGAAAGGCAGCAATAACCAGGGTTCCGTGGACCCCTGAGGCCTTTGAACACCAGTGCCACTGCACCTGCTGCCCCAATGGAAGCTAAGTTGTAGACCATATCCTGAACTGGACTTCATTCACTTAATGAGTTACTGACGTTGCAGGAAATGACGATGGGTGGAGAAGCATGCACTGGTAAGGACAGTGAGGTACAACATAGACATGCAAGGATGTTCCATCCTCTAGGTCAGAAGTCTTATTGTGTGGCCCCTAGGAGTATCCATAAAGAAGTCCTGTATGGGTCGCACACTAAGAGGATCCCTTGATTAATCCCAGGCGCCCTCCAAACACTTACTTCCTCATCTTTCTCGCGAATCATCTGCTCAGTGTCTCGATCTTCTGCGAATGGGATGACCGGGATAGGGAAATCGGTCCCACTCTCTCGCGTTAGTTTGCTGAAAAAACAATATTTGTGCAAAGTTTAGTATCAAATAATGATAACTCACCTGAAAATCAATGTGCTTTGCAAAAATGGACAGTGGGGGGAAAGAGAGGAATTAGAGAAACAAAGCGATGGTGGTGATAGGGACCAAGAACAAAAGATGTTAGCTAAGAGGATTTATGAGATAAATTCATAGGATATCTTGGAAGGAGAAAGAAGAAAAGAAAGAGATCAAAACAAAGAGACGGTATAAGAGATGCAGAAAGAGAGGAGAGAGGAAAAGTGAGAGCTAGAAAAAGAGAAAATAAAGGCTATGGAATAAAAAAAGGAATAACTAATTCATCATAAATCTTTATTTCGGCCTCAGGACCCTAAAAGTACAAATACAATACAGTACATAAAAACACTAAAAAGCCAGTCAGAATACAGTAATAGCTAGGTCTAAAAAGATATCGATTCATCCATAATCTAAAATTCAATAAGTAAAACGTGATGTTTTCATGCACATAGAGTCCAGAGTAACAAAGACCTATGCCTACTCCGAAAGGGCGTCATGGTCCGCCATGTTAACCTAGGACATACAATGCACTACACTTTTGATAATTTGGGGTTAATATGAAATTTAAAAAGCAGGGAGCCAATTAAAAACAAATTCAGGACCCTAAGAATTAAGATATGCATCAATCTTACTCTTGCAACACTTTCCTTCTGATTGCCCACATGTGGCACAAAAACTTTGCAACTGAGCTGAATAACAAATAGAATAAGATATAGAAAAATATAAAGAAAAAACCCAGCAGGAAAAAAAGCGTACTAGAAAAAAAGCAACTCGGCACAGAGAGGGAGGGGTTAAAGGAGAGAGACAGAGAGAAAAAAGAGGGAGAGAGAGACATATATACCTGTTGTAGTACCTCTGGAGCCAAACAAATCCAAATGTACTACCACAAAACTAGAAAAAATACTCCCCCACCTGTGCCTCCACAATCTGGTAAATAACGCAGCCATCTCGAAACTCCCGCCACCATGAAGGTCTCAAGTTCATTCTCCCTGTTGGTTTTCAAAGATGTCCATCTCCC
Source organism: Calotriton arnoldi (assembly GCA_963921515.1). Lineage (NCBI taxonomy): Eukaryota > Metazoa > Chordata > Amphibia > Caudata > Salamandridae > Calotriton > Calotriton arnoldi. Next base: position 2,633,199 of record CAWUFW010000130.1, read on the forward strand.
GACACTCAGGGGCAGATTCACAAGGACTTATCGCCGAGTTATCGCCACCTTAACGCATCAAAAGTGGAGATAGATTTAACGCCCCATTCACAAGCGGGTGCAAACTGCAGACATCGCCAGTATTCCCGCGATAACTGCCGCAAAATTTATCTCCACGGGTGACACCACCAACTAACCCTAATGAGATGCAGAGTAGGCGTTCCCGTGCAAAAACTCACGAAAAAACCACAACACCACTTTCGCAACGAACGGCCAGATCTGCGATGCGAACCAAAAACAGGCGATAAGCCACGGTAGCAGCAGGGAATTAACACCTGCCTTTTGCTGGTGTTAAGCAGGACGACTACCTGCAGCATGAAAGGGAGCCCAGCCAAGAGCCACATCTGAAGACCCACAGATGCCATGGAGACAATGATCATGCAGCTCTGAGACCCATGAGGGCCACAACATCCACCGCCACCAACCCCAGGCCCGCCACCACCCCCAGGACCCGCCCGCCCCCCCCGCCCGGACCGACACAGAGGCAGCGTACACAAAGACAGCGGACCCACCGTAAACGCACCAGCGGCACATACCTAACGCCAGAGGAGCACATTGCCCACTACAGGCCCAAAAGGACAACCATGCCCCGCATCCTGACCCACAGCGCCCACCTGCTGACGGCACCAACACAGCGGACAACCAACATCCCTCCACAGACAAAGCTGCCGGCTGGCCTCTGGTACCTTCCAACCCACAACTGCCAGAGTCGGAGGAGTCTCACAGCCAGTCTTATCCAAGTTCATCACACCTGTCCTGGATGCCATCATCAGCCTGGTACCCCAGCACCTCCGCTACACCCACACTGCGCAGGAGCAGCGGGCGACCAAGCAAGGCTTCTACGCCATAGCTGGATTCCCTCACGTGTTGGGGGCAATCTACTGCACACATGTACCCCTCGTGCCCCCTGCCGACACAGCATACAACTACCGCAACAGAAAGCACACGCATGCCATCAATGTGCAGGCAATAGTGGACCACCGGGGACTCCTCAACAATGTTGTGGCCAACTCCCCAGGCAGTGTGCATGAGTCATACATCTCCCGACAGTCCATCATCAACCAGCGCTCCCAGGATGGCACCTATGGAAATGCATTGCTCGTTGGTAAGTACCAAATGAACACACCACACACCTCCACAGTCATGCAACTCATGACACTGGCAATGGGCACACAGCAAAACTACATGCAACATGCCACACAACATGCCAACCGACCCGACACGACAACACGACTCCATTGGGAACCTGGGCTTGCCATGCACACAACCCAGCCACGGCATGGCACCACAGCCACACAATAGCAGAATGTGGGGAGAGGCCTGGAGCAGGCATGTGCGAGAGCGGCAAGTTACCAATGAATGAGAACCTACCCAATGCCAGGTGTGGCGTGGATGTGCCGGACAGACTTCAGTGTGCAAACCACGGAAATGGCCATGTGGTCATTAACTGCTGGTGCATGGAGTGTAGTGGCCAGTGGACGCTATCATGTCCCCACAGGGTGTGGGGCAGAACGCGGAAATGTCGCCCGTTACGTCCCCCCCTGTATGCGCGGGCGGAGTGGGTTGGCCCTGCGTACGCCAGGCCTGCGTAGGGGTGTGAATAAAAAGCCCGTCGCACTGGGCGTGGTTCTTATTCGGAATGGCCAACGTGTCTGCCAGGGCGGCACCTCTCAGCTCGCCACGAGGCCGGCGCCTTGCGCGGCGGGGCCTGTGTCCCTGTGCGCCTGCTGCACCCCGGGCCGCTGGTCCCCAGACCCGTCATGCCTGCGCCAGCGCACCAAGGAGGCTCCGCTCACCTGCCGACACCGGCGTGTGTCAAAGAGGGCCCACCACGTGCCGGTGCAAGCTCCAAGCCCCAGTCCCACGACCTTTGCAGCCTACGCAGACCATCGTTGACCTCCACGACGCTTGCCCACAGCACTCCCTTTTCGCTGACATACCCCACCGGCGTACTCTTCGGCCCAGTTGTTGGCACATGTTGTACTGAGTCGTGAGTATTGAATGGCAGTGACCCCAAGTCTGTGGCCGCGTCCACATCACTATACTCCCTCCGATCAGTGAAGCCAAAGTCTGCATCGCAAGCCTGCGACACGTGGTGCCACTAACCCTGTTCAACGCAAGCCGGCGACACGTGGTGCCACTAACCCTGTTCAACGCAAGCCGGCGACACTTGGATGAGGGCTCAGGCCTACACTGCGGTCCAGTAGGTCCCACATGTGGAACTGTGTCCTGAGTTTTGAATGGCAGTGACCCCAAGTCTGTGGCAGCGTCCACATCACTGAACTCCCTCCGATCAGTGAAGCAAAAGTCTGCATCGCAAGCACACGACACGTGTCTGTGGGCCCGTGCTGACGGCTGCCCCCGGCCTATACTGCGGTCCAGTAGGTCCCACATCCAGCACTTAGTCGTGATTCATGAATGGCAGAGTCCATACCAGTGAACGCATGGAGAGGAGTAAGAGGAAGATGCGGTTCAGTCCGGATGAAAGCCGGATCCTCGTCACGGAGGTGACCGAACACTAGCAACAACTGACCTGGTGCCACTATGTGCGCAATGAGTCATGGGCACTTTCTGGTTGGACTTTGGTGGCGTCTGAGTCCATGTCCTGGGGGTTGTCTACATCATCATCTGGCTGGGACGGACTTGGTGTTCGACATGTGTCTGTTCCATTCATCTCCACCATAGTGACTGTTTCAGCGTGGTTCTGCACTCTGCATCATGCCCTGGGGGTACACCTTTCACTGTCTACGAGACACTCCACGACAACCCCCTTTGTCATCTACGAGAACCTGCTCTGCTCTCGTGACCCTGCCCCAGTGCACCGCAAGTCAGCAGCCCGTGGTGGTAGGCCCGTGCAGGATGCTGTGCATCCGGGGCCACTAACTCTATGCAGCTCAAGTCATGGAGCCTTTATGGTTGAATGGTTGTGTCCTTAACAATGTACACTGTTGTCGTTTTTTGACTGCACCAGGCACTCCATGACGGCTGGTGTACACACACCCCAAACACATCCAACACAGGTGTCACTCGACATGTAAGCCTGCTAATAAACGTGGCCGGGCGCACGAGCCCGTAGCCATTCACACCATCTAAGCAAGTGTGTCCGTGTGGTCATTATGTCAGCATGATGGGCCCGAGCCCTGCAACATCACAGTGTGCTGTCTTCAGCGGACGATACCATGTCACCTCAGCAGTGGCCAAGACTTTGGACATGTAGCTTCGCCCGCCCCCCCTGCATGCACAAGCGGCGTGTGCTGGTCCGGCGTACATTAGGTCAGCGCCGGGGTGTGCTGATTTGGCAGGGGGATCAGGGCGTGGCTCTGGTCTGGCCTTGAGTAGGAAGTGCGGTAAGCGTGTCTCTGTGTTGGAGTGTTGTCGCCACCAGGGCCACAGTAGTCGATGTTGCAGTGTAGCATGCACCCGGAGGGCGGGCCCGCACGTACGGGGAAATGTAGGAGCGCAAGACTGCTCGAGGTCTTGGCTCATGCATGCCAAGTGTTATGTGTATCAGTCCTGCGGCTGCATAAGTCAGATGCCTAGCCTCAATCGCAGCGCGATCACAGCCAGCCATGGACTGTACACCTGTGTCCGCCCTGTCCGGACCATTGGCCTACACTCACGTGGCCGCACACCCTCAACGGCCAGCTTCACGGTGTTGTTGGCATGCTGCTGGACATGCGCAGACAGGCATGACAATGGTGTGCCATAGGAGTGCACGTGATACAACCGCGCAGCGCACACAAGTGTGGGGGCTCATGGGAGGGAGGAGCAGCTGTGAGGCAACGTAACACACAGTGAGGCCGCTCATGTGCCATGTGCTCGGCATATCATCCATGATTTCCTGGGTCGCAGACATCCCACCCCACCCACGACAGGCCTCTGTACATCTCCTGTATGCAAGCAGATGGTGAAGTTACTGTAGGGATGAAAGGTCCTTTGTCTGAACTATCAGGCAGTAGCACATCTGCAGCTCCGAACTGGGACTTGCATGTGCCCAGCACCCCTTGACAGATACGATAACATTTGCTGGCGACTCCCACACTACGCACTGCCCGACGTGAGACCAACTTGTACACATCCCACACGCAGAAGTCCTTGGCCGTAGTTAGCGTGCGTGAAATGGCCTTCACACGTACTCCCACCCCACCCCAGGCCTGCACCCGTTGCACACAGACACTGCTCATTGCTCCGAGCTGTGCCATTTCATCCACAGGACTGGCGCGGGTCAGCACAGTGCCGCTTCAAGCAGAGCCACTGATGCAATGGCAGACCATCCCGGACACATGCACAACTCCAGTCACGTGGACCTGTACCGTGCACGTCTGCTGCATGTACTGGGGGCACTGCCATTGGCAGTGCTGCGGATCAGTTACCGGCTAAGCTTCCGCCTTGCCAACGTCACCTGCGTTCAGCCTGTGTTGCATTGTCGCTCGTGCATATTCGAGTGGACCATGGATGTCTGCCTCTCCAACGTAACGGTAGCTGACCTGGATTTCGACGTGTGTGTGCGCCCCTGTTGGCCCACGACCAGGAGTGTCACCGTGATGCCCGTTTATGGCATGCCTGGATGATTGGCATGCATGCTGGCAACTGGACCTGGGAGATTGCACGAGTCGTCGTGTGCAGTGACCACATTGAGCCGCTCCCCTATTGGGCTTTAGTGCCAATTGGGACCAGGGGTTGGAGTCAGCACATCTGTCCGGGACAGCTGATGGGTTACGTCACCGACATGTTAGATGTGGTGGACAACGAGCTCTCATTGGAAATGTTGGCCTACGCTGCTGCACTCGCGTTCATGGACGAGTGACAACGTACCTGCAGCCACAACTGAATGTGACCCATTGCACGTGTCCCGACGCCTGGTTGCATGTTGGGGATCTGGTCACATGTCCCAAGACGACAGTGGACATGGCTGCATTGGCCTGGACTCCGGATCCATGCGCGGACAACCAACGCGGGTTGGCACTGACTTTCGTGGGTGATGGACTCCCCCGGGGTGGACATCGGCGCTTTCCAACGTTCCTCATTCAGACATGCTGCTGCATTGGTCTGCATGTCGTGGCACTTCTCTTGGCCGTACTGACACGCAATTGTTGATAAAGTTTCCGCACCTTCACTTGTCTCCAACTGTGGTGAGTGTTGATTTGTATGCCAATGTGTGTGTCACGGCCTATCTGGGTCCCTGCCATACATGCATTGCTACCCCTTCAGGGCTGTGGGTTTGTACTTGTGCATTATCATGTCCCTGTTTCGTGCTTTGCCAGATGCGTATGGCCATTTACCGGCCACAAGCGGGTGCACTTGTGTCCTGTGTTCGGTTGTGCAAATGTTGCTGTTTGTGCCACATTGTGTTCGATGTTGGGGTGCTTTGCTTCCTTCGTGTGTGTGCTGCATTGTGTGTGAGATGTCCCTTCAGCTCTGATTTGCCTCACCCTTCTCCCTTTCAGGCAGTGTGGTTTTCACTTCTGTGCTTGTTCAGTGGTGTGATATTGCAGAGTTGTGTGACTTGTGCTCTTGGTTGCTGTTGTTACTCTTGGGCATGGTTTGTCTGCAGTTGTGCTGTGCTTAATTGTGCATGTGTGCCATTGTGCCCATCTCCCCCGTCCCCCAGTCCCTGGTCGTTCCTCTCCCTGTTGCTGTTGTGTCTGTTGATTTTGAGCAGTTTCCGGTCCCCGACTCCTGCCACCATCTCCAGACTGATGTGGTGGACACCATTTCCTCCATGTCATCCAGCTCCTGGTGTGGCGCTGGACTCCCACCTCCGGTGTGCATTGCTGCCTTCTGGTTGTTGGCGTGTTTCTGCTTGTTTGTGCATTTCGCATCATTCCAGCTGTTCTGGTTTTCTTCCATTGTCCTCCGCTCTCCGGCTGCATTCACCTTGTCCACGATGGACTGCCATGTACAATGTTTTGTTGCCAATGGGGCTTGTGGGGTTGTGTACTAGCTCCGGCTGCCTCCATTGTGCTTCGCTGTTGTTTTCTGTTTGGTTTGTCTTCCTTTTTCCTGCTTTTGTTGTGCTTATTCCCGCATGCCGTGTGTGTGTCGCGGGCCTGGCGCTGCTTATCGCGGCTTTCCTCATCGCGAATGGGCTCATCGCACGTTTTTTGGGGTTGGGGTTTGTGTTTTTATCTCCGTCGAGGTGGTTGTATCGCGGACATTGGCCGCGTTTTCGGCAGACTATCGCATGGTACCGCCGTGTTGTGAATTCCACGTTAACACAGGGTTATTTTCCCGCGATAGACTGCGATGTGTAAAGGTGCGTTAACATTTTTTGGAGATGTTTAGCGCATGTTCTTGTGAATATCCCCCTCAGTCCTTTATTATTGTAGAACTATCTCAAATACTGTGGACAAGTGCAAGTAAATCCATTGTGCCTGTAATGCTTGGTAATAAATCCTCTTGTACTCACAAAAAATGCAGCAATACACCTTCAGTAATCAGACTCCCATCACTGGCAAGTATCACAACCTAATCTGATGCCAGAAAGACTGACATTTTATTTCTCATTATTTATGTAGATGCATGAATTGCAACTTTTTAACCATCATGAAAAAAATCACATATACGAGGCCCATGTACTCGCATCAATCTCTAATACAACCATTATCAACTTACATATATTTGTATCTGTTTTCAGCTTCGAGAAGCCTGAAATCAACACCCCGGTCCAGCCTAACCTCACACCTCCATTAAGTCCCTATCACTCCGAGTCGCTGGTCTCTCTTCCTCTCCCGTCAACATACAGGCCAGTCCAAATGAAGCTGCACCTACCTACCTACCGTCCCAAGACCCACTACGACAATGCAGAAGGCTCACATGGCCCTCACGTACAAGCTACTGCCTGCTCCCATACTCGGAGAATATAGCTCAATCCCCACTCCCCTCAAACCTCAAACACAGAACCCACAGAAGAAGGCAACAAACTACTCTGAAACTCTCCCTCACCTCAGCAGCACCAACACCAACCCTAATACCTATGACTATCACATTAGCATGATCACACAGATGGGTAAAACTCTTAAATCTAACATCGACACCCTTGTAAGCATAATCGCCCATCTTACGTTAGCAACAAACACTATCAATAAACACCCAAAAGGTATCTACTGATGATGCTATGAATAACATCACCAGAAGAAACACCTCACACTCACACCAATGGCTTCCGAGCCCACCACCTTCCTGTTGCGTACCTAGATTACCTACAATTGTTCCCACTAAACCGCTCCACCCTGACTCCAGCAATCCCCATTGTCCCTTATAATTTGACAGCATCTCACTTGCACATGATTACATCCCTTAAAGATTCAACTCTTCTTGAAAAGCACGTGCAGATCCAACCAATACCAAGATCCAGATATCACAAAGCCAAACTAACATTAGTGTGTCAATGGCACCGCCTCACAGCTATCAAAATTACTAAATCTACCCTTTCCACCAATAACTACAGAACTAAACTGTAACCTTATCAACTGCAAATTTAGAGGTTGATTGTTTCAAATATCGCTTGCACTGATGCAAGGGAACCATAATCCAAATATACTCTGTACAAAGTATGCAGACACCGAAACCATAATCCAAATATACTCTGTACAAAGTATGCAGAAACTGAAGACTGTAGGAGGATGAATAGACACTGTATTATTTCAAAGTGCCTATCTTATGTTGTTAGAAAACAATATAATATGTTTGGAAAACAACCTTTAATACTGCACGTCTGCAAAATAAAAACTGCTGAACTCTCAGCTTCATTACATACTGGAGTCCTTGCCCTTCTCTCACTGGGAGAACTGATACACTGCTACTAAGGATAGATATGCAAGGACAATCAGGGTCATGCTAATTTAGAAAGAGCATCTAATCTGCAGATGAATCAAAACTCAATCCTGTTCCTCATTTGGATGCTTCACCACCAACATCACCAGCAAAGACAAACAGATACATCATCTACCACCATCCACGAGAAAATTATGCTTTCATTGAAGGTCTCATCAAAATGGTGGTTGCCCAAATCTGTTCCTGTCATGAAAAAATATTAATTCATGGCTTCAATATGCACTGGAACAAGTGCAACAAGCACAATAGTTAAATTAAAGCATTTCTGAATGCAGATGATGCCTTCAGGAGCTCTAAATGCCACACTCACAAACAGCACACACCACAAGCCTCAATCTTCTCTTCATCATTGTCAGCCAAAGGGTCAAACCCATGAGCTTCCTCCAGCTAATTGGTCCAGTCACCGAAACGCTCTTTTTTCACTACATTTCTCCTGCAAAGAACACGTCACTCAGAAAAACCCTGAAGACAACTAAAGATGTCAAAAATATCGACCCTTGACTACATACTCCAAGTCCTGTCCTACATATCAAAGAATATAAAATAATGTTATATACCTCCTGAAAACCCTTGTCCCCCTTCTCATCCAATTAAAAATCCCCACAAACCCTTCACACTGGTATTCTCACCAAGTTAATATGCAAAGATGGAAAACTAACCAGCTGAACGAAAATGGAGGCAGCACCCGTTCAAAAACACTCTCATCCAACTCAAGACCAGAAGACACACCTACAAACTGTTTCTATAACAAGCATTTACAATGCAATAGGTCTCGCAATGACATTGTTTTGAGCTATTGGCATTGAAAATGTTATTGTTTTTTTTTTTTTCCCTTCGTGAAGCATTAATCAAGTAATGACGTTGTAAATGACAATGTCTTTTACCCCCTGTTGACAATGTTCAATTGTACATCCAATCAGACGGAGCGGAGGAGGACATTGTGTTTGGGGCCAGTGAAGGCTGAGAAGCAGTGATGCGAATGCAGTGCACCAGGAACATGAGACGCCCTCAGTTTAACACCTTGGAGCCCTGGTGCACTGCGGACGCACCGGTCTAGTCGGGCGACTCTCTGGCCAGGATCTTGTTTGAAACGGAGGGTGGGGCAGCCGGCTGGATGGGATATTCAGGTCGTTGCGCTCACTCGAGGAAGTAGAAGTAATTCAGCGCTCGGAGCAGATCTCGGTGCTGATATATATCCGCCCAAGCTCGTGCGTGAGATGTGCTAACCTGAAGGCCGAGTCTGGGCACAGCTGCGGGCAGCGCGGGCACGGCTGCCAAGTGGCGCGTTGCTTTGCAACACCTTCAGGCAGTCCAGACTTTGGGAAGCAGCAGACTGGTTCACAGAAGTCCTCTGACTCCTCTGGGATACCCGGGGTCCTGAGGGAGCCCCCTGAATCCTGAGGGGCACACGCCCCCCAAAGATCTCTTTAGTGATTGGGCTCTGTGCGTTCTGTGTAAGCCAGCGCTACCTTTTACTTAACCCCTCGCCTCGCTGAGGCACTAGGCAAACTATGAATAAAGACCTATAAACAAAACTCCGCTCCGAGCACATGCACCCGTCGATGGAACGGTTTAGTACATCACAGATCTATGTATTCAGCCACCTACAACCAAACCTCAACCACGGGCTCTGAAAGGCAAGTCCACTCGGTGCTAACCCGAGGGCCGGGCAGCGAAGTTTTCAGAGTGTTAGACCCAGGTTACCAGGAGACTCGAGCTGGGTTGTTAACGGGAAAGCTTTTAAGTCGACATCTGAAGCATGAACTGCTGACTCAGCCCTGCGAGGATCTGATACAGTCACCCGACATTTGCTCACAAAACTCTGAAGCGAAGCTCGCCTCAAGGCGCTTGCTTCTGTTAAAGATGCGTCTCGCCCGATGGGTCAGGGCTCTCGCACCAGTCGGATATAAGTGGAAACATTATCCAGCTATTTTGATCATTTAACACGTGTTCATTCAAAAATGACCCCCCCCCCATTATAAAAAAAACCCCAACACATAGGGTTCATAAAAATGAAAACTGCACTTTCAGCAGATTACATTCAAGATGTCATTTCCTGACAGTTGATGCTTTTCTTTTGCATGGGAGCAGAGGAACACTTTTATTAGCACTGTTTCTTCTACCTCCTACACTAAGATACTTAGGGCCATATGTAGGTAATTTCAATTTACCGATTCCTAAATACCGAATTTTACCGATTCGGTATTTAAGAATCGATAAATAGAATGTAGGTAAACATTTGGTAAATTTTACAGATTCGGTAATATTCGTTATTACCGATTCGGTATTTACCGAATCGGTAATAAGGAATACCTTCCCATTCATTCCTATGGGCCTGGAGGCCCATAGGAATGAATGGGAAGCCATTCACTATTACCGATTCGGTAAATACCGAATCGGTAATAGGGGAGCATATTCAAGGGTGGCAGGGTGTCAAATTGACACCCTGTTGCACCCCTGAATCGTGCATGTGTGCACATGTGGCGCACATACATGCCCTAAGGGCATGTATGTCTGCCACATGGCACTTTAAAAAAGCACAAAATTGCTTTTTAAAAGGTATTCGGTATTTACCACCAACTTGTAGTTGGTGGTAAATAACGAATCCTTAAACCAAAAATGCACTCACTTGAGTGCTCCCTACATAGGATTTAAGGAATCGGTAATTTACCGATTCCTTAAATCCGGACTCCTACATCGCAACGGGCTAAATACCGGTCGGTAACGGGAAATTTACCGATTTTCGGCCGTTACCGACCGGTATTAGCCCACCTACATATGGCCCCTAGTATATCGATAATCAGTGTGTTTCATGTAAAAGAAACAGGCCTCAGTGTACACGCTTTTTCTTTTAAAAGGTGTGCTTCTCTTGTCTATTTCCCAATTAAGTTTTAAACTCGCTCGGTCGATTGGGGAGAGGTCCCCGGTCCTTCTGTGTTCACAGTCACACAGGACCTTTGGAAGCAATACTTTATATTAAAGGCAAGACATCCGAAGTAACACTGTACAATTCATATTTAAGATTGATATGTCTCATCCAAACGGCATTTAAGGTTCAATATAAGGGACCTTAAAACGAGATGCAAGGTGTTTTGGTTTTTACTGAACTGTAAACTCCCTCTGGGGAGCAGTTTTGGAACAGCACTTGTAGGTTAAACGGGAATTTGCATAAACAGTTAAATTAAACATTTTCCTCACAAGGAAGGAATCGTTATTTCCCCCATGCTCAACTTGTAACTATGAAAAGTTCATTTCATGTTTCCCGGAATCCTGCAGCAGACAAACGTTCACCATAAGCAGTCGTTAACCTATCTCTGTATTTGCTGTCTCAGCCTGTCTGGAAGGATCACATTTTCAGTTCTTGTTTCCAGGAACTACAGTTCTCAGAATGCAGTGGCAAAGATGCTGAAACAGCAAGTGCCAGGTGTTGCTACACAAATCACGCCCTAAGAAAGCCCTGCTCCCCTGTCCAAGGCTCTAAGTTGGCATAGCTGTGCTAGCGCCCCTAGCTGGTCGAAAGCTGCTGCCATTGCCCAAAGGCTGGAAGAGGCATGCACTGCGTATCGGTCTCAAGCCACTGGTCTCATGAAGAGACAGCTTTGAAGGCCTTTAATGATCTTCGTGTGCTCTGGGGGGTGGGGGAGGGACGCTGAAGCGAGGAGACCTCAGTGTGCAGGGTAGTGCTTGCAGACTTTCTTATCTTTAGGGGGGCATCTGTTTCTAATTAGCATGGCCGTGCTAAGGCCATGCTAATTAGAAACAGATGCCCCCTAAAGATAAGAAAGTGCTTCACGACAGCCGTGAAGCAGATGACCCAGTCCAGATGGGCCGGACGAAAGGGAGAAAGGGCAGTGGCCAAAAAGCATCATTTTCAATGGGAAGCCAGCGTTTAGCATAAACGCTGATGCGACCCAATGAAAATGATGGGCGTGGCTTCAAGTCCCCTTCTGAAATCTCCTTGATCACAAGAGGTCTCGCAGAGCGAGCAGCGCGTTGCGCTGCAACGCTATGCGAGACCTAAAAAGCTGAGTGTTCATTCTTCAGTAGCAGAATAAACAGCGCAACAAACCACCCAAAGGCGCTCTTCAACATCACTCCCACTTACAAATTCAAAGAGTCCAGGTGAGATGAATTTGCCAGCTACTATTCTAACAAAATCACTACATTCAGGAGAAAGAACCACACTCCAATGTTACTGAACAAAATATGGCAACTTTCCCCCAAATGGAAACACCTCTTCCGAAATGGCATACCTTTGCGTCTATCACTCCATAAGGCATTATAAAAGCCTCCACTGAGACGAGACCGTCACAATGCTCCAGTGATGTCCATTCATGTCCAAAGAACACCACACCCCTAAATTGTATACTACTGTATCCGACCCTCTCAAAATTGGCCACGTATGATAAGCACGACCTCTACTAAACAAGCAGAGAATTTGAGACCAATCACTCCCATACCTCAATGCACATCTAAATTAACACACCAACAATCAACACCTAATACCTATTCAGTTTAAATTCAGATGTGGTCACAATACCAAAATAAGCTCATCAAAGGAACTCATGTCTCCAGGTGCAACTACATTTACACACAGCATCTAATACACTTATTCGTAACATCCTCCCACTCTTTCAATAGAGCATGTAGGATTTAGAGACACTGTGCTGAACTGGATCCAGTCTTACTTCATGAACTGATTGGAACAGGTGAAGAGTGAGAAAGTAGAAATACTTGTACTAGTGCCTTAACACCATTATTTATATTGCGAAAATGCTAATTCTTATGCATACTTTAACATGTACTACTACATTTTATTACTGAAGTGCAAGGTCGGTTTTATATTAACCTGAAGAACACATTGATTCTAGTATGCCTGCTAAGTTTCATGTATTTTCACCAAAGTAACAACTCAGCCTCAAAATTCACAGTTTCCCCTTTCGGTGTACAACAAGCCTCCTTACTGGCCTCCATCTTGGTCAACCTTTAACTGAACCACTAGCTGAACTCCTGCAGAAACCTGATGTCTCCTATCATCGATACGCGGAGGACACTATGATATTCTTGACAATGGACTGACCCTAAACACCTGTATATGTGAAATACACAACTGGATGAAAAACATGAAAGCAAAGCTGAAGCCGCAGAATAATCTTTCTCCTGACCATAAATTCGAAGTGTGATATGACCGGATTGAATACATCAATAAAATGCACTTTGCACCTAAACCTCTCATCGACAAATTCCCTGGGTGTCATCCTAAACTTAAAACTCACTTTGACACCTATATAAAGGCAATAGTAAACTGCGTTTAGCAGAGGAACAAGGCTACTCGTCTGGCTCAATAGGCATTGCAACCTAGACCTCTGATATGTGCAAGATTGGTCAAACCTGTGATATACCTGCGCAGCTGGCAGAACCAGCGCTTGGAGTACGGCCTGGAGAATAACCCCACAGCTACGAAGCGAACACGGCCCGACACTACCACTCAATCACAGGGAGAAGCTTCTATAACGGTTGTAGGTGGCAGTACACTAGGACAAATGGGGAAGCCATCGAAGAGGAGGGGGCATAACGTCCTCAGTACGGGGGACACAGGGAACCAGACGGATGAGGAGGAAGAATGTGTGGAGTCGGGGAAAGAGACAGGTGCCACGGCCCCCACTCTAGTAGACATTATGAAGGCTATTACAGCATCCAGGGAAGCGCTGGAGACGAAAATAGACGCAATTGGGACGGACTTAAGTCTTTTAAAGGATGATCACCGCAAGCTCAAAGAGCGAGTACTGGCCTACGAAAAAGTCCTCACTGATCTTCCCAAAGAGGTAGTGGCGCTCCAAAAATCGCTTAGCACGGTTGAGGCCCGAGTTAAAGTGCTCGAAGTGCGCGCAGAGGACAGTGAAGGGAGATTGCGCAGAAATAATATCAGGATAATAGGAATCCAGGAAAAAACGGAGGGTGCGGACATGGTGAGCTTTCTTGAAGACTGGATCAAGACCGAGGTAGCCCCAGAGGGTCTTTCTTCCTTCTATGTCCTGGAGCGTGCCCACAGAGGTCCGGCCAGACCACCTCATCCTGGAACCCCTCCCGACCCATAGTGGCGAGACTTCTTCATTTTACAGACCGTGACCATGTGTTGCATAAGGCTCGTCAAAAGCAAGAACTACAAATAAGCAACAGTAAAATTATGATCTTCCCAGACTTTACGAGAGAGGTACAGCGGCAGAGGGCCTCATTTCTAGCTGTTAAAAAGAAACTGAGGCAACTTCAAATTCCTTACGCCATGTTGTTCCCGGCCCGGCTGAGAGTGGCAGACCACACGGGAGCGCAGTTCTTTCTTACGCCACAGGAAGCCTGGGAATGGCTGGAGGCTCGGCGAGATCAAAATGGAGGGGCTACCTCACCAGTTCATCCATAACGGCTCATAGAAAAAAGTAAGACTACAGCCCGTGCCCCATCCTCCAGAGAGGCCAGATCTGAGAGGCGCAAGGCACTGCAAGAAGCGGCGGAAATTACCAGAGGAGACTCCAGTCCCGGCTCGGGCAGCAATGGCCAAGATTCAGGCAAGTCAGATGGATCCGTGGTTGCCAGCTCTGTCGAAGACTCAGATGAGGACTTACCGAAGGTCACCTCTCAAACGGCAGATGACATTGCTTGAACATGATAACCTGGATGGACGAATGAAGTGCTCTCAGTGCTACTGGAGAACCTGGGGGTGAGTGGGAGGAGGGGGGGTTGACACCCCTACGGGCCTGATCCTTAAAATTGTTATTTCGAACCCGGGTATAACAATCTCCTAGTCAAATATTTGGGGGTATGGTTTGGTGGAGTTCTGAGGCCTGCAGAGTTCGCTACACAACCCCACTTCTATAAGAGGACATTGTTTTTGGAGTGTACTCTAAGTTTGGATGGGAACTTGTTTGTTTGCGCCTGTCCTGGGTAGGGGGAGTTGGGGCTTTCTTATTGTTCTATCTAGGGAAATGTTTTTAGGGGCCGGTCGTGTCACGGGTAAGGGTATCACTAGTGAGGTATTCCAACCGGTCCAATAACGCCCCCCATAGATCTTAAATGTATCTCTTGGAATGTACGGGGGATGTATATACCGTCGTGACGACATAGGATACATGCTTATTTAGTCAGGAGAGGAGTACAGATTGCATTCCTTCAGGAAACGCACGTTATGGCAAAAGAGGGAGCTGCACTTCAGCGTAGATGGAGGGGGCAGGTGTTTTACACCAATTACTCGGCCTTCGCACGGGGGGTCCTGATTTGGGTGAGGGCAGGGGTGCCCTTCCAGTGTACCAATCAAATGATTGACCCGGAGGGACGATACCTTATACTCTCAGGTAAATTAGATGCTAGAGACATTACCCTGGGTAGCCTTTATGGACCTAACACAGAGCAGGCTGCATTCCTGACCCAGCTCTCCAGAACATTGGCCCCCGTACTGACGGGCTCGATATTATTGGGAGGGGACTTTAATTGCGTCACTGATATTGGGTTGGACAGATCACATCCACCTCTCCCAGATGCCCCTACACATAAGATAGCAGAGGCGCGCCGAAACTGGCAACAGAGGTGGGGGTTGGTGGACTACTGGAGGGCGCAGCATCCTCAGGACAGGGACTATTCCTTCTTCTCCGCATTACACGAGCTCCATATTAGACTAGGCGCTATATTATGCTCCTCGGACATTCACGAAACTGTACAAACTAGCGAATACCTCGCTAGAACATTCTCGGATTATAACCCGGTACTACTAGGAATACTTTGGTCCAGTGAGAGGCCTAAAATCCCGACTTGGCGACTGAAACCAGAGGCCTTAGAGGATCAGGTCTTCCGAGCGACAGTGGGTACTGCAATCGGGCAATATTTTGAAGAAAAAGCGAATACGGCGTCATCTAAATTAATAAAATGGGATGAATTTAAGTCGGTTATTCGAGGTCGGTGTATTTCGGAATCAGTGGAGGTACGCAAGATGCTGCTACAAGACACAATAACAGCAGAACAGAAACTCCGGGACCTGGAGAGGGAAAGACCAGAAAGGAGGGATAAGCAAGAGGAGCTTTTGGCAGCTAGGGAAGCAGTAGCTGAGCAAGTTGAAAGGTTACGCTGATTTGACTATAAAAACTATATTACCAGAGCCCATTCTGAAAGGGATAAATCTGGAGCTCTGCTGGCCTGGTTGGCCAATCCGGCTAGGAGGGGATCGGTGAAACTGGAATTAAAGGGACAAGGGGATGAAATGTTATACCACCAGCAGGATATTAACAGTAGATTTCTTGAATTCTACACAGATCTCTATAGGAGCAAGCAGTCCACAACGCCTGTGAACTTGGCTGGTTTGCTGAGTGATATAGAGCTCCCGATGGTGTCGGAAGAAATAGCAAAGACTTTGGGGGAAGACATAGAGGTGAACAAGGTAAGGGGGGCCATAAAGAATATGCCCAGAAATAAAACGCCCAGTACAGATGGACTCCCGGTGGAGTTCTACTCGACCTACGCTGACCTGCTCGCTCCTAAACTGGTAGAACTATACAATCAGGCGAGACAGGAGGGACACCTTCCCTGCACAACGAGAGAGGCGGTAATAATACCACTATTGAAACCGGAGAAACCAGCATGGGACACAGTGGCCTACCGGCCGTTGTCTATGCTTGATCTAGACTATAAAATTCTGAGTCGAATACTGGCAACTCGTCTTCTCCCCCATATGTCAACATTAATACACAGTGACCAAGCGGGCTTCATTCCCACCAGAAATACCGCTTTAAATGTCAGACGGCTTCTTCGGGTCTTAGAGGCAAGATCCAATTGTGAAGATGATGAGACCATCTTTGCTGTGGATATTGAAAAGGCCTTTGATAGCCTTGAATGGGCCTACCTATTCGAGGTCATGAAGAGGTTTGGCTTGGGACCTGCATTCATTAAATGGACGGCACTGTTGTATGCAGACTCTACTGCTCGGCTCAAGACCGGTAGGCTGATCTCTGAAAGCTGCAGAGTAGAGCGAGGTACGCGTCAGGGGTGCCCATTATCGCCCCTGCTGTTTGCCATGGCTATGGAGCAGATGGCAGCCAAAGCTCATACAGGTCACTATTTCCAAGGTTTGGAAGAGGCCGGCCAGATCCACCACATTGCACTATATGCGGATGATCTGCTATTGTTCCTGGCAGATGCGGGTAGAGCGCTCAGAGGGGCAAAAGAACTTCTTCATGAACAGGGGCGAGTAGCGGGCCTAAAAGTAAACTGGGCCAAATCATCTCTTTTTCCTGTCCGAGCGGATAGAGATGGCCCATAAGAAATGGAGGGAATACGGTGGGAGTCTCGCTGCTTGACATACCTAGGCACCCAAATCTATCACTCTCATGGAGATTTATTGGAAGGGAACATAGGAAGAGCCCTGAGAGGGGTTAAGAGTAGTTTCGACTTCTGGGGGACCCTGCCTCTATCGGTGGCGGGTAGAGTTACCCTCCTAAAGATGGTGACACTCCCAAGACTACTGTATTATTATGGAGTGCTGCCGGTTTGGATTCCACTGCAAATGTTTAACCAACTCAAGTCGCTGGTGACGGCGTTCATTTGGGGGGCCGGTAGACGGAGGGTAGCACTCACTACTCTCATGAGACCGAGGGCTGAGGGAGGGTTAGCAGTTCCTGACTTCGAGAACAACTATATAGCAGCACAATTGCAGTGGCTCACAAAATGGGTGGCGGACAAACTTAGAGGGCCAGAAGAGCGAAGAGTAGAGTCCCCAAACTTGCGGCTTTTATCGAGAATAATACTGAGACTTCCTTGCAGAGACAGGGACATCCCTACGGACCTGAGGACAGCACGTAAATGCTGGAACAAGAGCCTGAAACGTTCCAAGATCAGACGCCCCTACGCGCCAGAAATCCCGTTGATTATATGCGAGGCACTCCCCCATGGAGGTGATTGGCATAGATTAGAAGCTTGGGGAGACCTAGGAATATCTACAATGGGAGACCTCCATGAAGAGGGCAATATGATCCCATTCAATGATCTTAGAGACTGCTATGACATACCAGGTGGGGATTTTCTATTACACACAGCTCTTACAGCAGCCATAAGAAAACATTGGAGGGAGGGATTCACAGAACCAGGAACCTCGACGGGGTGCCAATATATGGTTTCAGCGGCTGGGACCTTTAAAGCGGTCACATGTCTATATCGGCGTCTCACATACACAACACTCCCCCCTCTGACTAAGATACATAGGGAGTGGGAGGCAGACTTGGACAAACCCATAGCGGACAAGGACTGGGGAATACTGATGGAAAGAGCATGGAAAAGCACCAGGAACGTAAGGTTTCAATTAGTGAACTTTTACGTGCTGCACAGGGCCTACCTTACGCCGGATAGGATCAATAAGTACTTTAATACGCAAACAGCGGCATGTCCGCGCTGCCATAAAATAGGGGCAGACTTCTTGCACATGTTTTGGAGCTGTCCAAGTATAGGGACCTTCTGGGAGGGGTACCACGACCATGGCGGAAGTGATTGAAAAAGAGATAGCAAATACCCCTGATTATTGCCTACTACACTGGTTCCCACACACTGCTAAGAATAAAGTAACAAGTAAGTTCCAGGACCTCGGGTTGGTCTTGGCCAAAAGAGATATCACCAGCCACTGGAAGTCGAGAGATGGTCCTAGTACAACTAGGTGGAAAACAGAGTTTATAAAATGGGCTGAGTGCGACAGCTCTGTTAGATTGCAAATAGCTAGAAGGACAGGGAATGAGAAGACACTGGAGTCAGCTAGAGCATGGGCAGCGTTGCTGGACTTGTTGAAGAACCCCGAAAATATGGGAGAGGTGGACCAGGTGGGAGAGGTCCACGATACGGATAACTGATTCCCCTGTAACAAACTTAACAAAAGCAGCGAGTACATGGTTGACGTGCCCCC
Organism: Calotriton arnoldi; assembly: GCA_963921515.1. Taxonomy (NCBI): domain Eukaryota; kingdom Metazoa; phylum Chordata; class Amphibia; order Caudata; family Salamandridae; genus Calotriton; species Calotriton arnoldi. The sequence continues at coordinate 2,652,001 of CAWUFW010000130.1, forward strand.
TCTGATGGTAAAGATACTAATTGAGTCTGTACCTAAGATCATTGACAGTAGAAGTGATCTGCAATTGAATTGGCTGCATAGCGAAGTGACTAATGTGACACGCCTGGGTGGGAGGGACGGGTGGGGGGAACAGTTGGGGATAGTTTGAATAGATACAAGAGAACTGCGGAGTTAAAAATAAGCAAATAAGTAATTATCGTGATGTTACGCCAACTGTGGATGCTCTCGTAGTGGATCACTGGTACTACGCTGCTAGTTTATACCGTTAGATGCTTTACTATTGTGGAACATTTCTTTGTAATGCCATAGTAAGAACTGGACAAATGAATCTAAGTCTGTACTGATAGCATATGGTATTGATTGTCAGAAAATTCAATAAAATTTGTTTACACAAAAATAAATAAATAAAGGCAATAGTAAAGAGTGCCATTCATGTCAGACACAGACATGCCATCATATATTTCGTGTTTGTTTCGAACTGAGGAAGTTAGCTCAAATCTTGGTGCTATCCAGAATTAAATATGGAGATGCTTTAGTCACGGGTCCCCGCTTGCACCATTAATAGTGCTTCTCCACACTGTTACCCAACTTATCCCCTGAACAAGAAAAGTCGATCCTAGCATGCCTGAGCTGGCTACAGCTAGAAGCACATAACAAAGAAAAGGCATCTATATCTTTATTGTGTTTGGTTAGTTAAAACCTTTACAATATACAATATGATAAAACCAATCCATATTATAAAAATAGACACATTTTAGATGGTATAAAGCATGTTAAAAATAAATACAAAAAAACCAAAATTGATTTTCAAGTGCCTTCAAAGACTGGCAGCAGTCTAAGAGGGAGCTTAAGTGTAGCAGCTAATTATAAATTGGACTGGGCTTCCTGGGGATAAAGACAAGTCGAAGATACTGTATACGACCATCTCAATCTTCTGGCAAGAAAAGTGACCTTACCTGGAGGAAGCAAAGACCTAAGGGCGGAAAACCATCCAATGCCTCAAACCTCCACCATGAAACCTGCATTTCCAACAAGTGTCCAAAGAATCTGCAACTCCCACCCAATAGAGATACCATGGTCTCCCGCTTCTCCCTGTTCAAGACCAACCTTGAAAATCCCTTCCTGGCCCAACACTGATTCAACGCCCTCAATAACCCATATGTGATTAAGATTGATTGTAGATACGACTTATGCACTCATGACTGTAAACATTCAAGAGGTTGCCACCACCTCCTTATATCTATATTGTCTATTATGGCAATAGCGCCGCTGTGTTAAGCATGTTTCTCAAATATGTGAAACGTTCAATGAAACTGCGCTATACAAATAATAAATAAAAAAGGTTAATATATCAGAAGAATGGCAGAGAAAGAAAGCACAAGACAAAGATAGAGACACAGAAATTAGGAGACAAGAACAAAGAAAGGTAATAAAATGCTGGAGTTTTCAAAACAGAAACCCCACAAATTGCCAAACCAAGGATTCTTTCCAGTTGTCTTAGAATCGGCTAAAATCCAATGCTGCAACCTCTCATCCACTAGCAGGGCACAGGGACGGCAGTGAAGCAGCATGACAGATGCTAGGCGCCATGCTGTAGGTGATAATGGCTGGACCAGGCCCAAAGCGCACAATGATTGTCCTAGGTCAGATTTTATGAATGCTGAGAGAGTATACAGCTTCATTCTTTCAGGTGGAGCAGACCCTTTGGTCACTGGAGGACAGTGCAGAGACAGAATCCTCATCTGATGCAGACTACTTCGGACACCACAGTATGATGTAGCTGCAGTATTCTCTTCTTACCTGAGGTCCCGTATCACTGCATGCTGAGGTAGCGACCTCAGCCGGGCTTCTAGTCTCTGCAGACAGTCATCTAACCAGAGGCGGTTGGTAACATATGAAAGTGGTGGGGTGAGAGAAGTGCCCCACCGCTTCCCAAAACACATAAAAAACAAGCATGCAAAATAAACACACTGGCATGGATTCCAATAAAATAAATGTACTTACCCAAGCTGCGTCCTCCTGTCTGCGGCTCCGAGCACAATTTGAAGTGCAAACTTCCCTAAGCAATCCTGACGCTGCTCATGAGAGCAGCGCCAGGATTGGATGGAGTGGGCTGGCTAGACTCTTCATCAGGCCGTGGAGTCCTGTGCTTGGTTTCCACCCAGCTGTCTAAGACAGCTGGGTGGAGACCTGCAAAGTGAGCATGTCAGGCTGGCCGTCACAAGACAGCCGGCCAAACTGACATACGTACTTTGCAGTGTCTGGCCAGCTTTCTTCTAGTCCTCCATGCTGCCAATCGGCAGCAAAGGACAGGACATGTCCCAATTTCTCCGGCTCAGAGGCAGGCTGACTGATGTCTGCGGTGCGCCTCATGGAAAATAAAATGGCAATGAAATCCTTTCATTGCCATTTTATTGTTCGCATTTACCGTGACTCACAGCGGGCAGAAGGGGCGACGCTCCTCCGCCCTCAAGAAGAAACCGCCATTGTCTAAACCAGGCTCATAGTCATTACAACTGCTATCGCTGCCCAATATTAATATTCGACATAGCCCCCTGATTGGTGCTGCACGCTGCTGTATCTGCGTGGTATTTTCACAAGACCCAGTGTCCTTGGTCACCACTGCAAACTGATAAAGCCGCGCAGTATTTTCTTTTGGCCCGGGTACCGAGCCCAGTGTAGAAGTACGCTATTTTAATATGACGCACGTCCGTTGGTTACTGCAGGGTGTTGCAACTGCACAATATTCTCTCTATTTATTTTATTTATTTATTCGATTTGTTAGGTGCACAAATCATCCCCAAAGGGATCTCTAGGCGCCATTGCAGTGTGGGAGTAGACTGTAAGTTAGAACTTACTGAGTGAAGAGCCAAGTTTTCCAGAGTTTTTTAAATGTGGTGAAGTCCGAGCATGCTCGGATAGATAAGGGTAGCCTATTCCAGTAATGGGGGGCCAGGAATGAGACGGCGCGGCTTCCGAACCTCGTCGTTCTAATACGTTTTGGGCATAGAAGCAATAGATCGCTCGATCTAAGCTGCCGTGCCGGTATATAAGGTTGTAGTTTCTGCCTAAGGTAGACAGGACCCTTCCCTTGCAGTGTCTTACACACCAGGCAGAGAAGTTTGAAAAAGGCACGCTTTTTAATCGGGAGCCAGTGAAGGGAGAGAGGGCTCAGAAGGGGAGCGGGGGGAAGATTCAGACTCAGTCTTGCAGCTGAGTTCTGCACTACCTGGAGCCTGGCCAAAAGGCCTTCGTTACAACCCACCAGAAGGGCATTGCTGTAGTCCAGGCAGCTCATTATTAGTGCTTGTACCAGAGTCTTCCTGGCATGCAGGAGTCCATTGAAAGACCTTTTTGAGGGTTCGCAGGAGGCCAAAACAGGTTCCAGTCACTGTTTTGACATGCTCATTCATAGTGAGCTTATCGTCTATCATTATTCCTAGATTCCTTGAATATTTGTTGGGGGTGGGTGGAGGGCCTAGCTCCGAAGGCCACCAATCTTCTGACCAAGCTGTATGTGCCTTCCCAAACAGAAGGATCTCCATTTTGGTCATGTTCAATTGAAGACAATTCTTGGACATCCATGTAGCTACTGTCAGTAAGCATTGTTTAAATCTCGCTTGGGTCAGGGTGGGGTCGTGGTCCATAGTGATGATCAATTGTGTATCATCGGCATAGGAAATGCTTTCAAAACCATAGGATCTTATGAGTCGTGCCAAGGGGGCCATATATACATTAAATAGTGTGGGGCTCAAGATTGAGCCCTCTAGAGCCAGATTCCATGGTTACTAGATGTGTGTTAAACCACACGTTCTTCTTTCCCTCACCTGGGCTCCTTGGTCATTTTGCGCCAGTAAAATATGCCCAATTTCCCCCCATTTCCCCGCGGCTCTCTAAGCTGGTCATGCAGCCTGCACCCACTGCATATGACAGGATACAATGGGCAGACGTGGCTGCATCTTCTCTCCTCTGACACAGCCCTTTTGGAGAAAGGAGCACAATATTCTGCCCTACAGAGGTTTTGTCCCCGAAACGGTACCCTGGAGTGTTATAGGAAGGCATGCCTATCTATAAAGTCTTCTCTACTACCCTAGCTGCTATTAGTTCTGCACAGCAGGGACAAGTAAATACCAATCATACTACCCCAGCAATGTTTTTTTTGTTCTGCCGTAAAATCCTCCACCTACTATCCTCATCCATCAAACTAGCCCTTGAGTGCTGCAGACAGATACAGCAGAATGCACCACTCCCCATCCCAGGTCCCTTAAGTGCTGCAAATAGATGCAAAGACACAACTTTTCCCCAGCCCTAACCCTCTGATGCTGCAGGCAGATACCTGTGCTTCCATCTCCACTGTAATATGTCTTGGTATGAGTTTTTAGAGTTTGCGTTCATTTATACACCTCTGTATCATTCCCCAGTCCAAGCCCTCGCACGTACTTCCGGTTACGTTCCTTCACCACCATGCGGGTCATGTTCTGGATACACTGTGCTCTATAGTTCTCGTAGTGCGTCTCCCGAGTGACATCCTTGAGGTCTTGCATGTGCGTTTTCACCAGCATTGTTCGGAGCTTCACGAAGTCACAGTGATTTGGATTCTCAACTAGAAATACAAGGAAGATAGGGTGACAACAAGTACAGGGATCATTTTTCATATTCTAGGAACAAACACAGACTGACCTATGAAACAGGGAAACAGGAGATATATATATATATATACACACACACATATTTATATATACATGTACACACAGACATTATATTTATATATATATATATATATATATATATATATATATACATATACATAATATGACAATACCCAGCCCTTGGGCAAAGATCACCAAAGGCTAATGGGAAAGAGATTTCTATCACCAATGGACATCTAGCAATGCAGAAGAATTTCTCATCACCTAATCATGAAATCCACATGACTTTTATATTTATATAGAACTACGGAATCCTACAAAAATTAAATCCCACCTTCTTGTAGAGTCATCCATATAAGTAGTTGCTTTCCCTCCTTCACAACTGGTTACAAACCTTAGTACAGAAGGGAACGTTAAAACATGCTCTTTTAACGTATGATGGAAACGAGGAAATCCATCTTTATGCTCTGCTTCCACCCGATTTTTTTTATTTTTGGGAACCTGGACAGCTAGTGTTTTTGTCCTCTTGGAGTTTTGGACTCCCCAATAGACCATAGCTCCATGTGCCTTTCCCTAAAAAAAAGGCCAGCTGTAGAGTGTGCACACGTGGTGCAAACTGCTCAAATCTCAATTCCGAAGTTCAGCCTGCACTAAGAACATGTGTCACTCCCATCTATAGCACAATCTGTCACATCATCTGAGCTGAGCCGTGTAAAATTACAGATTACGTCTTAGTATTGAGCTGAAAACTGAACCTGTTTTGTGATTGATATGCTAAATGTAACTACGTAAGACAGCTGTCACAGTACCTTCTAAATGTTAGGCCCATCTGCTGAGTGTTTACATCTAAACTATAAGTCGAACACTGAATTACATTTAGAAATGATTGCAGGAGTTTAAGTACTGTGTTACGCTACAAGTGAAGCTGCAGCCAGGTCGCATATATTTGCACTCGTGCAGTTTCGTAGTCCTAGTTTTCTCTAAACATGGATGGGGTTGGAATGTAATTCTCACAGAATATAACTAATTAAAGGAAAAAATAATTTTTAGTCAACAAAGATTTTTATTTTGAATGCTGCTAGGGTGACTTTTATATGCTAATAATGTTCTTGCATTTAAGAAAATCAGTTTGGCCAGGTGGCACTAGCCCCTCTCTGTGGCTCACCCACAGTCAATCAATCAATCAGTCAGGATTTATAAAGCGCAGCTAATCACCCTATAGAGTATCCAGGTGTTTGCAGGCCCTTGAGGCTTATTCAAACAGCCAGGACTTGAGGGCCATTTGCAATTCCGGAAGTGAGGTGATGGTCCGGAAGTGCAAAGGGAGGCTGTTCAGGTCTTTGCTGCGAAGTGGGTGAAGTTGCATCCTACACTTCTGCTTCGGTAGATGCGGGGAGTAGGGGCAAGTGGAAGGGAGGAGGAGCGTAGTCTTCTTGATGGTTGGTGGATATTCAGGTGTTCAGTAACCAGTTAATGGGTGTTTTTTTCCACACCTCATTTCCACGTGGGAAAAGTACTTTCCTCTCACTGATCAACAAGACGTTCAACAACAGTATGACATCAACAATAGCATTCCTACTGTTCAATTGACAAACAACGCTTGACACGGGTCACGGCTCTACTTAGGCAACACCTGCCTTTCTGTGGCTGCCTTCTGTTTCTGCACTCACCTGTCAAAGGAGTTTGCCACTGATCAAAGCACTGCCTAAAGAAAGGCCCGTTTGACACTGCCCTGCTGTTATGATAGCTACAGACAAAAGGAAGCCACACACTAGGCTTCTTTGAATAGCAGAAACTCAATGTCTGAGCCCACCACAGCTCATTCCCTAATGAAGAAGCCTAAAAGAGTAAACAGAAACAGGTGAAAAAAGAGCCCAGCTTAAGCAACATAAATAGAAAACTATGAAATGGAAGAGCCCATATCTGCAACCCCCCAAAAAGCTTCTGCTAAGGGTGATGGGCCTATTGGAGAGGGTAATGTTACTTTTTCCCCTTGGGAATCCATGATTATGGCTCCATTGTGTGATCTGAGCTACAAGGCACGGAGAAGGGAAGGTGTCCTATCTTGAGGGGCAATGGAGGCGATCAAGGGGCACATGACAGGAATTGAGTCTGCTGTCCACCACGTCCTTGTAGTGGAGAACTCATGTCAAAATTCAGATGTGAGGGGTAGGCACAAGCAACACTAGGAATGCCTATTGCCTCGCTCTTATCTGCAAGCTAAGGCCAAGATACTGCAAAGAAGAGGCCAGAGCAGTGGAAGTACGGACTCAAGAGCCGCCCTCACCACCTTATGCAGAGTCCTGATGACAGAGGTATCGCACTTGCTCCAAGAGGTGAAGCTAGAGGGGGGAGGGACTAGGGCAATGTTCTATACTTGCGCACTGCTACGTCTCTGCTTAAACGGTTTCAGACCGTACAGAAAGCGGCTGCACGGCTCCTTCATCATCCACCCAGATTCACTTCATCAGCCAGTATGCTATACACGCTTCACTGGTTGCCAGTTGAAAGTCGGGTTCAATTTAAAGCCTTATGCTATAAGCATAAATGTCTTTTCAAAACAGGGCCTATGCACTTGAGCCCTCTGTGTCCTGGTATACATCTAAACGCTTGCTCCGCACTAGCCATCTGGAGCTGTTTGTAGTCCCCAGAGTCAAGAGAACCCGCCAAGGTGGTCGGGCATTTGCATATTTGGGACCAAAACTGTGGAACATTTTGCCACAATCATTGAGAACCTGCAAATCACTTACAATTTTTTGTAAGCTGCTCAAAACGTGGTTGTTTCCATCTTTTTATTAACAGTCGCTCTTGGTCTCAATAATTCCGGTGGGTTCAGTTTGGATGCCAGCGCTGGCAAACCTTTTTTAGGTAGTGATGGAGCAGAGAAAATAATTTTTTTTAACCCCTAACAAATTTTATAAATAATTAATAAAAATGTTCGTTTAAATGTATTAATCAACAATGTACGTGAGGGAAGGGTAACAAGCAAGTATATATGCTGAATAATCTATTAACGAATGTCTGTGTGTCTAATTATAACATAAAATAATTGCGTACTAAATAAATAATAAATGCATGATTTGTGCTTCATAGAATATAAACGTGTCGTTGCAAAAACAATAGTGATGGTAAGTAAGGAACAGCTTAAATGTTGCTTTCTGCTAGGTAATAACTAATTGGGGTACGTAGATGACGGGAGGGAAACGAAAAGGCTATGTTTCTCTATTTTAATTATGTTTTGTTTATTTCTAAATAGTGCTTCTAAGTCTAATCGAGTGGCGATATAAAATGGCTGCCGGTTATTAGAGTGCGCATGTGCTGAGAAAACGCGTGACAAGGGAGAAAAAAGTTGGAGAAAGGCTAACCACGTGATGGTGTTGAGAGGCTAAGATGCAAGAATGGTCAAGGCTGATGTGACCTAATTGAACTGATAGTGTGCCGTGGTGATCAGCAAAGAATCGTGGGAAACCGTTTTAAGAGAAAGGACAATGCCTGCAGAGTTCTCGAATGTATCGAAAGAAGTTACAAATGTACTGATCGAAGCGGATGGAAACATGTCTTGAACTGTGAGAAAGGAAATGAACATATACATTCCAAAATAACAAGCTGGATCCGGGAGAACTTGATTAAGAATGAATAGATGAAATGAGTGGACCAATGAAAGAAAAGCGCGTTATTAATGTTGCAACAATTTAGTTAGCAAAGTTAGAATTAGGGTATAAGAAGGCCTACTCTTAGTGGGAGGGGGTAGTCAGAGTCGGTGTTGGAGTTGGTGGCTTCCAGTGCTTGGTGTTCCAGATCGATCCATTTTACTGAGCGGGAGATGCTGAAAGACTGTTAGATGAGACGGGTTGCGGTTGCTGATGCTGACGAGCTGAAGTTTCTGTTGCTGTCTTATTTTTCAGTTGAGTATGAGAATCAGGTTATTTTTAAATCTTAAACTTAGGTTAGAAATCATTAGGCTAAATTAGGAAGATAGGCAGGTAATTAGGGTTTTGCTTCATGACAAAATTTCCTTTCTGCAATAAAATTGATTTTGCTTAATAAATATTTGAATGAATAATGAATGAATAATTGAATAAAAAGTCTAAATTCTTTTTCATGCCTTTAAAATTATATAAAATTTAAGATTCTTAAATCAAACGACTCAGTGGTTATTTTACTAAATGATTGTGAAACTGGTAATTGGTTATTGTGATTTAGCTGGTCTTAATCACTATGAACTGATTTCTTACTAGATGATCCATCGACAAAACAATGAGCAGGAATATCTTAAGAAATAACTAAGAAAGCGATAGGTTAAGGTAATAAGGTATCCCGGCTCCTTCCAGCGGTACATCATGATGTTTTTCATTTAATTCTCCTATTTCTCTTAGGAGTATAGAATTTCGTAAAGGTGTAGAGGAAATCCAGGTGTGTGTGTGTGTGATAGGCGATGTTATGGGCCCCATCGTCATGTGGATGTGAGAAAATATAAGTCGCCCCTGGATGACCGATAAGTGACCTAGGAGGAAAATAGTTTTTATTGTATCCGCTGCATCAGTAGCCATGCGCTCTACAAATTACATAACTAAATACATAATTTGAGCCGGTGGTTGGAATTGGGGCCCACCACCACTCATTTTTGAGGGACTGGCTCTTATTTTTCCTCATTCGCCTTTGACCCAGAGCAAGAGGCAGAAAGGCAGAAAATGGGGAAAGAAGAAGGAAGAAAAAGGCAGGAAGGTGTTGCCAAAGGGAGAAAGGAACATGAAAGTGAGATAAAGGGGCATGGAGTGTCTGGTGGTGGATTAAAGAGGCATGAGGTGGAATCACTACTATGCAGCATTGGTATTCAGCATGCTGACATGCTATAGCGTCAGTCAGGCTTCTGAGCAAAACTTTGGGCTCCAGCACTTATTTGTGTGCAAATTAAGCACTGCCAAGAAACGTGGATTTGGTAATAGTAATAAATGTACGAAAAATTGACCTGTCAGTGGTTAATGTGGTTCCCTTCTTTAAAAAGAGCAATGAGCCACAGACGACAAAAAGATGATCAGTATTTCTATCTGGTGAATGTCCTCTTTTAAAGGATGGTGGCAATGGGACAGCTGCCAAAAAGTGAATGTCCCACTTTCCTTTGCTTTTTCCTGCCCCATTTAGACAACAACCCAGCAAAGGAAGGCTGTGGACCCAATAATGGAGCCTCCATCAGCCCCACTGGATCTTTCATTGGGTAATGATGGTCTCCTATGAATTTCATTCACCCTCTCTGGATTAGGGGCTAGGACAGTATTCACTTTTATGATTCAGGCAATGGAGAAAGAATAAGCAATTAAATCATGCTAATGCCACGATCAAGAATCCTAGTGAGGACATGTTACAGCAATAAATGCTGCAGAGTACAGGAACAACAGAGAGAACAGGATCCTTGGGGCTCTTTCTGGAGGAGGCTGAGGGAGGAGGCAGATGTCAGAATGCAACATGGAAACAAAGAGGCGGGTTTGGTAGCAGGGGGAAAAAAAGCTGGTACAGTTAGGACAGAGAGCCACTTGTCCAAAACATTTATTTACATACTATAAAACCGAGTCACAGAAGACCAACTAAAACCTTGTCGTTGGAGTTCACTCACAGATACATCTCGAGTTCAATTAACCACAATAAAATAGTAAAGGGAACATAGACAAAACTATAACAGTAACAACAGTAAAATTAGACTTAGCACTAAGCAGAGAAAGCAAAAATTCAATTGAACATTAGGGTGCTTAAATATGCTGAAATGTGTGCCACAAATGAACACAAGCTGAAGCGAACCATTGGGAATGAGATGAAACTCTGAAGATCTGCGGATACAGGCACAAGCACCAGTCGGAAAATGAAAGCACCACGGATAAAGATGTGCTGAAGGTGAAAAGCGGTGTGCTGATCCAGGACCAGCAACTGATTAGATCCAACCACAAAGAACATGAACAACATCAAAGGGGGCTCTGCCCACTGCTAAGCCCTCAGGAGGAAAGAAGGGTTATAGTTTTTACATAGAATGAGTGAGGAACCACAATGGAGATTTCCGCTCAAGGACTCCATGCATGATAATGGAAGACGACTGGTAGGGAAACTATACCCAAAGCAATAAAGGAGAGGATGAATCAGATCACGTCAAAGATGTCTTCTAGTCAAACAGCAGCACGGAGAACGTATGGTAAGTCTTTCCATCTAGGTCTCAAAAAAGGGAATAGAGAAAGATAAAGTGTTTCCTGTGCATTCAGATCCGCCGGATTTATAGAAGGTAAGACACAAGGTCCAAAAAGGAGGAGGAAAAAAGGGGCAGAGGTGTGACTTGAGGTGCGCTTCTGGGAACAGGAATTACACCAACGGAGCAGGTCCTCATGCCAGTGGAGCAGGTCCTCATGCCAGCGGGGTAGGTCCTCGTGCCAGCGGGGTAGGTCCTCGTGCCAGCTCTCCCTGCAACAGTTCACCTGTCCAGCTTGTTCGCAGAGCACTACCCTCTGCTGCCTGTTTATCTGCTGCCCTCTGTCTGTGCCTCCTATGCTTGTTTCTTGATCTGTTTTGCCTTTACTGCTCATTTTCTGCCCTCTGTTTTGCATTTTTCTGCTTGTTTTTTGCCCTCTGTTTTTGCCTTTTTCTGCCCTCTGTTTTGCCTTTTTCTGCCCCGTTTTGCCTTTTCTGCCCTCTGTTTTGCCTTTTCTGCCCTCTGTTATACCCTCTGCTGCTTTGTTTTGCCTTGTCTGCTTGTTTTTGTGCCCTCTGTTTTGCCTTTTCTGCTTGCTCGTTTTTCTGCCATCTATTCTGCCTTTTTCTGCTCGTTTCTTTCCTCTTCCCGCCGTTCCTCAGGATCTGGCTTTTCGACTGAGTCCTCACACCCCAGCGCCCGGATACCCCCAGGGGTAACAGTGCCACTCTCTAAAATGCTGATTGGTTGATTGATTGAAAGGGAGATGCGAAAGAGAGAATGGGGTAAGTGGACATTTGATCAGCAAGTGTTTAATAAGAATAGGTGTAATGGAAGTTTTAAAGAATGGATGAGAGCTCCTAGAGGAGAAGCTGCCAGAGCAGCAGCTAGAGCATCTCAAGGGCAAGAAAAAGAATCAAATCTTTGTCGGTAAGGGGATGGAGAGGCAATAAATAGGGATCTATCTAGGGAACTTCTTAAATAACTTGCAATCCTCTATGATCTAACTTTCCTCAACGATATGCCAGGCCATCATCTAATATATGGCACCTCAGCTCATGAGTCTGCTTACGCACAAAGGGACTACTAGGGAGTCAGCACTGCCCCACTAGATTCAGACCTTTGGACATAAGCAACTCAGACGGGGTGTAGACAACTAAACGGATATTTCACTGTTGGAAAACTCATCATCGATCTTAGATAGCAGAAGCTTCTTTGGAGGCGGACTGCTATTTCCCAATGCTTGTTTTCCAGCATAGATGTCGCAGTAGTCCTCAAAGCATGGGCAAGCAGGACCCCATAAGACTCAATTCTTTACACGTCATTTGTGCAAAAGAACTGTGGGTTACGCAATGCACCCTACCAGAATATTCAATCTCAAATACTGTGCTACAAAAATATTATAATCTGCTAACAAAATTTCGGGAAAGTAAGTATACATAGATAAATATAGGTTTACTATATGTAACTCTACAGCTAAGTAATTTGACAATATACCTTTTGTCAAGGTACATAGATGTGGAGGTAAGAACAGTAAACCTATGCTTACCTATATATAATTGGCTTTTTAATGTCTTGGGAGCCGATATTCTGCCTACAATATTTGTGCAGCCCAAAATTTCTGCTCTGTATTCTGAAATACAACCAACAGTAAAACAGCAAGGTCAGAGCCTTGGGGCCCGATACACAAAGAGTCTTCGCAGTCGTGGCGGAGTCTCAACACTCATGCCGCAATCTCCGTACGGCGTACTCTCTGCAGTGCGCCATGCAGAGATTCCGCCACGAGTGTGGAGATTCCACCACATTTGCGGAGCCTCCACCACGAGCGTAGAACGACCGCCATGACTGCAGAGACTCTTTGTGGATCGGGTCCTCGATGTTTTGCTGCTGCTTAAGATATGTGTGGATTTAACATCTGCATGCTCAGTATGACATTGGCCCTCAAAAATTCTTGCATGTATGGTGGTTTTTCAAGTATCTTAAAACATACCTATTTAAAGCCATCTTGGTGTCTCACCAACTACGGGGAATCTTAGGCGGTGCCCCTAAAATGGATGACTATAAAGCAAAATCTGTAAAGCAAACCGGCTACTCAGTCTGTGCCCAAGCAGATCATAATCCTAGTTTAAAATATAAAGGAATTAATAGACAAACCTTCAACTATACCCCATGGGTACAGCCTCCCGCGAATGCGTCTGCCATTGGCCTCCACCACTGTATTGCTGCCTATCACCGCAAACGGGATAGTCCTCTGAAAAAAATAACACAATTTAGTAAACAACCACATATAACCACAAGCACTGAGGTGCATCACGTCTTGTTGAGGAGGCAGAGCGCATCTGTGCCATCCCGCTGGACGAAGTTAAGTGTCCTTTTCTGAGAGATCTTATTTGGATTTAGCATAACATAAGCTGTGAAGTGTCTTTCATACTACACTGAGCACTAAATAAAAATATAAAAAATACTAAATTAACTTAAAATGCTTCAGTTTAGCCCAATCTTGGCGTTTTCATTGCAAGAAAAAGGCTAAAGCGTCAAAGACGTCCATTCAGTAAGTATAAAAATCTTCCCTTTGTGGCTTTTGAAAGTGTCTAAACTGACAGATCTCCGTGTTTTCCTTGAACCCCCGTCCCAGGATCTCTCCCTCAGTTTCGTGGGTCTTAGAATTCAGTTGACTGCTCTACAGAGTTTGATTCTGCCCCCCTCTCACCCTGACTTCCATGTGTTTGCCTGCAAAGTAAATTACCCCCTCGATTTTACACATACCTCAAAAAGGTGGAAGCTCTTCTCTGTCATTTTTACCCAAGGGACCTTCAGAGTACTCCCCTGTGCACATGGATGACATTTGAACACTTTTTGAAATACTTGTCTTATTAACACAAGCAGAGAGCTATAGCTGGAGCAAACATGATTAATTACATTTTTAAACACTCGAGTCACTCAAGACTTGACTACAGTAGAACTTGTGAGAGACGGAAGGGCCCGCCGCATACACTGCACATCTGAGAAAGATAGCCCTGAAGGGAAACTATTGTCACTGCTAAACAACCAATCTTTTTGCATCTTTGGATCTTTCTCTAATTCATGCACTGTAGTACCTAATGGAATTCATACCACCTTAGAATTGGGTAGAGCTTTGTAAATAAACAGCAATTCCTGCAGAAAATGTGAACAGAAATCCATTTAGTAGCACCAGCATCACTCAATTAACTCTTGTAACACATGTCCTAGTGAAACATGGCAAGGAATAATTCACTTTAAAAAAAAAAGATTCTTATGCACTTCACAATGTGCGAAGGGACTGAAGGCTAGTGACACTATGAATAACTGCTTCTTACACCACAAAAGGTTGTGTTGAAAGCTTAAGATCTTGGTTCTGTCCATGTAACAGGCTATGGTATTCTACACTAGGTTCAGAAACCTCTTGACTCTCCTCAAATCAGAAATGCTTCATACTACATCACCTCCTAAATATGGAGACATATACTGCTTTAAAGGGATGAACTGCTGCATGAGTGTATTTCTACTTGAAGAGTTGGACGATGAATGTTTGCAGGAGCAGGGTGATCTCAAAGACAAGTGCGCTGATGTTGATAACCATAATGGAGGGTTACTAGACAATGAGCATGGTCTGACATTGGAGGCTGGACACAGAGTGGCGTGAGCACTGAGTACCAAAAGCCACGGCCTTAGTGTAGACAAGATCAGAAAATGCAAGAAGCCAACCAGTCAGCAATTATATCACATTATAAAAGAACTAAAAACTCACAAAAGGAAGCACAAAAGACAAAAACTGAAACACGTTATGAAAAAAATAATTAAAAAAAATAATGAAAATATACAATGAGAAGTGGAACAAATAACAAAAAAGCAGAAAGGAACTATGCAAACATTATAGAAATGCCTGAAAACATCGGTGTAGAGTCCAGAGAGCCTCAATCACATTACAAGCGATGCTATGAAATGCCATGTTAGCTGCTAGCAGAAAGAGAAAAGCTAGGGGCATATGTACAAGCCCCTATCGCCATCACAACATCACTTTTTTAGTGACGTTGTGGTGGCGCTAGGGGCCTCGCCTTAATTACAAGGCAACGTAAGCCACTTAACGTGGCTTAACGCTGCCTTGTAAATAAGGCCCCCTTTCACGCTTTATTTAGCGTGAAAGGGGTGGGCAGTGGGTGTTGCGGTAGGCGTTCCACCGCAACACCCATTGATTTTGACGCTGCCCCCTATTTACATTTGCATTCTGTCCATCAACTGTTGTTTTTGCATTTGTCACCCCTATTTACAAGGGCAGTGTAAATAGGAGGCAGCGCCAAAATTAAGACCAGGGAATACCTGGTCAGAAGTTGGGGAAACGAGGAGAAATGCTTTATTTCTCCTCGGTTTTGCTTTTTCCATGTGTGCTGCCTTGTGCAGCACACATGGAAATAGCAAAAAGCCTTGGATTGTTTATGCACAGGAAGGTCCCTCTTCCTGCACATAAACAATCTTTTTAAAAAAATGACATTTTCTGACTTCCATGTGGGCTGCATGAAGCAGCACACATAGAAGTGTCAAAATAGCATTTAAAGATTGTTTATGCACGGGAAGGTGGACCTTCCTGTACATAAACAATCTTTCCCCTGCACGCAGACACCCTTGCACTATGGTGCAGGGGTGCCTGCGTTGGCGCTACACTGCTAAGTGTAGCGCAGGGGGAAACGCAGGGCTGCACCATATTCTCGTAAATATGGTGCAGCCCTGCGTTTCAGAAGTGGCGGAGTGAGGCGTTAAGCCATGACGGCTAACGCCTCACTCCGCTACTTCAGTTGTAAATATCCCCCCCCAGTGTTATGCTATATAACGGAGAGCGTACATATAGAACTGGGGTGGGATGGATACCCTATGCAAGAGAAATTGTGATTTAAAACACATCATTTGTCCCTTGACTTTCACAGGGTTGCATCAGCTTTTGAATGCAGATGTGCCGATCCGACCCTCACTGTCTTAATCTTTTATTGCCCTCCCCCCCCGCTAGCGTCAGCTGCATATTTAGTGACATAAATGATGACATACATAACTTCGCCATGAACAAGGATAATGTGATCATTCTAAGGGGACTTAATTCTCTGGCTGCAGATACCACTAAGCTTTTTTTTTTTTAAAGTAACATTTTATAATCTAGATTTAATCACTCAGGACCATATATCAAATCAGGCCATTTACTTGACGCCTGAGTGGTTTACCAGCCAGCGAGCAAACGCAACACCGACAAAGAAAATGGAGACAGAGTTGGAATCAGGATGGATATTAAAAAACAATACTCACCTACCCTTCGTACCAGGTACAGCAAGCAAACAAGTCTCACTACACAAACCAGTTTTCCCCGACACCCAATATGGCTAGGGAAGTGTTTCAGGTAATCGAAGAGCTAAAGTCACCACTTTCAAAGCTAAGCACATTCTCACATTTCAAGGATCTGTGGAATACACTAACTGAATTTTTTTGTTGATGAAATTGCACAGATAAAAACTCTTATCGCACAAGACTCTGTCCTCTATCCCAAACCTTTACCATTGATTGACCATACGGCGTCCTGCAGTGATAGGGTAGCAGAGTTAAGGAAATCTTAACCAATGAGCTGTTCAGGGTCATGTTTAGTGGTCGTCCATCTGGATCCCCTGCCACTGATGCTCTGTCAGAATAATACAACCACTTGGCCCTGTTCCGGCCCTTCAGCTTTTGTTGTTATTTCACAGTTCTTTAAAACAAGTGCGAGGAATAGACTTCTTCCCTGAAAATCGGCAATCTGCGTCCAATCTACCCTAACAACTTTCCTCTTGACCTCACTTCTATCATACCCAGGAAAAGTCCTAGAGAACTTGTTTTTCGCCAGCTGCAAGCTGCAATGAAAGCAATGCCAGCACGGATTCTTGAAAGGCGGCCTCCGTTCTAGACCCGTCTTGGTTAACCTACTCGGACTAGAGGATGACAAAGGTATTATGGACTTTGTCCTGTTAGACTGTTCAGGGGCTTTCAACACCACTGACCCTGCCATCCTTCTTACTAGGCTGCTGGAAGCGGAATATTGGAGGCATTACGTTGAATCTTTCTTTAACTGAGAGGGAGCAAATGGACACATTTCCCCCTTTTAGATATGAGGTAAAGAAGATTGGCGGCCTGGCCTGAGGCTAAGGGTTCTCCTCCAGTTCCATCCAATACTGTACGCACCACAGTCATCTATGTTGATGCCAACCTGTCCCTTGATGGACAAGTAGCAAACACCTCCAGCACCTGCCTTTGGCAAATCAAACTGTCAAGGACAATTTGACTCTTTATAAATAAAGAACAGCATATTCCTGTAGTCAGCGCTCTGATTCCATCTTACCTTGACTACAGCAATGCGATACATCTGGCTCTCACAAACAGACCAAAAGACTACAACTGGCATAAAGGAGACATCCAGACTCCTCACTGGGACCAGGAGAAGAGACCATATTTCTCCCATCCTTCTGACTCTTCACTGACTCCCGATTGGCAACGCATTCTTTTTAAAGCACCAGTTATTGTTCGTTGTGTAATACAAAGCGCCTCCCAAGAAGTCACGGCAGCTGCATTTTTACCTTATGTACTACTGTGTGCCCATTTGTTCAACACAGGACAATAGTTACGTCAGACAAGGACTGTTTCAGGTGGTGAGAGGACCTCTTCTGCAGTGGCAGCAAAGGCTCGCAGCATGCCCCCTCCTCCCCACCCCCCGGCCTCTGGGCACTATCACCCATTCAGGCTCTTCACAGACAGCTGAAGACTTTGCTTGCTAATCATTAAGCATCTATTACTTTCATGAAACCTCATACCTATCGGTTTCCTTCTTTTCTTCCTCTCTTCTACGGTTATGCTTGATGTAATAGGACCGAGAAGCTACAGTGCACTTAACACCCTATGCACATTAAATAACATAACACATCATCAGCTGCGGAACAGAGTGGACTAGAATAGCTCCCGAGACACTGAGGGAGTCCTGTTCTGGTGGCTTGGAATCTTAGAGATATGCCAATTTCTTCTCTGTTTGTATTTGTTTCAAGTGTTTTAAAATGTTCAGCATGTGTTCCATCAGGATTTTCCCAACAATAGGAAAGAATTGAGACGGTTGTGAATCTGATCTCATAATAGAGAACTCTAAAGGTACATTTAATTAGAGATGCCTGAACACAGACCCAGTACATTCTTTGATGTTATTCCCACCACCCCACGGAATTGTGAACTGATGCCACAGCCCATAAGCGAATATCCTAAGTACAGACACTGTTCACCAAGAGCTGACTGGATCATGAGGTCTGCAATCCACCACCCAGACTGCAGATCCTGAGATCTGATGCTATCCACCAGTAACAGTGGAAAGGCACAGAGAGGTTCACTCACCACACTTCATCTTACCTTCAGTTCCTGGTCCTGCACCTTGAACTCCTCATCTTCGTCAGAGTCACAGTCTGGAAACTGGTAGATCCGCAGTCCATAGTGTTCGATCTCCTCGCGGATCTGTGCAGGGATATAACATCACGTTACTGGGAGCTTGATGTGTTGTGCCCTCCAGCTGCAACCTACCTTGCAAATAGAAGCGCGGTGTGCGGAACGGGATCCCCGATCTACCAACACAAGTGCACTCATGAGCGGGAGCCCTTACAGGACACCCGGCTGATCATAGAAGCACAAGTCAGAATCCACCGGCCGAATTTTATATTGGCTGACTACCTCCTTGAGGTATATAATGAAGCCTTCAAGTCTCGGGCGCTCCCGCCCTCCATGAATGAGGCGGTGGTGGTGATGCTTCCTAAGGCGGACAGGGATGATCAACTTCCAGGGTCCTGTAGGCCCATATCCCTGCTAAATATTGACATGAAAATCCTTAGCGGGATCATGGCCGCGCGCTTGCAACCATACCTGCAGCGTCTCGTTCACTCGGATCAGGCGGGTTTCATCCCTAAACGTAGTATGGCCATGAATCTTAGACATCTGTCTCATGTTTGGCATTCGTCCGTGCTACAGCAGGAGGAGTGCGCGATAGCACTTCTTGACATCGAACAAGCATTCGACTCTGTAGGATGGACATATCTTTGGGAGGTTCTGCGGGCAATGGGAGTGGGAGACCAGTTTCTGCAATGGGTGCAGCTACTGTACTCGGCGCGGTGTGCTAGAATTAGAGTGGGGCAGCTAGTGTCTCAGGCCTTCCGACTGCACAGGGGCACCAGGCAGGGGTGCCCACTATCGCCGTTACTCTTCGCTGTGGCAATGGAGCCACTGGCGGTAGATCTCAGAGCAAGGATGGCACCATTTGGGATCAGGATCGGCGAGACTAATCACGTGGTGTCCATGTATGCGGATGACACCCTGGTCGGGCTTACGAATCAACCAAGGGAAGTCCAAGTTGGTTGGGACGATTGGCCCTCTGCCTGGACGAGGAACTACCAGAGGTGGGACTTCCATGGGTATGGTCTGCACCCCGTTATTTGGGGGTCAGACTAGCAGACACCGCCGATCAATATTTGGCGTTTAATTTCGGCAGGGTAGTGGAGGGCTTGAGAGGGTCGGTACGTTTCTGGCGGGAGTTACCATTATCTCTTATGGGGAGGATCACGCTGATTAAAATGGTGGTCCTGCCTCGGTGTTTGTACGCGATGCAGCACTCCTTCTATCGGATCCCCCGATCCTTTTTTACTGAATTGGACAAATTATCGTCGACCTGTTATGGGGGTCCAAGCGCAAACAAGTTAGCTTGGTTACTCTGCAACAAACGTGGCGGGCTGGGGGTTAGAGGTCCCATGTTTGGAATATTACTACATTGCCGCACAACTCTAACATGCAGATCATTGGTTAGATGGGGACAACAATTGGGAAAAGTCCCTGCTGGCGGGGACTTTTGGAGAAAGGGAGCTGCCCGAATTACTTATGATGGGGGCGGTGGTTCCTCCGACATGCCCATATATAGTACGTCATGTGGCGGAAATGTGGGAAGTGGTGGTCCAGAAAGTACTGAAGAGGGCTCCGTATGCGCCGGACATGCCCCTGTGGGTGGTCCAGCCATTCCGACAGATTGCCGCATCAATGTCAGTGCGGAAGTGGCGGGAAGGGGGTTGCCAAACCATGGGTGACCTATATGATAATGCAAGATATATCACACTCGCACAGGCGCGGGAGATGTTTGAGCTGGGTCCCAGTCAATTCCTACAGTATGAAAAAATTGCACAGGTGTCAAGGGGCCTCTGGCCCACGTTTCCGGATGAACCCCCGGTCTCCCAGACACTACAGACTTTGCTGATGATGGCTAAAGGTCGCAGGCTGATTTCACATTTATACCAGGCAATCCGGGATGATCGAGCAAATGGAGGGTTACCGATTCAAGCGAAATGGGAGGCACTGACAGGGGATCATTTCACTGACAAGGACTGGGTCAAGATCCATGAAGGGGTCAAAAAAGTGAGTGCAAATATGAGGTTTAAATTAATACAATTGAATTATGTCCATCAAACGTATTTGACTCCGAAAATGCTTCGCAAGATCTACCCGAACGATCGGGGCAATGTCCTCGATGTGGAGAGTCGGAGGCTGCGTTCATACACATGGCTTGGTCTTGCTCTGAGCTTCAGGGGTATTGGGCGACAGTTCTGGAGGCATTGAGGGGTGCAACAGGGTGGGAGACAGCAGGAGAGATCCGGGTGGTGCTGCTGGGATTGTTGCCTCGACCTAAAAACAAGAATCTTAGTCGGAAGCTTGTCCTCTTAGGACTGGTGCTTGCAAAGCGGCGGATAGCCATATCGTGGATGGGTCGCCATCCGCCCAGCATGTCACAATGGGTACGGGATATGCAGGAATGGGCGACTGCTGAGGTGTTTAGAATGCAGCGGACCAGACACGATGAGAAACTAGAAGATGAAGTACAGGCCTGGAGAGCAATGGTGGCGGAGCTGGTAGACGGGGGAACAGACGGAGCAGATAGAGACGTAGCAGGGGGGAGTATACACTCAGGACAGGAGCCAGACAATACCGAGGAGATGAGAGAGGCAGGGTAGCACAGTACTTCTGGAAGGGGTAAAGAAGGAGCAGAGGTGCTCGGTACATCAAGGTACATCAAAAGGGATTGCACACCAGACATGGTAGGGGGGGTGGGCGGGAGTTGTGTTGGGGGAAGGGGGGTTGGGAGGGAGGTAGACTGGCTGATCCGTAGCGCAGAAGCCTGGGGGCATGCGCCATAGCAGGGATATGTGGGATTGTTCATGATCAAGACATCATATATAAGATACAGGGGGGGAGATGCCCGAATACAGATTGAACTTGACGATGTTGTACTTGGGATACAGCCGATTGTATTTGGAATTTGAACGATCAGTAATGTATGCCCATGTTGTGGTACATGCCGATATTTGTGATGCTTGTTTTGAATAAAAGATTAATAAAGATATATTTAAAAAAAAACAGAATCCAGCCTGGAGTCCAGAACTGGGGGGATGGAGGCAGCTTATAAATCAACAACTCTGTTCCAGGCGGAAGATGGATGGGGAGTTCTCCTTATCTTGAATTCCTCGTGCGGCACACGATGGTCCAGGTTATCAAAAAAACTCAAAAGCAACAACTCTTTCTCAACTACCACTCCTGACACCATCAGACACTTTACTAATCGCCAAGTCAACAGCCCATTCTATGGAAATTGACTTGATATTTCTATGAGCTCAAGGAGAGTGAGGCAAGACAGTTTTGAAGAGTGGTGCCCTTGGCAGAATCACAAAAAAAAGTACAACATCCCAATGAATGCACACATAAGTGTAAGAAAACATATATTTCACCACAGCCCTAGCCTAGTGAACCCCTCCCTCATTTACCATTCGGGTTTTCTGCACCTGAAAAATATGTTCCAAGTGGAAAAATACCTTCCCTCACTCCCCCAGGAAATAATATAGGGGTGTGTGGGTGCTTTTCAAACCCAATTTGCATACATAAATACAGCCTTTTTAGCACTACGATTAGGGGTACACTGAATGTGATAAAACACTGGAAATGTTTTTGAATACCCACAATGTTATGACTTTGTGGGTATTCACTGCCTTCTCTGTAACTACCTTTATCACAAAAGCTACGAATGTGGAAAACCCACACTACATGCAGGTTTGTTCTTACTGTAAATTCCATCTGCGAGTGAAAATATCCTTAGATCCTGAATCAGTGAAAGAGAATCTGCCACTTGGCCCTGCAGATGGCATCTCTTTCCCATCTAAGCTGATAGGATATCTCAGTGAGCTGCACGTTCACAGCGACAAAAGCACTGTTCTGCAGGTCATGACTTTGAATCCTGATAAGACAGATCTAGGCTTCCATCCGTCTTACACCTATAAATTGAGTACTCTAAGGGGCATATTCCCAAGAACGTGTGATAACTACCACAAAAGTTGCTTAACGCAACCCTTCACATCGCAGTCCATCACGGGAAAACAACTCCGTGTTAACGTGGAATTCACAACACGGCGGTACCATGCGATAGTCACACGATAACGCGTCAAATGAGCGCGTTAAGAGCAACGTGATGGCGCAAAAATGCGAAACCCCAACGTGAAAATAGTAGCGATGACGCCAATCGCGATACAAAAATCTGCGAAAACCAGCCACAGGCCTGCAATTCCCACACGTCGTGTGGGAAAATGCACTATAAGTAGAAAAAAAACACACCGACAAAAGCCAAACAACAGCGAAGCACAATGGAGGCATCTGGAGCAAGTACAGAGGACAACCAGAACCCCACAAGCCCCACGGAGGAACAGCCAGGGACCTCGAGGTCAGGGAAGGGCAAGGACAAGAAGAGTAGGAAGAAGCGGTTCAGTCCGCAGGAAAACAGGATCCTGATAACGGAGGTGATAGAACACCATCAATCACTGTTCGTCACCTCCACTGTTTCACTGGCAAATAAAAATGGAATATGGCAGACCATAGTGGACAAGGTGAATGCAGTCGGAGTGCTGAAGAGGACAATGGACGAGGTCAAGAGGCGCGGGAATGATGTGAAGCGCAAAACCAAGCTGAAACTCGCAAACAACCTGAAGGCAGCAATGCAGACTGGAGGTGGAAGTCCAGCGCCACAGGAGGAGCTGGACGAGATGGAGGAAATGGTCTCCACAGTCATCAGTGGGGAGACGGTGGCAGGAGTTGGGGGACCGGACACTGCTCAACATGACCGGACACAACAGCAACAGGGTGAGTAACCACCAGGGACTGGGGGGACGGGGGGAGATGGGCACAATGGCACACATGCACAATTAAGCATAGCACATCTGCGGACAAACCATGCCCCCGACCCACAACTCCCACCAAGAGGCCAATGCACACAGGTATGCAACATCTCAGCACTGCATAAGCACAGAACCCAAAGGCACACCGCATGTAAGGGATAAGGGCAGCCAAATCAGAGCTGCAGTGGCGACTCCCCCAAAATGCGGCACACACACATTACATGCAGAGCACATCAACATTGACAACGATGTGTTACAAACCGCAACACGTCCACAACAGAACAGAGGACACAACTGGTGCCGCATGTGCGTAGAAACTGGCCAATCACATCTGGCACCGCATGGAAATGTGAGTTGACAATGTACCTGTACAAACACACATCCGTGATGTAGTCGGAATGTCCACTGTCCCGCATCAAATAGGCAGCCCCCCCCAAACAGTCATAATGTACACTGTCATGCAGTCTGAATTGGAACCTGTACAATGCATCAACATACATGTGAACACGATGTTAAACTGCATCTCCCCCCCCACATTGCAGGGGGAAATCCAACACCTCCTGCAGAGCAGTCCGAAACTCTCTTCTCTGATGATGAAGAGGACCACCACACCTTCGACTCCGACGCCCTCCAACAGCTCGTGGACAGCCTCCGCAGGCCACTTCCAGGAGCAGGGCAGCCCAGCTGCCACGAGGAACCCCCCCGCCCCCTGCACAGTACACACAGCAGGCAGCACCCACCACCACGGCCGCCTCCCAGGACCCCCACGACGACCACATGGCCTTCCAACGCCGTGTGTTGGGGTGCCAGGAGAAACTGGCTGAACAGGTGCAGGTGGGGTTCGACTGCATGGCAGACAAACTAGATGCCATACGTGGGTGTCTAAGTTCCATCAGGGACCACTCACAGTCCCTAACGGACACCCACAGTCCGCTCCATGCTCTCCAACGGACCATGGCTGACATCGCTAGAGTCCTGACTCTGCGACAAGAACAACTGTCTAGTCCGAGTGCCTCCAGCGATCTGGCCCGGGAGTTGGGACACATGCGGAGGACCATGGAGAACATGGAGCGAACGCAGGCGGAGAGAGCGGCTGCCACGGCTGCACACCAGCAAGAGGTAGCTGGGTCCCTCAATGCCCTCATGACCCTCCTCATGGCATTGCTGCCACAAGGCCTGGCGCTGATGCCACCCCATCCACATCTCCGGCCCCTGATGTGTCAGTGCCACACAGTGCTGGAGACAGAACACCACAACCCACATGTGAGGCACATGCAACAGCAGAGGACGAAGATGCAGATGAATCTGCCATCGTGGTCAGGAGGACGCAGAAGTATCCATCTCCGCCATGTGGCCTGTCTCTGCTTGGTTCTGCCCTCTGCATTATCACCTCCCACTGTCCCCCGATGCACTCTGCGACACTCACCTTGGACCTCGACATGGACTGCCATATTCTGTTTGCTCACCAATGACACAGCTATCCGACTGCGGACTGCAGTCCTCCTCTCCTGATGTACCGGTCATTCCCTGAAGGACTCTGGCTGGACCTCCACGGGCCGACAATGGGAAGTGGGGTTGGCATGGCCCTGTACTGCTCCAGCTGCAACACTCCCTTGAATGTGCAATAAACATTCATATTCACACAGATGTGTCATGTCTATGATCTTTCTAGCGTGGAAGTATTGATGAATTTAGGGTCAGTGATTCCCCCTTACGTCCATGTTGCCCATGTTATGTGACTCATTTCACAGGGTGACACATTCCCGATTGCGGTCCGGATGGCGCCGACACTACAACAGAGACACATCCATTAGTCACTTCCTTGTCCAGCCCAGGACGGAACCACGCCCAGAGCCCCGGGGTCAATGTCCACACCCTTACGCTGGACTGGCATACGCCAGGACAGCCCACTCCGCTTACGCACACAGGGGGGGAACGACAATGCTACATGTCCCAGGTCTCCACTGCAGGGATCTGCACCTCACAGGTCTAGTTGTCAGCATGCCACAGCCACTCCCTCATGGCTGGTGTACACCCACACCACACCCATCCAGCACAGGCGTCACAGGACATGTGACCCTGCCAATAAAAGGGCCTGGCGCACGTGCTGGACGCCATTTCCACTCTCTAACTGGGTGTCTCCGTGTTGTCCTCATGTATGCATGAGGGCCTAGGGCCCTGCAACCTCACATTGCCCAGTGCCGGGAGTGACATGATGGCGTCCGCACCACGGGACTCAATCATTAAGGGTCCATGGCTAGCGGGGCACAGACTTGGTGGCACCGGATACACTGCGGCAGGCACAGGCACCCCGCCACGGGACAGTGTCTTGTGGTGCAGTGAGATAGGGGCACCTCAAGTGCTGAGCGGGTGTGCAACCTGCGATGATACACCGTCCTGGCGGTCCGGACTGGCAAGGATTTGTGTGAGACCTGCTGGGCCGCAGTGTAAGCCTGGGCAAGGGCAGGGCGGCCCTCCCGCCACGTGGCGTTGCGTCGCGGTTCACAGAGTTAGTGGCACCTCAAGCGCTGAGCGGGTGTGCAGCCTGCGATGATGCCGTGTACACTGATGTGGTCTCTGCCATTGCGAAATCAAGACCCAGACTCATGTGTGTGACCTGGTGGCCCGTGGTGCAGGGCTGCATGATGTGGAGGGTGCCATGGTCGCGGGCCACAGGCTTGGAAATCTCTCCAGAACGTGGTGGGCCCTCTTGGAGACGCCGATGGCGGAAGGTGAGCAGTGAGGCCTGGTTGCGCAAGGGCGTGCATTCGTGGCTGGAGGGGCTGGTGTGCAGCGGCCTGTGTGCGCAGGGGCAGGCAAGCGATGCTGGCGTGTGCAACTGTATGGACTCTGCCATTCATGTCTCTGGACACTGTTTCAGATGGGGGACCTGGGGGACTGCTGTGGATACCGGCACGTGGTTGGAGACACACCGGTGGCAGCAGGTGAGCAGTGAGGCCTAGGTCCGCAGTGTCGGCACTCTCTCACCCTCTCTTTCTCTCTTTCTCTCTCCCTCTCTCTCCCTCTTTCTCTCTCTTTCTCTCTCTTTCTCTCTCCCTCTCTCTCTCTCTCTCCCTCTCTCCCTCTCTCTTTCGCTCTCTCGCTCTGTACTTTGATGGGCGCATGACACACCTTCTGATCCAGATTTCTGTTTTGCAGGCTGTGACTTACAGAATGTCCTGGGACAACCCGCCATGCCTCTTCGTAATTGTTTTTCTTTGTTTATCCTGTAATAAACGTATTGTTTGGATATTGTGAAATGGATGTCTGCTTTCCCTTTTTCTGACTACACATGTATGTTGGGTGTTGTGATTGTGCGACTTCAGGAGATTTGTTTGGTTCATGATTTCGTGGAGTTGATGTGCAGTATCTTTGTCCAAAGGGGAGAGGGTGTGGGGGGTGCCTGGGGTAGGGCCCCGTGGGGGGGGGGGTCCTGGGGGTGGTGGCGGTGGGTGTTGTTGACCTATGTGGGCTCCGGGCTGCATGATGGGTTGCTCCAGGGCATCTGTTGTTCTTCATGTGTGGCTATGGGCTGTGCTCCCTTGTCTGGTGCCGGTTGTCGGCCGACTTTACACCAGGTAGGAGCAGGTGTAAGTTTCCTGCTGCTAACGCGCCTTAGAGCAGGTTTTGTGGTCTTATCGCCGATCTGGCTGGTCGTTGAGAATGTTGCGTTGTGGTGTTTTCGCGACTTTTTGCTCGGGAACGCCTACTCTGCATCTCATTAGCGTTAGTTGCCGGGGTCATCTGTGGCGATGTTTTTTGCGACTGCTTTCGTAGGTAAACTGGTGTTATGGGCTGTTGGCACCAGCTTGTGAATGGGGCGATAAATTTAGCGTGACTTTGGAGGCGTTAAAGTGCCGATAACTCGGCGATAGCTCCTTGAGAATATGCCCCTAAATTGATTAAAAGTTTAAAGCTCCCGGAAAAGACAGAAGTGTGCATGGAGCGCTATGTAAAACAAGTTCTTATTATGACCTAGATTGAATTTAGGTGCACACAAGGTTTTGTTAATCGGATTTAGTTTGTTTACATACTCTCTGTGCTTTAAAGAGGAACATGGAATGTGATGGCAAATAAGACCTGCCTGTGCCATCCATAGGCAGATATTCGTGCTTACACAAACAACAGACATTAATTGGAGTCTAACTTTACCCTTGACATCTCAGAATTACTGCTGCTTCCCATCTGTATAAGCACTTTCTAAAATTAATGCACTATTTTTGTCACCTCCACTTCTGCTTTGAGCATGGCCCATTAAGTCAATAGCTACTTTGTGGGTAAATATTTTCTGGTTTCTGGTTTCCCCTGCGCCTTCCATTTTCACACAAGGGCCTTCAGCTCTCGGCACTAGACAATGCTGATTTCTTATACTAGATTCATTTCTTTGAGGGAGCTGCCTTCTCTCCATCATACCCACATGCCTTCTTTCATCCACGCTCGAGGAAGAATAAACCAGGGTTCATTCTAAAGGGGAAGAGCACGAGCTGTCAGGAAGGGTGGATACACATCACTGATGTTCTGGGACAAGCTCCTGGTAGGATGGCATGTGTATTTAACGAGGGTCTACACATTCCCGTTTTAGGGAGTAGCCTGAACTGGAAGTAGGTGGGTTTGAAGGTATAGTTGAGGGCATGCCACAGTTCTGGGCTTTGCACACTCAGGAATCGGAGCCTTGGAGGCTTCGTACTCGAGTGTAACGTGGACCAAGTTTCTGTAGACCTTTAGGCTCTTTTTCTAATGCGTAACCTCGCCTTAAAGCAACTGATTTATAGCTATTCCAAGAAGGGAAATGCAGCAACATCTTAATAGAGCTTGAGGTCTTCTTAGGTGTATGCATCTTCAGAGCAGCAAACTCGCACAGTGCTGCAGTGTGTCACACCATATCGGCACATGTCACACATGCACCGGCCGGGTAAATAGACTTAACCACATGGTGATCACCGGGGCCCAGATTTAGTAAGGGCTTGTGTCACTGTTGCATCACTCCTGGTGACAAGGCGATGCAAGCCCTTACGTGAGATTTACTATGCCACGTAGAGCCGCCTTGCGTGGCTCTACGTGGCATAGTAAATCTCGAGTAGCGCAAGTCGCTGCCTTGCGTAACTCTGCCCTAGAAAGGCATTCCATGGGTGGAGCGTGGGTGTTCCCACGCATCTACCCATAACTTTTGGCGCATTCCCAGATTTACTAACAGTTGTAAACCTGAGAATGCGTGAAAATTGTACGCCTTCCAAGGGGAGGTATAACGAGGGGAAATATGTTTATTTCTCCTTGTTTTTTCCTCTTTCTAAGTGGGCTGAATAGTACAGCAATGCCTCAGGGGATTGTTTTTGTGCAGGAAGGTGTCCTTTCCGGCACAAAAACTATCATGCCTGTAATGTAGACACCCTTGAGCCGTGGTAGGCACCCTTGCACAATGGCGCAAGGGTCCCAGAGTTGGTCCTAGGCTGTACTCTGCGTGTCAGCGCAGATAAAGAGCAGGAGCGCCCCATATCTTATCTAATATGGCACATTCCTGCTCTCTCCATTGGATACAGCACAGAGCAGCAAGTTGTCTTGCTGCATTGCGCTGTGTCAAAGGTTACCATAGTGAGCTGAAAATTCTTACGCAGCTCGTGTTTGGAGACTTGCACTGATCTAAGCCACTGTGGTTTGCAATCGTCTCAGTATAACAGAGGCGTCCCCCGAGGTCCTTGTTTGTGCTGTTGGAGAGGGGAAGCGAGGCATTATGTAGCGCCTAGAAGCTGTAGTGCTCTATGCGTGCCCTGACGCACTGCTGGCGCTCCCAAGTCTCCCCTCCTTATTTCCTTGGCTACCCTCCTTTGAGCTTTCACGCTCCTTCCGCCTAAGATCACACAGTGGTTGGCAGGTCTGATGTTGAGATCCCTGAGGAACTGGTGTGATAAAAGATGATGAGGGGTTCTTGCAAAATAGCATGAGGGGCCCCTGAGATTCCGGCCAAGTGTCCAACTCCAGGCACTAAGCAGTGAGTCAGGCCCCTCACACACAAACAAAGCCATCGGATTGAGCCTTCAGCATGCCACACCCGAAGAGGTGAGACTGTGCCCACCAAGGATCTACAGGCGCTCACGATATGCATCTGCCTCGTGCAATACTTGACAGACAGGACCATGGTTCATGGCGAGTGAGCCTTCATGAATCTGAGAAAACGTGAGAAAGGGTATAAGAAAATCAAAGATAAAACCTGAATAAGCAGGATAAGTCACCAGAGAGCCTTGTGCGGTGAGTCAAGCAGCAGCGTTTGTGGGTGGATATCTGAGCACAGCAAGACAATGTCAAAGGACAGTATTTGCCAGTGTTTTTATTTGGACACTTTGATTGAACATAAAAGAAAAATTGGTTCTAAAAGATCATTTTTTGTTAACTCTCACAGTAACTGGCAAAAGGTATGAACTGGAAGGAGATCCCTTGCTGGACAGTGTTAGGACACCTGCAACCACAACTGTATATATGTTCCCTAGGCGGGTCACGGCCCAGATCCTAGCTACAGTAGCAGTCTGCACATGCGAGGGGGAGAGAAGGCACCTGATTGGCTCACTGGCTTCCCAGGGTCATTGTCTG
This sequence comes from Calotriton arnoldi, assembly GCA_963921515.1. NCBI lineage: Eukaryota > Metazoa > Chordata > Amphibia > Caudata > Salamandridae > Calotriton > Calotriton arnoldi. The sequence continues at coordinate 2,681,655 of CAWUFW010000130.1, forward strand.
CTTGACAGAAGCCTTATGTATTTCAACATGGCGATCTCTTCACTAATCTCACCTCGATCTCCCACATCATATCGTTTCTAACCTCAATTGCCTGACACTGACCTCCACAACAAACCGTGGTAACTTGTCACTGAAGACACACAACAGCCATGCAGGTCTTGCGGAAACCGCCAAACAAAAATGAGGAAATGGAAGTGAAATGTTAGATTTCCCAGAGCAGTGGCAGGTTTTGTAGGACCTTCTGCTTAGAGTGACAATGACCTCAAAAGCCCCTGCCTGACCTGGGGCTGACTCCACTGCCTTGAAGAGTTCACTGACATGAGTGACGGAATCACCGCCATCACAGAAGCACCATCACTGACATTTATGAGGCAAACCTTGAACCCCTCGGTGACACCTTACGTGTCCTTCAGCTGTGATTTTAGCAAGACCATCAATGACCCCCCAGTTGAGCTTACCCTCCGTTTCTTTTTCTCCACCTCAGCTGGTGTGAGGGTGTCCGCCTTCCCCAGAATGGGCACAATGTTCACTCTGTCGTGGAGCGCTCGCATGAATTCGATATCCAGGGGGCGCAGGCTGTGGAGAGAAGAAGTGAGTCAGTGGAGATGGTGTAGGTTGCAGGCAGTATAGCCTCCTTGAGTCATGCTCTGAATGTGTATCTGGCAGCGGTGCGCCTGTCTCTCTCCCCATACCCGTGGCCAAATGGCGAGATGAAGTAGAGGCAGCAATGAACGCGGTTGTCCTGGATGTTCCTCCGGTCCAATCCACTCTCGTCGCGGAAGTACTGCTCAAACTGCTGCTCCACATAGTCAGCAACGACCTTCCAGCTGGGGAGAGAGGACGACAATAGCCAGTATGGCATGAAACGTCACATAAGAAAATGTGAAAGTCCCTACTTCCGGGTTCTACTGTCCACAGCTCTGTAGACGCTGGCAGCTACCACGTTCTGTAGTGGAGAGGGTATGGGGGTCAGAGGCAGAACTTAGGGCTGTCTGTGATGAGATAAGGGGCTGAAAGAGAGGACAGTCTATTGTGGGATATGAGTGTGGGATGAAGTGTCCGTGATGTGATCAGAAATCGAGAGACAGTATATTCTACAGTTAGCGTGACCAACTGGCATGGGTGCAAATTCAGGACGGTGAGTGTAAAAATTCAAGACAAAGGGTCTAAATTCAGGACAAAAATTCAGGATAGGAGTTCAAAGTTCAGGACAAAACCTAGGGACAAAAGGTAAGTTTTACAGACGCATCAGAGGAGGTCGCGCAATATTATATAAGTAAGTAAATAGACAACCACTTAAGTACAAGTCAAAATAAGTTTATATTAGGTTGAGAAAATTGTGCACTTCACAGTTTTTCAGTATGCGCGCAGCTTTGAGCAACTGTGCAGGTCTTTTTGTGGTATTTCATATGATAACAATCTATGTATATGGTTCCTGCACTTGGTTGTCCAGTCTGATATTTTGTTTACAATTCATGGTCCTGAGCAGGCATGTTTCGTGAGAGAAATGGTCGGGAAGATCTGCTCGGATAGACATTGTGTGATATAAAGCGACACGCATAGGATGCAGCTAATTGGGATCTGCAGTGCTGGACTAGAGCGCAGTCCTCCGAGTGACCAGCTTTATGTGTCAGATCACTTCAAGCATTCCATTTCTGTTCAGCTGGTGATGACTGGTACAGAGGCTGGTATAGTATTGAGGGATGGATAAGACCCATAGCGGACAGATCTTGTGTGAGGGTAAGAGCAGTAAGCAGGAAAAGGGAGTTATTTACTAGGCTGCATGAGCTATAATTGGCTGAACACTGCTGAGTGTAGCGATATTATTGTGGGTCAGAGTGGTTAGATAGGTGTTGACATTGGTATAATATGCCCTGGCTAGCCATATATCAGCCCTCCTTATTTAGCTGTATATTGGTAATAGTATACTGACTGGGCCATGTAATTTCTGTGAGATTTAAACTGCAGATTCTCATTGATGCACAGAAGTGTGCTACAGACTAGAAACTGTGTACGCTGTTGAGGCATTATTGTAGGGCAGAAGGAGGCACTGTCTTTTACATACAGAATATTTTCTATTGAAATGGAAGCAAAATGCCATCATTCACTCTTACTGATAAATCTATATAGCGCACAAATACCAATGTGTGGAAATGTGGCTTCAGAAAATATATATCATTTGAACATCACCAAGTAAGGTGTCTTGATTGTTTTGATCCTATTAAAACTCTGTTTCCAGCCCACTTTTGAATTACAAACAAGTGGTCCATTTGTCGTTTCCTAACTGCTGATATGTTTTGAAACATTCGGACACTTTATATACAGATATTTAAAAGTTGTTGTGTGTTACAAACAAACTGACAGCTCATAGCCTTTGTTTTCGCACCCCCAAGAAAATTTTGGAAAACATGGTTCATTCTACAACACATTTGTCATTATATATCAATTGTATTAGCTTCTAAAGCATAGTAAACAATGACTTTACTGAGCACCAGGATATGACAATCTTTGAGGCCGCTTTTATTGTTGCCTGAAAACTGCTGGATATACAAGGAACTTTGCAGTGCCAGCCCCCAGTAACAAAACTGCCCCCCCACCTTTCCAGCCTCCCAGGGAAACGCCCGATGCACGGTCCAGCCAGTTCGGCCTTGCTACCACCCTCCAATGGTGCCCCTCATCTTCACTTAGATCCTCTCTCATGTATATTTAATTTCTTTTATAGTGCTACTCATCCCAATTATGTAGGGCAGGGTGTCGGAGTGCGTTACATCACACACATATTATATACAGACAATGACTCAATTAAATGTGAAAGTCAATGTATAAGATATGTTGCTTAAGATAATGGGGGTTACAAGGTGTAATCATGCTTTCATCGATCATTCAGTCTTTCACCATTCATTCTGTCCTTCCATCTGTGTGCCCATCCATGTCCATATTCAACCATTTACAAACCTATCCATCATGTATCCTTCCATCCATCATTTCACTCATCCATCCCTCCATCCACCCTTTCACTCATCCATCCATTATCCATTCATCCACCCTTTCACCCTATCCATCCGTACACTCATCCATCCACTCTTCCACCCATCCATCCATTCACTCATCCATCCAGCCATTTACCCATCCAGCCATCCTTTCACTTACTCATTTATCCACTCAGTCACTCATCCTTCCACCCATTCACCCGTTCAGTCATCCATCCACCCATCCTCCCTTTCTCTCTCCATCCCCCTTTCACTTAGCCATCCATACTTCCATCCACCCACCCATCCATCTACTCATCCACTCATGAATCCATCCATTGACCCTATCACTCATCCATCCTTTCACTCATCTATCCATCCTTTTGTCCATCTACACGCCCTTTCACTCACTCATCCAGCCTTACATCCACCCTTTCACTCATCAGTTCATCCATTCACCCTTTCACTTATCAATTCATCAATCCATCCATCATTTCACTCATCCATCCACCCATTCACTCACCCATCATCCACCCTTTCACTCATCCATCCATCCTTTCACTCATCCATCCTTTTACCCATGCATCTACCCTTCCACCCATACATCCATCTATTTACCTTTTCTCTCAGCCACCCTTCCACTAACTCATCCATCCATCCTTTCTCTCACGATCCATCCATCCTTTCATTCATCCATTCAACCTTTCACTAATCCACCCAGCCATCCACCCATCCCTTTACTTACTTACTCACTCACCTTTTCACATTAATTATGAGCTGAGCCTTTGTCTGCAGAGTTGCAGACAGAAGAGACCCATCAAGAACTCCACCCTTGCTGTAGTTCCTAAAGCAAGGGGTGGGGTGGGGGAGGGTGCACTATGCCCCTGCACATAGGCAATCTGAAAAAGTGGAGGCATGAGTCATGTATGATGCACAGTGCCAGGACGTGAGGCGACTGTGACATGGTGTTGTTTCCAGAGCTTTACGTGGGATGAAAAAACTAGGGGGGTCTCTCCAAAGGGGGCTTTCGATGTAATTAAGGCCGTGGCTTAAAACACCTAAGCAAAATATCTGTGCTTAGTATAATGTGCGGCCTGACTGGTATTTTTGTTGCTTCTGTCATTGCATCCAGATATATAATACAAGTAACGTTACACCTAGAACAAGTAACGTTACACCTACAACAAGCCAGAAATATTGGCTTTGTCAACGGTTGTTAGTTGCATAAAATAAAAAAGCAACAACCATGGCTTCCTTGAATATAATATTGAAAATGTGTCAGTTCTAAAATGCTGAGACTCTGAGAGAACTATAATCCTTTCCTTTTAACTTCTTTCACCGCCTTCCTTTGATGAACTGGATTCTCACATAGCAGCAGCATGGGCGTTTTTGCACTTCCATGTGACAGAATGCCCTGCCCTAGACCGAGGATGGAGGAGGACACCACATGCTGTACCAGCCCAGACTGACCCATTGTCATTCTGTATTTGGCAATCAGCCTGCATACAGAATGACAATGGGCGGGGTGGGGCTGCTCTTGTGCTCAGATGAGTGCGAGGCGGCCCCATCAGGGAGAAGAGGCCTCTCGCAGGGGAACAGCTCTGCTCCCTGAAAGACCCAAAATTACGGACAATAGGCGTCCGTAAAAGGGATCCTCATGGACAATGGACGTGAGGTCCAAATTACGGACGGTCCGTGAAATTTACGGATGGTTGGTCACCCTATCTACAGTGGAAGCAGAGGCTAAGAGGTAGCGATTTCCATGGTGTCATCAAGGCTTTGAGACAGGATTTACAATGGTACGATCAGGGGCTGAGAGGTAGGTATTCCTTTGGGAGGATCATGGGCTCCCAGTGCTTAATTTGAGCTGGTGGTTTCCGGTGCTCAGCACAGGCACTTAATTGGTTTCCGGTGCTCGGCACCGGCACTTAATACTCAACATCGCACTTAGGATAGTCTGCCACATGGTGGCACTGCTCCTCCAATTTAGAGATGAGCAGAACAACGGTTGTTTATGAATACAATATACATAAAAATGACTAATACCTACCTTCCCAGCCATTCCTTTAGTTTTGGGGAACTGGAATAATCTAAACTGTCGCACTTGGAGGCGGGAGAGATGGTTAGTAGTTGTTTTGGCAGCGATGACAAGGGCGATGGGTGGTGCAAGCTGCAGTGGCCTCCTGTTCAGGGCCCTGGCACTTATTATTTTACAAACTAAGCACTGTGCAGGGCTCATAGAAGGATAGTTTATTGTAAGAGTTAGAGAGGTAGGGATTCCATGGTGGTATCTGGGACTGAGAGGTAGGGTTTGCTGTTGTGGAACCGGGCTGAGAAGCAGGGATTCCAATGACTAAATTATGAGCTCATAAAAAGACAATTTATTGGAAGAGCAGATGCTGAACGGTAGGGATTCTGATGGCGGGATCCAGGGCTGAGATGCAGGGCTTCCATTGGTGTGAACAGGGGCTCAGATGAGGGCTTCTATGGGTATGATCAAGGACAGAGATGCAGGGCTTCCATAGGTATGATCAAGGACAGAGATGCAGGGCTTCCATAGGTATGATCAAGGACAGAGATGCAGGGCTTCCATTGGTGTGAACATGGGCTGAGAAGCGGGGCTTCCATTGGTGTGAAAAGAAGCTGATATGCAGGGCTTCCATTGCACGTTTCCTGCAAAGTGTCACGAGTCTCCCATATGGCCATATGAAGAGGCTGGCGATTAAGCGCATAATACATTCATGTCCCTGAAGGGGACTAGTCATTGTGGAACAGCACACACTGAATACATTCTTTAAGACTCGATGACCGGAATTAAACAGTTCCAAAGTGCCGATTGAATTGGGCCACCACTCTTAAAATATCTGTCTCAATGGTGTGAACTAGAACACTAGCCCTGAAGAAGCCCGCATGGGTGAAATGCGTTGGCTGCTGTGTATTTATTGTGAATAAAAGAATTGATCAAATCAAGGAGTTGAAGGACTGGCCTTGTCTGTCATCACCATGTGTGGGATTTGAACCCGTTGAAATTATTTTTTTATAACAATGCCTCTCTCACTTTGTGTGTTCTCTTGCTGTATTTGAAACCTTTGTCAGTGGCAGGTTTCGGGAGGTGGGCATTGGTCTATTGGGGCCGTATGAATTATTGTTGGAAGTAATTACAACAAACACAAGTAGTTGGTGCAGCATCGTACACCCTGCCACCGTGTTTGTAGTTAGTGGCTTCCATTGCTGTATGCTATGATCAGGAGCTGAGGGGTCTTCCTATAGTGGGATCAAGGGAACTGATGAAGAGTGCCAGGTGACGTATGAGACATAATACTCTACCCCTGCATCAGAGAGAGAGACCAGCTTTTTATGGTTGGGTCGGGTCATGATTCTGTACTGAGAGCAGAAGCCTGGAGGTTTGCCTTTTTATAGTAGGTTCAAAGTTAAGAGGCGAGGCCTTCTCTGAAGGAAGCAAAGGCTGGGCAGTAGGGCATTGAGTCGAGGGAACAAGCTGGGAGGAAGAGCTTTAAAGGTGGTATCGTTGGAGGCTATTAGAGATGAGGAAGACCTGTCAGTTGGGTGGTTGGAGGCTGGGAGGGGGGGCTACACGGTAAAGAGACTCTTAGGCCAAGACGTGATTCCGTCTGAGCTGGTATCAGAGGCTGGGTTCTTGACTTATCTGTGGTGCTTAAGGATGGCTTTCAATTGTGGGGAGACACGAGGATATCTAGTGGAGTTTTGCGGGGATAGGGAAATCGGAGATTGAAAGATCAAATACTTGCAGCCAGTGCTTCAGACGAAGGGGGTTTGGGAGGTACTGTCAGGTACCTGCACTGCTTTAATTTTAAAGGGAAAGTGCCAGCACATATCAGCACTGGTACAATACAATTAATGGGAGAGTACTGGAACTTCTGAGCAGCAAACAGGTACTCTGGGAAACTGACTGCATGCACTTCAATAATATTGTTATTTCGAGCTTTGGCTACAGTGATGATTTGTACTTAGCACCTTGATTTTTGCAAAACCTGACCTTATTGAGTGACCAACATCCGCTTACCATTTTACTAACGTTTTAGACCTGTTGCGATCTCCATTAAGTGCCAAGTCTAATATACCTGCAGTTCCTTTATATACCGTGCGATGGCGGTAACATTCCATAAATAAACTTGTGTAATATTACCCAATTTAACAGGACACAACAGAAAGACGTTGGTGAACGTGGACCTCCATTACGAACCTAAATAATTATACTAACAAGCTGCTAGCTAGCTACGTTTTATAGATTAAAAAAAGGCCAGGCCTGGAAATAGTGTCTGTGATGACAGGGAGTGATGTGGCCATCCTAGATGGAAGGCAGTGAGTGATAATCTATTTTACTGCTTATTGGTTTACATTGACCCCTTCCCTCCCCAATAGAAGTTTCTTAGAAATGTACTAAGGGATAGATTAATTAAACTTTCCTGCAGTCAGAAAGCCACCTTGCTCCGCACACCTTGCTGCGCTGCGCTGTGTGAAAGGGAAAAGGCAGGAATGTGCCTTATTTAACATTTACATCACATTCCTGTCCTTTCCTTGCGCTGGTGCTCTTTTGGCTGCCCAGCGCCAACGCAGGCACCCTGGCGCCGTGCCTTAAGGGTGCCTGTGTTGTAGGCAGGACAGTTTTTGTGATGGAAGGAACACCTTCCTGCACAAAAACAATCCTCAGAGGAATGTGTCTCTTTTTAAGTGTGCTGCAGAATGCAGTACACTTAGAAAGTGGAAACAAGGAGGAGAATTAAAGATATTTCTTCTCGTCGTGCCTCCTCTGGTGAGGGGTAGAATTTTTACACATTCCCAGGTATGCCAGTGTTGGTAAATCTGGAAATGCATCAAAATCCATGGGTGGATACGTGGGAACACCCACGTTCCACCCACGGAATGCCTCCCTGGGGCAGAGTAGTGCAACGCAGTGATGTGCGTTGCGTTACTCCAGATTTATGAAGCCACGCAGGGCCACGCAAGGAGCCTTGCCTGGCTTAATAAATCTTACTTTAGTGTTACGTAGCCCTTGCGTCCCCCCAAGGACGACGCAACACATTGATAAATATGCCCCTATGTTGCAACGCACATAGCTGTGCGTAATTAAAAAATACAGTCATTGGCAAAACCAATAGGTCTGACTTGAAGTGAATCCTGAAGAAAATATTAAAAGCCTGATGAGGTGAAAAAATAAAACAAAAAATGATTACTTTCCGAGTTCAATGCATTTCTGAGAATATAATGTGCATTACAATACAAGCGCTCCGAAGAGATGGAATGATACACCAAACAGCCCCAGCCCAAGGTGAGAGAGAAATACTCATCTGGATGGATTTGAAACACACTATATGTCTGTTTTATAATATATTTGTATTAATCGGTCACGCAAAAAGCTGCACTATTAAGCCACACCTAAAGTAAGAGAGACGCGCAGGGCACCGGGGGACTCGTGCCGCTGGGCAGTATAAAGTGCCATAACATTTGGCGGCATGGACCAAGATTGAGCCCCGAGCCCTGACACCCTCGAGTCGCTCTAGCCCCGTACCTCATATCGGCCAGTGCCATTGCAGCGCCCACACTGCTACTCTTCCACCGGAGGCACAGAGCAAGCACAGCCAGTGCAGTCCAGCAGCAGCGTGTGGGAGGTTAAACCCTGCTGCTCAGGAGAACGGTGGGTGGAAAGGGTAGCATGACTGCTGGGGCAGCCATAGCAGGGAGTACAAGTAATGCAAAGCAGGGGCCTGATTTGAGTACTGCATTTATACAGGAACAGTGGACCTTACAACATAAGTAAAAGACAGTAATGAACACAGAGATACAATGATATCTATGTCATAGGAGTCCCAATGGGAAAATTATAATTGTATTTACATCGAAAATAAAGAAACTATAGAAAGTGGGACAGTATTCAAGGAGAAAGGGAGTTTCCGAACTCAGGCATAACAGTGTGTGGCTGAGGTACAATCAACAATTAGGCCACAAAGATATAAATTGCACCATTGAACGTATTTACAGTGAATGAATAGATAAATCAATGTCAAGGTGCTGAGGTCGACGGCGTTTCCATCCCTAACACGGTAATGGGATCATCATCAGGACATAACAAGTAATGTATGAGATAGATGACTGCTAGATGGAAGTGAAGAACCACGCATCAAGCAATTCAAGTGATCAATAAGAATGGCGGGGTAACAGACGCAGGACCGGTCAAGATCAGGCCTCGGTGAGGACACGGCATCTGTCTGCAATGCATGTAGATAATGTATCATACATCGAGCGAATCAGCGATATGGTTTGCGGATAACTCACAGGCTGAACGCGATCACCGCATACATTAATCCCCAGTTGAACGCATAATTTGGACACATGCTGTGTCCTCTCCGAAGCCAGATCTTATTCGCACGATGTATGAGCTACTCCTCCACATGGCTGGTGCCGATATCTGTAAGCTGTCCTGGAGCCTACCCGAAGCAGACCCTCCGCACACATACAACACTACTGTAAAGGCACTTAACATGCACTTTGCACCCGTGGCAAATCCCTATCATAAAAGGTTCCTGCTGCAACAGGCTAGACATGCACTGAATAAACCATTGACTCCTCCTAAACTCAACTTAAGGAGCTAGCCAGCACCGACATGCTCAAGGATGAGAATAAAGAAATCTGCGCTCTCATCATATTAGACTGAACCTCAGCGAAGCGGAGGGAACAGATATTACAAGAGCTCAGCAAGTCTCTGCAGGATATCCCTACGCTTGTACATTCTAAAGAACTCTCTAAAGCTAGGGCTAATTACATGGAGTCTGTTCTGAGTAAGCCAATTAAAAGTGAGCCAGTCCACCAAATCACTAAAGAAACACCACCCACGAAGAAGACTGAAGGGCAGGGAAAATCCCACTCGCCCTGTGGATGCTGCAGGGAACAGTTCCAAATCCAGGAGGATATCCCACCACTGTCAAGAGGTACTCTGCATATGGAAAACCCAACCACTTCGTGAAGGTGTGCCGATCTTCTGAGCCCCATACAGAACCCCAGCAAGCAAGCAGTGAGGGTACTGTCCCCTCAGAGATGGAGGCAGAAGACGCTGATAGATATGAAAATGAGGATGAGGAGATCAAACACGTTGTGCAGGCCATAGACCAGAGCCAGAAAAAACTTGCTTGGCTCAGAATTGTCAGGTGTTGATTGGGAAAAAGCTGGTGACAGAGATTAACAGCACTGAAGCGTCAGCGAGTGGCGCTCCACCTCTGACCTAAGGAAGCATGAGGAGACAGGCATAATCAAGAAAGTAGAGGGGCCCAACGCAGGGGTCTCCCCAATAGTAGTGACTCAGAAGTTGAAACAAACCAGCTGTGTGTCAACATGCGACTACCAAATGTAGTAATATAGAGGGAGAGATATCACAAACCAACCATGGATGACATTGTAGGAGAACTGAGTGGAGCTTGCTGGTTGTCAAAGATGGACGTACCATCAAATCTTGTTGGCCCCCGATTCCCACTACATCACTACCTTTTTGACACATCTGAGGTTATGCCGATATAAACTGCTAAACCTTGGGAGAGCAAGAGAGGCTAAAGTCATTCCGAACATGGTCAGAGCAGTGCTATCTGGTCTGAGTGGGGTATTTCATGTCATTGATGAAATTCTGGTCCATGCATCTTCTCTAGACGAACTCTATGTGAGGCTACGCAAGGTGCTAAAAAGGCTTCAGGATAGCAGCCTTTCCCTGCATAAAGACAAGTTTGAATTCCTCCAGTCCTCAATTAGCTTCTTCGGGTACAGTTTTACAGCCAATGGAGTCGCCCTACCCCACAACAAAGTTAGGGACATAAAAGCTGCCAACACGCCCTCATGTGTCACCGAGGATGTCCCATGTGCCAAACTACCAGGCCGTACATCCCCCAGCTAAGGTGATTAACGAGCAGGCTCCCCAGAAGCACACCAGGATGGAAGGCACACGTTGGTGGTGATAGATGATTATTCAAAGTATCCAGAAGTGGAAGTGAACACCTACATAGCAGCTGATGAAGTAATTCCAAATTTGAAAAAAAATTGTGGTCACCCATGGGTTACTGCAGGAGCTAAGTACTGACAATGGGCCCACATTCCAAGGTCATGAGATTGCTGAATATCTGAGGATAATTGGTATCAAACATTTGACGATCACCCTGCACTGGCCACTAGCTAACAGGGAAGTGGAGAGATTTATGAGTACGACAACCAAGGCCATCAGGGTTGCCCATGCCCAGAATCACTTGGAGTGGGTACTCTATTCTTTTGTGAGGGAATACTGACAGACTCTTCATGCCGCCACAAGCCAGTGTCCCAGTCAAATGTGCTTGGAGTGATCCATCCGAGATGCCGTGGCTCGTCACCCCGGCTAGTCTCCATTGGTTCCTGATGCAATGTCCATGCAAGACAGGAGACGACAGAGGAATGATGCTGTGAGTCATCGACGTAAAGATAGAGACAGCAAGCTATGTGTTGGGGACTTGGTTTCAGTCAGAGACAGAAATCCTGGAAGCAAGTTCTGCCTACCTTTTCAGCCTGAACCGTGGCGGGTGGACAGAATTAAGGGCACTATGATGATGGCTCGACGAAGGTATGAGGTAGTCGCCCCAAATGTATCCCTACTCAAGATGTTTATGGCGCATTTGAGTTATGCTTGAGCAAAGATGAGGGGATGCGGAATGAGAGTGGCTCGGAGCAGGTTGGTCCTTATGACATTCTGAGAGCAGAAACAAGAGATACCTTGCGCCCGACAGAAGTCAGCCAGGATTCCTATCCTAGTGAGTTGGGTCCTACACCAGTGATTCCAGTAGTACCCCTTCACCCTGGTAGAGCTCATCCTAGCTATCAGTTAAGCTTTTGCCCTCTGCCCTCAATGAGGTACAAAGACCATGTTCAGTAGACCCTTGTAGTGGCAGTGGGGAACCATATGGAAATGTTTAGCTAGTTCTGGAAGCACAATGTGTTTTCTGTTTTGATTTATTTGTTGTGATTTTTAGGAGGAACGTAGTGTCATACCACTGTGAGGATGATTGGAGGGGTGTATTGGTCAGTTGGCTCGCCTGTCGGCGGTTTGCAACAGTTTGGCCTAGTGACCTTCCAAAGGCGTGGCACATCAGTGTGATTATTAAAAAGAACTAAAGTAAACACACAAACTGCTTATCCGAGTGTTACTGTCACTACACACCCAGGCTCCCACCCGGACACAACAGGTAGTAGTCCTCCCATCCCCTGCTTTGAATACACACCTACAGATTTTCGGCGGGCCTATGCAACCTGCCCAACTGGACCAACTGCACACCCAGGCCCCTGACTGGACATAACAGGCAGTCGTCCCCTTGTCTTCTGCTCTGAGCGCCTGCCAACAGATACCAGGCCGACAGATGCAAAACACCCAACGAGACCAAAGTAATACCCTTGTCCATCTGCCAGCCTACCTAACCTGATAAAACCTGTCCTCCTGCTTACATCCTTCAGGACACTGCCTCCCCCACACACTGTCCCACCTGCTATCCCAAGCACCTACAAGTGTTTATTTATTTGTTTAGAGCAGTGTTTTCCAAACTGTGGGCCACGACCCATTAGTGCGTTGTGAACTGTTTTTTGGTGTGTCGCGATAGTTAGAGCAATAAATAAAGATGCCCTTAAATTCTGTGTTTAACTTCTCACATTTGTCGGTGATTCAAAGACAGAGGTAAAATGTCAGTCTGCTTTATTCTTTTAATATGGAGATTGATGTTTACTTTTCTATATCTGACTGCAAAATGAGAGAAGTTTTTTAAGTAAATTATGTGACAATGTAGGATGTTGTTTTTTGCAATACACAACATGTAAATACCTGTATATGAACTGTAGGCATATGGCAGTTTGGAAAGCAAACATTAAGCACATTTTTTGTAATTCTGAAGTGTGTTGATTGGAAAGAGACACTTACTTGGTGATGCACAGATGATAAATATTCACAGGAAACCCTATTTCCACACATTATCGTTAGTGTGCTATAAAGTTTTCATCCAGTGCTTAATTTGTAAAAAACATACGTTCCAGGGCCCTCGGCAGGAGGCCACCTCAGCTTTCACAACCCATAGCCCCTGCCAGTGTGCCAATAACAGTACCAACACAATTAAAAACCACCACATTCTTACAAGTGTGACAATTCAGACTAATTCAGACACATAAAGCTATAATGATGGCTTGGGTGGCAGGTATTATGATGTTTAATGTACACTGAATTAATAAACAACTGTTGTTGGGCTCACCTTTAACTTAGACAAACAGTGCCACCATGAGGCAGGTGTTTATAATTAAGTGCAGGTTCCGAGCACCGTAAACCACTGGCTCAATTTAAGCACTGGTTTTATCAGTAAAACTTTAAGTCTGTGCACATCTAGTGGCCATTTCAATGGAAAATGTGCTCTCTGTAAATTACAATGTGCTACCACACGATGCTTTAATTAAATTCAAAAACTGCCTTGACTCATGCCCAATGAAGGTAGGTGGGTCCCGAAAGTTTGTTCTAAAAAGTGGGTCATGGTTCTAAAACATTTGGGAACCACTGGTTTAGAGTGTATACATAACACTACGTGCCTCCTGCTTGATTCAGAAGGCTGGATGAAATACATAAAAGAGGAGGTGAAGCCAAATCAGTGAAGAGAGAGCCCTGGTCTGATATTATTCAGGCAACGCCCCCAGGGGTAATGAATCGAATTAATGCAATGTTCTGTGGGAGGGTTAAACCTGCAGTTTGACGTTTGTGCAGGGGAGTACAGCCTAGACAGTTTTGAACTGTTTTTACTACCACAGACCAGAATTTCCACATTTTCCCTAAGTGATTGTTCTTAATTAGAAATTCAGACAGCCCCTACATTTGGTACATACCGTTGTGTAGTGATTATGGATGATAAATCACACCAGCAAAAACACTAAAGGAGGGATGGAATGCTTGAATTAATCTCACTTCCACTATAAGCCCTATTGCTTTTTGCTGCTGAAAATATTGATCAATAGACCAGAATTTTGGAAATGTTCCGGTAAAGTAGGATAGATTTTTGCTGAACGTGCCACATAAATAATACAATGTGCCCTAAATGTGACAGAGATGTAGAAATCAGAGAGAAAAAACTCCCTTTCTCTGGAATCCTGACTATCACTTTTAAAATGTGGCATTCTAGTAAACCTAGGTTTACATATTATATATGTGTGACTGTTTGCATGGGAATTCATATAGCGCAAAGCTAGCTGGAAAGCACCAGAGTGCTGTAGAAAAGCGGAGGAAAAAGGGAGGACTACAGAGGAGATGGGGTGACATGGTGTGCTACATATATGCTCTCAACACTAGAGGAGGTGGTTGAGCAAGGGAATTATTAAATGTACTTAATCCTGTAGCTTGTCTGAAAATCATATTTTTATCCCTGGAATTAATAGAATTCTGAAAGTCCAGGATGAAACAAGAAGCTGTTGCTACATTACCTCTGTTTAGTAAATTTATGTAGTGAGAAAACACCAGAAAACAAAATTCGAAGAATTTCTGCTTTTATGGTCTTTCCTTCTGATTAGAGGCTACATGAGGGATGGCAGGCGATGAAAAGCTGAGAAGATCTACCAGGATTTAAACCTGTGACCGTGGAGTCAAGCACTGCAATGCTGGATTAGTCCACTGGGACAAACAATGCAGTAGGCAGGTCACTCTGTTTGGACTGTTACTCATGCTAGAGGCTCAGGAGGGTCTTCAGAGACAAAAGACTGCAATCCCTTAAGCACCTTGAGGTGGGAATGACTTCTCTTTACAACCCAATTCTCCTGCTCAACCTTACGCAGTGCGCGGTTCTGGAAGCACTACAAGGTCTTCACTTGGCCAAATGCAGCGATCGAGCACCTTTGTTAGGCTAATGGTGAATATTGTAAACGGATAACCTTAATGCCTGATTTTTGGAAATAGGCGGCTTTAATTTGGTTTTGGCTTCAATTACATAATCAGGTCTAGCTGTATATGTTTTAAATGTTAAGAGATTCAGCTGCACAGATGAACAGGCTGATCCTGTTTGTTTTTCAGTACTGTCAGCATAGGTTAGAAATTTCATATGGCGCAATAGCAATAAGTGTAACAGATAAGGAACAGTAGCAGTGACAGGCAGGAAGCACAGTGAGCACCAAAGGTTCCCATGGTTTGGTTAGGTATGTCTAACCACGAATGATGGAAACAATTGCTATTATCAGGGTCATGACCTTGTCCAGTTGTTGGGCCATGATGGTCTGCTTGAGGATGTCAATGAAGTATACAGGATTAAAATGATCTACTGTGCCATTTCACCATTATTGACAATCATAAGTGGACATTATTAGAAATCCGGTTTGGGAAGTCACAGAACAATCAGAAGTTACTGGGCCAATACAAGGGTCTTTCACCTACTACATAACGGGACCTCTGTACTGTGACCCCTTAAACTGGGCACCAAGTACCTCTTTGAGCACTCAACTTTCAGTAATGTCCAAGGGTGACTTGGGCGAGAGGAGCGGGGAACTGTGGGCTAATAACTAGGAACTCTGCAACGCACAAACACTCAATAAATCATTGCCCAGTCAGTGTTTTTTTTTTAAAAGGAAACACACTTTATTACACGACTAAGGTCCTAATGTAAAATGCCGTTTTGTGATCGCAAACCCTACGATTTGCAAACTTACTGGGTTTGCAACTATAACTGGGCTTTTCATTATGTACAAAAGCCCTTTTACGATTTGGAAATTTCTTTCTGACTAATAAATAAATTAACAATTTGTAAAGTGCTCAGCCGCCAAAAAGGCGTATGGGAGGTGTTACGTAGTTTGGAGGCCAGAAAAGAAAAAGACCGTCCATCCAGAAGAGCCACGACGCACTCTGGAAATTTGCAGCAAAACAGATAGGATGATCTCTGAGATCTGGAGGGGCGATATACAGGGCTCTTACCCTCAGAAGGTTCGGACCTCCATTACGGAATGCTCGGAATGTCAATATAAAATATTTGAACAGAATACGTTTATACTGAGGAGGCCAATGTAAGTTCATCAGATGTGGGGATATGGGTTTCAATCTGGGAAGATTGAGAAGAAACCTAGCGGCTGAAATCCTTTCTAAATCCCAAATAGAAAGTTTCTTGAATAGGGTGACCTGCTCATATTTCCAATTCGGAAAGGAATTTATCAATGATTTACGACTGCAGTTGCACCATCGAACCACTTATGAGTTATCGACCCTCGAGTTGGGGTGGATATTGATTCGCAAAGTGGAGGGGTCCACTTAGGACCCTTTCCCCTCTGAGAGTTGTGTTGGCAGCCTCTGACGGAGCAGGCAGTGCAGTCCCCTGCACCCCTTTTTGCTCTCCCTGAAGTTTCCAAAACAGAATTTTTGAAAGCAGCACTATTTCCTTTAAGGGACACGGCCTGCATTTTAAAACAAGCATTTGCAATGCAATCGGTTTCGCATTTGTGAAAGTTAGAGCTTTTAGCGTTGAAAATGACAATGTGGCACTATTGCCATTCGTATGACCTCAAGGCACTGGAGAACCTGACAATGGGAAATAGGTTATGAGGAAGGGGAGACAAGAGTAATATGCTGTTCCCGGAAATAAAAAAAATTAACAGTTTCTTAGCAAAATGTTTCAAATTTTGCCAATGCAATGTGAAGAGGGTCAGTCTGTGGCAGAGGCACTGATGATTTTAAAAGGGTGTTTTTGGGCGCTGGGGCGAGCCCAGCTTGCAAGCCAGGTGTTGAAATGTATGGCACATATGCGTCCTAAATTTCTAAAACACGCCTTTGCGCAAACTGCTTCTAATGGCAGCAAAAACCGTGGCATGCACCCGCAAATTAGAGAGACAACAGGTAATCTTTGATGGAATGCCTCTGGAATGAATGCATCTCACACATTTCCCTTTTACAGAAAAGTGCTTTTTCCGAGGAACTGCCATTAAGAACTCAAGAGACCAAGAGAAGCAGTAGGCGGATCAAATAAACATGGGTAAACAGCAGAACTTGCTTCCATTTGAGGTTTCCTCTTCAAATGTGACTTTTAAATATGGCGGTCGAACGTGAAATAACCTCTACTTCCGGCAACATATTTGCTCTATTTAAGTACCTCAAATGTGGGTCACACAACGTTAGGATGGATGCACTCTGACAGTGAATATCCACTATTTAGCTTGAATGGTTGTTTTTCAACAAGAACTGTAGCGGCATCTCCGCGTCACTTTTGATCTGTAGCGCAGTCAGTCATTCACAGACCAGCAGACTATAGGATTGCTTTCCTGGCTGTGAATCGGCTGATGAACCCACGGCACTGCCCTGCTCTCCCCCCAGCGTGGAAACCACCCCCTCGGTGTTCCTGCGGGAACAATGGGGCATATTAGCAATGCCTGGCGATAATTATTGCAAAGCGCAATTAGCGCTTGGATAATTATCGCCAGGCATCGCCGGTTTCTATCGCGGAGTTAGCGTGCAATCAGCAATGCTAATCTCCAAAGCGATAGAAACCTTGGAGAACAGTGTGAATATCGCCTGAAAACAGGCGATATTCACACTGTTACCCAGTTCTGCTTGCTGATAGTGCGAGGGGGATTTAGCCATGTAATCCACCTCTCATTGGATTACATGGCTAAGTCAGGGTGGGACCAGGTGTTAGCAAACCAGCGCTAAACGTGTTTAGCGCTGGTTCGCTAATCACCGCCCCTGCCTCGCTGATAGGCGTTAGCGACCTCAGCGACTGTTTCCAGTCGCTGTTAGGTGGGGAACGCCTACTTTGCATGCCATTAGCGATAAATATCGCTGGCATGCAAAGCGGCACCCAACCGGTCGCTGTCGCCTACAAGATGTCGCTAACAGCAGTTAGCGACAGCTTGTTGATAAGGCGATAATATTATCGCCGCTTTAGCGGGAAAAAGTCCCGCTAAAGTGGCGATAATCGCCTTGCTAATATGCCCCAATGTTTTCCTAGCTGATGGTTTCCCCCTTTTTTGGAAACAGCCAGATGACTTGGCCATTGTTTCCCCAAGGTCTTTGAAGACTTTCGCTGATTTGCTGGAACGGTAACATAGATGGGCCAATTTTTGTGAGCGTTGTACGAACTGAGGGGCATATTACTAAGGTCCGACGATAATTATCGCTCAGCGCGATTAGCGCGAGGATAATTATCGCCTGACTAACGCTGAATTTTATCACTGAGATAGCGTGCTATCAGCAACGCTCATCTCAACAGTGATAAAATTGCAAGCGCTAACTGCCAAATGTGCGATTATCGCTGGAAATCCAGCGATAATCACACAACTTTGGGCGATAGCTTGCTGATAGGGCAGGACAGACTCAGCCATGATATCCACCTTCCATTGGATATCATGGCTAAGTCATACTGAGAGCAGGCGTTAGAAAAGTAGCGCTAACCGCGGTTAGCGCTACTTTTCTAATCGCTCTGCATGTTCGCCTGCAGCTTGATAATAGGAGAAATGTCGGTTAGCGACATTTCTCCTGTTATCCTGGGAAGGAACGCCCACTTTGCATCTCATTAGAGATGCAGAGCGAGGCGTAGGGAAAACGGGTGCTAACATGCGTTAATGCATGTTAGCACCCGCATTGGTAATAGGGCGGTAATATTATCTCCGCTTTTTTGGCTCTTAAAGCCAAAAAAGCGGAGATAATGGCCCTTGCTAATATGCCCCTATGTACCGTAACTCTGCAGAGCGTGGAGCGACACAGCTCATTAAACAACACTACAGAAAACAGAATACTGCATAACTCAGTACAAGATATCACCTCAAAGCACAAAAGAATCCGAAAAGCAGCGTAGCAGAACATAGCACTAATAGGCATGATGCAAGCAACTTTATGCACCTCCGAACAACACAGCAGAGCAGATCACACATAGCATTACATAAGGCATAACATCATATACCAGGCCATGGCTCACAAAACACCAAACCATTCAGCAAAACATAGCACACATAAGACAACACAACATTCATACTAATAGCAAAGCATAACACAATATAAGCATACGTAAAATGTTAAACATAATGCATACCGAACACAGCACATCTCTCCGTAACAAATAACATAACATGGCCTAAAATTCAAAGCTAGAATACGAAATACCGAGATAAGTCATAAGAACGATAGACACAGTCCATGCCACAATGTAAATTAGCACATAGAAAAAATTACATAACGTAAGGTACCACAACATAACGTAATGTAGTGTAACGTAACATAACATAACAACATACCATAATATAACAAAACATAACATAACAACATAACATAGAATAACAAATAACATTAGAAAACAATAAAAATAATAACATAATGACATAACATAACGAAACGTAATGCAACGCAAACTTACGTAACATAATGTAACATGACAACATAACATAAAATAACAAATAACAAAAACATACACATAAAATAATAACATAACGTAACATGACAACATAACATAAGATAACATCTCACAAAGCACAACAACACACCAGGGCACGAAGTGACATTGCACACATACCATAGCACATCATTCCCTATATATTTTGCTTGAGTTGCGGTTTCTGGGTGAAAGGCACCCTGAAGATGTCTGAAGTGCACTGAAATTAAACAGTCTCTTGTCGTCTGTTGCTTATTACCACCTCCCCCCTGCTTGTCTCTCACCCTTCTCAACTTCTGCCCCCGATACTCTCAGGGCTATCGCGTGTCAGATGCAAATTCCTCCTATGCTCTCCTGCCTGCTGAGAGATACACACCTCTGGCTTCGCAACCCTAACTTTCGGCTGTCGGACAAGTAGCGTTTAAAATACCACAAAAGTATTACAATGGACAAAGCCCAAAGGCTCACAGACCCGTGGGCATAACACTAAGGCAGGAGGTCTTTCAACACAACCAAGTCAAGAGTTGGTAAGCAGAGGATGAGCGGGAAGCCGGGGGGATGGCGGGTATCAGATGTCACTTTTTGCATCTACAGATAGGCACAATGGCGTACGGCAGCGCCCATTCATAATCATTTTGATACAACCATTTAACGACGATTTTATCATTTGCAATAAAACTATTTAATCAAACCATATCCAGTGTCAACGAATTTTGAATTTGTCCCCAGTGCATTTCAGTGGTAGCCTTTACCAGGGGTCTGGTTTACAGAAATTTCACCATCACTATGTAAGAAACAAAGGGACAGATATACAAAACACCGGTCGCAAAATACTGCGATCAATAACATATTATCCAATCTACAGGCAGGTTTTAGGGCTTCCACGAGCACTCTAGACCAGGTACTTAGATTTCTCCTGCTAATATGGAAAGAAGTGACAATTAGGAGGGGTCACTTGTATGTCGTGTTCGTTGATCTTAAAACGGCATTTGACTCCATAGACCGTACTTATCTCTGGGCTGCCCTTCGAGACTTAGGACTCCCTATGAATTTACTCAAAATTCTGATTCACCTGCACCAAGATAATTACGCCAAAGTCAGGTGGAATCTTGATGGCAGTTTATCCAACGACATTCTGGTCTCTAAGGGAGTACGACAGGGCTGTGTTCTTGCCCCAACCCTTTTTACCCTGTACATAAACGGGCTTATAGGAGAGTTGTTCGATTGTGGAGGTGACCCCCCAAAATTAGCAGGTAGTCCTGTGCCCTCCTTGGTATTTGCAGACGACACGCTGCTTATATCAAAGACGCCAATGGGGATCCAGAATGTCCTAAACAAATTTGCAAAAGCGTGTAAGGACAGGGGTTTAGAAATCAATTGCTCCAAAACGAAATACATGGCGTTTAACCCCTACAAATCCATCAAGGGTAAACTGATGTAAGGCTCCCAGGTCTTGGAACAGGTCAAGGTGTTCGACTACTTGGGAGTCCGCATCAGTGACAGTCTAGCGTGGACACCCCAAATAGAAAAGAGCGTTCTAACCCTTCAGCATGTCGACTGTGCAATAGCTAGGAGGGTAAGGGGTTCTGCCTTTCGACCCTCTTCTCCAATTCTGGAAATACATAGGGCAAAAGGGCTAATCACAGCCTTATATGGGGCTGAGCTGTGGGGGCTGGAGAGCCTAAAGCACTTAGAACTTGCTGAGAATAAATTCATAAGGGCGATCCTTAATCTACCAGTGAACACCCCTCTAATGCTGTTACGACTTGACCTTGGTCTCAAACCCATCAATTATTTTGCTATTCTCAGGGCACTTTTATTTTGGGTAAGATTATGGACCAGTAGCACACAGGTCCCGGTAAAGGAGGCTTTGGAAGAGCTACTAATACTACAGAAACAATCAGGACGCCTTGCCTGGTTCAATAAGGTCAAGGATTGGTTTACTAAATTGGGGTTGGGGTTCATGTGGGAGGACCCAAAGTCCATTATGAAAAAAATGGTCCCCTTGCTCAAAAAAAGGTACTGGGAGTACGTTGATTTACAATGCACTGATGTCAATGCACATGGCACTTTAACCTCTAGTTTTATGAATGTTAAGGGGGCTTTGCTTTTGAAAAGTTTATGGATGATGTTGAACCACCGCACGCACGAGCACTTTATATCCAATTCAGGTATGGGGTACTCCCTCTAAACTTTAGGAAAAGGTCTTGGGCAAATGCCTCTGTAACATCGTCGTGCCTGTCCGGTCACTCTTCTCCTGAGACCCTAGAACATTTTGTTTTTCTCTGACCCGCCTATGCTAGTCTCAGGAAAACCTGGATAATTCCTGCCTGTCGTTTGCTATCTTTTTCACGCCCCTCTGAAACCTTACGTATTTTTAGGTCTGATACTACAAGGTGGCTCGTATTTACAATTTTGAGATACTTGCTTCATGCCTGGTGGACGAGATTAAAAATGATAAAAAATTACTCTGAGAAAGATAAATAACCATGTAAGCAACCCCGTTTCAGGGTTATTAGTGGATTATTGGGGCTTAGAAATTTTGAACTCTCACATTTTAGACTTGATATAAATCTGGAATTCTCGTCTTTTAATTTTATATGGAATTTTAAAATGTCATAAAATTTTACACTGATGGAGAGATGCGAAACTCTATTTTACTGTAAATTTGGCTTTTTACGCTGTAATTAATTTTTATTGGTTGTGATTTATGTTGATGTAAATGATCAAGCTATTGATCGAATAAACTTATATATACTCAATATTTTTGTGACCCCATGCAGGCAAGTTGTTCGCCCTGCTCTCCTCCCAGTGGGGAAATCTCCCCCTCGGTGTTCCTGCGAAAAGAATGTTTTCCTAGCTGCTGATTTTCCAATGAGGGGGAATGTGAAGATTAATGGTTCTGCCAGGCCTCAACAGGTTTGCACGAAACGGAGAAGTGCCTAGCGGTTGGTCTAGACACTGGCCGACTCGTTATAGGGAGGTGGGCAGTTTGAGATGAAGTGTGGCGTCCGTGAAGCGGATGCCATGCTGACAAACGAGCCGAGGGAAAGCCAAAAAAAAAAAGAGTTTACAGGAATGAACATACCTAAAAAAAGAGTAAGACCACACGTAACAGGGGCAGTCGGCTAGGAGGGTCCAAAACACCAAAAGGCAGGACTAATTAGGCATATTCACCAAACAAAAGGAGACATTTAGGAAGGGCACTAACAGGAGCCAGTAGAAAAGATAAGAGGTCCTTGAAGCACATATTCTGAATACAGCATGCCTCACAGAGCAGCGCACGTGCTTCCTAGGCTCGACCTAAATAGAAAAGCTACGTTTTGGAATGTCTTTCCATGCCACCATCCCTGTGTTTGCAGCAAATGACAACGGGGGGGGGGGTTGAAATTACGACCTGCCTAAAGAATATTAATAAAAAGATACAATCAAAAGGCAACGGAGGGGGCGTGGCCAACTGCCGGAGACGATGGGCGCTTGCTAGCGCGGCTCCGGCACCGACACCTCTTCTCCCCAATTAATGCTGTCTCTCATCCAGCTACAGGTAAGTAAACCCCTGTGTGCGAACTCTCAGAGGCGGCGGGGAGCGATATCGGCCACTCTGAGGGGCATATTCACAAGGACTTATCGCTGAGTTATCGCCACCTTAACGCAACAAAAGTGGAGATAGATTTAACGCCCCATTCATAAGCGTGTGCAAACTGCGGACATCGCCAGTATTCCCGCGATAACTACCCCAAAATGTATCTCCACGGGTGACACCACCAACTAACCCTAATGAGATGCAGAGTAGGCATTCCCGGGCAAAAACACACGAAAACACCACTACACCACTTTCACAACAAACTGCCAGATCTGCGATGCGAGTCAAAACCACGCGATAAGCCGCGGTAGCAGCAGGTATTTAACACCTGCCTCTTGCTGGTGTAAAGCAGGACGACTACCTGCAGTAGGCAACGGAGCCCCGCACACAGCCACACCCGAAGAACAACCGACGCCATGGAGCTACTCATCAAGCAGCTCGGAGCCCCAACAGGGCCACAACACCCACCGCCACCACCCCCAGGACCGCCACCACCCCCAGGACCCGGACACGCACCCCCCCGGGACCACCACAGAGGCAGAGCAGAGTAAGACAGCGGACCTACCGAAAACGCACCAGTCTCACAGACCTAACGCCTGAGGAAGTCATTGCCCACTACAGGCTCAAAAGGACAACCATCCTCCGCATCATGACCCACATCGGCCACAGGCTGACGGTCCCAACACAGCGGACCACCAACATCCCTCCGCAGACAAAGCTGCTGGCTGTGCTGCACCTGTTGGCCTCTGGTACCTTCCAACCAACAACTGCCAGAGTTGGAGGTGTCTCACAGCCAGCCCTATCAAAGTTCCTCACACCTGTCCTGGATGCCATCATCAGCTTCATACCCCAGTACCTTCACTTCCCCCACACTGCGCAGGAATAGCTGGAGACCAAGCAAGGCTTCTACGCCATTGCTAGATTGCCAGACGTGTTAGGGGCCATTGACTGCACACATGTCCCACTTGTGCCCCCTGCGGACACTGCACACCTCTACCGCAACAGAAATCACACGCATTCCATCAATGTGCAGGCAATAGTGGACAACCGGGGAGTGTTCACCAATGACGTCGCAAACTACCCAGGCAGTGTGCACGATTCCTACATCTTCCGACAGTCCATCATCAACCAGCGCCTCCAGGATGGCACATATGGAACTGGACTGCTCGTTGGTAAGTACCAAATCCACACACCACACACCTCAAAGCCACCATCACACAACGCACAACTGTGGGAATGCACACGTGACCAAACCACATACAACATGTCAATCAACATGCCCACCTACCAGACATGACAACACAACTCCATTGGGATCCTGGGCTTCCCATGTACACAATCAAGCTATATCATGGCACCACAGCCACACAACAGCTGAACGTGTGGAGATGCGGAAAGCAGGCATGTGCGAAGGATACAAGTGACCCATGAATGGGAATGTACACAACGACAAGTGTGGCGTGAATGTGCTAGACAGACCTGGGTATGCAAACCACAGATATGTCCATGCAGACATTAACTGCTGGTGTCTGGAGAGTAGTGAACAGTGGACGCAACCATGTCACCCCAGGCTGTGGGTCAGATCGCGGAAATGTCGCTCGCTGCGTCCCCCCCCTGTGTGCGTGAGCGTAGTGGGTTGGCCCGGCTTACGCCAGGCCTGCGCAGGGGTGTGGACAAAAACCCCGTGGCGCAGAGCATGGTGCTCTCCCGGAATGGCCAACGTCACTGCCAGGGCGGCGCCTCTCAGCCCGCCACGAGGCCGACGCCGTGATCAGCGGGGGCCTGCGAGCCTGTGC
Organism: Calotriton arnoldi; assembly: GCA_963921515.1. NCBI lineage: Eukaryota > Metazoa > Chordata > Amphibia > Caudata > Salamandridae > Calotriton > Calotriton arnoldi. The sequence continues at coordinate 2,706,400 of CAWUFW010000130.1, forward strand.
GCCTGCTGCACCCCAGGCCGCTGATACCCAGACCAGGCCTGCCCGCCCCAGCGCTCCAAGGCCGCACTGCTCACCTGCCGACACCGTCGTGTATCAAAGAGGGCCCACCACGTGCCAGTGCTAGCTCCAAGACCCATGCCCGCGACCTTGGCAGCCTCCTCAGACCATCGCTGTCCTCCGTGACACAGGCCCCCAGGAGTCCTCATTCGTTGACATACTCCATCGCTGCAGCCGGCCTACACTGCAGTCCAGTATGTCCCACATCTAGAACTGAGTCTTCATTAATCAATGGCAGAGTCCATGCCAGTGAACGCAGGGTGAGGAGTGAGAGAAAGATGCGTTTCAGTCCGGTGGAAACACAGATCACCGTTACGGAGTAGGTCAACCAGTAGCAAGGACTGACCTGGTGCCACTAAACCTTTGCGCCGTGAGTGACCGTCAGCCTCCGGCCGAACATTGTTGGTGTCTGAGCCTGTGGCCTGGGGGTTGTCATCAGCAACGGGCAGGTACGGACTTGGTGTTTGGCATGAGTCTGTGGCATTCATATCTGCCATGTTGCCGGACACAGCTGGTATGTGCCCTCTGCATCATGCCCTGGGGGTACACCTCCCACTCTCCCCGAGACACTCCGCGAAAACCACCTTTGATACATACGAGACCCTGCTCTGCCCTCATGACCCTACCCCAGTCTCCCGCAAGTCAGCGTCCCGTGGCGGTAGGCCCGTGTCGGCCGCTGTGCATCCGGGGCCACTAACTCTGTGCAATTCGAGTCATGCTCCCTTGCTGTTCGGACATTACATTCCTGAGTGCCTGATGACTGTTGAAGTTGTTGCCAGCACCAGCTACTCCCTGAGGGCTGGCTTACACTCACCCCACACTCAGCCAGCACAGGCGTCACTGGACTAGTGGGCCTGCCAACACATCATGCCGAACCAAGTATTGACTCTTTTCTCTCTGCACTGTCACAGGTGATCAAGGATATGCACTCACCCCTCCGAGATCCGAACACACCCGCCCAGAGGCAGTACAATGTGGCCCACATACGCACCAGGGGCATCGTGGAACGCACATTTGGCGTGTTGAAGTCACGTTTCAGGTGCCTGGACGGCACAGGTGGAAAGCTCCTGTACAGCCCAGACATCGTGTGCAAGATGATCGTTGCATGTTGTGTGTTGCACAACATCTGTGTACGCACCAATGCCCCATGGATCCAAGTTCCAGAAGTACCGGACGATGATGAGGACGATGGGGCAGGTGGCCCACATCCCACTGCAGCTGCGGCAGGAATGGCCCGTAGGAACACCCTCATTGCCAATTTCTTCTCATGAGCACGTCACATTGTGGCCGTCCCTGGCAATCATGGGACAGTACAAAATGTCCACAAGCACAGCATGTCTGAATAAAAATTATTTGCAGGTTACAGGTTGTACTTGTACATTGTCATGTCACAGTTTCCTGCTGTGCCAGATGTGATTGGCCATGTTGTGCACATATGCGGCACCAGTTGGGTCCTGTGTTCTGTTGTGGAGGTGTTGCTGTTTGTACCAGGATGTTGTCAATGTCGAGGTGCACTTATTCTTATGTGCGTATGCTGCACGGTGGGTGAGTCGCTCCTGCGGCTCTGATTTGGCTGCCACTTATCCCTTTCATGCGGTGTGCCTTTCAGTTCTGTGCTTCCACAGTGCTGAGATGTTGCAGACTTGGGTAACTTGTGCTCTTTGTCGAGTTGTGACTCTTGGGCATGGTTTGTCCGCAGATGTGTCATTGTCGTCAGGGGTTGTTTGTGCAGGTGGTTGTGTCCGAGTGTGACCTGCTCCTTTTCGGTTGTGGTCCGCACTCAGCCACCTCAGTGTTGTGCCGTGTACATTGTCATGATGATTGGACTGCAGCCATGCTACTCGTCATGTGGTGTCTCTTGCATTGTCAGTGTGGCTGACGTATATGCATGTTTGCTGTGTTTTGCACGTGTGCATGTGTTGGTTGTGTGATTGTTGATGTGTTGGGTGGGTGCCCCTTTGGGCACACGGTGTACGTGGGACTACTTGGTGTTTGTGTGTGTGCTGAAGTGTTCCTGTGGGATCAGGGACATGATCCTGAGTCATTGTGGGTGTGCAGTGTGCTCTGCTTAATTGTGCATGTGTGCCATTGTGCCCATCTCCCCCCGTCCCTCCACTCCCTGGTCGGTACGCACCCTGTTAATGTAGTGTCGGGTCATGTTGGGCAGTGTCCGGATCCCCAACTCCTGTCACCGTCTCCCGACTGATGACTGTGGCCACCATCTTCTCCATGTCATTCAGCTCCTGGTGTTCTGCTGGCCCCCCTCCTCCGAAGTGCGTTGCTGCTTTCGTGTTGGCAGCGAGTTTCTGCTTGGTTTTGCCATTCACATCAGTCCAGCGCCTCTTGTCCTCTTCCATTGTCCTCCTCGGCGCTGCGACGGCATTCACATGGTCCGAGATGGTGTGCCATCTTTGCCTCTTTGTTGCCAATGACAAGTTGGAGGTGACGTACAGTTGGTGGTGGTGTTCTATCTCATCCGTGGCGATAATCGGGTTTTCCTGCAGACTGTACCCCGTCTTCCTCTTCCTCTTCCTCTTCTCATTGCCCTTCCACGAGCCCTGGATTCCTGGGTGTTCCTCCGTGGGGATTGTGGGGTTCATGTTGTCCTCTGCAGTCGGTCAGGGTGCATCCGTGGTACTCGGAGTTGATTTCCTTTTTAGTGGCATTTTCCGTATGCTGTTCTTGCGCTTTTTCCCGCATTACGCGTGGGTATTGCTGGCCTCTCGCTGGTTATCACTGTTTTCTTATTGCGTTTGGGCACATCGCGTCTTTTTATGTGTTGGGGTTTGTGTTTTTATCGCCGTCGCGGTGGTTGTATCACGGACTTTAGCCGCGGTTTCGGGAGGCTATCGCATGGTACCGCCGTGTTGTGAATTCCACGTTAACACAGGGTTATTTTCCTGCGATAGACTGCGATGTGTAAAGTTGCGTTAAAATTTTTGGGGGATGTTTAGCGCACGTTCTTGTGAATATCCCCCTGAGTGAGAACGGCGGCAGGAGGAACAGCCAGCGTTGCCGCGGCCTGACACGGCAGAGAAGCCGCAGACTTGTGTGGTCTACGTGCCCGGACGTGTGGAGGTGGGTCCGGGCGCGGGGCTCGCGAACATCCAGCGCTGGTGACGGAGCGCACAGATTCCACTCAGGGGGGGCCCTGCTCGACTGCCCATGCACAGGTGGCTATCCTGTTGCCAGTTGGATCCTGGTGGTACCCACCGTTAGTGCCGATAACACCCCTGTCGCGGGGCTCGATGTGGACTAAAAAGGGCGGGCCGGACCTTAAATCATTCACTCTGCCTGCAGGCCGCTGCATTCAGGACTGTCACCGTGAGAGACAAAGGAGGTGGTGACCCTGTGATATATCTCATTTACACCCCCAGCGGCCTCGTCTCTGAGTTCTCCCCCGACCCGGGGCCTCGTACTGGGGTCTCTTTGGTGAGATTGTAGTGGGAGGTGACCCATGATTGCTAGCTTGGAGGCACTTGAAGGACCAAGGGCACAAAGTATTGCCACCAGGTTAGTTTAATCTGACCTGCAGGAACGTGCATCGTACTGAAAGCGCTCTCCAGGAAGATACGGGGCATTTACGTGGATCTGTGCTCGCAGAGTTGGTATAGACCTTGAAGAAGGCGCCGGAGTCTGGTGGGGGGAAGGTGCTGCCTACCTCTGCTCCATACAACTGGTGCCCTCGCATCTAAGTGACCAGTGTTATTGCCCTCTTTGGCAGACAAAAGGAACTGCATTTGCGCAACCTCACTCTGCACCTGATCTAGGGGGACTCTAGCGCGTGACCGTGGTTTTGTGGGGGGGGGGAACCAACAGGCCACGTGGTTTTTACTACGGTAGGCAGTGGTGGACACCCCTGGTCGTGAATTCCGCAGACTTACTCCCAGAATGGCGACGAACAAGGGAAGTCCCAATGCGCACCAACAGAAAATCGATAAATTCGCACTACAGAAGACACAGGAGGGGGGACAGCCACCTCCGGGCTCGGAGCATGACACCCAACGGGGAGCGAGTGAACCGCAACCACCCACGCTCCAGGACATCCTCGCGGCCATCAATGGTGTACGTACATCACTGGAGAATCGTATTGATTCTCCAGTGCTACGGACATATGCCTCCTCAGAGCAGACCTAGGTAAAATGGACTCTCGAGTGAAGGAAGTAGAGGATGTCACAAAAGAGCTCGTCGCCGATCCATCCACTTTGAAAAAACAGGTCGCGGAATTACAACAACAAACTGAGTCCCTTGTGACCCAACTTGACGATTATGAAGGAAGGTCATGGCGTGACAACGTTCGCATCCTAGGGGTGCCGGAGAGGGCAGAGGGGCCAGCAGTAGACCTCTTTGTGGAGAACTTGGTGGTCAAGCACCTGCAGCCTAAACACCTTTTGAACTACTTCTCGATTTAGAGAGCTCACCGTATCCCGGGGGGTAAGCCCCGGCCGGGGGCGCCCCCACGACCTATCCTGGCGAGAGTGTTCAATTTTCGAGATCGGGATCATATTTTACAGACGGCTCGATGTGCCCTCCCCCTCAAATTCGAAAATAGTAGGATCACATTTTTTCCGGATTTCATCGCCAAAGTTCAGAAACAAAGATGTTCCTTTCTAGAGGTAAAAAAAGGCCCTCAGGTAGCGGGAGATCAAATACGCTATAATGTTTCCTGCGAAACTGCGTGTAGAGGCAGAGGGAAAAAGCTGGTTCTTCACGGACCCCGCGGACGCAATGGACTGGCTCGCTGGCTGGCGGAGAGTAGGTGAGAAAGGAAGACCGGAACGGCAGGATCATTAAGGGCCAAAGAAGTAGAACGACAAGAATCTGTCCGCGATTTGGTGAACCTACACATGGCAGGTGGTCCCTGAAACCACTCAAGTGACCTGTACTCAGACTTGACGTGTTGATAACCATCTCGGGGTATACACCGTGCCGCCTCACTATCAGGGGGCCGAGGTGAGCTGGGTGAGTGGCATTGACCTATCAACACATTGGTGTCCAGTATGACCCGGCCAATGGTGGAGATGGAATGGGACTGCAACACGGAACTGGAGAACCGCTGTCCGGGATGATGATGAGTAAATTCCACTGTATATACTGATTCCTGTAGCTTAAAGTATGTCTATCTGGAGAGGGGAGGGGAGGGACGGGTTGAGCCTACGTTTCCTCCACTTCAGGGTTGGGAGGGCGACAGTCACTCTGCACTGTTGGGGAAGCAGGTCACTGGATTCCGTTATGCAGGGAGGCAGGGAGGGGGGTGGAGGGAGTTCCGGGAGGGAGGGTCAGTTGTTTAGTTTGTAGTTTTTGTGTAGCACAGCGATGCAACATTGATAGAAAGTCAAAAATGACGTTTGATACTATTATCTGGGTGTTTGGCGACCTCATAATGGTACATGGGGAAGGTTGTTTCTATCTGCTTTCACACAGCGCTCTGGGGTTGATGTCTCAGCAAATTTACAACATGAGCCTTCGCAAATTGAATTATCACCGTGACTCCTGGGGGAAGGGTGCTGCACTACTGATATACAAGCTCCACACTCGTATTTCCACTAATGGGATCAAGCGCGGAATTTAGGTTCCTCACATGGAACGTAAATGGGCTTGGGGACAAAATGAAGCGAGGAATCGTCCTCCAATATCTAGAGAGACAGGCTCCCGATATGGCCCTTTTGCAAGAGACCCACCTTATTGGTAATACGTGTAAGGCCCTAAACAGATGGGGTTATCAATTGATTGCACACGCGGGGTTTACCTCAGGCTCCCGTGGGACAGGGATACTCCTGTGGAGAAATTGCCCCTACATGGTTAAGAAAACATGGACTGACGTACAGGGCAGGTTTGTTGCGGTGTCTGGTTCCTGGGAGGGGAGAAGACTCAACGTGCTTTCGGTCTATATCCCCCCGCGTTGCGACAGTCTACCCTGCAAGACCTCAGTAAATTTATTCTTGACCTCCCAATTGGCACTATGTAATCGGACGAGACTTTAATCTTACAGTAGATAGTTCATTAGATAGACTGCCCCCGCGTAGAGATCCTACCTCTGGGTCCAAATTGGCTGAATTCCTTTCAGCCCTGGGCCTGGTTGACATTTGGCGACAACTTAACCCCACGACCGCACAAATCACCTTTCTCTCCGGGGCCCATAACTGCCAATAGCGAATAGATTACATGCTTACTCACGCTGAGGATCAGCCCGACTTTAGTGAGGCCCGCTGCCTCGCACGTGGAATTTCAGATCCCTCTCCTGTCTTGACCACGACGGCGGTGGGCCCCCAACCCAGGTGCACAACCCTGACTATAAATCCCTGGGCGCTCAAAATACCCCGTATCAAGACGGCGTTACTCAAAGACACTGAATTATATTTTAAAGAAAACGCTGGCTCAGTCACTTCTGCCCAAATCCTTTGGGGTGCATTTGGGGCGGTTATAAAGGGAAGTGCCCTTGCTTTAATCGTACGCCGCAAGAGGGAATTGACGAAACGCATAGTCCAACTTGAGGAAGATATCCTACAAGGGGAAAAAACATTGGCGCGGTCCCCTGATCAGGTGGCGCAGCAGTCACTGGCGGTTAAGATACTGGATTACAAACAGCTCCTCACAAAGGCGGCTAGGGCAAAACAAAAGTCAATCTGCCATAGGATCTACGAGCACGGGGAGAGAACAGGTAAATTATTGGCCTGGATGGAAAAAAGAGAGCAGGCATCGAGATGGTTACATCAGTTACAAGGGCCCACATGGAAGAAATCACTGATCCCCGACAGATTGCAGAGACATTTGCCACCTACTTTGACTCGGTTTACACATCTGCCGGGACGGTCTTGCCACTGGCAGCGTGGGAACTTCTCTCCACTATCAAAGTCACCTGTCTATCGCAAGAGGACAGAGACTCCCTTGAGGGGGAACCTACAGAGGAGGAAATCCAGCAAGTCATCCTTGATATCCGCTCGGGCAAGTCCATGGGACCTAACGGACTCCCAATTGAGCTCTTTAAGCCAATGCTTCAAAGTTAACTCCCTATCTCTGCCAGATGTATCTTGAGAGTTATGAGAGAGGGCTGCTGCCCAAGGAGATACGGTTGGCCTCAATCATAGTTATTCACAAACTGGGCAAACCAACTAATGATTGTAAGGCATACAGACCTATCTCTCTCCTTACGGTAGAAGCTAAGATTCTTGCGAAATTGTTGGGCAATAGACTCATCCCTCTGATCGCTGGGCTGATACACCCGGATCAGTCAGGTTTTATGCCTGGCCGGAAGACCGCCTTAAATTTACGATGCCTGCATGGGGTGCTGGGGAGGCAGCATACGATTAGGGAAGAAGTGACCCTGTTATCCCTCGATGCCAAAATGGCCTTTGATACCATCGAATGGAACTTTATGTTTGCGGTTCTGGAACGAATGGGCTTCGGGCCTAAGTTTACAAAATGGATCAAACTATTGTACACTAGCCCGATTGCTCAAGTAATGGTGAACTGACATACATCCAGGCAATTCCAACTAGGCAGGGGAACTCGACAGGGGAGTCCCCTGTCGCCCCTAATATTTGCCTTAGTGCTGGAACCGCTGGCAGTCTGGGTGAGAGGAGACCCTCTGATTCGTGGACTTAAATGGACTGCGAGTCATGAGGATAGAATTTCGCTTTATGCGGACGATATACTGTTATATATGGTCTCTCCAGCATCTACCCATCATTGTATTCTTCACATCTTCCGTATATTTGGCGAGCATTCCGGGTACACGATATATTGGTCTAAGTCACAACTATACCCACTGCAGGGCCCGCCGCCACGTGTACCAAGGGACTATGATATCCCCGTGGCACTAGAAGGCTTCCGGTATTTAGGAATCTTTATAACGACAGACCAACCCGTTTTTCTGAAACTAATTTGCAAGGAACCTTGACGCGTTTCCACACGGACATAAAAAACTGGCGTTCCCTTCCTTTGACCCTTCTGGGATGAGCCGCCCTCTTCAAAATGTTGGCATTGCCTCGCTTTTTCTATGTTTTGCAAAACACTCCTATTAAGATTCCCGACTCCTTCTTTTCTAGTATTGATGGTGCCGTACGCACCTGGCTATGGGACGGATGGGCACCGCGCATTGCGATGCAGAAACTATCGGCGGGGTGGTATGATGGGGGAATTGCGCTTCCTGACCTTAGGCTATATTGCCAGGCATCTCAACTGGTGGTGGTTAACAGTTGGGCTCACGGGGACCGGGGAGACCCGAGTCTCCGTACAGAATGGTGGCTCATGGGGCAAGGTGGATACAACAAAGAACTATACACAAACCCCAGGAAATTGGGTCTCACTGGACCGACAGCACGCATCATTGAAACTTGGCATACGGTCAACAAAAAACTGGGCTGGCATAACAAAATTACACGTGCAACCCCACTCTGGGAACCTGAGCAATTGGGCCGTTTGGGCGCTTGCCCCGGATTCGATAAATGGGACCTGATTGGTATTTCAACGGTGGGGGACATGTGGAATTCCAAGGGGCTGGCCACCTTTGCCGATCTACAGAAGGAATATGACCTTGCACAATCCGAAACATTTAGATATCTACAGATCAGCCATGTACATAAAACTGCAGTGCCAGGGGGGTGGTCCACTTCCTGAGGCTTCCCCACTGGTGGACAGGTTGATACTCGACCCCATGGTTAGGAAGGCCATATCCCTCACATATAAAAAATTAATAAATAACCGCCCAGATCTTTTAATGCGCTTACGGCAACATTGGGAGGCAGATTTGGGTGAGCTGGAAGAGGATGATTGGCGGGACGCCTTGGCCTCCCCTCGGGAGGTGGCCATCCCCATGTGAATGCTACTAGTCCAGCTCAAGACCCTGCACCGAGTCTATCTTACTGCGGGGGTCTTGGTTAAGATGGGCAGGAGGGTTGATTCTTACTGCCTCCGACAGTGTCATCAGGATGGGACTTTCTTCCATACCATCTGGGAGTGTCCAGTTTCCCAAATATATTGGAAGGCTGTCGCTGAGCAAATGGAGAGTGCGGGGGGGAAGAAATTGATGGCAACCCCGAAACTATGCCTGCTAAATATATGGGAGGACACGGACCTCACCCAGACCGAGAAATCATGGGTTTCATTGAGATGGGCCCTTGCAAAACGAAACATCGCACAAAAATGGGGTGTGGGGGAAATGCCAACTATCAGAGACTGGGCTGCTGATATGGATAGAGCCATGATTGCAGAGAAAGACGTTTTCAAGCACAGAGGGTGTCCTAAAAATGGGATCGTAAATAGGCTGCGTGGAACACACACTGGGGTGAAATATGCCTGTCCTACAAAACAGTAAGGCTAGATGGTGGGGTGTATCAAATGCTGGGGAGGGGGATCGCTGGAATGAAGAATTACTGTCACATCAAACCTATGTAACACAACCACTGTTCCCAATAAGCTGCGCGCCTGGGCGCGCGCGCAGCTATGTTTCCTGTAGCGCGCATTATAAAATGTGAAGCGTGCACAGGCAACTGAGGACCTTCACGCCGCCGCTTTTAAAATGCGTGCCGCGCGAAAACGGTCAGATTGTGTGCCTTTGTTAAAGTAATCATGTTAATGGCAGCGCCCGTCATGCGCTGCAATTAACATGAGTACTTTCACAACAGCACCAATCTGCCCCCCAGCTGTGCTCTATTAACAAATAAAAGGCAGCAAGTCTACAAGCATGTCGTGCTTGTAGACTTGCTGCCTTTTATTTGTGAATAGAGAGGGGCAGATAGTGTTGTGGGCTCGGCTGGGCAGTGTCTGGAGTCTTATCTCCGGCACGCCCGAGTTTTCTTCTTGAGAAGAACAAAATGGAACGTTTCAACCTTTGCACATAACAGCCAGGGCCGGCTCTAGGGCGGCGCTGACTTTAGGTGGGGGCGTCGTGTTTGCAGTTTATAATAGTTTTAAAAGGACCTTCTGCCAGCGTTCTGGCCTCCAGCAGTTTTTAGCCGTCAATAAAAATGTCAAGATAACTCTGTGATTAATTTTCTTCCTACAGAAAGACCGGAGGTTTGTCTAGTGGAAGCTTTGAGGTAGGGTAGCGCAGATGGTTAATATACCTACTGCAAAGAACTTGTAACAGCAGATCACAAAGTGCATGTAATTTAAATAGATCAGTGGGTCATTGGTTTGGTCTGAGAGATCCTTTTATTACTTGCAGTTAATAAGTTAACATCCTAGCATAGAACAGTGAGCTATTAACTGTCATCAAAGAGCTGCATGCAACCTGCAAGGTATGGATGGGAGCGTTATGATTTTTCCCCCCCGTCTTTCATTATTCTAATGTTGGAAAAAGGATTAATTTGGATATAAATCAATTCTGATTATTAAAAAGAACCCCCCAACTATGATGTTACTTTTTAAATTCTGAGTTTGTGCTTCTCCAGACCAAGTGCTATTAAACTATACTGTCTACCAGTGTGGATGACATGTGACTCCTACACCTTATAGTCCTCTGTCTTATGTAACATTTCCTATATACTGATTTGCACAACTATGATTGATTGTCTCTGTGTTTTGTGCGTGTGATGTAAAGTGCTCTGACACCCTAAACTGGTATAAGTGGCGCTATACAACTAATTTAATGCATCTGAGGGATGGAGTGGCTATGGAGACTTGAGGGGCACTGTTAAAGGGTGGTAGTGAGGGAATGCACGGTAGAGGTGGTCACTGGGGGGGGCGCCAACAACCATTGTCGCACTGGGCGCCACCAGCGCTAAAGCCGGCCCTGATAACAGCTGTATCAGCTCTTCAATGTTGATTCAAACAAAGAAGGTATGCATGTTGTGTTTATAGGTACATAATATAGTTTTTTTTTAAATGTCGTAGTATGTAATATCGTTTTATTTTTTCTAAAAATATTGTGTTTTAATAATTTTGATAAAAATCAGTTATTATGGCATTATAAGGTATTAGTATTATATTATGAGTTTTTTGTATCATCTGTAATTTTTAATCTGATATTTAATTGTTTTTAAATGTAATTAGAAATTTTTGATTTACTAGTGGGTTGTAAATTATTGTTAATTATTAATTCAAATGACTGTATTAATTCATAGTTAAGTAAATGAATAAATAGATAGAGTAATTGCTATTTTGTTTTTTAACTAATTGTTGACTGATTAGTTTAAAATGATGTTATTTTTATTAATTGTTTTAATTTTTTTGTTTTATGTAATAATTATTTGAATATTAATGTTTCATGTTTATATTTGTTTTACTCATTTTAATTGTTTGTTAGGGGTTGTTTGTGATGTGTGAAATGCGTTAGTCTAAGTCCTGATGCGTGGTACTTGGCAGGGCAGAGACTTCAGAGACAATTTAAGGCATGGCCAAAGTGGGCTCTGGCCCAGCGCCCCAGCCTCTAAGGGGGAGCCGCGTGATGTCTTGCCGTGATGACCTTGAAAAATTTCTAAACCGATTGTTTTGAATACCATTATCCTTTAATTTATTATTAAGGTAGATGATGTATGAGAGACTATTATAGCCATTCTGCAAAGAAATGTTTTTTTTCTTCATGCAATATCCATAAAAAGATTTCTTTTAAATCGCAATAAGACCAAACATATGAGAAATCGGAGTGTGTCACAGATATTATTTGCAGTAATATTAGTGAACTGCTGATGTGTTACAATATTGATGACGCACATCACTATCCCTGAACATTAGATGTAAACACATTTAGAATTCGGACAATTGCGCCTGTATACTGTCAGTGACCTGGCCTAAGAGGGCATGAAAGAGCTGAAATGAAATCATAAATTCAAACCTGTTCTGAACAGGGGCCCCCAAAATAGGTTTGGTCCAGGGCCCCCAAAATCCTTAAGATGTCCCTGGTAGATTTGCTGCATTTCTTTGGTTAATAGGGCTCAGCTGCAGTACCAGGGCCAGCTTTAGCGGTGTGTGACCGGTGCTACTGTACTGGGTGCGGATTTTGGGAGGTGGGTGGGAGGAATGCCATGTTTGCAGGTATATTATTGCTTTAATACCACCTGCTGCGATGTTCCTTGTCTGCAGCAATTTTCATGCAATACTAAATATGTCAAGATAACTCTCTGAGTTTTCTCTAGTGGAAGTTTTAAGGTAGCGCACAGGGTTAATATGCCTGCTGCAAAGAATCTGCACCATGCAGATCTCAAAGTGCCCGGCGGTCCCACGGCGGTACCTATTAAAAAGGCACTGAAATGGGAACGCCAAAGCAAATTCCTGCAGGGCATGGACTGCCAAGTCCATGCCCTGCAGGAACTTGAAGTGCATACACACGGGGGGATAACATGTGCCCCCATGCATGTATCCCCAGGTATGCGATCTTGTATAGGCTCCCGACATTTTCCCACCCTATGAACAGAGCTCTAGTTGAGAATCTTTAGTGAAATCTTATATTGGTACCACCGTTGGAGTCCTGTGCTTTTCTAAAGCCGAATTGTACTTGCCTGTGTAACCAATTCATGTCATGATGTGTGTATGTAAATTGCAAACCTGCCTTAAGAGCCATCATGTGGCACTGTATGTGTGGAATGCACTGTATTTTCATTTTTTAAGCAAAAGTTTGGAGTGATGTTGCCAGTGACAAATATAATCAGCGCTCTTTTTAAGTGTGATGCACATGTGTGATAATAGTGATCATAGTGCGTATCGGATGGAAAAGTACTGCGGTCCTACATTCATTGATTGTGACATGTCCATTCTGGGTAATATGGCACTGCTATTAGTATGTCAATCTCCACTCTACAATTCATGATTTTGCAACAGTCCTGAAGATGATCCCGCATTTATGAAGGGATCGAAACATCATTTACTTTATCACAGACCCATATAATTTTATATTCAATGGGCCGTGCTGTTCTTTTCCATATGATATGCACTATGATCACTTTTATCACGCTGAATATTTATCACTGGAAGCCACTCTGTTGAGTATTCATTGTATGTTTTGATTAAAAACTGTTATTTGGCCACAGCTACTGTTATTTTGACTTTTTTTGACATTACTGTCTTAGGGACCACTGTTTATTTGTTTACTTGCGTACCCACAGGCCCCTAGTGATTCTTGGGTTTTTCTTTGTATGCCTACTACTGCAAGAATATCATAGCAAAAATACTGATGACAAAAAATATTGACAAGTTCATTTTATAGGTAAGTATAGGTTTCTTGTACTAAACTCCACACCTCTGTACCATATCACCAAGGTACGTGCATGTGGGGTTATGAATAGTAACTCTATACTTACCCATCTATGAACTTACCTCCATGATATTTCGGTTGTCAATATCTTTGCAGTGATATATAACATGATATTTCTCTAGTCTGTATTCTGACATACAACTATTGCTAAAAATACAGTTAAGAAAGGGACATATAATGTTGCTAATCTTGTGACATCCACATCTGCATGGAACCTAAGAAGCACCTGAATGTTGTCTAAAAATGGAAGCCTTGGGTCCAGATTAGTTTTATCAATACCTGTAGGAAAATATTAAAGAGCACGGGTGAGAGTGAGATACCGTAAAGAACAGTGCAGGTGAGTGGATAAAGCTGTAACTTGAGAGATGGCTTGGCTCTCATCCAACACAGAATACTTCAAGGTCAGTGCTTGTCATTTCAATCAGGTTTCTTCCTGTAGGCAGACAACCACGTTTCCTGTGGACGGCCAACCCCGACAGTATGGTCGCCGATGTTGCATATTATTGAAATTGTGTATTTGATATTGTTTGATAACTTGTAACGGGTATTGCACCTAATGTTGACATATCACCTGATGGAGCAGAGAAAATATTTTTTTTTAACCCCTAACAAATTTTATAAATAATTAATAAAATGTTCGTTTAAATGTATTAATCAACACTGTACGTGTGGGAAGGGTAACATGCAAATGTGTGTGCTAAATAATCTATTAATGGATGTCCGTGTGTCTAATTATAACGTAAAAATAAATGCGTACTAATTTAAAATAAATGCATGTTTTGTGCTTCATAGAAATAAAATGTGTCGTTGCAAAAACAATAGTGATGGTAAGTAAGGAACAGCTTAAATGTTGCTTTCTGCTAGGTAATAACTAATTGGGGTACGTAGATGACGGGAGGGAAACGAAAAGGCTATTTTTCTCTATTTTAATTATGTTCTGTTTACTTCAAATTAGTGCTTCTAAAGTATAACCGAGTGGCGATATAAAATGGCTGCCAGTGGGAAGATGTGCGCAGGCGCAAGGGGGACATGTGACACGGGATGAAGTCGGAGAAAAACTAACCTCGTGATGTTGCTGAGAGGCTAGGATGCGAGAAATGGTCAAGGCTGATGTGACCTAATTGAACTGATAGTGTGCCTTGGTGATCAGCAGAAGACCCGTGGGAAACCAGTTTAAGAGAAAGGACAATGACTGCGGAGTTCTCGAATGTATCGAAAGAAGTTACAAATGTACTGATCGAAGCGGATGAAAACATGTCTTGAACGTGTGGGAAAGGAAATGATCCAAGGACCATTGAATCCAAGAGAACTTGATTAAAAGAATGAATAAGATGACATGCATGGACCAATGAGAGAAAAGCGTGTTATTAATGTTGCAACAATTAGTTAGCAAAGTTAGAATTAGGGTATAAGAGGGCCTACTCTTAGTGGGAGGGGGTCAATCGCAGTCAGTCGCTGTCACAGTCAGGAGCGGAGTTGGAGAGTCGTGTTGGTGTTGGTGGCTTCCAGTGCTGGGTGGTCCTGATCGATCCCTTACTGAGCGGGAGATGCTGAAAGACTGTTAGATGAGACGGGTTGCAGGTAGCTGATGTTGACGAGCTGAAGTTCCTGTTGCTGTCTTAATTTTCCAGTTGAGTATGAGAATCAGGTTATTTCAAATTCTTTAACTTAGGTTAGAAATCATTAGGCTAAATTAGGAAGGTAGGCAGGTATTAGGGTTTTGGCTTCATGACAAAAATGTCCTTTCTGCAATAAATTGATTATGCATAATAAATATTTGAATTAATAATGAATGAATAATTGAATAAAAGCTTAAATTCTTTCTCATGCTTTTAAAAATTATATAAAATTTAAGATTCTTTAAACCAAATGACTCAAGTGGTTATTTTCCTAAATGATTGTGACATCAGTAAATTGGTTATTGTGATTCAGCTGGTCTTAATCACTATGAACTAATTTTTTACATGAATGATTCATCGACAAAACAATGAGCAGGAATATCTTAAGAAATAACTAAAAGAAAGCGATAATTTAAGGTAATAAGATATCCCGGCTCCTTCCAGCGGTACATAAATGGTGTTTTCCATTTAGTTCTCATGCTTCTCCTAGGAGTACAGAATTTCGTAAAGGTGTAAAGGAAATCCAGGTGTGTGCGTGTGTGTTAGGCGATGTTTATGGGCCCCATCGTCATGTGGATGTGAGGAAATATAGTTTGCCCCTGGATGACCTATAAGTGACCTAGGAGAAGAATAGTTTTTATTGTACGCGCTGCATCAGATTTCTTGGTAGCAGAGTTATGGTTTTCTATAGATTAGTTTAGTGATTATTGTTTATTGATTATTGATTATTTTATGACTAACATTATATGTTGAGTCGCGTTATGTTATATGTGAGTTTTCACGCTTCTGGGATGTAGGAAGTGGAACACGTGTGGCAAGAGAAGTCACATGGAATTTGGTACATGGTCTGAATTAATTTTGGTAATAACACAGGTTGTGTTATGTTAGGGATTTTCTGTACGAAAAGTGTGTAATTGAGATAGCAAATCACGTTTACTTGTGAAACTTTGGCCTTAATTCTCAGGAGCCTAGTCTCCACATGTGTCTTATCCCCAGAGAAACGAGTAAATTGTTTGCTTGAAAGAAGGGTAAGGTAGAGGAAAGTGCTACTTTATCGGCGAGAGTAAAAATTCTGTGGTAGGGTAGAGGTAAGCGCTGCCTACTGGAAATACAGGGTTCTTGTGTAAAAGGACAAAGCTGTCACTTTTGTTTAGCGAATCAGACTATGGAATTGTTTTAATTGTTGTAACTAACGGAGAAAACAGTGAAAAGAAAATTGCCGATAAATTTTGTAAAGGAGGGGTAAAAGAGCAGAAGTGACGTAGAACAGTGCCGCGCTAGGATTGGATAGTGCGCCGGTCACGTGAACACAGAACAGGAGTGACGTAGAAAAGTGCCGCGCAAGGATTGGTTGGTTCGGGAACGGAGTGAATTGTTCTGATTGGTACGTTAGTGTGAGTCGCGCTGTAATTTGTCGGAGTTCCGTACACAGAACAGCGTTAGCGTAAAGAGAAAACAAATAGAAAACATGCCGTATTACGAGTATGAAAGGGAGAGAACGTCATGGACGACGAAATTGAAGAATTTCTTTAAGAAAGACAAAAAGGTTGTGACTAGAGAGGGACAAGTAATTCCTCCGCCGAAATCAGCAGCTTCACATATGATGCTGAAATATGGATATCATACGTGCATATGGTTGGAAAACTGGGCAAAATATACGAAGAATGATGGTGCTTTAGCTTTCCCTGAGAATGGTTCATTTAGTGTAGCAGCTTTGCAAAATTTGCGAGAAAAGATGACAAATCTAGAACCCAGACCTAGACCGACACAGTTTGAAGCATTGACGGAATGGGAGGATGAAATGTATGAGCGAGAGAGATTCAGAGGTTTTAGGGATCATGAGTTTATGCCTGGAAGGATGTGGGGAATAAATCATGAAGACAGAATAAAACGATGGAGATGTGCTAACATGACAGGAGGTTTGTTTCCAGCTTTTACAGTTGAGGACGGGACTAAGAAAAAACGGACTGAGAAAAAGAAACATATGGAGAGGGAAAAATATATGCATGAGAGCAAAACGGATGACGAATTGCTGGAAGATATTTTAAATAGAAATCCACCTCCGTATCAGCAGAGTTCTACAGTGGTGACACCAAATGCGCCGCTAATAGAGACTATGCGAAATAAAAGCCCGGAAAAGAGAATTGAAATAAATAGGTCACAAGAACAAATGAGAACTTCTCAAAATGAAGGAATAGAAAGCGACAATGCAAGCGAATTAACAAGGACAACAAAAGAACTAACTGAGAAGATTAGAGAATTAACGAAAAATATGGAAGCAGTTACTGTGCCTGTAACAATAGGTCCAGTAATACCCGTTTTTGAGAATCAGAAAATTGATGAACGATCTTTGGTGATTCCCATGAGTTCACAATTTCAGAGAGAAAAAGAAAGGATGGAACAAAGTGCAAGTACAAGTAATTTGGCTAGTACTTACAGACCAAGTCCACCTACAAATTTGACGGTGAATGAGTGCAATGGTAGGAAAATGCATATGGTAACAGAATCTGCAACAGAAACCCCTGAAAAGAATGGTAATTGGATAGAACTAAATAATACACCCATAGGTCCGACTCCTGATGAGTTAAATGAGTGGATGAAGGCATTTAAAATAAAAGAACCAGAAGAAAAACCATTAGATGTAATTAGATTAAAAATCGACATGGAAGAATTAATTCTGGGAACAATTGGTACCGAAAAGATAAAAAATTACCAGGATGATGAAATAATGTTTCTGTGCAAAAGTATTACATGGAGGGCAAAGAATTTACATGACAAACTAGAAGAAGTAGCCAGTGAGATTGGAATAGACTTTGCAAAAGTGAAAACGTTGCAGAAACCATATAGAGTAGACTTTTGTGAAAAGGATATTGAAAATTTGAACACGGCAGGAAGGCTGACACAGATAAAAGAGTTAATTGTATTGTTGAGAAAATGGGGTGATGTGGACAGATGGAAGGTTAGATGGACAAAGAAGAATGAGAAAACTACAGACAAAGGTTCATTGGCTTTTATGATAACTGAAAAAGAATCTGTTGCCAAAGAATACCCCATGAGAGAAACTCCAGGTGGTAGTTACGTGCATGTTCCCTGGACTAGGCAGGACATACTGTCATTTACCAATGACTTTCCAAAGCTAAGAGAGAAGCCAGTTGAATGGTACCGACAAGTAGAGAGGTTTGTAAAAGTCTCAAAAGTGTTGTGGATAGATTTAGATGGATTATTTGACATAGTGGTACCAACGGATTTGTGGTCAGAATGTAAGATTACAGTTGACTGGCCAACTACAGAATATCCAAGAGATCCTAAGACAGGAGCTCCAGGTCCTGATGTGATGAAGAAGTACGATAAGGTGATTACCTTTTTGAAGAATAAGATTCCTCCTAAAGAGACAGATTGGGTAAAAATCGATAGAACTACACAGGAAAGTAAGGAGTCTGTACATGCATATTATGAGCGATTGTTATTGGTTTTCAAGCAGTATAGTGGTTATGAGGAATTGAGTGAAAAAGACATGAGTCATTTTGTATACCGATTTGTGTTTGGCCTGAAACAAGAAATAAGTGATATGATTAAGCAACACATGATAAACTGGCAGAATGGAAGTGTAGATGAGGTGCTGAGGTATGCTAAGTATTGTAGTGATGAAATAGAGAGTAAACAGCGTAAGTTGAAAGAGAAGGCAATGTGGGCACAGGTGAAGGTGGCAGAAAAACAAGAAGCTCAATTGGACAATAATAATGGAAATGAAACAGGACAGAATAAAATGCGACCTAACATAGGTAAAGGAAAGGGTCAAGTGAGTCTAGAAGAGGCAAAGAAGAAATGGCCATGTCATAATTGCGGAAAATTAGGGCATTGGAGAAACGAGTGTAAGTTCCCACCTAAACCTAATCCGGAAAATCAATCATTAAATCCACAGGTGCAGAATGAGGTAGTTGTTCAACAAAGTCAGGTGCCGCAACCACCACTTCCCAACACTGTTAACCAGCAAAGATACAGTACAGAAACAGGATTCTACGGAGGAGAGCAGGTAACACAGTTGCCACGAGCAGCTAACATTTCTCAGTATTGGTTGCGTCAGAGTGAGGATGACCCGGATGAAAGATTCTGACGGTGCCCAGGAGAGGGGAAAGAGTGCGTGCTTGGCGCAACTCTAGAGGTAGATCAGTCTGGTCCCTTTGTGGATGGAGAAGTGAATGGTGCAAATGTAACATTCCTTGTCGATACTGGAGCTACCCGTTCTACTGTTAGATCAGTGGAAATTCCAAACCTTCCTCTCTCAGGTGAATACATCCAAGTAGTAGGAGTAGCCAATCAGCAGATTAAAACCCCACTTACTGAATTGGTGGAAGTAAAAATTGGTTCTTTTAGCAAAATGCATAAATTTGTAGTGTGCGATTGTAGTCCTGTAAATCTTTTGGGTCGTGACCTCTTGTGCAAGATGAATTGCACAATTTATTGTACGCCAGATGGAATTGGATTTCAGACTTCAGATGAAGACGTCTTGTACAAAGTAACTTTGATGAATCAGGAACCTGAAACGAATGGTTTGTTTCCTGCATTTGATGCAGAAAAACTTCCAGAAGAATTAAAAAGTGCAGTAAAAGAAAGTGTGTGGGATTTTACAGGAGAAGACATTGGATTAATGAAAGAAGTTGATCCCGTAAAAGTAACAGTAAAAGAAGGGACAACTTACCCGAATACGCCACAGTACAAATTAACTCCAGAAATAATTGAAGGAATAACTCCTGTGATAAATAAAATGATTGAACAGGGAATTCTAAAAGAAATAATGAGCAGTCCATGTAATTCACCTATTATGGGACTGAAAAAGCCAAATGGAACATATAGAATAGTACAGGATTTGAGAAAGATCAACAAAATAGTTGTGCCCTGTTGTCCAATAGTGCCAAACCCTGCAGTAATTCTATATCAAATTCCACATGAAGCTGAGTGGTACACTGTGATAGATTTGTGTCATGCATTTTTCTCTATTCCTTTGCATCCAGATAGCCAGCCATTATTTGCGTTCCGGTTTGGAGAGCGTATTTTGGCATGGTGCCGAATTCCTCAGGGGTATACAGAAAGCCCCTCAATCTTTAATCAGATTCTAAAGAAATCTCTGGAAGATTTGAAAATGCCAGAAAAGTCAGTGATGGTGCAGTATATCGATGACCTATTGGTGGCATCGAAAACAAAAGAAGCCTGTGTAAGTGATACAATTGCTTTACTGAACCATCTAGAGAAAAGAGGACATAAAGTGTCTCCTTCAAAATTACAGTTTTGTCAGAAAGAAGTCCAGTATTTAGGGCATAAAATTGAGAAAGGAGTGCGAAAGATAGCGACAGAAAGAGTAAGAATGATTCAAGGAATGAGAGCACCAATGACTCAAAGAGAGGTAAGAATGTTTTTGGGAATGGTTGGATATTGCCGACAATGGATAAGTGGTTTCTCTTTGATTGCAAAACCATTACAAAAGTTGACCAAGAAAGATGTAAAAGACCCTTTTGAGTTAAACAAAGAAGAAATGAAATCTTTCAAAGAGTTGAAAAAGAAACTGTGTGAGGCACCTGCATTAGGCATGCCTGATTATGAGAAGGATTTTGAGTTGTACTGCAGTGAAAGAGATGGATGTGCGTTTTCAGTACTGGTACAAAAACATGGAACAACAAAAAGACCAATTGCTTATTTTTCAGCTGTTTTAGATCCTATAGCAAAAGCATTGCCTGGATGTCTGAAAGCAGTTGCTGCTACTTGTGTAAGTCTGGAACAAAGTGAAGGTATAGTGATGGGGTATCCACTGAGAGTATATGTTCCCCATTCAGTAGAAATTCTTTTGACAAGAACAAAAACACAGTACATGACACATAGTCGACTGACTAAGTACGAAAAAGTCATCTTGAGTGCTGAAAATGTGACCATAGATAGATGCATGAATGTAAATCCTTCAACATCATTGCCAGATGAGGAGAGTATAATTGAACAAGACGAAGTAGATCATGATTGTCTGAACGTGCTGGAATATTGCACGAAACCAAGAGCTGACATAAAAGATGAACCGTTAAAGGAATCTGATTATGTCATGTTTGTAGATGGCTCATGCTTGAGAACAAAAGAAGGAGTTTTAAGCGCAGCTTACGCAGTGTGCACAGTGGCAACTGTGATGGAAGCGTCTTGTCTGAAAGGAATAAGGTCTGCACAAGTTGCGGAACTGATTGCTTTGATTCAAGCATGTAAATTAGGAAGGAATGTACGAGTCACGATTGTGACCGATAGCCAATATGGTTTCGGCATCGTACATGACTTTGGTCAGATTTGGTCACAAAGAGGTTTCTTGACGTCTGCAGGAACACCTATCAGAAATGGAGATTTTGTTAAAAAGCTGCTTGAGGCGATACAGTTGCCTAAACAAATTGCTGTAGTGAAGTGCAAGGCGCATAAGAAAAACGAAGATTACATAGCCGTTGGCAATAACTATGCTGACGAGATCGCCAAATATTGTGCAGAGAACATGGTGTCCCTGAATAAGAATAGAGAAAGGGAGCATATCTCTTGTCCTTTGCTTTTTACTAATGCTGTCGAGACATGGGATGAAGTAAGACAGTTACAAGAAACTGCAAGTGATGAGGAAAAAGATTACTGGATAAAAGCAGGATGTAGAAGACAGGAAAATAATGGTGTGTGGGTATACAGAGATGAAAGACCAGTTATGCCTGATAGCATGATTGCAGACATGGCACGGATGTACCATGGACAAGCTCATATTGGGAGAGATGCAATGATCAGACTTTTTAGACAAACCTGGTATAACCCAAAATTCAGAGCCATTGCTGAAAGTCTTTGTCAAAGATGTCTTATTTGTCAGCAGTTTAACCCAGGAAGAAAAACAGTAGTGAGTCTAGGAACAATAGGACGAGAAGGAGGTCCATTCACTAGGATGCAGTTGGACTTTATAGAGATGCCCCCTAGTAACAGACTAAAATATGTTCTAGTGGTCGTCTGTTTGTTCTCTCGTTGGGTGGAAGCATACCCCACTAGAAGGAATGATGGAACAACAGTGGCAAAACTTATGCTGCGAGAGTTCATTCCAAGGTATGGTTTTCCAGTCACGGTTGAAACAGATAGAGGAACACATTTTCAAAATGAGTTGATCCAATTGATTTGCGAAGCATTGAGTATTAAACAAAAACTACATTGTGCTTACAGACCAGAGGCTTCTGGGGTAGTGGAGCAGATTAATGGAACAATTAAGAACAGATTAGGAAAAATGTGTCAAGCTACAGGACTCAAATGGCCAGATGCACTGCCTCTTGTTCTGATGACCATCAGAAGCATCCCTGAAAAGAAAACTGGACTCAGTCCTCATGAGATGATCATGGGACGAGCAATGAGACAAGCACACGTACCTGTCAACAAGTTATTGACTATAACTGATGATCTAGTACTGGATTATTGCAAGGGACTGGCTGATGTGGTGCGTTCTGTGTTTCATCAGGTTGGACCGGATGCGACCACTCTTGAAAGAAAACCAGCCCACGATTTGAATCCAGGAGACTGGGTCCGTATAAAAATCCACAGGAGAAGAAACTGTCTAGTTCCTCGCTGGGACGAACCACGACAGGTAATCCTAGTAACAACGACTGCAGTCAAGTGTGCAGGAGTGAAGAACTGGGTCCATGCCAGCCACACAATCAGAGTTCAAGAACCTACTGATCGACATGTGAGTCGACGTCTGGAAGTGTGGGATAAAAGTTTAACAGCTGGGACAACAAGGATAAGAGAAAGGGTGCCAGAACTTGAAGATCGACCTGAAAGTCGACATCTGGAAACCCCAACGGCAAACACCTCTAGAGAAGAAGAGGAAGAAGAAGAAGAAGAAAGAAATTCAGAAGTTCCAGAATCTGAAGATCGACCTGTAAGTCGACATCTGGAAACATCTGACACAAGTTCAGGATCTGATGATTCAGTTGCAAACTGTGAAGAATTCCGAAGGAGAACTTGGGGTTATAAACCAATTAGAGAAGAAACTGAGCAAGAAATTGAACTAGATGAACAACCAAGTACAAGTTATGGTGGAAATCCTTCAGAAATAATACTAATAGATGAAGTAGGGAAAGAAGTACACAAAAAGTTAGAAAATCGAGAAGAACCCCGAGGAGCAATAGGGACAGATAGAGAAACAGAAGAACAGGGAAATTTAGAAGCAGAAAGGGAGGAAAACATCAAATCGGAAGAACACCGAGGAGGGACAGTAATAAGGGAAAACAAGAAGGAGAAGACAGATCCACCAGTAGGAGATGACGAGATCATAAGTTTCAAAATAAGAGACAATAGTGAAACAGTTGAAACAGAAACTGAAGAAAGTGGAGAAGAGGAAAAGGCAAAAACAGAATCAAGAAAAAGAAATTGGAAATCAGAAAGAGAAGAAAAAGAAGGTGAAGCCAAAAGGCCAAGAAAAGGAGATAATTGGCCCAACAGCTATATAAGAAAATTGAGATATAGAATAATAAGAGCAGGAGACGAAAGTGCTGAACAAGTGAATGAAATAACAAGTCAAAAGGGACAAGAAAAACCCAGTGGAAAAAGATTACAAAAGTCCAAAAGAACAAAGAAAGTGAATGCAAAATATAAGTCACCTGAGTGGCTGTATATTGCACTGACAGATTACAAAGAAGAAGAAAACACTCACGAGAACCAGAGACTAAGAAGTCGAATGGGAAAAGGTGAGATGCAACAAACCTGAAGTGAAGACTTATAGTGCTTCTGCCGGACATGACAATTTTACTGGATGTGACAAATCACCGGATGTGACAACGAAAGAATTCTGGAGAGAATTGAAAGAAAGTACCAAGCAAAGACTTTTTGAAAGCAGAGTGGCATCTAAGTCATTTCTGAGGTGTAGTGACACAATTTTCTGAAACTTAACAAATAGAAAAAAGCAAAATGGAAAATACTAGGGATAGAAGAGATAAATGTGAGTTTGTAAAAAGATGGTGTAAAATGTGCTGCTTTTGTACAGGGTTATTAATGACCATATGGATAGTTTTAGCAATCACAATTCCTATTAGTTTAGCTGTGATAGAAGCAAAGAATGATACTAAACCAGAAAAAGAAACTAATATTAAAGAACCAGTTATTTTAAGAAGTAGTGCAGAATTACATAAGGATAAGTCAGTAACAGACTTTTCTAAAAATGTTTTTACAAAATTGTTGTATGAATATGTAGAGACAATGGATGTGAGAGATTGTTATGTTTGTATGCAGTTGCCTGCATCAGTGTCAGAAGGTGTGACTTATCACCACCTACCTCTAACTTATGGAATAACATGTAGTGTAATAGCAAGTTTATTTTATAAAACAGGTAGATTAGAATCTTATTATACTGACATAGATAAGATTTTTGCAAACATTCCAGTAGTACCAGAACTTAACAAAGTAAAACCAGCAAAAGTTTTAGGAGAATTCTTTTTAGAACATAGAAAATTAACATTAGAAGAAATAGTTAGTAACAACCTTACCTGTGAGTTAAAGAAAGAAGAAAAAGTATTTTTAGAAATGGTTGAAGAAAGAAGAATGAAATTTCAAAAAGAAGCAATAAAAGAGGAAGGAACACATCTATGGACGTTTGAGGAAGGAAATCATGAAGGAAAAAAGATAAATGCAGCAATGACATTAGATTGGCCGCAAACAGGAAAGTTGTGTATTAGGAGAAATAAGACAGTCTATGACAATTACTTTGTAGGTTCCAGTATCTGCCATGACAATTATCAAATTCTGGGAGGTTGGGGATTCAAAGGTGGAAAAGATCTAATATTTCCAGGTATCTATTATATTTGTGGGAATAGAGCTTATTACAGGTTACCGGACCATTGGTATGGAACTTGCTATGTAGGCCTGGTCTTTCCAAAAATCTTTCATATGGACAGAGAAGAAAAGGGAACATACAAGATGATCAATAGCTTTACACGTAGAAAGAGGGAAAGTTTTTCAGAAATTGTAGGTGATATTTTTGGAGCATTAATACCAGCAGTGGGAATATCTTTGAATGCATTTAAAATTCGGAAGTTATCCACAGTAGTAGATCGTTTGTCTACAGATACTGCGGGAGGGTTCTTAATGGTAAATACCGAAATGGTTGCCATGAGAGCTATGGTGATGCAAAATCGGCTTGCCCTTGATATTCTTTTGGCAAAAGAGGGTGGAGTCTGTGGAATGTTGAAAGTCCAACATTGTTGTACTTACATTCCTGATAAAAGTGAAAATATACAGAAGTATATTACAAATATTACAAACTTGCACAAAGAACTAGTCCCACTGGAGGTTGAAAATGTTTTGGGAAAACTTGGTAGAGGGTTTTCTTCGGTAGCAAATTGGTTAACCAGAATGAGTAGACTAATGACTAGGGAAAGTTATAATAATAGCAACTGTAGTAATATTGTTAGCCATGGTGTTGAAAATAGTAATAACATGTATAAAAAGAAAAGTAAGACAAAATAAGATAAAAAGAAATAACAGAATAATGAAAGAAAGAAAGAGAAATGGGTGAAATTGAGTTGGAGAAAATGAAAGAAAACATGTATAAGGAGACAAAAAGACAAGATGAAGAAGAAACAGATGTGTAAATAACAGAAAGCAAAGGATAAAAGACATGCTGCCTGAAAAGAAGTATAACTTGGGTTTTATGTGGTGATTTAAAAATCACCAAAGGGGGAGTTGATGGAGCAGAGAAAATAAAATTTATTAACCCCTAACAAATTTGATAAATAATTAATAAAATGTTCGTTTAAATGTATTAATCAACACTGTACGTGTGGGAAGGGTAACATGCAAATGTGTGTGCTAAATAATCTATTAATGGATATCCGTGTGTCTAATTATAACGTAAAAATAAATGCGTACTAATTTAAAATAAATGCATGTTTTGTGCTTCATAGAAATAAAACGTGTCGTTGCAAAAACAATAGTGATGGTAAGTAAGGAACAGCTTAAATGTTGCTTTCTGCTAGGTAATAACTAATTGGGGTACGTAGATGACGGGAGGGAAACGAAAAGGCTATTTTTCTCTATTTTAATTATGTTCTGTTTACTTCAAATTAGTGCTTCTAAAGTATAACCGAGTGGCGATATAAAATGGCTGCCAGTGGGAAGATGTGCGCAGGCGCAAGGGGGACATGTGACACGGGATGAAGTCGGAGAAAAACTAACCTCGTGATGTTGCTGAGAGGCTAGGATGCGAGAAATGGTCAAGGCTGATGTGACCTAATTGAACTGATAGTGTGCCTTGGTGATCAGCAGAAGACCCGTGGGAAACCAGTTTAAGAGAAAGGACAATGACTGCGGAGTTCTCGAATGTATCGAAAGAAGCTACAAATGTACTGATCGAAGCGGATGAAAACATGTCTTGAACGTGTGGGAAAGGAAATGATCCAAGGACCATTGAATCCAAGAGAACTTGATTAAAAGAATGAATAAGATGACATGCATGGACCAATGAAAGAAAAGCGTGTTATTAATGTTGCAACAATTAGTTAGCAAAGTTAGAATTAGGGTATAAGAGGGCCTACTCTTAGTGGGAGGGGGTCAATCGCAGTCAGTCGCTGTCACAGTCAGGAGCGGAGTTGGAGAGTCGTGTTGGTGTTGGTGGCTTCCAGTGCTGGGTGGTCCTGATCGATCCCTTACTGAGCGGGAGATGCTGAAAGACTGTTAGATGAGACGGGTTGCAGGTAGCTGATGTTGACGAGCTGAAGTTCCTGTTGCTGTCTTAATTTTCCAGTTGAGTATGAGAATCAGGTTATTTCAAATTCTTTAACTTAGGTTAGAAATCATTAGGCTAAATTAGGAAGGTAGGCAGGTATTAGGGTTTTGGCTTCATGACAAAAATGTCCTTTCTGCAATAAATTGATTATGCATAATAAATATTTGAATTAATAATGAATGAATAATTGAATAAAAGCTTAAATTCTTTCTCATGCTTTTAAAAATTATATAAAATTTAAGATTCTTTAAACCAAATGACTCAAGTGGTTATTTTCCTAAATGATTGTGACATCAGTAAATTGGTTATTGTGATTCAGCTGGTCTTAATCACTATGAACTAATTTTTTACATGAATGATTCATCGACAAAACAATGAGCAGGAATATCTTAAGAAATAACTAAAAGAAAGCGATAATTTAAGGTAATAAGATATCCCGGCTCCTTCCAGCGGTACATAAATGGTGTTTTCCATTTAGTTCTCATGCTTCTCCTAGGAGTACAGAATTTCGTAAAGGTGTAAAGGAAATCCAGGTGTGTGCGTGTGTGTTAGGCGATGTTTATGGGCCCCATCGTCATGTGGATGTGAGGAAATATAGTTTGCCCCTGGATGACCTATAAGTGACCTAGGAGAAGAATAGTTTTTATTGTACGCGCTGCATCACACCTTTTATATTACCCATGTTCTCTTAGGTGTATCTAGCAGAGCATATTTTTTAAACAATGAGGTGGTGTCGGCTGTGATAAATGAAACCTGTAGCGACAACATATCTGCTGCTTATTGCTTATCCTATGGCTGTCACTATAGCCTAGATTAATTGGCAAATTATCCAATGAGACTGTTTAAGATGCAGTGGTGGATTTGGCCCTTTTTGCAGGGTTATCCCCGAACTTTTTGCTTCTTTCTCCTACTTTTTCCTGACCTGTTGTTGTTGGCTATAAGACTCTGGGCACTTTACCACTGATAATCAGTGCTAAAATGCATATGCTCTCTGTGTATCTTGTGAACATAATTAGTTCTCCATGATTGGCATATTTGATTTACTGGTAAGTCCCTAGTAAACTGCACTGAGTGTCCCAGGGCCTATACATCAAATGCTACTAGTGGGCCTGCAGCACTGATTGTGCCACCCACATGAGTAGCCCTGGAAAGGTATCTCAGACCTGCCACTGCATTGTCTGTGCGCAGTTTGTAAACTGCCATGTCGACCTGGCAAGTGCACCCACTTGCCAGGCCCTAACAGTCCCTTTCTTTACATGTAAGGAACCCCTATGGTAGGCCCCAGATACCCCCCTGGGCAGGGTGCAGTGTATGTGAAAGGTAGGACATGTACTGGTGTGTGTGACATGTCGTGATAGTGAAATATTGCCAATTTCGTTTTTCACTATTGAAAGGCTATGTGTCCCATAGGATAGAATGGGAAATACTTTGTAACAGCTTACAAATATAACTTCCCATTGGGACAAGATAGAGAAATAAAGTTTAGGCTCTCTGAACTCAGAATGTAATAACACATCTTTAAGTAAAGATGTTTTTTAAATTGTGTGTTTGAAAATGCCACTTTTAGAAAGTAGGCCTTTTCTTGTTTAACCATTCTCTGTGCCTCTGCCTGTTTGTGGATTGACTGTCTGGTTTTGGAGTGACAGAGGCTGTGGTTGTGCATTCACTGTAGACGGCCACTGGTGGGGGGTTGAGGTGTGCCTGGCCCTTCCTGGATGACTCAGTGCTGAGCTGAACGGGGCTTGGCTGCATTTAGAGTAGTGGGAGGAGATGTCCTTGCACCTGAATAGGGCCTGTCTCCCTTGCACAATGCTGTCTCCACCCCCTGTGGTCATTCTGCACCAGTGAGGACAGAACTGGTTTGGACTGGGCTCAGAGACCCTTGCACAAAGGGAACAAAGACAAAATAGGGTATTAGTAGGGGACCTTAAACCCCAGAACTTTAGATTACTTCTGGACTTAAGAGGAACCTTTGCCAAGGAGGAGAGCTGACGAGCTGTGAGGCGGAGTACTGCCCCTTTGCTGTGTGCTGTGAGGTGTTGGCCTGCAGTTACTGTTTCTGCCAAGGAAAGAACAAAGACTGGAACTTTGCTGTGAATCTGCTTGAAGAAGATCTCCAAGGGCCTGTGTGTGCTGGCCTCCTGTTCTGAAGTCTCAGGGACACAAAGACTTCACCCCAGCTCCCCTGAACTCTGTTGCTGAGAGTTCTGACCTATTCCAGTTGTGGGCATCTGGAGGTTGTCCCTGCTGTTGGGAGCTGGGAAAAAAGAACTGAAGAAATTGATGCATCTTGCGGCTGTTTTTCCGATGCAGCACCGCTGTGCGAGAAGAATCTCCACGCATCACTGCGCTGCTGAAGAACCGATGCAGCATCTGTCGCGGCTGCAAGAACCGAAGCATCGAGGGATTGTGGCTGAAAAAACGGACACAGCGCCATTTGACGCTGCCGTATCGATCGCCCACGCATCCTGGAGTTCCACGCTTCGCACCTGTGTGGCAAGTTTTCCCGACGCATCACCCGCGGACCAGAATCGTTTTGGAGTCGAAGCATCATTTCCCCTACAGACAGGATTCGATGCATCACTTCTCCTGCGTGCAGCAGAACTATTGCATCGCCTCCCCAAGGTCTCAGGAACTGACGCATCCCATCTCTGGGGCTATTTGGTCTTCTAAATTTTGACGCATCTGCAGGTACTTTGTGTAGAATCATGCATCCATAGTTTTCTATGGACCAAGTTGTTTGAAAGCTTTTTAAAGTCATATCCGTATTTCATGTATGTTGGATTTTTGTTGTTTTGGTCTTGTTGAGTTTAGATAAAGATAGTTTGGGGCATATGTACAAGCCCCTATCGCCACGGGAACGTCACTTATTGTGACGTTCCCATGGCGATAGGGGCCTTGCCTTATGTACAAGGTAGCGTTAAGCCACTTAACGTGGGTTAACGGTGCCTTGTACAGAAGGCACCCTTTCACGCTATGGTTAGCGTGAAAGGGGCGTGCAGTGGGTGTTGTGGTGGGCGTTCCACCGCAACACCCATTGTATTTGACACTGCCTCCTATGTACAAGGGTGACGTACATAGGAGGCAGCGCCAAAATTAAGACCAGGAAAGCCCTGGTCTTAAATTGGCAAAACGAGGAGAAATGCATTATTTCTCCTTGTTTTTGCTTTTTCCATGTGTGCTGCCTTGTGCAGCACACATGGAAAAGCAAAATGCCATGGTTTGTTTATGTACAGGAAGGTGTCCCTTCCTGTACATAAACAAACCTTAAAAAAATGCAATTCTGTCACTTTCATGTGTGCTGCATAAAGCAGCACACATGAAAGTGACAGAATTGCATTTTAGGATTGTTTATGTGCAGGAAGGGACACCTTCCTACACATAAACAATCCTCCCCTGCACGCAGACACCCTTGCACTCTGGTGCAAGGGTGCCTGCGTTGGCGCTAAGTTGTTAAACATAGCACCAGCGCAGGGGGAAACGCAAGGCTGCACCACATTCTTGTGAATATGGTGCAGCCTTGCGTTTCCGAAGTGGCGGAGCGTGTCGTTATGCCAAGGAGGCTAACGACACGCTCCGCCACTTCATTGTACATATCCCCCTTTATTTTTCTAAACTAGTGTGGTGCCCATTTGTGGTGTTATCAATGTATTACTGTGTTTTTGGAGTACAAATACTTTACATATTGCCTTTGGGATAAGTCTGTCTGCTTGTGCAAAGCTACCCAGGGGGTGAGCATGGTTTATCTAAAGTGTGTATCCCCCTTACCCTGACTAGAAGCAAGGATCCCTATTTGGACAAAGGTACCTACCTCTGCCAACCAGAGACCCCCATTTCTAACATGCAGTATCATGGCCTCTGGGATGGCATCCATAATCTCATGCTGTAAGTATTTTAGAGAAGTGTTGAATTAGTTTATCAAAATATTTGGACAAAGTCGTGCCTGATAGGCTCAAGCATTAAAACTAAGGGCAACCAATGCTTCTAAGGCAAAATTCAGATTTTTATCCCAGACTAACTTCAACCATAGCTGGCAGAAGAAATCCGGGTTTATACAGTTCAAATAGGGGTGGCAAGGGGGTACCCTAACTTTCCTTCTGCTACTCTTGGCACTGTCTTTGTTCCACCTTGTCTCAGAGGTGGAGGAAACACTGACAGGAAAAGAAAGTAAACAAGATAGAAAAAGCCCTGCTAAAATGCATCTCGGCCCTCAGCAGCAAATAGGAACCTACTGAGGGACGGGTAAAGGGTTAGTCTGTGAAGTCACTGGAAGTAAAAGATGCATGACGTCACTTCCCCAGCCCCTGCCTCAAAGGTCGTGTTAGAAATCTGTGCATTTAACAAGCATTGCTCTGATATGATTGAACATATTTTAGTCTTTTCTCTTTGGTAACATTATCTTCGAAAATGTGGTAATCGTTGAACAATAGTTTAAAAAATCAACTTAATTAATTGTTTTACTGTGCAATATTATCTCTATTAATAATGGACTTGGAAAGAGTGAGCGACTAAACAAGGGGCATGGATGGATACGTGAAAAGGCCGTTTAGTTAATGTCACAAGTGTTGGAAATTATAATTTTATCAGCAAAGTTTTCACATTTGCAAAATCTGCCTGTGGGTGACATTTCCTGCAACAGACCTTTCAAATACAAACTTATTTGCCAGGGAATTCTTTTGCAACAGAGTATGGTTTGTTGGGCTTTTCCTCTCACCAAATCTACTAATTGCAAGACTTTTCACCAAATATTTTGTTTTTAAACTTTGAAAAGTTGCCATGAGCGAACTTCACAATTTTTGCACATGCCTCGTTAATGTTAGTGGTTATTTCTGAACGGATGCTGAAGTCCTCGGCTGATTGACCTAAAGATCAGAGGGAGGCGTGCATGAACGAGGCAGGTCAGGAGTGTAGCTGCACAGCGAGCGTTGTAGGCAACAAGTGCCATGGGAGTGGGCTCATTCATGGGTTTAAATAGGGTGGGGGCAGTTGAGTGGTACTGGGAGTGGCTGGCAAGCAGAGGGATCTTTTGGGAGTACTGTGTACCAGTCCTAGGTGATAGGGTCTGCTCTGTGACTGGATAATTTTGTCCAGCTACTGGATGAGGTGACCGAGCGAGATGACTTCCCATCATGCACTTCACCTCTGCCGTGCACCCTATTCCCTCCCCTAATACATACTCAACCTTGCCATGCGTCATACCACCTCACTTAAGTCCTCCGTCAAAGCACACTCAATCCCGGGGCGTGGCTTAGGAGCCGTCGGAGATGGCCGCTGTTTCAGAGAGCTCCGCGGCAGTGTAGGACGGCGGGAACACTCCAGGCTTATAATTCCACCGTTGGATCACAGGAACAAACGCCCATACGTCGGAACCTTTGCTCCGTCTAATGTGACCTGCGCGGAGAACCGGGTGAGCGCAAAAGATGAATTTCTGACTCTTTTTGCCGGCCGCAGCGCGAATACAGTCGCGGCCGCCATTTTGTTTTATTTCATCAAGCGCTCCTCGCGTTTTCCCACCTGAGGGGTCTCAAAGTTGTTTCTGTCAGGAAATAATGCCGCATTCTGACACCTCTACTCTCCGAATACCTCACATGGTTTCCACCTGAAACTTTGATTTTTGAGCAATTTCCTCTGTCATTGCAAGGTTATTATGCTCTTCAATTCGTTATTGCTCTACAAATGCGCATCAAGTGAAATGAACTGCTCAGTCTGCACACCTGACTCTTCAATACCTAACAGTTCAATGTTTTATCATTTGTAGAATTGGGCAATGTTCCCTTCATGACGCAGCGTTTGTTTCCAAGTGCATTGTTAATTCATTGAGGCTTAGTTTTTTCGTCTGTCAATCATCAGCTCCAATACTTTTAAAACTCAGAAATAATCATTCCCAAGGTTTACTCCTCATTACTGTTCAGAGAGACTGGATATCAAAATCCTCCATGGCAATGCCTGGCAAGCCTTCAAAGAATACCAAAGGTACATCTTTGGAGGACCACAACCCTTTTAGTGTCCTGCAAGATAGCAGGGAAGAGGATAACACGGAATCTGTCTCAAGGGACTTAGGTCCCTCAGCATCTCGTCTTTGCTCCAAATAGGGTTCCAAGATACCCTCAGCGTCAACCTCCACATCAGGCAAACGAGCGAAAGTGAATCCACCTTCACCTACTAACTCTTCGACCGTACTCTCCATGGAGCTCTTACTTGAGGAAATTCGGGCACTTAAACCTCATATGGAGGAAACCAATACCCGTTTACAGAGTCTTGAAGACAATTGGTCTCACACTGAACAAAGAATTGATGGCCTAGAGAAACGAGTTGACTCTGTTCAGGAAATCACGGGTCAAATTCCCCTTATGCATAAGGAGATTGCACAGCTTCAAAAGCAGATTGAAAATTTGGAAAATCGTAACAGGCGTAACAACTTACGCATTTATGGTCTGGTAGAGGGTCTCGAGGGGTCTAATCCAATATCCTTTTTTCAGTCCTTTTTACCAACTCTTCTTGGTCTTCCTGAATCTTCAAAATTGAATATACAACGAGCACACCGATTGGGACAGAACTCTCGTACTTCATCTCCCTCAGTGAAACCTAGGGGCATTATCATATATTTTCTGGAGTATACCGACTTACTTACGGTCCTTCAAGCAGCTAGACAACGAGGAAGAATTTCTTGGAATGGTTCTAACCTCTTTTTTGCCCAGGACTACGCTAAACTAACAGCTGAGCGTCGGAAAAAATTCTTGGACATGAGACCTGCACTTCGTAATTTGAATGCTCGCTATGGCCTGTTCCATCCTTGCCTCTTCAAGGTGACCTACAACAACAAAACAACAAATTATGAGGATCCAGCGCTTCTCCAGGAGTTTTTGAACTCATGTACAGCTGACATGGACATTACTCGGCCATAGATGGCTAACTAAGTTAAATATTGACTGGTGTCCTATGTTGTGTTCTTCTTTGTGATGTACCCCATTCTTGTTGTATTGTGTTAGTATGCTGTGCTGTCATATGTTTCATTAATATGTTCTTTTTCTTTCATATCAGGTTCCAATCCTGTGATCCCTCATCTTGATGTTCTCTTCATTTTTCCTGGATGATGTTCCCCTTGCCGTTTTCATCCTGTGGGCCTCTATTCGGCGTCCTACCTCCCTCAGTGGCTTCACCTTCCCCGCGTCTATTGTTTTCTGTGGTATGTTCTTTTGTTATCGTACTTTGCTATCAATTGTGTGATCTGTTTTATTAGTTGTGTTTCTTTTGGTAACTATCCCTTCTTTTCTTCTCCTTTTTGTCACTTATTTTTCATTATTAATTGGTCTGTCTTTTATCTTGCATACTCACCTACGTTTCTACCTAGTTTTTGTCTCTTCTCCTATTTTATATATATCTGTATCTCTATCTATTTCTTCTTCATGTCAGGTTTTCACACTCTTACTTTCACTTATATGATACAAATTTTCAATTATTGTTATAACTGTTCTTATCCAATTTTAGAATTTAATATAAATATTTAGATGTCGTTAAATATCATAACTTGGAATGTTAAAGGTTTGGGCTCGCCCATTAAACGTCAGCGAGTGTTATCACATATTGCAAGTTTAAAAGCTGATATAGCTTTACTACAAGAAGTTCATGTGAAAGATACTGAGATAATCAAATTAAAACGTCACTGGGTAAGTCACGTCTTTGCATCGCCAGGTACAGGGAAGCGGAATGGAGTGGCTATTCTCTGTCATAAGCGTTTAGATGTTCAATTGTTACATCAAGATAATGATTCTGATGGTAGATGCATAGCAGTGTCTCTAAAGATTAATAAGATTCCTTTAACTATTGTTAACATATATGCTCCCACTAATCAGGATAAACAGTTTTGGCCCCATCTCCTGTCCTCTCTGATGCAATATACTGATGAATATTTAATCCTAGGTGGCGATTGTAATATGGTTATGGATCCCTTTATCGACAGAAGGTCTAACTCGAGGTTCTCCCACTCCCCTATGCATGCTCAGTTTACCTCCTCTATCTCACAAAGGTCTCTTGTGGACTCCTGGAGACTCTGTCATCCCACTTTACAAGAATACACCTATTTTTCACCTGCACACTCATCTCAATCTCGGATAGATTATCTTTTTGTTTCCAAAGCTTTAGTTCAACATATTTCCCATTCTGACATAGGCGCTATACTGATCTCCGACCATGCCCCAGTATCTTTGAGTTTAGATTTACTCCCCCCGGTTAAAGGTACTAGGCGTTGGAGGTTTAATAATTCACTTTTATTAGATTCTAAATTCACGTCTGCCTTTCAGGAATTTGCAGATACATTCTTTACAGATAATGAATCTCCTCAAACATCTCCTCAACTTATTTGGGATACCTTCAAAGCTGCTTCTAGAGACTTCATTATTTCGTTCATTGCACAGAAACGACGTATATCCTCTCATTCCATACTGGCACTTAACTCACAAATTAAAAAATTGGAGCATTCCTATTACACAACCAAAAATCAATTCACTTTGAATGCACTTATCAAAGCCAAACTTTCGTTTAACAAACTTTCAACGGATTCCGCAAATTTGTATCTACTCAAATCCAGTGCCAAGTATTATACGGCGCAGAATAAATCTGGCAACCTTCTTGCTAAATATCTTAAGGTTAAAAAGGAATGCGCTAAAATTGAATCTATTGTAACGTCTTCTAATAATATAGTTCATAAAGATGAAGATATCTTAGCAGAATTCACTAAATTTTATCAAAATTTATACACGCCAGAAACAACTCCCCATTTCAATGACATTTCGAAATACCTATCCTCCATTCCCTCACCATCCTTCCCGGATGTTGACTTTTCCTCTTTAGAAGATGATATACAACCTAAAGACATTCTTACAGCCATTCAATCGCTTAAAAATGAAAAAACTCCAGGGCCTGATGGATTTACAAAAGAATTTTACTTACATTTCTCTAACCTCCTTATTCCCAAATTGCATCAATTATTTGTATTTTTTATAACATCCCAGAAATCTAGTGGTTCCTTTCAGGAGGCTTTGATTTGTCTTCTTCCCAAAGAACAGAAAGACCATACATTGTGTAAGAATTATAGACCCATTTCTTTAATCAACTTAGACTATAAGATTTTTGCGAAAATTCTTGCTTTACGTTTGGATAACGTACTGCCAAGTTTAATTGCCAAAGAACAATGTGGTTTCATTAAAGGTCGTCATCTATCTGACAATACCAGTCTCTTTTTTAATGTCCTTAGTAAATCTCAATCTTATAACCATTCATTAGCGGCGGTGGCACTAGATGCTGAAAAAGCATTCGATAGGGTGAATTGGCAGTTTATATTCTCAACATTGGCTTGGTTTGGTTTTGGCCCTAAATTTCTTTCTTATATTTCGCTATTATACTCGTTTCCTAGATCTTTTATTCTAGCCAATGGTCTTGTATCTCCCTCTTTTCCCCTTTACAGAGGTGTCCGGCAAGGTTGCCCTCTTTCTCCACTTTTATTTATTTTGGCATTAGAACCCTTTCTCATAAGAATTCGTTTAAATAAGAGTATCACAGGTTTTCCATATGCCGACAAACAGCTTAAACTTTCAGCATACGCTGACGACATTCTCTTATTTATTTCCAACCCCCAAACTTCCATACCGTCGTTTTTATCAGAAGTCTCAGACTTCGCTTCAGTTTCAGGTTATAAACTTAATATTGATAAATGTGAAATTCTCCCTTTGAACAAACATTGTGTTCATGCTGATTTTTAGTCTCCTCTTTTCATTGGAGCCCATCTCAGATTAAATACCTAGGCCTTAAATTCACACCCTCTATTAAAGATACTGTGGCTCTAAATTTGAAAAATTTACAATTAACACTAAATAATTCTACGACAAGATGGCATCCCTTGTTTTTATCTTGGTGGGGTAGATTGGACTCTATAAAAATGATGCTAGTTCCAATAATCTTATTTTTCTTATCTAACCTCCCAATTAATATTCCTAAATCCTGTTATAAGACTATCTACAGTATCTTATCAAAATTCTTGTGGCAAAATAAGATCCCTAGGATGTCTCTATCCAAACTCAAGCAACCTAAACACCTAGGTGGAGTCAACTTTCCTGACTTCTCTTTGTATCATGAATCGTTTGTTCTTAAACACTCCTCTTCTTTACTATCTGAAAATATAGGAGGTTCCCTCTCCCAGCCCTTATGGGTGGAAATTGAAGCTTCTTTCATCCATCCATTCACTTTTGAAGAATTTGTGTCCATATCTCACACTCCGGCAAAATTTTCCCTTCCTATTCTTAAAAACACATGTAGAATCTTTCATCCTCTTATATTAAGTGGCCTAGATGATCGTACTAGATTTTTACAGTCCGCAATCTGGTACAATAAGTATATTAAGATTAAGAATAGAACCCTTTTTTGGAAGGAATGGTTGGACTCTGGTCTTAAATGGACTCATCAACTTTTCCAGGGTGATACTTGTATTCCTTTCTCTGTAAACCAAGCCCGTTTATCCCTACCTCTTTCCTATCATTCTAAATATAAGTTGATAATTAAGGCTGCCCAGACCTCCTATGATACACTCACAACCTCATCTGCACATACTGATCCATCTCCCCTCGCACTCTCGTTTTTATGCTCTTCTCCTGCAGCTTCCCAGATTTATAAGAAATTAAGAGATACCCCTGTGGTTCGTAATAAGTCTAAAACGGAAAACGACTGGGAATCTGATCTACATACATCCTTTTCTACCTCAACATGGGAAAAAATTTGGATCAAAATAAGGAAGTCCTCTAGAGCAGCAAACACCACACAAACTTTATTTTTCATATATAATGGACTTTTGATCACTCCAATTAAGTTGCATCATATAGATTCTGATATTTCCTCTACTTGCTGGTCTTGCCAGGCCCCTGAGGCTGACCTTAAACATATGTTATTTACATGCCCTCCTATTCATGATTTTTGGCTCAAGGTGTGGCACCAAATTAACAAAATCTATCACACCCAATTTCCTTTTCTTTTTTACACATTTTTCTAGGTAGCATCTCAGAGATATGGGCATCTTCTGCCATTAATGTCTCCATTGTTGACTTACTTATAGCGGTGGCGTTTCAACAAATCACTAAGTCATGGAAAAATGCATCTAATGTTTCATTTCAGGCCTGGTGGTACGGAATCTGTTATAATCATAGGTTAGATAGAGCTTATGTTCACCCAACTACTCTTGCTATTAAACGAGACTTGCTGTGGCTACCCATTACTACTTTCCTAGATGTATCTGCCCAATCTTTACCTCTACATCGTCCTCTTCTTGAGGAAGTGTCCAAACCTCCTTGAACTTTATAATATCTACTGGTTATATCACTTGAGCTGTATTTTAGGTATAAAGTAACTTGTTAGGATAAGCGCTAAGTTAATTCGAATTTGTATTTTATTGCATGACCAATTATACTATGTGATATGTTTTTCCTTACCCCTGTTTCCTCTCCCTCCCCCTTTTCCTTGCCCTTGCTTTTTATTGTGTATTGCATTTATTCACTGTACTCTTTGTAAATTCATTTATTCATATTCAATAAACTTCCCTTTAAAACTCAAAAAGCACCCTCAATCCCGCCAGGTGCCCTAACCAGAGTCTTAATTCACATAAACCTCTCCCTTAATAATACCTCAACAGCACCATGACCCTGTCCCTCAATGAACCCTCAGCCCCCCACAACGCGCTTTACTTCTTCCTTGATGCACACTAACTCCTGAAATGGAAGAGAATGTGGCGTAACAGCCAGAGCTGCTGACTTTAGAGCGGAAAATCCTAGTTCGAGTCTCTGAGTAGATTTCATTTGTGTACCCAAAATTGCTTCTGTAAAATTAACTACATCCACTCCCCTTTGCTTCACTCGTGTGCACTCTCCGTCCTATCACGAGCGCTGTCCTCGTCCAAATGCTCTCACCGTCACGTTACCCACATGGTCTCGCTCTCTGCTGGTGCGCTCGTTCCACCCTCGTGCACTCTCTTTCGGTCTGCACGTGCTTTTGTTCTTTCACTCCATGGCCTCTCCATTTGCATTCTAGTCCTCACTCGGCATGCACAGCCACTCACTTCTCATGCAATCTCACTTTCGTCTTCTCACCCCTTCTAGCCTTCCACTGCTTCACCCCCTATAAATGACAGGCCGACAAACACACGTACCAGTCGTAGTTGTTGAGCGCATCCCCAAAGCCGGGGGTATCCACCACGGTGAGGCGCAGTCTCACTCCCTTCTCCTCGATGTCCACTGTGTGTTTAATGATCTCCACCGTCTGCGCGATGCGCTCTGTGGGCGAAAGAAGTCATTGGGTTGCTGAATGCAATGGGTCTGAGGTGATGGAGTGAGTCCCTTCTCTACGTCATGCATCACCACCCCTTGTGAGGGCCCACACAGCCTCTCCTCTCACGCAGATTCTGAGGTGACGTAGTAAGCCTACTTATCTCACCCCACTGGCACTGACTCCATCACCATGCTCTTGTGTGGGGCTAGTACACCCCTGTCACTCACTTTGGTGATTTATCTACATTTATCTGTCATGTTAGTCTTAGGCGCCACACACACATTGCACAATCACTACTAGACTGATATTTGAACAATCCTGTAGTTTTGTTGCTCTAGGAAACAAATCCCCAATAAAATGATTTAATGAGATGAATCAGCTGTGGTGTAAGTGCAAGAGCATCCAAAGAGAAGATTTACTTATTTTTCGCGCAACGTAGTGCAGCAACCAATTTCTTTTGTGCTGTGCTGCATAAGGCAGAAAACTCAGGTCCTGATTAACAATCTTTTGACGTAGGACAGCACCGCAAGCCTTCCTGCTGCGCTCCCCTACATCAAAAGAAAAGGGCAGGAATGCGCCATATCTATAAGATACAGCGCATTGCTGTCCTTTCCCCCTGCGCTGGCGCACAAATGGCTGCCATGCGCTAATGCAGGCACCCTTGCACCATGGACACCTTCCTGCACAAAAGCAATCAATGGAGGCGAAAGAGGAAAAAACTGGTGGAAATTATGTTATTTCTCCTTGCTTGGGGATGAAGTCCACTTTAGTCCTGAGATCCTCAGGACACAAGGGGACCTCATCGCCCCACCAGCAGGGCGCCAAGAGGTGCATTTGCAGAGTGGTGTAAAAAGGGGCGTGGCCTCCGACCACCTCTCAGCAACCCCACTGTGTGGGGCTTACTGGAGGTAACAGGTGGGCTATTTGGCCCCTAAGGACCCTCAGCATCAAAGGGGACTTCATCCCCCAACCCAGAGCGCACCAGGAGGCGTGTTTGCAGAGTAGAGCAGAGAGGGGGCGGGGCCTCTGAGGAGTTGGCAACTTCTGTTTTTTTCCTATTTTAGGAAGGGGGGCTGTGTGCCCCCCTTCGCTTGATACTTTTTGGGCCCTGGGGACCCTATCCCCCGGGCTGGGCCATTTTTGATATATATATATATTTTTTTTAAGGAAGGGGGGCTGCGTGGCCCCCCTTCCCTGGGCCAGTTTTGGCCCCGGGGCCTGCCCTTTATTTTTTATTTTGAATTTTTTGGAGGGGGGCTGTGTGGCCCCCCTCCTGAGGCCGATATTACCTTGGGGACCACATCCCCCGGGGCATGGTCACATCCTCTCTTTTTCTAAATAAATAAAAATGGGAAGGGGGGCCTGCGCGGGCCCCTACCCGGGCCATTTTCAGACCTGGGGACCCCATTTCCCGGGGCCTGCCCTTTATTTTTGGAAGGGGGTTGAGCGGCCCGCCTCCTGAGGCAGATATTGCCCCGGGGACCCCATCCCCCGGGGCACGGCCACGTCCTTAGGGACAGTGGAGGGAACCCCAAGGCCCCTGTGGTCTCTGCCGGCATTGCTTTTGGGCAGAGGGAGCTACTAACATGCAGCTCCCTCTGCCCAAAAGCAATTCTACTTCGCTTCATGGAAGCAAGAGCATTTTTCCTGCTCTTGCTTCCATGAAGCAAAGCAGAGTTTGCTATAACATGGGGAAAGCACTGCTCCCGCCAAGCCATAGCAAACTGCAATGTCCCGGGGGCGGGCACC
Source organism: Calotriton arnoldi (assembly GCA_963921515.1). Lineage (NCBI taxonomy): Eukaryota > Metazoa > Chordata > Amphibia > Caudata > Salamandridae > Calotriton > Calotriton arnoldi. Next base: position 2,747,081 of record CAWUFW010000130.1, read on the forward strand.
CCGGGACATTGCTGGAGCCGGCCCTGGGGGGTGGCGGTCCCCAGGGACATGGAGGACTCCTGGCGGGGGGCCGCGCAGCCCCCCTCCTATCTTCTCTGTAGCCCCAGGGAAGTGGTAGTCCCTGGGGCCGGGGGGCCGCAACAAACCCCGTCTTTATTTATTTTGTGCCCCGGGGAGGTGGCAGTCACTGGGCTGCATGGGGGGGCTGCAGTCCCCCCACACATGTTGAAATATTACCCCGGGGAGGTGGTGGTCTCCAGGGCAGCGGGGGCGCGTGGCCACCCCGCATTACAATACTTCAGCCCCGGTGAGGTGGCATACCTGGGGCTCTATGGGGGGCTGAAGCCCCCCATGGATCTTTTCAATGTAGCCCCGGGGAGGTGGCGGTCCCTGGGGCTGTGGGGGGGCAGGAACCCCCCCACGCATTCATTTTTTTAAAAAATCCCGGGGAGGTGGTGGTTTAAGTGGTGTGGGGGCCTGCGTGGGTCCCCGCATCTATTTAGATAATTGCCCCGGGACCTGGCCCACCCAGGGGCTTAAAGAAAACAAAGCGCGAGAGCCCATGCTTTGTTTTTTAAAAAATGTTCAGGGGATTCGCGCAAATCCCGACGAAACTGTTTTTTAAAAAAAAGCTTTTTGGGACCCCCCCTTTTTCTCCGTCCTGACTTGACAAATCACACCGAAACGTTCAACACAGCAGCTGACCTGACCGCCCCATTAGTTTTAAACATTTTTGATATTGGCAAAAGAAAAACACTTTTTGAATAGAAACAAGGTCCTAACTAGAACTGCCTACTGGCGACCGCCAGTAGGTAATAGATATATCTATATCCATATATATATATATTCACTGAAAAAAAACAAAGGTTACAAGGACATTATAGTTAGGCTCAGATTTCACTCATGCAAAACCGGTGAAATTCAACAGTTATAGTTACCTGAGCTAACTATAACTTGCGTCCCCCGCAATGCGCTGTTTATGACCTCACATATTACAGCACTCACGACAGGGTCAGTGACATCACTGATGACATCTCAAATGACATCACTGATGGCATCATCCAGTGAGTGTAACTGTTTCATAAACGTTTCTGAGACTTAACGATATATACTAAGCTACAGCATAAGCTAAATTACTATTCTTACTGTACTACTGAGTGATACTGCTTCTAACATATGTCATCTGAGTGGCTTTGTGACTGTATCAGTGTATGAGTGGGTGTCTGAGTGGCTGTATGGTTGTGTGAGTGGGTGTGTGAGTGGCTGTATGGATCTGTCACTGGGTATGTTAGTGGCTCTATACATGTCAGTGGGTATGTGAGTGGCTGTATAGGTCTTTGAGTGCTTTTCTGAGTGTGTGATTGGGTGTGTGAGTTGTTGTATGGGTGAGTGATTGGTTATATGGGTGTGTGAGGGAGTGTGTGAGTGTCTGTATGGGTGTGTGATTAAGTGTCTGAGTAGCTGATTGGGTGTGTCGGTGGCTGTATGCATATGTGAGTCGTATGGGTGTGTGTTTGTGTGGGTGTGTGAGTGGTTGTGTGAGTGCGTGTATGGGTGTCAGTGGTTTTGTGGGTGTGTAAGTGGGTGTGTGAGTGGTTGTGTGGATGTGAGAGTGGTTGTATGGGTCTGTAAGTGGGTTTGTGAGTGGTTGTATAGGTGTGTGCGTTGGTATGTGAGTGGTTGTATGGATATGTGAGTGGTTGTGTGCATGTGTGAGTGGTTGTATGGGTGTGTGAGAATGGTTCTGTGGATGATGTCATCAGTGGTCATTCAAGATCTCATGAGTGATGTTACTAACCATGTCATGAGTGATGTAATATGTGAGTTCATAAGCAGTGCATTGTCAAGGGTGTAAGTTATAGTTAGCTCAGATAACTATAACTGCTGAATTTCACTGGTTTGTATGAGTGGAATTTGAGCCTAACTATAATGTCCCTGTAACATTTGTTTTTTTCAGTGAATTTCTAAGGTTTTTTTAATTCTATTTTCTAACTATAATGTCCCTGTAACCTTTGTTTTTTCCAGTGAATTCTAAGTTTTTAATTTTATTTCCTAACTATAACTTCCCTGTAATCTTTTGGGTTTTTTGAGTGGATTTCTAAGGTTTTTTAAATTTTATTTCCCATATGTAACCTGTAATCTTTGAGACTGGGTGTGTGAGTGGCTGTAAAGGTCAGTGAGTGGCTGTATGAGTGGCTGTATGGGTCTGGGAGTAGTTTTGTAGGTGTGTGAGTGGGTGTGTGAGTAGCTGTATGGGTCAGTGAGTGGGTGTGTGAGTGGGTGTGTGAGTGGGTGTGTGAGTGGCTGTATGGGTCTGTGAGTGGGTGCATGAGCGGCTGTATGGGTCTGAGTGGGTGTGTGAGTAGCTGTATGGGTGTGTGAGTGGCTGTATGAGTCAGTGACTGGGTGTGTGAGTGGCTGTATGGGTCTGTGAGAGGGTACATGAGTAGCTGTGTGGGCGTGTGACTGGTTTTGTGAGTGGCTGTATGAGTCTGTGATCGGGTGTGTGATTGGCTGTAAGGGTCTGTGAATGGATGTGTGAGTGGCTGTATGGATCTGTAAATGGGTGCGTGAGTGGCTGTATGGATCTGTAAGTGGGTGTATGAGTGGCTGTATTGGTGTATGAGTAGGTTTCTGGGTGTGTGAGTGGCTGTATGGGTCTGGGAGTGGTTATGTGGGTGTGGAGAGTGTGAGTGGCTCTAGGGGTGTGTAAATGGCTGTCTGTGTCTTTGAATGGGTGTGTTAGTGGCTGTATGGGTGTGTGAGTGGGTGTGTGGGTCTGTAAGTGTATGTGAGAGTGGCTGAATAGGTGTGTCAGTGGGTATGTGAGTGTGAGTGTGGGTGTGTCAGTAGCTGTGTGAGTGACTGGGCCAGAACAGAACCTAACCTGCCCTTTTATCAAACGAGTCCACAGTTTTGCAGAAAAAGTCTACCCATTTGGAGTACTTTCTTCTGGTTAATTAGTAAGTGCTGCCACAATGGATCACAAGGAAATGTCTCTAGTGACCTTGTGTGCGTATAATTTCAGCAATGTGATTGTTCCTCATGCGTCTTGACCCACAAATCAACATGAATCCTAGTCTAAAGAAGAGGATGAGACTACAAAGAGAGGAATCTCCATCATGCAAGGGTACTTCCTCCTAACTATACGAAGTAAGAGCTTCTTTGTTTGGTGGAGATGTCCTCAAAATTTCTCAGCATCAAGAATGCTTCACCAAAACCAGCGGGAAACCCGCTCTGAGGCCTTTTGGTAAGCTGTCCATCAACTTGGGAAAAGGCGGGAAGACCTTTGCATACTACTAAAGAAAACAGGGTGGGTCCATACGGGCAAACCTTGCAGATGATTTTGGGCATTTGTACACTCCATTAGGGATTTCAGATTGCTTTTCGATGTGGAATATGAGAGGAAACACACTTGCTTTGCCTTCGCCAAGCACAAGAATTTAGGATCAATTGTGCTTTACAGAAGTGGAGCTTCAACTAGGGCGCCTGCTGTGTTACACTTCTAAGTGCTTCCCAGGGAGCTTTAGTTTCTGTGAAATGAGCATCAGTGCCATAACAGACCCTTTTTCTTCCAAGAAGAGACCACAGTTCTGCCGAAAATATCTACCCAAATGGAGTACTTTCTACAGGTTAATTAGTAAGTGCTACCTCGTTGGGTAAATGTCTAGTGCGTTTTCTATACTACATCTACGTAAAGGACCACCAGGCAATGTCTCCAGTGACCTTGGGTGCAAGTAATTTCAGCACTGCGCCTGTTCCCCGAGTGTCTTATCCATAAATCTTGATAACATGAATCCTCGTCAAGAGAAGACAACAAGTCTACAAAGAGGTGAGTCTCCACCAAACAGGGGTACTTCCTCTTTTGTTTATGAAGTAAAGGGGAGGGGCCCCCTCCTCAGGCAGATTTTGGCCCTGGGGACCCCATGCCCTGGTGCCCGGCCTCTTGATGCTGAGTGCCCTGGAGTCCATCCAGGGCACCCAGTCTGCCGCATTGGGGACCACGGGGGGAGCCTCAATGCCCCAGCAGTCCCTGCCGGCTCACCAACTCCAGCGGTAGTAGGCATTGCTCCCACACGGAGGCCAGCAAAAAATGCTGCTCCCTGCATGTGGGAGCAATTTTTTCATCTTTTCACAGATGGAAAGTCCGCTTCCAGAGAGCGGGAGCAATTTTCCTGCTCCTGCCGGCTGGGAGAGGGCTTGGTCTTGCTTGGCAGGAGCAGGCAATGCTCCCCCCAAGCGTAAGCAAACTGCTATCTTCCGAGGGTGGGCACCTCTGGAAATAGGGAGGAGGCCCTGGGGGAAGGTTGTCCCCAGGGCCATTAATGGCACCATGAGGGGGACCACGTGGCCCCCCTCCTTTAGTTTATATAGGGCCAGCACCAGGGAGGTGGTGGTTCCTGGGGCCGAAAACGGCCTGGGAGGGGGGCCGCACGGACCCCTCCCACTTTACTTAAACATATACCACGGGGAGGAGTTGGTCCCTGGAGCCAAATATGGCCCGGGGGGATGTTGGCGCGGCCCCTCTCCCCCTACTTACTTATTTTGTGCCCCAGGGAGGTGGTGGTCCCCAAGGCAATTTTAAACATTGGAGGTGGGGTCTACTCAGCCCTCCTTTTTTTTATGCTCACATGCCCCCGGGAGGTGGTGGTCCCCGGGGCCTTTAAAGGTCAAAGGAGGAGGGCTACGGGCCCCTCTCCTATTATTTTTTTAAATAAACCCCAGGGCTTTAAACTGCCATTGGGGAGGTGGGGATGCATACACCCCTCCCCTTTTGTGTAATTCACACTTGCCCCTAGGACCTAGGCCACCCAGGGCTGAAATTAAAACAAGCGCAGCAGACTGCGCTTGTTTATTTTTATTTTCGCTGCGAAAATTTGAAAAAATGCTTTTTGGCGGGATCCCTGGAGGACCCCACCACCAGGCCTAGGTGGTCAGGGTATTCCAATCCTGCCCCCTTCTCTTTTTTTAACGTGTTTGTTTGGGACTCGGCTGAGTCCGACTCTCTAGACGGCTGCCAACACTTCCTGGTTAAAGTGTTGGCAGCCAATCAGATCTCTGCACGAGATCGGTAAGATTATCAGAGGGTCCACACCTTTAGATATACAAATTTGTTTTTCCTTTAATATCTACAAAACTACTGAACGGATTTACAGCAAATAATAAAAAGGGATCTCTCTGGACCAAGAGCTAGCTTTCTGCCAAATTTGGTGTAATTCCATCCAGCGGTTCGGGCTGTAGGCGTGTCTAAAATCTCTATAGGAATTAACATGGGAAACACACTTTTTTTGACCGCCCCTTTTACTTGGCCCCCGCTTGACGGATCATCACAAAACTTTCCATGCAAGACTAGAGCTAGGTGGGCACTCTTTCTGAAACATTTCGTGAAGATTCGTCAAACTGAGCCAAAGTTATAAACAAGTCAAAAACGCTTTTCCTATGGTCCTAACTATACCTACCTACTGGTGAATATATATATATGAACACCGAAGAAGGCAGACCGCCGAAACGCGTTTGTTCACAGAATAAAGATCCTTGAAAACGCCACCCGTGAGTGCTTATTTTCCCCATACATGGGAATTTGGAGCTAATATAGGAGCGGAACGCATCGCCGCATGAGAGCACCCGTCCGAGAGTGATTTGTTTCTGATGCACTTGGAGCGTTGATATATATACATATATATATATACATATATATATATATATATATATATATATATATATATATATATGTATATATATTCACCAGTAGGTAGGTATAGTTAGGACCATAGGAAAAGCGTTTTTGACTTGTTTATAACTTTGGCTCAGTTTGACGAATCTTCACGAAATGTTTCAGAAAGAGTGCCCACCTAGCTCTAGTCTTGCATGGAAAGTTTTGTGATGATCCGTCAAGCGGGGGCCGAGTAAAAGGGGCGGTCAAAAAAAGTGTGTTTCCCATGTGTGTTTCTATAAAGTTTAAATATGTTTGATATATATAGGCCAAGCTGTATTGAAGAATGAGTGGGTGTATGAGTTCCTCAATGGATGATTTAGTAGGTGCGTGACTGACTCTATAAGTGAGAGATTAAACGTATCTAACTGAATGCATGGGTTACTGACTAAACTGTGAATGTCTGTATCAGTCTGTCTGTTGGTGTGTAAGCGGCTGCATGGGTTGGTGAATAGCTACATGAGTGTCTATATGGGTTATTGATTGGTTGTCTGAGTATCGGTATGGGTGCCTCAGCGTTTGTGTGGGTGGTGGGTGTGTGACTCTGTGCATAGATGTGTGAGTGGGTGATTCACTGCGTGTATGGATTTAAGAGTGCATCTGTAAAGGGCTGTATGGGTGGGTGAGTGTGTGTATAGGTGTTTTGGTGAGTGAATGGATGTCTCAGTGGTACATGTGTGAGTAACTACATATGTGAAAGGCAGTATATGTGAGTGTTGGAGTATATAAATGACTATATTTGAGAGTGAGTGATTGTGAGAGTGGCTGTATGGATGAGTGTGTGCTTCTATCAGTGATTGTATAAGAGTGTAAGTCTGTGTTAGTATCTGTATGAGTAAGTGAGGTGGTGTGTGTATAACTGTATAGGTGAGTAAATGGGAGTGTGACTAATTCTTTGCATGACTGACTAGGTGTGTGAGGAATTCTATTGTTGAGTGGTTATGTGAGTGTCTATCTAGGTGTATGAGTGCATATGATAGTCTTGTACTGATGCGTGACTGAAAGAATGAGTGGATGTGTGTATAGACCTAAGAATCAGTGAGTGGGTACGTAGTTATTGGTGTTGGAGTGTCTATGGTTTTGAGAATGGCAGTCTGTAATTTAGAGTGGGTGAATCAAAGGTTATATTAGGGTGTGAGAAGATGCATCAGATTATCACGTGGATGATGTCATCAGTGATGTCATCAGTGATGTCATTTGAGATGTCATCAGTGATGTCATCAGTGATGTCACTGACCATGTCATGAGTGATGTAATATGTGACATCATTAGCAGTGCATTGCGGGGGCGCAAGTTATAGTTAGCTGAACTAACTATAACGGCCAAATTTCTCTGGTTTTGTACGAGTGAAATGTTCAACTAACTATAACGTCCCTGAAACCTGTGGTTTTTTCAGTGAATTTCTAAGGTTTTTTAAATGCTAATTTCTAACTATAACGTCCCTGAAACCTATGGTTTTTTCAGTGAATTTCAAAGGTTTTTAAATGCTAATTTCTAACTATAACGTCCCTGAAACCTGTGGTTTTTTCAGTGAATTTCAAAGGTTTTTTAAATGCTAATTTCTAACTATGCCTACAGAGGTAGGACATGTGCAGAAAAGAGGAATAAAGGCGCAGAAAGAAGCAAGAGAAATGCAAAAAGAGGCAACAGAAGTCCAGAAAGTTGAATAAAGGTGCAGAAAGAAGCAAGAAATGTGCACAAAGAACCAACAGAGGAGCAGAAAGAGGCCTTGTTGCAAAGTCATCCTGTGCCCCCAACTTTGTGCTGACGGGGACTGGTGGTAACTGACTCTGACTAACCAGGCCTAGAGCCAGTGCTATGCTAAAAGACACTTAGAATACAGTGAAAACACCTACATACACTAGGGAACAGTATGCGTTGGGGTACCCCTGTGATTGGCATGACCTCCTCTGTAAGGCCCTAGTACATAATAGGGCAGGGGGATTAAAACTACCTCCAAGTCAGAGGTGCAGAAAGACGCTTCTTTAAGTAGTAGTCACGTTTGCAGAGTGGTGGAGAAAGGGTGCTGGGCCTCCGACCAGCGCTCAAGAATTCCACTGCATAGGACTTACAGGAGGTACCAGGAGGGCTTCTTGGCCCCCAAAGTCCCTCCGGAGTAAATTGGACTTCATCCCCCATCCCGTAATGTGCCAGGAGGCGTGGTTGCAGAGTGGTGGAGAAAGGGGGGCATGTCCTCCTTAGACGTCTTAGCAATCCCACTGTGTGGGACTTACTGCAGGTAACAAGAGGGGAAGTTGGCCCCCAACGATAACCTTGGGGGCCAACTACCCCTCCTATCACCTCCAGTAAGTCCACACAGCAGGATTGCTAAGTTCTCATAGCAGGCCACGCCCCCTTTGCCCACCACTCTGCAAACGTGCTCCCTGGTGCGCTCTTGGATGGGGATTGAAGTCCCCTTCGCTGCTGGGGGTCCTTTAGGGGCCAACTAGCCTACGTCTTACCTCCAGTAAGCCCCACACAGTGGGATTGCTGAGAGGTGGACAAAGGCCAACCCCCCTTTCCCCACCACTCTGCAAACGCACCTCCTGGCATGTTCTAAGTTGGGGTATTAAGTCCCCTTCATTCCTGAGGGTCCCTGGGGGCCAACTAGCCCACCAGGTACCTCCAGTATGCCCCACAGAGCTGCATTGCAGAGAGGTGGTCCGAGGACACGCCCCCTTTCTACACCACTCTGCAAACGCAGCTCCTGGCGCACTGATGCTCGGGGGATGAAGTCCACTTGTGTCCTGAGCAGAGTTTGCTATGTGCTCCCGCCCTGCCATAGCAAACAGAGGTGTCCCAGGGGTGGGCAGCCCGGGACACTGCAGGAGCCGGCCCTGGGGGGTGGCGGTCCCCAGGGCCATCGAGGGCTCCTGGAGGGGGGCCGCGCAGCCCCCCTCCCTCCATTTCAGAGCCCCGGGGAGGTGGTGGTCCCCGGGGGTCCGCAACGGACCCCGTATTTAAATATTGAATGCCCGGGGGAGGTGGTGGTCCCCGGGGCAGTGTGGGGAGGGGCAGGAGCCCCCCCACACAGTTTTTTTTATTAATTTCAGCCCCGGAGAGGTGGCGGTCCCCGGGGCTTGGGGAGCCAGTGAGGCCCCCCTCGTTTTAAATATTGAATGCCCCGGGGAGTGACGGTCAGCGTGGGGGAGGTTGGGACCCCACCACGCATTTTTCAACAAAGCCCCGGGGAGGTGGCGCCCCCGGAGCTGCGGGGGGGCCGCGTGCCCCCCTGCATTTAATTTCATAAGCCCCGAGGAGGTGGTGGTACCCGGGGCTGCGGGGGCCCCCGTGGGCCCCCACAAATAAATCAATGATTGCCCCCGGGACCTGGCCCACCTGGGGGCTTTTTGAAAACGAGGTGCGGGAGCCCGCGCTTCGTTTTTTTTTTCACGGCAGGATTCGCGACCCCAACGCGAATTCTGCCGTTTAAAAAATAAAATGCTTTTTTTGGCCCTGTGGGTCCTTGTGGGACCCCCTGAGCAGGCCCAGGGGGTCAGGGTGTTTCTACCCTGCCCCCTTTTATTCTTTTTCATGTTTTTTTTTTCTGATTTCTTGTGACTCGGTTACAGAGTCACAAGATGGCTGCCAACACTTCCTGGTTTGGAATGTTGGCAGCCAATCACTATTGAGCTCGTGCTCGCGAATCCTCCTCGGTGCTCAGATATCGATATTTTTTCTTTTTTTAATTTCTCAGGAACTACTGAACGGATTTACACCATTTAACAAAAAGGGCTCTTTCTGAACCAAACCCTACCTTTTTGCCAAATTTGGTGTAATTCCGTTCAGCAGTTCGGGCTGTAGCTTTTTCTAAAGTTTCCTATGGAAAATTACATGGGGAAAACGCGTTTTGGGACCCCCCTTTTTTCTCGGCCCCCGCTTGTCGAATCACCCCAAAACTTTCGAGACAGGAGCTGACCGGAGCGCCCCACTAGTTTTGAAGATTCGTCAAACAACGCCAAAATTACTGGGAAAACAAAAAACGCTTTTCCTATGGAAAATAGGTCCTAACTATAACTACCTACTGGCGACCGTTATATATATATATATATATATATATTTTCAAGGCTCCCAAATATCCACTCCTCCGCGGATACACAAGGGCAAGGACTCCAAATTTGCTGGTGCAAAGTTTAGTTTATTCCTCGCAACAAGTCATGACGCGTTTCGGTCACTAAGCGTGACCTTGATCATATATATATATATATATATATATATATATACACAGTGTTTGACATGTCCGAGAAAGCCAGGAGCCAGACGTGCGTAAAGCCTCCTACTAAACATACAAAATAAAAAAATTACCAGTATGAGGAATAACTAAGTTAACCAGACTAGACCAATACAATCATATTGGCCATTAAGCATTTTTTAGATTCCAGACCAGTTGAATGCTACAAACATAATGAAATGTTGATGGAATGCATATCGTGGTGCCTTAACAATAATTATTTTCTGTTTAGCACGGATGTGTACAGACAGTTGCGGGGTGTTGCCATGGGAGCCTGCTTCTCTCCCAGCTATGCCTGCTTGATGGTAGGCTGGTGAGAGGAGCAGGTTCTCAGGGGCATACATTTGGAAATGTACAACAAGCATGTCAAATATTGGTTCAGATATATTGACGATGTTTTTTGGTATGGCAGGGAAGTGTGGAAAGTGCCAATGTGTTCATTAATAACATCAACGATAATTCAGTAAATTTGAAATTTACATCACACATCAGTACAGACAGTATTGAATTTTTAGATGTACAAGTTTTTATCAAAAATGAAAAGATAGCTACTACCCTACATAGAAAGGCGACAGCTGGGAATTCCACACTCCACGCCAATAGTAAACATCCGCAACATCTTATAAGGAGTATACCATTTGGGGAACTCCTACGAATCAAAAGAATATGCAGCAATGAACAAGAATTAGAGAGATGCACTCATGAGGCCATCAAGAGATTCAAACAACGAGGCTATAGTGACTCAGTCCCCAGAGAAGCACAAGATAAAGTAAAACTGAAAACTAGAGAAATGCTCTTAGAAACAAAAAACAATACCCAAGTGGTAGGACAGGAAAATACTGCACCGAGGCTCATCCTGACATATAACCAGCAAGAAAGGCAAATAAAATCTATTATTAAGCGTAACTGGCCTATTATACATACGGATGCGGTGCTGGCACCGAACCTATCAGATAACCCCACAGTTACGTTTAGGAAAGGTATTTCTATGAGGTCGCAGTTAGTTAAGAGCAGTCCAGAGGTCCATTCAGGTACAATGTGGCTACAGCCGAAACAAGGTTTTTTCAAGTGCTCGAGCTGTAGAGCCTGCAAGTTTGGTGAAAATACCACCAGTTACATGACCCCATTTAATTCTAAACCCAGACTGATCAAAGGCAACTACAATTGCAGAACTGAATTTGCTGTTTATGTCCTGACATGCACCTGTGGATTGAGATATGTGGGTAGTACGAAACTACAGGTGCATGTCAGGATTCTACAGCATCTTCGAGCAATTGTCAACAATGATGTAACTTATCCAGTTGCTAGGCATTTCAAGCAAACACACAACAATGACCTCAACTGCCTTAGATACTTTGTAATAACATCAGTACCCAAACCACGTAGAGGGGGCAATAGGGAACGATCCCTTCGTCAATTAGAATCTCGAATGATCCTCGAATTGGATAGCAAATTCCCCAAAGGGCTGAATAATACGGAAGATTTACACAACTTTCTGTAACCAGACAATACAATAAGAGATGCAGCCCCATTAGTGATTTCATTGATTCCAATTCTAACTGTAATCCTACCAATTTTAAACTCATGCACAATATGCTACAATTGAAACATTAGATGAATGTCTTAATTCATGTGCAGTTGTAGATCATTTTGGTTCTTTTTGTTTTTGTGTTGCTGCTATCGGGACTTAATACCACATTATCTGAATGAATTAATTCAGATTAATTTTAAGTACATACAGTTCCTCGGCTGCAGCTATCTTTTTTATATTGCATTGTTTTTTAACCCTTAGTTTTAATATTTATTATATTTTTCAGCACTAGCACTTTATTAAACAGGTAAGGTCTTTCAGTCCTACCATATAGCACACAGCACTTTTTGGAGCACTGAACTTTCGTATTGTATAATCATTGTGGTCTGAATTTTTTAGTCTATTTTTATTCCATTAGCAATAGGTACATATAATCAGGTCAGGGCATATATTTTTCCTCTATACAAATCTTGACACAGAGGTCCAGCTATAATCAGCATTTAAGCAGAAATAGGAGTAATGCTCCACAACAAAATAATTCCCTGGTTCAATATATTTACCTACCTAGTTACTGGTTAAAAACCAATATCACAAAGTGAGATTCTTTATTGCGCATTTGCACAGCCCAAGTGTTGATATCTCTAACCAAAGCATTTATGCAGTAATATGTTTTAACATCTAATATTTAATATTTAATATTATGTGCTTAATTATTTATCTTACAGATGTGGTTTTAAGTGTTATTTAAAAAATATTTATTATATTCGAAATTATTAGTATATTTCAATATGTTTTTTAATTGATGCATGTCTGTATCCTTCATATTTGAGACATCACTCTAAGATATGACTATGTATTATCAACTATATTGTGCAATGAATATCAGCTCACTAGTGTGGTTGACAAAACAGTATTTAGCGCGTCTACAATGGACTTAATAGAGAAACTAGCGGACCAGAAGAAAGACTATACGCAAGGTTCCAGCATAGTATGTTGTTTCTGTCTATTGCTTAATATGTGACACGGGTGTCTGACACAATGCATTATAAAAACTGAAGGCGGACTGCGTTTCCGCATGTGATCAAGGGCATCCCATTGCCCGAAACGCGTCATACGGCTATTCTAAAATAAAGAACGGTTTCTGCCACGAATTTTGGATCCGTGACTCTCTTTCCAACCAACAGAAAGCAGGAGGGAGTCTATACTCTGATCGGATGGATATATATATATATATATATATATATATATATATATATATATATATATATATATATATATATATATATATATATATATATTTTCAAGGCTCCCAAATATCCACTCCTCCGCGGATACACAAGGGCACGGACTCCAAATTTGCTGGTGCAAAGTTTAGTTTATTCCTCGCAACAAGTCATGACGCGTTTCGGTCACTAAGCGTGACCATGATCATATATATATATATATATATATACACACAGTGTTTGACATGTCCGAGAAAGCCGGGAGCCAGACGTGCGTAAAGCCTCCTACTAAACATACAAAATAAAAAAATTACCAGTATGAGGAATAACTAAGTTAACCAGACCAATACAATCATATTGGATACCGTTGCACCACTAATCAACCTCCACTGCAGACCAATAAGAAGCCATTTGACTTGCAAAGTATGACACTCAGAATAAGTGTCGCCGCATTTGTCTGCGAGCTATAGCCATGAGAGTGAGGATTTAAGACTTACACCTCTCGTACAAAAAGAGAACCCCAGTCCACTCACCTGCAAGCTCCCCATTACGAGTGGTCCTGATGAAGGTGGTAGTAATATACATCCACCGAAATGTACGTTGACCAGTTTTGGGAAACTTTGCAAAGACAACACAATAGTGGGATATTATGAGATTGAGTCAGCCCACGAGGTCATCTATGGTGTATGTCATATAATTGGATAGAAGTTTCCCCAGGATTGTTGTCTGAGTGTGAGTGTGTTGCCGGTGAGAGAGAGTTCTGGTTGGTGAGAGTGAATGTCTGATGGTGTGTAGGAATTACTAGAAGGATTTTTATGTCTTTCCTTATATTTTTTCTGTAAATAATATGTTTGTGGCTATGTGAATCATGAAATATTTTCTATGAACTTGGATGTATTTTCATACATTGACATTTGAAAATGATTGTACATGTTTGTATTGATTGATATTTTGAACAAAACAAACATAAAATTGTTTAAAAATTTGAGAAAATGTTGAATATATATAAAATGAAAAAATATTGTTATAAATATCAATGAATTTTGGACAACTTGGAATGGAAAGACTTATTGCTGTGGAACGGCAGCCCGTGTGTTGAGCCCTAGGCAGGCCACTAGTAAAAGTATAGAGGTCTGACAAGAGTTTTCATAAGAGTATTTTTGTCTTCTTTCCCCCTTACTCTTGGACCTCAAAGCATTACCAGGGGTACCTTCTTTGATATACAGGAAAATAGCAGCCTTCTTCAGGACAAAGTTTTGTAATATAGCTTTTTCAGCCAGGAGCTGAGGGCTATACTGATTGTTAAATGCCCTGAACCCGAGTTAGAGTCTGAGCCGCAGGGCTATAAGGATATTAGAACATTCCACCCACTGAGGAATGTTCTAAATTAAAAAGGGATAAACAGACAAACAAATATTGAAATGCTGGAGCAGAAGGCTTATATGAGTGATTATAAGACAGGAGCCACTCCATTGTCTTCAATGGAGTGCTCAACATTCGGACCCAAACACTAGACTGTGCAGTAACACAAAAAATGGAATATAGAACAAGCTGCAAAATGATGTTCTAGGACGTGATTTGGGTATATCACAGGATTCTTCATGAGGATTCGGTCCACTAGGATCATGTTGGGTCTCGGGGGTGTTGAGAATATCAGATTGTGAACATCTATACAGTATAAAAGGACAGATCACTTATATTTCCATTAGCACATAGAACATGCAGTACTCCAACTGAGAAGATGGGGTACATTCCATAAAGATCAGGTTACAGTTACAGTCAGAACTCAGGACTTGTAACCCATTGTATTTCATATCACATTTTGCTGTCATAAAATATTTCCCAAGTGTTTGACCTGTGCTTGAATGTGTGGTTGGTGGCTATACACATGAGACTCAGGGCCTAATTTAGACCCGGGAAGACGGTCCATCAGTCTGCCAGGGGATGGATGTCATTGCCATTGGCGGCCTTGGGGGAGAACTACCATACTGTAGGGGACATTTGGAGGCTCCCTTTACAGTCCTGAAGGTTTGCCAAGTGGGAGCCATCTTTAAAGTGCTCAGAGACAACAAACTCAAAACGTGGGAGTTTGTTTTCTCTGAACAAAACTAAATGACTGAGATGCTTGCATTGTACGTGGGTGCCATTTAATATTTTCTGTTCCCGCATTTTTCAGGTTTTGTGAACACAGGCAGGAAAAAAGAGTAACGATTGCTCTACCCTCAATAGGGCAGGATGACCATCACCATGTCTTGTCCGCCCCTTGGAAGATGACCCGCCAGGTCAGAAGTTTACACTGGTGGAGCCAGAGGAGGCTGTGCAAGTGTCAACTTGGCACTCTCACCAAAGAAAAGGAACATCAATTTTGGTGGGTTAGGAGCACCCTCATTTTAAGGGGGTACTCCCGCTCCACCAGACTCTAACTAAGGCTCTTTGTCCAGACCTGAATGAAAGCTGGCTGTACAGAATAACAAGGTTAGAGAATAATAAAATGCTCAAGAAATCAAGCATTTTAAACCCACTGAGAAAGGGCTTTGTCTGCGAATCTGTAGCCCCTGACATGGTGTCAGATGAAGAGGGGGCAGGTAGGTATTCCATCCCAGACTGGGCATGCAGACCTTGTGCTAAGTATAAGTGATAAGAACTGCTCTTCAAATCCCCTTCTAATGGAGCCAAGGATTTTTATTGCAGATTTAATAACCCTTAGCATGCGGGAGTACAAAGGCATAAGCTTTCGAGCCACAGACAGCAACCAGACAGGGAAAGGCAATCAATGAGATCTTGGAGCAGGCTGCAATTTGTCTCTTGAGTACAAGGAGCCTACAAAGTGTCTGTTTCAGATGTAGAACAGTGAAAGGGAGCATAAATGAAGCAACCAGTGAATAGCATCCTAAATGAAAAAGGTGCTAGTCTCGCTGCTGCATGCCAGGTGCTGGTAAATCTTTCGGGTTGAGAGGGCCTGACAAGGCAATAACCTTTCCTATAATCTCAGTTAGTCTTTTTCATCCGATTCAAGATGAACCTAGGAAGCTTGCACTTGGTGATATTTCTAATGCATTACAAATATTGGTATGAGCTTTACGACTATATCTCTACAGGTCTGCTGGTGACCCGATGGTGCTCACTCTATTCATACCTTCTGCATTCAAGAATATCCGGTCTTGGTACAGGTCAGTGAGGAAGAGGCTGTTCACCAGCGTGGACTTTCCCAGCCCGGATTCGCCTGCAGGAAGCAAAGACAAAATCATCTGTGCCTACAGAAAGGTAGTCGAAAAAGGCAATCCAAAATCAAGGAATAGATGGGGTAAAGAGTAGAAGGAAAGAGTATGAAGGAAGACAAAAAGGAGAATAAGAAGAAATGAAAATAAATGGGAGTAAGCTAACGACGGTTACTGCGTGATTAGTATGGACAGTCAAACACTGATACACCTGGTGTAGGCAGTGGACTGTATTAGGCGATGGTGCAGTTGGGCAGAACTTTGAACACATGAATTGACTGGGCTCTACCTGGGCACTTTTCTTGGCCCTAAACAAGTGAGCAGAAGAAGAATTGTTGGGAAGACCCAAGGATTTCAGTAGGACCTCTGTTGTAATTGACCAAGTAGTGCAATCAGGACATTGTTGAAAGAACCAGAGGTGACCAACATTGGCATCAAGGCAAACAGCCAAAGTGGGAAGCCAGGGTATCGGTGGAATGGTTAGAGTGCAGCATTTAGCGGCTACATGATTAGTAAACAACAGCAGATTACTTGGAATAAGGGCCTTACAAGCTAACACAGGGGCTCAATCACACTTTTACTCCTGCAAGGAAATAGGCAAGTAAAGATGTTGCTCCTGCAAGATCTGTGAACAAATGCACTGCAGAGGACTTACTGTGTCGCTTACACTTACCGGCCACCATGACGGTGAACTCAAACCCTTTCTTGACAGATTTTCGATGAACCTGGTTAGGAAGAGTGGCAAAGCCGACATATTCTCTAAAATCCTGTAGAGACAGCAAAGGAACAGTAGGGAGACCAAAGAAACAGCAGGGTGACCAAAGAGGCTTTAATCGTTGAACAAGGCACCAGACCCCCACAGATCCAACCCAATGGACATTGCCTCAGCAGTCATGTGAATGCTGAATCCGTGTCCTTCCTGCCCCATTAATTTCTTAGAACCAGCGCTGCTGAAAGCACTGCATGTGCTGCCAAGGAAATTCCTATTAAACATCATTCCCAACAGAGACATATATATTAACTTGATTCTCAATGCAACCATCTAATAACAACATCAATCACTACTAATGGTTTACAGTAATATGCCATCATGTCATTTAGTTTTTTACATTTTGTTCATTAATTGCACATCGTGGCAGCCTCAGCACCAGCTGAAAATTTGCATTAAGCATATGATCATGTCAAAGGAAGAGGGATGGTAGAAGGATGCTGTCTGCATCAGACTAGCCCCTTCAGACGTCTCCCAGTAGTATCAAAAGAGCTACATGACTCAAGGGCCCAGTGAAACAATCACAGTGGGTTCAGCAGCAGAGTAACACAACACTCAACTAGTTAAAATGTAATACCATTTTCAACAGAAGAGTGAAACCAAACCATGGCATCATCCCAGATGAAGAGGTCATGTCAACGCGTGACTACATCATCAACAGAAGAGGTGTGTCCTTTTTATCAAAACGAGGTCATGCTTTATTGATAATAGAAGAGCTGTATAACAGTGTGGATTACACCATGAACAGAAGAATAATACCCAAACAAAACATCATCCTAAACAGAGGAAACATATCAAGGAATACATAATCATCAAGAGTAGAGCTGTATCATATTTAGCAGTGCTGTATCAAAGTGTGACATCATCACTGTAATATTTAGCATTTATGTAAGAAACATACCAAAGCATAACATCATTCTAAAAATAAGAGTCACATGAAAGCATAACCTTATTAAAGCGTAAAAGTTGTACAAAAAATTACACCCCATAGTTTTAACAGAAGAGCTGTCTCAAGGTGTGGCATCTTCATGATCAGAAGATCAAATCCTGACGTCATTGTCATCAGAGGAGACCCATCGAACCATCAAGCATGCCATCAACATCCCCTTAAATAGAAGATGTTGGGAATGCCCTGCCCTGTGTGCTCAAACTGCCTACCGGGATCCTGTTTTTTTAATGTTGGTCAAGCCAAATGCATTGACCTAGAACCGGTCTGATGACAATGATAGATTCTGGACCTAGTCCTTACCTGGGAGGGATACACCAAGCGCATCCTCATAGCGATTAAGGACTATTGTCCCGGTCATGGGGTTCATGCTGGAGCACAGTGGAGGCAGCACATCACCTTAGTGAATTATAATGATAGGATTTCTACCTGTGAAATATGAATACACCTCTACTGGCCCATCATCTAAAGTTCCGCGGCTCATGAGGAACTCGGAATCCTAAACGCAGCATCCCATGTCAGAACTAGTAGTTTGTCATGCAGTGCATTGTGCAAGTGCATGCATGCTAGAAGCAGTGGTGTGCCATGTAGGAGTGTTGTAGGCCTGCTGGTTTCATTTTGGTAGCCTCCAGCCCCGATCGGAGTACAAGATGGAGAAGAGGTTACTTTCTCCAAACAGCTTTTGTGTATTGCAAAAGGAACAAATGATGAACGTAATGCTGAACAATGCAAACATTCACCCCTAGTCACCAAGATCTGGGTTTAATCCATTGTTCTTTTACTCACCATGCCACCCCAGTTTGTACCCAGCCATATTCAAATCAGTCTTGACCCTGTTCCTCATGGAAACAGTCCTGCGCGAACTGTTTAGCCAGGTCCTCCCTGGATAAGAAACAAGCTTCCTGAGACCGGTTTAGGGGAATCTCCCCTCATCAGGCAAGTTTGCTTGAATCCAGTGGCGCAGTGAGCACAGGACCCATGTCTGGGCATACACTTCCCACTTAGTGCGACAAAAGCAAAAGGAACAAATGATGGACGTAATGCTGAACAATGCAAACATTCACCCCCAGTCACCAAGATCTGGGTTTAATACATTGTTCTTTTACTCACCATGCCACCCCAGTTTGGACCCAGCCATATTCAAATCAGTCTTGACCCTGTTCCTCATGGAAACAGTCCTGCCCGAACTGTTTAGCCAGGTCCTCCCTGGATAAGAAACAAGCATCCTGAGACCGGTTTAGGGGAATCTCCCCTCATCAGGCAAGTTTGCTTGAATCCAGTGGCGCAGTGAGCACAGGACCCATGTCTGGGCATACACTTCCCACTTAGTGCGACAAAAGGAACAAATGATGGACAGAATGCTGAACAATGCAAACATTCACCCCCAGTCACAATGATCTGGGTTTAATCCATTGTTCGTTTGCTCACCATGCCACCCCAGTTTGGACCCAGCCATTTGCAAATCATTCTTGACCCTGTTCCTCATGGGAACAGTCCAGCCCGAACTGCCAAGCCAGTTTCTCCCTGGATCAGAAACAAGCAAGTTGGCAGGTTATGCCCAGACGTGGGTCCCTTGCTCACTTTGCCACTGGATTCAAACTAGCCTGGCTGATGAGGGGTGTTACCCCGAAACCGGTCCCAAGATTCTTGTTTCTGGTCCAGGGCAGACCTGGCTTGGCAGTTCGGGCTGGACTGTTCCCATGAGGAACAGGGTCGAGACTGATTTGCATATGGCTAGGTCTGAACTGGGGTGGTGAAGTAAGCTAAAGAACAATGATGGATTCAACTCAGATTTAATAGTGACTGGGGGTGAGTGAAAGGTTTCAGCGCTCCATCCATCATCTCCTTGTGTTTGTTTTGTTCGCCCTACGTTGGCAGGGTATGCCCAGACGTGGGTCCCTTGCCCACTTTGCCACTGGATTCAAGCTAGCTTGGTGGATGAGGGGTGTTACCCTCTAAACCAGTCCCAGGATGCTTGTTTCCGGTCCAGGGAAGAGCTGTATTGGCAGTTCGGGAAGGACTGTTCCCATGAGGAACAGGGTCAAGACTGATTTGCATATGGCTGGGTCTGAACTGTGGTGGCAAAGTGAGCTAAAGAACGATGATGGATTCAAGTCACATCTAATAGTGACTGGGATGAGTGTCTGAAAGTTTCAGCGCTCCATCCATCATCTTCTTCTGTTTGTTTTATTTGCCCTATGTTGGCAGGGTATGCCCAGACGTGGGTCCCTTGCTCACTTTGCCACTGGATTCAAGCTAGCCTGGCTAATGAGGGGTGGTACCCCGAAACCGGTCCAAGGAGGCTTGTTTACAGTACAGGGAAGACCTGGCTTGGCAATTTGGGCTGGACTGTTCCCATGGGGAACAGGGTCAAGACTGATTTGCAAATGTCTGGGTCCTAACTGTGGTGGTAAAGTGAGCTAAAGAACGATGATGGATTCAAGCCAGATCTAATAGTGACTGGGGGAGAGTGTATAAAAAGTTTCAGTGCTCCATCCATCATCTTCTTCTGTTTGTTTTGTTTGCCCTAAGTTGGCAGGGTATGCCCAGACGTGGGTACCTCGCTCACTTTGCCACTGGATTCAGGCTAGCCTGGCTGATGGAGGTGTCACCCTGAAACTGGTCCCAGGATGCTTGTTTCCGGTCCAGGGAAGACCTGGCTTGGTAGTTCGGGGTGGACTGTTCACATGAGGAAAAGTGTCAAGACTGATTTGCATATGGTTGGGTCTGAACTGGAGTGGGGAAGTGAGCTAAAGAACGATGATGGATTCCACCCAGATCTAATAGTGACTGGGAGTGTGTGTCTGAAAAGTTTCAGCGCTCTGTCCATTATCTCCTTGTATTTATTTTGTTCGCTCTAAGTTGGCAAGGTATGCCCAGACGTGGATCCCTTGCTCACTTTGCCACTGGATTCAAGCTAGCCTGGCTCATATATGGGGTGGTACCCTGAAACCGGTCCCAGGATGCATGTTTCCAGTAAAGGGAAGACCTGGCTTGGCAGTTTGGGCTGGACTGTTCCCATGAGGAACAGGGTCAAGACTGATTTGCATATGGCTGGGTCTGAACTGAGTTGGCGAAGTGAGCTAAAGAACGATGATGGATTCAACCCAGATCTAATTGTGATTGGGGGTGAGTGTCTGAAAAGTTTCAGCGCTCCGTCCATCATCTCATTGTGTTTATTTGGTGTATTGCTGGCATCTCCATGTGGGAGAACCAGACACTATAGAGACTATGGTGAGGAAAGAGGAGGCAGGCTTCCCTTAGAAGTGCCAGGACCCTTTCTGAAAAATGGGTCTGGAAATTACTCTCATTACAGCTGGCATATGGTGGATGGCAGGGGGTAAAGGGTGAGGCCTGCAGTGTCTGTTGATAGACTCCTTTATAGGGCACAGATTCTTGTTTCTCTTCCTGATTTCTGTGAGGAGGGGTCAAAAACAGCTCTTTGTACTTTTGTGGTGGGTACTCCACCTGGAGACTGTGCTGCTGTGCAGAGCATCCTTGTAGACAGAGGTCAAAAATAGAAATATGCCTAGCCAGGACACATCAAAGGGAAACTGCTCCAACCTGGTTCCAAGGAGCACAAGGGGCTTTGTTCCCTAGGATGTTCAGCCCTCGCCAGAAGATCAAACACATGGGGATACTACTTTCAGTGGCGGTAACGTGTTGGGATAGGTGTACGGCAAGGGCTAGAGATGCGCCGCTTTACACACCAAATATACCAATCACGGGACTACCACAGGCAGGGATGGGTCCCCCTCTTACAAAGCGGCAATTACAGGGTTGGGAGGAAGCAGGAGTGCTATCGATCGGGGATTGCTATCGGGATGGCGAACTGCTCCCTTTAAATGAGTTTCTAGAATACCTTGACTTGCCGCCGGGACAGTTTTTGAATTATCATAAGACACGGGGGGCTTTGACAGCGCTGTGGGGAGTTGACACGAAAGAACCTTCCACTCATACGGCCCTCCAGGCGATGGTGACTTTGGGCTCGGCGGGACACCTGGTAAAATGGTTATATCTGGCTATAACTGAGATGACGCATCGGCCTCTGCCCCGACTACAAGAGAGAAGGGAGGGCACACTGACTAGGCAGCTGACCGAGAGGGAGTGGAAGAAGGTCCTGGGAAGCCCAAAAAAAGTGTCCAGGAACGCTGCCTTTAAACTCATACAATTAAACATACTCCATAGAACTTACCTCACCCCACACAGACTGAACGTAGTATACGGCAGAGAAGATCAGGCCTGCGCCAGATGCTCGCAAATAGACGCTGACTTTGACCATATGATATGGTCTTGTCCTGGACTCAGAAATTATTGGACCAAAATTGTAGATACCGTAAATGGGGTTTTGGCTCGTAATATGATATGCTCCCCGGAAGTGTGCCTTCTGGGCCTTTTCCCGAGACCCAAATCCAAAAGGATGGGTCATAGGTTTGTAGACCTGGCTTTCCTCCTGGCTAAAAGGAGAATAGCTCTCAGGTGGAAGGCAAAGATGAACCCTTTAATAGTGGACTGGGAAAATTATGTTTCCTGTTGGGCCAGGGCAGAGGAAAAAGCCCTGATCCGGGAGGATAAGATCACGAAAAGGCGCAAACCCCTGGCGGAACCATGGGCTGACATACTGAGGGCTTGGGACACACGTGATGCACCTGACCAAGACTCACAGAGGAGCTCATCGGAGTCTGAGGGAATAGGAGAGACACGTGCCCACTAAATACATGATGATTATTGCAGAACCCATATGAAACTCTGGGATCCCAGGAAGAGGGTAAGCTTAGCCCCCATGCACCATAATACTTGGATGACCCCTTTGTTTTATTCGGTTTATTTGGTACTGGTCATTGCCCCAGTATTCTGTGGGCCCTCATTGCTTTCCCTTCTCTTCTCCCCCTTGAGGTCCCCGGCCCGATAGAAGAACCAGTCGAGCTGCTTCAGACATACCTATTGACAGAGGACCCCTGGTAAATTTACATAAGTTTTAGTTGAGTGTCTAAATTTTGTTTTGGATGCACTGAGTTTGTTTTTTCTTTCTCTTTCGTATTGAGCTATTTTAAAGCAGCCATACAAGCATTTGTTCAGAGCATGTAAATACGTGACAACCAATGCTGACGGCGGACCCACTTACTCCATACAATGCACCCCGCTGCAGCAGGGAATTATTCAGCATTATTGTAAACCTGGAGGATAACTGACACTGTAGTGGAGAGAATCACAGGGAAGCATGATGTTGAAATTACTACTGTTTAATTTGTACATATATAATGTGTCACTGAGATTGATGTCTGACATTGCCTTAAGGATTGTATTACTACTGTGGTTTTGAAACTGCATTGATTGTATCAAAGTCAATTTCATAAATGACAATAAAACAGATATTTAAAAAAAAAAAAAAAAGAAACCTGGTTCCAAGGAGCAGACCTGAAAGACACATCCTCCGGCTGCAAAAGCAGTATAAAGATGGGAGCTCAATACCCATCATTGTTCGTTGTTTTGGTCTCTTACTGAGGAGGGGGTACTCCGCAGGGTACTCAGGGACTACGAAGCAACCAAGAGTTGATGTTGCACTAACAGCCAACTCCTCAGAGGTGAAAGAAAATTGCTTGGGGTATGATCTAAAGGAGGAATTACTGATGGTCCTGAGTGCCAAGATATCCTGCCTGTGAGTAAGAGAAGGAAGCGACAACTCTGCAGGAGGAGAGGATCATAGAAGGGAGAGCTGTAATTGACCCTAGTGTAGGGTCTTTCCAACAGAACCTCATGAAGCAAGAATGCTGAAGGAACAGCGGTACTGCTGGGTCGAGCAGTGTGATCGTCATGACATATCCCTTTCAGAACCGCCAGGCTCCTGAAGTGGTGGGCCTATGTGGTGAGCCCGACAGAGGCTTGGATAGGCTCCTGCTGGGGGCTCATGTGCCCCGTAAGTGGACTGTGGGGCTTTGACACTGTCAAGTCTGTCATTGGGTGGAGACAAGTCCTGATGTAAGGGGACTGAGTGACCGCAATATTGCCAGTGGTTCGAGACCATTCCTGAGGGCTAAGTGAACATAGAGGTACACTGGGGGGTACCACGTGAACATTCAAGGTCGTCACTTTGATGCAATGTGTGTCGCAGATAGTGCCCCCTGCGCCAAAAAACCATCATCAGCTTGCGAGTGGCCGACACGTCCAAGAAGAATCAACAAGTACTCACAAGAGGGCCTGTAAGGAGGACGGCGCCGGGGTGGCCCGGAAGTGGGAGATGAACGAGCCGAGTCCATCCATACCGGAACCGAGTAGCGGTCTAGTGTCGGCCCGAGTGAGGAGGGAGGAGTCTCTGACGAAGGCGGAAGGAAGACGCACAAAAGGCACGGAGGATGAGGAAATGGCGCGATATCGGAGGAAGACGGACGGAACGTGCGGAGCAAAGCAGAGAGGCGGAGGACGGTGAAGGCGGAGAGGAGCAGAGGAGACGGAGTCAGAAGAGTTTATTGTACACTGCGTCCATACCCGGCGGGCTGAAGGAGGGAGAAGACGCCCCGGGTCCCGACGCTACGGGCCGTGGCGTAAGGTGAGTACCCCTCAGGGGATCGTTCTGGTGGGGGTGGTGGGAAGGTACGGGGAGGTAGGGCACTCGGGTTACGATAGTTTGAATTCCAAATCCCGCACAACCCTTCCTGCACGTATGCACTGGTGACGGTAGTATAGACCAGAAACAAGCCACAACGCCAGTTATTGACCCCGATCTGTTTTCTTTTTTCCCTCCCCTGCCCGCCGCATACAAAAGAGAGTGTGAGAGACACAGAGGATCTCGACCCTGACGGACCAGAACCAGGACTTTCGGAGAGAAGCCATCTCCTACATCTTTGTGTTACCCTTCTGTTTGGACATAATACCTACAACCCTGACAATCCTCGTTCATTCTGAGAACACTAATAAATCACGTTCTGCACACTACGGCGTCCTGTGGTCCCTTAAGCCCTCCTGGCAGCCCTCGCGGCTACAAAGTGGTGTCAGAAGTGGGATACTATCCCAGGGTGTCGAATCATGACACAGCCCGTGCCCATAACGGTGGAAAGCATCATTAACCAGCTAGCGGAAGGACGACGACATCTGCAACTGGTATTCGAACAGCAGGTCCGAACCGCCCGGAAGGATAGGGAAGCACTACAAGATGCCTTGAAGGATCAAGCCGCCCTACTCACCACAAACCAGCAGGTTCAGGACACGGCTATACTCTGGCTTACGGATGCCATAGTAAGCACCAGAGTGCGCCCCAATGTCCCTGGGTCTGTTCTGCAAAAGTTTCAGGAGGGGGAAGACCCTGATTACATTTTTATTAATTTCAAAAGGGTTGCAACCACCGCTGCATGGCCCCAGGAAAGGTGGAGCCAATACAACGCCCCTCTCTTGTCCGGCGAACTTCAAGCAGCCTATCAGGCCGCCAACCCTGCCGGCACAACAGCCTATGAGGAAGTGAAAAGAACCATACTCGAGCGATTAGGGTGCGACCAGGAATATTATAGAAACAAATTTACGAAAGAAAAATGGGCATCTGGGGACAACCCGCGTGCCCTGTATTACAGAATTAAGGATTTGGGAAATCGATGGTTGACACCCCACGTTTCCAGTATGGAAGACGTCACAGAAAAAGTAATCATGGAACAATTCCTAGACGCACTACCAACGACTACCCGTTCATGGGTAAAACAGCATCCCAACCTAACTTCTACAACAGCAGTGGAGTTGGCGTGTGCTTTCCACAGATCTCCAGAATTCAAGGCTGGTATACCACGAACCCCTTTTTTGACCCCAAGACACACACCCAGACCCGATACAAAACCCCAGGCAGCACCACGCGTATTCACCAAACCCTTACACCCCACCCCTAGTCCAGGTGGACAAGGACCACAATGTTATCACTGTGGTGAGTGGGGACATATAGCCCGGCAGTGTCCTCACCGGACCCCAGCAGCAGAACCAATGGAGGTGGGATACTCTAGGGGGCGGATATTTGTAACTGGTAAGGGTCCTCAACAGTACAGGAAGTACATCCTCCTAAATGGGAAGAAACAACAGGCTCTCTTAGATACCGGGTGTCATGTAACCGTAGTAGACAGAGCCTTGATACCCCGACCACAAATAAGAGAGAACGAACGTGTACACGTTACCTGTGTACACGGGGATACCAAAACCTATCCCGTAGCGGAAGTCCTGTTGGATGTATCAAGCGACCCACAATTACGAAAGGTGGGGGTCATACCCTCACTGCCTGAGGCGGTCATCATTGGCACCGACCACCCCAGATTTGGCCAATATCTGGATGAGACGAAAAGGGCGGACTTGACTTGGTTACATGAGGCCCCTTTTTGTGACAGCGATGTGGAAGGCATAGCAGGAAAGGATAGGAAGAGCAAGAACGAAAGACGGAGAGAAAAAAAGCAATACCTGCAGACATCCCACCATGCTTTTCCTCTCTCCATTACAGACCCAGTTGAAACAGCCCCGGTTAGCTTCCGCTCAGCCCAGAGGGAAAACAACACCCTTATCCATGCCTGGGAACAAGTACAGGAACCAGAGCCAGACCAGGTAGGACCCTATTTTTTTGTAAAAAGGGGATTGCTATATAGGTCTGTGAAAGGGGGAAGACACTCTAACACCCAGTTACTCGTACCCCTTCCTTTCCGTGAACACGTATTACACCTGGCACACAACCAAACGGGGGGAGGGCACTATGGGAAAGAAAATACGCTGCTGTATCTCCTGAATAGATTCTACTGGCCAGGGGTGTATAGGGATGTGGCAAAGCACTGTGCGGCCTGTGTGAGATGTCAATACACGAACCCCGAAGGGGTAAAGAAGGCCCCCCTGTTTCCCTTGCCTATTATAGACGTCCCATTCAAACGAGTCGGTATGGATCTGGTAGGTCCACTACCACCCTCAGCCAGAGGCCATACGTACATCTTGGTCATTGTGGACTATGCAAGCCGGTATCCGGAGGCTTTTCCCTTGTCCACAATGACCACCCCTACCATGGCTAGGGCCATGGTGACCTTGTTCTCCCGGGTGGGGTTTCCATCAGAGATACTTACAGACCAAGGGACCCCTTTCATGTCCCGCGTAATGGCCCAGGTATGTGAGATATTAGGTATTCGTCAACTCCGAACTTCTGTCTACCACCCCCAAACAGATGGCTTTGTGGAGCGCTATAACAAAACCATAAAACATATGTTACGCAAGGTCATCTCAGAAACCGGGAGCGATTGGGACCAGAAGTTACCCCTAATCCTCTTTGCTATAAGAACCCATGAGCAGAGATCAACAGGCTATTCTCCGTTCGAACTGTTGTTCGGGAGAAAACCGCGAACACTACTGGACATGGCGGCAGAACAATGGGAAGGGGAAGATGAGGAGGGACAACCCCTGACGAAATATGCGGCTGACTTGAAGTCAGCAGTCACTAAGGTCTGGGGATTAGTACACAAGAACATGGAAAAGGCCCAAAGCACCCAAAAACACTATTACGATCGGAACAGCCAGTTGAGGGAGTTCACTTCAGGAGAGAAGGTGCTTCTCTTACTCCCATCTTCGGAGACTAAGTTGTTGATGAAATGGCAGGGCCCCTATGGTATAGAGAAAAAAATAACCCCTGTCACCTATAGCGTTCTACAACCACTGCGGGCTGGGGGCAAACAGATTTATCATGTAAATCTTCTAAAGAGATGGGAAGAACCCGCTTTGCCTGCTGGAACAGGGAAGCTGGCGTTTTTCGTGAGTACCGAGGGACCCTTGGAGATCTCCACCGCGGATACTCAGGAAACCCTAAACGAAAGAGCCCCAACCGGAGACATGTTATCCCCGGAGCAACAGTCTCAGTTGCTTGCTATGTTGAAACACTTCCCTGGCCTTTTTTCCTCCACACCCGGGTTGACCTCTATGGTTCAGCACGACATCAAATCCCTAGACCCGACCATCATAAAGCAGAAACCATACCGCATTCCAGCAGCAAGAAGGGAGGCGGTAGAGAAAGAAGTAACGGCCATGTTACAGGCTCACATCATAGAACCGTCCACAAGCAATTGGTGCTCCCCAATAGTGATCGTGCCAAAACCAGACGGAAGTCTACGTTTCTGCATCGACTTTCGTCAGGTGAATAGCATCACCAAATTCGATTCGTATCCGATGCCAAGAATAGATGAACTAATTGAGCGGTTAGGAAATGCCAAATATATGTCGACCCTTGACCTTACTAAGGGTTATTGGCAGATACCACTAACTCCTCAAGCCAGAGAAATGACCGCCTTTGCAACTCCCTCAGGCCTTTATCAGTTTAAAATACTCCCTTTCGGCCTCCATGGGGCACCGGCAACATTTCAGCGGCTAATGGACCGCTTGCTGAGACCCCATGCAGAATACGCTGCCGCCTATTTAGACGACATAGTCGTCTATAGCCCAACCTGGACAGAGCATTTGAGACATTTGGCTGCTGTGTTTTCGGCCATCCAAGATGCCGGTCTCAGGATAAACCCAAAGAAATCACTGTTGGTCACTGACTCCATTCAGTATCTCGGATACACGATACAGAAGGGGCTCATTAAACCTCAACTAAACAAAATCGAAGCCATCAAATCTCTCCCCGCTCCCAAAACAAAACGTGACATACGCTCCTTCCTTGGGTTCATTGGCTACTATAGACGGTTTATCCCGAATTTCTCTTCCTTAGCCAGTCCCCTGACCGATCTCCTGACCAAGACCTGCTCATCCCGAATAACAACCTGGAATGCCACCCACGAAAGCAGTTTTCAATCCCTAAAGAAAGCCATCTGCACCGCACCTGTGTTACACTGCCCTGATTTCCACAAACAATTCATCCTCCAAACCGATGCCTCTGGTCTGGGTCTGGGTGCCGTAATACATCAGCCTGACTTCAATGGTGATCTTAAGCATCTTCTTTTTATCAGTCGGAAACTATTCCCCAGGGAGGTACACTACTCCACCATTGAAAGAGAGTGTTTGGCCATCAAATGGGCGGTTGAGGCTCTTCAATATTATCTGTTGGGACATTCATTCACCATACTCACTGACCATGCCCCACTCACCTGGCTTGTGAAAACAAAGACTCCAATCAGCGCATCCTCAGGTGGTTTTTAGCACTGCAACCCTTTTCCTTTCAGACAATGCATGTCCCTGGTACCCGGCAAATCTGTGCGGACTACCTGTCCAGGAATCCCTCCACTGAGTGGCCCCATCGTCCATTCCTAAGGGGGGAGATCTGTAAGGAGGACGGCGCCGGGGCGGACCGGAAGTGGGAGATGAATGAGCCGAGTCCATCCATACCGGAAGCGAGTAGCGGTCTAGTGTCGGCCCGAGTGAGGAGGGAGGAGTCTCTGACGAAGGCGGAAGGAAGACGCACAAAAGGCACGGAGGACGAGGAAATGGCACGATATCGGAGGAAGACTGACGGAACGTGCGGAGCAAAGCAGAGAGGCGGAGGACGGCGAAGGCGGAGAGGAGCAGAGGAGACGGAGTCAGAAGAGTTTATTGTACACTGCGTCCATACCCGGCGGGCTGAAGGAGGGAGAAGACGCCTAGGGGTCCCGACGCCATGGCCCTGGAGATGGGCCGTGGCATAAGGCGAGTACCCCTCAGGGAATCGTTCTGGTGGGGGTGGTGGGAAGGTACAGGGAGGTATGGCACTCGGGTTACGATAGTTTGAATTCCAAATCCCGCACAACCCTTCCTGCACGTATGCACAGGTGACGGTAGTATAGACCAGAAACAAGCCACAACGCCAGTTATTGACCCCGATCTGTTTTCTTTTTTCCCTCCCCTGCCCGCCGCATACAAAAGAGAGTGTGAGAGACACAGAGGATCTCGACCCTGACGGACCAGAACCAGGACTTTCGGAGAGAAGCCATCTCCTACATCTTTGAGTTACCCTTCTGTTTGGACATAATACCTACAACCCTGACAATCCTCGTTCATTCTGAGAACACTAATAAATCACATTCTGCACACTACGGTGTCCTGTGGTCCCTTAAGCCCTCCCGGCAGACCTCGCGGCTACAGGGCCACAACAAGCCGAGATCTGCAGTTGCCAACCAGAAGAGGGCCACTGTCAGAAGCCATTGCTCGTGCTGTCACCCTGCAAGAGACGCACTGAGTGGCTGGCTGCCACGCAACTGGAAGAGGCCTGCTGCATGCTGCCAGGAGGCTCATGCCTGCCGCTGGTGAGATCCTGCTGCAGCGGGAAGAGTGAACGTGGCCTTGCACCTCTCCTGGACTGTGGCCCAGAGCTACTAAACTGAACTTGGTGAGAGACTGATCAGGCCTAGGCCCTGTGTGCTAACCTAGATACAAGAGGGGTGAAGAACAAACCGCATGCACTAGTTTACCTGATTGACCTTGAGCCTGGTACAAGGGGGGCGACCCAGTATCAGAAGGGAAAAGCCACCAGAGACAGGTGATGGCCCAATCAGTGGAAGCCCCTAAGAGCACCAAGCTCCGCACCTAGGAATTGGGTATTCGTGCATAATTGAATGTGCAGTGACCTTCTATTTTTTGTGTAGTAAAATAACTTTTCTTTTCATACAGAGAGTTGAACTGGACTGGACATTTATTTTATTGGAGGTGAAATTGATTCTTCAGCCTGAGTAACCCCCACATCAACCTCCCCGAGAAGTCTGTGACTACTCCCCTATGCTATCACTGAGAGTCAAGTGCGAAAAGAGCTGTACTAGTCCCAGTTTGCAGAGCCATAGTAGGGCCGGCCCTGAGACAGCAGAGGTGAAAGGCCTCAATCCCTACAGTTTTGGCCCAGTAGCCCCTGCCTGCCATGTGGCCTCCTGAACAGGATCTAACAGAAGCATTGCAAACTCGTCATGAACAGCAGAGTTGAATGAAAGCGTGATGTTCTCCATAACAGAAGCTCCATATTAAAGGAAGAGCAGGTTCAAAGCAAAGCAAAAATCTATTTTATTTTAATTGGGGGTAAGAGTGAACACGCCTTGATAGGCAGAGCTATGAGACCTGGGAGAGAGTCGCATGGGTACCAGTTTGAGAGACTCTATTTGAGCTTCAGGAGGAGGAGGTCTTTCAGCCTTTAAGTGAGTTCCTTGGTGTTTCATAAGCAGATGTCCCTTCGAAAGTGAAAAAGCGACAGGGGCCCATACGTTGGTACCTGAAGAGGAGTGGTTTAAGTTCCTTTCATCTGAAGGGAAGCCAGTCTGATCATATTTGAGTAGTTTGAGAGGATCTGTTTGTCTGTATTCATTTCAGACCTGGGACCTTCTATCCCAGCCGGATGAGGCTGTGAGTGGAGCAAGATCCTGCACACAGTGAGTTTGTATTCAGACTGTTCGACAGCTTTTGCTTTAAATAGTATGCAGCATATTTTGGAGCACAAATCCATGCTTGAAGTAGAATCTGTTTGTGGGAGCATGTTATAAGGCACACTCCAACAAGGAGGACCTCTTTCTGCAGAAAAGAAAGGGGTCTGGAAAGCTCACTCATGCTTTTAGGTGCTTGTTTCAAGGAAAGCTTCCTGGTGGACGACTCCATTGAATGGGGTAGGAAGATGTATGTGGACTCATGTAATTTATGTAGTCCATTGGACACAGTAATTCAGCCATCATAACTACTGAAACTACAAACTATTGCAAGCATTGACCAAGCCAATAGCTTTGGATTTTGTGTGGTGGCACAGTAGAGGTACCGTACAGACTAACAACCATGGAGGTATCAATAAAAGCAGCAGGGGCCACAGGATGACAGGCATCAGTGGAGCACAGACTGTTGTACAGCATCACCACCACCACCACAAGATAATCTGCAGTGGAGAGCACAGGATGATGTGCTAGAAAGAAACAGATGACAACATGATATGCACCAGGAGAGCACAGGGTAATATCTTTGGGAGACAAGATATTTGAAGTAAAGTTAAATGTCACTGGTGACTTATATTCAGGTGTGACACTACAATCAACACAGTAATTGTATCAAAGTGTTACATCCTCCTCAGCAGGGAGTTGCATCAAGCTGTGATATCAGCATTAACAAAAGACCCATATGAAAGCATTACATTCACCTCAACAAAAGAAGCATGTAAACGTGGGACGTTATATGTAACAAAAATAGTCATATGTAAGGCATCTTCCACAGTAGAAAATATGTATACAAGCATAAATTAGTGAACAATAGTGGCATTACAAGAGTTGAGGGTATGCATAGCAGCACAGCATAGAGTTTATCCAACATGGAGCAGAGACTCTTGGTTGATTTGCTGAATGACCTGAAGATGGTGTCTGATAGTGACGGTCTCAGCACCTTAACTGGTCCTGATCTTTCAGCAGCATAGAGGGGTCTTTATGTCATCAATATAACACTGCTCCCTTCTTTTCTAGCAAGTAAGACCCAAATGGAAGGCATGTCTGCCAAGACAATTACCCTTTGGGTTTCAGCAAGGTCAGGTTTGTACCCTTTATTTATAAGATGTACCTCACGTTCCAAATGAAAGACTTTTCAAACTAAACTGAATTGGACGACACATATTTTGTGAGTACTGGATAGACGTAAAGACCCTTTCCAACAAATCCTTTAATTTATGACATTTACATCATCTTTGAGAAATGTGTTACTAAAATCATAACACCATGCTCATCACAATAGCTTTTTACTATATATGTTCTTCTCTATCATCTTGGTAAGACAAACACCTTCAACAGAAAACCCACATTTAAGCATTTCATCACTTGACGGAAGGTATATCTAAGCATATCACCAAAAACAAAAGAACCATGTCAAACTAAACATGACTAAAAGAAGAATCACATCAAATCATAAATCATCGACCAATAAGATCTAACAAAACATAACTACAACCGCCATCTTATATATAATGAGGTCAATCACTGCCTTTGAAGGAGCCATATTGAGGAGAATCATCAACGTTACCCAACAGTCAGCAAGACTGAAAACTGCAGAAAAGTGCTATCTGACACAATTTTGTTAGATGCTGTTTCCTGATTGGTTGGTAGATTCTGAAATGATTACCTAGAGTCTGACAAATCTTTTTGTGTGAAGTGAGGAGCCACAGCTCTGCCGCCATGTTCCTCCTTTACTGCATAGCATGGTGTTATAGGACAGAACCCACAGTTTGTCTTCACCAGTCACCTAGAAAATAACATTTTTAAGGATGCCTTGGGGAAAAGGCAACTGATCTGTAGAGGTTTCCTTTAGACTTTGGTTGGGTTGTGGTGAAATACTATTTTAATTTCAAATGTTTGACATCTCCT
Source organism: Calotriton arnoldi (assembly GCA_963921515.1). NCBI lineage: Eukaryota > Metazoa > Chordata > Amphibia > Caudata > Salamandridae > Calotriton > Calotriton arnoldi. Next base: position 2,779,981 of record CAWUFW010000130.1, read on the forward strand.
TTATTGTGCATATTAGGTTTGATTGTTTTCAATTGTTCCTGCAAAAATAGTGGTTAATTAATTATTATATCATTCAACAAGCAAACTGCATTGAAAAATTATATTCCACAGAGAAAACAGCACTAAAGTCCCTCTAATAACACATCCGAGCCATTCTAGTAACATGCTCCCCCCACACAGAAGACCTTTAAAATGATTAAACATCACTCTGTGCAGGCAGTACACGGGGCACTCGCAGATCCATCCACTTATGAAAAGCCACATCAATACATCAGAATGAACCCCCTGTTTGTACAGCTGAGTCAATAATGTGCATCATGTCTAAAAAAATGCAGCACGCCAGGGGCATTATTTGATTCTCATCAGGACAGCTAGACCTAGACATCTATTTAACACACCCATCCCTTGTTCCGCCTTCCTCCAGTACCACCACAGACCTCCAACACACACCACTGAAGACAGAGCACTTGTGTGCTGTGGTTACACAGTTACACGTTCTTATATAGAGTTTTTTATGCCATTGCAGTGAAATAAATGTATCCCAATAACATTTGTTATTTACAACAGTATTAATAGACACACAGCCACACCTTTACTACTACAGTGCAAACGTCAAATTGGAGTAAAGCAAGATTGACTCGAGAAAAACACATTTTACTGCCTCACAAATTGCATGTAACACTTGCTTTACACAGGTAATAAACCCTCTTAATAGTCATGGGATCTGCACAAATGTGACCCCTTTCATTCTGGTTTTGGTTGAATACTTTTTGTTAAAACTAGTACACATGAAAATATACCATGGCATAAACCTTATAAGTAGCTGCACTGAGTATAATATGCTTTTTATTACAATCGTTGGGGGAGGGGGGAGTGGCACCATAGTACACACTCAATAATGGTAATAAATGTGGTCCTATATTTCCGGCTTGATGTTCTGGTGACATTTACAAACTACTAAGTTTTCCGCCTTGTGGTGTGAGTATGATGTTACCAGAAACACTCGCAGGCAATACCAGATCATATTACATAGCAACCCCTCTCTTTCTCTCTAAATCCGTTCAGTAGTTGTTGAGAATTTAAGGAAATCCAAATTTGTATATCTGCGATCGCGGCTAATTCGCAAATAATAACAAGCTTGTGCAGGGAAATGCAGAGCTCTGATTAGCTGGCAACAATTCAACCAGGAAGTGTTGGCATTCATTTTGAGACTTGGCTTCAGCCGAGTCCCACAAAAAAACAGAAAAAAAGAAATGGGGGCAGGGTAGGAATAGAAAGGAGCCTTGGTCTTGAGATCCCCCTGGGACCCTGCCTCAACATAAAAGCATTTTTTTTATTTGTGAATATCGCTGTGAATTAAAAAAAAAAAACAAGTGCGGTGTCCGCACTTGTTTTAATTGTAGCCCCCAGGTGGGCCAGTTCCCGGGGGCATACAGGGTTTGATAAAAAAATAGTGGGGGGTTCACAGGACCCCTTCCAAGGGCTTATAAAATGCCCTGAGGACCATCACCTACCCGGGGCTAATTTTAATAGTAAGTGTGGGGGGGGTGGGGGTTTCGCGGACCGTCCTGGGGCCCGGGGACCACCATCTACCCGGGGCTACAAATTAAAAATGTTATGGGGTGTCACATTGACCACCCCGAGCCCGGGGACCACCACCTCCCCAGGGCTACAAATAAAATGCTTAAGGGGGGACACGTGGACCCCCGAGCCCCGGGGACCACCACCTCTCCAGGTCTAACTTAAATATGGGGCAGGGGGCCACGAGGACCCCTCTGCACTCCGGGGACCTACACCTCCGTAGGGTTATTTTCTTTTTGAGGAGGAGGGGGCAGCACGGCTGCCTTTCCAGGCAGGTCTCGGCCCCAGGGACCACCACCTCTCCAGGGTGACCCATGCAAACAGGAGGAGGGAAGCTGCATGCCCCCCCCCTCCTCAAGGAGCCACACATAGCTCTGGGTACTGCCACCCCCAGGGCCGGGTTCTCCTATGTCTAGGGGTGCCCACCCCCGGGACATAGCTGTTTGCTTTTGCTTGGCGTAGCTTTGACATCTCCCGCAAAGCACAAACAAACACTCCGGTTCCAGCGGACGGGAGCTGTCAAAGTGTTCCCGCCCGCTGGAAGCGGAGGTGTCATCTCTTTCCCTGCCCACATATCCGTGGGCAGGGAAAGAGATGAAACAATTGCTCCTGCATGGAGGGAGCTGCCTTTCCAGCAGCTCCCTCCGTGCAGCAGCAATGCTGGCTCCCGCAGGAGGCAGTGAGCCGCGGGCACCGCTGGAGCATTCAGGCCCCCCTACGCTGTCCCCAACGCTGGTGACTGGTTGCCCTGGGTGGGCTCCAAGGCATCCAGCATAACAAGGCCGGGCCCCAGAGGATGAGGTCCCTGGGGCCAAAATCAGCCCAGGGAGGGGGGCCATCCACCCCACCGCACTGTGGCCCGGCCTCATGGAATGGGGCCCCCGGGGCCAAAATCGGCCGGTGGAGGGGGCCACATGGCACCCTCCCCCTTTTAATACATATAAATTAAGGCCGGGCCCCGGGAATGGGGTCCTGGGGCCTAAATTGGCCTAGGAAGGGGGGGCTACATGGCCCCCTCATCATTTAAGTAAAGGCCAGGCCCGGGAGATAGGGTTCCGGGGGTCGAAAATGGCCTGGGAAGTGGGGTCTTTGCAGCCCCCGCCCCATTCAAATGTGGGCGGTCCTGGGGAATGGGGTCCTTGGGACCAAAAGCAGCTGGGGAGGGAGCCGCATGGCCTCCCACCCCCATTGAATTATGACGGGGCATGGGGTTCCTGGGACCAAAATCGGCCCAGATGAGGGGGGCCGCATTGGCCCCCACCCCCATTAAAATGTGACCTGGCCACTCATGCACCCACTCACAGACCCAATCAGAGACTCATGCTCCCACTCACAGACCCACTTAGACACACACACATACACTCACAGACCCACTTAAAGTCTCACGCACCCACTCACAGACCCACTGAGACACTCTTGCACTCACTCACACACTGATTTTCAGAGGTCACAGGTTACAATTTAGAAATAAAATTTTAAAAACCTAGAAATTCACAGAAAAAGACCAAAGGTTACAGGAATGTTATAATTAGGAAATAGAATTTAAAAACCCTTAGAAATTCACTGAAAAAAACCAAAGGTTACAGGAATGTTATAGTTAGAAAATAAAATTTTAAAATCCTTAGAAATTCATTGAAACAGGGATGTTATAGTTAGGCTCACATTTCACTCATACAAAACCAGTGAAATTCAGCAGTTATAGTTACCTGAGCTTACTATAACTTACGCCCCCGCAATTCACTTCTTATAACCTCACACATTACATCACTCATGAGATGGCGAGTGACATCTCAAATGACATCACGGATTACATCATCCTCAGAACCACTCACACCTTTATACAACCTCCATACACCAACTCAAACACCCACACAACCACTCGCATACCCATTCACAGACCCATACTAGTACTCGCACAACCACTCACTCCTTCATGGAGCCACTCACACACCCACTCACTCTTAAAGCCACTCATACAACCATTCACTCATCCATACAGTCCACTCATACAACCAGACACTCACCCCTACAGCCACTCACACAGCCACACACTCACCCATACAGCAACTCACACACAAACATATTCACCTGGACAGTCACTCACTTACCCGTACACCCACTTACACACCCAGTCACTCACTCATACAGCCATTCAGACAGCCACTCAATCACCCATACAGTCACTCACACACCCACCCATACAGCCACTCATGCATCAATACAGCTACTGACACACCCACTCACACACCCATACAACCACTCACACACCCACTCACTCGCCCAGACAGCTACTTACACACCCACTTATACACTCACACGCCCTCTCACATACCCATACAACCACTCACACACCCATAAAAGCACTCACACACACATACAACCACTCACACACCCATAAAACCACTCACACACTCACAGAGCTAGTCTGAAACCCTCACTCACCCATACAGCCACTCATGCATGCACTCACACACCAATACAGCCACTCAGACACCCATTCACACACTGATACAGAGTCACACAGCCACTCAGATCCCATATGTTAGAAATAGTATCACTCATTAGTAGTACAACCGGTATACTGATCTAACTTTTGTAGTAGGTTGGTATATATGTTTAATACTCATGAACACTTACATTCACTTGATGATATCATCAGTAATTTCATTTGAGATGTCATCAGTGATGTCATGAGGGATGTCACTGACCATGCCATGAGTGATGTAATATGTGAGGTCATAAGCAGTGCATTGCGGGGCGTAAGTTATAGTTAGCTCAGGTAACTATACCAGCTGAATTTCACTGGTTTGGTACGAGTGAAATGTGAGCCTAACTATAACATCCCTGTAACCTTTGTTTTTTTTCCAGTGAATTTCGAAGGTTTTTTAAATTCTATTTCCTAATTATAACGTCCCTGTAACCTATATATACACAGAAGTTCTCTAGTTTAAAAAGTCTCCTTCAGAAGGGTTTTAGTTTAAGACATAGGTTTCTGCCAAAATAACCTAGCATAAGGAATGACTCTCTTTAGAAGTAATTCAGTTTAAGGTATAGCTTCGCGCAGACCTGATCTGAATTAAGGTATCTCTCATTGTTCCCAGGTTTAATAGAGCTCTTTTTTGTTTTGATATTTATTTAGGACATTGCCCTCCTCAGAAGCGCTCAAGTTTAAGACATTTTTCTCATGAGAAGTGCTCTACTTTACAGCACAAAGACAAACTCCCAAATTAAGGCATCCCTTGATTCTTAGTTTAAAGAGACGCTCCGCCTACTACTAACATTCATGAAAGGCACAGCATTTCCCTGAAGCACTTTAGCTTAAGATGTAGGTCTCCATGGAAGCCCTCTAAAGTATGACTATCTCGAGAAGTGCTCAAAGTTTTAAGTTACTGCTGTCCTCAGAAGTGCTCTAGTTTAAGTCATGCCTCTCATCAAAAGTTCCCTTGTTCAAAGTGCAGATCGCCACAGAAACACTCACCCCAGGAGAGCTCTAGTTTAAGTTACTGCTCTACCCAGAAATGTTCTAGTTTAAGGTCTGTCTCACATCAATCATTTCACTATCCCACATCCGGGCATTTATTTAGGCCTTGGATCATCTCAGAGGTGCACTAGCTTAAAATATGTTGCTCCACAGAAAACTTAAGTTTAAAGCTTGGCTTTTCACATACCTAGCCTAGTTGTGATATGGATTTCCTTTATGGGACCCTGGTTTGAGATACAGGCCCCTCTTGTTTGGGTTCTAATTCAAGCCCTTATATGAGGCTTCATTTAAAGTGTGATTGTTTCCCATGAGCGGCTTGGTTTACCTTCTCCATACATGGCTTGACATATACATATTGGCGAACTTTGTCCTGCTTGGAGGTTTTCCGGTCTTATAAGAATGCTCTGATGACTGCAGAGGTTATAGCACGTACTCTAATAATGCCAGCTCACACTGTAGGAGTTTCATGGGCTTTTTTAGAGTTTGGTGAACAGGTTATTGAGTCCCAAATGTGGCAGAGTCCCATGCCAGCCTAACTCGCAGTCTGTCCACTTTTTGTTAGAGTCAGGTGAACTGCCGTGTTTCTGCTGACAGAGCCTCCACTGGCTCCAACGGTGGGATCCTTTGACAAATGGCCAATCAGACATTTTGAGATCGGTCAATGTACCTCAGGCTTTCCTCCCTGTTTGGGGCAGACATTCCAACTTGCTTTTTCCTGTTCAGGAACGCAAGGGAAAGGCTGGCGATCCTGAACAGGGAAACAAAACTAATGACCCACATAAAACTCCCAACATCCGGTTTGAGGATTGTTTTTGAACAACAAAAAACTCACCTGAGGAGCCGCGTTAAACATGGTGGCTGGTCAGCAAGCGTTCAGGACCTTTAGCAGCTCTGCTGAAGGAATAGAGCTTAGAGTTGCCTGGCATAGATCTCTAAACATGCTCCACCATGGCAGAGGAGCTAACTTCTCTACTGCCCTGGCGGAAAGACAGGCCAGCTGCCAACCTCTAAATAAGGATCTTTAGTTTCCTCCTTGTATACAACGTGTTATTTTTTATAATTATCATTATTCACCATGTTGGTAGCTTCCATTAGGGTAGTGCTTTAGATGGTCTATTAGATGCCACAGAGGCCTTGGCGTAAGATGGTGCTGGGGTCCTTTGACTGAAATGCACTTGTGGAATAATCTTCTAATAACCATGGTGGGTGTAAAGCATGGCACTCTACTTGAAGGACTTTGCTTTCAGGAGTTAGGCTACTCAGACACTGAACAGACTTCCTTTAGCAAAAGGATGGTAAAGGAGCACTGTTATAACCTGGATACATTTTAATAGTGTCTTAATATAAGGTGCCACTGCCAACAACAGCTTATCCATTGTGCTACTCAGAGAATTGCCTAAAAGACTTTCAAATGATCATGTTAATGTAGAAACCCCAATAACTGTCAAACACATTCAGCAACATCCTTTTCAAGACATCTAAACTTTAGAGCATAGAAACACCACAAAGGAGTCTTACCTCTGATGACTCATAAGGATCCAGCTTGCCCCAAGGGCTTTTGGGCCTAGAGGGGCTAAGTGGCGGTCCACACTGCGATGTGGACTGATGGTACCACTCAGTTTGTAGGAGGGTGCCTGGATCTGAAGATTCACCATGCTTATCTGGATCCCCCGGGAAGTGTTCACCGCCAGGTCTAAAGGTGCCCGGCTCGAGATATCTGGTGCGCGGCTCCCTCTGGTACTGCGCCTGCTCCGTCTGCACCATTTGCTTCATGTTTGGCATCTTGCATGGGTCACGAGGTAAATCCCTGATGATCTGGGCCAGTTCAGAATCTTCAGCTTCATTGGTCAAGAAGTGGCTTATCTAGAAAAGAGGAAAATGGAGACAGTCAGGGAGGGCGGCGGCTTAAAGCGTAAAGCAACAAGTATACTAGCAGGTACATTACCAAAAGAAAGACAGCGGCAAATGGACACAAGCTAGCATTCGAGGAAGCCTTACCCATCTGATAACAAGCCAAGAAGAGGTACCACCCACCATATGTCTTCACAGCATAATGAGAGAGCCTGGGCTCAAAGAGGCTTCAGATGCATGCATAATGTGGTACTCACACAGGACACCTGTGCAGTAATTCTACCCTTGAAGTTGAGCGTCCCTACGTGTGTGAGGACAGATGAAATCAGGTGGCGTCTGCCCTGCATACCCTAAATTGATTTACTGAATGCTGCAGACAGAATTGAGGATTCCACAGAAAATGAAATTGCACCCTATTGGTGTGCCTGCTTCTGTTCACTGAAACTTGCCAAGAATCAGCAAAGGCTAGAGAGACTGGTCCCTGCTGTGATGTATTGAATGGTATGTTGTGAAATGCTAATAAAAATTGGTTTAAAAAAAAGGCTAGAGAGGCTGTTGGGGAGTCAGAGAGGCTCTGGAGACATTCGGCATTACATGGGTTTTTGCTCAAATTTGTATTGTACTGCATGTGATAAATAAAGCCTGGGCTGTGTGCTGCATTTGTCTTTCACGTAATACACTATAATAGGGGTATTTGTAGAGTGCACGTTCAAATGTACTCTCTTGGCACTATTGTCAAGTAATAGATGTTTATTGTTATCCTTCTCAAAGGTATCATTGGTGATGGTGGCCCGCTAGCCTTTGCGTTCACTACTTACACAATTACATAGGTTGTCTGTTAAATTCTAAGTAGCTTAGGCTAACCTCGGTATCCTGGTGCATGTAAGAAAGTGTGAGCACTTTACCAACATGAGTGTTCCACATCATACAATCCAACATGTTACCTAGTCTGCTCCACTCCACATTGCATACTTTGAATAGGATTTTCTGATACTTTTTTTGATCACTGCACATACTGTAACAAAGTTGGGTTCATTATATTGTGGCTGTTTCAGCAAAAACGATTATCCTGGAAGCTTTTTGTAAATTCAGGTATATATGCACACATACATGCTTACACTCCATTATATTTAGGGCTCCCGGTTTTATGGTATTTATCTTTTAAACATTTCCGTCTGTATATATCCATATTTATTTTTTGGCCTTCTTACTGGTATTTATCTATATTTATTTTGTTTTAAGAGAATGAATGGAGTCGTAAAATGGTATATTTCCACATTTATTTAGCATGTGCTTACACTTTGATGCTTGCTGTGTTTTGGCAAATTAAGCAGCCAAATATAGTAAAGCACTACACCTACAGGTAATTATCAGCATTATACTACAAATATATGTTAATATACGCCTGCATTTATGGAAATCTTAACCTGTTTTTTTAACTCCCCATGCTGTCTGTCTGCTCTGCTGTTGTCCTGGAATTCACGAGAGACAGCATGGAGAGTCACTCACAATAAGCACAATTTTGAGTATTTTTCCACCTTTAAAAATAATTACAGACAGGAAACATACTGTTTTCTGTCTGTATTGATCTGTAAAAATCAGTAAAAACTGAAAACTGGGAGCCTTAATTATATTATAGGCCGATTTCATAACCTTCCTACTTGACTGAATTATTAGAAGATACTATTTTCCTAAATGTCCAAACACGTGGAAGCTAATTATCTTTTGCATCCGGTGAAGGGCGGGTTCCGACGCGGCTGCAGCGCTGAAACAGCGGTGGCCGCTGTCCTGGGTGAGACCTCAATGTGCTGATAATAATATTCCAGATGCCTTGATCACGTTGGGTCTTTTCGCCGCATATGGCACTGTGGACCACCTGCTGCTTCATAAACTGGCGGTCATCGAGGACCAGACAGTGCGCTGCCTGTTTAAGAGACTTTCTGAAAAACGATTGCAACAGATATCGCATTCTCCTTTCTTACCTTCAAACAGACTTTTGGGATACGATTTGTTCCTGGCTCGGTCTTATACTCACAACGATGGAAACCAGGGCCAAGCATAGAATACCCGAGCGGGTGTTCCCCTCAAAAGGATGGCAACCAGGGCCAAGCATAGAATACCCGAGTGGGTGTTCCCCTCACAAGGATAGCAACCAGGGCCAAGCATAGAATACCAGAGTAGATGATCCCCTAGAATACCAGAGTAGGTGTTCCCCTCACAAAGATGGCAACCAGGGCTAAGCATAGAATACCAGAGCGAGTGTTCCCCTCACAAGGATGGCAACCAGGGACAAGTATAGAATACCAGAGTGGGTGGCAACCAGGGTCAAGGATAGAATACCAGAGTGAGTGTTCCCCTCACAAGGAGGCAACCAGGGACAGGCATAGAATACCAGAGTAGATGATCCTCTAGAATACCAGAGCGAATGTTCCCCTCACAAAGATGGCAACCTGGTCCAAGCATAGAATACCAGAGCGAGTGTTCCCCTCACAAGGATGGCAACCAGGGACAAGTATAGAATACCAGAGTGGGTGTTTCCCTCACAAGGATGGCAACCAGGGCTAAGCATAGAATACCAGAGTGAGTGTTCCCCTCACAAGGATGGAAACCAGGGACAGGCATAGAATACCAGAGTAGATGATCCCCTAGAATACCTGAGCGAGTGTTCCCCTCATAAAGATGGCAAAAAGGGCCAAGCATAGAATACCAAAGTAGATCATCCCCTAGAATACCAGAGTGGATGTTCCCCTCACAAAGATGGCAACCAGGGCCAAGCATAGCATACCCGAGCGGGTGTTTCCCTCACAAGGAGGCAACCAGGGACAAGCATAGAATACCAGAGTAGATGATACCCTAGAATACCAGAGCGAGTGTTCCCCTCACAAAGATGGCAACCAGGGCTAAGCATAGAATACCAGAGCGAGTGTTCCCCTCACAAGGATGGCAACCAGGGACAAGTATAGAATACCAGAGCGGGTATTCCCTCACTAGGATGGCAACCAGGGACAAGTATGGAATACCAGAGCGAGTGTTCCCCTCACAAAGATGGCAACCAGGGCCAAGCATAGAATACCAGAGCGGGTATTCTCCTCACAAGGATGGCAACCAGGGACAAACATAGAATACCAGAGTAGATGATCCCCTAGAATACCCGAGCGGGTGTTCCCCTCAAAAGGATGGCAACCAGGGCTAAGCTTAGAATACCAGAGCGAGTGCTCCCCTCACAAGGATGGCAACCAGGGCCAAGCATAGAATGCCAGAGTGGGTGTTCCCCTCACAAGGAGGCAACCAGGGACAAGCATAGAATACCAGAGTAGATGATCCCCTAGAATACCAGAGTAGGTGTTCCCTTCACAAAGATGGCAACCAGGGCTAAGCATAGAATACCAGAGCGAGTGTTTCTCTCACAAGGATGGCAACCAGGGACAAACATAGAATACCAGAGTGGGTGTTCCCCTCACAAAGATGGCAACCAGGGCCAAGCATAGCATACCAGAGCGGGTGTTCCCCTCACAAGGATGGCAACCAGGGACAAGCATAGAATACCAGAGTAGATGATCCCCTAGAATACCCGAGCGGGTGTTCCCCTCACAAGGATGGCAACCAGGGACAAGCATAGAATACCGGAGCAAGTGTTCCCCTCACAAGGATGGCAACCAGGAGCAAGTATAGGATACCAGAGCGGGTATTCCCCTCACAAGGATGGCAACCAGGGACAAACATAGAATACCAGAGTGGGTGTTCCCCTCACAAAGATGGCAACCTGGTCCAAGCATAGAATACCAGAGTGGGTGTTCCCCTCACAAGGATAGCAACCAGGGATAAGCATAGAATACCAGAGTAGATGGCCCCCTAGAATACCAGAGGTGGTGTTCCCCTCACAAAGATGGCAACCAGGCCTAAGCATAGAATACCAGAGGGGGTGTTCCTCTCACAAAGATGGCACCCAGGGTCAGACACAGATTACCAGAGTGGGTGTTCCCCTCACAAACATGGCAACCAGGGCCAAGCAAAGCATACCCGATAGGTGTTCCCCTCACAAGGATGGCAACCAGGGACAAGCATAGAATACCAGAGTAGATGATCCCCTAGAATACCAGAGTGGGTGTTCCCCTCACAAGGATGGCAACCAGGGACAAGCATAGAATACCAGAGTGGATGTTCCCCACACATAGATGGCACCCAGGGTCAGACACAGAATACCAGAGTGGATTTTCCCCTCACAAAGATGGCAACCTGGTCCAATCTTAGAATACCAGAGCGGGTGTTCCCCTCACAAAGATGGCACCCAGGGTCAGACACAGAATACCAGAGTGGATGTTCCCCTCACAGAGATGGCAACCAGGGCAAGCATAGCATACCCGAGCGGGTGTTCCCCTCACAAGGATGGCAACCAGGGACAAGCATAGAATACCAGAGTAGGTGATCCCCTAGAATACCAGAGTGGGTGTTCCCCTCACAAAGATGGCAACCAGGGACAAGCATAGAATAGCAGAGCGAGTGTTCCCCTCACAAGGATGGCAACCAGGGACAAGTATAGAATACCAGAGCGGGTATTCCCCTCACAAGGATGGCAACCAGGGACAAACATAGAATACCAGAGTGGGTGTTCCCTCCCAGAGATGGCAACCTGGTCCAAGCATAGAATACCAGAGTGGGTGTTCCCCTCACAAGGATAGCAACCAGGGACAAGCACAGAATACCAGAGTAGATAGCCCCCTAGAATACCAGAGGTGGTGTTCCCCTCACAAAGATGGCAACCAGGGCTAAGCATAGAATACCAGAGGGGGTGTTCCCCTCACAAAGATGGCACCCAGGGACAAGCATAGAATACCAGAGTAGATGATACCCTAGAATACCAGAGCGAGTGTTCCCCTCACAAAGATGGCAACCTGGTCCAAGCATAGAATACCAGAGTGGGTGTTCCCCTCACAAGGATAGCAACCAGGGACAAGCATAGAATACCAGAGTAGATGATCCCCTAGAATACCAGAGTAGGTGTTCCCCTCACAAAGATGGCAACCAGGGCTAAGAATAGAATACCAGAGCGAGTGTTCCCCTCACAAGGATGGCAACCAGGGACAAGTATAGAATACCAGAGTGGGTGTTCTCCTCAAAAGGATGGCAACCAGGGCTAAGCATAGAATACCAGAGTGAGTGTTCCCCTCACAAGCATGGCAACCAGGGTCAAGGATAGAATACCAGAGCGGTGATCCCCTCACAAGGAGGCAACCAGGGACAGGCATAGAATACCAGAGTAGATGATCCTCTAGAATACCACAGCGAATGTTCCCCTCACAAAGATGGCAACCTGGTCCAAGCATAGAATACCAGAGCGAGTGTTCCCCTCACAAGGATGGCAACCAGGGACAAGTATAGAATACCAGAGTGGGTGTTCCCCTCACAAGGATGGCAACCAGGGCTAAGCATAGAATACCAGAGTGAGTGTTCCCCTCACAAGGATGGCAACAAGGGTCAAGGATAGAATACCAGAGCGGTGTTCCCCTCACAAGGAGGCAACCAGGGACAGGCATAGAATACCAGAGTAGATGATCCTCTAGAATACCAGAGTGAGTGTTCCCCTCACAAAGATGGCAACCAGGGCCAAGCATAGAATACCAAAGTAGGTGTTCCCCTCACAAAGATGGCAACCAGGGCTAAGCATAGAATACCAGAGCGAGTGTTCCCCTCACAAGGATGGCAACCAGGGACAAGTATAGAATACCAGAGTGGGTGTTCCCCTCACAAGGATGGCAACCAGGGCTAAGCATAGAATACCAGAGTGAGTGTTCCCCTCACAAGGATGGCAACCAGGGTCAAGGATAGAATACCAGAGCGGTGTTCCCCTCACAAGGAGGCAACCAGGGACAGGCATAGAATAGCCGAGTGGGTGTTCCCCTCACAAGGATAGCAACCAGGGACAAGCATAGAATACCAGAGTAGATGATCCCCTACAATACCAGAGTAGGTGTTCCCCTCACAAAGATGGCAACCAGGGCTAAGCATAGAATACCAGAGCGAGTGTTCCCCTCACAAGGATGGCAACCAGGGACAAGTATAGAATACCAGAGTGGGTGTTCCCCTCACAAGGATGGCAACCAGGGCTAAGCATAGAATACCAGAGTGAGTGTTCCCCTCACAAGGATGGCAACCAGGGTCAAGGATAGAATACCAGAGCGGTGTTCCCCTTACAAGGAGGCAACCAGGGACAGGCATAGAATACCAGAGTAGATAATCCTCTAGAATACCAGAGTGAGTGTTCCCCTCACAAAGATGGCAACCAGGGCCAAGCATAGAATACCAAAGTAGGTGTTCCCCTCACAAAGATGGCAACCAGGGCTAAGCATAGAATACCAGAGCGAGTGTTCCCCTCACAAGGATGGCAACCAGGGACAAGTATAGAATACCAGAGTGGGTGTTCCCCTCACAAGGATGGCAACCAGGGCAAAGCATAGAATACCAGAGTGAGTGTTCCCCTCACAAGGATGGCAACCAGGGTCAAGGATAGAATACCAGAGCGGTGTTCCCCTCACAAGGAGGCAACCAGGGACAGGCATAGAATAGCCGAGTGGGTGCTCCCCTCACAAGGATAGCAACCAGGGACAAGCATAGAATACCAGAGTAGATGATCCCCTACAATACCAGAGTAGGTGTTCCCCTCACAAAGATGGCAACCAGGGCTAAGCATAGAATACCAGAGCGAGTGTTCCCCTCACAAGGATGGCAACCAGGGACAAGTATAGAATACCAGAGTGGGTGTTCCCCTCACAAGGATGGCAACCAGGGCTAAGCATAGAATACCAGAGTGAGTGTTCCCCTCACAAGGATGGCAACCAGGGTCAAGGATAGAATACCAGAGCGGTGTTCCCCTCACAAGGAGGCAACCAGGGATAGGCATAGAATACCAGAGTAGATAATCCTCTAGAATACCAGAGTGAGTGTTCCCCTCACAAAGATGGCAACCTGGTCCAAGCATAGAATACCAGAGTGGGTGTTCCCCTCACAAGGATAGCAACCAGGGACAAGCATAGAATACCAGAGTAGATGATCCCCTAGAATACCAGAGTAGGTGTTCCCCTCACAAAGATGGCAACCAGGGCTAAGCATAGAATACCAGAGCGAGTGTTCCCCTCACAAGGATGGCAACCAGGGACAAGTATAGAATACCAGAATGGGTGTTCCCCTCACAAGGATGGCAACCAGGGCTAAGCATAGAATACCAGAGTGAGTGTTCCCCTCACAAGGATGGCAACCAGGGTCAAGGATAGAATACCAGAGCGGTGTTCCCCTCACAAGGAGGCAACCAGGGACAGGCATAGAATACCAGAGTAGATGATCCTCTAGAATACCAGAGCGAGTGTTCCCCTCACAAAGATGGCAACCAGGGACAAGCATAGAATACCAGAGTAGATGATCCCCTAGAATACCAGAGTGGATGTTCCCCTCACAAAGATGGCAACCAGGGCCAAGCATAGCATACCCGAGCGGGTGTTTCCCTCACAAGGAGGCAACCAGGGACAAGCATAGAATACCAGAGTAGATGATACCCTAGAATACCAGAGCGAGTGTTCCCCTCACAAAGATGGCAACCAGGGCTAAGCATAGAATACCAGAGCGAGTGTTCCCCTCACAAGGATGGCAACCAGGGACAAGTATAGAATACCAGAGCGGGTATTCCCCTCACAAAGATGGCAACCAGGGCTAAGCATAGAATACCAGTGCGGGTATTCTCCTCACAAGGATGGCAACCAGGGACAAACATAGAATACCAGAGTAGATGATCCCCTAGAATACCCGAGCGGGTGTTCCCCTCAAAAGGATGGCAACCAGGGCTAAGCATAGAATACCAGAGCGAGTGCTCCCCTCACAAGGATTGGCAACCAGGGCCAAGCATAGAATGCCAGAGTGGGTGTTCCCCTCACAAGGAGGCAACCAGGGACAAGCATAGAATACCAGAGTAGATGATCCCCTAGAATACCAGAGTAGGTGTTCCCCTCACAAAGATGGCAACCAGGGCTAAGCATAGAATACCAGAGCGAGTGTTCCTCTCACAAGGATGGCAACCAGGGACAAACATAGAATACCAGAGTGGGTGTTCCCCTCACAAAGATGGCAACCAGGGCCAAGCATAGCATACCAGAGCGGGTGTTCCCCTCACAAGGATGGCAACCAGGGACAAGCATAGAATACCAGAGTAGATGATCCCCTAGAATACCCGAGCGGGTGTTCCCCTCACAAGGATGGCAACCAGGGACAAGCATAGAATACCGGAGCAAGTGTTCCTCTCACAAGGATGGCAACTAGGGGCAAGTATAGGATACCAGAGCGGGTATTCCCCTCACAAGGATGGCAACCAGGGACAAACATAGAATACCAGAGTGGGTGTTCCCCTCACAAAGATGGCAACCTGGTCCAAGCATAGAATACCAGAGTGGGTGTTCCCCTCACAAGGATAGCAACCAGGGATAAGCATAAAATACCAGAGTAGATGGCCCCCTAGAATACCAGAGGTGGTGTTCCCCTCACAAAGATGGCAACCAGGCCTAAGCATTGAATACCAGAGGGGGTGTTCCCCTCACAAAGATGGCAACAAGGGTCAAGGATAGAATACCAGAGCGGTGTTCCCCTCACAAGGAGGCAACCAGGGACAGGCATAGAATACCAGAGTAGATGATCCTCTAGAATACCAGAGTGAGTGTTCCCCTCACAAAGATGGCAACCAGGGCCAAGCATAGAATACCAAAGTAGGTGTTCCCCTCACAAAGATGGCAACCAGGGCTAAGCATAGAATACCAGAGCGAGTGTTCCCCTCACAAGGATGGCAACCAGGGACAAGTATAGAATACCAGAGTGGGTGTTCCCCTCACAAGGATGGCAACCAGGGCTAAGCATAGAATACCAGAGTGAGTGTTCCCCTCACAAGGATGGCAACCAGGGTCAAGGATAGAATACCAGAGCGGTGTTCCCCTCACAAGGAGGCAACCAGGGATAGGCATAGAATACCAGAGTAGATAATCCTCTAGAATACCAGAGTGAGTGTTCCCCTCACAAAGATGGCAACCTGGTCCAAGCATAGAATACCAGAGTGGGTGTTCCCCTCACAAGGATAGCAACCAGGGACAAGCATAGAATACCAGAGTAGATGATCCCCTAGAATACCAGAGTAGGTGTTCCCCTCACAAAGATGGCAACCAGGGCTAAGCATAGAATACCAGAGCGAGTGTTCCCCTCACAAGGATGGCAACCAGGGACAAGTATAGAATACCAGAATGGGTGTTCCCCTCACAAGGATGGCAACCAGGGCTGAGCATAGAATACCAGAGTGAGTGTTCCCCTCACAAGGATGGCAACCAGGGTCAAGGATAGAATACCAGAGCAGGGTTCCCCTCACAAGGAGGCAACCAGGGACAGGCATAGAATAGCCGAGTGGGTGTTCCCCTCACAAGGATAGCAACCAGGGACAAGCATAGAATACCAGAGTAGATGATCCCCTACAATACCAGAGTAGGTGTTCCCCTCACAAAGATGGCAACCAGGGCTAAGCATAGAATACCAGAGCGAGTGTTCCCCTCACAAGGATGGCAACCAGGGACAAGTATAGAATACCAGAGTGGGTGTTCCCCTCACAAGGATGGCAACCAGGGCTAAGCATAGAATACCAGAGTGAGTGTTCCCCTCACAAGGATGGCAACCAGGGTCAAGGATAGAATACCAGAGCGGTGTTCCCCTCACAAGGAGGCAACCAGGTATAGGCATAGAATACCAGAGTAGATAATCCTCTAGAATACCAGAGTGAGTGTTCCCCTCACAAAGATGGCAACCTGGTCCAAGCATAGAATACCAGAGTGGGTGTTCCCCTCACAAGGATAGCAACCAGGGACAAGCATAGAATACCAGAGTAGATGATCCCCTAGAATACCAGAGTAGGTGTTCCCCTCACAAAGATGGCAACCAGGGCTAAGCATAGAATACCAGAGCGAGTGTTCCCCTCACAAGGATGGCAACCAGGGACAAGTATAGAATACCAGAATGGGTGTTCCCCTCACAAGGATGGCAACCAGAGCTAAGCATAGAATACCAGAGTGAGTGTTCCCCTCACAAGGATGGCAACCAGGGTCAAGGATAGAATACCAGAGCGGTGTTCCCCTCACAAAGATGGCAACCAGGGACAAGCATAGAATACCAGAGTAGATGATCCCCTAGAATACCAGAGTGGATGTTCCCCTCACAAAGATGGCAACCAGGGCCAAGCATAGCATACCCGAGCGGGTGTTTCCCTCACAAGGAGGCAACCAGGGACAAGCATAGAATACCAGAGTAGATGATACCCTAGAATACCAGAGCGAGTGTTCCCCTCACAAAGATGGCAACCAGGGCTAAGCATAGAATACCAGAGCGAGTGTTCCCCTCACAAGGATGGCAACCAGGGACAAGTATAGAATACCAGAGCGGGTATTCCCCTCACAAAGATGGCAACCAGGGCTAAGCATAGAATACCAGTGCGGGTATTCTCCTCACAAGGATGGCAACCAGGAACAAACATAGAATACCAGAGTAGATGATCCCCTAGAATACCCGAGCGGGTGTTCCCCTCAAAATTATGGCAACCAGGGCTAAGCATAGAATACCAGAGCGAGTGCTCCCCTCACAAGGATTGGCAACCAGGGCCAAGCATAGAATGCCAGAGTGGGTGTTCCCCTCACAAGGAGGCAACCAGGGACAAGCATAGAATACCAGAGTAGATGATCCCCTAGAATACCAGAGTAGGTGTTCCCCTCACAAAGATGGCAACCAGGGCTAAGCATAGAATACCAGAGCGAGTGTTCCTCTCACAAGGATGGCAACCAGGGACAAACATAGAATACCAGAGTGGGTGTTCCCCTCACAAAGATGGCAACCAGGGCCAAGCATAGCATACCAGAGCGGGTGTTCCCCTCACAAGGATGGCAACCAGGGACAAGCATAGAATACCAGAGTAGATGATCCCCTAGAATACCCGAGCGGGTGTTCCCCTCACAAGGATGGCAACCAGGGACAAGCATAGAATACCGGAGCAAGTGTTCCCCTCACAAGGATGGCAACTAGGGGCAAGTATAGGATACCAGAGCGGGTATTCCCCTCACAAGGATGGCAACCAGGGACAAACATAGAATACCAGAGTGGGTGTTCCCCTCACAAAGATGGCAACCTGGTCCAAGCATAGAATACCAGAGTGGGTGTTCCCCTCACAAGGATAGCAACCAGGGATAAGCATAAAATACCAGAGTAGATGGCCCCCTAGAATACCAGAGGTGGTGTTCCCCTCACAAAGATGGCAACCAGGCCTAAGCATTGAATACCAGAGGGGGTGTTCCCCTCACAAAGATGGCACCCAGGGTCAGATACAGATTACCAGAGTGGGTGTTCCCCTCACAAACATGGCAACCAGGGCCAAGCAAAGCATACCCGAGCAGGTGTTCCCCTCACAAGGATGGCAACCAGGGACAAGCATAGAATACCAGAGTAGATGATCCCCTAGAATACCAGAGTGGGTGTTCCCCTCACAAGGATGGCAACCAGGGACAAGCATAGATTACCAGAGTGGATGTTCCCCACACATAGATGGCACCCAGGGTCAGACACAGAATACCAGAGTGGATTTTCCCCTCACAAAGATGGCAACCTGGTCCAAGCATAGAATACCAGAGTGGGTGTTCCCCTCACAAGGATGGCAACCAGGGCCAAGCATAGCATACCCGAGCAGGTGTTCCCCTCACAGAGATGGCAACCAGGGCAAGCATAGCATACCCGAGCGGGTATTCCCCTCACAAGGATGGCAACCAGGGACAAGCATAGAATAGCAGAGCGAGTGTTGCCCTCACAAGGATGGCAACCAGGGACAAGTATAGAATACCAGAGCGGGTATTCCCCTCACAAGGATGGCAACCAGGGACAAACATAGAATACCAGAGTGGGTGTTCCCCTCACAGAGATGGCAACCTGGTCCAAGCATAGAATACCAGAGTGGGTGTTCCCCTCACAAGGATAGCAACCAGGGACAAGCACAGAATACCAGAGTAGATAGCCCCCTAGAATACCAGAGGTGGTGTTCCCCTCACAAAGATGGCAACCAGGGCTAAGCATAGAATACCAGAGGGGGTGTTCCCCTCACAATGATGGCACCCAGGGTCAGACACAGAATACCAGAGCTGGTGTTTCCCTCACAAACATGGCAACCAGGGCCAAGCAAAGCATACCCGAGCAGGTGTTTCCCTCACAAGGATGGCAACCAGGGACAAGCATAGAATGCTAGTGTAGATGATCCCCTAGAATACCAGAGTCGGTGTTCCCCGCACATAGATGGCACCCAGGGTCAGACACAGAATACCAGAGTGGATTTTCCCCTCACAAAGATGGCAACCTGGTCCAAGCATAGAATTCCAGAGTGGGTGCTCCCCTCACAAGGATGGCAACCAGGGCCAAGCATAGCATACCCGAGCGGGTGTTCCCCTCACAAGGATGGCAACCAGGGACAAGCAGATGTTCCCCTAGAATACCAGAGTGGGTGTTCCCCTCACAAGGATGGCAACCAGGGAGCGGACCCCCTATCAACAAAGCCATGATTCACCCCTACAGGGCTAACAGGAAACTCCGTTCAGACGAGCTGCACTTGGCAGTGGTCCCCAGGATCAAGAAGGCCAGAAGTGGCGGACGGCTTTTTTCATTCAATGCCTCCAGACTTTGGAATGCCATTCCGCTGGATCTTCGTAGCGAACCTAATCATCTGGCGTTCCGGAAACAACTCAAGACCTGGCTTTTCCCCAAGTGTTCTCGGTCCTCTGGTTACAGCTTCAGCGCTGGGATGCTCCCGGGTAGCCATGCGCTAAATAAGTGCCCACTCACTCACTCACAAAGATGGCAACCTGGTCCAAGCATAGAATTCCAGAGTGGGTGTTCCCCTCACAAGGATGGCAAACAGGGCCAATCATAGCATATCCGAGCGGGTGTTCCCCTCACAAGGATGGCAACCAGGGACAAGCATAGAATACCAGAGTAGATGTTCCCCTAGAATACCAGAGTGGGTGTTCCCCTCACAAGGATGGCAACCAGGGACAAGCATAGAATACCAGAGTAGATGTTCCCCTAGAATACCAGAGTGGGTGTTCCCCTCACAAGGATGGCAACCAGGGATAAGCATAGAATACCAGAGTGGATGTTCCCCTCACAAAGATGGCAACCAGGGCCAAGCATAGCATACCCGAGCGGGTGTTCCCCTCACAAGGATGGCAACCAGGGACAAGATTAGAATACCAGAGTGGATGTTCCCTGCACATAGATGGCACCCAGGGTCAGACACAGAATACCAGAGAGTATTTTCCCCTCACAAAGATGGCAACCTGGTCCAAGCATAGAATACCAGAGCGGGTGTTCCCCTCACAAAGATGGCACCCAGGGTCAGACACGGAATACCAGAGTGGATGTTCCCCTCACAAAGATGGCAACCAGGGCCAAGCATAGCATACTCGAGCGGGTGTTCCCCTCACAAGGATGGCAACCAGGGACAAGCATAGAATACTAGAGTAGATGATCGCCTAAAATACCAGAGTGGGTGTTCCCCTCATAAAGATGGCAACTAGGGCTAAGCATAGAATACCAGAGCGAGTGTTCTCCTCACAAGGATGGCAACCAGGGCCAAGTATAGAATACCAGAGTGGATGTTCCCCTAGAAAACCAGAGCAGGTGTTCCCATCACAAAGATGGTACCCAGAGCCCAGCATAGAATACTGTTCCCCTCACAAAGATGGCAACCGGTGCAAAGCATAGAATACCAGAATGGGTGTTCCCCTCACAAATATGGCACCCAGGGTCACACAGAATACCAGAGTGGAAGTTCCCTTCACAAGAATGACAACCAGGGCCAAGCATAGAATACCAGAGTGGGTGTTCCCTTCACAAGGATGGCACCCAGAGCCAAGCATTGAATACAAGAGCGGGTATTCCCCTCACAAAGATGGCATTCAGGGTCAGACACAGAATACCAGAGTGGATGTTACCCTCACAAGGATGACATCCAGGGCAAAGCATAGAATACGAAAGTGGATGTCCCCCTCACATAATGACAACCTGGGCCAAGTATACCTCACATAATGACAACCAGGGCGAAGTATAGAATACCAGAGGGGGTGTTCTCCTCACAAGGAGAGGATGTAGCCTAACGGCTAGGGCGGTCGACCTGAAATCTGGAGAACCGGGTTCGAGTCTCGGCAATGACGCTCAACATCCTGTGATTCTGGGCTAATCACTTAATCTCCCCGTGCCTAACAAAAATTAATGTGTCCTCACGTAACGCAACTGGTGGTCATGTAAAGCGCTCCGATACCTGATTTCGGGTCAGGTTTGCGCTATATAAATCTTCGGGGAAAAAAAAAAGAAGAAAAAAAGGATGACAGCCAGGGCCAAGCATAGAATACCAGAGCAGGTGTTCCCCTCACAAGGATGGCAACCAGGGCCAAGCATAGAATACCAGAGCAGGTATTCCCCTCACAAGGATGGGACTTGTTGGAAACAGAAGACAAAACAGAACATTGCACAGCAGGAAGACTCATACTGATGCTGCCATCTCCGTACGATAACCAGGAAAACAGGAAATTGTAGCGTCTATGAAAATTCAGAATTGGCTGTATTTAGGCTGCAAAATCGGAGAAACGAAGTTCAGTTCACATGACTGCACCAAATAATGGGTCGGATCAGGGCACAAGTCGGGGGTACACGCAGGTACACGGCGTCCACCCACTCTTTTCACAGGGTGGATGCTGTCCCCCCTGCCAACAAGTTGGGCCCCAGAGAAATATGCTGAACTTGTCCCGGTGTAATTTTCAGACTCGGGACACGTTCAGCAGCGCAGCGAGGGGGCTTTTTTTCACCTCCAGCTGGGCCGAAGTTAAGGGGCTATCAGGCCTCCTTTTGTTTGAATATCCTGACTGGAGGCGGCCTGGAACCTCACACTTAAATGTAAATGCCATGAAGGGGGAAACAAAGGCACACAGCTTGTTATCTCTTCACAAGTACAAGTTTAGTCCTTGTATATAATAGACGCATGCACTGTAAGAATATCAGGTGTGTTGGTCTGTCCCAGTATTTACACAAAAAACAATTTCAATAGCACTATTTTATTTCTTTTATAGCGCTATGCAACCCAATGCAGAGTGTCGGAGCACTTTACGTAACATACACATTAGACATTGACAATAAATCATGTACATGTGTAAATCAATGTACAAAATGAGTTACATGAGACAGTGAGGGTTACAAGATGTAGGAGTCACATGTCCTTCATACCTCACTGTGGTCTTTTAGAAGGATTACAGTTTATGAACTGCAGGTAACAAAAGGATCTCTGTGTTAAAAGCAGTAACCCACTTTACTACCTACATAAATTAAAAATCTGTTATCTGCGTGTTAGATCATGTGCTTTGCAGGAGACACATTTACCTTCTCTACTACTTTGATTCAAATCTGGGACTTTACAAAACAGAGATCTCTCCAGCAAGTGCATTAACCACCAGAGTTATCTCACCATTATTACTATTCCCTGAGATTTACTGGGCACCTTCACAGCAGATGCCTTAACCCAATAAAATATTTTAAAATGTAGACTTTGCAACCAATTAAGCATAACAGATCTACGACCATGCTTCTCCTTGTTGCCAATGTCTTTGTGGCAGTGTTTAAAAAATAAATGTATTAGTGGAGGCCCAGATTTGTTAAATCTCATAATACGCTTAAATGTTCTCATGATGTACCTGATAAACATATGTGTAAGGTCCTAATATCTGATGTCACTTCTTGTGATGTCACTTCCTGTGATGTCACCTGCAATGTCACGCGTCGTGACATCATGCGCTGTGATGGCACGCGTCATGATTTATTTCACTTGCATACTGCCTAACCTGGTTAGTCTCCCCACTTCTTTTTTTAGGGCTTGATGTTACTAGCGAGGAGATCCAAGCCCGCCCAAAGGTGGGAATTTGACAATAGCTCTGTTTCCAAATGTGCTAGCCTCTTTGGTCTATGAAAGTGGCAAGTTTCCAGTTCACAAATGCAGCGGACATTTCACAAATTCACTACAGCTGAGCCTGACACACCGGAAGTCAGATTGAGGTCTCACTCGCACGCAGCTGTATCACGCCCCTAGTGAGTGGTGCAGGACCCTGCCATTGAGATGCAACTCTCATATGTGTGGAAGAGAGCACAGGACGCCCAAGTGGAGAGCACTCCTGCAGCCCCCTCGTGTGACATGAGCAGCCGCTCAGCGTGAATCAAACTTTGCTATTACTCCCTGGGAGGATCTTTTTTCTGAGCTACGGTCTGTATTATCTCTTCAGTGCACGTGTCAATTTTTGTTTTACTTTTACATTTCTATTGACCAATTTACAAAATATCTTTGCTGTCGCTTTTAGTGATGCCATTGATGTCAAGGTTGTATGACATCACTTCCTGTGAGGTCAACATGTACGAAGTATACTGGAGAATTTGAGAGCTCTACCAACACAATGAATCGGTGCCCACGCCAAGGGCTAAGAGAGGGCACCATTAGCTGTCTCCCAGGCTTTCTGGGATTTTTTGTTTAATCTTCAATGGTGCAGTTAGAAGGTTTAAAGACAACTGGGTGCAGTGGTGCTGGAACAATTTTCAGAGAGGGGTGAGGGGGTGCTGCCATCAATGTTACATCACTGAAGTCATGGACATCACAGAAAG
This sequence comes from Calotriton arnoldi, assembly GCA_963921515.1. Lineage (NCBI taxonomy): Eukaryota > Metazoa > Chordata > Amphibia > Caudata > Salamandridae > Calotriton > Calotriton arnoldi. The sequence continues at coordinate 2,803,631 of CAWUFW010000130.1, forward strand.
TACAATTTAGCAAATGAGCAATATCCATTCAAGAGGAGAGTAGTGAGGGTGTAGTATGTAGCACATTTTGGAGCAAACTGTTAATATATTACTAATGCTTGGTGTGGTAGTGCACTGTCATTTACACACAGCACATTTTCTATCGAAATGGCCACTAAATTTGCCAGACAAGCAATTGTACTGCTAAACCTATATAGTGCACAAACAATATGTGGAAATCAGGTTTTAGCAATATTTATAATTTGCGTATCACCAAGAAGTGTCTTACTAAAATCTTTGTTTCCATCACAATTCAGAATTACAAAAAACTTAGACCTTTGTGGTCTAGGTTCAATCCCAAACCCTTCAACAAAATGAGATGACAATGCCGTGTCATAATAGACAATCCATAGAAAAGAGTAACAAACATGTTGTCATTCAATAACAAAACAAAATAACATTTGCACACACGGTTAGAGGTCAAAGTTGGGGTGGTATGTAGGAAAAGATTCTGCTGGAAGAGTAAATACAAAACCCAATCCCAAACCACACCCCTGAAAGGCGCTGGAGAGGCAGAAGGGGCACACGGGGTTTCGTGGTGGACCCAGCGGGGGCATGCAGGGTTTTAAAGCTGCAGTCTTACTGGCTGGTACTTCTCATCGCCAGACGAGTCGTGATCTGAGTAACAAGGCATGTTGGTATCCTGGGGGGCATCAGGAGGGTCCTGCTCCTCAGTGCATGTCCAGCTGACACCAGTGTCTTCAGGCAGAAAGGCGGGCCCTTCACACTCATTGTCCTGGGATTTGTCGAAGGATGTTGAGGTGTGTTTGACAGAGGGGCGTGAAGTAATGAAATAATGGAGATCAAATTGAAGACCAAAACAGCAAACCACAAGACATGATCACAGTAAAGAAAGTTACACATGCACATCATACCCATTCTGCACTTCAACAAAGATACAATCAACCAATATTAAAATATATAAATGAACCCAAAGAAGCACAGTTTATATGCATTACTTTATATCCCTCTTTGATAATTCTGTATGTACGTATTTTAATGTTTTTGTATCACCGAGTAAGCTTTCTCTCTGCTGCCACTTCAGAGCACTATACAAACAATAGGGTGTAGTCGTGATGGGTATAGTTGGGTATGTCTGCTATGTGTGAGTTAGTATGGTAATATATTTGCTAGACTACGATCCTTAAAAAGTTGAATATTGGGTATACAGATGCAGAGGATAGCAGTCGTTACTAGAGCTAGTGCTGTAGGGAGCTTAAGATAATAAGTGGGCACGGAGACTGAACGCAATTGGAATCTTGCGAACGGGCATTATTCGTTGCTATGCCTGAGGATCTTGGTTCTCAGTGATGTGATTATCTGAACAATTAAGTTTTAAAAGGTTACTGAAATGTAGATGGCTTGACTACACCTTCATGGTTGGGGACAGTGTCCCAAAGCTCTGGGTGACGATCTACTGCTGTATTTTAGCTTTTTGAAATTTGGTTGGCAGACGGCTGGTGCATTTGCTGACCGGAGGCTCGTAATTGAGATATAGTGTATGTCTGGCTACGAGATTGTTTTTTACCTTATGAACAGCACTTAGGGTTTATTTCCTGGGTTCCGGAGTTAGTGAGTAAAATGCTCTCAGGGAGGATATGTTGTGATCCTGTTTCTACTATTTGTAGATCAGTCTAGCTGCCCGGTTTTGTGTACGGTATAGTTTGTCAATGAGTTTCGTAGGTAGGCCTGTGCAGGCTAAATTGCATCAGATGCATCATGACTAGTGATTGGATCAGTTTTGTTCTGTTTTGAGGAGTTGAAGAACCTTGCGGAACCGAGACTTTTGAAATTTGGTTCATTTTTACAACATTAGGGGGGATGCATGATATGTCTGAATTAAGAATTACTTCTAGGTTCTTCACATGGAGGCTGGGGTTGACGGTTGTTGCAGCGCTGAAGGCCAAGCAAATTGGCTAGATGAGGTGTCAGTGTCATCGAGTCAAAAGAATTCCATTCCAACGCCATTAAATCACATGAAACATCTCCTCTACTGTAGATACAGGTCAGATAGTTTGCAGGGTTTGATTTGTTCTCAACGTCATTTTCCAACAGAAGATGGAATGTGCATTTGTAGTTGATGGTGTGGATCAACTAAGTGCCCCTGTGGCATATAATTATGTTGAGAAGTAGCGTTGATAAAGATACTCCCTGAATCATGCGGGACGTGACTTTCATGATGGTGGACTCGATGCACAATATTCTGGTTCATTATCACATGTAAAGGAATAAATGGTTCAGAAGGATCAGTGCAGCCTGAGGCCTTTCATCTAGGGCAGTGGTGTTGAATGTAGCTTCAGGGCTGGATCCAAGCAAGATTTTCAAAATATTCATTTATTATGGAAATTATTTCCTTGATATTCATCTTACTTAAATTGATTTTATGATCCCAGTGTCAACTAGCACTGTTACTATCCCTCTCGTGGGTCTGAAACCTGAGTGGTGGGATTTTAGTATCATAAGAAAATTTCTAATGTAAATCCATGGAAATCATAGCCTAGAAAAACAACAAAAACATAACGATCCCGATTTTCATACCATTGGAAAAATAATGGCCTTCTTAGTTTTCAGGCATTCCTCATTTTCACATAGTTAGAGAAATTATTTAGGTCCCTAGTTGGCACAGACGTCAAGATCAGTAGTAGAGTTTCTAGCGCCTTCTTGAACCGACAGGGTACTCTTATCTTGGCCGGGGATGTGTTGATGACTGCCTATATAAGTCCCCGGTGGCCATTTTATAGTGTTTTGTTTTTGTCCCCCTGATGACCAGGAGGTGGAGGAAGGAGTTTGCAGGTAACCGATCCTTTCTGAGCACAGGTAAACTTTAGAAAGAGGCAACCCCTTCCACTCTTGAGGCTGCTTAATTCAGATGTGTGTGATGTCACTATGATGTCACACACATTTCTGATGGGTCTGGGGAAGGAGTCCCTCGTCCCTCCCATGTCCATCCATGGATCCAGCTGATGGGCGGGCTATGGAAGGGCTTAGGGCAGCCATTACTGTTCTCAGCTCCTCCTTAGCAATTCCCAACAGCTAGAGACTCTTTTTAGGTCGAGCATTCGAGATCTCTTGTATATACTTTAGTATATACTTATACGTGTATGTACTTTGTGGGTTCTGGAGATCAGGCCTAGGACTTGTCTGCTTCCGCTTAGGGACTTTTTTTTCTGTTCAACTGCCTCTATTTAACTGTCTTAATAGTAAACGACCAGCAGAGGTCAGTAAAATACCAGAATTGCTTTCTGCTTATGGACTTTCTTTTTTAATTTTTCTGGCAACTGCCTCTATTTAACTTTCTTGATAGAAAACGCCCAGCACAGATCAGTAAAATACCAGAATCACTTTAGCATTCTCTAGATTTCAGTCCATAGATATTGTCTTCCATGAGCACCTGTAGACAATAATATGTTTTTCAAATCTTGTATTTTCAGTGATATGACCACCGAAGGCCCTGATTTTATATTAAAAACAGAGCTTTGGACTATACCATTTCCCGCTGAAAAGCAATATTTCTCTCTATGTGTTCCCATACCTGGCGTGTCACGCAGTTTGGTGCTTATTTTCCCTTCATGTTAAAGAACAGTAGATGTTTCAGCACCCAGGCTAATGTGCTGCATAGCTAAATACATATGAGGTCCCAAAGGCGAGAGCGATTGCAGTGCAAATGCTTGTTTATGTTGGTGGGAAGGTAGGAGGTGGGCGAGTGGGCCGGAGTAGCAGCTTAGCTCTTCCTAGCCTCCCTACCGCCACCCCTCCCACACCACCAACAGATGAAACAAAGCAGGAGGTGAAAACCTGAAGGGATAGTTCCTCGCCTTCCAGTCCCCAATGATTCAGATTCAGGCAGCTCTCTCTTTGCTTCAAGAAAATCCCCTCCTCCCACAATTAGTAAACACTGGACTGAAGGGCTTTGCTTTAAAGGCATCACACAGACCTAAGGTTCACATATTTGTGAATACTATAATGATGCAGCAGAAATTGCCCCACTCTGTGATGAGGATAAGATCTTCTGTATCAAACAAATGCTTTTATTGATATACATAAAGGATGCATAGAATGAAAATCAATAAAACACATGATTTGTTATGTATGTAATTAAACAATTTATAAGCAAAAGTGCAGTTAGAAATCTATAGATGGTTTGAAATGAGACACTAAGAAACAAAGACATGGTAAGTGTTGTTCTCTATTAAACAAAGAAATGTTGATGATTCATCCCCAGTTGAGAAGGCTCAGATTGAAAATATATGTATTAAAGCATTGTTTTCATGGAATGATAGGGCAGTCACAGAAAGAGCAGCACTGCAAGGCTGTGGCGGGATGAGAGGGGTGCAGGTCATACTGCTCCAACAAATATTCTAAATTATTAGAAATGATTTACTTGATTTCTGAGTTAAGTCACAGATCCTGCTCTGAGATTGTTAGGAGGAGTTTATGGTTGATGGCATTGAAGCCCCAGTGGATGTCTTTCTACCACTCTCCGTAATCTAAACAGCAGCTACATATGCACATACAATGTCATTCTGCCACCCTCTAAACACCTCAAGCTAAATGGATGCCCTGGAACAACTGCTGTACTAGCAAGGAACACGAGGGGGGTCAATTGGACTGTGGTGGACGGTCCCCTATCCAAAAGGGGGCGTGGGTTTGGGGGCAGAGCCCATTGCTTCTAGTATAGTAGTTGTGTACTGTCTGCCCTGTTTAGAGTTCGCCGACTGGCAGGTGTTATGAGGGAGCTGCCACTGTGTCAGAGCCCTTCCCACCACTGCAGGGTTACTGACTAGGCCCAAAACGCCACCTTAGCAAATACCTTTGTGTCCCAAGGTGATAGTTTCTTTTTTTTAATGACCCCGACATGCAGGGAGATTTTTTCATGCACATGGAAGCCATTCTACATTTAACACAAAAAGATGATGGAAGGAATGCTGAACATTGTCAAATATTCACCCCCAGTCACAGATCTGGGTTTAATCCATCATTATATTGCTTGCCACGCCATTCCAGTTTAGACCCAGCCATATGCGAATCAGTCTTGCCCCTATTGCTCAAATGAACAGTCCAGCCCGACCTGCCAGGCCAGGTCCTCCCTGGACCGGAAAACAAACATCCTGGGACCAGTTTCTGGGTATCACCGCTCATCAGCCAGGCTAGATTGAAACCGGTCTCATAGTGAGCACGGGGCCCACGTCTGGGCATACCCATCCCACTTAGGGCGAAAATGCAACACAAAAAGATGATGGACGGAATGCTGAACATTGTCAAACATTCACCCCCAGTCACAGATCCGTGTTTAATCCATTGTTATTTTGCTCGCTGCGCCATTCCAGTTTAGATCCCAGCCATATGCAAATCAGTCTTGACCCTGCTCCCCATGGGAACATTCCAGCCCGAACTGCCAGGCCAGGTCCTCCCAGCCATTCTACATTTACCCTGCTAGTGTCTGCCTTGAATAAAATGGCAGACACAGGCAGGCAGGGAAAATCAGCAGCAATCTCCCCACCCTATTTAGGACGGGGTGACCTTTGGCACCACAATGTCAGATGTTTATACTGGCAGAGCCTCCCCCTGTGTAAACAAAGCGTTTCCAGCCAAGTCTAAATAAAGTGGGAGAAACGTGAGTTGGCACAAAAGGCGCACCAGCAATTTAAGGGGGTACTCCTGCCCCGTCAAACCCCACAAGAATTCTCTGTTGCTGTGTGGGCAAAACACGCTTACCTATTGTCATGGTTGGCCAGTGTTGGTAATAATAGGAGAGGGATTGGAAGTGGGATGCAATTAATGCAATGCCGACGCAAAACGTTACAGCTCACACTCGTTTTCGGAAGAGTGCAGAAGGCTCCAACACAAAGTCTGTGCGGGAAAGTGAGGAAGGCCCTGGTACATGTGTTGAGTTCTGTTTGCCGGGTAGCCATCTCTTGAACCAAAGTTAGTTAGCCTGGCAGTGTCTACCGGGTGGCAAATATCTTCATTTGGTTGGTGCTAACCCCAGTGTTCTGGATTTATTTATTGGCCTTTCACATGTATTTTTATATTGCAACTGAAACCTCATCATCAAGAGGAGCAGATTATTTTACAATAAAAAACCAGATAGTACACAGTAGCATTATAAAAACCGGAGCAACATTCATAGTTACTATCTTCTGCTGCACCAGAAGTGTGTTGTCTTGTACATGCTGGACAGACAAGGCATGCATTTGCTTGTTGTGTGCCTCTACCACACAATGCCATCAGTGGCATTAACTGAGAACTTCTTGGAGGCAACAGATCATGAAGTCCATGGTCCTCTAAAACCACCAAACCATGGCAAAGGAACAAAGTCTAAATAGGCAGGCTCCTGATAATACTGTTATAGTTCTTGAGGGCGGACAACCAGTGGCAGCTCCTCCGCGTTGGCGGCGGAGCGTCGCCCCACTGCTTTTAAGCAGTGCCAAGTAGAAACATAAAATGATAATAACTTAGAGTTATTATCATTTTATGCTTCGTGTCCATGCAGGCTGCATTACAGCCCGCATGGAGAACATGCCCCCCCCCCCCTCCAGCCCCTGGCTGAGCGCTGTGTCTCAGTCGGAGGCAGGAGAGCAGGAGCAGAGATGCCGGACCCGGCCAGAAGGTAAGTTTTTTTTTAATCCCCCCTGTGCGACCCCCCCACCACCCACAAGCCATGCCGGCCACCACTGCGGACAACTGTTTCCAGCGCACTATCCAAGATGGTACATGTGAAGCCCAAGTAGTGGGCTGGAATTATAGAGCACTTTGTGTCATTGTCCAACAGACTATTGCCTCAGAGCAAGGATGCCTCCGCCCCCGGTGCACAGAATTCACGGTGTCCAAGTGGGAAATGTTTGAAACAACCAGCAGTGGTATCTGTACACTCCCCAACATTTGAGAAAAAGAAGCATTGGCAAAGTCAATAGGTCTCGCCTTTTGTTTGTTTCAATGCTTTAAAGGGGAAAAAAATGTATTGCCGATGTTGTTTAAAAAAAAAAAAAGAAGCCCCAGCACAAAGATGTTTTCACATAACTACATGACCATGCAAGCACACAAATGTCTTGTGATGCTACAAGCGTCCCAGTGTGATGATGTATACATGCTTAGACGTCATGATGCAGTGGTAATTTTGCCCGAGTGCTATTACATATGTGCGCGCATGTATCATGACTTGATGGACATTTTGTACCTTATTTTAGATTTCTGTTCCAAGATGGCGAACGCTAATCTTGAAGCAGTAAATTTAAAAATGGGTGAGCGAAAAAATATTTCTAATAACGAGCAGCCGAGTAGCAAATTTCAGCTAAAGGCCATCCTAAAAGTTGAAATCAATTTAAAAAATAAACAGGAGGGAGCAAAAGACATGTGGGCATGGGAGGGTGTTGTGAAGTTATTGAACTACTTCGGTAAAACAATCCAGGCAGGAAGGGGAGGAGTAACATGGAGAGTGAGGGGGGATTCAGTGGTGCAGTGGAAAAAGAAACAAAACACATGCACTCCCACTGAGTGCTGAAACCAAAAGAAAAAGTAGTTGCCTTGTGTGATCCGTGAAAGTCATCCAATCAAAAATGATGGTAAAGAGGCTATGCTCCTGGAAGGAACAAACATATGAAGAGGAAGAAAAGTGATTGGCCCAAAGTCCCCTGTAAGTATATTGTATTGAAAACAATTGGTTATGAGACCTAACCAACACAACCACCAACACAACCACCAAGACAATGATGAAAATGCAAAGGGTCAGCTGAGTCTGAAAGGAAGTACAATTTGCTGACAAAATAGAGAGAAATTTCCAACTTAATTTACTATCCCTTCTAATCCTTCTTTTCTCACTTAACTCTTCTGCTCCACATTGCACTTTGCAGCAGAATGATGAGGCATAATCAGTTATAAAGAAACAAATGTGACGTAACATCTTGTTTTTCCTTTACTCTCCCTATGAACTATTGCCTTTGTTCTCCCCCCTCCCTACTACTTCCCTTTGACCCTGTAAGCCGAAAGGTGGCAGAAAATTCTATACAAACAAGCATTGGCATAGCCAATAGGTCTCACCTTTGGGACCTTATAAGTGTTTAGGAAGTCAGTTCCAGGGTGAAGAGGAGGCAGGGGTGAGAACAGAGAAAAGGAAGTCAGCCCTGAGGTGAAGATGGGGATGGTGTAAGAACAGCGGAACAGCTGGTCAGTGTGTGGGTGAAGAGGATGGTTGTAAATAGAGGAGAATGTGAAGAAAAAAACGAAGAAAGGGTGGTAGCGCTGGAGTGAACCGAGGACAGGGCAGTATGTGTGGAGACTAGTGATCAGAAATGTAGTAGTATGTCAGAGTAAAGGGGGGGGGTGCGACACAGAAATGGAAGGGCACTTGTGAAAGTGAAGAGGAGGCAGCGGGACTGGAATAAGAACAGGACCGGGCAGTGACATAAAGAGATGGCCAAGTAGTGCCAGCTTGGGGAGACAGCAGGACTGAAATAAGGAGGAGGGCCAGCGTGAGGAGACCCAGGGACTGAAATAAGAACAGGACCGGGTAGTGCCATAAGGAGAGGGCCAGGCAGAGCCAGCGCGAGGAGACCGTGGAGCCGAAATGCGGAGCCGTGCCAGCCTGAGAAGAGACTGCGGGGCTGAAATGGGGAGAGTCTGTGGCACGCCTGGGTGGAGAGAGGCTGTGGGCAGTTAGGGGCGCACGGATCTGGACCCACATGAGACCACTGCGTGAAGACTGGCAGGAGGCACCGCACTGGGCTTAAGGACTGTGTCCGGCGAGACCACCTTAGCTCAATGGGAGGGACCGGTTCAGATTGGAAGGCGACCCTGAGCAGGGCACCATTACTACAGATGCGACCCTCGCACCCAGCAGCAGAGGGGGTCTGATCTGGCCCGCGGCAGAGCTGTGGGCCCAGTGGTGGCTGGTGACATTTGAAAGTGGTGGGGCGTAAAATTATTGGCATACTGCACCGCAGCGAGCGAGCGAGCCCGAACAACCTAAGGGGGGTTCGGGTGGGTTCTCCCCCCGAGAAAATTTTGAAAAAAGAGTGGACAAATGGTGCATTTTCAAGCAAATTTGAGAAAGCAGGAAGGTTAATAAAGCAATTGTGAAAGTGCAGTTATTACATTAATAAAGAGATCAGGGGCGGGCCTCATACGTTTCATGGAGCTGACACATGTTACACAGATCTCGTACCGAAATCTTCAGATTTATGACGTGCCCGTGACTGAAACCATGCATGCTTGGATTGCTGTTAACTTAACAGCAATCCAAGCATGCATGGTTTCAGTCACGAGCACGTCATAAATCTTCGTTCTCAAATTGCAGCATAAACCCTCAGGCATTTTAGAAAAGTATGTAGTGGTTGTTATCGTGTTAGTATTATGTCAGAAACACTCGCCTGAGAGAAACTTTACTAAACGCGAGTTAATTGGCAAACACCTGAAATGTACTGGAATCCACATCGGCGCGGCTTGCCAACAGCGGAATCAGCTGAGGTGCCACACAAAACAAAATTTGAGGTCCAATGGCCAACACCGCTTAAGTTAACACACACACAGGAACTGGGGGCCATTAACAGGCTATTGGTTTTTGGAGGAGATGGCATTCGGAGTTAAGGGAATTTTAGACGGAACAAAGGGGGCCCTGGACATTCTTCTGTGGATGTGTTTTCTTCATTGCTTCTCTTTAGCCCCGAAAACCTGCCCAGGGGTTTTACATGACAAAAAAGAAACCTGTGGAACTAATCCCAGAACTCCCTTTCTGTGCTCTTCCACAACACCTCGAGGCGACAGAGGGGACAAAATGCCTCATTTGCATACTTAAACATTAGACCCTGAGAAAGGGCCCTTTCAGCTGCAAATGTTATTGCATCTAAATTTGCAGGAGGGAGAAGGGAGGTTAAAGCGGGGCCCTCAGGTTTATGCGAGCTCGCCTTCCTTAGTGCCCGAGCCGGCACAAAGACCGGGCAATGCAGCAGCTTAACGGCCCCGGCCGCTTTCTTCGGGGCGTTCAATTAGAGGCTGGAAATGGATATAGCCGCTGATTACATGTCGATAAAGAGATGAAACCAGGTCTGTACAATGGAAATGGCAAACACTAACAAGTGTAATCTCGACCTGCCCCCACCCTCCCGTGCCCTCGTAGGAAACACTGCGTTTTTAGCGCAGGGCGGGAAGTTCAGTCAGCGCTCCCTCGTTTCAAGGCACTCTGCGGTGAGGGGCCTCGCTCACCTCATTATGAAGACCTTCTTTGGCACAAAAGATGGGTCGAGGCAGGGTCTTCTCCCTTTAGAGTTTACAAGTGCTGGCGTTTGGCCCACGTCCTGCTCGAAGGGGGACACTTATGGGACGCACCAACCGAAACAAGAAATACTGCGTCACACTTCATGCTTGCGAACAACCTGCGTCTCTATGAAGTCTTTTACGGCCTGCAAGTGGTTGAATACCCTTTTTTGGGCCTTAGCGCTAAAAAAATCAGCAAAATAATGATCAAATCTTACCAGACGCGGCTCGCGGGGGCTTGCGGGAGGGGGGTTGTGCCGGGGCCCGGGGGATTTTTGAAATAACAAAGAAAATCCTACCTGACTCTGAGGAGGTCCGCCGTCCGCGCCGCCTCGGGTCCGACTCCGTTTGGCCCTGCCTACAGCCCCTCTCAGCCAATCCTGGCGCTGCTGGCAGCGCCAGGATTGGCTTAGGCACGGTTACCTCTCGCCCGCCTGCCCATTAGGAGACCGAGGTTTGAGCCTTTGCTCAACCCTCGCTCTCCTAATGGGCATGCGCAAGCCAGTGCACACACAAGTGCGCATGACTGGGCACGGCGCGAAAATTCGGTGCCCTTCCCCACTCATGCGCACTTGTGCTGCAGTGCTGCCTGCTGCCCCTGGTCCCTCTGACAATCATGTCAGTCAACATGACGCAGGACCGCCCACCCCCTTCAGACTCTGAAGGGGGTGGGCGGTCCGACGTCATGCTGACTGACATGATTGTCAGTTCTCCCTCAGCTCTTTGAACTTAAGTAAACTGATTGTTTACTTAGGTTCAAAGACGCCGAGGGAGCTGCGGGCGGGGGGGGCTACGCCCCAACGCCCCAATGGACGCACCGCCCCTGTGTGGGCCCCGGTTACTTAGATTATCAGCTCTGGGCACATGGGTGAAGAGACCACTGGTGGAACTGACAGCGGCGGGAGGGGGGGGGGCGATCGCAGCCCAACAGGCCTTTACATCTGAGGAGCTGAGGAGACCTTGGCGGCAACTTTGGGCAGAACACACCCCCACCCGCCCCTCCCCACGCCTCTCTTAAAGGCATTAAGCAGAATAGGGAGCTCGGATTTACAGAAAATATTTGAAGAATGTCAAATGTTTATCACCCAGTGGGAAATGGTCCGCCCACGGTGGTTTGTTAATCAGGTACCTGCACCCATCCTGAACTTTGCGAAATTGACCTCCGGGGTCTGGACTCCCCTGCCCCACCACGGCCCCAGCGCCCCATTGCTTAGGCTCGAAGCAATGGCCGAACTACCAAAAGCACCGTGACACCTTTGTAAAGGCGCCAGTGCACTACACAAATGCCAAATAATAGGAACCATAGATTCATGTGTCCTTGAAGTGGGTGTTGTGTGTAGCGCCGGCACGGAGGCTGCTGGGCCCTCGCAGCGCAATGTCCGCCCAGGCTTGCATCACACTGCCTAGCTGCACTTCGCAAGCACAGGTCTGTCTGCCTGTGACTGGCGGCCACGCACTCCCGCCTACAGGTTCTGCACTCTGCGGGCTGTGCATTAGTGTATGGGGCTGTGCACAGGAAGTGTGTGTGAGTGTGTGGCAGTCGTTTCGCGCTGTGCTCTTATTCTGTGACAGGACTCCAGCAAATGGAGCGGGGGACGGTGCTGCGTGCAGGCTCACGCGAACTAGATTATGCACTTTGCAGAGTTGTATTCGCGTCTAGGTGGTCTGTGGACATTTTCCCTGCGCACCCTGCGGTCAAAATCCAGGTAAAGTATTCTTAAAATTTTGCAATCCCGTCCTTCGCAACACAAAATAAAACCCCAATAAAAAAAAACAATCAAGATTCGGAAACCCTTCCGTCATTTCGGCAAGATGCTGATCTAACCACGCCACTAAAAACTCTTAACATTTAAGCTTTACGGGTAACTAGTAATTAAGTAACCTTTGCTAGCAAAGTGAATAGGTTATAATCGCAGTGTAAACATGGAAGGCTTTAATCCTCTGCCAGGCATCTAACATTTCAGTCGCACAGACAAGAGGCGCACTGAACAGAACCCGGGGGCGCGCGCCGCTTATGAAAAAGGAAGCTCGCACCGGGATCCAGTCACCGCGCGCACCGTCAGTGCACTTGACGGCGGATGTCTGAACACACTGTAATCAAAATCAAAAGCCTGTGAATACTGTGTTTATAGCGTGACTGAAATTGCAATCTTGCGCCAATGTGCATTCATTAAGTGTCAGCCTCTCTACACTACCCACGGGTGTGTCGCTGTTCTCCATTTAACGCGCCAGAGGCCCCTTGTTCAAGGGAGGGTAACCGTTTTTCACAATCTCCCTGTCACGCGTGGGGTTGATTGGACATAATCTGTGCCGCCCTCGACTAGTACTTTCAATTACAATCGGAAAATGATATAAAGCAATGCAGAAGTGGCCGAAGGCGGGGTGGGAGGTGTGTAGTACAAACACCTCGTGTCACGGCCCAAAATAAAAATAAGTGAGTCAATTACTCATCCAGCTGCAGCGCGCACTTCGGACGATCACGTAGACCCGTTACTTTTAAAGTAGAACGCGAGTCACGGAGAGAACGTAGCATTGCGGCAAGAGCTGCCGCCTTTGGAACTGGAGAACAGGGTTCGAGTCTGGGTGTCGGCTCAGCATCCTGTGATTCCGCATAGCTCACTTAAAATACAATAAAAAACAAGCGCGGTGCGCGCGCACTGCAAGAAATGTGAAGTATGCAGCTGGCACCCGGCCGCGTTGCTGCTCGCTCCCGAGCTCCCTAGGCCAGGGGAGAGAGAAGGCGGGACATGCACCTGCCTTTGGCCAATTGGGTGCTGTATTTCTTAGAAAGACGCACGCAAAGGCCAATAGCGTGTGAGCAAAAAAAAAAGCACACGCACGGGCGTGTGTTCCGAGTTGAAAGTCTTTACTAGAAGCCTCGCAGGGAGGCGCATGCGCGCTGGCTCAGGCGAGACCTAAAAAACAAAATGACATGACATGACAACAACACTAGCAGGGCCAGTGCACACAAACAGAATGCATTATAGCACAAGCCGATCCTGGTCACTTTTACAAAACACACAACTACACCACAGTTTACATACTACAGAACAAGCAAAACCAAGACACACAGACAAAACACACAACCACACCATGGCTTAAAGAGCACACCATGCACATAACAAAGGACAGAACAAATAGCTTCAGCACATACAAACAAAACAACGCCTAAATGCCAAGAGTGCACAAACTGAACACACCACAGAACCAACAGGCCCTGGATACACAAACAATACATACAACCATACAAAGCTCACAGCTAAAGCACTGCATACACAAACAGATTATTACCTCCTCATCTGTCTTCCTCATCCCAGTTTATAAACGCGTCCTCTTTAATTCTTAATGGGGATTTGGTGGCAGCAGACTTTAGAGAGGTCTGCCCCCGGGGTTTCTGGGAGAAGGTGCATTCAAAGTGACTGCCCCCCCTTCCTTCATGATTGGGCTCAATTGGAGCCCAAGGTAGCCCAATAGAGCTATGGAGGGGGCTCCTTTTGGGCTCCCTGCCACTATTTTAGGTTTAAGGTGACCTGGTGGTAGGGAGCCCTGTCCACGTTTTTTCCTCGTGTGGACAATTGCTGAGGGAATGGCATCCAACGGCGATAAAGTGGCTGAAGCCATGCGCCAGCTCCGGGTAGCAGGGTGCATGGACCTGGTCGTGGATGGGGAAACCGAGGCTAACACGTCCAGCCCGACGCATCGGGCCTCTGACCGCATGGTTGCAGCCGTGATGGCTTGTTCGCTGCCCTGCAAAATGCGGATGGCATCACCTAAGGTGGGTGCGAGAGGCAGCTCCGTTCCAGTGTGGGTGGCCTCTTGAGGTGCGCGTGGGGTCGGGCACCTTCAAGGGAGGGGGCGAGGGCTGACACAGATGACACCGCCCTGCGCCCCAGGGGCATGACTTTGAGCCGCGGAGGGTCAGGGGCGGCTGGGGAAAGGCAGCAAGCAATAGGGATGCGTCCACATTGGGCAGAGCTGTGCCTCCCACTGATGATACAGCTGCGGGCTGACCACGTTAAAACACGTGTATGGGCCCGCCAGAATGAAGGAATCGGGCAGGAGGGAGGCTACTGCTGTGCCTTCCACCCCCCAGGGGGTAAGTTTAGAGCAGGAGCCAAGTGATGAGCCTCCTGCTCATTTAAGGCCTCCCGCTGGGGTATTTTCTGTTGGTGGGAGCTAGGTGTGGGGGGGAGAGAGTAGGGCTGTCTTCCGGGCCCACGATAGGTGGGGTCACCCACAAAAAAGCACAGAGCGAAGTGGGTGTGGGGGGTCACCGGGGAGTACCACTGGCTGGGACAGGCTTCAGAGGGCCCTGCAGGGCCTACAAGAGTTCTGGGTGGAGGGTCGGCCCTGGGTAGCGGAAGAGGTTGGGGACTGAAGTGGGATACCCTGGACTGGAGTGGGGCGTGGCGGGTTGAGTCTGGATGGGGTTGGGGGCCCCTAGGGACGCAGGGTTTTGCTTCTGTGCTTGTGGCGGCCATGCTTAAATGGAGCGGGGAGGAGGAGGCAACAGAGTCAGAAGGAGAGGGGTGAGCTGGGTCCCTGGTGGGGGGCCAGGGCAGTGAGGTAAGAACCGAGGGAGGGTACCTCCCATTTGGGGAGCGGGTGCAAACAGCGTCATGCAGAATCAGTGGTCCTGGGACCAGGAGGAAGTCTTGGTGGGGGACAGGAGGGTAGGGGCACCAGCACACCAGTCCTGTCCTCTCTTTTACAGGTGGCGGAGCGTAGCAGATATCCAGACTCAGGAGAGCTTTGTGTGGCTCGCAGACCCCGAGGTGGAAAGATGGCTGGGCCCAGAGCGGTTTGCCGGACGTCTGTGGGGATCCCGTCACAGCCGGTAGAATTATATCCAGGACACCTTTGTTGGCTCCAACAGCGGGTAGGTCTTGGGTGACCTCCGGCTCCTTCGGCGCAGAGGAGGGACAGGTGGTGTAGGCAGACCGGTATAGTGGGGTTCAGACAGCCCTTCTGGCCGCGGGGTGCCGGCCCACAGTGCAAGAGACAGATACAGTAACAAGACAGTCTGTGGGGATAGACACCAGTTGGGCCAGGCCAGAGAACACTTTGGGAGTGTCAATAGTGGACTACGAGGAGGATAGCATCGAAGAAGGCGAGTTGCGAGATGGGGAGGAACCAATGGAGTCATGGTCGGGGCACGGGCGGGGGTTATGGCTAACGCATTTTTGTCTAGTGTGTTACAGATGGGAGAGGCTCAGCACAGTGCGGCATCAGGAACATGGAGGCCACTGGCAAGGCGGCAAACACCTGTACGGGCGCCAACCTGGTAAGAGCAATGAGGTGGGCACGGACCCAGTACTTGTATCTACGGGCGTACATGTGGTGTGTGGCAATGGGGGGGTACTAAGGGGGGAACAGGTGCGTGTATGTAAGTATGTTGCTGATGTTGGTGTGGGGAGGACAGAAGATCTGGCAGTTCCGCTAAAAGGTTGGGAGCGGGAGGTGAAGGACAGGAAGACAGCGGAGCAAAGGGCTGGGAGAAAGCAGGGGTCTCAGGGGCGACAGGCACGGGGACGGGGACTGGACAGCAAAGAGCTGAAAGTAAAACGGCTTCCATACATGGAGATGACGAAGCCCTTGGGAGCACATCTAATGTTAGCAACGAAGGAACAAATTTGGAAGGTGGAAGAAGTGGAGATGTATAAGCACTTTTATTGGGAACTGCACTCCAAAGAGGGGTCAAAGGAAGAGGAGTACAAACTGGCAAACAGGCAAAGGGTTCACCAGACCGTGGAGAATTGGACCGCAGCATTTTTAATTTACGCCAGTGTCTATTGCAAGAAGTTTCCTGAACGTTGTGTTGCCCTGTTGAAATATATAGATGTCGTACGAAAGGCCCAACTGACTTTCGGGGGGTTATGCCTGGGCCCAATATGATGAGGAATTCACTGCGCATTTGTCTTGGGATCAGTGCTTAATTTGAGCCAGTGGTTTCGGGTGCTGGGCACCGGCACCTAATTGCCAGCACCGGGGCTTATGACATGGTGACGCTGTCTGGATAATTTAGGTATGAGCACAACAACAGCCGTTTATTAGCTCAATTTACATTTAGAATAACTAATGCCTGCCTCCCAAGCCATTTTTATAGTTTTGGAGGTCCAGAATGGTATGAATTGTCACACTTGTAGGAGTGTGATGGTTAGTAGTTGTGTTGTTACTATCATTGGCAGCATGGCAGGCAGGGGCAATGTGTGGTGCAAGCTGCAGTCAGTGGCGTAACGAAATTTGAGG
The DNA here is from genome assembly GCA_963921515.1 of Calotriton arnoldi. Taxonomy (NCBI): domain Eukaryota; kingdom Metazoa; phylum Chordata; class Amphibia; order Caudata; family Salamandridae; genus Calotriton; species Calotriton arnoldi. The sequence goes on from CAWUFW010000130.1 coordinate 2,820,167, forward strand.
GGGCCCCCCTGCAAGATGCATGGAGGGGCCCCCGCTCCGAACTTCAGCAGGAACTCTCAGGCGAAAGTACTGTGCTGAGGGGGCCCCCCTGCAGCTCGGGGCCCCCCCGCACCGCGGGGGCTGCGAGGGCCTGTGTTACGCCCCTGGCTGCAGTGGCCTCCCGACGAGAGCCCCGGCACTTATTCTTTTACAAATTAAGCAGTGCTTGGGATCCCGAGGCAAAATGGGGTGAACTGGATACAGATCTGTGGCAGCATACTATGATCCATGCTAAGTTCGGGAAGACTGTTTCCACAGCCAGTGGCCTGCATATAGTCAGACCGCCCAGGATATTGCGGCATAGATTTGCAAATTTTGCAGCACAAAAATGGAAATTTTGCGGCATTATTGTGGCACTTTATTTTACTTGTAATCATTCTTTTTCAGCCTTAAATCAATGGGAAATATTTTAGCGTAGTATTCCACTTTGAAATAGGCATGTTTAAAGTGTATGAGAGTGTTTGTTTGTCCTTTGTGGTAACATTCTGGATCATAGGTTAAGCAAAGCACAATAGTACAGGGTTGAAAGTCATCCTTTTTTCTATGGCATTATGCTGACTTGGGGCTTGTGGTGCTATGCCCCAGAGCCATCTGCTGTAGGACACCACATTTTGAAATGCAATCAGATTGGTTGAGGAAAATCGTGATTGCTTAGCGAAATAGTCACTGATAAAGCGGGAAGGTATGGCTCTTGTATAAAACATGCATGAAGAGGTACACAACAAAAAGGTACAAAAGCGGGGGCGTGGCCAAGACCCGGAGCGAGATGGCAGCTTAATCTCGCAGCTCCGTGAATCCTGTCCTCCCCACGCAATCCTGGCACCCCAATCCGGTTCCCCAGAGCAGGGGAACACGCCGGAAACCAAGCGGAGTGTCCACCGCCGGCTCCTGTCATCGCGGGGGTCTTGCGCCCGGCTCTCCGGTCCGCCGAGCAGACGGGCCTGTGCAGGCGCGCACAGCTGGGGACTCTGCCACGGCTGCCGGAGGGACCGGCGGACCTGATTGCGGCTGCCCGCGCGCCGCAACTTCTGTGATCCCGCGGCCCGCTGATCTCGGCCCGGTCGCCTGCGGGGTCCCCTCTGGTGGCGGCAAGTGGCCCCGGACGCCCGGAGGAAGCCGAGGCCCCAACGAGGAGCAAGCGCAAGAAAGCGCGAAGACGACTGCTGGCGGTGAGGAGAGGTGGTGGAGGGCTCCCAAGGAGGGCGCGGCACGGCGGCCCCCCCCCTCTGCCCCCTAATCTTGACAAAGAGCCCATGGGAGCTTGGCAGGGGCGAGGGACAGGCCCCTCCCCCACCTATCGAGCCCGGGGCACGGAGGAGAGGCGGGCGGCACCACTGGGCCACGGTGTCTCAGCCCTGCCGGCAGCCGATCGTTTTGGGGGCTCCCGTGCTACACTGAGGCGCTCATGGACCGCGGTGGCCGCCCATGGATGTTCCTGGGGTGCCAGCCGGCCACGGGACAAAGCAAGAGGCCGCAGGGGCGGGAGGCAACGTCGTGGTTCTTCTGCGCCGCCCTACCAGCGGCTCCACCGAGAGTAGTCAGAAGAAGGCCAGCTTCTGCCACCCAGCCGCGGGTAACGGCGACTGGACTTGAATACCACTCGGACGCAGTGGTGTGGATGCCCCGCCGGGCGGCAAGCCGCAATGGAGAAGGGCAAATCTGCAGGTGCGAAAGGGGCGAAAGTGGTACAGTCCAACAGACTGGATCGCTATGCCCTTCCCAGGGACATGCTCCTGGGCCGACAGTCAGGGGGTGCTCCCGCGGGCGAGCACGGAGGAGACGACCAAGACCCGTCCTTGAGAGACGTCATGAGCGCCATAACCAGTATCAAAACCTCTCTGGAGCACAAGATGGACACCATCGCTATCGATGTCAACCTCATCCGGGCCGATCTCACCAAACTTAATGAGAAGGTCCAACAGGTGGAAATCACCACGTCTAGCCTTGTGGGAGACGTTGGCCAGCTCCAAACCGAAATACACGACCTACAAGCCTTTCGTAAAACGACCGAGCTCAAACTAGATGATTATGAGGGTCGCCTACGTCGCAACAACCTACGCATCCTAGGAGTGCCGGAGAAATCCGAGGGGCAGGCTCCAGATCTTTTTGTGGAAGATCTTATCTTGCAACATCTACGACCCAAGGGCCTCAGTAAGTTCTTCGTCATAGAAAGGGCGCATCGGGTCCCTGGAGCCTGGCCTAAGCCGGGGGCCCCCCCATGCCCATACTGGCCAGAGTACTGAACTTTCGGGACAGAGACATAATACTGCAGAACGCAAGATCGGGACCTGTCCTCCGCTACGAAAACGCGGACGTCTCATTTTTCCCGGACTTCACCCAACGGGTGCAAAGACAGAGAAGGTCATTCACCGCAGTGAAGGGGAGACTCAGGGAGAAGGGGATCAAGTACTCCATGCTGTTCCCGGCGCGCCTTGGGGTGGAGGCAGGGGGGGAAGACCTGGTTTTTCGAGCAACCTGATGATGCGGCCGACTGGCTGGATCAGCACACAGAACAAGGTCCACGGGAAGCTGCTTCGCAGGCCCACGGCTGACGGGACTGTCGAAGATACACTGCCCTTCCAGCATGCAACGCCTTCCGGAGGGGCCAAGACAGGTACTGAGCAGAGTTGTGGCTGGACTTACTGAGGGGCAGGCTCCACCGGCGACTGGCACCCGGACCGGCGGTGTGTGACTCATTTGGGGTCTTATATGGTTTCTAATGTTGGGGGGGGGAACAGGACAACGGGATGCCACGTCCCTACTTTTACTGCTTTTAGTTCTATAATAGGGCGACAAGCACTCTGCAAGTTAAGTATGGGCAGTTCTACGCCCAGAGTGCAGGGAACCAGGGTGGGGGGTAGTTGGGTGGGGGGTTTATGTTCAAGGTTTTATTGGTTTTGTTCATCGGTATGTTATTTTGCATTTATTGCAGAGGAGGGTGACACCGGCAGACTAAACAATGTGCACAGTGGGAGACAAAAACGTTAAAATACTGAGCTGGAATGTAAACGGACTTGGGGACAAGATCAAACGTGGGGTTGTTCTTCAAAATGTTAAACGGCATGCGCCAGATGTCGTCCTGCTTCAAGAGACGCATCTGGTCGGGAATCTCTGTAAAGCAATGCACAGAGGGGGTTATAAAATGGTGGCCCACGCAGGCTTCACTTCCGGATCCCGAGGGTTAGGAATCATGGTAAAAAACACACTCCCCTTGGCTGTGGGCTCTGTCTGGGCGGACGAAAGGGGCAGATATGTTGGGGTGTCGGGCACATGGGAGGGCCACACAATCACACTTATGTCCATATACGTGCCTCCAGGCCTGCAGGGCTCCACCTTCATGGACCTGGGATCGTTTCTACTCTCTCTCCCGGAGGGTCTCCTGGTCCTGGGGGGGGACTTCAATGCTGTAATCTCGGGGACACTGGACCGACATCCCCCAAGGGAACTAGGACCCTCTTCCCGCTGGCTGTCCGACTTTCTAGACACTATGGGTTTGGTGGACGGGTGGAGGACCTACCATCCAGAACAAGTGCAACACACCTTCCACTCGGGAGCGCATGGCAGCCTTTCCCGTCTTGACTACTGTTTGGTCCCTGCGGCACAGGTCACCTATATACATGAAATTAGACACCTAGCCAGAGGCATCTTTGACCACTCACCGGTTTGGATACACATAGTCATAGACCAGGTCAGGGTGGGTAGATTAGCTCCAATCAACCCTTGGTACCTCCGCGACCCGACACTCCGCAAAAATCTTCTCCAAGCCATGGATGATTACTTCTCCGACAATGTGGGGTCGGTGTCCTCCTCCCAGTCCCTGTGGGAGGCCTTTAAGACCGTAATTCGAGGTCAGGCCCTGTCGTTGATCGCCGGGTCAAGGAAGGAAAAGCAAAAGGAAGTCCTTGAAATAGAAGCCGAAATCTATAGGTTGGAGGGTGAGCTGGAGGCCGGAGTGTCCCCTGCGAAGCTCCACGTACTGAGCCTGAAACAACAGGAGTACAAGGCCCTAGTTACTGACAAGGCTAAACTCTTGGGCAGGGAGCGACAGGGCAGAATTTACGACCTGGGAGACAAGGCAGGGAAACTAATAGCGTGGTTGGACAAAAAAGACTGGGCTAGTAGACTAGTCCCAGAACTCAAGATGGAGGGGGACGCCTCTCTCACTGAGCCCCAGGCCACACTAGACAGATTTGCCAGCCATTTCCAGAGAGTATACGCGACAGTCACCACAGACACCACAGAGGACTCCCAGGACCTACTCCGAGACATTACACTCCCCGGGCTATCCCCGGAGGACCGAGACTACATGGACAGCGACTTAACAACCGACGAGATAGCACAAGCAATCCGCACGTTGAAGCCGGGCAAGGCTCTCGGCCCCAACGGCATCCCCATTGAGCTTTACAAACTACGTCCCGATAAATTAGCACCCTACCTAAAAGCTATGTTTGAGGAGTCCAGGGAGCTAGGGACACTGCCTAGGGAACAGAGAATAGCTACCATAGTATCCATACACAAAGAAGGAAAGCCCAGGACAGACTGTGCTTCCTATAGACCAATATCTCTCCTAAATGCGGAGCCCAAGATTCTGGCCAAACTCCTAGCCAACCGGCTAATCAAAATAATAAGTGAATTGGTACACCCCGATCAATCTGGCTTTATGCCTCATAGAAACACGGCCCTGAACCTGCGCAGACTTCACGGAGTGTTGGGCAGAGCATCAACCGTTAGCGAGCCAGCCGTGGTGGTGTCCCTGGACGCCACCATGGCCTTCGACACGCTCGAATGGCCCTACCTCTGGGCGGTCTTAGCGAAGATGGGGTTTGGCCCGAGATACATCCAATGGGTGCGGCTCCTATATACTGAACCACTGGCTCAGGTGGTGGTTAACAACAAACTGTCAGCTACGTTCCCACTCAGCCGCGGGACCCGTCAGGGATGCCCACTTTCATCCCTCTTGTTTGCCTTGGCCCTAGAACCTCTTGCGGCGTGGATCCGGCAAGACCCTAGGATTAGAGGACTGCGATGGTCCCCCAACTGGGAAGACCGTGTATCGCTCTACGCCGACGACATTTTGCTATACCTAGCCGCACCCAGCAAATCACTGACAGTGGTGCTGGACATCCTAGCGGTGTTCGGCCGATTCTCTGGCTTCACAGTGAATTGGAGCAAATCCTTACTATTCGTTCTCAAGGGAGACCCTCCGGTCCCCCGAGAGGCTGCCCCATCCAGATTAACACGACCGGTTTCAAATACCTGGGGATCTTTATCTCTCTCGATCCCTCTCTTCGCTACACTCACAACCTTCTTCCACCTCTCCATACACTCAAAAAAGATATTGCCAGATGGAAATCACTTCCCCTGTCCCTCCTTGGCAGAGCCGCCCTATTTAAGATGATGTTCCTACCCAGATTCCTCTTTGCCCTGCACAACACTCTGGACCCCGTACCCCGGAAATACTTCAAAGAAGTGGAGAGCCTCCAAAGAGACCTGTTATGGGACGGCAGGCCTCGCATCGCCCTGCCCAAGCTGACCATGAATTGGTACGACGGTGGCATCAGCCTGCCAGACATTAAAAAATACTATTGGGCGGCGCATTTGTCGGCCGTCAACCACGGCACATACGGTCTGGGCGATGACCCTGGCTACGCCATGGCTTCTTCCCGGAGGCAACTACAATAGGGCATATTCACGAGCCAGACGATACGCACTGACAGGCCCAACCAAACACACCGTTCAGATTTGGCACGACGCTACTAACTCACTGGGATGGGGACACAGACTGACATTGGCGACCCCGCTCTGGGACTCCGAAAAACTGGGAAACCTGGGAAAGTCAAAGGGGTTTGACAAGTGGGACCTTATTGGACTCTCACACATTAGGGACATCTGGGAGCAGAAGGTGTCAAGTCCTTCACCACACTACAAACGGAATACGAGCTCGCAGATGCTGAATACTTTAGATATGCGCAGGTCAGACACTCTCTCCAGTCACTCCTGACTGCCGGAGCGACCCCTCCCGACGTTTCACCTTTAGAGGACAGGATACTGGACGGTCACCTCCCAGACAAAACGATCTCCTTGATTTACAAGAAATTAATAAACAACATGACGAATCCCCTTCAGGCATTACGGGAGAAATGGACGGGAGATGGTATTGAGATTGATGATGAGGACTGGCAGGAGGCAGTGTCCTCCCCTAGAGTTGTTGCCATCCCGGCACGCCTCAGACTGGTACAGCTTAAAATCCTCCATAGAGTATACATCACTGGGCCCCGGCTGATGCATATGGGGTGGACCGATAGTGGGGAATGTAAGAGGGGATGTGGCCAACTGGGAACGTTCCTGCACATCATTTGGGAGTGTAAACACATCAGTTCCTTCTGGCACGACGTCCATGAGACAATCAGCACAGTGTTGCACGTTCGGCTCCACCCAGAGGTGAGACGGTGTCTCCTCAACATATGGGAACCCACAGACCTAAACACGCACAAGACGCAATGGGCCACGCTCGGATTCATGATCGCAAAAAGAAACATTGCTCAGCTGTGGGGGGCTACCAATTCACCCTTATTGGAGTCTTGGGAGAGGGACCTTTATTGGTGCATGTTTAGGGAGAAGACGGTATACATGGCCAGAGGCCGCCCCAGAAAGTGGTCACGGGTTTGGAGCCCATGGAACAGCTACCGTGGCGAGATCTGTACACCGCCTCGTTGTATTGAACATGATGTCCCCCTTTCCCCGTAGCATTCCCTCTTCTATGTACTGAAACTATTCTTCCTGCAGTGTTTTCTTGCTGTATGTACAATGTCTACTTCCTCTGTATTGCCAAATGAACCGATGTCTGTTTAATAAAAAGAATAAAAAATAAAAAAAAAGGTACAAAAGCACAGATAGATCATAACACAGGCCAACGTCATCCATTTTAATAAAGCCCAGCTCACATAAAAGCGCACAGACCAATGGAGGGAGGAGGGGGAGCACTGATTGTTGTGCATGAAATGACCACTAGATTTCTTGCATCAGAGGAGGATGTGCAGTTCAGGGTCACAGGGTGATTACAATGGTTGCACATGATGATGTACAATAAGGGGGCTGTGTTGCTGTGACCCAGGTGAAGTGTTACACCTTCAGCCAGTTTGAGACTTTTTCGCCAGCATTATTTTGCATCCTGGGATTTTTAAGCCTGTGCTATTTACTGTAAAGACAGATACACAAGTCCTCAAAATGCAAATTTCTAATGGCAAAAAAATACAAGGATCTGAAGTTGTCACAAATGACGTGTTGAATAAAAATATGTCCAAAAAGAACGTGACAAGTGCCACTTCATAGCTACACACATGGCCGAACAGATGACAATAAAAAAAGTGTATTTTCTCCTTATAATAATTTGAAAAATGTGTTTTTCTGAAAAAATACATTCCCTTCTGAACAAAAAACTGTCTTTAAAATAACTCCCACTGCTTGCTGCTCCCTTCATAGCGCTCCAACCCCCTTTATTCTTCATCCCCCGTCATCGATTACTCCTTGTCGTTGCTGGTTGAACTTAGGCCCCTTTTAATTTTTTGTGCTCCATCTCAGTTTTTGCTGGCCTTCTCACACACGGAGGTTTCTTCACAGATTTCTTGTATTGTGCGTAACAACATGCCGAAAGTGCTCAATAATATACTGATTTCCTGCCAATGGGTGTTTTTAAGTCACAGAATATGCAGGATATTTCAATTTAAACTGACTTCTTGTCAGTAGTCTGTCTTCCGTTTCATTTATGGCCTTGCCCTCAGTTCTTATGGCTCTGACTCCACACGTGCAGAGTACACTGCCCTACTCTTCCTGGTTTTGTTTGTTATGAATTCTTGGCCAAGATCACACATTGTCACTGCGGCTTCACTCTAGCCTTTTGCAGACACATGTTCCATTGCTTGCTTCCAGTTGCATATTCACACCCCAAGGACTCCATCCTCAGGCTTTGCTGAAGCATTTCATTGACTGCTATTCTTCAACCACCAAAGCAAAAAATAAATACACAACACTGTCTGACAGCCAATGGCGTAACTTCAACCCCAACCTCAAAGCAGTTAGTCAACAGAGGCAAGTGCACTGTGAAAACCCTGACTCCAGGGAGAAATCAGCACTCACAGTTCCATGAATGAATGTATTCCAATTCATTATTGAATTAAAATTTTGGGTTACGGATCGTTATTTGGTTTTATAGCTTCCTTCCCATTAAGCCCCTTCCTGTATACCTTCCACGGCTGCTGCAGTCTCTGCTTGCGATGACTCAGGTCTGTGGGACTCTTACAAGAGGTCCAGCTTTTTGAATCCTTCCAGCTGCTTCAGATGGACTGAAATAGGCCCCTCGCCCCATGTTATGTTCCCAAAAGCCTATCTAACAGAGCTTGAGGAGCGTTGATAAAATTGTACTCGTATTTTGCTTTTGGCACTGAGGCTTCTGGCAGCTCTCTCTCTCCCTCTCCTCCCTCACTCTCCCCTCTCTATCTCTCTCTCTCTCTCTCCCCCATTCTGTCTCTATCTCGCTCCTCCTCACCTGCTGAAAACCGTGATCTCAAGGAACAGCACTTACCCTCTTTTTCCTCACCTTTCATTCATTTGTTCCCCTGAGAAATGGATCCAAAAAAGAAAAAATAAACACATTGCTGAAAATGTCGTCATTTTCAGACATTTTTGCCTTCCAAAGTACAGCCTCGGGACAGAAAAACAAAAGGAAGAAAAACTTTTTTCCAAACAAAACAAAGTGGCCGCAAAGGGGCCAGATTGGTTTTAGTCACACCCAAACACATTATCACCACTACAGAGTTTGCCAGTGAAGATTCTTTCGTTTTCTCATCTTTCTTTCAACAGCATTGGGGCCAAGGCATACAGCTCTTCCAAATCAATGCTCCTCAAACCTGACAGACAGCAGCCTCTGCAATTCTAGTTTTAAGATGCACGCATATTCACAGAGGGACCTGTAATGATCTAAATACTGTTCGTGCATGCGCCTGTTCTCGTTCTTGTATGTGCGCCCGTTCCACTGCATGCGCTCATTGTACGTTTATGTTTCCTAACATGTATTCATTCAATATCCCATCCTCGTCGCCAGATGTAAAGTTGAGGTAAACGTCGTAAAATATAGACGGAGACGTCCAGTTGTCCTTTGAAGTAACTTCATTGTCATAGTTAGGAAGAAGGATCACTCTATTCGTTTGTGTGCCGATCTACGCTCACTCAACAAAAATATAGTAGTGGATTGTCACCCCTTACCCAAGATCCAAGACTTATTGTCAAATATCACTGGTGCTACTTATTTCACTCTGTTAGATCTGCGCTCAGCGTACCACCAAATCCCTCTCTCTAACTCCTCTACTGACCTCACCACATTTGTTACCTTTTTTGGGGCATACAAATATTTAAGATTGCCCTTTGGTTTAGCCTCTGCGGCTAGCGTTTTCCAAAGATTCATGGATCACATATTGAAAGGTATTGATTCGGTTCAGGCATATCAAGATGGAATCACTGACTAAATATCGAAGGTCACAATATCGACCTACAAAAATATCGCAGCAAAAATATCGAAGACAAGAATATCGACATCCTAGCTACATTAAGGTAAGTACAAAAATATCGAGAAAAAAAATATCAATGTCAAAAATATCATTGTTAAAAATATCGTTTTTAATTTAAGTTAAAAAAATATTGTAAAATAAAGTAAATAATACATATAATTAAAAGAATCAGTTAAAAATATTTTAAAATGCTTAAAAATTATAAGTAATATATATATTTGAAAATACATTAAACATATACATATAATATATATATACTTACTTATTAATATGTTTTAATATTTATTTTAATAACTTATAAATTGTTTACTTTATTTTTTATAAATGATAAATACATCTATACACATAAAACAATAATAAAAATAAAAATTAAATAAATATATGTAACAAATTTTAAAAAATTTACATTATTTTAAATCTTTTTAAAAATAATTATACAGTACATTAGTTAAAAAAATACAAAATATTAGATAGCGGAGGAAATCAAATTACTATTCCCACTCTAGTGAGTGCAACAGTAGGGAAAGTGTTGGATAGCGTAGGGGTAAAAATTACTATTCCCACTCCAGTAAGTGCAACAGTAGGGATACTGTTGGATAGCGTAGGGGTTAAAATTACTATTCCCACTCCAGTGAGTGCAACAGTAGGGAAAGTGTTGGATAGCGTAGGGGTAAAAATTACTATTCCCACTCCAGTGAGTGCAACAGTAAGGAAAGTGTTGGATAGCGTAGGGGTTAAAATTACTATTCCCACTCCAGTGAGTGCAACAGTAGGGAAAGTGTTGGATAGCGTAGGGGTAAAAATTACTATTCCCACTCCAGTGAGTGCAACACTAGGGAAAGTGTTGGATAGCGTAGGGGTAAAAATTACTATTCCCACTCCAGTGAGTGCAACAGTAGGGAAAGTGTTGGATAGCGGGGGTAAAAATTACTATTCCCACTCCAGTGAGTGCAACAGTAGGGAAAGTGTTGGATAGCGTAGGGGTAAAATGACTATTCCCACTCCAGTGAGTGCAACAGTAGGGAAAGTGTTGGATAGCGTAGGGGTAAAAATTACTATTCCCACTCCAGTGAGTGCAACAGTAGGGAAAGTGTTGGATAGCGGGGGGGTAAAAATTACTATTCCCACTCCAGTGAGTGCAACAGTAGGGAAAGTGTTGGATAGCGGGGGGGGGTAAAAATTACTATTCCCACTCCAGTGAGTGCAACAGTAGGGAAAGTGTTGGATAGCGTAGGGGTAAAAATTACTATTCCCACTCCAGTGAGTGCAACAGTAGGGAAAGTGTTGGATAGCGGGGGTAAAAATTACTATTCCCACTCCAGTGAGTGCAACAGTAGGGAAAGTGTTGGATAGCGTAGGGGTAAAAATTACTATTCCCACTCCAGTGAGTGCAACAGTAGGGAAAATGTAGGATCGCGTAGGGGTTAAATTAACATACTTATAATTTATTTATTTATTTAAATAAATAACATATTAATAATTATTTAACCAAATAATTATTAATAAATACCTATTAAATTAAATTAATATTTACTTAAATAACATTAAAAAACTTCCCACCCTATTCCCCTATAAACACACAACGCGCTACACATAAAAAAATAACACAATTAATTTAATTATCAATTAATCAATTAATAAAAATTAATAATTAACTAACAATAAATTAATTAACAATAACAATAAAAAAAATTTATCATTAATATAATTTTTAATTAACCAATTAATAAAAATTAATTACCAATTAATAATTAATTAACAATACATTAATAATCAATAACAATAAATATACACATATTAACTAATTAATTATATTTAAATTACTTCCCACCCTATTCCCTATAAACCGACAACCCGCTACACATTAAAAATAACATAATTAATTTAATTACCAATTAATCAATGAATTAAAATTAATTACCAATTAATAATTAATTTACAATAAATTAATTAACAATAACAATAAATAAAAATTAATAATACATTAATTATAATTAATAATTATAAATTAACCAACGAATATAAACTAATTACCAATTAATAATTAATTAACAATAAATTAACAATCAATAATAAATAAAAACATATTAATTAATTAATTATAATTAAATTACTTCCCACCCTATTCCCCTATAAACCCACAACCCGCTCTGATACTAAAACGCTAAATTTCCTTTAAATTTTTTTACTATTTTCTAAACATTTAATACATATATTTAAAAATAATGAAAAAACTTTTAAAAAAATGTTAAACATACATATAAAATACTTAACACTAAAAAAAAAATCGATATTATTAACAACTATATTTTTGCTAACGATATTAATGACTTCGATATTACTTACTTCGATATTAAAAAAACGATATTACTTACCTTAAAGTCGATATTCTGGTCAACGATATTCTTGACATCGATATTCTGTCCCTACGATATTAAAAATCGATATTAGTGTCGGTCGATATTTAAAATTCGATATTTTGACTGCCCACCATCAAGATGATGTGTTACTTTTTTCAAAAACCAAGTCAGATCACTTACTCACACTAAGAAAAGTTCTAAACAAATTCAGGGAGGTTGGAGTCACATTAGGTACTGAGAAATGTAAATTCATGGTTAACTCACTTGAATATTTGGGTCACACCATTTCTGCTTCTGGCATCACTCCCAGGTTCTCACTTACGCAGGCTATTTCTCAAGTTCCAGTACCCAAGAATAAGGACTCTCTTAGGTCCTTCTTGGGCATGACCCAGTATTATTCTAGGTTTATTTCAGGTTACGCCCAGGTTGTACAACCGCTATGCATACTACTTAAGAAAAATGCAAATTTTGTCTGGAATCAGGAGACACAGGAGGCATTTGACCTTGTGAAAAAGTTAATTCTTGACGCACCTGCACTTGCTGCTTTCGCACCTGGTCATAAATGCACTTTTTCAGTGGATGCAAGTCAACACGGACTGGGAGCAGTTCTCTGTCAATGGATTAATGGAAGAGAAAACACCATTGGTTTTTCATCCAGGTCATTGACAACTGCAGAAAGCAACTACAGTACCATTGAGAGAGAGGCCCTGGCCTGTTCCTGGGCTGTAGACAAATTCAGGACATTCATTTGGGGCACTCATTTTGAAATTTGCTCAGATCATAAACCATTAATTCATTTGCTTAATGGGAATGGCACGGGCAAAGCCTCTGCAAGGCTAGTCCGTATCCTTTCACGCTTGCATGAGTATAATTTTCTCATAAAGTACATTGCCGGTGGACGCAACGTCAGGGCTGATTGCCTATCCAGACTACCTTTACAAGTCGACTCATCTTGTTCTAGGTTTGATGATGTTGAATGCGTCGTTGCGTCCATTGAGGATATTATTGGGAACATGTCTTGTATTACCCAAGAAGACTGGCTTAAAGCCTCAGAAGAAGACCAAGCCCTCTTGGCAGTCAAGAATATGATTATTTCTGGCTGGCCAAGGGAACGCTCCTTACCTGCTCCATTGAAGTCTTTTGCCCAAGTTTCTGAAGAACTCTCTGTTGTTGAAAATTTACTCATGCGAGGTGACCTAGCTATACCGCCTGTTTCTCTTCGTTGTAAGATTTTCCAGCTAGCACACGAGGGGCATTTAGGTGTGGGTGCCACTTCTAGACGATTGAAGGAAATTGTTTGGTGGCCTGGCATGGAAAAAGATGTTTCCAATTGGATAAGTTCTTGTCAAACCTGCCTTGTATCAGATAAGCATTGGAAAACTGTAAAGACCCCTTTGCATAATGTGCCTGTTCCAGAGGAGGCCTGGTCCAAATTAGCCCTTGACTTTGCAGGACCTTTTGAAGTTTTGTCTAGTGACAAAAAGTATATTATTGTATTAATTGACTACTTCTCTAAATGGGTGGAATTTGTGTTTTGTTCCTCCCCAGCACGTTGTCTGTGATTAGTTTTCTGTCAAGAGTGTTTCTGTTGGAAGGTTTTCCAAAAGAACTGGTTACAGACAATGGTTCTCATTTCACCTCAATCTCAATGGGTGACTTCCTTACTGCTCATGACATTAAACATCTAAGGGTGGCATTATATTCCCCTTCCTCTAATGGCCTTGTGGAACGAATGAATAGATTCATCAAGGAGGGTATTCAATCCGCTTTGGCATGTAACTCGCCTGTAGACCTTTTTCTTAAAAAAAAGATTTGGTCTTACCTTACCACACCTCACTCTTCCACAGGAATCTCTCCCTTTAGACTTCTTAGGAAGAGAGACCCCAATGGTACTCTGTGCCCTGGCTGGATAAAGCTCTTAAGAAAAGAAGATGATTCATGTTTAGTTTGTAGGGATAAGCAAAGTATGTTAAAGAATGTTGCTGCTCAACAGAACATACAGAAACAATTGTTTGACACAAAAAGTTGTAACACCACACATGAGTTTCAGATTGGTGATTGGGTCATGGTAAAGTCTCCCAATAAGGTAAAAAAGGAGTTTCAAAATTTTCCCTTCCTGTACAAATCCTCAAGGTCGCTAAAGGTTCTCTCTTTTTGGACAAAAAAGGGTGGTGGAACAAAAGAATGATTGTCAAACTAACCCCTGATCAAGCTTCTAAAATTTTAGCCAACAAGAGAACCGACCTACATGATGATTTACACTTCTCACACTACTCCCAGGATTCATCCTTCAGTGAGTCTGCCACAACCAATGAAGCTGGTTTCCAGGTGTCAGCTACACCTTCATCTACTCCGGGGTCTCCCTCCCCAGCATCACCCCAGCAATATGATTCCAATTCCATGCCCAGTTTTGCCATCTCAAGGTCTTCACGTAATTGTTCTCTCCCTTCCAAATTTAGGGATTTCTACATGACCTAGGCCTACCCGCTCTTGCTCATGGGTCATTTTTGTTTTTTTGTAAATACGTTGTTTTCTTTTCTTTAATAGGGGGAGGGTGATGTAATGAGCTAAATACTGTTCGTGCATGCGCCTGTTCTCGTTCTTGTATGTGCGCCCGTTCCACTGCATGCGCTCATTGTACGTTTATGTTTCCTAACATGTATTCATTCAATATTGCATCCTCGTGCATCTTAACTCCTCATCGAAGTGCGAATGCCGGTAACCGCCATTAGCAACTCGTACTTCGATGAGGAAGGATGCACTCCAGTGGTGATCGCTCTTTATGCCAATAAAGTTACTCCATCTATATTTTACGACGTTTACCTCAACTTTACAGGACCTCAGACTTGCCAGACTGCAGCATTTTGCTGTACCTGTATGGAGAACTTGTCTGCTCATTCTGAAAAAGAGGCCAGAGGCAGAGGTTTGTGCCCAGCAGGGCCAGAGGAAGATGAAATGTGTACCGGAGCAAACATTAAAAATACGTCTCCCTGTGTAGTGTTCTACTAACCTGGGGGATGGAGGGGTGGTACCCAGCACACCCGTGTTCCGTGGGTAGTGGTTTGTCCCACTCAGTGACATGGGCGAATGTATAAATAAAGGAGGCGGGCCGAGACGAGTTAGTCACGGGACCGCCCAGGAGTAATCCAAGTGCTTGTGCTGGCATGCTTTTTCTAGGCCCACAGGCCTAACCACTGACACGACACCCTGCTCACTTATTTTTGCCTGTTCTCTCCCCTCCTCTGGTCTCTCCTCTCTCTCCCTCTCCTCTCTCTCTCTCTCTCTCTCTCTTTCCCCTTCATTCTGTCTCTATCTCACTCCTCCTAACCTGCTGAAAACTGTGACTTAAAGAAACGGCGCTTACCTCTTTTTTCCTCTTCTTTCCTTCATTCATTCCCTTGTGAAATGTATCAAAAAAAGAAGAAAGAAACACATTACAGAAAATGGTATCTTTTTCAGATATTTTTCCCTTCCAAAGTGCAGCCTCGGGACAGAGAAACAAAAGAAAGACAAAAATTTTTTCAAACAAAACAAAGTAGCCGCAAAGTGGCCAGACTGGTTTTATTCACACCCAAACACATTTAGCGCCACTTTACAGAGTTTGCCAACGAAGCGCTACTTTCATTTTCTCGTCTTTCTTTCACAGCATTGTTTTCCCCTTTGTTCTGTGAGGCGCGCGTAGCTGAGAATGCAAGCTCTGAACTTCTACTTCTTCTCCGGCCCATTGACACGATTGTATTTTCACTTCTGTAATCCCTAATGCAGCAGGAGGAAGCAGGCAGCTATTACGGCTGTACAGTGTCACATAGGGTGTGTGTGCGTACAGCCAATAAGATGGCACCATTTGTTTTCCTTTCTGACGGAGACCTGTTTTGTGGCCAAACAGATAAATATTACAGTCATCGCGCTACTCAGCTATTTCCGCAATTATTTTATGAATCACAAAATTGCGAAATGCTGGAGGGTCTGTATACTTTACAAGCCCTTTCAGGGGCGCCCAACCCGGGGATGGGTGGGTCAGGCACCCAAAGGTTAGGGAGGATCAGGGGAAGCGTGCTTGAACTACAACAAGGGAATGTGTCCTCGCGAGTACTGCAAATTTCGGCATGAGTGCTCCAAATGTGCAGGCCATTACCTACTTATCCAATATTTTGGTAACGCAGAGAGGTACCAGGGACAGAGTACAGGGCAGTGGCAGCCTTATGCAGGCGGTCTAGGGACTCACCAGCAGCATTTCCGCAACAGAGGGGGAGAGGAGCACAGGGACCTGGGGTGAAAGGCTTGTACTCCTGTTAAATTGGACAGACTGGAATACTGGCTGGGGTTTTATGATCGGCCAGAGGAGGCAAGGATTTTGAGGGACGGTTTCAGATGGGGTTTTCAATTGGGGTATGGGGGGCCCATGAGTTCAGAGGTAAACAGATAATTTACGGTCCACCAAAGAACACAAAAGTGCAGTGTAGGGAAAACCTTGAGGATTGACCAATTGAGGACCTGATTGTGTCACCTATGGGTGTGGTGCCTAAGAAAGAACAAGGGCAGTTTGACTTAATACAGCATTTGTCATGGCCCGGCATCAAGTCAGTAAATGTTTTCATTCCAGATGAAACGGTCTTGGTGTCCTTTTCTTCAGTGGACGTGGCCATGTCACTTGTGGTGTCAGCAGGGCCCAGATGGCAAAATGCAATGTGAAGTCAGTTTTTCGGTTGCTTCTGGTTTACCCGGATGACTTTCAACTGCTGGGTATGCACTTGGAAGGGAAATGGTATATAGACAGGAGTTATCGATGGGATGCTCTATCTCTTGGGAACTTTTCGAGGGCTTCAGTTATTTTTTTGCAGTGGCTCTTATCATTGTATACAGGTTGGTGACTCATTACCTGCATGACTTCTTCTTCGTGGCGGCACCCGGTTTGGCGGACTCACTGCAACAGTACAGCACATGCAAACAGAACTCACTACAGTACCAGAGGATCCAAAGTACACAGGTGAAATACATTAAGGCAACTGTGGGTCCATGATACACAAAGAGACTGACTGCAAGAGTCCAGAGTACACAAACAGGACATACTAGAATACCAGCTGATACAATGTACTCAGGCATAACACTACAGCAGTTCAAGGATATTTAAACAGACCCCACTACTTACTACATGTAGGAGCTCACATTGCCAAACACAAAACAGCACCAGTTGGTCCAGGACTCTGACAAACATTGAACGAATCAATAATAATCATTTGTGCTGAGAAACGTGGGTATGGGCCTTTTACTTCCGGCACCTCTGCTTGCAGCATCCCATGCGACCTTCAGAATTCCCTTCTATCAGATAATGGTATTGACAGTAGTAGACATGTGTGCTGTAGGGAGGGGCCGATGGACCGGCCCGGACACAGATCAGTGAATCCAGAGACTGAGATGCATTAACAGTGACAAAGCCATTAAGGCTGGTCAGATATTCACGTGCTGACTATATCTTGTTGTCCAAGGGCATCAACTCTGAGGGATAATATGTTTGTCATTGTGGTACAGGATATGACAGTACAGTGCTACAGCATATGAGCAAAAACCGATTTCAGTGATCACAGGAAGGGTGCAAAAGAATCGGGTTTCTTGTAGAGAGTTGGGGATGGCTGTGGGTGAAGGGAACACAGGTAGAGAATTCTTCAGAAGGAACAACAGTGTGGTTTTGGAATACAATAAGGTTAGCTGGACTTGGGGTGAGAGGGCATTCAGTTAAGGTGTCCATCTTGTTTTTAGTCGACCATGGAGGTCCAGATTTACAAATATGCCATGTGCAGCACCCAAAGTTGCTGAATGTGTAGTGAGGAAAGAGCAGGAAAGTGCCATATCTACTAAGATGTACAACTGTCCTGCTCTCTCCCTAGCAGGAGTGAAGAATTAGGCTGCTGAGTGCTACACACACACCTGTGTACCATAGTGCAAGGGTATGTGCATGATGTCTCGTATAGGTTTTGTACCGGAAGGGTACCTTTCCAGTACAAAACACTACGCCTAGACAAACTTGAAAGAAAATAAAAGCATTTTCCCTTCTTACACTTACCTCACAGAAGCATTATTTTTTGGCGTTATTGTCAGGCGTTACTGTCAGGCAACTTTCCTGTGCAAACCACATTTTGCGCTGGAAAGTTAATTCATATTAAACATTTTGCACTGGTTTGTGTCAATTTTGTGACACAAACGGCACAAAATGTTTGTACATCTGCCCCCTTGATCTGTGTTTGGTTTCAGAAGGGGTGAAGCAGACAGATACCTTTTTAGCTGTCAAAAGTTGTGGGGCACAGTGAGGCCACAAATCGATATTTGATTTGAAGCCGTGTTGAAAGTGGACATTGAAGGACTTGAATACAGTGTCCAATTTTATGGATTTTCAAGAGACAGGCGCAACTTTTTCTATATTTTATGACACTTCGTCCCGAATGCCCTTACATTTTTTGTTGTTTAATCTCACTTTAAAATGTCTCCAACATAGCTTTTGGAAAGCTCCAGCACGCTGCCTCACCCACCACCACCCGGCCTTCTACTCCTACGGCCAGCACCAGCTCAGGGATCCCTCCAGGCCCAAGAACACCGCCTGTGGGTGCAACAGCACCCTGAAGGCCTGGCTGAAACAAGCACCGCAAGAACCCCGGCAAGGGCGAGAAGATCATGCTCTGTAAATATGCAATATATATTTGTCCAACCTAATCACTTCAACTTTTTTTAATATGTAATCTTGAGAGAATTTGCAACTTGTATATATGTAACTCTAACCACGAGTATCTGTAGTAGACATATATACTTACTACCATTCTTTTTGAGTTTAGAGTTTATCTGTTTGCATCTTTTATATAATTCATGTACACTGAAGTTCTTATGTAATGCATCTGGTTCTATTGTAAAGCGCTCTGACACCTTCGGGTGAAGTACATGCTATATAAAAACGTATAAATAAATAAATAAAATAAAATAAAGTGTAAATCCTACGGAGAAAGGAAATTGCTCAGTAACTTTTTATGCCCGGGGACATGGGAACGACTCATGTTTTGTCTAATGATAATGCTGTCTCGAGGCACAGGCAACTTAGGTGGCCCCCTATGGCGCAATCTACTTGGTACCCGATGCCCCTGCCACTGGAGAGGCTTGTTTCCGGAGCCGATTGTATGGTTGGTAGCATGGGCCAGAGTCAGCCAATTCACTGAGCTGGCTCTGGAGTGAGTTGTAAGGGGACACAGAAGCAGCATGAGTACAGACTGGGCCAGGCCCTCGTGCTCCATATTGGCATGAGTGCGGAGTCTCACCAGTCCAATTGTCGCTGATTGGCTGGAGCGGTAGAGCACCATCTCATGCCAATGTGGATCCGGGAGGCGGCTTCCTGAAAGGGGTCCACCCCTAGGAGTTTTCAGTTGAGTAGTGCAGACCAGACATGCCAGTTTGGGCTTCCTCATCAAGAGAGGGCAGTATAGGTTGTGCTGTGGTCCTGCAGCCAGTGTAGGGTAGGTTATCCTTTGTTGTGGGTCTGCCTTGTGTTTCCAATTTCAGTTGGGTTGGTAGGTAGATATCTGCCGTATTTAGGTTTCAGGATAAGTCTGTAGATAAAGCCTTATTTGATTGCAGGTTGTGGCAGTAAAAAGATGGCAGAGTAGAGTGACGCAGTGAAGGAGGCTTCAGGGCTTTACGTGCAGCCATGAGGGATTATTTGATTTGGCCTGGCATGCTGGACCAGGCTGGGGTTGGCCTTTCAAGGCTGAAGCGAGTGACAGCAAGTGGGGTAGCCGCTGCTGTTTTGGTCTGCGGACAAGGTGCTATGGTGAGGGGCTTCAAGTCTATTGCAGTGTGTGCCGCCCTTGGGGTGAAAAAAGACGTGCACAAAGCAACCGGGTAGAGCGCGGGCTACCGATATGCCGAAATGATGAGAGAGAGACTTGGGTGACTGCTCGTGCTGTGTGATACAGCGTGTCTAGTGGTTTCCCGAGGGAGGAGACCGGCAGGTTTTGGAGGCCCGGCCGCGGGCGGAACAACAACGCTTTCACGTGCGAGGGTCGAGTCAGCCCTGTCACGTTCAATGACGGCGGGGCCCAGCAGCCAACAGGGGGTGCTTGGCAGGGCAGGACTGGGAACCAAAACCGGCCCTGGCAAAGTGCTCGGCTGGCCCCCCGGGGGCTGGGGGTGCGGCCGAGCACTTTGCCAGGGCCGGTTCGACCAATTTTGTTACAGGGGCCGATATCTCAGCTATGCTGCAAAAACGGCCCTGTAACAAAAACGGCCCCCCAGGGGCCCAAAACCGGCCCCCACCCTGGCGGCCCACCGGGGAAACGCCCGGTGGCCGCTACGGCCAGTCCAGCCCTGGTGCTTGGAATATCTGTGGAATATATGTGTACAAGGCTGCACAGAGCTCTGGAAGACACCAGGTGGCACTGCTTAACATAGGCGCTGAGGTTACTGGCCAGGCACAAGTTGGAAATGTGGAGAATGCTGTTCAATCAGCAAACAAAAAATTTAATCCAGGGGCATTAAAGGAAAAGCACAGGAATGAACGCCTGGTGGTGGAGGAGGAACAATCACTTCGAGGAGAAGGAAGCAGCAAAAGGAGTATGAGTGCTGAGGCAGGTTTAATCAAAAATGGTGACCCAATATCAGATGCTAAAGACACACAATTGATGGACGGAATGCAGAACAAATCAAAACAGTCACCCCCAGTCAAGAGATCTGGGTTAAATCCATCATTCTTTTGCTCACCATGCCACCCCAGTTTAGACCTGGCCATATGCAAATCAGTCTTGACCCTGTGCCTCATGGGAACAGTCCAGCCCGAACTGCCAAGCCAGGTCCTACCTGGACCGGAAACAAGCATCCTAGGACCGGTTTCGGGGTTTCACCCTCTTCAGCCAGGATAGCTTGATTCCAGTGGCACAGTGAGCCCAGGACCCACGTCTGGGCATACCTGGCGCACTTAGGGCGAGAAAGCAAAAGACACACAATTGATGGACGGAATGCAGAACAAATCAAAACATTCACCCCCAGTCAAGAGATCTGGGTTAAATCCATCATTCTTTTGCTCACCATGCCACCCCAGTTTAGACCTGGCCATATGCAAATCAGTCTTGACCCTGTGCCTCATGGGAACAGTCCAGCCCGAACTGCCAAGCCAGGTCCTCCCTGGACCGGAAACAAGCATCCTAGGACCGGTTTCGGGGTTTCACCCCTCTTCAGCCAGGATAGCAATATCAGATGCTGCAGTAATGCCTTGGAAAAAAGTGGATTTTTACAAGCTGCGAGTGGGACAAGGCAAGTCCAAGGTGGCATGGGGCAGTAGGAGAACCATGGGTGTAGATTCCAGATGAGGAAACACACATACATGAAGGCGGAAGAGGGTAGTTTCAGGGAACAAGACCACAGCACTCTCAAGTTGGTCCGATCTAAGGAGGTAGCTGAGACCAGGCAAGGTGAGTAGCAACTGGCCAGGTTGGACTCGACCTGCAGACACCAGGCCAAAGAGAAGGGGGGCTTAGCGCAACCATCATGATGGCGCGGGAGGAAGAAGGAGATGCATTTGATGGTGGTGTAGGGGATGGTGAATGTCCAGGGGTGAGTGGTATGGGAAGACTATGAGATGCTGAAGAGGTGATCGAATTAGATTATGAGGCTGAGGATGAAGAACTGGAAGAAGGGAAGATTCTGGCATTGCAAGAGACTTCAAAGGTTGAAAGAGTGGAGAATGCAAGGGCGGGTGATTAACATGTCAGAAAAGGAAAGTGTGTTACAGATGGAGTAATCACAGAACGAACGAGTGGACGTCGAACGGGGAGACAAGGTCACAGGTGGAGAAAGGAATACATAAAGCACTGCAAACAGCTGCTCAGGAAAGGTTACAAACAGGCGAGAATAGGTGGTGGTATTGTTGGAAAAGTGGGGATGGGAAGCAACAGACGGTGGAGAAAGGGGTTGGCCCTGATTCACTGGACAGGGGAAAAGGTAATGAGGATAAGTGAAGGAGCAGGTAAGAAGGTGAGAGAAGATTGTACAGTATGAACTGATAAGGGTAAGGTGGACAAGTTACAGGAGGAAATGATGGGCACAAAAGGAAGCTGATAGTAAACAAAAGTCAGAAGGATTGAAAAAGCTACCTTACATGGGAATATCTATATCTTTAGGGGCACCCTTGGCCACAAAAACAAAAAAGAAGATCTAGCAAGGGGAATTTATTGACATATACAAGCTGCTACATAGGGATGTGCAATCAAAAGAAGGATCTAAAGAAGAAGCTTGGGGGTTGGCAAGGAGGCCAAAGGTGCCTACTAACATAGAACATTGGTTATCTGCTTTTCTCATTTGTGTGAGTGTACATTGTGAAAGGTTTACCGAGTGGTCAGTGTCTATTTTTAAATATATGCATATAATAAGGAAAGCCCAAATGGATTATGGAGGAATGGCATAGTTTCACTATAAAAAGGAGTTTAGAGCTTGGTTGAGGATGAAACTGGATAAACCATGGGAAGAAGTGGACAATGAATTGAGGCTTCAATAGATGTTCCCAACAAGAACACCACCAGTGCTGCATAAAGGCACAAGGTTTTAATCCCCGGAGCATGTTAGGAATTTAACAGGGGATACTGTGCTCGGAGCCCCTGCAAATATAAGCATGATTGTGCAAAACTCTGGGGAAAACATGCAGAGCTGCAAAGTTTCGGGGAGCAAGCAGGAGTGACACACATTGGGCAAGGGCTGGGGGAATGGAACAACAGCCTGGTAAGAAGGACTTTTAGGCCAATTAAAGTGGATAAACTGATTTTGTGGCAAGCGTTTTACCCGGAGAGACAGATGGCAGTTCTGCTTGAATAGGGTTTTCAGGAGGGTTTAAGACTGGGGTACCAAGGTCCTAGACAAAGGAGGTTTGCGGACAACTTGGGAACTACTAGAGCCATGCCACAGTTTGTGAGGGAGAAGTTGGCGAAGCAGAAGGTAGAATGTCAGACCCTTTGATCATTGACCATTATACGACCTGATGATATCTCAATTGGGAATAGTACCTAAAAAAAAGAATACCAGAAGAATTCAGAGTGATCCATCACCTTTCATGGCCCAAGGGGGCAACAGTTAACAATGTTGTTGCTAAAACAGACAGAGCGGTGCAGTTTGCATCAGTAGATGTGGCAGTGGAATTGGTCAGGAGGAGCGGAGTAAGCACAGAATTGGTAAAATATGATATAAAGTCCGCATTTTGGTTGCTTCCAGTACACCCTATGGAATTTTCCTTTTTGGGGATAGTTTGGTGGATATATATATGTGGACAAGGTACTTCCAATGGGTTATGCAATATCTTGTCAACTTTATTAATCCTTCTGCACATTCCTGCAATGGTTACTGCGAGGTTGTGACATGAAATGGAAACGCAGTATTTGGATGATTTTTTCTTTCTTTGAGCATGAGCTATGGAAGCATCTGGCAGAGCCCTACAACAATTTTAGGCAGTGGCTGATGATTTAGGGGTTCCATTTGCCCCAGAGAATACGTAGGGTCCCAGTGCAACTTTGGTTTTTCTGGGCATTGAGCTGGAGTAGCAATGAAAACCAGGTTGCCGCAGGCTGAGATATAAAAAGATTATTCTGATGTTGGAAGAGGTGATAGCTGCTCCATACTAAGTTGTCATTGAAGGAGTGTCTGCTAGGTCATTTGAACTTGGCATGCAGAGTGGTCAGATCGAGCAGATCCTTTTCCTGGAGGTTAGGCTTTGCGACATCAGGTGTGAAAGTGCCCCATCACAGGACCAGGATTTCAGTGGCAGTGAAAGCAAATTTTGAGGTTTGGTAGTAGTTTCTACGGAATTTCAGTGATGTTACAATGCGGTCTCTGGATTTGGATTTCACATGGCTAATTCAAATTTTGGCAGACGCAGCAGGTGCGGATGGCTTTGACCTATTCTGGGAAGGATGGTGGTGATCTAAGAGGTGGCCATGGAAATGGATTGAAGAAGGTAGGAGCATAGCAATTTTTGAGTTTTTTCCACTATTGATAGCCCTCGCCGTGTGTGGCAAAGAGCTAGTAAACAAGACAGTGACTTTCAATGTAAATGAGACAGTTGTAGCAATTGTAAATGGTCAGAAGGTGAGAGATAAGAAGCTTTTGAAGCTGCTGCAGTATTTTATGCTAGGTTGCCTCATGTACAATATTGTGTTTTGAGCGAAACACGTGCCAAGTGTTAATAATAACATTATACATGCATTGCTTCGTTCACAGTAGCAGAAATTCCGTGGTTTAGCACCCGGAGCGGATGTACTGAAGATTGAGGTACCAGAAGAGAATTGGGAGTTGGGAGACTGAGAATTCTAGGTTTGGTAGAAAACACATTTGCACAGAATACCAGGTCAGCCTACAGACAAGCTTGGGAAGAGCTTCTCTCTTGTGGTGAGGTTAGGAGTGTGCTGGATGATAAGAGCCTTGAAGAAGGGAGGGAGAATGCTATCTGTTTCATTATGTATAACATTGAAAAGCGCATCTCTGTGGCTAAGATAGCAGAGTACCTGTCAGGAATTGCTTTTCATGGCAAATGTTTTCGGGGTTATGAACCCACTGCAGGAGAAGTGGGTAGGAGGACTCTGCAATGATGAGCAAAAGAGAAGAGGAAGCAGGCAAAGGGAACCTATCACGATGCGCATGGTAATGTTGTTAATTTGTGGTTTGCAAGTGATATATTTTAGTGGTTTTGAAGTTTTGTGGATGAAGTTGTAAGTTATGGTTGTTTTTTTGGGGACATTTAGAATTTCCAAAGTTTTGGGGATTGGCAGAGAAAGGGGAATTGAGACAGGCAATGTGGAACAGCAACAAAACTGATTGTTTTTAATCTTGTGCAAATCAAAGACTGATCAGATAGAGGAAGAAGCCCGTATTGTGTTAAATGCCATAGGAGGACTAGTGTGTATGGTAGGAGCCTGGGAGGACTTCAGATTGGCAGGCAGGGCAAAGGAAAGAAGGATCTTTTGTCATCAGGATGGAACAGCCATGAGGGCGTCAAAGCGCGGAGTTTGATGAGGAAAATATTTGCAAAAGAAGGTGAGAAAGCAGAAAAGTTTGGCAAACACTCCTTTTGAATAAGAGCAGCCACTGAAGCAAAGTTGGGTTTCTCACTGACAGATTATGCAGTTGGGAAGATGGTCTCCGGATTGTTGCTTGAGGTATATTAGGAACAAAGAAGGCATGCAGTGAAGCATAGTTTGACAAGTTACCTTTTTGTTTCGGGTTGTGTCGCTGGATCAAGTATGGCGTTTTTCTCCAAATGGATTATTCAGCATTCATTGTTGAAATGGGCAGCGAAGCAGGCGGAATCTCGACCCTGTGGAAAGAATTTGGGCTTTCTTTCTCCTGAATTTAAACTAGACTGGTAGGGGAAAGGGGGTATGAAATGGGGGCAACTACGTCCATGGTTATCTGAGTTGATGAGAGTGAGATCCTGCCCAGACCTGTTAATCATACACTTGGGTGAGAATAATTTAGTCCAGCTGTCAGGTTTGGGTTTGATCAAGATAATGAATGCAGATTTGGAGGTGATAAGATGGGTGCGCTCGGGTACCTATGTTTTTTGGACAGTGCTGGTTGCGAGATGTGTTGGAGTGGGGCTGACAAGTACACCGCAGTAGAAAAAAACAGGCGCACGGTTAATAGGGAGATGTGCTGTTATTGTCAGAAAAGAGGTATAGGCGTTATTGAGCATGGGGAAATCATGAAGGAGGGTTTATCTTTCTTTGTTCAGCCAGGACAGGGTGCAATTATCCTTTCTAGAGAATGAATTTTACTTACTTGAAATATAAGACCAGCTGGCACATGAGCTGGCGGTAAGGCAGTGGTGTGGATTCAGGGCTGGCTGTTGGGGGGCAGCAGTACAAAAGCAAATGTGAGGCTGTTGGGGCAACAATCTGTTGTTGAAAGTGCAAGGTTAAAGGTTTGTTAGAGTGACAACCAATACACACATTCCTAATGGATGTTTTTGGGGAGAGAGGCTGGAAAATGCCTGTTCAGGGATCTCCTTGGGTGGCAGACACCCAGAGGGCTCACACACTAGGCCGAAAGGGTTGGGGCCTTGCGGGGGGAAGTTGGCAGAAGGAAGACTGGAGAGTGACGCTGGGGTCAAGTGTGAAAGGACGGTGAATGAATGAAAGGGTCGCGTGGTGAATACTGGGACTGTTTATGCTGGTTGGGGAGGGGGTTTAAGGATGGGAGGAGTCAGGTTGACTTACTGTATTAGTGAGGTGGGCGTTGTTTGATGTTCCTGTATTGGTTTATAAAGTTCATCTGCAGCCTGTCCTATTAAAGCGGCCTTTTGCTCTTAACTTGGCCTGTTTATTCTTGCGCCGTCTCGCCCGAATACAGTTCGGGATTCTCTGACGAACTTTGCTCTCAGTGAGACTGAGAAAGCGTGTCTTAAATAGGGAACCATCACCATGCACCTCACTTTGCAGCACAGTATGCGCGTGGTGACTGGCACAGTGTTGCGAACCCGCGCTGCCTGTCACACTGTATGTGATTGCACAGGGGTGAGCTATGCACTCAGGGCCAACAGAACTTGAGTCCTTTCTAGTAGGAACAGGTCCTCCACCGTGGTCCGAGGGACGGTCTCACGTACGGCTGCATCCAAGTGGATGATCTATATTAAAGTAGGTAGGTATATGCCTCGCTAGCGTTGTGAAACTATTATTTGTTTTGTGTTTGTGACTGCGCCGAACAGTTACTACTACTATGAGAATGCTATATGTAAGTTGAAATTATAGGTTTGTAAAGACTTTTTGAACTCTGGTTTGATAGTATTAGTAACAGTGACATTTGGAAGTCCTTTCTACTTAAAAGTCAGTGTTCTTGTCAATGTTGCATTTGTTTTAGACGGTCACTCTTTTGTATTACCAATAATTAAGGCTACCACATTTTTATAAAGCAAGCCGTTTTTGGGGAATAACAGGATCGATCATTTTTTTGCAAGTTATTGGACTTTGTTTCACCTCCCGCTTTTAGCTGAGTGGAACTGAAAAACACAAAAACAAGTAAAAGCAATTTGCACTTTACACTTAATGGAGCAAATGTAAAAAATTGGTGCAAAATGTGATTGCTCTGGGTTTTCCACTTTGCTCTGCCCTCTAAAAGAGGCCCTATGTTTCAGTAATTGAGCGACCACAATAGGCAAGACTACCATTTTGAAAAGGTGTTTGAGGTTGGCAAATGCAGCATTCTAAAACATAATTGCTGACTATTTTACTGAACAAAATAAACTGTTTTTTTACAGTGGTGTAAGGGAAGGCTGAAGACATCAATATTTCTACCCCCACCCCAAATTCTTGTACAAGTGCACAAGCAAGGATATCTATATGGTCGAGATGGGCATTTATATGATCAAGTCAGATATACTAATCTGACATAAATATATAGGATATATGCTGTTTAAGAGAAAACATTAAAAACATATACATTTGGTTGGAGAGTAGGTGTCAGCAATAATAATGTGTCTGGAAGATTAATGGCCACATACCTGTCCAAATCTTCACAACCCACACCAGATAATTTGTTGAACTTTGTGGCTTCCACATAAATAAATTTGGGAGAGCGGCGCATTAAGGAGATGCAGTATAGTGACTACCGAACACTTCAGAAACATGTGTTCTGCATCTGAAGCCCGGCTACCCACTTCATGGAACTGTGTAATCCTAGTGGCCGCTTTTACATCATTGTCGGCTTTACCTTTAAACATGTCAGCCGCCCGCCTTTCTTTTCGATCTATTTACTTTTCTACCATTCTACCATTCGCGACACAGCGCGTTCTAGCTTTAAACAAATGAAGTTAAAGCGTGGCGTACCGCAAATGCTACTAAAGCAAATAAAAAATGCTTGCTCTCGTTCCTGTTCCCCATAATTCTATTTGCATAATAGGTCTCAAGGAAAGGGTGCAGTACCACAGCTGTTCTGGGTGTCCCTGTGGAGTTGTAAATGGACCTCTATTAGCCACATAAGATGCTGCACCCTTAATGAAATTAGAAAGAGAAAAATTGCAGCTAAGCATACGTTGTTTTTATTGGAAGCGAGATTTTTGCTAGCTTGTGTTTTAAATATGCACCATTGTTGTTTATTTAGCTTTAATTCACAAACAAAAATAAATAAATAACAATGGTGCATATTTAAAATGCAAGATAACAAAAACCACACTACCAATAACAATAAATGGAAACGTATGCTCAGCTGCAATGTTTCTCTTTATAATTGCATTAAGGGTGCAGTGCCTATCTGGCTAATAGAGGTCCCTTTACAACTCCACAGAGACACCTAGTAACAGCCTGTGGTACTGCACCCTTCCTTGCTTCGTGGAATCTATTTTATTACTTATGCTACTGCTACTTTTTGACAAAATCAAAATCCTACAAACATTAGCATTTGCAACACCAATAGCTCAAAGTTTCACTAATGCGAGACCTATTGCATTGCAAATGCTTGTTTATTATTATTTTCAGCCATACTGCCCAGCAACCAGGCTGCTGTACAGCAAGGCTACAAATCATTGCCAAAGTCGGCAATGCTCATGATGTACAGCAGGATCAAAAGACACTGGACGGAGCCAATATTCGTTAGGTCTCAACACAACACCCTTGTGATTCTGAACAAATCAGTTAATCTCCCCATGCATAAATAAAAATATAATTTGGCAAAAAATACTATCATATAAAAAGCAATTGAGCCCATATCCAGGTCTTAGTGGAAATACATTTGTAAGCTGAGAACATCTGTTTTCACAATAAAAGCAGTATCTGGTGTCACAATAAGAGCAGATAACATCTGTTGTCACAATAAACATCCATTTCAAAGGAGAGAAGGGAGTCAAAGGGCTACAAATTGCAAGAAGTTCAACACAGACGACAGGAAAGAAGAAAAAATAAAAGGAGTACCTCAATCACAGTACGATGAGCAGAAGGACAGCAATCAAGCTGAAGGAATCAGTATTTGGTGCAATACTTGATGCACGCTCCAGCCGAAAGAAGAGGAAGTGAAGCTAGCAAGCGCTGGCCTATTAGAAGGCAGCGAATAAGAGTGGCAATGAAGCCAGCGAATGTTAAAAAAACAGGCAGGGTGCAAGCCTTTTTTTGTATACAATCACAAGAGAGAGCATGCAATGCTTGCGCTGTCGCAGGCAAGACATTAAAAAACCTTCAAGGCATTCCGTGACTTGCCGACAGTGGAACACAGGCAGGAGTGCTCGCTCTCCAGAGCCATGCTTAGGACACTTCTGCCCCAACGACCAACCGATGAATGTGTAATATTCTTATATTATCTGCTTTGAGAACTCCCAGACCTGCTGTGAGTGCTCAACCCTGTGAGTGTGTACCATTTCCAACAAGCTTTCTGTGTGATCCATCCTTGGAGTGTGCAACATTCCACCATGACCTGCTGTGAGCCCTCAACCTAGTGAGTGTGTAACATTCCTCCTTCATCTGATGACAGAACTCCACCTTGGCTTCTTTTTAAATGTTATTTTATTGTAATGCAATGGTTTTAACTAACTTATGCAAATAAAATAAACAGACTAAAAAAACTCCACTTTGTGTGCAGGGTCATGAGCTGCTTGTGAGCCCTGTGAATGTCAATATCCTCCTTAACTTGCTGGGAATGCTCCACCCTGTGAGAGTGAATAGAAGACCATTCTCTGCTGTGAATTCTTCACCCCGTGAGTGTGTAACGCTCCTTCCTGGCTTGCTGTGAGAGCTCTACTGTGTGAGTGCTGTACATTCCTCCCTGACCTGCTCTGAGCACTCTGGTGTGATGCCAGAATAGAGCACTAAATATAATGCTAATAAAATGTCATATAAGAGAGCAAAATCTCTACAAGGTAGGTTTAGCTTTACTATATACTTAACTCCACATACATGTAGCTATATATATATATATATATATATGCATATATATATATATATATATATATATATATATATATATATATATATTACCTACTGGCAGTCGCCAGTAGGTAGTTATAGTTAGGACCTAGTTTCCATAGGAAAAGCATTTTTTGTTTTCCCAATAACTTTGGCGCCGGTTGACGAATCTTTGCGAAATTTTCAAAACCAGTGGCCCGCTCCGGTCAGCTCCTGTCTTGAAAGTTTCGGGGTGATTCGTCAAGTGGGGGCCGAGAAAAAAGGGGGGTCCCAAAACGCATTTTCCCCATGTTATTTTCCATAGGAAACTTTAGTCAAAGCTACAGCCCGAACTGCTGAACGGAATTACACCAAATTTAGCAAAAAGGTAGGTCTTGGTTCAGAAAGAGACCTTTTTTTTAAATGGTGTAAATCCGTTCAGTAGTTCCTGAGAAATTAGAAAAAGAAAAAGTTTCGATATCTGTGGCCGAGGAGGGTTCGCGAACCCTCCCGACCACGAGCTTCATTCTAATTGGCTGCCAACACTCCAAACCAGGAAGTGTTGGCAGCCATCTTGTGACTCGGTAGAACCAAGTCACAAAAAAACAGTAAAATAAAGGTAAAAAAACAAGAAAAGGGGGCAGGGTAGAAACACCCTGACCCCCTAGGCCTGCTCAGGGGGTCCCACAAGGACCCCCAGGGCCAAAAAAATAATTGTTTCTTTTTATAATTTCGGCAGAAATCGCGTTGGGGTCGCGAATCCCGCCAAAATTATAAATAAAAAAACGAAGCTCGGGCTCCCGCGCTTCGTTTCCAAAAAGCCCCCGGGTGGGCCAGGTCCCGGGGGCACTGCCAATTAATTAGCGGGGGCCCGCCACCTCCCCGGGGCTTTAAGAAACAACTGCGGGGGGCATGCGGCCCCCTCGCAGCCCCGGGGACCGCCACCTCCCCGGGGCTGTGAAAAAAAAGCGTGGGGGGGGCTTAATCCCCCCCACGCTGCCCCGGGGACCGCCACCTCCCCGGGGCTCTTTTTTTAATTAAAACATGTGTGGGGGGGCTCGAGCCCCCCCCACACACCCCGGGGACCACCACCTCCCCGGGGCACTCTAAATTTAAATTTGGGGGTCCGTTACAGAGACCCCCAGGCCCCGGGTACCACCACCTCCCCGGGGCTTTTACAATGAAGGGAGGGGGGCCGCGCGGCCCCCCTCCTGGAGCCCTGGGGACCGCCACCCCCCAGGGCCGGCTCCTGCAGTGTCCCGGGGTGCCCACCCCCGGGACACTGCTGTTTGGTATGGCAGGGCGGGAGCCGTGCGGCTCCCGCCCTGTCATTGCAAACTCTGCTTTGCTTCGTTGAAGCAAAGAAGGATTGCTTTTCCACAAGGGGAGCTGCAAGTCAGCAGCTCCCCTTGTGGAAAAGCAATGCCGGCTCCCGCAGGACGCGGGGAGCCGGCGGGACCGTGGGGGCATTGGGGCTCCCCCCACGGTCCCCAACGCTGACGGCCGGCCCCGGGGGATGGGGTCCCCAAGGCCAGAAGTGGCCTGGGAGGGGGGCCACGCGGCCCCCCTCCCCAATAATAAATAAAAAAAAAAATTTAAAAACAGAAAGGCCGGACCCCCTCCAAATAATTAAAAAAAAAAAAAAAAGAAAGTTCTGGCATGCCCCGGGGGATGGGGTCCCCAGGGCCTAAATTGGCCTCGGGAGGGGGGCCACGCGGCCCCCTTCCTGTTTTTAAATTTTTATTTTAAAAAAAAAATAGGGGTCAGGCCCTGGGGGATGGGGTCCCCAGGGCCCAACAAATAGTAAAAGAAGGGGGGCCACACAGCCCCCCTTATAAGAAAAATAAAAAAATTAAAAAGCTGGCATCGCGCCGGAGACCCCGCCCCCTCCCTGCAGCACTCTGCAAACGCGCCCCCTGGCGCGTTGTAAGTTGGGGAATTAATTCCCCTTGAATACTGAGGGTCCCTGGGGGCCAACTAGCCCACCAAGTACCTCCAGTATGCGCCAGGGAGCTGTGTTGCAGAGAGGTGGTCCAAGGCCACGCCCCCTTTTTACACCACTCTGCAACGCAGCTCTGTGGCGCTTACCGGAGGTACCTGGTGGGCTAGTTGGCCAACAGGGACCCACAGGATTCAAGGGGACTTAATCCCCCAACTTAGTACGCGCCAGGGGGCGCGTTTGCACAGTGGTGCAGGGAGGGGGCGGGGCCTGATATGTCAAGTGTGCAAACACAGCCACTGGCGCGTTGTAAATTGGGGTATTAAGTCCCCTTGAATCCTGAGGGTCCCTGGGGGCCAACTAGCCCACCAGGTACCTCCAGTAAGCGCCACAGAGCTGCGTTGCAGAGAGGTGGTCTGAGGCCACGCCCCTTTTTGCACCTCTCTGCAACGCAGCTCAGTGGCGCTTAATGTAGGTACCTGGTGGCCTAGTTGGCCCCCAGGGACCCTCAGGATTCAAGGGGACTTAATCCCCCAACTTAGAACGCGCCAGGGGGCGCGTTTGCAGAGTGCTGCAGGGAGGGGGTGGGGCCTGATATAACAAGTTAGCAATCCTGCTGTGTGGGACTTACTGGAGGTAATAAAAGGGGTAGTTGGCCCCCAAGGTTGCCGTTGGGGGCTATCTATCCCTCCTGTTACTTCCGCTAAATCCCACACAGTGGTATTGCTAAAAGGTGTTTGAAGGCCACGCTCACCTTTCTCCACCACTCTGCAAACGCGACTGCTATGTTATAGTTAGAAATTAGCATTTAAAAAGCCTTTGAAATTCACTGAAAAAACCATAGGTTTCAGGGACGTTATAGTTAGAAATTAGCATTTAAAAAACCATTGAAATTCACTGAAAAAACCATAGGTTTCAGGCACGTTATAGTTAGAAATTAGCATTTAAAAAACCTTAGAAATTCACTGAAAAAACCATAGGTTTGAGGGACGTTATAGTTAGTTGGACATTTCTCTCGTACAAAACCATAGAAATTCCCCCGTTATAGTTAGTTCAGCTAACTATAACTCGCGCAACCGCAATGCACTGCTGATGACGTCACATATTACATCATTCATGACATGGTCAGTGGCATCACTGATGACATCACTGATGACATCATCCACGTGAAAATCTGATGCACCTTTTCACACTCTAATATAACCTTTGATACACCCACTGTAAAATACAGACTACCATTTTCGAAACCATCGACACACCAATACCATTTACTACATACGCACTGCACTCACTGATTCCTAGGTCTACACAGACATCCACTCATTCACCCATACAATCACTCAGACATGCAGTCACTCATCAATACAACACTATCATAAGCACTAATACACCTATACAGACACTCACACACCACCACTCATCCAGAGTTACTCACACACCTAGTCAGTCATGCAAAGAATAAATCACACTTCCATTTACTGACCTATACAGTTATACACACACCACATCAAACGCATACTTACTCTCTTATACAATCACTGATACAAGTACACACTCATCCATACAGCCACTCTCACAATCACTGACTCTCACGTATAGTCATTTATATACTTCAACTCTCACATACACTGCCTTTTACATATGTAGTTACTTGGACATGTACCATTGAGACATCCATTCACTCACCAACACACCCATAAACACACTCACCCACCCATACAGCTGTTTCCACATGCACTCTTGAACCCATAGACACAGTGACTCAACCACTCAAACATCTATGCACAGAGTCACACTCCTCCCACCCACCCACACACACTCAGGCACCCATACAAATACTCAGGCAACCAATCGATAACCCATATAGACACTCATGTAGCTGCTGACCAACCCATGCAGCATCTTATACAACAACAGACAGACTGATACAGACATTCACACAGTTTAGTCACTAACCCATGCATTCAGTAAGACACATGTATTCACTCACTTAAACAGTCAGTCACGCACCTACTAAATCCTCCATCCAGACACTTATACACCCACTCATTCTTCAACACACCTTGGCATATATATAATACATATTTAAACTTTAAAGAAAAACACAGTCACTGGATGATGTCATCAGGGATGTCATCAGTGATGTCACTGACCATGTCATGAATGATGTAATATGTGACGTCATCAGCAGTGCATTGTGGGTGCGCGAGTTATAGTTAGCTGAACTAACTATAACGGGGGAATTTCTATGGTTTTGTACGAGAGAAATGTCCAACTAACTATAACGTCCCTCAAACCTATGGTTTTTTCAGTGAATATATATATATATATATACATATATATATATATATATATAGTCTATACCGTATATGATATATGTGGAGTTGAATGTAGTGAATCTGTATTTCTCTGTGCCTTTTATCATGTATGCCTATCACCACCTGCAGTTCTCTGTCCCTCTCCCCCCTCCCCCAGCCTTGACCCCTAGCCCTCTCTTAGCACTGCTAATCCTGTCAGCATCCTTGTGCCCGGCTCATCCGAGCCCTCCTCCTCCCCGTTAATCCTCATTAGAATCACTGCCGTGTGCATGCGCGCCCTTTTCAGCTGTCAGTCAAGGCTGAGGGGTAAATAAAGCACCTGGCACCAGTGGGCGGTGACCTGCGCCCGCCCACCCCGGCTGAAGCCTTGCCCTGCACCAGCAGCCGGTGGGATCATTACTCGGGCAAGGCGCCCTGCTCTATGCGTTTAACGTGCACAGAAAGCGTGGGTCTGATGCCCACCAGTGCCAGGGGGGTCTCATGAATCACCTCAAGGTTTCAAAACACTAGAGACACCGCCTAATAATTGCGTCATATTCAGGGCACAAGTCCTAAAAAAAGAAGTGGGGGGACGCTCCAAGTTAGGTGGTGTCACCGGAAGTGACGTCACGAAATTTGCCGGTCTCCTTCTGAAATGCGTGACTACATACAAGATACAAGTAGAGGTATAATACTGCAATAAGTGGCAGTCACTCAAAACACAAGAACACACTATACACAGGACCCATTCCTCGGATTACAAGGTTATTACAGACTCGGGCCGTAGGCACTACGGGCATCTGTCGGGGTCCCTGGAAGTGACATGCTCGGCGTGTTGACAGCGCAGCTCCTTGAAGCCTTGGCGCCTCGGCTGTGCTCTGAGAAAGGCTGGCAAGGGGAGGGCGCGAGGTGGAAGGGGAGATTAGTCTGAGCCTCGGGTGCATTTGAAAGGCTATCATTCGCGCGCAGGTGCAGACTCGGGTACCGGCTCCATCTTTTGGGCAGGGGGGACGGCGTCCACCCGGTAAAACCCGGTAAAATAAGTGGGGGGACGCCGTCCACCCGCGTGGTACCCCGACTCGAGCCCTGGTCATATTCTTATGTTCAAGACAATGCGTGATTACCAGAGGTTTATACATTGGACGACATGGATGTCCGTGGTTTAACTTTAGGCCTGATTTAGGGTTTGGCGGGCGGATGCTCCCATCCTCCAGGGCTTTAAGTGGGGCGGGTCCCTCTCGGTCTCAGATCCATCAGTAATTAAAAACTGACCTGTAAACGGGTCCCTATCACACCCTATGCTCATGTTCTTAACATTACAGGCAAAACACGAATCCATTTTTGCACAGTATAAACAGTTAAGGTAATACATGTCAGTGATGTAGGTCCTGTTAACATTTTACATGTTTTACTCTTGCATTCCCTAAGAGTATTTGCTTTCTCTAGAATGTTGTGTTTCTGTATCTTATATTATTCCTGTTTAGCACCTACTGTCAGATTCCTAGAAGGGACTTAGTTCACAGTAGGCTACTGTGAACTAAGTCCCTTCTAGGAATCTGAGTGAGTTGAGGTTGTGGGAGGGGCCACGGTTGAGAGCTCTGGATCTGGGGCTGAAGGCAGTGCAAGTTTTTCACAGCGCCTGTCAGAGGTTCAGAATGCATGCTCTTCCAATGTGTGGCCTCTTTGCAGATCGCACAGAGTAATGTGCATGTGTGCCAGTTGTAATTGTGATTCTATGCGAAAGCGTCTGAAGGCGTTACGCAGCTGTCGAAATACTGACATGGTGAAAGTAAAAGAAAATACAGTATTTACAGGTTAATGGGTGCATTGTGTGTGTGCGCGTGGGTGACTGTAAGCGGATAGTGAAGTGAAGGAGATGCAAGAAAGAGCATGCAGGGGAGAGTGAAAAGAGGATGCTGAAGAGGAAAAAATGAGGTGCTCATGCAGAAGGAGGATTTCACAAAGATGTGGGGAGAAAAAAGATGTAAGTGTCTAACAGAGAGACCGCAGAAGAAAGTGGTGTGAAGGGAAGAACGGAAATGATTGAGAATTCAGTCTCAAATTTTCAAAATTTAAACATTTTCAATTCTTATCATTCACAACAAAATTGTTGTTATTTATTGTTATTTATCTGATACAGCTAACAAGCATTAGCAAAGTCAGTACATTTGGCAAATTTTAGGTGGATACTACTACTCTGTGATATGTTTGGATGCAATATTAGAAGCTCACAGAGAGGGACAAAATAAAGGTCGGGTGCTAGGCTATGGAAAGTAAAGGGTTTTAGTTCACATGTTTTAAGCCACACCCTTATTATAGACCATGCCTCTTGGAAAGGATTGCTAGTTACGCTTCTTAGGTCACATCCTTTTTAGAGACTCACACACTTTTTTCATCCCACTTAAAGCCCTGCTGTCAGCCTTATTACAGGTGTGTTATATTGTAACGCACTTGTAATAAGACAGACAGGATAGCCATCATGTTTGTGACGTGGGTACCAGTCTGCCAAACTGTAAATCAGTCCCTTTGTTATTAATTGCACTTTCCACCGGGGAGTTTTGTCTTATTACTTGACACCACGGTGTGCATTCTCTCATTGGCACACCGAAGTAACAAAGGGCTGGTTGCACATTTTCAAAATTGTGTCCTTCCACTCTGTGATGTTCGGCATCACATACAGTGAATGACTTGAGGCAACCAAAGAGTGAGAGTCTCTCAGAGGTGCTGTTCAAGAAATACCATAATTTCGGGAGTATTCTTTGTAAAACACCTAAATCATACCTGCCAACTTACAAATTAATGCCACTGTGTGATAAGGGGCGGGGCCTTGAAGGGGGCGGGCCTCATGCCGAGAGCTACCTAAGAGGCACTCTGCCACTCACCAACCCACCCACCACAC
The DNA here is from genome assembly GCA_963921515.1 of Calotriton arnoldi. NCBI lineage: Eukaryota > Metazoa > Chordata > Amphibia > Caudata > Salamandridae > Calotriton > Calotriton arnoldi. The sequence continues at coordinate 2,857,140 of CAWUFW010000130.1, forward strand.
GGTCCCCCCACCCCCGCGCCTCTCCCAGAAAAATAGAAACAAAGGGTCATTGAGGCGCCATGATACCTTTGGGTGAATGTTTACGCTCTATAAGTCTTTTTTTCATTTCATTTCATTTCATTTCAGTCGCCGATGTCCCGGGGTGTTTTCACACCTCTTAATGGACTTCGGCTGCTTACAGCCCCCGAAAACGAGCTGAAAACCTCTGTAAGCAGTGGTTTTCAGCTTGTTTTCCCTGCCACCGTGTGAGTTTGGCTCCTCACCAGGTGACTCTGATTAAGGGAGCCGAAATCGTGTGACACACGGTGCCACCGTGAAAGTTGGCAGGTGTGCCTAAATGCAGTGGACAAAGGTCCTTCTTAGGAGCCTGCTGAGGCGGCGCTGATGCTTGCCAGAATATCGAGGATGTGCCTCCACAACCCTACATTTCTGGTCTCTTCATCTCACTCTACCTTGGAAACTTCCCTCTATACAAGGACGAGGGACACCCCATGGTAACTGAAGGGCGATGAAGACATCGTAGAGGACAGACAGTGTCCAGCAAGACTGTTGTTTCTCTTCTATTTGATACTATTGCCCTTTCTTCATTTTTTAAAATATTTCATCAACACGTATAATTAACAGGAAGAAGGGGGCGACCTAATTAGCAAAGTGCTAGCAGAAGAAGTGTTGAAAGCATCTTCTTCACGATGCTTCAGGCTGAGCATCAGATTCAAAGGTGTATTAATGCTTGAAACTTGTGATTGAAGGGGGACGGGCTCTCCCTGGGCCTCCCTCCTCCCCACAGCCAAGTCAACCAAGGACCTGAAGAGGAGTGATGCTGCTCACCCCTGTGTACGGCTCTTTGCATAATTAAGACTGGACATACTAATGGGGTTAGAACGCCACAAATGTATTAAGTAACACATTTTAGACTAAATGATACTAAATGAAAGGGAACGAATGAATGAAACCACTGGGAGGAGCACAGAAGAGATGTACTTCAGATTTTAAAGAGTGAGAGTAACAGCCTCCCCTCCCAAAAGAGTAAAACCTACATTTGATGCAAAATAATTGCCCTAGCGTACATCACTTATCCAAATATGGCTGGCAGCCAATAACCCTAGGAGTAAACTTCTACTTACAGGTGATGCTCCCAACAGTCATCATCTACTGATGCCACAAGGTGACAAACTGGTCCAACCACAGCAGACCTGCGAACAGGAATAGCACCAACGATAGATCTAACAGGAAATACTTAATCACCACGAACGATAAACCCATACCAGTCCTCCGCAGGCTCTCTTTCCAGTATGTTCCCTATGTAAAACACATTAAACACACACTCACTTGCCAATTTCACGAATTCCTGGAACCTATTAGCATCTACTTGGGAAAAAACACACACGATTACAAATTACATTTCAACACCTGCACAGATCGCAGTGCCACGCAATAGGTGTAGCTAGCACACCTAACTTTAGCATCGACCATACTCCCGTGCATGTTTTAGCAACTGCCAGAACCTATTTACAGCTGCTGGCAAAGCATCCATGGTCTGTAACAGGTGAAAACCTACACCACAGCCTGCTCCACCATATACAACACCAATGTTAGGTCCGACCGTACCAAATGGTCAGGTGCGGTCACACTACCCACTTAAAAACCTCTTAGGGTAAAAGTCAAGGTGGAAGGTTTCTCAGGCTGACCACCAACCTTTGGCTCCTCTTTCTCCCTGCAGCTGCAAACCCTGCAGTCGTTTTCTACTGTGCATTATCAGATGGAACATTGCATTGTGTGGGTCAAACGCCCCACACTTTGTACTTCATACACTTACTATCCTGGTCACCTCACACCGATACAGAAACTGCTGTGTGCATTCACTCTGGGAGCTTTATCCCGCAGCCATCTCTCACTCTTGCAACTATACCCATAGGTAATCCGCATCTTGGTAACGTCCGCACACTTAAAACGAATGATTGTGCAACTCTGTGTGTCATAGCCTTGCAGCGATGGGTGAGTTTCATCTACTAACTCTGAGGCATTCACCCATCTCCATCCGCATCTCTGCTGCCTGAATTGCCAGGAAGTCGCCAAAGTACCGCTCTCAGTCCTTGAATGGCCAACGTCCTGTTTCCATCAGGCCTTCCTGCACCATTCTGACTGCTGCAGTCACCCAACAGAAGGTGTGTACTATTGCCTGTGCCCCAACTCCACACCTGAGCAGCACGACGCACAACTCTGCTGAAATGATAAACAATGAAGGGGTACCTTTTCCCCTGAATAAGAACATTCCTCGTCATAGGCGAGGGACCACCACTAAGCTTCCTGTTTTCTTGGACTCCCTTCTAGCACTAACTACCCATCCTCACCTAGCCATCTACTACTGAACCCCAACTTGCCCCTGCCCCAACCATCCTTAGATGACATTTCGGTAATTCAAGCATCTTCTAGACACGAGCCATCACATCACCATAATCTCCCTGCAGAGAACCAGGACAGATGCTCCTAGGAAGAGTTTGTATTCTCTTCCTGTGTCCATCTTAGCAATAGCCCCACTGCTCTACCTCCCAAGACTGTAGAGAAGACACATTCCTTACCATCAGCTGCCAACAACAACCCTCCTCCTCTGCCATAAGAAACCCTCTTGTACTGCACCCTTCCCTCTGTCGAAGTTAAGGACATCGGCCAGAGAGATCCTCATGACTTTGCTTCTCATGTGTACTTCCTCAGCTGTACACTCTTGGTAAGGACTCACAGAGACATGGTTATTGTGCAGTAAGAAAAATAGCAGCAAACAGTAGAGCCAGGGAGCCCCTCCGTAATGGCATAGGAGCATCACCCCACTGGTCAAAGTCAGTCACAGAAAAATAAAATGATAATAAAACAATAATATTTTATTTTTCTGTGACTGGCTGAGCTGATGCCAGTGTAGGGTGGGGCAGGGCCGGGCCATGGCAAGGGGAGGACTGATGGGCACTGTAAAGTGCTCATGTCAGTATGGCCGACCGTCTTGGGCCAGCCAAACCGACATGCGCACTTCTATTTCTCCAACCCAGCTGTGTTGCACAGCCGGGTTGGAGAAACAGCACATACTCCCATGCACTGTCTGAGCGGCAGACCAGGCCGCTCAGACCAATCCTGAACCTTCTCTCATACTCAGTATGCAAAAAGAACAATTGATGGACAGAATGCAGAACAATGTCATACATTCACCCCAGTACAGAGATCTGGGCCTAAATCGATCGTTTTTTTGCTCACCATGCCATTCCAGTTTGAACCCAGCCATATGCAAACCAGTCTTGATCCTGTGCCCAATAGGAACAGTCCAGCCCGAACTGCCAGGCCAGGTCCTCCCTGGACTGGAAACAAGCATCCTAGGACCGGTTTCGGGGTTTCACCCCTCATCAGCCAGGATAGCTTGACTCCAGTGACACCCATGAGGCACAGGGTCAAGACTGATTTGCATATGGCTGGGTCTGAACTGAGGTGGTGAAGTGAGCTAAAGAATGATGATGGATTCAACCCAGATCTGTGACTGGCGGTGAGTGTCTGAAAGGTTTCAGTGCTCCGTCCATCATCTCCTTGTGTTTGCTTTGTTTGCCCTAAGTTGGCAGGGTATGCCCAGACGTGGGTCCCTTGCGCACTTTGCCACTGGATTCAAGCTAGCCTGGCCAATGAAGGGTGTTACCCAGAACCCGGTCCCAGGATGCTTGTTTCCAGTTCAGGGAAGCCCTGGCTTGGCAGTTCGGGCTGGACTGTTCCCATGAGGCACAGGGTCAAGACTGATTTGCATATGGCTGGGTCTGAACTGAGGTGGTGAAGTGAGCTAAAGAATGATGATGGATTCAACCCAGATCTGTGGCTAGGGGTGAGTGTCGGAAAGGTATCAGCGCTCCGTCCATCATCTCCTTGTGTTTGCTTTGTTCGCCCTCATACTCAGTATAGCATGAGAGCAGCATCTTGATTGGGCGGAGATCCTGGGCTTTCGCAGTGACCGCCGGGAGCAGAGAACCACAGAGGCGTCCATCCGCATCGGCGACAGGTACGTTTAAAAAAAAATATTATTAGTCTCCCTCCTCCCCCCCCCGCACCCCTCCCCCCACTTTACCTTTGTGGTGGCTGCCACAACACCAGGAGCTTCTTATGCGTGTATCCATTCTCCTGGATTATTGCAGGGGCCGGTGTGTTCCTCTAAAGGAGTATGCGCTAAGTGATGACACTACAACGACGGACGAGCTTCAGGATGCTAATGGTCCTGTTGTGTAAGCTGCGCTTTCCCCAGCCTAGTTGTTGCATTGCACACCACCTTCTCCTCAGCACTGCAAGAAGCATGGGTTCTCTGATGCATCTGGGCCCAATTCTAGCCTATCACTAGTCTTTGTCATATGTCACCTCTCTGCCATGAATAGGAAATCATCCATATAGTGCGCTGAACACTATTCCCGCTCTTCTTTGCAAAACACAATTCTAATTCTGCAATGAAACACCTGAAAACCGCAGAAGAGACACCCCGTGGGCACAAATCAGCCACAATGGTATGGCCCATTTATGGTAAGAGCTAGCGTATGGTGACTACGTATGCACAGAGACTGGTCACAGTGTAAATGCTGCCCCATATCAGACTTTGCCTTTTCTCAGCAATATGATCTTTTTTTTCCTCTTTACGATCTCCCTGCACCTCAGAAGGGGAGTAATCCACCGGACACCATTCAACAGCCTGAGGTGCCAAGGTGAGGTGGAGAATTCTCTGTGGGGATCTTCGGAGTTACGGGTATGCATCTAATCCAGGGCACGAGTCGGGGTACACGCAGGTACACAGCGTCCACCCACTATTTTCACAGGGTAGACGCCGTCCCCCCTGCCAAAAAGTTGGGCCCCGCATAAATATTTTGAACTTGTCCCAGTGTAAGACACAGGGTACACGTTCAGCAGCGCCTGTACGTTGTCTGCTTTCCATTCCCAGCAGCAACGTGCAGGCAGCGAGGGAGCCTTTTTTCGCCTCCAGCTGGGCCGAAGTTAAGGGGCCATCCCGCCTCCTTTTGTTTGAATATGCAGACTGGGGCCGCCTGGAACCTCACACTTAAATGTAAATGCACCTGAGGGGAAACAAAGGCACACAGCTTGTTATCTCTTCACAGGCACTTAAGAGAGGCATGCTTTTGCCTTTGTTCTGTCCCTGTATATAAGTGCAGACACTGTAAGACTGTCAGATGGGTTGGTCTGTCCCAGTATTTAGACAAATAATTTAAATAGCACTATTTTATTTCTTTTATAGCGCTACGTCGTGACGTCATGATGTCATTTGCATACTGTCTTACTTGGTCAGTCCCCCCACTTCTTTTTATAGGACTTGTGCCCTGATCAAATCCACAGTATAACTGCAGGAGACGCTTGAATAAGTGCTAGGAGACATAGGCCGCCCAGGATCGATATAGACCCTAATGGATGAATGAGTGAATGAAAGAGGCATTTCTGAGGTAGCCGCTCTGGAACCTCTATGAGCCAAAAGGCTGTGACTGGGGGTTTCCAAATGCAAGGGACTCAGTGCACAAGCACAAACTCACTCTCGGACCTCCCTCCACGAGATACAGCCTTTCCTTCTTAGCCTTCTCCCCCACCCCCTCCATGGGATGAGCTGAGGAACAACACTGGCCGACGCATAACTGTGTACCTGGCTGTGGGCGATGGCACACAAAGGAAAACGGAGGCAGAGAAATCCAAACTGGAGAACGCCACAGCAAAGGGGACTCACGCCTATCTGATGTATGTACGACCAGCGTGGTAAAAGTGGTGGTGTGTTTTTTTCAGTTTAGTTGCCTTAAAAACAATGGGAATTGACAATAAATAAACAGGGTTGAGGGAAAACATAATTAACATAGTTGAGGGTAAGGGTAAGTATAGTAAGGGGTAGTTTTTGGTTTAAAAAAAAAAAAAAAGGGGTTCCTGATCATAAAATAAACAAGCATTGGCATAGCCAATAGGTCTCGCTTTGGGACCTTATAAGTATTTAGTTATGCAGCACAATATCCTTGGTGCAACAACATCAACTGTTGCATGGCTAAACACTTATAAGGTCCCAAAGCGAGACCTATTGGCTATGCCAATGCTTGTTAACTTGGCCATGGGATTCCAATGCAATATGCCACTGGGGGAGGGGGCAGCTTTACGGCGCCATGGAGGTGCCTTTCGGATTCGCTCTCTGCTTCCCCCTTGGCAAGACAGACAAAGACACACAGTGAAAACGTTGCTGCAAACATGCAGGCAAACAGCCGGCCGATGGAGAAGGAGGGTCTGGTACTCCCGCAAACAGAAAATGGGGCTCTTGTTACCAGTGCTGCGGATTGGAATCAACCCGCCGGCTGCTTGCTGGGTTGTGCTTTCTATAAGCAATGTGCTCAATAGCCAGCACATTGCCTTTCCTGCACACGCTAATTCCAATTGTACATTTCTTTTCGTAAAAAGAAGAGAGTGAGTCTGGCGCGAATTTCAGAGCACAAGCACGTGTCCGGGAGGGCAGGCGATGAATGGCGCCCTGTGTTCCGTTCACAAACTCTGGCAGGTAGGCATTTTGAAACAAAAAGCTAGGCCTCGTGGTGAGGTCTTAAGTCCGCCTAAATTTCTTCTTGCTACGGGCAGTTTGATGCTCGGTAAGATTACTCTACATAGTGCTAAGTTCTGGCCTCTGAACACAAGATGAACAAAAGAAACAGTAAAAATTAAAGACACCTATGCCTTTCCGCGAGGTGCCCTGTCATGACGTAAAGTAACATGTCAGTAACCTGTGGTTGCAGCAAAGGCCAGCCTGAAGTGCTTACGGCCCAGGGGAGGCGGACGCAACCACCTGGGGGATAAAGTCTTCGATGGTTAACACCACCAATTCCAACGCCAATGGTATCGACGAATACAGTCTGATCGCCACTCCTTTCTCGGAGCCTCATGTTTACTGGGCTGGGGCAGTGTCAGAAGCAGGCCCTCCGCTCTCCCACATGCCTCTTTCCGCCCACACGCAGAAACACAAAGCAGCAGGCCGCGACACTGACTGCTCCCTGGAGAAGGGGCTGTCACGGGGTACCAGCAGAGGGGTGATACTTTCAGCTCAACTGCCCTTCGGGGTCTCTGCGGACAGAGGTCATTAAAACACCGACCTTGTCCAATGGTAAGCGGCCTGACACACCCTAACATCTCAGAAGAGACTCATGCCCGAGGGCGCAATGAAGTCCCACAGAGAAGAGGCACCACAATCCACGAGGAATCAGCACTACAAACGTAACTGGTGGCCCGCGCATTTCTGATCTCACAGGTGCCACAGATTCTAAAGGATACTCACTCCCTGGTTAAAAAAAAAATAGAATAAACAAAGCCCACGTGCTGCCCAACGAGGTGAAGGGAAGAGGAATAAAACAAGCCCAGGAGTGGTGCGTGCGTGCGTGCGCTGCCTGGAATGCAGCTGAGGCATGAACCGGCAAAAGCTAGACAAAAACAAGTGACGCGCTGGACAGCTGACCACACGCTCGTGCATCGCGAGTGACGCGCTGGACAGCTGACCACACGCTCGTGCATCGCGCCCGCGGGTAACCGCACGGAAAAGGCCATTGTGCACGAGCGTGTGGTCAGCTTTGAAAACCACCTACATAAAGTCTCGCAGAGCAGCGCATGCGCGCTACTCTAGGCTCGACCTAAAAAGGAGCGGCTTACCAGATTCTGACACGTAAAAATAAATAAAAACATAGATATAGCATTTAAAAAATATTTAAATAAAAATAATTGGGGATGGTACAGCACTTCCAACTACAGACAAAAACCAAATTGACATTGGATGAAGATGAGGTATTATCAATTAATTACTGTGATTAATCCTGAAGTAATTTATTACCCTGAAATAAACACATGGAGCCGGTAATGCAGGCATACTGAAGACTGGGTTAAGTGTACTTGCGTTGAGGATAAGATGTATTTTCCAGAACGCAGTACCTTCGACATTGAGCACTTGAATAACCTTAGCAAACAACTGAAAGATCCTAAGAATAAATCCATTCAAAAACAATCTTTCTAAATTGGCATGAGATAGTCATCAGATGAAAGCAAGAACCTTAACTGCAGAAACTGAAAGACACCCATGAGAAACTGAGATGCCAAATTAGCCACTTGGGGAAAGTTAGGGTTTGTGCCCCTACTGTCTGGCCTCCTCTTTAAATGTTTCCACAGATCACTGGTGAGAACTCAGAAGCTGCAGAAGAAAAGGAGGTGGATATACTAAATGTTCTGAGTTTCTCCATCCCAGTAGGAGATGCTGGGTGCACAAAACAAGGCACATGTGGGAACAGAGCAGCACTGGTTATTGTGCCAGCGGGAGGGCACAGGCAAACCCTGTATAAGGGAGCCAGAGAAGAAGCTGAACCAATGACACCGCACTTGCCACCTCCTATGTGATTGCAGTCAGTACCCCATCGTTCTGAAGTGACGCACTGGATTGGTCAGACTTGAAGTCTATCACGGAGATAGTAACCGAGGGTGAAGAGGAAGCGAGACTGAACAAATGCCCCTACTAGAGCAACGTATTCCTTCGACTAGCGAGGAGGTCATTGAGAACCCAATGATATTGGCCACATTCAACTAGATTCCCTTTGACACCTGCAAGAATACCTAGGCCCTGGGGAAGGAGTCGGGTCACGTCTCCTGGTCCCCAACTGACCTTGTAAATATCAAGTGACAATTCCCCAGTATATGTGATGATACCCCTCAAAATTCAGTGGAGATGTTTGAATGTTGTAAGCCCAATTATGTTGATGTCCATCAGTTGTCTGTTTAGAAAAGGCGCCCCCCTAAGGACAAAACTGTGTAGGTCTGGGAGTAAGGGGGAAATAAACCAAGATTAATGAACAACCTCCCACATGACCTTAATTTCTTTAGTACTAGCTAACATGTAGCATAGAAACGGGTCATTTACTCATGATTTCTCCACACATAAATCAATATTTTCATTTATTTTATTATTCATATCATTAAAAACAAATTAATGAAGACCATGATTCTCATTATAACATTTCTTTTACATTGTTTCTCATCACCCAATATGTAAACAAATCTGATTAAACTCTTTCTTGTAATAATCATGATCAGTATGTCATATGTATGTACAGAAAATCATTGACATTTCATCTTCAAAGACTAAAACCACTTTCCGAACACGAAACAATTTCCCCAAACTCACACCTCATTCACATGATCCACAATCATATCACTGACACATACTACACACATTCATACCCCCCAGTACAACACTGCAAGCACAGGTGGAAAATACTCAGGGTGAAAACTTCCACCCTCAAATGCTGTGCTGGTAACTGGGGCATCACACTATCTGGTCGACGTACGTTTCAATGGACATAACAAATTATCTCCATCTTCATCAGGACCTTTTAGTTCTTAATTTTCATATGGGTGGAAAGTAGGGGATCTAAAAACACAGGGGCAGATTTACAAGGCCCTTGCGCCACTTTTGCGTCACTTTTCCCATGTTAAAAATGACGCAAAAGTGGCGCAAGGGCCTTGTAAATAAGCCCCACAGTCTGTTGTCACTGATCCTATGGGATTACACTCCAGCCGGAGTGTAGAGAAATAATGATGGCGACCCTTGCATCAGTGCTTGTCTCTGGATATATGTTTCTGGAATCTACACGTGCGAAATTCTCAATGTGGCTGTTTTCCGTTTTCCTGTGAGGAAATTCTAACACGGGAGACTTTAATATCCAATCTACGATATTTCGAATTGTTCTTTCAGTTCAGACAATCTCGTAGCATGTCTGTAGTGACTCTTTAAAACCGGAAATGGCCAGAATAGTTGTTCAGGCTTATTACGTCGGGACCCGACGAAGAGGCAGAGAGCATCACGCCATACGATCCACATTCCAGAGCATTGCTGGGATGAATGGACATCGTTAGGAAGTAATAGGCCTGAACAACTATTCTGGCCATTTCCGGTTTTAAAGAGTCACTACAGACATGCTACGAGATTGTCTGAACTGAAAGAACAATTCGAAATATCGTAGATTGGATATTAAAGTCTCCGTGTAAGAATTCTTAGAGGCTCCATCGTATAAATGTGAAATCGGAGGATCCCTCACAGGAAAACGGAGAACAGCCACATTGAGAATTTCGCACATGTGTAGATTCCAGAAACATATATCTAGAGACAAGCACTGATGCAAGGGTCGCCATCATTATTTCTCTACACTCCGGCTGGAGTGTAATCCCATAGGATCAGTGACAACAGACTGTGTTTTTAGATCCCCTACTTTCCACCCATATGAAAATTAAGAACTAAAAGGTCCTGATGAAGATGGAGATAATTTGTTATGTCCATTGAAACATACGTCGACCAGATAGTGTGATGCCCCAGTTACCAGCACAGCATTTGAGGGTTGATGTTTTCACCCTGAGTATTTTCCACCTGTGCTTGCAGTGTTGTACTGGGGGGTATGAATGTGTGTAGTATGTGTCAGTGATATGATTGTGGATCATGTGAATGAGGTGTGAGTTTGGGGAAATTGTTTCATGTTCGGAAAGTGGTTTTAGTCTTTGAAGATGAAATGTCTATGATTTTCTGTACATACATATGACATACTGATCATGATTATTACAAGAAAGAGTTTAATCAGATTTGTTTACATATTGGGTGATGAGAAACAATGTAAAAGAAATGTTATAATGAGAATCATGGTCTTCATTAATTTGTATTTAATGATATGAATAATAAAATAAATGAAATATAAAATATTGATTTATGTGTGGAGAAATCATGAGTAAATGACCCGTTTCTATGCTACATGTTAGCTAGTACTAAAGAAATTAAGGTCATGTGGGAGGTTGTTCATTAATCTTGATGTCCATCAGTTGTTACACATTATTATGTCAAGTGAATTAATAAATCGATTAGTAGATAAGGCTAATTAGCCACAACAAGCACCCATTGATGAAACTGCTTTGATTGTTGCTAAAGATGCTCTGGGTGGACATTGTTGAAATATGCCCAGCTAAGACTGACTGGACCAAGTTTACCAAATGCAAAAAGAGCAAAGAGGAAGCGAGAAGAGCTGATTACATTGATAGTTTCAAGGGTGTGTTTTTCATCATTATTCTATTATTGTTAATGCTATAGAAACTGCACACAAAACTGTTGAAGCGCGATTCATTCAAAGAATACTACACAAGGTATTTGCATCGGTGCCAAACCCAAGATCTTTCTGGACTGATTTCAGTTGCAAATCATTGTATTGCTGTACAAGAACAGAAGAATCCACTGAATCTAAGCTAAAGTCTTCATAAATGCAATCTTTCTAACAAGCCGTCAAAAGGAGGGACCGGAAAGGAATGACCGGGAAAGAGAGAGTGGACAGAGGGGAGGACCGCCTAGAAGAAGTCAGGGGTAGGCAAGGGGAGCATCAGCCCTGTCTGGTGTGACCTCATGTTTCATTTTTGGCCAGTTAGGGCACTGGAAAAGGGATTGACCAAATGTGACCAGAACTCACACTACCAACCTAAACACTCTGAATCCAAGTTTTAATTCTTGTAGGACTAAACACCTCTTCTCTTTTCTCCCAGTCCTCGATGGGAAACCTCATGATTGCATTCTGGTTACAGCCCACTTTACAAAAACATGTATTGACCTCACTGATGCCCTGTTACCTAATTGTGATCTTGTACATTGTGTTGTCTCATGTACATAAATACATTTTGGTTGCTGTTTATGCTTCACATAAAGTTATTGCGAGTTGAAGTTTACTGCATGCATGTTCAAGTCGCCTGACTGGTAGCCCTTACTCGTGACTGTGGTTTAGCTGCACAGAAAACTGCGACTAGTTTCACTGATTCTATGTGTGATCTTGGGCTGCCAATGATTTCGGGCCTCCCTTGACGCAGCAAGCGTTTCTCACCTCTGTGGGTGCCCCTGTTAAGAGTATTACGTAATAAGTTTGCTTGATGCAGTTACCTTTCAAAGTTGCTATTGTGAAATGTGATGTACATCCATTCACAATGTATAAAATGTCAAAAGGTAATGGCTTTGCAGATCACAGAGCCAAAAGGCTGCATTACCCCCTAAATTGTCTAGCCCCTTATGCCTTAAAGCATCTCACTGAGTTACATGAACTCGCTCCTGACAATCAAATGCATGTTTGTCAGAAGTACAATTGTAAAAGAGACCCCTATAGAGTGTGTGGGACCAGCAGGCGAGAGTAGTCGCTCCCAGGATATTTCTCAAATCTAGTCCAATTATACGATGGTGTTGCCCATGTCAGTTAAAATGGCACGAAATGTGCCACAGGTACCCACTGGTTTTCTCCCTGGTTCCTTCTTTTGCTCTACAGTAATACCACACCTGGGCCCCTGGCCAGGCCTTCAATGTAGGAAATGTGCCAAGACCCACCCCCCCCCTTCCGATTGACCTCTTTCGGGACCTTTTGTCCATATTCAAATAGATGTCATTCAGATGCTTCTGTACTCATGTATATGACCTGGCTCTAGTGTGAATGTTTTCTATATTGGTCAAATCCTACCCATGCACACAAGCTGATGCTATCACCATTGCTAAGAAACTGCTCCAAGACTTCCTCCCAAGGTTTAGAATTACTCTCCAGATCGGAAATGACAAAGGAACTCATATTGTGTTCTCCGTAGTTCACTGTGTAAAGCTTTAGGGTTTAAACAGCATTTCCATTTACACTCACCACCCTGAATCCTCTGGAAAGGTTGAGAACTTTAACAGAATTCTGAAAAACAAATTATCTAAGATTTTCTGAAAAACTAGGCTTATGAGGCCCCATGCTCTATATTTGGACCCTGGTCAATTTGAGCCACCATTAACCAAAAGACTAAATGAAATGCTTATGAAAACCTTCTAGGGCCCACATGCTACTTCCTGCAAGCCCTCCAGCGTCTCCAGCTTTGCACTTAAATGATGATTTTACTGAAGAATATTGTGAACAGCTGATTCCCTACCCCGGTCAAAGCTGTCCCACCAACCCGAATGATGCTTACCACAATCTACAACTCGTAATCCAAGATCCATCAATTCTGATGGCAAGACCCATACCAGAGCCTGCACACCACGAACACCGTTGTTAAGTGCCGCAGGTTTACTGCCAGGATTCAGGCATTATACTGCCAGCAGATCACAACACAGAGAGACACTGAACCTGCACCTGCTGTCAAAAGCAACCCAGCTCTGGAATCTGAAGTATTTGTGACTCTGCATTTGCTCCTGCGGACCACAGGTCTCCTGTCCCTACAATTCACTGTGCCCATGCACTGCACTGATGGTCTCACAATTCAACCCTTCCTGCTGCTAACAGTTATGGCCTGCAGCCCCCACAGGGCAAATTCCACTACATACATGATCCCTGGATGAGTCTCGCTGGCCCTCTTTGCTGTGAGCCTCCTTGGTTGGTTCAACATGTGCCTGAGGGAGCAGGTGCTGAGAGCGAATAATTAACCATACTGAGCCTGCTGCTCACCTACGATACCAACACTCCATAAACACCAACAGGTTCTTGCACTTCTTGGAGCAGTACAAGCAGAACATAAACATTTCATCACACTTTATCTGCGCCCATTGACTCTGATGGGGTGTCGGTGATCCTGATCTCCTTTGATGAAGAACAGTGTAATTAATTGCAAGGCTATGGCTGTTTAATTCCAGAATAAGACAATGTCACCACTCTTGTCCTGCTCTGTAATGAGATTTTGCATCTACCCAGTCAACAAACCTTGCCCCCTGCTTTCCAGCTTGACGACACTGCCAATGAATTGGCTTGTAAATCAGAAATAGGAGCATCTGTATGGGACACAGTTAGTGTGATGTGTCTCTCCTCCAATCACTGAATCAGCTTTTTCTTACTCTCATATTGAACTACCTTCTGGAGCCCTGTTCACTCCCAGTGGCAATGACAATCGGCCTGGAACATTTTATGTCTGTGGGAAGGGATCTTCTGCTTGAGTCCCCAAGGATTTGTCCGGATCCTGCTTTCCTACCTATGGAATTGCTGCCACTAGACACTCCCAGTCTCACCCCACTGCTTTGTGTGCCAGAATACTCATAGACATATCCTGGAATGCTCAATTATTTGCTGTTCTATTTGTTCCAGTTACAGAGTATGACAGTCTGACTATGAGATATAAAAATTATCCAAGGAATTAGACGAGTCAGTAACTTCCACTGCAATTGCCCTAGGGTTGACCAGTTGAAAGCCCAGTGGGCTGTGATTTTATAGAATAGAATGGCACTTGATTTTGTCCTGGCTACCAAATATGGAGTCTGGGCATTCGTAGGCGAAGAATGCTGGAATTGTATTCCAAATGTCCAAAAGACATACATTAGCAGACTGGTCATATATGTGAAAGTTTGAAGGGATTGCATATCCAAGATGGTGCCACTCTATTTGAAGGTGTCTTGTCCTTATGGAAAGCATTTTTAGGAGTTGGGGAATGACGATTATTGAAAATATATGTAATATATATAATTAATTTACAGATTTAGGTCCTTATACGAGTCTGTATTGCCTCCATCTCATGCCTCAGTCGAGGAAAGGCGCTGCCCCCATCTTAACCACTGATGATAATAAAAATGACTGTGATGACAGGGAATCTTTGTAATGTTATCTATTCGAGATGAAGTTGGAAGTAAATTGTCAAATGTTTATTGAAATGCTTTAAGAATTGCGCAACAAATGCTGCAAAAGGAAGGTATTGTCGAATAATGATTTTAATAGCGTAACCGTGACCTGCTTCTGCCTTGTTTTCATGTTCATGTTAAATATTGCCAAAAGAAATGTCGCTGAGGTCTTGAGCCTCTCTTTCCCACCTTGGCTCCAGAATCAAGAAAGGGTTGATTAGCCTGCTTAGCCGCAAATGTTTACAATCTTGTTACAACTGAAGGTTATCTTCTTCCTTTCTTATGATCTCAGCCCTCCAACATATGTGTGCTTCCTTTGTTTGTTTGCAAACACGTCTCCAGGTAAACCCTGTAAATGTGTGACCTGCCTCTGCATAAACAGTGTACTACGCACCAAGCTTTGTTTTGAACACCTTGTCGAAATGACCAGTGATTCACAGGCTATTAATTTTTATTATTCATTTTTTCCCCTTTGTGAACCCTTAATAAAACTCTTTTGGACTATGATAGGCATGTGAGAAGATGTTCTTTAATGCAAGAAGAATACAGCTAACATGATGTGAGAGGTGGTTTGCGGACTATAACTGTATCATGATATAGTGTTCTTTAAAGAGGTTTCTAAACTGGAGCAGGGTTGGGGCGGTACTGATGGATACGAAGGTGTTGTTCTAGATCCCGTGTCCATAACTGGAAAAGACCTGTTGCCTTGACATTGTTGCATTTGATGTTCATCCACTTTTTGGTGAGTACAAACCCCCCCACACCCCCCCTGGCTGATGGCCCAACTGTCAGCTTTTGGTTGGTGAAAGGCCATCTCCACTTTGGGGAGGCCTTCTAATTCTAAGTTTCCGCGCCAGACATACTGGTCCGGGAAGGAAACATTTTTAACTGTCCATGGCAGAGGGAGAAAACTCCCTCCGCACGTGGGACAATTCTTTTTCATCTGAAAAGCACTTACTTTTGACTCTGAAAAACAAAACCTGCTGACTGGGCTATGACAGAGAAGCCTGGCTGTCATGTTTTGACCGAAAGTGCTCCTGCACAGTCAGAGGAAGCCCTTTATGTGATAATTCCCTGACACAGTGGTGGGGGGCTCTGAATTAGTTGAGGGGTGCTACGAGGCAGGGCCTCAGTCGTCATAACGGTTTTAACAGTTTTACGGCTTGCCGCCAAATTTAAAATGATCCGGAAATATCCTCTATATTCCCGAGTCATTTTAAATTTAACTTTGGGTTTAACGGAGGTCAATTCATGTGTATCTGTGCATTTGTTACCCTCAAGAAATCCCATATACCCTCTGTACTACAGGATTTCTTGAGGGTAGCAAATGCACAGATACACATGAGTTCTCCGCCATTAAACCCTAATCCTCTGAGCACCAGTTATTAAAGCTGGGGGCTCAAATATTTTAAAACATTTTTTGGCTTTAAAGTATGCTGGAGGAGTGCTGAAAACATGGCTGTGAAAAGACGACAATTTAGGTCAATAACGGAGCTCACCATAAGCTCCACATACATTTCTGATCAGGTGTGAGAAATCAGCAGGAATCGGAACCAGTTTCCGAGCACAATTGTGTGGCTTATTCAGGGGTGAGACTAGCAGAAACCTCAATGTACAACAAATGTACTCCTATGGAGCCCCTTATAGAGAGCAAAACAGAAATTCCTTCAGCACAATCACACCTAAAAATCTACAAGGATCTTCCCAGAGCAAACGCACTTTACCTTCACCCTGACTCAAACAAACCGTTTTGAATTTACACTCTCTTCACGTTCAAACTCTCTACTAACCACACACAACAGATACATTTATATATGGGGGAAACTATATATTACACCACAAGATACATGCATATGCCAGACCATGTCTATTGCTTCTTCTATGTACATATAGACGCATATATAGAGGGTTATGCCTGCTACTAATAACAACAAGTAGCATGTGTATATTTACGTATATATAAGTTAATTGCAACCATAAAAAATGTACCACAAGATAAACGTGGACAGTAGACCATGTAAATATTGCTGCTTCAATGTACATATGGGTATTTAATCAAGCAAACATAACTTTACCGAGCTTTGTGCATGTGTGTGTGATATATATATATATATATATATATATATATATATATATATATATATATATATATATATATATATCACTTTCACCACCGTATCCATGCACTTCCCTTCCACGGGAAAGAACGGAGAGTGAACCCAACTTCAGTGCTCAGTCAGTGTCTTTATTGAAAGCCTTCAATCCACCACGACCGCCATGACGCGTTTCGGCCTACAACGGCCTTGATCACATGACGCGCTCTCGGAGTTACCTTACCATTTAAAGTGCTAGGTGCCTATACACGTGATTTCTACTTATTCATAGACAGAGAAGAAATTCATATATAAATCGTTTGTATGTGTGCAAAACAGCAATACATAAATAAGTCAATCCATACAATTATCTCATTAGAATAAATATTTAAATATGTATTTAGATATTTAAAAAACACAAATCCATGTAAAATACATAAAAATGTAGCAAATATCTAAAAATATTAAAAACATTCATGTTGGATAATGAGACATGACATTGATATGTCAGATTTTTTTGTATGGTATGGCTTTATGATATCTGTATAATACATTATGGATCCACTTCAACCAATTTTCCTGGGTTACTTTATATGCACCTGGATTGAGGTCTTTTATACAAAATATTTGTGTATCCATTGACTGTTTATGACATGATACGATTAATTAATATATTGCTGGCCCCTGTGAGCCTGTATTGCATCTTGCCCTGTCCATTAAAGTGCTAAGTGATTCTAAAGTGCATATTGTGTAAACTTTTGAACATCTAGTTCAACAGAGTGCAACTTGTGCAGTATGATTAAAATCATTACTAATATCTATATATTTTACAGCATAGTGCTGAATGCAGCATATATCAGATATTTATGGGGATAGTATATACAAGAATTCATAGCTCCAGATTGGGATTTTTATCACGTATCTATCTGGATGGACCACATTATAGACATGTGAAAAAATCCTCACTGGAATTGTGTCCATTTGGGGTCTTGGTGTCTAGTTCCAGGATATATTTTGTTTCTAGACGTCGGAGTTTTGCCTCACGGTTGCCCCCTCTTCTTGATATACACATATATATATATACACACACATGTATACATTATTTACATTTTGCTATAAAAAAAATCCCTCCTACCTCTCTCTCATCTCATACATTTCTGACTACTTTGAACTCCCAAATATCCTTCTCAAACTTTCACCCCTCCTTTTTAGCCATGCGCGTGGCAACTAACAAGAACACACAACCAATACTTACAAAAAAACTTCCTAGTTGTCCTTTTCAAATCCATACCTATCATTCTATCCCTACTTCAAACTCCCTTTTTTCAAACCTATTCCTGTCACTTTATTCCTACTCCAAACACACATGAAATCAAGAGCACAAATCTAACACAATTAATGCAAAAGGAAAGAAAAGAAAATTGTGCTAACCTACTAACTACTAATCTTTGGTTCCAGAGTAGCGCGCTGCTCGCTGAAAAAAGCCCATCAATGTCTCGTCGGGGTTTTTTGTTTTCTATAGCGCGAACTTGACCCGAAGGTATCAGAGTGCTTTACATGAACACCAGTTGTATTACACAAGGATACATTCATTTTGTTAAGCACGGGGAAATTAAGTGATTTGCCCAGAATCACAGGATGTTGAGCATCATAGCGGAGACTCGAACCCGGTTCCTCAGATTTGAAATCGACCCCCCTAGTCGTTAGACCATATTGTAAGCGCTATATAAATACAATTCCAATTTACAACCAAACAGCAACAAAAGAAGTTACACTATCAAATGATGGTACCTCCAGTCCAAGTGATGGCCATTCCAGATGCGCACAAAGGGCTACCAGTTCGAGAAAGCAATGTAATGCCATTACAAAGGTGGTTGGTGCTATGGAAACGCAATAGCATTGTAAAAGATAATACTATTAACAGCTTATTTTCAAGATAGCACTTCAAACTGTACTTCTACTTCAAATCTCTGTAATTAACAGGAGTTGCTAAATATATTAATGTTACAGTAAATTAGATAAGGTCATTTTGAAGAAGTTTACCTTATATAAATAAGTGGGTGTTACTTTTTCTGATACATTAAAATTACATGAACAATTGGTGTTTATTCAAAGGGCTCTGCTCTTTTAATTTAGAATTGGGTGGTTTTTCAGTAAGACTGATACTGAAAGCTTAAGGGTGCAGGTTGTCTCATTAATTGCATATAGTGTTTCACGGTTACTTATGGAAAATCCATTAGACTATGAAGAACCCTACCCGTTTTCTGCCGCTGTTGAAGTTGAGGTTTTACATTTTGATTTGGGGCTATGCTTGATTAGTTTAGAAAGTAAAATCTTGAGGATCACATTTTTAAACTCAATAACGCAGCAAAAATCAATTTCTTCAGCCATGGAATCTTTTTAAAGATTTATGCCTAAATGAAATACATTTGGCAAAAAGATTAAAGTATAGGGCTCTAAACCCTTTTAATAAATATGGGCTTGAGTTTAATCAGGAAAAAGTAATTAGAGGCGATCCACAGAAGACTCAGCGTGAAAAAGCAATGGGCTTGTTGTTTGAATCAGACAAAGATTGTATTAGATGACAATTATGACTGACATTTTTTCAGAAGAGTCATTCTGAACTTCCTAATATTTACTGTGTCCAGAGCCCCTCCTCACACAGGAATATTTTTGTTGTTCCATACTGGAAAATATGCTACAATGGGGAAGTTAAAATGTGGATCAACCTCACGTTTTGTATTATCCTTTGGAGAGGCACTGATGATATTACCTATATATTGTTTTTATGCCCTGGCACACTCCTCGAGAGGAAAAGATAATTAAAGCCAATACTGACTAGGTCTGGTGTACATTCTCAATGGCATTTCTAAATATATGTTTTCTTTATCCTCAGAAAATGTATCTGTTGTGGTCGGTTTATATATAAATGGATTAATAAAAAAACATTTTTTAAAGTTTATGATTTTACTGTTCACAGATCGTTGTATTAATTGTAGAATTTTCATTTGTGAGTTAAATTTGATATTCATTTTGGATATTTTATTGGTTGTAATGTGAATTTATTTAATAGTCTGATCAGTCTAAATAAATATATTAATATTACATACTATACCAAACTGAAATGTACTCAATTTACAGACCTCAAAGAACGAGAGGATGAGTCAGCCTTGACGGGTCTTATCTCATGGCTTGTAGATCACTGCCTGTACAACTGCAGGGGTTTAACTCC
This sequence comes from Calotriton arnoldi, assembly GCA_963921515.1. Taxonomy (NCBI): domain Eukaryota; kingdom Metazoa; phylum Chordata; class Amphibia; order Caudata; family Salamandridae; genus Calotriton; species Calotriton arnoldi. The sequence goes on from CAWUFW010000130.1 coordinate 2,877,115, forward strand.
ATGAGCCATCTGCCACCTGAAAGGTATGTGGTTTCTCAAATTTGATAGCATAAGTTTCCTAATATCAAAAATAGTATGAGATGTGTTGTGCATGTAAGTTCACTTCTTTTATTGCTATTCATGTGTAACAAGAGACCAATCAAAAAGTCTGCAAAAAATATGTCTGCAAATTGTCTTTCGCATTTATTTCCATGCTGTATAAAAATATCTGTCAATAGTTCCACATCTATTTAACCAATGAGTCTGTACTCATGCTTTGATGCCTCTCAAGTTTAGCACAATAATCGGCCAAATATGATATAACAATACACTCATATGAAAATATTAGTATTATAGTACAAACAAGAGCACATATAAAGTTATTTAAGAACATTTGATCACTTGTTTAGCTCTCCATACTGTCACTCTGCACAGGTATTGGGCTGGAAGTCTTGAATGACTGCATGGGAGAGTCCACATTCAGAATAAACACTGTCTATATGTATCAGATCATCAATTGGAAGATCTACAAATCCAATTTATGCCACTTTATATCGTTGTGTCTGTACCTGCGCCTATGAGTTGAGGATCTCTGCAATGTTTGTCCATGCCTGCAAGGACCACTCATCCCTGTGCTCGTTGTTCACATCAAGTCTCCATCTGAGCTTGTGCAGTTCCACCAAGATCTGGGTACTACCGGAAGGTATGTTAACAACCTTAAATCCCCAGTAATTATCAGACTCCCCAGTAATAATTTGGAATGCATCCTGGAAAGATATTGTTTCTAATCATAGCCCTTTAAGTGGTCTATATAAACCAACCGGGGTGCTCACTTCCCAGGGCTGCTCTCCAACTTCTGGGTTTTGTATACATTCTCTCTCCATGGTGTTTAACTCTGCTGCCTGAGCACAGATGTCTTTATTGAACTATTCCCTGATGCCCGCTGGTGCTGCTATACAGTGCCCTATGACCATCACTTTGAATGCTTCCCATTTGAACAGGGGTGTTGAGGCAGAGCCCTCATTTTCAGATAAATAATTACATATTACTTCCTCAAGTTCTGATCTAAAAAAATTGGGTCCTCTAATACATCTAGATTGAGTTTCCATGTTGATTACACGCGGGCTAGACCATGCGAGTGTGAGTACAAGAGGGTTGGGGTCAGAAATGGTCTTGGCTAAATAATATGCACCAGCCACCTTAGTATGTGTCACAGAGTAGCAGAGAAATCTAATCATGTGCCCCGTAATAATATGAATACTCTCTCAAGGAGGGATTGTTTGTCCTCCAGGTGTCCACCACTCCCCACAGTGCCATACAGGTATTAATGGCCTTAATGGCCTTGTTCGATTTGTGGAGAGGAACATGCGATCTGTCCAGAGCAACATCTGCAGTACAAATAAATTTGCCCCCAATGATTGTGGCGTAGTGCATAAGAGTGACCAGTTGAGGGGCCAAACCATCCAAAAGGACTTGCTTGTGAACACTGGGCGCATAAACATTCACCAGTGCGATGTCTTTTCCCTCAGTGCTACTCCTGACCACAACACACAGCCCGTCTTTGTCAATATTTACCATCTTTGGTTGGAACAGGATGTCAGGTATAATCCACATGAGGACCGCCCCCCATGCAAAGGCAGAGAACGACATGTGATAAACCAATCATTTCTGAACAGCCTGGTCTTTATCTTCAGTTAGTTGTGACTCCTGTAAAAGGGCAATGTCACTCCTCATCTCCTCATATTTTACTGTACATTGTACCCTTTTCCAGGGGAGTGGAGACCCCTTACTTTCCATGTCAGGAATTTCTAAAGGCCCTGTGTGGTAAATGTACTAGGTATCAGGAGTGGCAGCAAAAGATGTTGCTCTGCCCATTTTGCCTTCCTCCATGTCATGCCCACAAGGATCCTCTCCCAGCAGTAGTAACATGCAATAACTATGTCAAACATTACAAATGTGAAAAACCCCAACAACCCCCTCCCAGGACTAAGCAACAGATGCATTCTCCACAAACCTGTGGTTGAACCTGGCAATACTGAAGGTGCTCAATTTAAGCCCTCTCCAGTTGGCACCGGTGGGTAGGAGGGAAGTGGACGCAGGAAGGAGAGACCTTTAAACCACCCATCGCTAGCCTGGCTGTCCCAAGGATCCCATCAAGTGATAAAATGGATATAGAACGCCATGCCACAAGCGAGGGTATATGTACACAGCAAGTGGTTGGGGCACTATTGATAATTCAGATTATCTCACCTGCTGTGCCAGGGACATTATCGCTGTCATATGAATGTCCAGTGCCCTCAGTTCCGGGTCCCAAAGTCTCACTTCTATCTCCAATTGTTTCTGGACCATGCTCAGCATCCCCCAGGGACATGGCCACAGACACTGCCTGCTCCTTTCCATCTTGGACTTGCTATGGGGGTGGGCACATCTCCATCTGGTGACTTGTCCGTAGCCTTTTGCACTTCGAAGGTCTGGAGGAGGTTAATTCATTACAGAAGTTCTCCCTTCTGCTTTATAACTATCCACCCAGTCCCATGCCTCACATGGAGTAGAAAAAAATGCAAACTTCCCATCCACTTGGATGTGAAACCTTGCTAGTAGAATAATGCATATTGGAGGCCCGAGATCACACAGCCATTTCTTCACAACCATGCAGGTTGCCCTCTGTTTTTGGACTGCAGCAGTAAAGTCCAGAAAAATAGATACTTTTGTGTTGTCTAAGGGCCTTTTATGTGCGACAGCTGCAGAATGTAATCTCGATCTCTATGGTGAAGTACTCTAGCCACCACTGATCTCGGTGGTGCACCAGGCCTCGGGAGGGTGGGGAGGGCGAGGTTGGGGCGGTTCAATGGCATCCAATGAGTCTGCTCAGCTGAATAAAACCTGAAGAGCCCCCTGAGGTACAGACCCCCAATACTGACCATTAAATACGCCCGTACCCCATGTGGCAATAGACATAGACAAGGGCTTCGGTATGTAGTAGAATATGTCTATATAGGTATTGCTTGTCAGCGATGTTAGCAAACACTTATCCTGTGCCTTGTACATTTATGGTATATATACTTATTGGATCTGGGTGAGTTTTCAAGAATCATATTACATACTATAAACTGTAATAACATATTGTATTACATGTATTATTGAGAATAACAGTACTGTGTATGGCAGGGGTTTGATTCCCCGATTTGGGGGGGAGGGGGAGGGCTTTGTTGATTGTTGCACTCTGTGATGTATTGTCAAACAAGAAAAATAATAATAAATTTTTTTTTTTTAAACCAACAGAGCCCCTCTGGGCTTTAAGAAAATGTAGAAGTCTCCGCTATTGCTTAGGACAGTCCCACTGTACGAATATTGTTCTGCCAGGCACGCCCCTCCTCGGCTCTAGTCCCTAGCCCTTGTACCTAGTTCAGTGTGTTGGAAAGGACCTGTCAGGGGCCCATTCCGATAGAGGTACTTTCCACCCTGGGTACTCAATCGCCCATTTTTCTTTGATAGTTCTGCAATAGTTTGAGGTCAATGATCAGGATATCCATTTTGCTTTCCAGTAGGTCTCGAGTGCACTGACCGCTGCCAAGATGGCATCGAGCTTGTTGGACTCCAGGGCTCCAGTTGCAGGAGGGTCAACACTCCAGCTGGGCACTCTGCCAGCCCCAAAAGGCCAAAGCATTGCCTCTTCTCTCTGTCGCTGGTTATTGCCAATTGCAGCATCCACTCTTGAGCAATTTAGAGGCAATGGTGCGTTTTACCACCAACTGTGGCCCCTGCATTCGTAATAACTGTGGGTTGTCCATTGCCCCAACAAATCAGGGGTGTCTCCTTTACAGGCACCTCAACACTCTTCCCTTTTCAACAGCCAGAGCCGGCAGCAGTGCACACTGAACCCCAGGGCCAACCCCAAGCCCTGTCAACAGGTCACCAATTCCACAGTGGTCTCTCCAGCAGGAGGGAGCCATCCGCCTCACACACACAAATTGAAAAGCATGCGAGGCCTTAGAGCCGGCCTACCATCTCCAACACCCCACAGCTTCAGGGCCCCCCAGTCACTTCAGCCTCACCCCCTGGGTCTCAGAGCCCACACTTCACAGTAGTATGTTGCTTATGGTCAGTCTCACCAGTACTTCAGTGTTCAGTGCATAGCCCATCCAGTCCTGCATGCTTGGTATCTCACAGGGCTGCTCCTCTCCAGTCCTGAATGGCCAGGCCCTGGCCACTGCCTGCACACACTTCAAAGGCGGGCCGCGAGCTCCTACTGATCCACCTGGCACTTACTGTATCACACGCTGGGGGCGCCTCGTCACCTTCCAGTGCGACTGGGGGCTCCTGAGGTGGCATCCGTAGGATGTCCAGCCCTGGGCAGCTTTGGGCGGATGGTGTAGCCCAGGCCCTGGGTTAGCTCCCATTAGTTCCTTTTGCATGGGGTTTTGAGATAGCCGTTAGTTTTTTCATTAATTCTGTGCCATTCCGATGCTGTGGTCCTGTCAGGTTAGGTTTTTTTGTCCTTATCCTGGTTATTTAAGGCCAATAGTGATGGTTTAGGTAATTATGGCAGATAAAGTTGCGGCAGTCAGAGAGACACTCGGGGGGATATTCACAAGAACGTGCGCTAAACATCTCCCAAAAATGTTAACGCAACTTTACACATCGCAGTCTATCGCGGGAAAATAACCCCGTGTTAACCTGGAATTCACAACACGGCGGAACCATGCGATAGTCTCCCAAAAACGCGGCCAATGTCCGCGATACAATCACCGCGACGGAGTCAAAAACACAAACTCCAACACCGATGAGCCCATTCGCGATGAGGAAATCAGCGATAAGCAGCGCCAGGCCTGCTATACACACACGGCAGGCGGGAAAATCACTACAAAAGGAGAAAAAACACACAAACACAAAATGACCAACACCAAAGCACCATGGAGGCAGCCGGAGCAGGCGCAGAGGACGAGCGCAACCCCACAAGCACCCCGGACGACCAGCCCGGGACCTCAGTGACAGGGAAGGGCAAGGACAAGAAGAAGAGGAAGACGAAGTTCAATCCGCAGGAGAATAGGATCCTGGTCACGGAGGTGATAGAACACCATCAACAACTGTTCGTCGCCTCCAATGTGTCATTGGGCACCAAAAATGGATTATGGCGGGCCATCGTGGACAAGGTGAATGCCGTCGGAGAGCACAAGAGGTCAATGGACGAGGTCAAGAGGCAATGGATTGACATCAAGCGCAAGACCAAGGAGAAACTCGCAGGCAACCAGAAGGCAGCAATGCAGACTGGAGGTGGGAGCCCAGCGCCACAGCTGGAGCTGGATGACATGGAGGAGCTGGTGTCGACAGTCATCAGTGTGGAGACCGTGGCAGGAGTCGGGGGAGCGGACACTGCTCGACATCACACAACACCACAGCAACAGGGTGAGTAACCACCAGGTACTGGGGGGACGGGAGGAGATGGCCACAATGGCACACATGCACAATCAAGCAGAGCACAGTGCACACCCACAATGACTCTGGATCATGGCCCTGATCTACACACTGTCACAATGTACATTGCCATGCCGTCTGAATGTGAACATGTACCATGCGGCCACATACATGAGGACACATTGTAACACAGCATCTCCCCTTCACATTGCAGGGGCACCGTCAACGCCACCTGCAGAGCAGTCCCAGCCACTCTTCACTGATGACGAGGAGGACACCACCAGCATCGACACCCAAGCCCTCCAAGACATCATGGAACTCATCCGCCAATCACCTCCAGGACCAGGGCAGCCCAGCTGCATCGAGGAGACCCAACCCACTCCACAAACCACCCATCAGGAGGCACCCACAACCCCGGCTGTCTCTCAAGACCCCCCCGAACAACACATGGCCTTCCAACGCCGTGTGTTGGAGGTCCAGAGGGAGATGGCTGAGCAGGTGTGGGTGGGGTTCGACCTCATGGCTACCAAACTGGACGCCATCCATGGGTGTCTGAGTCCCATCAGGGACCACCTCCAGTCCCTAACGGACACCCACACGCCGCTCCATGGTCTCCAACGAGCCCTGGCTGACATCGCTGGAATCATGACTCAGAGACAAGAACACCTGTCCGCTCAGAGTGGCTCCAGCGATCTCAGCCGTGAGATGGCACACATGCGGAGGCTCATGGAGGACATGGTGCGGATGGAGGCGGAAAGGATGGCAGCCACCGCTGCACATCAGCGAAATGTAGCTGGGATCTACCATGCCCTTCATGTCCTCAACATGGCATTGCTGCCACAAGGCGTGGCGCGGATGAATGCTGCTGCCCCTACACCATCCACATCTCCGCCCCCTGGTGTGTCCGTGCCTCACAGTGCGGCAGACGTTTCCACTCTGGCACCTGATGTGTCACTGCCACACAGTGCAGCCGACAATCCACCTCCGGCCCCTGATGTGTCAGTGGCACACAGTGCTGCAGCCGGAACAGCACCACCCACAGGTGGGGCAGGGCACACACCCGAGGACGTGGCTGGCTTTGGGATCAGAAGGAGGCACTAGCATTCATTTCCGCCACCTGGCCTGTTGCTCCTTGGTGCCGCACATGGCCCCATGACCTTCCACTGACCCCCGATACACTCTGCGGCACTCACCTTGGACCGCGACATGGACTGCCATATCCTGTTTGGTGACCAATGACACGGCGACCAGACTGCGGACTGTACTCTTCCTCATCCTCTGTACTTGTCATTCCCAGATGGACTCTGGCTGGCCCTCCACGGGCCCATATTGTGAAGTGGGGTTGGCATGGCCCTGTACTGCTTCAGCTGCTAAACTCCACTGGATGTGCAATAAACATTCAGTAACGCACTGCTGTGTCATGTCTTTCATCATTCAGGTATGAATGTGTGGATGAATGTAGGGTCAGTGATTCCCCCTAACGTCAATGATGCTCATCTAGTGGGATTCCAGTCACAGTGTGCTACGTTGCCGATTGCGTTGCGGGTGCCGTAGACACCACAACAGGGACACATGCATTAGTCACTTCCTTGTCCGGACATGGACTGCACCACGCCCAGAGCCCCCGAGTCATTGTTGCAAGCCCTGCGCTGGCCCGGCGTACGCCAGGACAGACCACTCCGCTTACGCTCCGAGGGGGGGCCACATAACCACATGTCACAGGTTTACACGCTAGTGGTCTGCAGGTCGCTGCTCTAGTTGTCAGCATGTCGTGGCCACTCCCTGAGGGCAGGTTTGCACACACACCACACCCATCCGGCGCAGGCGTCACAGGCCATGTGACCCCGAGTATATAAGGGGCCAGCAACGTCACATTCCCCACTGCCGGAGGTGACTGGATGACAGACGTACCACGGGGCTCAATCATGAAGGGCCCATGAGTTGTTGCGCACAGGGTAAGTGGCACCCGAAGCCTTGCGGCCGTCACGGGCCTACCACCACGTGGCGCTGACTGGGTTTGCACAGGGTTAGTGGCCCCGGAAGCCTTGCAGCTGTCACGGGCCTACCACCACGTGGCGCTGACTGGGGTTGCACAGGGTTAGTGGCACCGAAATTGCTGAGTGGGTGTGCAGCCTGCGATGATGACGTGTGCAGTGATGTGGTCTCTGCCATTGATGCCTCAGGACTCAGCGCCATGTGTGGGACCTGCTGGGCCGCGGTGCAGGTCCGCATGATGTGGAGCATGCCATGGTGGTGGGACCGGGGCCTGGAGCTTGCACGGGCACGTGGTGTGCCCACTGGTGGACTCACCGTTGGCAACAGGTGAGCAGTGGGGCCTGGGTGCGCAAGGGCGGACAGCCAGCGCTGGCTGGCGAGAGGGGGTAGGGTGCGGCTGCATGTGTGCGCAGGGGCGGACAAGCGTTGTTGCCGTGTGCAGTGGGATGGACTCTGCCATGATTGACTCTTGCCTCGATTACAGATAGCAGACCTGGTGGCTTGCAGTGTATCCCGGCACTTGGTTGGAGACACACCGGTGGCAGCAGGTGAGCAGTGGTGCCTGGGTGCGCGGGGCAGCAGTGTCCTTCCTTCTCTCTCTCTCTCTTTCTCTCTCTTCATTTCTCTCTCTCTCTCCCTCCCTCTCCCTTCCTTCTCTCTCTCTCTCTCTCCCTCTCCCTTCCTTTCCTTTCCTTCTCTCTCTCTCTCCCTTCCTTTCCTTCTCTCTCTCTCTCTCTCTCTTCATTTCTCTCTCTCTCTCTCTCCCTCTCTTCATTTCTCTCTCTCTCCCTCTCCCTTCCTTTCCTTCTCTCTCTCTCTCCCTTCCTTTCCTTCTCTCTCTCTCTCTCCCTTCCTTTCTCTCTCTCTCCCTTTCTTTCTTTCTCTCTCTGCCTTTCTTTCATTCTCTGTTTCTCTGTGTCTCGCTCCTTTGATGTGCGCATGACACACGTTCTGATTTTGTGCTTTATTTACCAGGCTGTGACATCAGGATTGTCCTGGATGGACCCGACAGGAGTCTTCCGCATTGGTGTTTTGTGTTGTATTCAATAAAGTTTTTCGTTGTTACTTCAATGATGAGTGACTGTTTCTCGTTCTTCTGACCACACATGTGTGTTTCTGTTTGTCATTGTGCGACGTCATGCGCTTTTTGTGGCTCTTGTGTCGTGCACGGTATGTGTTTGTCCGGGGGGAGGGGGGCCTGGGAGTGGTGGCGGTGGGTGTTGTGGCCCTCTTGGGTCTCCGTGCTGCATGATCATTGTCTCCATGGCATCTGTGGGTCTTCAGATGTGGCTCTGGCCTGGGCTCCCTTTCGTACTGCAGGTAGTCGCCCTGCTTTATTTACACAAGCAGAAGGCAGGTGTTAAATCCCTGCTGTTACCGCGGCTTATCGCCTGTTTTTGGTTCGCATCGCAGATCTGGCAGTTCGTTGTTAAAGTGGTGTAGTGGTGTTTTCGTGTGTTTTTGCACGGGAACACCTACTCTGCATCTCATTAGGGTTAGTTGGTGGTGTCACCCGTGGAGGTAAATGTTGAGGCAGTTATCGCGGGAATACTTGCGTTGTCTGCAGTTTGCAACCGCTTGTGAATGGGGTGTTAAATCTGTCACCACTTTTGTTGCGTTAAGTTGGCGATAACTCGGAGATAAGTCCTTGTGAATATGCCCCTCAGGGTGTTATGTGAAGCGTGCAGGGAAGACCTCATTCAGCCTGGGGTGTTGTCTCAGGCCTGGGTTGGAATGTCTCGTCCCAAATGCTCTGCGGCCAGTGGAGTTGCGGCTGCGGTATAGGCATGTTCGCTGTCGCAACAAAAGATGAAGTGTGCGAGTGCTCGTTGCCAAGAAGAAGAGAATATACAGGCACCGGCTGAAGTGAGGGAAGCGGAGGTCTTATTCGACTTCCGCATGAAGAGCCAGCCCCGAGTGAAGGGAGAGGAGGTAGGGGCTGCGCGCATACACGCACACCCAAAGATAAGTACCCAGCAAGTGAAAGGTGGCCCCGGGGAATGTTGTAGAGGCTCTGCCCGCGAGTCGCACAATGCAAAGAGCGGGCCTACAGGGGGCAGCAGAGTGCTTGCTCATGTTGTTCAGCACAAGCACTCAGTGTAAAATGTTCCTTTCTTCCCAAATGTAATAAAGAGAGGTATTTCTCAAGAAGAGGCTGACTCTAATGTAGAGAGAGCGCTCCCAGCCTTTACTTGCTCTACTCAGGGGGATATTTTGAGGAATTCGGCTAAGGCAGGTACACTGGTTAGAAAAGACATGGTGGCAGGACAGGAGGTTGAACATTTTAAACAGGCATTTCAGCATAATGTACCATACCGTCAAGGTGAAGGAGTTCAGGTGGATCTTAAAGGGACAGGCAGTGGGTTCTGTTAAAGCCAGAATGAGGGCAAAGGTGTTTTACCTGTAGGTAGGTGAGTATGGGTGTCTGGAGAAACTGAGTTGGGCCGTAGTGATGCAGGTCAGGCAGCAAACAGGACCACATTCACTGCAAGTTGTGGTGGCTTTCAGAGAGGTGGAGGGAGAATGCTGCATGGTGCAAATAGATGCAGTGAGGATCAGCCAGCTGGCTTTGCAGTGAACGGGGATAACAAGCCTGAAGAAAGGGAGAGGTTTGGTGCAACCATCCCGAGGGAGAGGAAGACTTCGTCAGTGGCGCCTCAAAGCTCTAAAAAGTGGATTGGAAGTATTTTGATGAGGGTGTGGGTGATGGGGAACGTCCAGATGTGAGTCATTAGTATGCAGGGCGGCAAATGGAATGTGAATTGGATTATGAGGATAATGAAGAAGGATTGGAAGAAGGAGAAATACCAACTTGGCAAGAACAAAAAGGGATCAAAAAAGCAGATGGAGCTAAAAAAGGGGGGGCTGGGGGTTTACTGATACACAGGAGGAGACCATGGATAAAAGAAGGGGTGTTAAGAGTACACAGGATAAAGGGTAGCGCAAGTGAATGTCTCCAGAGTCAGCAGGCAGATTGAGAACAGGTGAGACTCAATGAGGGAGCAGTTTGGAGGGGAGTAACATGAAAGAGATACACAAAAGGGTGCACAGAGGAGGGAGGCTTACAGCAGTGGCTAAGGGTGTTGGTACAGATACTGTCGCAGAGGATATAGACAAAACAGGTATGAAAGATACCTAGTCTAGTGTAAGAGAGGCGGTAAAAGGGAACTCTGAAAAACACTTCTAAGATGGTGGTAGAAAAAGAAGAACAATCAAAGGATGAAGGGGCAAAGAGTAAAACAGAAGGTTTGAAAAGATTGCCTTGCATGGGGCTATTTATGCCTTTGGGGGAGCATTTAAGCAATGCGAGGAAAGAAAAAATCTGGAGAGGTGAGTTTGTGGATGTGTACAAATTATTACATAGAGAGATACAAAACAATGAGTGTTCTAGAGAAGAGGCTTGGAAATTAGCAAAGAGGCCAAGAGTACCCTCAACAATTGACACATGGACATCTGCTTTTTAATTTTTGCCAGCGTCTACTGTGAAAAATTTCCAGAGAGGTCTGTGCCCATATTCAAGTACATTGATACCATTCATAAAGCTCAATTGGAATTTGGAGGTTTCACATGGTTGCACTCTGACGAGGAGTTTGGGCCTGAATGGTGCTTATACCAGATACACCAAGTAGACAATGAACTATGTGTACAATGGATGTATACTCAATGGCCTCGCCCAACAATGCACGCTGCAAGTGGTTTGGCAATACCGCATCATCCCTTTCTGGGAAAACCCACCTTGGTGGGGGGGCGGGTGAGAGGGAGGGAGACCTTGGAGCAGAGGTTTAAGTCCCTATTCAGGTGCCTGTTGGAGTTTCAATAGGGGTTATTGTCCAAGAAAACCATGTAAGTATAAACATGAGTGTTAGAAATGCAAGGGTAAGCACGCAGTCCTCCAGTGCTTTGGGGAACAAGCAAATGTCAGGTGCAGTGGCCAAGACAGGGACGGGGGTAGCTTTCCAGCCTGGTTACAAATGCTTTTATGTCAATTAGAGTGGACTGTGAGAGTTATTGGGTAAGATTTTATCCTAACACAGATAAGGCAACAAGATTGGAGTGGGGTTTCAAAGAAGGCTTCAGACTTGGTTATCAGGGCCCTGGAACATGCAGGTTTGCAGATAATTTAAAGTCAACAAAAGAACATCCTCATATAGTTAGACACAAGCTGAACAAAGAAGTAGAAGAAGGAACAATGGCAGGTCCTTTCACATTTTGGCCTTTGCCTGATTTGATGGTTTTGCCTCTAGGGGTGGTACCTAAGAAAACTGAGTGCAAATTTCACATGATTCACCATCTTTCTTGGCCACACGGCTTATCTGTCAATGACTATATAGTGAGAGAGGATGCTGCTGTGCAGTTTGCGTCAGTGGTTGTGGCCATAGGTCTAGTGAAAGGAGTGGACCCAAAAGCTGAATTAGCAAAATGCGACATCAAGTCAGCTTTTCGTCTACTCCCAGTTCACCATGTGGACTTCTCTCTGTTAGTTATTCAGTTTGAAAACCAGCGATATGTTGACAAAGTGTTACCAATGGGCTGTACCATCTCTTGTACTCCTTTTGAGTCATTTAGTACCTTTTTTGCAGTGTGTCAGGAATCTAGCCACCTGCAGAGTCATGGGGATGGGATTGTGAGAAGGCACGTAAAACACTGTTGGTCTGGAAAATATAGATAACCCCTTACTCCACGAGAGGCGAGGGGAATAGGACACTTTTACTACGGTCCCTAGGGCACGTAAAATGACGTGCCAGGAAGAAACCGACGCTTGGCTTTCTGTTGTGCTCCCGGGATCTTGATCTCCAATTGGATTCTGAGTTCCAGTCGTTCCTGTCTCCTAGTTAGAATCCAGCTCCCTCGTTGTGTCACTCTTGAGGATTCCCGCCTGGATGAGTGAGTTGTTACGAGGCACTCGCACTCTCAGTCTTGCGAGTCCTCGTCTTCGTCATCCCGTCTTTGGCCCCGAGATTTCCTTCCCCTCCTCATTCTCGTCCCAAGGCGTCCTTCCCTTCCTCATTCCGGTCGCTATACTCACCGGTACTGTATCGTGTACCTCCTTGCTGCCTCTTTGACCAGAGCCTCTCTTCATGTTTACTAGAGGCGCAGTTTTCCTGCATCTTGTTGTTGGCAACTGATATTCCCTGTCCATTTTTTGCCATTTTCATTTTTCTTCCGCTGTACATTCCTTGTGCGCTAGGTTTAGCGTGCAGCTCACGGCTGCGGACAATTTCCCCTTCCTCAATCCTAGTTCACCTTGGTTGAATATTTTTCGTGTGTAGCTACACTACCATTTTTTGTTTTTTTTTGTTTGTCAGTTTCAAATTACGGATTGCAACTTTATTTAAACTGACAATTGTTCCTTTAAGTTCAAGGAGAACTTTTATTGCTGGCCCTGTCCTGGATGTTTCATTTTGACAGTGCCTTATCAAGGAGTGACGTTAACTCCTTCCCCAGAGACACGTGGTTTCACCTGGAACACTTGATGGCTGGTAAGTGGGTGTACTCTTGTTTCTTGACTTGTTTTGCGTGCAGTCTCATAATTCATATCAGTACATTGTATTGGGGAATAATTAGTGTTACATTTATTTTGCAGCCTTTTGAGTCCGTGACTTTCCCTCAGAGGTGGCCTGTTACATCAAGAGGAGTAGAGTGGGGTTCACTCTGGGATATTTCTCCTCACCTTCTGGGGGCAGTGTTCTGTGTCGGGAGTTATCAGTTCCGCTAGACTCTGCCTTCAGGAGGTGGAGGGAGGTTGTCTTCGCTCCTGTGGAACTCTAGTCATCCCTACCTGACCAGCAAGGGGGTGACTCAACACAGTGGTGCTTTACTTTCAGAACAGGTTATGAATCAATTACCCATTATTTGGATAACTTTCTGTTTGTAGGTGCAGGTTGCACCGAGATTGCGATGAAGCTTTGAGATGTTTTCAGGATATGGCAGTAGAGTTGGGTGTACCTCTGGCGCCCAAAAAAACAGAGGGTCCTGGTACATGTCTAGTTTTTTTTGGCATTGAATTGGACACAGTTACCTGAGCAGAAGGTCAAAGAGATTGTTGCTTTACTGGAAGAAGCAATGACAGCATCTAAGTTACAACTGAAACAAATTCAACGACCCTTGGGACATCTCAATTTTGCTTGTAGGGTGGTTAGAGCAGGCAGGACGGTTTGTCGTCGGCTTGGTTTTGTCATGTCAGGAGTGAAGCTACTGCACCACAGGATTAGCTTCTCCGCAGTGATGCAAGCGGATTTTGAAGTTTAGTTAATTTATTTATTTACAGTTTTTATAGAGCACAACACTCATCCCAGTGGAATATCATGGCGCTAGTATCACTCCCTGATGTTTCTGAAGGCATTCATTAGTGAGGACCCCAAAAACATTATGTCCTAAATAACCATGTTTTTAGCTTTTTCCTGAACCCCAAATGATCTTTAATGAGGCATAGGTCTAATGGTAATTTATTCCATTGTACGACTGCCTGATATGAGAAAGATATCACAAATAGTGGGATACCCAATAGACCCTTGATGGCTTGGGCGGTTCAATATGAGCAGGTAAATGTGCCTACAAGGGATTTGTTCAAGGATATTTCAGCAATAGTTGAATAAATAAATTTGGTAAGTTCTATTCAAGTAACTCACAATTAACCTATTCAAAAAACAATTCAATCAAATTATCAATGAATAGATCATCAAGAAAAGAATTAAATAAAACACGGGTGTATATATTCAAAAAATGATTTAGTATTGATTCAAATTTGTTCAATTATACAGGGTACATAAAAAGCAAACAACACAATGTAGCCGGAAGTAAGAATTACATGAGATTAAATATCCTTCACAGTTACAGTTGTGGACACCTTTTCACAGGATGTTTTTTAAGGCAATTTGAAGAGTTTACACAAAGCAAACATTGCCTGCAGTACATTGAGCTAAAGAATAGGTGTAATAGTCGACGTTTCAGTCTAATTATGTCTCTGTCCGTTAGACCATCTTCAGGACGTTGAATATGTTGATTAAAAAAGACCCTTCACATTAGGTAGTGATTCTTTTTGAAATATTAGAACCACAAGTTGTCGGACGACAACAATTTGTTGATTACAGCATGGAATGATCGTCGGTACTTGACGCAAGGACCGAGTTATTTATGGACTCCTGAGAGTAAAATCAGAAAACAAATCTGTATTACAATGCTGGAAAGTTGAGACAGTTCATCCGCCGAGCAAATGTTGAATCCCCATTTTTACATAATCCTGGCCAATCAATCAATCAAGGGTTTATAAAGCGCACTACTCACCCGTGAGGGTCTCAAGGCGCTGGGGGATGGGGGCGGGCAGCTCCGGATCAGTCGAAGAGCCAGGTCTTGAGGTCCTTCCTGAACGTGTGCAGGGTCGGGGAGCATCTGATGTTCACAGGGAGCTCGTTCCACGTCTTGGCTGCGATGTGGGAGAAGGCTCTCCCGCCTGTTCTGTTTCTGCGGATGCAGGGGACCTCTGCCAGGGCGAGGTCGGCGGAGCGGAGGTTTCTCTTGGGTACGTGGAAGGATAATCTCTCGTTGAGGTATTTGGGTCCGATGTTGTTAAGTGATTTGTAGGCGTGGGTGAGGAGTTTGAAGGTGACCCTCTTCTCGACGGGGAGCCAGTGGAGGTCTTGTAGGTGTTGGGTCATGTGTTTGTGACGTGGTGTCCTGAGGATGAGTCTGGCGGCGGCGTTCTGGATGGTCTGGAGTTTGTGTAGAAGGGTTCTGTTGATACCGGCGTATAGGGCGTTGCCGTAGTCCAATCTGCTGGTTATGAGTGCGTGGGTGACGGTTTTTCTGCAGTCGGGGGGGATCCATTTGAAAATCTTGCGGGGGATGCGTAGGCAGTTGAAGCTGGTGGAGGCGAAGGCGTTGATCTGGCGGTTCATGGAGAGGGAGGAGTTGAGGATGATGCCGAGGTTTCGTGCGTGGTCTGTGGGGGTGGGCGGGCTCCTGAGGGCGGAGGGCCACCAGGTGTTGTCCCAGGCGGAGGTGCAGGGTCCGAGGATGAGGACCTCGGTCTTCTCAGAGTTGAGCTTCAGACAGCTGTCCTTCATCCAGGCAGCCACATTCTTCATTCCTTCCTGGAAACAGAGTCTGGTGTCTTCAGGCTTCTTCGTGAGTGAGAGGATGAGCTGGGTGTCGTCGGCATAGGATACAATGCTGAGCTCATGCTGTATGACGATGGCGGCGAGGGGGGCCATTAAGATGTTGAAGAGCGTGGAGCTGCGCGATGATCCCTGGGGTACTCCGCAGTTGATATCGGTGGGTTCGGAGAGGAAGGGAGGGAGTCTGATCCTCTGGGTTCTGCCGGAGAGGAAGGATTGGATCCAGTCGAGGGCGGTTCCTTGTATCCCCGCGTAGTGAAGTCTGGCTGCGAGTGTGCGATGTGAAACGGTGTCGAAGGCTGCGGAGAGGTCCAGAAGGATGAGTGCCGCAGTGTGTCCCTGGTCGAGTAGCATGCGGATGTCGTCAGTGGTGGCGAGGAGGGCGGTCTCGGTGCTGTGGTTGCTGCGGAATCCAGACTGGGAGGCGTCCAGGATGGAGTTCTCTTCAGTGAAGGCGGTCAGTTGGGCGTTCACGAGTCTCTCGGTGACTTTGGCCGCGAAGGGGAGGAGAGAGATGGGCCGGTAGTTTTTCAGGTCCGTTGGGTCGGCTGTAGGTTTCTTGAGGAGGGGTTTAATCTCCGCCGCTTCCAGTCATCTGGGAAGATGCCGGACATGAAGGAGGCGTTGATGGTCCGTCCTAGTTCGGGTGCGATGGCAGCGGCGGCCCTGTGGAATATGTGCGGTGGGCAGGGGTCCGTTGGGGCTCCTGAGTGGGTTCTCTTCATGGTCGCGGTGATGTGTTCTATGGTGGCGGGAGTCCAGGTAGTGATGGATGGCCTATCGGCGGCGTGGGGGGGGTGGTGTCTGGCGTCTGTTCGTTGAAGTTGTCGTAGAGGACCTTGATCTTCAGATGGAAGTAGGAGCTGAGCTTGTCGCAGAGTTCTTGGGAAGGTGTGATGTCCGTGTCTTCGCTGGGGGGTTTAGCAAACTGCTGTATGACGTTGAACAGTTCCTTGGCGTTGGTTGCATTGGTCTGGACTTTGTCTCTTATGAAGGTCCGTGTGGTGTCTCTTATGCGCTGGTGGTATTCCTTCAGGGCGATCCTGTGGTTGTTCCGTGCTTCAGTGGTTTTCTGGTTTCGCCAGGTTTTCTCTAGGCGTCTGCAGGAGCGTCTGGCTTCTTGTAGTTCTGTGGTGAACCAGGCGGCCTTCAGAGGGCGTTGTTTGGCAGGGCGGCGGAGGGGTGCGAGTTTGTCGGCGCAGCAGGAGATCCAGCGGTGAAACTCCCTGGCTGCGGAGTTGGTGTCGGTAGAGGCGCTGGGGGGGGCTTGGAGAAGGGTGGTGTTGAGGTGTTCCTCTGAGACCTTGCTCCAGTTCCTTCGTGGTGGGCACGGGGGCTTGGGTGCGGTGGTGGTGTTGAAGGTGAAGTGGACGCAGTGGTGGTCCGTCCAGAGGGGCTGGGTGGTGTGGCTGAAGCGGATGTTTGTCCCACCCGCGAAGATAGGGTCGAGGGTGTGTCCAGCTTTGTGCGTGGGCGTGTTGACCAGCTGCTTCAGTCCGAGGTTGGCGAGGTTGTCGAGGAGGGTGGTGAAGTCGGGGTCGTCGCAGTTGTCGAGGTGGAAGTTCAGGTCCCCGAGTAGGATGTAGTCCGTGGAGGTGATGGCGTGGGGTGCGGCGAGCTCAGCGATGGTAGTTGCGGACTGGGTGCGAGGTCCCGGTGGTCTGTAGATGAGGGTGCCGCGTAGCGTGGTCCTGGGGCTGGTCTGGATCCGGAAGTGTGGTGTTCTGTGTTGGAGTGGAGGTCACTCGTGCTGGATGTGGAGAGTCGGAGTGGGGTCTTGTGTGCGATGGCGAGTCCTCCTCCTGGGCGGTCTGGGCAGTCCTTCCTCTGGATCTTGTAACCGTCGGGGATGGCAGTGGCGATGTCGGGGCCGGAGGTGGCGTTGGTCCAGGTTTCCGTGAAGAAGGCGACGTCGGGCGAGAGGGTGTCGATCAAGTCCCAGATCTCTACGGCGTGTCGGTGCAGGGAGCGCACGTTGAGGAGAATGCAGGTTAGGGTTTCGGCGGTGCGTGCGTCAGGCGGGCCTTCGGCGGTTGCGGTGGTTTTGTCTACGGTGAAGGATCTGCGGCAGAGTCTGCATGAGAACTGTCCATGGGTGGTGATGGGCGAGGATCTATCGCAGACAGTGTGTCTTCCGGGGTTGAGTGCGTGGAGTGCAGCGGAGTTGTATCGGTGGGGTCCCGGGGATCCAGGGTTCCTGACGCTGGCCGCGGCCGGGTCGCGGGCGCAGACAGGTTTGCCTTAGTCGCGCATTCGGCGCGCCCGCGGCGCGACCACGCAGCAGCTGCCATTATGTAGGGGAGGGACGTGCAGCTGGGAGGCGGGCGGTTAGGGGGAGGGGTCACTGGTCAGCGGCGGCGGGAAGGGAGGCGAAAATGAAGGGGAAAAAAACAGCACAAAACAAATGGACAATAAGGGGAAACCAACACAACAGCAGTAGGCACAATCACACTAATTTACAGAGCCACAGAGCGCCAAAGGAAAACCAGAATCAGGGTAGTCTCGAACCCTGCAAAGGTGGGGCTTCCAGAGGCGACGCAGAGCACAGCGGAGCTGCCGGGGAGAGTGCGATCCTAGGACCGAGGTCTCACTCGCGCTCCCCTGCAGCGGCCGCCATTATGTAGGGGAGGGGGGAGGGACGTGCAGCTGGAGGCGGGAGCGGGCGATAAGGGGGAGGGGTCGCGGGTCATCGGCGGCGGGAACGGAGGCAAAAATGAAGGGGAAAAAAACAGCACAAAACAAATGGACAATAAGGGGAAACCAACACAACAGCAGTAGGCACAATCACACTAATTTACAGAGCCACAGAGCGCAAAGGAAAACCAGAATCAGGGTAGTCTCGAACCCTGCAAAGGTGGGGCTTCCAGAGGCGACGCAGAGCACAGCGGAGCTGCCGGGGAGAGTGCGATCCTAGGACCGAGGTCTGAGGTCTCACTTGCGCTCCCCCGCCGGCGGCCGCCATTATGTAGGGGAGGGGGAGGGACGTGCAGCTGGGAGGCAGGAGCGGGGCGGTAAGGGGGAGGGGTCAAGGGTCAGCGGCGGCGGGGGGAACGGAGGAGAAAATGAAGGGGAAAAAACCAGCACAAAACAAATGGACAATAAGGGGAAACCAACACAATAGCAGTAGGCGCAATCACACTAATTTACAGAGCCACAGAGCGCCAAAGGAAAACCAGAATCAGGGTAGTCTCGAACCCTGCAAAGGTGGGGCTTCCAGAGGCGACGCAGAGCACAGCGGAGCTGCCGGTGAGAGTGCGAGTGCCGGGGAGATGTCCAATGGAGAGACATACACATTAAAAAGTGTTGGGCTCAATAATAATCCCTGTGGGACTGTTTTTTAGAAAGATGTAAAAGGGCCCAGCTGTACTGTCTGAGTTCTGTTTCAATGTTCTTGAAAGGTTTCAATGGCATCACCATGTGGTTGGTCTCTTGACTAGGATTTCTGTTGGATGGTTCAGATATTTTCAGAGGCAGCTGGCGCCAGTGGTTTTGGTTTGTTCTGGGAGGTAGGAGGTGTGTGGAGAAGTGCCCAGCGAAATGGGTGGAAGAAGGTAGGGGCATTGCTTTCTTTGAATTCTTCCCTTTGATGGTGGCTGCGGTGGGATGGGGAAAAAGCCTAGAGAACAAAAGGGTCACTTTCAATTTGAAAAACAAAACAGTAGTGGGCTTACTCAATGGTCAGAAGGTAAAGGATAAGCATCTTTTGAGGCTGCTGCAAAGATTTATGCTAGGCTGCTTGATGTATAACATTGTTTTACCTGATCCCAAAACACTGCACGTGAATATGAAGCAGCCCACAGGTGGAGGAAAAGCTAACCCTAGATGTGTTTCCCAAGCATGTGCCAGGTGTGGACAATAATATCGCAGATGCGTTGTCTCGTTCACAGTTGCAGAGATTCCGTGGTTTGGTGCTCGGAGCAGATTGGCAGAAAACAATGGTACCACAGGAGGTATGGGAGCTAGGGGACTGAGAATGCTTGAGCTTGTTGAAAAATCTGTGTTAGAGTAAGCACTAGAACCTCAATTTATCCTCTATCTTCACTCTCTCTCATCCCAAACCATTTCTACTACTATGATCTCCAAAATAACCCTTCCTAGACTCCTCCCTCCTCTACACCTCCTGAATCACCCCAAACATCAGTTTACTACTATGATCTCCCAAACAACCCTACTAAATTCTCCCTCATGCTATCTCTCCTCTGACTCATCCCAAACCTCATTTTTCTACTTTGATTCTTTCTCCCTAATTCCTTTCTACAGGCTCTTCCATCCTCCATCTCCATCCTTTACTCAACCCGGACTACAACTTACTACTATGATCTCCCAATTAACACTTCTGTTTTCTTCCCTCTTCTATCCCTCCATTACTCTAT
This sequence comes from Calotriton arnoldi, assembly GCA_963921515.1. Classification (NCBI taxonomy): domain Eukaryota; kingdom Metazoa; phylum Chordata; class Amphibia; order Caudata; family Salamandridae; genus Calotriton; species Calotriton arnoldi. The sequence goes on from CAWUFW010000130.1 coordinate 2,896,991, forward strand.
TCAATCTAAATAACAGACTCACATCGTCCGTTCAAATTAACTCGTACCTCCCGATACTAATACTAATACCATACTCATATTTCCTCATACTAATTCACCACTAATCCTTTTGGGTTCCGGAGTAGTGTGCTACTTGCCAAAAAGTACTTTGGTGCCTCATCAGAGGTAGTAAGCGCTATATAGATACAATTACAAAATTATAACCTAAAACCACTCATCCAAGGGGTAAAATATAAAGGAAACCTGCTGTAGAGGACCCTGTCAAAAAGATCTATTAGATCAAACACTGAAAAATACAGGAGATCACTTCCTGATGGCGCTCCAGTTCATGATTAGAGATTATGATGACTGGCCCTGGGGAGATTTGGATAAATGCTGGATATGTCATCGAATGGCTTCCTGGTCGGAGATGTGTTACAGTCAGTGCTTAATTTGAGCCGGTGCTTTCCGGTGCTGAGCACCGGCACTTAATTGGTTTCCGGTGCTCTGCACCGGCACCTAGTTGTCAACACCACACTTAGGGCAGTCTGCCACATGGTGGCGCTGCTCATGTAATTTAGAGATGAGCAGTATAACAGTTGTTTAGGAAAACAATATACATTAAAACAAATTGCTAATACCTGCCTCCCCAGCCATTCCTTTAGCTTTGGGGACCTGGAATAATCTGAACTGTTGCATTTACATGCGAGAGAGATGGTTAGTAGTTGTTTTGGCAGCAATGACAAGGGCGATCGGTGGTGCAAGCTGCAGTGGCGTCCTGGTCAGAGCCCTGGCTCTTAATATTTTACAAATGAAGCACTGGGTACAGTCCACTGACAAAGCCTGCCCATGAGAAACCAAAGGCCACAGAATGCCCTCTGTCCCATGTACTTATGTAGAAGAGAACTGTGCTGCTTTCTCTTGTGACCCGCACAGCTGTATTCCCTGACAATACCAGGAAGATGTTATTCAATTCCAGGTAGTTGATAAGAGATGGCTGACTTCCGGTGGCCAAAAGCCAAGCACTAAAAGCATCTGATAACGTATTCCCTGCTTCTACTCCAGTTAATCTGCCTTTTTTTTTGTTGCAGTTTTATATAGCGCGAACTCGACCCGAAGTGCTTTACGTGAGCACCAGTTACAGTACACAAGGACACATTCACTTATGGAAGGCACGGGAAGATTAAGTGATTTGCTGAGAATCACAGGATGTTGAGCTGATGCTGAAACTCGAACCTGGTTCCCCAGCTCCAAAGCCGGCAGCTCTGGCCTTTACGCCACATCCTCTCTTCCTGAGACAAGTGGCTGAACAGTCAGAAGTCAGGAGAACAGGGCCTATCCAGAGGTTTGTGGACTCGCTCCACCACTGAAACAAGACTTTTGTGTCATCCACAATGGGGAGAAATGTGGCCTAAATATATTTACCTGATCCCAAAACACCGCACGGTGAATCTGCAGCAGCCTACACATGGAGGAAAGGCTTTCCCTAGATGTGTTTGCACGTCTTCGACCCTATGTAGCGCCTTTTGGGTGGCAGTGGCAAGAAGATGGGTGCATCAGTGGATACTTCCAGAATGAAAGGATGCCCATAACTTCAGCATAGCAGTCTGTGCCTTTTCCAGAAGCCGTCTAACTGTAGAAAGACTTTAATCCTTGCTCCCACATGGAAGCTGCTACCAGAGCATTCTCCTGTTCTATTGTGGTCAAGGTTGCCTTCCCGCGTCATGGAAATATGTGTACAGGACATCCACAGAGTACAGCCTGTCCTCTTGCTGTCCTCATCCTGTAACTGAGCAGCGTCAACATTATTATCCTTAACAGAGGGAGAACTGAGGTCACATTTATTCTTTATAAGAATGCATGTCACAATATCGTGTATTAATATTGAACTGCACTAATAATATCGATTACCAATATATCAACAGGGTACATAGATACTGGGGAGCATCGACTGACTATTCGAAACTCAATATTGACTTACCTTGAGAGTATGCTGAGAGTCGACGTCATCAGTGTTACATTTTAGCACGTTGATATTAAAAGCAAGAATGTAGTGGCACTGCACCCCAGGACAGACCCCAAACACCACTAGGGCACCAAGAGACAGGCGCACTTTGCTATCGCTTGCTCTTCTGTGGCTCAGATTCGGAGTTGGTGCTATTTATCGCACCCCATAAAATTCAGTACCCCGGAGTAACTTATTTTGAGTTTTTGGCAATTGACAGGCAGGTTTTGGTTCTTAATGCACCACAATCCGCATGTTATGGTAAATACCACACTGTTGCCCCTGTTAAATTCTGGCAGGTCTGATGTGGCAAAATGTATCAGAGGATGAGGTATTTAACACATCTGGTAGTTACCGGCTTCGGTAAGTACCACTCAACTCGAGATACAGACCCTCGCGCAAAAGGGGATTTACACAGGGGTCGTAAGAGACCGACTACTTTGGAATCATGGCCTGTGTATACACCTGCTCGGCCTAGTGCTATGAAGTCATGCGGAGTGCAGCGGTCGAAGGTGAGAGGACCAGCAGTTAGGTGTGAAGGGTAAGGATGGTGGACCGTCCTTCAGCTTCAATGTACTGGTAACTATGAATGAAGGTGACACCTTTCCATGCATTCTGAGTCTATCATACTCTCTAGACTCAGAGACCTTAGATGACAACACACCAGTGGCGGCTGGTGACATTTGAAAGTGGTGGCGCGTAACATTATTGTGGTACTGCACTGTCGCAAGCGAGCAAGAAACAACCTACGGAGGGTTTGGGGGGGTTCTCCCCCCAAGAAAATTTTGAAAAAAGAGTGGACAAACGGTGCATTTTCAAGCAAATTTGAGGAAGCAGGAAGGTTAATAAAGCAATTAGTGCTGGGCCTCATAAACATAGATCGGTCACTGCACCACCCCTCCCCTCACTTCACACAGCTTTGCTCTTGTACCTTCACCTAGTTCCACAGAGACCCATGCTCACTCACGGGTGTACACACACCTCTCTACTGGGGATTGCCAAGTAGACAGACAAATACACAACTAACAAGCAAACACATCTCAGTCTTGAAACTGTAAAGCAGAGATACCCAAACAGATCTTATAATAGGAATTATAATGCAGACAAATAGTCAGACACTCAGCCTCCTCCCCCCTTCCATCTCGCTCCTGACTCCTGCCTCTCTTCTTTGTTAGTGTACCCCCTTTCTCTGCCTATTTCCTCTCTCACACCTGCCCTTGGAATGCTTGTGCCACCTGCCTTCCCTATGCCTGCTGCAACAAGGGCAAGCCCATATCTATTGGATTTGTTAACTCGTGTTTAAATACAGGAACTGTGACTACAGTACACGGTGGTGTCTTCACTTTGTAAAGTTAAGCGGTATTTGGGTGAAGTACCCAGGTTGCAGCATAATATTACGGAGGGAGATCAAAAAGAGAAGATCTTCTCCACTGCCTCCTGCAACATGAACATTATGACCCCCGAGCCACAGAAGTGGAAACCGCTGCCAGATGCAACACAATCTACTCCCAAGTCTGAATCTTCTCAGACACTTCAGGGCCACAGAATAAGCAGCAAGGCGGCTGTTTTTGCACCATCTTCATTTAAAAACACGTATGTATTCGAACAACACAGACAATTACAACAATTGTGCGTCATTGATTCAGGGTAGCACTTAATCCATTTTACATGATGTTTACCGGTACCAATCTCGGTTAATGCATTCTTACTGTCAGTAATTGACAATGAGATCTTCAGTGTCCAGTCATTTCTCCATCAAAACTAAATATCTGATATGGTGACATTCATGTATCTTAACATAACATTCATACATCAGATTAAACAGAGCCACCGAAGGTAAGGCAAAGAAACCAAAACCAGGTGAAGTTTCAACGTCATCAAGAACTAAAAATTGATTCTTAGAAAATCCGGGACTGCCAAATACATGAATGCACGTGACAGCACATCAAGGCCAGATCTGTGGTAAAGCAGGCCCCTATCGGGAGCAATTCAGGCCCATATCAACAGCAACACAGGCTTGCAACTGCAGCAATGCGAGTTCCTATTAACAGCCACAGGACAGCATCTGTCACTACCGAGTCAGGCTGAAAAGAACTTCAGTTGACTTCCCAGCCTCAAGCCAACCTATTTTTTTCCATTTACAAAGCATAGATAACAGGATATGGAGAAGGATTGTCGATCTGCGAATAAGAAACCGATATGCACAATCCTATTTACTTTTACATCCTGAACCACGCTCCCAGCGGGGCTGCTGCTCGTTGTATAGGATAGAGGATAGTGACAGTATTTCTCAACAGGACTGTGTGCTTTGAGGGGGACCCCCATCCATACAGACCGGGCACGCAGGCATCTAATAAGTAATAAAGGCCCTTACAAATGTCGTTCATTCTTGGGCCCTCGCAGACAGTGGTAATCACGCCGCATTGTAGCGGGTGTTGGGATGACGCAGGCACCCCTTCTCCCCCATAACTCTGCACCAGCCTCCGTTATTATGCGGCATCATGCACAGGACACGTTGATGTTAATTGTTAACTCAAGTACTGCCACAGAGTTCCAGCAGTCAACCATTACTCAGAATGTACAGCAAAACGAACCATTCTTGGCGCTCAGCAAACTAAAAGTGAGGCGATTACAAGTTGGTGCTCAAGACCTATGAGTGTGATTATATGACCACTGCTGTGGGAAAACTGATTTTTCCGCATGTAGGAATCTGACTTTGGTAGTCATTTTATCGGATTCCATAGCAAGTTATTTATGAAGTTAACAGACGCGCCAAGCTTGGAACTGAGCAGTAAGTAGTATGCAGCGCGCAGGAAAGAGAACTGTCTCTCTTACAACAAGCGTATCAGACAGCAACAGAGCAGGCGATAACTCAAACATAAAAACTGCTTGGCGTTGAATTTTAGAGTGTTTATTCACCCGAGTCATTGCATAGCGCTACATGCCGCTGCAGAACTGCCTCGGAGCGCTATGTGAAAAAGAAGCAATGCATCCGCAAAGATTAGAGAGCGAGAGAGATTCTGGTGTGCCCATGCCAGTGCGAAACAGTACAAGGCCTTGGTATGGAGAAGACTAAACCTTGCCAGGAGGTCGGCGGGGAGTAGGGTATTAAACCGCATCTCCCCACCCCCCGCCCCAGGAATACCTGCTGAGTATTAGGAGCCGCAAATAGTTCCATTGATGAGACTTAGGATACCCGTTTCTGTGGGATTTGACCAGCTGCGCCGGATCTGGCGCACAGTTTGAAGTCTCCACCAGACCGTTTTGCCCAAGATTGATTCAAAACGATCAAAGAGAACCGAAGTTACCTAAGGGCGTTAAAACTCCCACGGAGGTGTAGGGACATGTCTCAGATCCCTACTATATACACAAGAAAATAGTAAGATACATCCTGGCCTCGTGCGTACTCTGGCTTGCCTACTTGCCATTCCAAATATAAACAAGCAGCGGCAAGGCAGCAGGACCCGGGCAGTGCAGAGCCCGCCTCAATGATACAACCGCCCTCTGCCTTAAGTTCCAGATGATCATGATACATAGCCACACAGGGCTCAGGATGAGTCTAAAGGCTTTCTTTAGCCGTCAGCAAGCTTCCTTGTGTGTCTCACTGCCCCTGGTCCCTAGTGCAGGTGCACGTCTTTAGAGAGTCTCTCTCACGTTCTAGTGAAAAAATTCCTGGACCTAAAGTAAATCTACTGCATGTGCTTTTTCGGTCCAAGCATAAGACTTTCTAAACTTACGATGAATACCCCTCATTTATCTGAAGGAAGGCCTCTACTCTCCAGGCGCGGCTCGCGGGGGGGGGGGGGTGTCGCGCGGGGGTGGGGGCCGGGGGGGGGTTTCAATAAAATAAAAATCATCTTACCTGGTCCGCGCCACCTCGGGTCCGTTGGCGCCTTCGACAGCCGCACCACTGCGCAGTGCTGGCAAGTGAGTGGCAACCCCTCAGCCAAACCTGGCGCTGGAGCAGCGCCAGGATTGACTTAGGGCACGGTAACTCTCCGCCCGCCAGCCCATTAGGAGACCGAGGTTTGAGCCTTTGCTCAACCCTCGCTCTCCTAATGGGCATGCGCCAGCCTGAGCAGACACCAGTGCGCATGACTGGGCACGGGCGAAAAATGCGCTGACCTTCCCCACTCATGCGCACTTGTGCTGCTGCCTGCCCATGACAATGCCTGTCAGTCAACATTACGCCGGACCGCCCACCCCTTCAGACTCTGAAGGGGGTGGGCGGTCCGACGTCATGCTGACTGACATGCATTGTCAGTTCTCCCTCGGCGTCTCTGAACGTAAGTAAACTGAGAGTTTACTTAAGTTCAGAGACGCCGAGGGAGCTGCAGGCGCGGGCGGCTGGTGGGGCAACGCCCCAGCGCCCTAATGGACGCACCGCCCTTGCAACACACTCTCACAAGGGATTCTTTCGGAATGGACTCACACACTGTTAAAGAGAAGCTTTTTAAAGAGCATAAAAACAACAAATGGGGGGAGAGACCTGCGGTCTTGTTTTATCAAATTAAGAGCCCCAGCCTCGCCCCCTCAAGATCCAATTGTCTGAGAACTGAATCTAAGCAGAATTTTTGATAGGTGATTTACTTCAAATCGTGACCTCTGGGTTGAGAAGCACCATGGGCAAGATTTGCGCCAAAAGGACTAAAGGTCTGCATATTAAAGTTTAGAATACATTAGGTAATCCCATTACTCTGGTTTCGTACTCCTCGTCCCAGACCTTATCTTTGAGGGAAACGCGGCCCCAGGCGGCCCGTTATCCCGAATAAGGACACCGTTCCCACAGTTCCTCCTGCAACATACCAAGCAACCGGTCGAAGCTGCAGTTTAGGAGTAGGGAGGGTCGGAAAGTCCAGGGATGAGGAGAAAGAAATCAGAGCAATGGGATTACTCAGTGCAAAGTAATCTAACCATTATCTCCTCACTCTTCCTCCTCACCCCGTCCTCATCTAACCAAGCAAGACGCAGCTACGGGAACAGAATTAAAATAACACCAAATACACAAGGAATAATACATCACCTCATGCACTTGAATAAACAGAAACATCATCTACCCAAATTTGATGCCAAAGGCAATATACTGATACCAAACGACAACTGTTCTTGTGATCCTAAATTCAGATGGTAATTATTCACAAAAGTCAATGGCGCAGCCCAAATGGCTGCCACACAGATGTCATTAAGCGAGATGCCTTGCACCTGTGCTCAAGAACCTGCCCTGCCTCTAGTGGGACGTTGGGACGTCCTTAAATGGCTTCTGGTAATTCTTGACCAGCTAGATTAGTGGTTCTTAACCTGTGGTCCGAGGGCCACTAGTGGTCTGCGAGGCCGATTCAGGGGGGCCACAACTATTTCACAAAATTAAATAATATTAAAATGAATAAATGAAAAATAATAAAGTATATATAAATGAATAAGCAAAATTGTAAATTTGAAAACTTCTATATTTGATTATTAATTAAACAGAATATTTCAATACTTGAGCATTTGTTTGGTGTATACTTGTTTTTATATTTGTGTGTATTGTTTTGAGGTTCAACTCATAGAAATTGCTTAAGCTGGGGGTCCCAATATCGAATAATGACTTACTGGGGTCACCGGATTCTCATAATGATTCAGTGGGGGTTCACAAAGGTCACAAGGATAACTAGATAATAGGGTAATAGGGTAGCTAGTGGTAGATTTGATCCACCTACTCAAAGTCCTTGAAGCAGGTTTTGATCCCTGATGAGCAGGGCAAAAACAGGTTGTCACAACGATGCACAGATAGAAATAACCACCAAATTCAGGTCTAGATTTACTAAGAGTTCACTCAAGTACGGCAGCAAACAAAGTTGAAGAGTTGCGTGAAATAGACAGAGAAGCACTGTGCCATTTCTATAAAGAAATGGCGCAGTTCTGGTCTCTCCATGCACTGGTGGACTTGATGCAGCCATATGCCAACGCAGTCACCCATGAGTCATAGTACAAGGGTGTCTACACTGCGGTCTGCATCGTTTTTGTGCAGGAAGGGGTTGTTTCCTGCAGAAAAACTAAGCTTTAAGGATATTTACTCTATGCAAGTGTACTGCAGAACGCAGCAAATGTGCAATGAGAAAAACACAAAGAAAAATAATTATATTTCTCCTTGTTATAGTACATTTTGGAATAAATCCATGTCTACAATTCTTTGTAGATATGGTTTTGGATCACACCCAGGCACCACCCATGGAACGCCTCCCTGACGCAAAGTAATGCGAGGCAGCGATTTGCATGCTGTTGCATTATTTTTGTTACAAACCAACACAAATCGCAATTTGCGTTGGTTTGTAAGCCCCAAACAAGGTTTTGCGTCTGGTCTGCATTAAAAAAACAGCAACCAGACGCAAAATTTCTGTACATCTGGTTCACAATGTTTTCAAAGACAACAGTTTAAGTGAGACTTTGTTTGACAGTTTAAAAAAGATGACAGCAATGCAGATAGTAGTAGAGGAAAATCCCAGGGCGGTCTAACCCGAAACCCCTAAGGATTCGAGAAACAAGAGATTTGGTTGTCTGCAGATTTCCTAAGGGTTCCCTGATGACTATAATGACCACCCAGATCAAACCTATCTTTCAGGAATTGCAAGATTACAATGGGTCACACTCCCAAAGGAGAGTCGATTTATCCATTCATGATTTGTAAGTAATTTAAGGCCCGATGGTGGTCCTGAACTTCCCTAGCAGACAATCCTCTTGATGCTTAAACAGTACAAGCCATTCCCTTGAGAAATACAGACTTTTTAATCCCCTCCTCTTAGTCTCTAAGCCAAGAAGCACCTTCTCTGCAAATATATTTACAGGGGGAAGGAGAGCAAAAAAGATTTGGGGAAACCAGACGATTTCAGCATATTAATGGATACCAAGGCTCTTGATGCCACATAAGTCCACCAGAATCATAGCTCTCCTCTGCCTCAGCAGGCAAGTCAGCAATCTGGCAATCATAGGAAAGGGGAGGAAGACAAAAAGAATACCCTCCAGCCAAGGATGTCAAGGCATATATTTATCACGCCTTGGAAGATGGAATCTGGAGCTAAACCTTGGGGGCAGAGAATTTTGAGCATCCGCAAAATGTCTTAAGAATGAGTGCTGACATTGACACAAATCTGGTGAAAAATCATGCTGGGTAGACAAAGGTTTTGAGACAAGAAGAACAGGCAACTCAAGGAATCTGCTATGACATTTTCTACTTCCCTTATGTCAATCTCCTTCAAGGAAATTAAATTCTTCTCCAATCAAACTCTATCTGAAAAGCCAAGGGTACCAGAACTCTGCCTCTGGTTCCCCCTTAGTAATTTATATAACTCGTGGTCTTGGAGTTGGCTGTCTTCATGAGAATTACCTTGTTATGGCTAAACCTCTTGAAGGACTTTAGAACCTAAAGAACAGCACATGGTTATTTCCAGTTTGTTGAATGATTCAGATTTCCCTCCTATCAAAGACCCTAAACTGAGTATGACTCCAGAGTTACCCCTTAGCAGTAACTTGAGGCATCTCCAGTCCGAACACACAGGGTTGGCTAGAGTGTAGGAAATACCCTTTGCAAGCAGGATGTTACTAACCACTAACTAATTTCTTTGAAATTCCTCACAAGACAGGGTCTTGTTCTTGTATTAATGAGATGACAGGTCCCGCCATTGTAGAATATGTCTCGAAATCGGACCCAAACGCAAGCGAGCCTAGGGAACGACAAACACGTTTACAGCCTAAGAGAAAGACAAAAAAAGATAACTAAAACCTTGCAACTATGATACAAGAACATTATTCACAAGGAAACATTGCTCACCATGTCTCCCTAGATCTGCATTCACCTCCTTGCTGAAGTTGGTTGTTTGGATAGGAGAGAAGACATGTGGTCCCTGATGTGCTTTGCACGGTCTGGAATCTTGCTCCAATTAATTGAGGATCCTGAACAGGAAACTGACAGACTTGGTGTGATTGGTTAGAAACCTTAGAGATTCCAATGTCTGACATACTGACTGAAGATGCTAAAAAGTTTCTAACTTTTCCTTCGCATGAATAAGCCAGTAAAACACGTATAGATGGAACTTGATTCCTTGATCTGGGAGAACCGCTACTGCCAAGGCCAGTACTTTGGGAAAACACTCATGGCAGATTTCGGACCAAAAGTTAAGACTTCAAACCAATAACGCTCCCATAGAATTACAACCCGAAGGAACATCTGATTACCTGACCACATTGAGATATGGAGGTAGGCATCTTCCACATCCAGAGCTGCCAGGAATTTCCTTGGACGAATCAATGGCATAATGTTCTACAAGAGGCCCATTTTGAAGTGAATTGTCTGGATGAATTGACCCACTCTTTCTAGATTGATTACAAGCTTGACTTTCTCCCCTCCTCCCTTCCCACCGCAGACCTTTGGCACCAGGAAAACATAGGAATAAACCCCTCTTGAGGCACTAGTGAAATTGCTTTCTTTTGCAGTAGAATCTGTATTACTTCCATGAAAGGGTCCTGCTTGATCTTTGGTGAGGGCCAAGGAGTTTTTAAGACACTTAAATCAGGTGAAAGAGAGACAAAGATAGCCCTCTAGAACTATTCCTTGAACCCAGGAATCTGAATTTGGTCCTTGCCAACAAAACAGATATCCTTGAATCCTGCCCCCCATAGAAACAGGACACAGAGAAGCAGGATAGTCAGGAATTATTCAAAGATTTGTTCGCTGATCAAAAGATCCCTTAGAGGATTGGTTTCAATTGTTGCTTCTGAATCTGCAGTCACCACCTCTGCTGGCAAAATTTGCTGCATGCTGGTGTCATTCGTGCAGGGTTTTTTTTTAGAAGACCTTGCACCATCAGAGGTCTTGGAAACCCCAGTAAAAGGGAAAGAATGTTTACGATTTATAAAGGGCTTGTGGACTATGTTATCCAACTAGGAGGGGAAATTACTACGACTCAAGGCGTAAGATGTTAGGCCTAATTAGCTTTCAATCCCAAGTCCAGACATGACAAGACGATGAGAGCTGATCACTACTGCTGAAGAAATAAGTGTAACTCTGAAACCATCAAAGGAAACATCTGCCAAGAAATGTGCTTGCAATTCCATTTTAGCTAGAAGATCAACACAGCGTTCCCTGGCTAAAATGGCAGTCAACAAGTCCTGGAAATCCTTGGCAATAGCAGAGATGGCATCTATCACAGACAACACTATCATGGACCGCACATATGATCCTTATTGCCTAGACAGCTAAGACAGATGAATGATTTCCATGGACAACAGGTTCCCCAATGGAACCTTGAGTACCACTCATGCCTGGAGGCGGGAGGATACACTAACAGGGATCTCAAGTCACCAATTCATACCACACAAGTGACAAATGCCTTGAGTGCTATAATAGGGAATGGATTTGATAGGGGATGCTCTAAAAAACGGTAGTTTCACATCTTCTGAAGGGTTATTCACCCAATAATGTCTCTCCTGGCATAACACACATATTACAATGTCAAGATTGCGAGAACAGGCTGGATAAGTGTGCTTAAAGTTAAGCTGTCCTTTGTTATTGATTGCTTATAAGAACCTACACAATTGGAACTTGGAACTGTTCAAGTCAGTCTTGTAGAAGTTTGAGATGCATGTAGCAGCCGCTGGTCCTGTCAGGAATCACAAGAGGACTTAGGGGAATCAGCCCCCACTTCCAACCCCTGCATCAGAGTCATGGAGTTTGGTTAAGAATTCATGTCGCGTGGTGCTCAGAAGCCTGCAGAGACAGACGACAGCGTCAAAAACAGAAGAAATTGTGGTAAGGACACCCAATATGATCTAAGTAAGATTGTGCTTTAGAAGTGCCTGACTGGGGGTGGAGCCTCTCAAAGATAAGGCCTGGGACAAGCAGGAAGAATGAGGCGGTAATGTCAGACATGTCTAATGGGTTAGAAAGATCAGTCGCCAAATGAAGCTGAATGATTTTGTTTTGACAACTTCTGTTTGAGCACTAATTAAAAACGTTTTTTTCTGTAAAAAACGAAGACCAACAAAAACGGCTGTGCTTTCGCTGAAAGAAGAAAGCACATATCCAGGCTTTTTGACAAACTGAAAGGCAGAATTCTAGGTACTTGCATATGTCTATAAAAGAACCTGAGTCTCCTTGCCATATCTTAGATATATATGTATGATCTACTTGTTTCACTCTGTATCCGGCGCTGCCCATGGTATATGGGCATGTGCTTATCTCATCCTCTGTCCTCGGATGCCCTTATCATATATGCGCTAATGCAAAAAAGATTGTGATTTAGAAGTGGCTGACTGGGGTGGAACATGCAATCCACCTTCTGCTGTCCTTGGTATATGGTATGTGTGTTTGACACGTCCCCTGCCCTTCCTTGGTATATGGTATGTGTGTTTGACACACCCCTGCCCTACCTTGGTATATGATATGTGTGTTTGACATGCCCCCTGCCCTACCTTGGTATATGGTATGTGTGTTTGACACGCCCCTGCCCTACCTTGATATATGGTATGTGTGTTTGACATGCCCCCTGCCCTACCTTGGTATATGGTATGTGTGTTTGACACGCCCCTGCCCTACCTTGGTATATGGTATGTGTGTTTGACATGCCCCCTGCCCTACCTTGGTATATGGTATGTGTGTTTGACACTCCCCCTGCCCTACCTTGGTATATGGTATGTGTGTTTGACACGCCCCTGCCCTACCTTGGTATATGGTATGTGTGTTTGACACGCCCCTGCCCTACCTTGGTATATGGTATGTGTCTTTCACACTCCCCCCTGCTCTACCCTTGGTGTATGACATATGTGTGTTACATGCTCAATCATAAGCTGCCCTTGGAATGTGTGTTACACATTCCACCATGTACTGCCCTTGCTTGACACTATGGGCGTGTTCCACATCTCACCTTCTGCTGAGTTTGATCTATGGTATGTGTTTTGCTCTCCACCCTGTGCTGCCCTTAGTATGTGTGTGTTACACAATCCATCCGGTGCTGCCCTTAGTGTTATGTGTGTGTTACACAATCCACCCTGTGCTGCCCTTGGTGTTATGTGTGTGTCACACAATCCACCCTGTGCTGCCCTTGGTGTTATGTGTATGTTGCACAATCCACCCTCTGCTGCCGTTAGTATGTTTGTGTTCAGTGCTTGATTTGTAAAATAAGAAGTTCCAGCTTGCACCACCCATCTCCCGTCATCGCTGCTAAAACGACTACTAACCATCTCTCTCGCCTGCAAGTGCGACAGTTCAGATCATTCCAGGTCACCAAAGCTAAAGGAATGGCTAGAGAGGCAGGTATTAGTAATTTTTGATTTATATTGTATTCATAAACAACCGTTGTTCTGCTCATCTCTAAATTAGATGAGCAGTGCCACTATGTGGCAGGCTGTCATAAGTGCGGTGTTGACCATTAAGTGCCGGTGCCGAGCACCGGAAACCACAGGCTCAAATTAAGCACTGTATTGTGTTACACAATCCACCCTGCACTACCCTGTTCTTTGGGATGCATGTGTTATGCTTTCCGCCCTGTGCTGCCCTTGGTCTACGATATGCATGTGTTATGCTCTCCATCCACCCTGTACTGCCCTTGATCTCTGGTACGCATGGGTTATGCTCTCCGCCCTGTGCTGCCCTTGGTATGTGGGCTGTGTTTTTACCCATGCGCCCTGTCCTTTTCCCTGGGCCATGAACCCAGACCCTGGGTCTACAGTTCCTAGCGAAGGACAGAAAAACATTGGTAACCGTTCTCAAGTATAAACTATCTATCTGGCTTTCTGGCTGAAGGGCTTAACTTCAGGCAAAGGATGGACGGAATCAAGAATCATTAATAGTATCACCTGACTGGCTTAGGTAGCTATTAGAAACATTGTCTTAAGTTCTGTTTATTGTGGCTCTGCGGTTTGCTAGCTTTTTGCAGGTTGTTTATGTTTTGCAAGCGTCTCCCCGGCCTCCCCTGTGCTCTTCCCGCCCCGCGGTTCCCTACTTGAATCATGTTATCACAGTAGGGCCCGAGTGCGCCCATCACTCACACTGAACTGTGTACTTTGATGCCATTCCAACCTCATCCCTCTGAAACGGAGAGTTACTCACCCAACTAACAACATCCTACATTTAGAGGAATCCTAAAGAGGCCTACATCTGATCAATCAGACCCAGCACTGAAAAGGCAGCTTTCCTACAAATCTCTGATTTCCTCAAACAAAGCAAGTCCCTCTCAGACACATGGGAGGGCTCCTGTCCTGGGCAAGGCAAGGTCTCTGCAATAACTACAATCTGGGTCAAACTCAAGGTCACGGTAGAGGCTGAAGGCATCGGCTCCTTCATCCTACTCAACCTACCACCAGCCTTAAATTGACACTGTTGATCATCAACCGCTCCAAAGTGACCCCAGGACCTTCTGGACTTTTTGGGCCCCATGCAGGAAATATTTCGGGGCTCCCTGTTTGGGACATCTTTGTTTGTATTAGGAATTGTTGCTATTTCAAGCCCTCATGATCCCATGAAATGTAGGAAATGTAGAGAGAGGGAGAGGGTTGGGGTACACACATCAGTGAGGTTGAGAGAAAGGTAAGGTAGAAGGGGAGGCGATTTGGATAGAGATAGAGGCCGCGAGGTAGAGGTGGACAGGCAAAGAGGTGAGGTAGTGATACACGTACGGAGAGGTACAAGTTAGTGAGAAAGTGGTGAGGCAGAGAAAGAAACAAAATGAGAAGTGAGATATAGAAAAATAGGTCAGGTAAAGAAAGTAGTAAGGCAGAGAGAGAGGATTCAAGGGTAGATGGAGAGATGAGGTGTATTGGAATGAAAAGTGAGGTAGACACCCAGAGGCGTGTTACAGAAAGAGAGGCGAGCTTGAAACAGGCGTAGGGAGAGAAGGTTGGGTAGAGAAAAGTTGTGAGGCAAAGAGAGGTAGAGACAGAGAGGTGGGGTGAGGTGATCGGTAATAAGAGGGAGGCAGAGTGAAAAATGAGGTAGGAAGGGAGAGTTCAGGAAGATACAGAGGAACAGAAGGAGGGAGGAGAAAATGATAAATAAGGAAACAGCAGTAGAGTGCACACACTGATACAGCAGAGGGAGATGATGTATAGAGAACGAGTAGAGATGTAGATGTAGTTACAAAGAGAGTCGAGAGACATGAGAAATTATAAGAGAGGTAGAGAGCCGTGAGGTAGAGGGTGAAGCAGACAAACGTGAGGTAGAGAAGGTTGAGCTAGACATGGGGGATAGGTACATGGAGATGCTCAGCCAGGTAGAGAGGCATGAGGCAAAAAGGTGAGGTGAAATAAGGAGATGAAGTAAGGAGGGGCATGAGACAGAAAGGCAGTGAGGCAGAGAGAGGTAGAGAGTGGATGATGGGAAAGTCGGGTAAATATAGAAGTGAAGTAGAAGGATGGTTGTAGATTTGTTACATGGTGAGGTAGAAGGAGATGAGGTACAATAAAAGAGTGGTAAAGAGAGAGAGATGAAGTAGAAGAATGTGAGGTAGAAAGAGGGGAAAAGTAGAGACAGAGGTAAAGTGGAAAGAGGGAGTTGAGGTTATGAGCAAGCTAAGAAGGTAAAGAAAGAAGGAGAAGAATAAATAAAGAGGAGAAGGTCAGATAGTGAGGTAATAGAGAAAGATATTGGTGAGGAAGGGGAAGAGAGATGGATAGAGTGGTAGAGAGTGGTGATGTAGTAATAGGTAGAGACAGAATCAGAAGTAGAGGCGGGTAGAAAGAGGAAGAAACGGTTGAGACAGAGAAAAAGACAGGTGAGAAAGAGAAATGAAAAAGAAAGATGAGGAAGGGTGAGAATGAGGAGGTAGAACGACTGATGGCGAGACAAAGAGGTGAGGCAGAGAAAAGTGAGGAAGAAAGAAAGAAGTGAGACAGATGGGGGAGAGGAAAGATAGAGAGAGAGGTGAACTAGGGAGTTTAATCTGTTTCTTATGCACACTTTTCATTATAGCAGGACTTCTGACTGCCCCAATGACTTTACCAGAGGCGCAAGTTCAAAACTGGCTCCCTCTGCAATTGCCCACTGTGCCCATGCCTGGAAATGGATCTGAGGGGCCAAGGAATTCACGTTTTACATGTAAGGTTTTTCAGTATGTGGCAATATTTACTTTACAGGACCCGTGACTACAGGACCAGTGGCTACAGGACCAAAGGCTACATACACTAAACATGTAGATGCTTAAGAACTATTTGAAGTTCTTCAAACACTTAAATCCTCCCTTGCGTATGACCCCCTCACCCTGCATGGTTGGTGTAAATCTCATGGCCCCCCACTAGACATCTTTGCAAACCTGAACATGACCATGGACTCCAGCCTCTCCCTCCAACCTGAGGGAAAATAGTGGCCAAAGGTGCCTTCTTCACCATGAGAGTCCCATGCCGGGTCTTCACCTGGCACACTCTAAGGATACATGGCTACATGGCTCACACGCTCTTGACTCTGCCAGCGGGACATCTCTTGGGCTTCAGACACACCTTATCAATAAACTTCAACACAGAATACAGCACTAATGGAAGTTCGATCAGAGTCGACGCAATTACTTCACCCTTGACCTCACGGCCCTCCACTGACTACCCATCACTAGAAGAACTCATTCAAAGGGCTCTGCATCGCACACCGGGCAATGCATGGGACAAGCCTTACTGGGCTGACTGACCCACAAGAAGTACTGGAGTTTTCTGCTCCAGGCCTCATGCAATACTGCACAGCGGCACTGCTGCAGCATATGAATGGATCTCACTTCCAAACCTCACACACGGCATCAATAAATGCCACATAGGGGCAACATCTCAACCAACATTCTTGCAAGCACACCTAACGAAGTGGGACTTTCTAGCCCAGGTCCAAAGTGCATTGGCCTTTGTAAGGAGGATTTTTTTAAATAAAAATGATGCCAATGCAGAACAATACAGTGCATCTGTGCTGCCCTTGGAGTGTTCGATTCTCTACCCTGAATTGCCCGTGGTATGTGGTCTGTGTGTGCTTCACCCTGCCGCCCCCCCCCCGCCCACCTCTCCACTGCATGCCATGCCCTTGCTATATAGGTCGGTGTCCTGGGCTGGATGTGCCCCTCCCCTGGGGCTGGCTGCCTCACAAGGTCACGTGCCTGCGGGCCTCGGCTGGTCCATGCAATGGTATTGAACAATGTATACAGATCCATGACGCCCTGAGCGCGAGGCTAATGAATAACTTTCGGCGTGGTAACACAGCGAAGGCACTAAAAGGTGGGAGGGGCACAGCACGACTTTACCATTCACAGCAGTCGGGGTCCAGCAGGGTGCGCGCAGGATCCAGACACTGACTGAACAGGCTGCGCGTCAAGGAGAAAAGGACGCACGCACAACAGACAGCAAAGCAGCGAGGGAGAGATGGGAGGGCGAGGGAGAGAAAGGAGCGGGTGAGAGAGAGATAGAGAGCAAACGGGGGTGGGTGAAAGAGAGATGGAGGGGGAGAGACAGCGTAATGAAGAGCAGGCAGTTATCGAGAGACAGGCCAGGAAGAGAGGGACATAGACTGCAGAGAGACACATAAAAAGACTGTGTAGAAAGATAAGAAAGAGAGTAGTCTATTTAGAGCAATTGTCTGCACACGTTTTAATGAAGTGCCCCCAGCGTGTAAAAAGATGTCACTGCGCCCCCTCGAAATGATAAACATGTTTCCTTTTAATTATTTTGTAAAATATTAAATATTGTAAGTAAGCTGAAGAATTTGGGCTTCAGGCCACACCCCCTAAC
The DNA here is from genome assembly GCA_963921515.1 of Calotriton arnoldi. NCBI lineage: Eukaryota > Metazoa > Chordata > Amphibia > Caudata > Salamandridae > Calotriton > Calotriton arnoldi. The sequence continues at coordinate 2,914,698 of CAWUFW010000130.1, forward strand.
AAATAGAGTCACCAAACGAACTTGTAGTATTGCTTTCCTTTTGGGCAAGGGTCTAAATATCTGCTTTATGCAAAATACAAGCCAGCCAAACATTCAAGAGACAATTTTGGGTAATGATTAGTTTTACTTTTTTGTTGCAATAAGTCACTTTGGAACCAAAAATATATTGAAAGCAAAGGATCCAAACAGAGCGTATCGAAGAAAGTTTGACCAAAACTCATGTTCATTCTTGCTTTTTATTGTATTACATTATCTTATGTTACTTTGGTCCACGTCATGCGTGGCACCTTCAGTCAATCATAGGGGATACGTACAAGGAAGTGGAGGAGAGAGGCGTTAGCTTTCCTCCACTTCTGAAACGCAAGGCTGCACCATATTTACAAGAATGTGGTGCAGCCTTCCGTTTCCCCTTGTGATGGCGCTAAGTTTAGCAACTTAGCGCCAGCGTAGGCACCCTTGCACCAGAGTGCAAGGGTGTCTGCGTGCAGGGGAGGATTGTTTATGTGTAGGAAGGTGTCCCTTCCTGCACATAAACAATCCTAGAAATGTCATCCTGTCACTTTCATGCGTGCTGCTTCATGCAGCACACCTGAAAAGTGACAAAATGGCATTTTTAGGTCGAGCCTAGAGCAGCGAATGCGCTGCTTGCGAGACTTTTAGTAAGGGGGTTTGGAAAGCTGACCAGACGCTCGTGCGTCATGGCCTTTTTCCTGCGGTTACGCGCGCAGGGCCGACATCTGTTTCCCATTATCGTGCCCAGACGCGGGCACGATAATTGGAAACACATGCCGGACGTGCGGGGAAAAGGCCATGACGCACGAGCGTCTGGTCAGCTTTCAAAAGCCCAGGCTGCCGCGCTCGCTCGCCCCCGCTCTCTCTTGTTTGACAAATGTAACAGCACAATCGGACATTTCCTTCTTTCCTTACTGCAGGTTTCATTGCGTCAGAAGCCAACCAAGAAATCCCGAGGTAAATGGCATTTTAACTATTGTTTCTTGTGCCTGGCTGGGGGTTGGCGCAGGGTGGGGAGGGGCACAGCCCACTTGCGGCAGTTTTGTTCTGTTGGCTGGGCACAGAGTGGCATCCGCTTGGCCGCTGTTCTAACGGGGCGGATTCCTTGTGGGTATGTTGGGGAAAGACAGCGGGTTTGGGAAGGGACGAGAGGACTGCGAGTGAAAAGAGGGAGATAAAGATAGCGAATACAGAGGATTAAAGAGTGAGAGGAGGGAGGGGCGTGGTTTCGGCGCCGGACAAGATGGCCGCCTGAAGGGGAAGCTCCGTGTCATCGGGACTTCTGAAGACCCGCCGGTGCGCTATTTTGCACCCTTTCCTCTCGGAAACATGTGTCTCAGCTATCGGACGATGTCGGGATTCCGGTGAGCTGTTTCAAGCATAAAGCGCACTGCGCTTTCATTATTTACAAACGCGGACGATTTTCCACAGGGCATCCGCCATTTTAGGTGCTTGCCGGCTACTCTGCATTCCTAAAATGAACTACCTGCGTTACTCTCTCTTTCTCTCAACGCTCGGTCCCTATCTCATTGCACTCATGCCTGCAGCCAGTTTCTGATGAAAAAGTGCACTGCGTTTATTAAATCACAGCGTTGGTTGGCTTCTACTATGTTGCTTATTCACCTCAGCGTGCCCTCCATTTTGTCCTCAATATTCTGTCAGCTGTCTCACTGAGGGATGTGCGGTGCTGTGTTTTTCCAGATATCTTTCATTTTCTTATGGACTCTATGACTTTTCTATGAATGTTCTGGTTGGAGGTTGCTATTTTATAATTCTGGAGATAATTTTGCCTGCATAATTTTTGAACAGCCCTCAGTCGGGCTCTTTCCAGATATAAGGTATACCGTGCCTTCCATCATATGACAAGTGGAGTCAGTATTTTGGATAATTCCAGGGGTTGTCCAACATCACTTCTCCTGCGAAAGTTTGAATATCACGACTCTTGCTGGTTCGTGCAACGTCCTCTGCATTACTTTGATGACTCTTACATATGAGTGTACTGCGCAAGCCGCAATTTGTTTTTGTGATTAAAAAACGTACCTCATCAACGTCTTCTCTCTCTGCCTCCGCTCTGGACTTATCATTTACCGAAGGAGAGATGGCCGGAGTGTCTTCAAACCGCAATTCCTCATCACAGTCTTCATCTAAATCATCTCCGTCGTCTTCAGCTTCTAAACGTCTGAAGCAGGGCCCTCCTTCTCCTGACAAAACATCCCCTCCTATCTCCATGGAGCTGTTGTTGGAGGAGATTCGCGCCTTGCGGCCGTTTGTAGAAGAAACAAACAACAAGATGCAATTTCTGGAGGAGAAATGGTCTACAATGGAAACTAGAGTGTCTTCAATGGAACAGCAACTTTCGGTGGTCCAGGGTGACTCCCAGAGACTCTCTTCTTTGGAACAGGAAGTTCGCGGTTTGAAACAACATACTGAGGATTTGGAAAGCCGAAATAGGAGGAATAATTTACGCATTTATGGTTTACCTGAAGCTTTGGAGGGGATGACCCTGTCTCCTTTTTACAACCTTCTTGCCGAAACTCTTGGACATGCCTTCTACCACATCTCTCAGCATTCAGAGAGCGCACAGGCTTGGCCCTCGTCCCTCGCTCTCTACGTCCTCGATCAGGCCAAGAGGAGTCATCATCCTCTTCTTAAAATTCACGGATCTGCTTTCAGTTCTTTCTGCAGCTAGAGCCAAGCGACAAATTTCTTGGCTTGGTCAGAGGGTGTTTCTTTCTCAAGATGTCTCCAACGCTACGGCGGCTAGGAGGAAGGAGTTCCTTAATCTTCGTCCGCCTCTTCGATTACTTGGAGCCAGATATGGTCTTTTCCATCCCTGCATATTTAAGGTGACTTTTCAAAATCAAACTTGGTCCTTTGAAGATCCTGCGGAACTCAAAAAATTTCTCCGCTTGCATTCTGCAAGTAACATGGACACTGCTGGGCCCTCTAATGGTTGATTAATTTAGATTTCTTTCACTGTAATGATACCTTTTTATTACATTTGAAATGTTTTAAGACACGGTTTACTCTGTTGGCTTAGTCATGCAATTTCTGGTTCTATGATGTACTGCGCTGACCCTCCTCAGGGTCTATTAGTTATCTCTTCGCTGCTCTTTTTGTCTTCTTGTATTTTTATATATTTGTTGTAGTTCATTCAATATTGTCCAATTAAGGCTTTACATGTTACTTATGTTCATCTTCTTTGCCTATGTTGGATTCAATAGTCGCGTAATTTTTCTTGTATATATAATGCTTACCGTCTTTTCCTTTGTTACTCTCTATAGGTACGTCCGTTCGTGTTCCATATCATGGTTTTGTTTCCCTTCTCTTCTTTGTCCCGATGTGGTTCGGACTCCCGGTGTTCGGGCGTCTCATCTTTTCGTGTGTCGTTCTTGCCCCAGATTTCTTTCGTTTTTGTCCCCTCAGGTATGTTTCTTCAGTCGTCCTTTTTGGATATGTACTGTCTCTTCTTCTTGTTGTTCTCTCTTCTTTTTCCTTTCCCCCTTTTCCTTACACTCTTCTCTTTTCTTCTCCTGCCTGACTTTCTCTTCTTTATGTCCTATCTTCTTCTTTCTTATTATTTTTTGTCTCTTCTTCTACAGACGCTGGAAGATTTTGCTATTCTCCTAACTCTCCTTTATTCTCCACTTTTCTCATCTCACTTCTTTATTCCTCACCATATCACCTTATTACTGTCACCTATTTCTTCCAAATTTCCAACTGCTCAATCTTCATTTCATGCTCATGTGCATTTTCTTTGCTTAAAAATATACTGTTGTTTATACGATGTTAATCTTTTTCATTTAGAGTTATTACATGGAATGTAAAGGGTTTTAATAATCCTATAAAGAGGCAGAGAATTCTTTCACATTTGGCCTCATATAAACCTGATTTAGTTCTGTTACAAGAAACTCATCTATCTGAGGCTGAAGCTCTTAAACTTAAGCGTAACTGGGTTGGCTCAGTATTGATCTCTCCTACTAACACAAAAAGAATGGGGTTGTTATCTTATGCCATAAAAAATTGAAATGCACTGTTGTTACACAAGATACCGATTCCGATGGTAGGTGGATTCTAGTTAAACTATTAATTAATAATATCCCTCTTACTGTATTCAACCTCTATGGTCCGACTCAACCCGATCCCTCTTTTTGGCCTACTGTTACAGACAAGTTTTTTCAGAATAATGATGAATTTTTTATACTTGGATGCGACTGCAATCAAGTTGTAGACCCTTTTATTGATCGCAAATCCCAGGTACGTTTTATTCCCCATAAAACTCACAAACAATTTCTTAACACTATCACACAGTCTCAACTGGTAGATACCTGGAGGCTATGTAATCCAGGCCAATCAGAATTTTCCTTTTATTCCCCTCCACATGGATCCCTATCCCGGATTGACTACATATTTCTTTCTAAATCCTTGGCCCAAAACCTCATCTCCTCCTCGATTGAGCCCATTTTGATTTCAGATCATGCTCCAGTGGTCGCTGACTTTGACTTACTCCCTCCTCATTCTAAAAAGTCTAGGTGGAGATTCAATAATTATCTTTTACAAGATCCAGTTTTTTCCTCTTCTTTTACCTCCTTTGCTGAAGAATTTTCTCTATTAATGAAGACTCCTCTATATCTCCTGTTTCGGTGTGGGATAGTTTTAAGGCCACTGCTCGAGGTTTTATTATAGATTTTGTTTCTAAGAAAAAGAAAAAGTCCTTAAATAAACATAAAGCATTATTATCTTCCATTAAACACTTAGAGCATCGGTTTTATACCTCCTCATCGGACTCTACTCTGCAACAACTTATTCGTGCTAAGATGGAATTTAATAAGATTTCTACTGATAACGCTTCCTTCACTATGCTTCGTAGCAGTGCCAGATACTATGGTGGTCGAAATAAAGTTGGCTCACTTCTTGCTAATTATTTAAAATCTAGAAGGGAGAAGACGTTGGTTGAGTCTATTCAATCTACTGATGGTAAACACCTCTTCAAAGATAAAGATATATTAGCAAAATTTACAAAATTTTATAGCGCTCTATACACTCCTGAGTTGCCTCCAACTGATACACTCATTAATGAATACCTCAGTACTATTCCTCCTCCTTCCTCTTCTGGTCTAGATTTCACTTCTCTAGACACGGATCTTTCATTACAGGAAATATCTTCCTCCTTGAATTCCTTAAAAAGAATAAATCCTGGTCCTGACGGTTTTTCTGTAGAATTTTATCTTCATTTTACCAATCTGTTATTACCAAAACTTTTTAACCTTTTCCAACATTTTTGCTCCACGGGTGCAGCTAGTGGTACTTTTCTAGAAGCCTCTATTTGTATTATTCATAAGGAAGGCAAAGATCCCAAATTTTGCAAAAACTATCGCCCCATCTCCTTGATAAATGTTGATTATAAGATCTTTGCTAAACTCTTAGCATTGCGCCTTGAATCCTTCCTCCCTCATTTAATAGGCCTCGAACAATGTGGATTTGTTAAAGGCAGACTAACTTCTGATAACTCGCGTCTATTTTTCAATGTTCTCAATAAAGCTCCTTCTTTATCTTTTCCTCTCGTGGCGATCTCCATCGATGCGGAAAAAGCTTTGACAGGGTGGATTGGTCCTTTTGTTTAAATCTCTTCGATGGCACGGTTTTGGTACTAAATTCATTTCTCTTATCTCTCTTCTTTACTCTACCCCTCTGCTTCTACCATCGTGAATGGTCAAGTCTCGCAGCATTTTTCACTCCATCGAGGTGTTAGGCAGGGTTGTCCATTATCTCCCCTTCTGTTTGTTCTTTCTCTTGAACCTTTCCTTTCCCGCATTCGTCAAAATCCCTCTATTTCTGGATTTCCATATGGAGACCATCATCTGAAATTATCTGCTTATGCTGATGATATTTTGCTTTTCATCTCCAATCCAGATTCTTCTATTCCCTCGTTATTACAAGAAATCTCCGATTTTTCAGCGGTATCAGGCTATAAGATCAACTCTGAAAAAACGGAAGTTTTACCACTTACAAAGTTTTGCCTTAAACAACAATTTGAATCTACTGGCTTTCATTGGATTAGTTCTAAAATCAAGTATCTTGGTATTTGGTTTTCCAATTCTATTACTGATTCCGTTAAACTGAACATGAATGTAGCCCTAGATCGTATTTCTAAACTCTTCTCATCCTGGAATCCTCTCTTTCTCTCCTGGTGGGGTCGTCTTGACTCCATTAAGATGATGATTACTCCTATTTTATTATATTACTTTTCAATGATTCCTATCTGTATCCCCGTAACCTTTTTAAAAAAATAGACTCTCTTCTCTCTAAATTTCTATGGAAGAACAAAAATCCAGAATTTCTTTACTTCACCTCAGGAAACCGAGACTTGTAGGAGGGGTAAACTTTCCAGATTTTCGACTATATCATAAAGCTTTTAGCTTAAAACAAGCTTCCCATTGGCTTCTTACGGAGTACTCTCCTTTTACTCCTCTATGGGTCATTATTGAACGCTGTATGTTTACTCCTTTCTCGCCCAAGGAAGTTCTTTCTTTTACTGTCAAAAATATTCTCACATCCCTTCCACTATTTAAACACACTTGCTCTTTGCTAAAACCCCATTTTCAACCACAATTAATATCCAGGAATATCTTTCTGCATTCTCCTTTGTGGCATAATCGTCTTATAACCATTAATAGTAGACCTTTGTATTGGGCCTCATGGAGGGTGAGGGGGATCGCCTGGGTTAACGATTTATTTGATGGCACCTCTCCTTGCTCTTTTCCTGATTTTCAGACTACATTTAATTGCCCTCGGTCTTTTTTGCATACATTTTCCATACTTATGGAAGTACTTCTAGGCATCTTTTATTCCCTTCCTTCTGATGATGCTTCAATCACTCAGGACTCACTTCTTAAAACCTTAACATCAAATCCAAAGGCCTCTTCAATTTATAAATTCTTTTACGCCTCAAATCCAGAACGAGAAAAAACTAAGGTGGAACTTGCTTGGGAATCAGACTTAGGTTTTCAGTGGAGCAATGAAGTGTGGAATGGAATTTGGGCTCGGTCGCTGAGGATCTCAAGATCCGCTTCCACCACTCAATCTATGTTTTTTCTATATCACAGATTATATTTCACTCCCATTTCTATAGCTAACTTCACGCACATAGACGACAATAAGAAATGTTGGTCCTGTGACTTTCCATTGGCAGATCTCTCACATCTCCTTTTTTCATTCCCCCCTGTTCTTTCTTTTTGGACACAAATCTGGGATAGTTTGTCAAAAATCTTTAAATTCCACACACCTATATCCAATATTCTTCTCTTTATGGGAAGTTTATCAGAATCCATTCCTTTACCTGCTTATGAAAGAGGGTTGTTTGATCTTATGTTGGCTCTAGCGTTTCAACAAATTACGATGAATTGGAAATGTTTGACCAAACTTTCAATCAAGGCATGGTGGAACACTGTATGTCAATACCATAGGTTAGATGTGGCATATGCCTCCCAATGCAATATACATGTAAATAGAGATGTCTTTTGGTTGCCATTAACTACTTATTTAAATATGGTTTCAATTAATGTTTCTCATTGTCGTTCTGAAAATTTCCAACCCCCTTGAATTCCTTCCTCTTTGTTTTATCTTTCATCTTCCTCTATTATCTTGCGAAGTTTTTACTCAACAGTTATTTGTTCCTTTCATTTAATGATTCATATGAGCACAGCATTGGTATCTATTTAGTGTTTTATGATTACAAATATACTTCATACCCCGTCTTTCCCCTCTCCCCCTCTTTCCTTTACCTTATTTTCCCAAAATATAAATAGCTTTCTACTATGATTTGCTGCCTACTCTATTTTGCTTATAAGATATTCTGTGCATTGTTACTCTCTAGGCCTGTAATGTATGTTATTGATTTTTACGGTTCAATAAAGCTTATTAAACTTTTAAAAAAAAGAGTGAGAGGAGGATAGAAAACGCAGTGAGGGTGCAGGAGGAGAGCACGAATGACAAACTGAGCGAGCGAGATGAGCGAGAGAGAATGATACGTGTACCAGGTGAGCCTGAGCTCCAATCCCGGCGCCCCATGTTCCCTTATTGTGTAATATTGTGCAAATCGTTTTATCTTTTTGTGCCTCGGTTCCGCTATCTGCAATATTGACAGCCCGTCGTAGAACACTAATACCCTTAGTAGTAACTGTATGATAGCGGTGGATATAGATATTCACCGCAAGTGATCAACTATTAAAGGTAAACACATTCCCTTCCAACAAACAACACAAAATCACCCGGACACGCAGCGTCTCACCTGAATTGTTTCAGCGAGAATGCACTGTGTCCGTCACAGACGAGTGCGTGTCTAAAAGTGAGAAAACGCTTTCTATTCCCTGGTGTGCATTTTTCCAGTCGTCTCATCTCTCCGTCTACCACATCCCATATTTGTTGGACTCTCTCAGTTTAACACAACATATCACTGATTTCTTAGCCTTTTTCTGACTCGTCTTTCTTATTCTTTTTCTAAAGCTCCGTGCCGCCCATCCCCTCTTCCACCTGTCTCCCCCCGCCCCGTTACTGCTCCACGCCGCTCTGAACCTGCTTGCTACTCTCTCACTCTCTGACTCTGCCTCAGCTTCTGCCTGACACTCTTTCCGTCTCCATCTCTCTTTTTCTTTTTCACTATTTATTTATCATTCGCCCTCTCTCTCAGTCTCCCTTTGTCTCAATTTCTGCCATACGCACTATTTCTCTATCAATCTGGCCTCGTCCTCTTCCTTTATCACCATACTCTATGAATTCCTTCTCTTTTTCACACTTTCTCTGTCAGTCACTTCCCTTCTTCTCTATTTCTTACGCACTTTTCTCTATCAGTCTCTGCCTCGTATCATAGAGATTTTCTACATTTATAAACCGAAATAACCTGCTCGTACTAATCGAATTCAAGTGCCATGGAGTGCATTATTTTTCAGCAATGCTAATCTTTTTATCCTCTGGCCAAATTCCTAAAATATATGTTCATGCCTTTTTTAATTTTTATAAATGGTGAGCCTTAAAACGCATTTTCTATAAATGAGAACCTGTTTGCTTTTTGACTTTAATGTGTTCTCTGAACTCTTATGTATAGAGCTCTATAATCATTTGGTTATGGGTTTCGGTAAAATGTACCATTCTCTAGCACGTGCCCTGCACTGAGTAAGAAATGGTGTCCAAACATAAACGCACAGCGAAAATAAATCACTCGACGCCTTAGAGACTCCACTGAAACCTGAATGACGGTTGCAGCCACCTACGAAGGAAAGGGTTATCCAAAGAGCTCACTCTTAACCTAATGACTCGCCTCTTTAAAGAGCACTCCATCATCATGATGCATTAATAGTCCACAAATCAGCTACCTCTCAAACCACTGCTTGACTCTGCCCTTGGCTTTGACCCTGTATTTGTACTCTGCTGCCTGTGGCTAGGTTCTTTCTATACAAATATCACATTCATAGCTAGATGTCAGATTGTTATCTGGTAAGGTGAAAGTACACCCTGTCTGTCTTTCAGTATTTTCAGTCATTCTTGCTTACGAGTTGTTAGACCCGCAGAAACAGTCTTCTTCTCCTGCACTAATCGCCCACTAGCCTATATGTCTTGTATGGAGTGCAGATCTGAATTACAAAAGTCTGCATAGTCCCTTCTTTAATAAGGAATGCACTGCCTTAGCAGACGGTGTAGACTCAATGGTGGCTGAGCCCTCGTGCATGAGGGAGTGCCTACATGGAAAATGAGAGAATCCCATTTGCTGATGTGTCTGCACCAACTTGAGGTATGAACACAGGTGAAAGGCACTCAGGGCACCCCGGTTGGGTATCTCAATCCTCAAGGTAGGCATTTGGGATGGGTCACGCAGGTGGTGCTTGGCTAATGGGGGTGGAGGGGGACACCTGGCCTCCTCCTCAAAGGAGGTTTCAGCTGCATATCTGCACTCCCTGTCGGTGCTCCAGGGCCTCAAGTATGCATTCTTCACCTGCACCATGGCCATTGGTGGGTGCGAGTAGAACAGTTTGTGACTTTTTATCTCCGTTGTATGGTTCTGAGAGCCCATGTCTATAGTGAGGAAAGCTACAGGCACACATTCCTAGAGAGTTGGATTAATTTTTTTGATTTCTGTGACTGGTGATAAGTTCATGCATTAGCAGTCAGTGTTGCTTTCAGCCCTTGATGTGCATAGTACACAAAGTTCCCGGCTCCCTGTACAACAAAACCATGCTTGATGTTGTTACATATGGTTTGATATTGTGTTTTTCAAAAGTACTGAATAAACCCAGCATTTCTATTGAATTCACTATGCCAAATTTTGATAGGCAGAATTAAAGCTATATGGACAGGCAGCATCTTTGTTGCCATTAAAGAAATTTGGTTCTAACGTTTTGATGTCATCCTGTTTGAAATTTGCCTTTGTACATTGGCATAACATTAAAATACTGCAGACTTCTGCTGGCCTCAGAGCAAATGCTAAAACTCTTGTCTCATGATGATCTTTAATAAAATAAATAGGTTTTAAAACAACTTGTTGATACAAGCGATAAGCAAACCTAGCAGAATCAGGGACCATGCCTTTAGTTGGTGTCCAGGCTTCTTTGCCCTGGTCAGAATGTCTCTTAATATCACTAAAGCCAAATAGAAAGTTTCACAATCTAGTCCACAACCAATAATATTGGGATTTTAACACATGGTTCTTTCACTACTAAAATACCACCCTTTCGGTCAGCTCTCTTTAAAAAAAAAAATTCTGGCCTGGCTTGTTAGCTCAGCTATCGCCAGACAATTATGTGAAAAAGAATCACCAGGAGAGGAGGCTTTGGCTCCGCCCGCATCTTGGGAGCCAAAAGTACATGTTTTGATTGAACAGAAGTTATGTGCTTCCACAAAAAAGTGCTTGCCCTCCACACAGCTGTAATCATTTTGTTTATTTATCCAGCTGCCTGGAATTCAGCTTTCACGGGCACACACATGACTGCGTATATTAACATGTCTTCGATAACGAAATAATTTATGGTGGTTTTCTCTGGCATCAGCACGGATAGTAGGAGGGCAGTCAATAACCTACATGGATATTCAGGTTTGGCACCCGACCTTTTAACCCTTACTAATATTCTTCTACGATTCTTTGCATCCGCACAAATACATATCCATTTCCATGCTATCAACTTGTAATGCTTCACATTACAATACAACATTCTTTTAAAGTTAAAGCCAGACCTAATGTCGTTGCCAGTGCTTGTTCAACCTTGACATTCCAGCAAAGGTTAGCCCGATCTCAAACCATAACAAGTTTCGCAGATCATATTTGTTTCGCAGATCATATTTCAAGTTCGGCTGGTGTCTTTCTCAAGTACAGAACACGCTTCTGTTTCAGTCTAGCTATTGCTCATGATCAGCTTCAGTTTCATACCACACTGTTCTTTACCTCCACATTCCTCTGCTGCTCCAAGCCCCTGACAAAGCAACACAAGCATTTGCAGAGCTAGCTGGTCCAACTTATGCTGCCAGCCTTTTGACTTTGTCAATGCATTAGCTTTGTCAATGCATGTTGGTTTTTGTAAAACTTTATTGTTTGGGACTAACAGTTACCTTAACCCCTTTCCATGGCGCCCCACTGAGAATAAATGCTCTTTTCATCCAGTTATAGCAGTTGTGTAAGGCTAAATGATAAGAGTTAATATAACACCCAGGATAATGTGCTGCATGGCTAAATACTTTTAAGATCCTAAAAGCGAGACCGTTGCATTGCAAATGCTTGTTTAAAGTGTGTTTATGTGCAGGAAGGGACAGCTTCCTAAACATATACAAACAATGGCATTTTGCTTTTTCCATGTGTGCTGCACAAGGCAGCACACATGGAAAAAGCAAAAATTAGGAGAAATAATTCTTAAGACCAGTTTTTACTTGGTCTTAATTTTGGCGCTGCCTTCTATGTACGCCACCCTTGTACATAGGGGGCTGCGATAAAATTAATGGGTGTTGCGGTGGAACGCCCACCGCAACACCCACTGCCCACCCCTTTCACGCTAGCCATAGCGTGAAAGGGGGCCTTATGTACAAAGCAGAGTTAAGTGGCTTAACGCTGCCCTTGTACATAAGGCGCAGCCCCTATCGCCACTACAAAGTCAATATAGGTGACGTTGTGGTGGCAATAGGGGCTTGTACATATGCCCCATAGTTTTTTTTAACAAATAGCACTTAGCGTGCTGGAATTTTTAGTAATGCTAAAAGTGAAACTTCAAGTCCCACAGTGCAAAGGGGTGTTGGCTAAAATATGTGAACTGGCTAATGTGTTGCACAAAATAAGACCACTTGTCAGATCTGAGCATATTTAATATTAACAATTCAAACACTGAAGTTTGTTCAGTTATGTTGTTCAAAAGCCCACTTCAAATACATGATTATCAACATGGGTTTGCAGACCAGTCACCACAAAAGTATTCAGAGTATGATCTTTTATCAGACATGATTAGGGGAGAAGTTGGGGGTTATAATGAGGTCCCCTAATGACACCTATATCACAGCCAGGACATGACAGACAAAAGACTTTACTCGTGGCCCACTGCAGAGTGGTCCAAGGCTACTCTCTTCTCTTTTACGAAATCATAGCGCTGTTCCTCAGCATGATATCTGCCTGCAATCCCTAGGGACGGACTGTTTACAAAGGTAAATATACTCAAGGATAGTTTACTCACATGTTTATTTACTACATCACCTAGGTATATCACTACTCTCTCTTGTAATTCACATTTCCAAGTGTAGATTTACACCAAGGTGTAGACCTACCTGTCTCCACACTCACTTATCAGGAGGCGCAGTCTCCTACAACAGGATTTACAAGTGTAAAGTTAATACCAATAACTAGGTGGGTTGAGAGCTTTATATGAAACTATGGGTATAATTATTAACATTTCTTTTTTTAATGAAATATCTTTAATATTCAATATAAAATGTAAATTAATATAAAATATGTATTTTAATCTAGAACTAATAAAATAACATATTACATTACATTAACTCATCAAATTAATTGTGTAGCAAAAATTAATTTAAATATATTATTTTGATTTATAATTTTTAAACAATCATTTTTAAAAATCCCACTCTCTCAAACATGTTTATTTAATATGTCGTAGATTGTATTAAAGGTTGCATTTATTTAATGAAAATCATTTTGTATTCTTTTAATAAATGTTTAAACGTTTAATCCATTTTATATTAAATTATTATTAAATATTAAAACAATATAAAAATGAATTACAATTATATAATTGATTTTAATACTCAAAGATATATATAATTTAAATGTCAAAACTATTTAATTTATTTATCATTATTTCCTACGGGGTGATATTTTATCTCCCTGCCTCCACTGCTTTCTGTAGGAGTGCCAGTGGTTGGCCATGTGTGGTGCTTGACTCACTGCAAGGCTAGGTTGGAGTGCATTTAAGCTTGTTTCGACACCTTTTGGGGGGTGTAGTAACTTTAGAAGTGTAGTTTGTAATAGCAGTAGTCTCACTCTTTTGTGAGTGTGTTTGCAGTAGTCTGTCCCTTTCTAAACCCCTCATTAAGTGTCCTTAAACCCCTCTCATTTAATAGTAAATACTCCCTATTTTAAAACCATTCCCTCTGGTTTCTCCCACCATTACTACTCATTGGTGGCTGGTAGGGAACGGAGGGATAGTTAGGGGGATCAAAATATATCAAAAAAACACTTACCTCCTCACGGCCGCCTTCGTCTCTCCTCCGTCGTTGCTTCGCTGACGAGTCCCCGAAGCCCACAGGCTCCCCTAAGCCAATCACAATGCTGCAATGCAGTGTTGTGATTGGTCTGAGCGCGTGGTTCGGCGCTCAGACGGGGACTGGGAGCCTAGACTTGTTCACCACCCAGGCTGTGTATTACAGCCCGGTGGAGAACATGCTAAGTGCGCATGACTGTTTGGTCGGCCCAAGACAGCCGACCAAACCATCATGTGCACTTAAGTGCATGAACCACTCCTCCCCATGTGGTACCAGCCCCGCCCTAACCCAGCCTCGTAGCTCAGAAAAATAAAATGATAACATCAATGTTATTATCATTTTATTTTTCCTTTTTTCTGCTCTGAGAGCAGTTGGGCGACGCTCCCCCGCCTTAGCAGAGGAGCCGCCCCTCTTCAACTACAATGTTTACTTATGAGTGCGAATATCTCCACCACCTTGGTGTCAACCTCCACACAGGAAAAATAGGAGCCGCAGAGGCCTCTGGCTATAGGTTTATGAATAGCATTTTGTAGTATGTGACAAGCACTACTTTACATACTATAAAATGCAGTTTGAGAGTAGGCCCCTAAGTGTTCTTCTTGGCCAGAGTCTTGAGCCCCCTTGACATTTTTTGAGACCCAAAGGGGTCTAAGTACTAGTTTGGAGACTACTGGGGGACTATTATGATCTCGGTTGGAAAGCCTCCGACCTTAGGCCAAAGGCTTTCCGACCAAGATCGTCGGTTTCAATTCCGACAAGCTGATTACAATAAAGCCAGTCGGAATTGAAATCGGCCAGTCATTCTGGCTGGATTCCGACAGGCTCAAGTAGCCCATCAGCCAGTCGGAAGCCGGTCCGTAATCCATATGGATGGCGTTTTACTCCGTCCAGATTACGATGCACAGTTTCCGACAGACTTACCATGCCGGGCTTTCCAACATGGAAAGCCTGTAGGAAAGCGTGTTTGGGGGCCCCTTGCAGGGCCCCTTTCTGTTTGCGGCCTCCAGTTGGGGGCAGAGGGAGCACTATTTGCACCTTTGTTGATTCCTGCACCTTGTGGCAGGCACCTTGTGGCAGGCACGGGCGGTCGCATCGCAATTAGGCGGTTGGGACCGCCGAACAGAGGTCGTCAGTCCCAATTCCGCCATGATGTCGGTCGGAGGCAACTCAAACCAACATCATAATCGGCCCATAAATGTAGATTGCCACAAAGAAGCCCATGCAGAGAGACTCAAGCACAGGAAAGCGAGGGGAGGACGAGGAGACGAGGTAGGATGATATAAAGCATGAGATGAACAAAGAGCAGGCAGATAGAGAGACATGTCAAAAACAAGTAAAGCAGACACAGATATAGTGCAGGTTGTGTGTAGCTGCAGGCGTAAATCAGGCAGAACCGAGTTAGGGAGGGTAGTGAGAGAGAGTAAGAACGAGAGATAGAGTAGTGCAAGAGAAGCAGATGAAGACAAGCAGGCACAGACAAGCTTTCGAGAGAGAGACATGCACAAAGTACCGGCCTAGTCAAAGGCAAAGAGAGAAGCGAACACATTGCAGAAAAAGGCCCTCATTTAAAGCGCATCGGCAAACCCGGTACAGTAATGTTGCATCAGAAACGACCTCAGGTATCGTTGGTTTCAGGATGCAGAATAACCAAATTTACCTAAGTTGTCTCCTATGAACAGGGAAATCATTGGGGAATTCAATGTGAATGTACCAAGTTTAACCTGGCAAATATGTTACTGTAAAAAAACTGATGTAATTCTGCAAGCGGTAAAACCGCATGCAAAATTACCACTTTATTCGTAATTTACGATTCAGGCAGAAACTTCTGTTTCGTAAAAAATCAGAAATTATGAGTAATTGGGACTGAATTCCATTGTGGAGAGAGAGATGGGTGCACAGTACTGAATGGAAGCAGCCTTGCATGATGAGAGCGAGAGGCCACATTCTTGATGTGAGCTCAGACAAGACCCAAACAACCTGACCTACAAAGGTAAACACTGTTGTGAAGAATACTTGGCTTCTCCTTAGTAGCTCGCCTACCTCAGGAAAAAGGCATTTGCAACAACCAGCCAAACAACAAGACAGTTGAAAAACAAAGAACTTACATGGCCCCAAGCCAGTTACTTCAAAAGTCAGAAAAGTATTAAGAAAAAGTCATAAAAATGAAGCAAATTGTAGATGCCAGCATAGAAAGTGTCGCAGAAGTCGAGGTGCGAGTTCGCTGCTGTGTCAGCAGCCGTCTCCTGTGGTATATTCATAGCGCGGGTCAAATGGAGCACAGTTTCCTGAGATGAAAAAGTAGTTATTTGACTGTAGTGCACATCAGAGGAATCCAGGTCAGAGCCGAATCAGGAATGATGCCAGCACGTCTCACCGTGGGCAAACTCTGAAGTGTCTGCCCCATTAAATCCGAGATGGGTGTTCTGGACAAACTTGGTGCCATCCATTCTTGGGCGGCTGACAGACGTATTTGAAGTTACACAGACCCAGTTGTGCCTGAGGTCTCTCTGACGTAAAAATGTGGCATCAGCACGAGCTTAATTTTACTCATCACCTTACACACGTATATATATTCACGTATATATTCAAAAGTATATGGGACAGTTGGTAATCTTGCAAGACTGCACTCGTAGTTCTGTAGGGGCACAGCTGAAGAGGCCCGGTCTGCCGAACTGCTTCCGGTTGGCACCGCAGCTGAGCTCAGATATAATATAAATACATTTCATAATGCAAAAGTTTTACACGGGTAACAGACGTTTAACGCCCACTGGTCATTGCAGCCCAGATTGTCTATAAACACTTACCCATAAAGACTGCTGACTCTGAAGTGCGTAATTACTGGTAACACCAGATGTCTGGAGAAAGGGGATGGAAGGGCGAACGAAAGGATGGCATGCTGGTGGCTGCCAAAAGTACATGCCGGAGAAGGAGAGACCAGACCCAGGGTGTATGGTTTGAGAAAGAGGGGGTCGACAAAAGCCCAGCCACGGCAAAGGAACCATACCAGAGAAAGGCAGGACGGGCCTGCATACAGCATAAACAGAGACATCCTGCGTGATGGTGCGGTGGAGCGAGACACCTAGAATGGAGGCAGTGCAGAGAGAAACAGGTCCAGTATTGAAGTGGGAAGCACTTATTAAGGTTGCTTGTGCAGAAACCAATCAATTGAAAACCTGACATATGGATTACCGGTATTTCCCAGGCTGCTAACTATATTCTTCAGTGAAGGGAGAGAGGGAACTGCTGAGAGAGTGAAAGCATGTTCACTTCTGGTCAGCAGCTCCTGCAACGTGATGGTGTAGCCCCATTGGCAACTACAGGCCTGCTAAGAAATGCTGAAACTGCCTCATTAGAAGAAAGGCAGAGGTGCTGGTGAGTGTGATTACAGGTCCGGCCTCCATACTGAGCACTGTTTGAAGATGTTCAAAGACTGAGTTTATGCTCCTCCTCACAAAATTCAGCAGCACAGAATCTATTTCACCTAGAATCCTGGTTCATTTTAGGCGGAACTTGGCAAAGCATCCTTTTCTATTCTGACATAGGTCATGAGACAGATAGAGGAGGTTACAGCAAATGCAGTGCAGCGAGAGTGCACAGCATGGCCAGGGCTGGACTGTTTTCAGTACAGTGATGGGTGGTCTGTGCTTGCAGCATAAGGCGCATATTTCCATAGTCTGCAGATTCAACACAAATCTAGTTCAATGGATGTAAGAGTTCTGCATGTGGAATACAATGCAGCTCCTGGCACTTTGCAACAGGTAACCACTCACCTCTGACCTGCAGAGTGTCCTGTTCCTGTATTAAACAGGACCTCATTCATGTTACTATCACTAACAGGAAGATTAGGAGCAGGGTCTTTGTCTCCAGCAGGAAGCACGCTTCTTCATGTCTAGATACACTTCAGACATCTGAGAAGGAGCCAGTCATTCATTCTTTGACATGAGATATTTTGTTTTCCAGTTGACGTCAATTCATACATAGGGGGAGAGGAGTTGGCCTAACGGCTAGGGCGGTCGACCTCGAATCTGGGGAACTGGGTTCGAGTCTCGGCAATGACGCTGAACATCCCGTGATTCTGGGCAAATAACTTAATCTCCCCGTGCCTAACAAAAACAAGCATTGGCATAGCCAATAGGTCTCGCCTTTGGGACCTTATAAGTGTTTAGCCATGCAACACTTGATGTTGTTGCACCAAGGATATTGTACTGGATAACTAAACACTTATAAGGTCCCAAAGGGGAGACCTATTGGCTATGCCAATGCTTGTTTTTTTTATAAAGGACAAGCAGTGCTATCAGGCTCCGGCTGCCACTTAGTCCACCGCATCCCACGTAGACGCTGCAGCCATCTTTGAATGGTTTTAAAGCCAATTCAAAAGCGGTCGCCAGTGTATGTGAATCCCTATCTCAACTGTGAGACTGTTCTCCTGCTTCCCAATTCTATTAAATACAAATTATGTAAATAGAACATCCCTTTCTGAGCTGCACGGCTCATCCTACCCACGTTTCACGCGCAGATTTGAAATACTGATGGTTTGGTCTTCCCGGAATTCAACTGGTTGAGAGGTAGAGAGGTGTAGAGAGGTAGAGAGGTGTAGAGAGGTAGAGAGAGAGAGGTAGAGAGAGGTAGAGAGGTAGAGAGAGGTAGAGAGAGGTAGAGGTAGAGAGGTAGAGAGAGAAGTAGAGAGGTAGAGAGAGGTAGAGAGAGGTAGAGAGGTAGAGAGAGGTAGAGAGAGGTCGAGAGAGGTAGAGAGGTGTAGAGAGGTGTAGAGAGGTAGAGAGGGCGAGAGAGAGAGGTAGAGAGAGAGGTAGAGAGAGGTAGAGAGGTGGAGAGAGAGAGGTAGAGAGAGGTAGAGAGGTAGAGAGAGGTAGAGAGAGGTAGAGAGAGGTAGAGAGAGAGAGGTAGAGAGAGAGAGGTAGAGAGAGAGAGAGGTAGAGAGAGAGAGAGGTAGAGAGAGAGAGAGAGAGAGAGGTAGAGAGAGGTAGAGGGGTAGAGAGAGGTAGAGAGAGGTAGAGAGAGGTAGAGAGAGGTAGAGAGGTGTAGAGAGGTGTAGAGAGGTAGAGAGGTAGAGAGGTGTAGAGAGGTGTAGAGAGGTAGAGAGGTAGAGAGGTAGAGGTAGAGAGGTAGAGGTAGAGAGGTAGAGAGGTAGCGAGGTAGAGAGGTAGCGAGGTAGAGAGGTAGAGAGAGAGAGAGAGAGGTAGAGAGAGGTAGAGAGGTGTAGAGAGGTAGAGAGGTGTAGAGAGGTAGAGAGGTAGAGAGAGGTAGAGAGAGGTAGAGAGAGGCAGAGAGAGGTAGAGAGGTAGAGAGAGGTAGAGAGAGGTAGAGAGAGAGGTAAAGAGGTAGAGGGAGAGGTAGAGAGGTAGAGGGAGAGGTAGAGAGGTAGAGGGAGAGGTAGAGAGAGAGAGGTAGAGAGGTAGAGAGAGAGAGGTAGAGAGAGAGAGGTAGAGAGAGAGAGGTAGAGAGGTAGAGAGAGAGCGGTAGAGAGAGAGGTAGAGAGAGGTAGAGAGAGAGAGGTAGAGAGGTAGAGAGGTAAAGAGGTGAAGAGAGATAGAGAGAGGTAGAGAGAGAGAGAGAGAGGTAGAGAGAGAGAGGTAGAGAGAGAGAGGTAGAGAGAGAGAGGTAGAGAGAGAGGGGTAGAGAGGTAGAGAGAGGTAGTGAGGTAGAGAGAGAGAGGTAGAGAGAGAGGTAGAGAGAGAGAGGTAGAGAGAGAGGTAGAGAGGGAGGTAGAGAGAGAGGTAGAGAGAGAGGTAGAGGTAGAGAGAGAGGTAGAGGTAGAGAGAGAGAGGGAGAGAGAGAGGTAGAGAGGTGTAGAGAGGTAGAGAGGTGTAGAGAGGTAGAGAGGTGTAGAGAGAGAGGTAGAGGTAGAGAGAGAGGTGAGAGAGGTAGAGAGAGGTAGAGAGAGGGGTAGAGAGGTAGAGGTAGAGAGGTAGAGAGAGGTAGAGAGAGGTAGAGAGGTAGAGGTAGAGAGGTAGAGTGAGGTAGAGAGAGGTAGAGAGGTAGAGAGAGAGAGAGGTAGAGAGGTAGAGAGAGAGAGGTAGAGAGAGAGAGGTAGAGAGGTAGAGAGGTAGAGAGGTGAAGAGAGGTAGAGAGAGAGAGGTAGAGAGAGAGAGGTAGAGAGAGTGGTGTTGTGAATCACTATGTTTATGTGAATCAGGTGTGGTAACTTCTGTACTTCATTTTTACTGAAAGGTATATTGATTAAAGGGGTAAAAGAAAGAGAAATAGAGAGAAAAAAGAATAAAAGCGTGAACGGAAGAGCAAAAAAAGTGCAAGATAACGAGAAGCCACACAAAGAGATCCCGGACTGACAGTAACTTTCATCATTTGGATCCCAAATTATTCCCTTTTGAAAGTCAAGCTGATAACGGGATGTGTCTTGCAGACCAGAACAAAAGGCAGCAGGCGGGCGACCAGGCGGTAGCAAGAGCTGCGCGCGTGAGAGAGAGGGGGAGCAGGAGGTGAGCCCGGGAGTGGTGCGTGCGCGCGCGCGCAGTCTGCTCATTTTCAAGCACTGCACTCGTGCTTGTGGCGCGCCCCTGCTCGCTCCCGCAAGGTGGATGCCGCCACAAGCACGAGTGTGTGCTTGAAAATGAGCAGAGGGCGACGGCTAAAGGCCCTCCTATGCAGCGCATGCGCGCTGTGTAGGCGAGACCTAATGAATGTGTCCTCGAGTAATGCAACTGGTGCTATGTAAGGCGCTCTGATACCCGATTCGGGTCAAGTTCGCGCTATATAAAACTAAAAAAAAAAAAATACATGTGTAAAGCATGTATGTATTTGAAGAGCTCACTCTGAATTCAGCAGAGATTGTGCATTCATATTTATATGTAAGGCCTGATGCCCTCATTCTTAAAGTACTTTCAATTCAATTCAATACAATCTTTATTCGATTTTTGATAAAACCATAAAAGAAATACAATACCACCAACAGACAATATATAAAATAAACTGCGACCAGAGCATCCACTAGATAAAAGTACACAATGGTTACTACCGCCCATACACAAATCACATAACAATGCACGCATCATTTTGATGCTAGTGAACCAAGCAAACGAAATTACAGCAGAGACAACGATTACAGACCCTTTAAACCATAAAGTCCCCATCGTTAAAGTGCATATAAAAAGATTACCTGCCTTATGATAGAAAAAATAAATAAAAATGGGTACGAGGAATATGCTAATCGGTCCATGATTCAGCCACCCATAGATTTCCTACCACATAATGACATTCTAAGGAGCGAGCACACACTGTGACATACGTCAAGACTGACTTAAAGATGCAAATAAAATAAAGAGTATTTACACTTGTGGAACACAAGGGATTGTATGATAGGTTTGAGGAAGCGCAAAAAATAAGATCTATAAAATTTGCAAAAAAACATAAAACGCAGCACATGTTGTTCAGACAGCCCATCACATGGACAGGGAAGCAAGCTATCCCCCAATGGGCAGGGGGAATATGAAAAACACAAGAGTCGCCACACTGTGCCTGCCCTGAAACGGAAGAGAAGGGATCTCTCCCACCCTGAAAATTCCCAGAAATGGTAAAAGGCCGGTTCCACAGATGCTAAAAACATAAAATAATCACTGATGGAACCTGTGCTGGATACCACATCCAGTCTTTGGCCAAGGCAAAAATCTGTAAAACGGACTTCTCGGACTTGGTCAAAGTGACCGCTGAGTAAAAACAAATCTGACAGACTAAGTTCATGAAAAGACTTAGCTAATAAAGACGACAACCTTGAAACAACATTGAATTTAATGTAGTAGAGAACTGACTGTGCTACTGAAAGTGTTACCGAAGCTGAGGAACAGCAGAGTTGCCAAGAACAATGAGATTTTTGATTTTATTTGATCTGACTTTTAGCCGACATGGCTGCCCAAAACGGGCTTCCAAGCGCTATAGGCAAACCGTCGCAAAGCCAGGTAGAAATAGTGAAGGCAGCCAGGTCTAGGATGGTTAGAGCCGCGCCACGGCCTATAAAGCATTGCACTGGAGCGACCGCGCAGCGTGGAAACACTTGAGACGTGGTATCTCCTGCCTGTGTGAGGGCGCGGACGCATACTGGCGTATACTGCTAAAATTATGCCTTTAGCGTGTATGTGAATTCCGTTTTAAATAAGAAACTGTGAAACTGTGAAATTGAATTTGTCACTGCTTTTTAACTGTCACAATCTTTGAGTTTTTAAAAAATTGAAATAGTTGTAGTTCCTGCCGCTGTTGGTGTACGTTGATACTATTTTTGACATGCCCCAGCGGGCTGCGGTATCTAAAAGGGGTTAGCATTCTAGTTGCCTATCCCCGCGCCACGGCCTATAAAGCATTGCGCTGGAGCGACCGCGCAGCGGGCGCGCCAAAGGCAAGCCCGTCTGCGCCCGTCCGCGCACCGGCAACGCACAGCGCCAGCCACTATGCTGAAGGTAGGAGAAATCTACCAGATGATACTGCTTATAGGTATTCGAGTGCTTCATTACGGGCAATAGGGGTACAGGGTGGTGCCCATGGGGAGTTTATATTGAGAGATACGGCTGGGCCAGTGGCTGACTTCATGAAAGGGGACTCTCTAAGATGTGGATTGCTCAATGTTAGGTCCCTGTGTAAACACTATATGGAGATACAGCTGCTATTAGAGTTACATGATCTAGATGCCCTGGGGATGACTGAGACTTGGACTCACCCCGGGTCTGATCTAGAGCTGGGTTTGGCCTGTCCTCGGGGCTATAAAGCTTTTCATAAGCCACGCCCAAGCGGTAGAGGTGGAGGGCTTGGGATCATATTTAAGGAGGCATGGAACTTTTCTCCTGTAGATATCGATGAGGTTGAAGGGGCTGAGCTATTGGGCTTTGCGCTAAAGGATCAGGGGAGACAGGTACTGACTGGTATTATTTGTTATAGGCCTCCAGGGACGGCCAGCCTCCTGCAACAAAAAAATCTGATTGATGTTTTTAGTAATATGGCTCTTTCACATGCCAGATTACTAATACTAGGGGATTTTAACCTGTGGGCCAATGGGAGCATGTACCCCGGGTATAATAATCTCTTACAATCCTGTATGGATTTGCAACTCCCTCAAAGGGTGGTAGAACCTACACATATAGGAGAACATGTGTTGGACCTTGTTTTTGCGGGGAAAGACTCATTGGAAGTGGTAAATGTTCTGCCGATTGGCTGGTCCGATCATCATTTAGTTCAATTTGATGTACTTAACATTAAGCAGAACAGCCTGGCAATTGTGAAGGAGACTAGATGTCTCCTTAGTAGGGATTGGAAAGGTCTCCTGAGGAAAGCTGGTACCGCTCCTGTATTCCATCTGGAAGAATCTTTCGACCCCGGGAAACAGGTGGATGAAAATTATACCACCTTTTGTCTTTTGATCAACGATCAACTTGATCAGCTTGTTCCACAAAAGCAAGTAAAAAAGTAGGCAAACCCTCTGCTCCTTGGTATAATGCTGAACTACAAAAGTTAAAACTTGGCTGTAGGCAAGCAGAACGGCGGTGGAGGAGGGGATACTCTGATATAGCTAAAGCTGAGTGGAAGGAGAAAATTCTCTGCTATAAGAAAAATATTGCCTCCGCTAAAGCGGAATTTTTTGCAAATGTAATTTTGAAGGCACCTAATAGCTCCAAAAGTGTTTTTAAAATAATGAATGATATCGCCACCCCCGATTGTACAAAAAATAAGACTCCCCCAACACAGGAACTCTGTGACAGTTTGGCTGGTTTTTTCGAAGATAAGATCTGTAAAATCATTAAAGGGATGGAAGGGGATAGTACAGTTGATGGGGCTAGTGGTCTACTACCTGACAGGAAGGAGGACTGGAAGGGAACGAATGAAGTGTCAGATCAGAGGCCTCTTTTAGATCATTTTGAAATTCCCACGCTGGAGGATTTCACTCGGTTAGCCTTAGGAATTTCCTCTGGTTCATCATTGGACCCTCTTCCCCATAGGATTTGGAAGGCATTAGGCTCTGAGCTGTTCCCTTTGCTAAGACAGCTATGTGATCAATCCCTGGGTAGTGGAATGGTCCCCCCCTGCTGGAAGCAAGCAGTTGTAACCCCTTTACTAAAAAAAACGTCGCTTGACCCAGCCTGCCTAAAAAACTACAGGCCTATCTCGCTCCTCCCATATCCGGTTAAGATCATTTAGCGCCTTGTAAGCAGGGCACTCTCCCAGTTTCTGGAGGTAAATAATTTACTGGATGCCGGACAATTCGGCTTCCGCCCAGGACATGGGACTGAGACCGCCTTGCTGACTGTGTTGGATGATCTTCCTCTGCGTGCGGACATTGGTCAATCTACTATACTGATCCTGTTGGATCTGTCCGCCGCATTCGACACAGTCAATCACAAGGTTCTCCTGGAACGATTGGAAGGAGTGGGGGTAGTGGGCCTGGCTCAGAAATGGCTGCACTCATATCTGTCTGACAGATGTCAGGCTGTGGCCCTCCCCCCTTTTCAATCTAAGTTCATTAAGATACATCATGGTGTATCGCAAGGCTCTGCTATCAGCCCTATTCTTTTTAACGCCTATTTGCGTCCCTTGGTGGATGTCATTAAATCTTACGGTATAGGTCTTGTAAATTATGCGGATGACACCCAGCTTATTCTCTCTTGGGAGGGAGAACAGTCATTCTCTGTGGAAAACTTTCATGCATGTATGCAGAGTGTGGTACATTGGCTGAGAAATAACTCCCTGCAATTTAATGCAGATAAAACAGAGTTTCTTTATACTGCAGGTGGGAGAGTACCACATCCTCTCCCAGCCAATATGTGGCCGACTACTGCTGATGCCCCGCTGGTACCCTCTAAATCTGTTCGTAACTTGGGAATCTGCTTCAATGATGAGTTGACTCTGGAAAATCAAGTCAACAAGACTGTTGGGAGCTGTTACTCCCTTATTAGAGTCCTTAAAAAAGTACTCCCCATGCTCCCGGCACATACTCGTGCTCTGGTAGTAAGGAGCGTCATCCTGAGTAGGTTAGATTATTGTAATGCCCTGCTACTGGAGTCCCCTAAATATTTAATGGGGAGACTGCAGAGAATCCAGAATGTAGAGGCTAAGCTGGCCTTGACGAGACCTCGTCAGTCCTCCTCCTCCCAGGCTCTGGTGGACCTTCATTGGCTCCCAATCTTGCAGAGGGTTCATTTTAAATCCCTTTGTGTTGTGTTCAAGGCATTGCACGGTCGTGGGCCAATACCTTTGCAGAGGAAATTTAGTTGGTATGTTCCCACCCGTTGCCTCAGGTCTTCTTCTGCCAACTGGGTGAAAGTGCCTAGGGTCAGAAGAGCTAAACTGGGGGGCCAAGCTTTCAGCGTTGCTGCTGCAAGGCTCTGGAATAGCCTACCCACGGAGCTATGACAGATGACGGATTTTATGCCGTTCAGAAAGAAATTGAAGACTTGGCTCTTTCCCAGAGTATGATGCCTCCTGCTCTTTGTCACAGGCTTTCTTCCGTCTCTCAGCGCCAGGATACCCGGCGGGTTACAGTGCGCTCTATAAATAGCCCTTACATTACATTACATTACATTACAAAGTCTTCAGTTATTTGCTAAAAGAAGTTACACTGGGGGAAAGTGGCAACTGAAGAGGGAGAGAATTCCAGAGCTTTGCAGTGGTTCATTCGTAAAACAATGAGTGCCAGGGCCTGGTCAGGAGGACACGGCAGCTTGCACCATCTAGTGCCAGTGCTGCCACTTGCAGTACCAACACAACTACTAATCATCACACTCTTACAAGTGTGACAATTCAGACTATTCAAGGCACCCAAAGCTGTAAGAATGGCTTGGGTGCCACGTATTAGTGATTGGTAATGCATATTAAATGAATAAACAGCGGTTGTTGTGCTCATACCAAAATTTAGCAGACAGCGCCACCATCTGGCCCACTGTCACAAGTGCCGGTGCTGGTGCCGAGCACCGGAAACCACCGGCTCAAATTAAGCACTGGAGCTTTGAGACCAGAAAACACAATGAGAGTCCTCCCTGCCTCGTTTTGACAACCCTGGGTATCCAGGCCAGTTTGCAGTTGGAGGAACTCATTGATCTAGTGGGAACGTAAAGTTAGATCAGATGTCTCAAGTACACAGGAACTGTGTTAGAGAAGGAGCAAAAGGCGAAGCAAAGAGCTTGGAACTGAATACACTTTCTGACATGGAGTCAGTGGAGATCAGCCCGATGGGTGGAAACTGACTGTCGTCTGGGAATGCATAATAAAGAGCGAGCAGCCGCATTCTGCATAATTTGCAATCGTTTCAACAAAGGCCTGCGTGTCACCTGTATAAAGAATGTTTCCATAGTCCAGGTAGGAGGTAATCATCGCCTGTACCACTGTTTTCTAGGTGGATAAGGGCAAAGTCCATAAAACCTTCCTCGAGATCCTAAAAAGTCTGAAACAGCAGACTGATAGATTCCTGATGTGAGGTTCAAAAGATAAATTATCGTTAAACCAGATCGCCAAGTATTTTATTGTCAGCTTTGGCTAAGGAAATGGGCTAAGAGTGTCTGGCTAACAGGCTGAAGTCTGGAACTATAGAATGTTGCCCACCACTATAACCTCCGTCATCGCCCTGTTCAGCTTAAGACAGCTGCCACTCATCCACTCAGCCACGGACGAGAGACAACTCCTCGGCTGCCCAGAAATATTACCCTGGTACGAAGATAATGAGATGAGCAGCATAGTATCATCAGCATCGGAGACCAGGGTAAAGCCGAAAGATTACACAATGTCGGCTAAAGAGCAGACATAGATATTATAAAGCGCTGGGCTTGAAGAGGATCGCTGTGGAACACCGCAGCCCAGAGAAAGAGTCTTGGAGTAGAAAGGCTTCTCATACGCTTGGGAGCATCGTTCTTGTAAGAATGAGGCAAACCAGTCGCACGCCCTACTGTTAATTCAGCAGTCCAGGAGTCTGCCTAAGGGAAAGTTATTGGACACAGTGTCAAAGGCGGCACTCCAATCAAGCAGGATGATAGCAGCTGTGCCTCCCCGATCCAGGGTACCTCTCAATACTTCAACGTCTGCGAGTAGGGCTGACTCAGTGCTGTGGTGATGGCAGAAACACGACTGAAAGGAGTCAAGAAGGTTATTTCTCTTCGAGGTAGTCTGAGAGTTGATGATTGATACGTCTCTCCAAAATCCTAGTTGGTAAAGGGAAAAGTCAAATTGGCTGGTATTTTTGCAAAGATGCCGGGTCTAATGATGGTTTCTTCAGGAGTGGTTTAACCACCACATGTTTCCAAGATTTGGGGACTACTGCTGTAAGGATGCAGAGATTATGATGGTCTCTAAGGGCCAGGAAAATCACAGCTACAGCCTTCCTGATGGCATGGGACGGAGCAGGGTAGAAGGGGAAGCCAGATTACAGAGTTGAATAAAGCCTCGAATGTAGCTGACTGGATGGGTTTGAATGTCGATAAGCTCCAGCCCACGGGCTTGGGGGTTTCAACCCCTATGGATCTTGCAATTAGAGCCTCTATTGAGAAGGACGCATAAATGTTAGAGAAAAATTCAGCCAGCTCATTGCAACAATGTAAGGAGGGGGAAGCCTCCCGAATTTTTACAGAGGAATCTGGAGAAGCATGGATGGCACAATAAGGAATCTGCTGCTGGATCTGAAATGTGCCAAGTCAGAGAATCAAGAAGGGGTATCACCCTTGACTAGTTATCTTATAACCAGGATCCATAGGACAGCTGTGACTGGATACATTGAGAATTATGATTCCAAAAACCTTGCACGCAGTAACTTTATCATATCTTTAAGGTGGAGACAGCCAATCTCTATGTGAGGGGGAACCCTCTCTAAGAGGATTCCTTATGCCCATATTCAATTAGATTATTAACTGTATGGATAAATGAAGTGTACTTAGAGATGGGGAGAAACACAATTCATAGGATGAAACCCGCTGAGCCAGCTCAAGGAGTGGATTAACTCTGGGTGCTCTGCGCCACCATCCACATGACTGCCAGCAAGGAACAAGAATAGAGGGTCCTGGAGTCTTCCACTCTCTGTGTGCTGCCCTTCCTTCTACAAGCCATGCTGTTAAGACACAAAACGTGCCTGATACCGTGACTTGTGTTGAGCAGGAGTAGGAAACTGGGTTTTCGATTGAGGGGGTGGAAGACCCACTCAGGCAACAACCACAATCCTTGTCAGCGTGAACCACAAAAGTCACTAAATTAACCTGTGCTTAACCCTTGGGTAGCCTGGCACAAAAGTGGTCAGGCTTAACTTAGAGATACTGTGTAAAGTATTTATGCAGCACCCCAACAGTATTAAAGTGAAAACACAACATAAGAAAAAACACACCAATTTAGAGAAATAGAGTAAAATGTAATAAAGTAAAATGTAATGAGACCAAAACAACAAAAATCCAATCAGTAAAACAGGAGATATGCAATTTTAAAAGTTTTAGTAAAAATAGCACCAAGAAGCAGAAAGCGCTAAATGTGGCTATCTGGTTGCGCTAGACCAGTACAAATTCAGACGTTCAGGCTGACCGCGATGGAGTGCGGGCGGGATACAGGGACCAGGTTCGACTCACTGCAAAATGTTACCTTCTCAAAGTCTGGCGCGCAGAGTTCAAAACTTCACGTTCTCACAGGATCTCAACTGATGCCAGCCAAGTGTCCAGGGCATAGGAGGCACCTCTTTGGCGATCAGTAACTCACTCCAGCAGAGACCTGCAAGTTTCAGGCAGGTCCAGTTACAGGACCAGGCAGGTCCAGTTCAGGACCAGGCAGTTACCGGAAGGCCTCTGGAGCTTTTTGTGCCCCTGTATCTCAAAACAGGAGGTCAGCCAACTGGCCCTTGGAGTCACTCATGTTAGCCTGGGATGAAGAGAGAAGGTCAATTCTTCCTTCTAAGAGAGCAGGGCAGGCCTCAAGCAGCAGGACATTGGTCACAATCAATCCGTTAGGAGGTATATTTGCCCTTAGGTATTCAGTCACAATCGCGCATGTAATATAATCTTTACCAATTGTACCTTGAACTACAATATGGGGCATGAGACAAATAAGGTGAATTGAAAAAGAAACAACAAATTGCAATACTCGACTTTGCCCTACCTCTACCAGAATCTAAAAAAGACTTTGTATGTGTTATATGTTTTGTCTGTCCTTTTTGTCTTTCAGATCAGTTAAAAAAAACAAGGTAGAATCTTGCTTTGTTACTCATGATGTGACTGATTACTTAGTACACATTGAAGAATCAGTCACGCAGTAGTGTACGTAACTCTTCTTCGGGCCTGATGAATTGCCAATAGACCCCTTGGGGGCTAAAGTAGGCAATAAACATGTTGACCTCACATTTTAGAAATTAATCACGACTACTCTTTAGGACCACTGCATCCCAGGAACTGCACACTCTTGCATTTAAGTCACTTCTTGTAATCTCCCATTGGCACTTAGAGAAACTGTTTCAGAGAAATGCGGAGACAGCAGGGCACCGATCCCTTACAAGTTAAACTTTGGGCTTGGGCTGGACAGTGGCAGAAGTACTTTTGTCTTGGGTGGGCTCCTGCCTGTAGGCAGTGTGTGCTTGGGGTAGTACTTGGCAGGAGCTGAGCCATGGGGTGCTTCGGATGAGTGCAGCCAGGGTCTCTGCTCAAAAGGCAATCAAACTCCTTTTCTTCCGGTGTAAGCAAAAGGAGGCTTTGCGTCCTCAGTCCTGGAGCCTGATTCTGGATCCTAAAGGATATCAGTCACTCCTCCTGCCCCTATTTCAATTATTTCACTTGCATTAGTGCACACACACATCTATGCAAAGTCACTTGGTGATCTCAAATACTGGCTCACATGGCAATCTGATATTCACAAACAGTGGCCGGGTCAGATTAACTCGCCACTCAGAATAGGCAAAGCAGTTGGATGTTTATTGGGAAAGAAACAGGGCTAAATGCAACTTCCTTCAGATGCAATTCATGCAATTCGGTCTCAATGTACTATAACGGACTGTGCAACACTCTCCGACAACCCCCCAGCCTATCAGGGACACTTGCTGGGATTTACCCCTCAAATGTCTGATGTATTTGGCCAGTCACCACGTCTATTTTGTTCAGGTGACAGCATTGGTCATTCCCTGGGGTACTATCTTTGCTAAGGTGTTTGGTCAAACAATGTGCGCACAAATGTTCCAAGGATGTTTTTACACACTCACACACACGCACGCACGCACACACACACACACACCACACATACACACACACACACCCAACCCCAACTCTAAGGGAGGCGTTCCAGCCACAGTGCATCACAGATTTACCAAAGTAGGCCAGTAGACAGACTCCCCAAATTGGGATGGGAATAAAAAGGCCTGTACCCCCTTCTACCCCATTTATATCAACTACCACCAACCATCATTTATGTCACGGCCTGAACATGGGGACAATAGTCACCTACGTGGAATGCAAGTTCAATATGAACCTCAAACTTAGCAGTGTCAAGCTCTCAGCCGGTGAGCAGTGAATTTCAAAAACACATGTAAAGCACCTGCCAAGGGGTTCAGGTCGTGAGCGTGAAATACAACATGCCAGTCAGTCAGAAATGTTGAAATCAGAAGCAAGGCATCACAGGGCTACTTCTGGAAGCTTATTGTTTTCTCTCTAAGTTTTTGTTAGGTAGTAGCCCACTGCCTTTCTTAAGTGAGAGCCAGGATACTCAATCGTGGGTAGCAGCACAGTTTACAAAAGCATTTTGCTGTCAATCAATCTACTGCACCATAGACTGTTGCCCCTACAGCCTTGCAAGCACTACTGTGAATGGGTTGGACTAACTGGGCAAGAATGCGTTGGACTAACTGGGCAAAAATAAAAACTCATAAATGCAGGGGGAGTGCTGGGGAGATGGTTAGCCCTTAATACCAGTAAGATGGAGTTTATCTTAGTCTGCTCGAGGCCAAATGTTCTAAAACTAGGGCTGCTTCTGGAAGTGAGCAGGGGAGTCTCTTACTGGATTGTCCCTTAGAGCTACAACACTTGGGGCCATATTATCAAGAACGGCGCAAACATTATCGCCGCTTTAGCGGCAGGAAACTGCCGCTAAAGCGGCGATAAGGGGCTTGATAATATGCCCTAGAGAATTCCAATAGAAGCCCAGGTTCTGGTGTCAATCAAACCTGGGCTTCTATTGGAATTCTCTAGGGCATATTATCAAGCCCCTTATCGCTGCTTTAGCGGCAGTTTCCTGCCGCTAAAGCGGCGATAATGTTTGCGCCGTTCTTGATAATATGGCCCATGGATTTGTGTTTGATAAAAATCTATCTATGGAAGGGCAGGTCAAGCAGTTCACAAACACCTGTTGATTCTACATAGTGGCTGCACTGTGTCCTTTTCTTGTGTAGAAGAAGCACTGGCAAAGTCAATAGGTCTCGTCTATGCAAGAGCTATTGGCTTTTGCCAATGTGTTTTAGTCATATTGTACACCAGTGTGGCTGCTGCTCAGATGATCAAAAATTAGTGACGTAGAGGAGAGTGGCGTGGAGTGGAGTGGAGTGTTGTAGAGCGGAGGAGCGTAGAGTGGCGTGGAGTGGCATAGAGTGGAGAGGAGTGTTGTGGAGTGTCATAGAGAGGAGTGTCATAAAGTGGAGTGTCATAGAGTGGAGTGTCGTGGAGTGTCTTGGAGTGGAGTGTTGTGGAGTGGTGTGGAGTGGTGTGGTGTAGAGTGGAATGAGAGGCAAAGAGTGGAGGGGTGTAGAGGGGAGTGGCATAGAAAGTCAAACAGTGGGAATGCATAGAGTGGTGTAGAGTGGACTGGAGTGGAGTATTGTGTCATAGAGTGGAGTGGAGTAGAGCGGAGTGGCATACAGTGGAGTAGAGTTGCGTAGAGTAGAGTGTCTTAGGGACGAGTGTCGTAAAGTGGCATGGAGGGTCATAGAGTGTTGTGGAGTATAGTGGTGTGGAGTGGAGTAGAGTAGTGAAGAGTGGAGCAGAGTAGAGTGGCATAGAGTGGAGTAGAGTGTGGTAGAGTGGAGTAGAGTGGCATAGAGTGGAGTAGAGTGGTAAAGTGTGTTGTAGAATGTCATACAGTGGAATAGATTGGAGAAGAGTGGCCTAGAATTGAGTGCCAAAAAGTGGAGTGGAGTGGACTAGAGTGGCGGAGAATGGAGTGTCGTAGAGTGGAGGGTCATAGAGTAGAGTGTTGTAGATTGAAGTGGAGTAGAGTGGAGTGGCGTAGCATAGAGTGGAGTAAAGTATTGCAGTGAGGAGCAAAGTGCCGTGGAGTAGAGTAAAGTGTCATAGAGTGGTGTAAAGTAGTGTGGTTTAGAGTGGCATAGAGAGGAGTGCCACAGAGTGGATTGTTATAGAGTGGAGTGTAGAAGAGTGGAGAGTCACAGAGTGTATTAGAGTAGAGTGCCATAGTGTAGAGTGGAGTAAAGTATGATAGGGTGGAGTTAAGTGTAGTAGAGTGGAGTGGAGGGGCATAAAGTGGAGAGTGGAGGGGCATAGTGTGTTGCGGAGTGTCGTAGAGTGAAGTGCCGTAGAGTGGAGGGGCGTAGAGTGGAGTAAAGTGTTGTAGAGTAGAGTGGAGTAACGTAGAGTGGCATAGATTGTTGTAGAGTGGAGTGGCATAGAGTGGAGTAGAGTTGTATAGTGGAGTGATGTAGAGTGAAGTAGAGTGGCCTAGAGTTAAGTGGCACAGAGTGGTGTAGAGTGGTGTAAAGTGGAGTGGCATAAAGTGGCATAGAGTGGAGTAGAGTGAAGTGGCACAGAGTGGAGTACAGTGGAGAAGAGTGGAGTGGAGTAGGGTGTCATAGAGTGGAGGGGCATAGAGTGGAGTGTCATAGATTGGCATAGCGTAGAGTGGAGTAAAGTGTCGCAGAGTTGAGGGGAGCGGCATGGCGTGGAGTGTCATAGAGTGGAGTGAAGTAGAGTGAAGTGGTGTAGTATAGAATGGAGTAAAGTATTATAGAGTGGAGTGGCATAGTGTAGAGTGGTGTAGAGTTGAGAAAAGTGGTGTTGAGTGTAGTAGAGTGGTGTGGCGCAGAGTGGAATAGAGTGTTGTAGAGTGTTGTAGAGTGGAGAGGCGTAGAGTTGAGTAGCACAGAGTGGAGTTTCTTAGAGTGAAGTGGAGTGGCATTTAGAGGCGTAGACTGGAGTGTCATAGAGTGGCATAGAGTGGGGTGAAGTAGATTGTTGTAGAATGGAGTGGCATAGAGTAGCATAGAGTGGAGTGTCACAGAGTGGAGTAAAAGGGTGTGGAGTATAGTAGAGTGGAGTGGCATAGAGTGTCATAGAGTGGCATAGAGTGGAGTGTTGTAGAGTGGAGTGACATAGAGTGGCGTAGAGTGCTGTAGAGTGAAGTGGCGTAGAGTAGAGTGAAGTAGAGTGGAGTGTCATAGAGTACTGTAGAGTGGAGTAACGTAGTGTGTCGTAGAGTGAAGTAGCATACAGTGGAGTGGAGTAGAGTGGCTTAGTGAGGAGAAGAGCAGCCTATAGTGAAGTACAGTGGGTTAGAGTGAGCTAGAGAGGCGCAGAGTGGCATAGAGTGGAGTAGAGTGGTGTAGAGTGGCGTAGAGTGGAGTAAAGTGGCATACAGTAGAGTGGCATCGAGTGTTGTGGAGTGGCGAAGAATGTCGTGGAGTGGCACAGAGTGGTATGGCGTAGATTGGCATAGAGTAGAGTGGCATAGAGTAGAGTGCCCTAGAGTGGAGTGGCATAGTGGAGTGTGCATGTTGTGGTAGTGCACTTCTATTAGAGACAACATATTTTGATCTATATATATTTATTACTTTCTTCTAATTCAGCATATCCAATGCACTACCCTATTTTCACCCTATACCTCTCTCAATATATCTTCTACCTCAACTCTCTGACTCATCTCAAACCTCTTTCTACTAATCTTTCCAATGCACTAGCCTATTTCTCACCCTATACCTCTATCAATATATCCACTACCTCCACTCTCTCATTCATCCCAAACTCCATACCACTACTATGGTCCCCAAAATAGCCCTTTCTAGACTCTCCCCTACTCTACCCCTCCTTGTTATTTGTTATTTGTTTGTTATTTGTTATTTTGATTTTGTAAGGCGCCCTAGGGTTTCCCGGCGCCGCCTGAAAAGAGCAAAGGAAGAGATCTACATGTTAAAAAGCCAAGTTTTTAAACCCCTCCGAAAATTCTCATAAGAAAGTTCATTCCGGAGACCTATAGGAAGGACGTTCCATAAAGAAGGACCCAGGCACAAGAAAGAGCGACCGCCCATACGTACTAATCTCGTCCTAGGAACAGTAAAGTTGGCCTGAGTGGCAGAGCGGAGCACTCGAGATGGTACATAAGGGTGAACTAGAGTCTTCAGATAGTGTGGCGCCTTACCAGATTTTATCTTAAACATAAGACTCAGAGCTTTAAATTTAATACGGTTCTCAATCCTGAGCCAGTGGAGGTCTTGAAGCGACCCAGAGATGGAAGCAGTTTTAGGAATCTTACAAAGCAGCCTCGCTGCAGCATTCTGTGCTAACTAAAGTTTGCGCAACACATCCTTAGTGGCACCCAAGTACAGAATGTTACTGTAGTCCAGTCTAGAGGTGATAAGAGCCTGGACCACGGTACGTTGGGTAGACGGGGGCAACATCCATAAGATTTTCTTAAGCCATCTGAGGATTGTGAAGCAAGTCGAGGCTACTCTCACTGCTTGCTGCTTCATGGATAATTGGTATTCAATTAAGACGCCCACATTTTGGACCTGATGTTTCGGCTGAGGTAGAGGACCCATTTCAGTGGGCCAATGCTGGGGGCCCCACAGATCTTTATTCCTGCCCACAATCAGCACTTCCGTTTTATCGCCGTTGAGTTTTAACAGGTTGGTATGCATTCAGCCTTCTATATTCCTCAAACCGGCCTGAAGTAGGGAGGATTTGGACGCCCTATCAGCAGAAAGGGAGAAGACAATCTGGGTGTCATCGGCGTACGAAAAGAGGGACAACCCAGCTTCCTCCGCAATCCTCGCCATTGGCCTAACATAGATGTTAAATAATAAAAGGCTGAGGATTGAGCCCTGGGGAACCCCATAAGGTGAGTTGTGGATCTCGGAGCAAGCTGCCGGCGAGAAAACCTGAAACGTACGGTTCGTCAGGAAGTCTGCAAGCCAATTCAGTGCCCTGTCGGTCACCCCCAATGATTGGAGAGCCTGCAATAACACGGTATGCGAAACCGTGTCAAAAGCGGCACTTAGGTCTAAAAGTATAAGTGCCGCAGTGCCTCCCGTGTCAACTTGATGACGCACCATTTCTGTAACCCCAAGCAAGGCGGTTTCAGTAGAAAAACCAGCTCTGAAGCCCGACTGTGAACCATGAAGAAAATTTTGGGAGTTCACAAATGATGTCAATTGGAGATTGACGTGCTTTTCCAAAATTTTGGAAAAAGCAGGAAGAAGGGAAATGGGCCTCCTCATTACACCACCTGACACCTCTTTTACTATACTGATCCCCAAAACAAGCCTTTCTAAACTCTTCCCTCTGACTCTTCCCCTCCACATCCCTTTTTACTCATCCCAACCCTCCCACTACTTCTATGACCACCCAAAAAAAAAAACCAGTCTAAAGCCTTTACTCTTCTATACCTCCACTATCTTTTTCAATCGAAATAACAGACTAACATGTCCACTTCTCAAATTTCATATTTCACTATACTAATTCACCACTAATCCTTTATGGGTTCCGGAATAGCGCGCTACTTGCCGAAAAAGCGCTTCAACACCCCATTCGGGGTAACAAGCGCTATATATATGCAAACCTTTGTCCCTCTTCTATCCCTCTGCTACCCTTCTCAATCCAAATAACTGACTAACATTCACCACTCAAATTACTTTCATATTTCACTATACTAATTCAACACTAATCCGTTAATGGGTTCCGGAGTAGCGTGCTACTCGCCCAAAAAAAAAAAAGAAGCGCTTCAACACCCCATCAGAGGTAACAAGCGCTATATAAATGCAAACCTTTTCCCTCTTCTATCCCTCCGCTACCCTTCTCAATCCAAATAACTGATTAATATCCACCACTCAAATTACTTTCATATTTCACTATACTAATTCACCACTAATCCTTATGGGTTCCGGAGTTCGTGCTACTCGCCAAGAAAGTGCTTCAACACCCCATTAGGGGTAACAAGCGCTATATAAATGCTAACCTTTTTTCCCTCTTCTATCCCTCCGCTATCCTTCTCAATCCAAATAACTGACTAATATCCACCACTCAAACTACTTTCATATTTCACTATACTAATTCACCACTAATCCTTTATGGGTTCTGGAGTAGCGTGCTACTCGCCGAAAAAAGCGTTTAACACCCCATCAGGGGTAATAAGCGCTATATAAATGCAAACCTTTTTCCCTCTTCTATCCCTCCGCTTTTCTTCTGAATCCAAATAACTGACTAACCTATCCACCACTCAAATTACTTTCATATTTCACTTTACTAATTCACCACTAATCCTTATGGGTTCCGGAGTAGCGTGCTACTCGCCAAGAAAGTGCTTCAGCTCCCCATTAGGGGTAACAAGCGCTATATAAATGCTAACCTTTTTTCCCTCTTCTATCCCTCCGCTATCCTTCTGAATCCAAATAACTGACTAACCTATTCACCACTCAAATTACTTTCATATTTCACTTTACTAATTCACCACTAATCCTTATGGGTTCCGGAGTGGCGTGCTACTCGCCAAGAAAGTGCTTCAACACTCCATTAGGGGTAACAAGCGCTATATAAATGCTAACGTTTTTTCCCTCTTCTATCCCTCAGCTATCCTTCTCAATCCAAATAAGTGACTAACCTATCCACCACTCAAATTACTTTCATATTTCCCTATACTAACTCAAACTAATCCTTTATGGGTTCCGGAGTAGCGTGCTATTTGCCGAAAAAGAGCTTTGACGCCTCGTCAGGGGTATTAAGCGCTATATAAATGCAATTACAATACAATACATTTTCAATTGAAATGGCCATTACATTTGCACAGACATACAGTTTTACTGATAAAACTATACAGTGCAATCAATCAATCAATCAATCAGGGGTTTGTATAGCGCGCTACTCACCCGTGAGGGTCTCAAGGCGCTGAGGGGGGGGAGCAGCTCCGGATCAGTCGAAGAGCCAGGTCTTGAGGTCCTTCCTGAACGTGTGCAGGGTCGGGGAGCGTCTGATGTTCACAGGGAGCTCGTTCCAGGTCTTGGCTGCGATGTAGGAGAAAGCTCTCCCACCTGTTCTGTTTCTGCGGATGCGGGGGACTTCTGCCAGGGCGAGGTCGACGGAGCGTAGGTTCCTATTGGGTACGTGGAAGGATACTCTTTCGTTGAGGTTTTTGGGTCCGATGTTGTTGAGGGATTTGTAGGCGTGGGTGAGGAGTTTGAAGGTGACCCTCTTCTCGACGGGGAGCCAGTGGAGGTCACGTAGGTGTTGGGTCATGTGCTCGTGACGCGGTGTCCCGAGGACGAGTCTGGCTGCGGCGTTCTGGATGGTTTGGAGTTTGTGTAGAAGGGACTTGTTGATTCCGGCGTAGAGGGCGTTGCCGTAGTCCAGTCTGCTGGTTATGAGTGCGTGGGTGACGGTCCTTCTGCAGTCGGGGGGGATCCATTTGAAGGTGTTACGGAGGATGCGCAGGCAATTGAAACTGGTGGATGCAACGGCGTTGATCTGGCGGTTCATGGAGAGGGAGGAGTCAAGGATGATGCTGAGGTTCCGAGCGTGGTCTGTAGGAGTGGGTGGGTTCCCGAGGGCGGGGGGCCACCAGGTGTTGTCCCAGGCGGAGGTGCAGGGTCCGAGGATGAGGACCTCGGTCTTCTCTGAGTTGAGCTTCAAGCAGCTGTCCTTCATCCAGGCTGCCACGTTCTTCATTCCTTCCTGGAAGCAGAGTCTGGTGTTTTCGGGGTTCTTCGTGAGTGAGAGGATGAGCTGGGTGTCGTTGGCGTAGGATACGATGCTGAGCCCATGCTTTCTAATGATGGCGGTGAGGGGGGCCATGTAGATGTTGAAGAGCGTGGGGCTGAGTGATGATCCCTGGGGTACTCCGCAGTTGATTTCCTTGGGTACGGAGAGACAATAAACAATAATGTGTGGAAGAAACAATAATGTGTGGAAGTGGCATCACCTAGTGTATTGGTATGTTTTGTTCATATTAAAATATTTGTTTCGGGCACACTTCAAAATTACAAAAAAAAATTGCTTCATTTCCGCTTTTCTAATTCTGATATAATCTGCAATATTTGCACAGGTCAATTATAGACATTTAAATGTTGTTGTGTGCCAGGAAAAAAGCCTCTCCTTTCACACCCCCAGATTGTCAGATAAATCCTCTCACTTTGAAGTCAGAAAAAGAAAAGTAAATACCAAGCTCCCTCAGAAGCCAGAGCCTGACATTTGACCTCTGTCTTTGAATACACAGCAAATGTGACAAGGTAAGAATAAAATTTAAAGGCCTGTTTACAGAAAACGAGCACTTCTTGTGGAAGAATACAGTAAACAGATGTTGCTCCACAGGCGGGACAAGGACATGCTGAAAAGCCTATAAAAAATAAAGCCATCAAATAGAAAACAAGCAAATGTGAGTTACTAACCACAAAGCCAATGGCAAGCAATGGGCGGAATGCATTCCCAGAGAAACTTTCAGAATGTCCCCAAGAAGTCATTAGCAACCAGACAGCTTTATTGTCTGGTAGGCTTCGATCTAAAACGAGAGTCACCATAACTCGGGCTAGTCTCACCTCGCCTGATACAGCGCCTTGTTTATTGGTGCTCCCGAGCGGGGACTGGGTCTTCAGTAAAAAAAGGATGAGAGGAGGTCTTCGGAAAGAGAGAGAGGCATTAGCGGAGAGGCTGAAAGAGAGAGAGTGAACGGGAGGGGGAAGAGATAGTGAGAGGTGAGATAGAGAAGATGGGAAAATGAAAGCAGGGAGAAAAAGAGAGAGGGGCAGAGAGAGACAGAGAAAAGGCAGATTGGTAGTGTGAATGAGAGAGAGATAAAGAGGACAAGAGCAAGAGAAATGGAGAAAGAGAAAGGGCGTGAAAGAAAGAGAAAGTGGAAGAGAAGGGTAGAGAGGGAGAGAGAGAGACAAAGAGAGTGAGAAAGAAAGAGGAAGAGTTCGAAATAAAAAAGAAGCGTGGAAGAAAGCGATAGGGAGAGAATGTGAGCGAGACAGAGAGAGACTACATTAGCGCTTTGAAAATTACTTCCAATTGTTCCGTTTCCAAGGCCCAGACCTGACTCTAGATCACACAGTGAGCCAAGGACGCAGCTATAACTTGTAACCAGTGATCAGTCCCCGCATTGTGCTCTGAGCAGGACATCTGTCTGGGAGCGACCTCAGGAAAGGAGAGTAGATACAAGGTGAAGGACAGAGAGGCCGGAAAACACACAATTAGATTATAATAACGTCGGTCACAAAAAGTGTTTGAGTCATGGACACAGGAACAGAGAGGGAACACCAGTGGGAACCAGAAACCGGGAGAGAGGCCCGAGGAAGAACAGGACTGAGGAAGAACAGAAAAAAGGGGGAGAGCGGTCTTACGAGCAGGGGAGGGAAAGGCCTACAGGGCAAGGAAATGGGAAAATCTGACAACAGAGGGAACAAAAATCAAGAGTAAGCAACAGTGCAAAAAAGAGAGGGGATAAAAGGGCAGGGGAAAAGTGAGACAGAGAAAACATGATGGAAAATAATGAGAAAGAGAGAGGGAGCAAGAGAAGGAAAGAGTGATCGAGGGTGAGAGAGGAAATAAAGTGGTAAAGGAGAATAAGAGGAAAAGAGAGAGAGCAAGAGAGGGAAGCCGAGGAGGAGTGAGCAAGACAGGGAAAGAGCAGGGAAAGTGTAAGGATGAAGGGGAGAGGACAAAGATTGAAGTTTAAGAGATGACAGCGAACTAGATATACGGTTAGGGAAAGACAGGGAACAAAGAAGGAAGACACAAAAGAAACAGAATGAGGAACAAAGGAGTACACAAAACAAACAGAATGAGAAACAGAAGAAGAGAGTGACAAAGAGCTGGACAGAGTTGCTAAAGAGCATACACCACTGAAAACGACATGAAGTGACCTAGGGGAGACATGGAACCCCACACGACACAAGACATATGAGGCCTTATTTACGAGAAAGTAACGCAGCACGGTGCCGCAAGCCATTTGGCTGCAATGTACTGCTTTACTTTCAGAGCACAGAGCTGCGTCATATTTACAACAAAATGACGGACCCCTTTACTCTCCGATGCGCTGGCGCACAATTGGCTGCCATGCGCCAACGCTTGCACCCTTGCACCATGGTGCAAGGGCGCCTGTGTTGCGGGGATGATTGTTTTTCAGCAGAAAGGAACACCTTCCTGCACAAAAACAATCACAAAAGGTGTTTTCCTCTTTCTATGTGTGCTGCAGAATGAATAGAAAGAGGAAAAAATTAGGAGAAATAAAAGTATTTCTCCTGGTTACGTTTTCTTACGCCTCCCCTGGGGAGGCATAGGATTCGGACACATTCCCAGGTGTACGAAACCTTGTAAATCTGGGAATGTGACAAAATCCATGGGTGTTGCGTGGGAACACCCACAGCAACACCCATGGAACACTCCTTTCACGCAAAGTGCTGCGTGAAAAGGGGACGTATTCAGCAGGACACGAACAGCCACGCAGGGTGGCTTTACGTGTCCTTGTAAATATGGAGCACCAAATTGCGCCACCGGAGCGTCACAAAAAGTGACGCACCGGCGGTGCAAGGGGCTTGTAAATATGCCCCATAGTGTGTAACAAGAGAGAACATACAAAGAATACAAGAAGAGGCAATGAACATCCAAAGTGACAAACAATGCAACAAAACACAGGAAGCCTCCAGGAGAGAGATAAAGCGAGAAACAATGTACGTGCAAGGAAGAACAGGGGGGTCCCCCAATATACAAGTGCGCAGTGCTTGAAATGGAAAAACAGAAGTGCGGGTACCGTATACCAAAGGTACCTGATTGTTTCTTAGAAGTGCCAGTACTCTCCAAATAAAAGCATTGCACATCGGCTGAGAAGTGCAGGTACTCTCACTCCCAAAATAAAGAATTGTAGGTACTCAGTACCTGACAGTGCAAGCCCATTTAAAGTACTGAGGGTGCGCCCAAAAGAGAGACGGACTACAGAAAGAGGGCCAATAAGTGAAATTTCACCCCACATGAGGCAAGAAACACATGCGTGAACACCCTACAGAGAAGAGAAGTGCAGACAAGCAGTGCAATGGAAGCCTCTAGCCAGCAGGTGTGCCTGGTGCACCCACCAGACCAAAGAGGCATAAAGTAAAGTGCCTACGAGTACTGAGACCGGGACATGAGGCAACTGAGATGCTCAGGCAGCAAGCCACCCCCTAAGAAGACAGGTGCCACCACGATAGGCCCCACCTCACCCATGTCTTTAAATGTGCCCTTTGCCACCCTACCAAATATCCCCCCTTCCCCTATCGCTCCCTCTGATACACAGCTTTTGCAGGCATAGAGGGAACTGGAGCCACATGCTTGCTGCAGACTGCGTGTGATGTACAGGGGCGTAGCTTGGTCTGAGGTCAGTAGGAATGGGGGGGAGGGGACTTCAGATTTTCCGACAATCAGACTGGCATATTATATTAATCATTATATGAGAAGCAGTGCATAAGGGGGGCTTAAGGGACAGTGGAAAGGGAAAGAAGCAGTTAGTGGTACTTAAAACACAGTATTTTGTAAAATAACCATGTTTTAAGACCGTCAAAACAGAGACGAGAGTGTATGTGTGTGTGTTTTTGTCTGAGTGAGTATTTAACAATCCCAGGTGAAATCTGACAGACAGACACCTTATCATACCGGACTGAAAGCTGCTGTACCCAACCATTTATTAAATAAATGCAATTATTAGGGGGTTGTAACACCCCAATCATGCACCTCGAGGCTACACCCCTGGTGATGTAACCTTGCCCTCATCAGCAAGGCCATCACATGGGTGCTCCAGAGGGGCCCAGGCTGGAGAGGAGAGAAGAGCCCCAGCCGGAGGCAGGCCTATGGAGTGAAGGGCAGGGAGAGCAGTACAGCCTCTAAGGATGTTTTAGATATTGGAATCTAATAGCATCTCGAAGCTGTGGCTTCTCGCTTCTACGGGAACACAAAACACATTGTTGTACTGAAAGAATACAACACTCAGTTAAAGTATTTTATGTAATTGCTTTCCAGATCCAGGTTAATCAAGGAACACCTACCACCCCTTACAGACAGAAAAGGAAAAAAAAACATCTGAGGCTAACATATGCTGCTAAAATATAGATGCATTTTGAGAAGTTCTGAGAATCCACAAGCCTAGAACTGCCTTGTGTATTACTGTGTGGACATTACAAGTGAGCACATGCACCTAAAAGGATGATTCTTTCTAGTTTATCAGTCTGTGAACTTCCAGAAAGTTTCTTCCTGGTGCATTGAATGTTAAAGGCTCTGGGTTGACAACAGTGAGTTTGTAGGTTTGAATTTTGTGGGAGAGGCAAAGGCAGACGTTTTCAATCTCGGCCTCCCCACTCTAGAAAAATATTTGATTCAGAGTTAAGCACTTTAGACCTCATTCTGAGGGCTGTGGGAATACCAGGATCCTTACTCCTGATACCAATATTCGAAGTAGTGTGGGGTGTTAAATCTGCCCTTGAGTAAAACCCCAAGGTATGGTAATGACGCACCAATACGTCACGCTACCTCTACCTGACTATCTCGCTTCCGCCGATTTGCCTTTAATTGCGCCCCATCCCCTCTCACCCCCTAGTCTGTTGGTCCCCACACCTTCTCAGTTCCCGTTGCTCTCATGCCTAGACGCACCCAGGCATACAAACATGCCCCACACCCACACATACCTGCGGAGGGCTCTCCATACACCCGCCCTTACCTGACACTCAGTCTCGGAAGCCATGTCTGTGTCCAGCATCAGCAGGTCCATGTGAGGGTTGAAAAGAGACAGCCGGCACTGGCACAGTTCTCCAGCGGGCAGTAATGCTGCTTCCCTCAGCCCCGCCCCCGCCAGGGAGGGCCCAGCTGTGCCTGTCTGACCCTGGGCACCGCAGCCGTCCGCCAAGTGCACTGGGGCAGCCGCCGCTGCAGGCCATGGCTGGTCTGCGAGAGGTGCTGGGCGCAGAACGAGGCACGAAAGATCCAGCGGGTGGGGTGAGGGGGCCTGCCATCCAGTGCATGATACCCAAATTTAACCAAAGTAAAGTAGGCAATTAACCGTGTCACACACAGCGCATTTCTCCCTCGCTCTTTTAATAAATACAAATGCCCATTTTGACATAGGGGCTAATACTGTTTTCTAAGCGCTCTCAAAATCGGCAGATGAGTGACGAGGGACTAAGGAAATAGAAGGTGGTTTGGTCAGGATCACCCGGTTTGGTCAAGCGGAGAAGCCGGGGTAGATCTCAGGTCTGCAACTAGCAAAGTCGATTACTTACTTAACTTAGCCACCCAGCAATGCCCGACTTTGTGCCTTAGCATTTGAGGGTGGCGGTCTAGTGTCTGAGAAGACGGTAACCCAGGCGACGTTAGGCCCGGGCTTTGGGCAACGAAGCGCTCATTTACAGAGAATAACTACATTTGAAAATACCGTATGGGTAAACTTCCTCCAGTTCTTGTTTTCAGGCTGTGATTGACAGCACAGGAAGATGTGAAGAAGGACAGGCCGACTAAGCTAAGGCTGAAATTGCAACAGGAGAGATTTGAGGCATTACAGCTCCGACGGAAACAGTGGAAAGCGCGGCACGATGCACTAGAAGAGGTATACAAGGAGGGAGGGTGCAGTACGCGGCACTGACAGGTGTGGGGGACAAGGAGACAGGATCCCGATGAAGGAACGGGAGAGATCAGAGATTAGGGAAGAAAGTGCAACAGGAAACGGAACTTGGCTAACAAGAAAAGAGCGAAAAAGGTGCTGGTAATGGAGGACAAGAAGGCGTGGGAACGGCGACAGTGATGGGCATTGGCAGTGCTCATTTAGGTT
The DNA here is from genome assembly GCA_963921515.1 of Calotriton arnoldi. Lineage (NCBI taxonomy): Eukaryota > Metazoa > Chordata > Amphibia > Caudata > Salamandridae > Calotriton > Calotriton arnoldi. The sequence continues at coordinate 2,958,405 of CAWUFW010000130.1, forward strand.
CCGAGAGAGGAAGGAGTAAAGAAAGGGAAGACAGCAGAGGACAAGATGGGACCAGGAACACATCGGACATGGATACGGCATCCAAGGAGCAGAGAGACGAAGATGGCAGTGCAGCCTTTGGGAGACAAGATGTAAGGAGATGGGGGGTAAAGGAAGAGCTTGGGGCCGAACAAGCACATGAACTATGAACAAAGAAAACGAAGGGGCTGTTACTGATGACGCAGGAGATCGGATCTCGGCGATAGAGGGAGACATGAGATGAGAGGCCATAGTACAGGAGACAAATGGGGAAGATGGAATGACAGAGCATCCTCCATTAGTGGAAGATGAATCCGAATTTAGAACAAGCATTTGCAATGCAATAGGTCTCGCAATACGAGAGTTTGAGCTATTGGCTTTGTAAATGACAATGCCTTTTATTTATGTGTTGTTTTTAAAACCGATAAATAAAAGGCATTGTCAATTACAATGCCAATAGTTTAAACTCTCGCAAATTGCGAGACCTATTGCATTGAAAATGCTTGTTTCTTTTCATTTTCATTCATAGCACATCTTGAGTAAATTAAACTTTGACGCCAACAAGAATGAAAGAATACGTAACTCAATGTGTAAAATGCAAATGTGTGATCTTGGCTGACTTTTTTTTTCACTTGAATCACCAGCTGGCAAACGCCGGACTTGACCTTGTCAGCAAGGAACTGAATTCGTTGCAAACTTTCCGTGAGTTTCTTACAAGGGCTGCTTGGTGAGTGTGCGTGCCGAGGATGGACGTGAGGTGAGTGTGCGTGGTGAGGATGGACGTGAGGTGTGGGGTGGGTGAGTGGGCGTGCCGAGGATGGGTGTGAGGTGGGTGTGTGCGTGGTGAGGATGGACGTGAGGTGTGTGCTGGGTGAGTGTACGTGCCGAGAATGGACGTGAGGTGGGCGTGTGCGTGGTGAGGATGGACGTGAGGTGTGTGCTGGGTGAATGTGCCTGGTGAGGATTGAGGTGTGGGGTGGGTGAGTGGGCGTGCCGAGGATGGACGTGAGGTGGGTGTGTGCGTGCCGAGGATGGACGTGAGGTGGGCATGTGCGTGCTGAGGATGGACGTGAGGTGTGAGGTGGGTGAGTGTGCGTGGTGAGGATGGACGTGAGGTGTGGGCTGGGTGGGTGAGTGGGCGTGCCGAGGATGGACGTGAGGTGGGTGTGTGCGTGGTGAGGGTGGACGTGAGGTGTGTATCGCTTTTTAACACCGACTCGCGCACGCACATCAGGGTTCGAGATGGTGGATTTTTAAGATGCAGCAATAGAGGGCACAGAGTGAGTCAGTGTAGCTGCGCCCCTCCCCCTCTCACCTAGCCTCCAGCCATACTCCCAGGATGACAGCAGGGGTGCTGAAACTTGTCTTCGGGGCTCTCCAGCTTCCGCCTCTGCAGGTACATGGACCGGCCCTGCCCCTCCTTGGAGAAGCCCTGATAGAGCAGCGTGCGCGTGTGAGGCGTGGCAGGTCTCATCTCCGCGTGGGAAAGGGTGCCCCTGCTGCTTCTGACCAGCTCCGGGGCGCCGGCTCTTCCTCCTGCTTCTCCTCTTCCTCTTTGCTTGGAGCGTGGATCAGGGGCAGCTTGGTGGTGACCACAGGCATGTTGGTGACCACCCGCCTCCTCCGGATGGCCAGCGGCTGGCGCTCCTGCTGCCCGTACTTGGCCTTCCAGGACACCCCGGTGAAAGCCTCTTTCACAATCAGCTCCTTCCAGCAGTTCTGGTTCCTGGTGGTCAGCAGGTCCCTCATGTTTAGGGGCTTCGAGCCGGCCTCTGGTAGATGGAAACAGCCCCGTCGCCACCGCGCCTCCCTCCTTCCAAATAAAACATTGAACTTGACCCAACATGCCTCGGGCGCCGTATGCAGGCCACAGATGACTTACGGCCTCGTAAAATGGGACCTCAGAGTGCCTGGCGGGACAACAAAAAAATAAAACAAGGGAAAGTAAAGAGCGCCATGCGCGCGTTGTAGGCACGCCGTGAGCGTGCACATCGGCGTGGCCTGCGGCTCGTGCCCAGTGGCGGCGCCTGCGTACTTCGCCGCCGTAGTTGAAGAAGTGCTGCGGGGATCGTGCGGTACAGGGACGGGGCCGCGAAAGCAAAAAAAACAGTAGAGGAAGTCCAGCGGAGCCCACCCCGCCTTCGTGAATGCCGCATGGTGCGGCCAAAGCAGAGTTTTAGGCGGGGCTCCTGGGAGCAAGACGGAGCCCCGCGTGTTGCTGCAGTGACCGGCTGAAGACGGAGACCAGCCGAGGAGCAGCGCAGAGTCCCCACAACAGCAGGTAAGTGGAGTGAGGCATGCTGTGCATGTAAGCGCGCCGCGCTTGGAGCTCGCGTGCGCATTTAAAAGTGATATTGCATGAGGCTTGCAAGGACGGAAGGGGGACAGGAGATGTGCACAGTGCGTGTTCACGGGCGCGTTCACATTTCCAGTCCCTCCTGCGCGTGCACAGCTCCTGTCTCCCTTCCGAAGCAAGTCAGTGACAATAGATCTCGCTAGCGACAGCGCTTCGCGCTGTGTCGCCAGGCGAGACCTAAAAAGCAGCTACGGGGAAAGATATAGGAAGAGGAGGGAGAGAAGCGGCGAAGGTTCATGGCGGAGATCAAGAGATGAGGATGGAGAAGAGGCCTTAGGATGGTGGAGGAAACAGAGGAGCGGCAGAGTGGACGTGGAGAGGGAAGGACAGCACCAGACAAGGTGTAGTGGGGGACCGAGGAGGTAGCAGAAGAAGTTTTGAAATCAAGGAAGAGGAGTTTCAGTGGGTAATGAGAGACTAGAATGTGGATGGAACAAAAAGACAGATGGTGGCAAGTTGCGGGAGCAGAGGAAGTGAAAATGATGGGCTATTGACAGGGAGACTAGGTGACGGCGAGACGTTATCAGGAGCGGATAATCTGAACAGAGAGTAGGTATGGTTCCAAAGGATGTGGTTGACAACTTGGAGATAGTCCATGGGTATAGAACATAAAAAGCGGAAGACTTTACAAGTTTGAGACACATATAGACAAGTCAGTGGGAGTACCAGCGGTGATACCTGAAAAATGAAGAATAGACAAGCTCAATGAAAGACGGGTTATGGAAAAATACCAAGAGGTGACCGAGAAGAGATATATAAAAGATACAACAAAGATTCTGAAGTGGGGAAAAGATTTGAGGATGCAATCGAGCTGCAAAAGCAGGAAGTAAAGACTTGTTACAGCATATCATATATGGGTTTGATGAGATTATTGGGGGCTACATTTGATGTTGTCAACAAAAAAACAATTTGGGCAAAAAATTATATCGATGTTTTTAAACTATTACACAGAGAAGTAAGAGCAAACGAAGGGTCAAAAGAAGAGGAAAGATAGTTGACAAAAAGGCCAAAAGTGCCCATGACCAGAGAGATTTGGACTACTGCCTTCTTTATGTATGCCAGTGTGAAATGCAAGAGAACTCACACACAATGTTTCTTTACGCAACTACATAAATGGGATCCAACAAGCTCATACCATGGTTGCAGGAATGGCATGGTTACCGTGTGACAAATAATACAGAGCAAGGAAAGCGGAAGGCAGGAGTACGGCTTAGGGGGAATGGAACAGCTCTCTATGACTTCACTTGATGGTACCCCCAGGGCCCCTAGCAGTAAGACACAGGGCAAGTGGGTATCCAGTGGCCAATTAACAGTAACCCTTTCCAGTGCGCCCCAACAAGGGAGAGGTGGAAAGCTAACAATAACAGTGTATGACAATATGGAGGAGCGTGATGGCCATTTAATAAGGGTCACTGCACATGACAGTCCTGCAAGCTTAAGAATGAATGCTTTAAGTGTAGGGGGAAGGTCAAATTGTTGCAATGCACAGTGGCAATGAAAGGGACTGGAGTGGTGACAGAGGAGAAAAAGAAGATATTAAAGATGCATTTGGTAGGAGCCAATACTCTGGTTAAAATTGAAGTGCTGGCCAAGTGCTACCTTACTACCCAGAGAGGGATAGCGCACACATTTTATGGACAGGGCTTACAGAAGAGTTTTGAATACCCTATTATAGGCCTACACAGCACAGATGGGCAGATAATTAAATCAGCATAAAAATGAAAAAACAGAATTAAAAGAGCTACAGAATGAAGAGGACAAAGGGAGAAACAGAGGTCAATTCTCTTGCATGCCTTTAGACAATTTGATTAAATCTCCACTGAGCGCCATACTAAACAAGCATTGGCATAGCCAATAGGTCTCGCCTTTTGGACCTTATAAGTGTGTACCTATGCAGCACATTATCCTGGGTAGGCAAAATTGTTCAAAGCAAGACTAATATGCAAAGCATACACAGCTCAAAGACACTACCATAGGAAAATAATTTCTACAATAACAGTAGACAATTGTGTTATTTTCAGAGTAGGACAAGCAGCACTGTCCAAAAGAAGCACACAATTTAAAAAGAGAAAGGGTGACGCTTATTGGGAAGAAAAAAATAATAATGTGTCAGTAAGACCTTTCTAGCATGTTTAAATTCGATACTAACTAACATTTATTAAACAGCTAAATGACCGTTTGCCAATACACAAATGGAGTGAGGATTAACTAACAAAAAAGAGAATGCTTTGATTCAGGCTGTGGCTTCCCCTGCTCAGGCGAGATTAGTAATTGAATTGGAAAAGAAATGCATGTTAAAATGTATCCAGGCGCTCTAAGATTAGTTTTTGGGGACATCTGTGCATCCTGGGGAGGTAGTGTGACCCGTGGCTACTGTGTATTATTCATGCAAGTGCATACTTTACATAAAAATTTGTGTCACGTGATGCCTACAGCAGACGGGTTCGAGCAGAAAATGTCTCTACATGACACGTTTTGAGCACACAGTATCCAACGTGTGCACAACTTGCGTGAAATTGTCTCATTTCGTCTAATTGTATGGATTTTGCGTACCTCAAAATTCAGGGATGTTGGCTGCTATTAACATCTCGCAGAGGGTTAATTAACACAGGCAACAGTGCACAAAAGTCACTCGCCTACGTATTACATTTATTTCTCATGACGCCATTTTGGGATATAAGCCACATAGTTCTTCCTTCTGATTCAGCTTCCATACTATGTAACCGGTTAGATGTCATCTTCGAGCCAAGGTCGAGTGTGTCATTTCCCCCGTGGCATCATTATGCTAATTAGTGGTTTATAACTTGTAAACTCCAACCTATTCAGCTCACATAACATTCGCAAGCATGAGATATACCCTCACTGCAGGATGCCACTTAAAAATACTGATGACCTTACCAGTTAATGATAGTAGCAAAAGCAAGTACCAATTGTTTCGCGAACATTACGTCACCCTAATTTGAGAACAGGGTGTAGCACAACTGGCAACAAAGACTGGTTCACAATCACCACTGGGAGGAGGACAAAGTTACATTTCTTCGAGCCAGCACAGGCAGCAAGGAAAAAATCCGTGCCTTGGATCTTGCCAGTCTATTAAAAGAATACTAAAAAGCTGATCATCTGGAGAATTCGGGGCCCGAAGTGATTAATTAGACCTTATTTTGTCTTGAACAGATTTACTAAGCTTTTTTCCCAAACAGCCACATTGTTTGTAACTACCCAAATCACACCTCCATTGGCTGGCCTTAGTTACTTCATGCTCGAACAGCAATCTGATTGAGCACTCTTGTTAGGGTTTCATTCGTAATTGTAATTAGCCATAATCATAGCCTTTCCTGGGTCCATGAGAATGCGCGAGCGGCTGATTCACAACCTCGGTCTATTTGAATATGAATCTTCTGTGGAAAGGAGCAATAAAACCGGGAGAAACAAAGTCGCTTCTCAGGGGAATTTTTGCAGAGTACCACCGGCTCTCATTCTTCGACCTTAAAAACAAGCACTGCACGAAAGTGAAAGCGACTGCGAGACAGGCAAGGCAAATGTAAACAAGCACAAGCGCGGCCACGCTAATTACAAACAGATGGCACCTGCGCGCTACTGCTCGCTCCCGCAAGGTGGATGCCGTGGCATGCACGAGTTTCTGAAAAGTGCAGACCGATTCCAAAAGGTCATCTCCTAGAGCAGTGCATGCGCGCTGCGCTAGGCTCGACCTAAAAAGGAGAGAGGTGAATATAGATTGATTGATAATTTGTCGTGGTCAGAAGATGCATCAATAAATGATTGCATAAAAATGAAGATGGCACAATATCATGTGCCAGCATTGACAAGGCCATAGACATGATGAGGAAATTTGGTAAAGGTGCTAACATGGCGAAGTGTGACATAAAGTCTGCTCTCAGATCGTTCCCTGCGCACCTGAATGATTTCGAGCTGCTTGGTATGCATGCAGGGGGCAAGGTATTCATGTATAAGGAGCTTCAATTCTGAAGAAGGAAGGTGAAGAAGATGGAAGACATAACTAAGAAATATGGGAGCCAATAAATGTTTGTAGTTTTATGTTTGTAGTGATATGTTAATTGAAATTTGCTCAAAATTATGTACTACTGATTTAGAAAGACTGTACTAATCCCTGCAGAGCGGACAGGCCATGAGATCAATTATAGATTATTGAGAATAAGCAGGCACCTCAATACAGCAACTGTTTCGCAACAAAGAGCCTCTGTGTGGTTGATCGTCATCCCCTCCAAGATACAGATGGTCTCTGTGCAATTTCATTCTCTTAGTAGGCATTGCATCTTGGATTGAAAGGGCAAATCACTACCCTTCAACCCTTTGGCATCACTCTCCAGGAATCTCGAAAAGGGGTGAGAAAGGTACATAGTATCTGCGGCCACTGTTCTCTCGCTGGAGAGATCAACTTGGTCCCAACGGTGTGTGTACCAATTTCTTGGCCGTGCCAGTAAACATACCTAGCATTGTTCATTAAAGGGTACATGCAGTGTGAGGTGATCCCAAGGCATGTGTTCTGGGATGCACAAGAGCACCTCTAGCATGATTACCCACAAATCCAAGCTAGGTGGGACAGGGCACACTGTCTTTTAAAGATGGGATTACTTCCCATTGCAATGTCATGGCTGCTTGTGGTGTGGAAATTAGAAAACATTTATACTAGGATCCCAAGTAGTAGCAGTAGAAAAGAGGCTGAGTCAGGAGTGACATGGTCACGAGGAGCTGAGTTTGACAGTCAACACATACATTTATATTTTAAAGACTCTGCCTTAAAAAAATTGACAAGAAGGACACATATGATGGTAAATCTGTTCAGCCTTAATTGGTCACAAAGAGGCTGCATTTTAAAACATCTAGGGCGATAGCCACGTCCTGCAGAGATCGTTGTGTATCCAGCAATAACTAGTGTATGTATAATAGCCGTTAGATAACTCTCATGGTTGATGTAGCTTAGCAAGTAATGAACCAGTCTCAAGGAGCTGCTTCAACTGAAAGGCATAAGTTTACAACCTTACAGGGTACTGTTTTGCCGTATACTAGGAGCTCCTTTGTGTCTGGTCAAAGCTAAACCTCTCTGAAAAGCTATAATAATAATAAAAAAACTTTGCTAGACAAACATACAACTGAGATGAGCAGATTCAGTGTCGCTGGTGTTGTAGGGTGCTCTATACCTGAGCTGCCCTCCACATGAAGTTAGGAACTACCCAGAGTTCTCTGCTTCTTTTTTGCACACACACACACATATATATACATATATATATTTTTATATATATATATATATCATCAAACAAAAAGCCCCCGAGCTTAAGGATGCACTCCACAAAGGTAAGTTCAACAGAACTTTTTATTCACGGAACCGGCGTTAACATCTCCAATCAATCATTGTCACTGACGCGTTTTGGTGCGGCTGCACCTTAATCATAGGGAGGGAGAGCTGGCAAACCTGGAATGCACTGCAACATGTTTTCCCCTTCTTGGCATTCACTCTCCAGTGAGCGGCATGCCGGGAGTTGCAGTACCGCTTCTTCCCCGAACATTAATAAAGAATTGGGAGTTTTATAATTGGCAAAACACATGGACCCCACCGACGGGGAAGAAGCGGTACTGCAACTCCCGGCATGCCGCTCACTGGAGAGTGAATGCCAAGAAGGGGAAAACATGTTGCAGTGCGTTCCAGGTTTTCCAGCTCTCCCTCCCTATGATTAAGGTGCAGCCGCACCAAAACGCGTCAGGGACAATCGTTGATTGGAGATGTTAACGCCGGTTCCGTGAATAAAAAGTTCTGTTGAACTTACCTTTGTGGAGTGCATCCTTAAGCTCGGGGGCTTTTTGTTTGAAGATATATATAAAGATATATATATATATATATATATCTATATATATGCATATGCATTCATAGTAGGGCTTTGGGTGCGCCCTCTTCATCCATTGCACACAAAAGGAAATGGGAAGAATGCATACAATTCGTCTAAACAATGGCAATCACTAGCAGTTCAACTCATTGTTCTGTTACCCACCATACCACCTCAGAGTAGAGCAAGCCATGTGCAAATCAGCCTTGACCCTGCTCCAATAGTAACAGTCCAGCAGACACTGCCAAGCCAGGACCTCTCTGAACTGGAACACAAGCAACCCAAGACCGGTTCCGCCCTGATTGGGGCTTGTCAGTCACATGTAGCTGGGTTCCAGTGGGACAGTGAACATGGAACCCATGTCTGGGAATATTCTTGCTCACTAGGATTTTACATCAAACACACACAAAGTAATGGGAGGAATGCTTGCTGTTTGTATAACTACTGGCAATCACTGAGGGTAGCACTCCAACCCATTGTTCTTTTTCTACCAGGCCACCTTGAATTAGACCCACCCATAATCAAATCAGCCAGACTCTGCTCCAGTAGGAAAAACCTAGCCTGAACTGCCAATCCAGGTCCTCTCTGAGCCAGAAAAGAAGTAACCCTATAGTGGTTTAGCCCTGACTGGGGCTTGTCAGTCAACTGTAGCTTCCAGTGGCACAGTGAGACTGAGACCGTCGTCTGGGCATACACTTGGCCACCAGGGCTTTACATCAAACACACAAAAGGAGATGGGAGGAATGTTTGCAATTCTTCTAACCACTGACAATCACTTGGGTAGCACTGCAACCCATTGTTCTTTTGCCCACCATGACACCTCGGATTAGACCCAGCCTTGCCCTGCTCTAACAGGAACAGTCAGCCCAAATTGCCAAGCCAAATACTTTCTGAACAGGAAACACAAGCAACCCAAGATTGGTTTCGCCCTGGTTTGGGCTTGTCAGTCGAGTGTAGCTTGGTTCCAGTGGCATGGTGTGCACGCGACCCGCATCTGGGCATATCCTTGGTCACTAGGGTTTTACATAAAACCCACAAAGTGAATGAGAGGCTGCTTGCAATTTTTCTAACCACTGACAATCTCCATGGGTAGCACTCCAACCCACTGTTCTTTTGCCCACCATCCCACCCCAGATTAGACCCAGCCATGAGCAAATTAGGCTTGATAATACTCAAATACGAACAGTCCAGCCCTGGTTAGAGCAGAGTCGAGACTGATTTGCATATGGCTGGGTCTAAACTGAGGTGGCATGGTGGGCAAAAGAATGATGGTTCGGGATGCTACCCTCGGTGATTGCCAGTGGTTAAACTTATTGCAAGCATTCCTCCCATCACCGTTTGTGTGTCCCTTCATACATTGGTCAAGTGGCATTCACATTTTGCTTCACCGATCACAGCATACATCATGGTTTGTACTGTGAGGGATGGCGTTTTGACTGCTCACGTGCATATCTGGCTGAAAAGGACTGCACTCCAGTGGTATGACTAGTGTGCCTGTGCAGGTGTGTCAGTTAATTCTTTTTCAACTTGCCATCCTTTATTTTTTTATTAATTTATTTTTGAGAGCACCCCGCTGTTTCTCAAGTGGATACTGCTTTTACACCTTGCCGCCGAATATTATATAATTGTTTTCAAATTCCAAGATGGCCATCAAGTTGCTTCGAAATTTCACAGCTATAATAAAACAGTAAAACAATGACATAGTATGCTGAGTACCATTCCAAGATGGCCAATTTAGAGCTTCTGTGGGCTTTTATGTTTTAATTTCACTAGCAGTTGTTCTTTAGGAGCACCTGGCAGTCTTAAAGTGATACAGGACCTCTGGCTTCAAACTTGTTCCATATGTAGTGTCGGCCATATCCACTGTTCTTTAAAGCTTGTGGCCATCAAGGATTTGAATTTACAGTACTATCGTTTAATTATTTCATTATGGCTGCCACATTGCTTCTAAATGTTAAAAACATCTTAGAACAGTAAAACAATGATAAAGTATCCCAGGGCTTTAAGTGGGAAAAAAAAACTGGGGGTGCTCTAAAAGGGGCGTGGCAAATCTCTTCAAGGGGTGTGGCCTATCCGAGTAGGGGCGTGGTCTAAATCAAGATAATTAGCATTGTGTGCTTAAGAAAATCATGAAGTCGCATCCAGCAAAGGATAATAAAATAGGCAAAAAGCAGTAACCCACTGACTTATTTACATTATGTGCACTTTGTGATCTGCATGGTACATGTTCTTAGCAGTGGGCACATTAACCCTCTGCGCTTCCTTTCCATGAGTCAAAACGTCCACTAGACAAAACACCATCTCTCTCTACTAAGAACATTAATCACTGGAGTTATGACATTTTTATTGTTGCCGAAAATTGTTGGAGGTCAGGAACGAGGCAGCAAGTGCTTTTAAAACCATATTATACTTGCAAACACGACGCCCCCACCTGAAGTTAGCACCAGCCCCGGTCCGTGCAGGTAACAGTGGTGGGGCCGGGTAAGTGGGGATTTCGAGGACGATGCTGAGAGAAAATTAATTATTTAATTTTCCTTGGCATCATACCTTGAAATCCCCCCTTACCCACTGCTGTTAGCTGCACGGATCGCAATTGGTCAGCGCCTGGTGCGGTCGCACTGCCCTAGAGCCACCCTGCTCAAGGGTCTTTTGACCTCAGTGACAGAGTCACTGTCACTCTCTATGGTGTGCTGCTTCATAGGCCTGCCTGCAAGACTGGAGGTGAACTTCAGAATAAATTGTGGCGGACATGCCTTCAAGGTTAACCCACACATGCCACTGCTAGGGTCCACCTGCTGGTGCTAAGACACCAGGGCTTTTAAGATCTTGCGGGGCCTTCTAAGGTCTAGCATGGGAATGTGCTCCCTCAGCGGGAGTGGTCTGGTGGACTGGTCATGAAGGCTGAACCTGGTTCCCCAGTTCCGAATTAAAGCAGCTCTGACCATAGTGCCACATCCTCTCCCCACTGAACACCATACTGCTCCACTGAGAGAAACTTGCACTGACCCGCTATAAACACCTGGATGTGACTCAATTCAAATTACGCACTAGACAAGAGCAATATGATGCCTAAAAAAATAATTAACAACATCCTAGAAAAACAAACACTCATAAGAAATGCAAGATTAAGTAAAGCATGTGAAATGTAAGCAGGAACAACATGGTTACCTTTTTCTTTTTACACTCATTATTCAGAAATTAGTGAGTGCTTTTGCCTGAAAAGTTAAGGCCATGACTATAGGGCCCAGAAGGGACCCGTTTCAATGCCCATTGCTTATATCCTTACAAAACGTAAGCAGTATGGTTTAAAAAGACCACATTTGTGAACACACAGCCGCTGTACACATTTAGTTTTCCAATTCACCCATCAAGTAGGTATTTCAGTACCTCCAGGAATAGTGCACTTTTCCACCTAAGGAAAACAATGTTGTTCAAAGAGAGACGAGAAAACAAAAGTAGCGCTTCACTGGCAAACACAGTAAAGTGGCGCTAATGTGTTTAGGTGTGAATAAATCAATCTGGCCACCTTGTAACCACTCTGTCTTGCTTTAGCTAGTTACTCTTCATATTTTGAATGTTTTAGTTCTCGCCCTCTCCCCCCCTAGGCTGCACTTAGAATTTGAAAAAGTCAGAAAAAGAGGACGTTTCCAGCAAAAGTGTTTTTCGTTTTTGGATCCATTTCACAGGGGAGCAAATAAACGAAAGGAGGAAAGAGAAGGTAATACCGGTTTCTAAAAGTCTCGGTTTTCACTAAATGAGGAGGAGCGAGACAGAAAGAGAGGGAAGAGGGGAACAAAGAGGGCAGCACTTACCTATCAAGATGCGGCTCCACAGGTGAGAAATGCTGAAACCAATTTCCCCGAACCCTCCAATTCAAAACACGGCGTCCAATTCATCCAATTCAAGCAACAAATAAATAAAAAATAAAAATACATGTGAAGAATGCTAGAACTGTGTAAACTATTCTTAAATTGTTTTGAAAGCAAACCGAGGATGTGATGTGACAGCGTAAGCAACAATAGGTACCTTTTGGGGTTGCAAAGTCAGCGGCCTTGAGGAACTGCTTTCCCACCAGCACGTACTATGAGTATTTCTCAATCGGGAGAGAGAACACTACTAACTTCCACTGCAAACGAGAGTAATTAAAACATTAAAAATTCGGATTATTGCCTGTAAGAGAAATGGAAAACCAAAACGAGTTGTCGGAGCTAAATGTGTGCCTCGGGCCGGGTTGCGTCTGGGTTCTTGACTTGAAACTATATTTTTGAGCACAGAGCTGGGCGACGCTTACCATTTTGAGCCTTCCGGGTCCTGGCTGTATTTGGATGTAGAAGAGAGGAGGGGGAGGGGGTGGCACTTACTGATCCCAGCAGGGCTTTAACGGCCGCTCCCACTCACCGGATAGTCTGACGTCACAGCCACAGAGAGGAAGCATTTCCATGACAAACGTTCCGGCAATTGTGCATCAGGTAGTCACAACAATGTTTTGTATGATGTATTGCATTGTATTGTAATTGCATTTGTATAGCGCTTACTACCCCTGACGAGGCGTCAAAGCGCTTTTTCGGCGAGTAGTGTTGAATTAGTATAGTGAAACAGCCGCGAAAATAGAGCCCGATAGAGACCCGTTTCGAGGGCCCCAAAAAAAAACTGCCGGTGCTCAGACCCGGACGGACCCGGCCCACTTAAAGCCCTGAAGTATCCTGAATACGATTCCAAGATAGAAGTCTCAGAGCTTTTGTTAGTGATCATTTTTTTATATTTATTAAAATCCTTGTTTTCATTTTTTTGAAAGAGTGTCCGGCAGCCATAAGGGGCTAAGGGCTGCTAGCTTCCAGCTCATTCTATATGGAGTGCCCTTTGCAGACATTGCTTTTACAGTGTTCTTCCATCTTGAGATGGCATTCAGCATACATCATTATTATACATTATTATTGTTTTCCCATACTTAATTTGTAAAAGAAAGAGCACCAGTGCACAAACCGGCAGTCGGCATGCCAAATACCAAGGCTGCATCATGTTGAATTCACCTCACGCCTCTTTAATCCACTACTAGACACTGATGCCCCTTTATCTCACTCTTGTCGGTCGCTGCTTTCTCACTTTTTGCCCATTCTTCCGTCTTTCTCTTCCTACTGTGTTTCTGTCTGTGTTTTTCGCTCTCTTGCTCATGGTCAATATCTGACGAGGAAAAATAAGTGCTGGTCCCCAAAAATGAGTGCCAGTGGGCACCACGGGCAACCACCGGGCCAAATTAAGCACTGGAAGATGGCCATCACACGGTCATTGTCATCTTGTAACTCTAAAACAATGATATAGTATTCTGAATGCCACTCCAAGATGGCCAATGCAAGCTTCCATGGATTTTAGTTTTCTTTATTTTGTTTCAGCCACCTGAGGGACCTTGCACCCTCGTCAAGTAGCTGTGGGCCAAGTGGTTACCCATCGGCGGCATGGTTTCTTTCTTTATCTTCTTAAAACATTCTAGCATATTCTAGTAATAATTAATTGAGCAAAGTGTTTTGTGAGTGGAGGGTGAAGGTTATGCATGTGTGAATGCAGTGTGCGCATTGTGTTTTGTGAGTACTGGGTAAGTCAAGTGACTTACTATGGACTATAGGGTGAAAGATCTGCTTGTGTGAATGTAGAGTGAGGGGTATACTTGTACGAGTGACCTAAGGCAGGGTGCATTATATTACATTTGTGCATGAGCAGATATGCCCCTGTGCTGGCCAGTTCAATTACTGCCAGTACAAGTGACCAGGGAAGCCATTTTAAGTCCATGTGCTGGACACTGGTCAAAAACAAGTTCCCCAGCTGCATGATGGCTTCACTGAAACTAGAGATGTTTGGAATCAAACATCTTGTATTAATAAACCCACACTGATTCCAGCGATTGATTTCTTAATACATGAACCCAGAGGGCACCTTAGAGGTGCCCCCTGAAAACCTACCAACTGCTAGTGTGCTGACTGACTGGTCCTAGCCAGCCTGCCACCACAGACAAGTTTCTGGCCCTTTGCTCTCAGGAGGTCAGGAACAAAGCCTACTTGAGCAGAGGGTGTTTACATCCCCTCCCACAGGAAGAGCTGCAAATAAGCATTCCAAGGCAGGGAGCTTCAGAGAGCCCACCGCCTTTGGTATGTGGATCTGGCTTCCCTCACAGGAGAGGATGCTAACCCCCCTCCCTGTCCAGGGCCCTCTTGGTGCCTAGACAGGCAGGAAAATTATTAGTCAAAGAAGTGTGTTCACCTTCAGGCTAGTTCCACCCTTAAGGTGGGCTACCTGAAGTGAAGACGAAAATCAGAAGTCTGCCATCTTTGTGATAGCAAACGTAGGAACTCTGGGACAGGGCTATGCCCACTTCCCACAGTAAGTGATCATACAGGGGGTGTAGTGACCCCAGGGGTCAGTAGCCGATTGGCTAGTACCCTACACTCTCCTAACGCCCCTAAATCTAGTATTTAGGGGAGTCACTGGCACCAGGAAATCAGATCCTGCCGACCTAAAAGAAGAAGAAGGACTGAAGAGCTTGAAAAGCAAGAACTGTTGAATGAAGCAACTGACTTGATGCCAACCCTGCTGGCCTGTTCACTGTTCCCGACGATTGCCCCAAAGTTGACTCATCCTGTAAGCTGCTGTGCCTCCAAAAGCCTGGGAGGACTACCAGCGCTTTTGCCAAGACTAAGGAACTCCTGTGGAGCAGTGGAGTATCTTCCTGGCACCCTGCAGATACCAGAGAAAGAACTGTGAGGACTCCAGACTGCGTAACCCCAATACCGCACCACTGCACCCGTCACTGTAAGCCCGAGTTGAAGTGGGCAAACGGTGCCAGTGTGGTCCCCCAGCCCTCCAGAGAAGGAATCCACCTGGGGTTTGCCAGAAGGGGACTCCTCGAAGCCGCTTACAGCCTCTTTCTGCAGCCCCCCCTGACAGGGAGTGACCTGGCTGAACCCGACGCCCCAAGACATCTCTGTGCCTGTCGCCCCTGGCCGAAGTGGAAGTGGATCAAAGGTGTCCCCACGTCCGCAAGCATCGTGAGACCTGAGCCCCCTTGTTGGTTCAGCCTGACTGGGTTCGTAGTCCAAACCAGCAGCCCCTTTCCGACCAGACCGATCCCCATTGGGCATCCGACGCCGTAACACAACTCTGCACCCGGATGCCCAAGAGCCTCCTGAGGTGACCTGTTGGATTGGCCTTAGACCGTGCCCCATACTCACCTGAAATCAAGGAGATTGGTTCCATAAGTCACAGTGAAGTGCCCAAACGCAGTACAATCCCCCCACCATAGGATAACATTGTTAGAATAATGTCTGAGTTTAATACTGTGTCCCAAATATTGTCTACAAAAAAATTGCCTGATTGGCAATCATAACAGAAAATTTACACCCATTGGTTTTATACTTTTATAAACAATATTTAATACACAATATTTATGTCAAACGCTATTTCATGTACGATGTTCTAACATATAACCCTTACCAGGCTCTGGGCCATATTGCAAGAAATGGCTGATTCAGATGAGCACAATGTGTTGTGGGCGATCAGGTTCCCCAAAAAGGAAATAGTGTAAATATTGAACCAAACATTACATTTAAAAGCATATTTCACATTATGTCCACATAATGACAGTCTAGACGATTGGTCAGAAAGGGGCAAAGAGGACATGAACAATGATATTACTCACAACAAATGGGCATTTAACCTTTTTCTGAGTAGTGTAAGTCAGGTTGCGTCCTAATTTTTAGTGGCAGAGTAAAAGCCTGGTATGAACTGGGGCTAGAAGGGATGAGGGACCAACATGTGTCAGAGTTTATCTGTGGCTTTGCATGAGTAGATGTAAACAGCAGGGTTTTTAACATTGACTTGAGATGTCTTAAGTTATCTCACGTGAGAAGGTACTGCATGCCCTAATCGAAATCAAACAGTTTAATGTATTGAACTTTGAAGAACTACAACAAATACGTGGTCACTTCTCGGCACGTGAGGCTGTCATATGCAGCATTTTTTTTATACGTGATTGACAACGTAAATGTCATTACAGGCCTTAATACGTGTCAACATAGTTCATATTTGTGCATTGAATTACGTATTTCATGTACGTTTGTTTACTGAGCATTAGTGCTGTTGGCCTGAAACCCAGTCTTCAAAATAAATGTCAGTATCTTTGCTATATTTCGTGCAAACTGATGCAATATTTTGTGCACAATTGCCACATCTTCCGTTCTATGTAGCTTCGGGTAAAGGGAATAGGTCTCTATAGAAATAGTAATGAAGAGAGGTATAAAAACTCACCCTAATTTTGGAGGGTGAGAGAGAGAAACCAGTTACAGGGAGGAATGCTGTCGGTTCAACATCTTCTGGTCTGAATGGGTCAGTAGAATTGTTCCTTGGTACACCACATGATGCCACCAATATTCTGGGTACTTCCGGTGATGAGAAAAGATGGCCAGCCAGGGTGCTAGGCACGGCCAAGGTCTGCATACTTAGTTACTGGGAAGTCTCTACTGTCCCGAACCATGATCTATGGCTGATCAAAATGTTAAGAATGGTTTCCCTTATTGTTGCCCTTTTATGGATACAACATGCATTCGAATAAAGTTATATTAATTGAATGATTGAATAGTTTCCCACGAGCGGGGGGGGGGAGGGGGGGAATATAAACTCCCTCCAACCGATCAAACGTTGCTTTGAAATACCAGCAGTTCGATTGCTATTTCTTCCCATCATCTTGAAATTGCCCTCCAAGGAATACAAAGAGTAAAAACAAGTGTAATCACAGATGGTCTGACTCGAGTCTTGAACAAGCACAACTATGATGTGCTAGGAAGTCTAGAGTAAAAATGAACCTTATCATTATAATATGTTAAAAACATTCAAATTATTTGGTATAGTTTGCCCCTTTCCATTTTCTCTTTCATTAAAAGCAGGTTGTTATTGTTCCCTGTGATACATGTGAAATAAGTGGTTCGTTATTACACATTAGGTCGTTTTATGGTCTGGCTTGACGACGCAGCTGTTGCAAGACAATTATGTGAGCATTACTAGAGAGGGGCGTTGACACCGCCCACATGTTGGGAGCCAGGAGTACAAGTTTTGATTGGACAGAAGTTGTGCGCTTCCACGAAAAGAGTGCTTGCCTCCACACAGCTGTGATCATTTTGTTTATTTATCCAGCTGCCTAGGCTTGAACTTCAAGGGGCACACACATGACATTGTAATGCTATTAAAGTGTCTTAGAAAACTAGATAATTTATGCAGTTTTCCCTGGAAACCGCAAAGTTGTGAGAAGGGCAGTCATTAACCTACATGGATTTTTAGTTCTGGCTTGACAGTGCAACTGTCGCTTGACCTTTAAATCTACAACAATATTATTCCACAGTTCTTTGCTTACACATAAATACATATCTCTTCCCATGCTATTTACTTGTAATGCTTCACATTACCTTGCAACATTCCTTTAAAGCCAGACCCATTGTCATTGCCAGTGCTTGTTATGACATGGACTGAACTCTTGAGAGACAAGAAGGTGTCTTTGGTGATTTGTACATCTGGATCCCTTCCCCCACACTCTTTCCTAACCTTTGTGTTGTGTTTATGATAAGTATCATTAGGATTCCAACAACATGCATAAACCACGTACCCTCCTCGTATACCTGCCATCTTATTGCAATGCCATTGTTTCTGCACCAGTTTTAACATTCTCTAAAACATGCCCCCTCCCTCAATAGAAAAGACCTCCTGGTCTACAGGTATTCATGGGAATTACATGGCTCAGCAATAGACTGAAAAACAATAAAAATATGTTCACAAGGTAAATAGGGGAGTTATAGATTAACTGGTTTTGGATTTGTGAAGAACAATGCTCGAGGTGTTTCTATTACTCACTATGATAATATTTGCAATTGCTGAGATATTCATTATTATGATTATAATTTTCACTCGCCTGGTTTGCAGGAAAATAGTACATAATGAATACTGAAAATTATAGAACACCAATGTTAATGTGTAAATTAATATCAGGGGTTCAGGGCGTGGCCCCTTTATCTTTCACCTGTTAGAGCAAGAGATTCTCTGACAGGTCTATTGGAGTGCAAGCATCCCTTCACTCTTGTAAGTACAACTCAGAAGAAGGGATTGGCAATGCCTGTCTGTTTCCCTTTTCTTTGAGAAGGTTGATGTTTCACTTTGGGATCAGAGAAATTCATAAGGTGTGACTCCCAAAAAAGTGGGGTTCTTACGACAAAGCAATGGGAAGTGATCACCGATAACCATATCTTTTAGAGCACTTCAGGAGGCCCTAGTTAAGATGCCTAAGACAGTACCATCAATCCTGACATCTTTGGGTCTAAGCTAGATTTAGCTCTCTGTAAGCCAGACCCATTGTTTCCAACACATTACATGTACATGGAGCGCGCTTTGAGTCAGCCCATTGCTCATGATTGGATGGCTTTGTTGACTACCTCGCTTCCCTAGTCTGGATTTGATGGCTTGCTTCCCTATTCTCGAGTTTGTCTAACCCAGGAGCATTCTAATCTCATAGTGTTTTGAATGGTTGATGTGTCGTGCTGACATCACTCCTTGCATTGCAGTACTCAAGGCTGTCCCTTCGCTCTCTCTCTCCTTGCTCTTCTTTCCTCTCTTACTGATTCCTCCATTTCCCTGCTCCCCATCCAGAGTCCTCTTGCCCCAGCACCCTCTTTTGCCCTCTTTTTCCCGAGCACCTTTGCTAATTTTCGACCATCCACTGCGCTGTTTCTTGCGTCTCTTACTTCCCTCCTTTTTCTCATCATACCTTCTTTTTGACAGCCCTTCATATATTTCCTTCCTCCAGTCTCTCCTCATTTCTCCAGTACCCTCTGCCTCCTGAGCACTCTATGATAAACTATGACACTCACAGTTGCCATTGGTGGTCAGTGTAGTAGAAAATGTTGCAAGTGCTTTTTTCCCCTGTAGCTACTCCCAGGCTCAGAAGGGGTTAACTAGGGGCCGTGAAGAAGTGTGAGGTTGCGGCTCTGTGATTGGCTGCATAGGGGCATGTACACCCTGAGCCGTTGACATTTATAGAGCACCGTGGGTACTTGCCGGTGTCGTTGAGGGTAGGGATCTGCAAAGGGCCCGCAGAGGGTTTGCAGCAGTCAGCAGAGGAGCTGGGAATGGGGCATGATAGTCTGAGATGATGGTGATGTGTGCTTGCTGGGTGTCTTCTGTGGACGGGAAGGGGTGAGCCCTACCAGGTTCTAGGCCCAAGCCTGCCTTGGACAGAAGCAATGGACTGAAGTGTGGGGGGAGGAGTCAGGGAGTCCTACAATGGATATCTGCATTTGTGCATATGCAGTGGAACTTATATGAGGTGCATCGGTCTTGGCAGCCCCGCGCTCGCTGTGAGTTTCATAAGTTAGAGGGTCTATAGGTTCTGTCTGTGAGATGGGGGGTTAGTGTCTGTGTTATGTGGAAAAAAGTTACACATTTGGAAACCTCTTACAACTGGTTATTAGCTTGCTCAATAGAAATACATAATGGACAAAGTATAAATAACTTGTTAATTTTTATAAATGTTTCTATATTGCCTAATAGCACTAAGGTTGAAGAGCCACTAAAGAATCTAAACCAAGATTTGTCTAATTTGCGCTGCCAAATTCCATTCGCATTGTTTACTTTGGCAGGGGATTTTAATTTGAAAATGTCTCTTACTCTTTTTGATGATTACTTGGAAGACTTTTTTGACATTGATTCTTATACAGTATAATTCAATTACTCTCAATGGTAGATTCTCAAATGACATTCCTGATCGGCAACGTTTAGATACTCAATTGACTAACCTCAATCAATTACTCATTTATCCCAGTAGAACAGTTTGGAGGAATTAGTGATTTTAAGGTGGTAAATTTGGGAAATAACAATCATCTAGCCCTGGTGATTGATTTAAAGGGTGATTATGAAATAGTTATGGAGCCAGTATTACAACTGAAATTAACTTACAATCATAGAGTAAGGGTTTCACTAGCTGACAAGATTATCCAAGAGCTATCGAAGATCAAACTTGATAAGAACATGCTAGAAACTACTGACAATTGCGGACTTGAGTGGTATAAGAATATAATGGAACATGTTCGTTATTCCTGAAAGCGAACAACAATGTCTCTTCAATTACTGACAATTATAGATGTAGTATCCAGAAGAGTAGTTTGGCATAGAATGCCTAAACATGCGAAGACAACTTCAATTGGGTCAAGGTCAATTTAGATGGTAAGGGGGTTCTATCTGAAAAAATACAGGTGGGAAATGGATGGAGGCAAGGGTGCGTCTTAGCTCCCCTATTATTTAGCCTTTTTGTTTCCTAATTTACCTTTGGAGCCAGCAACTATGCACTCCTTTTTGCTCAAAATAGGGGGTGTACACATACCTTGTTTCATGTCTGCTAACGATCTAGTCATTATGGACTATACCCCAATTGGCTTCTACCGAAACTGGATGCCCTTCACTCTTAATTAATATATTAACAATAAATGCGGAGAAGACAAAGACCTTCATTTTCCCTAAACAACCAAAGACATTTTTGTGTTTTTTAAATAAGATTCCTTTGGAGCAGGTTAGAAACTATAAATATTTAGCTATAACATTTGCAAGTAGCTTGCGTTGAGACAATAAAAAAGCTAATTTGAATATCTCACTACTTGCTTCTGTGAATGCCTTAAAGATATTTGATTGTCGTTTTGGGGGGTTCTTTGTGGAGCCTCTAAAAAGGTCATAATTGGAAATTATTACCGCAGGCCTTGTATGGAGCGAAATGACTTACTTTAGATATGAGACTTTATTGGGAATTTTTAGAGAGTTTGTGTCTAAAAAATCTTTTTGGTCTCCCAAAAACTTCAGTGGTACAAGCAGTCGGAAAGGAAATAGGCCTAGAATCTTGGGGCCCGATTCACAAAGGCAATCTGAGACAAAAGTCTAACTTTACGACTTTTGGTATTCAGATTGGTCATTTATGAGTCGTAGCTTTACGTCTGTAGTCGGGCCAGAAGATTCTGGCCCAAGCCGTACTCTCTGGCTCCGGCAGGCCTTTCTGGCTCGGGCCGGATGAAGTGTAATCAATGGGCCGCAACCCAATTTTTTATAAAAAGGAACATTAGGAACGTGATATAAATGGTAGAAGAGGTCATGAAAACAGTTTGGGCAGGAAAAAAGGGAGTGGCCAGACACTGCATCACATCCCAGAAAAGTTTGCTCCTTTGCATCATGGTACATGCAGTCCACAATTTGCGCTCCCCTCAGTGTTGACTGTAGTGTTACACCACACTCAGTGTTGACTGCAGTGTTACACCAAATTTTGGTGTAACCCTACAGTCAACACTGAGGGAAGCGCAAACTGTAGACTGTATGTACCATGATGCAAAGGAGCATACTTTTCTGTGATGTGATATAGAGTCTAGCCACACCCTTTTTCCTGCCCAAACTGATTTTCATGACCTCTTCTACCATTTATCTGACGTTCCTAATGTTCCTTTTTGTAAAAATTGCGTTCTGGCCCATTGATTACACTTCATCCAGCCCGAGCCGGAGTGTACAGCTTGAGCCAGAGAGTACGGCCCAACTGCGGAAGTAAAGATACGACTCGTAAATGACCACTGTAAATACCAAAAGTCGTAAAGTTAGACTTTTGTCTCAGATTGCCTTTGTGAATCGGGCCCTTAGTCATTATTTGCACAGTCCAGAGCCTTAAGATTTTTGTTTAGTGTAAAAAATGGACAAGGAGGTAAACTCTCAACACTAACCAGGAACGACTCAGTGTTCTGTTCTGAAGAATTTAAGAGACTTATCTCAAAATTTGTATCACATTATAAATTGTGAACAGTCATATTTAATACTGAAGAAGTTTTTCCGCCAAATAGGTGGAAGAGTTTTTTATGTGTGGGGCTAAGAGAAGGAACATTAATTGGAGATCACTTGTACCTTTCTTTAAAGCGTTGTATAGACTGCTTCTCCAATAGTTTGGGTGAAGAAGAGACATTTCCCTATTTATCCAGGGTCCCAGACAAGCGTATCTGGAGTACCATTTTCCGGCTCTGGATAGCGCTGGTTTGCTGGAGGCACATTTGAGTTCTCTGTCGTTCTCTCTGGTGCTCACTGGGATGTAACTGGCAGGGCAGACTGGGTCACTCTTCATATTATGGGAGTCAGTTTGGTTGATCTTATTTAAAGGACAGAGGAAAGGGCAGCTGGCCTTTTCCCCTTTGCTCTCTTCCACACTATGTCTGACTATTTAAAGCCTAATCCCTGTAAATTAGAGTGTGTTTCTTAGATAGTGCCAAAACTGGGCATGAGTCAAGACCTGTGCTTCTCTGGCCCATTTAACGTGGGGAGGGGAATGCCGAAGGACCATAAGACTCCTATGTCTGGTGTTCAAATCACTCCAGGGGCTGGGCCGGCATATCTAACAAAAAAACTAGAATGGTACATTCCGGGGCGACACTTGAGATCTAGCAGTCAAAAGCTGCTCTGCACTCGGAGAATCAGGAAAGCCAAGATGGGCGGGTGTGCCTTTTCTCATCTAGCCCCCGCCCACTGGAACAGTTTGCCAGAGGATCTTCGAGCATGTTCCAATTTGGCACAATTTAAGAAACGTCTTAAAACCTGGCTGTTTTAATGAGCGCTCCCTAATTATGTTGTCTGCTACCCAGGCGCCGAGAGATCCCCTTGGGGATGATTCGTCGCGCCGTACAAATATTAATAATAATAATAAGAGGGAAGGGTCAAAAACTGCTGAAGATGTCTTGCCAAGACTGCATGTTACTGGGAACAGAATGTCCTCTAGGCACTTCAGAGAACTTTGGGTGTGGATCTGCTGCTGGTGAAAGGTGCAACTTTAAGGGCACTTGTGGCTGATGGCCCTTACAGCAGACAGAGCTTCATCAGCAGGCCACCATGGGGTATCCGCAATGTAAGGAAAGCTGGGAGGTTTCATTTATTTAGAGTTTGTTAATTTGACATTTGCGTGGTTGGTGCTGTCCATGATGGCACAGGCTGGATACCATACCCTACAGATGATCCTGCACTAAGGATGTCACTGAAGAGTTGTCTGCAGAACAGACTGGTAGATGGCAGACTGACAGATCAGAGGTGTAGCTGGTAAAATCGAAGGTCTGTTTTAGAGTCAGCAGGAACGAGTTCAAATGCAGGCTGAATTTGCTGGATTTAGAGATGGTGGGACTCAGTTCAGAAAAAAAGCGCATAATGCAGGCACTCAAACAGCATGACGATGCGGGTCAGAACAAATCCTGCAGCATCATTCCGTGTGCTGCTTGAAATCTAAAATCGGGCCAGCCACTGATTTCAGATTCCTAAATATTAAATCAGAGTGCCTTGGTAACTCCAGATGCAAATGGGAGTTTGCTTCAAATCAAGATGACAATTGTTGTGCTAATTTTTTATTCCCTCGACCCCCTCCCCCCGCACACATTTTTCCAAGTAATATCTGGTGGTATCTTGTGGTGGGAAAAAACAATATACCAAATTTCACAGCTTGGAATGGGGGAGACCTATGGTAGTACCATGTTAGTTTCCAATGTGCAGAACTCTGAATGGGGCAGTAATACAACACCCAGTAAGTTATACACCCTGCAATATTAGCATTTACCAGCTGCATGGTTACCTCGCCAAATAATGAGCAACTCCAAATAAGGCAAATTGCACACTCACTCACTCATGATATTTCACCATGCAAATCCCTCCAAGTATTACCTAGAGAAATTTCTACAAGAAAATTAATCAGAAATGTGTGGTTTCAATTTATAAGAAAACCATCGCAGCACATTATTACCCATTCTGACATTTGAAACTAGGAGTCATAAGGAAAAACTGTCAGGGTGAACTGCAAGTGGTGATAACAAGGTCAGAATAAGAGGCTAAGGGCCAGATGTACGAAACTGCGATCACAGAATATTGATCGCAAGTTGCGACCAGTATTTTTGCAACCAGTGTGGAATTTTGCGAACCAACCTCTGTATTAACAGGTCGGTTCACAAAATTCCAAATTGCATTGGCTCTGAAACTGACCTACCTCATCAAAATTCATGAGGTTGTTCACAAATTGCGACTCACTACGATTGGTGGTCCTCACCGGGATGGTGGCCTGCTGGTGGCCATCATGTCTGTGATCGCTTTATAAAAAAATTTCTTAATATTTTCAAAAGTTTGCTTGGTAGTAGACAGTGGTCCCCTTTTTTTTGTTTTACATTTGCAAAGGGAAAGAGTATCCTTCAGGATCAGTTCCCTTTTACAAATGGCTTACCACCCCATGTTAGAAGTTTGCAAAATTTCATTTTGTTTTGTGACCGGATTTCAGTTGCAGAACACTGATACATACCATAAAGAATTGCTATCTGAAAGGGATGCCCTAAACATGCCCCTTCCAAATAGTGATTCGTCATGCCCTATTAAACAAATTTTGTTAAATGGGTTTAGAACATTCGAAAAAGTCATTTAAAGTCATGTACAGGTCGCAAACCGAGTGATTTAGCAAATCTAAGGCTTTGCGACGGCTAAATGGCTTTGTACATCTAGTCCTAATTTCTTGAATGAGATTCTATTTTAGACAAGGCCACCTACTTGCATCTCATCAATTTAGCTTCTGACCTGGCCACATTGTAAAGCAAATTTATAGATACTGGATGGCTTTCATTGCGTACTGGAATAAAGGACTCCTCTCTACTTATTTTACAACACCTGTTGGCTGCATTTGATGCAATCATCCACAGCAGGCTTCAGCATTGCCTAGAGTTTTGCATGAGTATCAAAGGCTGTGGGCGGAGTTAATTTTCGCCTTTCTTTACTAATCGCCATCAAGTACTGAAACTAGGGATAAGTTACCATGTGGAGCTCCTTGGGGTCCATCATTGCACTATCCAAGGTCTAGAGCCCATGGGCCTGGCCCGTGAGAGGGCAGGGGAGTCCTTCCACTGATATGCCAATGACACCCAAATTTATCTCAAAATGACCAATTGTTGTCATACCTCTGTTGCGTTCAAGTTGCAACGTGCTCCAAAACTGGACGATGAAAAACGTCCTACACCTAAATCCTAACAAAAAAAAGTTCATCCTTTTTTACTCCCCACAAAACTAAAGCTTCATCACACTGTACCAGAGCCCATGAAGCACCAACACTCTCAAAATCTGTGAATTGACCAGATTACTCCTTGGACCCTTCACACCAATAATATAGTGAAAGAGAACAACTTCTCCCACCATTCTCTAAAAAAAGGTGAACCCTCTCTTCTCGAAAGAACCACTAAAATTGCAGTGCATGCCCTAAATGATCCTCCCTTTCTTGCAACCCGCTTACCTATCTCTGTGGATCACAGGAACATACAAAGCCGAATCGCCCTAAATGTTGAAGTGTGCTAAAACTGATCATCCTCCACTCAAAACTGCTTCTTCACACCGGCTGCAACTGCATCCTAGAAACTCGATCCCACAAATGACCTGATTACATGTCATGTGGAGCGGACTTAACGCATGGAATTAAGCTCCGCCTGATTATAAGTTTGTAGGTTTTTACGGATGTGGGAAAACCATACTTGCTTTTTCCGCATATTCGCATGAGACTTTGGCTGCGGCAGCAGCCAAGTCTCCTTCCCTGTTTTTTTATGACAGGATGGAACATTCAATGCTTCCCTAACAGAAATTACTTTCTCCTTCCCTCTATTATGACCCCACTCCCTTCCCTTCCCTTCTGCCCCACCCAGTGGTCCACGTATACATGTGTTAAACCCCATGAAATTGGGAATTCCATCCCATGAAATTGGGAATTCCATGTGGTTTTACGACCAGAAGAATTGGTATCACATGGTAATTTCCCACCCCTGGGGGTCTAACTCACAATTTGACAGTTCTGGGGCAGATTTACTGCACTGTAACAGTAAATTTGCATGTAAATATTTAGTTCCCCAGTGCGGTCCAACTCATAATCAGGGCCAAATCATCTGAACCCAAAAGTCCCTAATTTCCTTCAGGAAGCAGCTGAAGCCACACCTATTCTGACTATTCCTGGACTATGTTTTTAACCTTCCTTTGTCTGTTTTTCATCTGCCGACTCATCTACTGGTCTTTGCAGCCATAAGAAATGCAGACGTTGTCTACTCTCTCACCAGTGTAACTCCTATACCTGTTGTTGCTATTGTTATTTGTGAAGCTCTTAAATACCACCAGGTACTAAAGCACTAAATAAAAATGTAAAATTAAAAGATAAATAAATAGATATGCACTTGATCCGCTACTCCCATGTATTACATATTCCAAGCAATAGTAATTTCATCTGTCTTTTATTGTAGCCAGGTATGGAGCATGAAGCCTTGAAAAGAATTAACGAAATCCAAAGGAACCATCTTAGAGATCCCTTTGCGCTCTGTAAAACGCAAGGACTCGGGGAGTGTACCGGGTACCATTTATAGAATGGGTGCACTGTCCCACTCTGCACTTCTGCTCTCTTTTCATTGGCTGAACCTAGCATTGGCCCAGACAGTATGCCTTAATATAGAGAAAAAATGCACTCTCCCCGTGGGGGCGCAACTGTGGCAGTGAAGCCCTGAGAGGCAGATCAGCTGTTTGAAACCACTGGTTGGTCTTTCAATGCATAGGGACCTCCAGTTCTTTGGCTGTCTCTGCAGACGAGAGCAGTGAGTGAGTGCAACCGCGGGCAGAGCAATGCCTGGGTAGTCTCTGGGTCCTGCATGCGCTCCTCCTAACAGGTATCCTCAGGAGTGCACCTCTTGTGTTCTACCTTATATGTGGCACACAATCAGTGCACCTCCCATCCACTTTTCTACTCCTGAGATGTTGTCTGTGATAAGATGCCGGTGTAAGGGCAAAGATCTCTCATTTGCATGGAGCCAAGCATCATGCAAATTTAGGAACACCCGCATTGGATCGCGCAGGCTCTCATTTTGCAATCATTGATTCACAATGCTGAGGGGTTGCACAAGCGTCAGCGTTCCCTTCTGCAATACCAAAGTGCCTGAGGCCTCCTAAAAGAGGGCAGAAGCACCCGTAGTTCCCCATTGGTCACTTTGTGTAATGTGACCCCAAGTTGTTCATCTGAGAGAAGACATCTCTTCCCTCTGAACCCTTTTCTGCTTACATTCTAGGGAATAAATATGTTACCAATATTTTCACTGAGATTCTGGCAGGTTCAACAAAAATAAAGTAGACATGGAACTGCTGTTCACTTTCAAAAACAAAATCCTCTAAGTTAAGATCTCCATTAACTAGAATGAGATGAATCTCTTGTTTCTAGCAGGCAGCCCTGAAAATGGCTGCAGGGGAATGACTGTGGCCATATGCCCTGTTCTTGTTATGTTATATTAGATATGTTTATGTAGTGCGCTATCAGCGATTATTATAGAGTTGCAATGGAACTGGAGCAAAATGTAAAACAATTTTCAATAATATTTAAGGTAAATTAGACCGCGGCTTGCACCAATGGGAATGTTTGGCATCAAAGTGCAGGTGCGGAGGATGCACTTTTACCACACCTGAAAGCCAAGCAAACTGCTATGAGTTTCCAGGAAGTTTGACATTCTCTTTTGCACCAGATGATGCGCTTGCAGCAAAGAGATCTCCTTCAGGTAGGTGAGGATCTTTCTGTATGGTAATTTGTACTTTGACAGTAGAGGAAAGGGTCTCCATTTATTTGAAAGGCCACCCACCAAGAGCTAAATAACTTCAGGAATTTCCATTTTAGATGTCACTGTTCTAGTTCTTTGTCCCTCCTTGTGGCATATCTAAAAACCAAGATGTTCTTCAGACAACAGAAGATTCTTCTAATTTGCTACCCTGCAAAGGTGACATAACAAAATCAGGTTGTTTGTGGCCAGTCTGTTTTATTTTAAGGACCTGATTGAGAGTTTGGTGTGAACTGAAAATCCTTCAATTCATGGAGGAAACTAGATAAGAAGGAGAATCCTCCAGCGGAATCGTCTGACCATAGGTGAAGTATTGTGGTGGAAATTCAGCCAATAGGTTGTACTCCGTCTTTAGGATTTCTTCAACTGCCACCTAACTCTAAAGCTCTAAGGGGCTTATTAACAAACCCCTTACGCCGCTGGTACGTCACTTTTTCCCATATTAAAAGTGATGCATCGGCGGCGCAAGGGGCTTGTAAATAAACCCCTAAGTCTTAGTGGTGCCCAACATTCTTTGCTCATCTGTCTACAGGTCTGACACCTGGCTTTTCAGGGACCATGTCAATACACATTTTGCCAGGGCTATTAATGACAATTAACATGTGAGGTTGCTGTGAGGCATTTTCTCCAGGCCCATGGGCATTAAGTGACAACTGAGCAGTGCTGTTGATGAGTACCGCCATGTAACACTGATGTTGAAGAGCCTTGGGTAGCATTACATTCCAAATGGATAGACTGGGGCCCCCATTTAGAGGGCAGAGGGAGGAAGTTTTCTCCCTGCACAAGGGTCCATTGAGTTATTGTTAGCACAGGCATCCAGGCCTGACATGGCATTGAAAGGTAGCGAAATCTAGTCACGATCTTAGAATGCGGCCACGTACACTATGACCCACAGTAGCAAAGGGCCACCATGTCAAGGATCACCATTGGCAGAACCAGCTGAGGTTCCCCTGGTAAAAAACATCTAGTTCCCCAACCAGGAAACCATGAGTTAGGTAAGATGGGCAAATCGCAGTTCACCCGTGCTGGAAAATTCTAAATGAGGGCCCAATTGCTTCCTTATTATGATTATGTGAGAAAGCAATCCTTTTGGCCCTGAACACCCCCATGTTTTGACTGATACTGGTGGTAACTGACTCTGCCTGTGCCCTGGGCTCTGCTAACCAGGCCCAGAGCTCTGATTAAAAGGTATATTGTAATTAGTGTAATTACAATTGATACTGACAACCTTCCTGTAAGTCCCTAGTATATGGTAGGGCATACAGGTTTAGAGGCCCAGCAGATTTAATGCACTCAAGTGTGCACTGCTGTGTTGCAAGCAGTCATTGTGAAGGGCAGCCATGCTTTGCAAGCTGCCTTTAAATTGAAATGATATGCAAATCCGACTTTGGATTTTAAGGTACTTCCAAAGTATTAAACTACCTTATTTATACATATAAGTCATCCCTAAGGTGTACCCTATGTGCCCCCAGGGTAAAGTGCCAAGTAAAAGTAAGCAGGGACATGTTAAAATAAGTTGTATATGCCCTGGTGAGGGAAAAACTATCAATTTAATTTTTCCCCATTGTAGCGTTTTAGCCCTATAGGCTAACATGGGAATACTGTAAAAAAGTATAACTATTGACAGGAGTGAGCTAAAATAATATTTCAAGAACTTAAAAGATTGGTAATGATAAAGCCACTATTGAATTTATCATAACTAGTACAGAAAAGAAGTTATAGAACTTTCTTTCCTGTGAGCCAAAATCCAGCTTTTTAACGGCCTCTCCTGATTGGTCAGCCCTTGACTGGCTGGGTCAAATTGCTCTGATGAGGTGATAAGCGAGCTGCAGAGAGACAAAGGATATCTGGTGGGGGAGATCTTCAGCTGCAGACAACAGGCCAGGGAGCGGGCTGGGTAAACAAACTGGTCTTCAAAAAGAGCAGTACAACAAGGATGCAAGCCAGGCCTACCCCCTCTTCCTGTGCAGCCAGCCAGGTGGGAGCCCCAGGAATGGAATTTGAAGGAGGTCTGGAAAGGGAGTGTGGAGGGAAATGAGCCACACCAGTAGGTTGTCTTAGCCAGATCTTAACCCCAAGGAGAACGTTTCCCCATCTTTAATTTTAAAGTACAGTGCTTTGTGGGACAAGAATATGCCACAATTTGGAGGAAGCTATCATACTTTTGGGTGGCACCCTGTACCCCATTGGTCAGGGGTGCGCCCCCACTTGTCGCACCAGAACAGTGGATAAACATGGGAGTGCTGCATAGCAACTCAGATCTGCTGCCTGAAACTACAAGAAGAAGAACTGCCCTGCTGGAACCCTGGCCTGCACCAAGAGGACTGCACTTTGAATGACTGCACCTGCTGCAGGCTAAGGAACTACAGTCCTAAGGACTTTGGCTTGCTTCAAAAAGAGAAGGAGTGGACTCACTGAAAGCAACAGGTTAAAAGAGCTATACCTGCATCATCTCCAGCAAGTAGAACCCAGCTGACCACCTTCAGCTGGACTTTAAAGGATTTGGCCAGGTGCATTGAGGGAACTGTAGTCCCAATTTCAGAGAAGCAACTCAGAAACTCTGGAACCTTGGATTTTGTTTGTGGACACTTTGAACTCCCAAAAGGAACTTGAGGAAGCACCTCCTAAAATTTGGAGTGCTTTTGAGAAATTTTGTGAAAAAGCTCCATAAGGTGACCAACCTGGCATCGAGAGTTAAGCCAACTACATCGAACCGCAACCCGGCATGGATTTTTGGTTCGTCCCGCTGAATGTTCCAGAGCTTAAGACTTCCAGGAGTTGACCGGGGGTTCCTTCTGAACCAAGGTGACGAAGCGGCTACGAATCCGGCCTGCTGGAGAGGCCTGCTTGATGTTAAGAGAAATTCCTCCAGAAACGTTTCTAAGTGTGAATGTAAAATTTTGACCGAGGCCACCCGCTTAGTGTATCTGACCCGGGCCCATCCCGGTCGGCCTCAAACTTTGACTTTGTCCCAGTCAAGCGCGACCAGATGTCCCTATTTGGCCCAATTGTTCTTTTCTTTTTTCACATCAATTTTTATTGTTTTTAGTCAGTACATCAAGGCCTACAAGAGCATCACAGGACTCAATGATACTGGAAATAAGTACCAAAACAATCCCCAAGAACAAGGCACAGTTACCACCGACCCCCCTTATTTCCCACTGTGCAACAACAAAGACATTAGAAGGAGATAAGGCATATCCTTATGATTCTGCATCATATGCCCGTATCTCACTGTCCAACTGAGCCTGGATAGGCTGCTCCAGCGTCAACACTATGCCAATGTATTCAGCCCATCTCTGTCATATCTTGGTATGCTTTTGGGGTATCCCCGTGTCCAAAACACTGCCACCTCTACACCCATTCAATGATCCAATGCTTTCTTCCAGCCCCCACTAACGGCGGCTTCGCCGCCTTCCAGTTTTGGGCGATGTCCCGCTTAGCCAACGTGAGTCCCAAGAACAATAAGTGTCATTTGTACCTGTAAACCCCAATCGCCGCCGTACTGTGAAGGAGGGTCAATTTGGGATCCAGGGGGATCTCCCAAGAAAGAACCTTGGCCAGACATGCGCTATTTGTTTATAAGCACTTGAAAGTGTTTATTCTTTAAAAATTCATATCTCTGGTTCTCTACATTGGATTTTTGTCATTTTGGTGTCATTTTAAAGATAAAAATATTTCCTATTTTAAGAAAGTGGTGTTGGATTTTTATTGTGTTCTGTCTTACTTATTTCATGTATTGGTGTTATTAAATGCTTTACATATCTATCTCATAAGTTAAGCCTGCCTGCTCAAGGCTTGAGCCAGGGAATAATTTATTGGGACCTTGCCTGGGCCTTATATTGTGTTGGTGGCCTTATCCCTACTAATAATCCACCTTCCAGCAGATTATTATTATTACTATTATTATTCTTTAACAAGCATATGTGCACTGGAGAGTTTTGGCTCTAGGAACAGCAAAGACACAATAACAGATAAAAGGAGAAGACATAAGAGACAGCCATAATAAGAAAGACAGCAGGATTCAGGTCTAAGTGGGAAGAGTTTGGGAGAAAAGGAGAGCCTTCACTGCTTCAAAATTGGTAATACCTCGCACCTCCTGTGGAAGCTCATTTCAGAGTCTGGGGCAAAGAATGCAAAATGGTCTGCCCCCATAGAATGTCCATTTAAAGCGGGACATAAAGAGGAGCAAGTCAGTCTTTGGTTGGCTTAGTTTGGCTATGGCTGGAAGTAGTGTAATGAGACAATAGTTAGCACAGCTGACTCTCTAAAAATAGCTGAGCCGAGCAGTCCAAGATTACTCTAGGAGGTGGTAGTAGGTTTGGAACTCAAGGTACAGCCAGACATGATGATCTCTCTCTCTTTCTCTCTCGCTCTCTCTTTGTTTCTCTCTTACACACACACTCACTCACTCTCCATCTCTGTCCCTCTCTCTCTCTCTCTGTCTCTCTTTTTCTCTCTCTCTTACATATGTGCAGCCATAAATCAATTGGCGCCATCATCATTCTTTTTAAATTAGTAAATCCCACACTTTGTGCGGTCCAAACTTTTGATTTAGACAAAAGGTCCGATTTAATTATGGTTTCTCCGCCACAGCGACTGAGTAAATTACTGCATTGCCCTAATGGAGATACCGCACACCTAATTTATAAATGACAGCCAAGCTGGCGGTCATTTATAAAGCATTGGCTAGACCTGCCGTCACCGGGGTTCCTGTCAATGCTTTTCGCAGTTTGGTCTTGCACCATACTGGTTCCTATTTTATTTAAAAAAAGAAAATCTCGAAGTGGGATTTTCTTTTCAAAAGTAAAAAAAATAATGCCCCCTCGCCATGGGAGTCATCACCCATGGCGAGGGCTGCACTTTTTGTTTTTTACTATCCCTTACCGCCAGGATTTGCCTGCCAGTGACGAATAGGAAGAAACCGCTATATGCCCACCATCCAAATTGGGCGGACGAACATATAGCTAATTCTCTGGTGGCCCTTAATCCTCTGGACCATCGGAGAAGTTTGACTATGGCACTGACAGAGCAGTCATCGCCGTAGCCAAACCTATGGTCCGCCCACATATAAAGCGGGCAGACAACTGTGTTGGCGAGGAGAGAACTCTGTCTCCATTGCGACGGAGTCCCTTCTTTGCCAACATATAAATCAACCCCAAAGGCTTGACAAAGTCCACTAGATGAAACTCATGTTGGCTTCTTTCGGTATGGCTGTTTTCCATACCTGGAGCTGTTAAACTATGATAGAACATTAACGTCCATGGACTCACATGTTAAATTAATATATACCTCTATACTCTCAACGGTGCTCCAATATCTTCTGTTTACCATATTATCTAGAGGTAAAAATCGGTAAACGCAACAAGCTCACTTATTGCTAGCCAGTGTGTTTTGATTATGTTAGAACGCCTAACTTTGACTCCGTATGTGATATGAATTCTCTGAATTTGAGACAAACTAAACTTGCCGAATTGTATTACTTAAGAATGTGCAGACGGTTTTGCCCACTGCTACTACTGTAATAGTGGTACTGTTATCCAAGTTGACGCATTTTGTCACCATAATTCTTTTATCTTATCGCTCGTTTAGCATCTGCTAGATCCATAATTGTCCTAAAAATATAAGACAACTTCTCTAATCAGATCCTATAAGAACCAAGGTATCGAACTATAGGTAGAGAAGTACTTCGCGCCTCGGCTATCAAGGCAGAGGCCAAGCCAGTCTGCAGCATCAACTTTAGATGGAAGCGACAGTGGGAAGAAGTGGCCGTCAGCCATGACTGCTTACTTTCCAGCCTCGAACAATATGGGATAAGAAATAGTCAGCTTGCTATTTCATTAGGAAAATACAGGTATGCTGTGCCAACCATCTCTGAAACTTGAAAACAGGCTTGGTACATAGCTATTGCTCAAACTTAGCGAATCGCTTAGAAATCGCTTGAGGGAGTTAGGAAGATGGCAAATCAATAACAATATTAGAGTTTTTCTTCTTGTTTTCATTTTCCATGACATGTTTTGATGCATCAGTTTTCATATTCTGTGTGGTTTCTATTCATATTTGGTGCACTAAGTTAGGATTTTAAATTCAACATTTTGGAAGACTTCTCCCATTTCTTAGTGCCATCTTTGAGTGTATTAGTCATTAACAAAAGGGGATTTGGAGTTGTACTGTGTCCCTGAACTCATTTTGTGGGACTGACCGTTACCAGAAAACATTTACCACACATTACTGCTCAGTGGGTTGTGTATGGGTTGCATTCAAACTGGATTTTTTATTTGAGAATATTGACTATGTACTTGCACCAAGGGCTTAGAAATATGACCCCCTGCGACTCAGGAGGAATGTATGCCCAGAGAACGTATTAATTGGCCCCTAAAGTAGGACTCAAATTATTTGGATCCTTGAGCAGTTTTTGATGACACACTCAAAAAAACAACCTTCACAGCATAACGGAGAAGCCCATGGTAAAATTGGGTACCTCCTTCGGCTCAAATAAGAAGCGCCTGTTTTCTGTAGGTTTGCCAAGCTTGGCCCATAAAAGGTTATTCCCCATTCTGTGATTTTTGAGTTTCTGAATCTGTTCACTAAAAATGGTACAACCTTTTGCGATAGGTATAAATTACAGGACACCAGTCACACAACATCTTCAGAACAAAAGCGTCCCGGTAGAAGGGAGTGCAGAGACATTTGTTGTAAAGGCACATGCATTTGAATTTTTTACGCATAGGTGGAGCTTGATGCTATGGATCCCAACTCTGGGAATTTCATACATATAGATATGCGCCAGTACCAGCAGATTACCAAGCATATTGTGGCGTGGTAGTCCCTTTGACTTACCTAGAAACCAGAAATTGGTTCAGCATGTACCACAGAATGTCAGAATGGGTCCCCGACGTAAAAAAAGAGTCACCTGGCTTGCATGTGCCAGATTCACACAATTTCCTAACCCAGCAAATTTACCGATTGAGGATGCAGTACGACTATTAAATCAAATAGTAGTTATTTACAGGAGACTTAGACAATACGTACTGCGGACAACAGTTGACAGAGCAGCTCTATAAGACCTGTACCACAAGGACAGGTTGCAGTACAGGCAATCAGTCCCCTGATTATAAATGTAATCATGGGTAATGTGCCTGTAAAAGAAGATAAATTCCATTCTGGATTGCTCGTACAACCAACCAGGTGGAAGCAGTCTATCCTAAACCAGTGCTGCAAGACAAGCATATAATTTCGACCATGTGTCTTCCCCTTGGGATGGGGCCATCAATAGAAGAGTGCAGCACTGGGGGAAGTGTATTTGAGATTATCTACATTACTACACAGCACACACCCTCATTAGAGGTATTACCCGATTTGTTGAAACAAGTACAAAATGAGCACGGAGCCGCACCAGCTCTTGATTTGGGTATGACATTAATGGGGAATTTTGAAACAGTTTCCTCAATCATTCTGAGTAATATACGTGGAGAAGTCGCTGCCCTGCAATACACCAGAGAATGGCAGCCATTTATGTATAGGACACTTTAGGGTCATGAGCTGTTAACACGCATCTCATAACAAATAATGAGATTGAGGTTTCCGGCAAAGGAAAAGCCATGCCAGAGACTAAAAAGAAGCAGAGACACTGGAGAGAAAAGTACACAGCTATCTTACGTGGACAGTAAGCAAACATCTTAGAGGCTAAGTAGATACATACTGGAGATTACAAAATAAACTTAGTTATTACAGTAGTTCCCAGTTCCTCAGGCTACACTTAAGTAGTTTATAATGAGGGGCAGACGATTCCTATTGCTTACAAATCACATTTGTAGTCCACAGCCGAAGCAAGCTTTGCTGCCATAGAGACTGCAGACAGCCATATTGCAAGAGCATGCTTTGGCACAAGGGAAACTAATTGTTACAGTCTCCCCTATTCCTATACTAGAAGCGTGGACCAAAGCAAGGATTCCTAATGCTCACACTCTACTCTACACCTGCGCTGGGTTCAGTGGGCCACTTCATTAAGTACAGTTGATGTAAAATGTGACTATGACCCTACACTCTGCATGCAAACATTCTTACCATATATACACAGAGGGCCATATTTATGGCCAAGTCACATAGTGTAGCGCAGCAAGTCACCTTGCTGTTCTGGAATGTGTGACAGGGATAGGGCAGGAATGCACTATATTTAAGGCAATGCAGTCCTTTACCCTGCACTGGCGCCCTGTTGGCTGCCTTGCGCCAGTGCAGGTACCTTTACACCATGGTGCAAGGGTGCCTGCATTGAATGCAGGATTGTTTTTGTGCAGGAAGGGGCCTCTTCCTGCACAAAAACAATCCTGGGAGGCATATTCCTCTTTCTATGTGTGCTGCCACTCACTAACCAATAGACCTACTCACACACCCACTCACTTACCCATACAGACACTGACACAGACACACACTTACTCATACAGCCACTCACAGAATGCAGCACACATAGAAAGAGGAAGAACGAGAGGAAATAGAGATATTTCTCCTCATTACGCCTCCCCTGAGAAGGTGTAAGATTTTGGCACATTCCCAGGTTGACAAGTTCTTGTAAATCTGGGAACCCGTCAAAAACTATAGCAGCTGTGAGGCACCCACGCAATGCCCATGGAAGGCCTTCCCCGGGCAGAGTAATGCAATGCAGCGATTTGCGCTGCGTTGCGTTACTCCAGATTCTTTGAGCCACTCAGAGCCACGCAAGTGGCTTTACATGGCTTTAAAAATCTGTCTTAAGGTTTGCATGATGCAAGAGTGACGCAATCGGGTCATAAATATGGCCCAGAATGTTCCACAAACTCCTAATGTTTTAACATACATGAATACCAGGACATGTCCTACAGGGACGGTTCTGAACAACCTGCAGTTGGAACTAAACGAAAACACCCGGTAGCTTGCACTGAAGTGCAGGGAATTCTTGCAAAAGGTAACTTCAAACCTCTACATACAAAGGGGCAGATTTACAAAAAACTGACGCAAAGATGCGTCAGTTTCCCTGCACCTCCATACGAAACCCTTGCGCCATATTTACAATACGGCGCACCATGGCGCAAGGACTGACAGAAGCGTCAGAAATTCTGACGCATCTGTTGGCGCAGAAGTGAAACATTGATGGAGTTGCTCATGAAAGTGACGCAACTCCAGCATTGCACCACAACAGATAGGTGAGTCCCATTCAAAAAGCCCTGCGTCATTCCTTATGCCTGGTCTGAGCAGGCGTAGGGATTTTGAAGCAGTGAAGGCGTAGAGTGACGCAGTGAAATGTTGTAAATTTTACTACGTCAGTTCTACGTGGCTTTTTGCATGGGAACGCCCACCCTACATACATTATACCTTACGCAGGTATAATGTGGCGCAGGGCTTTACAAGGTGACGCATCTCCCTAGATGTGTCACGTTGTAAATTGGCCACAACATGGCGCATTGTTTATGCTGCATCACAAAAAGTGACCCAATGGCGGCGCAAAAGTGTCGTAAGGGGCTTGTAAATCTTCCCCAAAGACTAAAACCTCAGGTGACTGTACTGCACAGCTTTCAGAAATACATGCTTTGTTGCTTGCACTACAAAAGGCTGATCAGTCAGTTCCCACACTAATAGTATTGGATTCATGCTTCTGTGTAAGGTTACAATGCCGATTCAGCACACTGGTACCTGACCGGATTCAGAAATGTAAAAGGGAAATCAGTAAAAAATAAACCACTCTGGAGAAAGATAGCTTCCTTTAGTCCATGTCTAACACACCATGGCCTATAAAAGTGAAAGAAGTCATGCTAAAGGGGACTGTGCAGTAGACTTGGCTGCAAAAGCAGCACTGCATAATTTTAAGGTAGCGGAAAGAACTCCTACGGCCAACAATGAAAAGAGAACAAATAAGGACTTGTAGATCCGCCGTAATAAAATGCTTAGGAGGCTCGACAGTACAACTGGCATGTAAAGCAATAAAGTTTCTGAGCTTAGTTGCAAACGAACTACAAAAGAGGCATGCAAGGTGATAAAGCGCAATGAATCACTCCGCAGTCTACTTGTTTACATGCACTTTACCTCGGAGAAATAACAGGGAATCATCAATGGCATCAGCACCTTATCTCAGATCA
The DNA here is from genome assembly GCA_963921515.1 of Calotriton arnoldi. Lineage (NCBI taxonomy): Eukaryota > Metazoa > Chordata > Amphibia > Caudata > Salamandridae > Calotriton > Calotriton arnoldi. Next base: position 2,996,428 of record CAWUFW010000130.1, read on the forward strand.
CTAAGCTGAACTTAAAAGATTTCATATAGGAAACATAAACACAAAGACATAGGGGCCGATTCCGATGTCGGACGGACTCAGGTCCGTCCGACATCGTTCAGGAGCCGTAACCGACCGACCTGCTGTCGTCGGTTACGGCCCTGCAAGATGCGATGCGACCGAACCCTGTTCGGTCGCACTCGTATACTTCACAATGGGAGCATGCATTCCGAGCGGAATGCATGCTTGCATTGTGAAAAGCAGGGGTGCAGTTCATCCCTGCACCCTGTGGCCGGCACCCCAAGGTGCCTGCCACCGGGTGCAGGGATCAACAGAGAGGCACCAATGGTGCCCCCAGGCCGCCATTCGGCGGGCTCGCACCCATGGGGGCCCTACTGGGGGCCCCCAAAGACAGTTACCGACTGCCTTTTCGTGCCGGAAAGACCGGCACGAAAAGGCAGTGAACATCTGCCATCGTACTCCTCGGTCGTGAAGAGGCGGCCGGGGGAGTACTGAAGGATTCCCGGATGGCGGACGGGCTCTCCGAGCCCGTCGTAAGCCATCCGGAAATCCGAGTCGGATTCTTTCCGACCGAGCCCATCGGAATGGCTCGGTCGGAAAGGAATCTGGCCGGCACGTTCCGATTCGGTCGGAAGGGCTCCGACCATCGTTTGGTTCCCTTCCGGCCGAAATCGGAATCGGCCCCATAGTCTCTTAGAATCATATATTTATTTTTTAAATGAACATCGTCACTATATTTGCTAATCGCCCTAGGGCCACTCTGAGAGACCACGTATCCAGCCTGGCCGGGCACAGCCCAAGTATAACCTCTCAAGAAGTAAGTTTTTTATAGCATGACTGGCAACCAACAAGACTGTAGGAATCAATTGCACACTGTTTTAACTTGTTTTGATTACAAATTTTAATGAGAGTCTACCAACAAATCAGTACTTTTGCTCGTGAATTTTATGTGTATTAGCGGTTGTGCCGCTCTTTTATGATTTAAACTAAATCAAATAAAAGTAATTTTTCATTTCATTTCATTCAAGGTAGCTGCGGTAACTCTCAAACTAAGATTGACAAAGATTTTTTGACAGCTATTCACGCAATATTAAAATGAGAGAAGCTTCTTTTTGCTGACGACTTTCCTTCTATATATTCCTACACACTTACTGAACATAACACTCCGATGGTGTCCATAACTGGAGTGTGAGATAGACATATTTCTAATGAGGAGGTTAAATTAGACCTTGGCCACTTAGGACGAACATAGCAAACACAACAAGATGATGAATGGAGTGCTGAAACTTTTCACGCACTCACCCCCCACTCAAGAGATCTGGGTTAAATCCATTGTTCTTTTGCTCCACATGCCACCCCAGTTTAGACCCAGCCATTTACAAATCAGCCTTGACCCTGCTCCTCATTGGAACAGTCATACCGAACTGCCAGGCCAGGTCCTCCCTGGACCGGAAACAAGCATCCTTGGACCAGTTTCAGGGTATCACCCTTCATCAGCCAGGCTATCTTGAATCCAGTGGCACAGCAAGCAAGGGACCCATGTCTGGGCATACCCTTGGCCACATAGGGTGAACATAGCAAACACAAAAAGATGACAACTGTATATCTGTTAGAGGCCACTTAAATAGAAAATGTGTTTTTGGTAAATGACAATGGGCTACGACATCATGCTCTAGTTACATAAAAAAATTCCAGGTCCATCATGGGGCAGCTCCAGCATGGCAGCAGTTCATATATGAAATGTCATCGGCCAACCTCAGGGTCAGGTGCGGGCCCCAGGTTGACGACTCAGTGGCCTGATCCGAGTCTGAGCCAATGGTGATCGAGACAGACAGCTGCCGACCCTGGTCCGCTGGGTCATCAAAAAGAAGTGAATGGTCATCTACCATCAACTTAAGGTGGGCTGGAAATAAGAACATATAGTGGAGGGCCAAGTCTGGCCACAACCGGACTAAAGGGGAGGGTGGTTGGGGGGGCAGAAGGGGCAGCCTTGCCAGCACTCTGTGCACCCACTTGAGCACATAAAATGGTATTGATCAGGCGGGCCACCACATCTCGTATCTGGCATTCCAAGTAGGAGAACATGGGGAGGCCCACCATGCGGCGGCTCCTATTTTCAGCGTCTTAGGCTCTCCTATCCAGCAGGACAACCCTGTTGGTGTGGACAGATCGTCCAAAAGTGGTTGTATACTTGTCAAGGCAGTCTAGCTGGACTTCACCTGGTCGGTCAATTTTCGATGGTCATCACAGAGAACATTCAGATCAAGCGCCACATGGTCTATCTTTGTTTCTAGGATCTCTCTGGTGGCACTGATGGCTTCCAGGATGCAATTCAGCTTGTCTGGTGCGGCCAGGGGCTCCTGCCTGCCACCATGGGTGTGCTGCCCCTCAGTCATGTGAGGCGGGAAAATGTTCGAGCCAGATTAGGATCCTACTCCCTGGTCCCTCGTGGATCTGGTGCGTCCCATGGCTGAAAGTCCACGAGGCCACCGGTGTTGGGTGCTGCACAGGGAGGGCTGGCTAGTATAGAGGCCTGTCACCTCAGATCCGAACACTTTGTGGTAGATGAGGAGGAAAGGGTGGTGGATGAATTGAGTTGTCGCTCCAGGTAGGAGATCCATAATACCTTCTGGGGTGTTGGCCAGGCCGATGTCAAGCCGTCCCCTGGAGCTCCTGGAGCCCACTGCCGCTTCCAGAGCAGCCACTCCTTGTGGTGTGTGCCCCCCTTATGACTGGGTCAGTGTCCTCCCAGGGGGGCCTGGTGGTGTGGGGACCATCCCTCACTCTCCCATTAGCTCACAGCCACCCGGCATCTCCTCAGTCACTGCCAGGCCTCCCCTCCTGTGTAGATCAGGATGCTCGGCGGATCACAGGCCGCCCCCAACAGGAGGCGCTCGATCACAGTGCCCCCCCGGGCGACACAAGGCAGCCCAGTGGGGTCCTTGCTGCCCTCCGATAGCCCACTGCACTAGTGCAGTCAGCTTAACACCATCTCGGCCACCATCGCGTGGTGACCGCCTCTTGTGTCTGGGTAAGCGCCCTCTAGGAGAGTCATTTGGCGTGGGGTGCCCCTCCTCTCCCCTCTGAAATTATGTGGCAGCGCACTACCTCTGCAGCCCCTGCCGGGCCTCACTTCCTCCCGTATGCAGCTCTCCTGGGGTCGGTCGGCTGAGTCAGCACTAGGCCCCCGACTGCTCACAGGCCATGGGTCACCCCCAATGTAAGGCGTCCAGAAGTAGCATCTCTCGGGTCCCCGGTGATGCCAGGCAACCCAGCAGGGTCCGCGCCTTCCTCTGCTAGTCTCGTTTCACTAATGTGGGCGGCCCCACACCGCTGAGGCCACCATCTTGTGTTGTGCCGGCTCCGGTCCGATGACTGAGGCCCTCGTCAGCAGGGCGTATATATTCTTGGTGGCAGCTAGGGGTTAGCGGGTAGCTCCCAATATGGAGTGGGTCACCAGGTCAGTGTTAGCGGCCCTGATGAGCCCCTCTCATGGTAAGATTATTGAAGATGGTGCCAGGGGGTTCAAAATCCAACCCCTGCAACTCAGGAGACAAGGGTTACCCCCCAGAAAATATATCAAGTTCAGTTACTCACTGTAATACTTATGACAGATGAACAGGGTGCAATCGAAAAGCAGTGCAGACTTGCTAAGGTTACAGTTCTTTATTGTCTCTGACACATCCTCTTCCTTCTTTTGGTGAAGAGGCTTGATTTAGCTTCTCACCTGAAGCATAGATCATTGGGCCTGCAGATGTTTGTCAGTCCTGCACAGGTCTCAGTACATTGGGTCTTAACTTGCTCACCCCTGTCCTCTCTGAGCAGACCAGCCACCCAACATCCAGCCAGGAGGAAACAGAATCAGCACGTTCCCCTTTGGTCGAAGGCTTAGTCCCAACTCCAGTGGAATGGAAATTCAAAGTCCTGGCCCAAGTATTTGCCTCCTCTGGGCTGTGGCCACAGTGCTACATCCTGAGTTCAAGATGGGTCGAAGCTACTTACTCCAGAAAGTCAGAGATGGGGCATTGTAGGGATGCCAAGATGCAATGTGTCTCCTTCATATTTCATAAACACAGACAACCAGAGTAGGGTGTGTTGGACCAGGCCCTCTCTGCAGGATCACTCCAAAACTTTTTGCCTGTTACCCTCCACTTTTTGCTGAATCCGTTTGTGTTGGCTTATAGGACTTATAGTGAGTCTGCCCTGCCAAGTGGTGCGACCTCAATCTTGGGACCTTGGAAGTGAGCTTAAGGTTCTCTGCCAGTCTGTGTATCCAACAGAACCGGCACATCTCCTCTGCTGCATGGTGCAAATCCGAGCAGAACCGACGCATCGTTTCTGCTGCGTGGATTGGACCCGTCGCAAAGACCCGCATCACCTTCGCAGCCCCATCGGAACCGCCGCTGTATGATGCATCCTTGGCGCAGGCCCTCACATCGCTCATTGACAGCAGCCCGACAACGACGCCGGACTCCACATCACAGCCTCGCAGCTCCTCGGAACTAATGCATCGCCCCGACTGCACACTGCATCCTTGACGCCAGACTGCACAGCGCAAGCCCTGTCGACGGGATCCTCCATGACGACGTATCGAAGCTTCGCCGCATCTCGAAACTGTTGAATTGCTTCGGCTGTGCAATGCATCTCTGATGCAGTTCCTTGAAATACTCTCTGCAAACCAGAGTTTAACGTACTCTGTTCAGCAGGCCTAAATGGGTCCCTGGATTCAGACCGTACTCCATCGCGGACGGCCTGAACTTTTGACTATGTCCCGGTCCACCATGGCCTAATACAGTATTACATGTATTATATTTATACAAATACTTTCCAAGGATTGGAGGAATATGTCTCCTTAAGGGGGAGAGTGGGGGGCACAGGGAACGCATGTCCAGGTTTCCAAAATGTAGGGGGTTGTGGTGTCGACGTTTCGACCCGACTTGAAGGCGGAAGAGGGAAATTTCTACCTCAGCCACGCGGGTCTTCCTCAGGACAGGGGGCCAGACAGGGGAGGGGCAACCCTAAAGAGTAAGGGGCACATTATTCAGAACATCTCAACCAATTACATTTTTTTAATTATATTAATAATTAAGCCCATAGTACCCACCTCACAGTGTCATGGGTAATGCCCAGTGTTTAAACCTATAATCGGGGCGAGAAAAAACAAGGTGGTGCACATGAAGGAGAATTGAAGGAATCAAAGTCTCCAATGAAAATCATATTCATCTTGTATATGAAAAAATAAAAATATACTCACCCGCCTTATAAGTGCGGTATGATGTCCAAGGAATGGGAGATAGAACCCTGAAATTCAAGGGTATCATGTCATGAGCATGTAAGTCTATGGCAAAAATTGGGGTAGATCAATTATCCCATTACTCATTACAGTTCGGAACGTACCCGCAATAATTGCGCGGTGTTTGTTTACAAAGAATAACCTGTGGAGATAGAGCCTACAGGACCTGAAAGCAAGGAGAAAAAGTCATCAGTCTCTCCATCTGACATCTGCCTTTGAGATGAATAACAATCAGAACAAGATTGATTAGGTGAAAATTACGGGACTTACCCGCATTGAATGCGCGGTAGGAATTCGATAATTAGATTATTTCAAAGGTAGTCGGAATTATCTCGACCTATCGAAGCTGTAAGATAAATAAAACTAAGGTCAGGGTTGATTCAACAATAGCGGGAAAATGAACGGGCACGGTAAACGGGGGTTAAAGAGCGTGAATGCACGCCGAATTACCTTGTGCGCCGTTAGTAGTCGATCCTTTCCGATGCGGTGTCAACCAACTAGTGGTGAGCCGCAAGAGAGTTTATTTGAAAACCAGGTTCTGAACGTGGTGACGTAGTGTATGTGTACCGCGTATGCTCAAAAACGCGATCGAGTACGAAAGAGAAAAAAGACTACGGGGATGTTGTAATCGTGTGCTGTAGCCCACATGAATCATTTAGTACAAGTTGTCTAAATACTTATTAATAACACTGGCCCAGATATTTAACTCATATGGTCGATTTTGGATAGATGGTATTACTCAATTAAATAAAATTAAAAAGAAAAATGGGTCTAACAATAGAGAACCCATATGAAAACATGAATAGACGAAACACAAATCCACTCATAAAATCAATACACAACAAACCATCAGTACGATTAAGAGAATTTAGATATTCTCCATATTGTGAACAATAGGATCAAGAATTTTCCAATGTTATATATACATATTGAACATACAGATGTATACATGCATGCCTCAATTGTTTAGATGTACTTAACATAGGCTTCCAACTAATATGATAATATCACCATAATGCATACAACATCCTAATGGAATGACATATATTTCAGCAAACAGTCCAAAAAAGACTCAAATAGGGAAAAAGTCCATGCTGTATAGTACATAATATTTAATGATGTTAATTAATGAACATAACAGTATGTGTAGGATACAGACGAGGTTTTTGTGTATAACAGTAATAAATGGGTACACCTGTGAAGAAGCATTCAACCATTGCTAAGCACTGTGACCTGTCTGTTGATTTCCTCATATTCGTTCAAACCCCTTGCTACCGTGTCAAAGAGGTGTATCCATCTGCATTCTCGATAGTTGAGTATCCTGGAGGGGTCCCCTCCCCTTGGGTTCACCCTGACTTTCTCAAGGACCCACCAGCAAAGACTCTCAGGGGTATGGCCAAAGGTAGTAAAGTGGTCCACAAGGGGTGCTCCCTGTGTCTGGCAACGGATGCGACTGCAGTGTTGCAGGATACGCGTCTTGGCCTTCTGAGTCTTTTGACCAATGTATAAGAAACCGCATGAGCAAGAGATGACATAAATGACCCCAGTGGAGTTACAGTTGGTATGTTCTTGAATGGTGTGTGTGTAGTCATTGTGAGTAAATGTTTTGAGTTCTTTTGTCACGGGGCACGCCCTGCACTGACCACACTTAAAATGTCCCTTCACAGGGGGATTATTCCAAAGGGTGGTTTGTGAGCCCCTTAGTTCAATAGGTAGTAAGGATTTTACTACGTGTTCTCTCACATTTTTGCCCTTTCTGAATGCATGCATTGGGGGTGTCATGCTCCCAAGTTCATCTGCCACCAAATGCCAATGACGGTTTATGACTTTTTTGATCATGTTGCTTTTTGTACAGAAGGTGGTCACACAAACTAATCGTTCCTGATCTGCGGTGTCCCTCTTCTTGGTTTCCAGCAGGGCTTCTCTATTATTAAACCAGGCACGTTTGCGTGCCTTTTTCAGGAGTCTCATGGGGTACCCTCTTTCAGATAAGCGAGAAATCAGTTCACTGGATTCCAAGAAGTAGTCCTCTTTCTTGGAACAGTTTCTCCGCAACTTTAGAAACGGTCCAAAGTGCAGATTATCTCTAAGGTTGCGGGGATGGTGACTGGAATAACGCAACAATGTGTTGCGTTCACTGGTCTTTCTATACAAGCGAGTAAAAAGTTTGTTATATTCAGCTTGTATAGTTATGTCCAAAAAATTGACAGTGGTTTCACTGAAATCTAACGTGAATTTATGTCTTCCGAACAGTCATTAAGCCAGCCATGGAAGTCTTTAAGTTGTTGTTCAGTTCCTTTCCATATGAGTAAAACATCATCAATATATCGACGCCAAAGTTCGATACATTGACAATAAGGATTCTGTTGATTCAACACATAGAGGTGTTCAAATGCATTCATATAGATAATCGCCAGATTCGGAGCAAAACTTGCTCCCATTGCGACTCCTTTAGTTTGTATATAGAAGTCTCCTTGGAACGTAAAGAAATTACGGGTCATAGCGATGGTCAGGAGTTCGATGATAAAACTAGTTGGGACCCTGTGAGGTCTTGGGCGCTCATCAGGGCCCTTCTCATGACTGTTAATGCCTCACCATGGGGAATATTAGTGTAAAGGGACACTATGTCCATGGTGGCAAGCAGATTACTCTCCCTGTAAAAGGGGCGATTGTCCACCAATTGGATAGTCTGCATAGTATCTCTAAGGTAAGTAGTAGTATTCTCCGCAATCGGTTTCAAAAGACGTCTATGTACTTACACAATGGCTCAAATAGGGAGCCACATGCAGAGATAATAGGTCTCCCTGGGGGGTTCTCCATTCTCTTATGAATCTTAGGGAGGGTGTATATAGTGGGTGTTCTGGGGTGTTTATTATTTAGATAATCATATTCATGAGTACTCAGAAAACCACCCTCTAGGCCATCGAGTGTGGTATGTTTTATGGCCTCAGCTATTTCTTTGGTGGGATCTGCTCTAAGTTTTTCATAGTTACCTTGCACCCCCAACTGTGATTGAATCTCTCTACTGTAGTCCTCAGTATTTTGAATAACGATAGCCCCCCCCTTGTCGGCGGGCTTGATAACAATACTTCTATTTGAGCCGAGTGATGACAGGGCCAAACGTTCAGATTTAGTGATATTGTACTTGACGTACTGACGTTGAGAGAGGGAGTTGGTAATGTCACGCATCACTACTTGTTTGTATGCCAGTATTTTATGTGGCATTTGGTGTGTGGGAGGAATGAATTTAGATGGGCGATGGAGTCCAGTGCCCGAAAAAGTGGGTTGATAAGGAATTTTTTGGAAGTAATGTTTCAATCATATTTTTCTAAAGAAGTTGTGTAGTTCAACTTTGAGATTGAAGGTATTGGGCAGAGTGGTCGGTACAAATGATAGTCCCTTTTCTAAGACATTTTGTTCATCGGTTGTCAAGGTGTAAATTGAGAGATTCACAATAGGATTTTGTGGCACAACTGGTGGGCAGGTTACCACCTGTAGTGTTGCCGGCGAGTTTGTATTTCCCCATGTGACTCTTGCTGGTAATGTACCTGCTTCTTCGCCCTCCCTCTGCCTCTGTTCCAGGTTTCTCGTGGTCCCCTGGGTCTCCCCCAGGGCTGTCCTCTCCCCCTGTATTCCCACCATGGTCCTTCCACTAAAAAAGGTTGTTGCTGATCTGTGTATGACTGACCCTGCTTATTTGAACCGGTGGTTGGTCCTTGTCTGTCTGTCTCACTATCTGATCCACTAGCTGTAGAAGAATCAGAAAAGTAGTGTATCTCCTGAAGCCACCTCTGCCTCGAGTGGAGAAACTTCCTTGTGCCTCTTTGACGTAGTAACCCTCCTGCAGGTAAGGGTAGGTCGTCTTTTTGTCATACGATTTACTATCTTTTGCTAGCTTGTCTAGCTTACTGGTCTGTGTGAATAGATCAAAATCCTTAATGGTCCTTTCTAGCCTCTCTAAAGCCTCTTTAGCATTGGTAAGAGCTTTATCCTCTGATATTTCTTTTTTCAGATCAGCAATCTCTTTAATTAGGCGTTCGACCTCCTCAAGGGCTGTCTCAATCCCCAGCACCAGGAGCAATTATTGGAGACAAAGCTGAATTTCTCTTTGAATTTAGGGTTATCTACAAATATGGCGGGCTCATTCCTAACTTGTAACCCCACCGGAATCACATTGGAATGTAGATATTTTGTTAATACATGTCCATGTAGTCTTGCTCGAATAAGTTTTTTCTCTAGTCTTTCTAATCTATTGATTTTCTCATTCAAAGTGAGGTCAATATTGGGTGTTGATCTCCCCAAGAAACCACTACCGCCCTGAGTTTGTAGTAGCTTGTCTATGTATTCTTCACTGTATGCCAAGGTTTCTTTCTCAGACATATCTCACAAATGGTTATATAATCAATGAACATAACCATACAACATTTAAACACAAAAAATTATTAAAACAATATAACAATGTAATGTTTAAACACCAAAAATAATTAACAATATGACATACATACAGAAACCACAAAAAACCCTCGCAGGGATTACCTGCACAAGGTATCCATTAATTAAATGGGGTAACCCAACAAAAGTCCGTGGACCTGGGTATCTAATTCGGCAAAGAAAACAATGGTCCTGAACCAATACTTATTTATCCACAAATTGATTGGAAAATACGGATACTCTCAACATGAGCTACTCTTGAGTCAGCTCACACCAACAAAAAACTAATACATAAACAACTGTGCACCAAACAAAATTCTCTTACGGCCGTTTATTCAAAAAACAAGGGCATATATTTTATTTTACATATATATACATATAGCACAAAAAAGTCATCACATGATTCAAAAAGAGTCAAGAAAGTAAAAGAGAGAAAGGGTTGCTCCAAGGAGGAACGTGAAAGAATTTGGTGCTCAAGTGTAAAGAGGTTTTAGAACAGGGAGAAATTCCCAAAAGAGTAAAGAGCATATATTTACACGATTCAAAATGGACCTGGTAATTAATAACCAGTCGTCAGAAACCTGGCCTAATACAGTATTACATGTATTATATTTATACAAATACTTTCCAAGGATTGGAGGAATATGTCTCCTTAAGGGGGGAGAGGGAGGGGCACAGGGAACGCAGGTCCAGGTTTCCAAAATGTAGGGGGTTGTGGTGTTGACGTTTCGACCCGACTTGAAGGCAGAAGAGGGAAATTTCTACCTCAGCCACGCGGGTCTTCCTCAGGACAGGGGGCCAGACGGGGGAGGGGCAACCCTAAAGAGTAAGGGGCACATTATTCAGAACGTCTCAACCAATTAAATTTTTTTAATTATATTAATAATTAAGCTCATAGTACCCACCTCACAGTGTCATGGGTAATGCCCAGTGTTTAAACCTATAATCGGGGCGAGAAAAAACAACAAGGTGGTGCACATGAAGGAGAACTGAAGGAATCAAAGTCTCCAATGAAATTCATATTCATCTTGTATATGAAAAAATAAAAATACACTCACCCGCCTTATAAGTGCGGTATGATGTCCAAGGAATGGGAGATAGAACCCTGAAATTCAAGGGTATCATGTCATGAGCATGTAAGTCTATGGCAAAAATTGGGGTAGATCAATTATCCCATTACTCATTACAGTTCGGAACTTACCCGCAATAATTGCGCGGTGTTTGTTTACAAAGAATAACCTGTGGAGAAAGAGCCTACAGGACCTGAAAGCAAGGAGAAAAAGTCATCAGTCTCTCCATCTGACATCTGCCTTCGAGATGAATAACAATCAGAACAAGATTGATTAGGTGAAAATTACGGGACTTACCTGCATTGAATGCGCGGTAGGAATTCGATAATTAGATTATTTCAAAGGTAGTCGGAATTATCTCAACCTACCGAAGCTGTAAGATAAATAAAACTAAGGTCAGGGTTGATTCAACAATAGCGGGAAAATGAACGGGCACGGTAAACGGGGGTTAAAGAGCGTGAATGCACGCCGAATTACCTTGTGCGCCGTTAGAAGTCGATCCTTTCCGATGCGGTGTCAACCAACTAGTGGTGAGCCGCAAGAGAGTTTATTTGAAAACCAGTTTCTAAACGTGGTGACGTAGTGTATGCATACCACATATGCTCAAAAAAGTGATCGAGTACGAAAGAGAAAAAAGACTACGGGGATGTTGTAATTGTGTGCTGTAGCCCACATGAATCATTTAGTACAAGTTATCTAAATACTTATTAATAACACTGGCCCAGATATTTAACTCATATGGTCGATTTTGGATAGATGGTATTACTCAATTAAATAAAATTAAAAAGAAAAATGGGTCTAACAATAGGGAACCCATATGAAAACATGAATAGACGAAACACAAATCCACTCATAAAATCAATACACAACAAACCATCAGCACGATTAAGAGAATTTAGATATTCTCCATATTGGGAACAATAGGATCAAGAATTTTCCAATGTTATATATACATATTGAACATACAGATGTATACATGCATACCACAATTGTTTAGATGTACTTAACATAGGCTTCCAACTAATATGATAATATCATCATAATGCTTACAACATCCTAATGGAATGACATATATTTCAGCAAACAGTCCAAAAAAGACTCATATTGGAAACATAGGGAAAAAGTCCATGCTGTATAGTACATAATATTTAATGATGTTAATTAATGAACATAACAGTATGTGTAGGATACAGACGAGGTTTTTGTGTATAACAGTAATAAATGGCTACACCTGTGAAGAAGCAATCAACCATTGCTAAGCACTGTGACCTGTCTGTTGATTTCCTCATATTCATTCAAACCCCTTGCTACCGTGTCAAAGAGGTGTATCCATCTGCATTCTCGATAGTTGAGTATCCTGGAGGGGTCCCCTCCCCTTGGGTTCACCCTGACTTTTTCAAGGACCCACCAGCAAAGACTCTCAGGGGTATGGCCAAAGGTAGGTAGTAATGTGGTCCACAAGGGGTGCCAGTGAACGCAACACATTGTTGCGTTATTCCAGTCACCATCCCCGCAACCTTAGAGATAATCTGCCCTTTGGACAGTTTCTAAGGTTGCGGAGAAACTGGTCCAAGAAAGAGGACTACTTCTTGGAATCCAGTGAACTGATTTCTCGCTTATCTGAAAGAGGGTACCCCATGAGACTCCTGAAAAAGGCACGCAAATGTGCCTGGTTTAATAATAGAGAAGCCCTGCTGGAAACCAAGAAGAGGGACACCGCAGATCAGGAACGATTAGTTTGTGTGACCACCTTCTGTACAAAAAGCAACATGATCAAAAAAGTCATAAACCGTCATTGGCATTTGGTGGCGGATAAACTTGGGAGCATGCCACCCCCAATGCATGCATTCAGAAAGGGCAAAAACGTGAGAGAACACGTAGTAAAATCCTTACTACCTATTGAACTAAGGGGCTCACAAACCACCCTTTGGAATAATCCCCCTGTGAAGGGACATTTTAAGTGTGGTCAGTGCAGGGCGTGCCCCATGACAAAAGAACTCAAAACATTTACTCACAATGACTACACACACACCATTCAAGAACATACCAACTGTAACTCCACTGGGGTCATTTATGTCATCTCTTGCCCATGCGGTTTCTTATACATTGGTCAAACGACTCAGAAGGCCAAGACGCGTATCCTGCAACACTGCAGTCGCATCCGTTGCCAGACAAAGGGAGCACCCCTTGTGGACCACTTTACTACCTTTGTCCATACCCCTGAGAGTCTAATTAACATCATTAAATATTATGTACTATACAGCATGGACTTTTTCCATATGTTTCCAATATGAGTCTTTTTTGGACTGTTTGCTGAAATATATGTCATTCCATTAGGATGTTGTATGCATTATGATGATATTATCATATTAGTTGGAAGCCTATGTTAAGTACATCTAAACAATTGTGGCATGCATGTATACATCTGTATGTTCAATATGTATATATAACATTGGAAAATTCTTGATCCTATTGTTCCCAATATGGAGAATATCTAAATTCTCTTAATCGTACTGATGGTTTGTTGTGTATTGATTTTATGAGTGGATTTGTGTTTCGTCTATTCATGTTTTCATATGGGTTCTCTATTGTTAGACCCATTTTTCTTTTTAATTTTATTTAATTGAGTAATACCATCTATCCAAAATCGACCATATGAGTTAAATATCTGGGCCAGTGTTATTAATAAGTATTTAGACAACTTGTACTAAATGATTCATGTGGGCTACAGCACACGATTAAAACATCCCCGTAGTCTTTTTTCTCTTTCGTACTCGATCGCGTTTTTGAGCATACGCGGTACGCATACACTACGTCACCACGTTCAGAACCTGGTTTTCAAATAAACTCTCTTGCGGCTCACCACTAGTTGGTTGACACCGCACCGGAAAGGATCGACTACTAACGGCGCACAAGGTAATTCGGCGTGCATTAACGCTCTTTAACCCCCGTTTACCGTGCCCGTTCATTTTCCCGCTATTGTTGAATCAACCCTGACCTTAGTTTTATTTATCTTACAGCTTCGGTAGGTCGAGATAATTCCGACTACCTTTGAAATAATCTAATTATCGAATTCCTACCATGCATTCAATGTGGGTAAGTCCCGTAATTTTCACCTAATCAATCTTGTTCTGATTGTTATTCATCTCGAAGGCAGATGTCAGATGGAGAGACTGATGACTTTTTCTCCTTGCTTTCAGGTCCTGTAGGCTCTATCTCCACAGGTTATTCTTTGTAAACAAACACCGCGCAATTATTGTGGGTTAGTTCCGAACTGTAATGAGTAATGGGATAATTGATCTACCCCAATTTTTGCCATAGACTTACATGCTCATGACATGATACCCTTGAATTTCAGGGTTCTATCTCCCATTCCTTGGACATCATACCGCACTTATAAGGCGGGTGAGTGTATTTTTATTTTTTCATATACAAGATGAATATGAATTTCATTGGAGACTTTGATTCCTTCAATTCTCCTTCATGTGCACCACCTTGTTGTTTTTTCTCGCCCCGATTATAGGTTTAAACACTGGGCATTACCCATGACACTGTGAGGTGGGTACTATGGGCTTAATTATTAATATAATTTAAAAAATTTAATTGGTTGAGACGTTCTGAATAATGTGCCCCTTACTCTTTAGGGTTGCCCCTCCCCCGTCTGGCCCCCTGTCCTGAGGAAGACCCGCGTGGCTGAGGTAGAAATTTCCCTCTCTTGCCTTCAAGTCGGGTCGAAACGTCGACACCACAACTCCCTACATTTTGGAAACCTGGACCTGCGTTCCCTGTGCCCTCCCTCTCCCCCCTTAAGGAGACATATTCCTCCAATCCTTGGAAAGTATTTGTATAAATATAATACATGTAATACTGTATTAGGCCAGGTTTCTGACGACTGGTTATTAATTACCAGGTCAAACTCTTATTAGTCTTTATTTCGACCGCACTGATCATAAAAGACAATAAATAATTAACATCACAAAAAAGTACATGTATAAAATCCAGTACTCAACAAAGACTGTACATAGGCAAATGATAAAACATAATAAAAGGCAAGCAATTTGTATATCAATTAAGAAAGCTTATACTGACTTTTTTAGCATTAAAAAAATTAAAATCAGTGCAGGCTATTAACAGTTCATATAAAATTCTATGCCAGTGGGTCCCAATACTGGTTAAGAAGTATAATAAGTAACCGGGCGGGAGGGCTAAGCAGAAGACAGTGTCTAACTAAGCACTGTCGCAGTCTGCTTGCTTTCAATTTTGCGTCGAATTCTCCACACCCATCCTAAAAACTTCGCTATAGCAATCACAACAGCCTCTTGTGTGCTGGTCTTCAATATTCGTAGAGCAATAAAACTCGACCTAGTACCAATATTCATGCAAATTGGTTTAAGCCATTTGCTCCGTGGAGAACTATATGCTGGGCATACAAATAATATGTGAGGGATTGTTTCATCCACACTCTGACAGAATGTGCATTTACTATCTTGAGGATGGTGCCAGGTTTTGGTGAAGGTTTTGGTCGGTAATGTTCCTATCCGGAACTGAAAAAAACGTTTCCTGTCAGTGGGCCTGGTTATAAAGTCCCAAAATTCTTCATACAAAGGTTCCGGCTTGTGGTCTAAAAAGGTACTGGTCAGAGATGATAGATTGAAAGAACACAAATTACCAATTCTGATCATAACCCAGTATGCATCTTTAAAAGCTTTTTTGGAAGGAAATATATTGTTCACCGGATCTTCCCATAAATGCCTCATGCCCATATTCACCAGGGAACTTTTCACCTGCTGTAACCATCTGATCTTGTGAGAGGTATCGGCATCTCTGGTGTCTTTGAGAGCTAGGGCATAATGGGCTAATTCCGGGGTAGACCAGAGTCTTCTCCAATAGGCCAATGGTCTGAACCTAGCAACCTCTACCAGGGAATTACACCCCAAATCAGAATATAAAGGTATAAGAGGAGTACTTTGGGGGAGGCCTACCAAACCTCTCAAAAATCTTTTTTGAGCCTGGGCTAGTGGGGACAGATTTTCAAAACCCCAAAGTTCCGCCCCATACAGAATAGAAGCCATAACCTTGGTGTTATATATCTTAAGTGCAGGACCAACCGGCTTAGCCTGGGAGAGCCTGTGTTCTTTCAAAATCACTACTGCAAGTTGAGAATGCTTAAGCGCCATAATTTCTATCTGGGGTTTCCAGTCTAGTTTACGGCCTATATTTACTCCAAGGTAGGTAAATATATCTGTTTGTTCCAATGGCTCATTATTCATAACAACACTTGACTTAATTACTTTGTGTTTGTGCAACACCATAAATTTAGTTTTATCCACGTTTACCATTAACTCATGGTCCTTACAAAATGACTCAAAACGGGTCAATGCTCGCAACAACCCAACTTGTGTTTTTGATAAAATTAGGGTATTGTCCGCGAACATAAGAATTGGGACCTTTTTGCCAGCAACAGAGGGTGCGTCGGTGGAGTACTCTGAAAAATAATTAACCACACCGTTTATAAACAGTGAAAACAGGGTGGGGGCCAGTACACACCCTTGACGTACCCCTTTAAGGATTGGGAATTTGGAAGTAATGTTCCCTTGAGCTCCCCATCGAACCTGCGCGTAGTTGGATTCGTGCAGTTTGACTACAAGCTGTAAGAGCTCAGGGGGTAGTCCTAGATCTCTCAATACAGCCCAGAGATTGTTTCTCGGGACCGTATCGAATGCTGCTTTGAGATCTACAAAGGTGGCATAAATAGTTCCACCCGCTAATAGTACAACGCGCCAATAAATTAAAACAAAATAAAAAACTTGGTCAATTGTACTTACGAGGGCCCTAAAACCTGCTTGGAAGGGGGATAATATATTGTTCTCTGCAATCCAGATCTGAATTCTGTTCAGGACCAATCTAGCCATAATCTTTTGGGTGGAATCGATTAGGCTGATTGGCCTGTGATTACTGGGGCTAGAACGGTCCCCCTTCTTATAGATAGGTAAGATTTCGGCTCCTCGCCAGGAGTCAGGAATGGGAGCTCCTCTGGCAATCGCATTAGCAAGAATCAGGATATACTTGAGCCAATTATCCTTATCAAATAAAAATAGGTCTGCCGGGATGCAATCGGGGCCGGGGGCCCTTACCTTTGGTGCCGAATTCACGGCGGTTTCCACTTCCCTTAAGGAAAATGTTACTAGTGAATCTACACTTGAAACTTGAAAGGGGGGTATGTTCTCTGCAACTGCAAATTGGTTCTCAAAGAAAGATACCCACTGGTCGGGAGCTATGTGGTTTGAGGGGGCACTGCCTTTACCTCCTCTACCCCATTTGACAAGCTGCCAAAATGATTGCATGTTTTTCATTTTGCTAGCTTGTAAAAGTTCCTTCCACCTTTGATCATCCCATTCCTTTTTTGCTAATGTTTGCGTGGATTTATACTGTTTACGTGCTGTTCTAATCCTGCCTATGTCTTTAGTTTTTATTGCCCTGGACAACTGCTTGTATGCTACCTTGCAGGCCTTATTATACCAATGGTCAAACTTTAATAAAGATCTCTTAGGGGTTTTAAAAGGTTTAACAAAGAAATGCCTAATGTTTTCAAACATGGTCTCGTGAATTTGGGTGATATTAAGGTTGATTTCACCCTGATTGTTAATTTTTTGTAGAAGATCTAGTGAGCTCATCACCTCTGCTTTCATTTTATCAAGGGAGCTTTCATTCTCAACAATCCGGGACCATTTGATCCTCCTCATATCATTACTGATTATGGCATCAGCAGTCTCGTTCACACCGACTAGGGGCAAAGATGTTGCATAACCTGTACCTCTGAGTTTTAGCAGCAGTGGATTGTGGTCGCTTTCATTCCTACACAGACCTCCATATCTACTAATGATGACCAATTCTCTATATTAATAAAGATATAGTCTATACGACTGCTTCTCAGACCATTGTTGTATGTATGAGATCCTAGACGGTCAGAGGGTGTGTGACCATTTGCTGCCCTAACTCCCTTTCTAGGCTAAATGCTTTGAGCTGGAGCGCTGCCTCGGTCCACTTTTTAATTGATGGTAGCTCCAGTTGGGGAATACCCCACTGGGCATCTTCGTCAGCACTAAGGTTGCTATCCTCGGAATCCAGGGGCTCAAATGAAGTATTAAAATCTCCTGCTATGACTGTTATTCCCTTCACCTATTCTATCTAGAAAGCTGTTAAGATCAGTGATTGTCTTCGATGATCTGCCACCCACCATAGCCCTAGCATATACGTTAACTATAAGTAAGTTAGGGGGATGTTTAGGGCAAATAAGTATTGCCATAATATCAATGTTATCGATCTCCATTTCCACTATCTTATAAGCAGAACTCTGCCTTACCCATATTGTTAGCCCTCCTGATGGTCTGCCTTTATGGCCACCTACTGCTAGTTTATGAAAATTTAAATAGACAAAATGGTGAACTGGAGCTAATGCCCAGGTCTCTTGAAACACTATAATATTCTGTTTTTCTATGAAGTCTGACCAGTCCAGTGATGAAATCTTGTTGGTCAACCCCGCTATATTCCAAGAAGCTATTGTCATTAGATGTGTATCTTGAATGCCTATGATTGTACCCGGGCTGGCCTCCGTAGTTTTGCCCGTGTTGGGGATAACTGGAACTAGAACATGGTTACCTATTTGGCTAGGAGGATCAATCAATAATGGTGTTGGGGCCCTAGGCGGTTCTTCAACAAAATCTGTCCCGTCAAGGCCAATGCTAGGAGGACATCTTGTCCAGTGATTTTCGGCCTCTCCTTGTTGGGTGACTACTAGGGATCTGGATTGGGGGCATAAGTCTGTTAAATGTCAATCTATATTTTGAAGGGACAAGTCCCCGATACAACTTAACTCTGGGGCATTAAAGGATAAGTTAGAAACAAAATCAGGAGGGTTCAGTTTCAGCCTAATATTTGTGTGTATCATATGAGATGTTCTTAAATCAAAAGCCACCAGATTTTCTACCAACAATGGAGAAACAAGGGTAAGACACACATAATCAGAGTTGTTGCCCTTGGATGGATATCTTACAGCGGAGGATATATCCTCCCTGATTATGGATCTGCACTTACGCACATGTCTCAACCACTGGGTACACTTGTTGGTCAGGGACTGCTCATCCTCCTTAATTAAGCTAGGCGAGATTTTTGGGACATTGGTCAAGAAAATTTGAGGTTTGGAAGATCGAAGAAAAGGTTTATCATGATGGCCTACTCTGGCAGGTAAGGTTGCCCTAGGCTGAGAATTAGGGCGAAAAGGAATGTAAGTTTCTCTTCTAGCAAACTATAGGAACTATAGGAACTATTCACTGGCTCTACATTGGTGGCAGAATACTGCATGATATTTGGGCCACTAGTCGGTTGTTTGTTAGATTTTGCTAATCGGCCGTTAGTTTTAATTTCAGTAATTGGACTTCATGAATTTCCTTTAGTGGTGTTACATGTTCTACAGGCTTGGATCTGAGTCGGGGCTTCTGTGGCTGGATAATTTTTACTAAAACGTATTTTTAGTGCTGTGGAGAGAGTGTCAATCATGCCCTTAAATTGGTTAACTTCCTCCATAAGTTGCTTTGTCTGGGCCTTTAAATCAGTTATCTGGTTTCTAAACAAATCTGTACAAGAGCACAAATCCCTACTGGTTGTATTGTCACAACTGATACGTTCACCTTCTGACCCCTTGGAACTCTGCTGGTCATTATGTTCCTCGGAGATTTCCATTAGGGGTAAAAATCTGTTTGAACATATAATGGCAGACTCAGTGGCGCAAGTTGAGGGAGGGCCAGAACTTAGCAAAGAGGAGTTATTACTCTCTTCAAGCAATGTACATTCGTGAATAGAGACTTGTTGGCCCTTTAAAGAGGATTTTTTAAACATATCAGGAATTGCCGGGATAGCTTTTTTAGAGATAGTGGTTGGAGTGAGGGGGGATGCACTGGCCACGTTAGAAGTACTGCACGGGCCAGATGGGGCAAGTAAAATCTCCTCACAATCACCAACAAGGTTGGCAATGCGATCCATGACAGTATGGGTTTTACACAACAATTGTTTGGATGTTTTTTTTGCTTTTTTGCCTTTCTTCAAAAGCCCCCCCTCCCCACTATCCAAAGCTTTCCTTTTTCCCATTAAATTAAGCCAGAATTAATTGGGCACAGGCAACAATGTATTGATAAAAGAAAAACTGAGATGAAATGCAGATAGTAGAAACAAAGTCGATAGACAATAGTCAATAGATTGTAACCCATAACGTGCCTCGCGATGGAGTTGAGACTACTTAGAGCTTTAGCCACCAGCCAGTAATGAAATGCATAAACAAAAATATAGAATGAGTAGTATATGAGTCAGTTGCCCATAGCAAGAAGAGAAAGTACCTTTAGGTTCAAAATCCGGAACTGTTAATGAGAAGCGAGTCGCAGAGGGGTGGCCCTGCCCTGTCTCGTCATGGCGCGGACAGGCGCAGATGGGCCCGCCCTTGGCCCGGGCACGCCCGCGCACGTCCCGCACTGCGGGAGCCCGCGGCCCAATTTAAAGCGCCTCCTGGCGCTTTCAGATGACACGGCGGCCTGGCAAGGAAGGCTGGGCGATGCAGTCCCCCTGGACCTTCTGACAGCAACAACACAGCAGGAATGAAAGTTGAAGCGGGACCCCAACCCCACAACCCCCTACATTTTGGAAACCTGGACCTGCGTTCCCTGTGCCCCTCCCTCTCCCCCCTTAAGGAGACATATTCCTCCAATCCTTGGAAAGTATTTGTATAAATATAATACATGTAATACTGTATTAGGCCAGGTTTCTGACGACTGGTTATTAATTACCAGGTCCATTTTGAATCGTGTAAATATATGCTCTTTACTCTTTTGGGAATTTCTCCCTGTTCTAAAACCTCTTTACACTTGAGCACCAAATTCTTTCACGTTCCTCCTTGGAGCAACCCTTTCTCTCTTTTACTTTCTTGACTCTTTTTGAATCATGTGATGACTTTTTTTTTTGTGCTATCACTTTTTTTTGTGCTATATGTATATATATGTAAAATAAAATATATGCCCTTGTTTTTTTTTAAAACGGCCTTAAGAGAATTTTGTTTGGTGCACAGTTGTTTATGTATTAGTTTTTTGTTGGGGTGAGCTGACTCAAGAGTAGCTCCTGTTGAGAGTATCATTATTTTCCAATTAATTTGTGGATAAATAAATATTGGTTCAGGACCATTGTTTTCTTTGCCGAATTAGATACCCAGGTCCACGGACTTTTGTTGGGTTACCCCATTTAATTAATGGCCGGTCCATCATGAGCAGATATCCAGTTGGCGCTTTGTTCTTTTTTATGCTATTTTCAGTAAGATCTTTATAACTGCATATCTACAGTTCTACAGATTGAATTTTTGTCGTTTTGATCTTGTTTTATATATCAGAGAAAGCTGTATTTTTCTAACTTGGTGTGGGATCCTTATGTGTAGTGTTTTCACTTTATTACTGTTTGAAGTGTTGCACAAATACTTTACACATTGCCTCTAAGTTAAACCTTACTGCTCAGTGCCAAGCAACCAGAGGGCTGAGCACAGGTTAATTTAAGGTTGGCTTGTGCCTCACCCTGAGAAGGATTGTGGTTGCTGCTTCACCACGGCTCACACCCCAGTCAACCAACAACCTCACATGCCCTATTGTGCTCTAGGTCTTCCACTACCATTCTGCGCACACTACACATTGCTACAGTGGACAAAGTTAAAAACATGGGTTTAAATTGGTTTTCCCCTCATACATGTGTCCTCCGGTGTGTAGTAACCATGCGTGCTAACAAATCAATTGCTTTCTACCCCAGACATTCCACTTTCCAAATTGGGCCTGAGCAAGGTCTGATAGCTGTTCTTTAAGAAAACCAAACCAACGGTGAATATTCACAAACCACACCTCCCGCATAGTTGCATATGTCAAAGTTTGGTGCACTCTTCCCTTAGTACTAGCCGTTGAATGATACTGCTGCTCCGCAGACAAAACAATGGTAAACAGTATGGGATGGTGCACCCTTTGAGTAAAACGTCCACAGCCGTATATATCCAGAAATTTTCTTTATTGTATTAAATTTCATAAAAACAGCCAACGCATTTTGTTCATGTAAATGAACTTATTCACGGCTCATTAATATATGAGAAAAAACAGTAGCATACCCTTGCAGTGGCACCAAGAATTCTTGCCTTGAAGCTTTTTTGTCAGGATGGTATGCTGGACCAGCAGCATGGGGCACGGATTCTTGGTGCCACTGCCAGGGCCGGCTTTAGTGCTGGTGGCGCCCAGTGTGACAATGTTTGTTGGCGCCCCACACTGACCACCTCCGCAACGGATTCCCTCACTACCACCCTTTAACAGTGCCCCTCAAGTCTCCATAACCACACTCTCTCACATGGATTTAATTAGTTTTATAGCGCCGCCCACACTCATACCAGTGCAGGGTGTCAGTGCACTTTACATGACACACACTAGACAGAAACAATCGATCATACGTGTGTAAAACAGTGTATAGGATATGTTACATAAGACAGAGGACTGACTACATGGTGTAGGAGTCACGTCATCCATACTGGTGGACATTATAGTTTAATAGCTGCCTGTTCTATGTTAGGATTATAACTTATAAACTACAAGTAACAAAAGGATCTCTCAGACAAAAGCAGTAACCGACTGACCTCTTTACATTATATGCACGTTGTGATCTGAATGGCACACCTTCTTTGCAGCAGGCATATTAACCCTCTGTGCTACCTTATCATGACTAAAAACTTCCACTAGACAAATCTCCAATCTGTCTCTAGGAAGAATATTAAATTGCTGGAGTTATCTTGACAGTTTTATAGTTGCCTGAAAATTGCTGGAGACCAGAAACGTGGCAGCAGGTGCTTTTTAAACCATAATATACTTGAAAACAAGATGCCCCACTCTAAGTCAGCGCCCGGTGCGGTTGCACCGGTCGCACCGCCATAGAGCCGGCCCTGGCCACTCCAAGGGTATGCTACACCTCTCTGGAATAGAGACGAGTGTCCTATCTACTGATGATCTGTATGGCAACTTTACAATAATTGATGACGCAATTTGAACTGTTTTTTTCTCATACGTTAATGAGCTCCTGAAGAAGTTCATTTACATGAACGAAACGTGTTGGCGGTTCTTTGGCTGTTTTTATGAAACTGAATACAATAAAGAACATTTTTGGATATATACGGCTGTGGACTTTTTACTCAATGGGTGAATCAACCCATACTATTTACTTCTGATAGCTGATCTGTACCATTGTTGACATTCCTCACATGCATGGTACTTACCCTTCTCTGAACCGATTGTCACTGTGCCGTAGGTCACAACATGGGCAATATAAATGATATGGGTTATAAGGATCATTCATTTATTTTTAATTGGGGCAATTAAATTGTGAATTGGCACCTAAATGTTGGCAACCAAGCAAATGAAATAGAACAGGGAGATACATATCAGGAGCTGCTTAGCAACAGACAGGAAGCAAAGAAGATTACGTGACTCAAGGATTACTTCTATGTACAGTCATATATATTTGAAGTGGCATGGAGAGAGTTGGGGAGACTACTGGTTAACAGAGGCTAGAGTTTGTCTGTTGGACCTGATACTAGTCAGGTAGTGTTTCCCTGAACCTTTTTGCTTTTTCCACCTGGGTTTTGCTGATTCTCTTACGTGGCTTCCGGGCTCTGGGCACTTTCCCACTGTAAAGACGGTGCTAAAGTGCATGCACCCTTCCTATCCATGTTGGGAAGTGGTGCTGATTCAATGTTCTGAAACATGGGCCGTTCTGTCATTAAGGACTGGTGGGTGTGCACTGGCATCTATTGTGAGTAAACTCATGAGCAGCTTGCCAATTTAGGGTGCTGTAAGTGTGCACCCGCACCTATGGACCGTGACTGCATGTGCTGCATGCCAACGCAGGATTGTGTGTGCGCACAGACACACGTGTTACTTAAACCCATCTCCAGTCTGCTGTGCAGACTCGTATGGGCGCACTTGCACCCCTGGTGCTAGGAACAGTGTGTCCCACCTGCTAGAGCCAATGTGCACTAGCGCATGTGCGCCCAGAGAGAGAGGAATACCTATGTGCATTTTCACTGCCATGAGGCTGGCTCCTCCCATAAGTTAGCATGGGGAAGAGGTTGACATTTCTTCAGACTGCAATAGTGGATTGTAGTGGAGCAGCCTCATGATGTTTCATATCAGTGGAATTGCAGTGCCAAACCCTTTCAATTGGTAAAGGGGATTTTGGCATAACACGCTTAGAAATGCCACTTATAGAATATGGACATTTCTAAGCTCCAAGAGTCTCAGTGACCGTGGTGCCTGGCTCCAGTGGACGCCTCGGGTCGGAGAGAGCACATCTGTCCATTCCCCAAGCTAAAGCCATAAACCATGGGCATCCCACGGGAATGGTAAACCTCTGCCATTTGAGGACCGAATGGGGTATATTGAAGATAGAGGTTTTGACACTTAGGGGCCGATTCCGATCTCGGCCGGTAGGGCTCCAAATCGGATTTGGCTTAACCGGATCCGATTCGGAGCCCTATTTCCCGACCGATTCGTACGCTCGTCCGGGCGAGTGAGTACGATGCGTATTCGCCGACCGACTCGTCCGGGCGTCCCGACCGCTCCGACCGACTCGATCCCGGGTCGAACCGCACCGACCGACTCGCACGGACACGACTCGCACCGCGCAATGGAGACGTTCCCCGGCCGGGTAAGTACGATGTGCGCCGCGAGCAGTCCGACCGAGCCGCGCACTCCGGCTCAAAAGAGCTGTCGGAGCCGTACTTTGGGGGTCCGTGTCGGACCCCCCTGTACGCGTAGCCGCGCGAGTCGCACACAAGGGGGACCCATGGGTCCCCCCTACCTGTGCGTGTACGGCGCGAATCCCTTCGCCGCGTACACGCTGTAGGGGCGCCCTTGTCCGCATCGCACCCATTGAGTCAATGGGAGCCCGTGTACGCGTTGTACGACAGGCTCCCATTGACTTCAATGGGAGTCCGACCGACTCGAGTCCGATGGCATACGTGCGCATCGTACTCGTTCGGTCGGGCTGCACGGGTCCGATTCGGTCGGAAATCTCTCCGGGTCCGGCTCGGTCGGAGAGATTTCCGGCCCGAATCGGAATCGGCCCCTTAGTCTCTAGGAGCCGGATCATGGCCCCACTGAAGATTAAGATCTGCATTCCACGGCACCATGGCAGACAGGCCTACAATTTAGGGGAGATAGCTGTGGTTCAAAGGGAAACCCCTAAACCACCCAGAACTTCAAAGCCACACAATAGAATAACTATGGATGCCCTCCTTCAGCAAGGAGTGAGATACGCTTGTAGGGACATGGGACCGGAGAACCCGGACTGCGTGGTGCACATTGCCAGAGGACTCTGTTGTACATAGGGAGGATAACTGGACAAATAAAGGCTGGTTTGGGCCAAGGACCTTGTGAAGTGTGGCACCCTGAAGTGTGCTCTCCAAGGGCCTGACCCCGGGCCTTCTGTTCTCCAGGAGATTTCAGTGACATCAAAGATCTCCTGCGATGGACATCTACCATCCACCTGTGATATATGGAGAGCGGTGCCCTCTCAAATGCCTACATCAGCTACTGAATCCCAATGGGTAGCGCGGTGTGAGCGTGGAACTAAGACTTGTGTCTGGAGAACTGATTGCCCAGTGCGGAGCTCCAGAAATCTTGCCTGCATCTAAGGCTTGTGGTTCCTGTACTGCACGGACCCTGACACTCATAAGCGCCTAGTTGGTGGTGAGCGGATACACCGGTTACGGGACCCTGCGTGGCCCGTTTCGTCGATAGTGCTGCATCTCTTTCATGCAACAAGCCGAGTGCATGCTCATTGAGTGCGGTGTACGATTCAAAGGGTGCGATCCGTGGGGGTGTACCCATAGTAGTGCCTCATTTTACCTCATGTGGCTCTGCTGAACTTGTGCCTGTGTGTGTGACCGGACTGGTCTGGTGCAACCTGCATCATCGTGCACCGGACATTGTGCCTCATTTCCAGGGAGGTACGGAAGTGCCTCTCTTCACGGTTTGTGACCGGAATTGCCTGGTGCAACCCATCTCAATGTGCACCGGTCATTGTGCCTCATTTCCAGGGAGGAGTGTAATTTGCACCTCATCGTGTTTGAAATCTTAAGTGCCTGGTGTGGCTCATACCAACTCGCATCAGGTGCTGTGCCCAGAATGCCTGGGCACGACCTGGATCATTGTGTACTAATCGGGGCACCTCATCCTATCCAGAAGCTCCCCTGTGTTACTCCCCATTCATAGGTTGTTCCCTTTGTGAACCTCATTGCAGCGAACCAACTGCCCTCTCCACGCCTGGCCCCTCCTGAAGACATCTTGGTGGCAGGTAGTATCGAGATTGATTGACTGGGTTGAAGTAACGTTCCCGAGACAGTTCTTAAGCAGGTCAAGAGACTGCGTGACTCCTTTGTGTAGGCGCGGCCGGTTCAGGTAAGAGCGGTAGGGCGTGGCAGGGGGGAACTCGACAGACGACGGAATAGGTGAAATAAAATAACAAAATAAATAGAACCACTTATTCGGCAATGCGGTGAGCGCAAGGTAAGTGGTTTTATTTATTTTTTATTTCCCTTTGCCTATTCCTTCGGCTGTCGACTCCCCCCATGCCCTGCCCTACCGCTCTTACCTGCACTGGCCGCACCTGCCTTCGTGTTTTGAGACCTGTGGGTGAACTTCCCGAGTAGCTGCTAAACTCTCCCTTGTTTACATCTACAACCTAATTAAAACTGCTACATATTCCCACCTGATTCCTGATGACCCAGACTAAGAGTGACTTTGGCCACGTGCGGCCCAGTGTCTGGGAGGGGGGTTGGTTATCTTCCATCCGGGGGTATAGGACAATCAGGCTGAACTAGATGGAGGCTTGGACTACGGAGTCTGCAGAGTGTGAACCACTGACCTGCTGGGTACCAGTGGCACCGCATTAGGGTGCTGAGTGCATATGCGTATAAGAGCATTCTGTACAGACTGTCTGATACCTGTCGCACTGTGTAGCGGTACAGAGTGAGTGTGTGTGAGTGGGAGTAATCGTGTGTAGACCACCGGTTGTTCACGATACTGGCCGGCAGTGCCGCTTTATACGTTGATTGTATGCCAAAAGAACAATACATTTGACATTGGGTTTTCCCTTGTGGCTTCGGCTCGCGGTGCTGCTAAAAAGTGTTATATTTTCATGTATGTACATAATTTTGATATTGTGCATTGCATTAGGGAGTTCTCTCTCAATTGGGTTGGAGTTAGATTAGGAATTGTCCAGTGTGCATACTATTGATATCATAGCAATACGAGTGGGCCTAGTACTGCTAATAATATTTCTGAATGTGTTTTATACCCAAAAAGTATATATAATGTTCATGTTATAATGATTGAATATGTGTGTTGTATATACATGTTTTTACATGCATCCTGTGTTAAGTCTCTTTTGTGACACTCAGTGTTTTTATTGCGAGTGACTGCTGTGCCTTTTCTTTACACATTGCCTCTGATATAAGCCTGACTGCTAAGTGCCAAGCTACGCAAGGGTGAGCACGGGTTGTACAGTGAGTGTAATCACCTGCCCTTGACGGGAGCAGTAAGCTCTGCCTGGCTGGCGGCATCCCTTCAGCCAACCAGACACTGCCGGTTCCAACATTGTCTGTTTGTAGGGACACATTTACTATTATTTACACAATTGTTTCTGTATATAGTGGACTATATTTATCACCATTCACCACATGTCACTATTTCACCACAGTCACGTACTTCACATTGCAATTAAAATTGTAAATTGCGACAGCCTTCTTTATTTCTTTATTATTTTGAATTTTCTCTTAATACATTATTGATTTAAAAATGTTTTGGTGTGTGTTATTTTTCTTTGTAAATCATTTATATTTGTTGTAAGTAAGCTGTTGTTACTTGTCCTAAGTAATTGATACCCCAACAGAACCATTTTTTTCTTTAAAATACGTATACCCAGGTTCTGAGGGACACCGGGTTGCCCCATTACGTTTACCACACTACCACCACGTTGTGAAGGAAGGGACAACTTTTTTTTTTGTTTGCAGTTTTATACAGCGCAAACTCGACTCAAAGGTATTGGATCACTTTACATGACCACCAGATACATTACAAAAGGATAAATTCATTTTTTAGGCATGGTGAGATTAAGAGATTTGCCCAGAATCACATGATGTTGAGCCTACGCCGAGACTTTAACCTAGTTCCCCAGTTCCAAAGTCGGCAGCTCTGGCCGTAATTACACATGCCGGGATGCCACCTCATAGCAAACCAGCGCAAAGCACTATTTGCATTAACATACAGTCTACTTTCCAGCACAGTTATATTTTTGCGCTGGAAAATAAATAGTTGATAAAATATTTTGTTCGGTTTGCGTCACTTTTTATGACTTTGCACCTGTGCCAAGCGTTGATAAATCTGCCCCAACATGTGTTAATGGGAATTACTATTCAGCTACTCCAAGCTCAGTTCTGTGCCTTCTGTGTACTGCCAAAGTCCTCCAGAGGGCCAATACTAGAGCCTTGATAGACACTTCTCTTGCACCATCCTGGCCTCGCGATGCCTTTAGTTTTCACGACAGTCACCATCACTTACGGTGCTTCCAAACCTGAAAACAAACTATGAAGGGATAATCATTTGTTTTATACAGCGAGTCGTACCGCGTTTGTCGTGTCCAAGGGATGGAGTGCCTATTTCATTGAATGTAACATCTTGCACAGCCCTAAGTGCAGCCGGCCGAAGCTTTGAAGCACTGGCACCCAGAAATCAAGCAGGACATAGAGAGACATGGAACTAAGCCATCTCTGAAAGAACCGGATCCAGTGCTTAATTTGTAAAAAAAAAAAAAAAAAAGTGCCAGGGCTCTTGTCAGGAGGAAACTGCAGCTCGCCCCTGCCATGCTGCAAGTGATAGTAACAACACAACTAGTAACCATCACACTCCTACAAGCGTGACAATTCGGACTAATTCAGGCCCCCCAAAGCTATAACAGTGGCTTGGCTGGCAGGTGATAGACATGTTTAATGTATATTGAATTAATAATTAGTTGTTGATGTGATCATCTCTAAATTAGCCAGACAGCGCCTCCTTGTGGCAGACTGTCACAAGCCCCGGTGTTGACAATTAAATGCTGGTACCGAGCACCGGAAACCACCGGCTCAAATTAAGCACCAGACCTGCATAAAACACATCTCTAACTTCGAGTGAGCAAACTGCTCGCAATGACTCTGAAAGTTGATCATCTATTGAAGTTGATCTCTTTATAATTCTTCACCTGTGACGTCAGAACTGGTGAAAATACGGCGATCGGTAAGTTATGACGTCAGTGAACATCAGCTAAGGTCAATGGGCGCAGCTGAACCCTTTCAAGATACATGGTTTATTTTGAGAAAAAGCAACACTTAATGTACCAGACAAGTGCACTTTCCAAGGCCGCCCTTCAAAACACTGTAAAAGTGCTCCTGACATACATACCGACGAGTGGAAACACCGGAGGGGAAGATTGTGCATTCCAAAAGATACATATGTTCATTTGCCAATAAAAACACATTCAGGACATTTAAGAGCGAAAAAGTAAAAACAAAAAACTTGAGAAATATATTTTTTAGTTTTAAAAGAAGTTTTTTCACTTAATTCGGGAGCGGTGCCTTAAGTCCAACTGAAAAACTCAAAGGAAGGCCACGTCGGTAATAAACAGAATAAGGTAACCCCATTAAGTACGTTTTAATGATAGATTCGGTGCCAAATTCTGATTAGATCCTGTAAGTAATCCTCAGCGACACATAATACCATTTAATGTAGAGCTGAGGGTCAAATTTAGGTGTAAAAAACCGGAACTGGGCTATTAACCTAGTGACTGGCAAAACAGGCACCCAGAGGACATACCTTCGTGTTTTTAAGTTCACACAAGAAGAGACCCCTCCTGGTGTGGCAGAGACCACGGGACCGGGACTCCTCTGGGGTGAAAGCGAATACAGGACTGTCCCTCCCGCCCCATTCAGTGGAGCACGGACCACAGAGCTGGGGGCCCTTCTGGCGGGACAGAGAGCACAGGACAGGTCACTTTTCTGCGGTGGCAGAGCCAAAGAGAGAGGGCACCCCTCCTGGTGTGGCAGAGCCCACGGGGCATGGTGCCCCTCCGGGTTTGTTACAGGCCACAGAGCTGGTGACCCCTCCTAATGCGACAGAAACCACGGGGTCAAGGTACCCCCCAAATCCCTGTTACCTGGCCAAGACAGAACAAGAGTGCAGCCGCTACGAGACCGGGACCTGCTCCCCTCCAGCTCCCGGCCCTAGCACAGTGCCCCCCAGACTCTGCCCTTCACACACTGCCGCGGTGACCCGCAGAAGCCGCCTTACCATGGCTGCAGTGCGCCGAGCCGAGGCAGTGGCACGGTGCCGGTCCAGGGCGCCCAGCGTCTCGTGCACGGAAGCCGTGCACACACAGCCTCTCCGGTGGGATTATGGAGCAGGAATCTGGGCTGGCGGACTGGCTGGGAGGTGTGGGTGTGCGAGGGAGGGGCAGGAGCAGACAGGCACTTCACTGGCTCAGGCTGTCCGAGGAGGCATCATATGATCGGCAGCGGGGGAGGTGGGGGGCAGCAAGACACGGGGAGCCCCCTCCGCTGCTCCGAGCTGCTGACAAGGCCAGACGGGACAACAGGGCATCTTTGAGCCCTGTATGTCCAGTTCCGCTCCACTTCATCTGGGCTTGAGAGACGAAGAGGCAGCGAAGCACTGAAGGATGTAAAATATGCAGCAAAACATCACAAGTGATGGGCAGCAAAAAAAAAAACTAAACACCAAGTAGGCAGGGCATAAGTCCTAAAAAAAGAAGTGGGGGGACTAACCTAGTTAATCAGTATGCAAGTGGCATCGCAGCGTGTGACATCGCAGCGCGTGACATCGCAGCGCGTGACATCACAGCGCGTGACATCACAAGAAGTGATATCAGATCTTAAGCCCTCACATATATGTTTAGCAGGTGTATCATGAGTACATTTGAGCACATTTCGAGTATACTTGCAAACCCTCCTGATTTAGGCAGAAGATTCACACTTTTGTACGCTACATATAAAGCAATGTTATCTTTTGTCAGCGTTCAGCTTTCTATAGCCATAGTGCTTTAAAAGAAATGGTGATATTTAAATTATTACAACGCCTCCTCAAGGGTAATAAGCGTATATAAATGCAATTTATTTAGTGCAAATACTGGGAAAGATCAACACATCTGACATTCTTACAGTGCATGCATATCTCCTAAACAGGGACTGAAGGAAGTGAAAAGCTGCCTCTCTTCAGTATGTGTGAAGTGCTAACAAGGTGTGAGCCTTTGTTTCCCCTCCGCTGCATTTGCATCAGGTGTGAGGCTCCTGACTGCTCCCAGCCAGGAGACTCAAGCAAAAGGAGGCCTGACGACCCCTCAGATTCGGCCTTTGTTATGGGCCCAGCAGGAGTCAGAACTAAGAGCCCCGTCCCCGCCTGCACGTTGTTGTGATCGAAAAGCAGACAACAATGTGCAGGCGCTGCTGAATGTGTCCCGGTGTTTGGAAATTACACCGGGACGAATTCAGCATCTTTTTTTAGTGGGGCCCAACTTCTTGGCAGGGTGGACGGCATCCACCCTGTGAAAGAAGTGGGGGGACGCCGTCCACCCGCGTGGACCCCCGACTCGTGCCCTGCAAGTAGGTATTAGAGAGAGATTTTTGCAGACAGACAGGACCTGCGGAAAGGAAGCTTTGCTCGCGAGACGATAGCAAAGTGAGCTGACCCTATACTCCGTAGACCGTCTCCTGGTCTTCAGTGAGCTGTCTCACTAGGACTGAAGCCTGCGGGCCACACACCGCCGAGACCTCCTCGCTAGCGCCTCAACCCACTGAGCTACCTCGCTTCAAGTGTATCACTTCAGAGGAGCTGCCTGTAATTCAGTCAATATACAAAACAACAAGTGCTGGAATAATCAAAATAACAAAAGCTAAAGTTTGTGGAGCAGTGAGAAAAGTGAACACTGGGTTCTATATCAGAGTATCATTAGCACAACTATCATCTAACAGAAATATGGCGCCCTAAATAGTTTTCAAAATATCATATTGCACCATTGGGTGTTGATTTTCTATCACAGGAAAGATACCTTTAGTCACCTCAGACTGAAAGCTCAAGTCTGCACAGTATGTGTAACTGAAGGGATAGTTCAGCTGTACGAACCCAAAACTGTAAGAGCTTTGTTAATTAAAAGTCCAAGTATGCCAACATATGTAACTGGAGGAATAGCTCTGCTGTCCAAAGACTGAAACCGCAGGATCTATGAAATTTGAGGGATAGCTCTGATGTCCAAGAACAGGAAGCGTAGGATGGATGAAACTGGAGGAATAGCCCTCCTCCCCATAGAATGAAAGGTAAGGTCCGAAAATACTGGTAACTTGAGGGACAGCTCTGCTTCCTAAGCGCTCAGATTGTAGAATCTATGTTAGTGCAAGGATAGCTCTGACAGCTAAGGCAGTGAAACAGTAAGGTCCGTATGCCCTGCAATGCTAGGTTGGTAACATCTGGCTAGAATGAGGGATACCTCGACTTTCAAAACCAGAGGGACAGCTCTACAAAAGTCCAAGGGTCCGATTCATAATGCATTTTTCTGTAAGAGGGACTTGCTCCTGGATGTTTGGTTTTAAACCACTCTTACAGAAAAAACCCTTTTTTAACCTAGCTTCTTGTGTGATGGCGTAGTTGAAGGGAAAGCTTTCCTGCTTAAGGAATAATGCAGAGATTTGGTCTAGGGACTAAATTGAAGATTTGTAGCTAGGACCTACACCCAAATCCCAGCTCTCTCACATTAACCAACTTGTGTGATTCTAGGTAGAACCCTTAATCGCCTAGTTCTTCACCTCATCTGCCAAACTTCGTAGTGTTTAGAGGCAATGCAATGTGACTAGAAGAGAAAATTAATGTATTCATTCACCCTGTATAATCCACAAGCGTTGTTGGAGATTTCTCTGGTTCGCTGTGTGCAATCTTCGTTTTCAATTCATTGTACTGCCCTATGGCCTGAAAACTGCTCCAAGGGTCTTGACTCCATATGTAAGGTCACTACATCTGGAAGGTCTCCCATGTGTTCTTGGTACTCAAATTTTGATGGATAATTCTAACCACAGATTCCGAAGCTTTTGAATACCTTTGGGAGCCAGACTGGATCCGAAGATTTTTAATAGCATTGCTTACGCGCGCTGGTAGGCGAAGTCGTGCAACACTGAGTTGGCTTAGTCCTGCCCCAGAAGTGTCATCGGAGCCACATATAAGTGCCACTTCTGCATGCAAATGTCAGTTTCTTTCTTTCTGTGTCTTTAGCTGCAGATCTGGAGCCTGCGCCCAAAAATGTTCTTTTTCCTCTGACAAATTTTTCCTACAAAATCTTTTTTACAGTGTACAACGGAAATGCCTGTCACAGACCCTCACAATGTATGTTGCTCGTGCCTAGGGTCTTTGCATGACTTAAAGTCTTGTGGGGACTGCGCCTGCATGAACCTCAAGGCCATCTTGAACCACGAACCCAAACTCCACATTCCCAAACACCGTCAAAAGAAGGCATTTTAGGGCTGTTCCTGGTCGAAGTTGAGGATACAGACTCGTTTCCATTCCCGTTCTCGAGGCTGTTCCAGTGAAAGACCTTGACACTCCAAATATTCAGGTAAGTACAAGTAGAAAAAAATCAGATTAAGTGGGGTGTTTCTTTGTCAAGGTGTTTCTTGGTTCCCAGTCTCTCAGCAAGGAACCAATTCCTCAACTTATCCACTCCGAGCTCCCAGATCCATCAGCAAAGCAGCAACAAATAGAGACTTTCAAGGAGGCCATGCTGCATATTTTTGGCCCCCTTGGGTGCCTTTGGACACCAAGAATCCAAGAAGGGGGGCGTGGCCAAGCCGAGCGACAAGATGGCCGCTTAAGCTCTCGGCTCCGCCGACCGAGCGAAATATCCGCTGAAAATCCGCCTCTAATTGCCTAAGTAAGGGCTCCCACACCGTCAACTTTGCATCGGAAGGGCTGCTGTACAGTTTAAGGCCACTCACGGCCGGATCGAGGGTGTGTAGCGGCGTTGGCGATATCTGCGCCCTTGGACTGGGGCGGGGTGAGGACGCGTCCGGGCGGCCTGCCGGCCGGGAGGCTCACCGGCGTGTGGCTTCATCGGCGTGACCACCTCTTGCTCGGAGCTGGTGCGCGCCTGGGCGTGACGCCCCACCGAACATCGCGGGGGGTCCCGGACGGCGAGGACAGACTGCGGATTGCCACCGGCACCCCCGAGGGCACAGGGCGCTGAGTGCGGCGTGAACAACGGAGGAGCCGCCGGGGGCGGGATCTTCCCATCAGTGGCACCATTGTCGACGGCCTCCTCGGAATCGTGGGTCGAACCGGTGAGTGCCTAGAGGCTGCCTGTCGGGTCCTCACCCGACCCCGGCGTAACCACGGACATACGGGGCAGAGATCACGCGGTTGCGTGTCGGCCGCTGCTACCCCGCATATGACACAGCTCGGGCTGAGGCTATCCCCCTGACCTGCGGCTTGCTCGTTAAGGGGCCCGCACACCAGGACATTTCTGTGCCCCCCAGGGCAGCTGTGGGCGCTGCTTTGCCATCCTGTCCTCTTGCCCGCTGGGAGCTGCCTCATAGTACAGCGCTGAAACCACCGGCGGACACCGGCTGTGTACACCCCCCCCCAATATCAAAACTGCCCTGCTGCGCTGTGGAAGCGCCTACTCATGGGTGGGGGGGTGCGCACTTGCTGAAATCCCAGTGCTGGAGGGGGAGTGGTGTGCGTGGCTCCAGCAATCAGTACCGGTGTTATCTATCGCCCGACCGGCTGGGAGAAGTAGCACCGGGCTGCTCATCGGACCATCAGGAGGGCATCGAGGGACCCTGAGAGCTGGTGAAGGTGCGTGGCCGGTGTTGAGGCGCCGTGGTATTTCCCGCCCTGCTGTCTGACTATCGGACTGCTGCATTTGCTCCATCGTATGGGTAGGTGAGAATTGGGACTGATCTCCGACCGGCTGTTCCTCAGGCAGGGGGCTCGCTGAACGGGACATTGCCGCGACCTTATACGGTTATCTACATAGGGGGTGATACCCGCTTGCTTCCGCCTGGTGGTGAAGGTGTCTCTGGCTGGGAGATCTCGGAGGCCTACACATTGGATAATTGAAAGTCAGTAAAGTGTGGAGCAAAGGACTTTGGAGCCCCGCTGCTGACTACCTCACGTGGGGCTGATCACTGATCGTTAGCGACCCCCCTGGGGAGTGTTGCACAAGATATGGCGGGGGGACGCGCCCCGCGGGCGGCCCTCCAGACTAAACTGACGAAGTATGCATGGGATGGAGGCCCCGGCGCGAGCCCTAAAGGGGGATCAACCATGACCGACAAATCTGAGCCCGGTGGGAAGCAGAGGGAACCGACGCTGCAGGATATCCTCGAGGCCATCACTACGGTCTGCACGTCACTGGAGTCGCGCATTGACTCCGTGTCCACCGAGGTGTCCCTCATCAGAGAGGACATGCGCTCAATGAACTCACGTTTGAAAGACGTCGAAATCAAGGCCTCCTCCCTGGTGGAGGACACGTCCGAACTGCAGAAAAAGATGGAGGAGCTACAATCACACGCCAATAAACTAGAAGCGCAGCTGGACGACTATGAAGGGCGCTCCAGACGTAACAACGTCCGCATTATTGGGGTGCCTGAGCGTGCAGAGGGGCCATCGGCGGATCGTTTCATGGAGGAGCTGATCACTACCTATCTCAAGCCCAAAGGGCTCTCCAATTTCTTTTCAGTGGAACGGGCGCATCGGGTACCAGGGGGTAGGCCACGGCCCGGGGCCCCCCCAAGACTGCTTCTTGCCTGAATCTTCAACTTCCGCGGTAGAGATGTCATCCTGCAGTGTGCCCGGTCCGCCCCGCCAGTGGATTACCAAAATAGTCGTATCACTTTCTTCCCAGGCTTCACCCTCAAGGTGCAGAGGCAGCGACGTAGCTTCCTAGAAGTGAAGAGAGCGCTTCGAGACAAGGAACTGAAATATGCTATGATATTTCCAGCAAGGTTGAGGGTGGAGTCGGAGGGGAAATCCTGGTTCTTCACCAGCCCGGAGGAGACCTGGGACTGGCTTGAAGGCTGGCGAATGGCGGGCCGGCACGCTCACCGGGCCCGGGGCGTGAGGATGGAGGGAAACGCCCGGGCCTCAGGTGGTAGCTCCCCAATTCCTGATCGTGACGAGGCGGCAGGTGGAGCTGAATAATTGGTCTGTATGCCTTTCATTTGCGTGAATTGACTGCCTCCAAATAGACTGCGGGATGTGGGAGGGGGGCTGGCTGCGACGCGGGCCTCGGACTCTCGCTGTGTTGAGCTGGACTGCCTTGGATGCCTTGTTGATAACTATTCCTTGCTCTTTGTTAATTTCATTGCCATACAAATGACCGACAGTGGGTATATATTAGGCCCTTACTGAAGTCGTTAGTATAAGCCCATTAGGCTATAGTTGTTACTATCGGAACAGCATAATCCTTAGAGTTGTGTGCTCGGTTGGGCAGCACGAACCCGTAAGTTTTGGAAGGGTGGGCGATAGGCACTCTGCTAGTTTGGGGGGCGGGAAGTTTTGTCACCGCCGAGCAGGGAGGCAGGGTGGGGGGGTTTGGGGATTGATTATTGGGTCTGCGGGATGGGGGGGAGGGGTTTGTTTTTTTGTTTTGGTTTGGGCATTGTTGTCGTGCAGGCATGGTTTGTATTCTCGAATTCAGATGTCAACCGCAGGAGACACAGTATTGGCCACACTCTTATTGACCATACAATTTAGCACTGTAGGGCACTCCTTACATGTACTCCCCCCTGGCTTGTTCCTCCCCGGAGCATCTTATGTCACTAACCTCAACTGATGGGTACTTCGACTAGACAGAAACTTACGTTGCTTTCATGGAATGTAAATGGGTTGGGGGACAGAATAAAGAGGGGGTGGTTCTCCAATTCCTGAAACGACACTTACCGGACGTCGTGTTTCTACAGGAGACCCACCTGCTGGGCAACGGTTGTAAGGCCCTGTCTCGATGGGGTTTTCAAATGGTGGCCCATTCCGCTCTTGGGTCAGGTTCCCGAGGGGTGGGCATCCTTGTTCGCAAATCCTTCCCCTTAACGATTAACTCGATCCGTGAGGACCCACTGGGTAGATTTGTAGCCCTGTCTGGAACTTGGGAGGGAGCCATCATCAACCTGGTCTCAGTATACATTCCACCGGGCCTCCACACGCAAGCATTTGTTGATCTCGGCGACCTTCTCCTGGGCCTTCCCGAAGGGCGGTTACTGATTGGCGGGGATTTTAACTCGATTGTCTCGGACTCCCTGGATCGCTGGCCCCAGAAAGTCCTACCGGTCTCGCGTAAACGGATTCATAGCTTTTTGGGTGCACTGGGACTGGCGGATGTTTGGAGGTGCCTGCACCCAAAAGAACTCCAATACACACACCTATCGGGCTCCCATGGCACTACGTCACGCATTGACTATGTGCTTACTCCTACACAACATCTACATATCGTCAAAGAAATACGACAATTGGCCAGGGGCATATCGGATCACTCCCCCATATTGTGCAGAATAGAGGTCGGGGAGCCCTCGGTCGGCCGCGTGGCACCGATCAACTCGTGGTATCTCACGACCCCCCTCATTAGGGATAAGGTTCTGACCGAAACAGACCTATATTTCCAAGAAAACCTGGGATTAGTCAGCTCTTCCGTTTCGCTTTGGGAGGTCTATAGGGCTGTTGTCCGCGGGGTGATCCTGGGGCAAATTGCAGGGCAACGCAAGGAAAAGGCGGCCGCCGTGACACGTATCGAGGGCGAGGTCCTGGAGTTGGAACGCACAGTTAGATCGCACGACTCGGAGGAAGTGCGCCAACAGCTTCGTATTAAAACTAAGGAGCTCTCGGACCTAGCCACGGATGCGGCCAAGGCACAGTATCGGGCTACCCTTAGCAGGATCTACGATGTAGGCGACAAGGCAGGCAAATTGTTGGCCTGGCTAGATCGTAGAGACGGGGCACGGCGCGTGGTGGCTGAAATTGCCATCGATTCACATTCCCGAACCACAGCTCCGCAAGACATAGCGGATGCATTTGGTAAGTACTACCAGACTCTGTACTCTTCCAGCACGACCCATTCGGAGGAAGAGGCTTCTTCTCTTTTACGTGATATACGCATGCCGGTGGTCACAGAGGAGGAGAGTCTTGACTTAGACCAAGATATTACAGCGACCGAAGTGGAGAGGGCCATTCACGATCTGCGGGGGGGAAAGCGTCGGGCCCTAACGGGATCCCTATAGAACTGTTTAAGCTCACGGCGGGCGTGACCGCCCCTTTTATCACCGCCATGTTCCAGGAAAGTAAAGACCGCGGAATCCTCCCTGAAGATCATAGACTAGCCAATATCATTGTTATCCACAAAGCGGGTAAACCCGCCGATCAGTGTTCTTCATATAGACCCATTTCGCTCCTTAATTGCGAGGCTAAGATCCTCGCAAAAGTTCTCGCCACTCGCTTGCTATCGGTTCTTCCCAATTTGGTTCACCCGGATCAATCCGGGTTTATGCCCGCAAGAAATACGTCTCTTAATCTCCGCAGACTGCACGCAGTGCTATGTAGAGCAGATACGATCAGAGAAGACAAGGTTGTGGCGTCCTTGGACGCTGCTTCGGCCTTTGACACCATAGAATGGCCATACCTTTTCGCTGTGCTACGCAAGCTGGGATTTGGCCCGGAATTTATCAACTGGGTACGACTCTTGTATTGTCAACCATTGGCACAAGTGATTGTAAATAATCGAAAGTCCCCGGTCTTCTCTCTCGGTCGGGGCACCAGGCAAGGATGCCCCCTGTCGCCACTTCTTTGTGCTTTGGCCTTGGAACCTCTAGCAGCCTGGATCCGCTAGGCCCCCACCATCCGAGGCCTTGACTGGGCTTGTGGCAGGGAGGACCGTATATCACTGTATGCAGATGATATCCTGCTCTATCTCGCTTCCCCGGCAAGGTCCCTTAATGCGGTGATGGATATCTTTCACAGCTTTGGCAGGTTCTCAGGCTATAGGATCAACTGGTCAAAATCGGTTCTCTATGTCCTTAGTGGGCAGAGACCGCGACTTCCCCGGGGGTGCCAGCTGACGGAGGCCGTAGATGGCTTCAAATATCTGGGGATCTGGGTATCTAAAGATCTGACGCGATTATATGAAACTAACCTCCGGCCCTCACTAGAGCCCCTCAAATCTGACGTTCTACATTGGAAATCGCTTCCCCTGACCCTCCTTGGACGAGCAGCCCTATTCAAGATGATGTCCCTCCCCCGTCTTCTGTACGCATTACAAAATACACCTCTTCCGGTCGCGGCATCCTACTTTAAAGAGTTGGAGGGCACAGTGCGGGACTTGCTGTGGGAGGGTAAGCCACCCCGCATAGCCACGCACAAGCTTACACTGGGATGGTTCGATGGTGGCATCGGACTCCCAGACATGAAAAGATACTACTGGGCCTCGCAGCTCGCTGCCATTAACCAATGCACATACCGGCGACAGGATGACCCGGCATTTCAGATTGATCGATGGCTCCTCCCGGGGGGTGGGTTCGCGGGAGCACTCTATACAAAATCCCAGGGGAAAGTTCTGACTGGCCCGACAAAACATGCTGTGCACATCTGGCAGGAAGCCACTAAAAGCCTGGGTTGGGAGGGTAAGCTTACACAGGCCACGTCACTTTGGCACTGTGGCCAGCTGGGTCGGCTGTCGCGCTCCTTGGGGTTCGACAAATGGGATACCATCGGTATCTCCAGAATTGGAGACCTTTGGAGATCCGGGAATGTCATCGTTTGCTCACTTACGTCAAGAATATGAAATGGCCAGCACCGAGCAGTTCAGATACTTTCAAATTAGGCACGCGCTACTATCGGCTCTCCCCAAGGGTGCAGCCCTCCCTGACTCCTCCCCACTGGAAGACAGGATTCTTGATGGGGACCTGCCGGATCGGGCCATATCCCTTATCTACAAGAAGCTTATCAACAACATGACCGATCCCTTAATACGGATCAGAACTAAATGGGACCACGACGTTGCCGGCTTGGAGGATGAGGAGTGGCGGGCCGCGGTGGCTTCCCCTGTGAGGTGGCCATCTCCTCCAGACTCCGACTGGTTCAGTTAAAAATCCTTCACAGGACGTATCTGTCTGGGCCCTCCTTGGTTCATATGGGATACGCCCCAGACGGTGGGTGTACACGTCAGTGCGGCCAAGAGGGCACCTTCATCCATACACTTTGGGAATGCGATATAATTCAGAAATTCTGGGAGGGGGTGGTATCAGTGATAGAGGAAGTGATGGGGCGACGGCTACAGTGTAATATAAAGCTGATTTTGTTGAACATATGGGGCCCCACTGATCTTACAGCCAGAGAAAGCACATGGGCCACGTTGGGCTTTATGGTAGCAAAGCGGAACATTGCACGTTTGTGGAGGGCTCCGACTTCACCGATCATTGCGGACTGGGCCAAGGACATGGACTGGTGCATGGTGACCGAGATACCTATTTACGTCTCCAGGGGCTGCCCGAAAAAATGGTCGCAAATTTGGGGGCCTTGGAACACTTTCCGGGGAGAAATATGTGAACCACCAGAGGGCCGGGGGGAAGAAGCTATTGAGGTCGATTAATGTGTTTTTCCCGACATCAATTATGCTGGAGTGGGGGGAAAGGATCCTTGATGTGCTATAACACTGTGTGCCAATGTCTACATGTGTAATGCTGTGTCTCTGTTATTCCACATGCCCTTTTTCAATAAAAAAAGAGTTTATAAAAAAAAAAAGAATCCAAGAAGGGCTCTCATCAGATTACTGTCAGCCGATCTGTCCTCTACATCGTCTGTACCTCTTGACTCCACTGTGGCCTCCTCTCCAACCCCAGTGCCAACACCCTTCCCGATTCCAACCCCAGCACCACAATCCACACCGGATCCTGCCACATCAATGATGTTAGCTCTAACGCCACCAACACCGGAAGAGGACCCACCTGTTCTATCTGACTCCAAGCTGACCCCGTCATTACCTCAGCCAAAGTCGTATTCTCCACAACCTTTGATGCCTCCGGTCCATCCTAATCCAGATGTTATTCACAAGTACTTCAGGCTTTTTTTGGTTCAGACTCTTTGCATAGTCAGCATGCCCAGGGAGATGATAATAGAGATGACGGGGATGACGCAGTCCATTATTTTTACAATGACAATCTTTATATGTACCTACAGGAGGGCAGTGGGATGGGCACCTCCCCTGACACTGGTTTGAGCTCTCCTTCTCCCCCCAGCACCTCAACAGAGGAGTCAGCCTCTTTTGTGGTGGTCATCTAGAATGCAGCTGTAGTGCTAGACCTACAAGTGCCGTCCACCAAGGGTAAAACCAATGTCCTGATGGACGTCTTGTAACCCGAACAGGTTTCCATTGAACCACTTCTACTATTTAATCAAGCCTCGACAGACACACTATAGACACTTGCACCAAACTTTGCTCTTGCCCGCTGGTAAATAGGTAAATAGCTAGAAGATACAGACTTGCCCCAGGGGTTTCAAATTTTCTCAGACAATACCCTACACCTGAAAGTTTGGTGGTCCAGGCATCCACATGTAGCCTCCTGATAGGAAAATAAAACATATGGAGGGATTAGGGAAAAGGATGTTCTCTTCTACCATTCTTGCCCATTGTTCTATCAATGCCAGCTGCCTCCTAGGTTGATACTAGGATGCATTGTGGCAATGATTTGCGAGATCTTGCCAACAGTCCCAGATAAATATTGCGCCAATCTCGCGCAAAGTATTCAGGATGGTCAAGACGAAGTGAAGTTCAACATCCGCTGTGGGCTGGATACTACTGACTGCTTCGGCAGGGCAGTCGTACCAGCATGATGCTTCAGCACCACGCATGGATGAGATTCACAGTTTTTTCCGGTGTTGTCCAAGTATCACTGGTGGATATGCTCTTTTATGCACCTGTCTCTTTGGAAATAAAGCAGAATCAGCACTGGAGGATTTAAAAAAAAAGTAAGGCCAAAGCACACTGTCTCTGCCTTTCTGCACCCCTGAAGCAGTATTCCTAGCAGTTTCTCCCCTGTCGTGGCATTGGAAGGGGCTTGGGTCAAAGACAATGCCTAGGCCCACCTGAACAGCAACAGACTCTACAGTCCTTTCTGGGGTCGGTGATCCAGCCAACAACGTCCATGGCATCAGGGGCAGCGAACTGCTCAGTCCCTCACCCTGCCCGCTTTCAAACTGCATTTGCTTGTCGTCAGCAGCACATGGCCATCCTATAGGAGGCAGGATAAGGTATTATCCCACAGGTGGCAGGGTATCACATCTGATAGATGGGTGCTCCAAATATTCCAGCAAGGATATGCCCTACCATTCCTATCCAAACTGCTACATACTCCACCTACATCAGAGCAGCTGTCAGAGGAACATTTGTCCATTTTGAAGCAGAAAGTCTAGGCTGTTTTGGACAAGGAAGCCATAGAGAAGGTCCCAGCATCGGGAGTAGGGACTGGATGTTACTCCTGCTATTTCCTGGTGCAGAAGAAGGATGGAGGCCTTCACTCAATTTTAAATCTTCGTTCTTTCAATTTCTTCCTGAAAAAGGACAAATTCATGATGCTCACATTGGCCCAAATTCTATGTGCCCTGGATCCCGGAAACTGGATGGTTAGCACTGGGACTGCCGGACACCTATTTTTACACTCCCGTCCTGCAATTCCATAGGCGTTACCCGCGATGCAAGGTCAGCCAATCAGCTCTTTGTGGGGTCCTCTGGAG
Source organism: Calotriton arnoldi (assembly GCA_963921515.1). Taxonomy (NCBI): domain Eukaryota; kingdom Metazoa; phylum Chordata; class Amphibia; order Caudata; family Salamandridae; genus Calotriton; species Calotriton arnoldi. The sequence continues at coordinate 3,039,138 of CAWUFW010000130.1, forward strand.
CAAAGAAGGAAAGGCAGTGCAGAAAAGGACCATATCGAGGTTGACAGTCCGTTGTATTTAGATCTGCTACGCATTGGCCTAGAAACAGCCTCCAGAAGGTCTGACAGCTCTTTCATCCAGACCCAAGGCTAGTTCTTGTCTTGGACATCTGTCAGGCCATGACGTGGGTGTCGATTCACACATTCACAAAGCACTACTGCCTTGTTAGCCAGGTCTGTCAATGAGGGGCACTTTGGCCAGTTGGTCCATTAGGACATTTTGGTTTGAGCCCTTTCACAGACCCACCACATCTGGAGGTACTGCTTTGGTATCTATTTACAAGGTGAGGAATCTGAGGGTAGAGGTATCTATTAGAAGAACAAGTCACTTAGCTCTTTCTGGTGGATACTCTAACTGCAGATTTCTCACCACCCTCCCACCTCACTGTTCTGTTGAATGATCTCTTTTCCATACAAAAAAGGTTCCAATCTAGAGAGCTGCACAGTGTCTCATCTGATCAGTTATTGCGCTCCTCTTCCAAGGGCACAAACAGTGTCAAGAAAGAAATTGACATCAGCATAGAGAAATGATGCTAATATGGGACTCCGATGTCACTTTCGGGGCAGAATGAAGCTGATGCAAAGCCACATGACGCCACGTATCAGCATGCAGGAACAAAGCTATGAAAAATATCTGGTTCCAGTCTGGTGCCTGGGCATATCCACAATGTGTGGTATATGCACTTAGGTTAGGGTATCTGCAATAACGTAAGTAACTTTTTCGATTGGTTGAAACATGCCCCATCTTGGTCCTTGGCCCAGGAGGCTACAAAAAGGGTGTGCACAGTGCTACTATTTCTTCTTCAGTCTCTTGATCAAGCTAAAGGAATCACAACTTGTTCCCACTCAGTCTTTGGAGTTCATCAGGGCACTCTATAGACAGATACAGACAGAGGCTTCCTTCCAGCTCTCAAGGTATTGGCCTTCCAATCACCTCTTGTGCCCTCCTTCAGTCCAATACAGCTCTGATGAGACTCTGGTTTTAGGTGCAGGTATATGGACACGTCATCCACTGTATTTCACTGGTGCATTATCTACCAGATCACTTGGAGATATGACATACTTTTGGGGTGCCTTCCCATCCTCATTTTCAACTCAAGCGGTGGCTTCACACTCCCAATTGGATCAAAGAAATATCCCTATATCCAACCTCTTGCTTGGTATTGACAGTTGATGCCAGCACCCTATGTTGGGGAAAGTCTTTAAGCCCTCTGAAGGCCCAAGGTTGATGGTCCACAGCCGAGTCCCTCCATTTATCCAAGTAGAAGGAACTGGAAGCCATATGGAGAGGTCTTCAGTCCCATGCCTTGGTACTTCTTCATATGCATTTTGTTGTCCAGGTAGACAATACCGTAGCCAGAGCAGATATCAAGAAGCAAGGGGAAACACAAGTTGTGGCATTGGCAATGATGGCAACACAGATGTTTCAATAGGTGGAAGCCCACCTTTCATACTTGTAAGTAGTCCATATCATTGGAGAACTAAATTGGAGAGTGAATCTCTTGAGCAGAGTGTTCCTGTCTTCACATATGTTTTGCCCCCCCCCAGGAAGGGTTTTTGGATATGGAAATTGTTTGAAACTCAATGACTGTAACTTTTTGCTACAGGAGACAATCAAGACTTTCCCTGATTTTGTTCCCAATTCAAGGACTGCTTGGCTTGGGCGATAGATGATCTACAGATCTATCTAAGGAGGGACAAGTTGGAAACATATAGAGATTGCTCAAGGCTTTCCCTCAAATCCCTCTATTACCCAAAGTATGAATGTTGATAGCCCCTTTCTAGAACCATCGAGTGTGATTACCCCTTCTCGGGACCTCACTGGGGAGCCTCAATGGGTGTTACATATAATCCCAGTGCTCTTGAGTTGCTCAGTGCTATTTTTTCCAGTTGTCATACTTCGCTTAGTAGTTTAGTATTTGAATGGCTAGGACTACAAAATCTAGGGGCGGTTGCAGCTGAATCAGTTCAACACTCTAGATGATTATTTGCACTGAGGTCTTATGAACATCACTGATGTTCTTTCCATTCATAGGGTCTCTCTAAATCCTTGCAGTATGAGTGTTGTCCTTCCCCTAATATTGGTCTCCTGTTGGATGGTTTCTGTTTGAAGTCTGCAGTGGCCCCAAGAAAAAAGTCCATGGGGCTGCTATCAAGGCCTTCAGGGAAACATTGGGGTGGATTAGATGAAATCACAGCTTTGGCTTCATGTCAGTTGAACGGTTTCATTCTATTAGATCCTTCTGAGACGATCTTAGTAAGGAACCATCTGGGTCCTTCTGTTGAACCTTTGCCATTTGTGTCTTTGGACCTTCTTGCTAAGAAAGTAGTTTTTATGGTGGCCATCACGTCCTTGAGAATGTTCCTCTTTTCTAACCACAATAATATCATTATTCCACTTGGACAACAAAATGGTTTCTTCTAGGGCACCTAAGGATGAAGAAGGGGCATGACTAAAAGGTCCAGATATGTGTGTGAGTATTTAATTCTTCATGCATTGCGCAGCTGAACTTTGAAGTGTGATTCATTGTTTGTCACATGTGGGACAAGTAGACAATGGGAAGACCTTCTATTGCTACCCGTAGTAGATGTGTGGAAATCTGAAATAATTTCTGTTATCATAGGCTGAAGCCATCTTGTTTGTGGCATCCATTTTGGTAGCTATGTAATTCTTCTGTCTTCACTGTTGCTTGCCCTTCTATTCTGCTTGTGTCATCAACTCTAGTTAACTCCTTCTGTACTGAGCTAAAAGCAATGTACTGAGCAAAGGCCTGTAGCTGCTAGAATGCACCTGGCTAAGGATAGAACTGTCAACTATTTTTTGCTGATGTAAACAGTTCTGTTCCCCCTCCCACTCTGCTGACTAAGTGATCTCCCATCTGCCCATGTTTGTAGGTAGTTATTCCTGTGTATGCTTGTACCTTCTATTTGTAACTACATGCTTACTCTGCAACAAACTCTGTATATAAGCACCATGGTCTGTGACTTCAGTGTACTACCTCAGGCAGCACTTGAGAGTGCTGTGTGGACGTAGTCCCACTCATGAGTGATTAATAAACTTGTTATTTGAATTCCAGCTTCAGTGCCAATCTCTATTTTGTTGGTCTATGGACCCGTGGACAAGAGAAGGGTGACCCCTGCACCGGTGTGCTCATCAAAAAGCACATTTCCACAGTTGGCGCCCGAGACGTCGGGCCTCATCGAGGACGCGGCCGTCTGAAGGAGTGGTCTTGACGGAAGAGTGGAATATTACTGAGGAGACGTCCTGCATGAGGAGACCCTTGTCTTTGCAGCCAAAGTGACTTTTCCGTTTTTTCGATTTGACCCTCCAGGTGGCGGCCGGTCCTGACTGAGGTATCCTTTGGCGTTATTTTTGCCGTGACCATTAGGTCGATCAAGAGATTGGCAGTTGGAGGTTGGAGACTTTTGTTTGGTAAGGTTGCTGGAGCGGCACTCTTGTTTGCTTGGCCAAGATTCTAGTTTTGTTTGTTTGATTTATTTTTTGCAGAAAATAAAGGCAGGTGATGTGGAGATTTTTCTCTACTTTTGAACAATTTGGAAACGTAATATTTTACAAAAACTTGGTAGCATGCCTGTTTCCAGCACACTCCGTAGGTTGTGTTGCTGTCTTGGTGGTACCAAAATGGATTTAGAAAGAAGTCATCCGGCTCCCTTAGAGGGAACACCTAATAGACATATGTATATTAAATACGGTATTTCTTCCATAATGTATAGTACACTGTGGAACAAATATACAAAGAAGGATCCTGATCTCCAATGGCCTGTGAATGGGTCATTTGACTTTAAAAAGATTCAATATGTAGAACAGTGTTTGTTTAACAAAAAAAGTCGACAAGATATGTTTGATTGTGTACGAATGTGGGAGAAAGAAGTGAATGAAAGAGAGAAGAGAGAAGCAGCTATAGCAGAGAAAGAACAACGAAAAACGATATATCAAAAAGCGCTAGAATTAAAAAATAAGGAGTTGACGGAAATAAAAGAAAAAGAAGAGAGGGAGCGTCATTTAGAGGTAACTGGCCAGTACCCTATTAGGCGCCCCCTTTATCCCATGCTTAATAAACCTCAAGATGATTCTATTTTATTAGATCGACCTCCGCCCCCGTATAAATTTCCCTCTGCCCCTGAGGAGGATCCTTCCGATGAAAAACATCATTCTTCCGACGATAAAGATGTAGATAAGCAAGATGGGCGACAGACTCGCTCTACTTTAACTACTGATGAAAAAGCCACCATTAGATCCACTGTTCGTTCAGAAGCCCGTAAGAAAACTCTTCCTTCAGATCTTGTAGCAATGGTTCAGCAGTGGAAAGATTTAGAACAGTTATATTTTGCAGAGAAGTTTGCTTGGGAAGTTCTACTTGATTTTAGAGACCTTTCTAAAAACTTAGAGCCCACTGATATAAATTCTGATTATAAACAATTGAGTGATGGAACTTTCCTTTGTTCAAACATACCTGATTTAATTCGGCGAGTGGTTAAATTACGAGATGAAACATTTCGCTTAATAGCGGAGAAAAAAGAAGCTAGTAAAACTAAAACTGTACAAGTAGCCCAAACCCCAGCGCAGATAGTAGAAACTTCAGAGACAAATAATGGATCTAGTAGTGCTGAAGTTGGTATACGACCAATGCGCGAAGCTGCGCCTTTGTATGTTCCTCCAAAGGGTACGGGAAAAGATGAAGATAAGACTTCAGATGATGCAAAAGGGTATTTTATTTATAATTGGGTTTATACCCCTTGGAGTAGAGCAGATGTTATGGCTCTTAAAGCCGCTTTGCCCGATCCGCGGAAAAATCCTGCCGCTTTTTATGAAGAAGTGGAAGGAGCCATTAGCTCCTGCACTATGACCTTGCCAGATATTGATATGTTTTTTGGACTTATTTTGCCCCCTGATATGTGGAGAACAATTCGGAAAATAGATGATAATGTAGCATATGGTGATACTTGGGTGCATTTAGAAGAAATAGATGCGGCTAGAGAGCCTGCGCAGAAACCACAACAGGAGATATTAGATCTTCCCAAAGCTATTGTGACTAAGTTGAAAACTCTTATACCCCTAAGAAAATAGATTGGACTATGTTAGCGTCTTGTAAACAGAAAGCGGATGAGTCAGTTTCTGATTTCTTTACACGATTTGAAGAGACATTCCATGACTTTAGTGGGCAGTCCTTGACAGATGACACGGGTAAGCATCTGTTCGTCGACAAATTTGTCGCTAACATGTTGCCAGAAATAGCTAGTCGCCTAAAGGCCAGCGAGAGTTCATGGACTACGTCTTCCCCAGTCTCCCTTTTGACTATGGCCCAGTATTATGAGCATCAGGAATTGGAAGCAAAAGGCAAAGAGGATAAGAAGGTTAAGGATTTATAAACAAAAGTTATGTTGGCTCAAGTATATGGTCCACCATTCAGAGGTGGTGGTAGAGGTGGACGTGCAGTATATACACCTGGTGTACCCCCTTTCTCTCGATCAACTTTGTCTTCTGATCAGTGTGCTTATTGTAAAGAGATTGGGCATTGGCGTTCTGAGTGCCCCCTTTTGCAAGGTCAGCAGTATCAACGGGGTAGAGGAAGTATGAGAGGACGCCCAGGGAATTCAGGAAATAGGGGAGGAATAGGAACCCGTCCCAGGTTTGAGGTAGTTGAACATGGGCCAAATTATTCTAATACTTTTGATAGACGAAATCAATATCAAATGTCAGATTATTCGGCTGATGGTCTTGGGGATTCTGATTATGCATAGGAATGCCTAGGATGGGGTAAGGAACCGGTTGAGGTCCCAATAGATCGGAAAGGGCCTTATGTTGATGCAAATGTCTTGGGCTCTACTGATCGGTTTCTGGTTGATACAGGAGCTACTCGTAGTGCTCTGTCTAAAAAATTGGTTCCTAGGGCTCCCCTGTCTGGCGCAATGATAACATCGATAGGATTCGATGGGACACCTACACCTAGCCCACTGTCACAGCCACTTGCATTTAGTCTTGATAAATTTAGTGCAGCATGTCCATTTCTGCTTTCCCCTAACACGCCGGATAATATTGTGGGCATTGATATGCTTAAACATTTTTGTGCCACAATACGTTGTTCCCCAGAAAGTGTGCGTGTTATCTTAAATGATAACAATCCAATGGTTGAGAGGTCTTGTCTTCTCATCAAAGAAGATATCGCTTTGGCATCTTTACCTAGTACTTTGTGGGCTACATCAGATACCGATGTGGGACAAATGGTTATTCCACCAGTGCATATTCAAGTGAAGGAAGGTGCTTCATTGCCTCGATTGCCCCAATATAAAATATCTCGGGAAGGCGAAGAAGCATTAACACTCATTGTTCAGGATTTGATCAAGGTGGGGGTTGTGGAAGAAGTCCCTTATAACATTTGTAATAGTCCTATCCTTCCTGTTTTGAAAAAAGACACTGATACTAAAATTTACAGATTTATTATTGATCTACGAGAGGTTAATAAAATCGTGGTGCCCCAATACCCGGTAGTCTCTGATATCACGACACTTCTCACCATGGTTCCTCCTACTGCCACTACATTTAGTGTAATTGATTTAAAGAATGCATTTTTTTCAATACCCGTTCACCCTGACAGCCGTTATTTGTTCGGCTTCACTTTGAATAATAGATCATTCAGGTTCTGTAGAGCTCCACAAGGGTATACAGAGAGTCCTAGCATTTACAGTCAGGCGTTGAAAAGGCAGCTTGATTCTTTTCCTGTACCGAAAGGGGTGGCTCTTATTCAATATGTCGACGACATCTTGTTGGCTGCTGATACCCCTGAACAGTGTAAAGAAGGAACACTGTCATTATTGTTATTTCTTGCCTCTCATCATCACAAAGTCTCTAGGAAGAAACTGCAATTTTGTAGACACCAGGTTACCTATTTAGGTCACCTCCTGTCTAAGGAGGGACGTGCACTCACACCAGATCGCATTCAAACTATTTTAGACACTCCCGTGCCCCGTACTCAGAAGGATGTCCGTGCACTGATTGGCCTTACTTCTTTTTGTAGGCAGTGGATCCCTAGCTTTTCTCACATTATTAAACCTTTGTTGGCCCTTTTGACTAAAGACACTCCAATGCCTCTCCCATGGACTACTGAGTGCCAGGATGCCTTCCAACAGTTACGTCAAGCTCTTTGTTCTGCACCAGTATTGGGAATTCCAGACTACACTAAGCCCTTCACACTCTATGTACACGAGAGGGAAGGTTGCGCTCTCTCAGTTTTAACACAAACACACGGTGATAAACAACGTCCTTGTGCATATTTCTCAGCTGTCCTTGATCCAGTTGCCCGCGCGCTGCCTGGTTGTTTTCGAGCGGTGGCGGCAACGGCTGTGTCCATACGTCAGAGCGAGGGAATAGTCTTGTCACATAGATTGCTTGTGTTAGTACCCCATTCAGTTGATGCCTTGTTAAATCAAACAAAAACACAGCATCTGACTAGTGCTCGCTTGACAGGATATGAATTGACACTTTTGGCCCCTCATATCACGTTAAAAAGATGTTTGACTCTGAACCCTGCTACATTATTGCCATTTCCAGCTACTCAGTCTCAGTCACAAGAGTTACATGACTGTATATCCCTTACTGAAGAACGAACAAAGGGTCGTGTTGACCTACAAGAGACACCTCTTTCTAGTGTTGATGGGGAATTGTGGGTTGATGGATCCTGCCTGAAATTGCCTGATGGCACTACATCTGCTGCTTATGCAATTACAACACTTCAGACAGTAGTTGAGACAGCTCGTATCCCATAGAAGTCAGCTCAAGCAGCCGAGTTGATAGCACTGACAAGAGCATGTGAGCTTAGTACAGAGTTGCTTGTTAACATTTACACTGATAGCCAATACGCCTTCGGCGTGGCTCATAACTTCGGGCAACTTTGGAAAGAAAGAGGCTTTCTCACTTCACATGGGACACAAATAGTGCATGGGGAATTAGTACATAATCTCCTTACTGCCTTGACCTATCCTAAGAAAGTGGCAATTGTTAAATGTAGTGCACACAAGAAAGTGACTGATAAATTAGGAGCAGGCAATGCCTTTGCAGATTGCACAGCTCGTGAGACTGCAATGCAGCGAAGTACCACATCTATATATGTAGTTAAGTCACAGGCTGAACGTTGGCATGATGCCAGGCAAGAGGTGCTGGACATGCAGCAATCTGCTTCTGTGGATGAATTAGACCAATGGTCCAAGGAGGGAACATTGGATGACGAGGGCTGTTGGAGGAATAAAGAAATGACAAAATGGAAGTTACCCGCAGCCTATTTACATCCTATGATTCACATGGCACATGGGCCGGCACATGTTGGAGCATCCTCAATAGCAAAGCAACTTATGCAAGTTTGGGACCATCCAGAGATTGTCGGTACGGCTAAGAAAATAGTCCAATCCTGTCTGATCTGTCTCCAGTATAATCCTGGAAAGGGAACACGAACTCCAACAGGAGGGTTTGCAATGCCAACTGCACCGTTTGAGGTCCTGAAAATGGATTACATCCAGCTTGAGCGCTGTAACAACCTAAAGTATGTCTTAGTAGTGGTTTGTGCCTTCAGTAAATGGGTGGAAGCATACGCTACGAAGGATAATACAGCTCTTACGACAGCAAAGGTGCTCCTAAAGGAGTTCTTTCCCCGATTCGGCATTTGCCGAGTTTTGTGGAGTGACAACGGACCCCATTTTATTGGGCAAGTTGTTGAGTATCTCATGAAAGGATTGGGAATTAAGCAGAAGTTTCATGCTGCTTTCCACCCACAATCAGCAGGACTAGTGGAACGTTACAACTCCACTCTGAAATTAAAATTGGCTAAAATACAGGCTTCCACATCTTTGAAATGGCCTGATGCATTGCCCTTAGCATTGCTATCCATTAGATCGATACCACATACACGATCTGGCCTTACACCGTATGAGGTGGTTTTTGGAAGGCCAATGAATATTTGGGGGATTCCTAAGCCACGCCCTATACATGATGTACCTTATGTATTGAGGAATTACTATTTGTCTCAGTTGACTGACAGTTTGTCTTCTATTTATCAACATGTTCGGGAGACTCTTCCAGACGGGTCGCAAGGTGAGGGCCACTGCTTACGCCCTGGTGACTATGTTGTGATTAAGTTCTTCCAGAGGACCAGCTCTCTATCACCCAGGTGGCGTGGCCCTTAACAAGTTCTACTGGCTACCAGGACTGCAGTTCGAGTGACGAACCGGAAGAACTGGGTCCATGCAACACACTGTCGAAAAGTGTTGCAAGACCTAGTGAGCCCAGCTGTGTTGGCAGATCACCACAATATCCTGGTCACCTAGAAAGGACAAGCTGTGTCACCTGAAGGACCTGAGGAAGTCTTCCCGGACCACACGATTCCTGGTACATCTCGATATCAGCTTCGACCCAGGAAGAAAGACATTTAATTGAAAGAGACTGTTTGAGCCACTGTCCTGGGTAGTTAAAGCCTGACTTCAAAGGGGGGTAGTCTATTAGTGATTACTCGTCTCAAGGTTAGTGAAGAAATCAACGCCTGCCCAGGACCTTAGGCACCATCTGCTTTGTTGTTTGTCGACGAAATGAATATGTCTAAGGAGAAGAAACCAACTGCTGCAAGAGTTTGTAGCAAAAGAACAATAATTGCTACTGGACTTACTTTGACTATTGTTATTGTTGCTATAATAACATGGATTGTAGAGGAAGTAGCTCCTGTCCGAAATCTACTGACTACTACTACTCCAGTCCCAATTGAACATCATTATTTCACTCTACCGTATCATGAGAAAAAGCATAGAATGTCCTACCTCAATAACACTTTCATTCAAATGTTGCACCATACACACAATGCCACGAACGTTACCAATTGCTGGGTATGTGGAATGATGCCAGCTCATCAGAAAAAGAGAGGAACGCCTTTTATTCCCTTGCCGTTTTCACATAATGGCTGCTGCAGAGCCTGGTTTGCCTTGTTGTGGGCTTCTGAAGTGGCTAATATTACTTATGCTGATGTAGGTGGACTAAACGCTCAGTTGAATAAAGTTTGTTACCCCGATGAGGAAGGAGATCCACAAGCTAAAGGAACTGTGTGGGAAATGGAGGAGTATCGCCGAGGAAATTCCTCCATACACTATGTTTTCCCTAACACTCGAACAACTAAGGGGAATGGGCCTCCTGTTATTGCTGTTACTAGAGCTCGAGCGGATATCTGTGTGAGCAGTATTGGCAGTATTCCTGTGGGAAAAAGTGACTGTACTTTAGTGTTGAACATTACTGGAATGAACAATAGCAGCTTTTTGTCCTCACACAACACCTATTTTATTTGCGGAAGTAAAGGTTATTACCATCTACCTATTGGTTGGTCCGGCATCTGCTACGTGTCCTTTTTGCTTCCACCTGTGTTTTTGGCACCTGCATCCTACCATAAAGACTATAAACTGTATAATGACATTTCCAAGAACAGATTCAAAAGGACAATAAACAATGATGAGGTGGATCAAACTGATACTGCACTACAGCAGTGTATTGACTTTAATTTGGGACTATTCTTCTTTGTTGGTGCGGCCTTAAACAGTAGAAAAATAAGGCGCTTGACACGTGTTGTAGAGGCTGTAACCAATCAGACAGCAATGGCGTTTGGAAACATCACAGAAGAACTAAAAATTGCGAGAATTGTGGCGCTCCAAAATAGGATGGTCCTTGATGTTATCCTGGCCGACCGTGGTGGAGCATGTTGCATCATCTGCTGTGTCTATATCCCTGACCACGCCCCTTCTGTTTTTGAAGATATATCTAAGATGCACAAAATAGCCACTGAAATCCATCAGGATTCAGGAACTTGGACTTTGACTGGATGGCTATGGAACATGTTTACTGTATGGGGCTGGAAGCTATTGTCAGCCTTATGTATATTTCTTGCTATTCTGTTCACTTGTTGCCTATGTATTCAATGTGGCCCAATGCTTTGTTCCCTTTGTGTTTCTACTTGCACCTCGTGTATACCGACTAAACAAAATGTTAAGAATGTAAATGCCCGACTAGCAAGTGATCAGGAAATTAATGAAATGATGCAGATAGATATAACTGATATTTTTCGTATTCCTTTGAAAGTATAAGAAAATGTCTTCAGCATATGCTAAAAGGGTCGTCTGTGGAAATCTGAAATAATTTCTGTTAGCATAGGCTGAAGCCATCTTGTTTGTGGCATCCATTTTGTTAGCTATGTAATTCTTCCGTCTTCACTGTTGCTTGCCCTTCTATTCTGCTTGTGTCATCAACTCTAGTTAACTCCTTCTGTACTGAGCTAAAAGCAATGTGCTGAGCAAAGGCCTATAGCTGCTATAATGCACCTGGCTAAGGATATAACTGTCAACTGTTTTTGCTGATGTAAACAGTTCTGTTCCCCCTCCCACTCTGCTGACTAAGTGATCTCCCATCTGCCCATGTTTGTAGGTAGTTATTCCTGTGTATGCTTGACCTGCTATTTGTAACTACATGCTTACTCTGCAACAAACTCTGTATATAAGCACCATGGTCTGTTACTTCAGTGTACTACCTCAGGCAGCACTTGAGAGTGCTGTGTGGACGTAGTCCCACTCATGAGTGATTAATAAACTTGTTATTTGAATTCCAGCTTCAGTGCAATCTCTATTTTGTTGGTCTATGGACCCGTGGCCAAGAGAAGGGTGACCCCTGCACCGGTGTGCTCATCAAAAAGCACATTTCCACAGATGGATCTCATCTCTAATTGTGGGAGCATATGACATTGTTGCTGTTCCTCTTGCTCCATTTGTTCAGTGTTGGTCAACTTGAGGAGTGGCTGCTCATTGGACTTGGGCTTTGGCCTCAGGCGTTCTCCTTTTAGATGTATGCTGAACGACTATATCGGGCTCCCGCCTTCATTTCTAGTGGATTCTAGCATGCTGTTTTCTGAATATGCAATCCAGGCAGTAGGGCAGTCTATGCTTACTGCTTGTGGGAACTGATGTTATCACCATTACATGCTATCTCTTTTTTACAAGCAGAATTTGCTGGGGGCTGCATCAACTCTGATGTATTGTGTTGCTTTCGTTATTATTTTTCTTTCTTCAACAGGTGACTTTGCTATGTTCTCATTTCAGTTTCGCGAGGGTACAAGGAAGAAGGCAGGGAGAGGTAATGTTTGAATTATTATGAGAATCTTCATTGCTCGTTCTCCATTAGCTCTAGTACCATTCTAGTACCATTCCTTACCTAGGGCTGGGGATGAAGGAGGGGCAAGGTGGAAGCATATATTGTGCTTTGGTACTTGTAGAGAGTTTGTAGGGGGCAAATGTCTTTCATGGCCCCTCCCAGAAGCAATTAGGCTAAAGAAGAGTAAAAATAAAAAAGGGACTACAGAAAGCCTGGGGGCTTTCAATTAAGCCTGATAGGAGGCAAAATGACTTGTTTCAACATAGGAATGGTACACTGGATAATGAAAAGTGAGAGGAATGAAGATTACCAGAAGTAATCTAGACATTGGACTTGAAAAGCATCCATACAGGAACGTGCAAAATGACACAGGACCATTAACAGAGGCACAACAGAATTAGTGAATAGGCAAACAGTCATAAACAGAACACATGTGCAAGCACAACATGAACATTGCATAGTTTAGAACAACATTTTGCATAATCCCCAAATTGTTTTTAAAAGTACACAAACTCAATGGTGCATGAATGTCTAAACTAACTTGCATTTGGATGTGTTCCATTATTTATTTTGGCCCACAAAAATTATAGTATGGGGGTATTCTAGACAATAAATAAGAATAGACTCTCTGAGCTAGACAACAATTGCTTAGAGACACTGTTGCTCTTATCTTATTACTTGTATCATAACAGTAATTGGTTCCAAAAAATAAGTATTTCCTTTGGCAAACCACTAAAAACTCTGTATTTACCACAAACTCATACCTCGAACTGCCACACAAAAACTTTTATTCTGTTTCAAACATGGTGGAAACCATACTTTACTAAAATCATGTGCCACTACGCAACTAAGGGCATATCATCAGGTCAGATGTTTTATTTTTTCAATAAAAACAAACAATTCATAATTTATATCATAAAAAACACAATATGTTTAGTACAAACAAATTTCATAAAAAATCCAAGCCATACACTAATTTATAACTTATGTTTCAGAATTTAAGATACATTTTGCCAGTGACAGTAAGAAAGAAAAAGAAAATAGAAAACAGAGAGAAGAGAGCTTCTAGTCCAAAGGAATGGGGTTCCGTGATCAGTTCCAAAAAATAAGTATTTCCTTTGGCAAACCACTAAACACTCTGTATTCACCACAAACTCATACCTCGAACTGCAACACAAAAACGTTCATTCTGTTTCAAACATGGTGGAAACCATATTTTGCCAAATCATGTGCCACTACGTAACTAAGGGCATATCACCAGGTCAGATGTTTTATTTTTTCAATAAAAAACAAACAATTCATAATTTAGATAATAAAAAACACAATGGGGCATATTCTCAAGGAGTTATCGCCGAGTTATCGGCACTACATCGCAGCCAAAGTCGCGATAAATTTATCACCCCATTCACAAGCCGGTGGAAACAGCCCATAGCACCAGTTTACCCGCGATAGCAGCCGCAAAAAACATCGCCACAGATGACCCCCGCAACTATCGCTAATGAGATGCAGAGTATGCGTTCCCGTGCAAAAAGCCGCGAAAACACCACTCTGCAACATTCTAAACAACCAGCCACATCGGGGATAGGAACACAAAACAGGCGATAAGGCGCGTTAGCAGCAGGAAATTAACACCTGCTCTGACCTGGTGCAAAGTCGGACCACAGCCTGCACCACAAAATGGAGCCCAGCCCAGAGCCACAGCTGAAGGGCAACAGATGCCATGGAGCCACTGATCATGCAGCTCGGAGCCCCAACAGGGCCACAACACCCACCGCCACCACCCCCAGGACCCCCCCTCCCCGGGTACCACCTCCCCCCTCGGCCAAAGACATGCCACATCAACTACACGGAATCTTGTACCAAATAATCCGCCTGAAGTCGCACAATCACATTTGGTGACATGCATGTGTCATCACTAAAATGAGCATCACACATTCACCTTCGATGTAACAAATAAAAATTAATTCAAAGAAACACAGAACAGAAATGAAGACACATGGCGGCTCCCCTCGGGACAATGCGTAGGTCACAGCCTGCAAGACAAAAATCATGATGAGAAGGTGTGTCTTGCGCACATCAAAGGACAGAGAGAGAGCGAAGGAGAGAGAGAGAGAAAGAGAGGGAGCGAGAGAAAGACGGACAGAGAGGGGGAGCGAGAGAAAGACGGACAGAGAGGGGGAGCGAGAGAAAGATGGACAGAGAGGGGGAGCGAAAGAAAGACGGACAGAGAGGGGGAGCCAGAGAAAGACGGACAGAGAGGGGGAGCGAGAGAAAGACGGACAGAGAGGGGGAGCCAGAGAAAGATGGACAGAGAGGGGGAGCGAGACATAGATAACAGAAGAGATGGACAGGGAGAGAGAGTGCCGACAATGCGCACCCAGGCCACACTGCTCACCTGCTGCCACCGGTGTGTCTCCAACCACGTGCCGGTATGTAGTGCAGTTCACCAGGTCACACATCTGTAACAAATCCGTCATCTGAAACAGAGTCCAGATACATGAATGGCAAAGTACATACAATTGCACAAGACATCATCGCCTGTCCGCTCCTGCGCACCCAGGCAGATGCACCCCAGCCCCTCCCGCCGCCCAGCGGTGCATGCCCGCCCCTGCGCACCCAGGCAGATGCACCCCAGCCCCTCCCGCCGCCCAGCGGTGCATGCCCGCCCCTGCGCACCCAGGCAGATGCACCCCAGCCCCTTCCGCCGCCCAGCGGTGCATGCCCGCCCCTGCGCACCCAGGCCTCACTGCTCACCTTCCGCCCTTGGCGTATAGCAATGAGGGCCCACCATGTGCCGCTACAAGCCACATGCCCGGGGCCCGCGGACATGGCACCCTCCACATCATGCAGCCCCGCTCTGCAGGCCACCAGGTCTCACATATGATTCTGGGTCTTGATTTCGCCATGGCAGAGGACATACCAGTGCACCCGGCATCATCGCAGGCTGCACACCCACTCAGCCCTTGAGGTGCCACTAACTCTGTGATCCGGGATGCGACGCCACGTGGCGGTAGGCCCGCGCTGCCCGCTGGCTCTGGCCTACACTGCGGTCCAGCAGGGCACACAAATCCTGAGCAGTCCGGACCGCCGGAACGGGGCATCATCGCAGACTGCACACCCGCTCAGTACTTAAGGTGCCCCTACCTCAGTGCACCCAAAGTCACCGTCCCGTGGCGGTGTGCCTGTGCCGGCCGCAATGTATCCGGTGCCACCAAGTCTGTGTCCCAAAGTCATGGACCCTGTATGATTGGGTATCGTGTTGCGGACGCCATCATGTCACCTCCGGTCCTGGGGAATGTGATGTAGCAGGGCCAGAGGCCCTCATGCCTACATTGACACCACACAGATGCACCCAGATAGAGAGTGGAAATAGCATCGAGCACGTGCGCCCGGCCCTTTTTATTGGCAGGGTCACATGTCCTGTGACGCGTGTGCTGGATGGGTGTGGTGTGGGTGTAAACCAGCCGTGTGGGAGTGGCTGTGGCATGCTGACAACTAGACCTGTGAGTAGCAGATCACTACAGGAAAGACATGGGACATGTAGCGTTGCCGTCCCCCCCTGTGAGCTTAAGCGGAGTGGGCTGGCCTGGCGTATGCCAGTCCAGCGTAAGGGTGTGTAAATGACTCCGGGGCCCTGGGCGTGGTCCCGTACTGGGCTGGACAAGGAAGTAACTCATGTGTGTGTCCCTGTTGTTGTGTCAGCGCCACCCGGACCGCATTCGGCAATGTGTCACCTTGTGACCCCTGTTCTACAACATGAGCCACATGGACGTAAGAGGAGTCCAGTGAGCCTACATTCATCCATACTTCCACACTTGAAAGACCATAGACATGACACATCTGTGTGAATATGAATGTTTAATGCACATTCAGTGGAGTGGAGTGTTGCATCTGGAGCAGTACAGAGCCATGCAAACCCCACATGACAATGTTGTCCCGTGGCGGGCCAGCCAGGGTCCTTCAGGGTATGACAAGTCCAAAGGAAGAGAAAGAGTTCAGTCTGCAGTCTGATTGCTGTGTCAATGACGATCAAACAGCATATGGCAGTCCAAGGTGAGTGTCGCAGAGTGCATCGGGGGACAATGGAAGGTGAGGATGCAGAGGGCATTACCAAGTTGAAGCCGGACCTATGGCTGAGATGCATGCTGCTGCGTCCTTCTTACCACGAGGGCAGAATCATCCGCATCTTCGTCCTCTGCTGTTTCATGTGCCTCACGTGTGGGTGGTGGTGTTCTGTCTCCAGCACTGTGTGGCAGTGACACATCAGTGGCCGGAGGTGGAAGGTCTGCCGCACTGTGTGGCACTGACACTTCAGGGGGCGGAGATGTGGATGTAGTGGTGGCAGCAGCATGCATCCGCGCCAGGCCTTGTGGCAGCAATGCCATGAGGATGGTCCTGAGGTTATTGAGGAACCCAGCTACCTCTCGCTGGTGTGCAGCCGTGGCAGCCGCTCATTCCGCATTCGCCCGCTCCATGGTCTCCATTAACCTCCGCATGTTTCCCAACTCCTGTGTGACATCGCTAGAGCCACTCTGACTGGACAGTTGTTCTATTCTCTGAGTCAGGGCTCCAGCGATGTCAGCCATGGTCCGTTGGAGAGCATGGAGCGGACTGTGGGTGTCTGTTAGGGACCGTGAGTGGTCCCTGATGGGACTTAGACACCCACGTATGGCATCTAGTTTGTCTGCCATGTGGTCGAAGCCCACCCGCACCTGTTCAGCCAGATTCTCCTGGCACCCCAAGACACGGCGTTGGAAGGCCATGTGTTCTTCGTGGGGGTCCTGGGAGGCAGCCGTGGTGGTGGGTGCTGCCTGCTGTGTGGTCTGTGCAGGGGGTGGGGTATCCTCGTAGCAGCTGGGCTGCCCATCTCCTGGAAGTGGGCTGCGTAGGCTGTCCACGAACAGTTGGAGGGCGTCAGAGTCGAAGCTGTGGTGGTCCTCTTCGTCATCAGAGAAGAGAGGGTCGGGCTGCTCTGCAGGAGGTGTTGATTCTCCCTCTGCAATGTGAAGGGGAGATACAGTTTAACAATGTGTCCACATGTATGTTGTCTCATTGTACATGTTTTCATACAGACAGCATGACTGGGTACATTGTGGCTGTTTGGGAGGAGCTGCCTATTTGATGGGGGACAGTGGAAATTTCGACAACAGACGTGTGTGTGTTTGTACTTGTACATTATCGACTCACATTTCCCTGCAATGCCAGATTTGATTGGCCAGTGTCTGCACCCAAGCGGCACCAGTTGTGTCCTGTGTTCTGTTGTAGGTGTTTTGCGGATTGTGTCACATCGTTGTCAATGTTGATGTGCTCTGCATGTGATGTGTGTGCTGCATTTTGGGGGAGTCGCCCCTGCAGCTCAGATTTTGCTGCCCTTTGTCCCTTTCATGCGGTGTGCCTTTGACTTCTGTGCTTGTACAGTGCTGACATGTTGCATACTTGGGTACATTGGTCTCTTGGTGGGAGTTGGTGGTCTGGGGCATGGTTTTTCCGCAGATGTGCTCTACTTAATTGGGCATGTGTGCCATTGTGCCCATCTCCCCCGTCCCCCCACGCCCTGGTGGTTACTCACCCTGTTGCTATTGTGTCCGTTCCTGTTGAGCAGTGTCCAGGCCCCCAACTCCTGCCACCGTCTCCCTACTGATGACTGTGGACACCAGTTCCTCCATGTCGTCCAGCTCCTCCTATGGCGCTAGGCTTCCACCTCCAGTCTGCATTGCTGCCTTCCGGTTGTTGGCGAGTTTCAGCTTGGTTTTGCGCTTGACATCATTCCAGCGCCTCTTGACCTCGTCCATTGTCCTCTTCAGCACTCCGACTGCATTCACCTTGTCCACGATGGTCTGCCATAGTCCATTTTTTGTTGCCAATGACACAGTGGAGGTGACGAACAGTTGTTGATGGTGTTCTATCACCTCCGTTATCAGGATCCTGTTTTCCTGCGGACTGAACCGCTTCTTCCAACTCTTCTTGTCCTTGCCCTTCCCTGACCCCGAAGTCCCAGACTGGTCCTCCGGTGGGCTTGTGGGGTTCTGGTTCTCCTCCGTACTTGCTCCGGCAACGTCCATTGTGCTTCGCTGTTGTTTGGCATTTGTTTGTCTGTTTTTTTTCTACTTTTATGGTGATTGTTCCCGCCTGACGCGTGTGAATTGCAGGCCTGTAGCTGGTTTTTGCTGCTTTTTGTATCGCGATTGGCCTCATCGCAGCTTTTTTTGCGTTCGTGTTTCGCATTTTTGCGGCGTGGCGTTGATTTTATCACGGTCATTTGACGCGTTATCTGGAGACTATCGCATGGTGCCGCCGTGTTGTGAATACTTGGTTATCACGGCGTAATTTTCCCGCGATAGACTGCGATGTTGGAGGTTGCGTTAAGTAACTTTTGCAATGGTTATCACACGTTCTTGAGAATATGCCCCAATATGTTTAGTACAAACAAATTTCATAAAAAATCCAAGCCATACACAAATTTATAACTTATGTTTCAGAATTTAAGATACATTTTGCCAGTGACTGTAAGAAAGAAAAAGAAAATAGAAAACAGAGAGAAGAGAGAAGAGAGCTTCTAAAAGACAATGCAATTTGTCATTAATCCGACCTATCCGTGACCAATTTGAGTTAAAAGGTGGAACTCAATAAATAATCAGTTTTTTGTCTGTTGTGCCAGCCAACGTCACAGTTTTAGGACTCTAAGCGTCGACGCGTTTCGATGGTATCATCTTGGTTTACACCATCTTTTTCAAGACAATTCCATAGACTCTCATTCTGTTTATTCTTAATGAGTGCAACAATATAAACCACCTGTATATAAAAAACCACAATTACTTAAAATATTCATAAAATGACACTCCTTATGTTGCCCAAACAATCAGTCTTAATACAAATAGATGTATTCATACAAAGTTATAAACATGAATAAATCAAAACTCTATTGAAACAGTTATAATTGCCTAGTTGCGTGATGGCACAACCCATAAACCACTGTGTTTCACATTCAAACCCATAACAACATGCTCTTTTGTCACCTAATATTTGGGCTCCCAATAGGGAAGTTAAGGAAAGACTTGGGTTGGGTAATAAATAAAGTCAAAGTAGCGAGAGTTAACAAATACAAATATTTAGGGGTGTGGTTCCCCTATGATTTAGGATGGAAGGATCACCTTGCCTCTACACAAGCCAAGATGCTTTCATCGGCATGGGGACTGAAGAAATTTGACAACCGCTATGGGGGTAGCCCTCCATGCAGCGTGTGCTGGTGGCCTATAAGGCCATGATAAGGCCACAGTTTCAGTATGGTGCCGAGGTAGTTAGCATAGGGGGCAAAAAGAGTTGGGACCTTGAAGAAGGAAGGTGCCTAAAAAGACTACTTTCTCTCCCATCTTCTTCTACGGTGCAGGCAGTTAGAGTGAAAACAGGCCTGTCGCACTTAGCACATGCAGAGATAATAACATTTTGGATACCAATGGATCGTGTGAAAATCTCTAAAATATCCCTGTTATATAAAAGAGAGATATTGCAAAGGGAGCTAACCTGGGTCCATGGAGTTAAAGGGAGGATTCTAACTTGTTGCAGGGAATTAAAAATAAAAATAGCAGATGGTATTGACCAGATAGGAGCGAGTAAGGAGGAGTTGAGAAAGATAACAAAGCAGGTCTCCAAGGAGGAGGATCTTATATATTTGAGGAAGAAAAAATCTGTCTCCCACTTTATAAATTCATGGATGGGAGGTGAGACCTTTCCCCATCTGGAGAGCCTTCCCAATATCAAGATGTGTCAAAGTCTCCTGAGATTTAGATGTGGGTAAAATCAAGTTCTGATGTCAGAAAGACACATATTCTGCTAGATGAAGGAAACATTTGTAAATGTGGCCTCAACACGAAAGGGGGTTTAATTCACACCCTTGTTTATTGCCTATGGTTTTTAGGTTGAAATCTGTTTATTCAGAGAAACCAAAATACAATAAACAGTGCAGTGCCCCATATCGGGAGCCAGAGGAGAAAGCAAAAGATATGGCATAGCACAATAAAAGGAAGAAAACAACATCACAACCTCTCTCCCTCCCTCCCCCCTCTTCTCCCCCCTACTCCCTGCCCATCCCCACTGCCGTCCCTCAAGCCCCAGAGGTGAAAAAGCAAGGATGTTGTGGGTTATCTTACATAGCTGGGAGGCAAGTAGGGTCTTGCACCAGCGCAGGCAAACGCAACAAGCGCAAGTACTTGGGACAGGTTAGCTCTCGAAAGTCAGAGCATAGCAGAGCAATAAAAGGGTGCCACAGGTCCGCAAAGGAAGCCCCGTCTTCCTGAAGGGAAAAGGAGATGTGCTCCATGCCCAGTACGTACCGCATCCTATGGAGCCATCCCTGAAATGTAGGAATTTTGTCTGTACCCCAGTGAGACAGTATGTTCTGCAAAGCCGCACCTAGTGCAATTCCCATCTGTCTGCCCCCGCGTGAAGTTAAGGGGGAATGTGAGCCTGTCTGGCAGGCCCAGGATGATGTAGGCCGGGAAGCGCAGTAATTTTGTATTAAAATGCTTGTCAATTTCATCTAGAATTTGTTCCCAGTATAATGTGAGAATTGGGCATTCCCATAGCAAGTGGGTCAGTGTGCCTTCTGACGCGCAGCCTCTCCAGCACCCTGAAGGGCGGCCGGGGTCTCTCTTATGAAGTCGGGGGAGGGTGAGATACCAATATGTCGCTAACTTGGTAGCGGCTTCTATGCTAGAGATGTTACGCGCTGAGTGTCTAGCCCGGTGATAGATGTCCCCCCACTCCTTCTGAGATAACGTCCTCCCCAGCTCTGCCTCGCATCTCTGCTGACCTGCGGATTTGGCCGGTTGTTCTGGGGGGGGAGGGGTAATAGGTGATAAAGCTCCGTGATGAGATGTTTATTGGACTGTTTAGAGAGCAACCATCTCTCGTAGGAGGTGAGCAACCTCTCCGCTCCTGGGCGTACCGAAGGTTGCATTACCCAGTGGCGTATCTGCAGGTAGTGGTATCGTTCAGTTTCGGGTAATGCGGAGTCGGAGCGGAAATCCTCGAAAGCCACAGGACCCTCGACGGCGAAGAGATGGTCAATTGATCTGCGCCCCCCTCCCCGCCCAGTATTTAAAAGCTACCGGATCGAGGCCCGGAGTGAAGTTGGGACTATTGGTTATAGGTGTGAGTGGCGACGGGAAAGTGGTGAGGCCATCTTGGTAGCTGTCGCGTCCCAGGCCCTTAAGGTTGCCCGCATAATTGGAGATCTGTAAAGCCCAGAGGGGCGATGAGTTTTACGAATGAAAGGGATCCTACATGAGGGCTGGCCGGCCAGGGCACGTTCCATGAATAACCAATGCTTTTCGGACTCACTCTGGGACCACTCCAGCAAGGCCCGTAGCTGTGTGGCCCTGAAGTAGCGATCTATGTTGGGGATCCCCAAGCCGCCCTCCCCGGGGGGTCTGTAACTCATGTCTTTGTTCATCCTGGGTTTTTTGTCTGCCCAGGCGAAAGAGAGGAACTCTTTTTACAGTAATTTCAGCATACCAGGAGGGGGCTCCAAAGGCAACTTTTGGAAAAGATATAATATTTTGGGAAGCACACTCATTTTGAGGGCCGCAACTCTTCCCAACCAAGAGAGGCCGAATGGCCACCACCGATGTAGGTCAAGCCAGACCAGCGACAGGAGATGGGTATAGTTTAAAGACACTGTATCCTGGATGGAGGTCGCCAGCTTAATGCCCAAATACGGTATAGATGTCTGATCCCATGGGATGGGGCAAATATGCTTGAGGGTGTTCACAGTGGGCGACAATACAGCGAAACCCAGAGCCTGAGACTTGGACACATTAACTCGGAAGCCCGATGCAGCAGCGAATGTATCAAGTTCCGAGAGGAAGGCCGATTTTGAGGTCGTGGGGGCCACGAGTGTGGCAATAACATCATCCGCGTACAGACTAAGGGTGTGGCGTTCTCCCCCAAATTGAACCCCAATGATCCGTTGATTCTCCCCCACTCTCTGCGCCAGCGGCTCCATGTATAGAGCAAAAAGCAGCTGAGAGAGCGGGCAGCCATGTCTTGTTCCTCGTGCTATCTGAAAGGGTTCTTTGTCTGTGGTTTTTAGCCCAATGGAAGTCCTTTTTATTTTTGTAAGTTATGATATTAAGGATAGGGGCAAGTGATTAAACTATTGGTCGAAATGAGGTTTCTTGATGTGACGTGTGCTATGGGGAGATTTTTACTGTTGGCTGATACATTTTTACATTCAAATTGAGATAATTTTATTGAATTGAGTATAGTTCTTCTTTTATTCCTTTATGATGTTTTAGGAGACATAGATTGTATTGATTGGATGAATTGTGTTTTAATTATATTTTATATTGTCTTTATATTGAGTGTTTTGTGCCGGATTTTACTTGCTACACTGTATTTATAAGAATTCTTGTTTAAAAGACTAAAAGACTAAGGTCTGAATAAACATATGTTTTAACTGACGGAGTGTTGATAAAGCAATGGTTAGAGACAGTGGAATAAAGTGATTCTGTGGCATTTACAGCGTGAGAATGGATTGACCACACTTACCACATTATGTCCAGTATAATTTGCAGATTTCCACCAAAATCTTTCTAGCTCAAAAGGTTCAAAATAATACTGCTAGAGAAACTGCACATAATGCCTCATAATTTGGATTTTTGCCACGTAAGTTATACAACCCTTCTGCATACATTGGTCCTCCATCACCACATAATCCTACTGGGCCCGATAATAGCAAAGCTTTGCAGACTAGTTTTGGGGCTGTCACATGTTGAAACCCATATTTCACAGAGATCTGTGAAATAGTTTCCATATTTCATGGGTCACTGCAAAATATGGGTCATTATACTACCGCACCCAGACATCCAATATATGTAACTTAACTTGCACACCAAATGAAATGCTTATAACCTCACATTATTTTTTACCAATAAATAACTACACGTAAAAGCACAAGGTAATTAAATAACAGCACATACTCACACCAATAAGTCAGACCATATTCATAGTCGTCTTTTCATAGTGTTAAGAGTAATGCAGTAGGTAATCATATCTGTATGATTTTTACACTTGCAATTGCAGGATGAAATCATGAACATTGCATTTGAGGTGCGAGTTATAGTTTGCATGCTATGTTGTGCAAGTTATAAATTGCACTCCGAACCATAACTTGCAAAGTTTATGTGGTTTTTCGGTTTTAATTCATGCCCTTAACTGCACATTAACTATGTTTTTTTCAGTGAATTTTTGAGTTATTTTTCAACTTACATTTAGGGATTATACCAAAGCTAACCATAACTCCACTGTAATGCTTGGTTTTCGTTCAGTATTACATGGGTAAGCGTACCTACTGAATCTTTGACAGTCGTTTCAAAGTTCATATTTCACAGAAAAAAGGTCTTAACTATGAATTATTTCCCGTAATCAACAGTTCTGATTTATTTTGCAGGATATTTAGCTTTCTAAACATATAAAAAAGTAAAATGGATGATTAACATAGCATTTCTTCTTTCTAACAGAGCTGGTAAAAAAAAACATTTGCACATTTTAGAATACATTTTCTTCAGTTTCTTTACAATGCACTTTGCATTTAAATTTTGACAAAACACGCACTGTTGCATAAAACACATTTTAATGATAAACACATTATCCCCAACATAATCACACATTTCTCAAAACATTGACTAATATATCTGCAGTCTCAGGCAAACACTGATCTTTTTTAAAAGTTCTATAATGAATAAATTAATTATGTAATATAAAAAATACATAACAAGTAACATATGTAATATGGCACTACATTTCCATTGAGGGATTAAGGTGACATATAGCCTTGTGGTTTATAAATGTCACCAGAACCCCTCAATGGAAATATAGGCCCCATATTACACAGTTACCCATTATGCATTCTCTCTCTTTTGTTCTCTCTCTCTCTACACACACACACACACACACACACACACACATAATATATATGTTTGTATGTGTATATATATATAAATATATATACACATATATATATATATATATACACACAAGCATATATAATATATATAAACATACAAATATACATATGTATACATACACACACATATATATGTGTGTATATATATGTGTGCGTGTGTATACATGTATATATGTGTGCGTATATATATATATATGAATATATATATATATAAGTGTGTGTGTATGTACATATACAGCTCCTTAATATGGAACACTCCACAACACCACCGACACCCCAAATCTGCTCACATCAAATGTCTGTTTTTCTAGCAGAATTTTTAAGCATGGTAGTAGCACAGTGCCATTCACACTGAGACATATAGTGACAAGCCTTTTTCCCATTTTTACAGCAAAGTAAGCACAGGATTAGCAAGTGGCATCAAGGCCAAGCTGAAAAATGACAAAAGACTTTTACCTTTCCAGGCACGGCATTACAGCTTTAGGTTGGTAAAACACCATCCAAGTCAACCTGAAATGAATAAAAGCAACACGGTACATGTTTCACCCTTATTAGAGCTCGCCAGAGAGGTATAGCTTTGTCCAGACATAAGGAGCAACCAGTATACATCAAAACAAAGCCCTTTCAGGCTTAGAGTGCAACATAAATTATGCAAAAAAGAGCAGGGAACCCTGGATAGTTACCAAGATTTAGGTGGAGAGCAGAGCCTTAATATGGAACACTCTACAACGCCACCAACACTCCAAATCTGCTCACCTCACATTTCTGTTTTTCTAGCATAGTTTTTAAGCATACGAATAGCACAGTGCCATCCACGCAGAGCTATAAAATGTGACAAAGCCTTTTGCCAAAGCAGTAAACATAAATAAGTGTGAATATAGCAATTTCATTGCACTTTTTTTTTTCTTTTACGAAGTTTTATATAGTGCGAACTTGACCCGAAGGTATCGGGTATCAGAGCACTTTACATAGCACCAGTTGCGTTACATGAGGACACATTCATTTTTGTTAGGCACGGCGAGATTAAGTGATTTGCCCAGAATCACAGGATGTTCAGCGTCATTGCCGAGACTCGAACCCAGTTCCCCAGATTCGAGGTCGACCACCCTAGCCGTTAGGCCAACTCCTCTCCCCACTTGGGATGAATCCATGGACAGCACCACTACAGGAACCCCTACAGAAGACTTTGAATGTGGTCACTTCCCTAGCTCCTGTGGTGGACAATGCTGACTGTATCAATACAGGTAACCTCAACAGAATGGGTTTGAAGATGGCCACCTGTGTCCATATCTTCTGTGGTCATACCACCACAGGTAACCTCTGCTGAAGGGTGTGAAGATGACTACTTCATGCCTTCTGAGGACGAGGGCCTATACCAATGTGCATATCTCGTAACCCCTTGAGTATATACTGATGGCAAAGATTATTGTTTAGAGGGCTGTACCCACTAAAGTTTATGAAGGCAGGTCATTGTTAGAAATGGCATAGAGATATGGTATGAGTGTGATGCCATTGATACCACTGTAGGAATTGGCTGGTTTGAAGGTGAAATATGGCGCTAATGGGAGTCACCTTCAAAATATTGTGAGCTGAGAGATATGTACTCTGCAGCAGAGGGCATCCACCGCATTTTATACCCTCACGCTCCCCCAGTAGAAGAGTTCTAATCTGTGCCACTGCAAGGGCACTCCCTGCACTAGATTGTGTGCACAGCATAGTCCACAACACATTGGCATGAGGGTCATCCTGGTCTGAGCCATCTCATGGGCACGGTTCAGCAGACTATGCACAGGAGCTTTCATAGCTCTTGGGAAGTAGTTCTAAAAAATCTACACATTAACTACATGACTTCTGGTGTGCACAATACCCTGAACACCATAAGGAACTCCTCTCTGAGGACGTCAGTGTGACTGGGAACCACAGAAACCCCAACCGCCACTGCCATTCTGTGAGTTTTGCTATAACCCTAGGCTATCCAAACAGCATGAACTGCTTCCTAAGCCCTTCACCTGCCGCTCAAGTCAGTCTATGACCTCAGTGGCAGGATGGGATGGTGTTCCCAGGGCCTTAAAGCATGTCCTTACAAGCATTCCATTTAAAAATAATCATCTGAACAGAATCATTAGAATGCAGGGCCTGTCTGATTTTGGGCAGTCACAGAAATGAGAACACCTATTTAAATGCAATTAAGGCTTTGCGCTTCATCTTGGTCTGCCACACTAGCATATACATCCTTCCATCATAGTTATCACGTATGACCCAGGACCCTGCACTATATGCTTTGATTTTAGCCATGTTTCCATATATTAATTTCACTCTGCCCTGATGAAGGTTATGTCCAGTCAACCCAAGAGCTGAAAGGTTTGTCGACACCCTTTGATTAACTGACTTGTTTTCATTCAAACAATACATCTACCTCCTAATCATGTAAAATAGACACTTAATAATGGTATATTCCGGAAGTTATATTCTGGTGTAAATGTATACTTCTTGTTTTGAATAGTATTTCCCTCTTCCGGCTTACTCTAGGGATACATACTTCTGTCTATTATCCTCGTTTTCCAATGATATTAATTTTTCCACATAAACATATATTTAAAAAATGTGGCCATTAACTGTGTTCTAATTCTGTAGGTTCTGCCCATCCCAGGCCTGTCTAATCCAGGAAGGGCTAAACTTGGGCTCTCACTCCCTACTGCTTCATTAACACATTCACGCAATATAGGTGGGTCTGTGTTTTCTACCTACCGGTAAGACCAGTATTTTAATATCCTGGCCGTTACAAAAATTAGGAAAATCAGCCAAAGCCGGTATTTTTTGCACTTATCAGTACATACCTCAACCAGTAAATATATGAGGAAAGCCTGAGTCCTGATCCTTTACTAATAATTAAGGTAAACAAAAATGGAATTTGATGTTATATTTAAGTATCGTGTCCCGGACTTTGCAGAATCTTAATAAAGTGAACTAATGGCTGGTATTTTTCTCTGGGGAAGGTGGCAGCCCTATTCCTGTCTCATTGTCTCATTCTTGCAGGTTGTTTTTTTATGCCTGCTTTCTCCCTCTGTCATTATTTTCCTTCCTTTCTCTTCCTCCCTCTTTGTCCCTTTTCTGTATCTCTCAAATATGTCCCAGACCCAAAATATGAGTGCCGTTGCTCACCGCCTGCACAGAGGGGCCACTGATTGCAGGCTGCTAATATTCTACTAGCACAGCAAGAAGATGTTTTTTTGTTGAGCACGCGCC
Organism: Calotriton arnoldi; assembly: GCA_963921515.1. Lineage (NCBI taxonomy): Eukaryota > Metazoa > Chordata > Amphibia > Caudata > Salamandridae > Calotriton > Calotriton arnoldi. Next base: position 3,066,571 of record CAWUFW010000130.1, read on the forward strand.
ATTAGGCCACACCTAGAGGATTCTGGGAGTGTGGCTGCTGCCATGACACCTGATATGAAGTCAGCGAGGGCCTGACGTCACCGAAGCCCCGTCCCTGGTCCTGAAGGTCTCCTCAGGAGCGGATCAATAACCGGGGCAGGCTGCAGGTGCGCGCGGGAGGGAGCCGCTCCCATCAGCCCCGTGACCATAGAAACCCACCAGGCTGTCGCCACTAGCAGGTCAATTAGGAGACCTCGTTAATGGCTCTTAACGAGGACACACGTAAAACGACGAACGGATTAGAGAAACGAGGGCAAAGAAAAAAGGCAGCGGGCAGGGGAAGAGGTAGGAACAAAGAAGGGGCGAATGATCGGCAGACAAAAATAGCAGGAAAGAAGATGTATAAATGTGCATTCTTCATCGGCAAATGACACTTGTAGCGGAAACACCGGATTACTACAGAAATCAGTACCCCTGTTACTTGCAATTAGTATAATTACCAGGACCGCAATATTTAAATCCTTCCAAAGTCGATACGGTGAGCACTAATGAGATAGGTACTAATAACACGGTCTGGAAGTGCTATATATAGGCAAGCACTACTACTACTTCTAATAACAATAATAATTGTAATACGAATAATGATGCATTATTTTAAATAGTAATGTTATTGCTATTATTAAGGGCACAGATACTGAAAAATAAATATCATTCTGATAAAAGAAAAGGCCAGGAGAGATCAGGTATAGAGGAGAGGAAAATGGAGTTAAAAAAAGTGCCAGTGCATGCATAAAATAGGGAGTGAACAAAAAGAGATAAAAAAAAATAAGAGATAAAGACGAGAGAGAGAGATAAATTAAAAGGATGTGCAGAGTTACCCCCTTTCTTTACATGAGGCTTATCACTGGCAGGAGGCCAGAGAGGGAGCCCACCTTGTCTGAATAGTTGTAGTTAGAGTATTTGGGAAACACGGTCCAGTCTGGCTGAAGATCAGTGCTCCATGCATCGAAGCATTCAATATTCCCTGCCCTGTATGATTCCCTCACTCCACCTTCTCCCCCATACTGTTCTACAAGGGCTACCCGAGGCCAACCATCACCAGCTGCATAGCTGGCAAGTTTTCATTGCTTATGTGTGACATTTCTATGGTTTCAGTGTGCTTATGAGTGACGTTCAACTGCCAAATGTGTGACTCTATGAGTGGCACTTTCTTGAGAGTAAAGCCAAGCAATAAAGTGCTTGGAAAGAGATAAATATCAGCTCTTTTGAGCAATGAGAAGCTCTAAAAATAACTTGAAACTGCTGCAATACTTGTTTTATTAAAAAAAACACTGAGGGGCATATTCACAAGGAGCTATCGCCGAATTAACGGCACATTATCGCAGCCAAAGTCGTGATAAATTTACCTCCCCATTCACAAGCCGGTGTTAACAGCCCACAGCACCAGTTCACCTGCGATAGCAGCCGCTAAAAACATCGCCACAGAGGACCCCCGCAAATATCGCTAATGAGATGCAGAGTAGGCGTTCCTGTGACAAAAGCCGAGACAACAGCACACCTCAACATTCACAACGACCAGCCACATCCGCGATAAAAACACAAAACAGGCGATAAGGCGCGTTAGCACCAGGAAATCTACACCTGCTCTGACCTGGTGTAAAGTCGGACGGCAGCCAGCACCACAAAAGGGAGCACAGCCCAGGGCTACATCGGAAGGGCAACAGATGCCATGGAGCCACCCATCATGCGGCCCGGACACCCAAGAGGGCCACAACACCCACCGCCACCACCCCCAGGACCACCCCTCCCTGGCACCCCCCGACCAAAGACATGCCACATCAGCCACACCTAAACATGTACAAAATATTCCGCTTGATGCCGCACAATCACAACTGGTGACATGGATGTGTCGTCACAGAAATGACCAGCACACATTCACTTTCGAAGCAACAAATGAAACTTTATTAAAATGAACAACGAAATGAAATGAAGACACATGGCCGCTCCCCTCGGGACAATACGTAGGTCACAGCCTGTAAGACAAAAAACATGATGAGAAGGTGTGTCCTACGCACATCAGAGGACAGAGAGAGAGCGAAGGAGAGAGAGAGGAAGAGTGGGAGAGAGAGAGAGAGGAAGAGAGGGAGAGAGAGAGAGAGAGAAGAGGAGAGAGAGAGGAAGAGAGGGAGAGAGAGAGAGAGTGCCGCCCCTGCGCACCCAGGCCACACTGCCCACCTGCTGCCACCGGTGTGTCTCCAACCACGTGCCGGTATGTAGTGCAGTTCACCAGGTCACATATCTGATTCAGAGCCGTCAGCTGAAACAGAGCCCAGATACATGACTGGCACAGTACACACACTTGCACAAGACAACATCGCCTGTCCGCCCATGCACACCCAGGCAGAGGCACCCCAACCCCTCCCGCCGCCCATCGGAGCATGCCTGCCCATGCACACCCAGGCCTCAATGCTCACCTTCCGCCACTGGCGCGTAGACAGGAGGTCCCACCACGTGCCGCTGCAAGCCACAAGCCGGGGCCCGCGGACATGGCACCCTCCACATCATGCAGCCCCGCTCCGCAGGCCACCAGGTCTCACGTTTGGTGCTGGGTCTTGATTACTCCATGGCAGAGGACATACCAGTGCACCCGGCACCATCGCAGGCTGCACACCCGCTCAGCCCAATGGGTGCCACCAACTCTGGGATCCCGGAAGCGACGCCACGTGGCGGTAGGCCCACGCTGCCCGCTGGCTCTGGCCTACACTGCGGTCCAGCAGGGCACACAAAACCTGAGCTGTCCGGATCGCCGGGACGGGGCATCATCGCAGGCTGCACACCCGCTCAGCAGCTCAAGGTGCCACTGACACAGGGCACCCAAAGTCACCGTCCCGTGGCGGTGTGCCTGTGCCGTCCGCAAGGCCTCGGGTGCCACTAACCCTGTGCAACCCGTCTGCGCCACGTGGTGGTAGGCCCGTGCCGTCCGCAAGGCCCTGGGTGCCACTAACCCTGTGCAACCCCAGTCTGCGCCACGTGGTGGTAGGCCCGTGCCGTCCGCAAGCCCCGGGTGCCACTAACCCTGTGCAACCCCAGTCTGCGCCACGTGGTGGTAGGCCCGTGCCGTCCGCCAGGCCTCGGATGCCACTAACCCTGTGCGCAACAACTCATGGGCCCTACATGAGTGAGAACCGTGGAGCGGCCGTCATCCAGTCACCACCGGAAGAGGGGAATATGACGTTGTCGGCCCCTTATGTTGGCGGAGTCACATGGCATGTGACGCCTGTGCCGGATGGGTGTGGTGTGTGTGAAAATCTGCCCTCAGGGAGTGGCTGTGACATGCTGACAACTAGAACAGTGACCTGCACACCACCAGCGAGTACGCCTGCGACCTGTAGCAATGAGGGCCCCCCCTCGGAGCGTTAGCGGAGTGGTCTGGCCTGCCGTACACCGGACTAGCGCAGGACTTGCAACAATGACTCGTGGGCTCTGGGCGTGGTCCAGTCCATGTCCGGACAAGGAAGTGACTGATGCGTGTGTCCCTGTTGTAGTGTACACGGAACCCGGTACCCGGCCCCTGATGTGCCACTGACACATCAGGGGCCGGAGGAGGGTTGTCGGCCGCACTGTGTGGCAGTGACACATCAGGTGCCTGAGTGGATACGCCTGCCGCACTGGGAGGCACTGACACACCAGGGGGCGGAGATGTGGATGGTGTGGGGGAAGCAGCATTCATCATCGCCACGCCTTGTGGCAGCAATGCCATGATGAGGACATGCAGGGCACGGTAGATCCCAGCTACATTTCGCTGACGTGCAGCGGTGGCTGCCATCCTTTCCGCCTCCATCCGCACCATGTCCTCCATGAGCCTCCGCATGTGTGCCAGCTCACGGCTGGCATCGCCGGGGCCACTCTGAGCGGACAGGTATTCTTCCCTCCACGTCATGACTCCAGAGATGTCAGTCAGGGCTCGCTGGAGTCCATGGGGCGGACATAGACACCCAAGGATGGCGTCCAGTTTGGATGCCATGAGCTCGAACCCCACCCGCACATGCTCGGCCGTCTCCCTCTGGCCTTCCAGCACACGGCGTTGGAAGGCCATTTGTTGTTCCTGGGGGACTTGGGAGGGTGCCGGGGCTGTGGGTGCCTCCTGCTGGGTGGTTTGGGTGGTGGGTGGGGTCTCATGGATGTAGCTGGGCTGCCCTGATCCTGGAGGTGAGTTGCGGATGAGGTCAATGAGGTCTTGGATGGTTTGGGTGTCGATGCTGGTGTTGCCCTGCTTGCTTGTGCATGTGTGCCATTGTGGCCATCTACCCCCGTCCCCCCAGTACCTGGTGGCCACTCACCCTGTTGCGGTTGTGTTGTGTCCTGTCGAGCAGTGTCCGGTCCCCCGACTCCGGCCACAATCTCCACACTGATGACTGTCGACACCAGCTCCTCCATGTCATCCAGCTCCAGCTGTGGCGCTTGGCCCCCACCTCCGGTCTGCGTTGCTGCCTTCAGGTTGGCGGAGAGGTTCTCCTTGGTCTTCCGCTTGATGTCATTCCATCGCCTCTTGACCTCATCCATTGTCCGCTTGTGCTCTCCGACGGCCTTCACCTTGTCGACGATGTCCCGCCATATTCCAGTTTTGGTGCCCAATGACACGTTGGAGGTGACGAAGAGTTGTTGATGGTGTTCCATCACCTCCGTGACTATGATCCTGTTCGCCTGTGGACTGAACTTGGTCTTCCTGGTCTTCTTGTCCTTGCCCTTCCCTGTCCCCGAGGTCCCAGGCTGGTCGTCCGGGGTGCTTGTGGGGTTGCGCTCGTCCTCTGCGCCTGCTCCGGCTGCCTCCATGGTGCTTGTGTGTTGGTCAGTTTGTGTGTGGGTGTTTTTTCTACTTTTATGGTGGTTTTTGACGCCTGCCAGGTGTGTGTTGCAGGCCTGGCGCTGCTTGTCGCTGATTCCTCATCGCGCTTTGGCCCATCGCGTGTTTTTTGGTGTTGTGGTTTGTGTTTTTATCTCCATCGTGGTGGTTGTATCGCGGACATTGTCCGCGGTTTCGGCAGACTATCGCATGCTACCGCCTTGTTGTGAATTCCACGTTGACACAGGGTTATTTTCCCGCGATGGGCTGCGATAATAAAAGTTGCGTTACGCTACTCTTGCGGTAGTTATCACACGTTTTTGTGAATATACCCCTAAATTGTTGAACATTTTGTGGTAGCCCATCTCATACTGTGAGTAATATGCTTTTAAAATAATGATTTGCATCTTCACAGTGCTTTTAGTCACAGGCTGGGACCTCACAGCACAATTTTAGGAAATTGCCTCTTTTGGACATGGTTAGCCCCCACCTTTTGCCTGGAAAATGATGTAGTTTCGATTGGAAGTGCACAGGGTCCCTGCCAACCTGGTTCCCTGTGCTAACTCTCTTTCCCTAAACTGCACCTTTTGTTTCCACAATTGGCACCTCTTTAGCTCACATATAAGTAAGTCTCTTGTAAAAGGTACCCCTGGTACCAAGGGCCTTGTGGTTAAAGAGGGCCTCTTAGGGCTGCAGCACGAATTGTGGCACTCTATGGGACACCTCACCAAGCGCATGCACAATGCCAATACAGCCTGCGTGTCTTGGTGCAGACAAAACTGAAGAGTCGATATGGCAGTCCCTGTGTGCCATGCCCACAGACACTGCATGAGACAACCCTCTAGCAGGCCTTAGCCCTAAGGAAGGGCGCACTATATCTCATGTCAGGGCATATCCGCATGAGCAGATATGCCCCTGCAATATCCTTGTCGATTCCTGGATATTGTAAGTGACCAGGGAAACCATAGTAACTACATGGGTTGAACACTCATCCTTACAAGTTCCCCAGCGACATGATGGATTCACTGAAATATAGGATCTATGGGACCAAACATCTCAGCATAATAAACCTGCAATGATTCCAATGTCAGATTTATTAAAAGGTTCACAGAGAGGACTCCTTAGAGGGGTGCTATGAAACTTACCAATCCTTAGTGTGGTCACCGACTGACCTGAGCCAGCCTGCTACCACCAGACAATGTTCTGACCTCATGGGGAGAGTGCCTGCGTACTCTGAGGCTGAGAACAATGCCTTTCCTGAGTGGAGGTGTTCACACCTCCCGCTGGTCAGGAAGAGACATCCGTGCAGGGAGCTTTAAAGGCCTTGCCCCCTATTGAATGCGATCCCAGCCTCTCATGTTAGAGAGAGCAGGCCCCCTTCCTGTCCTCATCCCCTTTTTGGCAGGAGGACAGGTGGGAAAACATAGAAAGAATAGGAGATGTGCCCGCCCCTTCCAACTCCACCCCTCAGGTGCTGGAGGCGAGGTGAAGTACACTTTTCAGTGCCCAACATCTTGAAGATGGTGGGACTCCTTCAATTAGGATCAGGGATATTCCCACCCCCCTACGTGGGGTGAGCATTTAGAGGGTGTGGTCCCCTTTAAGGTAAGTAGCCCATTGGCTACTACCTGGCACACCCTTTTAATACCCCCAAATGTAGTATTTAGGTGGCCCCCCTGAGCCCTAAACTTCGGTTACTGACGACCTAAGAACAGCCGGACACTACAGAGCTGCACCAGCAGAGACCAACTGACTTGTCCCCAGCCCTACCGGCTTGTCTGCAGCACTCGACATTCCTGCACCAAAAGACGAGTCATCCTGCAGCCCAGCAACCTCCAAAACTCTGAAAGAACTGACTGCTTTCAATAAGGATCAAGACTCTCAAGAACAGTGGTCCTGTTCACCAAGCAACCATCTTTAAAGTAAGGACTCTGTGACCTGAAGAACCGCGAAGCCTGCCCCAGTTTCACCTCTGCACCTGATACCTCCAGCCCGAGTCAAAGTGGCCCACCAGTCCCAGCAAGGTTCTCCAGCGCTCCAGTGCCTGAGTTCACCATGAGCTGACCTCTTCTAGACTCATCGACGTTGCCTGCAGCCTCAGCACGGAGACCCCCCCCCAACTTGGGGAGAGGATGTAGCCTTACGGCTAGAGCTGTCGACTTCGAAGCTGGGGAACCGGGTTCGAGTCTCGGCAACGACGCTCAACATCCTGTGATTCTGGGCAAATCACTTAATCTCCCTGTGCCTAACAAAAAAAATGAATGTGTCCTTCTGTAACGAAACTGGTACTCATGTGAAGCGCTCTGATACCCGATGTCTCGGGTCTAGTTCGCGCTATATAAAACTCTAAAAAAATAAAATAAAAAAAAACTGTGACCGGCTCCGGTAAGCCGTTTCTGATACCAAAAGGCACCCCTGCACTCGTCCGTCTTGGGCCTTGGTGAAGAGGACAAAAGGTGTCCCTATGTCCCTGAGCATCGCAACGTACCTCTGCAGCTGTAGGCTTTCTTCAACTGGCCTCCTGGCCTGAGCATGCAGCCTGTTTCCGATGTTGGCTTTCTCTGTTGCTTTGCATTGGGCCCCAGAAGTTGAGTTGGTGTCCTGCATCCGTCTGACCCAGTGCCGCTAGTGGTATAGTGTTGGTGCTCCTTTGGGCCCCATCCAGTGCTTGCTTCAACCCCCGGAGACTGGCCCCCTGAGACACTGCTACTTACTTGTAAGCAGCCTCTGGCCGATTGCCCCATATCCCCACTGATTTGTATTGTGCGCCTGACCTCAAACTTGCACCCTGTGCCACTGGTGGTGCACTGTTAATGCTGAACTGAACCTTGCCCAATACTGGCCTTAACTTCCAAAGACTGGTCTTGAAACTCAATTTTATCCCTATGTATGCTGAATGTTTTCTTACTCCCATAGGTTAACATTGCAAAGTCTGAAAATTGCACTATGTCCATTTTTTAAACTGAAACGTATTTGTATTGAAAAACATCTTTACCTATGATGAAGTTCTGTGGTTCTGCAAAATAAATATAACCAAGTACTATTTTTATAAATTGATCTAGGATTTATTCATTGAGTGTGTGTCTCATTTATTGCCACTGTGTGTACAACAAAGACTTAACACTACCCTCTTATAAGCCTAACTGCTCGTCCACACTACCACAAAAGAGAGCAATAAGTATTAACTACTTTAGCCTCTGTAAAGTCTCTGGGGATCCCCCGGACTCTATGCACACTATACCTCATTTTGGTATAACATATAGAGAGCCAGCTTCCTACAACAATGAATTCAGAAGTTACTATTTCCCACTGCGCCAACTAGGGTTCAATTCTGCCACACACACACACACCACACACACTCTCTCTCTCTTTTTTCTCTCCCTTTATCAAAAACAGTGCATTTTCCCATCAATTTCTTTAACTTGATTTATCTTTCATTATAGGTATGTGGTTATTTTGTATGTAGTTACCTGAAGATGAAAGACCAACAAAATAGTTATAGAGTATTTGTCCTTAGCCTTGTTGACACCACCTGATAGTTCACCCACACTGCAAGTATAGACGATGAGTCAACCTGTGTTCTGCAGGTCTCACCTGGGCCACCAAAAGTGCCTCCTCAGTGACTGCCGGGCTGAGACAAGGAGTGTCTTCTTCAGACGGCTTCTTGAGAGGAAGAGGAGTCAGTCAGTTGGGTCAAGGCAGTCAGTGCTAATTGTTAGTAGGTTGTAGGCTGCCATCCCAGAGGCCTGGCTAGCCCGTTTACTGCACTGCTCTGGCACTGAACATGTAGTGTTGGTACATAGTATGGCTAGGCGTAGCACTGGGCTCATGTGTGAGGATCATGTGTGTCCTGGCCTCCCCTTTTCGTCAGACAGGAGAATCAGCTGGGATGAGCTCTGACCACCGGATCAGCTCTAACTGTCACTGTGGGCAGGCTGGTGCTGTCACATTGCGCTCTTCGTTCGGCTGCCAACTGGACTGAACATAGAGACCCTGCACCCCAGGCCATAAATAACTTCAAGCACCGTCGCCCACTTGGTGACAACCACAGTCCACTCAGAGGTCGCCCGTGGCACCATCTCGGTGTGCACAGGCACCCACAGTCCGGAGAGCAAGAAACAATCTCCAAGCTGCAGTGCATGCCCAGAAAAGAAACAGAAGGTACCAGATCCACAGGGGGACAGGCCCGGTGCTTGCTGTTTATGTTCTCAGTCAGTGATGTGGTTCCTCAGTCAGATCTATGTGGCCCGAGAGGCCGGTCAGGCAGTTCATAATTTTTTATTTTTTTAAAGGAAGTCGCACTGCGCTTGCAGGAAAATAATTGCCAACAAAATAACAGTCTGACCTACACTGACTGTGCCTGTAGGTGACCACAGGAACAAGCAGCTAGGTGTAGGCAGCACAGCAGTCGAGAAACAGGCTGGCTGCTTTTGTTTAATTAATTGCCTCATCGCAATGCACAGGCGAGCTGTAATTATGTAAGACTAAAGCATGATAATGTGGTGATGCGAATACCATCACTAAAATGTGATAGTCTAACCCCTGATGCATGGTACTTGGCAGGGCTGCGACTGACTTCTTAAAGGTATGACAGTCTACAACTGTTCTTACAACCTGTGTCATGCTACCATTTTTTTAATGTAATGACTGTATTGTTCCACTAATTTGTTTGGGGTATACAAGTGGGCCCTAATCCAAGGGACCACACAGTTACAATCTAGAGCTCCTCGGCACAGCCCTGGGCTCAAGGGAATAGGATGATAATTATAATACTTCGGATAATTATAACACTTCGGATCAAAGCTCTTACGCCACCAAGCAAACAAAGCAAGTCATCACAACCCTCCCCAGAAAAGGTCTCTTGTCTCTTCCATCCAACCATCTATCCATTCATACTTTCATACTTCCATTCACCTGCTGATATCCACCATTTCATCTTTACATAATGTCATCCATTTATTATTTCATCCATCATTCAGTCATTCACCATTCAACCGTCCACCTATCCATATCCAAATCTATTCATCCGTCACCCAACCTATAAATCCATCCTTCCGTCCTTTCACTCATCCATCTTTCAATCCTCTCTCCAGCCACCCTTTCACTCACCCATCCATCCACCCACCCTTTCACTCCAACCAGCCATCCACCCACCCTTTCACTCTATCCATCCACCTCCCTTTCACTCAACCATCTTCACTCATCCATCCACCCTTCCACCCATTCATCCACCCATCCATTTACCATTTTACTCATCCATCCGTCTTTTCACTCACTTATCCATCCATGCTTTCACTCATCTGTACATCCATTCACCATCTCTTTCACTTATCCATCCATTCTTCATTCTTTCGCTCATCCATCCATCCACTATTTCATCCATCCACCCTCCCTTTCATTCATCCATCCATTCTTTCACTCTTCCTCCATCCTTTTATCAAGCCAGCCAACCATCCACCTTCCCTTTCACTCATCCATCCATTCTTTCACTCATCCATTCTTTCTCTCATCCATTCGTCCTTTCACTCATCCATCCACCCTTTCGCTCATCCATCCATCCACCATCCCTTTCACTCATCCATCCATTCTTTCACTCATCCATCCTTTCTCTCATCCTTCCATCCATTTTTTCTCTCATCATCAACCCATACACCCTTTCACTCATCCATCCATCGACCATTTCATCCATCTATCCACCCTGCCTTTCATTCATCCATCCATTCTTTCACTCATCCATCCATGCATCCTTTTATCCATTCATCCATCCATCCACCCTCCCTTTCACTCATCCATCCATTTCACTCATCCTTCCTTTCCCTCATCCATCCACCCTTTCACTCATCCATCCTTTCTCTCATCATCCATCGATCCACCCTTTAACTCATCCATCCATCTACATTTCATCCATCCATCGTCCCTTTCACTCATCCATCCATTCTTTCACATATCCATCCATTCATCCACCCTCCCTTTCACCCAACAATCCTTACATCCAACTTTTTATTCATTCATCCATGCATCAATCAATCAATCAAAGAACATTTATAAAGTGCATGGCTACCTCAGACGAGGTGTCCCGGTGCTAACGCAGCAGACTAGAGAGTTTGAGGCTCGAGCAACTATTCCCCTTGCTTAAAGAGCCAGGTTTTCAGCGCTTTTCTGAAATCTTACTCTGAATTCAGCATATGTAAGTGGTGAGGAAGGGCATTCCAAAGTTTGGTGGTCCTAACCAAGAAAGACCTACCCTCTTGCCTTGCTTTTGAGAAACCGGGGACAGCAAGGTAACGCCGATGGTTGGATATTAATGTCCGCGCCTGGCGGTACAGGCTAAGCCACTTCATGAGGTAGCCAGTGCCCTTACCCTGAGAGGCACGGAAGGCGAAGGTGAGGGCCTTAAATTCGATCCTCCTGGCTACCGGGAGCCAATGGAGTTGTTTACGGTGAGGAGAAATGTGCTGGCGCAGCGGGACCTTGCGGATAAGCCTAGCCGCCACATTCTGCACCGTCTGCAGCCTTTTGATCAAGAACCCTGGCATTCCCAGGTAGAGACCGTTGGCATAGTCAAGGTGGGAAGTCACCAGGGCATGAACCGTGATCCTCTGGCTTTCTTCCGGTAGGAAGCCAAGGAATTTCCTGATAGCTCTCATCTTACCGAAGCAGGCTGCCGAGACTTGCCGGACTTGTGCCGAAAAAGTCAAATCCTTATCCCATCTCAATCCAAGGTTTTTGACTGAGTCCTTAGGTATGGGTGGGGAGCCAAGCTCCCCAGGCCACCATAGGCCAGGAGGGGAGGGATGCTTGATTAAAGAATAAGACCACCATCTTATCAGCATTCAGTTTCGAGCAGTTTTTATTCATCAATTCTGCAATGTCTTTCAGGCAGTCTTTAAAAGAATCAAAAGGTGCTGTAGAGTGATCTTTGAAGGAGAACACAAGCTCGGTGTCATCTGCGTAGGAGACCACCTTGACCCCTCTCCTAGAAAGGAGTGCTGCCAGCGGAGGCAGGTAGATATTAAAAAGCTGCACTATTTCCCTTTGCCACCCACACTTTCACCCACTCATGCATCCATACTTTATCGCATCATCCATACGCTCATTCACTCATCCATCCTTCTTTCAATCCTTCCATTCATCCTCCTTTTCATTCATCCATCCATTCTTTTACATATGCATCCATCCATCCTTTTGTCACTCCATCCATCTACCCTCTCTTTCACTCATCCATCCATTCTTTCACTCATCCATCCATACCTCCACCCTTTCACTCACACATCCATCCATCCATCCCCTCACTCACCCACCCACCCTCTCACGTTACTTATGATTCTTTGTCTGCCGAGCTGCAGACAGAAGAGGCCCATCAAGAACCTCACCCCGCTGTAGCTGCTAAAGCGGGGGGTTCACGACACCCCTGTCTGAGCTGCTACAAGGGACACGAGTGTTCCAAAATGCTCCCCTCCCAATATATTTTTGAGGGGGCATCCATCTTCGATTCACACATGAAGAGGGCACTGTTTGGTGTCAGTGATGAATCATTTTGGGGATGCAAAGGTCCTTTCCTCAACAGTTCAATGGTGCCCAGTAAACTGATCCATGTGTCACAAGATGGTAGATGCGTGGCTTGTAGCACTACAACAGGGTCAGTCGCTGCAACTGCTCATCCTGCCCGCTTTCCTGGTAGTGTCTGTGAAATGGAGTCCTTGGAGCACTGCTCTCCATGCCAGCCTCTCAGACAGTGCTACATGCAGAGCACACCCTCTGTGCTCAGCAGCAGAGCACCCTTGCTCTGTCTGTCTTGTTAATCCGCCTCCTTAGGTGCAGGAGCTGCAGCCAGCCTGATCACTAACAATGACATGTTTTTGACACTACAGGCGAGGTGGTTGGCGGTGGGATGCCACCCACTGGTCACAAAGTATGCCCAGGTTTAGTAAGACTTTGCTCTATGGCGATGCCAACCAATGCACGCTATTTTCTATCCAACGCAAGAGGTGTTTTGCACTAGAAAGTTGAACCATTCATATTGCAAAAACCTCTTTGCGGAGCAAACACCAATAGGTTTTGATGCAAAGCCAGATCTACTAATACAGCCAGACAGGTCTTTCCATTAACATTAAAGTCTACTTGTGGCAGCCGCAAACAAGTGAAGGTTTGTTAATTTCTCCCAAAATGACACATTGTATGTGTGCTGCAGTACACAGCACCCAGCCAAGGGGGCAGAACCTTATAAGTTAGTCTACACATAGGAGTTTGTCCTAGAGGAGTATGCATCTAATACAATTCCTATGCTAGACAGTGCATACAATCCTCTTTACCATGGTACATGGCCGTGCATCGCACAAGGCAACCTTGCTTGAGGGTCAGCGCAGGGGATGATACAAGCAACCAGTGAATCTTTGTATATATGGGACTGTGCTGTGTTTTCCCCATTTTTGTTTAAATCGGTTTTATTTTTCAAATATCGGTAAGCACATTTATGGTACATACAGCGTTAGTATCAATTGTACAATATGTTAATAACATGGCAGATCGTATCCATATACGTAAAGCCACCAACAGTATCATAATGCATAGTATAACAGTACAATGCTAGTATATGTATGCAATAATTTCCATTAGTGAACACTGACAAAATGCTCAGGCTTCAAGGAGTTTTGATTACAGATCTAGACAACGTTTACTGCAAACCAACATAATATAAAATAAACTTGTTATACGGCTACCCAAAAAACAAAAAAAGAAAGGGGAGAAAAAAAATATCTTGTCCCAATCAACAAATCTCGGCTCTCCAATGCTACGTGTATTATGCACATTCATCTAGATGAGTATAGGCTCCCATATCAGCGGTGCTGTGTTTTCCCCCTTGTGCAACACAGTGCAGCAGGTTTGGATACTGTGCTGAACTGCATGAAAAATTACTAAATCGAGACCTAAGACCAGAAGCTGGAGTTCAACTCTAGCAACTGGAAGAGCTACACTGAACTGGACGTGGAAGGGTGAAGCTTCATGGACCAGACCGCACACCTACTGGGAGGCTGGCCAAGTACCATAGTTAGAGAAAGTCACAGAAAGTATTTAACTGCGACCAGCAGAACCGGAAATATAAGTGATGGTGGCCTACGGTAGCTCCTGACGCCAATCGTGAAGTACCAGCAGACACTAATACTGGGTGGGGATGATAACGTTGTGCCCATATCCAGCAGGATTCTGCCTAATTCCGAGTTTGAGCTTGTGAAAATGTTAAACGCATATTGTCTGTCATAGCTTAACCCTGATCTTACTTCACCCAGGTTTTTTCGCTCGTGCTAACATTGCACACAGGATGTGCCCATCTCTCATGTTGAGGTGTCCTCTGCCCATCCCTGAACCGGAGGTGTACTGCGTTTTGTGCACATCCCTGACGCGGAGATGTCCTGTGTTTTGTGCCCATGACTGACGCAGAGATGTCCTGTGTTTTGTGCCCATCCCTGATGCGGAGATGTCCTGTGTTTTGTGCCCATCCCTGACGCGGAGATGTCCTGTGTTTTGTGCCCATCCCTGACGCGGAGGTTTACTGCGTTTTGTGCCCATCCCTGACGCGGAGATGTCCTGTGTTTTGTGCCCATGACTGACGCAGAGATGTCCTGTGTTTTGTGCCCATCCCTGACGTGGAGGTGTACTGCGTTTTGTGCCCATCTCTGACGCGGAGGTTTACTGCGTTTTGTGCCCATCCCTGACGCGGAGGTGTACTGCGTTTTGTGCCCATCCCTGACGCGGAGGTGTACTGCGCTGCGTTTTGTGCCCATCCCTGACGCGGAGGTTTACTGCGTTTTGTGCCCATCCCTGACGCGGAGGTGTACTGCGTTTTGCCACTCGAGACGTGAAGCTGAGAATGAGCATGCTCAGGAGGAAACTATGTACAATTTTGTCACTAGTGAAGGCCATCTTCAAGTTCTCATGAGCCCAGCTCAGTACATTCTTGTGTTCTTTGTTAGAATTCTGTCAAAAAATTGATACTAGGAACCTCTGTGCATCGGAGTGTAAATTTGAATTTTGTCTGTACACAGAATGCTTGCCTCTGCCGATGTCAGGTGACTCTGTGATTCACAGACTATTCATTTTTTGATGGTAAACACGTTCAGACTCAACCAAAACATGAAGTGAAGTTTTCTTCAGTAGATCTTTGTACATCGGCCAGTAACTTTTTACCTTGTCTCAAGGAGTTCCACAAGGCTCCATCTGGAGCCTGAGCCTGTTCAATATTTACATTTACCCACTAGCTGAAATTATTGACAAACACAAGGTTCAATTGGTGTCGTATGCTGACAACATCCAACTAATTTTCACCCGCTCGGAATCCGACTATATCTCAGCGAATCAATTCAGATCCTGTCTGACAGAGGTCGCCACTTGGATGGCTGACAGATGTCTGAAACTGAACGCTAATAAAACCGAACTTCTGATAGCAAGTAGAGCTCCCTCGATCCGGACCGCAGCCTGGTGGCCCGAACCTAAATAATAAAGTAAAAAGTCTGGGAGTTTGGTTTGACTCCAAACTCACCTTCGAGGATCAGATCAGAAGCACCACGGGCAAGTGCTTTGGTACCTTAAAGGCCCTTAGGAAAATCTTAGATTTAATCCTGACGAAGACTCGAAAAATCATTGTGCATGCCCTCATTACTTCCCAGCTGGACTATTGCAATGTCCTGTATCTGGGGGCTACTAAGAGCAACGTGAACCTGCTTCAGAGAGTACAAAATGCTGCAGCTCGGCTAGTACTCAATCTTCCCGGAAGCTCTTTATCAACTTCACTGGCTCCCAGTGACTAAAAGAATCAAGTTCAAAGCCATGTGCTTCTGTCGTCGCATTCTTCACCAGCAAGGCCCTAAATATCTGCGCTCCATGATCCAACCGTACAACCCTTGTCGAGACCTCAGATCATCTTCAGCGAAACTAGCCAGGATGCCTAGGGCACTTAAAGCCAGATTTGAGGCTCGCTCCTTCTCCTTTCTGGCTTCCAAAATTTGGCACTCTCTCCCCCATGATCTGAGAGCGGCACCATTGGAGAAACTCTTCAGAAGCAAACTGAAAACCTGCCTCTTCTGCGCTTCTTGATTACTACCATGATGTCCTCCTGTCTGATTCATCTTAATCTCTTTTTCTCTTTCTGGAGGTCTTGGCCTTAGCGCGGGAACACATCGTCTGGTGTAACAAGGCGCTTTAAAAAAACGCATTATTATTAACTGTCAAGAATTGGCCTTGAGCTGGACCAGAGCTGGACCCGACCTCAACTCAACAACCCCAGGCACCAAAGGTGGGATGGAGGGTTCTCTGTGGGGACCTTCGGTGTAGGATGGGCTGGTATTTTGCTCAATGATAAGGTCATACAATCTACAACAGGTCATTTTGAAATGTGAGTGTAATTGTCGTTATTGATTACTTATTTTGTACATTTTCATTACTTTCACTACTAAGTTGACATCTGGGTTTGGTGCTGATGTTATAAACTCATTGGGGAGGAAGAAGCTAGGGGAGTGCTTGGGAGGGAAGAGAATGGTTGTCAAGGTCCCAGTTCAGACCCTTTGAATGAATGTGTTGAAAGAGGCACACTGGTTCTGCTGCTCTGGATCTTTTGCAAACCGCATAAAGCTGCTTGCTGAGGTGTTACAAACACAAGGGCGCCAGTGGACAAGTGTCTATGTGCTTTCTAACCTCCCTCCCAGGCAGCTGGAGGCAAAGAGTTGCCAGACCCTCACTCCCTCTTTACCCTCCTTTCCCACCTCCCCTCCACAGGAATGATCTGTGGGACAAAAAAAGCAGAATACCTAAACATTTCCTTTGTGCGCAAGCGTGGGTGCATTAGTGAAAAATAACAACCAAAGAATCGAAATTCAGTATGGCCCTACCTAGAGTTACTCGTGCCCATATTAAGTACCACTAGTATGGTCAGAGCACATGCAGGTATAGTGAGAACTGGATAAAGTGCAATACTGGTGATAACAGCAAGTCCTTTCTGGAAGAAAGCGCTTTTGATATTGAATGCTTGAATAACCTGAAGAAAAGACTAGAAGATCCTAAGAACCAGCCCACTCCACCACAGTGCTTAGCTTTCCTAAACTGGTAAGAAGAAGCCATGCAACGCCAGCCGGAATCTCAGGTGTTTGTTTCAAAGACACCCAAGAGAAACTGAAATTCCAAATTACCAATCTGAGAGAGAGCGTGCAATCTTCTGCCCCATCTGCATTGCCTCCTTAATACTTCTTTGTCCAAATGACTAATGATGTCCCTGAAGAAGTGGAAGAAAAGAAGGGTATATTAGATGCTCTGAGTTTTCTGATTACATCCGGACGTTCCTGAGTGCGCCACCAATTGCACCCAGACGCAGTGTAGTGCCTGCCGATGGGCAGGCAGGCGAGGAACAGGTAGGGGCTGTGCAAGTCACGGGAGCTAGTAGTGGGATAGCAAGCAGCAGCATGGTTGATAACAAGCACATGCATGAGCGAGATGAGGGGATGACACAACAATGCCCCACTTGCCACTCCTAGTATGGTCTAGATCAGGGGTCTCCAAAGTCGCTCCTGGAGGGCCAGATCCATGCCAGATTTTTAAGATAACTACATTCATCTAAATGGGGATAGGCTACAAATCTCGTATGGATCCAGACGTCCAGGACCGACTTTAGAGAACCTAGGCTAGATCACCATTCCACAGATCCAAAACATGTTTGGAGCAGTCGGCATGCAGCCTGACTATTACTCAGCACCAATCTGAGGCCAACAATGGGGCAAAGAGCTAGAAACCTCGAATGTAAGCTCTGACCCTACAGAAGACAGCATTTACCCAGCATTGCCAATTCAAATAAATTCTCACATCTCCAGCCGGATGTACTTATGCTTTTACCCCAAAACCTCGATCCCGGAGAAGGGGTTTGGTCACTTCATCATTCATAACCCATGACAATTGCCCAAAATATGTGAGAATCCACAGAAATTTAGGGAAATGTTGCCATAATCCTTTAAACCCATATCTTTGTGACTGGGGTGAATGGTTGCATTGTTCAGCAATCCGTCCATCATTTGTTCCTTTTGCTTTTGTAGCCCTAAGTAGGAAGGGTGCCCAGACCTGGGTCCCGTGCTCACTGTGCCCCTGGATTCAAGCTAGCCTGGCTGATGAGGGATGATGCCCCGAAACTGGTCCCAGGATGCTTGTTTCCGGTCCAGGGAGGATCTGGCTTGGCAGTTCGTGCTGGACTGTTCCCAGGAGGAGCAGGGTCAAGACTGATTTGCATATGGCTGGGTCCAAACTGGGGTGGCATGGTGAGCAAAAGAACAATGGATTAAACCCAGATCTTTGTGCCTGGTGGTGAATGTTTGCATTGTTCAGCATTTCGTCCATCATTTGTTCCTTTTGCTTTAATCCTATTTGGGGCTGATACAAATCAAATGTTGTGTGTTATTATGCCTGGAGAAGTGAAATACCGGTTTGTGACCAAAGCTAACCGTTTACAACAGTCACCTCGTGACAATGCTGCTTTAATTGCTGCTAGAGATGCTCTGTTGAATGCTATTACTGGTCTGTCTTACAAAAACTGAGTGGACTAACATTAATAATTGCAAACAGAATAGGAGGCTCCCACTCAGTGCTTAATTTGAGCCGGTGGTTTCCAGTGCTTGGCACCAGCACTTATTTGTCAACTCTGGCTCGAGTGACAGTCCACCACATGATGATGCTGTCTATAAAATTTTGACATAAGCACAAAAACAGTGTTTAATAAGTCAACATGCATTAAAAATGAATAACACTTGTCTCTCATACCAAAGTCAAAGTCAAAATCAACTTTATTCGGCTGGTTAGAGCCATAAAAGTGCAGCATAAAACAGCAAAGCAGCATAAAACATCATACAAATCCGATAACAATTCATGTCTTAATGTTCTTAAAAACCATTAAAATATTATACAAAAAGGATAATAAACCACCTTTATGACTGTAATGTTACATTATGTGATAGTCAGCATGATCATACTACCAGCTTATTCAGAAGGGCTAACTCAGCGTCATCCTATTCCTATGTCTAATAGCCCCAATTAAGAAGCTTGCTACCCAGACACAGACTATAGGAGAGCCTAGCATTTGTAGATAGACCAGAGCCGGCCTTACTTGCACAACATTTCGGCCCCTTTGCAGGGGAAGAATGTACTTCCTGCGCAGGGGGTCGTAATGGGTGCAGAAGAACATAATATGTAAAGTATCTTGCTCTGAGAAGTTGTCACATGTACACAGATTTGTTGAGTCCGGCTTAAAATAGCCTTTAGGAAAGGCCAGTAGCCAGGGAACCATGTTCAATCGGAATCTCGTTAAAACAATGAGATGGTAAGCTTTATTTATGTATGTTAAATATGGTTGCATCTGCTGGCCCAGGCTCAATGTGACATACTTTCTCACCGAGGGCTTAATTAGTTCTTTTTCCTCCCTTAGGCCTTGACATCTGTCTAAGAACTTCAGTTTAACCGCTCTGATGGCAGACTTAGCCAAGGGAGTAGGAGACAGAAACAGGTCGGGGCAGCCAAGGTTCTCAGTCTGGTCTTTAATATATTTGAGCCAGGGAATATTTAATGCCTTCTCCAGGGCTAAACAATCCTGAATGATCAATTGGTTTAAGTTTGGTGTTGGTTGAGCCCAAATTCTCAGCCAGCGTAGAAGTGGTGCAACCGCGATCAGGTCTGAGATGTAGCCCGCTCCCAACTCCTCATGTAGATTAAAAATTGGGTTGGATACTGGGACCGAGAGAAGTTTGCGCATAAAATTATTTTCGGCCCCTTGTATTTCTTTCACATCTTTATAACCCCAAATGTCGCTGCCATAGGTGGTCATGGGGATGCACTTCGCATTATAGACCTTTAAAATCGCAGGGAACGTCTTAGAGCCTATTCTTTTTGCGAAATCTAGTGTTGCCCCTGCTGCTCTAGCTAAAACGTTCTTTTTAAGTGTGCGTTGTGCACACCACGAACGCTGAATGTCAAAAAGCACCCCGAAGTATGGGAAAGTGGACACTTTAGTTAGCTCAGCCCCCTTACAATAAAATTTGGCCTTTGCCGCCCTCCTAGAGCCTATTGTCATGGCATGTGATTTTTTAAAATTTGTAATTAGATCCAAAGAGTCCATAAAATCTATAAAACAATTTAAAAGCAGTTGCAGCCCCCTGGCGGTTCTAGACACTAGAACCGCGTCGTCGGCATACAGGAGTGCCGGAATCATTTTGGTGCCGACTCTTGGTATGTCTTTACAGCAAGTTGTTAAGGAATCCCCTAGTTTATTAATATAGAGGGTGAACAGCAGATGGGCCAGTATGCATCCCTGCTGCACCCCTCTTTTTACTGCCCAAGAGTCGGTCAAGCTGCCGTCTTCATTGAAGCGTACTGCGGCCGTTTATTTATCATGGGCGGTAGCCAGAAAGGAGATCAGATCAACATCTAGCCCCATGTCCCGAAGAATCAACCACAGCTTGGACCTGTTAACAAGGTCAAAAGCCGAGGAGAGGTCCATGAAGGCCAGATGCAGACCCCCCCCCCTGGCGACAGTATACTTCCCTATCACCAGGTGAAGGTTAAGGCATTGGTCCAGAGTCCCCCTCCCCGGCCTGAAACCATACTGGAGGTCCGAAACAATGTTGGCGCTATCAAGCCAAGCTGTTAGGCGCTCCAAGACTACTTTTCCCATGATTTTGGCCGAGGAGTCAAGAAGCGAAATGGGCCTATAACATGCTGGGTCATCCCTGGCAGCCTTTTTAAAAATGGGGATGATCACCGCCTTTGCCCATGACAAAGGAAAACCAGACATACAAGCTGCGTCAAAAACATGTGTTAAAATCTTAGCCCAAACCTTTGAGTCTGCCTTATAAAGGTCCGCCGGTACTCCATCGGGGCCGGGCGCTTTTCCTCCTGAAGTTGTGATGATAGCTTTGTGAACCTCATCTATGTTAAAAACAAGTGGGGAGCCTACTAGTCCGGGAACGGTTTGTCCCACGGAGTTCCCGAGGTTATCATCACTGTAAATTTTGCCGAAGTGCTGGACCCATTTCTCTGTGGGAACTAAACACTCTGTGCAGGAGTTGGGTGAATAATCAAAGAGAGGGCTATTAACAACAGACCAGAATTTGGAACTGTTAGCCAGCACGCTGGCTTGGCTGAGCTCCTCCCAGGCCATCTCCCTCAGTTGTTTTTTCTGCTCTGTACTGCAAGTTTATATGCCTTTCTGCTATTTTTAATTAAAGAAACCACCCTCGGTTTTTGCTTAAGAGCCTGCATGAGGTCCTTATGGGTAGTCATGCAGGTATCATCAAACCATCTCTTCAGCTTTGGACGCCTTGCTCTGATCGTGGTAGATAAATTAGAGGCAACCTGTTTCGTGATTGACTCAAAGGCATCCAAAATAGAGCTGGCATGAGATTCCTGATCTAAACACACTTTAAGCTCTGAGGCACAAGTAATATACAGATTATCAATAAAGCTTTCAGGGGTGAATAACACTTGTCTCTCATACCATTATTATAGCTCTGGGTTGCCTGGAATAGTGTGAATTGTGACACTTGGAGGAGTGCAATGGTTAGTAATTGAACTGGTTGTGTAATTGGCTGCACTGGCAAGAGCAATGGGTGGCGGAGGGTGTAGTGGCCTCCTGAGATGAACACTAGCACTTACTTTTTTTTTCAAATTAAGCACTGCTCCCACTGACTTCTTTGATCGCTTAAATTACAAACTTGCTCGTCACTCTTATGAATGTTGTCATAACAGCACAAGTGGTGAAAGCAGCTGCTTTCGTTAAAGGTAAGGTAAAAGGGCAATTGAACAATATGAGTATTGTATGGCTAACCAAAAATCTTATCTGAATTGGTTTCTGTAGCAAATCACTGTTAAGCAGTTCAAGAGCATAAGAAAGTATACACTGAATCCAAACTAATGTCTTTACAAATGCAATTGTTCCAACAAAGGGTCAGAGGAACAGAGAGCAGAGTAACGGGGGGACAGAGTGAGTTAAGTGAGCAGGGTGGGCAGGGAGGTGGAAGAGTGGAGAGGTATCGGGGCAGTGAAGGGTAAAGTCTGCTCTGACTGACAATTTCTCATGTTTGAATTGTGGTAAATTGGGGCACTGGAAACAAGATTACCCGAACTTGCCCGAGAGTTCTCATCATCAGTCAGAGCAATCGGATTTCTCTCCTCCCCGATCAAACAGGTAGCCATCATTTTAGGACAGCCCGGGGAAAGTCAACTGCTCTGTTCATGCTTTAATTCCAGTAGACCATCAAGGGTAGTTAGTACGACGTCTCAACGAAAAGCCCTCTCCATAACTTACTTACACGAGTAAAGTGGCGGCTGCTCCCAGGCAGCAGTAGTGAGCAGCGAAGGGGAGAGTAAAAAAAAAAAAAAAACACTTACCGCCGCCTCTCCTCCATCCTCTTCCTTGTGTGAACAGGAAGCAAGAAGCACACAGGGACCCCTAAGCCAATCATAATGCTGCAATGCAGCGTTGTGATTGGTCTGAGAGCCATGGTTCGGTGCTCAAACAGGGGCTGGGAGCCAAGGCATGCTCTCCACCCAGGCTGTACAATACAGCTGTTGGAGAACATGCAAAGTGCGCATGACTGTTTGGGCGGCCCAAGACGGCTGGCCAAACAGCCATGCGCACTTAGAGAGTGTCACCACTCCTTCCCACTGCTCTGCCCAGCCCGGTCCAGCCCCACCCCGCAAAACTGCCTCAGTACGTAAAAAATAATTATAATAACATCTCGTTGTTATCGTTTTATTTTTCCTTTTTTGAAGTGCTGAAAAGCAGGGGGCGGCACTCCTCTGCCTAAGCGGAAGAGCCGCCCCTGTATTAGTGCAAGTATAACACTTCTGCTCTAGGAGCCTCTGATTTCCCTCGAGCGATATGATTGATACAGTTAATATTTTTAATACATGTTCCTCATTTCATTTCCAAACCTGTGTCCAGTTCATTGGGTACAATAATAGACCAACATGTCTTCCTTTTAACCCCTACCTCTCCAGTGAACCTGCTTGGGTGGGACCTTTATGTTCAAATTGAATTTTACTGTGTAAAGCACTAGCAAAGATGTCTATTTGGGTGTTCTGATTGAAAATGAAAATGTGTTTTTTAAATGTGTTATGTGAAAATGAATGTACAACTAATTATCATATCCCCATATACGCCGGCAGTCAGTTTATTTTTGTCTTCAATTACTTGGGACCCAAATAATGTGGACTTGATAATTCAGTGGTCTACAGATTCACCTTCAATCTTTTCACAATCACCTAAGAAAGATTTAGATATAGTTTTTTCCCGGTGGTTCTTTCCTGATTTAATATTTTGATGATGAACTGGTTGCCTCAGATTCCCCAGACCAATGCATATTTGACTTCATATATTTGTTCACTGACTAATCCAAGTGAGGACATAGAGTCTCTGGAGAAAAACTGCAATTTTGTCTACCCAGTGTTCAATATTTAAATCCCAGCTTTTCATCTGAGAAAAAAGACATCTGACTGCTGATTGCATCAAGGCTGTGTGTAAGCAGCCCTATAGCTTACCCAAAGAGGATTTAGAGGCCTGCAATGTACAGTACAGGTTAGCAATCTATGCTCCTTGTCATGGTAAACAGAAAGATTATGAATCCTAGAGAGATATTGGGAGTGTGTCTTGGGAGAGGTCATCTCAAGTCTCCTCAGATGAATCCCTATTTCTAATAGTCATATCTTTACTCAAAAGTATTCGGGTACTTTAGTTTACATTGTTTATAGTACTGGTATATCACTAGGGTGCCTATAGTCCTGAGGAAATGCCACTGATCCGGTTAATGGTAATAGAGACATGAAAGATGCTGCAGATTAAGACTTGAAGCGCTATGACTAGGGGCCATATGTATCAAGGCGAATTGCGATCGCAAACGCTGAAATTCGCTGAATTTCAGCGTTTGCGATCGCAATTTGGCCTAGTGCTATGTATGAAAGCACAACTGTCTCGCAAATTAAGGAATCGCAAAAATTGCGATTCCTTATTTTGTAAATGCATTTAAGGAATCGCAAATTGCGATTCCTTAAATGGAATGTATGAAGCACCCAAGTTGCGCGAATATGGCATAAGGAATCGCAAATTACCACCAACTACAGGTTGGTGGTAATTTGCGATTTCTTTCAAAAATGCACATTTTTGCATTTTTCAAAGTGCCATGTGACTCACATACATGCCCTTATGTGCGCCACATGTGCACCCATGCTCATTTCAGGGGTGCAACAGGGTGTCCTTTTGACACCCTGGAACCCTTGAAATTGCATTCGCAATTTGCGATTCTCTAATTGGGAATCGCAAATTGAGACTGTCTTCCCATTCATTCCTATGGGCCTTTAGGCCCATAGGAATGAATGGGGAGGTAATCCTTAATTGCGAATCGCAATTTGCGATTCGCAATTAAGGAATATGTAGGATTCGCAAAATTTATTGCAAATCCTACATACATAGCGTTTTGTGATTCTCAAATAGCGATTCTCTAAAAATCGCTATTTGAGAATCGCAAATGTATCCTTTGATACATATGCCCCTAGCTCTCTTGTTTTTATGCTTGCCGCAGGGAGACAAACAAAGAGCATTCTAAATCAGGCTTAGGCAATTTCAACAGTAGGTCCCATTGTAGCTCTATACAGCAGACAAATAGTGTACCTCAATGAGATTTGTTTGTCAACAGAAAACTGGACAACAAGAGGAGTCATACTCACGTTCCAGCACCTAGGGGCTTAGAATGACGTGGGTACCTGCCTTAAGCAGGTTCGGGAGTGGGCCTTATGATGAAGCACGCCACCGAGTGTGTTTGAGGCTCACAGACGTGGGTCCCTTGCTCACTTTGCCACTGGATTCAAGCTAGCCTGGCTGATGAGGGCTGTTAGCTCGAAACCGGTCCCAGGATGCTTGTTTCCGGTCCAGGGAAGACATGGCTTGGCAGTTCGGGCTGGACTGTTCCCATGAGGCACAGGGTCAAGACTGATTTGCATATAGCTGTGTCTGAACTGGGGTGGCAAAGTGAGCTAAAGAACGATGATGGATTCAACCCAGATCTGTGACTGGGGGTGAGTGTCTGAAAAGTTTCAGCGCTCCGTCCATCATCTCCTTGTGTTTGCTTTGAGGCTCACAGTGCCTTTAACTCAAAGACTTTTTGAGTAAAGGGGCTATGACTTTTAGGAAAAGGGAGCCATCTTAGGTGACTGGTAATCTTTCCCAAGAAACAAATCTCTCTAGGTGTTTCTTGGGAAATCATTCTTTGTATTTTGTGTTTTTTATACGCTACACTGACCTGTTACAGCTTGTCAGGTATGCTCGCTTCTAGTCTAGTGCCGCTTTCTGTTCTCTTGGCGCTGTGCTGCCCAACCCCTTGAGGCAAGTTGCCTGCAGATATGTGGTTTCTGCTGTAGATACCTTACCACATCAGAGAGCCACATGCCTAGGCAAGGGGCATGTGGAGTCTTCCACCTCATGGCCATCCTCTGTCTGGTCAGCAACAGTCCCAGGTCTGCAAATGACTGTTATATCTTGCTCTGCTAAAATGCCAGAAGAACCCCAGCAGGCCCACCTCTGAGGACATGGTCAGGGTGCTCACGAAGGTCATACACAAAGATTTCACCCTAGAAGAGGGTCAGCGTCTGACATCCTAACACCATGTGGAAGTAATAAGCATATGTGGCCTGATACCCAAGGAAGCAACTCGAGTAGCAACTAAATATCCTGTGTATACTTAAAGTTTTGGATATGGCTATGTTTGTTGTAGAAAGCTGAATTGAAGCCAACTTAAATTGGCTGTTCCTGGATACTTTGGCCACATTGTCATTTTTCATCCACTGTTCATATATTACTTTGAACACTCCTTTGATGTCACCCCCAACATCAGCAAGGTTGTGTAGAACCACATTACTCTTGGGTTCAGAATCCCTCTTTTCCAGATTAACCAGATTGCCCTAAACAACTGGACAAAGACCAAAAACTATCCGGATGCCACTCCATGGAGCCAAATGACATTTGCAAAGGTTTGTAGGATTTCCGAATGGTAGAGGTCCACACCCTGTCAGATGAACACCTCTCCCGGCGGTGCACCCCAAAAGTAGTCAGCTGCCCAGCCCTACATTTCAGGTTTGTTGATGGTAATTAAGGAGAGTTCACTAGACTGCTTACAAGCCTTTGGAGGTTGCTGTTTCAACTATGTCTGGTTCTCATCAATAACTTTGTGTTGTTGGATCTGTCCATGTGTCTGTCAAATAGAATACTCCAAAGCATATTAACACTTTCGGTGCTCATGACGGCCTGGAGCCGTCATGATGCACAGTGGGCGTGTGCATCACCCACGGGAGAAGCGCTGGTGCTCCCCCTGTGGGACGCCGATCGTCGCGTTTCTACCGGGGAAGGCAGGGGAAGCCCTTCCCCTGCCTCCCTCCGACCCCCTCTCTACGTCATTGGAGGTTTCCCTTTGTTCCCCGACGCGCAAGAAGCCATTTGCTTCCAGCGCGTAGGGGAACAAATAGGTACGTTTTGTCTCTGGGGAGGGGGGGATTTCACCAAAAGAGGCATCGGGGGAAAGGAAAGGGTTTTCCTTTCCCCCGATGCCTCTTTTGTGCATTCCTGCTGCACGATCCTGCGATCGTGCAGCAGGAATGCCCACTAGCGCCAGGGATTTTTTTTTTCTATTGTGGAATTTATTTACTGTTTGGGGGAGCGGCCCCTTAGGCAAGGGTCGCTCCCCTTATTGGGGGCATAATCAATTAACTTTGTCTGCCCCCCTGGGGGGCAGATTTTTGCATTTTTTTTTTTTAAATTGGACCACGAGTCCATTTTGTGTGGGGAGTGGCCCCTTGGGCAAGGGTCACTCCCTTTGGGGGTATGTTTATGGCTGTCTGCCCCTATTGGGGGGGGGGGCAGATCTTGCCTTTTTATGTTATCTAGGGCCCAGTAGGCCACCAGGGTTTTTTTTTTTTTGGAGAGTGACCCCTTGGGCAAGGGTCGCTCTCCCTTGGGGGCTGTCTCTCCCCATATTTGGCCCACTAGACCACCAGGGATTTGTTTGTGGGGAGTGGCCCCTTGGGCAAGGGTCACTCCCCTTATGGGGCAATGTTTTTTGGCTTTGTCTGCCCCTCTGGGGGGCAGATTTCGCAATTTTTTTTAAATGTGGCCCACTGGACCACCAGTGAATACTTTGTGGGGAGTGGCCCCTTGGGCAAGGGTCACTCCCCTTCGGGGGCTATGTTTTTGGCTGTCTGCCCCCATGGGGGGGGGGGGTAGATCTTGCCTTTTTTTTAATCTAGGGCCCACTAGGCCACCAGGGAATTGTTTTTGGGAGAGTGACCCCTTGGGCAAGGGTTGCTCTCCTTTGGGGGCTGTGTCTCCCCATGTTTGGCCCACTAGACCACCAGGGATTTGTTTGCGGGGAGTGGCCTCTTGGGCAAGGGTCGCTCCCCTTATGGGGGCAATGTTTTTTGGCTTTGTCTGCCCCCCCCCCCCCGGGGGGCAGATTTCGCCATCTTTTTTACAGTGGCCCACTGGACCACCATTGAATACTTTATGGGGAGTGGCCCCTTGGGCAAGGGTCACTCCCCTTCGGGGGCTATGTTTTTGGCTGTCTGCCCCCATTGGGGGGGGGGCAGATCTCGCCTTTTTTTTAATCTAGGGCCCACTAGGCCACCAGGGATTTTTTGGGGGGAGAGTGACCCCTTGGGCAAGGGTCGCTCCCCTTTATGGGAGGATGATTGTGGCCATTTCTGTCCTCTTTGGGTGGCAGATTAGCAGTATGTTTTTTAGGCCCATCTGCCCCAAGGAGGGCAGAAGCCACTAGACAACAGGGGTTTTTAAAATTTTGAATTGGGGAGTGGCCTCAAGGGCAAGGGTTGCTCCCCTTTTAAGGGGTGAATATTTTATTTATACTCTTAGGCCCACCTACCCCTTAGCTTAGCTGGTGGATTGTGTGTGGACTGGTGCATTATTTGAATATGTGATTGTAATGGTTTATTTTCTCCTTTTTATTCTAGTGTAAAGCTTTTGATTCCTGTTTGCGGTTTTGGCAGTGGTTGTTCTGCAGTTTTGGGTAATTGCATTTATTTGGTAAGAAAAACATTTTTGTTGTGTTTACTCCAAATGAGTATTATTGTCATGCATGAATGAATTTTTTTGTAAGTGGTGTCATAATGGCAGCATATTTGTTAGTGTTCAGAGCATGAAATTCTTTGCGATGTGTTTTGCATTGTCTTATGTGTCATTTTTTTTTCTTTTTCTTTTTAGTGGGATATTGTTGATCCTTACTGTGTCTGTGCAGAGTAGGTGGTGGTGAGTCTAGCTGCTTCTGTCAAGTGAGTGGTATAGTGTTGGAGTATATAGGTCTTTGTGATAAAGCTACATTTTGTTTATTTCTTTTTTTACAAAGGGTTTGTTGTTGTTGACTTGTTTGACAAGTTACCTTTATTAGTAAGCATTATGGCTAGCCGTAGAATGACTGCTCAGCAGGTGGTTGGTATGCTTCTTGAATCTTCCTCTGAGCAGGGTTATGAGACTGACAGTGCGTCTGAGGGAGAGGAGGGAGGGGAAGATTCAGGCAGTGAGTTTTCTCTCCACATGGAATCATCGGATGATGAAGGTACTCTCAGTGCGGATGAAGCTACTCTCAGTGTGGATGAAGCTACTTTCAGTGCGGATGAAGTGCCTGTTTTAGAGGAGGATACTGCTGTGCCGATGGTGCAAGAGGCATCTGTATTGCAGCCTGAGGCTGCTAGGCTTCCTACTGGAAGTGCTGGACTCTGGGTTGATCCAAACATGGTGCAGCCGGTGTTGCCTGCCTTTAGTGGTGATGCAGGGTGTAGAGTGGATTGTGAACATTTTTTGCCTATACAGTTTTTTCAGTTGTTTATGGATGATGTATTTTTGGGTGAGATTGTTGAGCAGACTAATTTGTATGCTGAACAGTTTTTGAGGGACAACAGTGACAAACTTAGGCCCCACTCTAGAGCTACCCGGTGGACTCCCACAAATCTGGAAGAGATGAAGAAGTTTTTGGGTTTGACTTTATTGATGGGTTTGATAAGGAAGCCGTCCATGGCTTCATATTGGTCTACCAGTCCCTTGATGGCAACGGCCATATTTCCTGCAATTATGACTCGTGATCGGTATTTACTTTTGCTTCGGATGCTGCATTTTGTTGATAAGGCTTTGGCGTTGCCACGAGATCACCCTGACTGTGACCGTCTTTTTAAGATTCGGCCTGTTCTTGATCACTTTGTAGATCGATTTTCAGAGATCTATACTCCAGGGAAAGAAATATCTATTGATGAGTCTTTGGTCCTGTTCAAGGGCCGTTTGGTTTTTAGGCAGTACATTCCTAGCAAGAGGGCACGCTATGGAATTAAGCTGTATATGTTGTCTGAGAGTAGGACAGGATATGTTTTTAATTTCCGTGTGTACACTGGTAGGGATTCCACTATTGACCCCCCTGGATGTCCATCCACTTTTGGAGTTTCAGAGAAAATTGTGTGGGATCTTGCTAGAGGACTGTTTAACAGAGGCCACCATTTGTACCTTGATAACTTCTACACTGCTGTGCAATTGTTTAAGGAATTGTTCAAAGTGGACACTTTTGCTTGTGGCACAATCCGCTCTAACCGTAAAGGTTATCCATAAGAGCTTGTTTGCAAAAAACTTCAGAGGGGACAGTGCAGTTCCTTGCGTAGTGATGAACTACTAGCTGTGAAATTTGTGGACAGGAGGGATGTGTACATGCTGACTACCATCCATGATGAGAGTACTTCAGCTGTGGCTGTTTGGGGTCAGATTGCTGAAGTGCGCAAACCTGTGTGCATTTTAGATCACAATAAGCACATGGGGGTGTTGATAGAGTAGATCAGAGTTTGGAGCCTTACACTGCTATTCGTAAGGCTTACGTTTGGTATAAGAAGTTGGCCATCCATCTCTTCAATTTAGCAACTTTCAATGCTTTTGTTGTGTTCAAGGAGTGTTCTCCTGCATCAAAGTTGACTTTTGTTCAGTTTCAGCAGTCTGTGATAGGCAGCCTTGTTGTTGTGGAACAGGCAAGTGTTCCTAGAGTTGGAGTGGTGGAGGATGTGGCTCGATTGAAAGATCGCCACTTTCCTGATCACATTCCTCCCAAACCCTCAAAAGACTTTCCCACTAGGAGATGTAGAGTCTGTTGGCGAAGAGGTACGCGGAAGGAGACTCGTATGTACTGCCCCGAGTGTCCTTCTAACCCTGGGCTGTGTGTGCCTGCTTGTTTTAGAACGTACCACACGCAAAAGAATTATTGGGAGCATCCATGAGTGGTAAAGTGAACTGCCTGGTCTGTAATGTTTAAAAAAAATTGTTCTGTTTCAAGGTTGGCATTAGTGCAATGTATTTAGTTTCAGATTTTGTGTTAGTAGATTTGTATCTATTTGCAATTTGTTTGTGTTTTCTTTTTTGTATAAAAAAATCCTAACTGTGATGGCGGTGTGTGTAGGCTGGCACTTGGCTGGTGGTGTGCGTGGACTTGCGCTTGGCTGGCGGTGTGCGTGGACTGGCGCTTGGCTGGTGGTGTGCGTGGACTGGCGCTTGGCTGGTGGTATGCATGGACTGGCGCTTGGCTGGCAGTGTGCGTGGTCTGGTGCTTTGTTGGCGGTGTGCGTGGATTGGTGCTTGGCTGGCGGTGTGCGTGGATTGGCACTTGGCTGGTGGTGTGCGTGGATTGGCGCTTGGCTGGCGGTGTGCGTGGACTGGCGCTTGGCTGGCGGTGTGCGTGGACTGGCGCTTGGCTGGCGGTGTGCATGGACATGCGCTTGGCTGGCGGTGTGCGTGGACTGGTGCTTGGCTGTCGGTGTGCGTGGACTGGCGCTCGGCTGGCGGTGTGTGAGTAGTGACTTGCTGCTGATCACTACACACACTGCTAGCTAAACGCCACTCCACGCAGTCCTTGAGCTGGTGTGGTTGCTGTGTCAGGAATGTGGGCGTGTGAAAGTGATGGGCCCTTGAATGGCGCTGTCTGCTGGTGTGAGAGTTGTAATGTGCTGGGCCCGGGGCTGGCGGTGTGAATGGTTTTGTATGTGTCACACGTATGAAAGGTGTATGAATGGCCTGTAAAGCGGTTGGTGCCTTGTCGTGGCTTTACAGCTCATGAGCTGTGAGTCAATGGTTCAGTTTCTCGTCCTTTCAATTATTAACAGTGCATTTTATTTTTGTGAAATCTCTGGTTAATACAACTGTATATACTGAACCATCACTCACCCTCGTGCCAAATCCAAACAGTATGTCTGTGTGCTTGAAGAATAGGTGGTTGTGCAGAAATATTAGTCTTTTCTGTCTTTCTCAAGCAGGGTGTACCTTGTCCCTTTTTGTGAGTGTTGTAATGTGTTGGTTTCGTGCCTGGTGGTGTGAATGGTCTTGTGTGTATCACGTATGAAAGGGGTGTCAATGGCCTGTAAAGCGGTTGGTGCCTTGCCGTGGCTTTACAGCTCACGAACTGCGAGTCACTGGTTCAGTTTTTTGTCCGTTTAATTATTGACAGTGCATTTCATTTTTGTGAAATCTCTTGTTAATAACATTTTATATACTGAACCATCAGTCGCCCTCGTGCCAAATCCAACCAGTATGTGTGTGTGCTTGAGGAATAGATGGCTGTGTAGGAATCTTTGTCTTTTTAGTCTCTCTGCCAAGGTGTACATTCCATCTAAGAATAACCTACCAACTGTAGATATTGTCGTAAACTAAACACCCATGGGAGTACATGGTGATGTCTCTCTTGTGGATACCAACACGTTATCTTACCCACAATGTCCTGCAAACCTCAAAATGTCTGTCACATTTTCCTTGCATTATTGTGCCAAAATTTTCACGCTGCAGAAAGAAACAACAACTTTCCTATCCCCCGCCTTTCTCCAAGTATTCCAATAGAAATGGTACCTCACTCGCGTGGGAGGCCCAAGTTCCCGCGACAGGCAAGGGCCCAAAACGTAGTGAGGCGACATCAAAATTGCCTATCTCAAAACAACCTAGTTTTGCAAGGGGGGGTCACCTTTGTTTTTGGCCCCGTGCTCGGCGGCCATCTAGGAAAACCTACCAAACCCACACATTTCTGAAAACTAGACACCCGGGGGATTCCAGAGAGGTATGGCTTGCGTGGATCCCCCAACGTTTCCTTACCCAGAATACCCTGTAAACCTCACATTTAGCTGGAAAAAAATCACTTTTTTTGCACTTTTGTGTGTGGGAAAGTTGTGACATCACCGGGCTGACACAAATTTCCTACCACCCAGCGTTCCCCCGGGTCTCCCGATAATAATGGTGCCTCACTCGTGTGGGAGGCCCAAGTACTCGCGACAGGCAAGGGTCCAAAACGTAGTGAGGCGACATCAAAATTGCCTATCACAAAACAACCTGGTTTTGCAAGGGGGGTCACCTGGGTTTTTGGCCCCGTGCTCAACGGCCATCTAGGGAAACCTACAAAACCCACACATTTCTAAAAACTAGACACCTCAGGGATTCCAGGGAGGTATGGCTTGCGTGGATCCCCCAACATTTCCTTACCCAGAATCCCCTGCAAACATCAATTTTAGCTGAAAAAATCACTTTTTTCACACATTTTTGTGTGGGAAAGTTGTGGCATCACTGGGCTGACACAAATTTCCTACCACCCAGAGTTCCCCCGGGTCTCCCGATAAAAATGGTGCCTCACTCGTGTGGGAGGACCAAGTACCCGCGACAGGCAAGGGCCCAAAACGTAGTGAGGCGACATCAAAATTGCCTATCACAAAACAACCTGGTTTTGCAAGGGGGGTCACCTGGGTTTTGGCCCCGTGCTCGGCGGCCATCTAGGGAAAACTACAAAACCCACCCATTTCTAAAAACTAGACACCTGGGGGATTCCAGGGAGGTATGGCTTGCGTGGATCCCCCAACGTTTCCTTACCCACAATCCCCTGCAAACCTCAATTTTAGCTGAAAAAATCACTTTTTTCACACATTTTGTGTGGGAAAGTTGTGGCATCACCGGGCTGACACAAATTTCCTACCACCCAGAGTTCCTCGGGTCTCCCGATAAAAATGGTGCCTCACTCGTGTAGGAGGCCCAAGTACCCGCGACAGGCAAGGGCCCAAAACGTAGTGAGGCAACATCAAAATTGCCTATCACAAAATGTTTTGGGCCCTTGCCTGTCGCGGGTACTTGGGCCTCCCACACGAGTGAGGCACCATTTTTATCGGGAGACCCTGGAGAACGCTGGTTGGTAGGAAATTTGTGTCAGCCCGGTGATGCCACAACTGTCCCACACAAAAATGTGTGAAAAAGTGATTTTTTCAGCTAAAATTGAGGTTTGCAGGGGATTCTGGGTAAGGAAACGTTGGGGGATCCACGCAAGCCATACCTCCTGGAATCCCCGGGTGTCTAGTTTTCAGAAATGTGTGGGTTTGGTAGGTTTCCTAGATGGCCGCCGAGCACGGGCCAAAACCCAGGTGACCCCTTGCAAAACCAGGTTGTTTTGTGATAGGCAATTTTGATGTCGCCTCACTACGTTTTGGGCCCTTGCCTGTCGCGGGTACTTGGGCCTCCCACACGAGTGAGGCACCATTTTTATCGGGAGACCCTGGGGAACGCTGGGTGGTAAGAAATTTGTGTCAGCCCAGTGATGCCACAATTTTCCCACACAAAAATGTGTGAAAAAAGTGATTTTTTCAGCTAAAATTGAGGTTTGCAGGGGATTCTGGGTAAGGAAACGTTGGGGGATCCACGCAAGCCATACCTCCCTGGAATCCCCCGGGTGTCTAGCTTTCAGAAATGTGTGGGTTTGGTAGGTTTCCCTAGATGGCCGCCGAGCACGGGGCCAAAAACCCAGGTGACCCCCCTTGCAAAACCAGGTTGTTTTGTGATAGGCAATTTTGATGTCGCCTCACTATGTTTTTGGCCCTTGCCTCTGGCGGGTACATGGGCCTCCCACACGAGTGAGGCACCAATTTTATCGGGAGACCCTGGGGAACGCTGGGTGGTAGAAAATTTGTGTCAGCCCGGTGATGCCACAACTTTCCCACACAAAAATGTGTGAAAAATGTGATTTTTTCAGCTAAAATTGAGGTTTGCAGGGGATTCTGGGTAAGGAAACGTTGGGGGATCCACGCAAGCCATCCCTCCCTGGAATCCCCCGGGTGTCTAGTTTTCAGAAATGTGTAGGTTTGGTAGGTTTCCCTAGATGGCCGCCGAGCACAAGGCCAAAAACCCAGGTGACCCCCCTTGCAAAACCAGGGTGTTTTGTGATAGGCAATTTTGATGTTGCCTCACTACGTTTTGGGCCCTTGCCTGTCGCGGGTACTTGGGCATCCCACACGAGTGAGGCACCATTTTTATCGGGAGACCCTGGGGAACGCTGGGTGGTAGGAAATTTGTGTCAGCCCGGTGATGCCAAAACTTTCCCACACAAAAATGTGTGAAAAAAGTGATTTATTTCTGCTAAAATTGAGGTTTGCAGGGTATTCTGGGTAAGGAAACATTGGGGGATCCACGCAAGCCATACCTCCCTGGAATCCCCCGGGTGTCTAGTTTTCAGAAATGTGTGGGTTTGGTAGGTTTCCCTTGATGGCCGCCGAGCACGGGGCCAAAAACCCAGGTAACCCCCCGTGCAAAACCAGGTTGTTTTGTGATAGGCAATTTTGATGTCGCCTCACTACGTTTTGGGCCCTTGACTGTCGCGGGTACTTGGGCCTTCCACACGAGTGAGGCACCATTTTTATCGGGAGACCCTGGGGAACGCTGGGTGGTAGGAAATTTGTGTGAGCCCGGTGATGCCACTACTTTCCCACACAAAAATGTGTGAAAAAAGTGATTTTTTCAGCTAAAATTGAGGTTTGCAGGGGATTCTGGGTAAGGAAACGTTGGGGGATCCACGCAAGCCATACCTCCCTGGAATCCCCCGGGTGTCTAGTTTTCAGAAATGTGTGGGTTTGGTAGGTTTCCCTAGGTGGCCGCCGAGCACAGGGCCAAAAACCCAGGTGACCCCCCTTGCAAAACCAGGTTGTTTTGTGATAGGCAATTTTGATGTCGCCTCACTACGTTTTGGGCCCTTGCCTGTCGCGGGTACTTGGGCCTCCCACACGAGTGAGGCACCATTTTTATCGGGAGACCCGGGGGAACTCTGGGTGGTAGGAAATTTGTGTCAGCCCGGTGATGCCACAACTTTCCCACACAAAAATGTGTGAAAAAAGTGATTTTTTTCAGCTAAATTTGAGGTTTGCAGGGGATTTTGGGTAAGGAAACGTTGGGGGATCCACGCAAGCCATACCTCCCTGGAATCCCCCGGGTGTCTAGTTTTCAGAAATGTATAGGTTTGCTAGATTTCCCCAGGTGCCGGCAGAGCTAGGGTTCAAAAACTACAGCTAGGCACTTTGCCAAAAAAGGGTCATTTTTCACTGTGAAATTGTGGTGTGTCCACGTTGCGTTTTGCGCTGTTTCCTGTCGCGGGCACTAGGCCTCCCCACACAAGTGAGGTACCATTTTTCTCGGAAGACTTTGGGGAACGCGGGGTGGGTGGAAATTTGTGGATCCACGCAGATTCCAGAACTTTCCACCACAGAAATGTGAGGAAAATGTGTTTTTTTTGGCAATTTTTTAGGTTTGCAAGGGATTCTGGGTAACAGAACCTGGTGAGAGGCAGTCGAGTCACCCCATCCTGGATTCCCCATGGTCTCTAGTTTTCAAAAATTTATAGGTTTGCTAGGTTTCCGTAGGTGCCGGCAGAGCTAGGGTTTAAAACCTAGAGCTAGGCACTTTGCCAAAAAAGGATCATTTTTCACTGTGAAATTGTGTTGTGTCCACGTTGCGTTTTGTGCCGTTTCCTGTCGCGGGCACTAGGCCTACCCACACAAGTGAGGTACCATTTTTCTCGGGAGACTTTGGGGAACGCGGGGCGGGTGGATATTTGTGGATCCACGCAGATTCCAGAACTTTCCACCACAGAAATGTGAGGAAAATGTGGTTTGTTTGGCAATTTATTAGGTTTGCAAGGGATTCTGGGTAACAGAACCTGGTGAGAGGCAGTCGAGTCACCCCGTCCTGGATTCCCCTGGGTGTCTAGTTTGCAAAAATTTATAGGTTTGCTAGGTTTACCTAGGTGCCGGCAGAGCTAGGGTTCAAAAACTACAGCTAGGCACTTTGCCAAAAAAGGGTCAATTTTCACTGTGAAATTGTGGTGTGTACACGTTGTGTTTTGCGCCGTTTCCTGTCGCGGGCACTAGGCCTACCCACACAAGTGAGGTACCATTTTTCTCAGAACACTTTGGTGAACGCGGGGTGGGTGGAAATTTGTGGATCCACGAAGATTCCAGAACTTTCCACCACAGAAATGTGAGGAAAATGTTTTTTTTGGCAATTCTTTAGGTTTGCAAGGGATTCTGGGTAACAGAACCTGGTGAGAGGCAGTCGAGTCACCCCGTCCTGGATTCCCCTGGGTGTCTAGTTTTCAAAAATGTATAGGTTTGCTAGGTTTCCCTAGGTGCCGGCAGAGCTAGGGTTCAAAAACCACAGCTAGGCACTTTGCCAAAAAAGGGTCATTTTTCACTGTGAAATTGTGGTGTGTCCACGTTGCGCTTTGTGCCGTTTCCTGTCGCGGGCACTAGGCCTACCCACACAAGTGAGG
Organism: Calotriton arnoldi; assembly: GCA_963921515.1. Classification (NCBI taxonomy): domain Eukaryota; kingdom Metazoa; phylum Chordata; class Amphibia; order Caudata; family Salamandridae; genus Calotriton; species Calotriton arnoldi. The sequence continues at coordinate 3,103,048 of CAWUFW010000130.1, forward strand.
TACCATTTTTCTCGGAAGACTTTGGGGAAAGCGGGGTTGGTGGAAATTTGTGGATCCACGCAGATTCCAGAACTTTCTACCACAGAAATGTGAGGAAAATGTGTTTTTTTTGGCAATTGTTTAGGTTTGCAAGGGATTCTGGGTAACAGAACCTGGTGAGAGGCAGTCGAGTCACCCCATCCTGGATTCCCCTGGGTGTCTAGTTTTAAAAAATGTATAGGTTTGCTAGGTTTCCCTAGGTGCCGGCAGAGCTAGGGTTTAAAAACTACAGCTAGGCAGTTTGCCAAAAAAGGGTAATTTTTCACTGTGAAATTGTGGTGTGTCCACGTTGCGTTTTGCGCCGTTTCCTGTCGCGGGCACTAGGCCTACCCACACAAGTGAGGTACCATTTTTCTCGGGAGACTTTGGGGAACGCTGGGTGGGTGGAGATTTGTGGATCCACGCAGATTCCAGAACTTTCCACCACAGAAATGTGAGGAAAATGTGTTTTTTTTGGCACTTTTTTAGGTTTGCAAGGGATTCTGGGTAACAGAACCTGGTGGGAGGCAGTCGAGTCACCCCATCCTGGATTCCCCTGGGTCTCTAGTTTTCAAAAATTTATAGGTTTGCTAGGTTTCCCTAGGTGCCGGCAGAGATAGGGTTTAAAACCTAGAGCTAGGCACTTTGCCAAAAAAGGGTCATTTTTCACTGTGAAATTGTGTTGTGTCCACGTTGCGTTTTGTGCCGTTTCCTGTCGCGGGCACTAGGCCTACCCACACAAGTGAGGTACCATTTTTCTCGGGAGACTTTGGGGAACGCGGGGCGGGTGGAAATTTGTGGATCCACGCAGATTCCAGAACTTTCCACCACAGAAATGTGAGGAAAATGTGGTTTGTTTGGCAATTTATTAGGTTTGCAAGGGATTCTGGGTAACAGAACCTGGTGAGAGGCAGTCGAGTCACCCCGTCCTGGATTCCCCTGGGTGTCTAGTTTGCAAAAATGTATAGGTTTGCTAGGTTTACCTAGGTGCCGGCAGAGCTAGGGTTCAAAAACTACAGCTAGGCACTTTGCCAAAAAAGGGTCATTTTTCACTGTGAAATTGTGGTGTGTCCACGTTGCGTTTTGCGCCGTTTCCTGTCGCAGGCACTAGGCCTACCCACACAAGTGAGGTACCATTTTTCTCAGAAGACTTTGGTGAACGCGGGGTGGGTGGAAATTTGTGGATCCACGCAGATTCCAGAACTTTCCACCACAGAAATGTGAGGAAAATGTGTTTTTTTGGGCCATTTTTTAGGTTTGCAAGGGATTCTGGGTAACAGAACCTGGTGAGAGGCAGTCGAGTCACCCCGTCCTGGATTCCCCTGGGTGTCTAGTTTTCAAAATGGTATAGGTTTGCTAGGTTTCCCTAGGTGCCGGCAGAGCTAGGGTTCAAAAACCACAGCTAGGCACTTTGCCAAAAAAGGGTCATTTTTCACTGTGAAATTGTGGTGTGTCCACGTTGCGTTTTGCGCCGTTTCCTGTCGCGGGCACTAGGCCTACCCACACAAGTGAGGTACCATTTTTCTCGGAAGACTTTGGGGAACGCGGGGTGGGTGGAAATTTGTGGATCCACGCAGATTCCAGAACTTTCTACCACAGAAATGTGAGGAAAATGTGGTTTTTTTGGCAATTGTTTAGGTTTGCAAGGGATTCTGGGTAACAGAACCTGGTGAGAGGCAGTCGAGTCACCCCATCCTGGATTCCTCTGGGTGTCTAGTTTGCAAAAATTTATAGGTTTGCTAGGTTTACCTAGGTGCCGGCAGAGCTAGGGTTCAAAAACTACAGCTAGGCACTTTGCCAAAAAAGGGTCATTTTTCACTGTGAAATTGTGGTGTGTCCACGTTGCGTTTTGCGCCGTTTCCTGTCGCGGGCACTAGGCCTACCCACACAAGTGAGGTACCATTTTTCTCAGAAGACTTTGGGGAACGCGGGCTGGGTGGAAATTTGTGGATCCACGCAGATTCCAGAACTTTCCACCACAGAAATGTGAGGAAAATGTGGTTTTTGGACATTTGTTTAGGTTTGCAAGGGATTCTGGGTAACAGAACCTGGTGAGAGCCAGTCAAGTCACACCATCCTGTGTTCCCCTGGGTGTCTAGTTTTCAAAAATGTATAGGTTTGCTAGGTTTTCCTAGGTGACGGCAGAGCTAGGATTCAAAATCTACAGCTAGGCACTTTTAAAAAAAAAGGTAATTTTTCATTGTGAAAATGTGGTGTGTTCACGTTGCGTTTTGAGCCGTTTCCTATCGCGGGCACTAGGCCTACCCACACAAGTGAAGTACCATTTTTCTCAGAAGACTTTGGGGAACGCGGGGTGGGTGGAGATTTGTGGATCCACGCAGATTCCAGAACTTTCCACCACAGAAATGTGAGGAAAATGTGTTTTTTTGGCACTTTTTTAGGTTTGCAAGGGATTCTGGGTAACAGAACCTGGTGGGAGGCAGTCGAGTCACCCCATCCTGGATTCCCCTGGGTCTCTAGTTTTCAAAAATTTATAGGTTTGCTAGGTTTCCCTAGGTGCCGGCAGAGATAGGGTTTAAAACCTAGAGCTAGGCACTTTGCCAAAAAAGGGTCATTTTTCACTGTGAAATTGTGTTGTGTCCACGTTGCGTTTTGTGCCGTTTCCTGTCGCGGGCACTAGGCCTACCCACACAAGTGAGGTACCATTTTTCTCGGGAGACTTTGGGGAACGCGGGGCGGGTGGAAATTTGTGGATCCACGCAGATTCCAGAACTTTCCACCACAGAAATGTGAGGAAAATGTGGTTTGTTTGGCAATTTATTAGGTTTGCAAGGGATTCTGGGTAACAGAATCTGGTGAGAGGCAGTCGAGTCACCCCGTCCTGGATTCCCCTGGGTGTCTAGTTTGCAAAAATGTATAGGTTTGCTAGGTTTACCTAGGTGCCGGCAGAGCTAGGGTTCAAAAACTACAGCTAGGCACTTTGCCAAAAAAGGGTCATTTTTCACTGTGAAATTGTGGTGTGTCCACGTTGCGTTTTGCGCCGTTTCCTGTCGCAGGCACTAGGCCTACCCACACAAGTGAGGTACCATTTTTCTCAGAAGACTTTGGTGAACGCGGGGTGGGTGGAAATTTGTGGATCCACGCAGATTCCAGAACTTTCCACCACAGAAATGTGAGGAAAATGTGTTTTTTGGGCCATTTTTTAGGTTTGCAAGGGATTCTGGGTAACAGAACCTGGTGAGAGGCAGTCGAGTCACCCCGTCCTGGATTCCCCTGGGTGTCTAGTTTTCAAAATGGTATAGGTTTGCTAGGTTTCCCTAGGTGCCGGCAGAGCTAGGGTTCAAAAACCACAGCTAGGCACTTTGCCAAAAAGGGTCATTTTTCACTGTGAAATTGTGGTGTGTCCACGTTGCGTTTTGCGCCGTTTCCTGTCGCGGGCACTAGGCCTACCCACACAAGTGAGGTACCATTTTTCTCGGAAGACTTTGGGGAACGCGGGGTGGGTGGAAATTTGTGGATCCACGCAGATTCCAGAACTTTCTACCACAGAAATGTGAGGAAAATGTGGTTTTTTTGGCAATTGTTTAGGTTTGCAAGGGATTCTGGGTAACAGAACCTGGGGAGAGGCAGCCGAGTCACCCCATCCTGGATTCCCCTGGGTGTCTAGTTTTAAAAAATGTATAGGTTTGCTAGGTTTCCCTAGGTGCCGGCAGAGCTAGGGTTTAAAAACTACAGCTAGGCAGTTTGCCAAAAAAGGGTAATTTTTCACTGTGAAATTGTGGTGTGTCCACGTTGCGTTTTGCGCCGTTTCCTGTCGCGGGCACTAGGCCTACCCACACAAGTGAGGTACCATTTTTCTCGGGAGACTTTGGGGAACGCGGGGTGGGTGGAGATTTGTGGATCCACGCAGATTCCAGAACTTTCCACCACAGAAATGTGAGGAAAATGTGTTTATTTGGGCACTTTTTTAGGTTTGCAAGGGATTCTGGGTAACAGAACCTGGTGGGAGGCAGTCGAGTCACCCCATCCTGGATTCCCCTGGGTCTCTAGTTTTCAAAAATGTATAGGTTTGCTAGGTTTCCCTAGGTGCCGGCAGAGATAGGGTTTAAAACCTAGAGCTAGGCACTTTGCCAAAAAAGGGTCATTTTTCACTGTGAAATTTTGTTGTGTCCACGTTGCGTTTTGTGCCGTTTCCTGTCGCGGGCACTAGGCCTACCCACACAAGTGAGGTACCATTTTTCTCGGGAGACTTTGGGGAACGCGGGGCGGGTGGAAATTTGTGGATCCACGCAGATTCCAGAACTTTCCACCACAGAAATGTGAGGAAAATGTGGTTCGTTTGGCAATTTATTAGGTTTGCAAGGGATTCTGGGTAACAGAACCTGGTGAGAGGCAGTCGAGTCACCCCGTCCTGGATTCCTCTGGGTGTCTAGTTTGCAAAAATTTATAGGTTTGCTAGGTTTACCTAGGTGCCGGCAGAGCTAGGGTTCAAAAACTACAGCTAGGCACTTTGCCAAAAAGGGTCATTTTTCACTGTGAAATTGTGGTGTGTCCACGTTGCGTTTTGCGCCGTTTCCTGTCGCGGGCACTAGGCCTACCCACACAAGTGAGGTACCATTTTTCTCAGAAGACTTTGGGGAACGCGGGCTGGGTGGAAATTTGTGGATCCACGCAGATTCCAGAACTTTCCACCACAGAAATGTGAGGAAAATGTGGTTTTTGGACATTTGTTTAGGTTTGCAAGGGATTCTGGGTAACAGAACCTGGTGAGAGCCAGTCAAGTCACACCATCCTGTGTTCCCCTGGGTGTCTAGTTTTCAAAAATGTATAGGTTTGCTAGGTTTTCCTAGGTGACGGCAGAGCTAGGATTCAAAATCTACAGCTAGGCACTTTTAAAAAAAAAGGTAATTTTTCATTGTGAAAATGTGGTGTGTTCACGTTGCGTTTTGAGCCGTTTCCTATCGCGGGCACTAGGCCTACCCACACAAGTGAAGTACCATTTTTCTCAGAAGACTTTGGGAACGCGGGGTGGGTGGAGATTTGTGGATCCACGCAGATTCCAGAACTTTCCACCACAGAAATGTGAGGAAAATGTGTTTTTTTGGCACTTTTTAGGTTTGCAAGGGATTCTGGGTAACAGAACCTGGTGGGAGGCAGTCGAGTCACCCCATCCTGGATTCCCCTGGGTCTCTAGTTTTCAAAAATTTATAGGTTTGCTAGGTTTCCCTAGGTGCCGGCAGAGATAGGGTTTAAAACCTAGAGCTAGGCACTTTGCCAAAAAAGGGTCATTTTTCACTGTGAAATTGTGTTGTGTCCACGTTGCGTTTTGTGCCGTTTCCTGTCGCGGGCACTAGGCCTACCCACACAAGTGAGGTACCATTTTTCTCGGGAGACTTTGGGGAACGCGGGGCGGGTGGAAATTTGTGGATCCACGCAGATTCCAGAACTTTCCACCACAGAAATGTGAGGAAAATGTGGTTTGTTTGGCAATTTATTAGGTTTGCAAGGGATTCTGGGTAACAGAATCTGGTGAGAGGCAGTCGAGTCACCCCGTCCTGGATTCCCCTGGGTGTCTAGTTTGCAAAAATGTATAGGTTTTCTAGGTTTACCTAGGTGCCGGCAGAGCTAGGGTTCAAAAACTACAGCTAGGCACTTTGCCAAAAAAGGGTCATTTTTCACTGTGAAATTGTGGTGTGTCCACGTTGCGTTTTGCGCCGTTTCCTGTCGCAGGCACTAGGCCTACCCACACAAGTGAGGTACCATTTTTCTCAGAAGACTTTGGTGAACGCGGGGTGGGTGGAAATTTGTGGATCCACGCAGATTCCAGAACTTTCCACCACAGAAATGTGAGGAAAATGTGTTTTTTTGGGCAATTTGTTAGGTTTGCAAGGGATTCTGGGTAACAGAACCTGGTGAGAGGCAGTTGAGTCACCCTGTCCTGGATTCCCCTGGGTGTGTAGTTTTCAAAAATGTATAGGTTTGCTAGGTTTCCCTAGGTGCCGGCAGAGCTAGGGTTCAAAAACCACAGCTAGGCACTTTGCCAAAAAAGGGTCATTTTTCACTGTGAAATTGTGGTGTGTCCACGTTGCGTTTTGCGCCGTTTCCTGTCGCGGGTACTAGGCCTACCCACACAAGTGAGGTACCATTTTTCTCGGAAGACTTTGGGGAACGCGGGGTGGGTGGAAATTTGTGGATCCACGCAGATTCCAGACTTTCCACCACAGAAATGTGAGGAAAATGTGGTTTTTTGGACATTTATTTAGGTTTGCAAGGGATTCTGGGTAACATAACCTGGTGAGAGCCAGTCAAGTCACACCATCCTGTGTTCCCCTGGGTGTCTAGTTTTCAAAAATGTATAGGTTTGCTAGGTTTCCCTAGGTGCCGGCAGAGCTAGGATTCAAAAACTACAGCTAGGCACTTTTAAAAAAAAAGGTAATTTTTCATTGTGAAAATGTGGTGTGTTCACATTGCGTTTTGAGCCGTTTCCTGTCGTGGGCACTATGCCTACCCACACAAGTGAGGTACCATTTTTATCGGGAGACTTAGGGTAATTCAGATTTGTAAAGCAACTGTTATTACCTATTGACTTTCAATTCATTTCTGCTTTCCAAATGAAAGACAATGTGTAAAAAAGAAGTCATTTTGAAAAATGACCGATAATTCTCATGCTAGTATGAGTGTTCCCAATTTTGGAAATGTGCAAATATCTACTGTTTCTAAACTCTATATTTTGTTCCCATTTCAGAAATACATAGGTGTCTTTCATACCAATTTTTCCATGTATACATTTTCCCAGATTAATTGCTATATACCTGCTACATAATAAAAAACTATTGCAAGTCGCTGCTCAATTTCTGGCTCTGGGTTCGTCGGGTTCTTGGTGAACCTACAAGTCCTATATATCTCCACAACCAGTAAGGTCCCACGGATGTAATGGTATATTGCTTTCAAAGAGCTGTCATAATTAGAAGAAGTTGCAGGTGAAAACGTTGACACAGAAGGCTGTTTTTTTCAACTAATTTTCAATTTTTCCTATATTTAACTGTTAATTTTTATAAAGAAACCTTGAAGAATCTACACAAATGCCCCCTTGCTGAATTCAGAATTGTGTCTACTGTTCAAAAATGTATAGCTTTCCAGGATCCATTATTGCTTTCATACCCATTTCTACCATTAACTGAAAGGAGGTTGAAAACACAAAAAATAGCAAAAATAGGCTATGTCCCAGAAAAATGCCAAAACTGTGTAAAAAATGTTGGTTTTCTGACAAAAGTTTGTCATTCCCTAAAAGCTGTGAAAATGCTGATTTCATCCCCACAAACCCTTTTTTGATACCATTTGCAGGGAAAAACCCAGACACTTTAATTTGCAGCACTTTTTTCCCATTTTTCCCAAAAAAACAAACATTTAGCTGTATTTTGGCTAATTTCTGGGTCCCCTCCAGGGGAATCCACAAACCCTGGGTACCTTTAGAATCCCCATGATGTTGGAAGAAAAGGACGCAAATTTGGCGTGGTTACCTTATGTGGTCAAAACGTTACAGGGGCCTAAGCGCGAACTACCCCAAATAGCCCAAAAAAGGCTTAGCACAGGGGGGGAAAAGGCCTAGCAGCGAAGGGGTTAAATTCCCCATTGTTTGAAAGATATTGTGCCTCTGTTGCCTCGGAGGACCGCCTCCGCTTCTCCAGGAACTGCAGTTGTGCGGCATTGTAGTACAACTGGTAGTCTGGAGCTCCGAGGTCTTCTACCCTCAGATGGAACTAGATCTTGTTCAAGGTAGCTCTATGTCTGCCTCCATTCCAAACCAGGCCTCTCAATACGGAGTCCAGATTTCCAAATGGTAATAACAAGAGTCAATGGGATATTAACAAATAAGTATAAACGAATGCATGAGCATAATCATCTTGGATGAGGGGATCCTATAAAGCACCATTAGGTTAGGCCTCACCAAAAGCGGACTGAATTCCCAATTAATCTACCTTAGTTACTATCTATCAGGTCACAGTCTCAATGATTTAGCCACTCCACCCAACCCACATAATTAGCATAATTTAACTCCGCCTACTTAAAGTACTGTAACGGATTGTCACTTGCATTATAAAATAAGCAATGGGCTATTAAAGTTCATACATACATACAGTCAAGACGGATTACACCTTCCCAACTGGACAAAAATATCAATCTCAATCAGCACAGTGACAGACATTACTTCCTCACTCTCTCAGGACCAGCAGATGGCACCCAGTGCAACAATCTCTTTGGTGCCTCATGACCTCGGTGACCACGGCTTCCCTCACAACCTCTGGCCAACAGTGCCCCTCATCTCTCCATAGTTCCTCTGTCACAAATATTTAATTTGTTTTATAGCGCTGATCATACCAGTACAGGTTGTCAAAGCACTTAACATCACAGACACATTACACAATGAATCATACGTGTGTAAATCAGTCTAGGAAATGTTAAATAAAACAATGAGGATTACACAGTCTAGGAGTCACATGTCACAAATATTAGGAGGCCTGCTCCCCACCCACCCTCACTCACCATCCAGCCTCTGCAGCGCCCCGTGCAGCGCGCTCAGCCGGATCCGCAGCTGCATGTTGTTGGCCGTGAAGTGGGTCAGATCCCCCTCGTGGCTCATGGCGCCTTTGAGCTCCAGGGGGCTGGATTTGGTGGCTCTGTAGTCAGGTTCGGCCTTGCCCTGCGCTGAAGGCCCGGCTGATGCCGTCTAGGCTCGGTTGTCCTGTAGCCTTCCCAGGCCAGCGCGGGGACTCTACAGGGCTCCGTTCATCTCGGGCCCCGGGAGCCACCACTTCCGCTCCGGATGCACACCTCAGCCTTGACGTGTTGCTGGGCCCCCGAGGGCTCCATGGGGCTCACTGCCGCCCCCAGCATGGAGAGCACAAAGGCTGCGCTGCCTCCCCATGAACCGGCCTGGCAGAGCAGCGGTTCCTCCGGAGCTCCCTGGTGAGGCTTCTGATTGGTCAAAAGGAACTACTTGGGGGGCGTGGCCGGGCAAGATGGCAGAGCGGACGTAATTCGTCTCGGCTCCCGGTCCGCACTCAAGTTTCGAGTGATTAACTGCTGATGAACGCCGCCACGGCTGCCGCTGAGAACATCCACTGGTAGCTAAAAGTTTGGTGCATGTGGGGAGCCCTTGAGTTTCTTGTGAGCTCACTGCTTAGGAGCACATTGGAGCCTCGCCGGATCGGCCTTGGAGCTTCTCAAGGTGGCGACCGTCATCCCCTGAGCCACTGCATCTCCCGACTGCTACGGGAGTGACCGCAAAGCCGGCCCGGTAACGAGGTCACAACCCCTGCGGTCGACAACACACGCCGGTGGACACTGAAGATGAGGCTTACCTGAAGGGGAGAAGCGGACGCTACGGAGCCACGCCACAGCTGGCCCCGCTGCTACACGCTGCATCGCGCGAGCACACAGGTGCGTTGGAGACTCTACGAGAATCCTAATAGTGGGGAAACACGCAAGGGAGGCATAGCGGACTTACTAGCTTTCACTCTGGATTTACGGATTTGAAGTGCCGGTCGAATTTTGAGGGCCGCAAGCAAACCTTGCCTGACCCTAAGATGGCGGCCAGAGCGGGACCAGGCATCGCTGCAGGAGCTATGTCCTACTCCCCTTAAGTTGTAACCACACCAGCTACCCTGGGGTCACGCCGAGGAGGTGAGTCACTCTGATCACAGCACGTTGCCCTGCCACGGGGACCAGACACTTTGGATGGGCTGAGGCTGTTCTCAAAACAGAGCACACTACTACAAGGAAGTGGGGCCCGCGCTTTCCAGTCAGGCACACTCAGATCGGGAGACCGGCCCGACCTCCACGCTCCCTCCACAGTCTAGGCCGGCCGCTAAGATGGCGTCATGTGCGGAGCGGGGCCTAGCGTAGTGACGACCTGCCCCCACAGCCGTGGGGGCTACCAGCAGTGGCGGATTCGGGCGGGACTAACGGGCGGGACCACATAAAGCGACTCTGGTCCCCTGGAGTTGAGAAGTCGAGGGGAGCGACCGACTTACAAGCGTCCACAGCGCGGCCTATCTTCAAAAGGCATGGTGACACCGCTCCAGGAGATCTAAGACTTACAGGGGGCAAGAAAGCTGACTCTCATCAATAGCTACCAGCAACCCGCGGCAGAGGCTCATAGCAGAGATAGACAGTACAGCAGAGGGCCGCCCTTGCCTTAGCAGTGGGGGTGTCTCCGGGCTCGCCTCTATGCCGCCGAAGAAGACGCTGAACAGAGCCTCAAATAAAGTCTCTAATTTCTTTCCACCAGCGGACAAACGCCTGCCATCGGAATGCGACGACTCTGCAGACACCATGGCCCTCACTAAAGACGACCTCATGGCATCTTGTAGTGTAGCTCCTATTTCCCTAATAGGCTCTGCGCATTGGAATAATATACCCTATAGGCTTGACATAGGACTGAGGTCGGTATGTCCCTATCGAATATATTAAACTTAATTACTTGTGCCAGCTAGCTCAGAGGCCACTAGAAACTCCTTGACAAACAAGAAGGGAGTAGTTTCTGGCAGCCGCAAAACATGACCACTTTGTTTCCCTTTAGAATCAGAACGTGTCCCAGAGTCGTGGAAACAATAGATAACCGTTTCACTCAGCTCAATCGTGCATGCTTAGTTTTTCTCAAAGTTACACAGAAAGAATAGACGGGAGTTTCAATAAAAGATTTATTGAACAGTCTTGTTTCTCGTGTAAGTAATATGTGCAGTTACGATCACAAGACAGTATGCAAGATAAATAATGTACAGCGTAAGCAGTAGAAATAAATAATACTGCGCTAGCATGATCTTTAGTAGATATTCATTTACATAAATAACACAGACTAAAAATGCGAGTACTCATACGATGCGTTTCTAAGCTAGTTCTACCCCAATGTACCTAACCTAACCTAGGTGTAGGGAGAGGTATGAAGTAGGTGAAGTATTCCTTACTATGGTATACTAAGAGTATGTTACGCCTAGTATGCCTAGTATGCCAAGAGTCCCTCTAGGTTCTAGTCAGCTCCATACCTTAAGAATGAGAGAGGTGGGAATCTCTTGCCAGACTCGAACTCCAACACCCCGCAAGGGAAGTCAGATCACTGGAAGCTGGTCTCTCTGCGTGCTGGGATGATAGCGTCTTCTCAGTGCGTTAGGCCGGGATACGGGCTCCTCTGAAGTCGAGGTCTCCTCTAGTTTACAAGGGCTAGGGAAGGTATATTTATACCTGAGAGGTACCTCAGAATGTTAGCATTGACGTGAATCGGACAGCGGAAGACGTCATGAATGAACCCCTAAGGTATAACGGTTCATGCATAATAGATGAGTCCTTGAAGAAATCAATAGTCCTGTGCTAGGGAAACTCCCGAAGCCTAAGGGTCTGTTCTTCAAGAACTCGTTGTGACGTTAGGGTGGACGGATGTCGGAGACCATGCCTGTATTTGGAGTGCACGGTTTAATGCCTAAATAAGGACTGGGATTTTATGCCTATATAAGGGCAGGGCGAATTGTGCCTATATAAGGACATGATACAGGAAAACCTATATACGGGCATCCTAAGAGGAATACAACACCCACTCCACTTTCGTGTGTACGATAAGAATATAAATGCTAAACATTTAAAATACTCAACATAAAATGGAGTACCGCATATTGCTAAAATATTTCTTAAAAGCATTTAAAAGGCATTTAAAAAACCTATTAGAATGCAAAAAGTACTGTACATTTTTAAGCATTGCTTCTCATTTCAGGCATATATTTGAAAATAAAATGCAATCGGAATGAAATAAGCAGAAATAATTACATGTGACAAAAAAAATGATCGATAAGTTTGTTCAAAATCAAAGTCATTTCATGTCATGGAAATTAATGAACTTTTTAGACTAACAAGATGACTAAGTGTCTGTGGAAGTACCGCGAAGTCCGTACTATAAGAATAGTTCTACTTCAAGCAAATTGTTGTGGCATTTAATTTGAAAAAACTGAAAAAGGTTCAATTTGGGAAGAGTTCCAAGTTTTTGAAATATGAAGGCCAAATTGTTATTGCATCTCTGGAACACTGTGGGCTGAATCAGAGTCAGTGTACGGGTCTGGTGTAAACATGAGATCATCTATTTCTGTAGACAAAATATCGTCCACTGTAGTTGGTGACATTCGGAACACCTCGTGTAGTAGATTAATTGCACAGAGATGTGAAGCACCGCTTTCAGCATAGGATGCCGCAGCAATGTTCGCGTCCGTTGTTACCTGTGTGCCTGTAGATCTTTCTCGTACCTCAGCAGCAGCCGGAAGCGTCTGTGAGATCTCAATGAATGCTGTCATCAGGATGGGCATCGTAGAACAGGTAAGATGCAATCTTGCCAGATTGGTCTGAACGACAGGAACCACGTGGTATTAAGTTCCCGTAGACGATTCATGCCCAAAAGCTGTACTATTCGCTCACGGCACTTTCGTTCAAGGAGAGCTTTCTCTATTTCGCTCGGAGTGATGTCTGTGAATAGGCTGGCCATAGCGTAATAGCAGGAAGAGAAATAGAATTCTGGCAACAAGTGCTAGAATTAATGGTATGCCACCAAACACCGAATGTGCAAAGTTTGGGATTATTCCGAGTATTGCCTGGAAAGGTGTTAACAGGCCGGAACCGATGCTCTTAAATACATGTACAATTCCGCTTGTATCAGACATGTTAAAGATACGTCCTATCATTTCCACGAAATGTATAGGGCAATTTGTACGTATTAAAGTCTGTATCTCAGCCGAAGTCCTTGCGACTTGTAGATCATAGGTTTCTTTGGCCGGGGTCAAAGGCACTGTTTGTAGTAAAAGCATGGCTTTCATTCTGCTTAAAGTATCAAATCTTATAAAAGAGACGTTCAGCGAAGGCCACAAAGGCGACTCCCTGACTGTGTCTATTGGGGCAAACAATACTTGCATACAGCAAGTGACCCTGGAGTTGACCGTTACTAGATATGGGATGCCTGGCAACATGCCGCAGCAACTCTGATCATTCAACATGAGGTAACTCCCATTAGAAAGTTGTCCAAACGTTGGATTAATCACAGCAGCTGGTGTACCCTGCTGGTGGCAAGACAAATTTGCCACAGAACCATTACAAGCCCCGTGTAAAGAAATGTCCTGACATATTAGTGAACCGCTCAGTGCATTTTTACAGTGTGTACCGCTCAGAAACACTTCACGATCCCCACTCCAACATCTATTTGTGTATGGTAAATTCCAAGATGTCTTAATGTATTCCTTACCCAACCTTTCATATTTGCCTGCTTGCATTTGTTTTAGGCAATACTGAAACTGAAAAGTAGTCACAGGTAGTGTGATTTTGCCATGAATAAGCCATTCTGTAGCTGGTTTTTCTGCCACTGTGAATGGTAACTTTTCCAGTTTTTCAATGCCCAGCACTGTATACTTTGCTCCTCTTTGTGCCAGTTCGATCTGTTTATCAGTTAGATTGTATTATGCAAACAGAATTGACGTGTTGATAAAACGCCACGGCACATAGCCCGCAGGCAAAGATTGCAGCGTCCAGCTTAATAACACAATAGAACGCAATTGAGATTGGCATTGTTGTAACATTGCCAAATCTTGTTCCAGTATGTCGATAGCAGAGGATACAATGCCATCCAATGAATATATTCTGGAGGAGAAAGTTGTTAACCCATTGTCGACCACAGAGAGGGTTTTCTCTAAATTAATGCGATCAAGTTCACGTATTCGTTCTGCGGCCTCCATCTGTGACACTTTCCATGCTTCATTATAGGCAGCATAAATGCCGGCATATATGAAATGTTTTTGACGCGGTTTTCTTGGTCTAAGCAAGAATTCCCTAAGGTCTGCGTCTTCTTTAAGTAAGGATAAGTGTTGTTTCACATCCTGTAGTGTAGATTTCTGCAGCCAATCGAGGCATAATTTACCTACACTGTATGTTGTTACTACCCCCGGATGCTGTCTTTGGACGTATCTTGGGTCTGGCCTATGAATAGTAAAGCCCTGAGTTTTATTCAGGAATCTTTCCTGACAGTTGTTCGTGTCTGTGGGCCAGATCAACCATTTTCTCCAATCAGGATTAGATCTGTTGAGTTGTAGTATTTTGTCAACTGTAACCGCTGCCTGTGTATTGTTATCACTTGCAGGTGTTGGCACAGAAGGTGTTTTCATCTCTTTGATTTTGGCTAGACCAAGACAAGATGTTTGTTGGATAGTTTCATTCAAAAACATTATTTGTTCAGGGATGATGCAGGCTCTAAATAAAGCTTCTATCCCCTGCACTTGCCAATCTTTAGTACCCCAGACAGTTTTTGTGTCTATTGTGTCTTTCCAAAAGTCGAAACCCTGTCTAGACAGTTGGGCAATAAATGCTGCAGAATAAATCTGTTTTGTATTTGTTAACATAATTTTCAGTCCTGTTTTGTTTACATTTTTATAGTAAAACGTTTCTGGATCAGATGTATTGTAACCTGAAAAATATGGAAACTTATTAACAAATGTTTTTGAACTACCTTTTGGTGGTGTAGGACAATGCTCCCAATGGTTAAACATAAACACATTTCTAGGGTATGCAGATTTATGCAAATAATGATGACCATAGTGGTTATAGCAATACAGCTGTTCATAGTCTGATGAGCCCTCTAAATATTCACTTTTAGAAAATGCAGCAGATTTTTCTAGGTCAAACATTATGTCGTTAACAGTCTCAAAGTCCCAATCATCAGAATAGGTACTGGATGAAATGAGATCACTTAGTGAAATTTTAAATAAATGTGGAATGTTCAATTGTTCCGTCGGGCCAAAAATATCAAAATCTGTTTTGTCCCACACTATACCATCCTGTATCGGAACGGCTGTGATGTTCACTGTTGACAAGTCTCTTGCTTCACGATGGGAAGATTTATGAGGTTTCAAAAGTAAGTTCACATCTTTTCTTTCAGTGTTCACATGGATGTATCTGCCATCTATAAGCACGCTCATAGTCATAACCAAAGCTAGCCAAAGCAGGAAAACAAATATTCCAGAAATAATCCAGAGTTCAATCCATGGTGAAACCAGATAAGTCTTTTTCAGAGAGTGAAGAAAGTCTTGTACTTGCTGCTTGAATGTTAATGATGCTGGCGTCGTTTCAGGTTCACTCGGATCTTCTGAGAACGTATCAAAGTTAATGAAATAGCCAGAAGCAGTTCTGTCAATTGTTGAAATTGCATCAGGATTTGTACAAATCGCTGGAACCAGTTGATCACTTGCTACGTTGGTGTAGACAGGTGTATTTGGACGAACTGTTACTTGATTTTCAAGAGGGATGAGTTCCATTGCATTGTTGCTTAGTCCTTCATCTGGTACTGCTGAAGTCTCGATGGTTATCAGTCTCTCAGTCTGAACTTCTTGGATAGTAGCGAGAGGAGTGCGTCTGCTACTAGGTCGGAGTCCACGAGGCCTACTATTTAGTATTGGCCACATACTGTGGTTTGATGAGGTCGATGGACACAAATCTTTTCTCCTTTCTTCCAGCAAGGGGCGGCAGAAGTACTGTTCTTGTTCCTTGAACTGCTAGGACAGGTACTGGTTGTCTGTAAGAAGGTCCAAATTCCTTCTTGTCCGCAATCTTTTCTCTGACTAGATCCCCAACTTTTGGAATCCAGACAGGCCTTGCTGGGACCGCCGGTTTTTCCCCAGTGGTGGTTGGCTGCAGGAATACGTTGCTTTGTTTCGATCTTAGTTCATTGAGTTCCTGTAAAACAGCCAAACGATCTTTGATATCAAACGGTTTATTTTCCACCACTGTGCCTACGTGATCGAGGTCTGGTACCCACATTCTTGTCCCAAATAGGACCTCATATGGAGTGACCCCCCCTAGAGAACTTCTTGGCAAGTTATTTAATGAGCGTTGGACCCCATAAAGATGTTTGACCCACCCATCACCCGAACCTAATACCCTAGCTGTTATAGAAAGCTTTATGTCCCGGTTTTTCCTTTCCACAACAGAATTTCCCTCAGGATGGAATGGAGAGGAGTACCCGCAATGCAACGCCCAGACTGGCCATGGCTTCTTTGTAAGCCCGAGAGCTAAACGCAGGGCCCTGGTCAGAATGTAGCGTGCCTATTGCGTATGTGCCGATAAAGACTCGCAAATCTTTTATAACAGTTCGAGCGTCAGCCGAGCGCTGAGGCCATATCCATAGGAACCTTATTTCAGTATTTGTGGGATTGCATTTGTCCAGAAGGACGCATGTGCGTAGATTGTCTAATGCTGTCTAACAGTGGTGTCTGTACTGGGCAGCTACATTCGTAGCATGGTGTCTGGTGGCGTTCTGCATCACGCTGTACCTTACAGTCTATGCAGTTATTGATGAAGATGTGGATTTATGTATTCATTCCAGGCCACCAGTACATCTCTTTTAACGTCAATATTGTTTTAGAGATCCCTTGATGTGACAGACCCTCCCCCAAATGTGCTTCATAAAGCAAAGCTGCTCTACGTTCCATGTTTGGAATTACCCTATCCCCCACTCCAGGGATTCGAGCAAAAGGAACGTTGTTCGCATCAATTACATAAGAGTACTTGAGTGGAAACTTTTTTGGTAACGCTGCACCACTGCCTTTGCTTGTAGCATTGACAGCCAACATTATTTCACTGTCTATTTCTGTTTTTAAACGAGTGATCACAGCTACGGAAGCCGTCTGAACAGCCCCCTTTGCGGCTTCGTCAGCCAATGAATTCCCTGCAACGTGAACGCCATCACGTTGATGACTCAGTGTGTGGATCACGTGAGCCTTTGGTAGTTCGTTTTTCAACTAAACTACTTGTTCCCAAAGCGTTTTATGCTTTATTGTGCCACCTTTCGCATCTTTAAATCCATTTTCAAGCCAGTTTTGTATATATTCATTATACGACTGAACACAGTAAAAGGAATCGCACACTATTAGTGTGGGGAATTCTCGATCTGTACTTTCAAGTGTCAGTTTGAATGCTTGTAGTTCAGCTCGCTGAGCTGTACAATCCCCTAGAGATTGAGTTTTTGTGACCATAGGTCTGAAGATGCCATCTCGCATGCAACCTTTAACGATTGCACACGCTGCACTGTAAGCTTGATTACCCCCTGTTGCGGGTTGTGCGGATCCGTCAGTGTAAATTATGAATTCGTACTGATTGAGAGGCAGAATTTCAGTGGGCAGAGGACATTCTTGTTCATATTGCAGGAACGCCTGTGTTTTTAAATCAGGATCAAAAACATATTCAACATCTGTTGCAGCAAGAGAATTAACCCACTGTATCCATCTTGGATGTAATGCTTTAGCATTTGGAATGCTTGCTTTTGTTACCGCTTCTAAAGCCGGTACTGGGATTACGACAATAATGCGTTTCCCTTGGGCTAGGGCTCTTTCTTTTGCTACAGTGGTTTGAACTGCTGTCAGAATTTTTTCTGTTGAAGTGAAGCGCATTTCCGCTTGTGTGTACAAATGAGATTTGTACGCGATTGGTATTTTCTCACCCTCATTGAAGGTTAAGTAGGTGAATCCGCATTGGCCCGAAATTATTCGGATCACCAGGTTGCGTTGACTTACGCGTGTTTGTAAGTGATTTGTTGCTAACATGTTAGCCTGTAGTGAACGCAAGATTTCTGTGTGTTCTTGTGTCCAATTCTTGATTGAAAAATCAGGTTTGATTAATGCGTAGAGAGGTTTAACCCTTTCTGCGTAATTTAGAATGTATGTTCTTCCAAAATTTAGGAAACCCAGGATGGATTGTAAGTTTTTAGCGTTTTTGGAGGTTGGAGCAGCGCACACTTTTCTAAAAAGTTAGCTGCCAAGCTCTTGCCTTCACTTGAAAGCTCATATCCTAGAAATAGGACATTGAGATGGGCAATTCGGGACTTTTTAAAGTTGAACTTGTAGCCCTCAGAGGCGAAGCCCAGTATAATGGTGCTTACCCTGTTCAAGTGTTTGTCCAGGTCATCGTCCGTCAGATAGATGTCATCGACATAGGACAATGCCTCATTGTCATAAATTTATAGTAACTCTGTTAGTCTCGCTGAGAATAACCCCGGGCTGTTCTTGAACCCTTGTGGGAGTCGACAAAATTGACGCTGGGTCCCCATTATGGAGAATGCTGTTAAGTACCTGCTTTCAGGTGCTATGTTTTGACAAAAGAAACCATTTGAGATGTCTAATGTGGTTTTATATTTTTTACGCACAATGTTATTCATTAATGCTGTGCTATGTGCATTTTGCACTGCAAATGTTTTACAACAAGTGTTTAAGTGTCTGTAATCGAAAACTAGACGATAGGTGTTGTCTGGTTTGGAGACCGGAAACAAAGGATTGTTCATTGAGGAGGTGCATGTTTCAATCACCCCTTGGTATTCAAGTTGATCTAAGATCTCCCTGACCTGTTTTTTAGCTTCTTGCTTTATTGGATACTGCCTTTGTGCAGTTGGTTCATGTTTCAGATGTATTTTATGGTGAGGTGAGTCCTTATCCCATCCTACATGATTTGTATATAATGCTGGGGCCTGGGCTACTGCCCATTTCCTAGCATAAGTATATTTTAGATGAATTGGAATATGGTTAGAGAAGGCAGGCATAATAATGTCCTCGCCATGTGGGCACTCCCTGACAAATTGTGGTGGCCAGTCTTTCTCTGCTAGAAGTATGTCATAGCCCCTTGAAAGTTTTTCCCAAAAGAGTGCTTTCACCTGTCTAGGTATGTCTCCCTCCATTCGGAGTGTTATTTCATATAACCTTTGTGGAGTACTAACCCTGGTGTCTACAGTCTCAACTGTAATGTACTCATTCAAGTCCACTATCTCCAGAAGTTCCTTCAGGTTCTGGCGAACTATTGTGACTTCTGCTGCACTGTCCAGCATTGTCTGAGCCCATTCTCCGTTCTTGAGTTGTGTTCTCAGTATTCTCGGCATGTCTGATCTTCAGACCTGCTACTTTCTTTTGGAGAATTGAGGTTTCGTTTTTTTTTTGGGAGCGTGTTTATCTTCTTTGGATTTCACGCGTTCTTCTCTATTTTCTGATCGTCCTCTTCTTTCCGAAGTCCTTGACGAGATCTGAAAGGTACGAGAGGAACGTGTATCAGTATCTTGATACCTGTCAGGTTTTCTCAAATTATCCCTATTCCTGAGGTTATACCTCCTTTCAGAGGGCTCCTTTTGAGGAGACCTACCTCGGGATTGAGAACGTTTCTCGTTTGAGTTTTGTTTAGTAGTTTCCCACTTCTTTTTAGAAGATGTAGGAGTTTGTTTAATAGAGTCTTTCTCAGGACTTTCAGATAGTTTAGGTTTCACTGGTCTTCCACCCAAACTATCTCTGCCTAATTCTGCATATGATTGTTCAATTATTCTGGGTAGCTCAGTTTGATGTTCTGTAACATCGAATTCCCTTAATCGTTGGCGGATCGCCACTGCTGCTGCCTCCCCTTTAATATTAGATAATATTATTGTTGAGACCTGGTCGAAATTTTTCAGTAATTTCATACCTAAATTCAGAGCAGGCTCTGCCCCGTATTCATTTTGAATTTGTTTCAGGACATCAGGTATTACCGCAATTGATGGAATACCATGTGTTTTAGTATAGATGGCAGCAAAGACTGAGCCCCAAGTGGTGCAGTCTTCCAGTTGTGGTGTGATCCCCATTGGTAAACTGATTGTTAGGATTCTGTGTTTCTCATACGGGCTAGTATTTGGAAATACTGCTTCGATTTGAGTAATTTTTTGAGCTATCCAGAATGGAATTTGCTCACGTTTTGTGGGCATTTTACCCATGACTGCGTATAGAGTCTGTGGTGTAATTTTTAGTGTAGTCCCCGATTGAGGGGTCTGATTTGGAATGGTTAATGGTGGTTGGACTGTGAAAGTCTGCATGACATATTGGACCAATTGTCTGTAGATTTTTATTAACTCTGTAAGTTGAGTAAGTAATTCCTCGTCTGACATCTCTTCAATGTCAAGATGAGGTGTGTAGCCGGCTAGAATCGGCCATGTTGCTCCTGGTCTACCTAGTGGACCGAGCCTGGTAATGTATTTGTGATGTTTTAGGGCGCCTTTAAACCAGAGCTCATGCTCCTGGTATGTTAGTGGAATTTCAATATCCTCGAAAGGAATATATTCCTCTGGTGGATCATCTTCTTTGTAGAAGTGAAACATGTGTGTTACTGGATTGGATTCAGGAAATATTACCCATGAATAGAATACCTCTGTCTGAAAGGATTCGTGTGCCTCTATCACGAAAACTGCTCTACCGCCTCTTGGTCGTAGGCCGTGTTTTATGAGTTTTAGAGTGATGGCTCTTCTTAAGTTTGGAGGGATGTTTATAACACCCTCCTCGGTTTCAATTAAACCTGTAATGTTAAAAACTGCTGCTTGGGCTGGATCAGCCGCAGCTCCACCGTTTCCGGTGGCATCGTCCCAGTGTATGGACATTTGTTTTTTGAAAAATGTAGAACAAGTTTCAAGGAAACAAAGATAAGGTGCACAATATTTTGGAACACTGTATCTTTCAACGTTGAGCAAACCAAACAGCTAATATATAGGGTGTTTCCCTATGTAGCCGTGGTGGATACTTAACCCTGCCCACTCCAGACATCTTTTGGAGTATATGGGTAGGGGTCTCTGAGAGAAAAAGCACAGCTGAGTTACTCAGTATCTAACGTTAAATTACCGCCTTACCAAACCGTTGGGCGCCCTGTAGTGTAGCTCCTATTTCCCTAATAGGCTCTGCGCATTGGAATAATATACCCTATAGGCTTGACATAGGACTGAGGTCGGTATGTCCCTATCGAGTATATTAAACTTAATTACTTGTGCCAGCTAGCTCAGAGGCCACTAGAAACTCCTTGACAAACAAGAAGGGAGTAGTTTCTGGCAGCCGCAAAACATGACCACTTTGTTTCCCTTTAGAATCAGAACGTGTCCCAGAGTCGTGGAAACAATAGATAACCGTTTCACTCAGCTCAATCGTGCATGCTTAGTTTTTCTCAAAGTTAAACAGAAAGAATAGACGGGCGTTTCAATAAAAGGTTTATTGAACAGTCTTGTTTCTCGTGTAAGTAATATGTGCAGTTACGATCACAAGACAGTATGCAAGATAAATAATGTACAGCGTAAGCAGTAGAAATAAATAATACTGCGCTAGCATGATCTTTAGTAGATATTCATTTACATAAATAACACAGACTAAAAACGCGAGTACTCATACGATGCGTTTCTAAGCTAGTTCTACCCCAATGTACCTAACCTAACCTAGGTGTAGGGAGAGGTATGAAGTAGGTGAAGTATTCCTTACTATGGTATACTAAGAGTATGTTACGCCTAGTATGCCTAGTATGCCAAGAGTCCCTCTAGGTTCTAGTCAGCTTCATACCTTAAGAATGAGAGAGGTGGGAATCTCTTGCCAGACTCGAACTCCAACACCCCGCAAGGGAAGTCAGATCACTGGAAGCTGGACTCTCTGCGTGCAGGGATGATAGCGTCTTCTCAGTGCGTCAGGCCTGGATACGGGCTCCTCTGAAGTCGAGGTCTCCTCTAGTTTACAAGGGCTAGGGAAGGTATATTCATACCTGAGAGGTACCTCAGAATGTTAGCATTGACGTGAATCGGACAGCGGAAGACGTCATGAATGAACCCCTAAGGTATAACGGTTCATGCATTATAGATGAGTCCTTGAAGAAATCAATAGTCCTGTGCTACGGAAACTCCCGAAGCCTAAGGGTCTGTTCTTCAAGAACTCGTTGTGACGTTAGGGTGGACGGATGTCGGAGACCATGCCTGTATTTGGAGTGCACGGTTTAATGCCTAAATAAGGACTGGGATTTTATGCCTATATAAGGGCAGGGCGAATTGTGCCTATATAAGGACATGATACAGGAAAACCTATATACGGACATCCTAAGAGGAATACAACAATCTCTACGTGATTTTAAAAACGGAACTCAGGATGGAACTCAGTCAGGACATTAAGGCCTCCATTGATCAGCTGAAGTCAGACCTAAACGATCGAATGGCCACCCTCCAACAAGATGTGGACTCTGTGGGCATCAGGGTGGTGGACTTGGAAACACAGACTCAGGAAGTTGATGAACGCACCGCCGAAATGCAAGATGAGATGCATGCCCTCCAAGACCAGCAGCACCAAACCCAGTTAAAAGCTGAAGATTTAGAAAACAGAGCACGGAGGGACAACCTACGAATCAGAGACCTGGAGGAAGGAGCGGAGGGGTCAGATCTTGAAGCTTTCCTCGAGGGCCTGTTTGCAGAGATCATACGCCCACAAACACTCAAGATCAAGTTGGAACGGGTGCATCGAGTCGGAGGCCCAACGACCGGAGAACGGAAACGGACGCGAGATGTACTTGCTAAATTCCACTCCGATAAGGTAAAAGAAGCGATCCTTCTGGCGGCCTGGAAAAACGGGGCTATCTCCTTCCAGGGTCACACCTGTAGCATCTATCAAGACCTGGCACCTGCAACATGGGCGAGGAGGCAGCAGTTCAGACCCATAACGTCAAAATTGTGCGACGACAAAGTCAGATACCGTTGGGCATACCCGTTTGGTCTGAGCTTCGAATATAAAAACAAGCAGCGACATATTACAGACTTGAGGGAGGGATTGGAACTGCTGGGTCTCCCTGCGGGCGATCCTGAGCCCTTACAAAGCAAAGCACAAGGACCCACATGGAATGGCTCACCTATGTCGCAATGGTCCACCAGCTCACGGGGAAACCACAAGTGATGCACGAATATGGTACACTCTCACAACGTTTAAGGAGCTACGTACTTTCCCAAGAAGGACGGTTCTGCTCAGTCGAGAGACACCTACAGCCGGAGTCCCATCGATAGCTTCAGGATTGGGGAACGACTCGAGCTACTGCACATGGGGAAGATTGAAGCATCACGACTGCAACACTCTGGTCCACAAATCCAAGGAGGGGCCACAAATGCGGACTACAACCAGGAAAAAGACTTGATAGAGATCATAAACCCACTGGGCTACACTTTCTACTGCAGCAGGACAGACAGCCATGATTTAGGACCACCCGTAGATTGAAAGCTACTGCCCGACCCAGGGACTTGGTTAAAGAAGGCTGGCCTCGTAAGACTGGCTACGCAATAGAGGGGGTCAAAGCTTTTCTGAACACTCGGGACGGGCACGGACGGGGACTTTGGTCGCGCCGTCCCCCAACACGTTCAACAGGGTAATACAACCCACTGTCGGAGAACTGTCATCGATCAATCAATCAATCACAGAATTTCTAGAGCGCACTACTTACCCGCGAGGGTCTCAAGGCGCTGGGGAGAAAAAAGGGGGGGGTGCTGCTACTGGTCGAACAACCAGGTCTTGAGTAGCCTCCTGAAGGTCAGCAGGTCTTGGGTCTGTCGTAGGCTTAGTGGGAGGGTGTTCCAGGTCTTGGCGGCGAGGTGGGAGAAGGATCTGCCGCCGGTGGTAGTTCTTCGAATGCGAGGGACGGTGGCGAGGGAGAGGTCGGCGGAGCGGAGCTGGCGGTTGGGGATGTAGAAGAGTCGTCTGTTGAGGTAGGCTGGGCCAGTCTTGTGGAGTGCCTTGTGTGCGTGGATGAGGAGTTTGAAGGAGATTCTCCTGTCGACGGGGAGCCAGTGCAGGTTCCTCAGGTGGGGGGTGATGTGGCTGTGGCGTGGTACATCGAGGATCAGGCGTGCGGAGGCGTTTTGTATGCGTTGCAGTCGCTTGATGAGCTTGGCCGGGGCTCCCGCGTAGAGGGCGTTCCCATAGTCAAGTCTGCTACTGACGAGGGCCTGGGTGACTGTTCTTCTTGTATCTGTCGGGATCCACCTTTAGATCTTGCGAAGCATGCGGAGGGTGTTGAAGCAGGAGGAGGAGACTGCGTTGACTTGCTTGGCCATGGAGAGCGTTGAGTCGAGGATGACTCCCACGTTGCGTGCGTGGTCGGTGGGTGTCGGGGCTGCTCCTAGTGTCGTTGGCCACCAGGAGTCGTCCCAGGCTGAGGGGTTGGAGCCCAGGATGAGGACCTCTGTCTTGTCCGTGTTCAGTTTTAGTCGGCTGATCTTCATCCACTCGGCGATGGCCTTCATTCCTTCATGGAGGTTGGATTTAGCGGCGAGGGGGTCCTTGGTGAGGGAGAGGATCAGTTGAGTGTCGTCGGCGTAGGAGATTATGTTGAGGTCGTGCTGTCTGGCGATGCGTGCGAGCGGGGCCATGTAGATGTTGATCCAACACATGTTGCTGTTGGTAATGTTGTGTTTCATTTTGTTTAGTTGGTTGGGTGGGGGAGGGATTTGGGAATGGCGGCGGCATTTTCTAAGTATTTATCGAAGATATGTTCTAGTCAGGATGCACTTCTTATGGCAGGCAAGGCCAGGGAGCTCACTAACCACGGTTATTAACGCTGGACACACCGGTCTGACACGCAGGTGCGAGAGGGAGAGGGGGGGGGACAACATTGGATAGATGGTACTCTCTATAGGCTCATAGAACGTGAAGGGACTCAATTGGCCCCAAAAACGACAAAAAGTTTGGAAATACCTTACGGACCATCACTTTGATATAGTGGCTCTCCAGGAGACACACCTTTCAAGGGCAGAAGAATCCCGACTTCGACATAAACAATATCCACTGATTTATAGATCCTCCGCACTCACTAAACACCGGGGGGTTGCACTCCTCTTTCATAGCTCCACAAAATTCCAACCCGCAGACATCCGGACGGACAAGGAGGGAAGGTTAGTTATGGTCAAGGGCACCCTGAAGGGTGAACTATGCACATTTGTTGCAGTGTACGCGCCTAATGTGGGGCAGGCAGCCTTTTTAAATACACTCATAGGTAAAATACAGGATTTTGCAGAGGGGCCTACAATTTTACTGGGTGATTTCAACCTGACGTGGCAAGCTGATCTAGATAGCACTCACCCTCATAGACTAGGAACTAATTCCTTCTCCACAGAGGTTAAGCAACAAATACACGACTTGGGCCTTAGAGATGCCTGGCGTACCCTATATCCTCAGACAAGGGACTACACCTTTTATTCTCACGTCCACCATACATACTCCAGACTCGATTATATTTTTATTAGTCAGAATCTATTCGGAACCCTCCGAGAGGCCAAGATTTTCCCTCTCTCCATATCGGACCACTGCCCCGTCTCGATCTGTATGATGTGGAGTGGGATCGCGTCTACAACACCCAAATGGTATTTCCCGACTACACTCACGAGAGACAGAGTGCTCCGTACTGAATTAAGGGAAGCGATCACAGTCTTTTTTTACCCTAAATGCCCCCGAAGATACATCGGTGTTCAATAATTGGGACGCTTTTAAAGCGGTTTTACGGGGGAAATGCATAGCACTCAACTCCACCCTGAACAAGCAGAGGACTAAGGAGAGGGAGGACCTACAGGTAGAATTAGAACGGGCCGAAACTACTCATAAAAGCAACCCCACTAGAGGTTCTCCACGCACTCTTACAGCACTATGGGGGAAACTTAGAACCATTTATAACAACAGGTCAGAGCTCACATTATTGAAATTGCGTCAACTCTCCTACTCCCAGGGAAATAAAATAGGCAAACACTTAGCCAGGCAATTGAAAGAGAAGCGGGAAAGGGAATACATAGGAGGCATACAAGACGGGGAGGGCGGGTTGGTCCATAAAGATACAGAAAAGGCCGATATCTTTGGATCCTTCTACAAGGCACTATACACTGGGGAACCACGAGACACAGACATGCAACATAGCTACCTTCAGGCACTACAGTTCCCCCGGGTCTCGCAGGAGTGAAACAATAAACTTACGTCTCCTATAACTCCAGAAGAGGTGGGCACAGTCATTAACTCCCTTAGACTCCATAAAGCGCCAGGCCCGGATGGATTGACGTCCCAATTGTATAAAACCTTCGCGCCGGACCTCATACCTCACCTCACACGGCTCTTTAACAAAATGGCTGAGGAGGGAGAGTTGACTCACTCGATCGCTGAGGCGTTGGTCACGGTTATTCCCAAACCCGTGAAGAATACGCAATTGTGCGCCTCCTACCGCCCCATCGCCCTTTTAAATTTAGATGCGAAGCTCTACTCGGCTATCTTGGCTGCCCGGCTGAATGACCTTATGCCAGACCTAATCCACCCTGATCAATCTGGATTCACTAAAGGCCGTCAAACCCATGATAACACCCGACGTATCGTACACCTCATTGAGAAAGCCACCAAACGGAAGATTCCAGCAGTGCTTGTCGGGTTGGATGCCGAGAAGGACTTTGACAGGGTGGATTGGTCATTCCTTTTTAACACGCTCACATATTTTGGCTTCACAGATAAATTTATCACTATGATTAGGGCCAACTATGTGCAACCTCGTTCTAGAGTACAAGTGAACGGAGTGCTGTCCGCTCCCTTTTCCCTTACCAGAGGAACCCGTCAGGGGTTCCCATTGTCACCCCTACTCTTCGCCCTCAGTATTGAGCCATTGGCGATGTCCATTCGGTCGGCACCGGAGATCAAGGGAATCCCTTTTGGTGGCGAAACCCACAAAATATCTCTTTTTGCGGATGATGTGCTCTTATCTCTCACAGACCTGTCCCACTCTCTCCCTACACTGCAATCGGAACTTGCACGGTTCGAAGTTGTAGCGGGATTCAAGGTTAACTTAGATAAATCATATATACTTAATCTCACAGTCCCAGAAGAAGAGGTCAGGGAATTACAGACGCACACTTTACTCCCATGGACCTCTCGCTCTCTCCAATATCTGGGGTTCCAGTTGACACCACGCGTGGAAGGTCTCTACAAGGCTAACTTCCCGTCCTCTCTTGGCCGGCTTCAAACTGATCTTACACGCTGGAAGCCTCTTTTTATATCCTGGCTCGGCCGTATACATGCGGTCAAAATGACAGTGCTCCCTAAACTCCTGTACCTTTTTCAGGCATTACCCATCGAACTTGACAAGGAATTCCTTCCTAAAGTTAGGTCCATGATTCTACGGTTTATATGGCAAGTAGGGCGGGCACGCTTTTCCTTTTCCATATTGAGGCGACCAATGACAGAGGGAGGAGTGGGCCTACCAGATTTCTGCTTATATTATAAAGCTGCCCAACTGAGGGTAGTGACAGAGTGGTCTAAGAGGGAATCAGAGAAACACTGGCTCCACATGGACCGAGCCATTGCAGGGAGGGCAATCTGGGACCTCATATGGAGACCCAAGAGGGAGAGACCCGAGAATGCTTACATTAGCACTCCCACTTGCACCACCCTGAAAGTGTGGGACTCCGTATCTGGGAACGAACACTGGACTACATTCCCCTCACCCTATACACCCCTCCACTTCAATCCGGCCTTTCCTCCGGCTCTTCAGGAGGGACCTTTCAATCCCTGGAAAGAGGGTGGCTGTCTTGCACTGACACATTTATTTCATAACTCTGATATTCTTACTTTCGATAATTGCAGAAGGGACTACGGCGTGGAGCCCGCTGAACATTTTCATTATATCCAATTGAAGCATTGGGTCCTCACCCCCCACATTCACGAAGCAGCCACATGAGAGCTCACGAAGTTCGAAACCTTTGTACAGAATGTAGCCTCTATGAAAGGGGTGATTTCATTTCCATACAACTACCTGCTTGCCTCTACACACTCTCCAAGACCCTGATACATGACTATGTGGGAGGGGATAATACAACGCGCTATAACCGATAGGGATTGGACTGGGTTGTGGTCAGACATCACGAAATTTAACCACTCTTTAGAACTCCGGGAAGCCCATCTCAAAACAATGATGGATTGGTATCTTTATCCCGCTAAGCTTAAAAGAATATTCCCGAACACATCTGACAAATGCTGGAGGGCTGTGGGCTATTGGGAGACTTCCAGCACATTTGGTGGGACTGCCCCACAATACGACCATTCTGGGAGGAAATCCTCGCACAAATTAGAAGCATGCTGGGTTACCCTATCCCGACCACTATGGCAGAGACTCTACTAGGCCTCCGTGACCCATCTCTTGAACAACAAACCAAGGCGGACAAGGCCATTATGTGGACATGCATAGGGGCTGCGAAAGTAGCAATAGCAGCAGCCTGGAAGAAGAAGGCGGCTCCTACTATCTCGCTGTGGCATTCGAGGCTCTGGAAATTGTTAAGTCTCAAAAGGATGTCGGACATCTTCCGAGACGACTATAAAAGTTTTGAATACAAATGGGGTCCGTTGGTTGCCTTTCTTACACGGGGATTGCCGTTGGCAGTCTGTCCTCCCTCCGTTAGAGACATGCACCTCTTTCAATTTTAAACTAGCTGTACATGACTAGACCTTGAACCAATCTGATACCGTGTCGCCGCCACCATTATTATGTTGGTAGGGAGGGGGTGGGAATTTATTTATTTATTTTCCTTGGGTTTTTGTTTCTTAGGTTTTCCTTTTTTAAGGGGCACCTTCCCAGTTGGAAGGTTTAGAGTTAAAACCTGTCACAAAAGAAAGACGGGCTGAGAGTATGCTTCTTAAGGCAGACACATTCTGTGCCTTTACAATACTGGAAACTGTACTTGTTATCATAGGTTGTTATAAGGGTAGGCTTGGACATGTGCCTTATATAACAAATTGCCCTGGGCGTTTACCACTGCTATACTTTGTAAGTCTATCTTGATGTCTCTTTTGTCATACTGTATCACAGTATAAGCCAAAATGTTAATAAAGAGATGCTTGACAAAAAAAAAAAGGAACTACTTCCTGTTTACATCCGACACCGACATCCGGTCTGAGAATGTGTTCATGTGTTCATGTGCTAGACAAGACCCAGTGACCCTCCTGCATTCTGTGGGTCGGGAAGTTCTGGCTGTGCTTGTAATCACCATAGAGAGACATGGCTGGCTTACTGGCGGTAATGTAGTACTGGGTACAGTGACTTAAAATGCGTTACTGACGAGAGATGTGTCACACTTGGCACAGCTGGAAGTGCAATTGCCGGGACTGTCCCGGGATAGTGAATTAACCGGTTCAGGATCCAACAGTTGGCTGCTATGGAAAATTTCACACTGCCTTCAACTACAACCCAATTGCACCCCGCTATAAACAACTGGAGGCGACTCAATTCAAATTATGCACTAGACAAGAGCAATATGCTGCGTAAAAAAAAAGTGACAACATCCTGGAAAAAGCAAACACTCATAAGGAATGCAAGATTAAGTAAAAGCATGTGAAATGTAAGCAGGAACAACATGGTTACCTTAACGCTTTTGCACTTATTATTCAGAAATCAATGAGTGCTTTTGCATGAAAAGTTAAGGCCATGACTACAGGGCAGGAAGGGACCAGTTTCAATGTCCATTGCTTATCTCCTTACAAAACGTAAGCAGTATGGTTTAAAAAGACCACATTCGTGAATACAGAGCAGCGGTATGCATTTTGTTTTCGAATCCGCCCATCAAACAGGTATTGCAGTACATCCAGGAATGGTGCACTTCCCCACCCGGGGAAAACAAAAAAGTAGCGCTTCACTGGCAAACTCTGTAAAGTGGCGCTAATGTGTTTTGGGTGTGAATAAAATCAGTCTGGCCACTTTTCGACCCACTCTGTCTTGCTTTAGTTATTTTTTACATTTTGAACCTTTTATTTCTCTCCATCCCAAGGCTGCACTTTGGAAGTGAAAAATGTCAGAAAAAAGACGACCTTTCCAGCAAAAGCGTTTTTATATTTTGGATTAATTTCACAGGGGAACAAATAAAGGAAAGAAAAGAGGGAGTACTGGCTACAAGGCCCAGGGAAGGGGGCCCCCACACCTGGACCTCGCAGCTTGCTCTAGTGCTTAGAGGCCCAGGAAAGGGGGCCCCTCCCCTGGGCCTTCGAAGCAGTAACGAGGCATTTTGTAAAACACTGCCCTAGCACCGGCAGTACTACATACATTTTAAATACACATTCCCATAAAAAAAAATGGGTGATGTAAAAGTTAACAAAAGCCAGTTGATCTGGCTACTCCCTCCTCCCCTCACCCACCTCTCCTTACCTGTGTCTGGCTGGTCCTGGAAACAAAGGGGCCTTCTGTCACCAAGCAACAAAATGCAGAAAGGGAATGGCCGGTACTTAACAGAGGTGCTGCCCCTCCCCTGACACTGTGAGCCATAATTGCTGGCCTGGCTGCTGTCTGTGCCTTCCCCACTCTGTTTGTACCTCCCCCACCCCTGCACCCCCAGGAATGCCACGACGACGCCCTGACCAGCAAGGTCGATTCAAGATGTGTATTGTGATAGTGTAGGGCAGGGGGCCTCGTAGGAGCAGGTGGGCTAACTGTGAAAGTGTGGCCTTTCACACGGAAGCGGGGCCCCCTGTCTTTAAGCTGAGCGCGAGGCCCTGGGCAGCTGCCCACACTGCCCATGCCTAGCGCCGGCCCTGATGGAAATAACTTCGGGCAATTAGACAATGAAAACTGCATAGGGAAGAAGATGGCTCCACGTTAATTAACGGGGATGAGGAACATCTCAAAGAGGCTGCACTTGATACAATTAAAATATTTGTACTGCACATATTACATCCCTGACAGACTGTGGAAGGTGAAAAAGACAAACTGCACCAGAGCCAATCTTAAGTAAACAAGTCTGGTCTTTGCCAACATATTCAAAACTACTGGAACAAATCTCAGACACATTCTCCGAGGTCTGTCCAATCAACTAGAACTCGACCCGAAAATATGTCTTTTACAGATCATGGAGGGATGACAGCGTACACAGGCTAGACCCAGCCTGGTGGGACTAGACCTTCTAGAAAAATGGGAAATAGTACAACATTGGCTCCCAGAGAGAGCCCCTCGACTCACAGAGTGGCAGAAAGGAATGGACTATTGTGATCACACTGAAGAGGTTTGAAGTTGATTGATTGATTTTATGAACAGCTTGATATCATGCCAGTAAGGCAATACAAGCATTTTATTTACATAAAAATCATTAATTAAAATACGGCCTACTTCACATTAAATTTCCATTCCTTATATAAAAAAAATTTGCACCAAAGTACAATTACAAGCAAAACCACCCACTCGTCATAAAAATACAAATATTCTAAAAATCCAAAGCTAGGCTTTGCATGCAATATTACCAATTTCCTTCTTTTGTATACAAAAATACAATTGATCATATGCAAAATATGCAACTCGCCCTTTCCTTAGTAGCTTCTGCAAAATACTGTTAGCATATAAATACATTTAATAGCAGAGCAAAAAGCGAATCTCACAGTCTTTTTACGCGAAATAGGGTAGATATGATTAGATAAGTGAAATACAACGGAAGGCAATGCCTGGATAATTAGGGCAAATTACTCCAAAAAACCACACACGCAAATTGCCTATGGACAAACCTAGTATTGTGCAAAAATACAGTTCTTTTTGTGCAAAATACAGCTACAACAGAAATAGTTATGCAAAGTACAATTATCTTTGTGCAGAATACAGTTAATTCTGTGCAAAATAGAGCCACAACAGTAATAAATATGCGAAATACAATTATATTTGTGCAAAATGCAATTATAGCAGAAGAGAAAGCAAATTTAATTTCTCCTTTTCAAATGGCATAAACCAACTATAGTGATTGAGGGAACATGCGGTGGGAGACAATCCTGTTCCTGATTCAAGCTAGAACACTAATCGTTAGCCGGTTTCACAGAAGTCATGGATCCCACATTGGAGGACCAGCCTCAAAGTTCCATTAATGTACATTTAGTACAATGGACTACTCCGTTCAGCTAACCGTTCATCAACTACAGCCAAGAATTTACCTACATCATAGCACAATGTTATGTTCTTACATTTTAAAATTACTGTCATTAGGTCACAGATACGACGAACCTGTAACATTCTAAAAACGGGTCGCAGCAAACATCCATTGGCCAACGTACCTCTCCTGTAAGTAGGATTTTATTATTTGCCTTAAGGAGCACTCATCCGCCTTAAGGCAAGAAGAGCAATAGTTAAGGATCCAGGGGCATATTTACGTTCCCTGGCGCATCCCTGCATATCAGCAGGGATGCGCCAGGGAAAATGCGTCACACAAGTTTACCCTTGCGCCACGTCCGATGCGCCGCATTTACAATGCGGCGCATCGTGGCGCAAGGATAAGCAGATGCGTGACGCATCTCTTGGCGGAAGGTTGGCGCAGTGCTGAAGTCGTGTCGTAAGCGCGACGCAACTCCAGCACTGTTCCAACCTTCCCTATCCCTAACATGGTGCGTCAATCCTTACGCCTGCTTGAAGCAGGCGTAAGGATTTAGCGCACCAGCGTCGGAAAAGTGACTGCGTGAAATCTTGTAGATTTCACTAAGTCACTTTTCCGAGGCGTACCTGCGCCGGAACGCCCCCCCCCTGCGCCGGTACGCCCACATGAAACCTGACGCAGGTTTCATGTGGCGCAGGGGTTTACTACGTGACGCATCTCCCTAGATGCGTCACGTTGTAAATATAGCGCAACGCGGCGCATGGTTTGCGTCGCCGCTGCGTCACTTGCGTGACGCAACGGCGGCGCAAAAGTGGCGCAAGGGGCTTGTAAATATGCCCCCCACTGTTTACATTTAAATAATATGTTAGTAAGGCCCAGTTCTAATCTCAGCGCGGTGTTTACGGATCCTCTGGACAAGCCGAGCCATTTTTTTCCAGATGTTCATTTCAATAGTCTGCAACTGCCTAAGTTATTTTGCTGGCATAGCCTCACAGCAGTACAATAATAGATTTAAAATATTAGCATTATAGGTCTCTCTTAAAACTTCAACGGACTTGTGGCCCAGAGCAAGGTCCAATTTATGTAATGCACCTGCAATAGCCTTGAAACAGGCTTTCTGGAGATCTATTTAAAAGAGGTAATATACTAGCGAGGGCCCACCTCACGAAGCACCAGAGAATATGGGGCCAATGGCAGGTACACTTTGGTGCAGTGGTTCCTAACCTTTTTACTTCTGTGTACCCCACTTACTCATTACTGAAACCGGGCCCCCCCACTGAATTATTATTGTAATCCGGGGGCCCCACTGAGTCATCACTAGAAGCTGGGTCCCGTGCCTAAGCATTTTCGATGATTTGAAATGCAAAACAATGCACACAAAAATACAGAAAAAAGCATTCATCAAACAAATATACAAATTATGAAATATTTTAATTCACAAACAAATATAAAAATGTGTAATTTTAATTTTAATTGGAAGCTTGGAGCTTTTCTAAATTCAATTGAGGCCACTCGTTGTCCATTCTGTATTCTGTTTGATGCACTTGCACTGCTCCCACAAATCAATCTGAGGACACTAATCTATTTTAGGATTGCGTCAGCCTTGCGCCACACAACGGCCACACAACGGGCGCAAGGGTGAAGCAACACTAAAGTTAGATTTATCAAGCCACGCAAGTCATAGCTCTGAGTGTCTTGATATATCAAGAGTAAGGCAACGCAGCGCAAATCGCTGCATTGCGTTACTCTGCCCCAGGGAGGCGTTCCATGGATGGAGCATGGGTGTTCCCATGCACCCACCCATGGATTTTGCCGCTTTCCAAGATTTACCATTACTGATAGACCAGGGAATGTGTCAAAATGCTACTTCTCCCTAGGTGAGGTGCAACAAGGAGAAATATCTTTATTTCTCCTCGTTTTTTCCTCTTTCTTATGTGTGCTGCAGTCTGCAGCACACAAAGAAAGAGGAAAATGCCTCAGAGAATTATTTTGGTGCAGGAAGGTGTACCTTCCTGCAGAAAAACAATCCTCTTTGCAACGCAGGCACCCTTGCACAATAGTGCAAGGCTGCCTACATTGGAGCAAGGCGCGCATTGTGGGCCAGAGCAAGGAAAGGACAGGAATGCGCCGTATAATGTTAAATACGGCGCATTCCTGCCCTTAAGGAGCCTTGCTGTGCTGCACTGCGTGAAAGTTTGATAAATATGCCGCAAAATGTTAGACTCCAATTTCAAATTCCCTCATATTTACAGAAAGTTTTAATATCAATTGTAAAGTTTTCTTCTTTACTTTATATGTTTTATTAATTTGTTTATATTATTTAATTTTCTAAGTAGTCGTGGGCTCCCCGAGTAAATTTGGTGAACCCAAGGGAGGTCGCGGACCACAGGTTAAGAACCACTGCTTTAGTGAATTCATGGCTTCTCCAACCTAAACTTATGAGCTTAGCATCTGAACCTCATGGTGACCTGGAAAGATTGTCTATCTCCTGAGATATTTGTGTATCCATAACAAATTGTATGTGTAACAGTTAAATCTTCAATGAAAAGATTTATTAAAAAACGAATTTGACCCATTTCAGTAACATGGCCACCTTTCATAAAATTACATTTTTCAGCCATTCAGTAGTCCTTTATTTTAATTTTGGGACTTTTTGTTTTATAGGGAACTGATTTAGGTTAGTCCTGGAAGAATCGCCACAGGTGAAATAAAATTGGTAAATGGTGAATAAGGAATAGTCTTACCTCTTTGTCTGAAGAGTAGACAATTCGGATTCAGACAGCCATCAGCGAGATGAAGCAGGGAAGAATGAGAGAAAAGAAAAAAGATGGTGGTTAATGGTGGCGAAAAACCGAGCAAGCCAGCAGAGAGATCTTATAGAAACCACACATGCATGGAGGGCAAGTGTCATGTGTGTTACTTTCAGGCAGTGCTGCCTTTTTAGTTAGCAGATCTGTGCATTCAGGAACTCACTGGTTTCATTTTCCCATAGGAATTATAAGCTAAAATATCCCAGCATGCAACATGGACTTGCTGAAGGTGTCAATAATGACTTTGGAGCACTTGGCAGCTGTACACATGCCTGCTGCTACTATGCACAGCTCTCCCACAGCTCTCAGAGAGTGTGGCCCTCATGCTCATCAGACATGTTTAATCCAACTATCTAAGGGGGCACTTGGACTAAAAACTGATAGGTCGCTAACAGTGTGAATGATATCCACTTATTCGCGGATTAGACCTTCTGTATCTTTGGATGTGAAAAAATGGGTTTTCTGCAACTTACGGAATTGGACGATGGACCAGAGGGATTTTGCAGGGTGGTCCAAAGTTTGGGGCATGTATGGTAGGTTTTAGGTTAGCAAATTGAAAGGGATTTCTGGGGAGATGGTGGATATATTGGAGAAAAGGTAGGGAGGGAGTGTGATGGTCAGTCATTTGTGAGTGAGTCTGAGGTTATAGATAATACATGGGAGTCTGCAATTCCTGTACAAAAATCATTTCTTTTTTCTTTATTAAAGGCGACTTGTGACGTCTCTAGTCACCTGTTACAAAGAAATAATGTTGTTTCTCAACTGTTTCAACTTATTACAGTTGAGTTCTTAATTGTAATGCATATTGTCAGAGCTAGCAGCCAAGGGGAAAGGCAGGACACAGGGCATAATTAACGCTGCAATTCAAACAACAAAATCAAAACCTTGCCTTTTCTTCTTCTAAACTGTTTTTCTAAATGAACAGCGATCAGCAGAAAGGAAATATTTATGCAACATATTGTTTTGGCACACTAACTTGCAGTCCTATCTCTATGTCTATGGCATAGCTCAGTTTTGGATTGTCTAAATCTGGTCACCCTGACTTCAAGTCCTACCAGAATTTAAGCGAACCTTCTCAAGAGCCCATCAAAAGACTCGCACAAGGAGGGTCAAGGCAGACGATGGTCTGACCATTAACTCAATCTGACTAATGTAGGATCGGCCAGCTTCACTGTAGGCTTTGGGACAGGTACCTTGCTAGATTAAGCTCTGTGTAAGTGTTGGCATGCTTCTTTAGTAGCATTACTAATGCTAAAAACATGCTCCAAAAGGTATAAGAAACACCTCTGCTACCGTTGCTCCACTGCCATCAAATGCTTGCTCATCTACACAGCTTATGTTTACAGTGTGAAGGGCTGCATGAGGGACACTCAATCATATGTTTGAACAGCTCATGTTTACAGTATGAAGGGCTGCATGAGGGACACTCAATCATATGTTTGAACAGATCATGTTTACAGTGTGAAGGGCTGCGTGAGGGACAATCAGTGATGTGTCTGCACAGCTCATGTTTACAGTATGAAGGGCTGCATGAGGGACAATCAGTGATGTGTCTGCACAGCTCATGTTTACAGTATGAAGGGCTGCATGAGGGACAATCAGTGATGTGTCTGCACAGCTCATGTTTACAGTGTCAAGGGCTGCGTGAGGGACAATCAGTGATGTGTCTGCACAGCTCATGTTTACAGTATGAAGGGCTGCATGAGGGACAATCAGTGATGTGTCTGCACAGCTCATGTTTACAGTGTCAAGGGCTGCATGCGGGACAATCAGTGATGTGTCTGCACAGCTCATGTTTACAGTATGAAGGGCTGCATGAGGGACAATCAGTGATGTGTCTGCACAGCTCATGTTTACAGTGTCAAGGGCTGCATGAGGGACAGTCAGTGATGTGTCTGTACAGCTCATGTTTACTGTATGTAGGGCTGCATGAGGGACAATCAGTGATGTGCCTGCACAGCTCATGTTTACAGTATGAAGGGCTGCATGAGGGACAATCAGTGATGTGTCTGCACAGCTCATGTTTACAGTGTCAAGGGCTGCATGAGGGACAATCAGTGATGTGTCTGCACACCTCATGTTTACAGTGTCAAGGGCTGCATGAGGGACAGTCAGTGATGTGTCTACACAGCTCATGTTTACAGTGTTGAGGGCTGCATGGGGGACAATTAGCTGCACCACTCCCAGCTTCACAATCCACGCTTGCTCCAGCTCACCTTTACAGCATGAACAACCCATGATGACCCTCTCATTTCTCTGTGATCAGTGAAGGTGTTTTTCCCAAACACCCATAAAATCGGGCATGTTCACCCTAATGTCAAAAAAACAAATCCTGACCAGGATATATTGGAAAAACTACAGACACATCACTGGACTGGACTACCTCTTCGCGGCAAGATTAGTGAGAGATGTGTCGCAAACCATCTAGGAACCCAGTTGATAAAACATATTTAATTGAGTTTCATAACAGGATATACCAAGCAAACAGCCATGCTCAAATTTATTGATGCCATCTTGAGGATTTTTGATATAGGAAAATCTTGCCTTCTCATTCTCCTCAGGCTATGCACAGCTTTAAATGCCATTGATCACTACATCCTCCTTCGCACCATAAGCAGCAGAAAGGCTCTGTTCTAAAATAATTTGAAGAATAACTCGTAAATTGGTCACAATCTATGAAAATTAGAAAGTCAACATCCATACCTTTTGGTGTCCTTTTAGGAGTCCCTCATGCTTCTATTCTTCCGCCTGTTCCATTCAATCTATATGTGGAATTCCTGGCTGGGATGTTTATGAGATCTCATATTGCCTTTTATCTTTATGTTGAGGACAAACAACTTTATTTGAGGATTTATAGCTTAGAAAGTTTCAACATTTTAGCCTCAGGTCTTAAGGATGTTGGTTCTTGGAAGTCCCAGATGAAATTCAGACCCTCACAAGACCGATTTTTTCTTCCTTTGTTCTAGTAAACACCAAGGTGGGCTTGTAAACGGCAATACTAAACTCAAAGAACTGATCATTCTCCATAAAATGGTGCTTCCGCTAAGTCTTGTGACTGATGGTTAAATAAGTTCCGTACTTTCACACTCAAAGCAAAGAAGTCACTAAACTGTGAATTTCAAGCTATTGCACAATACAAAACCTTTCCTCTCCAGAAAGACCTGAAATCTGCTGTACAACTCTTTTAATAGCTAGGAATAAATGTGGTAAAGCCATACTCACAGACCTTCTTTAGACCTTTCTTGCACCCATCAGAAACCATCCTCCTCTCTGCAGTCATATTGATTACCAAATGTAAGCAGCATGGCAGGATCTCCCCTGTACTTGAATCTCTCCTTGACTCTCAATCTGCATCCAAAACAGCCAATCTAATGTCCAAAGCTCTCTACCCAAACTCACTCTCCAAGGGATATACAGTAAAACACCAATCCCTACTTTATGTCAAACCCCTTCTTCCAGAAAGAAAATTACCTTCATAAAGTCCTTTTCTAGCAATCCCTGAGGATTTCGAACACACTATCAGTCCACATCAGACTCGCTCTTTCTCTGCAAATCTTCAAATTCACTTCATAACTAAGGTCTAAGGAGTTCTAAGGAGTTTTTCGCTCCTCCCTCTTTCTTGCATACCCTTGCTTTTGGAAATCCTGGGTTTCTATTCCCCTTCTCCTGTTCCTTCCTTCCCGTTTTCCCTTTTTCCGCTCCTTAATTTTCTGTTATCTCATTAGGTTTCCATCACGCTGCGCACTTCCCATGATATACTTTGCATGCACGCTCAGAATCCATACTATGACTTCATGAAAATGTTTTTCCTGCAATCGACTTTCCTAGAACATGCCTCCCATTCATTGGTGATCTACCGTATCTATAATCCTTTACCTACATGGTCTATACAACGCTCTGCCACTTTGGAGGGGGTTTTATCAGAAACTGCTGAATAAATAAATAAATGAGAGCACAAGCCACATCTTATTCCCACCTTACTGGACCACCAGGGGAAAAATCTATATTTTTGAGTGTATGTGACACCGGGAAGTTCATTGCCTCCAAGAAAAGAGAAGAGAAAAAAACCCTAGACCCCAGGAAATAGGTTGCATGAGACATGTACTGGTCCCACCACAGTGGCGATAACAGAACTCTCCTGGCCTCATAAGGGAGGTGAGTTAGGGGTTTGCAGGGAAGGGAGGCATGATAAATACGAGTGTGCAAGGAGTGAAGCTTTTCTTTTCACAGCCTTTGTTTATTTCTCACAAAACACTCCGGACATATGTGAAGGTCGCAAAATACTTTGCAAACTGGACTTTCACGTGAAAACTGGAACTTTCGCAATACTTTTGTACACAAGTCCAATTTGATGCATCCTACCCGCACAAGTGATGAGTCACTCACCAGGAAAATCAATGATTGAATTACTTACAAGTAATCTTCATTACTCCAATTCCCTCCTCCTCATTCCAGGACTTACATTATGACGTTAACCTCATGCATTGCCTTTATCCACAACCTCCAAATGACTTTTCTCTCTCCATTACAATGAACTCTGACCTCCCATAAAACATCCCTCGTCTAGCAGCACTTCCTGAATCATTATTACAGCTCATACATCATTATACGGCTGAGATGGCCCAGAAAATAGGGACGAAGGGAGGGTTGTAAGTACTGGGACGACAAAGAGATAATCGGGGTAAAGAAGATTATATGTAAGTAATCCAGACATTACCTTCTCATCTCCTTCCTTGTCCTATTCCTTACTTTAGCATAGACCCTCTTATCACAATCATAACAAAGGAAAAAATAGAACACACTGGAAGTCTACAACCAAATTTTTATTGAAAACAAGAAAAACACCCCAAATGTATCAAACATAAAAATGGCAGAAGCAAAAAACAAAGTGTCAACAATTACGCAGTGCTCTAGGATGCAACGTTACAAAAAACTCCAGAGCCAAAACTCAGTTCACTAACCTTAGCTAAATAGAGCCTATAATGGGAAATAAATGTGGATGGGGAAGTCCGAGTTGCAGCGGAACAGATGTCTACAACTGTAAGAAATTGGGTTACTGATTGATTATTGCAGTGCAAGAATTTTATTCAAGCATCAAAATGCTTCAATAAATATTAAAACTTCATGTTGTGTGTTTCTTGTGTATCTCTTTGGGTATGCATGAGTTACCAAATGAAAAGGTTCTAGATCTGTTACCATGATTTCCGTGGGGAGTCAGGGTTGTCATGTTCCGAGGTTGCATATTCTACCTGTTACCTTTCCTGGTTAGGGGTACAGATGGTGCGCTGTGAGCTAGCAGGACTAAGGCCTACATATCCTGCTGGTGTGCGTAAAATCAGTCTTGCACAGTTGTGACGTTTATGTTGTCCAACAAATGCACAGTTTTTTCTTAGAAAGTAGAAGCCGTACAATGTGTCGGTTCTGCTCGGGGTTGCACTGCAGAGCAGAGGGGATGCAGCGGCTCTTCGGGGTCCACAGGTGGACTGGCACAGCACCTTCAGCCCACTTCCAAGGGACCAGGACTATGGAGGGCCCACTTGACAGGGCAGGACGCGCAGCTGGCAGAGTCCAGGTGCTGGGTTCAACGTTGTTGAAGCCTTCTGTTCCTGAGGCTCGAAGGTCAGCCAACTAGCCTTTGGAGTCACTTTGGAGTCCTGGGTTCAACAGCGGCAGGTCCAGTCCTTCTCACCCATGCAAGAGAGCAGCAGGTCAGCACAGCAAGGCATCAGTCCAGCAAGGCAGTAGTCCAGCACTGCAGCAGTCCAGCAGAGTGGCAGTCCTTTCAGCAGCACAGCAGTCTGTCTTCCTGGCAGGGTATCCACAGGTCCAGTAGTGTACAGAAGAGTTGGTAACTGAGGTCAAGTATTTATACCCAGTTCTGTCTTTGAAGGGGGAGAAGCTTCTAAAAGTTTCCCTTTGAAGTCCCGAGACACCCTACCTTCCCTGTCATGGCTCCAGGCTAATAACAGGGGATATGCAGCCCTTTGTGTGGAGTCAGGACACAGCTTATTCAAGTGTAAGTTGGGGTGTTCCCAGCTTCGCCCTCCCATCCTGCCAGTGTTGGCCCATCCAGGCACCCCTAAGTTCACTATTGTGTGTGATTGTCTGGGAGGAATACACAAAGCCCAACTGTCAGCTACACCCAGTGATGTGCCCCAGGGGCAGGCTATAGACACTAAGGGGCCGATTCCGATCTCGGCCGGTAGGGCTCCGAATCGGATTCGGCTTTACCGGATCCGATTCGGAGCCCTGTTTCCCGACCGAACCGTACGCGGGTCCGGCCGAGCGAGTACGATGCGAAATCGCCGACCGACTCGTCCGGGCGTCCCGACCGCTCCGACCGACTCGCTCCCGGCTCGAACCGCTCCGACCGACTCGCTCGGACTCGACTCGCACCGCGCAATGGAGACGTTTCCCGGCCGGGTAAGTACGATGCGCGCCGCGAGCAGTCCGACCGAGCCGCGCACTCCGGCTCGTAAGAGCAGTCGGAGCAGTACTTCGGGGTCCGTGTCGGACCCCCTGCATGCGTAGCCGCGCGAGTCGCACACAGGGGGACCCATGGGTCCCCCTACCTGTGCGTGTACGGCGCGAATCGCTTCGCCGCGTACCCGCTGTAGGGGGCGCCCTTGTCCGACTCGCACCCATTGAGTCAATGGGAGCCCGCGTACGCGTTGTACGACCGGCTCCCATTGACATCAATGGGAGTCCGACCGACTCGAGTCCGATAACATACGGACGCATCGTACTCGTTCGGTCGGACTGCACGGGTCCGATTCGGTCGGAAATCTCTCCGGGTCCGGCTCGGTCGGAGAAATTTCCGGCCCGAATCGGAATCGACCCCTAAATGGCTAAGGCAGGAAAAGGCCAACTGTCTAAAGTGGCATTTTCAAAATTGTAATTTAAAATCCAACTTTACCATGAGAGAGGATTTTTCATTACAATTGCAAAGACACCAAACATCAACTGGCTACCTATTTCGGTTTGGAAATTAAAACTTATCAAATGTAATAAGGTAAATCCAATGTTATCCTGCAGGAGAGGTAGGATTTTCAATAGTGAAAATCAAATGTAAGCATTTTCCACTACCAGTACAAATAAAACTTAAAAGTCCAACTTTTTAAATAACAATACACCCTGCCCTCTGGGCTATCCAGGGCCTACCCTAGGTGTGACTTATATGTATTAAAAAAGGAAGGTTTGCACCAATATAATCCAGATCTTGATAAGGTAGTATAAACAATGTCTTCATCTTGATCAGAAACCCAACTCTCTCCAACTCCTGGCAAACATGCCTGGGTAAAAAGGTCATCCAGATAAGGGTAAACTTTTATTCCCTTGTTGTGAAGAGAAGCAATCACTGGAGCCAAGACTTTCGTGAAAACTCTTGATGCAGTCTTTAACCCAAAAGGAAGGGCACATAACTGCAATGTTCTTCCCCCATACAGAATCTTAGATACTGTTGGCAAGACTATTTTGGTTAAAGAAAATCTCCTTGCATCACCAAAGGAATAACCTGCTGCAGAGAGCTCATTTTAAAAATGTTCTGTGGGAATATAGTTGTTGAGAGCTTTGAAGTCTATAATCATTCTGAATGCCCCAATTACTTATGCACCAGAAAAAGTACCTGCCTCAATTTCTTTCTTCTGGAGAAACCTGTAATATTGATCTCTTTTGGTACAGTCAGGATACTGTCCATCAAAATCAGCCTCATTTTTGGATTCAAAGGAAGGGAAAGGCTGCCACTACCCCTGCTGAATCCATAGCTAAATCTCTGAGACTAAGACGACATCCGACAAAAAGTTGGCCAGAACCTCCATGCGTGCCAAAAGAAAAGTTGGGAGCAGTCTTCCCCTTTGTGAATCGCTGTAGATACAGACTGAACATCTTTAACAAGAGGCTGAATATATCTCAGTTCTCAGAGAAAATGTAAACCTTCATAGGCTCTTTTTAAAGCACCCTCAGTTTTCTTGTCTAGGTTGTCTGAAACCACAATGTCCTCAGTCAAAAGGGAAGTCTGACCCACCAAATTAGCCAATAGAGGGTCCATACACAAAGACAGCAGCAACTCAAATTCTCCTTTAGCTAAAGGATTATGTCTACCTGAAAATAATGGAAAATCAATTTACCCAGGTTTCTCTGCTCCCTTGGCAACAAACCCTGAATGGATGAAAAAAACAAGGAGCTTATGTATAGCAGGCTTCTGGAACTGGTAAAATCCAATCACCACTTGAAGAAGGTGGGTACTTATCCACTGGCAACTGACCATTGGCAGAGAGATAGGAAGCAATCAGCTTAATTTCTTGTTTCTGGATAAACTTCCCTATACGAGTGGCTGAACTGTTAGGAAATCCCAACTCTTCTTCATCGTATTCGGAGATGCCCAGGATGATGCGGAAGGAGATGAAATCAAAAATTGAGAAGATTCTGAAGAAAGGGGAAACTGATGTAGGTAGACACTGTAACGTTATAAGCGTTATGGAGCGATCTAACCATCTCCTGCAACTTTCTATCACCCACTGGGAAAGGGTGAGATCAGGTGTGAGAATGGTCTCTTACCCCATGTACAAACTTTTCCCCAGGAGATAGAGGAGGGGAAAGATGATGTCTGTTTTGTGAATGCTTGCCCATCATGACGCCACGCATAACAAGAATCAAAATGAGCCATAGAAACCCAGAAGGTTTAAATAGGAAGAAAGTGTCCTTACATATAAGACAGA
The DNA here is from genome assembly GCA_963921515.1 of Calotriton arnoldi. Taxonomy (NCBI): domain Eukaryota; kingdom Metazoa; phylum Chordata; class Amphibia; order Caudata; family Salamandridae; genus Calotriton; species Calotriton arnoldi. Next base: position 3,146,256 of record CAWUFW010000130.1, read on the forward strand.
CTTCAACAAAGGCCCGAAAAAACATTTGTGTAAGAAAAGAAAACTCTTTAGATACATAATACACAACTTTAACAGAACAAAAGCCCATATATTGCCCTAAAAAGAAACACTTCCTGCATGTATCTACACATATTTATATTTTTCCCATCAGGTAGTAAAAAAAACATACCTCACAAGGAGATAAAAAAGACATATTTACTGTCCTTCACTGCCTTTTTGTAACCTCCAGCAAGACTACAGCATGGACAGAAAAGGAATGAATCAGCCTGGTCCAAGCAACAAGCAATTGGTAAGAAATATAAGCATATCTGTGACTGGGCAGGAAAATGAAGCATCTTCCAGGTATTGCTTTCTCACAAACCTTGTCATGAGCATGCGAAGGAAATCCTACCAACAACTAGGCGTGTGCTGAGCAAGGCGCTCAGCAGCACTGCCCACAATGAATTAACAAACCGAGCCCAGGCATCAGACGGGCAGAAAGCTTTCTTTTTTTTTACATATCAAAAATTAATAAAGAAATACAATTTTAAGAAGAAAGAAATTTTAGGAGGGCCCTTGCAACTCCTAATACCCTGAGATTGAAGAAAAAGGCTGCACCAGAAACAAAACAGAAAGTCCTCATCGTGATGGTAAGAGAAAACTGCTTTGGAGGTTGTGGATAATGGTAATGCACGAAATAACCCTCATAATGTAAGGAATGGGACAAGGAAGGAGAGGAGGAGACAATATTGTTTTGCAGGACTCACGAGAAAATGAACCATTCACTTTCAACTTCATTTAAGAGAAAATCTACACTCTGGTGTAGGCGAAGGAAAAGCAGGAATACCTACAACCTTTGTGAAGGCCAAAAATCCAGAACTACTAGAAACTCTACACACCCGCAGCGACAATCTAGTCACCAAATCTGTAAAACCCAAGGTTGTCCTGTCAATGTTACCTTATGTCGACATATTAGCTTATTTAATTCCATTTCTCCATCATTCTTGTTTCCTTAATTACGGTCTGCAACTTGGATGGAAGCCAATAGGGCCCTGCAGAAGTTTTGCCCCCAACCCCATATAAGCATCCTGCACGGTTGTTAAGCTTATCCATGGATCTCGTCTTCATCTACATTCTCTGTACCCTGTCCATGCTTACGTTGATTGCCCTATCAATAGTAATCCCACCCTGTATACCATACTTCTATGACCTGTTCTTCCCTTTCGAAATCGAAGCCCCTAGATACGCATGTAAGGCACTCATGCATGGTACTTGCGCGAAAGGATGGAGGGGCGGTGTGCTATGGCTGAAAGATGATTTAAGGCATGGACAAAGTGGGCAATTACGCAGGGCCCTGTTACCTTAAATGCTAAAAGGCATAGCGACTTATTCCAGATTTATTAGTGGGAATATATAAGAACCAATACACACCAAGCGTCATCATGGCATGGCACTGGGAACCGACAAACAGACAACTAGAACATTTTTGAGGTTCTGTGGACACAACCAAAGAAGGAAGGGTAGGGGGGTGTGGAACAAAGAGAAGAGAGAGGGATGTGATATAACATCCCCATCTTCCAAGGGCACCCCAGGAAAGGGATTTGTCTCCCTATATCACCCTTATTTATCTGTCTTAACCTTTTCCTCTCTGACTGCCTACCTCTACCTCACACTCACTCTCTCTTTCTCTATTCAGTGCCATATTATGCATTTTGCAGGCTCAGACAAGACAGATTTTAGCTGTTTTGTGTGACCTCGTTGCTGATAATGTAGCATATAAATCAAGACAGTTTGGTATCTTGCAGGCTTGAATTAGCAGAAATGGGTTATAACATTCAAAGTTGACAAGGGGCCCCAAAATATGCCTTGGCCTGGGCCCCAAAAACCCTTCAGGAAATAGCCAAATCAGATTCTTCAAAATGAGGAGTGACTGGAATTGAATTAGATGGTTAGTTTTGATGGCTAAAATATTGTATTTTGACCCCTTGTCAGAAGAAAATAGTTTGACCAATCCACCACCAGGTGTTTATTGTATAACATAATATTGAATAAAGCATAAGAGGAATGAAGACAAAAGGAAAAAAATGAAAAAGAAAACATCAACAAAAAATGAAAACAAGTACAAAAGTGCTGGAATGCAGACAAAAAGGGGCCAGGGCTTGAAAAGAGAGATAAACAATAAGATACTAGGGATGTGAATAAAAAAACACAAGAAAGTCACCAGAAAAAAATTATTGGTTCTGCATGTTAGAAATTAAAACAATAGTGAGATACCTTATTGGGTTTGCACAACCGCTGCAGCAGTCTATGTATAATTTGCAAGTCATTGCTTCCAAAATGAGTTAATATAGCTACAGTAAAGATCTGCGTAGAACCTGCAAACCACAGACAGTATTCTCAGTGAGAAAGCTCAGTGAGCTAATGCACCTACTGATCACAGAGTTTGGACCCTGCTGAGACAGACCAGTGAATTTATGTGCCTATCTCAAAGATCTTTGGGTAATCTGGACATCGCATATCCAATTCTAAAGAGCTCCCCCATCAGTTGACAATATACCCCCTATATCACCAGCGCCCTAGATAGACCTAGCAATAAAAAAATTAACATGTAGAAAGTGAAAAATTGAAACATTTAACCCCTAAAATGCACCACTGACTCACACAAGACTATCCCAGGCTCTGCCCACTTTAAGCCCCTCATCTTCTCCCTGAAAACCCCATAGTCCAAGTAGATTCTTACTATTAGGTGCTTTGTCTTAAACCTGACACGGTGTCTGCAGCATCATAACTAGCCAATATTGGTAGGTAGGGCAGGAACACCATCATGGCAGCCTCAAGGAGTTAACTGTTCCCAAAAACAGACTAAGAGGCAGTATCACTGGGAAGGGTGCTACATTAAGACACCTTTAGGCGGCTGTTTTACTGTGCCATCACAAATGACCACACGAGGACCCTGGATGACAACAAATGGCCGGTTACTAAGATGCCAAGAATGGCCAAAGTATAAAGTATCATTTTTAAGGTGCTCCAACAACTGCTGCATGTGAGTTTAATATCACTAGAAATTATACTGATCTTAGAAACACAGGAAAACAGTGTAACATGTGTCTCATCAAAAAACAATCTGTGAGATGCAGGTCGCAGGTGAACTAAGGCCTCAAAGGGCTTTAAAGAATCTTTTTACAGATTACTGCATTGTATCAGGGTGTTTTGCTTGGTGTACCACATGCAACCCGAGGTGACTGGTTCAGAATACATTAGAACCGAGACTGAAAAGAGACTGTGAAAACAGGAAGGAAGGGAGGGAGGGAGGGGGTCTAGGGGTCAACAGGTCAGTCGTAGTGGCACCCAATATCTTCTTTGTATAGAAACAGTTAAGATCCCCTACCATTGGTTGTGATTTATAAAGCCCACCCCTTCTTTCTTAATCAATAAGATGTGTTGCCGCACAGTGGGCCTATGACAACACTTGTGTCCTTAGATGGGAACTGATAGCCACTTAGGAGTTAAGTTTATACACAGCCAGTGCACCATCAATGGACCAGAACGTTTCTTTGCATTTTTTACTGACCTCACGTGAGTAATACTGAATGAAAGAAATGTTGGTATACAGCAGGTATTAATTGATGCTATTGGTACTTGCCTGCCACTGGTGTGGCCTCCTGTTAAATAACTTGATATAGCGCAGCGAATCACCCCCACAGGGGTATCTTGGCGCAAGCTGTGGACTATGAGGAGGGTGTGTTGCTGTGCAGTTTGGGAATTATGGATCATGCATTGCTGCACTGCTGCAGGAAACACGCAGCCCTGGGGTGATACCAGTGTAGATTCTGCAAACTGTGGGGGTAGACAGGTGCAGGGTGGAGGCTACCATTGTGGGGCGAAGAATGCTCGGCTTACTTACTGGTAATCTTCATTACACCGAGTAGTATTCTTTCTCGTCACAGTCCTATGTTCCCTTCCTTTCTTTCCGATTATTTTATACGGCTCATAACTTATTTTTTATTTACTTTTTGCTTTTGTATAACAGGGTGTTACAGAGGGGTAGTCCCTTATTTATGTCAATGTACAGAGGTGGTGGTTTTATGAAACCATGTCCTCTGCGGTGTTCCCTGTTTTGTAGGGAGGTATTATGGTCTATGCTCTTAGGCAGAAATCTCATTGGCGAGGAGGTAACATTATTGTGTTGTTGAGATCAAGTGGCTGATTGGTTATCTCTTCTCTCTCCCATGGATGCGGTTCAGGCAGCAGAATATTCAGACCTCGGTAACATGGAGGAAAGAGGCCCAGTGAGTGCTGTGTTGTCGCCGTGTTTGCCTTTGGTGTTGTGGTGATGGCTATTAAAACCAAAGTCCATGGGCAGAAATGTCTTTAACTCTCTGGTCACATAAGGAACCTTGAAAAAAGGAAAGAAATCTGATGTACTATAATGTATGTGTACCCCTTCGCCGCCCCCATAAAAGGATGCACCATGTAAACCACACAGATTTCTAAGTTAATCACATCATTTGCAGTTTCACTTCTGAACCAGCAGAAATGCATGACTAGTTAGGCCACCCTTGGATGTATCAATGGGACTGAAAATAAATAGAAAGGCAGCAACGAAGACACACACCTCTAAAGAACATTATATCAACAACACAGTTACCAGTCCATCTCCCCTCTCAGAATCCAGGAACCCTCCTCAGTTTAATCTGAGTATATCTCTGCCTTTGACCATGCACAGTGCTCTTCTAGATTTGCGCTATACAACTACCATGTACATATATGTAATGGCAGATACACGAAAAGTTCCACAATATGAGCATCACCCCACTGCTTTTCAGCACTGCAAAAAAGAAAAAAGAAAATTATAATAACGCAATGTTATTATCATTTTATTTTTCAGTGTGGAGGCAGGTTTGTGGGGCAGGGCAGGGCTGGGCAGAACAAGGGGGAGGAGTGGTGGCACTCTCTAAGTGTGAATGACTGTTTGGCCCACCGTCTTGGGCCGGCCAAACAGTCATGTGCACTTTGCATGTTCTCCACCGGCTGTATTGTACAGCCTGAGTGGAGAACATGCCCGGGCTCCCAGTCCCTGTCTGAGCGCCAAACCACGGCGCTCAGACCAATCAGGACGCTGATGTCATGGTGATAGCAGTGTCGTGATTGGCTTAGGGGCATAAGGGTGCTTCCTCCTTCTGGTCCACACAGAAGGAAGAGGACGGAGAGGACTGAGGAGAGGTGGCGGACGGTTAGTCGGCCGGTCAGCATCTAGGTGATTTTTTTTTTTTACTTCTCCCCACCTCGCTACTGCTTCCCAGGAGCAGCCGCCACTGATGGTTGAAATGGTGTGTCAGCAAAAAAGCCCAATTTTATACACCACGAGATGTGGCACTATCCACAGCAGGCTCACTCCAATGCTATTTGTTTCAAAAGGCAGCATCTCTTGCAAAAATCCATTGTCACCAGTGGGCCCACCCAAACTCCTACCCAGCATAAGACAATGAAGAATTCAACAAAAACTTGAAACTCGCACCTTTTAACCACCAGAGTACCATTGAGTTGACACCGTCCTCCGGGCCTAAAAGGAAACAAAAAAGAATGCCTGTTTAGCAATTTACTGTCAACTAAAGCCATTTGTCCTCAATCAGTTTGAAGGAAAGTACTAGAAACCTCTCCTTGTTTGATTGTGAGGTGCTCTTTTCTGCCACACCCCTCCATCCCTCAATGGAGATGCTGATATCCCTGGACCACCTCTCTTGCAGTGATATCCATCACGGATCTTTGCCTCACAAAAGGCACCTACGGCTACATTTCCCAGAATCCTAACTGGGCTGTGTTGCATCAGTGTTCCACTACACTATGTTTTACACCGAGACACAGCTGCAATAATGTGATGGCAATCTCTTCCTTGCACACTCAAAAGTGCTGCTGCCAGCATAATCTTTTTCATGGATTAGTGAGCTGAATTCTCACTAGTGACAAAATATAGTGCTATGAATGCGGTGTGGTGAAATCCTAGCAGGCTAGATGGTCCCTTAATAGGTGGTGTAGAAATGTTTATAAGAATTAGAACTTAATGGTTAATTCGGATGTTTGCAAGTTAGCATACATAGGCCTCAGTCAAAGACAATCCCACAGCCTGCTTGCTTTAACATCCATTCAGAAAAAAATGTGCACTTTTATTTGGAAAAATAATCAATATAGAAGCTCTCTTCACAGTGTCCGTTTGCTAATAAAATACAAATGTATTAATGTGCCTTCCTCAGGAAGAAGTCATGCCCGGGATGTTCTTGTCTCTGTAGCAGTTTCAAGGTCTTTTGCTCGAGGCTCTTCCATAAACCATTCATTTGTTTGAACGTTTTTTTTTCTGAACATTTTATTGGGTTTTCGATGCGGAAGTGCCATTACATATTTTGCCACATAAAATTACATGTAGTGCACAGGAGATACAGCGGTACATTTGAGGCGAAGTACTGCACATGATAGTTACGTACCAAGCAACAGGAAGCATTCAATGGGCCTCCGCAGTGAGAAGCCTTGCCCCTGGCATCGTACCCAAGAGAGAAACTTTAACTGCCAACTTGGGATGTGAATACAGGCATGTGCGGTAGGGGGGGCGTATGTTGCAAGAGCATTGCAGATGACGGGGGCTACAGGTACTGGCGTAGGGGAGCGCACTGTGATGTCTCAGTGACCTTAACAACAGCAGAGGCAATTGCAGGGTAAGGAGCAGGTCTCACCCCCTGGAAGGGCATTTATTTGGGTGAGCCTTGTGGGTTTTGTGAAGGCGGGGGTGTAGCATCTTTGGTAGTCATTTGGTGGAAGCGCATGAGGAGTATGGCCCACTCGGGGAGATGGGGCGTCGGCGTATCCGACGCACCTCCTCGTTTCGGAGCGCGTCTTCCTCTGCAGCGCCCCACTTGCGTACAGCTCCTGTCCAGGCCTCTGGAGGGGGGGCGCTGGGGCACGTCTATACATGGTGATAGCTCACTTGGCTAAAAGGAGGGCCAGGGCCGCAAAGCGTGTCTGCGCCTTGAGCTGCTTCCTACGCCTAAATACACCTAGCGAACAGGCTTCCCAGGAATCGATGTCCGGGAGTCCTGTGACCTCTCGCAGTGTAGCATGAATGATGTGCCAATAGTGCTGCAAAGTTTGACAATCCCAGAACAGGTGCAAGAGCACCACGTTAAGAGCGTGACAACGAGGGCAGGCAAATTGTGACTCCGGGAAGTTCCGGTGAAGCTGTGCCGGCATCAAATAGGCCCGATGTAGTATGAAGTACTGTATATTCTTGAAGCTGAAGTTCCGGGAGACTTTCTTTGGAAATTCAAGAGCTCGCTCCTATTCTCCCGTATTCGTCCTCCCATTTTTGGCGAAGTGGGGCGAGAGGGACGTGTGTCAGTTCTCATATGGCCTTATACAACCAGGTAATGAGATGGCGCCTGGGGCCCATAGTTAACACAGCGTGGAAAACTGGGTGAGTGGTGGGCTCGCCTCCAGATAAGTCCCAGAGACGCCGGCAAGCATGTATAACCTGTCGATGGAAGAGGAACTATCCCGGAGGGAGTCCGCTCCCCTCGGCCAGTTGGTCAAAGGGGAGAAGCTGGACCGTGGAGAATAGGGCCTCCACTTCGAGAAGCGAGTCGTCAGTCCAGGTTCGTAATTCCCAGGCTGTGTAATAGCCCCTGCCTCGAGGCAGGCCAACCAGCGTCAGCAATCGGGTGTAGTGTGGGGTCCCCTGAGAGAGGCGGTGGATCCGAAGCATACTGCTCCCAGCACAAGTAAGCGGCGAATCGCCGGCAACAGTAAAGGTCCAGATTCTGAGCAGGTCTCCCCAAGGTAGCGCCCCCCTGTCCATCGAGACAGCCACTGGAACTGTGCAGTCAGAAAGTATGCCTCAAAAGATGGGGCTCCAAGGCGTTCCCAGTCCATGGGCAGCTGTAACCTCGCCAGGGCAACTCGTCGGCGCCCATTCCCCCATATAAGGGAGCAGAGCAATGTGTCCAGTTCCTTAAGGAAGGAACGGGGGATAACAGGGAGATTCGCAAAGTAATATAGAAGGTAGGGCAGAATGACCATCTTCGCCAGGGCGATCTTTCCTATAGAGGCTAGGGGAAGGGTCCTCCAAAAGTCAACCTGTGAGCGTATACATGTTTAGGCCCTGCGGTGGTTGCCCTCGCAAAGGTCTCAGGCATATGGTACAGGCGAAAACCCAGATAGCGAGGCGCCTGTGCGTGCCAGGCGAGGTGAGAGTCGCCAATGCACCTCTCATGGGGGAAGGTAGGGGCTGAGAGGGTAAATGGCAGACTATGCCCAACTGACCCGCAGTCCAGCTGCGGCAGCAAAGTTCGACAGCGTACCCCGAAGAGGGTCGAGGTCGGCCAAAACATCTCGTATGTAGAGGAGCAGGTCGTCTGCATAGAGGGTTATGCTGTGGGTCTTGCCCGCTAAGGGGATAACCCAGTCCTTCCTCTCCCCTAGAAGGCACACAGCTATGGGCTCCATAGCTAGGGCACAGAGTAGGGGGAAGAGCGGACATTCCTGGCGCATTCCACTGCCCACTGGGAAGGGAGCTGAGATGTAGCGGCCCAAACGGATTCGGGAGGAGGGATTAGAGTATAATAGCTTTGTGTATGCTAAAAGTTTGGGTCCCACTTCCATACGGCGGAGCACAGTAAAGAGGTAAGCCCAGGACAGGGTGGCGAACGTCTTCTCCAAGTCTAGAACGAGGCAGGCGGTGCAAGGAAACCGACCCCCGCCCAATCCTGGACATAGAAAAGATGGCGTATATTTTAAGTGCCGGGGACGAAGCCATTCTGGTCTAAGTGTACAAGCTCCGGGAGAACCTGGGCATAGCAGTCGGCTAGTATTTTGATCAGGATTTTGTAATTCGCCCCTAGGATGGAAATTGGTCTATAGGAAGGTAACAGGGTTGTGTCACTGCCTGTTTTCGGGATCGAGTCTAAGAGGGACTTGTGAAGCGAGCGGGGAAGCTCACCTTCCTCCAGGGCTGCCTTATCCATTGCCGCCAACCGAGGTGCCAAGAGAGTTGAAAAAGCGCTGAAGTATTCTAAGGCAAGCCATCCAGTCCCGGGGTTTTATTTCGAGCTAGATCAAGGATCGCCTGCTTTATATCAGCCAGTGTAATCTCAGCATCCAGGGAGGTCCGCGCGAGAGGGGGGATCTGGGGTAAGAAGAGGCCGGCTAGGAACTGGTCCATTTGTCCCAACTGGTCAGTCAGCGGCGCTCTGTATATGACAGCATAATAGTCATAGAAGGCTTGCAGGATGCCAGTTTGGGTGCGGATCCTGTCACCGGAAAGGGTAGCCACCTCCATAATGGGGTGGGATTCAATATCCTGGCGGATCAGCCACGCCAAGAGCGTGCTAGGTCTGTTGCACTCTTGCTGTGCCCTGGCGGCGTGAGCCTTAAAATTGTAACGTATCAAGTCTTCGACCAGTGCTGTGTAGGCAGTCTTCGCCTCCGCCAGCTCGGCGGCGGAAGCCAGAGTGGGGTCGGCTGCCTTACTAAGGGTGGCCAGCTTGTGTTCCGCCTTCTTCAAGTCTCTCTCAAGCACTCTGCGAGCTCCCGCTATCTGATACAAGCGCCCCTGGTCACAATCTTGAAGGCGTCCCATTCCAGTGTCCTGGTTGACGCCGTGCTGTGATTTTCAGAAAAATAACGGCGGATGTTGGTTTCCTGCTCCTAGCTGAAGACCTGGTCCTCATGACAATACCGTGGCAGCCTCAAAGTGGGAGTAGAGGGTAAGGGGGGCCTCCACCCAAGGGTCAGACGATGCGCGTTGTGGTCAGAGAGGACCCGGCCTAAGTAATCTACATGCTGGATTAGGGGGACAACCGTGGGAGAGCAGAGGAAGCGGTCGAGGCATACGTAGAAGTTATGCGGAATAGAGTGAAATGAGTATAATTTTGTCATGGGGTGCCGGGATCTCTGTGCGTCCGCTAGCGACCAGTGATGTACCCAAGCACGGAAGCATACCATCTGCACATATGGGGGAGGGTGGGACCTATCTAGGGAAAGGTAGAGCACACAGCTGTAGTCTCCCCCTAGAACCATGGCGTCTCTGTGTAGTGGGCCAACGTGTTGCGCAGGGACTCCCAGAATCTCCCCTGATCTGTGTTGGGTGCGTAAATACTACTTAGGAGTACAGGTTGGCCATCTAAGTGTACCTCGAGGAGTTCGTACCGACTCTCAACCACTCTGCGAGTTTCCTGGAAAGGGACCCAGGGACGGATCCATACTATTGCCCCTTGCGCAAACGCTGCGTAGGTGGTGGAACAAAAGAAACCCCTCAATCACTTGCGCAGTCTGCACAGCTTCCCGGTGGTGAGGTGCGTCTCCTGCAAAAAAGCCATCTGGGCCTGCTGATACTTGATGTAAGAGTACACAAGTGTGTGTGCCTTGAGTGTTAAGAGTGTGGAGACGGGTGTCAGGTGAAGGAGTCATGGCAAGGTGTTAGGGGTATGTGGAGAACACATAGAAGGCCTTTTCCCCCTAGAGTTGCACCTGATCCCAAAGCCTGGTACTACCCACCCACCGTAATGTTGGGGATGGAAGGAAGAAAGGGGCAACACGGATTTGTAGAAACTGGGGAGGGGACAGAACATGATGCAACTACTCAAATATATCGTGGGGAGCGAGCAAAGCATGTGCCCAGAGTAGACGAGGTGAGCTGCCCATAAAAAGAACCCCAGTATGAAAGAAAGGCTGGTAGCGACAGGGATACACATCAACAGTGTGAGGCAAGAGTGGAATAGCTAGGAACAGTTAGATGAGAGTGTCTGCGGTCTGGGGGGGTCACAATGGGAGGCAGTGGCGAGTCGGCCCAGGAGGTGCCTGACCCGCAGGGGTCTTCCTTAGAAGTGAAGATGTGGGGGCCCCTCTCAACATCCGTGGCCGCAGAGGCGGGTCCCAAATCCGCCGCACACCTACGGTCAGCAATGATTTGTTCCAGGTTGGGAGAGCTAGCCAGGGATTCCGGGAAAGGACCTTGTGCGTACCCGGGTACCTTTCTTGCGTCGCCGCGTGCCCCGTGACCTCCGGGCCTGCAGGGTGCGGTCACAGTCCGGCAGCCGAGAGTGTTTCTAGTGCTGCTCAGTCCAGTCCCATGCTTCAGCGAGGTCGGTGAAGAAGAAGGTAGCCCCCTCGAAGGTGAACTTGAATCTTGAGGTGTGCTGGGAACAACGACGAGTACTGTATTCCCCGTTGGCAGAGGCGACGCTTCACCTCAAGGAAGGAGGATCACTGGCGCAAGTCAGCGCGGGTGTAGTCGGGGAATAATATGACATGCTTGTTCTCTACTTGGAGAGTCCCACTTCACCTTGTGGCTCAAAACACCACCTTCCTGTCTTTGAGATGAAGGAGTTTTGCCAGCATCGGAGGAGGGGGGAGCCCGGATGTTGGCGGCAAGCCATGATATAATGAGATCTTTCAAGGGAGAAAAAGGGGGTGATGTCCCAGGCGGGCGTGAATGACTTGAACCAGGTATCTAGGAAGGCCATGGGGTTGGCCCCCTCCGGAAGTCCCAAAATCCAAATGTTGCTCCTCTGGGAGCAGCCCTCCAAGTCGTCCACCCTGCATTCTAGTTGTGTAATCCAGCCCTGAAGATTGTGAATCGCTACCTGGTGAGGGCTTTCCCTCCGTCCGCGACCCCATCAGCAAGCTTGCGGTGGTTGTCTCAGAGAAAGTTAAGGTCAGTGGACAAGGCTCCGAATCTGTCTTCGATAGTGATCCTGAAGTGTTCTATGGCCGCCAGCACTTTGTCCAGCTTGTCGGATGTGGTAAGGGCTGGTGCATTTTCCTCCTCTCCCTGCAGGGTGCCGGGGGCCAGAGAGGACCGACATGGAGGAGCCGGCTTCTGAGACCCAGTGATCAAGCGTAGTCTGCCCGTGGCGTGAGATGATCCTGTGTTGTCAGCTGGGGGCCCCGCAGGGAACACCTGTGGCGGGGTACTTCTAAACAAAAAATGGGTGACGGACCTCAAGAATAGCACCTCACCCTTACACTGCTATCAACCTGTGGCGGGGTAGTTGATGTTGCGCCCCTGATCCAAAGCTCGTTGGAGAGTAGGGTAGGATGAGTGATCCTTCGTGCCCAGGGTGAAGTGATGGCCCAGCCTCAGCCAAGCCGCGGGAAGCACCTGTTGCCACCTGCCCCCACAGTTCAGGTGCCCGCGGCAGACAGGCCCCCCAGGGAGCAAGTAGGGGCCACCGCCCTGCGGGCCTCGGCCACATATAGACGGGATCTGAAAAGAGTGAGATGGGAGCTCAGAGCTTCGGCCCCATGAGGTGGCCCCCACGCTCCAGTTGCAGTGCCGATTCAAGGGACCAAGATTCAGTGGGAGACCCCTCCCAGCAAATTTCAGGTCGGGCTGGGCAGAAACCGGCAAAAAGGCAACAGCGAAACAGGACTTCACTGGATTTCAGTCTCCCAATGGCAGCACACCTCCGTGCCTCGATTATGGCACTGAGACAGGGCCCAAGCATTGCGAGGGGGCACACTTTCGGGGGGGAGCCAGCAAATACCCCCCTCCGCCGTGCTCAGGACTAGGGGATTGGCGAGCAGAGGAGCACCAGGAATAAACAGGGCCCAGCTCTCCAGCAGTGGAGTTACCTCCGTGCCTCGATTATGACACCAACCCTGGGGCCTGGAAGGGGAACCAGGTTGGCAATCCCCACCCCGGAACACCGCTGCACTCCTCACCTGTCTGGGCCAGGTGTCTGATATTCAGTAGGGGCACCTCTGGGGCATCCATGCCGTGCCTCGATTATAGCGCCAAGACAGGGACCTAAATGAGGGTCCAATCCAGCAGCCCCCTGCCAAGGCACGCCACCGGACTCACCACTCCTCTGGAATCGGCAGCAGGTGCCCCGTGAGAGCACACTGGAAAGCTGGCTTCGTTGCAGTCCCCACAGCTGCATGGGTTCCGCTGGCCTCCGTGCAGGCAACAGGGCGGTCCCCGTCACTGTGGCCCTGCAAATCCCTCAGGGCATACCTCTGCGGCAGCTCTGCGGGTCCCGGCTGAGGAAACCCATGCTTGAAGGGCTCAGTGGGGAGAAGGAAGCCAGCGGCAGTGTTGCCCAGCCAAGCCCCAGAAGACATATGCGGCCCTCTGCCACACAACAAACCAGGTGCCTCTTCACCACGCAAGCTGGCAGATCAGCACCGCTTGCACACCCTTTGCAGCCACATCGGATCAGGAAGCGTGTGGTGGGTTGCTCAGAAGGTCCAACCCACAGCAGAGGCCCCCGCTGCCAAGGGCGCAACATGCTGACGGGTGGTGCCAGAGGGGAGAGGTCTCTCAGCTTGTTCGCCCTGAGGTTCTACGGATGGCACCAGCACATCACCACAGCCGCCTGTCAGATTAGTGAAGGCCGGGTGCTGCCATTTTGTAAGCAGCCCGCCTACGGCCCCACGGCATCGGCAAGGGAGCGGTGCATTGCAGCAAGCTTCCCGCTGGTGATCCCTGGCTTCACTGCCAGCGGTCACAAGGCAGTGTTCATGCCATGAAACTGCTGGTGGTGAAGAAACTAAGGGGGGCCAACAGGGCCCCCTGGTGCCTCATGCCATGGGGATTCATGCAGAGGGGCACATGGTGTACTCCCCTGTCTGCATGCATGTCCAGTTCCTGCACGGCATGGACTTAATAGTCCATGCCGTGCAGGAACTTGCCTTGGTGTTCCCACAGCGGTGCCTTTGTCAAAGGCACCTCCATGGGAACGCCAAAGGAGCGCCCAACAGACAACGAGGAAACTCATAATCTGGCTGGCGGGCGTCTGGCGGTTGAGTTTGGTGGTGCAGGAGCGGGGCGGTGGCATGCGGCCCCACTCCCGCACTGCCAAACTAGTAATCAGGCCCAAAGCATGCTGTGTGGCCAAATGGATTGAGTAATACAATCCATATGGATAATCAGTACGGTTTTGTAGTGGTCCATGATTTTGGTGTGGTCACAGAGGGGTTTATGACATCTACTGGAACATACATCAAAAATGGTCCACAAATTCTAGATTTACTCAATGCTTTACAGTTTCCAAAGAAAATTGCTGTTTTAAAATGTGCCACACATGGTGGAAATGAGATTTTAATGGGCAACAATGGGCATATGAAGTTGCAAAATGCTGTGCTCTTGTGTCTGGTACACTGGGATTGGATGAAAATTCTGAAACAGAAGTGAGAATTGTAATTCACGTTTTGTCAATGTCAGTTAAGAAAGCTTAGGGGCTTATAAAGTGAAGTACCAGAGGATGAAAAGAAATTTTGGGAAAAAGCAGGATGTTTCCAAGATGAAAATTAAGGGGCAGATTTACAAGCCCCTTGCGTCTCCGGTGCATCACATTGCGTGACGCACCGGCAGCGCAACCTGCTGCATGATATTTACAAGCACACATAAAGCCACCCTGCTTGGCTTTACCTGTGCTTGTATATATCGCCCCTTTTCACGCAACACTTTGTGTGTTAGGGGCATGACATAGGTGTTGCGGTGGGTGTTCCCACGCAACACCCATGTCCACTGATGCATTTCCAGATTTACAAGCAAGCGTAAATCTGGATATGCGTCAGAATGCTACGCAACCCAAAGGGTGGCGTAGCGAGGTGCAACGAGGAGAAATGTTTTCATTTCTCCCCGTTTTTTTCCTCTTTCAATGTGTGCTGCATTCTACAGCACGCATTAGAAGAGGAAATCACCTCAAATGATTGTTTTTGTGCAGGAAGGTACCAATTCCTGCACAAAAACAATCTCGCCACGACGCACACATCCTTGCACCTTGGTACACGGGGGCCTGCGCCGGCGCATGGCAGCAGTGTGTGGAAGCACAGAGATGCAACATATTGTTGTAAATATGTTGCATCCCTGTTCTTCGAAACTAGCGCGGCGCAGCAAAATGACTTGCGGCACCGCACTGCGTTAGTTTCTTGTAAATCTGCCCCATAGTGTGAAAGTCTGCTGATGACAGATTTGTACTGCCAGATTCAAAGCTATTGCAGATGGCAAAATACACGCATAGACCTACACATATCGGATGTTGTGGGATGTGATGGGAAGACTGCGATGATTAAGAAATACTGATTTAATTCTCATTTTAGAATGATTGCTGAAAACCTGTTTCAAAGATGTGTAATCTGCCAACAGGTAAATGTTGGCAGAAAAACACGAGTGACTGAGTCAAGTGGGTAAATGAGAAGGTTCTTTAACAAGATTGTACGTAGATTTTGCAGATATGCCACCCTGAAATAGTGTGCATTATATATTAGTGGTCATCTGTTTATTCAGTAGATGGATTGAAGCGCTTCCAACAAAGAAATGTGAGTCATTGACTGTAGCCAAGCTACTACTAAGGAAACTGATCCCTAGATTTGGCCTTCCAACTTCTTTGGAATCTGCAGGAGGAACTCATTTTCAAAATAAGGTGATGAGAGAATTATGCATGGCACCGAACATCGATCAAACGTTAAACTGTAATAACCATCCTGAAGCTACAGGAGTTGTGGACAGGGCAAACAAAACGATCAAAGCAAAATTGACAAATTTGCTCTTTAACCTCACTGAAACGGCCAGATGCGCTTCCTCAGCACAAGAAGCACCACAAATAAAGGCACAGGACTAACACCCGAAGAAGTGTTAATGGGGAGGGCAAAGAGGATTCCTGGTATTCCTACAGCACCACTTCTGAATATTACTGATGATCTTATTCCGTATTTCTACAAAGGTTTGACTGATTTGGTTTGCTCTATATCTTACCAGTTGAAGCTTGCTAAACATTCAACAAGTGAGGAGCCCTATCATGACCTAAGGCCTGGAGATTGGGTTGTGGTGAAGAAACACGTGAAAAAAGACCTGTCTGGTGCCACGGTGGAAGGGGCCCTACCAAGGGCTATTGGTAAGAAATATTGTTGTAAAGTGTGGAGGTTTACCACATTGGATCCACAGCAGATGAAGAAATGGTAATACCAACCACTGATTTACAGGGTCAAGTTCAAGTTCGCTTTGTGGATCCAGAGGGGGTGGGGGAGAACAAGAACAAAGAGAACAACAGAAAAATCAAAATAAAGAAAATCAAACTTTCAAAATTGCAACTCTGAAAAACCCAAGAGTAAATTAAGATTTAAACAAGGCAAGTGAAGAAAATGAAACAGAAGATGAGAGCTTGATACCAGCTGAATGGTCTGAAGATGTCAGAAAAGAAGACCATTGCAAATATTCAACAGTCTTAAGAGAAATTAAGAGAAAACAGTTGAAACAGTGACAGATCTAAATGACAAAAGACTGAAAAATCAGTAATCAGAAGATCAACAAGAGTAAGAGGGCCAAACAAGAAATATGCAGCTCCTGAATGGGCATATCTGACAAAGATTGTGCCATAAGAAAGAGACATTGACTTGAGAGGTTATTAATTTCTGTTTGAAAAACCACAATGAATTGACATATAAACTGAATCTGAGGATGAGCAACATTGAATTATGTTTTTTCCTGATGGAGAAATGGAACTGAATTTTCAAATTTGGGAGAACTTTTTGTGTACCCACATAACTCTCTTAGAATAGAATTTTTATTTTTTGTGCTCTTTTTAGAATGTCTTTATCTGAAGAAGGCTAATTTTGTACTTAGATTTTTTAGCTGAAGATAAGGTTTTATTCCTGCAAAGTTCATTGTGAACATTTGAATTGAACTTTGTGCTACATGAATTGTGTTTTTCTTAGCCCTGATTATTTTGGCGAACATCCGAAATTATTAAATTATCTGATCACATCTATATTTTGTGTCCACATCAATGTCTTTGAAGATTATTTTTGCCTGTTATTTTTTCTTGAGTTACCTATATCTGCTGTATTAAAGATTACTTTACTAATGCCCACAAGATTTCCCTGCATTTATTGTTTTAAGGATTATTTTTGTTAAATGCTCACATCATATTGATTTTAACATTTTATTAAGAGACTGTTCTTTATAGAGAGAAGGTGACTTAATGTAAAGAAGGATTGTGTTTGGTAGTTTTCATAATCCCTATTTTATTAATGTTAATCAGAATCCTGTTGAGTTTATACTTACCTGATGGATATGCTCCAAACCATATGCATAAAACACAACTATATAACATTACTGGAGATAGAAGATTAGATCATAAAGATAGCTTTAATGGAGACTGTAAGGAAAATGCTTATGTGAATCTGCTTGAGGAGTGCAATGAATGTATCTAACTGCTTTATCTGTATGTACTTAGTCCTGCTTCATTAGGCATTTCTTATATTGAACTACCTTTCCCCTATAGACTTTTGAGCAGTGTTTATTTTTCTATTATTATGAAGCAGGAATTTGTGGAGGAGCACGGAGCTGTATAATTAGATTCTTCTGCTAAATATAATTGTCCCATTATGTTTTATGACTCAAAACCTAATAGCTGAAATGAGAAGAGTGTGTGTAAATTGAGTGGTGCAGAGCGTAATTTTATTGGAGAATATAATGAAAAAAGAGTGCAAATTGGTAGGTCTGGTGTTGAAAGAATGAGTTTCATTCAAAAGATGAGACTATTGTTAACAATTCACAAGTGCATCCTATACTTAGGATCTTGCAAAAAAAGAAATTAGTTGAAAGAATGAGCGCGAGACGTGATAAGTACTTCAGTTAGGAAGTGTGCATAATAATATAATTGATGGAAATTTTATATTGGGTGAAGATCCTATATTTAGAGGTATTGTGAGAAGCTGGCCTGGTATATGATGTACACTTATGTACGTGGACACCATGCACCAGTCCAGACAACCCTTATGGTGATTTAGGAGGTCTTAGACAACCATGGAAAGCTCTCTAAGTGGTAGCTGTGGAGAGCAGCCTTCAGGCTTAGTCCAGAAGGAGTGTAAAGCAGCTTGTTTTACCAGAACACAATCTCATATGTATATATTAAGTGAAAAAGAACCACACAAGGTATTCATACATATATGTATTTATTATATAATACTCTCTAACACATAAAGATATCTCTTACACAGAGATATGCAAAATGCACACAATACTTTATATGGAAATCGCAGTAAATAGCACAAAAAACACAGTGGACACCAGGGGGGGACCAAACCATATACTAAGAAAGTGGTATAAGAACCACGACTCGGGTCAAGACAATGTTGAGAAGACGCAGAAGTGCTGGGGCCCCAAGGAACCACCCAAGGTGAGTAACTAGGAACCCCACGGAGATCGTGCGCAGTGTGGGAACACGACCGCGTTCTCCGTACAAGTCAACTTGTAAGTAGCAGTTGGGTTTTTAAAGATTAAGGACCCTTCCCAGTGGACCCTGAAGAAACCCTGTGGAAGACAGAAGGTTGGAGAGTCACTCCACCCGTGGATACCCTACTACCCACATTACCTACACCAGGGAAGTCGGGTGCATAGGTGTGGAGTGGTGTTGGAAACCGCAGTCGAACCCAATGGAGGACTTCAGGAAAGTGCAGCTGCTGACGAAAGAGAAAGTGTCCGGTGGAATACGAAGGTGGATTCTTGTTGAGAGGTACCTGCAAACAGAGGGGACAGAGTCTATGTCACTCAGGAGTAACCAGGAGATCTGGAAGACGAATACCCACCAATGTCGGGAGTTGCAGGAGAGTTGATGAGGACCTTGACTCTGCAGCTGTGAGGACCAGGCGACGCTGAGGAAGACCAGGAGCCGTGCACGAGCTGTCCCACGTCGTATGTCGAGTGCCGAGGGGTCGGTGTCCGGCGGGAGCACCAACAAGCCTTGGCATATACAACCCATGCAGAAGTCGAAAAAGGTGCAGTGTCGGGACCAGCAAGGCCCAGGGGACTCACCACAAGCGGGTGTGTCAGGGCAGGCCCCGAGCAATCAGGGGAGCCCAAAAGAAGTAAAGATGACCCTCAAATGGACCCACAGGCCGGAGGCACTGGAGTCGTGAGAGGATCTCAAGCAGCTCACTAAAAGTTGCAGGCCACGATGCAAATGATGTGGTGTGGCCGAAGTTTCTGGTCACTGGAGATGCCCACTGTTGGGGCTACTTGGAGCCCGAAGATCTTCTTGGAAGGAAGTCAACAAGCCTTTGCAACTGCAAGTTGACAAGGTGCACAGGGGTTCGGTTCCTGCAGCTCCCACGAGGGATACTGGCCTCAAACTTGGTGATATGATAGGGCGGGCCTTGAGAGCTGTAAAGAACTACCACCTGTGTTGCAGAACCTTTCAGAGTCCGTAGGAGCTCAGGATCAGCAGACCAGTCAGCTTAGTTGCGGTGCATGCGAGTGCAGGGAAGTGACGCCTTCACTTCAAGGGAGATTCCTTCCGGTGTCTTTGATGCCCACAGGCCTTGGAAGGTTCCTGTATGGCATGCAGCAGACTGGAAGGGAGATGAAGTCGGGCCCAAACGAAGTCCAGAGTGCCCAGACGGGAGAAGAAGAAGTGGTGTCTGAATTGAATCTTGTCCCACGACGAATCTAGGGACCCACCCACAGGTAAGCCCTTAAGTACCCTTAGGAAAGGGTTGGGATGATTCAGGATACCCTCCCAAGGGAGGGTCTGGACAGGGGGGAGGTTACTCCCAGGTCCTTTGTCCAGTTTCGCGCCAGAGCGGGAGCCAACAGCTCCCAGGACTGGTTTGAACTGGACTATGCACGGGGACACCAAATGTGCCCCTCATGCAGACTGCGTGGCGCTGGCAAGGGCACCCACCCTGCCCCAATACACTAAATCCTGTCTGGGAGGTGGTCACACCGCCCTGTGACAGGATGCCTATTGTTCTGCCTTCCCCTGCTCGAGCTCGGCTCAGCAGCAGGAGGGCAGAACCGTGTCTCTGGTTGGCAGCAACCGTTTTGTGCTGTCTGGGTCTGGAAGACTGGTACCGGGGACATGGAGAGCCTAACGGAGGGCTCTTCCAGTGCTTAGAATCATACCTCCCACACCGTTTACAGTGTGGGGGTATGATTCCAACATGTTTGACACCAAACATGATAGGATCCGTTGCAGCCAGTTTCGAGATGGTCATCGCGTAATTAAGTGGTGCCCCTCTATATGGTATATGGCTGCTTCACTTACAACTCAGGAGAATGGACTCCATAGACTGTAGGGGTGTTCTGCTCATGCAGGGGCACCCTCACACTTAGAACCAAGCACCCTGCCTTCAGGATAGCAAAGTCCTGCTATAGGGGTGACTTTAGGTTTTAAGGGCAGTGACCCTAGATATAGGAAACCTATATCTTTACTAGGTGGTGCTAGCACCAGCTTACACAGGCTGCAATGGGAGGCCTGTAGTTACAGTTTGAATGGTCTCCCATGGGTGGCATAATACATGCTTCAGCCCATGGGGGACCTCTGGGGCACCTATGCCCTGGGTACCTTAGTACCATATACTAGGGACTTATAAGGGTACCTCAGTATCCAATCTGGGAAGTACCTGAGTACTGAACATAACAATTTAAGGGAGAAAGCAGAGAGACTGGGGTCCTGGTTAGCAGGATCCCAGTCAGACTAGTCAAAAACAGCTTAGCACCAGGAAAAAAGTGGGGGTAACCATAAAAGCAGATTCTACTTTCGTACAGGTATTTATCACATCTGTGGTGAAATAGCTTATTTTAACATTCTGAGTAACTGGGCAGGTTCTTGTTATTTAGCATTTGTTTTCCCTAAAATATACCATGTTAAATAAGTTGAATGACATGAGTGAAATGCGTTACAAGAGAGTGAAACGTGGCAAGTGCTTATGGATATGTTTGATGTACTGATTCCTCCCATTGGTGTGGCTTTAACAAAGGCTAGCAGGACACTGTCAGGAGACTGGTTCGAGGAGAAAATTTCTCTTTGAGACATATTTTCTGTGCGAACCAGTCTCCCACCGGTAGCTCCCAAGACTTTTATGTGAGATGTGTGCTCGCTTAAAAAAGTTATACAAAATCGCCTGGTGTGATATTTTGAGAAATTACACTTTAACATAAAATTCGGGACTTTTTTTAAAGGCACTATAGCTTTAAAGGTGTCAAAATAAATAGTAAATGCACTCCTGCCCAGGCTTGAAGTAAGTCAACCACCACACATGGCCACTGACAGGCACTGCAATACACTTCCATTGAAAATGACAGAGGCAGGGATTTAAAATAACACAATATCTATCTATCTATCTATCTATCCATCTATCTATCCATCTATCTATCTATACACATATCAATATATAAAGAATTATTAAATAATTATATTATTTTCAAAATAAATAATTCAAATTAATTCAAGACATAATACTCAACAAACATTTATACGTTAAATAAAAGTAAAAATGTTACTGCGGGTGGGATTTTTAAAATGATTCCTTAATAAATATTATTAATGAATTAGAATACAGATGTTAATGTATTCATTAATTAATGCATATTAATTTAATGAATTAATGTGCTGTAACATTTTAGTCTATTAGTTGTAGGTCAATATTACATTTTAAATTATTTTACATTTATATTTTATCTTAAAATATTATTTAAAATTTTTTTAAAACATCATAAGATCGTAATATTTTTTCCTGCGCTTTCCCATATGGAGGACTTCTCCACTCTGGTGGAGATCTCTACCTACTTGTGAAAAATTACTATTAGTTACTGTTCTAGAAGGCTCGACCACGGGATGGAGACATGTTAGTGTACACTTAGGTGTAATGCTACACTTGAGATGGTGGTTAGAAAAAAGTGTAGACTTACACCTTGATGTAGTAAGTAAACATACATGTGAGTTAATCATCATAGGTATGTTTATCTTTGTGAATAGGCCCCTTACTTTTCTGATGCACTCAGGAGGACCTGAGGAAAGGACGTCCATACCTGTGGGTGCTCAGTATCAAAAGAACTGGCTGTTCTTTGTCCGTGAATTATGTTGGGCCTGTGAGAAATGAGAGGATGGGAAGGCCATGGAGCCATTGCAATCATGGTGATATTAAGATGACAGGTTCTGCAGAATGCAGAAACTTTACTGCAGATGTGCTGGAATGCTGTACTGAACATATGCAGAGCCTTACTGCCCTCACACGCAAGTTAATATGAAAAAGTAGAAAAAATGGCTGTGAATCTGCCTTGAACGTGTGTAGTCATGACTAGAGATGAGGGACCTACAAAAATGACTACAGTTAGACAGTGGCAGCACCATGGTTTTGGGGGATTCTCTCCCTCACAGACAAACCCACAGCCGGCAAGAGCAACTTCCACAACAGGATGAAGGAGCCACCTGGAAGAAGGACAGCTGCCTCCAGCTTAACTCAGACAAGACCAAAGTCCTCATCCTGGGCTCGACCCCCTCTGCCTAGGATGACTCCTGGTGGCCCGCAGTTCTCGGAACCCCCTTGCACCCACAGACCACGCACGAAACCTCAGCATCATCCTAGACTCCTCGCTCTCATTGAACCGCCAAATCAACACCGTTTTGTCCCCCTGCTTCCACATGCTCTGCCTGCTTTGTAAGATCCCACGCCACAGCTACATCACTGGCCACCTGAGAGACCTGCACTGGCTACCTATCAACAGAAGAATTACCTTCAAGCTCCTGACGCACGTCTACAAAGCCCTCCACAACGCGGGCCTGCATACCTCAACCACCGCCTCTCCTTCTAAACTCCCACACGACATCTCCACTCCACCCAACTGGCCCTGGCCATCATCCCATGGATCCGCAAGACCACGGCTGGAAGAAGCTCCTTCTCCTACCTCGCTGCGAAAAACCTGGAACTCCCTGCCTCTGCACCTCAGGCAATCACAATCACTGCTGCAATTCAATAAGATCCTCAAGACCTGGCTCTTCGACTGAATTGCAGATCCACCCCACCCCCCTACTCAGTGCCTTGAAACCCTCCCAGGTGAGTAGCTGCGCTTTATAAGAAACCTGATTGATTGATTGATTTATTGGATAGGGATGCGGATTGGCCATAGGAACTGAAACCCACCCATTTGATGGCCCATAATGCCGCCTGTGTTCTATGTATGAATATGTTATCCTTCTATATCTCTCTCTCAAACACAAACACGCCCCAACACAGCGCCAATGTACTTGATTTAATATACCACTTATCTCCTCAGACATGACATCAAGCTGTGCCTTCATAGGCCATATTGCATAAGCACTCACACACACATTCTTTTCCAGTCATGCATGAATGCAAAGTCTGGCCTTCAAAAAAACAGACAAGCTGAGTACTGCAAACACAAACGCAGTGCGCCATACAAAAATCAAATGACAATGACATTAACAAAGCAACAGCGATAGAGGGCTGTCCAAGTTTAAAAAAAGAGAGAACCATAGATGGGTGAAGTGGAACAATTTGTCCACTAACTCAGGTGCAGTTGTGAAAGTTCACCCTCCGTAAAGAAGGGCAAAGTTTCACCGCTTCAAGCAGGGCACGGTTTTGCTTCACCCGACTCATTCTCTGCAGGTAATGCCTTTTCCAAAATGGGTTGATACTTCCGACGGCAGGTGTTTGGCACTCTCAGTCAGGGCTCTCCTGGTCCTAAGTAATAGCTGGGAAACACCAATGCTGCCGCGTGGGCAGCCTACCCCTCATTCCCCAAGCCCAGAACTCCTGGCAGCAGGGAATCGGATGTACAGGACTACACAACCAAGATGTAGTCTTGAGGCAGAGCTGCTTTAGTAAAAGGGGAGCAAAGGATGTACCACATGGGGCAGCATATCTTGGGGCAGTGGGCTTCATCCGGTTGTTCACTGCAAACGTAGCTTAAAGCCTTTGTAGAGGAATAAATCCAAAGTTAATTTACTTTTCAGGTGTGCCGCAGTTCAGTGACAACTAGCCATAGAGCAGCTGTCACTCCTTTTTATGCATTGGTTTCCAGATGAAACAGAGCCCAATCAGGAACTATTGCTGGGGTCTTCTCTTTCCAGAAGGGCAGATCAAAGGCTTTAGGGGCTGATGGCAGTAGCCTGCCTCTTCTGTAAATGTTGTGCAGCCTTGGGCATCCTCTAAGGTCATTTCCTGGCAATCATTCATGCTCTTATTATGCATTAGTCCTTCCAGGCTTTCTTTGGTCTCTCCTCCTATCTGTTACTCAACTTTACAGAATTGCCACTAGACCCTGGACTTTTCTACTGCATGAGTGTCAACCACAGCTTAGCTAGCCAACTTTAGACCACCTACCCAGACAGATTCCAGACAGTTGTTAAAGTTAGGAGTTTGAGACTTAATTCCTCTCTTGGCCTCCCACGCATCCACACATTATTTCTGAGGGCCCATTCTGGTGACCTCAACCTGACTAAAAAGCAAGTTAGACACCTAAGGTGATACAGTTGGCTGTGGGCAGTTACACTTGATGTCGCCTTGTGCTGCAGAGTTTTAAGACTCCTCCCTGGGTTTTGTCTGGGATGCTGCCACCAGTCCCATGCGTGGGACCCTATAAAAGGGTCATTTCCCTGTAGAAGTTTCCCCTTACGTAGTCACCTGCAGGAACCACTGTGGCAAGGTTTCGAGTTTCGAGTTGATGCACAGTATTTCTGTCTCCATCGCATTTCCCCACATTACTCTACTGCTCTTTATTGACTACCTGGTTTACTATTTACTTGCCATGGATATGAGCCATAGGAACAATGCATTTTTACATCGCAGACATGTATAACGCATTGTATTGTTATTCAATTAAAAGTACATTACAACGAATACTGATACAAAGCATATGTGATGAAGATGCATTTTAAATTGGATATCTTTAAAGTGTGTTGTACATGCCTATTTTTATGATTAATTTTATGGTTAGGAATTCTGTTCCTGCGAGCTCTTTATCCACGCACTAGCATTACAAATGAAAATTAGTTCTTATATGTTTAAAATATTAAAATTTTATAATTTTCCACAAGCGAACTATCCCTGAAGATACACGGAAATCCTTAGATGTGCCCATTACACTTGAAGAGTTAAAGACAGCAGTGTCCGCGCTGCGGACAGGCCAGGCACATGGCCCTAATGGCTTCCCCAGTGAGTTCTACAAACCATTCATAACCCAGCATAACACATCTCCTCCACATAATTCAAGAACCAACTAAGATAGCGCGGTTACCACCGGACTGGCGACACGCCGAAATTGTGGTATTTCCTAAACCGGGCACACCACCCGAACAACACGCCTCCTACCGCCCAATATCTCTTCTCACTACCGAAGCGAAAATCCTTGTCAAAATCCTTGCAAATAGACTGCTACCATGCATGTCAGACATTGTCCACCTAGATCAAGTGGGCTTTATGCACCATCGTTCTACCCGCCATAATATTCGGAGAGCCCACAACGCGATAGCCGCCGTGGATCGTCTAGATCATGGGTACTCACAAACATTTGCCCAGGGGCCACAAAGTATGGTTTGTGGTGTGCCCGAGGGCCGCACTGATGCCAGCAGGGTGGCGGGAGGGGGTCTGGGTGGGTCATGCATTGTGTAAGGAGGTTCAAAAAGATGTTAAATAAACGGGCAAGCATTTATTTGCAGGTTAATAAATGCTTGCCCATTTATTTAACATCTTTTTCTAAATATTAGTGCTAGCAAATAAACAGCAGCTGGTGCTGCTGTTCACCAAGGGGGCCGCATTTAAAGGTCAAGAGGGCCGCAAGCGGCCCCCGGGCCGTACTTTGAGTATCACTGGTCTAGATAGACCAGCAGCCCTATTATTGGCGGATATGGACAAAGCTATCGATTCCATTAGTTGAACCTATTTATTTGCGCTCTTACCACGCTATAATTTCGGCCCACGGTTCATTGCATACATCAAGCTCCTATACACTGACCTAATGGCTACGGTTCGAGTTGCGGCTAGCGTCTCAGACCCCTTCCCAATAGGGCGTGGAACGCGACAGGGATGACCTCTATCCCCTCTCCTTTTTGCACTGGCCATTGAGCCATTGGCTATAGGGGTCCGGAAAGATGCGCTGATTTGGGGGTTTGAATGGACTGAGGATGTATCAGATTGTATAGCATTATATGCAGACGATATATTATTCTTCCTCACAGATCCATATAAAACGGGCCCTAGAATATTACAGATAATGCGGATCTTTGGGGAAACATCGGGCTTGCACTCGAACCCCTCGAAAGTCCACTATTTGGTCCCTCCGGGGTACACTGGGGCGTACTAACTGGGCCGAGAATCTTCAACACGCAATGATGGATTGCTGTATTTAGGAGTATTCCTGGCTGAGGACCCTGAAATATCACGGAATCGGAATCTAGGCGTAGCCACCGAAAAGACGCGAACTAATACACAGTCATGGGCTGGACTACCATTGTCTCTCTATGGGAGATCTGCAATATTTAAGATGGTATTCCTCCCACAATTACTTTTTCATCTACAGAATCACCCATATCCGATCCCACTATCCTGGTTCAAACATATCAATGCCATGCTCGGGCAATTCCTATGGGGTGGAGGTGCCTCCAGGGTTGCACTTCGCACCTGCTTTCAGTCAACCTACTGTGGTGGAATAGCTGCCGCAGATATTCGGGCCTACTACGTGGCCTCACATCTCCAGGTCATTAATGATTGGCGCTACGGACCCAGCGATGATCCCGCATATGCAGTGGAACGCTGGATAATGAACGACTCAGCTCTTACATCCCACTTATATAGTAGATCAAAACTTCCATTCCTTGTCATCGGCCACCAGGGTGGTCATTCTTACATGGCGACAATCTCTCCGAAAAATGGGGTGGTGGGGCCGTATTACCCGTGAAACACCCCTATGGAATAACCAATTAGTACCCCATCTTGCTAGACTCCAGGGAATCCGCAGATGGGACAGTATAGGAATTTCTACAATCGGCGATATCATGCACTGCAAGGTATTCAAATCATTTCAAGACCTAAAGGATGAATTTTCCATGCACAACTCACAATATAAATATTTACAGCTCCGCCATGCTATCGCACCCCACATAGATAAACTGGAATCACTTCCAGAATTCAATCCACTTGAGGGTAAGCTTCTAATGGGAGATCTTGGGGAACATAAGATATCCAAAATATATCAATCCCTCATCACACACAGCGTCACAACACTCGAGAAACTTAAAGGTACCTGGCAAACAGACATAGGTCCCCTAGACACAGATGATTGGACTGAGGCCTTGGAGTCCCCCCGCGGAGCGGCCATCTCCTCCCGCCTACGATTCATCCAGTTTAAGTACCTTCACAGGGCATACTATACTCGCCATAGACTATGGAGGGCTGGCCTGATTGACTCCCCAGTGTGTTTACGATGTAAGATCGACGAGGGTACATTCCTACATACAATCTGGATGTGTACGGCCCTTGATAGGTTCTGGTCTGGGGTACTGGCATGCTTAACGGAAATACTTGGGTGGGAACTGCCTAGGTCCCCTAGACTCACAATTCTCCATATCACAGACGGGATTGGGGGCAACAGGTATAAACGTCATCTTCTGTGGCTTGGCCTCACTGTCGCTAAACATGACATAGCCAGGTTGTGGAAATCGGAAACACCTCCTACTATTAGGGCCTGGAAAAATTGAATGGACTTTTGTATGGGATTGGAGATTCCAGTTTTCCTGGCATGGGGATGCCCTCAGAAGCACCCTAAAATCTGGCAGAGATGGGCGGACTACCGAGGGCTGGTTATTCCGCAGTAGACAACAATATCGGATGCAGTGGACTCTGAAATTCAGACATATGATGCACAGACGTGATCTATATTCTGTAATAAGACTGTCAAACTATGTTCTCTATCGGGACACAGTATACATTATTAGTATGCATTATGCACTGGGTTGAATTGTTGTAAAGTTATATTGTTATAAGTATACGATACGACTGTATGTATAACCATCTACAAACTACGACGTCGTCCATCAGTCAGATTGCAGAAATTAAATAAATAAAATTTGTTGTGAAAAAAAAAGATTGTTTTAAAAATGTTCAGTTACCTTTAAGACAGATCATTTAAATGCCTTGTACATGTTAATCGATGTAACTGACCCGCCGTAGTAAAGGTAACATATCCTTCTCTGCGCTTGCTGCAAGTTCTTTGGGATCACTGATCTGCAAATCAACCAAATACTAATGCAGATCTACTGGGTAAAACCCTTCTCTACTCTTTAAGAGGTTGAGATTTTCTCCTGGGATCTTCTTCCTCACAAGGAATGAGAGAAATCAGTAAAAGATAGCAACGAAGGGGAAAGGTGAAAGGAGAGGCTGCAGACAAAGGGAAGCGGCTTGAAACAAAGGGCAGGAAAGGTAAGAAAAGTGAAAGTAATGAAAATAAAAAAGAAAGCAGAGGGGAAATGCAGAAGCCTTGTGTGCTACAGGTAAAATAGGAGTGAGATACAAGCAGAGGGTGATGCATCTAATGCAGAGTAGTGTGTGTAATCTACTGCCCTCCGCTCTAACCCTGGTGAAATAGTGCAGTGGTAAATATACTGACTGCAGCCATATATGTGTAGGCTGCAGGTCACCGGTGCTAAAACCATTCACAAAGCCAGATGGGATAATGTACATACTGTTGAGCTGTATGTTTCACACCTCCATCACAGGCTGCAATCATAGATAGATCATCGTGTTTAATGCCCCTGCTGGAGAAATGTGCATGTTGCAGGTTTCCGTCCTAGTGACAGGCCTCCCTCCCGGGTAGGGCACTTGCAGTGTGAGCTATGTATTAGAAGAGTCCTAGGGTTAAAAAGAAGTGGTTACAATAATGAAAGAAAATGTGCATTATTGCAACGCTGTAGAAACCAAGAAAATGTGTGCCTTATGGTGCACCATGAAAACTAAACAGTAGTGTGCCTGATTTTTTCATTGTGTGTTGGACACATTCTGTGGATTGCTGCATGCCAGCGTTTGGGCAAATTTGCAGGACTGCTGCAGGTTGGTGTCTGAGGACAAATGTAGACATGGAGAACAATGTGCATTCCTGCCAGTGTGCGAGTCTGGCACAGGTGCGCGTGTGTGTAATGTTTAAATATGTTTTGAATATCAGGCCCAAACCCCCACTCTGCATTAGAAACTAATGCTATTTGAAAGGTGTCTTCAGTTAAATGTGCTTTGAAAGTTAATCTATTAATACATAAAAAAAAAATCAAAGTGAGGAGCAATTCATTTGAAATTGTATCAAATATTCGACCAATATTGACGTAGTATAAATGTGATTCATTTACAACAGCCTTTCTTAAACATGGCTCGGATTAGCAATAGTTATGCACAGAGTTGTAGCTTTACAGTACCACTTACTACAATATTTCAGTTAAAAAGTATATTGTTGGGTTAGTCAAAGGAGGCATAACTCGACATCTGCCGCTGTATGTTTTTGTTGGGTGTGTCTTACTCTATGTTATGTTTGCCAGTTATTGTATGTTGTCTGTGACTGTGGTGCAGTTGTTGCAGCCTGTAGCATCTTCTTTGCAGTCAGTGCTAATAGATGTGTGTTGTGCTGGCGCTGCAGTTGTTTTATTTTCTGTATGTTGCAGTCCTGCAGTGTGGTATCGTGTGTGTGTGTCTGATCTATGCCAATCTCTAATTGATGCTAGTGTTACCAGCGCTTGTGCCCTGCTGCCCCTTTGCTTATACACGAGGCATGCCCATATGCAAAGGAAAAAAAAGCTTTCACTCTCTCCAATGCACTACTCTGTCCCAACCTATACCTCACTCAATATATCCTCTACCTCCACTCTGACTCATCCCAAACCTCATTCCACTACTATCGTCTTCAAAATAACTCTTTCTAGACTCTTTCCTCCTCTATCCTCTTAACTCTAATGGGGTGATATTTTTGTGAACTATATTAAGGACACAATATTTATGTCAGACGATATTCTGATAATTATATTCTGGTGCTACACCCTACCATAACTAACGCCAGAGTCCAACTGCACTCTAGACAAACCTACCACTATCACTGAAATGTAGCTCTGAACCTAACTTTAACAACATGCAGCTTTTACACAACTATTTTTACAGTGGCTGTTCACGCATAAAATGTTGCCTCAGCATTTATGAGCACTTTTGGAATATATTCTAGTGCACATTTGCAGCATTATGATGACCGTTGCACCTCCACCTATTTGTTCAGTGATTGCCTGTATCTGTGCAACCACTGTTAAAGGCACAAAGGCAGGTATGTATTGCTAAAATACACCTGCTATGAAAAATTAAATAAAAGTGGCCCTCTATATGCCTGACTAGTAATTCTTACCCTAAATGACTTCCCTATATATTACATCAAGGAGAAAACACATTACATATTTGAATAACCCTGTTAAATTAAAACAAATATAAAATTCTCAATATGAATATTATTATTTAACCCCAACAAATACATCTAAAAATAAAAAACAATTAAACAATTTTCATGATTATTAAACAATTTAAAACTTATCAATTATAAAAAAATGTTATTTATTAATTACTTCATTAACTTCCCACACTATAATCCCACAAACCTAGTAGCCCACACTTAAAATATACCTAAAATAAATTAAATAGGCATAACACAATTTACATAAATGATAATCAATAAACTAATTAATTAATAATTCTTTGATAATTATTACCTAATTAACTTTCCACATAATACCCCTACAAACCTAGCAACCTGCAACTAAAATATGACTAAAATAAATTAATATTACATAATGTGCATAATTGATTATTAATTTAATAACTATTAATAAATAATTGATAATTCATTATGACTTAATTAACTTCCCACACTATATTCTTACGACCCAACAGCCCATACCTAAAATATAACTAATATATAAATGTATAACACAATTTACATAACTAATAATCAATTAAATAATTAATAATAAAGTAATCATTAATTGTTAATAAATTATTATTTAATTAACTTCCCACCCTGTACCCATACAAACCCCGCAGCCCACACCTAAAATCTAACCAAAAAATATAAGTATTACACAATTTACATAATAAGTAATTAATTAAATAATGAATAATATATCAGATTAAGCAATTATTACTTAATTAGCTTCCCATCCTTTACCCTTACAAACCTAGCAACCTGCTACAACACTATAAATTACTAATAGCAATTAAATTAAGAATGATATATCACTTAAAATTACAAACTATGTTTAAAAATATTATTAACAACTATACAAACAATACTGACACAAAATTAATATATGGACTAAAACACATTAAGCAAAAAAACTATATTTTTTACAACTATATTATTGAAAACGATATGAACAGCAACGATATTCTTAACAACGATATTGCTTACCTGTAAAAATCCATATTCTTGACGGCGATATTTCTGCATCACGATATTTTTGTTTCACAATATTTGTTTTCCGATATTTCTGTAGCCTGATATTTTCAACTCAATATTTTGTCCAAATACATGGTCTCCCTTTTCCGAACCTAGCTTGGGTCTGCTCTCTTTTGAAGTGTCCTTTCCAGGCTTTTACAGTATTTTGCACCTGAACCACCTAGCCAAAGGTGGGGCAGAGTTTTTAGACACCCCAGCTATGGCCGTCGGTAGGAGTGTTGGGTAGCCCCGCCTTGGCCACAGATATGAGGACTAGTTCTCACCCTCACCTTACCCAAGGCAGGCAATATATTTCTATACACCCTATCCTTGTCCGTGGTTCAGGGTGCTGCAGCACTACCCGAGGACAGGGGTGTCGGGCATATGCTATATTTCCCAACCACTTTGCCCAGGTTCTGAGGGCATATTTTTTACACACCCTAACTAGAAAAGGGCAGTAGTGGTGTGCACCTCTTTTGTCTTGCCCAAGAATGAGGGTTATATTTCTTTCCTCTGCATTGCCAAAGGGCAGGTTACTCTTTCTCATCCACAGTTTTGACATAGGATGGTGGTATTGGCCATTTGCTGAATTTCGCATTCACCATGCCTGTCTCAACCCATTTAAGAGGGCCACAGGGCATGCAGGGGTTACTGGGCCCAACCATGGTGTTTGAGGCCCTTTACTCGTAATGTCCTGGGAACCAAGCTACTATGGATCCCGAGTAACAGGGCCAAGTACTCCCTCCTGCACTTGGCTCTCAGTGGTAGCTGTGGACAAGCTGTCAAAGGCTCCCTCAGGGAAGAAGTGCAAATACAGGTTAGTAAACATGACTCATAACGCACTGTAGTATCACTAAATCAATGTCCATCAAATACTTATTTTTATGATAAAAAGAAGTACTTCATTTCTAACTCTACACATTCAAAGGCAGGTTATGACATTTATAGACAAAAACACATTTCCCTATTGGAATCGCAGCTCTAAGGGTTGTCTGGCAAATCCTTGTCCCACTCACTCCTCACAATATGGGAGGGGTTATTCCCCATTCACTGGTGGCCACATCAAGGAATGTTCACTAGAAGTCCCTAACTCAAGAGTCCACTCCGACTCTTAGAAAATAGTCAAAACTGTCTTAGCGCCACGGTGCTCTTGGCAGCGAGTCCACCCAGGCCTGTGAGGCCTGTTGCCAGTCCTATCCACTCCAGCAGAGAGGAATAGTGCAGTGTCTCAGTGGGTGCCCTGTTGTGGGCACTCACAAGGCTCCCGTCCTGCTCAGTGAGTTGGCTGCACACAGGAGGCGCGGAAGCACTGGGCAAGCACAGACTAACCTCCAAGCCTACACATTGTCTTTGACAGAGATTGGAGGTGTTTCCGTGCTTTGGCCCGATGCTCACAGCGCAATTGATTCTAGCAGCCCCTGCTGGCATCTGGGGCTGCTGCACTACTGCCCCCTAGGCTGTCTATACCATTGCAGCCCCCCTGGCACATGGGGTCGCTGCTACAATCCAGCAAAGGCTTCAGCCCTCGTTATCCAGCAGTACCTGCCACAGTGGCCCCTCCTGAACATTTCCATGGCTATCGTCATGGTGCCCCTCTCCTGGTATACAGGGAACACCAACTTGAATCAAACCGATCAGTGCAGCATCCATCTCCTCACATCTGCACTGGGAGTCCACTTGACAAGGCTCCCCTTTGGACACCCCTCCCTCCAATGCTCTCCTCTGCCTTACAGGGCACACTGGACTTGGCAGGCAGGCGCTGGTGCTTGAGGCACCAAAGCAGGTGGTCTTGATTTTCCTGAGTGATCACCCAGAAGGTCTCGAGTCCTGGTCACAGGCAGAAGTCTTGCAGAGCTTCCCCTTCTCACACAGCCTGTCTGGCTGCTTGGCAGATGAGAATATTTGTGGTCTCGAACACCTCTTCTAATTGTCCATTTCCAGACACCAAATGTGATTTAGGGTCTGCTGCATCGAAGTTTCATGTTGGGGTTCTACTATGTTTGAAGTACATACTCCTCCTCTCCCTCTTCCTCTTGAAAAGTTGTCTGTCACAGTAGGAGAGGCTCTGAAGATGACAGTCCCACAACACGGGCTACGGGAGTAACTATAGTTCACACTTGGATAACCGCCTCAGTGATATCTGCATCAAAAGGTTAATCAAGGTCTCTCAGCTCTACTCTTTATGATTCCCATATCAGCCTCATCTCCTTCCTGGGATGTTTCCAGGCCCCTTCCTTGTGATCTCTCAATGAATCAAAGAGCACCCTTTGAAGCGTACAGGGGGAATCTCTCTCTCCCGTCTCCAGTATGTCACACCCAGCTCACAGGAATGCAGCAATACACAATTCTGGTGGCATGATTCCTCTACTTACTCATGTCTTCACCAGGCAGGTCTGGGCTTCCCAAAATGGAACCCAGGGTCCTCTATGTAATGTATTAATACAGGCACACTTGCACTCAGTGTATGCACACATCGCACACCAGTACTGTTACCTCCATGTATTGTGCCACCCCACGCACACATACATTCAGCACACACATTTAATCTGCACGCACTGCTCAGTACTGTAGCCTTACTGCATTGAGCACTTTCAGGCACACATACAACCAGCACACACATTCACCATGTGCGCAATGCACAACACTACACCCTTCATGTATTGTACTTCTCCCAGGTTCACATACACCCAATACATGCACTCCCCATGGACACACTGTCTAGCACTACATCTCTCATGTACTGTACTCCTCAGAGATACACATACACCCAGTACATGCATTAACCATGCATGCACTGCACCGTACTGTTCTATCCCTGTACTGTACCCTTTCCAGGCACACATACAACCAGTGCAGAGTCACCACGCAGCACTTCACATCTAACTGATGTAGGCCAAGGGTGATTAAAGCACAGAGCAAAGGAACTTAAAAAAAGTGAGTGAGCCTGTACGCCTTATTCTAGTGACACAGGTTAAAAAGGACCTGTTCACTCCTACTGATCACTACACAGAATCCTGCTACCTCCGCGCTCGTGCTGCTTAACTCCTAATGAAGTTATGAGCTACAAACAGTTCTGTCGGGTGACCGAAATCTCCTCAAGGGGAATTGTAAAATAATGTTTTTCATTAAACATTAAATACTAGAAGGGCCTATAAATGATCCCTCAAACATGTGTGAAACTTCGCCTACTCAAAAAACACAAATCTTTAACGAAAAATGATTTCTAAAAACCACTGACACTACACAACCATTAACTTGTTTTAAATATATTATTTTTCATATATCAAAACATGTATATCTATCTCTTTTCCTATTTCTCTTTTCAACGGCTGTCCAGAGAACATAAAGAACAATACATCACGTTAACATATACATCGTGAAAATCACAAATCTCCCAGTGATGCTAACTCCTAATGAAGGCAGGAGCCGTCCACCACTAAGAAGGTAGAGCTTTGGGTGTCCCTCTCGGTCCAACAAGAAAGCAATCCATGAGACAGGCCTATGTCATGGTGCACAGGCATGATCCTTGTTCCTTGTTTGCCTATGACAACAAAAATCAGCACCAGGGATCCGGACAACAATACAGTTGTGCACTCACGGCAGGGGTGTACATCCATTACCGTGCATAGGACTTTTCCGTTTCAACAATGCCCGAGGCAGAAATGAAGGGTAGCCTTCTTGCCTTGCTCATGTTGGTGGGGTGTAGATTTTTTTATAGACCCTGTTAACCAATGCGGTTGGTTGGTGTGCAGTCACTCACTTTGACCAAGTGCAGAGGTATATAGGTCCTCTGCAGCTTAACCAATGGTGAAGGATGAAGGGGAATATTTTATAACTCCTCCACCTGTTCAAGAGCTCGGAGAGCACCTCTGATTTTCTGGTGTCCACATGTTGGTGAATATGGGGACAGATGGAAACATAAACCACCCTGCTGCTTTCAATAACACTGAAATTTCAGTATGAAAAAGGAAATTTTTCAATTAAGTTTTGACTTTTATTGAAAGATGAATGCCATACTGTGCCCCTGCCTTTCTCAATGGCACAGGGTGAGAGCAAACAGAGGCTTTACCCTCTCTCCACCTTACCCGAGTGTGGGGAGGTTATATTTTCTTTGTTATCTAATCAATTGCTCACGGATGTCTGGAAAGTTTTTTACCCCCAAATTAACTCCCAAATCTCCACCACCTTACCCAAAAGTGAGAGTATATTTTTTCTCTCCATTCACGTTTCCCAAAGGTATGGGATTAGTACCTCCTTCCTTGCCATCCCTTACAGTGAGAGGGGCATTTATTCCATGACCGGCGTGTCCTTTATCTCCTATACCCTTTGTCTTGCCAATTCAGGAGGCAGATGTTTAGAGGAAACACACTAAAGTATACAAAAAGTGATGGATAGAATGCTTGAACTAATCTCAGCCACTGGTAGTTACTCGGGCCGCATCCCAGTCCATTGTTGTTTTGCACACAATGCCACCTCAATGCCATATGCAAATCAGTCTTGGCCTAGCTCCAATGGGAACAGTTCAGCCCGAACTGCCAGGCCACATACTCCCTAAACCAGAATACAAGCAACCCAGGACCGGTTTAATCCTATTTAGGGCTCATAAGCAACATTTTAGAGGCAGCAAGCAGCCGTGTTTGCATTTGCAAAGATAACTAAATGACATTCTTTGTCTACAGAATGTCAAGGTCCACAGAGAAGTGGGTTGCCGAGGAACGGGGTGGCTCACAGCCAGCTGTGTGCTCTGTTTGAAATGGAGAATGGGGTACAAGGGCAGATGTGAGCTGGTCCACTCCTTTGTGGTTCTCAAGATGCTGTGAACAATGGAGGCGTGCAGTCTGGGAACTGCTCTTCTACCCGCAGCTCCGCTGTCTGCCCGTTCACCGCTGACCCCGCTCACCTCCTCCTGGGAGGTGTTCGAGGCTGCCCAGGTCTGGTTGTGCCCGCTTCATTCTGCCTCCACTCCTCCTGCTGTGCCTTACCCGGCTCCTGGTCTGATTTCAGTTTATTTCTTGTGGTGTGATTCCTGTTATTTCTTGTTTATTTCTGGGCTTTACTGCTTACTGTAGTAGTATTTTATTCCTGTTGTGTTTGCCCGTTTGTTCATCCCGCCGCTGCTTCCCCTGCGACCTCTCCCCCCTGCCGTTTCCCGCTCCCGCCTCCCAGCTGCACGTCCCTCCCCCTTCCCTATATTATGGCGGCCCCTGCAGGGGAGCGAAGCAAGTCCTCTAATCTCCTGGTCTGGGAACTGCTCTTCTCCCCGCAGCTCCGCTGTCTGCGCGTTCACCGCTGACCCCGCTCACCTCCTCCTGGGAGGTGTTCGAGGCTGGCCAGGTCTGGTTGTGCCCACTTCGGTCTGCCTCCGCTCCTCCTGCTGTGCCTGACCCGGCTCCTGCTCTGATTTCAGTTTATTTCTTGTGGTGTGATTCCTGTTATTTCTTGTTTATTTCTGGGCTTTACTGCTTACTGCATTAGTATTTTATTTCTGTTGTGTTTGCCCGTTTGTTCATCCCGCTGTTGCTTCCCCTGCGGCCCCTCCCCCCTGCCGGTTCCCGCTCCCACCTCCCAGCTGCACGTCCCTCCCCCTTCCCTATTTTATGGCGGCCGCTGCATGGTCGCGCCGCTGGTGCGCCAAAGGCAAGCCCGTCTGCGCCCGTCCGCGACCAGCACCAGGGACCCTGGATCTCTGACCATCCAACACTATGAATCAGCCACCCTCCTCGCACTCAAGCCCGGAAGAAACAACAACTGCCAGCAGTCCACACTGAACACTACCCATGGCCAGTTCTCCTGCCACCAGACCTTCACCACCGACCCAACCGACGCCCTAAGATGCATCCTCCTCAACGTGCGTTCCATGCACAGACACGCCGTAGAGATCTGGAACCTCCTGGACACCCTCTCACCCGACGTCACCTTCTTTATAGAAACCTGGACCAACGCCTCCTCCGCCCCTGACATCGCCATCGCCATCACGGACGCATACAAGATACAGAGGAAGGACCGCCTCAACCACCTGGGAGGAGGACTCGCCATCGCGCACAAAAACTCTCTCCGCCTCTCCACCACGAGCGACACCTTCCCCGTGGCCGAACACCTGCACTTCCAGACCCAGACCAGCCCCAACTCCACTCTATGCGGCACCCTCACCTACAGACTCCCCCGGCCCCCGGGCCCTCTTCGCCGACACCATCACTGACCCCATCGCACCCCACGCCATCGCTTCCATGGACTACATACTCATCGGAGACCTGGACTTCCACCTCGACAACCCCAGCGATCCCAACTCCACCACACTCCGGGACAACCTCGCCAACATCGGACTGAAAGAACTCGTCACCATGCCGACCCACAAGGCAGTTCACACCCTCGACCCCATCTTCGCAGGAGGAAACAGCGTCCACTTCAGCCACACCACGCAACCCCCATGGACCGACCACCACTGTGTACACTTCCTCATCGACAAACCCAAAACGCCCAAACCTGCTCCGCACCCTCCACGAAGGAACTGGAGCAGAGTCACCGAGGAGCAGCTGAACTCCACTCTCAGCCGCGACACCCCCACCGCGGCAACCAACGCCAACCTCGCAGCCAGGGAATTTCACACATGGATCTGCAACTGCGCAGACAAGCTCGCCCTGCTACGCAACTCCGACAGACAGCGCCCCAAGAAAGCCGCCTGGTTCACTACCGACCTCCAAGAAGCCAGACGCACCTGCAGACTCCTCGAGAAGAACTGGAGAAACAACAAGACACCTGAAAACCTCACCACCTACAAGAACGCCATGACGGAGTACCACCAACGCACCAGAACCACCAAAAGGACCTTCATCCATAACAAAATCCTCGCCAACTCCAGCAACTCCAAGGGACTCTTCGGCGTCATCCAGGAATTCACCAGGTCATGACAGAAAGGAAGAAGGGCCATTCTAATGAATCAAAGGCTTTCTCCGTGTCTAGGACAATAGCTGCTGCGCGGGTTTCTGGATTGATCCTATGTATAACTGCGAAGAGTGTTCTAAGATTTAGCGCGGATGAACGATGGGGTACAAAACCGGACTGTGCTGGGGATATGATAAATTCCATTAATTGGGACAACCGGTTGGAGATTACTTTTGCTAATATTTTGTAGTCTAGGTTTAGGAGGGACAGGGGCCTGTACGAACAGCAGTGCCTGGGATATTTGCCAGGCTTAGGGAGCAAGATTATGACCACCTCCCGGAGTGTAGGGGGAAGGAGTTGCGCCTCCAGAGCCTCGGCGTACACCTCAATGAGTTTTGGGGCGAGGAGATCCTTGTATTCTTTATAGAAATCTCCTGTGAATCCATCTAACCCAGGGGCCGAGGAGCCACGACTAGTGTCTATGGCACCAATCACGTCTGCAACAGAGATGGGTTCCGCTAGAAAGTCCTGCATGTTCCTTTCGAGGAAGACGAGTGCGATCTCGTCTAGGTATTCCTCTTGTGCCTCATGAGTAGTCCCCAATTTGGTGGAATACAGAGTCGAAAAATGTTTCAGGAATGTGTTTCGAATGTCTGTCGTGGAGGTGTACGTGTGGTTTTCAGAGGTGTGTAATTCTGTGATGTACGTCTTGTGGTAGGGCGGTCTCAGAAGCTGGGCCAGGACTCTGCCGGGCCTCTCACCCTCACCATATCGTCTGGCTGTCTGGTATTTCCCCAGGTATAAAATTTCCCGGTCTGCTGTTTCCCTGTAGTCGTCCAGGAGTGCCAAACGTTGGCTCTCGTAAGTGGGTGGCGCGGGTTGTGTGAGAGCACCATCCTGTGCCGTGAGTTCGCGCTCGAGACGGGCCAGTGTGTTACGAAGGTCCCTGAGGACACCTGCGTGTTTGGCAATGCATGCACCCCTAATAACGGCTTTAAAGCCTTCCCATAAAATTGCCCATGAGTCCACCGAGCCAGTATTGATGGCAAAGTAGTCCTCAATGGCCTCGCGTATCTCCGCCTTAAACACTTTGTCGTGTAGAGCGCGGCTGGGGAAGCGCCACTGTCTTTCGAAGCCCTCAGGGCGGGGGACTTTCAGGTGAATTGTAACTGGGGAGTGGTCTGAATAAGTCCTGGGAAGGGTCTCAATCGAGGTGCACCAACCATAAATGTCTGGGGAGAGCAGCCAGAAGTCTATCCTCGTCCAGGTGTTGTGTTGACCTGAGTAATGGGTATATTCTGTGGTGCTGGGATTTCGTTTGCGCCAGACATCCAACAGAGTGAACCGGTCACAAATTTCCAACAAGGCGCGGCGGGCTCGTGGCTTGGAGTCTGGGGCCTCCGAGGTGCTGTCCATCCCAGGATTGAGCAATAAATTAAAATCCCCACCAATAATCAAGGTCTGCGGCTCTAACCTGGTAAGCTGGGTATGTAGGTCGTGAAAAAAATCGGGAGCATCAGTGTTTGGGGCGTAGATGCACACCAGTGTGACATTTCTGCCCATTAGGGACCCCGATACTGCAAGGTACCTCCCCTCGCCATCCCGGTGCACGGAGCTAAAGCTAAATGGGACCCTCTTGTGTATTAAGATGGCTGTTCCCCTTGCGTAGTTACTGTAGTTAGCAAAATATCTATGTGCACCCCAGCTAGTTCCAAAGTGTGCCGTATCCGTTTTGGAGAGGTGTGTCTCTTGTAAATAAGCAATGTCCACCTTGTGGCGCAATAGATAGTGAATTACCTGCCTCCTCTTGCGAGTGTTATTAAGGCCTCGTACATTCCAAGACATTAGGGAGAGGTCTGAGGGACCTTCTATATTACCAAACCTGGCCATCTACATGGAGCAACGCTTACATCATGGTATTGCAGCGATAATAAACAGTGATAGACAACAGTGAACGACTCAACACATATCAATAAGCATGTATTACAAATGCGAACATCCCCCCTCCACCCCCCACCCAGCCAAACCCCAAACGGGGAAGGGCCAATCCCAGAAGTAAGAACGAATGTGAAGTACCAAATATCTTTACGCTGGTATGATAATCCCAAGAAGCAGCACCCCAGAGTTAACCAAACCAATCTCAAAGGATACACCATGGGGGGCGGCAACGCCCAGATAAGCTACCAGCTAATTGTAATAACAATGCAGAGTGTAGAACGTATTCCCAATATAGCATTAGAACCATTTGGCGTGAGTTAGGGAGCTGAGTCAGCCCGTGCCAGAACTAGCAAAGAGATCGGCACTTGCATCGGATCCACTCTGTGGAGGGGAAGGACCCGCTCCGACCCTGGCGGATTGATTGTTATTCTGCTTGTAGATTCGACAAAACTCCTGTGCCTCCGTTGGATTTTCAAAGATGCGAGACCTGCCGTCCACGTCGACCTTCAGTCTGGCAGGGTATAGCATACCGTATTGTAGTCCCAGATTCCTCAGGGTGGCCTTGACCCCGTTGAATTTGCGTCTTGCGTCCTGTACCATGGTTGTAAAGTCTGGATAAAAGGAAAGCTTAGAGCACTGCCAGTCCACGTCTCCTCGCTCCCTGGCCAGGCGGAGTGCAGCATCCCGGTCCCGGAAGTTCATGATGCGCGCCACGATGGGCCTGGGGGGGAGACCGGGGTTCAGGCGAGGTCCCAACGATCTGTGTGCTCTCTCAATTACAAAGCCAGGAGTAAAGGATTCCTTGCCGAACAGCCCAATTAACAAAGACTCGACGAAAAGGTCCATGCGGCCAGTGGGGGTCGTCTCTGGAACACCAAGGATGCGCAGATTGTTGCGGCGGCTGCGTGCTTCGAGGTCTTCATTTTTGATGGCCACCTCCTTTAGGATGCGATCAACCCGTTCCAGACGTTTAGCAGATTGCGCAGTCCCGTCTTCGATATCTGATATGCGAGCCTCCGCCACATCGAGCCGTCGATCATGCACCTGGCTCTTGGCACCAAGACTGGAGATGTTCTTGTCAAGCAGGTCAAATCGACTGTCTAGTGCTTTAAAGCCGGCTCTCATCTCCTGGAGTAGAGAGGCGGATGCCTCTGGGGGGCCTTCTCCGTGTTCTGAGTGTTGTGCAGATTCTGCCATGTTGGGGCCGTGTTGCGGGGCTGTGTCGACTAGTCTCTCAAATGGTAGCGTCTTCTGTTTGGGGTCTTTGCGGCCCATGCCGCGTCGGAGCAGCGCAGCTGTGACCCGCGGGGCTGCAGCTGGTCTGGCAGAGGCGCCTGATATCCCGGGTGTATTTCTCTCTCTCTTTTCCGTTGGGTGATCTGCTACGCGGGATAGGAATGCCAGGATGAAGTGGCGTGTGCACCCATTTGATCAGGGAATGGCGCCGGTGAGGGCAGGAGCCAGACAGATAACTGTGGACGGAACGCAGCGCCTCCGTGTCATGAAAGCACGCTCCAGGCTAAGATCTGCAGATCCTGATGTCAGTGCCTGCGTGGTGAGGGGAGTCTCTAACAACCTCTTGGGCCCAGTGACAGTAAGTTCGCAGTGGCGGCGTGATGGTGATGTGTGCCCTCCTCAGATGGCAAGACTGGGCGTTTGTCGGGATGCAATCTCAGTTGCTGAGAGAGGGGGCCCAGGCGGGGGTGCAACCAGGCCGCAACCAGATAGTGGAATGTGCGGCCTGGAGCCAGTTGCGGGAGTGACCAAGATGCCCCAGAGTGTTGGCGGTAAAGTCTTATGCAGGCTGAAGGTGCACTGATCACTACGGGCGAGATGCAGGGGTCAGTGCCCTTTTTTCACCCGCTGCAGTGTTCTTAGAGGGCCAATGCGGGCTCTTGATGCAGCCTTTTTCTTGCCTGGGAAGGTCCGCTCCAGCCGCCCCGCGTCTCACGCAGACCTGCCGCGGAGCTACGTACGGGGCCGAAGGCTGCGATCTCACCCAGGTCGCGCCGCTGCGGTGGTGTGCGCGCCGCGTCCCAGAAGGCAGCCACGGTCCCAGTGTCGCCGGGCGGGGGGGAACGGAGTGGCGCAGTGTTTCCTCACCGGCAATGTAGGTCGGTTTTCGGCATCAGGTTCGGCCGCGTCGTCAGGTCCCCCTCCGCACGGATCTCAACGGCCAGGACGTCGGCCGGACGCGAAGCTCCACCTAAGCCGGGCCTCACCGCGGATCACGCTCTGCTCCGCCGCTGGGGTTTCCGGGCACCTTTCAGCTTTGTCTTGAGGTCGGTGGGGTCGGGACCTCATCCGCCTCTTGTTGCAGCATTCTGTACGGTGTTGCGGCAGCCTAAATCACGGGAATATGCCTTAAAGCTGGGACGCTCGTCGGAGCTTCAGAGCCAGGCGGCCATTTTTAGTCGCCGGCTTGGCCACGCCCCATACAGTGGCTAACTTCACTTTGAGTGACTGCATTTTGCTCTTTTACAAGGAGCTCCTCAGCACACAAGTAGTAGCCTTCAGTGCCAGTATTTCTGATTTTACTTTATTACCACTTTATTGTTGCCTTTTTTACAGCCTGGTGTGAGAGCAGGATGCTTTCTACTAGCTCTTCATGTAGAGGGCACCTTCCACCTTTATCAGTGCCTGTCTCCTGCCAGTGCTGTTTCGTATACAGTGACCTGTTTTATCTGAATGCTGCTATAGCACAGCATACCAGATTGTGCCCATTTGAACCTATTATTTTTTTTATAAAGTTATCCTCTTTTCAGTATGCACACAATGCAGTGCATTTATAACTGCACTCCTGTATGTCATGCTGGTGCATGTTTTAATTGAGGACTACAGTTGCTTAACCAAATTAGTCTGAATGCCCCGCTTTATGGTGATCCATCCATTCATCCATCCATCCATCCACCTCTAGCTGTCTTTGCAAGCCTTCCAATTTATCTGTATTTTCAACTATCTTTAACTATTGATAATAAAGATTTACAAAAACATTACAAAAAAAGCTTTATCAAAGGCAAGAGGCTGGCAGCCAACTCCAGACCAATTGGCTTTTTTAGGTCTAGTGTTAGCCAAGATCTTTTCATGTTACTAACATTATATGTATAACATATAAATAAAATAGTTACTTATAGGGATTTTCAGCCACATGTCATCCATTAGTCTGTTGTTGTGTCAGACTCCATCTATTAGTCTGCTGTTGTGTCATTCACATTTTTCTTCCACCCACTGCAGCATGGATCATGGGGCAATGGGTCAGCCCATTTCAGCCATTGGCCGATTTCACTGTGACTTACGGCTGGCTGCCCTTTCACAAGGAGCACATCCACACACAAAGTAGCTCCCTTCAGTGCCAGGAACTACTACGGTAATGCTTGCACTTTTGAGACCCAAAAATGTTTTTTGCCTTTATTCAATGTTTTTTTTTAGATTGATGAGTACTCGCAGCTCCCCGACAATAATGTTTTGTAACAACCATGACAGAACAAAATGAATTGCCAATACGTTATTTTGTAAAACCTCCCCCACACAACCTTGGCCAAAGCGAAGGGGAAACCCCACTATATCAGTTCATCAATTGTGAGGTAAATATTCATACCTACCCCTGGTGACAAGGCAGGGGAGGGCAAGATAATGAAATCCTTTCTGCTCCTTGGAAAATGCGAGGACCAGGTTTATGGGCAAATATGTTCCCTCCACCCATGGACAAGACTAGGTGCAGTGAAATCTCCTCTGCATCTGGACATAATGGTGATCAGAAACAGATGTATGCAGCCCTTGCTTTTTTATCACCTATCTTTGACCTTGGGCAAGGCATGGGAATTAGGCCCACTCCTTCCTGGCCGTTAGTGGGCTAGGGCTAGACCTAACTGTGTTCTCAACACGCACTACAATTACAATGAATCACTTCATTCCTTTTAATTAAAATGTTTTTTTAAAATCTTTTCTGTGTGCGTCCCTGGTACTATGTGCAATGTCTTCGATCGTGCACTGTACAGTAATGAACTTGTACGCTGGTAGTGGATCCCCACTGGCCTGCCCAGGTCGCACTTCACTTTAAACCCCTAGGGTTTTGTTCCAAAACATCCGCAATTTCTCTTCAGCAAAACAATACTCTCCAAGTTTTATTTATGTATACCTG
This sequence comes from Calotriton arnoldi, assembly GCA_963921515.1. Taxonomy (NCBI): domain Eukaryota; kingdom Metazoa; phylum Chordata; class Amphibia; order Caudata; family Salamandridae; genus Calotriton; species Calotriton arnoldi. The sequence continues at coordinate 3,190,439 of CAWUFW010000130.1, forward strand.
TGTTTATTCACACTTCTTTATATATGGTTCACAAGTATATTATGGTTCTCTCTGTGAAAACTTCCAATATTTATTTATTGTTTGTGCCATGATTATTATGATCATTCAATCGCTGCCCAATGAATTTCGGGCCGCTGACCCTTCATCAGGGGAATCTGTGTTAAACAATAAAAACACTATCAAATGTCTGCACCCTTCAGCTCCCACACATGTTAGTTTGTGACCTTTCTTCACGGTGATGTGAGACGCCGCTCACAGCTGTAAACGTGCAGCATGGCCTTCGGTTATTTTTGGGGTTTTTTCTTTGGGGCTTTTAAGTAACTTGAGAACCACTATGTAGAGTCACTGTTAATCGATCGGTATGGAGATTACAAATATAACTGTGTACTACTCCATAGTTATGGCCTATAGAAGATACAATACACACTGCGCAATGAGAATGCATGTGCACGAGCACATCACAGTGAAAAATAAATTGTTTGCCAGATCTAAACCCAGCGGTGGTCCGCGCAAGTAAGGCGCTGGGGTAGTGGGGCGGGGCGGGCGGGAGGGGGGCTGAAGTCGACAGATGACAGAATAGGAAAATTAACTAAATAAATAATTTCTATTCCATCGTCTGGCGACATCCCCCCTCCCTGCCCTGCCCCACCGCGCTTACCTGCACGGACCGCTGCTGTCTAAACTCTAAACCTTCCATTTTAATACATATACGTCACCTCTAGGGGAGGCCTTAAACAGCCCATAGGTCAGGGTGCATTGTATTTAAAAGTTGAACATGCACCTTTCAGTTTTAGACGTAGTCATACTGAAAAACTCTTAAAAATCGTTTTCAATATTGCAACGCCTACCTCTCCCATAGCATAACATTGGGTTATTACATTTAGTAAGTAATAACTTTTGATTGTGAGCAAGTAGGGATGTCATGGTTGGTGTCTGAGGAATTGTAATTTAAACCCCTTTTTAATGGTAAAGTCAAATTTTAAGTCACAATTCTGGAAATACCACTTTAAGAAAGTTGGCCATTTCTTGTCCTAACTATGTACGTGCAGCCTGTTACTGGCTCACGTGACTAGATGTAGTTAGTTTACAGTCTGCGTTTGTGTATTCCTCCCAGACAGCATCATAATAGAGGGTCTGGGTGTTGGCAGGGGTGTTTAGACAGAATATCGGAAACAAAAATATATCAATCAATCAAGTAGTATTTGTATAGCGTGGCTAATCACCCCAGGGGGTATCCAGGTGCATATACTTGGACAAAATATTGTGTCAATAATATTGAGGACAAAAATATCGTGAAGTTTACTTTTTGTGGGTAAGCAAAGTTTTATTATATATTACTTCACATATATGTACCAAGACAATATATATATAAATATGTATGTATGTAGATGTGAAGTTAAGCATAGTAAATCTATTTTTACCTATTTGCACTTACCTTCTTGATACTTTGGTCCTCAATATTTTTGACATGATATTCTGTCCACACAATATTTTTGTTCCTGAAATACTGTCATTGATCCGTTGGTAGTATGGGCCATCCTGGCTTGATGGAGGGGTGGAGCTCTTACCTACCACACTTGCACTTCAAAGGCACTGGCCCAGTTCACAAACAAAGAACTTCACACTAGCCCATTGTGCCCGCAGACAAACCGGGACAAGGTCAGGGAGTTAGAAAATTCTAGACACTTTGCGGGCTGGGTGGCAAACAGGTCTCCCCCCTCAGCGGCTTCGGTTGGTTCCTGGATGCTTCAAACAGTTCCGTTTTTTGGTTTGTCTTGTCTGAACTGTTTGAAACATCCGGGAACCAACCGAAGCCGCTGAGAGGGTAGACCTGTTTGCCACCCAGCCCGCAAGCCCCCTACCCTCCCTCCCCGGACGCAAAAGCAGGGTTGATATCCGGACACCACGGGGAGGCCAGGCGGGCTCATCTGCCCGGAACCCCCAGGGAACAGTAAAAAAAAAAAAATGTAAGTCCGTTTTTATATAGCGCAGCTACTCACCCTTACGGGTCTCAAGGCGCTGGGGGCCATCGTGGAAATTAAGTGAGCTATTGCCCAGAGTCACATGGTGCTGAGCTGAGCTGCCGCCGGAGCCGGGGATCGAACTGTGAACCCTGTGCTCCGAAGTCAGCTGCCCTGGCCGCTGCACCACACCTCTCCAAAAGAGGGCAGCGCCCCCCTACCACGGGGCCTTGGGCAAGAAATAGAGTAGATCGTGGGATCTGACTGCATAGAGGGTCCCGGCAGAAGGAGCAGCACAAGCCTCTGGTGTCAGCGTCCCCAAACAGTTATTTGTCTGTATCCACACCCAGTAGGTTACATGGCGAGCTCCTACTACCATATCTCCAACCGGCTGGAGAAAATGACATAGGATTCCATCAAGTTGGATGATGACAGTGAGGGGAAGGTCGTAAAGATGATTTTGAAGTTGTTGGAAGACTGCCTTAGTCTCTCTGAGTCCCCTGTGGAACTTTTACACTCTGTTTGCAAGCGGCATCAGTCTCAGGCATATATGTCTATGTCCTGAAGATGATCCCGGTACTCTTTGTATGGGATCGAAACGTCGTCGACTCCTTGACACCTTGACACTGCATTATGTGCATTATTGAATTGTGCTATGGTGTCTGCTTTCACATGTACTCGACAATTTACTGATCCTTTCTTCAAGCGCTAAGAAATGCTTGAGCCTCTCTTGTTTTAATTGTCACAGGGTATGTGTTTCCACTTTATTGGTTTGTTCTCTTTTAATATATAAAATATTAAAATAATTTTTGTCGGGAGGGACAACACAATACAATATAGATCTCATTATATTTCTATATTAATTCCCTCAGTCTTATTTTCCTTGTGAGGGACCACTGTCCATAGAAAATACTTGTACCCAAGGTCCCTGACCAATCCAATTGGGTTCCCTTATTCACATATAACTGGCAAATACATGTTAGGCAAAAATAACAATGCTGGAGTTCAGGTGAATATTCAGTAAAGAGGCCTTTAAATTTTGTCTTTATCTTGTCACATGCACATGATTTGCTTGGGGTTCAAAGACAGAGGTGAAATGTCAGGCAGTGTCTTCTGACAAATTGTTGCTTATCTCTTTTGATTGACATTGATGTTTGCTCTGACTGCAATATGAGAGGATTGTAATGGGAAACAAATGTGTGACACTCTTGCTGTGTGTGCTAAAGGAGGTGTGAAACTGAGGAAAAGTCTGTATTATCAAAACACATTTGTAACACAGAAAAATGTAATAAATGCCTTCAAATAAACTGTACACATGTTTCACAATATATCAACAGTTAGGGAAAAGAAATATTTTCCACACATTGTAAGCTTTATCATTTTATCAGTAGACACACTATGCAACATAGATCTGCCAACTACCGTCCTGGTCACAACATTAAAGGCAAGGCTGGGATTTCCATTCCCAAAGTTTACCCCACAACACAGCCTACAGCCTGAGGCCACACAAGTCGTGCCATCTGTTACAGGGCCCCCGGCCCTTGTCCTGACAAATGCAGCCCTGCCAAGTGCCACGCATCAGGCGTTAGACTAACGCATTTCAGTGTGTTGGTCCGCATCACCGCACTGAAATGTGAAGTCACGCATTTTAGCGCCTGTGCCTGACTGTCTAGTGCTGTGGCCCGAGCGGTAGCTTATTATAAATCAGAGGCACAGGCAGCGCGCGGTGCACCACACGTCTTCTCGGCAGACTTCTTTGGGGCTGGGCTGGCTGAGCTCGAGAAGCTACAATGTAGCACTGTGAGGGGGCACGCGGCATAAGCACTCACTGACGTCATGTCAAGTCAGTGCCTGCCAATGGTTACCTCCGTGATATGACGAGTGAGGTCAGCGAGTTCTGAGACTCACAGTTATAGGGCAAATGTGGGTTGTGTTACAAAGGCTACTATCCTCCTGTAGCGCGAGCGGGCGGTAAATTCAATCAGCATAGTGTGACCAGGCTGCTGTGATCAGCTTGCGGCGCCGCGGTAAATCTAGCGGCCAGCCCCGCGTCACGACCGTCACCAACACACCAGCAGGGCGCACACAGCGGCTGAACGCTGGACGGACTGACTCAAAGAGCGGTGGCCTGGTCAGTGGTGGTTTGTTCGCGGCCCCAGGGAGCACCGAGACCGACCCCCTGTGTGATGAGCAAAACTGATGCGGGCGGACTGGCACAGAGAGACTGAGGCGAGCCAGGCGGCCGGCGTGCAATGCTTATAAATGCAGCTCTCGCTTCCGGCCGCCGCCGGGCCCGACACTTCAAAATAATATTCAAGCTTGCAAGCAAGTAAGTAAGTGAGTGCCTAGTGTGAGAAGTTGGCCTGGCATATGCTGTCCACTAATTATAGTGGGCACCTTGCACCAGTCCAAATCGACTCTTATGGTAGGTAGGTTAAAGACAACCTTATTGAAAGCTATCCTAGTGGTAGCTATGGAGAGCAGCCTTCAGGCTAAGTCTTGAAGGAATGTAAAGCAGCTTGTTTTACCAGTCTATAATCTCTTGAGTGACCAAATGAAAGAGCACCACACCAGGTATATATTCAAAATATATGTATTTATTACTAAACACACCCCTCTAGTCTCTTTATGAGGCTAGAGTTCGAAATACATAAGTTATAAGATCTTAAATCACAATAATAGCACAAATACACGTTTGGGCCCTAGGGGCGTACCAAACCATATACCAATAAAGTGGTATGCGAACCACGACTGAACTAGACACTAGGCCTAGAGCCTCTAGAAGTGCTTGGACCACAAGGAACCACCCAAGGTAGTGACACAGGGGACCCACGGGAGACGTGTGCAGTGTAAATACACAACCGCGATACGCCGTTAACTTCTATGGAGAAAGTCGAGATCGGGAAAATAGAGGAAAGGGACACTTAGAAGAGGACTAGGACAAAACCCTTTGAGATCTAGGACTTTGAAGAGTCTCTACCCACGGGAGCACCGGAGTACTCGTGTTACCTCACCCAGGGAAGCCGGGTGCATAGGTGCCTTTCGGGGTCGGGTTTCGTCGTCGATTCGAATGGCGATCTGCTGCAAAGTGCTGCTGGCGGCCAAGAGAAAAGTGTCCGGGTGGATCCAAGAGTGGATCGGAGTTCTGGTGAACCTGAAAGCAGAGGGGACAGAGTCTGGGTCACTAGCCAGTGACCAGGAAGGCGATGGACAGATGCCCACCGATGTCGAGTGCTTCAGGTGCGTTGACGGTCGTCTTGACTCTTCAGCCACGAGGTCCGGGAGGCGTTGTCGGCGACCAGGAGCAGGATTCGGGCTGGTGCTCGATGTCTGTCGAGTGCTGAGGTGTCGGCGACCGGATTGGACCCAACAAGCCTTGGCAACGGCAAGTCTCGAGTAAGATGTAGATCGTCGATGGTGCAGACCAGCAAGGTCTGTGGAACTCACCCAGCGAGGGTAAGTGAGGGCAGGCCTGGAGCAACCAGGATGCCAAGTAAGGAAAAGATTGGCCTTCGTTAAGGGCTACTAGCCAACGGGCTAGCGACCGCGAAGGAGCCTCGTGACGCCGCACGTGGAGCTGGCTTGCAGGACACTCGTGGAGTGGGGGCCAGTGATCTTCGGTGCAGGTGGTGCTAGAGGCTAGGGCTACTCGGAGCCCAAAGCACGACTTCTTGGGAGACCCAGAAGATGGTGCACTTGCAAATGTGCTCGGTGTCCAGGGGTCACGGTCTCAAGTCACCCACGATAGCCACGGGCCTCAGCTTTGCTGGGGACTCAGGGTAGCCTCGGGGAAGTCTGAGAATCCACCTCTGGTGATGCGATGACTTCGGCGTCCGACGGGAGCTTCAGTAATGCGAACCGGACAGATGCTTCTTTGGTGCCTGCCAAGCAGGGGAGTCACTCCTTGACCCCAAGGGAGATTCTTCAGTCCTCTAATCTTGTCGTAGAGCGTCGAAGGTCCAGGATTCAGTGTCAGAGTTTCGTCCAGGTATAATCTAAAGTCCTAAGGACTGGGTTCCTACCTTTATTCTAAAAATAGGGGTTGGACTACTCTGTGGCCCCACCTATGGGTGGGTCAGGGCAGAGGGGTGGCTACACCCCTTTCCCTTTGTCCAGTTCGCGCCAAAGCAGGGGCTGCAAGCCCCTGATCCGGTTTGAACTGGGGTATGCACAGGGACACCAAATGTGCCCCCAGTGCAGGACTTCAAAGCACCCGAAAGTGCTCCCGCCCAGCCCCAATACACATTATCCTGTCTGGGGAGGTGGTCACACCTCCCTGGGACAGGAAACCTATTGTCCAGGCCTCCCCTGCCGGAGTTTCGTCCAGCAGCAGGAGGCCAGACTCGTGTCTGTGGCAGCAGCATCCATTTTGTGATGCCAGGGCTCTGGAAAGAAGTTACCGGACTCGTCAGAGTTAACATGTCTTTCCCTCTAGAAGGGTGGAATGCTACCCCCGCCGCCAGGATTGGCGGGGGGTAGTATTCCAAGATGTTTGACACCAAACACGACATGTTTAGGTGCAGCCATTCCAAAGTTAGCATTTTACCGCGAGGATATAATGCGCTTAAGAGTATATGGTCAGGCTGCACTACAAACAGCATCAGAGATGGTCTCCGAACGCTGCAGAGGGGCCCTGCTCATGCAGGGGCACCCTCTCACATAGGAACCATGCACTCTGCCTTTAGGATTGATAAGGCCTGCCTTAGGAGTGACTTATAGGTTTATATGTGTGTATGTATTTCAGTGATATAGGTAACCTATATCACAGTAAGGGGTGCATGCACCACCTTACCCAGGCTGCAGTAGCAGACCTGTGGTGTCAGTTTGGATGGCCTTCCAGGGGTGGCATAATACATGCTGCAGCCCCTGGCAGGCCTCTGAGGTACCTATGCCCTTGGTACATAGTATACCATATACTAGGGACTTATAAGGGCACTCCAGATTCCAATCAGAGATGTGCCTAAGGCACATGGAAACCTTTTTACAGAGAAAGCAGATAGGCTGGGGCCCTGAATAGCAGGATCCCAGTCCAACTAAGTCATAAACCCGCAAATCACCATAAAAAAAGTGGGGGCAACCATATAGTCAGATTCCACCTTCCTACACCTAGCCCCCTGGAGTCAGGGGCATAAATTAAAATCATTCAGTTTAAAGTTGCGGGTATTTAAAGTTCCATATGTCATGCTTCATCAGCTCGCCTTGTCTTCCTTCTTCCACACACCGACAAACCCGCAGCCACGCACTTCACCTCAGACACCACGGCACGACAACTGTCTCAGGCTGAGAACTGGTCAGAATGATTTAACATTTGATTGTGCTGGCCTAAACGCACTGACATGTCTTATACTAATGCCACTGATCTTCCACATAAATAATTGGCCATCATGCACATTAAAAAAATTGTGCATTTAATGCACGGTCTGGACAGCTGCGTGCACGCAGTCTCACTCTACTACAGGTCTACTTGGCAGAGGATACCTTCACCCTGCTCCCACAACCCCCTCCCGCTCTCACACACATCCAGGTTAGGCTGAGTTAGAGATGTTATTGCGTAGTGCATGCTTTTTGGGAAGAGAGCATACAACAACACCGTCACCCATCGCCAGTGCTCACTGCTGCAGTAGACGGCCGCACAGTCGACCTCTCCGCCTATTATTTATAGCGCTGCGCATGAATGAGGACAGGAGCAGTGGTCGAAGTGGACGGTGACTTTTCTAGAAAGTCAAACCTGTTCATTCATCATCTGTCTGCGAAGCCAGCACCAAACACGTGTCTGCAGAGTGCAGCTTATAACAAAAAATAACACTCAATAGATTATGACAGGTTTGTCATTCGTGCATACCTTTTTTATTTACATATTTTGGTGTGCACCTTTTCCAGGTTTACCTCGTTGCATGCTGGAACAATCCAAACATTGCTAGTGATCCCTTTGGCTTGCAGGAAGGACCGGATGAAAATGAAACTAGAAAAGAAACAAGCCCCAAAGGCCCTCACCTGGAAATCATAACACTTTCCTGTGTACGTACAGGAATTCACTATCAGAGCCTCAAAGTTCAGTGCGATCAGCGGATCTTAAATGATCGGAGCAGAGGGAGATGGCAGGACCCAGGGGATGGGCGCAGAGGAGCAACTACTCATGCTAGGCTAGCCTCTGCTGGTAAGGAGAATTCCTGGGAGGGAGAGGAGCGCAGGCAGGGAAGCCCAGACAGCAGAAAGCAGTCTAGAGGGTTAACAATAGGCAGCCCCCTGGGCCTCCAGTATACACCTTACAGTGTCACTCTGTAACCCCTATCCATTCTGTATGCACTTGCACTGACTGTGGGTGTCCGTGGAACTCCTTTGTGCATAAGCAGGCCCAGACCTCCCTGATACTTCCTACAGAACCCACAGGAGGGCCATGAGCCCCACCTTAACCTTCAATTCTTAGTCTATTGACATCCTGTATAACCCTTGTAAATGTCAGGATGTAACCTCATTTCCTTCTCTGTGCACACTTCTCTCCTATATAAACCCCAAGCCATCGATAATCTCTGGGCCTCCTTTGTACACTGTGACTTGCAAACCCCGAGCCTCCTGTAGTGTACACAGTTACACTGTGACTGGCCTCCTCAATAAGCGGTAGGTGGATCTCCGGGATCAATCAATCAATCATGTCATTTATAAAGCGCACTACATACCCGCGAGGGTCTCAAGGCGCTGGGGGAAGAGGGGGGTGGTGCTGCTACTGATCGAAGAGCCAGGTCTTGAGGAGTCTTCTGAAGGCCAGTAGGTCTTGGGTCTGTCGGAGGTTGGTGGGGAGGGTGTTCCAGGTCTTGGCGGCGAGGTGGGAGAAGGATCTGCCGCCAGCGGTCGTTTTCCGGATGCGGGGGACTGTGGCGAGGGCGAGGCTGGTCGAGCGGATCCCACGATGCCCTTCCACTTCTGGTGATTGCAGCAGTTTTAAGATCTTCTTAGAGTTTCTCGTTGCTCAAATGTGTGTATTTTCTGATATTTATATGTTTCACTTGTCTTCATTGCTTGATTTTGCTCCCAAGAAAGTGTCACTCATAGTCGTTGAATGTCACTCATAATTACACTGAAATTATAAAAATGTCACACATAGCAATCTGAAACCTTGGCAGCTATGAAGCAAAGCATATCGGTTTAAAGATTCCGCTGATACCGTGTTTTGGTCCGCAACTAGTGAAGTGCACCTCAGTCTGTACCAGCAGCATGTCACTTTCAATTTCAGTACCGGAGAGAGAGACAGACAGACAGACGCACAAACACATGCACGCACGCACGCACACACACACTTGGACCACTCATGTTCGATTAATAGAGCCCCATTATGTCTTCATGTAGCCCTTCTATTTTGTTGTCTCTATACACCAAGCCAGCAAACACTGCCAATCTCCCTGTCCTCCATTTAGCCTCTCCAGCCATCACAGTACACGAGCCGAGCTCGCACATCCTTATAAATGCACCTTGATTATTCCTTCCCGTCACAATCACATTCAAAACCCTCCCGAGTTCTGTTCAACTATATACTAGTATTTCCTGTTTCTGCGAATAATCTTAGGCCCAAGAAGGCTATGTCAAGGCGCATAAGCCCTGCATTGCATCTTTCCATCTATTACAGTGCTAGAATCTGTCAAAGCTCTGCCAGTACACCTCAATTCTGGGCTGCCAGCCCACCCTGCTATTACAATACTAGGACCTGGGAAGGCTGTCAGTGCCCCTAGCCCTGCATTGCCTCTAGGGAATCGTGTGTTAGCAAGAAATTGTGGATGGGCTGAAATGGAATGGAACAATATATGTAATGTAATGACGTGCTAAGCTCACCAGACTATGTTGCTTTACATTTGGATTGTGTGTGGTGGACTGTGAAGCGTTTCTGATGCATGGCCTCAATAGCCTTTGTTGTTTAATATAAACCCTCCTCGGCTCTTACTGCATAACACAAGTGAGTGACAAAATGGCGTCACTCAGGACTCAAGGTTAAGGTGAACATAGTGGAAGTGCCACAGTAGTGCGGGTGTTGGTGGGTACATAACCCTAACTTAACAGCGGTTGGGTGTGTCTTGTGTAGCATTTTAGAATGTATGGAATTTGCTCTGACCGGGCTCCATAATGAAAACAAACTGCTCTCTTTTTATCGCGCCGAGCGTTTATGACCAGTACACACAACTTAATCCTCATAAAAAGGCAAATGTGAAAGAAAAGCTGAAACAAGTAAATGAGGCAAGCTGAATAAGGGGTGCTGAACATATAACAAATTTCATTAATGCCCTCTGGCATAGCTCAACGAAATGAGTAAATATCTTCTGGCATGCTGGCTTTGAGCCAAACTCTTATAATTTGGCAGATTTATCAGTCCATTTGCAAAGCCCAGGACATTTTTTTTGTGGCCCTCCAGATTTAAGCCCGGGTGCTCAGCTAAGCTGGAGTCTGATGCGGTCCAACACGCAGCCCGTTCTGTATGTGTTTAACCATGGTAGATAATTGCGCCTGTGTGATCATGATGTGACATGTTTCATTGATTTGAAGCTTCGCAACGACGCCGTGTTTTACATACATTTGAAAATGCACTTGTGCATTAGCAATGTATCAGCAGTAACACTAGTATTGTGAAATGAGGCAAGTGTTTGGTTTCTTTTCTGCACATAGCCAGGTGTCTTGGTACTGTCCTTAAAATAAATATGCAATTGCTAAAAGCACAGGTGTAAATGAAAAGCATCCTCTAAAACCCACAGCAGCATTGTCATAGATTGTTTCCTTTAGCAAGTTTACAGCCCTGGGTTCATGTCCTGAGAAATGGATTCAGCCTAATAAAACTGCCAATAGCAGACACTTATGCTCCTTCCAGATTCAGGTGAAGCAATAAACACAAACCATTTGCATAGCTGCCAAGGTTTCAGATTGCTATGTGTGACATTTTTATAATTTCAGTGTAATTATGAGTGACATTCAACGACTATGAGTGACACTTTCTTGGGAGCAAAATCAAGCAATGAAGACAAGTGAAACATATAAATATCAGAAATTACACACATTTGAGCAACGAGAAACTCTAAGAAGATCTTAAAACTGCTGCAATCACCAGAAATGGAAGGGCATCGTGGGATCCCGGAGATCCACCTACCGCTTACTGAGGAGGCCAGTCACAGTGTAACTGTGTACACTACAGGATGCTCGGGGTTTGCAAGTCACAGTGTACAAAGGAGGCCCAGAGATTATCGATGGCTTGGGGTTTATATAGGAGAGAAGTGTGCACAGAGAAGGAAATGAGGTTACATCCTGACATTTACAAGGGTTATACAGGATGTCAATAGACTAAGAATTGAAGGTTAAGGTGGGGCTCATGGCCCTCCTGTGGGTTCTGTAGGAAGTATCAGGGAGGTCTGGGCCTGCTTATGCACAAAGGAGTTCCACGGACACCCACAGTCAGTGCAAGTGCATACAGAATGGATAGGGGTTACAGAGTGACACTGTAAGGTGTATACTGGAGGCCCAGGGGCTGCCTATTGTTAACCCTCTAGACTGCTTTCTGCTGTCTGGGCTTCCCTGCCTGCGCTCCTCTCCCTCCCAGGAATTCTCCTTACCAGCAGAGGCTAGCCTAGCATGAGTAGTTGCTCCTCTGCGCCCATCCCCTGGGTCCTGCCATCTCCCTCTGCTCCGATCATTTAAGATCCGCTGATCGCACTGAACTTTGAGGCTCTGATAGTGAATTCCTGTACGTACACAGGAAAGTGTTATGATTTCCAGGTGAGGGCCTTTGGGGCTTGTTTCTTTTCTAGTTTCATTTTCATCCGGTCCTTCCTGCAAGCCAAAGGGATCACTAGCAATGTTTGGATTGTTCCAGCATGCAACGAGGTAAACCTGGAAAAGGTGCACACCAAAATATGTAAATAAAAAAGGTATGCACGAATGACAAACCTGTCATAATCTATTGAGTGTTATTTTTTGTTATAAGCTGCACTCTGCAGACACGTGTTTGGTGCTGGCTTCGCAGACAGATGATGAATGAACTGGTTTGACTTTCTAGAAAAGTCACCGTCCACTTCGACCACTGCTCCTGTCCTCATTCATGCGCAGCGCTATAAATAATAGGCGGAGAGGTCGACTGTGCGGCCGTCTACTGCAGCAGTGAGCACTGGCGATGGGTGACGGTGTTGTTGTATGCTCTCTTCCCAAAAAGCATGCACTACGCAATAACATCTCTAACTCAGCCTAACCTGGATGTGTGTGAGAGCGGGAGGGGGGTTGTGGGAGCAGGGTGAAGGTATCCTCTGCCAAGTAGACCTGTAGTAGAGTGAGACTGCGTGCACGCAGCTGTCCAGACCGTGCATTAAATGCACAATTTTTTTAATGTGCATGATGGCCAATTATTTATGTGGAAGATCAGTGGCATTAGTATAAGACATGTCAGTGCGTTTAGGCCAGCACAATCAAATGTTAAATCATTCTGACCAGTTCTCAGCCTGAGACAGGTGTCGTGCCGTGGTGTCTGAGGTGAAGTGCGTGGCTGCGGGTTTGTCGGTGTGTGGAAGAAGGAAGACAAGGCGAGCTGATGAAGCATGACATATGGAACTTTAAATACCCGCAACTTTAAACTGAATGATTTAAATTTATGCCCCTGACTCCAGGGGGCTAGGCACTCACTTACTTACTTGCTTGCAAGCTTGAATATTATTTTGAAGTGTCGGGCCCGGCGGCGGCCGGACGCGAGAGCTGCATTTATAAGCATTGCACGCCGGCCACCTGGCTCGCCTCAGTCTCTCTGTGCCGTGTGGTGGTCTCATGCTGGGCCCTAGGCCCACATGCAGACTGGAATGACGGACACAGACACCAAGGGTTACTGGGTAGCAATGGCCACGAGCACGTGCGCTCTGACCCTTTTATTGTCAGGGTCACCTGACTGGTGACGCCTGTGAGGGGGTGGGTGTTAAGTGTGGTTGAGGCACAAATGATTAAACACTAGACCAGTGATCAGACGATCACTACATCCCTCCTAAACTTTCTTTAAAGTCCAAACAAAGTCCAAACCTGTGGGAGGGAAAGCTACGTAAAATCAAAATACAATGCAACAACAAAACTTTCACGGAGTCTTATTATCTACTTGCCACTCGCCGACAATTGCATCCTTTCAGTCAGGACCCCTTGTTCTCTTTGGCACGATGTCAGGGTGCCCTGTGGATCTAGTATTTGTTGGACTCCCAACGCGGAAGGGTATTCCACAGTTTCTCTCTTCCGTTTCTATTTGCAGTGAAAGTACATGTGGAGTGATGGTGGACGATGTATGTTCGGTGTTCCATCACACAGTCCTGGTTAACGCATTCTATCCCTGTTGGTAGTAGTTATCCTCTCTGCAGATAGGTTTGCAGTTTGCAGGACGTCCCTCTCACAGATGTCCCTCTCTCGGGGTTATTCTCTCCCACCGAATGACCCGGAGGCCCTCTCCTGCCAGGCTTCCACTGGACCGGGTGGACTTCCGCCGTGTCACTCCAACCACGTTGGAGGAATCGCTACGGGCCACCTCTCGTGTCCCACGCTCCGCCTGAACGGGTTGTTGTTGGCTCCTGCCCTTTCACACGAGACCTTCGTCCTCCCGGGACCTGCAGACGAGCGGCTGTGGATCCATCTCTCGTGTCGGGACCCGCTGCCACCGGCGTCCTTGAGGCCCTTGCCCCTTGGATGTCCACGGTCTCCCGTTCTATCCCAAAGGTAGGTGTTACCAATGGACCCTCCTGCTCGCCTCTGCCGTTACCAGGAGATCTGGGGACTCGTAGGTAGATGTCGTAGATAGGCGTTGATTCTCAGTATCCCTGATGTTGGTTCCAGGCCTTGTGCTCCGATGTTCAGGTACTATTTACCTTTCCCTTCAGGTGTTTTCCTTCTGGTGTGTGAGTTGACTTGTCACACACCTCCTTACTCTTCTCCTCTTCTTTTCTTCTCCTTCATGGCGTCTTGCCACTCAACTTCTATCTTTTCTTTCCTTCCTCCGCGACACGGTCTGGTCCCCTCTCATACTTGTCTGCCCCAACCAGGTTTCTCCGTGTAGCGTGCACTCCACACGTATCTTCCCGGTCTTGTCCTAACACTCTAGGACACTGCCTTTACTTCGCTCTGTGACTGGACCTGTCGTCGCGACTTTCTTCCATTCAGTTACTTCTGATCAATATTGTCAGACTTCTCTTCTGACCTCTTCTTGGTTCTCGTCCCGGACCTCTCCTTGGTCCTCTTCGTGACCCTCTCTTCGGTCATTCTCTTCCCGGACCACTTCTTCATTTTCCTTGTCGGACTGCTTGTCCGGTCTCATCTCACCGACTACTTCCCTTGGTCACGGCTCTTTGACCTCTTCTCCGGTCACTGCTCTCTGACCTCTTCTGCGGTCATTGCTCTCGGACCTCTGCGTCGGTCACTGCTCCCTGACCTCTTCGTCGGGCACTGTTCGGACCTCTTCGTCGGACACTGTTCGCTGACCTCTTCTGCGGTCACTGCTCTCGGACCTCTGCGTCGGTCACTGCTCCCTGACCTCTTTGTCGAGCACTGTTCCGACCTCTTCTGCGGTCACTGCTGTCGGACCTCTTCTGCGGTCACTGCTGTTGGACCTCTTCTGCGGTCACTGCTGTTGGACCTCTTCTGCGGTCACTTCTTGAGCTTCTTCCTGTACCGTCCGCGTCCGGGGTACTTCTTCTGCGCAGTCACTCCATGCGCTCTTTGCTCGTCTTCGCTGGTCACTTGTGGTGGCGTTGTCTCGTTACGGGGCGCACTCACTGTGCGCTTCCCCTGACGTGAGCTTGCGTTGGAGCTTCTCCTTCTAGGCAACGTCGTTGAAACTCTCCTTCCACTCTGCACCCCGCCGTTCAGCTTCTCAGTGTCCCAGGTCTATCCTCACTGCTGAAGTGATCACCTATGGCCATTAGGTGTCACTACCTTTCTTCTTGGGGTTCCCTTCTTGTATCATTTGATACCCCCGGTCTCTCCTCTTCCACTTGACTGATAGGTACTTGCTTTCTTTCTTCCTCCTCACGGGAACGACTACGTCTTCTGGATTTGCTTGTCTTTTCAGTCAGAGCCTGTGCCCTGACCTCTCCATCTGTTGTGGGTGCAGAAACTGTCCCTGTGGTGCATTGATGTACTCCTGACGCTTTCCTGCGCGCTCCTCACCTAGTGCCTTTAGTGCATTCCTCGCTGCCTCCTTGTGCTGCTCTGTCTCCTGGCACTGATTTATCTTTGTGGATGCCCCTATTTGCCATCTGGGCTGCTCTCTATCCATCACCTCCTCTCTGTGGGTCCCAGCAGCCTGGAACTGTCTCTGAGCAACCTCAGTGCTCTCCAGTTACTCTGTCCCTGTTCTGTTGCACTTCATTTGACCAGCAGGTGCGTTACCGCGAGCTGGCCACTAGGTGGCAGTGCTGCCTTTTTTTTCCACAGCCTCAGCAGCTTCCCACATGCTGCGGGCTTCGTGCTCACCGCTCTCGTGGAGGAGCACCTTCACCGATGTCTGCTGCTTGCACCCCTTCACCAGGACCCCTCCAGGCCGCGGTACAGCTCTCCTCCATGCGGTAAGTGTCTTACTTTTTCCCTGTGCACCTCGGATGGGTGCAGCTGCAACCAATTACACACTCCGCAGCCCTTATGCGCTTTGGCTCTTGTGATTACCGCTTGTGCTGATATTGTCCCCGCTGTGCTCGGATGGGCCTCAGCAGCTTTACTCACGCTGCGGGCTACTCTCCACCATTACTGCAGTCTCGCGGCTGCTTCTGCCGCCCTTTCGCAATCTCGTTCCCTCAGGCTGCACTGGAACTTTGCTTCATGCTGGCACGGCCTGATCTTTTAGCCCCTGCAGGCCACTCGTGCTCGCTTCCTGCGGGGAAGCACAGACACCGGCGGTGCTCTGCTTGGCTAGCCGCGCCTACGGCCGCCTCCCGCACACTTCCATTACGGCCTCTCCCGAGGCAGCTCACACGTGGCCCCCACCTTCCTCTACCCGCCCGCAGCAGCCTCTCAGTTCACACGCTGCGCAGGGGGGGCAGGAGCCGCTGCCAGATACTGCAAACTGGCCTTCACTCCGGGGCCATTTCATTCCCGGAAGATCTTCTCTCCTCCACCCCACCGCCGCCGGCTCGCTCCTCACATGCCGCGCGGGGTGGGGGAGGTTCGCGCTCTGCCCGGGGCTGCTTACTACTTTCGGGGCATTGGGCTCAGTTCTTTCTTCCTTGCGGGGACGGGGGAGTGGGTAGCTGATTCACTCTCCGTCCTCCCGCCTTAGGGTCTCTTCCCTGCCCCCATGTCCCGCAGCCAGGGCTCACCTTCCGCCCGACTTCTCCTCAGGCGTCTCTCCCCTCGTGGCAGTCTGCGGCGGCGGCCGGCACCTGGACAGTCCGGCCTCGCTTGCCTTATGTTTCTGCCGCCCCAGGGTTCACTCACCGCCGGATACAACCTCAGCAGACTCGTCGATGCGGGGTGGGCTCCCGCGGACCTCCTGCTGTTCGGGGGTCACTCGTCTCGGAGCCCTTCGAGACCTCTCTCATGCACGGGCTCACCTTCTGCCCGGCGGGGCGTCGCGACCGATGCGGGTGGGCTCCGCTCGGCTCTCTCTACATTCGGGGCCTGCGCAGGTCGGTGGCAAGGGTCACGCCGCCGGCTCCTCCTCTCGCCGCACGGGGCTCTCCCTTTCCCCCACGCAGGTCTCACGGAGGTGGGGTGCCGCCTAGTACTCACGGGCACCTTCGGTGCGGGGTAGGCTCCCGATCACCGTCTTCACGCCTGGGGCTCTTCACATGCCCCGCAGGCGATCAGGCGCTTCTCTCGCCTGCTCCAGAGGGTGCCCTCGATACGGGCAATACTCTCCCCCTCACCACCTTCAACAAGGCGGCTGCACACGCGGGATTAGCCCGCTCGTCGCCAATGTGGTGGTCTCATGCTGGGCCCTAGGCCCACATGCAGACTGGAAGGACGGACACAGACACCAAGGGTTACTGGGTAGCAATGGCCACGAGCACGTGCGCTCTGACCCTTTTATTGTCAGGGTCACCTGACTGGTGATGCCTGTGAGGGGGTGGGTGTCAAGTGTGGTTGAGGCACAAATGATTAAACACTAGACCAGTGATCAGACGATCACTACATGCCGGTCCGCCCGCATCAGTTTTGCTCGTCACACAGGGGGTCGGTCTCGGTGCTCCCTGGGGCCGCGAACAAACCACCACTGACCAGGCCACCGCTCTTTGAGTCAGTCCGTCCAGCGTTCAGCCGCTGTGTGCGCCCTGCTGGTGTGTTGGTGCCGGTCGCGACGCGGGGCTGGCCGCTAGATTTACCGCGGCGCCGCAAGCTGATCACAGCAGCCTGGTCACACTATGCTGATTGAATTTACCGCCCGCTCGCGCTACAGGAGGATAGTAACCTTTGTAACACAACCCACACTTGCCCTATAACTGTGAGTCTCAGAACTCGCTGACCTCACTCGTCATATCACGGAGGTACCCATTGGCAGGCACTGACTTGACATGACGTCAGTGAGTGCTTATGCCGCGTGCCCCCTCACAGTGCTACATTGTAGCTTCTCGAGCTCAGCCAGCCCAGCCCCAAAGAAGTCTGCCGAGAAGATGTGTGGCGCACCGCGCGCTGCCTGTGCCTCTGATTTATAATAAGCAAGCGCTCGGGCCACAGCACTAGACAGTCAGGCACAGGCGCTAAAATGCGTGACTTCACATTTCAGTGCGGTGATGCGGACCAACACACAGAAATGCGTTAGTCTAACGCCTGATGCGTGGCACTTGGCAGGGCTGTTGCTTAAAGTTTTTTTAATTCCGACATCAACTTAATAAAAAAATGTCTTACATGCATTTTACCACAAGAGTGCCGGCACTGCCTTTGAATTCACTGCTCAAGACTCCGGTTCAGCCACCCCCACGACGTCTTCTCCCCCACTCCCTCTTAGTGGTGCTGCGCCTGATACTGAGGAAGCCAGACGGTCGGAAAAGAGAAGAGGGACAGAATGGCCAATCACTGCAAGCTTGATAATAAAGTCATGCAGTGATTGGCCATATATCTATGGACGTGAACCACCCCAACCCCAGCGCGCCTCGTGTGCAGGGCCACTCAGCCAGAGGAGTATCCTGCCCAATCCAGACCTGCTCCGTTGCTGAGCGCAGCGCCATGATTGGACAGGGCAGGTGGTCAGAGCACTCATTTTAAGCCCAGATGGCTGCAGCTGTGATCCCGCCCCATCTCACCATTCCACCGGCAAGGAGACTAGGAGGCCTGTAGAGCGCATGTTAGGTTGGCCACATACAGGCAGTCGGCCGACCTGACATGCACACTTCTTTTAGGCGTGAGAATCAGTTTTGACAACCAGGTATGTGCCCTGACAATTACTTTGAAGTCCCACCCCCCCCCACATGCGGAACTACCCAGCTCCAGCTAATAAAAGAAAAAAATCGATGCTGCGGGCCTGCGCAGCTGTGGGAAAAAATAAAATATTTATTTCGGGGGCTGGGGGCAAAATATCAGTGGGGCAACGCCCCTCAGCTCTCAAAAGGGAACCGCCCCTGACATAATGAGCTGATATTCAAGCTAAAAATGTTTGACTTCAAGTCTTCAAATCACCAGGATTTGAGACTTTTAGAAAACATAGAAACTTGCAATTTATTTCGTACATTACTCTTGCATAACTGAACTCAAAACGCAGGTGCTAAATACAGTAGAAACAGTTTGCCTCATTTACAGTCTGTAATGTTTCATAAACATATGTGGAAAGGGGTTGAGTGTGTGGTGGCAATGCATATATCAGCCATCAAGGTCCCTTTCAATGCTGCCAAAGAAGTAGACACTTGCCTAATTGACCTTCACTTGACCTGCGCTTCCATGGACTGACCTCCCTCATAAGCAGTTATGATAGCTTGCTTCAACAATCTGCTGAGAGTAGCTCATGAGGGTCACAGTCCTTACCCTGAAGGCCCAAAAGTAATGAACAAAATTAAACTTTCTTAAACGGTTCTGGCCTAGCCAGATGTATCTCTAAGGCTCTTCGAGTAGCAAGTGTATGCAACAATTCCTCTACTATAGAGAATGGTTCTGTATAATAAAGAGGTGGCATCAAATCAATGGCACAATGCAAAGAAGATGGGACTTTAGGATTGAAGTCAGGATCAGGGGCAGATGTACGACCGTTTTCGGCAGTCGCAAACGGGAATTCGACCTGTTTGCGACCGCAAAATTGGTCTGCCCCATGCGCAAACCATATTTTGCGAGTCGCTAACCTATTACCGACTCGCAAAATATGGTTTGCGACTCACTATTAGGAAGGGGCGTGCCAAGGGCGTCCCTTCCTAATAGCGAGTCTCAATGTAATGTATGATTGTTTTGCGACCGCATTTGCGGATGCAAAACTCTCGCAGTTTACCACCTACTTCAAGTAGGTGGTAAACCGATCGCTAATGGGAAGGGGTCCCCAGGGGACACCTTCCCCTTTGAAAGTGTTTGCGGAAATATTTTTTAAGAGCAGGCAGTGGTCCCAGGGACCACTGCCTGCCCTTAAAAAATGAAACTGAAAAGTTTCATTTTTCTTTTTTGAATGCTTCTCGTTTTCCTTTAAGGAAAACGGGCTGCATTTAAAAAAATAAAAACTGCTTTATTTAAAAAGCAGTCACAGACATGGTGGTCTGCTGACCCCAGCAGGCCACCATCTATGGGAGTGCTAACCATTCCCAAAGGGGTCGCAAATTGCACTTGCCTCATGAATATTGATGAGGCATGCAATTTGCGACCCCATTGGGAATCTCACACAGTATCTGATACATTGTTGTACATTCACTTTAGCGAGTCGCTAATTGCGAGTCGCAATTCGGCGCAATTTGTGACAAGCTGAAGTGATTGGTCATACATCTAGCCCCAGGACTTGAGTTCAAGACAGCCTTGCTTGGTAAAAACTTTAAAAATGGCTTTGCTCATGCTCCTAACTCCTCAGTCTTTCTCTCCAGTGAAATTGCAACTAAAAATAGAACTTTGTACGAAAGAAATTTCAGATCCACTGAACTCAAAAATTTCAAATGGCAGCCCTTGCAATGCCTGTAGAACCAGAGGAAGGTCCCAAGACAGAAATGGAGAATTAATTACCAGCCTTTAAAGAAACAAAACTCCAAAGGAGAAATAGATTCCACCTGTGGACTTCGAAGGACAGCACACTGGAATAGTAACGCAGAGAATGCTAAGCCCAGAAAAAAATATATCTGTTAAAAAATCCAAAACAATTACTGGATCCCCAGTTGTAGCACTCATATGTTTGAATGTACACCACTTCTCAAAACTCTGCCAATGATTTTAGTATGATTTCAGTGTTAATAAATGCCTGGGCTGTTGAATAAGAGCTGCTACTTCCAGAGAACACCCCAAGGCATGCAACTTCACCCTCCCAAATGCCATGCCTCCAACTGAAAGTGATTTAAAGACTCCGTCATTTGAGATGTCATCAGTGATGTCATAAATGATGGCATAGAACATATCATGAGTGACGTAATATGTGAGGTCATAAGCAGTGCATGGCAGGGGCAAAAGTTATAGTTAACTTTTCTAACTATAACTGGTAAATTTATGTTTTTTTTATCAAAACGTTAATGTTGTCACTGACATATTCACCCAACTATAATATTACTTTAACCTTTGTTTTTTCAGTGAATTTCTAGTTTTGTTTTAACGTAAAGTAATATTTTATAGCCATACGTAAAGCCGAAGCCCTTCCCCTCATGGCAGGCTCTGCGCCCCCCCTCAACCCACACAGGCAGCCAACACCATGCTGCGCACAGCTTTTAGCTGTGCACAGCAGGTGGTTGGCCACAGGGCATGTCCCGCAACTAGGCCCTGTGGCCAACCCATCCAGAGGCAGCCAACCCCCGCAGGCAGCCAACGGCCTTTCATCGCACAAGCTGTGGGTTGGTCGCAGGACCTGGCTTGCAGTCGGGCCCTGCATCCATTTACCCGCAGCCAGCCATCCAGAGACAGCCAAACCCACCCTGCACACAGCCTTTCGTTGTGCGTGGCGTAGGGTTAACTGCAGGGCCTATATTGCAGCCAGGCCCTGCCTCTAACTCCCCATATGCATCCTCCCACATGCTGCACACAACCTTTGGGCGTGCACAGCAGGGGGTTGGTCACTGTGCTTTGTCTGCTGTCAGGCCCTGTGGTCAAACCCAGAGGAGGCTGCCAACCCCACACCATGCACAGCCTTTGGCATGCACAGCGCAGGGTTGGCCTTCGGCCCCAGATGACCCCATCCATTAAGGACAGGGGTCCGGGTACACCATCCCCAGGGTCCAGTTCCAATAAAAAGGAGAGGGGGGCCTTGTGGCCTACCTCCCCAAGCCTTAAAAGTGCTGAGACCCCACCCCGGGGCCAAATACAATTAAACAGGGGAGGAGGGAGTGCTGCCCCCCTCCCCAAGACTTAATAGGCCCAAGGACCACATCCCCTGGGGCCAAATATAATAAAAAAAGTGGAGGGGGCCTGTGGCCCTCTCCACACACCATTTTGGGTCTCGGAACCCCATCACAGGGGTCAAAATCTAAGGGGAGGGAGGCATGCAACACCCCTTCCCAAACCTTATTAGGCCCAGGGGGATCCCATCCCATGGGGCCACAATAATAAAAAAGGGGAGGGGGTCCTTGTGGCCCCCGTCCATGATCCCTGTGTACCCATCTCACAGGAACCCCATCCCCAGGGACGTTTTTTGTTTAAAAGCCGGAGGGGCTTCATGGACCTCTCCCCGAGCCTCATCAGGCCCTGGGGACCCCAGGCCCCAAAGCAAATTAAAAAGGGGAGGGTGCATGCAGCCCCCTCCTCGAGCCTTTTCCAGACCCAGGGACCCCATCCCCCGGGCTGTACCTTATTTTAAAGGGGAAAGGGACTGTGTGCCCCCTCTCACCGAGCCTATTTGGTTCACGGGGACCCCATCTCAATGGGCCTGCATCAATTAGAGGAGTGTGCCTCGGTACCTAACCGGGGCACCCACATTAGGGGTGGCGGGGGGAACCCAAAGACCCTGCGGTCCCAGCCTGCTTCTCACATGGTGCAGGAGCCAGGATTGCTCCTGCCAGGAGGGAGCAGCTATTTATGCTTCTCCCTCCAGGCGGGGTCAATATGTTGTTTTTTTCCCTGCCCCCAACAGTGCATGCAGGAAAACACATCACAAGTCTGCTTCGAGCCGGAGGGCGAATTTTTAATCCTCCCTCCTGCCAAGATTACAAGTTGGGCAGTTAATTCCGTCCCCTGCATAAACCCGGGCCCCGGCCAGGGGATGGGGTCCCCGGGCCAAAAACGGCTCAAGGAGGGGGGCTGAGCTCCTCCTTCCCCTAAATAATTAAATTGTGCCCCGGACATGGTGTCTCTGGGGCTGAAAATGGCTGGGGAAGGGGGCAGGTGCCCCCTCCCCTTACTTAATACATTGGGGCCCAGAGAATAGGGTCCCTGGGGCCAAAAATGGCTTGGGGAGGGGGACCACGCAACTTCCATCCCTTATATATACACGGCCCCGGGGGTGGGGTCCCCGGGGCCCTAAATGGGTTGGGGAGGGAGGCCCCACAGACACCTTCCTTTGAATCTATATATTACAAAATGGCCACCGTAATTTTATTTTTTTTACACAATCTAGCAGGACTTTTATGGGGTTTAGGAGGCAGGTTATCCCTACCCTCCCCTCTTGCATCACTTTTTTTTTTTAAACTTCAGGACAGGGGAGTAAGTCTCTCAGTCCTGTAATAGCTGCCAGCAACATTTTTTTCATGTTGCTGCCAGCCAATCAGAGCGCTCGCTCCTGCGGGAGTTTGAGTCCTGCAGGAGCAAGATGACCCAAGAAAAAAAAGCTCCCTGGGCTAATCAGAACGCTCTATTTTTTTTTCATTGGTGCTCTCGCGAGACTCTCGCTGACCCAACCATTTAGATTTACAAATATTTTTAAACCTTGATTTCTCAAAGAACAATAAATGGATTTACACCAAATTACAAAAAGCACAGTATGTGAACCAAGATCTAGCTTCCTGAAAACTTTGGTGTAATTCATTTCAACAGTTTTTGCTGTAGTGCTTCTTAAAGAAGTCTATGGGAAATGCATGGGGATGTTACGTTTTGGGACCCCCCTTTTTCTCGGCCCGCGCTTAACTGATCACCGCAAAACGTTCCATGCAAAAACTAGGCAAAAAAGAGCACTTTTTAAAAAGGTTTCATGAAGATTCATCAAACGATGCCTAACTTATTACCAATGCAAAGAATGCATTTCCTGTGGAAACGCTGACCTAACTATAACTACCCAGTGGCGACTGCCACTTGATAATGTATATAATATATGTGCTTTCACACAGGCCTAAAGATAGATTTAGGAGCATGTATATATCATATACCAAGGTGACTCAGTTTACATTTAAAATCCAAAACAAAACCATGCAAAACTAATGAACGGCAACAAAATAAAGTGGTGCAAAAATGCTGCTAGAAGCACAAGGCTGTACTGCAAATTTTCACTTATTGGGCTGCAAAATATTCTTATCTGTGCCACAAAGTTCTAGAGAGTTTGGTTAATGATAGGCATATCCTAAGTAAACCAATTTAAAAGGAAACCATAATGGCATATTCTCCTTTCAAACAAAACACACAAAACATAGATTTCATACTAAAACTCTTGAATAGGAAAAAAGGAATGTGGGTAGGTGTAGCTTCCTTTTTGAAAGTATTATGGGATGTGTGACACAAAGGAAGGGATGTTGTTGGGATGGGAATGTTTTTATGTTTGGCTTGAGTAAACTACAATTGACAGGAGCGAACAGCTCCTCTTATAAGGACTTTGGAGGAGAAGACGGATAGGGGGAGGTGGTATTGGAATGCCATAATAATAGTGCGACAGGCAAAATAGTTCAGCATGTTAAGCAAAATGAAAAAGCCTGGTCTTTAAAGTCCTTCTGAGCTACAACAGAATGACTTGTTGAGATATAGTTAGTGTAAGGTGGTTCCAGTAGGTGGCAGCTGCACAAACATAGCTTTACACCTAATCCTGACTCGTTTTGCCCTAGGAATTTGCAATAATGATTGATACATGGATCTCAGGGACCAGTAAGCCTTATACAATTTTAAAAGGGTGGCTAGGGGAGTTTGTATTCGTTCGATAGTTGACAGCTTTGTGTACCAGACACATTGACTTGATCCCAATATGTTGTTTAACAGGAAACCAATGAAACATTGGCCAATGCGTATGTAAAGTGGTCCTGCATAAAATCATGATCATACGAGCTGTAGCATTCTGTACTGGTGGCAGCCTATGCAAAGACCCTTCTGGAAAATCTAAATACAGTGCATTGCTCTAGTCCAGTTGAGATTATATGAACATACTCATAAAAAGGACCTTTTTGAAAAGTAAAACAATTGAAAAAAAGAGGAAAGAAACTAACAACTGCATTGATTTGAGAGGTCGTGCTCAAGCATTAGTAAATCTTTACCGCAAGATTTTTTGCACATGCAGCATCTCTGGACTGCTTCCCTAAGGATGACCACAAAGGGTATTGACGGAAGAAGAAGTTCTCATACGGTAGGTTTATCTCCGTCTCTGTTGAGCCTCAACTGGTTGCATTTCATCCACTGCTAAATGGCTCACAAGCTTTTCCACAAATACATAGCAATGACATTAAGATTTTTTGAGATTTTAGGAACTATCTGTTTTTCATCAAGCATGCTAGAGGAATGACCTACAGAATGAACAGCAGGCGGC
The DNA here is from genome assembly GCA_963921515.1 of Calotriton arnoldi. Lineage (NCBI taxonomy): Eukaryota > Metazoa > Chordata > Amphibia > Caudata > Salamandridae > Calotriton > Calotriton arnoldi. The sequence continues at coordinate 3,215,132 of CAWUFW010000130.1, forward strand.
ACAAAATGGATCCATAAGGAACTCCACAGCTGGTGTGGTGTGTGCTCGAGGGATCCGGCATCTCACTGTGCATCCCATATACCAGAATGTCTTTGAATCAACTGAGCACTGTACCCTGGATACACAGACTACTCAGTCTAGTTATTAAGGTTTGAGTTTTCCACCAGAATATCGGCGCGAAAAACATTGTGGAACTAAAATTTTGTGGCCCAACTATTGAGGACCAAAATATCGACAAAGGAAGTGTATGTAAGTATTTATAGGCTTACTATACTTAACTCCACATTTATGTGAGTGAGTGAGTGCATGAGTAGGTGTATGGTCTATGAGTGGGTGTACGTGTTTTTTAAATTGGGGTCTGGATCTGTCACGGGGCACACGGGGGGGGGTCGCACACAGCGCCGCAATGAATCCACAGACCCTCACGTGATCAAAAACAAAAACTTTTTGACAATTTCTTGCCCATGAGGGGATTGCCCTCTAGTGGGCCTTTCTGGTAAGTTCACATTGTTGGTGCAGGCTGGGACCTGTAGTGTCCTTTGTACAATTCTCGCCCTTCACCAACACTGTGAACTTACCAGAAAGGCCCACTAGAGGGCAATAAATTTGAAGTAATACGAGTGTCCTTTGTTTCTGCGCAGGTGCACCAACAGCCTGTGATCAAGGAGCGAGGCAGCTCCGAAACGTGTTAGGCAACTCACCATCTGGATGCCAGTGCCGATTTGCCTCAATAAAGAATTCAGTGGAATGACCTTGTTGTGGAGTGCGTCTTCATGCAGTGGATAAAAACTTTGTAAAATGTTTTCTGGCTTGTCCAGGTCGGGAGGACTGCACCACTGTGAATTTTAAAGGGGCCGCACAGGTTCAGAAGTGTCGAAACCTGTCATGCGGGACAGCTGGTCTTAATCAAATTAACTGGCTCTGGTTACCCGGAAACCCACTGGAGGGTATTTTGAATTTATAAAGAGTGTGTCACGGCGCAGAGCCCACTGAAGGGCGAGAATTGTACAAAGGACACTACAGGTCCCAGCCTGCACCAACAATGTGAACTTACCAGAAAGGCCCACTAGAGGGCAATAAATTTGAAGTAATACGAGTGTCTTTTGTTTCTGCGCAGGTGCACCAACAGCCTGTGATCAAGGAGCGAGGCAGCTCCGAAACGCGTTAGGCAACTCACCATCTGGATGCCAGTGCCGGTTTGCCTCAATAAAGAATTCAGTGAATGACCTTGTTGTGGAGTGCTTCTTCATGCAGTGGATAAAAACTTTGTAAACTTATACATATATAAAGATCACAATCCTGGCTCACCACGGACCACAGCGTGTTATTTTTAGAAGAGTTTAAAGTGCTTTATTGCAGAAACAAAAAGTGAGCATCCATTATTGAACGACAAGTGCCCAGCATGACGCGTTTCGACCGCGTTTCCACGGTCTTGATCATATATATATATATCCGCTGGACAATTCCAGATGCATCTGTTAACATCGAAAAGGGCACGAACTCCAAAGTTGTGGTTTAATTTTAAATTTATTCAGACAAACATGTAAATATAGCAGCAGAATGATAGAACTATATATATAGATATAGATATATGACTTTTTATCTTATTATAAGGTAAGTGATATACATATATACTTATATATGTATATAAACATTTATATATATGTATACATATATATTTTTATTTCAAAAAAATTTAGGGGGCACCCCAAACACCCTTTTTAAATTAACCTTACCACCCTATATCTATATCTCTATATCTCTCTCTATATATATATCTCTATATATCTCTCACTATATATATATATATATATATATATGATTTTTATCTTATTTTAAGGTTAGGTGATATATAAATATTTATAAATATATATGTTTTTTATATTTTTTGTGGGGGCCACCACCCACACACCCCTTTTAATAACCCTATGCCCCTACCCACCCCAAAACCCTAAAATACACTCACCACTCTATGGGGCCAATCACGATGGCGGGTGGATCGCCCCCGCCGGGCCGGCGGTGGTCACCGCCGGCCCGGCGGGGGCGATCCGCCCGCCATCCAGACCGCAAAGACCCCCGCCATATCATGATGGCTGGGGGGTCCGCGGCGGACGGAAAGACCGTCCGCCGCTTTTCCGCCGGTCGACTTGTCGACCGGCGGAAAAAGTGCTGAATATGGTGGCGGTGTCTGGAAGACACCGCCATCCATATTGCAATGCAGGCTGCGAACAGCCGTTCCATGGCTGCATTGCCGCCATGGAAAGGCTGGCGGTTCCTGCTGTTGGGGGCCCGTAGCGGGCCCCCATATAGTTGGGGGGGTGGGGGTGCACATGGGGGGTACCTATGGTACCCCCCTGCTTTTGCATGTACAATGTGGCAGGCACCGCGCGGTGCCTGTCACATTGTGCATGTAAAAGCACAACATGTTTATTTTACATTGCGGCGGGTGCTGCCTGCAGCACCGCCGCCGCAATGTAAAATATACGGGATGGGCCGCCAGTGTGGCGGGCGCATCCTAATGTGTACTGCGGGACCGCCGCACCTATGGCGGGCGGTCCCTTTTGCATATGCGATGGCGGGCGGACTTTGTCCGCCCGCCATCGTGAAAGCCCCTATATCCCTACTCCCCCTAAACCCTAAAATACCTTCACCACACTTTATCCTTGCCTACCCATAAACCCTATAAACACCCTTGCCACCCAATACCCCTTACCCACCCCTAAACCCTAAAAACACACTTACCACCCAATTCCCTTACCATCCCCTAAACCCTAAAATCACCCTTACCAACCGATACCCCTATCCATCCCTAAACCCTAAAAACACCCTCACCACCCAATACCCTTACCTATCCTTAAACCCTAAAATCACCCTTACCACCCAGTGCCCTTACCCACCTCTAAACCCTAAAAATACCCTAACCACCCAATACCCTTACCCACCCCTAAATCCTAAAAATACCCTTACCACCCAATACCGTTACCCACCCCTAAAGCCTAATAACACTCTTACTACCCAATTCCCTTACCCACCCGTAAACCCTAATAACACTTTTACTACCCGATTCCCTTACCCACCCCTAAACCCTAAAAATACACGTACCACCCATTAACCTTACCCATCCCTATACCCTACAAACACCCTTACCAATCAAAACCCCTACCCACCCCTAAACACTAAAACACATTTATCACCCAATACCCTTATCCACCCCTAAACCCTAAAAATACCCTACCACCCAATACCCCTACCCACCCTAAACCCTAAAAATACTCTTACCACACAGTTCCCTTACCCATCCATAACCCCCCAAAATAGTCTCACCACCCTATTCTCCTACTCATCCCTAAACCCTAAAATATATTTACCACCATAAACCCCTACCCATACCTAAACCCTTAAATGATGTCCTCAGTGCTGTCATTTGAGATACTGTCATTTGAGATGTCATTGGTGAAGTCATCATTGATGTCACTGACCATGTCATGAGCGCTGTAATATGTGAGGTCATAAGCAGTGCATTATGGTGGCGTAAGTTATAGTTAGCTCGGGTAACTATAATTGCTGAATTTCTGTGGATTTGTACGAGTGAAATCTCAGTCTAACTATAACGTCCTTGTAACCTTTGTTTCTTCCAGTGAAAATAAATATCTATATATATATGTAATTTTACAGCGACCTGCGGACTTATCCTGTTTTTGTCAGAGGCTTGGCGAGGGGATTACGTTGCACGGTGAGCGTGTGGTTGTAAAATATTGGAATGGACTGAATTGATGCATGGCTTGCCTTCGGAAGAACTTTCAAAAGACTATCTAATATGAAAATATTTGCAAGTCGATATGGCAATAAGATAACATTGAGTATTTACCTTGCAAGTATGGCGGCCAGTTTCAGTGAATACTTTCTAAGTCCTATCTCACTCACCACAATTTACCAAGTGCCAATCTGGAGAGACATTACTCTATTTTAAACGTGACGCCGTGCATTTGGTATTATCACCTTTTAGCACTGAGGAAAGCTGTTGCTGAAACGCGTCTGCTAATAAAAGGTGCCAGTAATCCCCGTGAGTGCCTACGTGTGCTGATTTCGCATGCGCTTGGAGCTATATATATATATATATTCTAAAAAAAAAATTCTATTCAATAGGGAAGTGTATCACCAGGTGCGCGGGGTGGCCATGGGGGCATGCTTCTCTCCAAGCTATGCATGTTTACATGTTGGCTGGTGGGAGGAGCATGTCCTCAGGCACACTCACAAACATCTGTTTGATGCGCACGTTATTGAATGGTGGCGCTTTATAGATGACATCTGTGTAATCTGGCATGGCACCCTGGAATCAGCTGAGAGTTTTGTTAATTCCATCAATATCAATAACTCTAATTTACAATTTACAGCACAAATCAGTGACCAAAGTGTGGAATTTTTAGATGTTGAAATTTATATCAGTAATAATACTATACAGACTAAACTACACAGGAAGGTCACGGCTGGAAACTCCACTTTACATGCCCATAGTGCCCACCCTAGACATCTCATTAAAAGTATTCCCTACGGCGAGTTTCTCAGAATAAAAGAATCTGTAGCACTGAAAATGATCGTAAACTTTGCCAAGCAGAAGCTACTCAAAGGTTTTTAAAAAGAGGATATAGCAGCAAGGATTTAGACACAGCTCTTTCCAAGGCCAACACCAATGAAATGTTATCGGTTACAACTAGTCAAGCTGATTTTGTGAGCAATAATGATAATTCAGACGACATCAACACAATAAGATTCATAACTACATTTAGTGATCAAGAATCTCAAGTCAGAAAAATTATACTCAATAATTGGCACATAGTCAAAACTGATATGACTCTTTCGCATATATTGCCCGACTCTCCCTCCATTACATTTAGAAGGGCACCCTCAATGAGGGACACTCTAGTAAGAACTAGTCCTGAGGTCTCGACAACACCCACTACCTGGTTATCCAACAGAACAGGTTTTTATAAATGCAGTGTTTGTCGAGCCTGCAAATTTGGTGTAAACAAACAGAAATACACAGACGCATTTGATCCGATACCCGTTAAAATCAAAGGCATGTATACATGCCGCACCGATCATGCGGTTTACGTATTAGAGTGTAGTTGTCATCTCAAATATGTGGGGAGCACGAAGTTGCAGGTATTTAACCGTATCCTGCAACATTTGCGTGCCATTGTCAATATGGACCACAATTACCCTGTTGCCCGACATTTTAATCTGGTACACAATAACAACTTAAAAGATTTAACGTATTTTGTTATTGATGCAGTCCCGAGTTACCCAGAGGGGAAACAGAGAAAGGAAGTTACGACAATTAGAGACACATTACATCCTGACACTTGACACTAAGATGCCAAATGGGTTAAATACGGGTGAAGACTTGCACAATTTTTTATAAATGTGCTATGATTATGTTATTATTCAATACCCACCCGGGCATCACTGTATGAATCTGGTGGATTGGCCATGGATTATGAAATGAACTGTGCAGTAAAACATGAGTGTGTATATATATGGTTTTTATCCAAGGGGCTTTTGTTAATCCGGCTATGGGACCATGTTATTTACCCCCGTTTTACCTTGTTTAGCCAACAATTTTGGTTTTAACTGGTTTTATGGGAATTTTATGACTCGGTTTTGGTCGGTTTTATTGGAAGCATAATTTTGGATGTTTTTGCATATATATATATATATATGTGTTTGTATGTATAGTTGTATTTATACTTATATTTACATCATTCATGTTTCATCAATCACTTATTATGCTGCTATTTCTTGGTACTGTATCTGCGCATTTGCACATTGTTTCCTTGTTGAAATTTAATCCTGCACTTCATATGCTGCTATCTCTTGGTACTGTAAATTGCGCATTTGCACATCGTTTCCTTATCTTGTACTGTATATTGGCACCAACCTAAATATTTGTACTAATAATAGTGCAGTCAGGCATGGTTACCTATGTTACATGTTTCTTATATAATGTCGTCTCGGTCCAAGCGTCACCCTTACTGGGTCTAGGTATACCTTGCATTTGAAGCGATTGATTTATAGCCTATATATTCACATCTTTGAGTAATTATTGGCTGCCTCAAACATGTACCATTGTAGCTATGATGTTTGAATAGCTACAATTTTATGTGTCACGAACAGCACTTTGTATTGCAATAGCACTTGCACTTTAGTACCCTTACTCCTCATGACAGGCTTGCAATTTTAATAGAATCCTGTATTAACAGAGATTTCATGAATCTGAATTATACTGTTACTACTTATTTTCCTAAATATTTTTCGGCCACTTGGCTTCACTTCAAAGAATTAAATTGCATTAAATTTAAATACTATTTTATATGTGGCCATTGCTTTAGGCATTTTTTTGTATTTACATGTATTTGTTCTAAAGCTCATTTGGTGCTATATAGTATGTTTACTATGTCTGTCTCTATAGGAGGAGTGGTCAATTGAATAGCACGTCATTATTTAAGACACAGTAATATCCTTGCACGTCATGTGATCAAGACCGGGGTAACCCGGTCGAAACGCGTCATGCAGTGGAGATCTCTTTTACAATAAAGCACTTAATCCACTAAAAGCTGTTGTGGTCCGTACCTGATTTTCCGTCCGCAAGGAAAAGGAATTTGGCTCAGGATTTGCAAGATATATATATATATATATATATATATATATATATATATATATATATATATAGATATATATGTGTATACACAGACACACACATACACACACACCACAAACAAACATTTATACTTACCTTAAATAGAGTTAACATGTGTGGTAAAGGCATATGCGTGGTAAAGGCACTGCGTGCTAATTCCCGCGTTGTAAAGGCTCTTTCCCTTCTTGAGTTCTGCAAGAAGCTCAAGATCTGGCTCTTCGTATAAGCACCTTGGGGACCACAAACCTACACACCTGCCCAAGTACCTGGATACACTCTAGGGCGATTAGTGCGCTATACTAATCAATATAACATAACTCTCAAAAGAATAACTTTCATGTCCTCTCCTGCCTATTTGAGGAGTCCTTATGACAAATGTTCCTTGAGTCACATTTGATTTTTGCTAGACCGTAACCAGTTCTGGCTCCTGATTAAATTAGGACTTGGTTTCAACTGCCAATGATATTCTGCATTTATTTGCATTATGAGTATTTTGAATTGATTGACTAGCCATCAATCATTTGCTCTATGTAATCAAAAAACTGTTGATTTTTTCCAGTGGTTAAACAGGTGCCAGCTGTTATACCTTAAGAAGAAAGTCAACTCGAAATCATAGCAATATCATGTCTCATTAGGTTACAAAGGAGCGTGCTGGTTCCCCATTATTTGCTTCATTGTCCAACAACATCCTGCCTGCCTTGCTCACGGACAGGGGTATATATCTTTCCCCATACCGATCACGCTGCAGTCATGGGTGGGGGGTGTTTCTTAGCCTTGCTCCTGGAGGGGGTGGGAGAGCTGCTCCCCCCCTGCCTTGTCCAAGGGGGAGAGGATCTATTTGTTACTTGGCAGGACTTTCGATAGCTGCTACCACCATCCTTCACATTGCCCAAAAGCAACAGGCAGGTTAGATATTTCAGGGGCATTTTAGGGGTTAGCTAGCAACTGCAGCGGCAGTGCCGGATTAAACCCTGTGGAGGCCCCTAGGCAGTCGAAATTACCCCCCCATGCAAATTATCTCCTAATACCCAATGCTCTGGATTTTTTTTACAAACTGCCAGCTGCCAGAAGATGGGCTTTTAGAAGACAAAATGTTATGTGAATCTGCTGTCTATGGTTTATGTACTTTAAGTTGTATTTCGATCCGTTGTCGCGGGCCCTTAAAAGGAGTGGGGCCCATAGGCCGGTGCCTACTTTGCCTATTTGGTCATCCAGAACTGGCCATCTTTGCAAAATGATGACCCTGAGCTTCCCTGGTCCTACTTTGCCCACCATGAACTGTGGAGGAGTGGGTGGACCCAGTGCCCAGATCACAATTACAAACAGGGCACTTGGACAGCTGCCAGGTGCCTGGGTCCAGTGGGCTCATAGGATTTTACGAATCAAAGAGAAACGGAACTACCAGCTGTCACTGCAACCAGGTGTAAATTGCAAACAGTGAGCTGCCTGCTCCTCGTTCACTCACAAGATGCTGTAGACCACGGAGGAGAGATCCATTATACTTGTTTTTCCAGTGATGGTGAACCATATCAGATATAAACAAAGTTGGGGCATGTACAGTGGAGAATTACATTTTTGCTTACATCTCCAAAAGAGCTGAGTGAAAATTCACCAATCCAAGAAATGAATGAACACTGAATAGTCGAAAAGCTACTTCGCCATTACAAATAGATGGAGTTTTAATGCAGGGGTTTCAGAGTTATGCACAGCAAATCTTTCCCATAAAAAACCCATGTTATTTGAGGAAGTGAATAGTTTTGCACCCCCACCCCATTATAATTTCTGAGCCATTTGAGCATCTGCCCACTCAATGCTGTTTACCCATGGCTTAGAGCAAACTGCTCAGAGGACAAAGTTATTATTAAGTGTACAAAATATGAATTCCTATGAATTGAGTTTCCATACCAACCTACAGAGTACAGAGTTTCAACTGCATCTTAATTATGTTACAGAGACATGTTTGTACCTCTGTACTTAAAGTTACACAGCCACCATCATGCAGTCACATACCCATCATATTGCCACACGACCACCATCCTAGACTCACACATCCACCATCAATTAAGAAGGTATCCATCATCATATACCCAAAAAGCCACCAAACACCCATATAACCATCATCATAGGCAAACCATCAAACAACCAAACAGCAGTCATCCTACTCTCACACAATCCCCATATTGCACCAACACAGCCATTATCCCACATCCACCATTGAACAGCAACATGTCCACCATAATACACCCACTATCACATGTCCGCAAACCCACCATCAAATTACCATCATCATCTTTATTTCGGTTCATAAAAAACCATAAAAGTACACTTAAATATACACAGCGCATAAAAAGATAAAAACATAAAAACATGGAAGGTTATAAAAAAGTCCACTGTGATGCACATAGACTTAAAAGATAAAAATAGTACTATCGTAATGGTGCAATGCCAAATACTTTAAGATGGAAATGGACTAAAGCCTGATACAGTTGAGGACATGCTAAGCCCAACCGATGTGCCCCCTTAGTTAGACTATTCCCAGTATGACAAAAATCTCAACAGGAGTCCTAGGGAATGGGCTCGGAGTGGGTCCATGATGCCGGCCGGGAAGTCTATGGAAGGGAGCAATTGGGACCGAGTTTAAAGTGCTGAGTGTAAGTTAGGGGGAAATCATCATCATATACTCTTTTATTTTTATTTTTATAATCATAGACCCTATAAATACAAGAGACAAGCAGAAGTCGATTTAAATGCAATTTTAAAACCCCAGTAAGACACATAAAATAGATAAAATCAGCACTAATCTCAATAAAATGTGATACCTTATGCATCTCTTATTAGACTGAAGCATGTACAACTAATTCTGAAACGGGAAGCGTCCTCTCCGTTAGTTTGTTTACTGGGGGTTTCTGGTTGATTTCCTCCATAATTGCGACTATTAGCTATCTTACTGCAGGTGATTTTGTTTACTTAGGCCTGACCAGTAGAGAATCCAATTTCAGTGCTTTGGCATCTGATTTTGTGGTCTTCAGGGCAACCAGCTAGTAACTGTAGTCACTCTGGACCTTAAACAGTGGTTCGCATAAGCCTTTCCCTTATGCACCAGATGGCAAACAAATACAGTGAAACAGCAAAAACTGTAGGCTGATTAGTGTCATACTTTAGAATTCTAATGGCCATTTGACAGCTAGAGGTCCCTAGGTTCCTACAAATCTTCACTATCCATTTAAATCTATATTTTTTGTAGACTGGTTAGATAAAAGGAGCATGATCCTCTGTTTCTTCAAGTGCACCACATGATGGACACTTCTGAGTTGAATCCTCTTTCCAGGAGTTGATAAAAGAATGTAAAGGGAGAGATCCATGTCTGAATTGTATGTACAGTTTTCTGGCCAATACTGGCTGAATCTCATCTAGAAAGGCTTCAGGACTAAGGACATCTCTGATCCCGATGAATATTTCTGTCAGGATGCCCATAGTAGTATTCGTCAGCAAGGAGGAAAGTGTATACCCTTCATAGCGATTCACAAGACCCTTCTGGATATTAGTATACAAGCTAATGCAGGATCACACCATAGGTTCACAAGGCCAATTCTAGTCAGAGTGTCCCTAATGTAGGAATGCCATGGCAATCTTTTGGCCCCAGGTAGTTCTAATATCTCTACCAGTGCAAGTCTAAATGGAGTCAACTCTGGGGTGACCCAGATTCTCCTCCATAAGAGGATGGCTCTCAAGCCGATCCCTGCAGAAATGGGCCTAATTCCTACATCAAGGTGAAGTGGGACTAAAGGAGTACTAGGTGGGAGGCTCACTAGCTGCCTAATAAATGTATTAGCCAACACTATGTCTTTCACAGGTGTGTGCTCCCAAAGCTCCGCCCCATAGGTAATGGCCCCTAAGGCTTGGGTTTATAGATCACTACCGAGGGACTTATTCACTTGAAAAAGGAGCACCTGTGGACCCTAGCAAGACCACCTGTGATCTGGGCAAGTTTCAGCCTTTGTTTGCCAATGTGGAAGGACCAGTCCAAATGTTCATTAGGAGACATCACAGGTGGCTGGGGCTTCTCTTGACAGTTCCTTTTCTCCATAATGTCAATCACAAGCTCTATTAAGCTCTATTAATTAGAGTCAAAAAGGCTCCAGGTCAGAAAAGAAAATATGGAGTCACTCACCCTGCAGAGTGCTTGTTCTCCGTATAGGCACTCTAGATGAAAAGGGCCACTGGGCAGCAGAGATTTGTTTTTCTAACGGGCCGAGTGTACTGACGCCCATTCAGGCCCGTTTACAGCTGAGAGTCTGCTGTTGAAGCCCCTGCGCGGCTCAAGCTGACCAACCAGCATGCCGGCTTTAGCACCCCGCCTCAAACGCAAGCCTCGAGCGACTGCCAGGTGAACGGGCCAGGCTAGGTGAATGGGGAGCAGGAGTCTGAGTCAGCCTGCCTTCATGACTGCCTTTGTGGGCATTGCGGTGGCAGAGGAGGCATTGTACTGTGACCGGCACCCACCGTAGAGAGTTTAAAGTAGCGTTATAGCATCCTCTTAGTGATGCATTCTGGAAACTTCCCTCCGTGGTGCCGGAGTTCTGATACCTCAAATAGAAGGAAAAGCGTCTTCTGAATCCCAGAGTCTGTACAGCGCCCTGAAGACTCGGGCCCTGGAGGCAGCACCGGGTGTGGGGCAGGGTCCCTCCTGGGGTCTCTGCAATGCCCTGAAGCCACAGGCACTGGACGTGGCACTCGGTCCCTCCCGGGGTCTGTGCAGTGCTCTGAAGTCTAGCGCTCGGTGCATCCCTCGCACTGAGCCGCACACAGGTGACTCGTCCTCTGGTCCCCGGGGGCCCTGCGGTGAAGGTGCAGACACCCCTCTGAACAATCCCCTGTCCCGTGGGGGCGGCTCCTCCACGTGGGCGTTGGGGAGTCAGAGCGTCGCCACACTGCTTTCTCGCAGTGCGAGAAGCAGAAACATAAAATGGTATAAATACCATTTTAAGTTTCTGCTTCTCGCACTGCGAGAAAGCAGAAGAAGGGTATGCCTGGTTGGGGGCGGCCGGGTGGCCAGGTGGGGAAGGATTGGCTAGCCCAATGTTATGGGCGCTGACTGTTTGGTCGGCCCCAGGGTCGACCAAACCAGTCATAGCACGAACCCGTTTTCTTCATGTAGGCTGCTGCGCAGCCTGCATGAAGAAAACGGCCTCCCCATAGACGCTGGTAAGGACGGCGTCCTAGCCAATAAGAACGCTGCCATTGCAGCGTTGTGATTGGCTTAGGGGAAGAGAGGGAGGCTGCCTGCTTCTGCTTCCTGTGAGCAGAGAGCAGGAGACGCGACGCGGGAGTCCGGGACCGGAGGCAAAGGTACGTTTTTTATTTATTTTATTAAATTAACCTTCCACCCCCTCCCCGCGTGACCCCCCGCGCGCCCACCCGCGATTCATGCTGGCCGCGACTGCCCGTGCGGCTCCTCATCTCCCCCTGCCTGTGCCGGTGCTGCCGCTGCAGGCGCTGACCATCAAATTACATTTTAGGGGGATCTGCAAATCTCAGCATCAATGCGGTAAATCCATAATTATGTGGCAAAAGCTGCAGCCATGAAATCACATAAATCCCCTAGCCCTCACTATCGCTCAGTCTGTTATCAAAATTCTAGTCAAGAAAGATAAACATACCCTATTATTTACAGTCAGTGGCAAATGGTAGCCCCAGTTGAAGAAAACTGCTTTTTTAAGCTAACGACCTCAAAATAAACATGATACAAACAATACATAATGGATAACGTGAATATAGTCCAATACTGCCATCTAGGGTGTATGTTGACATTTGCAAACCACTCAGCCATAAGGCTTGTGGTTTATGATGTCCCCAGAACACCTTGGTCGCAATATTGGACAATATTACAAAGTAGATATAGATATTACTGGTTGCAGTCACCACTGGTTAGTTATAGTTAGGACAACGTTTCCATAGGAAATTGATTTTTTGGTTTGCTTATAACTTTGGCGACATCCGATGAATCCTGACGAGGGGGGCAATACACATTTTCCCCATGCAATTTTCGATAGGAAAATTTAACAGAAATACCGTAAAAAATGCTGAACGAAATTACACCAAATTTGGCTGAAAAATAGATCACGATCCAGACAGGGTGCTTTTGTGCTTTGGCTCAAATCCATTCAGTAGTTTTTGAGAAATTAAGGTTTAAATGTATCTCTATATAGGGACAGCGGTCCTCCGCGATCCAACAGAGCAAAATATGAGATCTGATTGGCTGCCAACACATCAATAAAGATGTGGAAGCAGCCATTTTAGAACTCGGGGAACATATAGGGGGCAGGGTAGGGACACCCTGCCCCCCCACAAGGACTCATGGGGGAGTTACAGAGGGCCCCCACCCTTTTCGTTTTAATCCCCCTGAGTTAGCCAGTGCTGGGGAGGTGGCTGTTTTTTAAAAACACAAAAGCCGTGAAGATGAGTCTTCAACAAAGGTTATTCTTCAAAATACAAAACATCCAGCCCAGTCAACGCATTTCATCCTTCCAAAAGGACTGGATCAAGGAAAAATGTGTACAATTCTTTTTATTTCTGTCATCATTTGCACTCCGCTGTCTGTACACTCATAAAAGGGTTATTAACTGCTGCCAAGTAGCGAATTTTGGTTCTGACTTATTAAACAAGCATTGGCATAGCCAATAGGTCTCGCCTTTGGGACCTTGTAAGTAAAAAAAAAAAACTGAAGAGTAAGACTTCACGTTTACATTTACTGCATCCTAAATACGAAGTAAATGTAAACGTGAAGTCTTATACTTCAGTTTTTTTTTTACTACAAGGTCCCAAAGCGAGACTATGGCTATGCCAATGCTTGTTTATTGGTGAGTTACAATTTTTGCTACTGACGCTCGTAGTTCTTTGCTCCCATCAATGAAATATGCCAGCATTGTTTCTGCTGTCTGGCTGCATCTTTTTTCGTTTCAAAACTCCAAATGGAAAAAAAAAACTTTCAGAATCACATCAGTTTAATCACCCATTTTCTTTACCGTTAAATGTTCTTTGCTGAGCTTTCATAGCACTGCTGCGACATACTGGCATCCACAAAACGGCATACTTTAGAGGCCCCCCATCCTTACTTGTGCTACTGATATCGCCTGAGGTTAAATGCATTCCCAATTTTACATTTCAATCTGCTTTTTGCAGATCAGGATACAAGTGCATTATTGGAGATATGTACGTCTAGGGACTGGCATAATAAAGGTCAGATTATTGCAGGGAATGGGGCCCGAAGTATTCTCAATACAAAGTCAAAGGACCAGATGTCAACAATGAGAGGTAGGGTGTCACAGAAACCCAAGCACTAGTCTTTATAGAGAGTCAGTACGGTAGTAGATGCTGCACGCAAGGAGACTAACGGGGAGAGTGGGGATCTGTTTCCGGGATCGGGTGCGACTCTCACCTGGTCCCACTGGCGTAGCAAGGGGGGGGCGGAGGGGGCGCGAGAATTCGGGGCGGCAGGTAAATTTATCGCCAGCACCCCCCCCCCCCGGCTCTTAGGCGCTCGGCGGCGGCGGCAAAAGGCAGGGACCGCCACGGGCGGCAGAGTGCCTAGCTACGCCACTGCCTGGTCCTCCTTCGTCACATCAATAACAAGTTAAGCTATTTTAAGAACATTTAAACCTGCGACAACTACGAGGCAGGTATCAGATGTTTCATCGATATTTATTTTTTCTGAATACACACTGCTCTCTGAATCAGCTGCCTCAAAACCTCAAATCAGCCTAAAATACTATCTGTGATCAGTATATTTTATCCCCTGTGTTTCTTCATCGCGGATTTCATGGGGGCAGAGTTTCTAAATAATGCCTCGCGTTGCTTCCTATAGCAGCATGACTCGGTCGTCCCGGCGCTTCAGAACGATGCCGGGTTTAGGGACGACAAAGGCGCGCTGCTCAGTAGGCGCTGTGATCAAATGTTCCCAGGCCGGGCTCGCCCGTTAATCTCCTCTCCGCAGCAACAAAGGATGTACCAGGCTCTGAATTATAATGACCCGGAGCCATAAATCCAGATGATAATAAAAACACAAGCGGAAGAAAGGGCGCTCAGCCCGGGAAGGCCCCGACGGCCGAGCCGCTGAATGTAGCGCCAAATCCCCGGGAGATCCGTAGAAGGAGAAAGACTGTCAAAAAATATAGGGGCATATTTACGTTCCCTGGCGCATCCCTGCATATCAGCAGGGATGCGCCAGGGAAAATGCGTCACGCAAGTTTACCCTTGCGCCACGTCCGATGCGCCGCATTTACAATGCGGCGCATCGTGGCACAAGATAAGCAGATGCGTGACGCATCTGCCGGCGGAAGGTTGGCGCAGTGCTGAAGTTGTGTCGCAAGCGTGGCGCAACTCCAGCACTGTTCCAACCTTCCTATCCCTAACATGGTGCATCAATCCTTACGCCTGCTTGAAGCAGGCGTAAGGATTTGACGCACCAGCGTCGGAAAAAGTGACTGCGTGAAATCTTGTAGATTTCACTACGTCACATTTCCGAGCGTTCCTGCGCCGAACGCCCCCTGCGCCGGTACGCCCACATGAAACCTGACGGAGGTTTCATGTGGCACAGGGGTTTACTACGTGACTCATCTCCCTAGATGCGTCACGTTGTAAATATAGCGCAACGCGGCACATGGTTCGCGTCGCCGCTGCGTCACATGCGTGACGCAACGGCGACGCAAAAGTGGCGCAAGGGGCTTGTAAATATGCCCCATAATGTTTACTTGAAATACGCCACAGTGACGCCAGAGCGGTGTACAGCACTTGATAGGAAGCCTGGGGTAGGGGAGAGCGGGAGTGAAAAATCAACCCAGGGGCACATATCGGAAATGTGCATTCCAGAAAGACATCTTGAGAGCCTTGATGTTGAGCTAATGCCAGGCGATAAGGCGCTATCCCAAAAAGGGGGAGGGGTTTCTCGACAGAGTAATACTTGAACAGCCAACATTACGCCACTACAACTTAACATTTATGTGCGCTCAGACAAACAAACGAGTGCTTAATCTGTAATAAAAAAAACAAGCCCGGAAGTGATGCGCGCGCGAGCGCGCTTGTGCCCGCCGCTGCAGGAGAAGACCACCATCTGTTTCCAATTAACGGGCGCGATAATTGGAAACAGATGGCGCTCATGCTCGCTCCCGAGCACCCTAGGCCACAGAACAGAGAAGGCGGGACATGCACCCACCTTGGGCCAATTGCGTGCTGTCTTTCTTAGAAAGACGCACGCAAAGCCCAATAGGCTGTCAGCAACAAAAAAAAACACATGCACGAGCGTGTGGTCAGACTCGGAAGTCCTTACTAAAGCCTCGCTGAGCAGCGCATGCGCGCTGGCTCAGGCGAGACCTAAAAATTGCTATATCACCTGTCCCTATATGCAAGCTGCTGCCTGTATGTTACAAAGGAGTTAGTCATAGAGACCAAGTGGCGAGTATTGGTTCTGAGGCATCGGTGACGGGCTCTCCCACTCGGCGCATCTAATTGTCAGCTACCACAGAACGATTAGACGCGTCGACAGGCAATATAACGTTTTTTTAATACTTCAGAACAAAAAAATTCTACTTGGCAGCAGTTAATAACCCTTTGTTGAAGACTTATCTTCACAGCTTTTGCGTTTGTATGGACTATTTGAAGTACTTTTCACCCTTCTTGACTTGACGGATTATATTGTTTGTGTTTTTGATATTGGCTTCTTGTTTAAATTCTTACATTACCTAAAGGCCCCAGTGCAATTTGTGTAGCGCTCCCCATTCTATGTTTTGTTATACAATTTAGGGCCCTTGAGCAGTAGGGCTTTCAGGGAGATGTAGTACTTAACATTGACTTACATTACTACAACACTTGTGCAGTCGTGGAAGGCCTAATACTGCTCTCTTTGGTGCTTTGATATCAAAAATGGTGTCCCTGGTGGGCACTGGGGCAACCCACTATAAAATAATGGCCGGCCTTGGGAGCCTTGGGGTTCCCCCAGTGACCCCAAAGTTATTATAAAGTGCAGGTGTCCCGAGTCAGACCGGGACATCCATAACAAAAATGTTTTTTTAAAGAACAATAAATGAGCGACAAGAGCCTCTCTTTTATCATTCACTGCTCCAAGCAAAGTGCATCCCATAGTGCTCTTCAAATGCTTTTTAGGTATATATTTGGGGTAGAGGCACCACCAAGCATTTTTTTATGTTGTGGAGGTCTGTAGGGAGTACAGCAGCCCCCCCAGCAACAATAAAAACAAGCATTTGCAATGCAATAGGTCTCGCATTTACACGAGTTTGAGCTATTGACATTGCAAATGACAATGCCTTTTATTTTTGTTTTCGTTTTTAACACATAAATAAAAGGCATTGTCATTTACAATGTCAATAGCTCAAACTCGCATAAATGCGAGACCTATTGCATTGCGAATGCTTGTTCTCTCTCTTGCTGAGGGTCAAACTCTGAGGATGAGGAAAATATGCGCCGGGGCCCCAAAGTGCCACTGGTGCCAGAGAGGGGTCGGGGCAGGGAGGAAAGGAAGCAGAAACCTAGGGCAGAGTGAAGGTGAATGTGACAGGAAGTGCAGGAGGCAGAGAGCACGTGAAGGGACAGTGCACAGTGAACCCCGAGGGTATAAAGGGTGGAGGCTGAGAGCCACGGGGCAGAGAGGAGGAACAGACCCCAAGTGTAGAACATGCACGGAGGACAGGGGGAGGGCAGCCAGGACAGGCATAGTGAGCAGAGGCAGAGAGCACGTGAAGGGACAGTGCACAGTGAACCCCGAGGGTATAAAGGGTGGAGGCAGAGAGGAGAGGTGGAAGAGACCCCAAGGGTAGAACAGGCACGGAGGACCGGGGGAGGGCAGACAGGACAGGGACAGTGAGCAGAGAGAGAAGATGCGAGAGAGTCCGAGGGCAGAATAAACAAGGAGAACAGGGAGGAGCGGGCAGAGGGCAGAGAGAGATGGGGCAGCAGAGATCGAAGGAGACAGATGGCGTGAGGGTGAATGTGACAGTAGGCAAGGAGCAGAGGGCGGACAAAGGATAAAGGGCAGGTAGCAGAAGGGCAGAGAGCACGAGAGTACTGTCAGAAGTCAGGATAGGGCAGAGAGCACGAGAGTACTGAAAGAAGTCAGGATAGGGCAGAGAGCACGAGAGTAAAGTCAGAAGTCAGGACAGGGCAGAGAGCACGAGAGTACAGTCAGAAGCCAGGATAGGGCAGAGAGCACGAGAGTACTGTCAGAAGTCAGGATAGGGCAGAGAGCACAGAAAAGTGAGAGGTAGAAGTGAACGTGGGTGGAGAGGGAGAGCACAAAGGACAGAAGACTGTGGGTAGACAAGGCGGAAGCACTATCGGAGCACAGGATGGACAGAGACGAGTGGGGGCAGAGGTGACAACAGTAGGGGGCACAATAATTGGGGCAGAGAGCCCCTCACTGCTCACCCGCTCCTGCCTCGGGGTATCTGCAGCCCCTCACTGCTCACCAGCTCCTGCCCTGGGGTATGTACAGTGCCTCGCTGCTCACCAGCTCCTGTCCCAGGGTATCTACAGCGCCTCGCTGCTCACCAGCTCCTGCCTCCTGGGCTTCGCGGCGTTTGATAGCTGAAGGGGAAAGCCAAGGCGGGCAGAGCCGGGGAGGGAGGAGAGACGCGCCTACTGTCAGAATTAAGGATAGGGCAGAGAGCACAGAAAAGTGAGAGGTAGAAGTGAACGTGGATGGAGAGCGAGAGCACAAAGGACAGAAGACTGTGGGTAGACAGGGCGGAAGCACTATCGGAGCACAGGATGGACAGAGACGAGTGGGGGCAGAGGTGACAACAGTAGGGGGCACAATAATTGGGGCAGAGAGCCCCTCACTGCTCACCCGCTCCTGCCCCGGGGTATCTACAGCCCCTCACTGCTCACCAGCTCCTGCCCTGGGGTATGTACAGCGCCTCGCTGCTCACCAGCTCCTGTCCCGGGGTATCTACAGCGCCTCGCTGCTCACCAGCTCCTGCCTCCTGGGCTTCGCGGCGTTTGATGGCTGAAGGGGAAACCCAAGGAGGGCAGAGCCGGGGAGGGAGGAGAGACGCGCCTACTGTCAGAAGTAAGGATAGGGCAGAGAGCACAGAAAAGTGAGAGGTAGAAGTGAATGTGGGTGGAGAGGGAGAGCACAAAGGACAGAAGACTGTGGGTAGACAGGGTGGAAGCACTATCGGAGCACAGGATGGACAGAGACGAGTGGGGGCAGAGGTGACAACAGTAGGGGGCACAATATTTGGGGCAGAGAGCCCCTCACTGATCACCCGCTCCTGCCCCGGGGTATCCACAGCCCCTCACTGCTCACCAGCTCCTGCCCTGGGGTATGTACAGCGCCTCGCTGCTCACCAGCTCCTGTCCCGGGGTATCTATAGCGACTCGCTGCTCACCGGCTCTTGCCTCCTGGACTTCGCGGCGTTTGATGGCTGAAGGGGAAACCCAAGGCGGCCAGAGCTGGGGAGGGAGGAGAGACGCGCCTTCTCTTTCAGTTTCATTTCCCTGTCAGCGCTGGGACCGGAGCCTGGGGGAGTCCGGGGAGAAGAGGGGGGATGTGGGGTGCAGAAGAGATAAAGAGGGGTAGGAGAGAGCGAGAGTAAAAGGGGCATGGACAGGGTCGGATTGTGATTAAAAATCTGCTTTAAGTAAGCGAAGCATAATGAAAGTAATTAGAAGCCTGTAGTGCATAAAGGCGGCACAAGTAGCTGTGTCTCTGCAGATCTCCATCTGCTCGGGGAGAGAGACAGAGGGAAGGGGAAACAAAAAGTGCTTACCCAGTAATTAAAGGAGACAGGCTAAGGCCGCCAGTACACGATCGAGTCCGGATGGGCGGGGCCTAAAGGAGACAGGGCGCTCACCAAAAAGCCTCACTTTCAATCGGAGGCCAGTATTTTCCATAAAGGATGACGCCAGCCAATAGAAATGATGGGCGGAGCTTCCACTCCACTTCCGAAATGTCCTCGATTACAAGAGGTCTCGCAGAGCGAGCAGCGCATGCGCTGCAACGCTAGGCAAGACCTAAAAAACTAAGGGGGTCATTACAATAGCGGGCGGATCGCCACCGCCCGTATGGCGGTGGCGATCCGCCCGCCATTTTCCACCGCCCGCCTACCATTTAGCCCCCGCCAAATCACGATTGCGGTGGGGACGCCGGTGGACGGAAAGACCGTCCGCCGGTTTTCCGCTGGTCGTACAGGCGACCGTGCGGAAAACGGGTTTAATATGGTGGCGGTGTCTGTGAGACACCGCCATCCATATTAGGATGGAGGCGGTGAGGAGCCTTTTCATGGCGGCATTTCCGCCATGAAAAGGCATGCGGTGTCGCATTTGGGGGCCCGTTGCAGGCCCCCAGGATGTTGTGGGGGTGGGGGGTGCACATGGGGGTACCTATGGTACCCCCTGCATTTGCATGCACAAGGTGGCAGGCACCGCGCGGTGCCTGTCACGTTGTGCATGCAATGCTTAACTATGCATTTTTGTACATCGCGGCGGGTGCTGCTGACAGCACCGCCCGCCACAATGTACAAAATGCGGGATGCGCCCGCCAGTGTGGCGGGCGCATCCTAATGTGCCTGGCGGGACCGGCGCGACTTCGGCGGGCGGTCCCTGGCTCCGTTGCGGTGGCGGGCGGACAAAGTCCGCCCGCCATCGTAAAGGACCCCTAAGTATGTCTCCTGGGTCATTGGATTCATGTCCCCAGGACAGTGTAGTATTGGGTAAGTTTTCTTTATGCAGACGCACTAGCTCATGTTAGAGTCTAGTTCATGTAGAATGTTATGTTCCATGTGTGTATATCTATATATATGAGGTAAGTACCACTCAGGGAAATTGATCAGGATCCGTGGAATGAATTCTCAGTAGCCAGCATTTTTGCTAATGAGGAAACAAGTAGTTTGTAAAAAGAAGAGTGGATGGATGTTTACAGTAAGGATGAGGCATTAAAGATGGTGAAGGATAAAATTGTGAATGATTTGGGTAATGTGGTTAGGATTGAATGCAAGGGAGAGTTGAAAGTTTTCCAGGAAGTGTGTGATGAATTGAGTGGGAGTGATGAATTCCTATGTAGAGGGGAGAAAATTATTCTACTCACTGGACTGAGAGACAAAATTATTTCAATCGGTCACGAAGGGCATTGAGGCATTACGCGAACCAAACGCAACATAAAAATGTTATATTGGTGGCTTAATGTGGATTTGGAGATCGAAAGGTTCGTGAGAACATGTGTGGATTGGGAGAATGCAGACAAATCTCAGTAGACCTTGAACCCCCCTCGCCCCTCCCATTGTCCTCATAGGGGTGTCCGAAGTTACCTTGGGAAGCTATAGCATTAGATATCATGGGGCCTGTTACATGGTCTGATGGCACATCCAAGTACATTATTGTTGTGGTAGATTTGTTTTCCTGGTGGATTAAGCTGGAGATGGTGAGTAAAGTTGATACTGGTATGGTAATTAAGTTCTTAGAGGAAGTTTTTCTAAGAAACGTTTTTCTGTGTCAATATTGACTGATAATGGAGTGCAATTCAGGTCGGAGATTAAATGTTTTGTGAAGTTTGCAGGTATAGAACAGAAGTTCATGGCATTATATCATCCCAGGGGTAATGCTGTGTCGAGAGGGCAAATAGAGTGGTGAAAGGTATAAAACAATTGGCAAGTAAAGGAATGAAGAACTGGGAATGTGAACTTAAGAGAATGGTGTGGACATACAGAATGACACCGCATAAGATGGAAGATCAGAGTCTGTTTGGATTGATGAGGGGTCAAGTACCACATTCAAAGGTGGATCCTGGATGGATGAAGAAAAGTAAGAATTTAGATTGGAATGCTGAGAGTGTAAGAAAGTGTATGTTGGCTTCACAGGAAAAGAATGAGGCCTAATTTGATGCCAAGCACAGAGCATAGAGGTGCATTTGGAAAAAGGACAGTGAGTGAGAGTGAAGTCAGATAGGAAGGTGGTCAAAGGAGAGAGTAAATTTAGCGAGCTCAAAGAAGTGGTAAGAGTTATGAGGGATACAGTAGAACTGGATGATGGAAGCATTTGTCACATGAGTCACTTGGCCTTTGCTAAGCATGGTATGGATAAAAGAGGTGTTGATGGTGGAGAGGAAGAAGTTAAACTGGTGTTGTATAAATACTGGTGGTTGGAAGCAGCACAGGAGAAGGAACAGGTGGTGAACAACGGTGTGGTACATGAAGACAGTGCTTTGGAGTTGGAATCGAGTGAAGATGGCAGGCAAAGAATGTGTGAAGAGAGAAACCAATCATGGGATGCGGCGGTTTGCAGTACTAAAACCTGTAAGTTTGGAAGAACTATCAGAAAACCCAAGAAGTTGGAAAACTATGTATGTGAATAAGGGAACTGTTTTCGTGTCAAAAAAAGGGGAAATAGTGGGTGTGGTTTTATTCTTTTACTTCTTTTATTTTTCTTACAGTGTTCACATATAGGGTCTCATTAGGATGTGGTGTGGAGAGCAGCGGGGGGAGGGGAAGCCTCCGACAGGCTCAAGGAGCTCGACGGGGCAGTGGTCAGACAGTAATCCCTACAGTGAAGGTGGTGCCTGCGTGGACACAGCCGTAGGGATTATGATGTTCATTTCTCACAGCCTTTTCAAGGTGGTCCCACTGCCATGGAAAGGCTGTCAGAAAGGGACTTTGGGTTCCCCTAGGACGGCCCCGTGGGCCTCTGCTATGGGCCCAGAGGGACACATATAGTGCCCCACCAAACATCCATGCCCAGTGTGCCAGGTACCACATAGTGCGGGATCATGGTAAATGAATGTTTAAAAACAAGCCTTTTACTACTACGGCTTGTGCTGTGGCCCTTTTCCGGGCCGCAGCGCAAGCCACAATAGTGAACGACATATTTCCGACCGTCTACACGGCAGTCACATCATAATATGGCAGGTGGAGCCGCCGACTACTTGTCGGCGGGTCTCCATCCTGCTACGATGGCGGTTGGACGCTCTTCCGTCTGCCATCGTAATGAGGCCCTTAGCATTTACATTTTGTTTCAAGGAAGTGGGATGTGTAGTATTGGGTAAGTACCCTTTAAGTAGAAGCTCTAGCTCGTGTAAGAGTTTAGTTCATGTAGAATATTGTTATGTTCCATGTATATATATGAGGTAATGGAATCCTAGTGTCAGATGGAGAGGAAACTGTTCGCGGTCTGCTGGACTGTTACATCCTTGTAACGTGATGCCTCAATAAACTAAGGGGCTTATTTACAAGGCCCTTGCGCCGCAGGTGCGTCATTTTTATGTGATAAAAAGTGGCGCACCAGCGGAGCAATGGGCTTGTAAATAAGCCCCTAAGTTTGGAAGATAATCCTATGTGTGGAGTTTACTAGAGACAGCTTATGATATTTTTTTTAAAGCACTCCGAGGTGGAGCTGGATGCTCTATAGCTGGAGTGCAGTGACCCCTTGTGGTTGGTTCTATGGCTGCACTTTGTGACCTGAAAAATGTTTTAGAAAGACTCAAAGACTCAAAATGTTTAAAAAAGACGTAAATACTTTATTGAAAATATTTTGAGGTAATCACTATTATTAAACATTGCAATGTGTGAATTTATAAAACATACATTTGAGTCTAGTTATTGGTGAATTTTTGACAAAGACATTAGGTTTGATTTATATATGTTGATATGCCAAACTCTTGATAAAGCCAATAGGCCCACCACTTTTTATATTTTGGTGTTCTGGCCCTGTGACAAAGCCAGTAGCGCTGCCTTACTTAAACTGACACCCTTTATATTGTTATATGGCATAATCAGCCGTGCGCAGCAGTGGGGACCCCATATGGTGCACAGCCGAAGGCAGTGTGCGGTGAAGGGGTTGGGCGTCCGTGGGCGGTTGGGCGCAGGGTTCAATCCCACACCGCACACAGTGATGGACATCTTACTTTACATTAAAAAGACATAGAAAATCACTGAAAAAAACTACGGTTAAAGTGATGTTATAGTTAGGAATTTTAGTAATATCTTATTTTACATTAAAAAATTAACTTCGAAATTTCCTTAAAAAATCATAAGTTAAAGGAACACTATAGTTAGGTGAAAATGCCAGTTAAAACATACCGATTTAAACTAAGAAAACAATTAAAATTCAACAGTTATAGTTATCTCAAGTATCTATAACTTGTGCCCCAAAGTAACTATAACTTGCGCTCAACCATGCACTGCTAATTATCTCACATATTGCATTACTCATGACATTTTCTATGACACCATGGATAACATCAATGCAACATCTGCAATTACGTCATATATGTCAATACTGTGCATAGTGGGAGTGCGAGTTACAGTCACTTTAGGGCACGAGTTATAGTTACTTGAAACTGTATGTTTTAACTGACATTTTCACTGAACTATTACTTCCCTTATGTGCATTGTAATTTAGATCTATCTAGAACCTGGAGCCTACCTGCTTAGAGGAGTGAAGGAGTGACTTGTCCTGCAGGAACTGTCTGCAAAGGATGAGAAGCCCAGTCGCCTAGTCTGGAGAAAGGAGCGGCCAGGAGAAGTGGACTGCTGTGGGTGTGGGACCAGAGTTGACCAGATTGAGAATATATCTAAGGCGAGGTTCTTGGTATATATATATATATATATATATATATCTATACACACACTATATACCTCAATTACATAGATGTGTGAGTGTATATATATATATATATATATATATATATATATATATATATATATATATATTAGAAAAACACCTTGGCTCTCCAAACCTCCTTCCGGCGAGAAGAGAGACACACGAACTCCAGGGAGATATGGCAATGTTCTTTATTCCTCACAAAAACCTCAGTTCTATATATATACATACACACACCCATATACATATGCAATTGATATATATAATGTCTGTCTAGGAACCTATGGGGAGGTTACATTGTTTATAGATGATACCAAGATTGCAGTACTTATTTCATATATAAAACCCAAGCTAAAATACATTGCCCTGTCAGAAACAATATGGAACTGGGATGAAAATAAATATATTTTTGATCAATAAATAGGGAGTGAACGTGGAATGCAACTGCCATATTGTATTTATAAAATTGTACGCAGAAAGTCTTCTAAAGTAATCATTTTATTAAATGAATTTTACATTGGTTGTGATAGCCCTTTAATTTGCACCACACATATATAGATGATAATACTGTGTGTTAATGTGTAAGACTCATCTGATGATGTCATCAGTGATATCATTTAAGATGTCATGAGTGATGTCATAAATGTCATTGAACATGTCATGAGTGCTGTAATATGTGAGGTCATAAGCAGTGCATGACAGGGCGCAATTTATAGTTACTCAGAAAATTATAACTAGTGAATTTCAGTGTTTTTTTTAACTGACATTCTCACCTACCTATAACATCACTTCAACCTTTTTTTTCAGTGAATTTCTGAGGTTATTTTTAAAAGTGAAGTAAGATATGAGTAATACACCTAACTATAACATCTTTGGTTTTTTTTCCAATGAATTACTGAGGTTTTATTAACATAAAGTAACAATTTAAAGGCTGGGCTCCATTAAAGGATCAGGAGTCCAAAATATAAAAGAAAGTCCTATTAACGTTATCTGGTGGTCAGCACATCAACATAAATAAATCAGACCTAATGGTTTTGCAAATAAATCACCACAATAATTAATCAGTAACTATAATCCAATGTATTCCCATGTACATGGCTATTGTGGAAATAAAATCTATAATTATGCCCCTTCGCTGCCCTCTGCGCGATCTAATTATGCCCCTTTGCGCGATCCCCTTTGCGCGATTAATAATTGCCCACATTAAAAGCCGACACCATTTTGTTTTTAATTCACCCTTTGGTGTCCCAAGACCCCGAGCACGAGCACGACACCCCTGCACCTGGTTTTCCTCATTTTCACCATCTGTCTCTGTGGTTTCTGCCAAGTCCGGGAAACCAGTACATGAGTTCCTGCTCCCCCGCAGAGATGGTTCATGTTTCTGACATGAAGCACGAGCACAAACCCCCAAATGAGGAAGCCTTCCCCTTCCAACTGTCAGACTATTTCACATCGCAAGTCCCCTCACGAAGCCTAAGACACGCCCCCATTTCTTCACACTCTGCTCCTCTTGCTGAATCTTTGTTCCTCTATCTGCCACGACCTGTTTGTTCCTCTATTTTGCCTCATGACCAAGACTGTATAAATATTCTGCTGTTGAAAATAAAGGCCTCCACTTAAAGAGAGGGACTTGAGAGATTGCTCCTGTGCCCGCTTGGTGCTGGAAGCGCTCCCTTTAACTCGAGTTATTGGTCTTCTCCTCCTTCATTTGAGCACCACGGACTCCTCGCTTTGCATTGACAAGAAATTATGATTTATTAAGCATAAAAATTCAGAAATGAGGTAATAAGTAAATTTAATTTACCACAGTAATTGGCGCCCGAACAGGGACCTTCCCTTTCCCCCACGCGCCGGCGATATTGGACCCGGTACTGTCCCCTCCTGACCGTTGACGGACTTCAAAAGTGCACAACGCGGGAATTCCCGCTAACTCCCTCGAGGCGAAGAGGGGGACCGACTGCGGCCCAGCATCCACACGAGGCGGTGAGGAAATAGCGGAACGTCCTGAACCAAAGCCCAACCTGCGAAGCAGACGAGTCCGAGGTTCTACAAATCCCACCTTGAAACTGCGCGCCGCGTTTTCCCAAAATCTTCAAGAGGCCTTCCAGTTACTTTTCGGTGAGTACTGCTGAAAAGTATAAAAACGAACCCACAGCTTTTGTGGGGGCGGTAAAGATACGCGTTTTTGGTTTCTCACCTATCTTTGGTGAGGACTACTAAAACTAGTATAAAAGACGGACTCACTACCTTGTGGGCACGGTAAAGATACATGTTTTTTGTGGGTTTCTCACTTATTTTGTGAGGACTACTAAACTAGTATAAAAGACGGACTCACCTCTTTCGTGGGTACGGTAAAGATATTTGTTCTGTTTATGTTTTTCTCACTTCTAAAATCTTTGAAAGTCTTGCCATCATGCCTATTTTCTCGAAAATACGTAAGATGGCAACCAAAGGAGTATTCTTGAGAAGGAAATTCCCCTTCCTCCTCGGGATACTCCAGGACACTTCATGTATGCCAAACATGGTGTCGGTGCACTTATTTATTGTGATCTATGGGTAGAATATACTAAAGACCTAGAACTCAGATATAGATGGCCTGAAAATGGTAGTTTTGATACGGAGTGTATTATGAAATTAGAGGAACAGTTATGGAAGAAAAAGAGAGTCCGCCAGTCACAGAGTGACTCAGTAGAATTATGGAGAAAAGAAGCCCATAGGAGGCAACAGAAGGAATTGCATAAAGTTGAAAAGGGTAAGAGAATGTCAGAGCAGGCCAAGAAAGAACAGTTACAAGAAATAGGGAAAGAAGTAGTTAGTGAAAGGAATAAAAGGGAACAATCAGCCATTTCTACTGGTTTTTATCCTGTATTGCCATCTGCACCTGAAAACCTTAACATTGCATCAGCACAGCCTACAGCCCCACCACCAGAGGATACTTTTACTAATTTTCTCTTAGATACTCCACCACCCTATGAAGTTCCAGTCATTCAACACCCTCTGCCTCCGCCACCCCTTTCACAACATAACGCACCACCTCTCACTCCAGAAGGGGTGCCGTAGGTCCAGACCCAGGTAAAACAATTCCCGACTGCCCCTATGACCCGACTCCGAGCAACACAGGGGAGGCGGGCCGAATAAGTAAAATACTTCATGACTCCTGGGAAGAAATAAGACATCTACCAGCAATTGACACGTTTCTTCAAGCGGCCTCTGAGTTTCTTCGTACTGGAGAGAACTCACGAGCCATTAACGCTATGACTACAAGAAGATCACACCCTGTAAAAATGCACATGTATAGGTTCCTCCTTTGCTGTTTCATAAAACACATACAAGCAGAGGAAAGAAATGTACCAGTTTCACTTTTTGACTTATTAGATTCCGCATCCGACCACACTAGTCTAGAACTTATAAATGATGCACTAGACAGGTTCACCCGTAATGTGACCCGTATTCTGCAAAACTTGCAAACAAATGAAGAGAATAAGAAACTTGAGGAGGAAATTACTGAACCTACTGAAAAAGTCCTACCCGTTCGTTCTTCCGCCCCTAATTCACGAACACCCCCGCCTACATTCCTCCAAGGTCACTCTGAACGGTCATCTCCAGATGAGTTATTTGAAAATACATCCAATGCATTAGACTACTGGTTAGACCAGGAACCTCCGCTTACACCGGAGGAGGAGGAAATAGCCAGAACTGCGACCCTATGGGTCTCTCAATATAAGATATATGACAATGATCTCATAGCCCAGCTTTTTCTAGCATTACCACGCTCACATCAAAGATTAGCAAGTCTCTACATGGTACAACATCTCATCACACTCAATGACACTCATTTTAAACATGATCCAAGACTCGAAGATTTTCTGTCTGACTGTGCTGATAACATGTTCCTCCACAATAGTTCAGTTTTTCTTAACACATTTATAGATTTTAGACAGAAATACCAGAAAGTGACTGGATATAGATCTCCCCATAATACGTGTGGATCAACTAATAGACTTCCTCAAACACGCCAGTTCCCCATGAGAGAGGTCCACCCCAGAGCTGACACGAATGGCGCGCTACAACGCGTCTTCATTTATGTACCCTTGACAAAACTTGAGTTACTAAGGATGAAAGAGATGGTTCCCTCCCACTCAAAGGATCCTGCTGGATTCTTTAAGGAATTAGGAGATGTATTAATGATGGGAACATATACTCTTTCTGATATCACAGCAATTCTGAAATTATTGTTGCCATCAGGTATATATGACAAACTAAGAGAAAAAGATTGGGAAGTAGCAGGTGAACACATTAAATGGACTGAACTTCAGAATGACGAAAATACTAGAGTAGCAGGTCAAGGTATAGGAGACAAACTAAAAGCACTTCCTGGCACTATTTTAAAGGTGCTACCACAGTTACTAACAGTGAAAAAGGAGGACTGGGATGCCATTTCCTCCTGCAAACAGAAACATGGTGAAGACATAGGAGATTATTACACTAGACTTGAAAAGTGTTTTGCGGTAAATAGCGGCCTTACGCCAACAAGTGAAGCTTACCCGCATCTGTTTGTTTCCAAATTAGTAGATAACGCCTTGCCAGCCATTAAGGACAGAGTACTAAAAGTAGAAAGTACCTGGCAAGCACATACACCTCCACAGGTGTTACAAATGCTACAATATCACCAGAATCGCATTAGGGATGAAGAAGAAAATGATAAGAAACGCATGAAAGACACAAAGATGAAAGCATTAGTAGCCCAAACTGCACCCCAGCGTCAACAGACACCAAGTAGCCAGACAAATATAAAAAGCACTTGTAATTATTGCAAAAGATGGGACACTTCATTAAAGATTGCCCTGTCTTAAAGCACAATTTGGCTACTGGTAAGACCCAGCCACGCCCATATCAGCCAAAACAGAATGATTCCCTAGACAGTTCAACACCTTCAGTTCCACTGACAACACAAATGGCCCAAATGAATATTATAGACAGCGCCTACACTGAATATTACCCAGATTTCTCATGATGTTGCCCAGAGAGAGAAGATGACAAACTGCCCCTAATCCCCATTCCAGTAGATCAGACAGGTCCATTTATAGAGGTCCGACTTCTTGGGGAGGATAGGAAGTTTCTACTAGACACTGGGGCCAGTAAAACAACAATAAGCCATCAAGAGGTCCCAGAGGCTCCTCTCTCGGGTTCAAAAAGTATTTCTCTGGGTTTCTCGGGACAACCTGTGACAAACGTCACGTCAAAGCCACTGCCCTTGCAGGTTGGTCCCCTCATGACAACTACAGATCTTATATTGACAAAATCATGTCCAGAAAACTTGCTTGGTATAAAAACATTGAAAGAATTAGGAGCTGTCATTGTTTGCTCACCTACAGATGTCAGACTATTTCTGCGAGATTTCAAGGGCCACTACACAAGTAGAGAATTAGATGAGCATTTGAAAGATTTGCCACACACCCTGTGGGCCACTGATTCCACCACAGTAGGATGTATGGAAATAACACCTCACAAGGTTACACTGAAAGAGGGAGCCCAACTACCACGCATAAGGCAATACAAAATTCCACCTCAGGCTGAACAAGCATTAATGTTAATTATTCAGGACCTAATACAGTCAGGTGTGATTAAGGAAACAACTTCTAACATTTGCAATTCCCCTGTTTTACCAGTTCATAAAAAAGTGGAACCAGGAACACCACCTGTCTACAGACTAGTGGTGGATTTGAGAGAGCTCAATAAATGTGTCGTTCCACAACACCCTGTGGTTCCAGACATCACCCTACTCACAGCCATAGATGCGGAAGCAACGCATTTTTCAGTCATTGACTTGAAAACGCATTCTTTAGCATACCTATTCACCCAGACAGTCAATACCTTTTGGCTTCTCCTTACAAGGACGAAGTTTCCAATTCACAAGAGCTCCTCAAGGTTTCACAGAGAGTCCAAGCGTATATAGCCAAGCATTAAAAAGACAACTAGATACTGTTCAAATGCCCACGGATACAGCCATACTACAATATGTTGATGATATCCTCATTACGGCCAGATCTGACGCAGCATGTGCTGAAGCATCACTACTAGTACTAGAATTCCTAGCTGCAAATGGCCATAAAGTTTCCCCTGGTAAGCTCAATTTTGTTTACAGCAAGTGGCATACTTAGGGCACTTGCTGTCAAAGGAAGGGTCCTTACAGATCAAGGCTGGATGACACCTGAAAGAGCAGTATGGTTTCTACCGGATGCCATGGTACAAGTTATGGTAAACACCATACATGGACCAGCACATCTGGGAGAAAAAGCAATGTTAGACAGCATACAGAATATATGGCACAACAAACATTTGAGAGCTGCAGCCAAACAAAAAGTTAAAACGTGCATGATTTGTAATCAGTTCAACCCAGGAAAAGGCACAAAGGTGGAACAGGGAGGATTCCAACCCCTGACCATCCATTTGAAGTTCTCCAGATGGACTATATCCAGATGGAGAGATGTAGAGGTCACAAGTATGTGCTAGTTGTAGTGTGTGCTCTGACCAGATGGACAGAAGCCTATCCCGTCCCAGATTACACTGCAACGACAACTGCTAAACAATTAGTTAGAGAGTTTTTCCAAGGTATGGGTTGCCCCGTGTCATCTACTCAGATAACGGCCAACCTTTTTTCCTCTGAACTCATGAAGCAAGTGTCTCTTCTGTTAGGGTACACTTGGAAGTTTCACTGTGTAAGACATCCTCATGCAGCAGGTCTAGTAGAAAGGCACAACCAAACTTTGAAGACAAAATTGGCCAAGATATGCACTGACAAAGGCGTGGACTGGATGGTAGCCTTACCGGTTGCCCTCTTCTACATGCGTATGGTAGCCCATTCCAGAACTGGCTTATCTCCATATGAAGTGGTCTTTGGCAGACCACCAAATATGTGGGAGTACGCCAAGGCCTAAAAGAATAACTGATGTTGACAGTACTATGCTGACTGACTACCTGGCTTCCTTGATGTCTGCACTCCAATCTTGTCGTTCTCAGGTTGCTGCCACCTTCCCTGACAAAACCAACCCGGAAGAACACGCCATCCGACCCGGGGACTGGGTCCTCGTGAGGAACTCGACCGGACCAGTCCCCTCCAGCCCAGGTGGAAGAAGCCAAGACTCGTACTACTAACAACACGGACAGCAGTGAAGGTCGAGGGCAGGAAGGGCTGGCTCCACGCAAGCCACTGCCGGAAACATTTTGGACAAAAAGACACTGTTGCTGATGGCCCTGCCAATCCCACTGACATTGTGACTGAACAATCTTTATTGCCTTTGGAACTAACCCCACAACAGGATTACAAATCAAAGTTAAGGTCTGCCATTCGGACTCTGGCTAATTAAGTCCATTGGGCGTCGGTCCAGTGGTGAAGCGGTTGGAGCATGGGAATGGATTTTAACACCTTGACTATGTGGGAGAAAAAAAAAAAAATATCAACTCTAGAAAAAGACATAATGGTCCTATTATATGTTTGACAGTATTATTTTTCCTCATGGCAGTTATGACGTGTCTTGGTTGGATTCTCCACACTGTTTTTCCCACAACACACCTCTCATACACCCAACAGCACTCAGGAACACACCTATCACGACCTACCCCCTCATGAACAAGCCCATAGACTAGCCTTGCGAAACAATACCTTCATACAGATGCTACACCACACTCAGCAAGCCAGTAATAGCACCAATTGTTGGATATGTGGCCGCATCCCACCTCATCAGAAAAAGGGAGGGATGCCTCTTTTTCTTTCCCATTCTCTTATAATGGAACTTGTGAAGCCTGGTTCGCCCTAATAACAGCTGACGCTACTACCCCCACCTCCTGCCCTGACGGAAATAATTCATGCAAGAATGGGTGGCCTTGGGGGATTTAAACAAGGTACTCAATACTGCCTGTTACCCTAATAAGGAGGGAGATCCTCAGGCGACCGGTACAGTCCTAGAAAGTGAAGAATACAAGCAAGGGAACATGACCATGTCCTACAAGATGTTAAATACCAAACCTAAAAAGAATGCTGGTTCCCCTTCCATCTCGGTCTCACCAGTAAAAGGACACCTGTGCATCCAGAAAAATGGCTCTGTTCCATTAGGACACAGTGACTGTCATACCACTATAAGTTTTGAAGACAGAGGAAAGTCCTCATTTCTAGCATCTCGCCATACTTATTTCATCTGTGGCCAAACGGCCTATGTGCAGCTGCCCTTGAACTGGGGGAACTTGCTATATAGCATTCCTGTTACCCCCTGTCTTTGTGGCCCCATCCACTTACCACAGAGACCTCCTAGTGCCCCATGTCAGACATAAAAGAACGATCGATACCTCCTTGGTTGACCAAACGGAAACCTCATGGGAACAGTATACAGATTTTAACAAAGGGTTCTTCTTCTTTGTTGGCCCTGTACAGAACAGCAAGCTTATACGCAGGTTGACAAGGACCTTAGAGGCTGTAGTAAACCAGACGGCGTCTGCCCTGGGGAGCTTAACCCAGGAGCAGTCTGCCATACGATTGGTTACTCTCCAAAATCGCCTTGTCCTTGACATCATCTTGGCTGACAGAGGCGGAGCCTGTAAAATTATAGGCTCTAGCTGCTGTATATTTATTCCTGATAATTCCCCATCTGTATACACGGCCATAACAAAATTACACAAGATAGCCGTAAGTTTACATCAAGAACCTGGCACTTGGACGTGGTCTGACTGGTTCTGGAAGATAATATCGTCCTGGGGATGGCAACTGCTGTCAGCAGCAGGCATAATATTCCTGATAATAACTGGATGCTGCCTTTGCATCCAATGTGGTCCTGCCCTATGCGGTCTATGCGCTGCAAAATGCATTCCTAAACCACTTGTCCAGCAGAGAGAAAGGGAAAGAATCATGTTACAAGAATGTATAAATGATCTCATGCAAATTGAGATATAATGTAGGTACACTCTGGGGCAAGGAGGGAATGTGGAAATAAAATCTATAATTATGCCCCTTCGCTGCCCTCTGCGCGATCTAATTATGCCCCTTTGCGCAATCCCCTTTGCACGATTAATAATTTCCCACATTAAAAGCCGACACCATTTTGTTTTTAATTCACCCTTTGGTGTCCCAAGACCCCGAGCACGAGCACGACACCCCTGCACCTGGTTTTCCTCATTTTCACCATCTGTCTCTGTGGTTTCTGCCAAGTCCGGGAAACCAGTACATGAGTTCCTGCTCCCCGCAGAGATGGTTCATGTTTCTGACATGAAGCACGAGCACAAACCCCCAAATGAGGAAGCCTTCCCCTTCCAACTGTCAGACTATTTCACATCGCAAGTCCCCTCACGAAGCCTAAGACACGCCCCCATTTCTTCACACTCTGCTCCTCTTGCTGAATCTTTGTTCCTCTATCTGCCACGACCTGTTTGTTCCTCTATTTTGCCTCGTGACCAAGACTGTATAAATATTCTGCTGTTGAAAATAAAGGCCTCCACTTAAAGAGAGGGACTTGAGAGATTGCTCCTGTGCCCGCTTGGTGCTGGAAGCGCTCCCTTTAACTCGAGTTATTGGTCTTCTCCTCCTTCATTTGAGCACCACGGACTCCTCGCTTTGCATTGACAAGAAATTATGATTTATTAAGCATAGAAATTCAGAAATGAGGTAATAAGTAAATTTAATTTACCACACTATGATTAATAATTATTAGTCACAAAAAATTTTAAATAAACAATTATTATTCAAAGCAACCATGAACATGTGTTGAGTGTTTTTTCACACTGTTCAAGCCATAAAATGCAGCCACAGAACCGAACACAAGGTGTCCCTGCACTCCAGCTGAAGAACATACAGCTCCAGCATGGAGTACTTTTCAAAATATAGTAAGCTCTTCTGAGGTCATGTACTGAAAGACCAAGGAGACTTACAGTTCTTTTCTACAGTTGTTAGGGGAGCTGTTGCGCTCCCTGCAGCCCTTCACAACATTGAAAAGCATGGTTGGTGGTGTCCCTGCCCCGTCTTGGTGGCGCTAAGATGAACCAAAAATATGTAAGACCTTGCAGAGCATTATGGGGTTCTCCACCAGCAGAAGCAGTGGAATATAAATGAGCAGCTACTCCACTCATGTCATATTCACTGCTGTTCTCTTTTGTTTTTGTTTTATTTGTTGGTGCCCTGATATAGTGACAGCACATGAATGTTCCTTTAATTCTGCAGCATGCTTGCTGGCTGTTATTCAGCAAAGCCTGCACACACTGTGTATATTTGTAGTGTGATCCAGGTTCTGTGTTCCTTCTCCATGGTTGCTGGCTCTAACTTCTTCAGTTGGAGTTGGGAACCTGTGGAGAGAGGGATGGCAGGACCTGGGCTCTTTCATAAGAATAAAGAAGATTTTGTGCTTTTTGTATTTCCCTGCCTCCGCCTATATTTATTTTACGGAACAAGCACATTTCAACGAGCACACATCACCTGGTCCCACCCGGGGCACCCAGAACATATGCATAATTTTGAGGGGTCCAGGGGGAGGTCCAAGGCCCCCACAGGCCCACCCGTTCCCCTCCCAGCACTCATCCTTGGTGTCGGCAGGAGCCAGGCATGTTTTGTTTTCCAGGGCACCCACAACACTGCAGGCTGTTGGGAATCACACGGAGAGGCCCATGGCCCCTTTGGCCCCGCCTGCACCTCAGTTACTGCCCATTTTGGGTGCTGGCTGGAACCAGCTTTGCTCCAGCCAGAGTGGGAGCAGCTTCTTTTTCTGCTCCTACTAGACAGTAGCAAACCTATGTTTCCTACCCACGAAAGCGCAGGCAGTGAGTTGATGTGCTCCCTGCCTGTGCTCCTGCGGGCAGGGAACAGCACAGTGTCTCGGGGATGGGGTCCCTAGGACACTGACTGCTATCGGACGAGAGGGAATGGGGACTCTGGGGCTCTTACATGGCTCTGGGAGGGGGGCTCCATACCCTCTTCCAGGAAAAATGCTTCAGCCCAGAGGAGGGGGTCCTTGGGGCCATTAAATGGCTCAAGGAGGAGGCCATGACCACTTCCCAAAATAAATGCTTCCACTTCGTGGGATGGTGTCCCCGGGGTATTAACTGACTCTGGGAGGGGGCCACACACCCCCTCCTCTTTTATTACCATGTGGCAACCCTCTGGACTCTGGCCTTCTCCAGGGGGCTAATAATTGAAAAGGGCAGGAGCCTGCTCTTTTTCTTTAATTTTGATACAGATCCGTTTTTGGCCTGTTTTTGGACCCGGGTTTCTTTCTGGGACCCCCAACAGGCAAAGGGGGCCAGGGTATCACTACCCTGCCCCCCTATATTTTTTCTTATCTTTTTTAAGAACAGGAAACAGAGACCCTGAGTTCTAAAATGGCTGAAGCAACATCTTTGTTGATGTTTAGGCAGCGAACCATATCTTATCTTTTGATCAGTTGGGTCCACGGAGCCTCCATATCTTTATTTAAACATGAATTTTAAACATTAACTTCTCAAAAATTACCGAACAGATTTACACTAAATCAAAGCATGCTTTCTGGACCACATCTAGCTTTTTGCCAAATGTGGTGTAATTCTGTTCAGCCGTTTTTTTGTATTGCTGTTCACTTTTCCTTTGGATGATTGCATGGGGAAAATATGTTTTGAGATCCCCCCTTTTTCTCAGCCCCCGCTTGATGGATCACTTCAAAACTTTCCAGGAAGGAGCTGAGGTGGATGAGACATTTTTGCG
Organism: Calotriton arnoldi; assembly: GCA_963921515.1. NCBI lineage: Eukaryota > Metazoa > Chordata > Amphibia > Caudata > Salamandridae > Calotriton > Calotriton arnoldi. The sequence goes on from CAWUFW010000130.1 coordinate 3,251,146, forward strand.
AAAGTTTTGTGAAGATTCATCAAACAGCGCCAAAGTTATTAGAATACTAAAAAATCAAATTCCTATGGAAACTTGGTACTAACTGTAACTACTTGGAGGCGACTGCTAGTGGCTGGAGCTCCTAATGGCTCTACCTTTCACTCAGAGATGGTGTCTTTTTTAGACATTCTAGCATCACATTCTCAGAGATTACATACAGATCTCACTGTTATATTTTCCTATTAATTGCAAAGAACAAATATAAAAACTGACACAGTGAATTCAGTAACTTAGAGCTAACCCTGATATTCCTAGCCAAAAGAGCTGAACAGGGTTTCTATATAAATGACTTACATGACAATCTCAATGATTATGCACTCAAATAGCCACACATTGACATATAACATACCGACAAAGAATGTGCTTGAAGTGGGCGCTTCCCAATCAGACATTTCCAGCAAGTCAATGTCAGGAGATGTTACACTTTCTTCTTGCCTCTCTTTGGTGTAGTCAGAAGCAAAGTCTCTATTCTCATAGACCTCTGGCATTGCCCACTTTTCAATAGTTGTCTCACTAAGTGCACTTGAGGAGGAGGCCCTGCTGCCGGATTCGGTGCATACCGGGCGCGATTGAAACCATGATTCAGGTCCCAGAGTCAGAGCTTCAGAGTCGGGAAAGAGGTCCATTTGTGTGGCTTCATATGCCAAGGAGAGCGCTTCATTTTCCAACAGGTTGGTGTCAGTATAACAAGGCATCTCTGAGGAGTCTCTGTGGGTTGCTTTGCTTTGCGTGTTGCTTCGAATTGGAGGGGTAGTGGTCTTTTGTTGGGGAAGAGGTGAGGCCTTAGATGTTTCAGGTTCTCTATTGCTGGAGATCGGCTGATCTGCTTCTCCCTGATGATAGTAGTGCAACGCCTTGTAGATGCTTTCGGTTTCTATGTAGCAGGGGATCTGTCGGTCTTCCTTTGACTGGTGTTGCCGATTGGTTGTAGTGGAAGTTTCAGGTTCTCTGTAACATGGGATTCGGTGATCAGGTTTTCCTTGGTGGTGTTGTAAGGCCTTATCAAGTCTTTGAGACCCTAAGTGGCGCGGTATCTGCCCATCAGCGTTTGCCACATGATACTGTGAGGTTGTATCAGTCCTTTCAGGTTCTCTGTAGGCTGTCATCTGCCGATCTTTTGGTCGGGTGTGCTGTTCAGGTTCTTTGTATGATGCGCTTTGCTGATCAGTGTGCACTTGGGGGTACTGTGAAGAGGTATCAACACCTTCAGCTTGTCTATAATAAGGGGTCTGCTCCACTTCTGTTTGCTGTTGGAACAAGGCCTTGTAGATACTTTCTGTTTCTTTGTAGGATGGCTTCTGTTGATTTGATTTTGCCTGGTGATTTTGTGAGGCCCAATCACTCTTTTTAGCTTCTGCCCTGCTTGGGCTCTGCTGATCGCTTTTTCTCTGTGTGTGTTGTGGGTCCCTATGGAGTCTTTCTGTTTCTGTGTAGAATGAGATCGGCTGGGAAGCTTCTCCCTGGTTCGGTGAAGGTGCATTACGTGTTCTTTCAGTATCTGTATAGTATAGGATTTTTGGTCCTTCTTTCATCTGCTGCTGGGATGGGGCCTTACGCTTTCGTTCAGTTTCTACACAATGCATGGAGCGAATTGTATCTCTAGTCTGGGGCTGCCCTGGTGTCTTGTAAGATCTGCAGATTTCTGGGTGCTGTGGCGACTTCTGCCTCTCTTCCCTCTGCTTGGTAGATGGTGTCTTGTGGGGTCTATCAGTTTCTATGCAGTACTGTTGTTGATGGACATCTTCTCTCTGATAGTGGGGTGGGGCCTGGCTTCTTGTATCAGTGTACGTATAGTTTGGTATTTGCTGATCACAATGCATCGGGGGCCTTGGCATTCCCATCCTCTTTGTCCCAGTTTCTGTGCAATTCACACTAGCTTCATATTGGGGGTCTGATGCGGCCCTGCGGGTTCTTTCAGCTTCACAGTAGCGTGGAAGTGTCTGGCCTCCTCTGTTTTGGTGGTAGCGTGGTGCCCTGCAGGCTTCTTCCATTTTTTGTTCCTCTTCATTTGAGTAGAACTGTTCACAGGGTCTTTCTGCTGCCAGATTTTTTGGGGTCTGTGGCCCAGCCTGAGGGTGCCGTGGATACCAGTAGGTCCTCTCTGCATTCCTATCACATGGGATCTGTTGGCAGACTTCCATCTGGTTACGGTTTGGTACTGCACAGACTCTTTGATTTTCTGTGCCGTATGGGACCTTCTGGTCTACTGCAGTCTGGGCAGACCTTGCACGCTTTCTTCCAGCTTTGATTTCCTGATCAGTGGGACAAATATTCTGTGGGTACGGCAAGGCCCTGCAGCTAGTTTCAGGTTGTGTGTCATGTGGGAGATTTTGGTACCCTTCATTCTGCTGGTATGGAAGGACCCTACAGGTCATGTCAAGGTCTGGATAATATGGGTTCTCCTGGCCCTCTCCTTGATTTGGGCGGGGTGAGATGCTGCAAGCCATTTCTAAGTCTGTATTAGGGTGGGATGCGGCAGCCCTGCTGGTCATTTGTGGTTCTCCGTAGCATGGGTTGTTGGCTGTATTGCTCCTTTCATTATCCATGTAGTATGGGATCTGCTGCTGACATTCTTCCTTTTGGTGGTGAGGCATGGGCATGGGCATGGCCATACAGGTCCTTTCCGGGTCAGAACAGTACATGACCCTTTGGTCTTTCCCTACCTGGGGGGGTGGCAGTAAGGTCCTGCAGTTCATTTTAATGTCAGTGAAGTATGAAACTTTCTGGCCTTCTGGCTGATCCTGGCACAAGACCTTTGGCCGCCTACCAGTGTCTGCAAAGCACGGTGCTTGCTGGTTGGTGTCCATCGGATGTGGAGGCGAACCCCTGCAAGGTCTTTTACTTTCTTTGGTATATGCCATCTCCTGGCATGCTTCCGCTTGGCGGCGGGGCAAGAAAGCACTGGTTCTTTCAGTTTCTGTTCTTGAGCAAGTTTTCACCTGCCGTTGTGTTTCCATCTGGTTGCGTGGTGAGGTCGCCATAGTGTTGGCTAGTCTGTAGTACGAGAACGGTTGTCTACCAGGGCGCTGCATCTTGCGTATGGCTCCAGTTTCTTCAGAGCCTGTAACCGGGCGGCATTTTCCTTCTGTCTCTTTTTGTGGAAAATCCACAGTGGCGCTTTCGGCCTCCAAGCAATATTGTGGCTCAAAAGAGGCCTCTTTTCCTGTGCATGATGCAGCTTTTTCAAATGGGTCTGTGTCTCGATACAGCTTGAACCTTTGAATTGTTTCTGACTCGGGGTAAACAGTCACTCTGTGGGCTACCTCGGTTTCTGGTTGGCAAGTTTGGCTGTTTAGTGATTGGGAGTCATCATGTTGGAACATATCAGTTGGCAGTTCAGGGGGGCAATTCTGTTGCATCTGTGCTTTTTCACACATGGCTTGAGCCAACTTTGTTGGCAGACGATACGGGACCCATTCTGTCTGCAGATCAGTGGAAAAGCTTTTGACCATTGCGGTTTGAGTTTTCTGGTAAACACTTTGACCTGGTTCAGTTGTCTTTTTGGGTGTGACCTTCTGCACGTGTTCTGTGAACGATGCTAATGCAATCCGAGGGTTGTACTCCAGTTTGGGCCAGACAAAGTCGTTGCAGGGCGATTTCGACTTTAGCTTAAATGTGATCTTTTGGGGCGGTTCAATCTGCGGTGGCAGAGCAGATCTGTGGACAGTTTCCACTTGGGATAGGAGTGTTTGTCTTGGGGCAGACACTGGCCGAGCGCACCCTGCTGGCGGTGTAGGACAGATCCTGTGGGATTGTATAGGCGGAGGGAGTCTTGGTCTACTGCATCCCTCTGTGGCCGGTGGCGCCGGGCATACTATGATTTTCGGTTGCATGGGTACTCTGCAAGTCGCTCCCGGCTGTGTTTGAGGAGTCACGTTACAAGGCGCTTCCATGGGTGTTGCAACTGGGAGTGGGCAAGTCCCTCCCTGTGAGGGGTGGACGAAAGTGGTTCTACAGATCATATCTTGATGCGGTAATGGTTGGGCCCTCTGCGGTGACCTCATTTGAGGAGCAGGCGCCATAGGGCTGCATATATAATTATGCTGTCGGGGTTGAGGCGCACTTGTAGTGCAGGTTTCTGGGTAGGATAGAAAGCTTTGGTGCGTGACTGCAGCACTCGAGGGTTGCATTATAAATTGCTGTGGCGGGCAAGGAAAGCACGACTCCGTTCCTCCCATTGGTGATGGGCGGAAGCGTGTCACTGGTGAGATCAGATCCTGTTGCGGTGAAGCTGGTCTCCGAGGTCTGTCAAATGCTTGCTGGGGGGGAAGCCTCTGAGTCATCACACTTCCTGGTTGATCAGGGGCACGCCAAGCGTAACCCTCCATAGCTTGACTTATTGACCCCTCAAGGTCAAATCAGCGTGTATCTCAGTCGTCGGTAAAGATCATGTTTATCCTCCTCAAGCTATATGTTCTGAAGTCTCAGTGATCAGAACGCGCCTGTGATTCGCTCTGGTCAGCAGATGTCACAATGGCAGAACGCTATGCGACCGTCTGTGACGTCACAGCTTCTTTAGCTGTGACGCTAAAGCATACAGCTTCTTCAGAGTAAGAGGCACACCGTGACCTAATAGGCCAGAGACAGGCTCGGGCGCGGTTCTCTTTAACATGATTGCAGTCCCACGCGATCGATTTCCGTGCGGTTTTAAGGCATGTGCATAAAGGACAATTCATTAAAAAAAAACGAAAAGGGCCACCGCGGAAACGACACTACTGAATGCCTTTAATCAGGGCTTTAAGTGGGCCGGGTCCGTCCGGGTCTGAGCACCGGCAGTTTTTTTTTGGGGCCCTCGAAACGGGTCTCTATCGGGCTCTATTTTCGCGGCTGTTTCACTATACTAATTCAACACTACTCGCCGAAAAAGCGCTTTGACGCCTCGTCAGGGGTAGTAAGCGCTATACAAATGCAATTACAATACAATGCAATACATCATACAAAACATTGTTGTGACTACCTGATGCACAATTGCCGGAACGTTTGTCATGGAAATGCTTCCTCTCTGTGGCTGTGACGTCAGACTATACGGTGAGTGGGAGCGGCCGTTAAAGCCCTGCTGGGATCAGTAAGTGCCACCCCCTCCCCCTCCTCTCTTCTACATCCAAATACAGCCAGGACCCGGAAGGCTCAAAATGGTAAGCGTCGCCCAGCTCTGTGCTCAAAAAATATAGTTTCAAGTCAAGAACCCAGACGCAACCCGGCCCGAGGCACACATTTAGCTCCGACAACTCGTTTTGGTTTTCCATTTCTCTTACAGGCAATAATCCGAATTTTTAATGTTTTAATTACTCTCGTTTGAAGTGGAAGTTAGTAGTGTTCTCTCTCCCGATTGAGAAATACTCATAGTACGTGCTGGTGGGAAAGCAGTTCCTCAAGGCCGCTGACTTTGCAACCCCAAAAGGTACCTATTGTTGCTTACGCTGTCACATCACATCCTCGGTTTGCTTTCAAAACAATTTAAGAATAGTTTACACAGTTCTAGCATTCTTCACATGTATTTTTATTTTTTATTTATTTGTTGCTTGAATTGGATGAATTGGACGCCGTGTTTTGAATTGGAGGGGTCGAGGAAATTGGTTTCAGCATTTCTCACCTGTGGAGCCGCATCTTGATAGGTAAGTGCTGCCCTCTTTGTTCCCCCTCTTCCCTCTCTTTCTGTCTCGCTCCTCCTCATTTAGTGAAAACCGAGACTTTTAGAAACAGGTATTACCTTCTCTTTCCTCCTTTCGTTTATTTGCTCCCCTGTGAAATGGATCCAAAAACGAAAAACACTTTTGCTGGAAACGTCCTCTTTTTCTGACTTTTTTCAAATTCTAAGTGCAGCCTGGGGGGGGGGGGGGGAGAATTTAAACATTCAAAATATGAAAAGTAACTAGCTAAAGCAAGACAGAGTGGTTACAAGGTGGCCAGATTGATTTATTCACACCTAAACACATTAGCGCCACTTTACTGTGTTTGCCAGTGAAGCGCTACTTTTGTTTTCTCGTCTCTCTTTGAACAACATTGTTTTCCTTAGGTGGGAAAGTGCACTATTCCTGGAGGTACTGAAATACCTACTTGATGGGTGAATTGGAAAACTAAATGTGTACAGCGGCTGTGTGTTCACAAATGTGGTCTTTTTAAACCATACTGCTTACGTTTTGTAAGGATATAAGCAATGGGCATTGAAACGGGTCCCTTCTGGGCCCTATAGTCATGGCCTTAACTTTTCAGGCAAAAGCACTCACTAATTTCTGAATAATTAGTGTAAAAAGAAAAAGGTAACCATGTTGTTCCTGCTTACATTTCACATGCTTTACTTAATCTTGCATTTCTTATGAGTGTTTGTTTTTCTAGGATGTTGTTAATAATTTTTTTAGGCAGCATATTGCTCTTGTCTAGTGCGTAATTTGAATTGAGTCACATCCAGGTGTTTATAGCGGGTCAGTGCAGTGCAAGTTTCTCTCAGTGGAGCAGTATGGTGTTCAGTGGGGGAGAGGATGTGGCACTATGGTCAGAGCTGCTTTAATTCGGAACTGGGGAACCAGGTTCAGCCTTCATGACCAGTCCACCAGACCACTCCCGCTGAGGGAGCACATTCCCATGCTAGACCTTAGAAGGCCCCGCAAGATCTTAAAAGCCCTGGTGTCTTAGCACCAGCAGGTGGACCCTAGTAGTGGCATGTGTGGGTTAACCTTGAAGGCCTGTCCGCCACAATTTATTCTGAAGTTTACCTCCAGTCTTGCAGGCAGGCCTATGAAGCAGCACACCATAGAGTGACAGTGACTCTGTCACTGAGGTCAAAAGACCCTTGAGCAGGGTGGCTCTAGGGCAGTGCGACCGCACCAGGCGCTGACCACCCGCGATCCGTGCAGCTAACAGCAGTGGGTAAGGGGGGATTTCAAGGGATGATGCCGAGGGAAAATTAAATAATTAATTTTCTCTCAGCATCGTCCCTCGAAATCCCCCCTTACCCGGCCCCACCACTGTTACCTGCAAGGACCGGGGCTGGCGCTAACTTCAGGTGGGGGCGTCGTGTTTGCAAGTATAATATGGTTTTAAAAGCACTTGCTGCCTCGTTCCTGACCTCCAACAATTTTCGGCAACAATAAAAATGTCATAACTCCAGTGATTAATGTTCTTAGTAGAGAGAGATGGTGTTTTGTCTAGTGGACGTTTTGACTCATGGAAAGGAAGCGCAGAGGGTTAATGTGCCCACTGCTAAGAACATGTACCATGCAGATCACAAAGTGCACATAATGTAAATAAGTCAGTGGGTTACTGCTTTTTGCCTATTTTATTATCCTTTGCTGGATGCGACTTCATGATTTTCTTAAGCACACAATGCTAGTTATCTTGATTTAGACCACGCCCCAACTCGGATAGGCCACACCCCTTGAAGAGATTTGCCACGCCCCTTTTAGAGCACCCCCAGTTTTTTTTTCCCACTTAAAGCCCTGCCTTTAATGACGTATGTTGTAATCGTACTCCATGGGAGCTTTGTTCCAAATGTGTCAGTTGGAGGCTGGGAGGTGAACTGGCTGGTTGGCATCGTTGGAGGTGGACGCATTCCACAATAAATCTACCTGAACTTTATAGGACTCTACTTCTTAACAAAGAACTGTGCTGCTGTTGTGATGTATTGTGTTTTTTTATTAGCAAAAAACCTACATGTGTACCTCTGATAGAATACGTGTTTCCTATCTCTCGTATTGTCTTTCCTTCGTCCTTTCTTTTCTTTATCTTTCTTTTTCTCTCTTTTTTTATAATGCCTACTTTCATTCTTCTCATTACTTTCCACCTCCTCTTTTCTTATATCTTTCCCTCTTTCTTTCTAGATTTATTTTTCATTCTTTCTTTGTATCTTTGTCTTACCGATTTTCTTTCTTTCAATTATATTTTCTTTTTGTCTTACAGATTTTCTTTCTTTCCGGCTCTGATTCCTCTTTTCTTTCTCTTTCAGGGCTGCATGAGTTTTAGGGGCGGAAGCGGAAAAGAGGAGACTGTACCTGAAACGGAAAATACTGGTCCAAATGTCATAGCTTCAATGAAAAGCCATAAAAAGCGTAGAAAAAATGTAGCCAAAAAACCCCAAAAACATTGGTGATGCTTATAGGTCTGGCTTTAAGCAAAAGTGCCTCCTCAGTGAATGATGGGTTTAGGCATTCAATAAGTTATCATACATGTATTCTGTCCCGTATCTTAGCACTCATGCATTCATTCATCAAACCACTAACATTTTCTTGCATTCATCAACTTGGACAATCACAATAAACTCTCTCACACACACGCACACTTACGCAGTCAACAACGTATGCAAGAATATTAAAATAATAAAAGTTAGAAAAAAAAGCATGCTGCCATCATAAACATTTCATGCATGTGCTTGCAATACCAAAATTAAACATAGCAGCCGGTGGCCGTCTTCTTCAATGGTATTGTACATGGTGTTTTGAAGTTCCAGCATGACTGTCACCATTTGGAACCAATGTGTTGGCCATCTTGGAATGGTAAAGCAGTGATACTATCAACATTACCATTTCATGATTGTGGCCTGGTCTAGAGGCTGCGGTCTCCCGGGATATGGCACACTGCAGATGAAATGAATGGTAAGCAAACAACAAGTTAGCACTGTCTGGGGGCTGTAGTATGCTCTAAACTAATGAAAATAAAAAGATGAAAAGGAAAGAAATGAGAGAAAAAAGGGAAATTGAACAACTGGCCCACCAGTCCTGGCACTGAAGTGCACTCATATATGTGCACATAATTAGAAAAATGCTATCACTCATGGGGCAACAGAGCCAATGTTTGAAGTGGCTGACCCATTGCTCCATGCTAATTGTTATTATTGACACAAGTGGACTGCTACAGCCATTTGCTCTATTGCATTGGCTCTATTACCCTGTGAGTGACAGCATTTTCTGATCTGATTTCTTTCCTTCTCGGTTTGTTATATATATATATATATATATATATATATATATATATCCCCAAAGTTTGCCCTGCATTCATGACGCACTCCGCAACAGGTGATTAACAAATCATTTATTCAAAACGAAGATGACATTTGCACTCCAAATATTCATCCTGCCTGACGCGTTTCGGAGCATTCACGCTGCTTCTTCATAGGCAAACATGAGTACACAGGAAATGCTGGCTCCCACAGTGCCCTGCGTGCTACTTAATTTATAGGCCTCCGGTGTGCCTTCCTAATGGATTTCATTCAAATGCACGCTGGGATTTGTGGTCCAATTTTCAGCCAAGTTTTACCCTCCAGTGGGTTCTGTGTAATTTCAGGATAATTACAACTAATTGAAGTGCAAATGCCATCTTTGTTTTGAATAAATGATCTGTTAATCACCCGTTGCGGAGTGCGTCTTGAATGCAGGGCAATCTTTGGATATATATATATATATATATATATATATATATATATATCTTCCAAAGGTTGCCCAAAAATGAAAGCGCACACGATGACAGACAGACCTCAGCTTTCGCGGCAAAGTCTTTATTCGGCATACAGGCAAGCACATGTGGATATTTCAGTCCCCTTCACCCAACGCGTTTCGGAGCTGCTGCTCCTTATTCACGGGTGTCGCCTTTCTGTGCAGATACGTGGGGAATTAGTCTCTGATTCCACTTTATATCGCCCTCTGGTGGGCTCGTGTAATGCATTGCTTCATGGGACCTGTAGTCCCCACGTTCAAATATTACCCCGATGGGTTCTGCCTGAAAGGGTTCTTTTCATGCTCTTGATAGAGCCTCCAATGTGTCAGCCAGTATAATAATGCTCCTCCCGGTCATCCTGTTATGGCGATTCCCGTGTATCCGGAATCAACAGCCCACAATGATAATGCGGCGGTGCTGCTTTCCCGACCTGGACCGGCCGGTAAATATCTTCCAAAGGTTGCCCAAAAATGAAAGCGCACACGATGACAGACAGACCTCCGCTTTCGTGGCAAAGTCTTTATTCGGCATACAGGCAAGCACATGTGGATATTTCAGTCCCCTTCACCCAACGCGTTTCGGAGCTGCTGCTCCTTATTCACGGGTGTCGCCTTTCTGTGCAGATACGTGGGGAATTAGTCTCTGATTCCACTTTATATCGCCCTCTGGTGGGCTCGTGTAATGCATTGCTTCATGGGACCTGTAGTCCCCACGTTCAAATATTACCCCGATGGGTTCTGCCTGAAAGGGTTCTTTTCATGCTCTTGATAGAGCCTCCAATGTGTCAGCCAGTATATAATGCTCCTCCCGGTCATCCTGTTATGGCGATTCCCGTGTATCCGGAATCAACAGCCCACAATGATAATGCGGCGGTGCTGCTTTCCCGACCTGGACCGGCCGGTAAATATCTTCCAAAGGTTGCCCAAAAATGAAAGCGCACACGATGACAGACAGACCTCAGCTTTCGCGGCAAAGTCTTTATTCGGCATACAGCACACATACACACACATTAAATATATGCATTTTTAAAATGTTTTTTTATTTCAAGATACTGGCAGACAAGTAAGCCTGTCAGACCTTCCAAAAAGATTCTAGCAATAAGTATTACAGTGCAAATTGTCTAAACCTTGGGTTTGTCAGAGGGGGTAAACAATACTAAAACCCTTTCTTACAAAGGTAATCTGTGAGATTTCATGTTACCAAATACATGTCTGCAGACTTAACACGGTACAATAACAACCCACCCTTAAAGTCTTATTGGCTTTATCATATGTTTTTCTTAACACATAAATTAGGCCTATTGCCTTTGTTGTAACTATAGGATCAAGCATAACTTTTCCCAGTGACCCGATCAGGCCTATGCTCTTTATCATTGCCTTGTCATCATAACCAACTCAGACCTACTGCATTGAACATAAGCTTTCCCACAAGGCAACCATCAGGTACGCAGTAATAAAATTATGACATACGTAAAAAATGACAGTTGTCAAAACCATATAAAATCCCACCTAAAAGGGTCAAAAAGATTATCAAATTGCAATTGCAAATCTTCTATTCGAGTATGTCACCAACACTAAAACCCTTGCCTACTATGGTAATCTGTGAAGCTCATCCTGCAGGCGTATGCCACAGTGTAATAACAAGCCACAATTAAAAGCCTATTGCTTTTAACAGATGCTTTTCACAATAAGTAAAGTCAGGCCTACAGGCTTTTACATAACTTTTCATAATAAACATATCAAACCTATGACATCTGACAAAACTGAACCAATAAGGCATATACCCTTTAGCACTGGCTAGACACCATAACTGACCCAGGCTTACTGAAGTGCGCATATGCTAGCATCCACCATGCATACAGTTATAAAATTACAAATGTGTACATAATTACTGTTGGCAAAACCAGTGCTTAATTGGAGCCGGTGGTTTCCGGTGCTCGGCACCGGCACTTAATTGGTTTCTGGTGCTCGGCACTGGCACTTATTTGTCATCACCACACTTATGACCCTCTGCCACATGGTGGCGCTGCTCATCTAATTTAAAGATGAGCAGAACAACTGTTGTTTATGAACACAATATACATTAAAAAATACTAATACCTGCTCCCAAGCTATTCCTTCAGCTTTGGGGACCTGGAATAATCTGAACTGTCGCACTTGCAGTTGAAAGAGATGGTTAGTCGTTGTTTTGGTACCGTCATTGGCAGTGATGACGGGGCAATGGGTGGTGCAAGCTGCAGTGGCCTCCTGGTCAGGACCCTGGCACTTATTATTTTACAAATTAAGCACTGGGCAAAACAATATACAACCCCTCTCAAAAGGGCCTAACAAGGATTATTACAATGAAAATCAACTTCCCATAGAGTTTATTGCAGGGGATGACGAACACCAAATCCCTTGCCTACTGTGCAAATCTGTGAGATTTCAGGTAACAAAAGTACCTGTCTACAGTCTGTAACACAGTGTGATAACAGTTCACTGCTGAAGACCTATTGACTTTAAAAACGCTTTCCACAGTAAAAAAGCCAAGTCTTCTGTGTTTGTCAGAACTTTTTATAATAAAGTGATCGGACCTATGCCTTCAGCCATAAGTTTTACCAGCGAACCAATCAGGCCTGTACCCTTTATCATTGGTTAGTCACTGTATTGAAAGTAAGCTTTCCAACACGGCAACCACCAGGCATACAGAAACAAAATTAGAAATGTAAACAACATTACAGTGGGAAAACAAAAATACTAAGGGGCATATTAAAAAAGGAGCTAGCGCCGCTGCAGCATAATTTGTTTTGACGCAGCAGTGGCGCCATCAGTGGTCCACACTCCTCTATATTTACAAACTAACGCATTGGGCCCAATGCGTCAGTTTGTAGAGGCCTGGGTCACATTATACCTGTGCCAGGTATATTGTAAGGAGGGTAGGCGTTCCAACGTTAAAAGCCACATAGAACTGACGCAGTGAAATTTACAACTTTTCACGGCATCACTCTACAACTTGACTGTGTCAAAATCCCTACGTCTTCTCAAACTAGGCGTAAGGATTGATGCAGGGCTTTTAACATGGGACTTGTTTCTGTGTTCTGACACATTGCTGGAGTTGCACCAGTCTTACGATCAGCTCCAGCAACGCATCACTTTAGCGCCAAAAGATGCATCAGAATTTCTGACACATGCGTGAATCCTTGCGCCATGGAGCACTGTATTGTAAATACAGCTCATCCAGGGCGTGGTTACGGCATTTGTGGCAGCGCAAGAAATCTAATGCATCAATGCCGATGCGTCAGTTCTTGTAAATATGCCCCTAGATCTCCTAGGAGGGCTTAACAAGGAGGAATATTATAGTGAAAATCCTCTGTCCCCATGGTTTGTCAGAGGGGGTAACCAATACTAAAATCCTTGCTTACTGATGCATCCTATGTTGTTTTAAGGGTTTTGGAATGTGATAATGTCAGACAAGGACTTGAGCTGGAACGGTGGCACTGTTGAGTTCCTTCCTGTAAAATGTACTTAATATCTTTGGTAGAAATAAACTTGCTTTTGGTATAATAAGCAACACTTCTTCACTGGTGACACGTTTATTGCCCACTCCGAAGGACCCCCACCTACCAGTTGTCTGGAGAAGACAACCACAGCTGTGTTTATGATACAACAGCTGGTGCGGGCCACCAGAAGGAACTGACACAGTTTTGATTTTGTCGTATTCCTGGAACCTACAAACTGTGAGTTGTGCTGTATTGGAAATTATTTGCCTGCGGAAGGTTGCAGACGACAATGACTATTTTTATTGTGTTGATTTTGTTGTTGTTTCTTCTCCATTTTCCTCTTAAATCATCAGCTGTGGAACTTGTAACAGCTCCACCAATGTTCCCAGTGTCCCTGCAACATTCTGGTCAACCAGCCATCTTGTGGGAAGATTCAAAGAACACTTTTGAAACTTATCTTAAAGCTATTGGAAGTGATGTTTTTTCCCGAAAAGAATGCTAGCACTATTGAAACACAATTTTGGAGTTGAAAGTAGAAAGATATTGAAGAACTTACCTCCCACTAACAGGCCAGGCGATGACGACAAGGAGCTGGAAGATGGTAAAGTTTAGGATAAGCACGTAGGGCCTTGGAGGAAAATGATAGCAAAAAACTGAATGGTTTAGTAGAAAGGCATTCATTTTTCTCCAGATACCAAATGCCAGAGAAAGCATTGAACAGTACGTGGGTTGTTTACGTGTTTTGGCTGCCACTTATAAATATAATTATTTACAAGATGAGATTGTGAGGGATCAATTGATTAATCTCACAAGTAATTTAAAAATTCAGGAGAAACTTTTGAGTGTTAGAGAACTGACATTGGAAAAAGCCATTGCAATCGCTAAAAGATCAGAGGATACCTCATCTTATTTGAAAGTGTGGAGTACTAATGCAAAAAAAAACTCTAAACCGGAAATGATTGTTGTGAGGCTGATATCAATGAAGTGAATGTTAATTCATGCAAAAATAGTACAATTGAAGTACCTGAGTCTATAAATAAGGCTCACTGTTATAGGTGTGGTGGTGTAAAACATTTAGCAACATCTAATAGTTGGCCTGTGTTGAAAGCCAGATGCCTTCATTGTAGGAAAGCAGGCCATTCTGCATGGGTTTGTAAGGTTAATCTTGAAGAGGAAAAAAGGAAAGCTAGTAAAGCAGCTAGTGCAGTACAAATAATTTTAAAAATATTCTAACGAACATGAGGTTAGTAAGATTTTAACCAGGATTGTCATTGAGGTATACGGAAAAGAAAGTGAAGACGTTTTTGAAGATACAGAACCATACAGTCCTCCGAAATGTGAGGTGAACATAGGCAGAATCTTTGTTATTATGTGGACAGATTCTTGTTCACCTTACACACTAATTGATCGAGATACGTATTTTCAATTCTTCAATGCCAAGACGGAGGATACTGAATGATGTTTGACCAGTAGGTTATTGTGCAATGAAGTTGCCTATACTGAGTTGTTGTGAATCCCAAATAAAGTTTAAAGATAAGGTGACTACTAGCAAGGTTTATGTAGTGAAAAAAGGGTAGGTTGCTGCTGGGCTGGAGGGAACAGAAGAGTTTAGGGATAGCATTGAACCCGAATCACCCAGATTAGATTGTAGTGATGAATAGCTGAGATACTGACAAGTGAAGGGCTACATTTCCAGAAGTATTTCAAGAAAGATTAGGTAAATTGAAGCGGTTTATATACTGTATTTACCATTTTCTGTGACTCCAGAAGTAGCATTCGGGTATCTGAGAATGCCTTTTGGATTGGCCTTACTTCTGCAGTTTTCAAAAAGTTGTTGGTAATGATCAGAAGGGTAATAGTGTTCCAAGATTACAAATTGATCTGTGGAAAAGACAAGTTGGACCATGAGTTGATTCATAGGCAAGTTCTGGAAAAATTAAGAGACGCTGGTTTAACCATCGGAGTTGAAAAATGCAAATTTGCCGTGACTGATTTAGCATACTTGGGTCATGTTATTAGAGGAGATGGAATCAAACCCAAGTTATAGCTATTGTAATGTTTTCAGTGTGCACTTAGTCCAGAAAACAAAGAACAATTGAAATATTTCCTGGCCTTGTTGAATGTTACACAAAATTTGTGGGTCGTTTTGCTGATAAAACAAAACCAATGACAATGCCCTTAAAAAAAAAAAATATTTCTGAATCCGACCACGAGGAATCACTGGGATGAATTGATTTGTGATTTCACCAGGATATGAACTCGATGCAAAAAGTTGGATCAGGTAATGCAACAGCACTTTCTGAGACTGTGCAATAGGGTCTCCCTGCTAGGACCAGTGGTCCCCCCCATCTTGTCTTACATTGTGGTTGTTTTAATATTGTAAATCGTTTTTTTTAAACTATTGTACACATTGTTTTTGTACTGTTTACTGTTTGTTGTATATGAATTCCACACTAGTGAATGTTTTTAATGATGCAAATTGTAATGGTTTTATGATGTTATTTTCTTGTGCAATTAAAGCATCTGATGTTTAATCTCTAATTTGGTAGTATATCAGTTCATGGTGGGAGGTCTCATTCCATAGGTATAGCTAATGTGTGGTGAATTACAATTTTAAGTGAACCTGTGAATGATTGTGGTGCAACTTCGAACCCAAAGGGAAAATCTTTTTTCCTCTACTGTGAGTAATATATCCAGAAAGTAAGAAGATTTGCAAAGGTGTGAGGCTAAAATCAACTATGGACCATATGTGTCAATGTATTTAATGTGCTCTCACTGGTCAATGTTGAGATTAAAACAAAAGTGACATGGAGATCGGGAAGTAATGGTCCTTGTCTCTGTTTTCAATTGAGTTTTGGTCACCTATAGACCTGCTGTTGTGCTGGGATCTAAAATCAAGGTCAACATGTTTCATGTCTCATATAGTCGAAGAGCATTTCATCAGGACCAAAATCAAACAGATGTGACCTAAGCTTCTCCACAGATGGAGGAGCTCAGTATTATATTTAAACCCCCCACACAGTGCATTGGTGATAAGGTGCCCATTGACATCTCACTGCCATTAGAAAGCACTTGCTAACAGTGTGCTGAGTATGTAAGCATGAGGTAACCCTCCAGAAAGTCAGCGTAAACTACCTTTTAGATAATGAGGGCACCACACCAGGAAGCTATTTGCATAATCTGGAGTGCGTGCTACTTGCATCTGCCCCCGTCCTCGCTTCCGTAGATTTGATTTATTACATGACAAACAGCGGAATGTTTTCTATGAAACATAAGGTGTGTATGGATTTCTGGTGGCCAGGAATGGATAGAGATATACTGTGATAGCTGTACGCTTAGTGACAAATCAAGTGCAATTGGGAAATCTCCCATGGTGCCACTTAAGTATCTGGATAGTCGATAGAAAAAACTGGGTGTGGACATCTGCGGACCATTTAGTCATGGCGGATTGAGGGGAAAGCTTACTATTGTCATGACTGACTACTTTTCCAAGTTGCCAGAAGTTTGGATAGTCAATGAAGTCAAGCCAGATAATGTTATTGCCTTTTGTAGTGATGTACTTGCGAGGGAGGGAATTCAAAAGGAAGTCATTACTGACAATGGTCCTCAGTTCACATCTGAAAAAATAAGAGAATTCTTTAAATACCATAACAGTCTTTATCATAAGAAGGCATTATACCGCCCAAGAGAAAAATGGTTTAGTTGAAAGATTCAAAAGAGTACTAGGAGGCTGTTTGCAACTAGCCATCAGGAGTAATTTAGAATGGAAGGAAGAATTTCACATTCTGTCACTGGAGAGCCTCCATTTGAGTTTTTACGAGGTAAGAAGCAAACAACAATTGTTTGTCCTTGGTGGATGAGAGGAAAAGTGGAAAGGACGTATGATTCAATAGTCTATGAAAAGGGTGGAGGTGAAACAAGTAAAATATAATCAGAGGCAAAACAAAAGAATAGGTCAGGCTGTCCATCGGTTTAAAAAAGGAGATTGGGTACACAATAAATTGGGTACTACAGTAAGGAAGGGTATCTGAATCTTTGGATCCTAAGATGATTTCTAAAGTGTTTGGGGAAAACAGTGATGCTGGAAAGTGCTGAAGAATGGAATGTAAGGAGGTTGGTTCCCCATGCAGCAAAAGGAATAATGATAAGAGAGAGCATGGTGGGGATGACTGATTAATGATGAATGGGGGCAGATGTGCGCATCTGGAAACAATAAAGAGATGTCCAATGTGGAGGAATCAATATATGTCTAGAAATATTTGTCATATGTCCATTATACATTTCATATTTGCATATAATTATTTCTATGACATGTTTCTACATATAGTTACTTCAAGATTAGGCATTATGTTCTGTATTTATAGATTTTCTTTGTTATTTGTAGGGGTGAGAAGTGTTATATCCCATGTTGCTTTAGGGGTTTTGGAATGCGGTAATGCCAATTGGAATGTTTAGTTGTGATCTGGCAAGAACTTGAGCTGGAACGGTGGCATTGTCGGGGTCCTTCCTGTATTATGTACTTAATATTTTTGGAAGAGATAAACTACCTTTTGGCATAATAAGTGATATTCTTCACCTACTATGGTAAACTGTGAGATTTCAGGTAACAAAATATCTCTCTGCAGATTCTAATAGAGTAATAACCCACCCTTAGATGCCCATCAACTTTAGCATAGCATTTTCATAATGAATAAGTCAGGCCCACTGGCCTTATTGCAACTTTTCATAATAAACATATCTAGCTTATAGCCTTGTTCATTGGAGTGCCACCATAAGCAACAAAGCCCAGCTGCATTGATCATAAGCTTTCACACATGGCACCCAGATAAGAACAAACATCATAATATAATTATCTAGGACAGGGGTCTCCATCCTTTCCTATAGTGAAAGCTACTTCTGATCATTGAAACCTTTGTGAGCTACTACCTAATTTAGGGAACTGATAAGTGTACACAGAGCCATATAAACACTGCCCCTTGAGTACCCTAGCCCGGCTGCAGCGAGCATACAGCATTAATGGCACAGGAGCTGTATCGAAAAGGTTTACATTTGGGGACCCTAAGGATCAGTTTTGACCCTTTGTTCTTGTCACAGCAAAAGGAAAAAAGCGAGGGAGAAAGAGGCAGAGAACGTAAGAAAAAAAGGAGAGGAAGAGAGGGAAAGGATATAATGACAGCATAAGAGAAAAAAGGCAATGGACAAAGAAAGGAACATAATGAAAGAAGCAGCGAGAGAAAGGAAAAGAAAGAGAACAGTAGAAAGGAGAGAACGAATGAGGAAAAATAAACAATAAACAGAGAAGGGAGCAAAAGAAAGGAGATGATGAAAGAAAGAGAAATTAAGAAGTAAATAAAAGAGGAAGAAAAAAGAAATAGTAAATGGAACGAATAAAAGGAGAGGAAGTAAGAAAGAATGCCAAACGAAGTGGTAGAAAAAGGAAGAAGGAAAAGTACAGCAGAGGAAGAGAATAGAAAAAAAGTAAGAGAAAAACAGAATTAGAAAAGGATGGAAAGTAGGGACACAAAACATTGAAAGAAAAAGTAGAAGAAAAAAGAAAATGAGAAAGAAACAGAAAGGAGAGACCTAAAAAAAGCCAGTAGTGGAGGAAGAAAGGGGAAAAAGAAAGGTACAATAATTAAATCCAACAAGATAAACAGAAAGAATAACAGAGAGGAGGAAAGATGAAGACAGAGAAACAAGATAAGACTGAAAGGAATGGAAGACAGAAAGAAGAGAAAAAAAGCAGAGAATTAAAGAAACAGGACAAAGAAAATGAAGAAAATAAGAAAGGGGAGAAATCAAGAAAGACAGGAGAACGGAAAAATAAATGGAGAACAGAAAAGGACCAAAAGGGGAGGAAAAAAGAAAGAATGAAAAAACAAAGGAAATAATTATTGATAGAAAGAAGGAAACAAAAAAGGTGAATAAGAAAGAATTAGAGAGAAAAATGAAAGAAGAGAAAAAGGAGAAATACATAGAATGAAAGAGGAGAAGAAACAAAAAGTAAGAAAGAAACAAAAATGGGAAATGAAGGAAAAGGAGAAAAGTAAAGGTAGAAATAAAAATAAGAACACTAGAGAAAAATAGCAAAAGTAGAATAAAGACAACAAGAAAAAAGGAAGAGAAGGACACTAAAAAACAATGCACAACAAAGAAGGTGGGAAAAAAGAAAGCCATAGGTAAAGAAGGAAGTAGTGTAAAAACTGGAAGAAAGACATAGGAGAAAGAAAGAGTGAACGCAAGAAAGGGGATAAATGAAAGGAGAAAAATACAAAAAGAAGGAAGGACAGGTAAGAAAGAAAGGAGAAAAAGAAGTTAAGAAAAAAATTCAGAAGAGGGTAGGCTGCAACATCCAGCACTGTGAGTTTTCGAGTCCCCACAGAAACAGGCACAGTGTCTTAAATAGCTGCATTATCAGGTGGGCAGCTGTATATTCTCAAGCCAGCTGGTAATTCTCATGTGTGAGCAACTCAGTGGAATCATGCCAGCTGCATCTATCAAAGAGGTATGTTTTTTTTTAAATAGTTGTTTTGGGATTTTGCACATTTATCTAATTTAACATAACATAGGGCAAGTAACTATATGACAGGTAGCGTTCATAATATTAGTTATTGAACTATGGAATGGAATGGAATGGAAGGACATTTATAGAGCGCGTAGCTACCCTTAGGCTTCCCAGCGCTATAGAGCCAATCCAGAGGCTATCCACTGTATTACAGATTTATCACTTATACAGTTGTGCAGAGTCAGTGCCTGTCCTCCATGTGTAACAAGAACCACTGGTATTTCCTTAATACTGGATTTTGGACCGCTATACATTGTCACTTATCTTTCAGGGAGTCCTCAAAATGTCTCTCCCAGCAACCCCGAATTCTACCATGCTTGCGGGGACAAACCCTGGCCTTGCATATGGGCATCTCTACCAGCCGGCATTTGTCCATACCACCAGCGGCATAGCGTGGGTTGCCAGTGCCCAGGCAGGCAAGTATCCTTCCACTTTCCTTTAAAATTTTTGTGCCCCTAAAAATTTTGCGCCCGGGACAACCACCCCTCTGCCCCCCGTTTCCCAAATGCTACGCCATTGCATACCATTTCACCAAACCAGAGGGGCTCCTTCCTCCAAAACTGCGGATGCCTCGTTCCCCAACATTAAGCTTAGAGGTAACAATTGTCTTTTCAGTGTTTGTGTACCCCTCATCTTCTAATATATTTAGGAGCGCTACCTTAGGGCAAAAATCTTTAGGCCTAGCAGCAAATGTTTTAAAAATTCCCACCCAGAACATTCTCAATCGAGGGCATAGCCAACCATATGAATAAAATCCCCCTTTTCAGCCCCACACCTCATGCATTGTGGCCCTGAGCCTCTCTGGAAGCGCCATAGTCTCGCCAGAGTCACTTTAGGTCTATGCAAATAAATAAATTGAATGAAGCGTAGTCTGTTAGTAATAGTCGCTTCCCTCGGGTCATGAGAGGGAACATTAATTCTTCGTCTTCCAAAGAGTCAATGTCTTTCTCCCACTTTTGCCGTATTTTGTAGATTGGTTTGGGGAAGTTAATGATGAAAGTTTTACATAAACATTCCCAGTTGGTGGGAGTGGGGGACATTGTTAATTTAGCTTCTAGGGGGTTATACTCTGGGATATCTTTTTGGCCACGAAAGTATGGCCCAAGGGCATATCTCAGCTGAAGGAACCTGTAGAATTGTGTGTGCAATGGACCAAATTCTTCCTTAATTCATGAAAATATTTTCAGTTTTGTCCTGTTTGTCATGTTGCCCAATGTAGAGATGCCCAGTGAGTCCCCACCCTGAGAATTCAGTGGCAAGTTTTTGACCAAAAGGTCAAACACAATAGGTTTGCTTGATAAAGACCCTGGCTTTAAACAGCTGGATAAACAAATTATCTCAGCTAGCTGGAGGATAAGCACACTTTCTATGGAAGCACACAGCTTTTGACAAATCGAAAGCTGTTGTCCTAAGATCAACTAACATCTGGGCGGAGCCACAGCCCCTCCCTGGTAGTACTCCTGAAACCTTTTTTTTTAATCACATATGGTCAAGCCAGACTTAATAAGGCAAGCAGCCGGGAAGAAAAGCTACGGAAGTGGAGTGCCACAACACCTACTCCGGGGGTCTGCGACTATTTAGAAATTAAATGATATTAGCAGGTTAATAAAGTATACGTACATAAGACGCTAAATGTAAAATTGGGAATTTAAAAACGCTCTGTAAATATGAAGGAATTTGAAATAGGAGGTTAAAAATTAAGTTGATATCCTTAGCTTAATTTGTCTGAGCAGCTCACGTACAGCAAGTAGAGTCTAGTATGGACAACTGGTCGCCTCAATTGAAGCACTGATATGCGCCTACAAAAAGAAAACATGCTTTATGAGCAAAAAAGACAAGGTGAGTCCAGTATATCGCTTTGTTTTTTAGAAACATAACTACATTTTGAATAGCTACAACCTTCCCATTAAAATTAAAATTTTAGTTTGTGAATCAAACAATTCATAATTTGGTTATATGTTTGATGTATACGTGTCTGTATTTCTGTATATTGATTTGAGGTTCAATTCATAGACATTACTTGACCCGGGGTGCCCAGCTTCCAGTAGTGATTCATGGGGGTTGGGGGGTCTGCAGAAGTCAAAAGGTTGAGAACTGTTGATCTCATTTATACCTCCCTTAGATCATCATGCTCTTGGACAGTGGTTCATTTGCAAAACAATCAGTGCTGGGGCTCTCATCAGGAGGCAGCTTGCACCAGCACATTTCTCCTGTTAGCACCACCTAAAACAGAACCAACTACTAAGCATGAATGGGGAGAGGATGTGGCGTAATGGCCAGAGCTGCCAACTTCGGAGCTGGGGAACCAGGTTCGAGTGTCGGTGTCGGCTCAACACTCATTCTGGGCAAATCACCTAATCTCCTGTGCCTACCAAAAATGAGTGTGTCCTTAACTGGTGCTCATGGAAAGCGATACAATTGGAACGCATTTGCGCTATGAACACCAGTGTTGATTATTAAGTGCTGGTGGTGAGCCCTGAAAACCTCCGGCTTAAATTAAGCACTGCTCTTGGAGATGTTTCTGGACACATTTCGTGGTTGTGGGTGAAAAGTAAGACTTTTTACTGAGAGGTCGTTTTTCACACTAGTTATTTGACCAGCCAGCAATGGTGGTCTCCAGTACAATTACACATACAATACAAAAATAAAAACAAGGGTTGGCAAAGCCAATAGGGCTGGTGTTTGCAGCAGCCTTTTGGCTCTGTCAATGCTTGTTTTGTTTTGTCATGGTTTTAGCAAAACATTATTGTTGGGGGCAACGAATAAATAACTAAACAATAGTTGAAAGTATAAATGTTTTTTTGTCTCTAAAAGCACAAATTCCCGTAGTAGTTCCTGGCACTGAATGGAACTACTTTGTGTGTGAATGTGCTCCTTGTGAAAGGGCTGAATCCTGTCACTCACAGTAAAGTTAGCCAATTATTGAAGTGGGCTGACCTATTTCTATAGTGGATGGTAGAAAAATGTGAATGACACAACACCAGACCAATGGAGGAAGAGGGCTGGCTGAAACCTACTATAAGTACGTATATAAATATAGACCTTTAGTAAAATCAAAAGGTCTTGGCTAAAGCCAGACCTAATAATAAATATACCTATCAGAGCACAGAATTTAAACACGTGTAGATAAGGTCGTACTGTTGTTGTCATCAAAGTATGCTTAAATTGTATCCAGGTTTGTGGGATGAGTGTTGTAGGGCTAGTCAGAGTTGTCGGGCTGCGTTGAAGAGTTTGTTTGATCTTGGGTGTTTGGAGGGGAGTTAGCTGAGTGAGTCAGACTTAAGCAGAGCGTTTTTGGAGGGCACTCTAGTGGTTTATGGAAACAGTTGTTTCAGTCTGTATTTTACAGACCCCAAACTCTAGCCGAAATACCCTCGTGTTAATGTACTTGGCTCGACTCATTGTCTTAGCACGGTTGTGTATATGTATGCTTAAGGTGAGGTGAATGCGCCTTCGCTGTGGTGATTAGCTTGAAGCTTCCAGCCATCACACAGCTCTTGTAGAGACATGATACGTTTGTCTGGGTTCAAATGAGAGTGCGGATTATGTTTGACTGAGCAAAACAGTCCCTTTCTGATGGAAAGTCTGCAGAGCGAGATGGTGTCCCATCAAATTCAAAGCGACTTCAGTCGGTACTTACTAGGGAGGCCATGGCAAAGTGGTTGAATGACTTGATGGGCCGTTCAGTCACCAGCCAGACATCCAAGTATCTTTGCAAATGATGCTGGATACCCCTGAAATGACAATACACAACACGCAGTTAACTAGCTGTTATTTCGGAGAATCAATGTCTATTACCAAAAAAAGAAGCGACCAGACCATAAAACATAGATCTCGTTTTCGAATTAGAAAAAAACGTTTAATAAAATGGTCTTGTGTTTCAAAGGAAGAACTATATTCACTAAACTACTTTCAAATGGGACGTTATGGAATAAACGGTAGTGGAGGAAACTCACATGAGACTTAGTAGACGGGATGATAAGGCAGAGGAGGATATTGTTGTGTGGAGTGATTTGTGTGCTGGGTTTTTGGATCCGGAAGTTGACACTGATATTGAGGACACTGAAAGTGATGGTGCTGCTGGAAGTGAGTGATCAGCTCTGTGGGGACATGGATTCTCTGTGAGGGAGGCTTCGATACTGGTAGAGGATTACTTAGGGGGTGGACAGTATTCTCTGTAGGAGTCCAGAGGGAGATGGAATGGCTGCATCCATGTTTTGATTTGTCATACTGGATCATCCGTGATAAAGTGTGTACTTATTTCTCTTCGTTCCCCGAATATTTGATTGCTTTAAAACTGTAAATACAAAGTAAAAAAACCTACATTTAAAAGATTCAATTGTGCTTATAATTGTGCATACCTGTCACATTTCTGTATTTTGCATAATATCATCAGTTCTATCGCCAGGAGGAAATGAAATAACACAAAAAGTGGAGGGCAGGATCTGTAACCTCTGCTTGTGGGAAGTACCCTGTCTTGGACAGGATGGGTAGAAAGCTCTGGAGGGTGCTCTAGACTTGTCCCAAAGTAGTTAAGACTCCAGTTTACTGGAGAGTAAGAGAAGCTCCATCCACCACCCAGCAAGCCCTACAACAGTTCCAGTAGTTCAACATGAACAACGTGTTCATAGCAATACATTCCAGATGAGATGTTCCCTTGCGGCTAGAGCTGCCCACTTTAGAACTGGAGAAACTGATTCAAATCCCGGCCTCGTATTGTGATCCTGAGCAAATCGTTTACCATTGCGAGATAAAACAAATGTGTGACGTCTGGTTCTCGTGTAAAGCATACTAGTGCCCCTGGACCAAGTTTGCACGATATAAAAGTTCAATAAATAAACCTCTTAGAAGGGTTTCCAGAAACAGAAAAATGGAATACAGATATTAAAACCCTTAACTTTTTGATCACTGAAGCATAATTTAACTTCCATATTTTCCCACCTTCCAACTTCACCGATTCCCCTGAACAATTGGATCATATTAAGGAGTGCACTGGCATGGCAATCCCCAGCTTGACTCTTTGGAACCATCACCACTCCCCTGTCTTATCTCAAAAGTGGAAAGGATGGGGCTCAAATGCAGAGTGTTGTTCTACGGGTGTATGACGAATCCCCCATGTGTTTAGCTCGCAGGCCTTTACAATACTGGCATTAGAACGAAAGCGTCATTATGACGCGTTCCTTTAGCACGCAAGTTGTTACAATGGGGGCGCTAGACTTTGGAATAGTATCATTTAATATTCCAACTTCAGTCTGAGCAGCAGTATGGAAGGTGTTGGACTTAAATTCCAACACCACTCCACCAATGGTAAACAAATTTGTGGTAATGACGCATCACCGGCATTGTAATGGCACAATATGATTCCAACTTCGTAATAAAGGATGTTTCCCGTAGAGATGTTTACCTGAGAAATGCAAAGCCCTCACACATAAATTGTGGCATCTTTATCAACGGGCTTCCCACACCTGAACCTCTAAATGTGTCTGGATGGGCTTGACACATGGGCACACTTTCCTTGTTTGTGCCATGGTCACCTTTCAGAAGGTGCGCTGGGTGCAAACAGGGTCATTGCACTCTCTTGAAATGAATGAGCTGCCTCTAGGGCAGCCACAAACTCGAGTTGCCTCGCATGCAGTGCATTCAGTGAAATACGGAGCGGCTACTTCCAAGCCGCTCAGTGTTTCTCTGTTCAGGTGGCAACCCACCTGCACTTTACAGGGGTTAGAGATCCCCTTGCAGAGTTGGTATAGTGAGTGACTGCAGTGGGGTGTCTGGGGGGTACATGGGACTCAAGAGTGCTGCCGTCAGGAGGTACACTGACACTGCACCACATTTTCCAAGCACACTGTGAGTGCGCCTCTTAAGTGCCCGTTTGTGTCTGCATCTATTATACAGTGCGGGTGAGGATGCACAGAGATATTTTCATTTGCATGGGGCCACGCCCCTATGCAAAGGAGGTAATGCCCTCTTATGATAGCGCTGGTGCTACATGTGCGCCAGTATTGCTACCTGTAAGCCCACATGATTGGTATTCTAGAAGGGGCCGCACAGGCATCTGCGGCCCCTTCTCTAATACCATTGTGCCTCAGGGGTGCACAAAGCGGGAGCACACATCCGTTGCACTCCCAGAGCACAATCTATAATACTGCCCATAGTTTTCTGAAACGAGGGAGACAATTAGAAACAACATGGCTGCAATCATCCTTTACTCCCACCTTGGGACAGGTACACAATAATATAGAAACGTTTGAAAAAACTGTAGAGATTGAGATAAAAAATTTGTTTAATCGACCACATTCTTTCACGAATAATTTTTCGTATGAACATAGAATGGCCTTAAGAACACTTAAGGAGGATACCACCATCATCATTAAACCCGCCGACAAAGGCGGCGGGGTAGTGATCTTTAATAATCAAGACTATGATCAGAAAATGATGCACCTCCTCAATGTAAGAGAACATTACCTTCCAGTGTCCCATTCTAGAAATATTCAACTCAAAAGAGAGGTAGGCGAATTGTTAGATCTAGCCAGAAGTGAAAATTGGGTCTGTGAGGAAGAATATAAATTTTTGTATAATTCAGATCCCATTACTCCGGCAATTTATGGATTGCCTAAGATTCATAAAGATATTGTTGACCCTCCAATGAGGCCTATAGTCAGCAGTATTGGATCGATTTTAGAACCTCTAAGTAAATATGCAGATTTTTTCTTGAAACCTATTGTGGCTAAACAGAAATCATATTTAAGAGATTCTGCACATGCCATTGCCACTTTTGAGGGATTGGGCTTCAATGGGGTGACCCAAATTTTGGTCACCCTGGATATTGAAGCCCTATATACGAATATACCCCAAGATGATACTATTAGAACAATACGGTCAATTTTGCAAACTGAAGATCTTGGGGGTGGTAACACTAACTTTATTATGAGTTGTGTGAGCATGGTTTTAAAGAACAATTTGTTCTTATATAAAAGAGATTTGTTTCATCAGATAAAGGGGACCAGCATGGGCGCAACTTGCGCCCCTAGTCTGGCCTGCCTTTATGTCAGCCAATTTGAACAAGTTCATATCTTCAATGAATTAGCTCCCTTTTTGATAACATCAGTCACTGGTACCGCTTCATAGATGATATTATTTTCATTTGGAGTGGTACCAGTGACCTGCTTGAAGATTTTATCAGCTGGTTAAATTTGGGAGATCCCAATCTCAAATTTACATCTCAATGGAGCAATTCACACATTAATTTTTTGGATATTTGCATTAAGGAGGACAATAAGACTTTAGCGGTAGAATTATACAGGAAACCGACAGATAAAAACACCTTATTGCACTATAATAGTCATCACCCCAAAGCGCAGAGAAATAATATCCCCTTTGGGGAATTTCTACGTTTGCGTAGAAACTGTACAACGATTGATGACTTTTATGTCCATGCTGAAGATCTTAAGAAAAATTAAGTGACAGGGGTTACCCTAAAAAGTTGGTTAGCAATTCTTTTAAAAGGGCGAGATTTTATAACAGAGAAGCTATGCTGGACATGAATAGACAAAAAAACAAGAATATGGCCACTGAGAAAGTAGTTTTTGTAAGTAAATTTTCATCAATAAGTAACCAAGTTAAAAATATAATAAACAGAAATTGGAAAATTATCAACAGCGATAGGGAAAAGCCACTAGAGAAACCTCTTTTTGCATTTAAGCGGAATGCCAATCTCCGAAATGCGCTCGTTCATACCTATAGAGACATTGAAGAAAATATTCAAACCACGTTATTCCAGACTAAAGCAATAGGGAACAACAAATGTGGTTCTTGTGCAGTTTGTGCACAATGTAGAGTTGATAAAAAGGTCTCTTATAGGCATTTAACCTTTTCTTCCAAAGATCTTACAAACTGCAGGACCAAAAATGTAGTTTACCTTCTGGTCTGCCCATGTGGCCTAGGCTACGTGGGCGAGACTGGTCGGGAGTTGCGGTTGAGATTAATAGAACATAAATCCGCCATACGAACGCAAAAAGATAATGCACCATTGACAGCACATTTTATTCAGTACAACCACAAGTGCGAAGACTTTTGGTGGTTTGTATTAGAAAAAGTGAAATATAATAGGAGAAGGGGTAGTGTGGACAAGCTCAGAAAAATGAGAGAACAATGGTATATATGCAAATTAGATACCGTAAATAAGGGTCTTAACTCTAGAGAGGATTGGATGTCATTTATTGCCTGAAGAGAAAAAAATCTTATTCGGACTTCTATTTTGCTTTTATGAGTTGTCCCGGAGAGCTAGCACCTATAGGGAGTGGGCTTAATATAGTGCCGATATAGGACGCTTGGGATACACCTTAATGGTATTCAACGGGATGATTTATTATTGAGATGGTGTAGTTAGTATATAAAAAAAATTTATATTAGGTTTTTAGCTCGTGTTAGGACACGTATGAGACTTGATTGGTACCAAGAAGACAGGATCTGTTGAAAACTAATAATAGATTTTGAAATGGATTTTAGAGTGTGAAACACTATGAGTGGTTTACCTTTGCATGTAGGAAAGAGAGTTTCATATTAGTAAAACAAAAATTTCTTTTTGATTGTTCTATTCTTATTTTTATGGGTTCGGATCCTAGATAAGAATGATACTTATAAAGCACTTGTGGATTAGACAAATGCGAATATCATTGCCTTTTATTTTCACTTATATGGCAATATCCGTGTAGCCTTTTAATTATTCCAATATGGCGCCGGCGTTCCCATACCATTTCGCTCAGATGCGTACCTTCCGATAAAACCGGAAGTTATAGAGGGGTCAGTTCGCGCATGGCCAAGAAAGGAGAGGGTGATTCCAGTGATTGGAGTCAGGTGAAGATTAACACAGGCGCGGCCCCGGGTATAAAAGCATACCACCGAGCGGTTAGTATTGGCCAACTAACCGCTGAAGGACTAGGACCGCATGTGATGACAACCGCGCTAACTGTAAGTAATATGGCACACTGCTTATGGCCTTACTTACGTCTGGCAGTATAGAGTAGATAGCTGTTGGCATACTCTGGGGTTACGGAGGGCCTTTGTTATTAAATTAGTGCATATAGTTATTGAAGTCGCTAGAAATGACAAAAAGCTACGAAGGGATAGTTATTCTGGGCATGCTTAAATGTGCTCAGTATAAGAGCTGAAAGAGCGGGCCCACTATTTTGAGGTATATGCTGTTTAGCTCTTCCGGATAATTGTTAGTCTTGGGTGATATGGAGAGTATTCCTATGAGAATTATCTCCCCTTGAAGTCTTTCACACACTCTGGAGTAACGGTGGGTTCTGTTCTTAAATTAGCGCAAAACAGTCCCTCTGTTAAACTTTGAAGTGCTAATTGATAGTGGAAGGGGGGATATATATTTTTACACATTTGTGTGCCATATATGAAAGAGACTACGAGAGTAGAAAGAGTGGACTTATTATGTTTTAATTTAGGTTGTATGGCATTTTGCGACAATTACGAGTAGAGTGGATTTATATACTTGGCAATAATCAATGCACACAATTTATATTTTTTACAGACCCTAATGTTAAAGAGGGAGTTATAGAGGACGACAAATTGAAATAATTCGCCCTTTGACAGCAGTAATTCTGCTTCCATTTTTAAGGAGCCTGCTTGAGAACCATCGATATATCAATATATTTCCTGTGGTGGAGGTCTTAAAAACGGTAAAAATAAGTATAGAAGATCCCTAAGTTTAGAATGTAACTAGGTGAAGTTCTTTATATAAATTTATTGAAACATGGAATTATTCCGTTTCTTTTTAGGTGTGCTATAGACCTGTTTGGAAGACTACAAAACCATTTTTAGCTTCAAATTTTGGCACCAATTTATGATGTTGGGAAATTAGTTTTTTATTCAGGTGAGTTTTTATGTTCAGTAAGTGCGATTCTCTCATCTATTTAATCAAACACACCACAGGTGGAGACTAATACCAGTATACTACTGTATTTTTACAGATTTATTTTCACTAATTGAGAACGGAATAGTGAAGACAAGTAAAGACAGTATATCACATTATATCTGTTGAGTACTTTCTTGATACGACTAGTACCACCTATGGGAGGTGAGATAATTGTTTTATTTCCCACTTTTTACCTTGTGAGGTTTTAGTTAAAAGAAGAATATGTGGAGCCACAGGCATGGGAAATATCTGTGTAGTTAGTGTTTTTATTTTAATAAGAACACATTATTTGGAGTGTGAGTGCGGTGAGAAAGAGAGGGTCGCCATGCAAATTCCAATTGAGTGTTTGTTTCTTTCCATGTTTCAACATTGATCCATGTTTTATAATTGACCCATGATATGGTTTAGGGATGTATGTGGGATATCTATTGAACATTGTAGATAATATTGTAGAGATGTAAATATGAAAATAGATATGACAAGCTGATAATAAATATGTGTGGAGGTCTAATTTTAATATGATAATGATGCTTTGTTTATTTGTAATTTATTTTATAATATGTCTATGTTGATGTAGTGGCAGTTTCCCTCTGGGATCAAATGATTGACATCTGTTTTTTTATCACACAGGTGGTGAAACTGATATTGTTTATTTGAGAAAAATTTGTTTTATTTAAGGAGAGTCAAATTGGTTTGGTCTTGAAAAAGATGGTTTAAAAATATTTTCATCCATCGAAACGCGTCGACGCTCATCTTAATACACAATCTGTTAGAAAGGCGGAGGTCTATGAGTAATACATACCAGGATCGTTGCCTTAAATATTGGTGTAAAACAGATGTGTAAAAAACTAATGATAAATTGAACCTGTCTGTGCTATGTACTCTCTTTAATTTGTTTTATCTTTGGTTTCTTTCAATGGATTGTATTTTAACATGTGATTATTTGCTTTGAAACATTTGTGATTTCTGTCTATTTACCATGCTATGTATTGTGCTCATATAGTATAGGGTTTTATTGCCCTTGAGTTTCTTAAACGTTTTTTAAATACACTGGTTTTTACAATAAATCGATTTATATCTTTGTATATCTTTGTATATTTTATGGTTCATGACTCTATGTGGTAGTTATATGGCAATATTCCCTCAAGTGTGTATGTGAGATAAGAGTGAAGAAGTATTGGCTTGAATGGAATATATTGACTGGTCGAATATTATATGTGTGATATCGGGTCCAAAGGATACTGTTGCTTTATTCACTGCAGTGGAACAGATTACAGCTCTTGACTGACAGTTTACAAGCACAGGTTTCCATTGCTGCGCTTAGCCTGGGGCCCAATGGAGAAGAACCTTTTGTTTCCAAGTAGCTGAAAGGTTTGAGGAGGGCTAAATAGGCTGGGTATCCTGCTTTAAGAACAGATTAGGGTTCTGTTGGGGTCAGGGTAGCATTATTAGCACTAAATAGTACAATTGTGTGGACTGCTGCATTTTGTGCTTTTACTGGTTCTGAAGGCTTTTGGGAGGTCTACCAAGAGTATGTTGCTATCACCTTATTTTGATAGAGCCACAACGTGTACAGCTGAACATAACTAAGGCTGTACGATGAACTTTGTTTTATTCCCCTTAACATTTTGTTTTGAAATTAGACTTCTTTCACAACGTAGGTCGATATCTTCCTGTTTAGGATGTACCACAAACAATTTTGCACTAGAAGCAAAAGTTTGGGTTGCAGGACCACACATCCATTCAGCTGTAGACAAGAAGGCATTATAAGTTGGCGAAGAGAAGTGTACATTTATGTTTAGCTTGTTCAGTTTTAGGTGATGTAGTGATATTCACCTGTGAACTTGAAGTGCAGTTGGCAAAGTGAGTACTGGTTTATTCAAATGTTACCTTACGATACGGCGTAGTATCATCTGTGGATCAGCGTCTGTTAATGTTCATGCACCCATCAATGCTGTCAAGGAACTTTGGGGCTGATTTACAAGAAACTGACGCATCTGTAGAGATGCATCAGTTTCCCTGAGCCAGCCTGCGATACCCTTGCGCCACCATGGATGCGCCATATTTACAATACGGCACACCATGGCGCAAGGAGACGCATCTGTTGGCCCAAATGTCACGCATTGCTGGAGTCATGTCGCAAGCGTGACGCAACTCCAGCAATGCATGTTGAAGCCTATACTTATTGTACTGCGTCACTCCTTACACCTGCTTTAAGCAGGCGTAAGGTTTTGATGCAGTGGCATCCTAGAAGTGGCGCAGCGAAATCTTGTAGATTTCACTGCATCACTTTTACGAGGCTTTCCTGCGTGGGAATGCCCACCCTGCATACATAATACCTGACGCAGTTATAATGTGACACAGGGCTTTACAATGTGACGCATCTCCTTAGATGCGTCACGTTGTAAATGGGCCGCAATGTGGCACATTGTTTACGCCGCCGTTGCATCGCAAAAAGTGACACAACGGCAGCACAAAAGTGACTCAAGGGGCTTGTAAATCTACCCCACTGTGTATAAGCTGAACAGGGGGTTGTAATGGACAGTGGCTGTATTTGTATGGTGCTACTGTGTGTATAACTGTGTTGATGAATGCTAAAGTAGGAGTTAGTAAGAGGGAGAGGGTAATGTTTCAATGGAGCAAACTGGTTCAAAAGATGAGCAGATTGGACCCAACAGTTGTAACAGAAAAAAAGGGGTTTAATGTTCAATTGTTGGAGTTTCCGTATCTACTCTGTTGTATGGTTGATGCTTGTACTTGAAGTGTTGAGGGCAGTCTGATTACTCATGGATTTGTGTGACATAGACTGACTTTTGTAGGTGGGGTCAATGCACCCCTTTGGCCCACTGGGCTCAGAAACAAGGTCATTTGCTTCTCATTGGGGCTCTTTTTAGGTTTTGCTTGCACTGTGCTTGTGAAATCTATTGTATTCAATACATCTTAAAAGGGGCTTCCTATCACTACTGTGTTCATCTGTTTTGTGTGGAACTTTTTTTGATGTGGTCCGTCGGCTAGACTGCCGACTTTGGTGCTGGAAACCAGGGTTCGAGCCTCGGGGTCGCGTCCACATCCTGTGATTCTGGGCAAATCACTTAATCTCCCCGTGCCTGAATGTGTAATGTAAATACGGTGCTCATGTAAAGCGCTCCAATACCTTCGGGTCGAGTTCGCGCTATATAAATATGCAACAAAAAAAAAAACAACAAAAAAAAAAAGCCTGCGTGTCGGCTGCATGTTTTCACCCCTGCTTCGCCCCGCCCTCCTCTTGCTGTTGCTCCTCCCTCTTTTAGCTCGAGAGCGCTTTGCCTGACAGGACTCAGGAGGATCCCAGCTATCTGAATCCAGCCCAGCCATTATCCTAGAGCAGAGGTCTTCAATCTGTGGGGCGCGACCCCCAGGGGGGCCGTGGCGTCATGGGAAGGGGGGCGCGCATTCACCAGCCTTATTGTCGGCACACAACAAAGATTGCTTAATGGCATCAGCTCCGAGCGGTAGTACCAGACAAAGCCTCGCACTGGGAGGTGCTCTGAGAGGCAAACATATCTTGCATACTCCTCACCAGTTGATGAAGGAGGATGGGCCTTGGCGACCACGACGAATAGGAAGCAGTCAGGCTCTGCGGGAGGCAAGTTCCAGCTTAATTGAGCCCAGCATGCCTGTTCATGCACTGCGTCCACAAGGAAAAGTGCGAACTGGGGGGGGAGGGGGGATAGGGGGGATAGGGGGCCGTTCTCACCGAGGGGAAAATGGGATGGAAGTCAGAGGCCAGAACCACCCAACTACGGACTTTCCTTACTTTCTGCTATCTGGAAATTTGTAATTTTTCCTGTTTATATTTCACTTGTACTTAATCTTGCCTTCTGTAAGAGTGTTTGCAGGCCACGACTGAGAGCCCTGGAGTTCCTTGTTCAAAGCAGTGCGAGTTTCTCACAGTGGCCGTCAGTGTGGTCATGAAGGTGTTCAGAATACATGACCATCCAGTCCTTGGCCTCTCTGAAGAACAAAAGTTATAGTATTCCAATTGCAAATGTAATTCTGTACAAATGAGCGTGTGAAGGAGGTAAACAGTTGCCTAAATATTGACACAGGGTAGTCAAAGAAAATGCAGTGCTTACAGGCGAGTGAGTTCGTAGTGTTTTTGTGATGGGTTACGAAGTAAAGGAGATATGAAAAAGTGCATTCCAGAGTGACTGAAAAGACAGTGCTGAAGAAGAAAGAGAATAGGTGTCAGATATTCAGATGAAAGATGCAGCGAGAAAGAGCGTAGGTGTCTATTATAGAGTGAAAATTACAGGCGTGATTGAGACACTAAACACCACTACCCCTTCCTCA
Source organism: Calotriton arnoldi (assembly GCA_963921515.1). NCBI lineage: Eukaryota > Metazoa > Chordata > Amphibia > Caudata > Salamandridae > Calotriton > Calotriton arnoldi. The sequence goes on from CAWUFW010000130.1 coordinate 3,284,917, forward strand.
GGCTTCATTAATGTTTATTTACAGTCTCATATGTTCAGTCTGTAAACATATTCAATATTATTTATAAAATCATTGTTCGTATACATTCATCTTAAATAGATAACCATCACTGACAAAGCCAATAGTCCGGGCTGGTTTCAGGCATGTCTATGTGGTGCCAATGATGGAAATAAATGAAATTTAGTTTAGGCATTCAATCCACACCCTTGATTACAAAGGTTATGCCCCTTTTACAGTCACCCCAGGAGGGGGGAAGGGGGGTGGTAGGTGGCCGTCCTCACCGAGGGGAAAATGGGATGAAAGTCAGAGGTCAGAACCACCCAACTACGAACTTTCCTTACCTTCTGCTATCTCGAAATTTGCAATTTTTCCTGTTTTTTTCCACATAGTCTACACAAATACTTTTATAATGCATATTGTAAAGGGCTCTTGTATTTAGAAGTGATTTAACATTTTCGTTTTTTTTATTGTAGTGCATAAAAAACCTTTGTACTGGAAAGGCTCATTGACATCTGGTGCTAATATTTATATTTCCTTTTAAATACAAGTTTGATAGATTATTTTTAAGGTTTATTTCAATTAACTTTAAAAACATTTTTTTTATTCCTTGCTCTCATTGAGGCATAATTCTGCCAAATATTATATTTATAAAGTGCAATCGCACGACCCTTCGTCTGATGAAGATGGTTTCCGCAGTGAAAGCACTCGCAAACATATTTAAATAGCGATTCCCCTACTTTCTGGAAAAAGACAACCCTCCTGGGATGGTTAATTTTGATAGTTATTATGCTTCAGCTGGAGTGTCATTCAAGGAGTGTCATGTGCTGTGAAACGGAAGCAAAGCAGACAGTTAACTGTCAGGGTGCAGCAGCTTGCCTGAAAGAAATACAAATGTGTGCTAGGAGTTAATCTGCAAATGTAAATAAAGGGTGCTTGAAAGCAGGTACTGGTTTTAATTGATCGAGTCACTCAAATCTTTGTGATGACAAAGGTGCATTCTTTTTGAGTGGTAATGCAAAGAGAACAATTGAGCTCTGAAGTGTGTGCTTTCAATTGTAATTGGATTTGTATAACGCTTACTACTTCAGGAGGTGTTGAAGGGACAGTTTTTTGTAAAAAAAAAAAATCTGGGTATTACTAAAATGCAAGTTTTAAATAATGACTTACATATTCACAGTGCTTTCTGTCACAAGCTGTAGCCTTCTAGCACAAAAAATGCACGTCACTATTCTCCACTGCACCATCAAAGAATTAATTCTGTGGGTCCATGGTTACACATAGACCTCTGCAGTGCATTAAACTAATAAATGTTTCACAATGTACTATTGTGCATTTTCCACTGAGTAACAACTTTTTACATTTATTTTCATTTAAGCCACCCGTTATTTTATACGTAGCTACCTGGCGGTGGAAAACATTTACAGAATACACTGTTTAATATTATTTCCCCACCGTAGGGGAATTGCGGGCGTTTATGGTTATTGATGATGAGTAACAGGTTCTAGAATTTTTTGTCAGGAGGGGGTCCTTACACCTAAAAACTTCTGACAATGGGGTCTCGGCATCAAAAAGTTTGAAGACCTCTGTCCTAGTGGGAGGCTGCAGCTTAAAACGGCTTCACACCACTCTGAGCAGCCGCTTCTCTGAACTTAAAACAACAAGCGGCTACATATTTCGATTTCTTTCATTAAGAACTAAAGATCTGCATTTGTTTGGAATCCATTAAAATCACATTTTCTCCCAACTCGCAGTGCACCAGTCTTTCCGTTTGAGAAAGTAGGTTTAATGCTGCAAAAACACATAGTACTGGCTTCAAATAATTTCTCCAGTATTAGTCGCGCTCTCTTTTGCTCTCAAAAAGAATAAACTGAATTTAGACTGGCAGTGCGCTAATTTCGAAGTGTCTCGCACGCACACAGATTCCCGCGATTGTTTGGGGAAATCATCGATGTTGTGAAGCAGATTTAAGTTATAGGTGATGAAAATGCATCGAGTTTTCCAACGGCTATCAAGGTTAGAGTGAGTAAACCGTTAAGGTAGCTTAGTAAGTTCCGCACTTGCGGCTGAGATTTGGGTTGTATCTGCAGGTCACAGGTCTAAAACGCACTTAAATCAGCTTTTCATGCTTCCAAAGTCGTCATTTATAACTTTCAACACTTATTGCATGTTTATGGCTATCTGTATCCAGCCACTTAAGGAACCAACGTGGGGAAAGAGCAGGGCCGGCCTGCCGTAGCAGGCACCGGGCGTTTCCCCAGTGGGCCGAAGGGGTGGGGTGCGGTTTTCTGGCCGTGGGGGCCGGTTTTGTCAATGGGGGCTGGTTTTGCAGCAGTGCTGCAATATCGCCCCCCACAGTAACAAAAGCGGGAGCGGAGCTTTATACTAGCATTTTTAAATCCATGATCGTAACGATTAGAGAGGAACTGCAAGTCCCAGAATGCCATGCATGGCTGAAAGTGCCACATGTGTGGGCACTTGACAACTTTGATGGACACTATGTAACTCCATGTCATCAGAATAGGAAATGTCTAGTCCCTGGATTTTCTTTAATAATTACAAAGACTTTCACTCCATTTGGTTCACATGTTGTACACTAAGACTACAACTACCAGAATGCTCTGGCTTCTTAATGCAGACCTGGTACTGAAACGTGACGCCCTCTTGAAGCCTTTCTTGTAATCATCCCCTTTGCCATTGTTAATCTACACACGGCATACACGTGGCTCCCCCGGGCTCTTTGAAAAGCACCAACAGCACCCCCCCCCCCCCAATAACATTACATTGACATTAAACGAAATCTCTCTATTTTCACAGGATTTCATTCAGAGTAAGTAGTTGCATCTGTAGCTATAAGGATTCAGTGGCGTAACGAAAGTTGAGGGGGGCCCCCCTGCCACGTACACGGAGGGGCTGCGGGGGCCTGTGTTACGCCCCTGTAAGGATTAGACCTGGAGTGCTGCTCCGAAACAGTTATCACATGAACAATTTAAACAGATTAGGTGTGTATTTTCCTCCTCAGCTAAGAAAACATTGGCGCGTTGTTGCTGGTTGCTTTTGCTGCAGCTCGGCTTGTACCTAAGCCCATCCAATATGAAAATATTAGCCTTGCTTTGATAAACTGCGGAAGGTCCCTGGAGGCTGTTCGAAAGCACCTGTTCAACCTCTTTATCACCTTCCCAAAAGCTCAGCTGAAGGGCCTGGTGCCTAATTCCGATGCTGCCCAGTGGCACTGGAAATAAAATGTAATGAAATTATTTTGTTGAACAGGGCGCAGCCTTTTGCTTCGCTTTAGGGGCACTGAACATTTTTTTTCTGATAGCTTTAATTTAATTATGGTTCCTACCTATTTATTTTATCACTGGAAATGGTTACATAAATCCCAAATCAATTAACAAAATGTAAAGTACTTTGAAACAACCTTGGGGCTAATAAGCAAAAAAATCTTATCTGTTACAATGTTATATTGCACAACTGCTCACCAAGCTACAACCGACAACAAATAACAGCTTATTATTATTCACATAGGCGAAGCCTAATGCATTTACCAATGCTTGTTTCAATGGGCTTGTGTTGGGGGAGTAGCTCTAAAACAATCTTTTTATTTTGAATTTGCGGGACCCATCAAGTGTGTCAATGAGATATGAGTGATTTGCCAGGCCTAGCGACCCAAAGCATTAAATAGAACCTAAAATTCAACCTATTAATCTAACTTTTCAATTTCTAACTCTCCCTTCTCAAACACAATTCTATTAAAAATAAATGATGTCAGAAAGAGGCACTTTTCCAGATCAAACCACCATAAAGTGTGAGGGTTTCTTAATAACCTTGAATCACCCCAATGTGTGGGTGATTTGATTCTGACATGATTGGCTACACCTAGGACTATCCTGTAGAGTAGAGCTGAGGGGTTGTTTTTAGTGAAGTGACGAGTATGCCTTGGTCAGCCGGCAAATTTAGGTATTTGACAAGAGCTTTTTGTGTAGACCTTAGCCCTTTATTTTCAGTACAGAGTGCTTCCCTTGTATTACCGTGTTTCTTTTTGATTTTAATCACTGTGGCAAATGGGTTCTGAAATTCATGAGTGAGATTAAGGTGACAAACCTGGATGCACATCTTCTCTCCCATCAGTTTCATGCGTATTTCTAACACCATTATATTAACAATGCAGGCTAACTGGCAGACCAGAGACCATGAGGAAAGAGCGACAGGTTCACAAAAGAGTTATAAACAAGCTGCGCATCCTTTGGGTCACAGCCACTCAAACATAATTGATAGACAGACTTTTAGAATTATCTTGTGTACTTTGCACGCTGTGTGCGTTATAATACATTTACAATCTGATTCCTGATGAAGTCCCGTGGCAGGGACGAAACGCGTTGGCTGGGCTAACTTCTTGCGTTATTGCAATTGAAAGGAAGAATAAAAGCACTGAAAACACCTCTGTTGTTGATGGCCTTTTTGAAGTTAATAGTGGATTGAAAGTGGACTTTTTTACGACCATCACCTCAAGAATGAAACATGTTACAAGTGTGAAATTATGATATAGTGATTGTTTATTTTTTGGAGTGCTTCTCCCCTGTAGCTTTGATAATATATGTGCGCCATAGGGGGTTTGTTGGCAGTTGGACCTCTGGGAGTAAGCACCCAAAGTGCTAGGAGTTGAACATTAGACCGGTGTAGTGAAGTGTGACCATTATTGACAACTTTGTTTTTCTTGTACATCCTCCACCATCAGAGAGTTAGTGGTGACCTGGTTGCTCTTGTGTCATTTAGAAACACTTCTCTATTAGTATTATGCAGTGGGACTATAGATATATGTAGAGGCTGGTTGTCAGCAAGTGCTTTCGGGGTCCTGATCTTATATGGTCTTATGCAGACTGTACTTAGTAGGTCTGGACATTTGACCCTTCGTGGTGGCGGGGGGGGGGTGGAGTCGAGAAAGTTGTGAGGACTCTGACATATTCATAAAGGAAGATGGACAATGGTATTAATACGAGTATGTGTTGTAGGGACAAAGCAATCACCTCGGTTTCTTGCAAAGTAATTTCCCTGGACAGGCCAGAGATGTGTCATTCCAAAGGTTCCCATTCATGGAGTTTAGAGAGCGGCTGGAACTCCATCAAGAGTGAGCGTTGTGGTCTGGTGGATGATGTGAGAGACTTTAGGTGAATTAAGGGGGGGAGGGGGACTACAGTAACTGCTGTTTTTAGTCTGTCCATTTCTTATCAATTGCTTGTTTACTTTCATTTGTTTTAGTGTGGTATGACGGGTGTGCCAGTTTCATTTTTTGTCTTAGCCTTCATTACAAGAGTATTCTTAATTCCAATGAGGTCAGTACTAGCAGTTAGCAACCCTATCTGAATTATGAAATTTGGGAGGACACAGCATATCTCTTTACTTTCACACTGAGATTTAGGCTGCTGAGATCTGTGTGTGAAAGTCAGGGGAAAATGAATTACTAGGGAATCAGACCCAGAAATAGGTAACACCTCATTTCTTAGTGGACCCGTCTGGGTCGAACTCATAATGAGGCAGAGTTCCTGCACCCTCAGAGTTACCAGTACCCCCATGGCTGGGGACATTTGACCATTTTCTGATTCACTCATAAAGAGGGCCTACGCTTTGAGCGGTGTTAGGAGGTTGCGTATTGAATTTTAAATTTCTGAAGACTGCAGTGGCAGCACTGGAAGGCTTATGATGTAAGGGGCCTATTTCAGGTGTTCTAAGTTGAATTATTTTTAGTCTCCCACCTTTTTCCAGGCAGCAGGTAAGCAGGCTCCTTCTACAGACCCCTCATAGAGAATCTGCACGAGCATCTATTGCCGCACTTCACTGGCTTCCAGTGGCGGAGAGGATCCAGTTCAAGTCTCTATGTATTGCTCATAAGATTCTCGCCTCCAAGGGTCCCCCTATTCTGCAGTCCATTGTTACTCCGCACTGTCCTAGCAGAGACTTGCGTTCTGGAAATAAACGTTTGGCTGCAGTCCCTAGAATATATAGGTCTAGGAGTGGTGGTAGACAATTCTCCTATATAGCCTCCAAGAGTTGGAATGCCCTTCCAAATCACATCCGCTTGGAGAACGACTATATGTCCTTTCGTAGACAACTGAAAACATTTTTGTTCCCGGTTGTTTAAACCCGGTTCACCTGAGATGGCTCTATTCCTAGCGCTGGGAGGCCTTCTGGTAGCCATGCGCTCTATAAATGCCAATTCATTCATTCCTTCATTCATTCATTCATTCAAGTCATCTGAGTTAGTTGCCATGGTTGTTTGCCCATTATTGATGTCTGCACATCTTTTTGTAAACAAGGCAGATGTCGATTAGCTCTAGGTTAGGGTGACCAGATTTTGAAAACTAAAAATTGGCATATGCCTTAGAAACAGAACTATGAATTCAGTATTCCTGCGGCCAGAAGGTACAGGATGACTTAGTTTACAACACTCACCAACAGAGAAAATACACAATAGTGAGGCACTAAGGGGAAATGAAATACAGCTATAACAGTCCCGCCAGGTGCTTCACGACTAGGGATATACCCAGCCCATCCATGCACGGCCAGAGTTGAAGAGCCTCTTGGCACAGAGCCCAGGACCCCACTCCACCCCGCTTTTTGCAGTTGCACATTGTGGTGGTGTTGTCTGTGAGAATCTGCGCCAGCCTTCCCTTGATGTATGGCGGGGATGCCTTCAGCTACAGGCGGATGGCCCACAACTCCAACCGATTGATTTGGAGTCTGGTTTCCACCACAGACCAGAGTCCTCTGATCTCAATCTCTCACAGGTGATCTCCCCAATCCAGCAGTGATGCATCCGTCACCAATGCCAACTCTGGAAAAGTGGTCTGCAGATGTAGAAGGGACTAGTGTAGATTCTGGCCCCTGAGGATCCTTGTTGCCCGAAGACACACCAGAGGAAACCAGGATTATGCCAAAGATGTGCGACATGGCCTCCTTGAAGGCCTTGATCTGCTGCGATATCGCTGTTGACCCAGGAAATTCGGGGTGCATCGGGACCAATTGTGGTATCGGATCCTCGGTGGATTGGGAGTGAGAACGGGCGGCATGTTGACGCCCTCGCAACTTCTCTGGAAACAGAGTGGCACAATAGGGACACATGTCCCGCTTAGTCTAATTGTGTTTCCGCTTCGTCTTAAACCTGGATTTACCCGAAGACTTTGACCGCCAGGATGACCTGTTGCTTGAATGGTCTCAGAAGTGGGAGTGAGTCCACACTCTGAACTTCAACCGGGAGAGAAACTTGCGAGGTTTGTTCCGGTCTTTAACGATGTGCGGCTTTGTGTCCATAAGGGCACACTCCTCACACGCTTTGAAGTCATGCCCGAGCCCAAACACCAAAGGCATACCTTGTGGTAAAGACATTTGCTTGTGATAGTCCCTAGATGGTTTAAATCCTGACAGTTTCCTTGCACATTAGTTTTAATTTTTTGTGAAACAAATCTTGGCAAAACAGGTCAAAAATAAAAAAAATAAAAAATGTAAAAGAAGAACAGAGTGCTGGATCTGCTGCTGAAAGTGTGAAAAGAAAGGAACTAACTTCAGCGCACAGGGTTGGCAACTATATCAGTTCCACTCTGCCACTTCTGGTGCAAAACAAAATCAACATGGACAACACAACGCCACCCACCAGCGCATGTGAGCCCACCTGTAAAAAGCATGTCCGCCACCCAGGGATTGTTCTGAAGATGAGGAATCTGCGGTTAGATGTATGCCTCACAAATTACTATCTGATATGGGCTACTAACTAATCATGGACTGGCACAAGAACACTTGTCTCCCTCTTTGCCTACTCAACTGTTTCAGAAAACTGGGGCATTGGCTACTGTTGCAAACTTTAGCTCGGACATAAGTTGAAAATAATGGTATTGCTCCAGTAAATCCAGGACGTCTAATCCTCCTTTACTAAAATGACTAGCTGGCATTGTAAATCAGGCAGGAAACACTCTCTTCGGTCATGAATCATACACGCATGTCAAATGTGAGTCATGTGGAATATTAGGAGTTCACACATGACTGTATGCCACTTCTAGAGGTCCTATTTATTTTATTCTTGTCATTGAGTGACAGTGCTCAGTGAGAGTTAGAGGGAGTTCATTTATTGTGGTATGTTTAAGGCTTGTCACAACAATTTTGAGAATGTGTGGCGTGTGAGTTAGGTATGATGATGCATGTATGGAATGTGGGGTTGAGGACACAAGGTAAAAGATATCTGCCATCTTGGATTAGGCTGATGCGCCAACTTGTGCGTTCTGTGATATGCTCCATTAAGTCTGTGTATCATACAAAGGAATCTACCATTTTGGATTGGATTTAGTGCAGTATGTAACAGAATAACGGTAAGATTCCACGTAATGTTGATGGACATCAGGAATGCTGGGCAAATAAAAGCAAAGGATCATATTGCCACTGGTAACTGTGACAATGATAGGATCTTGATCACATTTGTTCTGTACTATGGTTATAGCTGGCTCTCTACTTCATTGATGTTATGTTCTGTGTATTTGTATAGCGCACATCTCACCCGCGAGGGTATCCTGGCGCTAGGTTGGCATTAGGTTGGCTCTACAAATCCTTTTGGATCTTCAGTACTTGTGTGTATAAAACTCTTCAGACATTGACACTGCACTGTACCCCTTACCTTGATGTAAGACATTTAATAAAGACAACATGTATAATTAAAGAATTTGTCTGAGTTACTGGATGAGATTTGCACAAGTTGGTTGTACTTTATGAAGGCAGTGACTACAGTTATTTAGTTTGTTTCTTGTACGTATATTTATTGTATTTGTTAGCCATTTTATTACTCCTTTCTCATACTAACAGTGTCCCACCATGCCTAGTTTTCAAGCCCTGCCACCAGTTCTCTTTGAACCAGGAGAGCCACATATTAAACAGGAAATATGGTTAGAAATTCTTTAAGAATACACTGGGGTATTGGAAGAAGATTGTGCACCTAAAACTATTGTTATTAAAAAACACTGTTTAGGAGTAGGTGGGATAAAAGAGTCTAAGCATTTGCCACCGCTGGATAATCTGGGAAATGTCAATATATTTCCTGTTGCTGTGACACAGATGCAAGTAAAAATATTATTTTAGGCCCAAATAAATTGTATACCCTTTCTCAAAAAGGAGAATCTATAGATCAGTATGTTGCCATTTTTAGAACAATGACAATTGTTGAGCATAATAACAATTTTCTAGGTGTTGAGGGATCAGCTATTGATGAAAACTAAAAACAACAGATACCCTACAAGAATAGACAAATCGGAGAGGCATGGACACGAGGTCTGGCAGGAAAGCAGCGTGAAGTTAGTGATATTTCCAAGAATACTCTCTATGATAACAAGAGAGAAAAGTCGCACAGAAACAACTTGAAATGTATCCAAGACTAGGAATTATTGTTGAAGGTGTGGACGTTTTAACTAGTGTAAAGAATTATCCTGCTGTTGGCAAAGTATATGATAGATGTAAAAGGAAGGGTCATTTTAGCAGGGTCTGCAAAGAACGAGACCGAAGAGTAAATTGTGTTACGCAACAAGGGGAGGATGATACAACCCCTTGTTGTGATGTGGCGTTTTGATAGGGTTGGGGTAAGAGAAATGGGAAATTAGTGTCCCGTAGGCATATACTAATCAATTACATGAGAGCATAGCTAATTCTTGTGCGCAGGAGACCATTCTTGGGAAGGAATCATTTTATAAATTGTGCTATTGGGAGAAATTAAAACCTTTGAATTTCAATTTTAATGGATGGGGACCAAGAGTCACAGATTTTTCGGGAAAGTCCTGTTTTTCACTATCTGTCCTAGCGAATTTCAGCATATTTAGAACATGTCCTGGCTTTCAGAGAGAACTGAGCACAGAGGATGCATGTGTTCCAGTGCAAGATTAATTAGCAGGCCTAATCAGATGATACTGTATATAAAAACTGTATTTAATTTCCCTTAGTAGTTCTTCGTTGTCTACGTTTTCTAGGTTGGCAAGCACTGACAAGTTTTTATGTGAGTTTTCTATGTTGGTGAGTACTGACAAGGTTTTCAGTGGCCCACTGTTGATGCAAAATTGTAGTCATACTTTTAATTTTTGGGAATGTTCTGTTTATTGTTTTTTTTTTTAGATATGGTCAGCCTATTTTAAGGGCTGGCGGAAACAACCAAAGTATACACTGAAGTTAAAGGAAAAACTATATTCGGTTGTCCCAACCAGGAATAATTAGCTATTGGATTAGATCCAAGAGCAGTTCCTCCAGAATACGTAGTTGATAAACAACAGGGGATGAATGATTGTGCGATACCTTAAAGAGGAAACAGTTAACATATTGTTTAAAGGGGGGGCGTGGCCAGCAAACGGAGAAGATGGCCGCACACTAGCGCGGCTCTGGCCTCCTCCGCTATTTACCCCCAAATATCCGGCATATATATCCGTTCTCACTGGACACTCACCAAGATGCCTTGATATCGGCAAGCCGTAGATCGACGATCCGGATGGCTATCAGCAGCGGGCGGGGCTGTCAGAGGCCCGTGCAAGTAAAGGCCTGGGGGCTCTGGGAAGCCTCGGAGTTCCGCGGGCGCGCGCCCAGCTCAAAGTCATGGGCCCGGTGGTGCGGTCGCGGTAAGCACGGTGATACTGCGTTGGAGGAGGGCTGCCGCACGGGAGCTCTGATCAAGCTCTGGGCCTGGCGGCGACCTGACAAGGGGCCGGGAGCAGCCCGCTGGCCTGCCGAAGACCATGAGCATCAATTAGCAGGGAAGGGCAGGAGCACCAGACCGGTGAGGAAGGAGCCAACCCCCGGAGCCGGAGGTACCGCTCAGCGCCTGTGACCAGGGGCGGGAAGCCCTACAACGTAATAGACTGAGAGAGAGTGGGGCGTGTTGCGGTGAATCTCAATGACTGGCCCCCTATGCAACAGGTGAGGCCGCCATATATACGCTACATTGCTGCAGCGCCATAATTGGCCCCGCAAATGCGCCTGAGTGATTGACAGGCGTAACGCTATTGAGACAGAAGTCATCTCCTGGGGAGAGAATACTCCGGGTGAATCAGCCAATAAAGAGCAGTGTTCCCCGGGTGAGTGGCAACGAGCTAAACCGCCGTTAGAAGGCGCCGCAGGTCCTGTGAAAGACGGCTGTGCACAGGAGACAGTGAAGCAGGAGCGGACGGCGGGCTCGGCTCACGGCAAGGGCACGCAGTAACCCCTAATTATTGCCAAACCACAGTCAAACTGTGTACCTGGGCTTCATTAGTGCAAGCTGTGAAGGCACGTATCATGAAGACATATAAGCTAGTAAGGGGAAAACCGGCAGGCTGCGTGGGATAACCTTGGCTGGCGGCGGCGAGTACCCTGAGAACATTCGTACTAATTCACCAAAGGTGCCCATCCCAACGCAGTGATGTCGGGCAACAAAGGTGGGCGAGGCTCACATCAACCTAAACTTGATAAATTTTCATGGCAGAAGGTGCAAGGAGGGGCGACGGGGAAGATAGACCCAGAACAGGAGGCACAACTGAAACAAGCTGAAAAGGAATCTCTCACACTGCAGGACATAATGGCAGCTATTACCAGTACATACATCCCTTGAGGGGCGCTTGGACTCAGTATCCACGGACATCTCCCTGCTACGGGCGGACTTGAGAAAAATGGACACACGGGTCAAAGAAGTGGAAGATGTGACTCATGGTCTGGTTTCTGATACGACTATCTTGAAGAAACAAGTCCTGGACCTGCAAGCCACCAAGGACGCATTAGCAGCACAGCTGGACGATTATGTGGGCAGATCAAGGAGAAACCACGTCAGGATTTTAGGGGTGCCGGAGCGAGCGGAAGGTCCAGCTGCGGACCTCTTTGTGGAGGAACTAATCACGAAACATCTGCAGCCCCGTAACCTCTCCAACTACTTCTCTATAGAGCGGGCACATCGTGTACCGGGAGGCAGACCCCGGACAATCCTGGCTCAAGTGTTTAACTTCAGAGACCGGGACACTATTCTCCAAACTGCCCGCAATGCACCGCCTCTCAAGTATGAGAACAGTACCATAACTTTCTTCCCTGACTTCACTGTGAAGGTACAGAAATTGAGGCGCAATTGTTGGGAAGTTATAAAAGCTCTTAGAGAGAAGGAGCTAAATTATACAATGTTATTTCCAGCAAAGCTCTGAGTCAAGGCAGAGGGCCAAAGATGGTTCTTCACCGAGCCGGGAGAGGTCTGGGACTGGCTGGAGGGATGGCGAAGAGTTGGAGACCAAGACAACCCATATCGGCGAGAGCGGCGACAAGGGAAATCCCAAGGGCGGCAAGATCCGAATCAGGAGGAGGGAAATCTTGCCAATGGAAAGAACAACAAATAAACCAACACAGCGGCGGTGGGTTCGGCCTCCTGGGTACACAGGAAATGCGGAGAGGCCTCACATAGACAAGGTTGCACAGTCTCTGGGACTACCGGAGCTGCATGATTGACAGAAGTGAAACTATGATGGTGGCCGGGGGTCCAGTGCGGCGACGGGGGCTGGGACGGCTTCCGAGACAATGCTGAAGAAGTGGCAGCTGAGTATACTACTAACTACATATATGTATCTATTGTAGCAAATTGTCCAGTTAGAGCTGAGGGAGAACGGGGGAGGGGGTTGGCACATGGCTCCTCCAACTCAGGGATGGGTGAGCGACAGGCACTCAGCTAAGTTGGGGAGGCGGGTATTGTTGACACCGTCATGCAGGGAGGGGGGGTTGTTGTAAATTTTGTTATATTATTGTATTTTTGCCACAACACTATAATCCACCCATGACACGCTGGAGACCTCACTGCCTGTCACAGACTATAGAATCGCTTATGCAGCACAAGACACAAATCAGCCGACCCTGCACACCGGGCAAGCCCACCTCAAGTTACTCACGGAATGATTACACAGGTGACCTCTAACGACACCCAGGGAACTCACATGCCGGCGACGGAGGGGGGGGGGGCTGAAACATCATTCCGAATACTCTCCTGGAACGTCAATGGTCTTGGGGACAAACTTAAAAGAGAGATAGTGCTCCAATATATCAGGAGACGGGCTCCGGATGTGATACTGCTCCAGGAGACCCATCAGGGTTCACCTCAGGCTCCAGGGGGGCGGGGATCCTGGTACGGAAGTCATTCCCATTCACAGTCGCTAATATACATGCGGACATGCAAGGTAGATTTGCAGGAGCAACGGGCTTCTGGGAAGGTAAAAGGATCAATTTACTATCCGCATATGTACCCCCTGCACTACATAATGTGGCATTACCTGGCTTAAATAAAATGATCCTGGATTTCCCTGAAGGGGCACTAGTGATCGGGGTGACCTCAACATGACCCTTGACGACCGAATATAGATTCCCGCCAAGAGCCACTTACCGCACTCGTAACATAATGGCGGAGTTCCTGACCCCACTCGGTCTCGTAGACATATGGTGAGAAGCCCACCCTGAAGCAAGGCAGTACACATTCCACTGGGGGGCACACAATAGTCTGTCCTGAATAGATCACATCCTAACTGTTGCAGATGACAAATACTACTTTACAGACGTCAAACACTTAGCTAGGGGGATTTCGGATCATGCACCACTGTGGGCAAAATTTTGCTTGGGTAGGAGATCCACGCGTAGATCCATATCGATTAGTCCCTGGTTCCTTACAATACCACATATTAAGGCCGACATTATCAAAGTTACAGAATGCTATTTTAAAGAAAATGTTGGGTCGGTCCTGTCTTCTCAGACCATTTGGGAGGCATATAAGGTGGTCTTAAAGGGGCAAGCGCTCTCCCTTATGGTCGGACATGGGAAAGAGAAGAGGGCTAAGCTAGAGACGCTGGAGCGAGATCTACTGACACTAGAGCAGTCCCTCACTCCCCGGCGGGACGACACCAGGCATGCCCTAGAGGTAAAGCGATGAGAATATAAGAATCTGGTGACGCAAACGGCCAGAGGTAGACTTCGTGCGATACAACACAGAGTCTACGAATTAGGAGACAAAGCGGGCAAGTTGCTAGCCTGACATGACAAAAGAGAAAAGGCAGACAGATGGGTAATGGTAATTCGGGGAGCGGAAGGGGTTTGGCTACGCGACCCACAGGAAATTGCAGAGGCTTTTGCGGCCCATTATATGCAGCTTTATTCCCTAGAAACACCAGGCACGATTGAGGACTCTAGGGAACTATTAGTAGATATCCCAATTCGGGCCCTCTCAGTGGAGGATAGGGAATCACTAGAGGAAGATCTCACGGCGGAGAAAATAGTTGCAGCTATCAATAGTATACAGTCCGATAAAGTCATAGGACCCAATGGAATTCCATTTGAACTCCTCAAGTTGACTACGACTAAGGTGGCACCCCATATCCTCAGCATGTATGAGGAAAGTAGACATGCAGGTTTATTACCAAGTGATCAGAGGCTAGCATCGGTAGTAGTAATACATAAGAAGGGCAAGCCAGTGGAGGATTACTCCTCCTATAGACCAATCTCCCTCCTCAACGTAGAGGTCAAAATCCTGGCCAAAGTACTGGCTCAACGGTTGATCCCGGTGGTGGCCAAACATATTGTTTAAAGGCAAACTTGGAAAACTCGAAGGATTTAAAAATAAAATAATCTTAAATAAGAAACAATTCCTTTTAGTCAAATAATGAAGAATGTACCCTAAACATATAGGGAGAGACTAAATAAAGCTTTGGGTAAATTATTGAAGATAGAAATTATCGAACAGAGAACTCAGGCTGATTATCACCTACTGTTTTTCTCCTAAAGTGCTCTGCGGAGTTACGATTAAGTATCGACTTACCCTGTCCAAGAAACACTATTTGGGTAGATAGTTTGCCCCACTTCCCATACCATTCATTTTTAGCATCCGGAGCAATGGTGTTTTCAGCCATCTGACCTTGCTAACGTGTACCATCAAATCATGTTAAAGGAAGAATAAAGCATCTCACAGCCCTTGTTGCAGTGAAAGGGTCTTTACAGTATAAAATAATGCTGTTTGCTTGGTTAGTGTGGAAGCACTATTCCAGAGAATTATGGGGAGTGATTTGAAAGGGTTGGAAAGAGCCAATGCCTTCCAAGATGAAGGCTCAGCCGCCTAGGCGTTTGAGAACTGCGGTACCTTGTATGGTCCTGCACTTCACAGGGCTCAGAAAACACTGCAAGAAGCCTGCAACTGAAAGCTGTGAGGTTCACTCACCTGGGGCTGCCTTTTCTCAAGTTTTTGTGTTCCTGGCTGCTGCTCTCTGCTCATCCAACACCAAAACGGCCCTTGGGGTTGCAGCTGTCTTTTAAAGTTGCCCCTCAGTTAGTTCAGGTTTTCGCAGCGGCGGTTTCTTTATGAGGGCGTGGTAGCATCACCCTCCCCGCCGGCTGCGAGACGCACGAAGTAAAAAGAAAATAGCAATTAAATGATTTAATTGCCATTTTATTTTTAACCAAGGTGCACCGCAGCTGCCAGCCGACCTCTGAGCCAGGAGGGCGTGTCCTCTGCTGCCGATTGGCAGCAGGAGGACTCGAGTAGTCATAGCCACATACTTCAAAGTGCGCATGTCACTTTGACTGGTGGTCTTGCGCCAGCCAAAGTGACATGCGCACTTTGAAGCTCTCCACCCAGCTGTCTTTGACAGCTGGGTGTAAACCAAACACATGCCTCCAGGGCCTGAAGGAGCGTTAGACCAACCCGCTCCATCCAATCCTGGCACTGCTCTCATACAACATAAGAGCAGCGTTTGAATTGGTTAGGTGGGTTCTTCGTTCCACAGTCTTTGGAAGAACAGTGAGGAGGGTGCGGAGCCCGTGGGTAAGTACCATTTAATTTTATTTAATTAATAAAAAATGTGTAATACATGTACTTTAGTTTGGGTTTGTTTTATTTTGGAGGGAGGGGTTCCTTTATTTGGGCTTTTGAAGGAGGATTTTTTTGGACGGAGTGGTTCCTTTATTTGGGCTTTAGAAGAAGGATTTTTTTTATGTATGGGCTTTTGTGGGGAGTGAAAATTTGTTTTTGTTTTTTGGAGGTGGTGGGGCACTTTGCTCGCCTCACCACTTTGAAAGGTCACCAGTCGCTCCTGCGTTTTCATTCTCTTTTCTTTTCCATCATGGCTGTTTCTTCCTTGGTTCCTTCTTGATTGTCCCATTCCATTATGCTTCAAGTCATGTAGTGTTTAATGTAATTTCAGTTTCCTGATCTGTTTCTATTTAAGGGTTTCAGTCTTGTTGGAGAGAGAATCACAACTATGTCATGTTCCTGATCTGGTTTCTTCGCTTCAGTAGCATTCCACTGTTGGATCCCGGATTCCGTCAACCCGTTAAAGTCTTCATTGAGCAATGAGATTTATTTTTTACAGCTTTAGCTTTTTCCTCCTGAGAAGGTGACAGCATCTCGAAGGCACTTTACCTAACACATATTCCAGTGTGGGGACATTGTGGCTTTCAGAAACAGTTGCCCTTACCTTGGACAAGAGAAGACAAGGATCCCGATTACTAGCATACAACCAGCACTGAAAAGGTTTTTTATAAGAATAAAGACGGGACATGATAATTTAAGGCAAGTGTTACGTGCTTTGGAAAAAGTCTGGATTGACCATAAAATGATGTACGTGCAAGCTTGGGTGAACTTAAGTTGGGTATTTGGAACATCGTACTTCCAAGGCTGATGTTCAACCAAAAGAAGATCATGTATAAGCAAATGCTGGTGCTCTAAATCTGACAAAACAAAAACAGTTAATGTAATTCTTGGGCCATAAAGAGTTTAGTGGCAATATAAAATGTGCACATGGGAATGGACAAGAATAGTGTATAGCCAAAAGTAAGGGAGATATGCACACCATGTCTCTAACTATCTATACTGGGGAAACAGTATGGTGTGACCTGGTTGTGGATGCATGTGGATATATCATTGGTGCAGAAAAATAAGACCCCTATAGAATAATGGTGTATTGATTTTTTAAATAATATAAATGACACGCTTTGGTAACTGACTTTCCAAACTTTTATATATAATTATATTCCTAAGCCCTAAAGAAGTGGGATAAGTCATGAAACACGTTAGCTAAGCACAGTATTGGACTGTACCAAGGATACATTTGTGTATGTAAGATATATCAAGATATATCAAGAACTAACCCAGGAATGTGTCTAAACATTCAATAAAAAGAAAAGAGTCAAGCAATCGGATGTGATGAATTACATAGAATGACATAGTACCTCAATAAATCAGAACTCAGCTATGAAAAAAAGCCAACGCTACACTTCTGATGGGAGTAGTTTCACAATGGAATACACAAGATAAGGTTTCTTTTTAGAGGGCAGCATAAAGCTGAAATAGGTTAACTCTGAATTAAAAAAATAATCATTACAAAATAGAATTCTAACCCCTCACCTGCCAATAACAACTAACATTTAAGACACAGAAGTCAAACAGGACTGAATTTAACGTATTCTGACCACTCCGGCCTTGCCCATGTACAGTTCCATATTTACCCCTCAGATAAAGCAGACACCACACGTCAGGAAGGCTGGGAAAAGTAGCATTTATTTCTCTGAACTTAAATTACATTACAAAAGTTACCCTTCCCAGCTCTTTGATTATCATTGTGGTTACTTCCAGGTCAAAGTGCGCTAAGAGCGCTTCACAGTTTGAATTAACTTCCTGTAATTACGAACGGAGGCCTACTAGCGAAATGGCAACTTTCGGCTGTCTGAGCGGCATGAAAAAATAACGTATTCTTCTCTTTCATTTTGCATAAACATAACCCAAATAAAGAGATTATGAAAAAGCCTTACACTGCAGGAAACCAATCCATCAGCGAGTGTTTCTCCCCACAGTGCAAGGTTAAAAGCAAGGCACCTCTTAGTTCCAAGGAGGTTCAGTGTATGGAAAAAGCGTGCAGGCTGCCTGTGGCACAGGCAAAACGTTGTTGCAAACAACCCCCTTTTTTAGGGCTCCCAGCTGACCAGAAAATGCACCTTCACAGACAAGTGGTTTGTAGAATTTGGGAGCTTTGCAGACTTTTACCAACTTTCCTCATCTTTCTAGCATACTCCTATTTATTTCCAGTTCTTGCTTAAAAATGTTTGATGTTTTGACTTACCCTCTCCTAAACAAAGAGTGTTGCTCCTCCTACTCATGGCAAGAGGGCTCAACAAATCTTTCGGGTGTATTGTTCCACATTTACCTTATCGGTACTCTCAAATCGTGGCCAGAACTAATATTTATTTTATATTTACTGCATGTATTTACAATGCGGTGTCCTAGCCACAAATGGTAGGTATTAGAGGGTTTGGCAAAGAATCACTCCTGGCTTCAAAGACATTTAGGTCAAAGAACCAGGAGTGTGAGGATTGGCTGTCTTGAGCGAAAGGAGGAAAGTTTTGTAGAATTCTTATGATTTCTAAGATTGAGACTCCCTTAAACACAAACGTTTTTAGGATGACCGGCATGAGTATGTGTTTCCAAGTGAAGGTGACCAGACAAGTCAAGGCTAGATCTAATACCATGTGTCCAGTCCAGTTATGCAATGTTATGTGTATGTGTGTAGCGCACAACTCGCCCACGATAGTATTCTGGCAATGGCTATTTCAGGAGTATATGGTAATTTAGTCCAGTTGGTGCAATTAAAGTGAAACAAGACTACATCTCGTAGAATTGAATATTAAATGAAAACCCTAACAGCGCGTGGTCCATAAACCAAAAGTGTGACTTTAGCCATCATATTTACTTTTTAATTTGTATGTTTTTATGGTACCAAAGAATTGCTTTTATCCACAATAATCTGGTATAAAATTATCCAGGTATTAGTATGAAAATCAAAATAACTTTTTTGGCAGGAACCTTTTCGGAACCACCGTTAGTTTTGTCAGGTCTCTTCAAAACAGGGGAGGTAGAGTGGTCTGAATTAATAAGCTACAGTTCGTTTTTCTCGCATGAACGACAGGGTAAGCATGTGCACAAGAGGGGCAATGTTGCCACTGCCTGCACGTTATTTAGACTGCACCACACATGCCAATAGACCAGATATAGTTGGGAGATGCTGATTTTCTTTAAGGAAAAATGTTATTATATTTATACCTCCTGCCAAAAACTTCATCCATTCCAATGCACGTTAAATGGGGAAATTAAAACTGCTTGATTTTGGTCTGCAAATGTCCCTCTTAGATACTCCTACATGCTGGCAGTTATGCAGAAGTGGTTTGCGTTTGTTTGCAAGTCATATATCCACCTTAAATGAGCCTACTAGCACTGTCACTGTGCAAGCATGCAGCCTATGCATACATATTCCACAGATCTAAAATTGTAGATATGTGTTTACTAGAGTCGCAGAGACGGTGAGTGTGTGACAAGCAACAGCACAGGAGGATAACAACTAACGTGCTTCTGCTGCTAGGGAGACACTCAGGTGACAGCACGAGCTGCGCCGGGCTTGTATTTAAGGTACCAGTGCATGGACTTGTGCAGCAGGTTGGTCTAATGTAAGGTATCGGTACATTTTCTGGTGGTGCATGGAATTTCTGGGCCAGGTGTTAGCACATGGGCTGTGACGTGTCTGTGGGTAAGGTGACAACAGAGCTTGTGCTGCAAGGTATTTGTATTTGAGGTGCCAGCACATGAGTTTCTGCTGTGGGTGTTGATGTGTGAGGTCACAGGAAGGGCTTCTTTAGAGAAGGGATCTATTTGATAAATTTTCCTGGCGACAGTACAAAGCTTGAACTGTGGATCTGCTCGGTCTGCCTGTGCGACAGTTTGGTCGTATTGTACTCCTGTGCCACCTCGCGACAAGGGCGAGGCGGCCCTCTGGCGCTCCTATGGCAGGAGAGACAAGCTTTTACTGAGAAGTAAAGACATTTACAGCCGACTTTTCACACTCCAAACGTACACATAAATATTTACAAACAGAAGCGTACCATCAGAGGGCACACATGTGTGAGACACACGATACATATAACATCAGTGTGAGCTGTCCTTAGAGTTTGAGATTTGTACCCAGAGTGTACCCTTTCCTTAAGCTGCCAGATTTCCAGATGGTCAATGCTGCTCCCAGGGATCCTCTTTGGTTGGACATGACTGCAATTTGAATCAATGCCTGGGGGTGAAGCACTCTGGGTCCTTAAGGTGCCAACCAGTGAAGAGAAAAAACTGTTCTCTTTATCCTGGCCTTAACTCTAATAATCACCAGCAACAGAAATTCCGGAATGTTGCTTTGTTTGAGGACATAGACATTTGTTTCACTGGTTTGCCAATTGAAAGGCCTACCATACTATCTGGTATTTGAAGGCTCTCACTGATATCTCAAGACATTTTCAGAGGAGGAGAAAGGTTTGGAGTCTCCACAGTGTCGACAGGACTCTCTCTTTGGCTAATGTGGCCCAGAGAGGAGACAGGAAACTGATCACAAAGAGAGGAACCCAAGCGACCAAACCCTGGGATTACAGGTGAAGACGTAGTGTGTGGACAGCCATACAGTCCCAGGGCATGCAATACTCGCCTTACCTTAACAGAATGTTCTGCCCAGGGGACCTGTTCAGATCCACATATGCCATCTCTTGGGATATTCCATCACTTGCACTCGCCTGGTCAGTCCTACTTACCAAGTAATGGAACATTAGATCCCAAAGGGCCTCATACCAGTTTAACGCTCACCATTTGATGGAATATTCCATCCTAGGATTTAAGGGGTGAATTCCCTGATGTGCTTTTTTGATGATGAGTTCCAGGTGGGTCTGCCAGGGGGATTCTGAAATTTTATGTGATGAGATGACCCATTTTGGAGCTCCTAGAGCTAGGCTCTTCACTAAGTTATGAGTTGTTTTGCTTTGGTGGGAGTCGGGTAGGTAGCAAGCCATCTCTCCTTTGGTGCCCCCTATGAAACGTTACTGAATGGCTATACCCGCTATCTCAGAAATGAGACAACCAATAGAAATGAGATGCAAACTTGGTTCGATCTGTGACTTAGTGGTGCAGTTCAGTGCCGTGAGGCCAAGTCTTACATGTACTTGATTGCGCAGCCAGCTCTAGGGGTTTGCCAGGGCTATTGCTCTTATCATGGGACTGCACAGCCCAAGGGTGAGCAAGGTAGGGTTCCCTCATCCAGTCTGGTATAGGACATCCAATGCCAGCGTGGCTAGGGGCAGGTTGCCCTGCTCATTTGCATGATGCTTTTTCACATGCAAGAGGCACAGAGGTTATGGACTTAAATCACAGGGACCAGTCAACATAGTTTCCCTTAAGAACCTCACAACTCTTAGCACAGAGGTGTCAAAGGCAAGATCTTCCCCACTTTCTAAGGGGACATCCTTCCCTCTGGGGCTCTAGGGGTCCAGAAAGGGAAACTGTTGCTTCTACTGTATGCTAGAAAGGACCATTCTGGGCTAGCCCCCCATTAAATGACTGGAAGACTGTTCCTCACACTGGAGTGCTTGGGTCCTTGAATGTTGGCAGTTCGCACTGCCGCATCTCTGAGGGTTGCACCACCCAAAAGAGACATTAAATGTGCAGTATGTTAAATTCTCGAGGTACTGCAGAAAATTAGTAGGAGTTTACAAGAGATGTTTGAGACTGGTATCACCCTGTTTGCTTTGAGAAAAAAAAAAAGACACTTGTCCATTGACACAAGGAGGCTGCCATCCCCCGTTTGCAGGGTTTGAAGAGAGGCCCATACGTGGCACCTAGCCTGATTGTAATGCACTGATCTAAGTTTACCACAAACATTACCCTTTCACAAGCATTCTCTTTCAAAGTCTCAAAACACCTTTTGAAAAGTGGTTGCCCAATCTGGACAAAGGTCTTGGGTAGGATTCCTGGTGTTGCCTGTGTCTGACCTCTGCTGGTGAAGGTCCCCAGGCCCTGGTAAGGGTGAGGTGGGTTTTCAGAGTTCACGTGCAAGGAAGGTCTCTTTCCATCGCGCAGAACAGGGAGTGAGGGCAGTCTGTGAGATTAGCAGAGATCAAGGGGCCGATGGATGCTAAAGTGTTTGTGCCCAGGCTCTCCGAGTGCTCTCTTTCCATTGTCTATTTCTCTTGCTCCCCGAGCTTCTCCATTCTTCGACTTCAGTGTCCCTTGCTTCTTCAGTCGGGAACTTCAGGATGCACAGCAAGGTCACTCTCACCACGCTTATGTGTTTCCCAAAATTGCCTTGCCAGCTGCTCCAGCTGGGAGCCGAGCGGGAGGTTAATCTCCAAGTGCATGAGGAGGTTTTCAAGCCATCGCTCCAGGGTTAAAAAGGAAGGTCTAGGAGAGAGAAAGAAGAATGAGAACAGAACTTTGAAAGATATTTTAAACATGCTCTAAACAAAACATATATACTACAAACAAAAGCATACGCTACACAAAGAAGACAGAGATTGCATAACCTGCTACAGAGGTCCGAGCAACACACTACAGTGGTCTGAGCGCCAGGCTATGGTGGTCAGTTGGACCACTAACGTTCACGACGATCTATGTTCGCGAAATTTGTTAGCAAGTATAAAAGTGTGCATGCACCGACTCAGCGCTTGTGTGATGTTTCCTTCGTAAATTTTCTGTTTGCCAAAATTTACGAACTTAAACAGCACTGAAAATAGCAGAACCTCAGGGCTTGTTTGCAGTAAAAACTCGAGGAGCAACAACAGGTGTGGACTGAAATCCATGTGAAGAAAAAAACCAACAGAAACAGTCTGTCTGTATGCCAGCTCCTCACCGCTTTTCAGGGTCCAGATCACAACAGAGGACGGCAATAGGGTAGAAGCTGGGTGGACAGCTGGGAGGACAGAAGCGGTCCAGGAAACCTCGTACATTCAGGCCAAAGTCCATGGTCCTGGGCAGGTAATCTGGATCAGCACTGACCCGTCCAATGATCTGGTGGATAAATAGATAGGAATCATGACCCAAGGCATCCACAATTTACCAACAAAGTAATTAAAAATAAAAGAAAATATTAAAAATATGTTTTCTATCAAATGTTAGCGCACAATACGTTTTAAGTTAATGAATGATAAAATAAATGTGAATACCAAGTTTGTTTGGCTTTTCAAAATGTTCAGTAGTTTTACATTTTTAGTGCTCCCTATGAACAGTGGCTCTTCATACAAAGTGTTTTCATAAAATGATGGCACAAAGATCGTGTGTAAATGTGATTTACTTTAGATTGGATAGAATTGATGGCACAGTGATGTAGGCCTTCCCTACAGGGATACAGTAGCAAATTCAGTTCGGGTTCCCAGAGGTAGGAATTCCTCAGATTTTTCACCATTAATAACTCTGCGCCCATTTGACAAATCTCCATGAACCTTTCCAGACCCATTGTTTTTTCTACATTGGTGGAGGATGGAAAGTTTTGCGATGTTTGGTCAGGGGGAAGTAAAGATAAAAGGTGGAAAAAAGGGGGGCGGGGGGACATGTTTGGGCACCAATTTATTTTCCCACAGACTTTGTACCCAAGTGAAGTGGGCAAACTTCCTGTCTGATTTCCATAAAATTCGGCAGGATTACACATTATGGTGTGCGGATGATCCTTTTGAGTACTACATGTAAGTAGGGTAAGTATTTGTTAAGGCATTTTAACTTCATGATATCTGTTGTGACTGTACTTTCACAAAATGTTGCGGTATTTCACAGAAGCACTGCGGTACATATCAATGACAAGGCATTATGTGATTGGCTAATGACTGCCTTTACAAAAGTTAAAGGCTGCCAAGTTGTTTTTAGGTACATTTTGGCTGAGTTCTGCGTTACGCCTTTACATATAGGTAAGCATTAGGTTTGATATTTTTCTCCTATCTATTACCATTTTATTAAAGTGGTAATCGGTAGGCAAAAGCATTTATAAAATATTTAAGTATCAATATATATATATTTTTTAATGTACGGAGTACCGTAGTACTTCCTAGGAAGTACCGCAGTACTTAAAAAAAAAAATCTTAATTTCCTTAAAAATTGGAAACGCACTGTACTACACTAAACTTTATGTAGTGTACTACAGTGTATTTTCAATTCTGAACATATTTATATCTTCTAAAAAAAAAAAAAAGACTACGGAGTACCGCGGTAATACTTACAAATTACATAACTACTTATTATTTTTTAATGTGCAGTTCTCCCTAAACTGCTGGAAAAATTTATAGAAAATAATAAATCGATTTCTCTAACTATTATCACTTTCCTAAAGTGTTAATAGATAGGGAACAACAATAAAACCTAATTCTTACCTATATATAAGGCACTAACCCAGAACGCAGCGAAAGCGTGCAAAAAAACTACATGGCTGCCTTTTACGTTTTGGAAGTACAGCCATTAGCCAAACAGATACTGCCTTATAGTTGGCATGTACCGTGGGTATATCGCAAAGTTACAGCGACACAATATATTACTAAGTACTTTAACACTTATAACTTAAACACTGCTTGCACTATTTCTCAGTTCATGGACCATTTAATGGAGATCATTACAGCTAATTCATCCCTTCCTTCTAATGATATTTTGCTTGGTGATTTCAACTTGCATTGGGATGAGTCTGATGACAATCTAATCAATGTCCTTAAAGACTTCCTGGAAGACCTATCCTTTACAAAAGCTTGCTCTAGCCCAACTCATGTAAAAGGTGCTACTTTAGACTGGATCATCTCCAAAGACAATGTTGTTAAAATAAACTCAATTGATCCTTGTGATTGGTCGGACCACCACATCATAACCTTCCAAATACTGTTCATAAAAAAGATAAAAACCTTGCAACCCGTCAAAATCAAACACTAGGTAAGGGACACCAAAAATGTACACAATGAGAATCTAGTTGCATGCTGTGAGAGGGAGCTACACCCTCCGATCAATTTGGGTAATGTGAATGATCTTACTGATCACTATCTACAATGACGAACATAATCGATGTGATTGCTCCTTTAAAACTGAAAAGATCTCAGGATAAAGATAAAAATCCTTGGTTCAATGGATCCCTAAACGACGAAAAGTGAAACCTGAGACTAGCTGAAAGGAAATGGAGACAACACCCCTCATCCTCCCAGTTACAGCTACTAAGAAAGACTAGAAACGCTTACAACAAAAGCATTCTCCGATCAAAAAAAGATTTCTTTAGTACTGAACTTGATAATGCCAAAAACAGACTGCGTAAACTCTTTGAATTGATAAAACAACAATCTAACAGACTAGCTAAAACCTCACATGAATCAACAAGAGCCCAACTAAGCTGCTAGTAATTCTCCACCTTTTTTAAATCCAAACCCAACTCCTTAGAAAGTGAGCTCTTGACAGCCGCTGATTTACTCACTAACCCGAGGATATTCCAACCTGTACCACTACACTCCCCATTGGCAAAGCCTGAAAATAAAGCACACTGGTGGGATTTCAAGCAATATGACCCCAATGACGTTGCTAGAACCCTTTCGGCTATACATTCAAATAATCCTCTCCCCTCTAAAGGCCTTCTGTTACTCTACCAGTGTATCGTCCCCATTTGGACTAACATAATGAATGCTTCCTTGTCTCAAGATTCCTTACCAGACTGCCTCAAAACAGGACAAGTTCTTCCAATCTTAAAAAACCAACAGGGAATCCGACCGACCCAAATAACTTTAGGCCACTTACTAATATTCCTCTTTTAGCTAAAATACTAGAAAGTTGTGTGCAGCGACAGTTGAGCCAACGCATTGTAAAATGTAATTTGCTTGACGACTGTCAATCTGGGTTTAGACCAGGTCACAATACCACTGTATCTGCAATTCTACATATAGTGGACGATGCTCTACAGGCACTGGATAAAATCGAAACCGGTCTATTAGTTCTTCTTGAATTGCCATCTGCATTTGACACTGTAAACCATGAAAAACTGCTATCCGGACTTGAAAACGGAATGGGGTTATCGGGTACAGTACTAGATTGGTTTGAATCTTTCTTGCGGAACAGAACCCATATGTGGTTAACCATGATCTGTCATTGTCTTCCCCTATTTCGATTGGAGTTCGGCAAGGCTCAGCATTATCCCAGCATTGAGATTTCTGGGGAGGCAGACCATCTTGGAGCACCAGGAGCCTAGTGCTGAAACCGACCATCTTCCAGAAGAAGAAAACCTATGACAGAGCCTTCTCCAGAGCTGCCCCAAGAATCTGGAATTCACTTCCTCCTTACATTAGAAGAATTCAGTCCACTTCATCCTTTAAGAAGGAAGCTAAGATCTTCCTTATGTGCAAATTCCTACCATAGCTTTCGGCTGAACCTTTTCCTCGACACCCGTTTTAACGTAGGTTGCTCCTAGTCCCTGGTAATGGAATCTGCTCTCTTCATCTAGTTCTACCATAACTACATTTTTCCTTGTTTTGGAACATAACAGAAATTCCTATCTTGCTGGGAGTTTTCACGCAAAGACCACTCTGATCTATTTGCCTATTGTTGCAAAGTCATCCTGTGCCCTGGGCACCCCCCACTGACCCTGGGCTTTGCCTAACCAGGCCCAGGGCCAGTGCTATGCTGAAAACACTTAGAATACAGTGAAAACACCTACATACACTAGGGTACACTATGGGTTGGGGTACCCCTGTGATTGGCATGACCTACCCTATAAGCCCCTAGTATATAATGGGGCAGGGGAATTGAAACTACCTATCAGTCCCTAGTATATAGTAGGGCATGGCAGTTTAGAGGCCATCAGCTTTCTGCACTTGCATGTGTGCACTGCTGAGGCCTGAGGTCAGTTTAAAAGCAGCCCTGGGTGCCAGGACTGCTTTTAAAAGTAAATTGTGCCCAAACTCGACTTTGGTGTTTGGGGCACTTACAAATGGATAACCTACAATGTTATGGCATATTAGGGACCCCCAGGGTCTCCCTAGGTGTCCCAGGGGTGGGGGGTCAGGTATCTATAAGGTAGACCCTTATAAAATGAGTTTTATATGCCCTGGGTTAAGTGAAATTTCACATTTCACTCCCCACATTGTGATAAAGTGCTGCCCAAATTCGACTTTGATGCTAGGAGCACTGTGAAGTGAGGATCTGCAATATTTCTACAGATTCAGAACCCCTAAAGTCTCCCTAGTTGTCCCATGGGGTGGGGGTCCTGTAGATATAAGCAAAGTACTTATAAAATATGTTTTTGTAAGTCCTGGTGCTGGAAAAATGGCCCAAGTCATTTTTCCCATTGCAAATCCCCTTCTACATAGGTTAACATGGTAGAAAGTGATTAACTAATAACTCTTGATAGGAGAGGGCTAGAAGTGCCATTCAAAGACTTCCCCGAATGGTATTAATAAATTCAACAATATGATATTGTTGAATTTCTCCTAAAGTGTACATACAAGAAGTTATAAGACTTTCTTGTTTGTAAGTCCAGATTCAGCCTTCCAGTGGTCTGCCCTGATTGGTCAGAGTTAAGTGGATTAGCCAGGCTGCCTTGAAGAGGTGATAAAGAGCCCCTGGGGTCAACCAGCTCTGCTGGCAGGGCAGTGTGCTGTTCCATAGGAATGCCAGGCCAGGGGGAGGAGTCGTAAACTATGTTCTTCAAAGAGGAGAGCAGAGAACAGTGTCATTTACAACTCTGAACTTTCCACCTTAGGCAGATGGTAGGATTAAGGAAGGTATGAGCAGATGCAGGGGGGAGAGTCTAAGTAAATTAGCCATCCTAGGGGTGTGTTTAGCCAGCTCTTACCTCCTTGCTGGAAAATCAGCCATTATGGATCTGGAAGATTTGATGCACTCTGGGACAAAATAATGCCACACTCTACAGGATGTGGTCATATGTTTGAGGAGTTACCCTGCTCCCATTGGTCAGGAAGTGACCTCCTACTTGACCCAGAGAACTTGGAATAAGTATCTGAGAGGGGTAGAGCCCTCCAGATCTGCTGCTTGAAACTGAAGAAAGCAAGACATTGTGCCAAGCTGAGAAGTTTTGCTGTGCAAATTCTAAGGCCTGACCTCTGAAGCCTGCACCATCAGAAACTACAGCCCTGTGGACTACCTTGCTGAAAAATAAGTAAAGAGTGGACTCCCTGCAAGCTACAGGTTAACAGAGCTCACCTGGACCCTCACCACCAAGGATCATTAACCTGGGGAACTACCAGTGGATTTGTAAGGGTGACGTCCAAGTGGATTGTGGGAACTGAAGTCCTCAACTTTCAAGGACCATCTTGGAGCTTCCAGACCCTTGGAGTGAGTTTGAGACACTTTGGGACCCTTTGAGGAACTTCAGGAAGAAGTTCAAGAAGTTTGGGGAACTTTGAAAAAAAGCTCCATAGAGGGACAGACTCAACCTGGTCAGCCAAGCCGCCTGCCTTCAACCGCGAGCCGGTCAAGCCATACAGGTTCGTCCCGCTAAAAGCTCCGTCGGTCCAACTTCCAGAGTTTGACCGGGAGTAGAAGAAATCCGAGGCCGGCGAACCCTCACTGAATCCGGCCTGGTGAAGAGCTTAGAGGGACCCCGCGAGAAAAAGCTCCAGAAAAGTTTCTAAGTCCGCTCGTAGAAAAGGTGACCGGTAGCAACCGCGAAAGCAAAGCCGCCTGCCTGGATCCTGGGTTTGCTCCGCTGGAACGCTCCAGAGGTCGACCCGCAAAAGTTTCCAAGTCCGAACGCAGAAAGGTGACCGAGAGCTCATCGCAAGGCAAGCCGGCGAACCCTCACCGAATCCGGACTGGCTGAGAGCTTCGAGGGACCTCGGGGAGAAAAGCTCCAGAAAAGTTTCTAAGTCCGAAGGTAAAAACTGTGACCAGGACCTTCCGCGTGGGGTATCCGCTCAGGGCTCCATCGCGGTCGGCCTGAAACTTTGACTTTGGGTCGGTCTATCGCGAGCCTGTATCCCAATATGGTACTATAAGCTTCTAAGTGCTATATTTTGCTAAATATTTGAAAATTCATATCTCCGGTTCCCTACATTGGATTTTTGTCGTTTTGGTGTCATTTCAAAGATAAAAATATTTCCTATTTTTATAAATTGGTGTTGGATTTTTATTATGTGTTGTGTCTTAATTATTTACTGAATTGGTGTTTTTAAATGCTTTACATACCTGTTAAGCCTGTCTGCTCGCAGCCACGTTACCAAGGGATGAGCATAGGAATAATTTTCTAAGACCTATGCGGAGTCCTACCAATGGTTAGTGGCCTTATTGCCAGTGGCAGACCTACATTTGCCCCTACCAATAATCCACTTTCCAACACCTATGATTTCCTCAATGTAATTTATTGTTTCCAAGTACATTGTCTGGACCTTATTATTATCTACATTGTTGTCCACATGTCTCATGGTGACAGTTTTTTTTTTTTTAACTTAGACTATTCAAGCTATTCGTTCTTGATATGTTGATGCCTCTCTCTTGTACTGTCGTAAATGTGCTACTATGTAATTGTTAGGCGCTCTGATACCCTTTGGGTCATGTTCTCGCTAAATAAAACTCTGAATAAATAACCAGTTTTACACCACCCTTTGTAAATCTAAGGCCTTGCGCCTGCGCACGTGACAAAGGACTGTAGGAGTATGTAGGCATCACAAAGTGCAAAAGGGCTACGATTCACTGTCTAAGGAGTTGACAGCGGATGAGAAAAAGACAGTAGGGGGCTTGACCCATACAGGAAGTCCTGCTTTGCTGCTAGAGCGCTTTAATAGAAAGTAATGCAGAGAATTAAGTGTGGCAATTTAAGTGACACTTTATTGTGAGTGGAAAAAGAATAAGAAATTCATTCAAAAAACTATCCTCTTTTCTTAAACCCAATGGTCTAAAAGGGGCCTTAAAATATTTCCAGCAGTACTGAAGTGCTGAAACTAGGTACCTAGCTGCCAACATTGCAGATTTCTAATGTGTGTCATTTTCCTAATTTCAGTGTAATTATGAGTGACATACGATGACTATGAGTGACACTTTCTCCCAAACAAAATCAAGCAATGAAATCCGGGAAGTCCAGAGAAACAGATAAGTATCTGAAATCACCCTCATTTGATCAATTAGAAACTCTAAGAATATCTTGAAACTGCAGCAAAGTACCAGAAATGGAAGGACTCTAACCTAGTGCCCATGTAACCTGATTCACGTTCTTTGCAGCAAGCATATTAATCTTCTGCATTAAATTATCATCAGTGAAAACTTCCACAAGACAAAATGCTGATCGCGCAACAGCAGGAATATTATTCAGCTGAGTAAACTTGACATTTCTATTGTTGCATGAAAACTTCTGGACACAAAAGGAATTCTGCACTGTGCTGCAGAAGTTCCACAAGTAAACAATATCTGTGAGAAAAGCAATAACTTACAGCTATCCTCATAAAATATGGTTTTGCGAATATGCGTGCTACGTGTTATACCTACGAGGGATATTAACTCTCTGCGCTAATACATGGTGAGTCAAAATGCTAGCAGACAAAACTCCAACCTGAGCAGGAACATTCTAATCACCAGCGTTAATTTTTGACTAACTTACCAAAAGTCTCTGAGTCACAACAGTGCTACAGCTGGGAAAATAAAGGCTGCTGCCTCGGGCTGCCGCTGTTTCTGTAGCTCAAGTGTCTGGAGTCACACTCATTGGCTGCAGACAGCTTTTGACGATGTGACTGATGTCTGTCCCGATGAGAGGAGCTCATCATGGTGGCACCGCAGTCTTAAGAGCTGTGCCATGTGCCTTTTAAAGACACTCAGCATCTGCTCTCAGACTCACCATGACCGGTCACAAACCCCGGTGTCAATCCCCCCCATACCCGGCACACACAGCAGGGCAACAGTACATGTCCAGGTCAATGAGGACAGACACGTCTTGCCCTTCTTCCTATAATTTAACCCCAGTGACGAGAGTCAGCAGCAATTCCTGGGGGCAGGGGCCGGCAGAAAATTGAAATTGCTAACATCCTGGCTGAGCCGACCGACACCCCCTCTGGCGTCATCATAGTGAAAGTCCCGTCCACGTGGGACCAACCTGAGAGGGTCACCAGCGCCCCCACTCTGGCGCTAAATGAAAGGAGTGCATTTGCATATCAGAGCCACGTGGGTTAATGGCTTAGATCTTGAGCAGCAAATTCAGACACAGAATGCCAGCTATAATGCTGCAGGAAGAAACAGCTATTTTACGGCTTTACCACGGCACGTAGTAACGTTTAGGCGTACAGCCAATAAGGCGGCAACATTTTTTTGCTGGCTCCCGGGAGAAATGTTGTTGCGGCCAAAATAGTAAATATTGCGCCCATCGCGCTAGTCAGCTGATTTCACGTTTTTTTCGGGAATCGTAAAATGCCGGAGTGTCTGGCGATACCATACTCCACTCCACACCACTGGACTGTACGCTATTCGACTGCACACTACACCACTGCACCAGACTCTACTCCACTTTATGCCACTCCACTTTACTCCACTATACAGCACTACACTCTGACACTACACTGTACCACATTGTCCTCTACTCTACTGTCCTCCACTCCACTTACCAACCTACACTTGACGACACAAAACTGTGCACTTTACAAAACATTTTTATTAAAATTAAAAAATTAAAATTATCTGAAAGAACCCAAAGGTTAAAGATTTGTTATAGTTAGGAACACTATATTTATTCTTTCTATACAAACCAAACCTAAACTACACAAAGATTACAAATTCTAAAGTTCTAGTTATACCTACCATTTATAATTTACACACCACCTTTAAATTACTATAACTTTATTTACTCTTTATCTACAAACTACTCTTAAAGTACATAAAAAATTAACATTCTAAGCTTATACCTTTAATTTATAGTTTACGTAACACTTTCAAATTATTTTAACTCGTGCACCTCCATACACAGTGTATTCACCTCAATAGCCACACTATATTAACTATAACTCTACCATGCACTGTGCTCTCACAGATAACGAATAGTTTCTTACCTGTCGGTGTAGTTTTGCAGCTTGAAGACTTTCTGGATTCACTATGCTGTGCATTATTCCGCGGTCTAGTGGTTGGGTCCGGAATCGTAGTCTCTTTTTTTTTTTCTCTCGGTGTAGCCCAGGTGGGCGTCGACGCCCCACCATTTGTGTCCTCCCGTGACGTCGGCGTGCTTCCTCCGGAAGCTCCCACCCTTGGGCGCCATCTTCGGATTCTTTTTTTCTTGTCTTGTGTTTTTCCTTGTTTATCTTGTTACCTTTGAAGGTTTTTTGAAGTTTTTGTTATCCCCATCTTCCTCCTGTCTCATCTTTCTGGTGGAGGCGGGTGGGTTCGCTAGTGAAAACAGAAAGTCTTCAAGCTGCAAAACTACACCGACAGGTAAGAAACTATTCGTTTTGCAGCGTGAATCTTTCTGGATTCACTATGCTGTGCATAGACTTTGTAGCGGTTTGCTATGTTTGTGGCGGCTGGGTGGAAGATGAGCGTTGGTTGTTGAATATATGTTGAAGCACTTTCTGACCTACTTGTGCTTCTTTGTTCATCTGTATATCCACGCAGTAGTGCTTAGTGAATGTGTGCACTGAAGCCCATGTTGCCGCCAGGCAAATGTCTTGGATAGGTGTGTTTGCCAGGAAGGCGATTGTTGCTCCCTTTTTCCTGGTTGAGTGAGCCTGAGCTGCCCCTTGTAGCTCCTGGCCTGCTTGTTTGTGGCAGTATTGAATTGCTTGTGCGATCCATCGTGCAATGGTATTTTTTGTTACTGGCCTGCCCAGGAAACTGCTTGCGAAGGACACAAAGAATTGCTTTGTCTTCCTACAACCTTTAGTCCTTTCAATGTAGTGCATTACTGCCCTTCTGGCGTCCAGCGTGTGCAGCGCCCTTTCTGCGCTGGTGGATGGTTTTGGAAGAAACTGGGAATTTGTATTGTTTGGCTTATATGGAACTTGGACACCACCTTAGGCATGAAGTGTGGGTCAGTCCTCATTACCACCCTGTCATTGTGAATTTGAATGTAGGGTTCTTGTAGTGTAAGGGCCTGCAACTCGCTCACCCTTCGGAGCGAGGTAATCGCTACCAGGAATGCTGTTTTTATGGTGAGCATATGAAGCGAGGCCTTGTGAATAGGTTCGAATGGTGCTTTCATAAGCTGCGTTAAAACCACGTTGAGGTTCCATGCCGGCGGCGGCATCCTCTTTGGCGGGGCTATTCTTTTGGCTCCCTCTAGGAATCTTTTTACCACTTGAGATGTAAAGAAGCTTTTCCCCGTTTCTCCTCTTGTATAGGCTACTATTGCTGCCAGGTGCACCCTTAGTGATGTGCAGCTCAGGTTACTCTTTAGTAAGTGTGTTAAGTATCTTAGCACAGTTGACTCTCTGGTGATTTTATTGTGGAGCCTCTCCTTGATGCACCACTCAGTGAATCTCTTCCATTTCGCTGCATAGCATTTCCTTGTGGTGGGCCTCCTTGCTTCTCGCAGTACCGCTAGCATGCTTTGCGGAAGCTTGAGGTGGGCGAACTCTAGGTCTTCAGGAGCCATGCTGCTAGGCTGAGGCTCTCTGGTTCTGGATGGAGTACTCTTCCGTGTTCCATCGAGAGCAGGTCCCTTCTTTTTGGGAACCTGTGTGGTGGTTCCTGTGCCATTTCCACGATCTGTGAGAACCAGGACTGCCTGGCCCACTGAGGTGCCACTAGAATTAGTGTCATGTTGCTTGTTCTGCACTTGCTGAGCACTTTGTGTATCAGCGGTATCGGTGGAAAAGCGTATGCAAATGTCTTTGACCAGCTCATCCATAGGGCATTTCCCTGGGATTGATGTCCTGGTTGCCTGGATGCGAAGTATTGGCATTTTGCATTCTGGTGTGTTGCAAACAGGTCTAGTTGTGGTGTTCCCCACTTCTTGAATAGTTTTTGCGTCTCCTGAGCGTTGAGCTCCCACTCGTGTGAGGTCGACGTTTGTCTGCTCAGTCTGTCTACTTCCACATTGTCCTTCCCCGGCAGATGTATTGCCAGTAGGTCTATTTGTAATGGGATAGCCCATTTCCATATTTGTTGCGCTAGATCTGACAGCGCCACCGACTGTGTTCCTCCCTGCTTGTTGATGTAGAACATCGTTGTTGTGTTGTCTGTTTGTACTAACACCCTTTGGCCGTACAGCTGTTTCTGGAATGCTTTGAGGGCAAGGAATACGGTCTTGAGTTCTAGGTAGTTGATGTGTTTGACGGCATCCGTTTGTGTCCATAAACCCCTCACTTTGAGCAGTTTCATGTGCGCTCCCCACCCCATTTGGGATGCGTCTGTTGTGATGGTCACTCTTGGAGTTGGTGGTGTGAACGGTTTTTCCCTTATGTTGTCCCTGTTCCACCATGCTATCTCTTCCTGCACTGCGTGCGTTACAACCACTAGATCTTCCCAACTCCCCGTTGCCTGTGACCACTGCTGTTGCAGCCATTCCTGGAATGGTCTCATGTGTAGCCGAATATTGGGGACTAAGTGTATGCATGATGCCATCATGCCCATGAGTTTGCTCACTGTCCTCACTGTCAGACGTTGCCCCTTCTGGTAGTGGCGAGTCTCCTTCAGTAGTGCGAGGGTCCTCTTCTCGCTGGGGAACACTATTCCTTGAATGGTGTTGATTCTCGCACCCAGGAAGATCTTCACTTGTTCTGGTTCCAGCGATGACTTCTCCTCGTGTATGGAGAAGCCCAGTTTTGTCAGCGTTTGTGTGACCTGCTGAGCATGTAGTTTGCACTGGTTGTATGAGCTTGCCTTTACCAACCAGTCGTCTAGGTAGGGGTATACGTGTATTCCCTGTCTTCGCAGATGTGCTGCTACGGCAGCTAGGCATTTGGTGAATACTCTTGGCGCTGATTTTAGGCCGAAGGCTAGGGCCGTGAACTGGTAGTGCATCTTGCTGATGGTAAATCTGAGCAGATGCTTGTGTTTTTGGTTCATAGGGATGTGTAGGTAGGCATCCTTGAGGTCTATTGTGGCCATAAAATCCCTGTGCCTTATTTGAGGTATGACCTCCTGCAAGGACGTCATCTTGAACTTTTGAGTTTTTATGTATTTGTTTAGGAACCGTAGGTCCAGTATGGGCCTTAATGTTTCGTCTACCTTTGGTATGAGGAAGTAGTTGGAGTACACTCCTGTGCCCTTTTCTCTGTATGGCACTCTTTCTATAGCCTGTTTGTGGAGGAGTTCTTGTGCTTCCTGCCACAGTAGTGACAGCTCTTCTGTTGAGCGTCTTTTGTTTGCTGGCCTCCTGTTTGGTGGCTTCCTTACCAGTTCTATGCAGTAGCCGAACTGTATGATGTTGAGTATCCACTTGTCGGTTGTTGTCTTCTCCCACTCCTGGGAGAAGTGTTTTAGTCTGCCTCCTACGGGCGTTGTATGATGGTAAATTTGTAAGTCTTGTCCGTGTCTTTTGTTGTGCCGCGCCACTGGAGATGTTGGGAGTGCGGGCACGTTTTGTATTGTTAAGTCACTTGGGGGCGGGTTGCTGGCCGCCTCTTCTCGTATGGCCTCGTCCGTTTGGTCGGCTTCGAAAGGACTGGCCCCTTTGTTGGTTCTGCCAGCCTTGTTGCTGCTGACCCTGTTGCGCCTGGCTGCTTCCCTGAAATGTTTGCTGGAAGGCCTGGTGCGATGTTCCTGGCTGGTTCCCACCTCTGCCATTCGGTCTCCGTGAGGGGGTGCCCCTTCTCATACCCCTGAACTGCAGTGCTCCCATGGACCTTGCAGTTTCGTTGTCTTTTTTGAGCTGCGTCAGCGTCTCGTCCACGGGCGTGCCGAACAGCTTTTTCCCGAAGGGCAACTTCAGGATGTTGTTTTGCACCTCTGGCTTGAACCCAGAGATCCTGAGCCAGGCATGTCTTCTCTCTGTTACCCCGATCATCATCAGCCTGCTTGATGTATCAGCTGCGTCCAGGGCCGACTTCAGGCAGGTGTTGGCCATGTTTTTCCCCTCCTCTACGAGGTGTGCCGCTCTTTGCTGTTGTTCGGTGGGGACCAGTTTGAGCAACTGCCCAACTTCTTCCCAGTGCTGGTAGGCGTGCCTATTTATAAGGGCATTGGAGTTGGCAATGCGCCAATGTATTGCCGCATTCCTTTCGATTTTCCTCCCTGTGAGGTCTATCCTCTTGCTCTCCTTGTCTGGAGGCGGTCCGGAGTTTGTGGGAACGTTGGCCCTCTTCCTGGCTGTTGCTGTTATGATGGAATCAGCCGGTACAGATCCCTGGATGTATGGTGGGTCTTTGGAAGAGTGTTTGTATTTTTTCTCAGCCCTGGGGGTGACGGATCTGCAGGTAGAAGGCTCTTTGAAAGCTTCCCTGCCTTGGTCTAGCACACTAGGGAGCATAGGAAGGAATTGGCTCCTAGTTTGTGTAGGCAGCAGTGTTTCCAGGAGAAAACAGGCTTTTGGCTTTTCCTCCTCCATTTCCACTCTGTAGGTGGCAGCTGCGTTCCTGACGACCATGTTGTAAATTCCTATGTCGTCCGGCGGCGAAGGCCTCGACGGATACGTTTCCACGGCCTCCTCCGGGTTTTCGGCGTCGAGATCCTGCCATTCCAGGTCTTGAGCCTCCGAGGGTGTCGAGCCGAAGTGCGATTGCTGGTCGTCATCACCCTCTGTATAATAGAACAGGCCCTCTTCGTCCTGTTGCTCCGATGGTTCTGGAGTTTTGGGCGGCTCGGTGCTGTCGAACTCCTCTTGTGCCTCTGCTTCGACGACCATTGAGGGCTTCGAAGGGATGGAGTATCTACTCATCCGTTCGTCGAAGTCCTTCTTCCTTTGGAGGATACTGGCCATTTCGGCCTCGAGCCTCTTCTTCTTCCTCTCCATGTCTGCCGATTCTTCGGCGTCGAGAGTTTCGGCTGTTCTCTTCGAGGTCGCTGACGTGGACGTCGAAGTTGCCTTTGCTCTTTCGCTTTCGGTGTCGGGTGCGGCTTCTGGGAACCGTGCTTCGACGACCTTGGTGCATCTAGAGCTTTTGCCGACCGGGAGTCCTTTTCGAAGGATCCGCTGGGCTGTTTGTCCGTGGACGCAGCTGCGGTCGTCGAGTGCTTCGACGCCGGTGCTCCTTTCGTGGACTTTGGCTCAGACTTTCGAGAGTCTGTCGGGGTTTTCGGGGTCGACGTCTCTCTTACCTCCTTCCTCGACGTGTTATCGGTCTCTACGACCGTGCAGTCCTCTGGTCCCTCGGCGACGTTGTCCTCTTCCCCACTGGAGAGCCCTAGGTCCCGCAGCGAGGGGGGTGGCCCTTGGCCCTGCATGTTGTAGTTTGCTCTCCTCTGTCTTTCCCTGACCCTGAGGGTCTTGGTGGCGAATGCCGAGCAGGCGTTGCAGTCGCCGCTTTGATGGTCGATTGGCAAGCAGAGGTTGCAAACTGGATGCTGGTCTTTCTGCGCGAACTTGTGGTGGCAGTTACGACAGAATTTGAATGGTGTCTTGTCCATTCCAGCGCTCAGGGAGCCCCTGTGTGCGCATTCTCCGTTGGACGTCGAAGTTTCTTCTATTTCTCCCGACTTCGTCGTCCCGGTAGTATGTTCTTTATCTTCTGCTGAAGATCTCCAATTTTTCTCGGTTCTTTCTGCTTTTTCTTACTTCTTCTCTCCTTTTCCAACTCTGGAGCTTCTCACGACGATCCAGACCCAACAGCGGAAAAAAGAATCTGAAGATGGCGCCCAAGGGTGGGAGCTTCCGGAGGAAGCGCGCCGATGTCACGGGAGGACACCAAGTGGTGGGGCGTCGACGCCCACCTGGGCTACACCGGAAAAAAAAAAAAGAGAAAAGAGACTACGATTCCGGACCCAACCACTAGACCGCGGAATAATGCCCAGCATAGTGAATCCAGAAAGATTCACGCTGCAAAATGTGATTTGGGATATCATAAGTGTTATTTTAAATACTACTAATTTATATGGTACAAGTGATATAATATAAAAGGGTATAAGCAGTGCATGGAGAAGGCGCAAGTTTCAAATAGATTTCTGCTTAATAAATTAGGCTGCGAGAATAGCGTAGCATTTTAAAGAAAAATATGAAAAATTGTATTGTGGAATGGTAGGAGTGGCAAGTATACTGTACTCCACCCAGCCCCAAAGCTAAGAGCCAGATGTACATAGGTTTGGCTTTGCAATTTCCAAATAGCAAATTTTTGCGATTCGCTATTTGGGAATTACAAACCCTATGTACACATTTTAAGATCCCCAGTGGGTCGCAAATAGACCTAACTCATTAATATTCATGAGGTAGGTCTTGGTTTGCGACCTATTGGGAATCGCAAAAATCACAGGGATGGTGACCTGCTGGGGTCAGTAGACCACCATGTCTGTGATTGCTTTTCAATAAAGCAATTTTTTTAATAAATGTATCCTGTTTTCCTTTAAGGAACACGGGATGTATTTCACAATGTAAAATGAAAAGTTTTCTTTTCATTTTTTAAGAGTAGGCAGTGGTCTGCCTACTCTTAAAAAAATGTTTTCCCCAACATTCACAAAGGGTAAGGGGTGCTTGGGGACCCCTTACCATTTGTGAATGGGTTACCACCAACTCGGAGCCGACGGTAAAATGAGACTACATATCGGCCGCAAACATTTACACATACCACTGCGAATCGCTATTATGAAGGGACGCCCTAAACACGCCCCTTCCTAATACCGAATCGCAAACCTATTTTGCAATTCGGTAATAAGTTATCAGATCACAAATTGGGCATTTGTACATGTAAAAATGCTTTTTTGCAGTCGCAAACGGCCCGATTCTCTGAATTGGGCCGATAGCGACCTAAAAAAAGCATCATACATATGGCCCCTTAGGAGCCTGCAGTACAGTAAGTTTAGAAAGTGAAAAGAAAAATATTTCTACTTAGGCTGAATACTTGGCCTAGGTCAGTACAAAATCATTTTCCCTGTGCATCACTATCCAATACAAACACACCTTTCCTTAATGCAACAATAGTGTGCAAAATAAACCAGTGATTTAGACAGCCTGCAAAGATGGCTGTTAGTTAAGAAACTGCTGTACTATACAGAGGTTCTTCGACAAAATCTTCCCTTCAGAGGACGGTGCACAGCACACACCCAACAGAAGATCTTCCCGGACACAGGATCTTCCCTGACAAGCAACCCACACAGTACACCATAATGTATGACCCACAATACACAATTCTCACAGAGGTGAACTCTACATAACACACAATACCCATTAGCAACCTTAACAGCACATAAGAAATAAAGGCAGTAAATAATATGTTCCATGGAGAACCAGGCACAACCTTTGGTGCATACGGATATCTTTCAAAAGCACATATTTCCCAATAGCGCCCCAAAAGCATACAACTACTAACAAACACACAAACTATAGAGACCTCCATCACCCATTCTCTCAGAGACCCCTGGTAGTACACACCCCCAGAGAAAGACCATATCACACAAAACACCAGCCACTTGTGACCATATAAATGGTCAGCTGGATAGGAGAATGGGAGGACAAAATGTGGACCACACACATAATACAAAGTAAGGGATGAACTTCGATTCCAGCAATCAGTTGCTCTAGAACAGTGACAAGGGTAAAATCAGTTCTATTGAACTGGACAAGAGCATCGCTTGTTCTCTACAGGGTTATGAAACATCAACCTCTGTAGTAACTGGTACTCTATAAAAACACGATATTCTCTGACGACTTTTGTAATTCAGATTCCACGTAAGGACTAAAGACTGGGCATTTCACTGCGTACAGTATTCGCACCCTTGTCCACCTTTCACGTCATTATGCAAGAGTCCTCATTCTTGCATGCTTATTCTGTATGGTTTTGACTTTTTGCGCGTTCTATGCCTACACTGCCTGTAAAAGGGGAGGTGAAAGATCTTCCTGATATTTGCATCACGTCTTCCGGTCATGGGCTCTTATACGGTCACTAGGCATACTAAACGAGCAGATCACGTTCCAAACAGTGCATCGACAGGGTTCATGCATTAACACTTCACGTAAGAGCGCATGGGATTAAATACCTCGCACAAGACAATCCCAAAAGAAAACACGTCCACCGATTCATCATAGCTTCTTCCTGCAAGCAGAGAATGAACAAATGTTAAAAGAAATGACACACCTGACCACCAAGGGGTCTCACTAGTAACTCTTCACTCAATGGATAACCAATGAACACCAAAGAGACTCATCACCACCCCCCCATCCCCCACCCAATTCAAGCCATCACTTTTTATTCTCTCCGTTTCCATAGTTATCTCATGGTACACCAGATTCCATTCCACAAAACTACCCATTGCTTGTTTTCTTCCTGTATCGCATATAGTGTTTCTTCCATTCGCATTATGCTAAGAGGCTCCCTTCTCCACCCTGAGTGGTACTCCCCTATTAACTCTATATCCTGTTTTTGCTTCTTGCTGAGGTTCCACTCTCCCCTCACAGCTCTTGTCTCCCCTAAGGACCTCTTAAACCCTCTCTCCCAGAGGGCGATTCTGCATGTTTTGCTGTAAACCAGAGTTCTCTCCGCCCCTGGGTTCACAGTTTCTTCATTTCATCACCCCCATGGTTCTTCTCCAGTTGTCTTTCCCTGATCAACCTGCTCCTGCCCTAGTTGCTCAATACTGACCTCCTACTCTCCCCCTTCAGCCTAGATTTGCATTTTACCTCACACATGGTGGCTCTCCCTTTCTCCCTCTAACATGGTTCCCCTCTACTCCTCTCTCATAGGTCTCCTTCCAACTTTAAACAGCCCTTATCATTTTTGCCTCCCAGCATCCTTTACTGGATCACATTTGCCCATTCTAGTCTTATTTATCCTGCATGGCCTTCTCATCCAACAGTTCTCAATCAAAGCATCGTTCCCATTATTCTCTCTATAATCTGCACATTATTGGACGTATCCCTGTTCGGGGTCCCTGGTTCTCAACATAACATAATATTTCCAGCGGAGGATGTACCATTGATCATCTCTGGCGCCATCCAGTAGGGATTCCCCACCACTGTGTAGCGCTTCCTGCGATCCACCTTCTTCAGGTTCTTCAGGTGATCTGGTTGGTTCTTCTCATCCACCATGAGCCGAGCAAGCCCGAAATCTGCCACCACCACACTCTTGTTCTGTGCACACAGAAGAGACAAAGTCAGGCACAGGAAGAGAGGGGATACAGGCCCACTGAACTGGCTGTGTGTACTGGATCATGGAAGCACTCAAGGGGGATTTCATTCAAGGATCAGTAAAGTCACCTACCCAAATGCCAAATGTGACAATTCTCAGTTGCCAGGTTGCCCCTTTTAACAGTTCACCCTTCCCCCACCCCTCCCAAGTACACACAACCCAGGCACTCTGTTACATCTTGTCCGGTATACTTAATCACACACTGTGAATCAACTCTGTTCAGTTTATAAAATTAAGCCAGTCACACTCTCTCAATCATGTTCCATCAACCAATTGTTAGCAGGGCCATCAGCTGTTTGTAGACACTTCTCAGATGAGTAGCTGTTGTTTACCACTAATAAGCTCGCAAGGAGCTCATCCAGGATCTTGGCTCTGTTATGACTCCTCCAAATATTGGATATTTGCCATCCTTCAGCAGATCATCAGGTCACTAACCCTCGTGCTTCCAGGCAGCACGAGCGGATGCAGATGGCACAATTTCTTTTTTTTTTTTTTTGACCGAACACAACATATTACCTGTTTTGCTGGACTTTATTTAATGATACTATAGTATCTCCTGAAACTTGAATCCCCTCCTGCCACTAATGTGAGGCCTTTCCCAGACTATTGGCAGCCAGTTCATACTGGGCAGTTTATGGAGAATAACTCATTTACCACTTGTGTCCCATGGTCGGTGTACTAAGGCAGCAATCACTGCATCCCAATATTACCTATGCATGCAAGATCATTTTTGGCAGTAGATGTTTTTGAATGTATGCTTTGGTGTGCTTTTGCAGCCAATTGTTAGTGGCTACCATCGGCCCATTGCTTTACTGCCAGGCTTTGGCAAGTTATTTAAAGTGATTGGAGCCAAGCAAATTGCTAAACACCGAGAAGACACGGGCAGCCCTGACCCTTGGGAATTAGGCTTCAGACCAAGAAGAGGTACCAAGACTGCACCAGCCTTTGTTCTTGAGACACTGAGACTAATTATAGGCTGGCTCAGTGGCCCTGATCGTCTTTGATCTCTCCACAGTGTGCCACACAGTGGATCGGTCGAGATGGTTAGCCGAGCTCAGAGTCTAGAAAGTCCTTGAATGGTTTGCCTCCGTTATGGGACACCCCAAATAGTTGCCCCACCATCTTACCGGTCAGTAGCCAAAGTCTCAAAATATGTGGTCCTGCAGAGCTCCTAGCTGTCTTCAGTGCTCTTTAATACATAGATAAAAACTCTCTGACAGGTAATTAGATATGACAGCTGCCTTGCAATCTCCTATGTTAATAACACCCAGTAGGGTAACTCACTAGATAATTCAGCTCCCAGCTCTACCGTAAACTGAACAGTGTCTAAAAGGAGCCAAGTGGTTTCTGCCTGTATTATTTCTAGAATAGACTACTGTAACAATCTAACTTGGTCTCCCAGAAGGAGGTACTCATAATCTGCAGAGGATACAGAACTACATAGTGAGAAAAGTGGCACATCTTAGTATGAAAAATCATGTGTCCCAAGCCAGAACTCAACTCCATCAGTTTCCAGTTAGGCAATGAGTCGCGTTCAAGACACTTTGCCTTATATATAAGGCACATTACAATGCGGATTAATCATGTCTACGACAACCGTTCAGCTATTACATGCCAGGGAGAACCTGATGCTCCAACTCTAAGCATCTACTGAACAAACCCAGAGCTAAAAAAGCAAGACTTGGGGGTGCCCTCTCTTAGTTATTTAGGTCCCCAACAGTGGAACAATCTTCCTCTTTGCATCAGGACTCACTTGGCTTTCAGATAAGTTTGAAAACTTTCTCATTTTGTTAAGTCTTAGTCCTGATGCTTAGGTTCTTGTCCTGCTCCTTGGTTATCCCCATATGTTTTTCTTCTCGCCACTGTTTTTCACTACAAATTCTGCTCCATGTTGCCTTTGAGGGTGGATGAGCGCTTTAAATATACTCAAATCATAATAATCAACGTAATCAAATGAAATATGTTGATATGGGACTCGTGTTTGTACACCTCTGCTTAACTAAGACTAGAATAGTGAGGAGGGGTCTTCCCCATCATCTGGCCCCACATTCTAGAATCACATCATAGTGCTGTCGCGACCTCTCACCTCTCGCACCAGGCAGTTGTGGGAGTTCAGATCTCGGTGAATGATGTTCATGGAGTGCAGATACGCCTGTAGACAAAGAACACACCGGTGACGTGAGTGCTAGACAGAAGAATTTGTGACCAACTGTAGGAAGACAGCAGTGACATCATATATTATATTCTGGTCACCAGATCCGGGAAATTCTAGTCTACTGCAAATAACTATTTGGCCACGATATCTGACATGGCCTCTCATGTGGTTAGAAACTTGCCTTTGGTGGCAGACTTTACAATCAATATTTAAAGATCTTTTAGAGGGGAAGGACTTCAAAAATATTTTTGTAAAATGTAAAATCCCCACTGTATATATCTATATATATACACAGCGAGAGAGAGAGAGAGAGAGATACATATGATTATTAAAAACCATTACAAAACAAGTCTCTTATTCTGCATACTAAAAACATTGGAAGGATGACTTGCATAAAAAGAGCCTACATATTTAAACATACGTAATTAAAATATTAGTATGAAACGTGCAAACAGAACGTGCGGTGTCCTGCATGGGTGGCTTGCACGAAAAGAGTGTGCATAGTGAGTGTAAAGTGCTGTCTTGCCTTTTCACAATGCAAATTACGAGCACGTCTTGTGGATATTATTCACGGAGGAACAACGTAACAAGAATTCCAACCTCTGCTCGACATTGGCCTTATACAACAACCACTTTATTCTGAAGTCCATAAATAATGCACTTCGGCTCGAGCCCCAATCACCTGTATTATTGATTTTTCTCAATTCACAATAAACATATAGATTTTCTTTCAAACAAAATTGGTTAACCAGTGACCCTGACAAGTTCGTTGCTTAGCAACGTGTACTATCTTTATTAGCCTGTACAATTGTCTTGCCAATGTATCTCAAGCCTGGTAAAACCCACTAACTAATGTGGAAAGAGAGAGATCAGTACTTCTGAACTTTTCAGGACCCTAATGTTAAAAATGGAAGTGTGTGCAGGATAACAGAACGCAGATGTTTAGTTCACAACTTAAAACGTCAAAAGCCCACATAGAGCAACAAAAGACACAAATAAAGGCTGGAAGGCCACAAAGGGTGGGGGAAGGAGGGTTTACAAACTGGTGGTCCTTACAAATGGCGAACTTTCACTCAAGGAGGGGCACAAGGCAGACAAGGGTATCAATTATGACCCACTCAGCAACCATCAGGCACTTAGGAGACAGGAAAACCAAAGCAACAGTCGTCATACAACCAATGACAACCTTTTTGTGCCAGATGAAGACAGAGTCCAAAAGGCTGTGGCCCTTTCAACAAATGATAAAACGTTTGCATCCCCGACCATTCACCACCATTAGGGGAATGTCGGAGAGATTACTCAGAAGAATGGGCTCTAGAATTAATAAACATGCCTATTGTATGGAACTAATCTAGCAGCTGCCAGTAACAAAAACAAATGAGGGGACTAATGAGGATAAACAAAGATGTCATCTGCTTCTTTCGCCGATGCTGAACTTGAATATCTGTCTGGTAACCATATTCTTCTGTGAAGTCGAAAGAAAATATTTGCTGGCAGTCGTGTTCAATATTTCTAAACAAAATAGTGGCAAAAGGGAACCTGAAGGCAGTGGTCACGTACTGGGGCACTCTGAGCTTAAAGTTGGTGTCATAATGAGTCATTCTGATTCATTCCGAGTCCTCCTTCGGTCGAAAGACAAAGTAAAAATGTATTTACTTTGCAATTAATATTTTGAAGACCCTGCATTACAGGCAAAATAAATCACAGCATGTGACTCTAGAGTTCAAACTAGGTTCAAGAAACAAAAACTGGTGTTTTGAGGGAAAACGCCGCTG
This sequence comes from Calotriton arnoldi, assembly GCA_963921515.1. Classification (NCBI taxonomy): domain Eukaryota; kingdom Metazoa; phylum Chordata; class Amphibia; order Caudata; family Salamandridae; genus Calotriton; species Calotriton arnoldi. The sequence continues at coordinate 3,329,830 of CAWUFW010000130.1, forward strand.
TTCTTGAGACTATAAGAGGCAACTCAGTCCAAAATGGATTGTGTTCAAACCTTGGAGAACCTGCTGGTGCATCCTAAGATGGAGACCCAGCGGGTGCGTCCTAAGACTGGGAGCCTGCAGGGGCATCCTAAGATGGAGACCAAGGGGGTGCGTCCCAAGACTGGGAGCCTGCAGGGGTATCCTAAGATGGAGACCCAGCGGGTGCGTCCTAAGCCTGGGAGCCTGCAGGGGCATCCTAAGATGGAGACCCGAAGGGGTGCGTCCTAAGACTGCGAGCCTGCAGGGGTATCCTAAGATGGAGACCCAGCGGGTGCGTCCTAAGACTGGGAGCCTGCAGGGGCATCCTAAGATGGAGACCCAGGGGGTGCCTCCCAAGACTGGGAGCCTGCAGGGGTATCCTAAGATGGAGACCCAGGGGGTGCGTCCTAAGACTGGGAGCCTGCAGGGGTATCCTAAGATGGAGACCCAGCGGGTGCGTCGTAAGACTGGGAGCCTGCAGGGGCATCCTAAGATGGAGACCCAGGGGGTGCGTCCCAAGACTGGGAGCCTGCAGGGGTATCCTAAGATGGAGACCCAGCGGGTGCGTCCTAAGACTGAGAGCCTGCAGGGGCATCCTAAGATGGAGACCCAGGGGGTGCGTCCCAAGACTGGGAGCCTGCAGGGGCATCCTAAGATGGAGACCCAGCGGGTGCGTCCTAAGACTGGGAGCCTGCAGGGGTATCCTAAGATGGAGACCCAGGGGGTGCGTCCCAAGACTGGGAGCCTGCAGGGGTATCCTAAGATGGAGACCCAGCGAGTGCGTCCTAAGACTGGGAGCCTGCAGGGGCATCCTAAGATGGAGACCCAGGGGGTGCGTCCCAAGACTGGGAGCCTGCAGGGGTATCCTAAGATGGAGACCCAGCGGGTGCGTCCTAAGACTAGGAGCCTGCAGGGGCATCCTAAGATGGAGACCCAGGGGGTGCGTCCTAAGACTGGGAGCCTGCAGGGGCATCCTAAGATGGAGACCCAGCGGGTGCGTCCTAAGACTGGGAGCCTGCCGGGGCATCCTAAGATGGAGACCCAGGGGGTGCGTCCTAAGACTGGGAGCCTGCAGGGGTATCCTAAGATGGAGACCCAGCGGGTGCGTCCTATGACTGGGAGCCTGCAGGGGCATCCTAAAATGAAGGCTCTGCCGGTCAATCAATCAGTCAGCATTTGTACAGTGCGGCACTGTCACCCCCTGAGGGTATCTGGGTGCTGTGGTGCGAGGTCTCCATCGCAAAAGCCAGGTCTTGAGGAAATGGTGGGAGGAGGGAGGAAATGAGCAGAACAAGGCAAAACAGAGGGCAGAAAAATGAGCAGAAAGGGCAAAACAGAGCAGAAGTCAAAACAGAGGGCAGAAAAATTAGCAGAAAAGGAAAAACAGAGGGCAGAAAAACTAGCAGAAAGGGCAAAACAGAGCAAGAAACGAGCAGAGGATGCACAAGCAGAGGGCAGCAGGTAGACAGGCAGCAGAGGGTAGCGGACGGAGGGCAAGCTGCGCAGGAGAACTGTCGCAGGGGGAGCTGTGGGGACATCTTAAGATGCAGGTGCAGACTAAAATGAAAACTCCTTAAGTTTAGTCTAAGACGGAGAACCTGCAGGCGTGTCTTAAAATGAAGAACCGGAATATGAATCATTGGGTGGAAATTCTGTAGATGACAACCTGCAGGGGCAGCCTAAATTGGAGGACCTGCAGGTGCATCTTTAGATGGACAGCCTGAAGATGCACTCTAAGATGAAGAGTGTGGAGGCGCCTCCTCGAATAGAACACCGGACGGTGCAACCTAAGGAGAAGAGTTCGAGGTGTGTCCTAGGATGGACAGCCTGAAGATGCACTCTAAGATGAAGAGAGTGGAGGTGCCTCCTCAAACAGAACACCTGACGGTGCAACCTAAGGAGAAGAGTCCGAGGTGTGTCCTAGGATGGACAGCCTGAAGGTGCACTCTAAGATGAAGAGAGTGGAGGTGCCTCCTCAAACAGAACACCTGACGGTGCAACCTAAGGAGAAGAGTTCGAGGTGTGTCCTAGGATGGACAGCCTGAAGATGCACTCTAAGATGAAGTGTGTGGAGGTGCCTCCTTAGATAGAAAACCTAAAGATGCAGCACAAGGAGAAGAGTTCGAGGTGTGTCCTAGGATGGACAGCCTGAAGGTGCACTCTAAGATGAAGTGTGTGGAGGCGGGATCTACGTTGAAGAAGCCGGAGGTACCACCGAAGACAGAAACCAGACATGCAATCTAGTAAGCATAAGTGACGAGGTGCGGCTTGGAATAAAGAGATGCCGCCTACAATTAACAATCCAAGGGGAACCAAGACTGAAAAAACAGGTGGAGCCTGACTAGGAATACATGTAGGTGATGTCGCGTTTTGTGCGGGACCTGTGCAGTGTAAAATGCACAACCAGAGAGGCAGAATCCAAAGGCAGTGCAATCTGAGCGGGAACACGGAGGTCTCTTAGATGAAAAAACTGGCAATGCAGTGGAAATCGGAGATAGACGTTTGAACATAACATGGAGAGCTAAGCAAATCACAAACTGAATAGAATGGGAAGACAGAAGGGACAGCGGCTGATGAAAACGGCAAATGCATTTTTTGCCAACATACTAAACTCATTTTGCAGTCTAGATTCCATTGCAGCTTGAAATGTTTTGCGCTCTACTGCCATCTGGTGTTCACATTCGGAATTATCGTGGCAAAAGTATAACAACACTGAGCTTCAAGATAAAATAAAGTGAGACAGCCGTCAGTCAGTCCCCGATGATGTCAAAAACCCCTGATCAACGTCACACTCATATCATTTGGTGAGCCAATATTCACAGCAAAACTATTTCCTCTAAACATCGTAGCCTTTCTCATAGGGGAGGTGCTGCGGCTATAGTAGGTAGAGGATGTAGTGTAGAGGCCAACGCTGCCGACTTTGGAACTGGCGAATCAGGTTCGAGTCTCGGCGTCGGCTCAACATCCTGTGATTCTGGCACATCACTTGATCTCCCTATGCCTGCAGAAATTAATGTATCCTCGTGTAAGGTACATGGACGTCAATTACCCGGGATAGCAGGAGTGACATCACACGCCCTTTGCCCTCCAAATTTACACATGAACATTCTCTCACACATAAACGCACACAACATACATTTAAAGGTATTTTTACTCACCTCAGCTGCCATGGATGGGCATATTCCAGCTTATTGTGCTCCATTTTTGTTACACTATTAGTTAATAAAATATTTCATTTATTCCATTTCAATCTTTATTTCGATTTTAAAAAAACCATAAAAGATTACATAAAAACATCATACAACAATACTTCAAAGGGTAACCCGCCCGATAATACACAATTTAAGAAACAATTTAAAAAAACAATTTAAAAGCAGTTATAACAATGCTTTAAAACCCAAATACAAGGCTCCACGGTGACCAACTAAAATCAAACATCTGGTTATAAATTGATTAACACTCACATGTTCATTAAAAATGTCTAAAATTTCAGTCCCATTCTCTTTCTTGTTAGGTCGACACTAAAAAGATATCTGCTTACACTAAATACAATTGCTTGTGTTGTATCTGTTCGCAATAATCTTCCTGCCTCATTACATGATCTAATACCCAAAAGTTGACAGATGGGTTTGATCCACTTCCTCCTAGCATTAGTGTAGGCTGGACAGAAGAATAGCACATGCAGTTCATTCTCTTTTGCACCTGTGTGGCAGATATCACAACAACCATTGTTTGCACCACCTACGCTACGTACCCATTTCATAGTATTTGCATTAATCTGCAAAATGCCGTAGCGAAATTTAAGGTAAAGAGATTTGGCAAGTTGTGGTTCAATTTCATCTAGAAAGGACTCGAATTTACCGTTTGGTTTTATTGTGAGAAACCTTGTGGATAAAGTACCTAGTTTTGGACAGTGTGACAAAGTATCTTGTGTAAATGCCCAGAAAGTCTGTTTCAACAGCTTTTTTGATCCCAAAGACAAACCCCGAGGTTCCTCCCAAAACTGTTTTAGTCCAAGTTTATAAAACCAATCCTGAATATGATTCAACCATGGTAACCTTGTAATATTTTTAATTCTAAAAATTTCCTCCAAACCTTCTCTATAATGAACAAGTTCATCTGTGGACCACAAACGTACCCAAAATAATAGTGGCCGCAAAGCCGCATGCTGGTCAGTGCGGCGAATGTTTAAATCTATTACTACTGGTGTTAAAGGTGTGCGTGTTGGCAAACATAACAATTTCCTAAAAATGTATTCTCGTACACCATAAAACTATTCTTTGTCACATGTCCCCACAATTCAGCCCCATATAGGCAAGCAGGTTGTACCCTATATTTATATAACTCCAACGCAGGAGAGACAGCTTTAGATAAGCTGCTCTCATGCTTCCTTACTATTGGGACTGAATTTTGAATTAATATTGTTTTGCTTTTATCCAGCTGTGGTTTCCAGTTCATTTTAGAATCTAGAGTAATACCTAAATAATTAAAATTTAGCACATATTCTATCCTCTCATTTTTTACAGTTAAGTTTTTTTTAAAGGATTTGTGCGGATTAACTGCCATGTATTTTGTTTTAGTAGAGTTGATTTCCAAGCCCTTTATTTCACAGTAGGTTTCGAAAGTATTAAGTAAGTTTTGCAGACCTTTGGGGGTTTGTGATATTAAAATTGTATCGTCGGCAAATAAAAGTGCCGGTACTGGCACCCCCAACTTGGGAGAGTCATGCTCGCAGCCCAAGAGATATTCAGGGATATCATTAACGTACAACGAAAATAAGGTAGGGGCCAGCACACAACCTTGCCTTACCCCCTATTTACTTGTATACGATCAGTAAGTTCGCCATTTGGCCCCCATCTAACCCTTGCAAAGTTATCCTCGTGTAACCTAATAATCTGCACGAGGATTTCCCCTGGGACACCCTGATCTCTTAATGATTTCCACAGGAGATTTCTGGGTATGAGGTCAAAGGCTGCCCTAAGGTCTACAAAAGCTATATACAGATGGGCTTTCTTAACTGTAATGTACTTCCAAATTAAACAAAGAAATCTAAAAACCTGGTCAATAGTGCTAGTTTTTGCTCTAAAACCCGCTTGGTACTTGGATAAAATATTATACTCCCCAATCCAATCGCTCAGTTTGTTTAAAATTTGACGTGCATATATCTTTTGTAAAACGTCAATTAGACTAATCGGCCGATAATGCGACGGATCGTGGCGGTTACCCTTTTTAAAAATAGTTGCGATCTCTGCGCCCCTCCACGTTTCAGGAATCGGTGCACCCGATGCAACTGTATTACACTAAAGATTAACATAGGGAGCCCAAACCTCCTTCTCATGCCTCCATAGGTCACCTGGTATCTTATCTGGCCCAGGGGCCTTCCCTTGTTTTATTGCATTTATTGCTACTATTGTTTCCGCTAAACTAAAATGTAGAGGGGTCTCACTTGGGTGAATAACAAGTTCTTCAAAATTAAAATTAATATCATTTTTAGTGGTTGAATATAATTGTGAAAAATGAGTTACCCAGGTATTTGCATCAAGGAAAAGATCCTTGTTACATTTTCCTTTTTTGTTACCCTTAGATAATAAACGCCAAAAGGTAGCTTGGTCATTTGATTTACATGCTTTTATCAGCTCAGACCAATTATTATCCTCCCAACTTTTCTTTGCCTTGATTAATACCCCCTTATAGTGAGTCCTTTTTTCCCTTAGGGTTACTATCTCCTTGTCCTTTGTTGCCTGAATCAGATCCTTTTTTGCATTGCGGCATTCTTTATTATACCATGGATTCTCTAGCAAGGCTGAATTAGATATTCCCTTTTTTGATTGTTTTGGGGCCTTACTTAATATTGGTTCAAGTCCCTCTACCAACCTATCATGCATTTCCATGATTGGTATCTCTGTTAATGGCAAGTTTATATATGGAGAGACTATTTCTATGTAAGTTTCGTAATTTTTTTAATGATCTTGTCGTTCCCCAGAACCAAGGGCCATCTAAGTGCTCTTCGATTATTCGATAGTAGAGGCTCAATTAAACTGTGACAAGGGTCACATCTCCTTAAATAACTTGGCTGAAATAGGGAAGCTGAGAGCGTCAAACATAAAGGACGATGATCACCCTCTATTCTATCTTCAACAACTAGATCTTTCATCATAGGCCATAGAGGGATAGAAACCAATATATAATCTATATAACTTTTAGAATTACCCCGGATAAATGTTGGTAAGTTTGGGCTGTCAGAAGATAATCGCCCATTACAGGCGCGTAAACCATGGGCTGAAACCAGCCTCAGTAACTGCGCTACAGCACATGTACACGAAACTACTGGGCTACTATTCAGTGCTGGAATATTATTGGCCAAGTCCTCATCTTCAAAAATACTTTCAAATCCAACCACTGGTTCAAATTTACGATTAAAATCACCCCCAATGATTATCAGAGCACTCTTGTTTATTATAGTTAACATTTGATCCAGCTGCTCGATAACTTGAACATCTCTACTTGCTACGCTTGGTCTACTATATATATTAAAAATGTAGACTTCCCTTTTGTCTGGTGCTAAAAACTTTATTCCCAATATATCTTGACAAGGGGAATCTATTTGCGTAAAGTCAGCACCCAAAGTGATTTTTAACCAAATGGCAAGGCCTCCCGAGGGCCTTCCTCTCACTGAGGGAATTGCAGCAGTACTAAAAGTTTTAAACCCTATCTTATGGGGGTTTCTATTGCCCAGGTTTCTTGAAGGAGGACTATTTCACTCTGACCTATGTAATCCTGCCATATTGCATCCCTTTGGTTTTTCTTAATCCCTGCAATATTCCAAGAAGTCAACTTTATCTCTGTTTTACGTTTTTCACTAGTTTGGTCACCATTTATCTTCTTACGTCCATTTTCCAAACTTAATGTTTCCTCACTGTTATTACCAAGATTATTATTAACAAAATTACCATTTAATGTAAGTTCCTCTCCCTGGTAAACTAATGGATCTTTCACGATGTTCACTATGCTTACATCTACTATGTCATTTAAAGGTCCTCCAAAGCTCCTACGTGCATTTACATTCTGGATGCTATTTAAGTTAACTATCTGGTTCCCTTCACGAGTACCAGTATGCACCTCGGAGGCCATATTATCATTATCTATAGTTCCCGTCTCCATAGGGGTGGTTAAAACATCAATAGATATCAGCACAGCAACACCATCATTAGGCTTAGATCTTAAATCTTTACAAGTAATTATCCTTGTCTTATCCTGCCCTATTTTGAGTAGTTGTCAGTCCTGGAAATCCAAGTCTGACAGTGCTTGGAACCTATTAGATTGTGTAACCGATGGAAATCCAATAACTTTGTTCCCACCTTCCGGCTTATAAAAGTATCCTAAAGAGAGTGCACTAATATCAGTTTTAGGGGTAAAGGTTGCATCACAATACTGTAAAAGATGATGAACCATCTTTGGCCTGCGGAAATTGACCACAATGCAATCACCTCTTATACTCTTAGTAGATTGCCCTATCCACCCAACTCTACGAACCATTATTATCTCATAAGCATCAGATGGGTGGAGGTTCTTGTGTTTGGTCAGCCAATCAAAAGTTTTATTCCATAAGTCAATCCAATTTTCTTTCTGCCCAACCCTCAGAGGTGGAACCCCTGTCAAAATCAAAACATAAGGGCATGATTCCGGGGGAGACGCAATGTTTCAGTATTAGGGGCTAAGGAAGCATTAGGTTCACTAATTCTCTGACACCCAACAAGAGAACTCGCATCGTCCATTTTACCCATAGTTGTTACATGTCCCTTCTGTACGCCCTGAGAGACTGTCACATCCGGACCCACAGACGGTGGAACCAACCTATTTTTTCCCTTATTATTTGAAATAAGATTATTCTCGTTTGTTTTAACAATATTTTCATCTTGGTCAGCTGATAAACAACTGGCCGTCACTAACCTTAAGTCCTCCCTTTCTACTCTGGTTGGTAACACACCCACAATGTTACTACTTAGGGTATTAATTGCAGACTCTAGGAGGCTGATTTTATAAAAACATTTCTCAACCAAATCACTAACACTAGTTAAGGCTGCTCCTAACCCAGAATCATTCGCTCCTGTAGAGAACTCAGTCATAACTCCCTTAGCGCTAGCTACACTCTGCGCTGATGGCAATAAGCTCGACTCTGTTTGTGTACCAACTGAAATATTTTTCAGTGAAGAGAAGATACCAATGCTGCCCTTGCCCTTAGATTTACTTATCTCTGTGTCCCGTTTTCTTTTGTTTAACCGTGGCTCAATCTTATCTTTGGTCACATTTTTCGCGGCCCTAGCCCTAGTAACTCTATTAGGAACCACTGAAGAGCTTGAAATTTCTTCAGAGGAAGATAAAAAGGAATAGAGTTCAATGGGGATCTCGTAGCAATATTCGGTGGAATCTCCTGATCAGTGTCCCCCAATACAGGTGAAGAGATGCCAGTTGTTAAATGTCTCTGTAAAATAGCAGGGTCTAAGGAAAGACGTCTCTCAGTCAAATGAATTTCGTGGGTTAAGAGTGACTCCGCTCTTACTAAAAAGGCATCTAAAGTGCCAGCAACCCCCTTGCGTTTTTCCATTTTCTTTAGACGACTAATTGTATCAAACAACCCAGGTATTCTCTAAGCTTTAAGCTCTTACACAATACCTTAGATATTCTTTTGAATATCACAATCTGAGCTTCTCAGAGGGGTGGCCCAGCCCAGCCTCAATCTGTCTCTGACGGTCTCAGACGGGCCCGCCCTTGGCCCGGGCTTCGCCCGGCACGTCCGCGCTGCGGGTGTAGAGGCTGTGCTTTATGCGCGAAGATGGTCCGGTGCCTCCCCCTCGTCAGCAGGACCCGAAACACCTGAGTAGGCTCGCGTTGCACCCTGGGCGATGTAGTCCTCCAAAGGGTGATAAAGCAGGATACGGGATACGGCGTCCAAATAGGCGTAAGCAGGGATCAGCGCCCACAGCAAGGATCAGCAGTGCCACCAAGAAAGGACGTCAAAACAACAGCGGGACCCACGCTGCGGGGGTAGAGGCTGCGCTTTATGCGCGAAGATGGTCCGGTGCCTCCCCTCGTCAGCAGGACCCGAAACACCTGGAGTAGGCTCGCGTTGCACCCTGGGCGATGTAGTCCTCCAAAGGGTGATAAAGCAGGATACGGGATACGGCGTCCAAATAGGCGTAAGCAGGGATCAGCGCCCACAGCAAGGATCAGCAGTGCCACCAAGAAAGGACGTCAAAACAACAGCGGGACCCACGCTGCGGAGGTAGAGGCTGCGCTTTATGCGCGAAGATGGTCCGGTGCCTCCCCCTCGTCAGCAGGACCCGAAACACCTGAGTAGGCTCGCGTTGCACCCTGGGCGATGTAGTCCTCCAATGGGTGATAAAGCAGGATACGGGATACGGCGTCCAAATAGGCGTAAGCAGGGATCAGCGCCCACAGCAAGGATCAGCAGTGCCACCAAGAAAGGACGTCAAAACAACAGCCTGCAGGTGCATTCCAAGATGAAGAGTGTGGAGGAGCCTCCTCAAACAGAACACCTGACGGTGCAACCTAAGGAGAAGAGTTCGAGGTGTGTCCTAGGATGGAGAACCTGAAGATGCACTCTAAGATGAAGAGAGTGGAGGTGCCTCCTCAAACAGAACACCTGACGGTGCAACCTAAGGAGAAGAGTTCGAGGTGTGTCCTAGGATGGACAGCCTGAAGATGCACTCTAAGATGAAGAGTGTGGAGGCGCCTCCTCGAATAGAACACCGGACGGTGCAACCTAAGGAGAAGAGTTCGAGGTGTGTCCTAGGATGGACAGCCTGAAGATGCACTCTAAGATGAAGAGAGTGGAGGTGCCTCCTCAAACAGAAAACCTGACGGTGCAACCTAAGGAGAAGAGTCCGAGGTGTGTCCTAGGATGGACAGCCTGAAGATGCACTCTAAGATGAAGTGTGTGGAGGTGCCTCCTTAGATAGAAAACCTAAAGAAGCAGCACAAGGAGAAGAGTTCGAGGTGTGTCCTAGGATGGACAGCCTGAAGGTGCACTCTAAGATGAAGTGTGTGGAGACGGGATCTACGTTGAAGAAGCCGGAGGTACCACCGAAGACAGAAACCAGACATGCAATCTAGTAAGCATAAGTGACGAGGTGCGGCTTGGAATAAAGAGATGCCGCCTACAATTAACAATCCAAGGGGAACCAAGACTGAAAAAACAGGTGGAGCCTGACTAGGAATACATGTAGGTGATGTCGCGTTTTGTGCGGGACCTGTGCAGTGTAAAATGCACAACCAGAGAGGCAGAATCCAAAGGCAGTGCAATCTGAGCGGGAACACGGAGGTCTCTTAGATGAAAAAACTGGCAATGCAGTGGAAATCGGAGATAGACGTTTGAACATAACATGGAGAGCTAAGCAAATCACAAACTGAATAGAATGGGAAGACAGAAGGGACAGCGGCTGATGAAAACGGCAAATGCATTTTTTGCCAACATACTAAACTCATTTTGCAGTCTAGATTCCATTGCAGCTTGAAATGTTTTGCGCTCTACTGCCATCTGGTGTTCACATTCGGAATTATCGTGGCAAAAGTATAACAACACTGAGCTTCAAGATAAAATAAAGTGAGACAGCCGTCAGTCAGTCCCCGATGATGTCAAAAACCCCTGATCAACGTCACACTCATATCATTTGGTGAGCCAATATTCACAGCAAAACTATTTCCTCTAAACATCGTAGCCTTTCTCATAGGGGAGGTGCTGCGGCTATAGTAGGTAGAGGATGTAGTGTAGAGGCCAACGCTGCCGACTTTGGAACTGGCGAATCAGGTTCGAGTCTCGGCGTCGGCTCAACATCCTGTGATTCTGGCACATCACTTGATCTCCCTATGCCTGCAGAAATTAATGTATCCTCGTGTAAGGTACATGGACGTCAATTACCCGGGATAGCAGGAGTGACATCACACGCCCTTTGCCCTCCAAATTTACACATGAACATTCTCTCACACATAAACGCACACAACATACATTTAAAGGTATTTTTACTCACCTCAGCTGCCATGGATGGGCATATTCCAGCTTATTGTGCTCCATTTTTGTTACACTATTAGTTAATAAAATATTTCATTTATTCCATTTCAATCTTTATTTCGATTTTAAAAAAACCATAAAAGATTACATAAAAACATCATACAACAATACTTCAAAGGGTAACCCGCCCGATAATACACAATTTAAGAAACAATTTAAAAAAACAATTTAAAAGCAGTTATAACAATGCTTTAAAACCCAAATACAAGGCTCCACGGTGACCAACTAAAATCAAACATCTGGTTATAAATTGATTAACACTCACATGTTCATTAAAAATGCCTAAAATTTCAGTCCCATTCTCTTTCTTGTTAGGTCGACACTAAAAAGATATCTGCTTACACTAAATACAATTGCTTGTGTTGTATCTGTTCGCAATAATCTTCCTGCCTCATTACATGATCTAATACCCAAAAGTTGACAGATGGGTTTGATCCACTTCCTCCTAGCATTAGTGTAGGCTGGACAGAAGAATAGCACATGCAGTTCATTCTCTTTTGCACCTGTGTGGCAGATATCACAACAACCATTGTTTGCACCACCTACGCTACGTACCCATTTCATAGTATTTGCATTAATCTGCAAAATGCCGTAGCGAAATTTAAGGTAAAGAGATTTGGCAAGTTGTGGTTCAATTTCATCTAGAAAGGACTCGAATTTACCGTTTGGTTTTATTGTGAGAAACCTTGTGGATAAAGTACCTAGTTTTGGACAGTGTGACAAAGTATCTTGTGTAAATGCCCAGAAAGTCTGTTTCAACAGCTTTTTTGATCCCAAAGACAAACCCCGAGGTTCCTCCCAAAACTGTTTTAGTCCAAGTTTATAAAACTAATCCTGAATATGATTCAACCATGGTAACCTTGTAATATTTTTAATTCTAAAAATTTCCTCCAAACCTTCTCTATAATGAACAAGTTCATCTGTGGACCACAAACGTACCCAAAATAATAGTGGCCGCAAAGCCGCATGCTGGTCAGTGCGGCGAATGTTTAAATCTATTACTACTGGTGTTAAAGGTGTGCGTGTTGGCAAACATAACAATTTCCTAAAAATGTATTCTCGTACACCATAAAACTATTCTTTGTCACATGTCCCCACAATTCAGCCCCATATAGGCAAGCAGGTTGTACCCTATATTTATATAACTCCAACGCAGGAGAGACAGCTTTAGATAAGCTGCTCTCATGCTTCCTTACTATTGGGACTGAATTTTGAATTAATATTGTTTTGCTTTTATCCAGCTGTGGTTTCCAGTTCATTTTAGAATCTAGAGTAATACCTAAATAATTAAAATTTAGCACATATTCTATCCTCTCATTTTTTACAGTTAAGTTTTTTTAAAGGATTTGTGCGGATTAACTGCCATGTATTTTGTTTTAGTAGAGTTGATTTCCAAGCCCTTTATTTCACAGTAGGTTTCGAAAGTATTAAGTAAGTTTTGCAGACCTTTGGGGGTTTGTGATATTAAAATTGTATCGTCGGCAAATAAAAGTGCCGGTACTGGCACCCCCAACTTGGGAGAGTCATGCTCGCAGCCCAAGAGATATTCAGGGATATCATTAACGTACGACAAAAATAAGGTAGGGGCCAGCACACAACCTTGCCTTACCCCCTATTTACTTGTATACGATCAGTAAGTTCGCCATTTGGCCCCCATCTAACCCTTGCAAAGTTATCCTCGTGTAACCTAATAATCTGCACGAGGATTTCCCTGGGACACCCTGATCTCTTAATGATTTCCACAGGAGATTTCTGGGTATGAGGTCAAAGGCTGCCCTAAGGTCTACAAAAGCTATATACAGATGGGCTTTCTTAACTGTAATGTACTTCCAAATTAAACAAAGAAATCTAAAAACCTGGTCAATAGTGCTAGTTTTTGCTCTAAAACCCGCTTGGTACTTGGATAAAATATTATACTCCCCAATCCAATCGCTCAGTTTGTTTAAAATTTGACGTGCATATATCTTTTGTAAAACGTCAATTAGACTAATCGGCCGATAATGCGACGGATCGTGGCGGTTACCCTTTTTAAAAATAGTTGCGATCTCTGCGCCCCTCCACGTTTCAGGAATCGGTGCACCCGATGCAACTGTATTACACTAAAGATTAACATAGGGAGCCCAAACCTCCTTCTCATGCCTCCATAGGTCACCTGGTATCTTATCTGGCCCAGGGGCCTTCCCTTGTTTTATTGCATTTATTGCTACTATTGTTTCCGCTAAACTAAAATGTAGAGGGGTCTCACTTGGGTGAATAACAAGTTCTTCAAAATTAAAATTAATATCATTTTTAGTGGTTGAATATAATTGTGAAAAATGAGTTACCCAGGTATTTGCATCAAGGAAAAGATCCTTGTTACATTTTCCTTTTTTGTTACCCTTAGATAATAAACGCCAAAAGGTAGCTTGGTCATTTGATTTACATGCTTTTATCAGCTCAGACCAATTATTATCCTCCCAACTTTTCTTTGCCTTGATTAATACCCCCTTATAGTGAGTCCTTTTTTCCCTTAGGGTTACTATCTCCTTGTCCTTTGTTGCCTGAATCAGATCCTTTTTTGCATTGCGGCATTCTTTATTATACCATGGATTCTCTAGCAAGGCTGAATTAGATATTCCCTTTTTTGATTGTTTTGGGGCCTTACTTAATATTGGTTCAAGTCCCTCTACCAACCTATCATGCATTTCCATGATTGGTATCTCTGTTAATGGCAAGTTTATATATGGAGAGACTATTTCTATGTAAGTTTCGTAAATTTTTTTAATGATCTTGTCGTTCCCCAGAACCAAGGGCCATCTAAGTGCTCTTCGATTATTCGATAGTAGAGGCTCAATTAAACTGTGACAAGGGTCACATCTCCTTAAATAACTTGGCTGAAATAGGGAAGCTGAGAGCGTCAAACATAAAGGACGATGATCACCCTCTATTCTATCTTCAACAACTAGATCTTTCATCATAGGCCATAGAGGGATAGAAACCAATATATAATCTATATAACTTTTAGAATTACCCCGGATAAATGTTGGTAAGTTTGGGCTGTCAGAAGATAATCGCCCATTACAGGCGCGTAAACCATGGGCTGAAACCAGCCTCAGTAACTGCGCTACAGCACATGTACACGAAACTACTGGGCTACTATTCAGTGCTGGAATATTATTGGCCAAGTCCTCATCTTCAAAAATACTTTCAAATCCAACCACTGGTTCAAATTTACGATTAAAATCACCCCCAATGATTATCAGAGCACTCTTGTTTATTATAGTTAACATTTGATCCAGCTGCTCGATAACTTGAACATCTCTACTTGCTACGCTTGGTCTACTATATATATTAAAAATGTAGACTTCCCTTTTGTCTGGTGCTAAAAACTTTATTCCCAATATATCTTGACAAGGGGAATCTATTTGCGTAAAGTCAGCACCCAAAGTGATTTTTAACCAAATGGCAAGGCCTCCCGAGGGCCTTCCTCTCACTGAGGGAATTGCAGCAGTACTAAAAGTTTTAAACCCTATCTTATGGGGGTTTCTATTGCCCAGGTTTCTTGAAGGAGGACTATTTCACTCTGACCTATGTAATCCTGCCATATTGCATCCCTTTGGTTTTTCTTAATCCCTGCAATATTCCAAGAAGTCAACTTTATCTCTGTTTTACGTTTTTCACTAGTTTGGTCACCATTTATCTTCTTACGTCCATTTTCCAAACTTAATGTTTCCTCACTGTTATTACCAAGATTATTATTAACAAAATTACCATTTAATGTAAGTTCCTCTCCCTGGTAAACTAATGGATCTTTCACGATGTTCACTATGCTTACATCTACTATGTCATTTAAAGGTCCTCCAAAGCTCCTACGTGCATTTACATTCTGGATGCTATTTAAGTTAACTATCTGGTTCCCTTCACGAGTACCAGTATGCACCTCGGAGGCCATATTATCATTATCTATAGTTCCCGTCTCCATAGGGGTGGTTAAAACATCAATAGATATCAGCACAGCAACACCATCATTAGGCTTAGATCTTAAATCTTTACAAGTAATTATCCTTGTCTTATCCTGCCCTATTTTGAGTAGTTGTCAGTCCTGGAAATCCAAGTCTGACAGTGCTTGGAACCTATTAGATTGTGTAACCGATGGAAATCCAATAACTTTGTTCCCACCTTCCGGCTTATAAAAGTATCCTAAAGAGAGTGCACTAATATCAGTTTTAGGGGTAAAGGTTGCATCACAATACTGTAAAAGATGATGAACCATCTTTGGCCTGCGGAAATTGACCACAATGCAATCACCTCTTATACTCTTAGTAGATTGCCCTATCCACCCAACTCTACGAACCATTATTATCTCATAAGCATCAGATGGGTGGAGGTTCTTGTGTTTGGTCAGCCAATCAAAAGTTTTATTCCATAAGTCAATCCAATTTTCTTTCTGCCCAACCCTCAGAGGTGGAACCCCTGTCAAAATCAAAACATAAGGGCATGATTCCGGGGGAGACGCAATGTTTCAGTATTAGGGGCTAAGGAAGCATTAGGTTCACTAATTCTCTGACACCCAACAAGAGAACTCGCATCGTCCATTTTACCCATAGTTGTTACATGTCCCTTCTGTACGCCCTGAGAGACTGTCACATCCGGACCCACAGACGGTGGAACCAACCTATTTTTCCCTTATTATTTGAAATAAGATTATTCTCGTTTGTTTTAACAATATTTTCATCTTGGTCAGCTGATAAACAACTGGCCGTCACTAACCTTAAGTCCTCCCTTTCTACTCTGGTTGGTAACACACCCACAATGTTACTACTTAGGGTATTAATTGCAGACTCTAGGAGGCTGATTTTATAAAAACATTTCTCAACCAAATCACTAACACTAGTTAAGGCTGCTCCTAACCCAGAATCATTCGCTCCTGTAGAGAACTCAGTCATAACTCCCTTAGCGCTAGCTACACTCTGCGCTGATGGCAATAAGCTCGACTCTGTTTGTGTACCAACTGAAATATTTTTCAGTGAAGAGAAGATACCAATGCTGCCCTTGCCCTTAGATTTACTTATCTCTGTGTCCCGTTTTCTTTTGTTTAACCGTGGCTCAATCTTATCTTTGGTCACATTTTTCGCGGCCCTAGCCCTAGTAACTCTATTAGGAACCACTGAAGAGCTTGAAATTTCTTCAGAGGAAGATAAAAAGGAATAGAGTTCAATGGGGATCTCGTAGCAATATTCGGTGGAATCTCCTGATCAGTGTCCCCCAATACAGGTGAAGAGATGCCAGTTGTTAAATGTCTCTGTAAAATAGCAGGGTCTAAGGAAAGACGTCTCTCAGTCAAATGAATTTCGTGGGTTAAGAGTGACTCCGCTCTTACTAAAAAGGCATCTAAAGTGCCAGCAACCCCTTGCGTTTTTCCATTTTCTTTAGACGACTAATTGTATCAAACAACCCAGGTATTCTCTAAGCTTTAAGCTCTTACACAATACCTTAGATATTCTTTTGAATATCACAATCTGAGCTTCTCAGAGGGGTGGCCCAGCCCAGCCTCAATCTGTCTCTGACGGTCTCAGACGGGCCCGCCCTTGGCCCGGGCTTCGCCCGGCACGTCCCGCGCTGCGGGTGTAGAGGCTGTGCTTTATGCGCGAAGATGGTCCGGTGCCTCCCCTCGTCAGCAGGACCCGAAACACCTGAGTAGGCTCGCGTTGCACCCTGGGCGATGTAGTCCTCCAAAGGGTGATAAAGCAGGATACGGGATACGGCGTCCAAATAGGCGTAAGCAGGGATCAGCGCCCACAGCAAGGATCAGCAGTGCCACCAAGAAAGGACGTCAAAACAACAGCGGGACCCACGCTGCGGGGGTAGAGGCTGCGCTTTATGCGCGAAGATGGTCCGGTGCCTCCCCCTCGTCAGCAGGACCCGAAACACCTGAGTAGGCTCGCGTTGCACCCTGGGCGATGTAGTCCTCCAAAGGGTGATAAAGCAGGATACGGGATACGGCGTCCAAATAGGCGTAAGCAGGGATCAGCGCCCACAGCAAGGATCAGCAGTGCCACCAAGAAAGGATGTCAAAACAACAGCGGGACCCACGCTGCGGGGATAGAGGCTGCGCTTTATGCGCGAAGATGGTCCGGTGCCTCCCCTCGTCAGCAGGACCCGAAACACCTGAGTAGGCTCGCGTTGCACCCTGGGCGATGTAGTCCTCCAAAGGGTGATAAAGCAGGATACGGGATACGGCGTCCAAATAGGCGTAAGCAGGGATCAGCGCCCACAGCAAGGATCAGCAGTGCCACCAAGAAAGGCCGTCAAAACAACAGCGGGACCCACGCTGCGGGGGTAGAGGCTGCGCTTTATGCGCGAAGATGGTCCGGTGCCTCCCCCTCGTCAGCAGGACCCGAAACACCTGAGTAGGCTCGCGTTGCACCCTGGGCGATGTAGTCCTCCAATGGGTGATAAAGCAGGATACGGGATACGGCGTCCAAATAGGCGTAAGCAGGGATCAGCGCCCACAGCAAGGATCAGCAGTGCCACCAAGAAAGGACGTCAAAACAACAGCCTGCAGGTGCATTCCAAGATGAAGAGTGTGGAGGAGCCTCCTCAAACAGAACACCTGACGGTGCAACCTAAGGAGAAGAGTTCGAGGTGTGTCCTAGGATGGAGAACCTGAAGATGCACTCTAAGATGAAGAGAGTGGAGGTGCCTCCTCAAACAGAACACCTGACGGTGCAACCTAAGGAGAAGAGTTCGAGGTGTGTCCTAGGATGGACAGCCTGAAGATGCACTCTAAGATGAAGAGTGTGGAGGCGCCTCCTCGAATAGAACACCGGACGGTGCAACCTAAGGAGAAGAGTTCGAGGTGTGTCCTAGGATGGACAGCCTGAAGATGCACTCTAAGATGAAGAGAGTGGAGGTGCCTCCTCAAACAGAACACCTGACGGTGCAACCTAAGGAGAAGAGTCCGAGGTGTGTCCTAGGATGGACAGCCTGAAGGTGCACTCTAAGATGAAGAGAGTGGAGGTGCCTCCTCAAACAGAACACCTGACGGTGCAACCTAAGGAGAAGAGTTCGAGGTGTGTCCTAGGATGGACAGCCTGAAGATGCACTCTAAGATGAAGTGTGTGGAGGTGCCTCCTTAGATAGAAAACCTAAAGATGCAGCACAAGGAGAAGAGTTCGAGGTGTGTCCTAGGATGGACAGCCTGAAGGTGCACTCTAAGATGAAGTGTGTGGAGACGGGATCTACGTTGAAGAAGCCGGAGGTACCACCGAAGACAGAAACCAGACATGCAATCTAGTAAGCATAAGTGACGAGGTGCGGCTTGGAATAAAGAGATGCCGCCTACAATTAACAATCCAAGGGGAACCAAGACTGAAAAAACAGGTGGAGCCTGACTAGGAATACATGTAGGTGATGTCGCGTTTTGTGCGGGACCTGTGCAGTGTAAAATGCACAACCAGAGGCAGAATCCAAAGGCAGTGCAATCTGAGCGGGAACACGGAGGTCTCTTAGATGAAAAAACTGGCAATGCAGTGGAAATCGGAGATAGACGTTTGAACATAACATGGAGAGCTAAGCAAATCACAAACTGAATAGAATGGGAAGACAGAAGGGACAGCGGCTGATGAAAACGGCAAATGCATTTTTGCCAACATACTAAACTCATTTTGCAGTCTAGATTCCATTGCAGCTTGAAATGTTTTGCGCTCTACTGCCATCTGGTGTTCACATTCGGAATTATCGTGGCAAAAGTATAACAACACTGAGCTTCAAGATAAAATAAAGTGAGACAGCCGTCAGTCAGTCCCCGATGATGTCAAAAACCCCTGATCAACGTCACACTCATATCATTTGGTGAGCCAATATTCACAGCAAAACTATTTCCTCTAAACATCGTAGCCTTTCTCATAGGGGAGGTGCTGCGGCTATAGTAGGTAGAGGATGTAGTGTAGAGGCCAACGCTGCCGACTTTGGAACTGGCGAATCAGGTTCGAGTCTCGGCGTCGGCTCAACATCCTGTGATTCTGGCACATCACTTGATCTCCCTATGCCTGCAGAAATTAATGTATCCTCGTGTAAGGTACATGGACGTCAATTACCCGGGATAGCAGGAGTGACATCACACGCCCTTTGCCCTCCAAATTTACACATGAACATTCTCTCACACATAAACGCACACAACATACATTTAAAGGTATTTTTACTCACCTCAGCTGCCATGGATGGGCATATTCCAGCTTATTGTGCTCCATTTTTGTTACACTATTAGTTAATAAAATATTTCATTTATTCCATTTCAATCTTTATTTCGATTTTAAAAAAACCATAAAAGATTACATAAAAACATCATACAACAATACTTCAAAGGGTAACCCGCCCGATAATACACAATTTAAGAAACAATTTAAAAAAACAATTTAAAAGCAGTTATAACAATGCTTTAAAACCCAAATACAAGGCTCCACGGTGACCAACTAAAATCAAACATCTGGTTATAAATTGATTAACACTCACATGTTCATTAAAAATGCCTAAAATTTCAGTCCCATTCTCTTTCTTGTTAGGTCGACACTAAAAAGATATCTGCTTACACTAAATACAATTGCTTGTGTTGTATCTGTTCGCAATAATCTTCCTGCCTCATTACATGATCTAATACCCAAAAGTTGACAGATGGGTTTGATCCACTTCCTCCTAGCATTAGTGTAGGCTGGACAGAAGAATAGCACATGCAGTTCATTCTCTTTTGCACCTGTGTGGCAGATATCACAACAACCATTGTTTGCACCACCTACGCTACGTACCCATTTCATAGTATTTGCATTAATCTGCAAAATGCCGTAGCGAAATTTAAGGTAAAGAGATTTGGCAAGTTGTGGTTGAATTTCATCTAGAAAGGACTCGAATTTACCGTTTGGTTTTATTGTGAGAAACCTTGTGGATAAAGTACCTAGTTTTGGACAGTGTGACAAAGTATCTTGTGTAAATGCCCAGAAAGTCTGTTTCAACAGCTTTTTTGATCCCAAAGACAAGCCCTGAGGTTCCTCCCAAAACTGTTTTAGTCCTAGTTTATAAAACCAATCCTGAATATGATTCAACCATGGTAACCTTGTAATATTTTTAATTCTAAAAATTTCCTCCAAACCTTCTCTATAATGAACAAGTTCATCTGTGGACCACAAACGTACCCAAAATAATAGTGGCCGCAAAGCCGCATGCTGGTCAGTGCGGCGAATGTTTAAATCTATTACTACTGGTGTTAAAGGTGTGCGTGTTGGCAAACATAACAATTTCCTAAAAATGTATTCTCGTACACCATAAAACTATTCTTTGTCACATGTCCCCACAATTCAGCCCCATATAGGCAAGCAGGTTGTACCCTATATTTATATAACTCCAACGCAGGAGAGACAGCTTTAGATAAGCTGCTCTCATGCTTCCTTACTATTGGGACTGAATTTTGAATTAATATTGTTTTGCTTTTATCCAGCTGTGGTTTCCAGTTCATTTTAGAATCTAGAGTAATACCTAAATAATTAAAATTTAGCACATATTCTATCCTCTCATTTTTTACAGTTAAGTTTTTTTAAAGGATTTGTGCGGATTAACTGCCATGTATTTTGTTTTAGTAGAGTTGATTTCCAAGCCCTTTATTTCACAGTAGGTTTCGAAAGTATTAAGTAAGTTTTGCAGACCTTTGGGGGTTTGTGATATTAAAATTGTATCGTCGGCAAATAAAAGTGCCGGTACTGGCACCCCCCAACTTGGGAGAGTCATGCTCGCAGCCCAAGAGATATTCAGGGATATCATTAACGTACAACGAAAATAAGGTAGGGGCCAGCACACAACCTTGCCTTACCCCCTATTTACTTGTATACGATCAGTAAGTTCGCCATTTGGCCCCCATCTAACCCTTGCAAAGTTATCCTCGTGTAACCTAATAATCTGCACGAGGATTTCCCCTGGGACACCCTGATCTCTTAATGATTTCCACAGGAGATTTCTGGGTATGAGGTCAAAGGCTGCCCTAAGGTCTACAAAAGCTATATACAGATGGGCTTTCTTAACTGTAATGTACTTCCAAATTATACAAAGAAATCTAAAAACCTGGTCAATAGTGCTAGTTTTTGCTCTAAAACCCGCTTGGTACTTGGATAAAATATTATACTCCCCAATCCAATCGCTCAGTTTGTTTAAAATTTGACGTGCATATATCTTTTGTAAAACGTCAATTAGACTAATCGGCCGATAATGCGACGGATCGTGGCGGTTACCCTTTTTAAAAATAGTTGCGATCTCTGCGCCCCTCCACGTTTCAGGAATCGGTGCACCCGATGCAACTGTATTACACAAAAGATTAACATAGGGAGCCCAAACCTCCTTCTCATGCCTCCATAGGTCACCTGGTATCTTATCTGGCCCAGGGGCCTTCCCTTGTTTTATTGCATTTATTGCTACTATTGTTTCCGCTAAACTAAAATGTAGAGGGGTCTCACTTGGGTGAATAACAAGTTCTTCAAAATTAAAATTAATATCATTTTTAGTGGTTGAATATAATTGTGAAAAATGAGTTACCCAGGTATTTGCATCAAGGAAAAGATCCTTGTTACATTTTCCTTTTTTGTTACCCTTAGATAATAAACGCCAAAAGGTAGCTTGGTCATTTGATTTACATGCTTTTATCAGCTCAGACCAATTATTATCCTCCCAACTTTTCTTTGCCTTGATTAATACCCCCTTATAGTGAGTCCTTTTTTCCCTTAGGGTTACTATCTCCTTGTCCTTTGTTGCCTGAATCAGATCCTTTTTTGCATTGCGGCATTCTTTATTATACCATGGATTCTCTAGCAAGGCTGAATTAGATATTCCCTTTTTTGATTGTTTTGGGGCCTTACTTAATATTGGTTCAAGTCCCTCTACCAACCTATCATGCATTTCCATGATTGGTATCTCTGTTAATGGCAAGTTTATATATGGAGAGACTATTTCTATGTAAGTTTCGTAATTTTTTTTAATGATCTTGTCGTTCCCCAGAACCAAGGGCCATCTAAGTGCTCTTCGATTATTCGATAGTAGAGGCTCAATTAAACTGTGACAAGGGTCACATCTCCTTAAATAACTTGGCTGAAATAGGGAAGCTGAGAGCGTCAAACATAAAGGACGATGATCACTCTCTATTCTATCTTCAACAACTAGATCTTGCATCATAGGCCATAGAGGGATAGAAACCAATATATAATCTATATAACTTTTAGAATTACCCCGGATAAATGTTGGTAAGTTTGGGCTGTCAGAAGATAATCGCCCATTACAGGCGCGTAAACCATGGGCTGAAACCAGCCTCAGTAACTGCGCTACAGCACATGTACACGAAACTACTGGGCTACTATTCAGTGCTGGAATATTATTGGCCAAGTCCTCATCTTCAAAAATACTTTCAAATCCAACCACTGGTTCAAATTTACGATTAAAATCACCCCCAATGATTATCAGAGCACTCTTGTTTATTATAGTTAACATTTGATCCAGCTGCTCGATAACTTGAACATCTCTACTTGCTACGCTTGGTCTACTATATATATTAAAAATGTAGACTTCCCGTTTGTCTGGTGCTAAAAACTTTATTCCCAATATATCTTGACAAGGGGAATCTATTTGCGTAAAGTCAGCACCCAAAGTGATTTTTAACCAAATGGCAAGGCCTCCCGAGGGCCTTCCTCTCACTGAGGGAATTGCAGCAGTACTAAAAGTTTTAAACCCTATCTTATGGGGGTTTCTATTGCCCAGGTTTCTTGAAGGAGGACTATTTCACTCTGACCTATGTAATCCTGCCATATTGCATCCCTTTGGTTTTTCTTAATCCCTGCAATATTCCAAGAAGTCAACTTTATCTCTGTTTTACGTTTTTCACTAGTTTGGTCACCATTTATCTTCTTACGTCCATTTTCCAAACTTAATGTTTCCTCACTGTTATTACCAAGATTATTATTAACAAAATTACCATTTAATGTAAGTTCCTCTCCCTGGTAAACTAATGGATCTTTCACGATGTTCACTATGCTTACATCTACTATGTCATTTAAAGGTCCTCCAAAGCTCCTACGTGCATTTACATTCTAGATGCTATTTAAGTTAACTATCTGGTTCCCTTCACGAGTACCAGTATGCACCTCGGAGGCCATATTATCATTATCTATAGTTCCCGTCTCCATAGGGGTGGTTAAAACATCAATAGATATCAGCACAGCAACACCATCATTAGGCTTAGATCTTAAATCTTTACAAGTAATTATCCTTGTCTTATCCTGCCCTATTTTGAGTAGTTGTCAGTCCTGGAAATCCAAGTCTGACAGTGCTTGGAACCTATTAGATTGTGTAACTGATGGAAATCCAATAACTTTGTTCCCACCTTCCGGCTTATAAAAGTATCCTAAAGAGAGTGCACTAATATCAGTTTTAGGGGTAAAGGTTGCATCACAATACTGTAAAAGATGATGAACCATCTTTGGCCTGCGGAAATTGACCACAATGCAATCCCCTCTTATACTCTTAGTAGATTGCCCTATCCACCCAACTCTACGAACCATTATTATCTCATAAGCATCAGATGGGTGGAGGTTCTTGTGTTTGGTCAGCCAATCAAAAGTTTTATTCCATAAGTCAATCCAATTTTCTTTCTGCCCAACCCTCAGAGGTGGAACCCCTGTCAAAATCAAAACATAAGGGCATGATTCCGGGGGGAGACGCAATGTTTCAGTATTAGGGGCTAAGGAAGCATTAGGTTCACTAATTCTCTGACACCCAACAAGAGAACTCGCATCGTCCATTTTACCCATAGTTGTTACATGTCCCTTCTGTACGCCCTGAGAGACTGTCACATCCGGACCCACAGACGGTGGAACCAACCTATTTTTTCCCTTATTATTTGAAATAAGATTATTCTCGTTTGTTTTAACAATATTTTCATCTTGGTCAGCTGATAAACAACTGGCCGTCACTAACCTTAAGTCCTCCCTTTCTACTCTGGTTGGTAACACACCCACAATGTTACTACTTAGGGTATTAATTGCAGACTCTAGGAGGCTGATTTTATAAAAACATTTCTCAACCAAATCACTAACACTAGTTAAGGCTGCTCCTAACCCAGAATCATTCGCTCCTGTAGAGAACTCAGTCATAACTCCCTTAGCGCTAGCTACACTCTGCGCTGATGGCAATAAGCTCGACTCTGTTTGTGTACCAACTGAAATATTTTTCAGTGAAGAGAAGATACCAATGCTGCCCTTGCCCTTAGATTTACTTATCTCTGTGTCCCGTTTTCTTTTGTTTAACCGTGGCTCAATCTTATCTTTGGTCACATTTTTCGCGGCCCTAGCCCTAGTAACTCTATTAGGAACTACTGAAGAGCTTGAAATTTCTTCAGAGGAAGATAAAAAAGGAATAGAGTTCAATGGGGATCTCGTAGCAATATTCGGTGGAATCTCCTGATCAGTGTCCCCCAATACAGGTGAAGAGATGCCAGTTGTTAAATGTCTCTGTAAAATAGCAGGGTCTAAGGAAAGACGTCCCTCAGTCAAATGAATTTCGTGGGTTAAGAGTGACTCCGCTCTTACTAAAAAGGCATCTAAAGTGCCAGCAACCCCTTGCGTTTTTCCATTTTCTTTAGACGACTAATTGTATCAAACAACCCAGGTATTCTCTAAGCTTTAAGCTCTTACACAATACCTTAGATATTCTTTTGAATATCACAATCTGAGCTTCTCAGAGGGGTGGCCCAGCCCAGCCTCAATCTGTCTCGGACGGTCTCAGACGGGCCCGCCCTTGGCCCGGGCTTCGCCCGGCACGTCCCGCGCACGTCCCGCGCTGCGGGTGTAGAGGCTGCGCTTTATGCGCGAAGATGGTCCGGTGCCTCCCCTCGTCAGCAGGACCCGAAACACCTGAGTAGGCTCGCGTTGCACCCTGGGCGATGTAGTCCTCCAAAGGGTGATAAAGCAGGATACGGGATACGGCGTCCAAATAGGCGTAAGCAGGGATTAGCGCCCACAGCAAGGATCAGCAGTGCCACCAAGAAAGGACGTCAAAACAACAGCGGGACCCACGCTGCGGGGGTAGAGGCTGCGCTTTATGCGCCAAGATGGTCCGGTGCCTCCCCCTCGTCAGCAGGACCCGAAACACCTGAGTAGGCTCGCGTTGCACCCTGGGCGATGTAGTCCTCCAAAGGGTGATAAAGCAGGATACGGGATACGGCGTCCAAATAGGCGTAAGCAGGGATCAGCGCCCACAGCAAGGATCAGCAGTGCCACCAAGAAAAGACGTCAAAACAACAGCGGGACCCACGCTGCGGGGGTAGAGGCTGCGCTTTATGCGCGAAGATGGTCCGGTGCCTCCCCCTCGTCAGCAGGACCCGAAACACCTGAGTAGGCTCGCGTTGCACCCTGGGCGATGTAGTCCTCCAAAGGGTGATAAAGCAGGATACGGGATACGGCGTCCAAATAGGCGTAAGCAGGGATCAGCGCCCACAGCAAGGATCAGCAGTGCCACCAAGAAAGGACGTCAAAACAACAGCGGGACCCACGCTGCGGGGGTAGAGGCTGCGCTTTATGCGCGAAGATGGTCCGGTGCCTCCCCTCGTCAGCAGGACCCGAAACACCTGAGTAGGCTCGCGTTGCACCCTGGGCGATGTAGTCCTCCAAAGGGTGATAAAGCAGGATACGGGATACGGCGTCCAAATAGGCGTAAGCAGGGATCAGCGCCCACAGCAAGGATCAGCAGTGCCACCAAGAAAGGACGTCAAAACAACAGCGGGACCCACGCTGCGGGGGTAGAGGCTGCGCTTTATGCGCGAAGATGGTCCGGTGCCTCCCCCTCGTCAGCAGGACCCGAAACACCTGAGTAGGCTCGCGTTGCACCCTGGGCGATGTAGTCCTCCAAAGGGTGATAAAGCAGGATACGGGATACGGCGTCCAAATAGGCGTAAGCAGGGATCAGCGCCCACAGCAAGGATCAGCAGTGCCACCAAGAAAGGACGTCAAAACAACAGCGGGACCCACGCTGCGGGGGTAGAGGCTGCGCTTTATGCGCGAAGATGGTCCGGTGCCTCCCCTCTTCAGCAGGACCCGAAACACCTGAGTAGGCTCGCGTTGCACCCTGGGCGATGTAGTCCTCCAAAGGGTGATAAAGCAGGATACGGGATACGGCGTCCAAATAGGCGTAAGCAGGGATCAGCGCCCACAGCAAGGATCAGCAGTGCCACCAAGAAAGGACGTCAAAACAACAGCCTGCAGGTGCATTCCAAGATGAAGAGTGTGGAGGAGCCTCCTCAAACAGAACACCTGACGGTGCAACCTAAGGAGAAGAGTTCGAGGTGTGTCCTAGGATGGACAGCCTGAAGATGCACTCTAAGATGAAGAGAGTGGAGGTGCCTCCTCAAACAGAACACCTGACGGTGCAACCTAAGGAGAAGAGTTCGAGGTGTGTCCTAGGATGGACAGCCTGAAGATGCACTCTAAGATGAAGAGTGTGGAGGCGCCTCCTCGAATAGAACACCGGACGGTGCAACCTAAGGAGAAGAGTTCGAGGTGTGTCCTAGGATGGACAGCCTGAAGATGCACTCTAAGATGAAGAGAGTGGAGGTGCCTCCTCAAACAGAACACCTGACGGTGCAACCTAAGGAGAAGAGTCCGAGGTGTGTCCTAGGATGGACAGCCTGAAGGTGCACTCTAAGATGAAGAGAGTGGAGGTGCCTCCTCAAACAGAACACCTGACTGTGCAACCTAAGGAGAAGAGTTCGAGGTGTGTCCTAGGATGGACAGCCTGAAGATGCACTCTAAGATGAAGTGTGTGGAGGTGCCTCCTTAGATAGAAAACCTAAAGATGCAGCACAAGGAGAAGAGTTCGAGGTGTGTCCTAGGATGGACAGCCTGAAGGTGCACTCTAAGATGAAGTGTGTGGAGGCGGGATCTACGTTGAAGAAGCCGGAGGTACCACCGAAGACAGAAACCAGACATGCAATCTAGTAAGCATAAGTGACGAGGTGCGGCTTGGAATAAAGAGATGCCGCCTACAATTAACAATCCAAGGGGAACCAAGACTGAAAAAACAGGTGGAGCCTGACTAGGAATACATGTAGGTGATGTCGCGTTTTGTGCGGGACCTGTGCAGTGTAAAATGCACAACCAGAGAGGCAGAATCCAAAGGCAGTGCAATCTGAGCGGGAACACGGAGGTCTCTTAGATGAAAAAACTGGCAATGCAGTGGAAATCGGAGATAGACGTTTGAACATAACATGGAGAGCTAAGCAAATCACAAACTGAATAGAATGGGAAGACAGAAGGGACAGCGGCTGATGAAAACGGCAAATGCATTTTTTGCCAACATACTAAACTCATTTTGCAGTCTAGATTCCATTGCAGCTTGAAATGTTTTGCGCTCTACTGCCATCTGGTGTTCACATTCGGAATTATCGTGGCAAAAGTATAACAACACTGAGCTTCAAGATAAAATAAAGTGAGACAGCCGTCAGTCAGTCCCCGATGATGTCAAAAACCCCTGATCAACGTCACACTCATATCATTTGGTGAGCCAATATTCACAGCAAAACTATTTCCTCTAAACATCGTAGCCTTTCTCATAGGGGAGGTGCTGCGGCTATAGTAGGTAGAGGATGTAGTGTAGAGGCCAACGCTGCCGACTTTGGAACTGGCGAATCAGGTTCGAGTCTCGGCGTCGGCTCAACATCCTGTGATTCTGGCACATCACTTGATCTCCCTATGCCTGCAGAAATTAATGTATCCTCGTGTAAGGTACATGGACGTCAATTACCCGGGATAGCAGGAGTGACATCACACGCCCTTTGCCCTCCAAATTTACACATGAACATTCTCTCACACATAAACGCACACAACATACATTTAAAGGTATTTTTACTCACCTCAGCTGCCATGGATGGGCATATTCCAGCTTATTGTGCTCCATTTTTGTTACACTATTAGTTAATAAAATATTTCATTTATTCCATTTCAATCTTTATTTCGATTTTTAAAAAACCATAAAAGATTACATAAAAACATCATACAACAATACTTCAAAGGGTAACCCGCCCGATAATACACAATTTAAGAAACAATTTAAAAAAACAATTTAAAAGCAGTTATAACAATGCTTTAAAACCCAAATACAAGGCTCCACGGTGACCAACTAAAATCAAACATCTGGTTATAAATTGATTAACACTCACATGTTCATTAAAAATGCCTAAAATTTCAGTCCCATTCTCTTTCTTGTTAGGTCGACACTAAAAAGATATCTGCTTACACTAAATACAATTGCTTGTGTTGTATCTGTTCGCAATAATCTTCCTGCCTCATTACATGATCTAATACCCAAAAGTTGACAGATGGGTTTGATCCACTTCCTCCTAGCATTAGTGTAGGCTGGACAGAAGAATAGCACATGCAGTTCATTCTCTTTTGCACCTGTGTGGCAGATATCACAACAACCATTGTTTGCACCACCTACGCTACGTACCCATTTCATAGTATTTGCATTAATCTGCAAAATGCCGTAGCGAAATTTAAGGTAAAGAGATTTGGCAAGTTGTGGTTCAATTTCATCTAGAAAGGACTCGAATTTACCGTTTGGTTTTATTGTGAGAAACCTTGTGGATAAAGTACCTAGTTTTGGACAGTGTGACAAAGTATCTTGTGTAAATGCCCAGAAAGTCTGTTTCAACAGCTTTTTTGATCCCAAAGACAAACCCCGAGGTTCCTCCCAAAACTGTTTTAGTCCAAGTTTATAAAACCAATCCTGAATATGATTCAACCATGGTAACCTTGTAATATTTTTAATTCTAAAAATTTCCTCCAAACCTTCTCTATAATGAACAAGTTCATCTGTGGACCACAAACGTACCCAAAATAATAGTGGCCGCAAAGCCGCATGCTGGTCAGTGCGGCGAATGTTTAAATCTATTACTACTGGTGTTAAAGGTGTGCGTGTTGGCAAACATAACAATTTCCTAAAAATGTATTCTCGTACACCATAAAACTATTCTTTGTCACATGTCCCCACAATTCAGCCCCATATAGGCAAGCAGGTTGTACCCTATATTTATATAACTCCAACGCAGGAGAGACAGCTTTAGATAAGCTGCTCTCATGCTTCCTTACTATTGGGACTGAATTTTGAATTAATATTGTTTTGCTTTTATCCAGCTGTGGTTTCCAGTTCATTTTAGAATCTAGAGTAATACCTAAATAATTAAAATTTAGCACATATTCTATCCTCTCATTTTTTACAGTTAAGTTTTTTTTAAAGGATTTGTGCGGATTAACTGCCATGTATTTTGTTTTAGTAGAGTTGATTTCCAAGCCCTTTATTTCACAGTAGGTTTCGAAAGTATTAAGTAAGTTTTGCAGACCTTTGGGGGTTTGTGATATTAAAATTGTATCGTCGGCAAATAAAAGTGCCGGTACTGGCACCCCCCAACTTGGGAGAGTCATGCTCGCAGCCCAAGAGATATTCAGGGATATCATTAACGTACAACGAAAATAAGGTAGGGGCCAGCACACAACCTTGCCTTACCCCCTATTTACTTGTATACGATCAGTAAGTTCGCCATTTGGCCCCCATCTAACCCTTGCAAAGTTATCCTCGTGTAACCTAATAATCTGCACGAGGATTTCCCCTGGGACACCCTGATCTCTTAATGATTTCCACAGGAGATTTCTGGGTATGAGGTCAAAGGCTGCCCTAAGGTCTACAAAAGCTATATACAGATGGGCTTTCTTAACTGTAATGTACTTCCAAATTAAACAAAGAAATCTAAAAACCTGGTCAATAGTGCTAGTTTTTGCTCTAAAACCCGCTTGGTACTTGGATAAAATATTATACTCCCCAATCCAATCGCTCAGTTTGTTTAAAATTTGACGTGCATATATCTTTTGTAAAACGTCAATTAGACTAATCGGCCGATAATGCGACGGATCGTGGCGGTTACCCTTTTTAAAAATAGTTGCGATCTCTGCGCCCCTCCACGTTTCAGGAATCGGTGCACCCGATGCAACTGTATTACACTAAAGATTAACATAGGGAGCCCAAACCTCCTTCTCATGCCTCCATAGGTCACCTGGTATCTTATCTGGCCCAGGGGCCTTCCCTTGTTTTATTGCATTTATTGCTACTATTGTTTCCGCTAAACTAAAATGTAGAGGGTCTCACTTGGGTGAATAACAAGTTCTTCAAAATTAAAATTAATATCATTTTTAGTGGTTGAATATAATTGTGAAAAATGAGTTACCCAGGTATTTGCATCAAGGAAAAGATCCTTGTTACATTTTCCTTTTTTGTTACCCTTAGATAATAAACGCCAAAAGGTAGCTTGGTCATTTGATTTACATGCTTTTATCAGCTCAGACCAATTATTATCCTCCCAACTTTTCTTTGCCTTGATTAATACCCCCTTATAGTGAGTCCTTTTTTCCCTTAGGGTTACTATCTCCTTGTCCTTTGTTGCCTGAATCAGATCCTTTTTTGCATTGCGGCATTCTTTATTATACCATGGATTCTCTAGCAAGGCTGAATTAGATATTCCCTTTTTTGATTGTTTTGGGGCCTTACTTAATATTGGTTCAAGTCCCTCTACCAACCTATCATGCATTTCCATGATTGGTATCTCTGTTAATGGCAAGTTTATATATGGAGAGACTATTTCTATGTAAGTTTCGTAATTTTTTTTAATGATCTTGTCGTTCCCCAGAACCAAGGGCCATCTAAGTGCTCTTCGATTATTCGATAGTAGAGGCTCAATTAAACTGTGACAAGGGTCACATCTCCTTAAATAACTTGGCTGAAATAGGGAAGCTGAGAGCGTCAAACATAAAGGACGATGATCACCCTCTATTCTATCTTCAACAACTAGATCTTTCATCATAGGCCATAGAGGGATAGAAACCAATATATAATCTATATAACTTTTAGAATTACCCCGGATAAATGTTGGTAAGTTTGGGCTGTCAGAAGATAATCGCCCATTACAGGCGCGTAAACCATGGGCTGAAACCAGCCTCAGTAACTGCGCTACAGCACATGTACACGAAACTACTGGGCTACTATTCAGTGCTGGAATATTATTGGCCAAGTCCTCATCTTCAAAAATACTTTCAAATCCAACCACTGGTTCAAATTTACGATTAAAATCACCCCCAATGATTATCAGAGCACTCTTGTTTATTATAGTTAACATTTGATCCAGCTGCTCGATAACTTGAACATCTCTACTTGCTACGCTTGGTCTACTATATATATTAAAAATGTAGACTTCCCGTTTGTCTGGTGCTAAAAACTTTATTCCCAATATATCTTGACAAGGGGAATCTATTTGCGTAAAGTCAGCACCCAAAGTGATTTTTAACCAAATGGCAAGGCCTCCCGAGGGCCTTCCTCTCACTGAGGGAATTGCAGCAGTACTAAAAGTTTTAAACCCTATCTTATGGGGGGTTTCTATTGCCCAGGTTTCTTGAAGGAGGACTATTTCACTCTGACCTATGTAATCCTGCCATATTGCATCCCTTTGGTTTTTCTTAATCCCTGCAATATTCCAAGAAGTCAACTTTATCTCTGTTTTACGTTTTTCACTAGTTTGGTCACCATTTATCTTCTTACGTCCATTTTCCAAACTTAATGTTTCCTCACTGTTATTACCAAGATTATTATTAACAAAATTACCATTTAATGTAAGTTCCTCTCCCTGGTAAACTAATGGATCTTTCACGATGTTCACTATGCTTACATCTACTATGTCATTTAAAGGTCCTCCAAAGCTCCTACGTGCATTTACATTCTGGATGCTATTTAAGTTAACTATCTGGTTCCCTTCACGAGTACCAGTATGCACCTCGGAGGCCATATTATCATTATCTATAGTTCCCGTCTCCATAGGGGTGGTTAAAACATCAATAGATATCAGCACAGCAACACCATCATTAGGCTTAGATCTTAAATCTTTACAAGTAATTATCCTTGTCTTATCCTGCCCTATTTTGAGTAGTTGTCAGTCCTGGAAATCCAAGTCTGACAGTGCTTGGAACCTATTAGATTGTGTAACCGATGGAAATCCAATAACTTTGTTCCCACCTTCCGGCTTATAAAAGTATCCTAAAGAGAGTGCACTAATATCAGTTTTAGGGGTAAAGGTTGCATCACAATACTGTAAAAGATGATGAACCATCTTTGGCCTGCGGAAATTGACCACAATGCAATCACCTCTTATACTCTTAGTAGATTGCCCTATCCACCCAACTCTACGAACCATTATTATCTCATAAGCATCAGATGGGTGGAGGTTCTTGTGTTTGGTCAGCCAATCAAAAGTTTTATTCCATAAGTCAATCCAATTTTCTTTCTGCCCAACCCTCAGAGGTGGAACCCCTGTCAAAATCAAAACATAAGGGCATGATTCCGGGGGAGACGCAATGTTTCAGTATTAGGGGCTAAGGAAGCATTAGGTTCACTAATTCTCTGACACCCAACAAGAGAACTCGCATCGTCCATTTTACCCATAGTTGTTACATGTCCCTTCTGTACGCCCTGAGAGACTGTCACATCCGGACCCACAGACGGTGGAACCAACCTATTTTTTCCCTTATTATTTGAAATAAGATTATTCTCGTTTGTTTTAACAATATTTTCATCTTGGTCAGCTGATAAACAACTGGCCGTCACTAACCTTAAGTCCTCCCTTTCTACTCTGGTTGGTAACACACCCACAATGTTACTACTTAGGGTATTAATTGCAGACTCTAGGAGGCTGATTTTATAAAAACATTTCTCAACCAAATCACTAACACTAGTTAAGGCTGCTCCTAACCCAGAATCATTCGCTCCTGTAGAGAACTCAGTCATAACTCCCTTAGCGCTAGCTACACTCTGCGCTGATGGCAATAAGCTCGACTCTGTTTGTGTACCAACTGAAATATTTTTCAGTGAAGAGAAGATACCAATGCTGCCCTTGCCCTTAGATTTACTTATCTCTGTGTCCCGTTTTCTTTTGTTTAACCGTGGCTCAATCTTATCTTTGGTCACATTTTTCGCGGCCCTAGCCCTAGTAACTCTATTAGGAACCACTGAAGAGCTTGAAATTTCTTCAGAGGAAGATAAAAAAGGAATAGAGTTCAATGGGGATCTCGTAGCAATATTCGGTGGAATCTCCTGATCAGTGTCCCCCAATACAGGTGAAGAGATGCCAGTTGTTAAATGTCTCTGTAAAATAGCAGGGTCTAAGGAAAGACGTCTCTCAGTCAAATGAATTTCGTGGGTTAAGAGTGACTCCGCTCTTACTAAAAAGGCATCTAAAGTGCCAGCAACCCCCTTGCGTTTTTCCATTTTCTTTAGACGACTAATTGTATCAAACAACCCAGGTATTCTCTAAGCTTTAAGCTCTTACACAATACCTTAGATATTCTTTTGAATATCACAATCTGAGCTTCTCAGAGGGGTGGCCCAGCCCAGCCTCAATCTGTCTCTGACGGTCTCAGACGGGCCCGCCCTTGGCCCGGGCTTCGCCCGGCACGTCCCGCGCTGCGGGTGTAGAGGCTGTGCTTTATGCGCGAAGATGGTCCGGTGCCTCCCCCTCGTCAGCAGGACCCGAAACACCTGAGTAGGCTCGCGTTGCACCCTGGGCGATGTAGTCCTCCAAAGGGTGATAAAGCAGGATACGGGATACGGCGTCCAAATAGGCGTAAGCAGGGATCAGCGCCCACAGCAAGGATCAGCAGTGCCACCAAGAAAGGACGTCAAAACAACAGCGGGACCCACGCTGCGGGGGTAGAGGCTGCGCTTTATGCGCGAAGATGGTCCGGTGCCTCCCCTCGTCAGCAGGACCCGAAACACCTGAGTAGGCTCGCGTTGCACCCTGGGCGATGTAGTCCTCCAAAGGGTGATAAAGCAGGATACGGGATACGGCGTCCAAATAGGCGTAAGCAGGGATCAGCGCCCACAGCAAGGATCAGCAGTGCCACCAAGAAAGGACGTCAAAACAACAGCGGGACCCACGCTGCGGAGGTAGAGGCTGCGCTTTATGCGCGAAGATGGTCCGGTGCCTCCCCCTCGTCAGCAGGACCCGAAACACCTGAGTAGGCTCGCGTTGCACCCTGGGCGATGTAGTCCTCCAATGGGTGATAAAGCAGGATACGGGATACGGCGTCCAAATAGGCGTAAGCAGGGATCAGCGCCCACAGCAAGGATCAGCAGTGCCACCAAGAAAGGACGTCAAAACAACAGCCTGCAGGTGCATTCCAAGATGAAGAGTGTGGAGGAGCCTCCTCAAACAGAACACCTGACGGTGCAACCTAAGGAGAAGAGTTCGAGGTGTGTCCTAGGATGGAGAACCTGAAGATGCACTCTAAGATGAAGAGAGTGGAGGTGCCTCCTCAAACAGAACACCTGACGGTGCAACCTAAGGAGAAGAGTTCGAGGTGTGTCCTAGGATGGACAGCCTGAAGATGCACTCTAAGATGAAGAGTGTGGAGGCGCCTCCTCGAATAGAACACCGGACGGTGCAACCTAAGGAGAAGAGTTCGAGGTGTGTCCTAGGATGGACAGCCTGAAGATGCACTCTAAGATGAAGAGAGTGGAGGTGCCTCCTCAAACAGAAAACCTGACGGTGCAACCTAAGGAGAAGAGTCCGAGGTGTGTCCTAGGATGGACAGCCTGAAGATGCACTCTAAGATGAAGTGTGTGGAGGTGCCTCCTTAGATAGAAAACCTAAAGAAGCAGCACAAGGAGAAGAGTTCGAGGTGTGTCCTAGGATGGACAGCCTGAAGGTGCACTCTAAGATGAAGTGTGTGGAGACGGGATCTACGTTGAAGAAGCCGGAGGTACCACCGAAGACAGAAACCAGACATGCAATCTAGTAAGCATAAGTGACGAGGTGCGGCTTGGAATAAAGAGATGCCGCCTACAATTAACAATCCAAGGGGAACCAAGACTGAAAAAACAGGTGGAGCCTGACTAGGAATACATGTAGGTGATGTCGCGTTTTGTGCGGGACCTGTGCAGTGTAAAATGCACAACCAGAGGCAGAATCCAAAGGCAGTGCAATCTGAGCGGGAACACGGAGGTCTCTTAGATGAAAAAACTGGCAATGCAGTGGAAATCGGAGATAGACGTTTGAACATAACATGGAGAGCTAAGCAAATCACAAACTGAATAGAATGGGAAGACAGAAGGGACAGCGGCTGATGAAAACGGCAAATGCATTTTTGCCAACATACTAAACTCATTTTGCAGTCTAGATTCCATTGCAGCTTGAAATGTTTTGCGCTCTACTGCCATCTGGTGTTCACATTCGGAATTATCGTGGCAAAAGTATAACAACACTGAGCTTCAAGATAAAATAAAGTGAGACAGCCGTCAGTCAGTCCCCGATGATGTCAAAAACCCCTGATCAACGTCACACTCATATCATTTGGTGAGCCAATATTCACAGCAAAACTATTTCCTCTAAACATCGTAGCCTTTCTCATAGGGGAGGTGCTGCGGCTATAGTAGGTAGAGGATGTAGTGTAGAGGCCAACGCTGCCGACTTTGGAACTGGCGAATCAGGTTCGAGTCTCGGCGTCGGCTCAACATCCTGTGATTCTGGCACATCACTTGATCTCCCTATGCCTGCAGAAATTAATGTATCCTCGTGTAAGGTACATGGACGTCAATTACCCGGGATAGCAGGAGTGACATCACACGCCCTTTGCCCTCCAAATTTACACATGAACATTCTCTCACACATAAACGCACACAACATACATTTAAAGGTATTTTTACTCACCTCAGCTGCCATGGATGGGCATATTCCAGCTTATTGTGCTCCATTTTTGTTACACTATTAGTTAATAAAATATTTCATTTATTCCATTTCAATCTTTATTTCGATTTTAAAAAAACCATAAAAGATTACATAAAAACATCATACAACAATACTTCAAAGGGTAACCCGCCCGATAATACACAATTTAAGAAACAATTTAAAAAAACAATTTAAAAGCAGTTATAACAATGCTTTAAAACCCAAATACAAGGCTCCACGGTGACCAACTAAAATCAAACATCTGGTTATAAATTGATTAACACTCACATGTTCATTAAAAATGCCTAAAATTTCAGTCCCATTCTCTTTCTTGTTAGGTCGACACTAAAAAGATATCTGCTTACACTAAATACAATTGCTTGTGTTGTATCTGTTCGCAATAATCTTCCTGCCTCATTACATGATCTAATACCCAAAAGTTGACAGATGGGTTTGATCC
Source organism: Calotriton arnoldi (assembly GCA_963921515.1). Taxonomy (NCBI): domain Eukaryota; kingdom Metazoa; phylum Chordata; class Amphibia; order Caudata; family Salamandridae; genus Calotriton; species Calotriton arnoldi. The sequence goes on from CAWUFW010000130.1 coordinate 3,366,214, forward strand.
ACTTCCTCCTAGCATTAGTGTAGGCTGGACAGAAGAATAGCACATGCAGTTCATTCTCTTTTGCACCTGTGTGGCAGATATCACAACAACCATTGTTTGCACCACCTACGCTACGTACCCATTTCATAGTATTTGCATTAATCTGCAAAATGCCGTAGCGAAATTTAAGGTAAAGAGATTTGGCAAGTTGTGGTTCAATTTCATCTAGAAAGGACTCGAATTTACCGTTTGGTTTTATTGTGAGAAACCTTGTGGATAAAGTACCTAGTTTTGGACAGTGTGACAAAGTATCTTGTGTAAATGCCCAGAAAGTCTGTTTCAACAGCTTTTTTGATCCCAAAGACAAACCCCGAGGTTCCTCCCAAAACTGTTTTAGTCCAAGTTTATAAAACTAATCCTGAATATGATTCAACCATGGTAACCTTGTAATATTTTTAATTCTAAAAATTTCCTCCAAACCTTCTCTATAATGAACAAGTTCATCTGTGGACCACAAACGTACCCAAAATAATAGTGGCCGCAAAGCCGCATGCTGGTCAGTGCGGCGAATGTTTAAATCTATTACTACTGGTGTTAAAGGTGTGCGTGTTGGCAAACATAACAATTTCCTAAAAATGTATTCTCGTACACCATAAAACTATTCTTTGTCACATGTCCCCACAATTCAGCCCCATATAGGCAAGCAGGTTGTACCCTATATTTATATAACTCCAACGCAGGAGAGACAGCTTTAGATAAGCTGCTCTCATGCTTCCTTACTATTGGGACTGAATTTTGAATTAATATTGTTTTGCTTTTATCCAGCTGTGGTTTCCAGTTCATTTTAGAATCTAGAGTAATACCTAAATAATTAAAATTTAGCACATATTCTATCCTCTCATTTTTTACAGTTAAGTTTTTTTAAAGGATTTGTGCGGATTAACTGCCATGTATTTTGTTTTAGTAGAGTTGATTTCCAAGCCCTTTATTTCACAGTAGGTTTCGAAAGTATTAAGTAAGTTTTGCAGACCTTTGGGGGTTTGTGATATTAAAATTGTATCGTCGGCAAATAAAAGTGCCGGTACTGGCACCCCCAACTTGGGAGAGTCATGCTCGCAGCCCAAGAGATATTCAGGGATATCATTAACGTACGACAAAAATAAGGTAGGGGCCAGCACACAACCTTGCCTTACCCCCCTATTTACTTGTATACGATCAGTAAGTTCGCCATTTGGCCCCCATCTAACCCTTGCAAAGTTATCCTCGTGTAACCTAATAATCTGCACGAGGATTTCCCCTGGGACACCCTGATCTCTTAATGATTTCCACAGGAGATTTCTGGGTATGAGGTCAAAGGCTGCCCTAAGGTCTACAAAAGCTATATACAGATGGGCTTTCTTAACTGTAATGTACTTCCAAATTAAACAAAGAAATCTAAAAACCTGGTCAATAGTGCTAGTTTTTGCTCTAAAACCCGCTTGGTACTTGGATAAAATATTATACTCCCCAATCCAATCGCTCAGTTTGTTTAAAATTTGACGTGCATATATCTTTTGTAAAACGTCAATTAGACTAATCGGCCGATAATGCGACGGATCGTGGCGGTTACCCTTTTTAAAAATAGTTGCGATCTCTGCGCCCCTCCACGTTTCAGGAATCGGTGCACCCGATGCAACTGTATTACACTAAAGATTAACATAGGGAGCCCAAACCTCCTTCTCATGCCTCCATAGGTCACCTGGTATCTTATCTGGCCCAGGGGCCTTCCCTTGTTTTATTGCATTTATTGCTACTATTGTTTCCGCTAAACTAAAATGTAGAGGGGTCTCACTTGGGTGAATAACAAGTTCTTCAAAATTAAAATTAATATCATTTTTAGTGGTTGAATATAATTGTGAAAAATGAGTTACCCAGGTATTTGCATCAAGGAAAAGATCCTTGTTACATTTTCCTTTTTTGTTACCCTTAGATAATAAACGCCAAAAGGTAGCTTGGTCATTTGATTTACATGCTTTTATCAGCTCAGACCAATTATTATCCTCCCAACTTTTCTTTGCCTTGATTAATACCCCCTTATAGTGAGTCCTTTTTTCCCTTAGGGTTACTATCTCCTTGTCCTTTGTTGCCTGAATCAGATCCTTTTTTGCATTGCGGCATTCTTTATTATACCATGGATTCTCTAGCAAGGCTGAATTAGATATTCCCTTTTTTGATTGTTTTGGGGCCTTACTTAATATTGGTTCAAGTCCCTCTACCAACCTATCATGCATTTCCATGATTGGTATCTCTGTTAATGGCAAGTTTATATATGGAGAGACTATTTCTATGTAAGTTTCGTAAATTTTTTTAATGATCTTGTCGTTCCCCAGAACCAAGGGCCATCTAAGTGCTCTTCGATTATTCGATAGTAGAGGCTCAATTAAACTGTGACAAGGGTCACATCTCCTTAAATAACTTGGCTGAAATAGGGAAGCTGAGAGCGTCAAACATAAAGGACGATGATCACCCTCTATTCTATCTTCAACAACTAGATCTTTCATCATAGGCCATAGAGGGATAGAAACCAATATATAATCTATATAACTTTTAGAATTACCCCGGATAAATGTTGGTAAGTTTGGGCTGTCAGAAGATAATCGCCCATTACAGGCGCGTAAACCATGGGCTGAAACCAGCCTCAGTAACTGCGCTACAGCACATGTACACGAAACTACTGGGCTACTATTCAGTGCTGGAATATTATTGGCCAAGTCCTCATCTTCAAAAATACTTTCAAATCCAACCACTGGTTCAAATTTACGATTAAAATCACCCCCAATGATTATCAGAGCACTCTTGTTTATTATAGTTAACATTTGATCCAGCTGCTCGATAACTTGAACATCTCTACTTGCTACGCTTGGTCTACTATATATATTAAAAATGTAGACTTCCCTTTTGTCTGGTGCTAAAAACTTTATTCCCAATATATCTTGACAAGGGGAATCTATTTGCGTAAAGTCAGCACCCAAAGTGATTTTTAACCAAATGGCAAGGCCTCCCGAGGGCCTTCCTCTCACTGAGGGAATTGCAGCAGTACTAAAAGTTTTAAACCCTATCTTATGGGGGTTTCTATTGCCCAGGTTTCTTGAAGGAGGACTATTTCACTCTGACCTATGTAATCCTGCCATATTGCATCCCTTTGGTTTTTCTTAATCCCTGCAATATTCCAAGAAGTCAACTTTATCTCTGTTTTACGTTTTTCACTAGTTTGGTCACCATTTATCTTCTTACGTCCATTTTCCAAACTTAATGTTTCCTCACTGTTATTACCAAGATTATTATTAACAAAATTACCATTTAATGTAAGTTCCTCTCCCTGGTAAACTAATGGATCTTTCACGATGTTCACTATGCTTACATCTACTATGTCATTTAAAGGTCCTCCAAAGCTCCTACGTGCATTTACATTCTGGATGCTATTTAAGTTAACTATCTGGTTCCCTTCACGAGTACCAGTATGCACCTCGGAGGCCATATTATCATTATCTATAGTTCCCGTCTCCATAGGGGTGGTTAAAACATCAATAGATATCAGCACAGCAACACCATCATTAGGCTTAGATCTTAAATCTTTACAAGTAATTATCCTTGTCTTATCCTGCCCTATTTTGAGTAGTTGTCAGTCCTGGAAATCCAAGTCTGACAGTGCTTGGAACCTATTAGATTGTGTAACCGATGGAAATCCAATAACTTTGTTCCCACCTTCCGGCTTATAAAAGTATCCTAAAGAGAGTGCACTAATATCAGTTTTAGGGGTAAAGGTTGCATCACAATACTGTAAAAGATGATGAACCATCTTTGGCCTGCGGAAATTGACCACAATGCAATCACCTCTTATACTCTTAGTAGATTGCCCTATCCACCCAACTCTACGAACCATTATTATCTCATAAGCATCAGATGGGTGGAGGTTCTTGTGTTTGGTCAGCCAATCAAAAGTTTTATTCCATAAGTCAATCCAATTTTCTTTCTGCCCAACCCTCAGAGGTGGAACCCCTGTCAAAATCAAAACATAAGGGCATGATTCCGGGGGAGACGCAATGTTTCAGTATTAGGGGCTAAGGAAGCATTAGGTTCACTAATTCTCTGACACCCAACAAGAGAACTCGCATCGTCCATTTTACCCATAGTTGTTACATGTCCCTTCTGTACGCCCTGAGAGACTGTCACATCCGGACCCACAGACGGTGGAACCAACCTATTTTTTCCCTTATTATTTGAAATAAGATTATTCTCGTTTGTTTTAACAATATTTTCATCTTGGTCAGCTGATAAACAACTGGCCGTCACTAACCTTAAGTCCTCCCTTTCTACTCTGGTTGGTAACACACCCACAATGTTACTACTTAGGGTATTAATTGCAGACTCTAGGAGGCTGATTTTATAAAAACATTTCTCAACCAAATCACTAACACTAGTTAAGGCTGCTCCTAACCCAGAATCATTCGCTCCTGTAGAGAACTCAGTCATAACTCCCTTAGCGCTAGCTACACTCTGCGCTGATGGCAATAAGCTCGACTCTGTTTGTGTACCAACTGAAATATTTTTCAGTGAAGAGAAGATACCAATGCTGCCCTTGCCCTTAGATTTACTTATCTCTGTGTCCCGTTTTCTTTTGTTTAACCGTGGCTCAATCTTATCTTTGGTCACATTTTTCGCGGCCCTAGCCCTAGTAACTCTATTAGGAACCACTGAAGAGCTTGAAATTTCTTCAGAGGAAGATAAAAAGGAATAGAGTTCAATGGGGATCTCGTAGCAATATTCGGTGGAATCTCCTGATCAGTGTCCCCCAATACAGGTGAAGAGATGCCAGTTGTTAAATGTCTCTGTAAAATAGCAGGGTCTAAGGAAAGACGTCTCTCAGTCAAATGAATTTCGTGGGTTAAGAGTGACTCCGCTCTTACTAAAAAGGCATCTAAAGTGCCAGCAACCCCCTTGCGTTTTTCCATTTTCTTTAGACGACTAATTGTATCAAACAACCCAGGTATTCTCTAAGCTTTAAGCTCTTACACAATACCTTAGATATTCTTTTGAATATCACAATCTGAGCTTCTCAGAGGGGTGGCCCAGCCCAGCCTCAATCTGTCTCTGACGGTCTCAGACGGGCCCGCCCTTGGCCCGGGCTTCGCCCGGCACGTCCCGCGCTGCGGGTGTAGAGGCTGTGCTTTATGCGCGAAGATGGTCCGGTGCCTCCCCTCGTCAGCAGGACCCGAAACACCTGAGTAGGCTCGCGTTGCACCCTGGGCGATGTAGTCCTCCAAAGGGTGATAAAGCAGGATACGGGATACGGCGTCCAAATAGGCGTAAGCAGGGATCAGCGCCCACAGCAAGGATCAGCAGTGCCACCAAGAAAGGACGTCAAAACAACAGCGGGACCCACGCTGCGGGGGTAGAGGCTGCGCTTTATGCGCGAAGATGGTCCGGTGCCTCCCCCTCGTCAGCAGGACCCGAAACACCTGAGTAGGCTCGCGTTGCACCCTGGGCGATGTAGTCCTCCAAAGGGTGATAAAGCAGGATACGGGATACGGCGTCCAAATAGGCGTAAGCAGGGATCAGCGCCCACAGCAAGGATCAGCAGTGCCACCAAGAAAGGATGTCAAAACAACAGCGGGACCCACGCTGCGGGGATAGAGGCTGCGCTTTATGCGCGAAGATGGTCCGGTGCCTCCCCCTCGTCAGCAGGACCCGAAACACCTGAGTAGGCTCGCGTTGCACCCTGGGCGATGTAGTCCTCCAAAGGGTGATAAAGCAGGATACGGGATACGGCGTCCAAATAGGCGTAAGCAGGGATCAGCGCCCACAGCAAGGATCAGCAGTGCCACCAAGAAAGGCCGTCAAAACAACAGCGGGACCCACGCTGCGGGGGTAGAGGCTGCGCTTTATGCGCGAAGATGGTCCGGTGCCTCCCCCTCGTCAGCAGGACCCGAAACACCTGAGTAGGCTCGCGTTGCACCCTGGGCGATGTAGTCCTCCAATGGGTGATAAAGCAGGATACGGGATACGGCGTCCAAATAGGCGTAAGCAGGGATCAGCGCCCACAGCAAGGATCAGCAGTGCCACCAAGAAAGGACGTCAAAACAACAGCCTGCAGGTGCATTCCAAGATGAAGAGTGTGGAGGAGCCTCCTCAAACAGAACACCTGACGGTGCAACCTAAGGAGAAGAGTTCGAGGTGTGTCCTAGGATGGAGAACCTGAAGATGCACTCTAAGATGAAGAGAGTGGAGGTGCCTCCTCAAACAGAACACCTGACGGTGCAACCTAAGGAGAAGAGTTCGAGGTGTGTCCTAGGATGGACAGCCTGAAGATGCACTCTAAGATGAAGAGTGTGGAGGCGCCTCCTCGAATAGAACACCGGACGGTGCAACCTAAGGAGAAGAGTTCGAGGTGTGTCCTAGGATGGACAGCCTGAAGATGCACTCTAAGATGAAGAGAGTGGAGGTGCCTCCTCAAACAGAACACCTGACGGTGCAACCTAAGGAGAAGAGTCCGAGGTGTGTCCTAGGATGGACAGCCTGAAGGTGCACTCTAAGATGAAGAGAGTGGAGGTGCCTCCTCAAACAGAACACCTGACGGTGCAACCTAAGGAGAAGAGTTCGAGGTGTGTCCTAGGATGGACAGCCTGAAGATGCACTCTAAGATGAAGTGTGTGGAGGTGCCTCCTTAGATAGAAAACCTAAAGATGCAGCACAAGGAGAAGAGTTCGAGGTGTGTCCTAGGATGGACAGCCTGAAGGTGCACTCTAAGATGAAGTGTGTGGAGACGGGATCTACGTTGAAGAAGCCGGAGGTACCACCGAAGACAGAAACCAGACATGCAATCTAGTAAGCATAAGTGACGAGGTGCGGCTTGGAATAAAGAGATGCCGCCTACAATTAACAATCCAAGGGGAACCAAGACTGAAAAAACAGGTGGAGCCTGACTAGGAATACATGTAGGTGATGTCGCGTTTTGTGCGGGACCTGTGCAGTGTAAAATGCACAACCAGAGGCAGAATCCAAAGGCAGTGCAATCTGAGCGGGAACACGGAGGTCTCTTAGATGAAAAAACTGGCAATGCAGTGGAAATCGGAGATAGACGTTTGAACATAACATGGAGAGCTAAGCAAATCACAAACTGAATAGAATGGGAAGACAGAAGGGACAGCGGCTGATGAAAACGGCAAATGCATTTTTTGCCAACATACTAAACTCATTTTGCAGTCTAGATTCCATTGCAGCTTGAAATGTTTTGCGCTCTACTGCCATCTGGTGTTCACATTCGGAATTATCGTGGCAAAAGTATAACAACACTGAGCTTCAAGATAAAATAAAGTGAGACAGCCGTCAGTCAGTCCCCGATGATGTCAAAAACCCCTGATCAACGTCACACTCATATCATTTGGTGAGCCAATATTCACAGCAAAACTATTTCCTCTAAACATCGTAGCCTTTCTCATAGGGGAGGTGCTGCGGCTATAGTAGGTAGAGGATGTAGTGTAGAGGCCAACGCTGCCGACTTTGGAACTGGCGAATCAGGTTCGAGTCTCGGCGTCGGCTCAACATCCTGTGATTCTGGCACATCACTTGATCTCCCTATGCCTGCAGAAATTAATGTATCCTCGTGTAAGGTACATGGACGTCAATTACCCGGGATAGCAGGAGTGACATCACACGCCCTTTGCCCTCCAAATTTACACATGAACATTCTCTCACACATAAACGCACACAACATACATTTAAAGGTATTTTTACTCACCTCAGCTGCCATGGATGGGCATATTCCAGCTTATTGTGCTCCATTTTTGTTACACTATTAGTTAATAAAATATTTCATTTATTCCATTTCAATCTTTATTTCGATTTTAAAAAAACCATAAAAGATTACATAAAAACATCATACAACAATACTTCAAAGGGTAACCCGCCCGATAATACACAATTTAAGAAACAATTTAAAAAAACAATTTAAAAGCAGTTATAACAATGCTTTAAAACCCAAATACAAGGCTCCACGGTGACCAACTAAAATCAAACATCTGGTTATAAATTGATTAACACTCACATGTTCATTAAAAATGCCTAAAATTTCAGTCCCATTCTCTTTCTTGTTAGGTCGACACTAAAAAGATATCTGCTTACACTAAATACAATTGCTTGTGTTGTATCTGTTCGCAATAATCTTCCTGCCTCATTACATGATCTAATACCCAAAAGTTGACAGATGGGTTTGATCCACTTCCTCCTAGCATTAGTGTAGGCTGGACAGAAGAATAGCACATGCAGTTCATTCTCTTTTGCACCTGTGTGGCAGATATCACAACAACCATTGTTTGCACCACCTACGCTACGTACCCATTTCATAGTATTTGCATTAATCTGCAAAATGCCGTAGCGAAATTTAAGGTAAAGAGATTTGGCAAGTTGTGGTTGAATTTCATCTAGAAAGGACTCGAATTTACCGTTTGGTTTTATTGTGAGAAACCTTGTGGATAAAGTACCTAGTTTTGGACAGTGTGACAAAGTATCTTGTGTAAATGCCCAGAAAGTCTGTTTCAACAGCTTTTTTGATCCCAAAGACAAGCCCTGAGGTTCCTCCCAAAACTGTTTTAGTCCTAGTTTATAAAACCAATCCTGAATATGATTCAACCATGGTAACCTTGTAATATTTTTAATTCTAAAAATTTCCTCCAAACCTTCTCTATAATGAACAAGTTCATCTGTGGACCACAAACGTACCCAAAATAATAGTGGCCGCAAAGCCGCATGCTGGTCAGTGCGGCGAATGTTTAAATCTATTACTACTGGTGTTAAAGGTGTGCGTGTTGGCAAACATAACAATTTCCTAAAAAATGTATTCTCGTACATCATAAAACTATTCTTTGTCACATGTCCCCACAATTCAGCCCCATATAGGCAAGCAGGTTGTACCCTATATTTATATAACTCCAACGCAGGAGAGACAGCTTTAGATAAGCTGCTCTCATGCTTCCTTACTATTGGGACTGAATTTTGAATTAATATTGTTTTGCTTTTATCCAGCTGTGGTTTCCAGTTCATTTTAGAATCTAGAGTAATACCTAAATAATTAAAATTTAGCACATATTCTATCCTCTCATTTTTTACAGTTAAGTTTTTTTTAAAGGATTTGTGCGGATTAACTGCCATGTATTTTGTTTTAGTAGAGTTGATTTCCAAGCCCTTTATTTCACAGTAGGTTTCGAAAGTATTAAGTAAGTTTTGCAGACCTTTGGGGGTTTGTGATATTAAAATTGTATCGTCGGCAAATAAAAGTGCCGGTACTGGCACCCCCCAACTTGGGAGAGTCATGCTCGCAGCCCAAGAGATATTCAGGGATATCATTAACGTACAACGAAAATAAGGTAGGGGCCAGCACACAACCTTGCCTTACCCCCTATTTACTTGTATACGATCAGTAAGTTCGCCATTTGGCCCCCATCTAACCCTTGCAAAGTTATCCTCGTGTAACCTAATAATCTGCACGAGGATTTCCCCTGGGACACCCTGATCTCTTAATGATTTCCACAGGAGATTTCTGGGTATGAGGTCAAAGGCTGCCCTAAGGTCTACAAAAGCTATATACAGATGGGCTTTCTTAACTGTAATGTACTTCCAAATTATACAAAGAAATCTAAAAACCTGGTCAATAGTGCTAGTTTTTGCTCTAAAACCCGCTTGGTACTTGGATAAAATATTATACTCCCCAATCCAATCGCTCAGTTTGTTTAAAATTTGACGTGCATATATCTTTTGTAAAACGTCAATTAGACTAATCGGCCGATAATGCGACGGATCGTGGCGGTTACCCTTTTTAAAAATAGTTGCGATCTCTGCGCCCCTCCACGTTTCAGGAATCGGTGCACCCGATGCAACTGTATTACACAAAAGATTAACATAGGGAGCCCAAACCTCCTTCTCATGCCTCCATAGGTCACCTGGTATCTTATCTGGCCCAGGGGCCTTCCCTTGTTTTATTGCATTTATTGCTACTATTGTTTCCGCTAAACTAAAATGTAGAGGGGTCTCACTTGGGTGAATAACAAGTTCTTCAAAATTAAAATTAATATCATTTTTAGTGGTTGAATATAATTGTGAAAAATGAGTTACCCAGGTATTTGCATCAAGGAAAAGATCCTTGTTACATTTTCCTTTTTTGTTACCCTTAGATAATAAACGCCAAAAGGTAGCTTGGTCATTTGATTTACATGCTTTTATCAGCTCAGACCAATTATTATCCTCCCAACTTTTCTTTGCCTTGATTAATACCCCCTTATAGTGAGTCCTTTTTTCCCTTAGGGTTACTATCTCCTTGTCCTTTGTTGCCTGAATCAGATCCTTTTTTGCATTGCGGCATTCTTTATTATACCATGGATTCTCTAGCAAGGCTGAATTAGATATTCCCTTTTTTGATTGTTTTGGGGCCTTACTTAATATTGGTTCAAGTCCCTCTACCAACCTATCATGCATTTCCATGATTGGTATCTCTGTTAATGGCAAGTTTATATATGGAGAGACTATTTCTATGTAAGTTTCGTAATTTTTTTTAATGATCTTGTCGTTCCCCAGAACCAAGGGCCATCTAAGTGCTCTTCGATTATTCGATAGTAGAGGCTCAATTAAACTGTGACAAGGGTCACATCTCCTTAAATAACTTGGCTGAAATAGGGAAGCTGAGAGCGTCAAACATAAAGGACGATGATCACTCTCTATTCTATCTTCAACAACTAGATCTTGCATCATAGGCCATAGAGGGATAGAAACCAATATATAATCTATATAACTTTTAGAATTACCCCGGATAAATGTTGGTAAGTTTGGGCTGTCAGAAGATAATCGCCCATTACAGGCGCGTAAACCATGGGCTGAAACCAGCCTCAGTAACTGCGCTACAGCACATGTACACGAAACTACTGGGCTACTATTCAGTGCTGGAATATTATTGGCCAAGTCCTCATCTTCAAAAATACTTTCAAATCCAACCACTGGTTCAAATTTACGATTAAAATCACCCCCAATGATTATCAGAGCACTCTTGTTTATTATAGTTAACATTTGATCCAGCTGCTCGATAACTTGAACATCTCTACTTGCTACGCTTGGTCTACTATATATATTAAAAATGTAGACTTCCCGTTTGTCTGGTGCTAAAAACTTTATTCCCAATATATCTTGACAAGGGGAATCTATTTGCGTAAAGTCAGCACCCAAAGTGATTTTTAACCAAATGGCAAGGCCTCCCGAGGGCCTTCCTCTCACTGAGGAATTGCAGCAGTACTAAAAGTTTTAAACCCTATCTTATGGGGGTTTCTATTGCCCAGGTTTCTTGAAGGAGGACTATTTCACTCTGACCTATGTAATCCTGCCATATTGCATCCCTTTGGTTTTTCTTAATCCCTGCAATATTCCAAGAAGTCAACTTTATCTCTGTTTTACGTTTTTCACTAGTTTGGTCACCATTTATCTTCTTACGTCCATTTTCCAAACTTAATGTTTCCTCACTGTTATTACCAAGATTATTATTAACAAAATTACCATTTAATGTAAGTTCCTCTCCCTGGTAAACTAATGGATCTTTCACGATGTTCACTATGCTTACATCTACTATGTCATTTAAAGGTCCTCCAAAGCTCCTACGTGCATTTACATTCTAGATGCTATTTAAGTTAACTATCTGGTTCCCTTCACGAGTACCAGTATGCACCTCGGAGGCCATATTATCATTATCTATAGTTCCCGTCTCCATAGGGGTGGTTAAAACATCAATAGATATCAGCACAGCAACACCATCATTAGGCTTAGATCTTAAATCTTTACAAGTAATTATCCTTGTCTTATCCTGCCCTATTTTGAGTAGTTGTCAGTCCTGGAAATCCAAGTCTGACAGTGCTTGGAACCTATTAGATTGTGTAACTGATGGAAATCCAATAACTTTGTTCCCACCTTCCGGCTTATAAAAGTATCCTAAAGAGAGTGCACTAATATCAGTTTTAGGGGTAAAGGTTGCATCACAATACTGTAAAAGATGATGAACCATCTTTGGCCTGCTGGAAATTGACCACAATGCAATCCCCTCTTATACTCTTAGTAGATTGCCCTATCCACCCAACTCTACGAACCATTATTATCTCATAAGCATCAGATGGGTGGAGGTTCTTGTGTTTGGTCAGCCAATCAAAAGTTTTATTCCATAAGTCAATCCAATTTTCTTTCTGCCCAACCCTCAGAGGTGGAACCCCTGTCAAAATCAAAACATAAGGGCATGATTCCGGGGGAGACGCAATGTTTCAGTATTAGGGGCTAAGGAAGCATTAGGTTCACTAATTCTCTGACACCCAACAAGAGAACTCGCATCGTCCATTTTACCCATAGTTGTTACATGTCCCTTCTGTACGCCCTGAGAGACTGTCACATCCGGACCCACAGACGGTGGAACCAACCTATTTTTTCCCTTATTATTTGAAATAAGATTATTCTCGTTTGTTTTAACAATATTTTCATCTTGGTCAGCTGATAAACAACTGGCCGTCACTAACCTTAAGTCCTCCCTTTCTACTCTGGTTGGTAACACACCCACAATGTTACTACTTAGGGTATTAATTGCAGACTCTAGGAGGCTGATTTTATAAAAACATTTCTCAACCAAATCACTAACACTAGTTAAGGCTGCTCCTAACCCAGAATCATTCGCTCCTGTAGAGAACTCAGTCATAACTCCCTTAGCGCTAGCTACACTCTGCGCTGATGGCAATAAGCTCGACTCTGTTTGTGTACCAACTGAAATATTTTTCAGTGAAGAGAAGATACCAATGCTGCCCTTGCCCTTAGATTTACTTATCTCTGTGTCCCGTTTTCTTTTGTTTAACCGTGGCTCAATCTTATCTTTGGTCACATTTTTCGCGGCCCTAGCCCTAGTAACTCTATTAGGAACTACTGAAGAGCTTGAAATTTCTTCAGAGGAAGATAAAAAAGGAATAGAGTTCAATGGGGATCTCGTAGCAATATTCGGTGGAATCTCCTGATCAGTGTCCCCCAATACAGGTGAAGAGATGCCAGTTGTTAAATGTCTCTGTAAAATAGCAGGGTCTAAGGAAAGACGTCCCTCAGTCAAATGAATTTCGTGGGTTAAGAGTGACTCCGCTCTTACTAAAAAGGCATCTAAAGTGCCAGCAACCCCCTTGCGTTTTTCCATTTTCTTTAGACGACTAATTGTATCAAACAACCCAGGTATTCTCTAAGCTTTAAGCTCTTACACAATACCTTAGATATTCTTTTGAATATCACAATCTGAGCTTCTCAGAGGGGTGGCCCAGCCCAGCCTCAATCTGTCTCGGACGGTCTCAGACGGGCCCGCCCTTGGCCCGGGCTTCGCCCGGCACGTCCCGCGCACGTCCCGCGCTGCGGGTGTAGAGGCTGCGCTTTATGCGCGAAGATGGTCCGGTGCCTCCCCCTCGTCAGCAGGACCCGAAACACCTGAGTAGGCTCGCGTTGCACCCTGGGCGATGTAGTCCTCCAAAGGGTGATAAAGCAGGATACGGGATACGGCGTCCAAATAGGCGTAAGCAGGGATTAGCGCCCACAGCAAGGATCAGCAGTGCCACCAAGAAAGGACGTCAAAACAACAGCGGGACCCACGCTGCGGGGGTAGAGGCTGCGCTTTATGCGCCAAGATGGTCCGGTGCCTCCCCTCGTCAGCAGGACCCGAAACACCTGAGTAGGCTCGCGTTGCACCCTGGGCGATGTAGTCCTCCAAAGGGTGATAAAGCAGGATACGGGATACGGCGTCCAAATAGGCGTAAGCAGGGATCAGCGCCCACAGCAAGGATCAGCAGTGCCACCAAGAAAAGACGTCAAAACAACAGCGGGACCCACGCTGCGGGGGTAGAGGCTGCGCTTTATGCGCGAAGATGGTCCGGTGCCTCCCCTCGTCAGCAGGACCCGAAACACCTGAGTAGGCTCGCGTTGCACCCTGGGCGATGTAGTCCTCCAAAGGGTGATAAAGCAGGATACGGGATACGGCGTCCAAATAGGCGTAAGCAGGGATCAGCGCCCACAGCAAGGATCAGCAGTGCCACCAAGAAAGGACGTCAAAACAACAGCGGGACCCACGCTGCGGGGGTAGAGGCTGCGCTTTATGCGCGAAGATGGTCCGGTGCCTCCCCTCGTCAGCAGGACCCGAAACACCTGAGTAGGCTCGCGTTGCACCCTGGGCGATGTAGTCCTCCAAAGGGTGATAAAGCAGGATACGGGATACGGCGTCCAAATAGGCGTAAGCAGGGATCAGCGCCCACAGCAAGGATCAGCAGTGCCACCAAGAAAGGACGTCAAAACAACAGCGGGACCCACGCTGCGGGGGTAGAGGCTGCGCTTTATGCGCGAAGATGGTCCGGTGCCTCCCCCTCGTCAGCAGGACCCGAAACACCTGAGTAGGCTCGCGTTGCACCCTGGGCGATGTAGTCCTCCAAAGGGTGATAAAGCAGGATACGGGATACGGCGTCCAAATAGGCGTAAGCAGGGATCAGCGCCCACAGCAAGGATCAGCAGTGCCACCAAGAAAGGACGTCAAAACAACAGCGGGACCCACGCTGCGGGGGTAGAGGCTGCGCTTTATGCGCGAAGATGGTCCGGTGCCTCCCCTCTTCAGCAGGACCCGAAACACCTGAGTAGGCTCGCGTTGCACCCTGGGCGATGTAGTCCTCCAAAGGGTGATAAAGCAGGATACGGGATACGGCGTCCAAATAGGCGTAAGCAGGGATCAGCGCCCACAGCAAGGATCAGCAGTGCCACCAAGAAAGGACGTCAAAACAACAGCCTGCAGGTGCATTCCAAGATGAAGAGTGTGGAGGAGCCTCCTCAAACAGAACACCTGACGGTGCAACCTAAGGAGAAGAGTTCGAGGTGTGTCCTAGGATGGACAGCCTGAAGATGCACTCTAAGATGAAGAGAGTGGAGGTGCCTCCTCAAACAGAACACCTGACGGTGCAACCTAAGGAGAAGAGTTCGAGGTGTGTCCTAGGATGGACAGCCTGAAGATGCACTCTAAGATGAAGAGTGTGGAGGCGCCTCCTCGAATAGAACACCGGACGGTGCAACCTAAGGAGAAGAGTTCGAGGTGTGTCCTAGGATGGACAGCCTGAAGATGCACTCTAAGATGAAGAGAGTGGAGGTGCCTCCTCAAACAGAACACCTGACGGTGCAACCTAAGGAGAAGAGTCCGAGGTGTGTCCTAGGATGGACAGCCTGAAGGTGCACTCTAAGATGAAGAGAGTGGAGGTGCCTCCTCAAACAGAACACCTGACTGTGCAACCTAAGGAGAAGAGTTCGAGGTGTGTCCTAGGATGGACAGCCTGAAGATGCACTCTAAGATGAAGTGTGTGGAGGTGCCTCCTTAGATAGAAAACCTAAAGATGCAGCACAAGGAGAAGAGTTCGAGGTGTGTCCTAGGATGGACAGCCTGAAGGTGCACTCTAAGATGAAGTGTGTGGAGGCGGGATCTACGTTGAAGAAGCCGGAGGTACCACCGAAGACAGAAACCAGACATGCAATCTAGTAAGCATAAGTGACGAGGTGCGGCTTGGAATAAAGAGATGCCGCCTACAATTAACAATCCAAGGGGAACCAAGACTGAAAAAACAGGTGGAGCCTGACTAGGAATACATGTAGGTGATGTCGCGTTTTGTGCGGGACCTGTGCAGTGTAAAATGCACAACCAGAGAGGCAGAATCCAAAGGCAGTGCAATCTGAGCGGGAACACGGAGGTCTCTTAGATGAAAAAACTGGCAATGCAGTGGAAATCGGAGATAGACGTTTGAACATAACATGGAGAGCTAAGCAAATCACAAACTGAATAGAATGGGAAGACAGAAGGGACAGCGGCTGATGAAAACGGCAAATGCATTTTTTGCCAACATACTAAACTCATTTTGCAGTCTAGATTCCATTGCAGCTTGAAATGTTTTGCGCTCTACTGCCATCTGGTGTTCACATTCGGAATTATCGTGGCAAAAGTATAACAACACTGAGCTTCAAGATAAAATAAAGTGAGACAGCCGTCAGTCAGTCCCCGATGATGTCAAAAACCCCTGATCAACGTCACACTCATATCATTTGGTGAGCCAATATTCACAGCAAAACTATTTCCTCTAAACATCGTAGCCTTTCTCATAGGGGAGGTGCTGCGGCTATAGTAGGTAGAGGATGTAGTGTAGAGGCCAACGCTGCCGACTTTGGAACTGGCGAATCAGGTTCGAGTCTCGGCGTCGGCTCAACATCCTGTGATTCTGGCACATCACTTGATCTCCCTATGCCTGCAGAAATTAATGTATCCTCGTGTAAGGTACATGGACGTCAATTACCCGGGATAGCAGGAGTGACATCACACGCCCTTTGCCCTCCAAATTTACACATGAACATTCTCTCACACATAAACGCACACAACATACATTTAAAGGTATTTTTACTCACCTCAGCTGCCATGGATGGGCATATTCCAGCTTATTGTGCTCCATTTTTGTTACACTATTAGTTAATAAAATATTTCATTTATTCCATTTCAATCTTTATTTCGATTTTTAAAAAACCATAAAAGATTACATAAAAACATCATACAACAATACTTCAAAGGGTAACCCGCCCGATAATACACAATTTAAGAAACAATTTAAAAAAACAATTTAAAAGCAGTTATAACAATGCTTTAAAACCCAAATACAAGGCTCCACGGTGACCAACTAAAATCAAACATCTGGTTATAAATTGATTAACACTCACATGTTCATTAAAAATGCCTAAAATTTCAGTCCCATTCTCTTTCTTGTTAGGTCGACACTAAAAAGATATCTGCTTACACTAAATACAATTGCTTGTGTTGTATCTGTTCGCAATAATCTTCCTGCCTCATTACATGATCTAATACCCAAAAGTTGACAGATGGGTTTGATCCACTTCCTCCTAGCATTAGTGTAGGCTGGACAGAAGAATAGCACATGCAGTTCATTCTCTTTTGCACCTGTGTGGCAGATATCACAACAACCATTGTTTGCACCACCTACGCTACGTACCCATTTCATAGTATTTGCATTAATCTGCAAAATGCCGTAGCGAAATTTAAGGTAAAGAGATTTGGCAAGTTGTGGTTCAATTTCATCTAGAAAGGACTCGAATTTACCGTTTGGTTTTATTGTGAGAAACCTTGTGGATAAAGTACCTAGTTTTGGACAGTGTGACAAAGTATCTTGTGTAAATGCCCAGAAAGTCTGTTTCAACAGCTTTTTTGATCCCAAAGACAAGCCCTGAGGTTCCTCCCAAAACTGTTTTAGTCCTAGTTTATAAAACCAATCCTGAATATGATTCAACCATGGTAACCTTGTAATATTTTTAATTCTAAAAATTTCCTCCAAACCTTCTCTATAATGAACAAGTTCATCTGTGGACCACAAACGTACCCAAAATAATAGTGGCCGCAAAGCCGCATGCTGGTCAGTGCGGCGAATGTTTAAATCTATTACTACTGGTGTTAAAGGTGTGCGTGTTGGCAAACATAACAATTTCCTAAAAAATGTATTCTCGTACACCATAAAACTATTCTTTGTCACATGTCCCCACAATTCAGCCCCATATAGGCAAGCAGGTTGTACCCTATATTTATATAACTCCAACGCAGGAGAGACAGCTTTAGATAAGCTGCTCTCATGCTTCCTTACTATTGGGACTGAATTTTGAATTAATATTGTTTTGCTTTTATCCAGCTGTGGTTTCCAGTTCATTTTAGAATCTAGAGTAATACCTAAATAATTAAAATTTAGCACATATTCTATCCTCTCATTTTTTACAGTTAAGTTTTTTTAAAGGATTTGTGCGGATTAACTGCCATGTATTTTGTTTTAGTAGAGTTGATTTCCAAGCCCTTTATTTCACAGTAGGTTTCGAAAGTATTAAGTAAGTTTTGCAGACCTTTGGGGGTTTGTGATATTAAAATTGTATCGTCGGCAAATAAAAGTGCCGGTACTGGCACCCCCCAACTTGGGAGAGTCATGCTCGCAGCCCAAGAGATATTCAGGGATATCATTAACGTACAACGAAAATAAGGTAGGGGCCAGCACACAACCTTGCCTTACCCCCTATTTACTTGTATACGATCAGTAAGTTCGCCATTTGGCCCCCATCTAACCCTTGCAAAGTTATCCTCGTGTAACCTAATAATCTGCACGAGGATTTCCCCTGGGACACCCTGATCTCTTAATGATTTCCACAGGAGATTTCTGGGTATGAGGTCAAAGGCTGCCCTAAGGTCTACAAAAGCTATATACAGATGGGCTTTCTTAACTGTAATGTACTTCCAAATTATACAAAGAAATCTAAAAACCTGGTCAATAGTGCTAGTTTTTGCTCTAAAACCCGCTTGGTACTTGGATAAAATATTATACTCCCCAATCCAATCGCTCAGTTTGTTTAAAATTTGACGTGCATATATCTTTTGTAAAACGTCAATTAGACTAATCGGCCGATAATGCGACGGATCGTGGCGGTTACCCTTTTTAAAAATAGTTGCGATCTCTGCGCCCCTCCACGTTTCAGGAATCGGTGCACCCGATGCAACTGTATTACACAAAAGATTAACATAGGGAGCCCAAACCTCCTTCTCATGCCTCCATAGGTCACCTGGTATCTTATCTGGCCCAGGGGCCTTCCCTTGTTTTATTGCATTTATTGCTACTATTGTTTCCGCTAAACTAAAATGTAGAGGGGTCTCACTTGGGTGAATAACAAGTTCTTCAAAATTAAAATTAATATCATTTTTAGTGGTTGAATATAATTGTGAAAAATGAGTTACCCAGGTATTTGCATCAAGGAAAAGATCCTTGTTACATTTTCCTTTTTTGTTACCCTTAGATAATAAACGCCAAAAGGTAGCTTGGTCATTTGATTTACATGCTTTTATCAGCTCAGACCAATTATTATCCTCCCAACTTTTCTTTGCCTTGATTAATACCCCCTTATAGTGAGTCCTTTTTTCCCTTAGGGTTACTATCTCCTTGTCCTTTGTTGCCTGAATCAGATCCTTTTTTGCATTGCGGCATTCTTTATTATACCATGGATTCTCTAGCAAGGCTGAATTAGATATTCCCTTTTTTGATTGTTTTGGGGCCTTACTTAATATTGGTTCAAGTCCCTCTACCAACCTATCATGCATTTCCATGATTGGTATCTCTGTTAATGGCAAGTTTATATATGGAGAGACTATTTCTATGTAAGTTTCGTAATTTTTTTTAATGATCTTGTCGTTCCCCAGAACCAAGGGCCATCTAAGTGCTCTTCGATTATTCGATAGTAGAGGCTCAATTAAACTGTGACAAGGGTCACATCTCCTTAAATAACTTGGCTGAAATAGGGAAGCTGAGAGCGTCAAACATAAAGGACGATGATCACTCTCTATTCTATCTTCAACAACTAGATCTTGCATCATAGGCCATAGAGGGATAGAAACCAATATATAATCTATATAACTTTTAGAATTACCCCGGATAAATGTTGGTAAGTTTGGGCTGTCAGAAGATAATCGCCCATTACAGGCGCGTAAACCATGGGCTGAAACCAGCCTCAGTAACTGCGCTACAGCACATGTACACGAAACTACTGGGCTACTATTCAGTGCTGGAATATTATTGGCCAAGTCCTCATCTTCAAAAATACTTTCAAATCCAACCACTGGTTCAAATTTACGATTAAAATCACCCCCAATGATTATCAGAGCACTCTTGTTTATTATAGTTAACATTTGATCCAGCTGCTCGATAACTTGAACATCTCTACTTGCTACGCTTGGTCTACTATATATATTAAAAATGTAGACTTCCCGTTTGTCTGGTGCTAAAAACTTTATTCCCAATATATCTTGACAAGGGGAATCTATTTGCGTAAAGTCAGCACCCAAAGTGATTTTTAACCAAATGGCAAGGCCTCCCGAGGGCCTTCCTCTCACTGAGGGAATTGCAGCAGTACTAAAAGTTTTAAACCCTATCTTATGGGGGTTTCTATTGCCCAGGTTTCTTGAAGGAGGACTATTTCACTCTGACCTATGTAATCCTGCCATATTGCATCCCTTTGGTTTTTCTTAATCCCTGCAATATTCCAAGAAGTCAACTTTATCTCTGTTTTACGTTTTTCACTAGTTTGGTCACCATTTATCTTCTTACGTCCATTTTCCAAACTTAATGTTTCCTCACTGTTATTACCAAGATTATTATTAACAAAATTACCATTTAATGTAAGTTCCTCTCCCTGGTAAACTAATGGATCTTTCACGATGTTCACTATGCTTACATCTACTATGTCATTTAAAGGTCCTCCAAAGCTCCTACGTGCATTTACATTCTAGATGCTATTTAAGTTAACTATCTGGTTCCCTTCACGAGTACCAGTATGCACCTCGGAGGCCATATTATCATTATCTATAGTTCCCGTCTCCATAGGGGTGGTTAAAACATCAATAGATATCAGCACAGCAACACCATCATTAGGCTTAGATCTTAAATCTTTACAAGTAATTATCCTGGTCTTATCCTGCCCTATTTTGAGTAGTTGTCAGTCCTGGAAATCCAAGTCTGACAGTGCTTGGAACCTATTAGATTGTGTAACTGATGGAAATCCAATAACTTTGTTCCCACCTTCCGGCTTATAAAAGTATCCTAAAGAGAGTGCACTAATATCAGTTTTAGGGGTAAAGGTTGCATCACAATACTGTAAAAGATGATGAACCATCTTTGGCCTGCGGAAATTGACCACAATGCAATCACCTCTTATACTCTTAGTAGATTGCCCTATCCACCCAACTCTACGAACCATTATTATCTCATAAGCATCAGATGGGTGGAGGTTCTTGTGTTTGGTCAGCCAATCAAAAGTTTTATTCCATAAGTCAATCCAATTTTCTTTCTGCCCAACCCTCAGAGGTGGAACCCCTGTCAAAATCAAAACATAAGGGCATGATTCCGGGGGAGACGCAATGTTTCAGTATTAGGGGCTAAGGAAGCATTAGGTTCACTAATTCTCTGACACCCAACAAGAGAACTCGCATCGTCCATTTTACCCATAGTTGTTACATGTCCCTTCTGTACGCCCTGAGAGACTGTCACATCCGGACCCACAGACGGTGGAACCAACCTATTTTTTCCCTTATTATTTGAAATAAGATTATTCTCGTTTGTTTTAACAATATTTTCATCTTGGTCAGCTGATAAACAACTGGCCGTCACTAACCTTAAGTCCTCCCTTTCTACTCTGGTTGGTAACACACCCACAATGTTACTACTTAGGGTATTAATTGCAGACTCTAGGAGGCTGATTTTATAAAAACATTTCTCAACCAAATCACTAACACTAGTTAAGGCTGCTCCTAACCCAGAATCATTCGCTCCTGTAGAGAACTCAGTCATAACTCCCTTAGCGCTAGCTACACTCTGCGCTGATGGCAATAAGCTCGACTCTGTTTGTGTACCAACTGAAATATTTTTCAGTGAAGAGAAGATACCAATGCTGCCCTTGCCCTTAGATTTACTTATCTCTGTGTCCCGTTTTCTTTTGTTTAACCGTGGCTCAATCTTATCTTTGGTCACATTTTTCGCGGCCCTAGCCCTAGTAACTCTATTAGGAACTACTGAAGAGCTTGAAATTTCTTCAGAGGAAGATAAAAAAGGAATAGAGTTCAATGGGGATCTCGTAGCAATATTCGGTGGAATCTCCTGATCAGTGTCCCCCAATACAGGTGAAGAGATGCCAGTTGTTAAATGTCTCTGTAAAATAGCAGGGTCTAAGGAAAGACGTCCCTCAGTCAAATGAATTTCGTGGGTTAAGAGTGACTCCGCTCTTACTAAAAAGGCATCTAAAGTGCCAGCAACCCCCTTGCGTTTTTCCATTTTCTTTAGACGACTAATTGTATCAAACAACCCAGGTATTCTCTAAGCTTTAAGCTCTTACACAATACCTTAGATATTCTTTTGAATATCACAATCTGAGCTTCTCAGAGGGGTGGCCCAGCCCAGCCTCAATCTGTCTCGGACGGTCTCAGACGGGCCCGCCCTTGGCCCGGGCTTCGCCCGGCACGTCCTGCGCACGTCCCGCTGCGGGTGTAGAGGCTGCGCTTTATGCGCGAAGATGGTCCGGTGCCTCCCCCTCGTCAGCAGGACCCGAAACACCTGAGTAGGCTCGCGTTGCACCCTGGGCGATGTAGTCCTCCAAAGGGTGATAAAGCAGGATACGGGATACGGCGTCCAAATAGGCGTAAGCAGGGATTAGCGCCCACAGCAAGGATCAGCAGTGCCACCAAGAAAGGACGTCAAAACAACAGCGGGACCCACGCTGCGGGGGTAGAGGCTGCGCTTTATGCGCCAAGATGGTCCGGTGCCTCCCCTCGTCAGCAGGACCCGAAACACCTGAGTAGGCTCGCGTTGCACCCTGGGCGATGTAGTCCTCCAAAGGGTGATAAAGCAGGATACGGGATACGGCGTCCAAATAGGCGTAAGCAGGGATCAGCGCCCACAGCAAGGATCAGCAGTGCCACCAAGAAAAGACGTCAAAACAACAGCGGGACCCACGCTGCGGGGGTAGAGGCTGCGCTTTATGCGCGAAGATGGTCCGGTGCCTCCCCCTCGTCAGCAGGACCCGAAACACCTGAGTAGGCTCGCGTTGCACCCTGGGCGATGTAGTCCTCCAAAGGGTGATAAAGCAGGATACGGGATACGGCGTCCAAATAGGCGTAAGCAGGGATCAGCGCCCACAGCAAGGATCAGCAGTGCCACCAAGAAAGGACGTCAAAACAACAGCGGGACCCACGCTGCGGGGGTAGAGGCTGCGCTTTATGCGCGAAGATGGTCCGGTGCCTCCCCCTCGTCAGCAGGATCCGAAACACCTGAGTAGGCTCGCGTTGCACCCTGGGCGATGTAGTCCTCCAAAGGGTGATAAAGCAGGATACGGGATACGGCGTCCAAATAGGCGTAAGCAGGGATCAGCGCCCACAGCAAGGATCAGCAGTGCCACCAAGAAAGGACGTCAAAACAACAGCGGGACCCACGCTGCGGGGGTAGAGGCTGCGCTTTATGCGCGAAGATGGTCCGGTGCCTCCCCTCGTCAGCAGGACCCGAAACACCTGAGTAGGCTCGCGTTGCACCCTGGGCGATGTAGTCCTCCAAAGGGTGATAAAGCAGGATACGGGATACGGCGTCCAAATAGGCGTAAGCAGGGATCAGCGCCCACAGCAAGGATCAGCAGTGCCACCAAGAAAGGACGTCAAAACAACAGCGGGACCCACGCTGCGGGGGTAGAGGCTGCGCTTTATGCGCGAAGATGGTCCGGTGCCTCCCCCTCTTCAGCAGGACCCGAAACACCTGAGTAGGCTCGCGTTGCACCCTGGGCGATGTAGTCCTCCAAAGGGTGATAAAGCAGGATACGGGATACGGCGTCCAAATAGGCGTAAGCAGGGATCAGCGCCCACAGCAAGGATCAGCAGTGCCACCAAGAAAGGACGTCAAAACAACAGCCTGCAGGTGCATTCCAAGATGAAGAGTGTGGAGGAGCCTCCTCAAACAGAACACCTGACGGTGCAACCTAAGGAGAAGAGTTCGAGGTGTGTCCTAGGATGGACAGCCTGAAGATGCACTCTAAGATGAAGAGAGTGGAGGTGCCTCCTCAAACAGAACACCTGACGGTGCAACCTAAGGAGAAGAGTTCGAGGTGTGTCCTAGGATGGACAGCCTGAAGATGCACTCTAAGATGAAGAGTGTGGAGGCGCCTCCTCGAATAGAACACCGGACGGTGCAACCTAAGGAGAAGAGTTCGAGGTGTGTCCTAGGATGGACAGCCTGAAGATGCACTCTAAGATGAAGTGTGTGGAGGTGCCTCCTTAGATAGAAAACCTAAAGATGCAGCACAAGGAGAAGAGTTCGAGGTGTGTCCTAGGATGGACAGCCTGAAGGTGCACTCTAAGATGAAGTGTGTGGAGGCGGGATCTACGTTGAAGAAGCCGGAGGTACCACCGAAGACAGAAACCAGACATGCAATCTAGTAAGCATAAGTGACGAGGTGCGGCTTGGAATAAAGAGATGCCGCCTACAATTAACAATCCAAGGGGAACCAAGACTGAAAAAACAGGTGGAGCCTGACTAGGAATACATGTAGGTGATGTCGCGTTTTGTGCGGGACCTGTGCAGTGTAAAATGCACAACCAGAGAGGCAGAATCCAAAGGCAGTGCAATCTGAGCGGGAACACGGAGGTCTCTTAGATGAAAAAACTGGCAATGCAGTGGAAATCGGAGATAGACGTTTGAACATAACATGGAGAGCTAAGCAAATCACAAACTGAATAGAATGGGAAGACAGAAGGGACAGCGGCTGATGAAAACGGCAAATGCATTTTTTGCCAACATACTAAACTCATTTTGCAGTCTAGATTCCATTGCAGCTTGAAATGTTTTGCGCTCTACTGCCATCTGGTGTTCACATTCGGAATTATCGTGGCAAAAGTATAACAACACTGAGCTTCAAGATAAAATAAAGTGAGACAGCCGTCAGTCAGTCCCCGATGATGTCAAAAACCCCTGATCAACGTCACACTCATATCATTTGGTGAGCCAATATTCACAGCAAAACTATTTCCTCTAAACATCGTAGCCTTTCTCATAGGGGAGGTGCTGCGGCTATAGTAGGTAGAGGATGTAGTGTAGAGGCCAACGCTGCCGACTTTGGAACTGGCGAATCAGGTTCGAGTCTCGGCGTCAGCTCAACATCCTGTGATTCTGGCACATCACTTGATCTCCCTATGCCTGCAGAAATTAATGTATCCTCGTGTAAGGTACATGGACGTCAATTACCCGGGATAGTAGGAGTGACATCACACGCCCTTTGCCCTCCAAATTTACACATGAACATTCTCTCACACATAAACGCACACAACATACATTTAAAGGTATTTTTACTCACCTCAGCTGCCATGGATGGGCATATTCCAGCTTATTGTGCTCCATTTTTGTTACACTATTAGTTAATAAAATATTTCATTTATTCACTATTAGTGTAATAAAAAACTGACAGAAAATAAGGAGAGGGGAGCCCCATCTGTCCCTGTCTTCCTGGCACTGAATTTGCCACCTCTGAGGCCAGGGGTTGCAAAGGCAGTGCTAGGGGTAGCAGAGGGCAAGCCAGGGGCCACAGCTGCGACCCCTGGCGAACCCTAAATGACCTCCATGGTAATGTAACTTGCGTCATGTAAAGCGCCCTGGATCGAGTTTGCGCTATATAAAACCTGAAAAAGATACAGACTATAGAAGAGGCAGACCTTAACAAGCAGTGTTCCTACTATGCAGCTTGGATCTTGCAGAAATGTGTGTGTTTAGCACTGAATAGCAGGTAAAAGGAGCCTGTCGAATAGGTTCCTCAGTGGTGGCTGGCATCGGTGAGCCTCAGAATTCAAGGACCACTGCTCTGGGGCAGGATGGTTAGGGTGCCACAATGCAGATTTCAGCTGGTAAATCTGTTACCAAATACTGCTGCAGTTACTGTCCAACTTCTCGTGCAATGTGAAAGACAAAATGGAAAAAAGCAAGACAGCAGGCAGGCCTTTTCCATCTATGAACCCGGGATCTGGAACAACAGCCCCGTATCCATCAGGACAGTGTCAAAGCTGCTCCAATTTAGGAAAGCATTGAAGACGCACCTCTTTAAATAATACTACATCACAATGCAATATCCATCCACAACTCCGCTCCTCGCCTAGGCTTTAATGCTTGTATTTAGCATGTACAGCGTTCCGCTGCCTATTGGCTAGGTGAAGGCTATAGCTCAATCAGAATGAGGGAGCACAGAAGCTACATACATGAGTTGATGCAGCTTCCCAATGTCTTATGAGGAATCAGGAGAGAGAGTCAACCTACTAATTTTGTCAATGAGAACTCCCTAAATCCACCCAAGAAAAGATTTTCTTTATGAAAAAGAGCCTCTGCTTACTGGCTAAATGAATGCTATTGAGATACCATACACACACATACAAATGCAGAGGCCTGGTCACCACCAAAAACCATACTGACTCCCCGTTCAAGACCGGGCCCGCGTCAGGGTCCTGTGTATGGCTTGTAAGGCTCTCACTAATCGCGGCTCGTCCTAGATTACAGCTCTTGCGACCATTCCTCAGATCCATCGCGCCTGTGCCGGAGGACGATCCTTTCCCTATTTAGCTGCTCACTGCTGGAATATTTTCCCTCTGTCTCTGTATCAAATGTCAACTACTCAAGCTTTAAAAACAGGCTGAAGACGTGGATATTTCAGCTATAATATGCTGCTTACCTTACTAATTTTCTGAATTTCCATCTCTAGTGCCAGGATGCCCTTTTTCTATGGTAACAACGTATGCTTTGTAACACACATACCACTCACTGGTGACCATGTTTTATGCAAGCCGCAATAAACCTAGGCAGACTTTTCTTCAAGAGACCTCTCCCATGTACAGTGCACTCACTACTAACAACTGTCCGGAAGTGTCTTATACTTCCGATTCCATGGATACAGTACAATGATATTAATACCCTTTTGGTAATGTGTCTGTTATAAACATTGTCCTGATAACTGTAGATGCCTGACAAAGACAAGCCCAGCAAAGGACTGACTAATGTAGAAATCCGAGAGGACTCAGTGAAAAGGATGAATGTGGCCTAATAACTGCATTATCTCCATGAAACACAGTGCAGGGGCCATTAACAGACCATGCCCACGCGCTCTCCCCGCTGAAGTCATTGCTACAATAAAATCTGCAGTTCAAGACATATGCATCTTGCTGTACCTACACCTATGGTCAAAAGTGGACTCATAAGTTAATCACACACATTAAACACTCAAAAAGGAATTGAAGCCCTCAAAACCTACAAAGCTGGAGACCTGAATAATAAAACAGCGTCAGTATTTTGGTTTATTGCGGTTTTTTAATACAGCACAAATCCGGCCTGAGGGTATTAGAGTGGATTGCATGGGCACTAGAAAATATTACACAT